>OX375772.1:2767500-5553549 GCA_947359385.1 Chesias legatella
CGCCCGACGTTGCTTAACTTCGGTGATCGGACGAGAACCGGTGTTTTCAACGTGGTATGGACGTTGGCGACAGTGCGAGTAAATGATTCGAACATTATAATAGGTACATCCCCTCACTAGTGACACACAAAAATATAACTGACAACGGAATCAAAAAGTCAACTCGTAATGTTTAAAGACGTGACGTCATTAGAGTGGGAAAGCAGCGCCCTTTCATTACAGAACAACTAATAGTGAATAACGCATGAAATTATTTACATTTCTGGAGAAAATTAAGGAATACATTGTGTTTTACTTTAGACATTTATAGATTTAGCGGAAGAGAGCATTAACACTGCTTGGCGGCAGAAATGGGCATGGTGGCAGTACGTCTCCGGACGAACTTGGCGTGAGTTCTAATGCTCTTATTAAACTAATACTTGTCCTCTCGTATGCACTCGTGATGTGACCGTACCTGTTATCTTCGGGCAGCGACATGGACCGGCCAGACTTCCTGTTGGCCTCGTAGATCCACCGCTCGTGTATAGCCACTAGCGGCTTCACGCTCAGGCTGGCCAGCACTTCTTCGTCCACTTTGTATTTGGCGTTGGTTTTGTCGGAGGATTTGAACGACCACGCCTGTTCGCGCGTGTCGTCTGTTTCCGGGGAGTATTGCAGTGGACCGACCCTGAGGGAGAACATATTTTTGCCTATACGTGATGGAACGAGCTGACGGCCCACCTGATCATGCCCAATATGTCTCCGATTACTGGAGCAAGCGAGCAACTAAGTCTTGTTGTACCTATGTAGGGGAAGACCCAAGGTTACCACTTAACACGAGGTGTAACTTTGTAACATAAGAAAAATTAACAGATTGACTATAAACAGGACTTCAGTACGGAGTACTTAAAAATGTATTTACAGAAGATAATTATCTATCACATAATATATTATTGTTACCTTTTCATTATAGGTACACTGTCTCTGACGGTATCAATGCTGGCACGAGGGTGTTCGATGCCTGCCTCGTGCATAGCGTAATAGTTGACCGAACGAACGCGGATCTCCGGCGAAGAACTCAACGATTTTGGCGGCGTTTCTGGGCTTTCGGGTGGATGCTGGACGGTTTTATAAAGATCTGAAAACGATAGAGACTAATTTATGACGGATATGCACAATACAGTTCACGAATTAACAGTAAAAAAATATTTGCAAACGGCAAAAAGCCAACATCACGCGGTGTTCCCAGGCGGTCACCCATCCAAGTACTGACCGCGCCCGACGTTGCTTAACTTCGGTGATCGGACGAGAACCGGTGTTTTCAACGTGGTATGGACGTTGGCGACAGTGCGAGTAAATGATTCCAACAATATTGCATGGCACATTTGCACATAACACTTTAGAAAGAAACAACAAAACACATTTGGCATCTGACAAAAGGCATGTGGGATCTTACTCCTAATACCTTACACTACAAGTGTATAGCATTCCGCTGGTATTTTAGTTTTCTCGGTATTAATTTAAGTCGTCATGTGTATAGAAAAAACTGAAAAACTACAGGGAACGTTGCACACTGGTACTGTAAGCAATTAGAAATACGAGTGGAGCGGGCCGTCTTGGATGCCACTGTCTATACTATAAGAATGTATAGGATCAAATACTGAATTTGACTGGCCTCACAGCTGTTGGTAGTAACCCTGCCTTCTGCGCTGCAGGTCGTGGGTTCGATTCCCATCAAGGACAAACATTTGTGTGACACACATAGGTGTTGGTTCTCTGTCTGGGTGTTGATATTTATTATATATAGGCATGTATTTACAAAAAAAAAAAATGTATTATATCATTTGTTTGGTTCCCATGATACAAGCTACGCTTAGGTTACTTTAGGGCTAGATGGCGCTGTGTGAAATGTCCACCAATATTTGTTATTTAAATACAATCAATGAAATAAATACAACAATAATTATATACTTACCTACATTCTTGCAAATAAACAATATGATTATTTAAGCGCGGCTAGTTTAGCCTGTGACTACAAACAAAAATATAGTAGGTACCTTTATTTGAAGATTCAGAAGCAGTTTCTTGGAGTTTAGGTATGAGCTTCTCAGCTGCTCCAAAATCACCAGAGAGCCAGGCATTCTTCCTCAACTTGTTACTCCGCGCTATAGGCGTGGACGGTAAACTGTAATTAGTGATATCGAAATTGTAAGAAGACTTCTCCTCGCGATTTTGGCCCTTAAGCAATGGTTTTATATTATTCAAATTATATTCCGGCACTTTTATATGCAAGGATTTGTATGATTTCGGAGTGAAACTTCTGCTTAATTTGGCGGTCGGTCTCTCGCTACTTTGCTCCTTATTGCTGTCGTCGTTAGGTCCCAAATTAATTGTGCGATTTGGGCTACGAATGCTGCAGTATTCGGTGGAATCGCTTCTTTGTAATGTGCCTGGTGTTTCGATGTCTTTGACGCGTGCGCGCAGCTTTGCTATTGGCGTGGAGCAGGCGCTAGAGAATTCTTTTTGTGGCAGGAGTTCGTACTTGGCGATTGAAATGCGATCTGTGTTATCGAGTACTTCGCGGCTCTGAGTTGCGGTGTGACTGGGGTTCGAGTGTGGTTTCTTTAAGGTCTCGTAGAGTGGTGTGCCATCGCTTTTGCTGTCTTTGTCGCTGGTTTCTGTGGAGCTGTCTTTCGAGTGTTTAGTTTTGTGTATGACAGCTTTGTGTTCGATATGCTGAGGGCTCTGGCATTCCGAGTCTGTGGGTGACGCCGTGTCCCAAACAGTCGAGCTGAATTTCTTGCTTGGAAGTCTTGCCGGTATGATGACATATCCGATGTCGTCTAAATCACGCTAAAAGAAAAATAAAAGGGACATGTTATTGCATCTGATTCATCCGGGAACTAAAAACTGGCCTAAAATATAAACTTAAAAAATAAAGAGATGTATCCAGAAAATGGCAAAAAGCCAACATCACGCGGTGTTCCCAGGCGGTCACCCATCCAAGTACTGACCGCGCCCGACGTTGCTTAACTTCGGTGATCGGACGAGAACCGGTGTTTTCAACGTGGTATGGACGTTGGCGACAGTACAAGTAAATGATTCGAACATTATATACATCCCCTCACTAGTGACTCACAAAAATATAACTGGCAATAGAATCAAAAAGCCAACATCACGCGGTGTTCCCAGGCGGTCACCCATCCAAGTACTGACCGCGCCCGACGTTGCTTAACTTCGGTGATCGGACGAGAACCGGTGTTTTCAACGTGGTATGGACGTTGGCGACAGTACAAGTAAATGATTCGAACATTATATACATCCCCTCACTAGTGACTCACAAAAATATAACTGGCAATAGAATCAAAAAGCCAACATCACGCGGTGTTCCCAGGCGGTCACCCATCCAAGTACTGACCGCGCCCGACGTTGCTTAACTTCGGTGATCGGACGAGAACCGGTGTTTTCAACGTGGTATGGACGTTGGCGGTAGCTATCACAAATTTATGGGTTAAAATCCTCACCTTCACTGTTTGAAGAGTTTTCTGAAGATCTTCAAGGTCTATTCGGTCGTTCCTGTTTATTTTCAGTCCGGATTGGAGTAGAGACAGTAGGCTGCCCGGGTAGGTGCCATCTTGAGGTAATGGAACACCGCTTTCCCATAATGTGTATTGCTCTTTCAGTTTTGTGTAATCAAGATGTTTCCACGGAATAGTGGCTGGAAATATAATATTAAATCACAAGACTGAAAAATATAAAACGATACTTTGTGCCTTGTGCCGAACAGGCATTTTTTATTTCTTATGTGATTAAGTTACGGAACGAGCAGACCTGGTCAAGAAATGGCCCACCTGGTTTTAAGTGGTTATACGAATTGGGTGCTCCCCTACTTAGGTAAGACAAGAATCAAGTCGCATCGTATGCGCCAGTCAGCCTGAGATGTCGAAGTGGAATGGGCTAATGGCTCCGGCTTTCAAACCAGAAGACAGTAACGCAAATGCATCACTACTTAGCGCCGGAAATGGGTATGGTGGCAGTACTTCCACGGACGAACTTGGCATAAGTTCTACTAAAAGTGTTTGGCGGTATTTTCCTATTGTGACTGATCTCTTCACAGCTCAGTTGGTAGTTAGTAACTTGCCAATTCGATTCCTACCTATGACAAACTTCACAATTATTGAACAGTGAATTTATTCGAACAAACATACATACATATGCTGTAAATACATAAATCCAAGAGATAACTTAGCTCGTTCAAAAAACAGCCATTGAGAAAAGAAAAGGGTGTTTACAACTACCCCGAGCCGTTAGAGGATTACGATTACACTATAATATTATTCAAATAAAGGTTCTTCAAAACTACGTATTTTTGTCACACAAATAATTTTCCTATATGGGAATCGAACCCACGACCTACAGCATAGAAGGCAGAGTTACTACCAAATGAGCAGCGATGCCTGTCTGTACATAATTACTAATTTAAGTAAAAAAAAAACAGTTACCATTACAACTCTCCCACAGAATCAAGGCGAGCGAATAGGCGTCGCTTCTCGAGCACGGATGCACCATTCCGTGGTCGTCGGGAGCGAACAGCTCGGGCGCCTGCCAACGGAACAGCTCCGAGTTAACGAAACGTTCGTACGGTTTCGATACGGCGTTCCGCTTCAGGTACACTTCGGACGGGTTCGCAGATATCAACGGTTCACTTTCTGAAGATTTCTTGTCACGGGTCTCTGAAACATAAGCACACAAAGTAGTTTTAGTAGGAGTAGAACTTATGCAGAGCTTGTCCGGGGAAGTACTGCCACCATACCATATCTCCTGTAAGCAGTGATGCAACCGTTAAAGTGTTCTGATTTGAATTGGCGGTGAAAATACAAGAAACAGGACATTAGACATAGACATTACATCTTCTTGTCTCAGAGTTGCGGTCGCAAACGGTGCGACTAGGGTCTTTTCTGAATAAAGTAAGGGAGACCGTAGTCGTATTGCTTGTAATGGACAGAGGTTACCATGTAACACCAGGTTGCTATCTGCTCGTTCCGTATCTTTTTCATAGAAATACAACGTAACAAATTTAACAAAAATACAGCGAAAATACTGTATCGTTATAAGAAACATCGAAACATTTTTAAGAGGATCTTAGGCGACGATTCGGTAATCGGTAAGTGAACGAGAAAAGAACAACATTTTAAGGTTGTGTCGCGTAAGGCATGGGAGAGAAGAATTATAAGACTTAAGAGATAAAATAGACAGAACATTATATATAATCACATGCCGCGGAAGAGGAGTATGAGAGAGCGACGTATACACGATACAAAGCGATGGAATAAGAGTTTCGGGCGTACGCGCCTTGATATAGTCTAAACCAGATATATCTGGAAATGGCAAACAAAAAGCCAACGTCACGCGGTGTTCCCAGGCGGTCACCCATCCAAGTACTGACCGCGCCCGACGTTGCTTAACTTCGGTGATCGGACGAGAACCGGTGTTTTCAACGTGGTATGGACGTTGGCGACATTACAAGTAAATGATTGGAACACAAAAAACAATTTTAATATTCCAAAAAATATTAATCTCACCTTCAATGTTCACATACTGCGGCTCAATCCCGTAAGTGTCGTAATCTTTATCGTTTCGCGCGGAGCCCTTACGACCACTATGCATGTTGACACAAGGTCCTAAGTCGGCCAACTTGGCTGTATCCTGGCTGGTTATCATGACGCTCATGCTGTTCAGCTGTGTGTGTATGAATCCCTGCA
The DNA here is from genome assembly GCA_947359385.1 of Chesias legatella. NCBI lineage: Eukaryota > Metazoa > Arthropoda > Insecta > Lepidoptera > Geometridae > Chesias > Chesias legatella. Next base: position 2,773,242 of record OX375772.1, read on the forward strand.
TGCGCAGGAACACCAACGCGTTGGCTACGTCCAGCGCGTACTGGACCGCTGTCTGGACGCTCAGTATTCGACCCTGAAATATTATATATTAAATTAGCTGACGACTTCGTCCGCGTGGAATTCGGTTTCATCACGCACCCCTATTTTACCCCTCGGAAAAGTAGTCTAAGTTACAATCGGTCCAGCCATTTCAGAGATTACCCGGAACAAACAGACAGACAGACAAAAATTTAAAAAAAATGATGTTTTGGTATATGTACCATGTATACATCTATATGCACACTTAGTAAAAAGCGATTATTTTAATATTACAAACAGACACTTCAATTTTATTTATTTGTATAGATTTTGATAGCGTTGGCGAAAATCCCTCATGATTGTGTTACGGTAAATCTACTGCTTGATAATACTATTAATTTATGGTCTCAATAGCTCTCGAACCAGTGTGGTGAAAGGATCGGATAATAGTGCACCTCAAAGAGGCTCTTTTTGTACATTTGGCATAATTCGAATTTTTGGTTCGAAGACGTTGTATTGTGCACAATTGTTTCAACTGAAAAAAAATTGGTTCACGTCGGGATTCGAACCAGCGACCTCCGGTCACTAACTAGGGATCTGTACCACTGGGCCACTACGCTCTCTACAGCTTGGGTTCTTACCTAATATTTCTGTTAATGGTTCTTACCTGAACATGAAGTACCCCGAACAGAGAGTCCACGCATCTTTCGCAAATTATGTGCACATTTTTGTTGATGTCTGGATAAATACCCATCAAGAGTATTATGTTCGGATGGCGACACTTTCTGAAATAAAATAATAACATATTAAATAAAACAATAAAGTATCACAAGCAGTTTTACTCAGTAACATGCAAATGAAACGTGCAAGAAAATTCATAAACACAAAAAAATACATTTGTTTTATATTACGACACAAAAAGCCAACATCACGCGGTGTTCCCAGGCGGTCACCCATCCAAGTACTGACCGCGCCCGACGTTGCTTAACTTCGGTGATCGGACGAGAACCGGTGTTTTCAACGTGGTATGGACGTTGGCGACAGTACGAGTAAATGATTCCGACATTATATACATCCCCTCACTAGTGACACACAAAAATATAATTGGAAATAGAATCAAAAAGCCAACATCACGCGGTGTTCCCAGGCGGTCACCCATCCAAGTACTGACCGCGCCCGACGTTGCTTAACTTCGGTGATCGGACGAGAACCGGTGTTTTCAACGTGGTATGGACGTTGGCGACAGAACAAGTATACTGATTAAATACTTATAGCTAAAGTTATTTCAGTGCCTTTCTAAAGTTACATAAATGCTTGTAAAATACGACATGTTACACCGACCCTTAGAACGAATGAAGAGGGTAGGAAATTGAATGAATTATAATCTCGTAGAGGAAGCAAATTTTAATTAGATTTACACACCAAGGGACACATTGGCAACACACTGCCTAAAAATAATTATTCTTTCTATATTGATTCGACAGGCCTCACAGCTCAGTTGGTAGTAACTCTACCTTCTGCGCTATAGGTCATGGTTTCGATTCCCACCCAGGACAAACATTTGTTTAACGAATATAGATGTTTGTTCTGTTTCTGGGTATTAATATGTATATTATGGATGCATTTACAAAAAAAATTAATGTATTCTACCATTTGTCTGGTTCTCATAGTACAAGCTATGCTTAGTTTGGGGATAGATGGCGCTGTTGTGAATTGTCCACCAAGATTATTATTATGGATCTTACCTCAAAATATTGATTTCAACGCTGCGTTTCTTCCTGATGTGTTCGACGGTGATACCGTTCAGTTTCTTCATTTGCACCGGAACTACGCCCCACCGCCCGTGGGACCAAGTCTTCCCTTTATCAGCGTCCACGTCGAGGTTTCGCGCGCTCGCTATCGGCAGACCGTACGCGCTAGTGTCGCTCTGAAACGATATCATTACATATAATAATAAATAATGGTGGACATATCACACAGCGCCATCTAGCCCCAAAGTAAGCTAACCATAGCTTGTGTCATGGGAACCAGACAACTGATAAAAAAATGAGTACTTTGGATTTATTTGAATTTTTTGCATATGTTTATCCCTGTTGTTTTAGTCTTAATTTCTTAATTTTTCTGCATAATTTTCGTTTATCAATATATTTTTCCTTTTCTTTTTCTTATTTTTATTCATTTTCTATCGATTATAATGGCTAACCCATAGAGTAATTGTCGAATTAGATTATGATGATTACGATTATGTAATCTTTTTTCAAAAACTTTTCAACATTCCACCTCGGGGAGACAGGAGTAGGTATAGGCAGAGCGGACTGTTTCACCTATGATCTTGCCATACCACTTTTGGTTCATCCACTCTCAACACATTCCTCATTCATGATCGTCGATTTAAGGTACATTACACTACGACCAGGCCTTTTCCTTATCTTTCCAGGCCTTATCTTTCTCACTCTTACGTTCTGCGTTCTGTTGAAACGCTTCAGTTGCTGACTCCCGAACATACCTCCATATATTATGATAATTCATTCACGGTACAGGCTGTTCGTCTCTGGAATGCTCTGCCACTTACTATTAGACGCGCCAAATCCCTACCAATATTTAAATCAATGCTAAGGGAACATTATTTGTCATGCTGTCAATAATTTTTTAGTTTTTTCTTTCTCTTTATTTTTGCCTTGTAATATTGTAACATAGGTACTTATTGATATTTAAGGTATTTATGTATGTCTATTAGATATATATTGTATTTAAATATATATTTGTATATGTATTTATGTATATGTGTAGTATAAGCATGTGCAGCCTATAATTTATTTTTGCATGTATAATTTGTCCAATTATATTTTTATCCAATCTTAGATGAACCACAAAGCCCCATATAAAGTCCAGTATTTCTTGTCCATCCCAAGGTTGTCTGTAAGAGATCGCTTTATAGCGATAAGACCGCCCATTGTTTCACTTGTTTTTTGTACTTTGTATCTGATTGTTGTTATTTTGATTTTGTGAGCAATAAAGTGTCATCTATCTATCTATCTATCTTTCCATACGAACTTAAAATTAAAATACGTTATAACACACATATCATCTAATGAATATAAGTAACCTACTAAATTCATGCTATAATTATTTCTCCTAGGTGGGAATCGAACCTACGACCGGCCGCGCAAAGGGCAAAGCTAATGCCAACTGAGCCGTGAGACAGGCGCGTAAAATACTTTATGTACTGAAGCAAAATCGATTATCTAGGTCACATGAACATTTCCAATAGGATGTTGAAATAATTTACTCGCACTGTCGCCAACGTCCATACCACGTTGAAAACACCGGTTCTCGTCCGATCACCGAAGTTAAGCAACGTCGGGCGCGGTCAGTACTTGGATGGGTGACCGCCTGGGAACACCGCGTGATGTTGGCTTTTTGCTTTTATTTAAACCAAAAATAATATTTTTGTGTATGTTGACTTCATTATTGCACTTTAAAGGAGGTTATGACTGTTAATACAATTAGTGTTCGTATACACTTGATTTTGTTTATTTAATTAATACTGTTAACAATGCATGTAGCAATGCAACATCTCAACTATTACTATGTTTCGGTGGACATCCTGTTTTTACAATTAAAACAAATATGAGGGTAATTTCAAGAGGTCAAACTTCAGTTACAGTTAATCCAATAGTTACTATAATTATAGAAAAAATCAATTTTCAAATCAAAGGATAAACTTGAATACCTTGACTTTTGTTATTAGACTCTAATGAAAAGATAATTAAAATTGATTTATAGTAAAGGCGATTACCTTTTTAATAAATGCATATGAAAGTATATTATACGGTCCTGGTAAAAAAACAAAACAATTTTTGCAATTTTCGGATGTCTGTCTGTTTGTTCCGGTTAATCTCCGAATCGGCTGGACCGATTTTGACGGGACTTTCACTGGCAGATTGCTGATATTATAAAGAGTAACCTAAGCTACATTTATCGGTTAATTCACAGAACCGAATTCAAAGCGGGCCCAGCTAGTAGGCAGATAAATTTTGTGACTGGCCTCATATCTCAGTTGGTAGTAACCCTGCCTTTTGCGCTGTAGGTCGTGGGTTCGATTCCCACCCAGGACAAACATTTGTGTGACGAACATAGACATTTGTTCTGTGTCTGTGTCCCCCAATATTTATTTATATTTATAATGCCGCCGTGCCCATCACCTCAATACTGGGATAAAAGCTATTAAAATAAACTAAAAATACTCACTTTGCTATCATCAGATCTGCTCGTGTGTGGCGATTTGGGCGACAACTGTTCATCAGCCCACTGGTCCAAGTGTTTGAGCTCGCTCATCACCTCCCAAAGCTTATCATCACCATCCTTACTGGCATCTCGACTAGCCACCGCCCTCAACCCATCGACCTCTTCATCGCGAACCTCAAACCCCGCGAGAAACTTCTCCATATCGAAACGCAACGAATTATTCCTGAAAAACTCCGGCGGCGAATCAGCCCGTTCGTTTTCCTTGAATTCAATGTGTTTTTGGACGTGGAAATCTGGCGATCTGCAAGCGCTGCGTCTCCCTGGACACTTGCGCGGTTCCGTGAACGACTGGCATTTCCCTGGCATGAAAACTTGGTTTTGGAATATGAACTGTATGTCTGGAACCGCCTCCGGCGTGGTGCTACGTGAGCGTTTCTTCTTGTACTTGAGTGCTGATTTCTTCTCGTAGTTTGTGTCTCGGTCGGTGCAGTTAGTGCACGAGGCTGGCAGGGAGTGTCGGCCGCATATCTTCAGTTTCTCCGGCGTGTCGGGTAGTTCGGTGCCTACGGAACGCCTCGCTTGGAACTCGGCTAAGTCTCGCTTGTACTCCTCTGTACGTATTGTCCCTTGGTTGGCGCTGGACGTCGCCTGTTCTGATGTGGATGCGCCGGCCGTGACGTTGTGATGGGTAGTCACTGTTACACGCTCCCTGAAATTAATAATAATAATTTATTTATCTCAGGCTACTAAGTATTAATAATATATATAACTAACTGTCGCCCGCGACTTCGTCCGCGTGGAATTCGGTTTTATCACGCACTCCTATTTTACCCCTCGGAAAAGTAGCCTAAGTTACTCCTTGTTACATCAGACAAAAATTGTAAAAAATGTTGTTTTGGTATATGTACCGTGTATACATCCATATGCACTTAGTAAAAAGCGGTTATTTTAATATGACAAACAAGACACTCCAATTTTATTTATTTGTATAGGTAACTTAAGACTACAAGCAAATGAAAGGGATTAAAATTACGTCAATATGTACGCAAGGATTTTGAAGCAGTAGAACTTAGCCAAGTTCTTCCGGGGAACTAACGCCATACCCATCTCTGCCGCCAAGCGGTAATGCATTCGCGTTACTGTATTCCGGTTTGAAAGGTGTGGTTGCCGGTGAAATTACAGGCACATGAGACATTCCACCTTTTCGTCTCTAGAGTTACGGGCGCATACGATACAACTCGGGTCTTTTCCTTACTAAGTAGGGGAGGATCCTAGTTGTATTGTTTGTTATGAGCAGGTTTATCACACTAATACCAGGTGGTAATCCGCACGTTCCGTAACGAGCAGATGTTCCACCATAATAAAATAAAACATCACATAAATAAAGTCTAAATTAAAACCGCTGTAATAATTTGTTTAGCAACTGTCAATCTCATCGTTTCGTTAACTTCCATGAACTTATGGGAACCTTTCGAGCTGCGAGTAAATTGTAATGGTGCTGTAATGTATACACTTCTACAGAGCTTCTTAACTAAGAGACAAATAGTGAAAATGGCAGGTAAATTAGTTCAAATCTTTCAACTCAAATTATTTACCTAATAGTTTTAACAAACAAGTTACACGTCACATTTCAGTTCAAATTTAAATACAAAGTCAAAAACTTGATTCAATAGAATTCATAAAGAAATGGCTTAGAAACGTTACATCGTACATTTCAGTCACAAGATGACGAAAAACGAATACTAAAAATGCCTCCACTTCAGTAACCATGTACATGATGATTCCCACTGTGTGTCACGCGTATGTATAACACAATGGTTAGAGAAAACATACAAAACCGAATGGATACAGTCAACGACAAAATTAGTTTATCACTTTCTTGCGTGGTTTAGACCTACAATACAACTTACAGAAGTTGACTCATGTCAAGAGTTTGAATGCTGTGATTTGCCTCATTTGAAAACCCAATTGAAATAGTCCAAAGCTATAATAAAAAAAAACAACAAATACTTGACGAAAATTGAGGATAAGTGACAAATTTATAAGGGCAGTGATAAATACTTAATACATATATATGCGACATAAACCAACCACATAACAACGGGTGTAAATTTCAGCGTATATTTTGAAAAGGCATACTTATGGGAAATTGTAAATAATATTGGTGGATAAATCACACAGCGCCACCTAGCCCCAAACTAAGCAAAGCTTGTGCTATGGGAATCAGACAACTGATAGAATACATATATATACTTTTTTGTAAATACATACATTAATACATATTAACACCAAGACACTGAACAAAAATCTGTATTCGTCACACAAATGTTTGTCCTGGATGGGAATCGAACCTACGACCTACAGCGCAGAAGGCAGAGTTACTACCAACTGAGCTGTGAGGCCTGACGTGTCATAAACCCACGAGGCCGAGTGTACCTTTCTACTTAGCAACAACGGCTAAACAGTTGGCCGTCATTGAGGCAAAACGGCACCGTGGGAGTGACGCGGCTCAGCACAGCGGCGCAGCAGGTGGCCCACTTGCTACACCCAAATACTATACAAAAATTCGTTTTGGAATAAACTTTTTTTTATGTGCTAAAGTTACGGAACGAGCATATTACCCACCTGGTGTTAGGTGGTAACCTCTGCCCATAACAAGCAATTCGAATTTCGTCCTCCCTATCTAGGTACGACAAGACCCAATAACTGAGACGTGAAGGTGGAATGTCTCATGTGTTTGTAATTTCACCGGCAATCGCGCCTTTCAAACTGGAATACAGTAACGCGACAGAAATGTGCATGGTGGCGGTACTTCCCCAGACGTCCTTGGCATGAGTTCTGCTGCAACACTTACAACTAGAATTATTGTCTGTTTGTTCCGATTTTGACGGGACATTCAATGGCAGAAAGCTGACGTTATAATGAGTAATTTAGGCATATTTTCCGAGGAGTCAAATAGAAATGCATGTTAAAACCAAATTATACGAAAGTCGCGGGCAACACCTAGCATTACTTAAATTATTGTTTTAACAGAGTTTTATTCACCACACTTGCTGACTAATCACAGAAAAGGACTCCATTGTGTAATCATAAGTAGGTAAGTACATACTAAGCTAAACATTGTTTAGCTTTGTCATAGTTTTTGAAGCTTTATGAAAGAAATAACTATTCATGCTTTTTGCCTAACCAACATTACCTAAGCTCAAAGGAATGTCTACCATTAAGTATATCCGGTAACATTTATGTAGTTCAAATCACACGTAGAACTAACTAGTATAAACAAAGGTGTACCTAATGGAATTCCTAAGATAATAAGTACTAAGACGGTGAAATCGGGCTGGCCAATTAAATGTAAGAAAGTGTAAGTCCGCTAGCACTAAGCACTAACGTTGAATGTCATTTTTTTTTTTACGAACATTTAGCCTAAATCTTAAGCCATTGTAGTAAGGTCCAAAACATTAATGGCTCCTCACTGTGTTACTCAGGTAACAATGATGAAAGACCACCGTTTTTTACACAGGAAAAAACTATTTATAATCATGACAAATGGACGTCTCTGAACTTCGATACACTTTTACCGATTAGCAATTCGACTGGCTTGAGGTATACGTAAAAAAAAAACGTTCCCAGATAGCTACAGTCAATTGTAGATAATGGATCATTGTAGTACTAGAAATCGGAAATGAACCGATAGAAATCTCGACATGAGAATGAATTTGCCTTTTAGATGTGAAATGATAAGTCGCGAATTTAATGAGATTGATGATAACATGATTTTGTGAGACGAGAAATAGGTAATGGTTGGATCAGAGGAAATACGTTGCGCAACTTTGTTTAATTACCTAACGTAGAAAGCTCTGGCGTATAAATCTTGAACGAAAGATAATGCTGTCATGAATAAGCCGGCCAAGTACGACCATCAATATTATGATTGTTATGTGAAGGTAATGATAAAATGGGATGAACACAAAAAAATTGGTGAAAGTGTTTTTTTTTTGTTTGAATTGATACAGCCAAAAGGTTGCAGATAGAATCAGTAATTAATAGAATGGAGGCATCAATCACGACGAAGCGATTTTGTGTTCTTTTGTTGGTCGTTGCGAAATTTCAATCGCAGTCGTGCGAATGAAATGACTTCTGAAAGTATCAAAAAGTGTTCGTATAATAATTTCGATTTATTTGAATGTCGATGGATGTAATAAACGATATTTATTGATGAAGTTTTGGTCGAAATTATTTGTCTAGTATCCAACTTAGACCAAAGATAGTCTACACGTAACTGTCTAAAAACTTATTTTGTTCGTTTCGAACTTACAAAATACAGGTCGAAGCAAATCAGTGACAAGTTCTAAAACCCTTCTTAAAACAGTTTCCTTATGATGTTATCCTGCGTCGTTGTGAGACCATGGTATCGCGCATACATATGGAAACTTGATACCTACATAGTAGAATTATCAATGGGATTTGGACTGAAATTTTATTACTTGATGACTGGCCTCACAGCTCAGTCGGTAGCAACTCTCTCTGCGATACCTTCTGCGCTGGAGGTCGTGGGTTCGTTTCCCACCCAGGAGAAACATTTGTGTGACGAACGTAGATGCTTGTTCGGTGTCTGGATGTTTATATCATATCAGTTGTCTGGTTCTCATGATATAAGCTATGCTTACTTTGGGGCTAGATGGCGCTGTGTGAAATGTCCACCAATATTCATATATATCTATTATTAATATGATTACAACATTTTTTGAACGTTTCCTTCCAATCCAAGTCGCATCGTATTCGCCCGTAACTCTTGACACGTGAAGGTGGAATGGTGGCTGTAATTTCACCGGCAACCACACCTTTCAAGACGGAACACAGTAACGCGTATGCATTACTGCTTGGTGGCAGAAATGGGTATGGCGGCGGTACTTCCCTGGACGAACTTGGCAAACACTTGAATATATTTTATAGGAGCATTGCATACTTGAAGCGAGACAATGCCTATAGACTCACATATAGCCTTTGGATCAGAAGTAATGTGGTTGAAACAATACACCATGAGTGGTTGTGTCGAATTAAGTAACTTATCTGGTGAAATTGCATAAGCCATGCAATCTAGGCAGTCAGGAATCTATAAATTTGTTTGCAGACAAATAATACTGGAATATTTGAAAAGAAAAAATCATAGATATAACAAAGGCCAAGCCGCTGGCAGATGTTAGTCATACATATTGCTTTGTGTACAACTCTAAGCTACAATATTTAAATTTTTGAATGTAATCAGTTCACTAACTTAAATAATTTTAATATACTAATAATAATAGTAACTTTAATAAGTCAATGTTTTCTAATTTCCCTTTTTAATATAGTTGTACCCTCAAAATACTGCATACAATTTGCACCATCTTTCTTCCAGCTCCAAAAGCAGATAGATTTACAGGTCCACAAGATTTAATAAAATATATTGGTGGCCCTTTAACACAGCACCATCTAACCCCAAACTAAGCATAGCTTGTACTATTGGAAATACTGAAAACTGATAGAATACTCATATACTCTTCTAAATATAATACATATTAACACCCAGACAGAACAAACATCTATGTTTGTCATACAAACATTTGTCTTGGGTGGGAATTGAACCCACAACCGACAGCTCAGAAGGTAGAGTTAGTACCAACTGAGCTATGAGGCCAGTCAAACATAACTTGGGACATGGACATGTGCTAACATGTAAAATATCCATCTTGTCTCCTACCCTGCCTAAAGCTAAAGGTAACTGTTAAAAACCAATGGCCCAGAATGATTATATCTTTGCAGGTACAATTAAGGAATAATTACGCTGCACCAAATGGCTTGTGTCATTGTGACACTGTATTGGCAATCATCAACAATGATAGATTGATGGCAACTGTTAAAACATATTGAAAGCAGTTTACGGCCACAGATGATTAAATGTTTTCAAGGCACTGCCTGCATTACATCATGCCCGCGCACTAGATACATGCATTGTTAGAATTAACTGTTAGCCATTTTGTAAAAAAAGTTTATTATGTCATGTCACATTGATAAATTGTCTCTTTTATCAGTTTTACTGACTTTTTATTTATCTCAATAGGTACTCCTAGGTACCCTACTTCATAATAATAAAATTCCATTCTAAATGTGAAAGTGTAATTGCTGGTTTGTCCTTCTTCTATACAGCAATGGAACAATGAATTGTCTTTTATTTATATAAATTTAGTTTTTAGGGCGGACAGTGCCATCTATATTTGACTTTTATAACTGTAAAATAAATTCTTGCGGAATGTGGGTAGAATGCTATGGGAAAAGGCTGATTCAAATATACATAGTACTAAGGTATACAGTAATTTATGCAGAACTGGCATCTGTCTGAACCATGTTGCATGGATAAAGGTACCTAATATTCATAATCAAAATATGTCCTATAAAAAGCTATGGATATATCCATATCTAAACTGCTTGTACCAATTCTTTTCCTGTAGGAAGTTATGTTATCTTCAATTTATCATATGTATGTATATATGGAGGGCACACTTTGTGAATTACTGAGTTCAAAAGTGTACCCTCCACACATACATAAATAATATATTAGGTACCTAAGTTTTTGCTCTATAAAACATTACATTACATAGCTTGAGACACTGATAAAAGTGAGATGAATTGGTGAGCAGGTATTTGCATGGTAAAGATTTTTATTGCAAATTATTTCACTGTTACACATTCACCTTCTTATTTGGGATCTCTTTAAATTTGGGATTTCATATGAAAGGTGTAATTATTTAGCGATTAAATACCATATCAAAAGCCCTTAGTAGGTCCTTTTTCTTGATAGATTGGACAAAAGGCGAAGCGCCATCTATTATCCAAAATGGAAAAGCTTACAATTTGATGAATAAAATCATCAAAAGTTTGCACATCAACTCAAAAATAAAACATAATACACAGGATGGTAAATCATAAAAGCATGCAACAAAAATCTATCTGATGCAACTTACCGGCGCAACCACTTGAAAACTCCCATGTCCTGAAAAGAATCCACTTTTCGTTCTATTTTCACACAACACACAAGAAACTTGCACGTAGCAACTGGGTAAAAAGTGATGCGTAAAAAGTAACTTTTATTCAAGTAAAACGGAAAGCCGACGATGCGATGGGCACGCGGAACATTACCGGCGAATTACGTCCGTTCGTCACGAAAAAACTGCTACCAACAATGACTACCGATATATTGTGCGGTCAGACAAAACATCACGAACAACGCCGCATTCGCAATGAGTTGAATTTGGTTTTTGTACAAATTACTTTTCGTCGCGGTTCGGTGATCCACTTCACTCGTGGGGCAGTCGACGCGGTTTGCGGCTTCTAGTTTACCGCGGCGCGGCGGACACGGGCACTCGCTCGCAATACCGACTCACCTCTTCGCCTATTTACTGTACATTATTTACAAATCAGGGTAGTTTTACGGACTGCAAGACCGATTGAAACCAAATTTTCAACGACTTTCTTACTTGTTGCCGGAGTCTGTTTCCGATTTACTTTTTTTCATTGCTGCTTTATATTCGCTTATAAATTTCTTCATGACTAGGTGGATTTAAACCTCGTTAATCATTAGTTACTTCTGTTACACTCCGTGCCTTCTCATCAAATTTTTCCTTTAAAGATTTTCTTTTTCACGCTTCCTCCCAAATAGAATTTTCCACAACAAACGGGTTCAGATTTGATTTGACTTATAGGTTTCTGATTTGACTAATTGTTGTCAAATCAGCATTGTCATCATACGACCATACCTACCTACCAAGCTGTAATATCCCATTTCGTTCGTTCACGTTCCATCAAATCTTGTAATATAAAAATATTCTATGAAAGTTATTATACTAAATGCCAGTCTGTACCGCATATTTTATTATAATCTTATTTTTTTACGTTGTGAAAAAAATAATCTCATGTGACAGAAACAAAAACCATTTTCATTCGTTACTAGCTTTGCCCACGGCTTCGCTAGCGTACAATTCAGTTTTTACTCACAGAATCTCTAAAAATCAATAAGAAATTTATATCACTCTTCTAAACAAATTGGCGAATGTTAAGATACGTTTATGTATGTTATTTGTTTTTTTTTCACGATTGTAGAATCTAGCTAATCTAACTTTTACACATCCATCATGTGTAAAAAAAAATTTTTTTTTTGTCCCTGACGGTAAACAATTTTTTTTTCATAAGAATTTCACATTACCTACTTAAACTGAACCCGATAGATTAAAATTAATTTAGACATTAAAATCTGCTGCTTTCGCAAGAAATGCATTCACTTGACCATACCTACGTCATAAAAGTGGTCTCCACGAAAAGGTCTTTTATTTTAACGGGATCATATACAGCCTATCAACCAAACAACCTATCAGCTTATCAACCCTGAAGGGCCATTCTAAAAATCAGTGTATGAGAGTATTTTAAAAATAGGATGAGTAGTTTCGAAGATTACCTCCTACATAATAGACTTACAAAGATACAAACTGCACCTCTTTGTAATAATATACCTATATCCACTGTAGATTAAGCGAGCTGATGTATATTTGCTATCAACGGTTCCTTGGCCGAATAGGTAAATAGGCAGAACTTGCAAGCTGTGGAACTATCGGTTGATGCTCGGTCAGGGGAATTTTGTAAAGCTTCGTGGATGCTCATATTTATATCTGTCTTGTCCAGCTGCGAGACGAGAAATTCTAGAGCACGGTCAATAGCAAAGTACTTTGTGGACAGGGCTTTGATTTTGCAATCATTATTTGCCTTCTACCCATAAACTCCGGCTAAAAATACTAGGAATGTGGATAAGAAATATGTGTAAACTATTTTGTATTGATGGATACTCATCCCCGCATCACGTAGCGCCCGTAAAATTGAGTGAGCGTATTTGTTAGTCGTTTTTGAAATTAAAATTATTTTTGCGTAATATCTGATGTTATGAGGCTATGAATAAATAAATGTAATTATTCGTGGACCCACCATTAACTGAGTCGGGTAAATGGATCGTGTCAAAAGAAAACAATTAGTCTTAGAAGCTAAAGAATCCCTCCCAACTACGTCTGTCGCCCAATGGGCACCAAGTTAGTCGATCTTCGACCCAAATTGCCACAGATTAGAATATTAAAGCTGTATACTCACAGCTTTGTATAATGTAACTCTGAACGTAACTAAAAGTAATTATTTCAACTGTACCACTAGATGGCGCTTAAGATAATTACTCTGTATCGTGATGATATCTGCAATCCAACGAAGGAAACGAAAAAATTAGTATAATCCATTTATTTGCAAACCAACTGTACAATTAAGTCTTACAGATATTCTTTTGCTTATGACTTTGTTACCCTTTTCTGGCAATGCACATTTTAGGGACGCTCCACTATTCTTTCTTATTGTTACGAAATGATATCGCTTAAAATCTTAATTTAGTATTAACAGTAAGGGTGAGTCCGATATATTAGTATTCGCTAAGATATCAGTGATATGTCGTGTATTCATGTATCAGTAATCCCACGAAATCTGGTATGCTAAATAATATGCTAATAGTATGCTAATACTTAATATTCACTCTACCATATTAGCGGGCGTTTAATATCAGTCGTATAATATCAGTATTCTACTCGTATTCACTATTCATTGGCTGATATATCTGTCGGCGGGCTTCGTGTAAATTATGCCTCACTCTGATTCGCTAATATGTGATACGTGATCAGAACAAGCGAGACAAATAGTTACGTAGGGAATGTGAGTCTTTTGTGCATTGCTTAAGGACTATTTTGCATTGGACATATTTTGTCATGTAGGCGCGTACAGCGCCTCAATCAGTTGTTAATAGTTCAAGGGGAAATTACTAGATGGCAATATATTAAATTTGGCATCCGTGAGAGTGAATAGTACCTGTCCAGGAACAAAATATTTAGAAAAAAAAAGTTAAAGTGACGGTTCGCCATTCTTGTTTGTGAATTTGTGATCGAACTAAAATGAAGTATTTTTTTTGTTTCTTTGCGATATTTGTAATGAACATGGTACATTAAATTAATCGTGAAGATATTTTATGTTCGAAATATGTATAATGACGACGATCCCGAAAGGTTTTCATAGAATAATTTGGTCCGAAAAGTTACATGATCTCGACGCTATAATTGATTGTGATTGTACGTTGTTGAAAATTTATAATAGTATCTTTGTAAAAATAAATGCTAAATTTAAGATAATGCTTCACTATCATTACATCTAGACCATTCAACAAACGAAATATACTGAGATGCGTCTGATGGATGAATGGATGGATGGTTACGTCGCCCGAGGCCTCTTGCTTGACACGGCGGGAAGTACTTCTATATTTGTTTTTTTGTGAGAAAGCTTAATATTTATACTGAGATTCTGATATCATTTTAAAGGGCATATCGTGTACTCTGTTACATAAAAGAATTATTCTTTATTGTACACAGTAAAAATAAACATATATAAAAAATATGTTCAAAGGCGAGCTTAACCCTAAAAAGAGTTTTCTTCCAGCAAACCTTTGAGGCTAGAAAACGTTTGTTAACAAAAGGTGGGTATGATGTGTTACTTACACAAAATAATATATATTTTATATACAAATAAATACATAAATACAATATCAATATACATAATGTTAATAAATTAATATATATATATATATATATATATATATATATATATATATATACAGGGTTACAGGAAAAGTCGTGCTAGATCCGTTAAGGGCGTGGAGTACCCATCATTTCTGACTTATTTCACTATGAAACACCCTACCCTAAACTTAACCCTTTTCGAGATATTCGACTTTTAATTTTTTATTGAATAATGCCGATTTTTAGGCTACGAAATTTATTTTTGTTTATTTTGTGTATCTTATTATTATTATTAATGCATTTTTACATGTGTAATAAGATGCTTTAGGACATCAATCATTAAAATAGTGCATAAGTTAATTGAATAGACCGTAGTAGACAAGTGAAAGTAAAAAAATAAAAAATATATTAGCAAGCTTATTTTTCTCTAAGGGATATCTAAAAAAAATATTATGACACTTGTTCGGAAGATATTTTTTAAAATATCTACGTTTCATCAGCTATCTAACGAGGTCTAACAATCTAGGGTTTGTATTACATTTCGTGGAAAAAAGTAGTTGGGACACTCCAGGTAGCAGTTCTAACGGTAGCTCGTAACGAATACATAACTCGCTACCCCGGTCGTCGAGTGCCGGATGTGGCCTGTTTTGACAGAGTTTATCGAAGACTTAAAGAAACTGGCTCTGTTTTGAGACGAAATACAGACATGGGAAGACCACGAATTGACGACGAAGAACAGGACAATGAGATAGTGCAACGCTTTCGAGCGGATCCGACTACTTCCACTAATATTGTTGCCCGTGATCTGGGACTTTCGCAATGGAGAGTGTGGTTTACAGTGCATACTGCTGGCCTATACCCGTACCATTACACGCCGGTACACGTTATTGAAGAAGGAGACCCCGCGAGAAGATTGGACTTTTGCAGATTTATGCTAAATGCTGACGTAGAAGACCCAGATTTTCTAAGAAATATCTTGTGGACGGATGAGTCCAAATTTGATAAAGATGGCATAACCAACTATCACAACGTCCATTACTGGGCCCCAAAAGAACTAAGGAATCCCAATAAGAAAAGAGTGAAAGGGTCCCAACGAAGATTCAGCGTGAATGTGTGGATGGGCATTATCTCTAATCATTTGATTGGACCTTACTTTCTCCCGGATAATCTAAATGGGGAAAGCTACGAAAATTTCCTGAGAGCAGACTTGAGTGATTTGCTGGATGATCTGCCACTCAACCTGATCAGGGACATGTGGTTCCAACACGATGGCTGCCCTGCCCATTTCAGGAGAAGTGTCAGAGACTGGCTGGACACAAATTATCCAAACAAATGGATAGGACGAGGTGGGCCGTTGCCATGGCCAGCAAGAAGTCCGGACCTAACTCCCATGGATTTTCATGTATGGGGGTGCATGAAAAGTCTTGTGTACAGCGAGCCGAATCCAGTTTTGTCTGTGGAAGACTTAAGAGAAAGGATTGTGGATGCAGCAAATAAAATGAGGACCACGTTGACCACTGGAGTAGTGAAGACTGGTCTCCGTAGAAGGATGCGACAATGTTTCAGAAATAGAGGCGGCCATGTTGAACATGAACTGTAGAATAAGAAAAAGTTGTGTGAAAACCTTTAATAAATGACATTTCATGCATACCTAATGTTTTATTTTACTTTTTAGGGCTAAGTATAAATTTTCTTCTCCACTGTCGCCTATGAAACTAATTTTTTTCCAATGCATTTGAATAAAACCCTAGATTATTATACCTCGTTAGATAGCTGATGAAACGTAGATATTTTAAAAAATATCTGCCGAACAAGTGTCATAATATTTTTTTTAGATATCCCTTAGAGAAAAATAAGCTTGCTAATATATTTTTTATTTTTTTACTTTCACTTGTCTACTACGGTCTATTCAATTAACTTATGCACTATTTTAATGATTGATGTCCTAAAGCATCTTATTACACATGTAAAAATGCAATAATAATAATAATAAGATACACAAAATAAACAAAAATAAATTTCGTAGCCTAAAAATCGGCATTATTCAATAAAAAATTAAAAGTCGAATATCTCGAAAAGGGTTAAGTTTAGGGTAGGGTGTTTCATAGTGAAATAAGTCAGAAATGATGGGTACTCCACGCCCTTAACGGATCTAGCACGACTTTTCCTGTAACCCTGTATATATATATATATATATATATATATATATATATATAAAATATGTATTATAATTACATGTTGAGAAAGTGCTCTTTAACTTTTCTTTTAAATATACCAAGCGATGGACTGTCTTGGATTACATGTGGAAGGCTATTCCATAGCCGAGCTGCTTCTACGGTGAAGGAACCACCATACCTACTAGAAGAATGAGAGGGGATTTTAAGAAGAAGTGACACAGATGACCGACATGGCTTACCACGAGGGACAAGGAAATCAAAACGCTCATGGAGATAAGAAGGAGAACCTTTTTCCTATTAACTTTCATATTTTCTTGTAAAACTCGAAACAATAAGGATACACGACATTTTTTTCGAATATCCCCAACTTTAAGCTTTATTTTCTTCTTTTGTCATCAATCTAAGTAATTTATTTTGAAGTTCATTAGATTTTCGATTCTTTGAACTTTTCGGGAGTATTTTTTAATCAACTGTGGCTACAGTAGTTTCTCAGTAGTACCTAATCGTTTTTGTAGACTACTCGCGCGGTTGTAGAAAACGAATGTGACGTTTAATGCGCGGACAGGTGAAGCGAAGCGAGTGTCGTTTGCGCGAGGTGGACGCTTGAGTGGTTGGGCCGGCGGGATATTTGAAATGCAACTTACTTCAGACAAACATGTTAATAAAAAAATATCATTGACTTACTTACATAATTTACATTACATTTTACTTACTATGTTTTATGTTATGCCTACTACATTTTTCTTTATTTATTGTAATAAATTGATTGAATAATTGTTTACACCCACATTTTTTTGTAAACTTTTATTTAACTACCTAAAAGTGTTTGATCGTTTTTTTTTATTGATTCCAATAATTCAACAAAATCCGATAGATTAATGAAAGGCATACATAATAGGCATTAATATTAATTTCACAATAAACGTGATAATAATATTAAGGTAGATGGGTATTCATAGTATTAGGTATAGCCACCAATATCATGAATATCAGTGATATCCAATATTAGTTTAGGTATTATAATACTTCTCAATGAATATACTGGTATCAGTGATATTGTAAAATATCGGTATTAACTCATCTTTAATTAACAGTAAGTAAAATATTATATATTTTGTTACAGAATTAATAACTTATCAATCTTCATGTACGAGATATTGTGTTGTCAGAATTCATAATGTCAATGTCAAAATTAATTTGATTTGATTTTCGAACGAAAGTTAATTGTTATTTTGATTATTGTTTTGGTTGTGTTGATTTAGTTTTTATCAATTTTAATGCGAGTTTAATATAATTTTATTGCCTGAAATGGACGAACTTCGAGGGCCAAATATTCAGATTATACTACATGTAAAAGAGGGTAATGATATAATATGTTTAGCAAAGACATATGAAATAATGAGTCCAAATTAAACATAATTTTTTGTTTTCAGGGCTAGGATTCGGTTTCCTGAGGTCTCCATTCATAGTTAGTGGGTCTCTCAATGGGTACATGTTGGAAACAGACCCTGTGGTACCGTCTCATGCTCCTGTATTCGACGCGGAGTTGGTTTGGGAAGCTGAAAAAAGGCGGTTCCGTAGGTAAACTGCGCCGCCCTCACTTTATCTCGTCTTATTTTTGTTTGTACTGTATAATAAAGATTATGACCATGCAATAAGCACACATGTAGCCACATTAAAAATAAATGATATTTCCTGCAGCTCTGATTCCTGAAGCAAGCTTAAGTTAACAAATTAAGTTGTATTCTGTGTTTCAGTCTTCGAGTTCAGAATGTCCCAGTCAAGGTTGAAGTCTTCACAATGGGGACTCAAGGGAGAAAGGATAAAGTTGGATACCTTTTGCTGAGTCTTCTGGGAGCCCAACCTTGCCCTTCCAATAAGATTGTGGATGTGAGTGCTTCTCATGTGTTTAAACTAATTTCTACATATTGTTTTCTCTATGGAATCCCTAGGTTTCTGTAAATGGAGTCACTCACACAGATAAGAGCATTCTGGGATGTTTTGGTATCTCTTTTTCACCTCCTTTTAAGTTGCCATAATAGATCAAAGGCCATTTACTCTTACTTGTCGAAAATAAGCATGCGCCCCTGTAGGTGTGGGACAGATTTGTCTAAATCTCTAAATGATATAAAACAAAGTCCGTATCTGCCCCTGTCTGTTTCTCCGACTACTTGAACCCATACAACAGATTTTGATACAGTTTTCACTAATAGATACAGTGATAGATGAGTAAGGTTTTTGTTTACATATAATAAATGAAGTATTTAATAAAGGCTGAACTTTGGCAGTATTTTGTCATAAAAATTGGCATTTAATACTTTCCTGCTAAGTGCACTCCTCATTTTCATTATTTTTTTAATTTGCTAATTGCAAGGAACCAAGTCTTGCTAGTATTTATATTATGTAAAAACTGCTGTTGAGTGTATCAGAGTGAGCCACAACAAAGCCTAGCCGGGTTTAGCTATTGCATAATAAAAATACTATGATTTTGGTTTCAGATTAAATACTCGTGGCACAGACTGCTGGGTGTGAAGTCAGAGGGCAAGTGCTGCCACCCACAGCTCATGCTGAGCCTCTCCATTGAAGACAGAACTAATACTCCTACACCTGTATGTATGCTCAATTACAATTAATACCTTTGATATATTTCTGGATATATTGTAGACTAGCTGTGCCCGCGACTTCGTTCGCGTGGAATAGTGACTTTTCACTTTTCTTTATAACTGAATCCTTATGGCAGCGGCGCGGCTCTCAACGCGCTTTATATAGCCACGGACGCTCAGGCGCGAGGCGTGTAGTACGTACTCTGTACGTTAAAAATGTTCGCCGTGATTCTTTAAATTGACATAACTTTTTTATTTATGAACCGATTGACATGAAATAAACACTAAATGTTAAGTGAAGCTTACTACAATATATTAGTGAAAACCGTATCTAAATCGAATAAGCCGTTTCGGATATTAGCGTGCACAAACACACAGACAAACAGACAAACAGACAAAAAAAATATTAATTACAATTTCGGGTTCGGCATCGATATAATAACAACGCCTGCTACTTTTTTTTTATATATTTCCATTGTACAGACACCACTTTTCTACAATTTTATTATATGTATAGATTTATTGTGCATTGTACAATCAATTGATGGCCACTGTGCCTGCATTAACTAACTAGTTGCCTCAAAATCTGAATTCATGTGGAGGCCCATCTATCCTGAGAGTCGTGCGCCATCTCGGTGTGAATCTATCCTAACTTATCATTTAATATAGTAGCAGTAGAACTGATGCCAAGTTCGTCTGGAGAAATACTATTACC
This sequence comes from Chesias legatella, assembly GCA_947359385.1. Classification (NCBI taxonomy): domain Eukaryota; kingdom Metazoa; phylum Arthropoda; class Insecta; order Lepidoptera; family Geometridae; genus Chesias; species Chesias legatella. The sequence goes on from OX375772.1 coordinate 2,793,628, forward strand.
ATACCCACTTCTGCTGCTAAACGCTTTCATTCATTTTACTGTGTTCCGATTTGAAAGGTGTGGTTGCCGGTAAAATTACAGACACTTGAGTCATTCCATCTACATGTCTCAGAGTTACGGTCGCATAAGATGTGACTTGGGTCTTGTCTTAACTAAGTAAGGGAGCACCCAATTCATATTGCTTGTTATGGGCAGAGGTTACCACTTAACACCAGGTGGGTCATCGGCTCGGTCCGTAACTTTATCTCATAAAAAAAAAGGATGAATCCCAATTACTGTCCACAGTATTTATATAGTTTATATTGTTTTTCAGAGAAACGAACTTCGCATGTTTCACAGCAATGAGGTTGTACACCCATCATACTCCTCGAGCAGTACACCAGCACTCAGAAATGTTTTGCTAACATTAAGTAAGTAATTTATAAACTGTTTTAAAATAATCCTACTTTTATTATAAACTGCAGAGCCCTGCATATGCTATTCTGCTACTAAGCATAGCTGGTACTGTAGCAAGTATTAACTGATAGAATACTTTTTTGTAAATACATACATGCACACCCAAACACAAAAATATCTATGTTCATCAAACAATTATTTATCCTGGATGGGAATCAAACTCATAACCTAGAGCGCCGAAGGCAGAGTTACTACCAATTGACCTGTGAGGCCATTCAAAACTTTCTGATGTATAATTTGAATAAAAGTTTTATTTTACAACAATTTCCAAGGACACATAAGATTAACAAAATGCTGTGAAGACAATTGAGCTAATTAAATACATCTATAGATAGCTCAATTGATCCAATTCACTCACAGGCGGAATTGTGTCCGAAACACTGGTGGCATTGCCTTGCTTGATGTCAATACTCAATCTTATAAATGTTCATATTATTTCCAGACGATCACATAGCAGAGAGTAAGAAAACTGTATCGTCCCCTGATCTGCAGCCCAAGTTGATATGCGACGAGGGACTCATACAAATTGGTAACGGCAAAGATTTGTTTGTGCTGAGTTTCGTTATCGGTTCTGTGGACAATTTAGATCTGGTGAGTTTTCATATTAAATGTGGCTGTTAATATAAATAAATATTGGTTACACAGCGCCATTTGATCAAAAAGTAAGCATAGCTTGTATCATGGCAACCAGACAATATAATACTTAAATACGTTTTTTTGTAAGTATATATCACCCAGACCCACATCCTACAGCGCAGATGGCAGAGATACTACTGAGAGAGCTGTAAGGCCTGTCAAAATCATTGATTTAATGTTTTGTGTTGTGATAGAACGGGCAGGATGGCCCATCTGATTAATCGGTAATATCTGCCCATAACAAAAACTATGTCTTGGTGTTCTCCCATAATGACGTATGAGAAGACCGCGTCGCATTGGCCCCTAACTGTGAGATGTGAAGCTGGAATGTCTCACGTATCTTTAATTTCACCAGCATCGTAATTTGAAATTTTACACGTCTTGTTAACTACAAATGAAAACCTAGTTTTCAGTGTCAACGTCCTATACTTCATTTCAATTTAAATTTGGTATTGAAGTTAAAATTTAATTAAAGAAAGAAAGAAAGAATATGTATTTATTTGTCTACGCACGGAACTAGACTAGAGCACGGAACATAAACAGATACATTAAATTATTATACAAAAAACAAATCAAATTCCATACCTCATGCAGGTATTAAAATGAGTAATTACCTTTGTTTCAGCTGTTACCCGCCAATATGACTACAAAAGATACAGATTACTTCGTTAAATACTCAGTTTTTACTCACAACATTATGACTGACAGGTTCGTAACTAATATTATAATGCTGCTTTTACACAAGCTAGGGCAAACCTGCGTGAACCATCTGTGTATAGTGTAAATATACTTTACTCTATGAAGGGCTTACGAACGTGCACGTATCAACTCTTTTATACTACTGCATGTGGGACTAGGAAATGGTGGGTTTTATTTATTTATTTGTTAAATTACATAATGAGCTTACATATGTCATCCAAAGTGCCCTAGTGTGTCATAGTAAGACACACTAGGGCACAAGTGTCAAGTGTCATAGTAAATTATACATAAAAAAATCAAAATCATCCACGATGATACTCCCCATAAACATAGCATCGGATTAACAATACGCTTCACTTCAATACGTTTCAGTTCAGTTCAGTTCAGTTCAGTTCAGTTCAAGTTCAGTTAAATTAACGGGGGTGACAAGAAAAAATATAAAAAAAACCTAATGTTACACCTAATGCTACGCTTTCAAAGCAAATATATCCGTAATATACCAAGGAATATTTATAATATTCAGAAGAATAAATCATTATACATCAATAAATGTTGATCTATTTCTTAGATTATTCAACGAATTATGGAATGTAACCTTTTTTTGGTGCTATTGACATGAGCAAGACGTCGTTCATTTGGTAAAGGTATCCACGCTTGTCGACGCATCCTAACATATACTGACGTTCGGTGTGTGTAGAGTGCGCGCGAGTGAGTGCAGCGGCGGCGGAGTGTCGGCGCAGTTCAACCAGCGCACGTCGCTGCGGCTCGCGTCCGAGCTGCGCGCGCTCGCCCGCTACCTGGCGCAGTGTCCGCGCGTGCTCGCCACCGTGTGCGCGTGCGCAGACGACCGAGACATCGGTAACACAGAGAACCCTAACGTTACCACTGCACACCACAGCCAATGACTGACCTCGCAGCTCAGTTGGTTAGTAACCCTACCTTCTGCGCTGTAGGTCGTGGGTTCGATCCCCACTCAGGACAAACATTTGTGTGAGAAACATAGATGTTTGTTCTGTGTGTGGGTCATATGTTTTATATGTATGTATTCACAAAAAAAGTATATAAGTATTATATCAGTTGTTTGGTTCCCATGACTCAAGCTTTGCTTAGCTTCTTTGGGGCTAGATGGCGCTGTGTGAAATGTCCACCAATATTTATTTATTTATTTAATGGACATTACCTCGCAACACGCCCCTATAATATAGTGGTGTGTTGTATATTACTATGCATGTTTCTCTAAAGGTGTATGCAGCATGGATCTCCGCAAATTAATCACCACTGAGGACACTTCAGAGTTCGTCAACAAATTCTGCAACGAAGAGCGTGCGTTGACTATCAACGAACGTTGCTACATACTGCGGTGCGAGGGTGACGTCAGGGAGGAGGGGAGGAGGCCGTATGTTGACGTCGAAATGAGCTTGAAGTATGTCGGAGTTAAGGAAAATGTACAAGTAAGCGAGATATACGATCTTGTAACTTTTCATAGATAGATAGAAAACTCTTTATAAACATAAACAATCTTACAAAAAATAACAGTTAAATGTGAAGCACAATGGGCGGCCTTATTGCTTAAAGCAATCTCTTCCAGGCAACCTTTGGAGGGATCGGACTAAAACAGGAATGATATGGGGCATATAATAATATATAAAATTACATAAATTTCATATATCTGACTGAATTTTCAAGCTATTAAGAAATAAAGTTGTCGTCTTTTGTGTGTGAGCAAGGTGGCCTTGGCCTTATCAGCTGTTGGAATTTTCCAATTTCTGATTTTGTATAATTGTCTTTGGCCCTCTTGAACCAGTGTGGTGAAAGGATCAGTGCATCTCCAAGAGCCTTCGTTAGTACACTTGACACATGTCTTAATTTTTTTGTTCTAGAACATTATCGGTTTCCTCACGGTGATTTCCTTCACCGCTAAAGTGCACAAACAATTTTTATTTTGCAAGTGATAAAACTCATGCACGTTAGGATCTGAACCAGCGACCTCCAGATTGACGCTCGAAGTCCGTACCACTGGGCCACCACGCTCTTAATATTAACTACGAGTAAGGATTACTTATAGGTGTTGTTAGTCCATTTATGTAAAAATATGTTCGTAAATTAAAATGACATTTTGTCCTAGAAACCAAATACCCTCACGGCCCGTAGTGCGACGCACCTGAAGAGCGACAGGAAGGAACCTGTTGAAGAACAAGTATTGGACTGCAAGAGCGGCAGCTGTACGCACCTAGACCGGGACATAGGGGGCGTTGCGTACACTAACATCTCTGCTACCAACACTGCCAGGTAATTTGAAATGCAAGAGCGGCAGCTGTACGCACCTAGACCGGGACATAGGGGGCGTTGCGTACACTAACATCTCTGCTACCAACACTGCTAGGTAATTTGGACTGCAACAGCGGCAGCTGTACGCGCCTAGACTTGGACATAGGGGGCGTTGTGTACACTAACATCTCTGCTACCAACACTGCCAGGTAATTTGAAATGCAAGAGCGGCAGCTGTACGCACCTAGACCGGGACATAGGGGGCGTTGTGTACACTAACATCTCTGCTACCAACACTGCCAGGTAATTTGAAATGCAAGAGCGGCAGCTGTACGCACCTAGACCGGGACATAGGGGGCGTTGCGTACACTAACATCTCTGCTACCAACACTGCCAGGTAATTTGAAATGCAAGAGCGGCAGCTGTACGCACCTAGACCGGGACATAGGGGGCGTTGCGTACACTAACATCTCTGCTACCAACACTGCTAGGTAATTTGGACTGCAACAGCGGCAGCTGTACGCGCCTAGACTTGGACATAGGGGGCGTTGCTTACACTAAAATCTCTGCTACCAACACTGCCAGGTAATTTAGACTGCAACAGCGGCAGCTGTACGCGCCTAGACAACTACTAACATCTACTAACATCTCTGCTACCAACACTGCCATCATCAGTTATTAGATAATAATATATAATAATAATAATATAAATAATATATATTGGTGGACATGTCACACAGCTCCATCTAGCCCCAACGTAAGCTAAGCATCTATCATGGGAACCAGACAACTGATAAACTGCTTATATACTTTTTGTAAATACATTCATTTAATGCATATCAACACCCAGACATAGAACAAACACTTATGTTCGTTACACAAATATTTGTCATGGGTGGGAATCGAACCCACGACCAACAGCGCAGAAGGCCGGGTTACTAAACGATTAATTCGATGGCACTCTTCTGTGATAAATATCTTGTCAATATGCAGGTATAAAAACGCATCCGGAGACGCGGTGCTACAAACGAACGATATAGCGGAACTAATCAAAAAAATGTGCGATTCGTTCGCACAGAGCCAAGAGAGACTTCTCGCGTGTCGCGACCGACCCGCCACGAGCGACGCGCACGTTCAGTGCGGCCCGGAACGAGACCGGACCGGACCGGACGCGGCGACTAATCATTTGACAGCCGGTACGCCGACCAACAGCGTGACGCCGAGGAAAGTGTTGCTTAACAAAGAAAGGTTAGATTAGTGTTTTTTTTTTATGTCTTTTAAGTGGTAGAATGACCTGACGGCCCATCTGATGTTAAGTGGTAACCGCCGCCCATAGACAACAACAATAGACCTAAGTCCTCTCCACCAAATTACGAGATGACTTAAGTCGCATCGCGTTGCGTCCATAACTCCGAGACGGGGATGTTACGTCTCATGCTCCTGCAATTTTACGCTTAAAATGATGTGCCACATAGCTTGTTCCGTAACTTAATCACATATAAAAAAGAAAAGCACTGTACATAACATATACACATAACGACATGCCATCTCCAATTTGTCAAAAAATATAATACAATAGTCATATTTTCCTTTCTTATCCTATTTGTATTGTAACGTTGTAAGATCTATTTGTGATAAATTATCTCATTGGAATAACATTTTTTGTTTTCAGTGCACCAGTGAAGCTAGAATCCAGCAAAAGCGACACGTGTGTTTGTCACGAAAGCGGTAAATATGACATGAATTTAAGCACAAATAATTCTGAAACTTTCTTATAAGTAACAAATAAATTTGGCCATTTAACATGGAGTCATCTGATAGCTAATAACTGATAGTAGAACCAGACAACTGATAGAATACTTATGTATTTTTTGTACACTGTACAAATATTTAAAACAATTGACCTAGGTGTGAATCGAACCCGCAGCCTACAGCTCAGTAGGCAGAGTCACCACCAACTGAGCTGTGAGGCCGCGCTAACTGCTTTAAATATATTTTCCAGATAAGGTAAAATTGGTCATTTCATCCGCCGAGCGCGACCAAATAATGCAAAGATTTGTTGATGAATTGGAAGACTGGAAAGAGAAACAACAAACACTGTACAAATATCAAGTGAGATTTTATTTCAAATTAATTTTATTGCAATAACATAATGTACATACAAAGAATAAATAAATAAATATTGGTGGACATTTCACACAGCGCCATCTAGCCCCAAAGAAGCTAAACATAGCTTGTATCTATATGTGGGAACCAGACAATTGATTTTTATCATAAATACATAAGACAGATCGACCGACTGGTCGACCGACTGATCGACCGACTAGTCGACACAACACCCAGACACAGAAGAAACATATATTTTCGTTACACCAATGTTTGTCCTGTGTGTGAATCGAACCCACGGCCTATAGTGAAGAAGGCAGTGTTACTACGAACTGAGCTGTGAAGCAAGTCTAAAACCTAAAATTGTATGTTTTGTCTTATTTCAGTGAGTTTTATAAAGATAAATTAAATTTAGACATGTTATCCCTTTCACAGTTAAAACGCAAAGAAGACTACCATTTAGAGCTTTTAGCAAAGGAATGGACCAAGAAACGGGTTGAACTGGAGTCGAAACTTAGTAAAGGGATAGAACAGTGCCGTAACCTAGCCGCGGACCTCAGCAGAGCTACCGACGACTTCAGACTTAGGGGCTACAGGAACACTGAGAGGGAGAAAAAGGCAAGTATTTATTTACTTATTAATTTAGGTTTACCAAAATAATTACATGTATGAAGCTAATACATAGTTTGCAGTTTTTAGTAACACATTATTTCACTTATAGCTTATAGCATTCATAGAATGCATTAGAGACCTTTTATACAAAAACAACAAAATGTGTATCAGTTGTCTGGTTCCCATAATACAAGCTGTGCTTAGTTTGGGGCTAGATGGCGCTGTGTGAATTGTACACCAATATTATACAAAAAAAATGTGAATATTTTTTATTTGAATACCTCAGCTGTTGGAAGCAAAGAAGGCGTTAGAAGCGCACTACACAGCCAAGTACCAGGAGTTGAGAGACGCCTCGCAGAACATGCAGGCCGACATGAACCACCAGCTCAAACTGAAGCAGATGTCCCTTGAAGAGCTGGAGATGAAAGTGCATCAGCTCGAGAAGCAACTCGATGTCCTCAAGGTATACCTCTGTCTTCTATTCTCTTGTCTTCTATTCTTTAGCAACTGCCGTCCGTGTCGTCAATGTCTGTAAGGTTTTTGGCTGAAAACCAGCGCTGAATTACTCGGCATATGAGCCAACCCCCTGTTTCGGCACTGGGGGCACAGGTATTTATTGTATTTTTTTTTTAGTTTAAGCTCTTTAATGTATTTGTGTCCTATGTGCTAAATAAATGTGTTATATATCTAAGTTTTATTTCTTCTTTATCAATATAATCCAGTTTGCAACAGACTGATAAGAAAGTGAATGACTTCACAGCTCATTTGGTAGTAACTCTGCATTCTATAGGTTGTCGGTTCGATTCCCACGCAGGAATACATTTTTTGTTACGAACAAGCTGTTTGTTCTGTGTATAATATTTATTATAAGTAATTAAGTCAAATAATTTTACTGTTTGCACTAAATGCTTAAATCAGCTTAGTATACATGTCAGAACACTTATCAGACTCCTGAATTTTGTTTCAGAATAACCTGAAAAATAGCGAGAAAGAAGCAGAAAGCAAATACTCAGGGCTGACGAAGGACCAAACAGCGAGTCTCATACAAGAGCTTGTGAGTTTAGCGTTTATATCATTTTAACCTACTTCAGAAAAAGTTGAAGGTTTTCAATTCGTTTTTTATGTTGTTTACCTCATATCTCTGTCAATTATAAAACAGTTTTTTTTATTTTTTATAATTAAAATATTTTAAAATACTTTCACATTGGTCCCATAGAATTTTCATCAAAATAGGTTTGATAGTTATGTTAGTATCAGTATATATTTTCAAGTTCGTCTGGGGTAGTACTGCCACCATGCCCATTTCTGCCGCCTAGCAGTAACGCGTTCGCGTTACTGTGTTCCGGTTAGAAAGGTGTGGTTGCCGATGAAATTACAGGCACAAGAGACATTCCACCTACACGTCTCAGAGTTACGGGCGCATACGTTGCGACTTGGGTCTTGTCGTACCTAGTAAGGGAGGACCCAAGTCGCATCGATTGTTATGGGCAGAGGTTACCACTTAACACCAGGTGGGCCGTCGGCTCGTTTCGTAACTGCATCAACTAAAAAAATATAATACGTGTGGACAGCGTTGCCTGGAAGAGAAGTTAGACAGCGCGGTGCAGTCGAAGGCATTCTTCAAGGAGCAGTGGGGCCGCGCCGTGCGGGAGCTGCACCTCATCAAACTGAACACGCGGAGGCAGATGCTGACTCAACTGAAGCAGGATCGACGTCAGCTCGGTCAGATGGGGTCAGTTTACCTGCTCATCAATTTTCATTGGACTGGCCACATAGCTCAGTTGGTAGTAACCCTGCCTTATGCGCTGTACGTCGTGGGTTCGATTCCCACTCAGAACAAACATTTGTATGATGAACATAGTTTGTTCTGTGTCTGGGTGTTAATATGTATTTACACAAAAAGAGTATACAAGTATTATATCAGTTGTCTAGTTCCCATGATACAAGCTATGCTTAACTTGTTTTGGGGCTAGATGGCGCTGTGTGAAATATCCACCAATATTATTATTATTGTATATATGTTCCAGATTAGACACAATAGAGGACCGAGAGCAAACCGATGCGAGTAACCCAGTTGATATGAATAAACTGAAAGATGATTTCTACGTCGATATCCTCGCGAATACACCCGTCCTGGAACCACACTCCATCATCAGTGAGTTTGTAACAAGCTTTTATTTATTTATATTTAGACTGGCCTCACAGCTAAGTTGGTAGTAACCCTGCCTTCCATGCTGTAGGTCGTGGGTTCGATTACCACCTAGGACAAACATTTGTACAACGAATATAGATGTTTCTTCTTAGTCTGGGTGTCAATATGTATTATATAAAAAAAAAAGTATATGAGTATTATATCAATTGTCTGGTTCCCATGACACAAGCTATGCTTAGCTTACTTTGGGGCTAGATGGCGCTGTGTGACATGTCCAAAAAATCATTATATGCTTAAGTTACGTAAGGAGCAAGATGGCCTACCTTGTCCCGTAAAAATAATACGTCACGCGGTCCTCCCCTATTTAGGTACGGGAAGACTGCTTCTCAGTGGATTGCGCCCGTAACTTTAAAACCTGAACGTAAAGTGTCTCACGGAAAGCTTTTAACTGCACTTGTTTGTAGCAGCATTCAAACTTGTGCCAAGATCATCCGGGAAGTACACCCACCATACCCATTTCTGCCACCAAGCAGTAATACATTCATCACATTACCGTGTTCCGGTTGGGTCTTGATCTTTGGTCTTCCCATAAGTAGCAAGTTGTTTTGTTTTTGTTACGGGCAAAGGTTACCATTTCCACGTCAGGAAGGCGAGCAGATGGCCTCAAGTGATTCAAATAAAAACAATCCTCCACCGTTTTCAGATAGATAGATAGATAGATAGATAGATAACACTTTATTGATCACCACACATGGAAATTTCGTAAAGATCAATCATTAAGCTAAGGTATTACGATGGCTGGCCTTATCGCTAATAGCGATTGCTTCCAGGCAACCCTAGCATGTGTGGGTTTTCTATAATAAATTAATTATTGTTCATTGCAGGCACGTCCGGCCTTGATGGAATGGATATGTATGAAGAGTTAAGGTGAGAAACTGCATATGAACCAGTAAATGACATTACCAAAGGGGTAGGCAGAGGCTCAATAAGACATTTTCATCAGCATTATTCATTTATCGTCTGTTACCGACGTTGGTAGTAATCATAATGTTTCTGACTGGCCTCTACCAACTGGTGTCTACCAACTGAGCGTTGACGCTCAATTGGTAGACACCTTGCCTTCTGCGCTGTAGGTTGTAGGTTCGATTCCCACCCGGGGCGAACATATTTGGTGAAAATATAGTTGTTTGTTTTGTCTGGGTGGGGGGAAAATAAGTATTATTTCAGGTGTCGGGTTCCCATGATACAAGCTATGCTTTCTGTGGTACTAGATGGCGCTGTGATGTCCACCAATATATATTTATTTATTTATTTATATTGGCACTTTAGTAAGCAACGCTTTTTTGTTCACAGAAACACTCCAGCAAATCCCACAAACGAAAGGCTCAAGCAGTTGATATCGGAGCGCGAAAGACTCATCCGGCTTGACAATCCCAGCGAGGAGGCGCTCAAACAGCTCAACCACGACATAAGGAGCATGCTGCTTAACTGTGGCACTTGACACACTAATTATACATTGAGATATATCTTAGGATTCCACATCAGTTTGTATCAAATGCACGTTTACGTCTCTAAGAACAACGGGAGTGCTTCGCGGCTATATTTTTACTAGCTGCGCCCCGCGGTAAGTCAACCCACGGGAACACTGCACTTTTCCGGGATCAAAGTAGCCTATGTGTTAATCCAGGATGTAAGCTATCTTGGTATCAAATTTCATCCAAATCCATTTAGCCGTTTGAGCTTGAAAGAATAACAAACAACAATACATACAAACTTTCACGTTTGTAATATTAGTAGGATTTAGAGCAGTAGAACTTACACCAAGTTCATCTGGGGAAGTACTGCCACCGTGCCGCGAAGCACTAATGCATTCGCGTTAATGTGTTCCGATTTGAATGATGTGGTTGCCGGTGAAATGAAGGCACTTGAGACCTTACACCTTCACGTCTTCAGTCTTCGTGCGAATTGGGTCTTGTCGTACGTAAGTAGTGGAGGACCCAAGTCGCGTTGCTTGTTATGAGCAGAGGTTACCACTTAACGCCAGGTGGGCCATCTGCTCGTTCCGTAACTGTATCATGTATAATGTATTATCGACTATGGGCGAGTGACGACGAACTTCCATTTATTCTGAAGTTATAGTCTTATTTATTCTTGTAAATTATCGAAGAAACTGTTAATTAGTGTTTTCTCCGACTTTAAATAAATGGTTATTATTGTTAAACTTTGTTTAATTTATATTAAAATACTGCAGGACTTTTTCAACTTCCTCATAGCTTAGTGTCAATAGCCGTTCAGTAAGGGATTTTTAACAGACTTGAAAAAAAAGAGGTTATAATTCGACCCTTATGTATGAAGTATTTCCAGAACTGCCCATTTTTCGAATATGTTGGTCTATATCAGCTTCTAAGAAAGTGTGCCAAATTTCAGAAGTGTATGTATGTATGTATGTATGTATTTATTTATCTTTGTATGTTTGTTCTCGCATATCTCCGGAACTACAAGTTCGATATAATTTTTTTTTGTGGAAATAGGTATTATTCAACTTAGGGAATAGTGCAAGTTTCATCAAAATCGGTTCAGTAGTTTTTGAGATAGGGAATTTTAAGTGTGTATTAGTCGTATAAAGTGTGCATACGTGTTTTTAAAATACAGGGTGTACCTACCCAAGTATGGGCGAAAAGTAAGGGATGAAAAAACTGGTCTGTTTTTTTAGATTTATTTCAATCATTCACTTGTTTGCATTTATACTTGTTCATAGGGTAGATATTTAAAGATTTATTTATAGTTTTGTAGAGATGGGTAGATTGGGTGGCGTACTGTCGCGTTGCATACTGAGACCGAGCAGTTATATGAATAGCTACTCTATCCTTTCTACGCTAATTGTGTTTTTTGAGGTTGTACTCAAGTGATTTATGTAACTTCAATACGGCGTTAAGAATGTAAAGGTTTTTTGTTCATTTTTCTCGCACTCTATAAATATCTCTTATATCTGACTTGTTGATGTTGCAGTCAATGGATTTTCCCAAGTGCAGAACCATGTTTATGAGATCTTTATCTTCAGAAATATTTTTAGGTAGGTACATTTTTAATTTCAATATTAGATTTGCGGCTGCCCCTCTGTAGTTCCTCAAGTCTGTCCTCCAATAACATAGTACGTTCTCTACGTCTACATCTGCTACGTCTAATACGCTGCTGCTCCAGGAATTCAATTTTCTTTGCCAGTTCTTGGGCACTCACTCATCACTCATTTTGCGCTCCGAATGTTTAGGCTTGATTTCATTCGCACGAATTTGAATATTTGATTTAAATAAAATTTAATGAGCTCACACTTTTAATGAGGTTTACACGTCCGCGGGAGATCTAAGGTAACATCGCCAGCCCGAGGTACGAAAAGTAAAACAACGAAATAAATTCGTGACAATGACATACGTATACGAGGAACATGAACATCGTTCATAAGAACATCGATTTTTATTAAAGTTATTAAAGTTCCGAAAAACTATGTTTTATGTATGTATGAGAAAATAAACCAAAAATATATGTATCTAATACAACATGAACCACTTGTTACTTGTAGCGCGAACTGGTTTCTGCAACTAGGCCACAAATGGGCCCTTTTTGCGTGTACAACATGAACCACTCACTTTCACTCAAGAGCAGTAGAACTCTCGCCAAGTTCGTCCGGGGAAGTACTGCCACCATGCCCATTTCTGCCGCCAAGCAGTAACGCGTTCGCGTTACTGTGTTTCGGTTTGAAAGGTGTGGTTGCCGGTGAAGTTACAGGCACAAGAGACATTCCACCTACACGTCTCACAGTTACGGGCGCATACGGTGCGACTTGGGTTTTGTCGTACCTAGTCAGGGAGGACCCAAGTCGCATCGGTTGTTATGGGCCGAGGTAACCACTTAACACCAGGTGGGCCGTCGGCTCGTTCCGTAACTGCATCACATAAAAAAAAAAAAAAAACCATTAACATTATCTTTTATTGAAAGTCAAATCAAAATCTTTATTTACCAAAAAAACGTTATATAACACAGATTACTTCTGGTTCCCGCACTAGAGTAAGCCTGTGACGCGGGAGACCGGATTACAAAAATAAGATTACCATTTTTAATACTGTATACAGGACATATACTACGAGCAATAATGTGATATTTATTATATGTGATTAAATTTGAACAATATTAAAATTATAATAACAAAAGTATAAAGTAGTAAAAAAAAAAGTTGTATATAGTAGTATTTATAAAGCAGTTAAAATAGATTGAACACATACTAAGATTTCGTTTAATTATATAATAATTTAATAATAATCGCTTATTTGGACTTAAATATTTGTAATATAATAATATTATAATATAATAATTGGTATGTTCATAAAACATTTCATTCATCAAAACATCGATGTTTCAAAATCACTCATCGAATTATCGTTTTTAATACATCCCTAAACTAACTAAATGTCATGTCGTTGGTCTGACTATTGAGTTATTTTTAAAGATGAGTTAATACCGATATTTTACAATATCACTGATACCAATATATTCATTGAGAAGTATTATAATACCTAAACTAATATTGAATATCACTGATATTCATGATATTGGTGGCTATACCTAATACTATGAATACCCATCTACTCTTAATATTATTATCACGTTTATTGTGAAATTAATATTAATGCCTATTATGTATGCCTTTCATTAATCTATCGGATTTTGTTGAATTATTAGAATCAATAAAAAAAACGATGAAACACTATTAGGTAGTTAAATAAAAGTTTACAAAAAAATGTGGGAAAAACAATTATTCAATCAATTTATTACAATAAATAAAGAAAAATGTAATAGGCATAACATAAAACATAGTAAGTAAAATGTAATGTAAATATGTAAGTCAATGATATTTTTTTATTAACATGTTGGTCTGAAGTAAGTTGCATTTCAAATATCCCGCCGGCCCAACCACTCAAGCGTCCACCCCGCGCAAACGACACTCGCTTCGCTTCACCTGTCCGCGCATTAAACGTCACTTTCGTTTTCTACAACCGCGCGAGTAGTCTACAAAAACGATTAGGTACTACTGAGAAACTACTGTAGCCACAGTTGATTAAAAAATACTCCCGAAAAGTTCAAAGAATCGAAAATCTAATGAACTTTAAAATAAATTACTTAGATTGATGACAAAAGAAGAAAATAAAACTTAAAGTTGGGGATATTCGAAAAAAATATCGTGTATCCTTTTTGTTTCGAGTTTTACAAGAAAATATGAAAGTTAATAGGAATAATTCTTTTATGTAACAGAGTACATGATATGCCCTTTAAAATGATATCAGAATCTCAGTATAAATATTAAGCTTTCTCACAAAAAAACAAATATAGAAGTACTTCCCGCCGGGTAAAGAGGCCTCGGGCGACGTAAACATCCATCCATCCATCCATCAGACGCATCTCAGTATATTTCGTTTGTTGAATGGTCTAGATGTAATGATAGTGAAGCATTATCTTATATTTAGCATTTATTTTTACAAAGATACTATTATAAACTTTAAACAACGTACAATCATCAATCAATTATAGCGTCGAGATCATGTAACTTTTCGGACCAAATTATTCTATGAAAACCTTTCGGGATCGTCGTCATTATACATATTTCAAACATAAAATATCTTCACGATTAATTTAATGTACCATGTCCATTACAAATATCGCAAAGAAACAAAAAAAATACTTCATTTTAGTTCGACCACAAATTCACAAACAAGAACGGCGAACCGTCACTTTAATATTTTTTTTCTAAATATTTTGTTTCCGGACAGGTACTATTCACTCTCACGGATGCCAAATTTAATATATTGCCATCTAGTAATTTCCTCTTGAACTATTAACAACTGATTGAGGCGCTGTACGCGCCTACATGACAAAATATGTCCAATGCAAAATAGTCCTTAAGCAATGCACAAAAGACTCACTTTCCCTACGTAACTATTTGTCTCGCTTGTTCTGATCACGTATCACATATTAGCGAATCAGAGTGAGGCATAATTTACACGAAGCCCGCCGACAGATATATCAGCCAATGAATAGTGAATATGAGTAGAATACTGATATTATATGCCGATATTAAACGCCCGCATAATATGGTAGAGTGAATATTAAGTATTAGCATACCAGATTTCGTGGGATTACTGATACATGAATACACGAGATATCACTGATATCTTAGCGAATACTGATATATCGGACTCACCCTTAGTTATTTTATTTTCGAGAAAACAACATACCAATTTGTTGAGGAACACAACGCAGACTTATTAAATTGACTGAAGTTTGTTATATGGTGCAGTTATTAGTGTGTATACGAAGATCTAAAGATATTACCAGACTGTGCATGTGTACACGATGGCAAAATCAAAAGTGACTGGAGCCACAAGCAGATTGAAGCAAGACTATCTTCGCCTGAAAAACGATCCCGTACCATATGTAACTGCAGAACCAGTACCTTCCAACATATTAGAGTGGCATTACGTCGTGAAGGGACCGGAAAAGAGTCCTTACGAAGGCGGATACTACCACGGAAAAATTATATTTCCTAGAGAGTTTCCGTTCAAACCACCGTCTATTTACATGATTACGCCAAACGGAAGATTCAAAACGAATACACGTCTCTGCCTTAGCATTACAGACTTCCATCCAGATACTTGGAACCCTTCGTGGTCAATTTCAACCATACTAACAGGATTACTAAGCTTCATGCTTGAAAAAACTCCTACATTAGGATCTATAGAAACTTCAGACTACCAAAAAAGATGTTTGGCTTCCGAGTCGTTGGAGATTAATATTAAAAATAAGATGTTTTGTGAGTTGTTTCCTGAGTATGTGGACGAGATTGAGAAGTTATTGAAGGAGCGTCAAGAGGCTATGCTTCAAGCTGGCACAGCCACATCTGAAGTTGAAATATCTTCTGAGCAATCCAACCTGCAGTCCCTACTGACGAATTTGTTTGTGCTTGTAGGGTTTATTTTCCTCTCTTACATGGTGAAATATGTGCTCGTCTCTATAGCTGAATAGCCAATAAAGTAATGCATTAATTAATGTAAATACTGTAATTTATTTTGTATATAATATAAAAAAACAGTAGAACATTAACGCTACAGTAGCCACTGCCAATTTCATTTGGAGTTAATAAACATTTAATTTGAAAGTGAACTCACAAATTGTGAAAAAATAAATATCAATTAAATTTGGAGTTGCGAGGGATAGTAGTAAAATACTAGAATTTAATTTAATTTTTACATAAACCAAGAAATTTTTAGACATATTTTAACACAATATCTGTGAGACAAAATATGTTTGACTTAATTATGTTAGAATAATTTCATTTGATGTGCGGCCCTATTCACTGCCGCATAATAGCTTGTATTATTACATCTACTATATAACAAAATCGTTATATGCACATTGTAGGTACATGTTTATTTTTACTGATAAGTTTTTTTTACAACCCATCTTTTATGTGAATAATATTTTAGGCAAATGTTTTGAAATAACAATTTTTACAAATATGTTGTCATTCTTTCAGTAATTTCATTCTGTTAAGTTAGCTACAGAAATAACAGTGGCATTAACTGAAGCAAACTATCGCTATAGTGGATTTGTTATGGAATTGGATTAATGGCTGATGCTAATTAATCATTATTAAATAATAGAAAATACTTGCTGATATAATCTAGCAGAAATAACTGTTTTTTTACAGCCTACTTCAATATTCATTATCATCTATTCTTGCATTTAATCCTGTAGTATAGCTTATTCAAGACTTGACTTAAATAACAATGTCTGAACTTGATAAACGTAATTTCATACGTTTTTCTCAAGTTATTAATTGTATTTTTAATTCCATGTAATTCAATGAATACTGTATAGATTTCATATATTTGCCTGTCTATATGAGTACTACTTGTATGTTATGACTGTGATTATAATATTAAAATAAGTTGTACACAGATCTTGTTGTTTCAATTGTAGATAAAGTAGCAATGGTACCATATATATGAGTTGAACCAGGAAAGTGCTGCCACCAAACATAGTGATAGATACATTAAATTACAGGTCGGTGAGATGTGCAGACTTCATGTCTCAGTGACAATACAAGAACAATGTGATGCAACTTGGTTCTTCTATATTTTATTAGGAGAGAAATGGATTTAAGCTTATACTGTGTCGGAGTATCTACTTATTCAAGTTAAAAAGATGAAAGCTGACTGCACTGAAAGAAGTTATTACAATGATAATCTACTATTATCAGTAGGTACCTGTAAATTGTCATATTGCATTTAATGCTCTATGTAAGTACCGTATCACTTGTGATCAAGCCAAATCTAATGGCACCTCAGTCATCCATAGCCATCAAGCCATTAAGGCTTCAGTGTCTTAAAGAAATGGACAGATACATACAACTGACCTAAGTGGTGCCCTCGGTGTCAAAAAACACCCATGAAACCTTCCTCTTTTGGGCATTTTATTTATTGGAAGAGAGCTCTTCGTTGATTTTATTCACATAACTAACTGTTGCCCGCGACTTCGACCGCGTGGAATTCGGTTTTATCACGCACCTCTATTTTACTCCTCGGAAAAGTAGCCTAAGTTACTCCTTGTTACATCAACTATCTGCCAGTGAGTGCCGTTAAAATAGGTCCAGCCGTTTCGGAGATTAGCCGGAACAAACAGGCAAAAATTGTAAAAAAAATATGTTTTGGTATATTTACCGTGTATACATCCATTTGCACTTAGTAAAAAGCGGTTATTTTAATATTACAAACAGACACTCCAATTTTATTTATTTGTATAGATGACTATCTAGTAGACTTATACAATACTCCAGCTCACCTCCGTTTTTCAGATTTTGCACATCACTTTTGGTATAATATGTTGTGACTAAATAATTCATATATATATATATATATATTCATATATTTCATACTAGTATCTAACCTAAGCATGTTTATGCAAATAAGTTTAAGCAATAACTAGGTGGAAACAAAGACAACACATTTTTAAAAAGAAAACCCAATTTATTTACTTAAACAATAGTCTAAATACAGAAGCAGTCTAAAATACTCAGGTATGTTTTACCTACATAATGAAATTAAATAATAATTTGATCAACTTACAGTGAAGCATGGAACTGGGGTGTAGATTTAATTTCTTAATATAAAAGTTACTTATCCATTTTAAAACATTGTAAAGTACTGCTTCACATCGAAATGTTGCTCTTATATTTAAAAACAAGTATACCAATCTCACAAATCAGGAGATACATCAGCCGCCATCTCTCATTTATAAGGTACATAATTATTACATTAATAGGTATGTTGTACATATCTAGTATGACTTATACTATTTAATTTTACTAAACTAGTTATTCTATTAAAAAAAATACAAAATACATCATTTTTCAAATATGTTACTTTTGTAACTAATTACATGCTGACTATAATGGAAGTGATATTATTAATTGGTAATTATATAATTGATATTCATTCTCTGTTTTCTTCTTCATCATCATCCCAGTCACTCACCAAACTCTTGATCTTATCATGTTTCTCAATAACATCTTTATTTGTTGTTTCATTAGTTTCTGGTTCAATGGCATTCGCTTCATCTACGTCAGTACTGAGGATTTCAATTTCGGCAGTTTCAGTGAAGTCAACATCACTTTCTGGTGCCTTCTCAGTGGGTATAATATCATCCTTTGGTATATCAGATGACGCACTTTCCATAACTGAACCATTGGACGGATTTTCATTAATTTCAGGATTATCTTGGGAATCATTATCATCCCAATCATTCAACAGAGAAGATATTTTTTCTTGAGGGTCTATTCCTTTATCAATTTCAGGCTTATCAACCTCCTGGGTGGGTAAAGGATGCTCTTCTGAGGAATCTTCATCAACATCTTGACCTACCACTACTTCAGCTTCTGCTTCAATCGGCGCCGCTTCTAACATTTGCTTCTCAAGTTCTTGTTGAATATTTTCAACTGACTCTTCCACTTCTTCTGTGTCATGGATTTCGTTTATATTATTTGTCTCAATAACTTGTGCTGCTATTTCTACATTTTCTTCTGTCCACTCTGATGCTGTATTCTTCACAGATTCAGTTGTGCTTATTTCATTATCATTGGCAACTTCTTCAACATTAACCACATTTGGAAGTGGTTCCTCAGTTGTGTCATTTACCTCAGAGTTCCCAGTTTCCATGCTTATTTTTTCAGGTTGTTCCTGGTTTTCATGGATAATTTCCGGAATAGAAAATACTTCCATTGCTTCAACTGTTTCAGTATTAGTCTGTTCTAAAGATTCAGTATCATTGTCATTTTTAGGTTCATTTCCATTGTCATCATTTGAGTCATCAGGTACAAAGTCATCAATTTTTTCTGTGTCTGTGGCTTCCTGAGGAATGTCCGTGTCTAAACATATATTTTGTATCACTTCTGTCTCAGCATCTTGTTGTAAACTATCAGCAAGTAATTCATTATTAACATTTTGATCAGAAATATTTGATATCTGGACTTCAGAGAGGTCATTCATAACATTGAAAGATTCAGCATCATTTGTACTTTGAACATTTTCATTTTGTACTACAGTTTCGAGTACTGCATGGGTTTCAGTATGCTGTTCAGTTATATCTTGGTGAATCTCACCCTGCCATGTCGCTACTGAAGTCTCCAGTACATTGGCACTCATCACTGGGGTAGACGTGCTTACAGTCTCATAATTTTGCGTTATTATTGCAGATGATTGAGCATACTGTTGCCCTAATGCTTGAGTGGTCAGTAATTGATATTCTTTGTTTTGGTCCCCAAGTTGGTGACTGTACACTACCACAATATTAGAGTTATCAGTAACAACAGCTTGTGATACACTTAAAGGATAGCTGTCTTGAATAATCATCATGTCATTATTCTGAGTGCTGTCCAGATCTATTCCTGTAGTGTCTAATGTAGCAGCATCAGGTGTAGTTAGTACAGTTAATGTTTTGTTCGCATCATTAGAGTCAAATATAATATTATGGTTCCCCGTCATTAGAGCTTTATATTGTTCTTCATTAGAAACATAAATGGGAATAGGATCTGCGAGGTTTTCTGTGTGTTTCAGCAGGATATTACCCTGTTCAATATTATCTTGAACAGTATGAATAGGGTTAATTATCGTGGTATAATCCATAGATGTTGAAGCAGTCACATTCTGAATATTTGCATCTGATTTTGTCTCCAACACATCTGACAAAACAAACTCATCAGTGGCTTGTTTTGTTTGTTTTCTAAGAATAAGTCTGTTACCGCTAACAATATATTCATTGTTATCAATCACTACATATTGCTCATTATTCTCATCAACATTTGTCATTATTTCTTGAATATGTTCAGTCTGATTATTAGAAGTTATTTCAGCAAACTGTTCTTTGCAAGCTGGTGGCAAGCCTGAATTTAATATTTTTTGTTTTGATGGTGTTGTAGGTTCAGTCTGCTTTTTTACAAAATGAAATCCATCAGCTTTGTGCTGGATATGATATTCCATATCCTCGTAATCACTAGGTATTGGTTCATTTTTAACAATTTTTATCATTGGTTCCTTTGATACAGATTCATCATCAGATTCATCTATAATACCGTCTCTCACAGCCTCTAGTTTGTGGTGTGTTTTCAAATGAGCATACAAGTTGTTCTCACGTAAAAATATTCTCAAACAGTATATACACTGGTGAGATTGTTTCCTGTCTGCAATATATTTATGGCCAGTACCCTGAATGTGAGCCAACAAAAGATTTGATGAATTAAATGCAGCAGGGCAAACATTGCAACGGAAACTTTTGGCTTCTCCGTGGGATAGCTTGTGCTTGACAAGTAATGCTTCTGTGAGAGCAATATAGTTACACTGACTACATTTTGGGAAGTTATACTGGGGCGGTGGTTCCACACCGTGCTTGGTGTACATATGATGTAGCAAATGGTTTCTTTTAGACATTCTTTGTCCGCAGTGTTCACAGATGTTCAAAACTGGTTTTTCATTGTGCACTTCAACCAAGTGTCGACGGAATTTGTAGTAAGTAGTAAAATGCAATGCCTTACCTGGAGTACCACAGATAAGACATATCCATGGGCCTTCTATATTTTCAGCCCCTAACGCAATTAGTTTTGCTGCTTGTTTCGAGTCCAAAACTTCTGTTTCATATGTGTAATCAGTAAGTTGTCCAAATTTAGGACTTATTATTTTTTCAGGTAGTGATTGTTGTGTTGCTGCTTTTTGTTTTTTGCCACCTTTAATGGCAGGTGCAGGGTTATTGAATATTTTCAATTTGATATTTTTATTGCTCTTCACCAAATGAGGATATTTTTTCAGCACTTCACTTATTATTTTTGCATGATCTAAATTAGCTGGAAGTTTGCTGTTCTTGTTAGTTTCAATTGTTACTTTTCCTAATGTATCTTCATTTTGATCTAATAGCTGATCAAAAAGTTGGTTTGGATCCTTTGTAGGTTCAGTTTTAGCATTTGTAAATGGAGGATTAAACATTTCTGTTTCATCAGATATTGTTACTGACGGTGAAGACGATTCTTCAAATAGATGTTCCGATGAGTCTTCTTTAGAAATCCTTTTGCATTCAACTATATCTAAGGTAGCTGATTTATATTTCTTTGATCCCGAGGACTGCCCATGTCTTGGACGTTTAGAATACTGTTTCGTTGTTTCAGGATGAACCATCAACGGTTGTGATGTGTAAGATATATTACAGAAGGAATTTTCAAACATATTTTCACTGTCCAGTTCTTCGGGTAATTCGTATCTTGTTGGGCGAGGCTCACCCAGTATGAACTTCTGGTGTTTTAATTTACCCATGGAATCTAATGGAATTGGAGACGGAGGTCGGTATACAAGACCACCATTGGTTACGGCTAGTTGTGTGGTAGTGCTAGATTTATTAGCAGGCAGTAAATGCTTTTTCTCTTTCAATACCACAGTTTTGTCAAATGCCTTGCTGTATGAACGTTTCTGCAAAATAGTACTTGACACTATTTCTGTAGGAGACAATTTAGCACTAACCATATCATGTTGTTTTGGGAGGCGTTTTGCATAGCTATGTGTTACCTTGTTTTTAGGTCTGTGCGAGTCCAGAAGTTTGGTCAAGACAGGCATGTTCATGATTTCAGATGTTGAATGAAGTTGTTCGAGAAGTTCCATTCTGAATTCTAGCTGACCGGTGTACATGAAGTTGACAATGGGTACTACCACGTCTGCCTGCAGGTCGTCCGGCATCACTAAACAGTCTTCGTACATCTCGCATGTTCTTTCTAACACTTCAAAATACTCGGTGCATGCACTGAGAACGAGCCGATGCACTTTTAGCTGGGCATTGTCTTGAAACTGGAGCGTCAAATCGCAATAGTCGGTGCGGTTGAAGAAGTGCTTTAACCGCTGAAGGAAATATATTCCCCAGTTGTCTACTTTCACTTGCTTTGGCTCGGACATCGTGTCCGTCTCATGTGTCATTAGGCAGGTTACTCCAGTAAGTACATTTCACGCTGAAATTAAAGAAATATAAAATTGATTATTAAAATACCATTACTTACAAATAAACGGGAATAGAGATCTGTATGATATTGTGGGGAATATTACGCGGGATAGGGGCGAGACGCCAATGCTCCAGAATGCGACATTTTTTGTAACAATAATACACTTGAAATTTCCGCCACATCGTAATACGTTCTCATCTCCGGTGTACTTACGAAGGAAGATAAAACTGTGTAGTTTGTATTTCAATAACTTTGCTTCGTCACAATCACAATTTGAACACCAAACACAAATTTACTGCAGCAAGCAAGCAAACCATTTTTGAGCTCAGTTGACAACGAAAACGCAAGATGGCGGTGTTCATCGACCTTAATTTCGCGGTGAACCGCTTGTCTAGTACCAAGTCATGACATCTACATTTATTTATTGAAGAACTAAATTGAACTTTAATTTATTTTAAACAATAAAATGAGTAATATATTGAAGAAACTAAGAAGTTATGTTAATAAAGTTCATGAATAATAATGATTTTATAAAAATAAATTTGATGAGTTTGTTTATTGACTTCAATGTTGCCATAGTGCTGCCATCTGAAACGATCAACGACAAAGGAACTATTGATTGACCGCGTTCTTTCCATTCAATGCAGACGGTCAAGTGACGCTACCAAATCACTTCTATTTTCGTGTCCTAGTTTTATTAGTATCTGCTTATAGAGCGATAGATGGCTCTGTAAGCAGCGGGAATGTGAAAACCTATTTAGTGAACTGTACATTTGTAGAAGTCCTGACTTTAAGTTACGGGCTCGGTCGCAAATTGACACGTTTTTATTCCCATCACTACGAATTGCATTTCTTTTTTCATTGTTTTTCGTCCGTACGCATAGAATACACGAATCGTGAAAAACACAATATATTTGCCCAAAAATACGAATCCGTCAGGACAAAATAAATATTCACTGTGCATGTGCACCGTTTTAGCAAACATGAACCACGTCATGGTTCTGGGCAGATCATATTCCTGTGGTTTATAGTTTATGGGCAGTACTGTATTATGTTAGAGTAATTCTTGCGTAATTAATTGTGTTGCTAAATTTGGAATAATGTACACGAATTTTTCACTATTTACCTTCCTGCAAAGCTGGTCCTGCCAGGGGGTATGATGGTACAGGATTTTTTTATTGGGTCTGTGTTATAGTAACACAATAAATTTTGGTTGTTGATGACTTAAAACAAGAAATTTAAATTACGTAACAGGTATATACAGCCTAAGGTATAATTTTCTGACTGTAGCTCCTGTTACAAAATGCGCAGCAAAAATTACTCGTTTTTGTCTACTAATTGTCAAGTACTAGTTAGAACTGCTGATATAGTAGACATTAACCAGTAGAGTTTGCTAAGAATTTTCTAACAGGGGCTATCAGTGAGAAAATTGTACCTTTGGTTGTATACACTGTTATATATTTTAAATATTTCTTCTTTTCAGTCATCAACAACCAAAATTTATGATGTTAGCATAACACGGGCCCAATCAAAAATTAATATACCATACTCCCTGGCAGGACCAGTTTGGCAGGAAGGTAAATAGTGAAAAATTCGTGTAGGTACATTATTCCAAAATACTAGACTCCTCAAATACTATTGTCTTATTTCTTTCTTTTATTGATGCTGCTATCAAGACAGAGGAATATTGTTATCTTTTATGTGAATTACTAAGGTTAAAGTAGGGTTAACTAAAGGTCGCCTATGTACATGCTATTATCTAAAATAATTTGTACGTAAAAGTGTTGTCTGTGTATGCACCATAAAGAATAAGCATACTGTCTGTTGCCCGCGGTTTCTTCCATCTAATATCTACAGGATGAAAAGTATGTTTTAAAATACGTCCAAATTGGTACAGCTGTTTTGGCATGGAAGAATAAGAAACATGTAAAATAAATAACAACATATTTATATAAAAACCGTACAAACAGACATATTTCGTAGCTCTATTGCCGCTTAATGAAGGGACATCACATCTCATTCTTAACCGACTTAATAAAAGGAGGCGGATCTAATTCGTTCGTTCGTCGTTAGGTAGGTACTTCGCCTTTTAGAAACGATTTGAAAAAATATTTTTCATATGAAAGGAAAAAATACATAGGTACTTTCTGATTCGTCCCATAGAAATATCATAAAATTTAGTTATCTAATTCATTTGGTTTTTTAAAATGAAAATAGCTGGAATAAATATGTCATCCAAGTAAGAGATAACAAAGATTCATTCTCGTTCATTGGCGATGCAGTCAGTTTTTTCCATTATGCTGCGCAAAATATTTATTAGTACAACAATGGATCACACAATAATCCTCTGCATCGCATCAGAAAATATCATAATGAGATTATTTGTAACGATATTGATATCTTTGGTTTATAGCTTCGTATTTTATTTATTTATTTATTTATTTTAATTCAATAAATACGGATAAACCAATTACATCTACTGAACACATTACAAATATAATACAATTACAAATACAATGTCAAAATAAAACAACTTATAAATAAAGGTCAATCACAACATAAACAACTTAAAAATAAGGATCAATAATAATAATAATAACATGAAAGCCCAAAATACAAATCAAAATTAAAAGAACACATCCTTTTATTCACGGTCATCAGTCTCACAAAATCTGAGAAACTCTGATAATAATCTCATCCATCCGTCCGCAAATATATCAGTGTGGGGCGCGGCAACCAGGAGCGCGTTGAGCGTGGTTAGGGCTCGCGGGAGAGGGGAGGTAGCGCGCGCTACGGTGCGGCTGCGTGGCACAGCAAACAGCTTGTGTCTCCGGGCCCTAATGTACTTGTCGGGGGTGAAGAGTTGACACAGCTCATTGCTCAAGTCCGGAGCGTACATAGATATGTACGCGAACATAGATTTACTGAAATAAATGTTTCACAATATTTGCTCAACTTTTTTTTAAATTCACACATATTATTATATTTGTTACATCCTTTTTTACAATAAAACTCTTACGTCGTTTTGCGTAATGTGTAGGTAAAAGAATAAATTCTTTTCTATTCTATTCGAGTCACTGGTTCTCTCAAACCAGTGTGGTGAAAGGATTTTAAGTGCGCCTCAAAGAGATTCCTTTCGTACAATACAAGGGGATACATTGGGGCTAGTAAGCGCTGCGTGAAATGTCCACCTATATTTATTTATTTATTTATTGAATGTAGGAATCGAACATGCGACTCGTAATATCGCAGGCGATATTCACTACCAAGTCGTATATGTACTAACTGGAGCCCATTATTTCGTCTGCATAGAATTAGTTAAGGTGAAAATGCCAATTTAAATATAAAAATAATGAAATCTTCCTCTAGTTAACAGGATAAGTCAACAACACAGAGCAATTCTTTATATCCTACCAAAAGTATAATATATTCCTTACTTGAAAAATGACTGATTCCCCATACAACAGTAGCCTATATGCTTTTCCAAGGTCCAACCTAACTCTACCAAAAAAAAAACAATTATTCAATAGTTTAGGCGTGAATTGGCAACAGATAGACAGAAAAAGTAACTTTCTTGCATGTACTTACTGCTTACGTACTTACTTAGTATGCTTGCGGTAATTCATTCTGTGTCATAGTTAAGTACAATGCAGAATCGGCTTTTCTGAGACGTGAATTTGCTAAGAGTTTTTGGAGAACGACTCTGCAATCGAAAATAGTTTAATCCAAACGGATAATTTTATACTAAACTTAAGCTTTTTTTTCATTTTTCATTTACTGATATTAATACCAGCCTATGTTTAGTAGTGATTTAGCGTGAATTTAAAGATAAAACTCTGTCATCTGTTTATACTTACATAACATACCTTTTAAGTTCTCTCTACCCAGAGCTCAGTAAACTTTCATCTTAATCTCCACGCAGCTTATCTTTGAAAATAAACCTTCCAGCTCTAGTGCTTACAGACGCCAAATCTACCACCCACTAACTCCGACCACTCTTAATCTTGTTATACGAAGAAAAGAAGTCCTGAAGTCCATCTGAGTGGCTTTTCTCGACACGCCCACGTTAGGCCACGCCTTCAGTAGCTGGGCGGAGACGTAGAAAGAACTTTTAAAGCCAGTTTGCGACTGACATTCGTCGGGGTTGCACTGGTTTTGTCGTTCTAAGTGGTGCTTTCATGCGAACAGCTGTCGACAGTCGAGGTGAGTTTATTTTCGGTTTGAAAATTGTTTTGCGAAGCAACATTTATTATTATTATTGTTATTATTACTTTTTCTAAAAGTTATATAACTATGCTTTTTTTAAATTATTAGCATAGATAATCGCTAAGTTTAGGGACGTAAAACCTAAAAGAGATTTAAAACTCTCATATATTTGTCCTTATGATGGTTATGATTTGAACAGGCGACAAATTTACCAATGCGTACCTATGCATGTATTGTAGAAGGAACTTTTTTTATAATATAATTAGAAGTGTGACTTGTTAAGATAGATAAGACATTTATATGTTTCTTCAATAACACACATACATTTATTTGAACTAAAGAATGATACATAAGTAGTACATAGGTACTTATACCTAACTTATACTAACATAAAAAACTTGCGAGACAACAAGTGAATACTTGTTTTGAAACTTTGACTCCTGACACTTTTGATCCAATCTTTCCTAATTACAAACGTTCCTTTATATAAAATACATATTTATAAAAATCTTGCTACAAACAAGATAGCTTGCTGTTTAAAAGTTTCGCAAGTTTGAAAATAAATATAATGTGGTATAAGGTGCATCAGAAAATATGTGCGTGTTTTTAGGTATTAGTCAGTTCTTCTATTTCATTACAGCGAAGCTTTGCCCAGACAATAAGTAAGATCTTATAAGTCCATGTAGTTTGATTGACTCCTCAGCTATCCGACATATATATGAAAATAAAGAAAAATATTTTATTTGTGGCACTGACACACACACAATATAAAAACAGCATTATTAATTTGTAAATAAATACATATATATATACAACCTGTATAATATATTATACAGGTTGTAAAAAGGTCTAAGTACCACAAAATATATTTTGGTTGGCAAAATGTATATAGGTATGTTTTGTAATTAGTATCTGTAAAGTCTTTCGTTCTTAGGTTGTCTGGTAGAAATCGCTATAAGCGATAAGACCGCTGATTGTACATATCTTTTGTATTTTTGCACATAAATGTTTTGTATTTTCTGTTTTATTGGTGTAATGTGCAATAAAGTGTTTATCTATCTATCTGTCGAGATATCTAGATTACGAACGGTACTTGCAGGGACCTCTATTTTCGGCCCGATGTAAAAAATATTTTTATTTACTAACACGATAAAAACTCATCAAAAACATCAAAAACTTAAAAACCATTCAACTTATCATTTTTTACCCTGTAAGTATCACTATAATATTGAGTTGTGGAGTAGGAGCGGCGCGCTTCGGGCGGGCGGTGCGAGGGAAATTCACAATTAAATTATTAAGTGACAGCTGCGGTTGGCACTCGAGGTGCAGTAGTAGCGTCGCTTTAGAGGTGCCGGTTCGAATACTGTACAACGACAAATTAAAATAATCAATACTAGATACATTTATTGCTGTATCACATGTACATTTGGATATTTTAAACATCATATATAATATATTATATATAAGTATTGCCTTTACTCTGCCGGTTCTTTCAATATATCTTCAATGGCTATTCATTTTTAAAATCTTTCTAATATGTAATTAATATTTTAATAAATTCTGATATTTTGTGCGGTTTTCTTCCCATTTCTTTCTTGTTACATCTTTTGTGGATCTGTAGAAATTAATCCTTGATTTTTTGAATTTCCATTATTCTGTTTATTAATATGTTCAGAGATTTGAAATATTATCTCTGCACAATATATGTGAACTTTTCCACTAAAGCTTTAAGGTAAGCTTGCCGCTAAAGCTATCCTTATGTAACCTAGTATTTTTCATAGGCGTGCCTGCTAAAGAAACTCGAACTATTTTATGGTTTGTGTGGAAATTTTGATGCTGTGCCTATAGTTGATACGCTCTTAAAAGGTATAAATAGTCCCCAGTCTCAATGATTAGGTCACTTCTTCATATCCAGACATACCTACACAATCAGTGTGTTCTCGTTAGTAATTTATGCGCACAATACCACGTTTTCAGACAGGCGAAAGAATTTCGTCAGAAAACCGGCTGTCCCAGAACCAAAAAAATTGTCGAGTGTAAGAAAAGAGCCTCTTTGAGGCGCATTTTAAACCCTTCACAACACAAGTAGTAATATAATGTTTTCCATTTCAATAATACCATTTCCTCTATAGATTCTGATCTTCTATATTTCCGCAAGTAATATAAAATAATAAATTCTAAGAAAAACCAGTGAAGCTACGTTTAAAATGAAACATAATTCTTTTTCGCTTTTCACAAGTCTCCTGGGGACTTTTTCATATTTTTTGTTCGCTGCTACAATGGCATAGTCGGCTCTCCTTTCTCAATTAGGCTTTCTGAATCACTGCATAATACAGTGGCTTTTAAAATTGTAAGTGATTTTTAACGTTAAGATTTCAAATACATGCAGTTAGCAGACGTACTAACTAGGGATTTTCAGTAAAAATGTATGGACCTATGAGTTTTTAAAAGGTTTTTAGTAAATTAGTTTTCAATGTACACCATCTATACAAATAAATATAATTGTAGTGTCTGTTTGTAATGTAAATATAACAGCTTTTTTAAATTCTTATGAAAGTATATACAAAAAAACACAATACATTTTTGTCGGTCTGTCTGTTGTAGCTAATCTAAGAAACGGCTTCACCATTTTTGACGGGACTTTCAGTGGCAGATAGCTGATGTTAAGAAGTAACTCAGGCTACTTTTCCGAGGGATAAAATAGGGGTGTGTGGTAAACCTAATTTCATGCGGAGAGTCGCGGGCAACAGGTTTTGCTCTAAAAATGAACTACGATCAACTTAACTTACAGTATTAAATAAGCATTTTGAAGTTATATCTCAAAATATTATAATACGAAATTGCCATTATAATTATTAGCAAATCCCCACGGTAAAAATAACAAGAGCCAAAAATGAGTCCCGCTATGCAAATATGGCCGGGACGAAAATGCTAATTTCCGTGGGAGACGCGACAAAGTTTTTAATCTCATGTGACGTCACCCCCACCCACCACCACCCCCGCCTACCCCGCGGCGTTGTCAGCGGATGATTGAAAACTCCTCATTTGTGTTTTTATTACTTTTTAATATTTTCTCATCTTTTCGAGTGCTGCCTGAAGATAATTGTTGATTACGGAAATTGGAATATCACGTTTTTTTATATCCGCATAAATAGATAAGCAAAAGCCATTTTTTAAATTTTTAATAAGTATAATAAGATCAAAGTCAAAGTCAAAGTCAAAAACTTTATTTCCATAGAATTCATAAAGAAATGGCTTGGAAACGTCAATATTCAAAACATAAGGTCACGCGTACTTATCGATAAGTTTGACGCCTGTTCAAACCCTATCCGACCCTCCATGGGGAAGAACAGACAAGAAACCCCTAATGGAGGGATTCCTTTCTTTTCGCGAGCACGATCCTTGTAACAATTGAGTACTTAGGTCTATGTTACATTTATGACTACATAATATACTATTACAGGATGTTTTGTGTGTCGTTGAGCAGAGCGACATCAGACCATGGGGATTTATCATTTATATAATCATTTACAGTGTAATAAGCTTTACTTACCAGACCCTTCTTTATGTATGACTTGAATTTTTGGGTCGGAAGCTTCGTTGCTTGTTCAGGAAGTTTATTATAAAAGTTTACACAATTTCCCATAAAAGATCCGTTGACTTTTTGCAATCGGAATCTTGGAATGTTTAATTTATTTTTGTTTCTAGTGTTCTTGGTATGAACATCACTTTTTTTCTCAAAACTAGATATGTTTTTATGAACATATAATAAATTTTCATATATATACTGTGATGACACTGTAAGGACATTTATTTCTTTGAATTTTTCTTTCAGAGAGTCCCTTGATTTCATTTTATAAATTGAACGTATAGCTCTCTTTTGTAAAACAAATATGGCATGGATATCTGCTGCTTTCCCCCAAAGCAGGATACCGTATGTCATAACACTATGAAAGTAACTAAAATAAACTAACCTAGCAGTAACTTCATCCGTTAGCTGTCTTATTCTACGTACCGCGAATGCGGCTGAACTAAGTCTGGAGGCAAGTGCTGCGATTTGATCACCCCACTGTAGCTTTGCATCTATAGTTAAACCCAAAAACACAGTGGAACCAACAAGATTAAGCACTTCTCCATTTATTTGTATATTAGCCGACATTTGCTTCACATTTGGCAAAGTGAATTTAATGCACTTAGTTTTGTTAGAATTGAGTAAAAGATTGTTCGATATGAACCAATCTAAAACTTTAGATAGTGACGCATTTACACTATCGTAATTATCTTTATATCTGTCAACTTTAAATAAAAGAGAAGTGTCATCAGCAAAAAGGACTATATCACACAAAGTATTCACAAAAAAAGGGAGGTCGTTGACATAAACTAGAAACAAAAACGGGCCCAGTATTGAACCTTGCGGCACACCCATGTCAATAGCGGAACCTGTAGACCTTTCACCGCCAATGGCAACTTTTTGGATTCTGTTTGATAGATATGACTGTACAAGGTCAATCGCTTTATTTTGGATACCGTAATGTTTGAGCTTGCAAATCAAGATAGAGTGATCTACACAATCAAAAGCTTTGGAAAGATCACAGAATACACCGATTGCATCTTGTGATTTCTCCCAAGCTTCAAAGATGTGCTTTAAAAGCATTACACCAGCATCAATCGTGGACCGACCTTTGGTAAATCCAAACTGATTACTATGAAATAAGGTATTTCTATTAAAATGTGTTAATAATTGCTCTAAGATTATTTTTTCAAATATTTTACTCAAAGTTGGTAATACCGATATCGGTCTATAATTAGCTGGGTCTTTGTGATTCCCAGATTTAAATAAAGGAATCAATTTACTGTGCTTCATCAGCTCAGGAAAGACTCCATCGTCAATACATTTATTAAATATGTAAGCTAGACATGGAGCAATATCAGTAACTACTGAACATAGAACTTTCGTGGATATTCCCCAGAGGTCTTCGGTATTTTTGATATTAAGTGATTTAAATGTTTTTGAAATTATGGCTGTGTTTATATACCTAAAATTGAATATAACATCACTTTTTGTTACACAGGATTCTAATAAAGATCCAGCTCCACAAACAGAAGACTTCAATGACTGAGTAACTATCTTAGGTATGCTAGAGAAATAACTATTAAATGCCTCAGCAACATCAGTTTCATTTGTAAGAGTTTTACCATCAATAATTAAATTAATCTTATTGTCCCGTGTCTTAAATTTACCTGTTTCATTGTTTATAATTTTCCAGGTCGCTTTAATTTTATTTTTTGAACTTTTAATTTTATTGTTTAAATATAAAGATTTGGCAACATGACAGACATTTTTGAAAATTTTAGAGTAATTTTTTACCATCAAAATGAAAGAATCGTCATGCAGCATGTACTGCTTTGCAGCATACAGTTCATATAATTTATTTCTACTTTTATATATACCAGATGTGGCCCAGTCATCGAAACTAACTCCCGATCTGAATTTACATGTTTTCATTTTAAATACCTCTTTATGCTCATTATTTATCATATTTGACAAGGCGGTGAAAAGTTCGTTCGGGTCTTCAATGCACGGAAATTGTGTCATTCGTAGCTCAATGTTACCCTGGAACCGTTTGATGCGGCTCTCAGTGATAGGCCTGTATGTAAATTCTCTAGGATTCGTAACAAATTTTGAAGCAAACATAGCACTCTGGCCATAGTGGTCTGAGCTTAAGTTCATAATTATTGATTTACTGATGGAATTACAATTACAGAATATATTGTCTAGACAGGTAGACGACGACAAAGTTACTCTCGTAGGTTCTCTAAAAATATTGTTTAAGTTATAGCTCTTAAATAAATTTAGTAATCTCCCAGACAGAACAGAAGATTCATTCAACATATCTACATTAAAATCTCCACAGACAATTACATTTTTACTAGTCACTGTCTTTATTAATATATCCTCCATGACAGATTCAAATACTGTAAAGTCAGCACCGGGGGGTCGGTAAACGCACACAACGATATGCCGCTCCAGCTCAACACACGACACCTCAATAGTTCTCTCTATCGAGAGATTTGCAATATCTTTTCGCTCCTTATTTTTTATAGTATTTTTAACAATAATCAGTGAGCCTCCATGTATGGCTTTTTTTCTTTTGAAAGAACTGACAACATTATAATTTAAATAATAGGGGAGCAGATCCAAATATTTGACCCAATGTTCAGAAATACACATAATATCTACTTTGAAAAATGTCAAAAACAGTTCTAATTCTAATATTTTGCTGGAAAGACCCTGTATATTTTGGTGAACTACATGTAAGAGGGCACTGGGCTTTTCCGCTGTCGAATTAGTCAGTTTAAATTATTAACTGACTCATTTTCTATACCCTGATTAGTATTACTACTAACAACGGGGTCGTCACTAACTAACTGAGTTATAATATTTATAACCGAATTAAAAACATTATATGCTAACAATTTAGCAATCATCATTTTCCTACGCCTACTTAGATACATTGTATCTCTAGTCAAATAAAATTTACTAATAAAACTATTAGTATCAAAAAATAATACATTGCTATGACGGCATGTCATATTATACATTAACATATTTAATTTGTAAACCATTTCCAATGTCACTTGACTTGAAGAGTAAGAGTATGGAAATGCACATAAAATTAATTTACCTAAACCTAAATCTGCCTTTTCTAATAGGGCGTCAACAAACTTCAACAAATCTGCTCGCTTGACAAAGGTACTGTCCCCTAACTGAACAATCAAAGTGGTGTTCCCATCAAACGAGTCATTATTTATGCCATTTAAAATTTTTTGAAGTGGGGCATTTGGATAGCAATTATTAGTTACCACCTGACCTAGCTGGTCACCAAGCAACAATCCCATTCCTATACCTATCTTGTCAGAATACAATATTGTTTTCCTAGTTGCCACATCATTTGTCAGTTTACTAATTTGGGGCCCCTCTTTGTGGAGCAGCTGTCTAGAATCAGCTGCAGCCACAACGTGGCTGCCCTCATCAGGGATAAGTAGAGGTGTTGCTGGTGTCAGTGAGACAGGGACGAAGGTCTGCTGATCTGAAGTTGGCTGGTCTGTCTGCGAACTAGTATTACGTACTTGAATATATATACTACTGTTATTAGCATATAGTGATTCTATTTGCTTTACGCTATTAGCAAGGTCATGTTCAGCCCGCTTATACTTATGAGAAATGTCATGAAGTGACTTTTCAAGGTATAATATTTTATCAGACATGTATTCCATATCCTTCGTATTGCGTCCTAATAAATTATAACATGAATTTAATTGTTCACCTAAATTAATTTTCTCCTTAGTTAATTTTACATTACTAATAACATTTTTCTTTTGCTTCAGAGCCCTTTGCGTTTTCTTTATGTAGTGATTAAGTTTTACATATTTTTTTATTCTGTTGCTACCCATTATTTGGGGATTTTTACAATTAGGTGTTGACAGATCTATTATAGGAATATTAAGCTCTGCACTCAAGGAAATATTATTAAATCTACAGTTACAATGTGAGGCCTTGCTTGTTTCATTTAGTTCTAATTTGTTTTCACATTCAAAAAGCTCCTGCTTTAAATCCCTTATTTGTTGAAGTGCCAGTTCATAAACTTGGAAGCAGGATCAATTTATAATATATATTTATTTATTGATCACCTGGTATTCCTGGTGATCAATAAAGTTTTTTTTACCTTAAATGTCTGCCATTTGCAAAATTAGGTTTTTATTTCAAAGGATATACTTTCAGATAGGTCTCATAGAAATTTCATGAAAATCGGTTTAGTAGTTTAGTTTTGAAATCCAATTAACTGGATAAAACTATGTCATTCAAGTACGAGATAAATATATTCCCGTTCACTGGCGGTGAAGTCACTTTTTCGTTCTGCTGCGCAAAGTAATCATACAATATGCATCTTTTAATAAAGAAAATTATCATCATCGCGCCCTTGTATCAGTAGTATATCGTCGGCCCAGTACTTATTATCTTCGCACTACGCCGTGGACCAAATATGGACCAAATGACATTTCGTAGCGTCAGTAATATCACCGCGACAAATCGCGCTCGTTACGACTTTACCACGTCGCATCGTGACATTTAGCGGACATTTCGTCCCCTTGCACCGAGTTCAACAAATATTCGTACAAATTACTTCAGAAGCAGTTATGTTGCCACTAGTGCAGGAGACGGCTGTTACATTTTCACATCAATTTTATAACCTTATTTTTTTCACCTGTGAATACTGTCTCATGAGTACCAAAGCATCAGAAAATAGCTTATAACGATTTGTTGGTAGTAATAATTTATTGCGAATTCAATGCAATTCGTGTCTATTTTTATTCTATTAAGTAGGTGAATCTTTACACCAGTTTTTATTATCAATCCGTAATGAAAGCTTGCGGCTTCCGATGTTTTCACTAGCACCGGACATCATTAATCAGAGATGAATGACTGGGGAAATGTGTAAATATAACAAGCTTATTATGAAATCGTAGTAGACTATAGGTAGGACACTAGACGCAAGACCTCAAACCTAGATCGCGAAAGGCTACATTTATTCACTGCTATTAAAAAAAAAACAGTTATACAAAGTCTCCGAGATTCCATATCTTCGTTTTTTGAGCCCCTAAACTATAAGGGTCGTCCCAACACACTTAATATGAGGTTACGAACTAATATCATTATTACCGAGGGGTTGCAACCGTTCACCCCTCCACACTTTTTAGCGGCTTTGTTCTACCCAATAATTTTATTCTATGAAATCGTGTCCGCTCCTCGTTACAAACTGACAATGTAATTGTTGAGTCAGTGGTGTCGTGTTCAAAGTGACAGCTGTCGGTTTCAAGTTTGAGGTCACCATGTGAATTGAAATCAACCCTATTCAAAAGATCTTACAAATTCTTTTATTTAGTTGCGCAGTGTATAACAATGAAATGATTTTTCATGGCCGAAATAATGAGCAGACCATGGGTAAAACTGCCTAGCCCCAAATTCAATATTTTTTTTTATTCGTAATGGAAGTATAATATTTTGTAAAATATTTCTTAGGTTAGGTTTAGATACTATTTTAACTAAATTGATCTGACAATTTTAAGAAAGTAGTATCTATTTGTGTCCATTCTTCTCAGATGTCTCGTATTTTTATGTCTGTAACGGAGCTAGAATATGGGCATCTGATAATAAATTGTATCCGCTACGAAAAATAACAAAAGAATGAAACTTAGGTTCCCTGTTACTTAGATATGGGATACAAGTAAAGTCGCATCGTGTTGCGCCCGACACGAGTATGGAATGTCTCATGTACTTGTAATTTTACTGGCTCTCATACCATTACTCGACTAAAATGGTTATGGTGGCTATCTCGGACAAACCCAGGACGAGCCTGGAGCTGCTCAAACTTCAAACTGTAAAATGTTAACTATACACTGATAAATATGAATAAAAGTTGAGTATATTAATTGTTATATAAATACTGGTATATAACATTATATATACTAAGATCGATGGACACGGTCTTTAGATAGCTCTATCGATTTACATGGATGTAGTTCGTTTTCTTCAGTTTGAAGCAAGTCCTAGGGTAAGTACAATCGAGTTTCGAAAATATTGTATAATTACAATTTTCTATACCATCTTTAACTTATAAATATGAAACAATACTTCTTAAATTGAAATCTCCATTAAAAAGAGCTTGTTTAAAAACAATTTGGCAATAATAAAACAGCGGGAGATGGCATTAATTAGCAGATTCCACCATCTCCCCTTCTCTCGGCAGAATGTCTTTTGAACAAATAAAACTTTGATTTGAGATTTGATGGGTAACTTTACGACGGCTTACCTCAGAATTATATATGTTGATATAACGAGGGGCCTGAATGATATTAGAAGATTGTCTACGAAGAATAATGGATAAGGTGGCGACTGACCTAAAAATGATATAAGAAAGAAAGGAAGAACAATGAAAAACATTTATTTTGACCACTCACAAATACACACTAAGAGGAAACAAAATACATTAAGTATTTTTGTGTGTGTATGTAAATGTGACCGCTGAAACAGTATGCTCGCGTTGCAACACGTTACATTACTACTATTTTTACTGGCCTTACAGCTGTTGGTAGTAACCCTGCCTTCTGCGCTGTAGGGCGTGGATTCGATTCCCACCCAGGATAAACATTTATGTGACGAACATATGTTTGTTCTGTGCCTGGGTGTTGATATGTATTATATGTATGTTTTTACAAAAAAAGTATATAAGTGTTCTTTCTGTTGTCTGGTTCCCATGACACGTCAAGCTATGCTTAGCTTAATTTGGGGCTCGATGGCGTTGGGTGAAATGAAAAAAAATAAAAAATTATTATTATTATTATTATTAGTAGTAACATTGAACATCTCATTCTGTATTTTGTTTCTCAAACGGCTCTTGCATATGCACAGTTACCACTATGTTGCAAGAGACAGCTCTTTACTCACCTAGTTGGTCTTATTGTAAACATCAGCCCAAACTAACATCAATAATGTTAAATATATGAATTCAATCTACAACTTACGCATTTATTTTGTAGCAGACATGAAAATATTATTTATTATTATTTCATTACGTGAATTAGTTTTGATTGAAACATCATGCAGTTTACCTACTTTCTAAAATGGAACTAAAATAAACAGAAACATAATAAAAAAATTAAGTCTGATAAAATTTCCTGTGGCATTTCAATTCTTTAGCTATAACAAGAGAATGAAACAGAATCCCCGTCAAAGTTTTCTAACTTAAAACAAGGGAATTAATAAGCGAAAATGAATCCTTCCGCTACCGGATATGTCCCAATAAAACTCTGTCCGCCATGTTGTTTCCGCGAATTAATGGCGCGCTGTCGTCTTCCAAAGAATACCGCTAATTAATCAAAAACTGCTTTCCTGATTTCCATGGAGACTAAAGAATGAGAGTTTTGACCACCCGTGAAGCTTATATAAAAGCTCTCTCCTTTTTAGATGGGGGGATGTTTTGTTTGCTGTTTACATAGACGACGATGTGGGGTAATAATCCTTATTAATATGCGAATAGGCAAATCTCTTGACAGATTTTTATTACATATCGTACTAATGTTATAAACGAGAATGTGTGTATGGATGTTTGTTACTCTTTCACGCTCAAACGGCGGAATGGATTTGGAAGATATTTGGTAACA
This sequence comes from Chesias legatella, assembly GCA_947359385.1. Lineage (NCBI taxonomy): Eukaryota > Metazoa > Arthropoda > Insecta > Lepidoptera > Geometridae > Chesias > Chesias legatella. The sequence goes on from OX375772.1 coordinate 2,831,562, forward strand.
AGATAGCTTACATCCTAGATTAACACATAGGCTACTTTGATCCCGGAAAAGTGCAGTGTTCCCGTGGGATTACTTATTTACCGCGGGTAACACCGCGGGGCGCAGCTAGTTTGTTATAATTATCTTAAAACTAAGTAGTACGGAAACTAAACGAATAAATATGGCATCGAATCTATGATTAATCGTATGAAACAAGCTGTCGACGCGTGACAACGCTTAACTAGCACTAGTGACGTCACTATAAGAGCATATTTATAGTTATAGCGTCGCTATAGAGTCCACTGAGCTCGCTGAATCGAATCGATTTGTAATAATACGCCTTTTTTTTATTATAAAACTGCGTCTATACGGGAAGCGGAACCCAAGCGCAGTGAGTAAGAGTTTTCGTAACATATTTCGCGCTCTAGGTCGTGGGTTCGATTCTCATCCAGGACAAACATTTGTGTGACGAACATAGACGTTTGTTATGTGTCTGGGTGTTCATATGTGTTATATGTATGTATTAACAAAAAGTATAGAAGTATTTTATCAGTTTTCTGGTTCTCATGATACAAGCTATGCTTAGCTTACTTTGGGACTAGATGGCGCTATGTGAAATGACCACAAATATTTATTTATATATTGGTGATTGAAGTAAAGAGGATGTGGATGCTATAGATTCTATATCTTGAATATTTTTCTTTCTTTCTATGCCATTTACGTTCCGTAGCATTTGAAACGAAACAGCATTTGGTTGATGGTTAAGTTTTAGGTTCATATATATGCACCTATGATTAACATTTTCAGCCTTAGCTTAAGGCCCCATCCACCTCTCCCCGCAATAAATCCTTCAAAGAAAGTGTTTACAAGAATATTGGCCCAGCGTATGCGGCTTTTATTAATATTTCAGAGATTTACCGCCCAAGTTTTTAATATTTATGGCCGGCAATAAATCGAGCGACGAAGGGTTGATCATTTTGGAAGGAAGAATCAACAAGTAAGACGATACTGTTTTTGAATATGACGTAAAGTTGAGGAAAACTTTGGCTATTTATTATTCATATTTTGGATGGTTACGAATCTTAAACTGATCAAAAAACCCGATACTAATTAAAATTACTTAGGTTAGGTAAGATTGGGTTTTTTTTTATTATGGCCAGTGTGCACGGTTCGTCTAGAAACGGAAGTCAGAAAAAATTTATTGGTGAAAATAAATAGAATATATAATATAAAAAAAAATAGTAGAAATATAAATAATATAAATATAGGCTCAATTCAAAAAGAGAAGGTATTTTCTTTATATTTTTTTGGATTGAGCTAATTTAAAGTCATTAAAACAATATCTAAAGGTTTATAATTATTAGAAGGAGCTACATAACTAAAATTTATTGGTGAAATTATCGAAATTGCACGTGAGACATTTGAGTCTCAGAGTTACGAGCGCATACAATGTGACTTGGGCCTTAATGTGCCTAAGTAGGGTATGACCCAAGTCATATTGCTTGTTATATATACCACTACTTAACACCAGGTGGGTCATCCGATCTTTCCGTAAAACTCAAGAAAAAAGAAGTACGTATTTTGTGGTACAGCTTATGCAAGAGTATTGAATAGTTATCTACATCTCACTTCTTGAGATAAAGCCGAGTAATGTTTTAAAAATTGAAGTTTATTTGCCAATACATATGTTAAATAACTTATTTCAAAATGTGAATCGTCTTAGAAGCAGAATAGTTTGCAGCATGAATTAACTTCACCATTTTTTTTATGAGATAAACTTACGGAACGACCCGACGCCGACGGCCCACCTGGTATTAAGCTCTGCCCATACCAACAGATGCGACTTGGGTCCTCCCCTACAAGGTACGACAAGACCTAAGTACATAGTATGCGTCCATAACTCTGAGACATGTAGGTGGAATGACTCATGTGCCTGTAATTTCACCGCCAACCACATCTTTCAAACCGGAACACAGTAAAGTTACTGCTTTTGGCCAGAAATGGGCATAGTGAGACTTCCCCGGACGAACTTGGCGTGAGTTCTACTGCTCTTAAAACCATCCTGCCTTTATCACCAATCCACAAGAAATTTAGAGAGAGACGATAATTATTAAAGTCGTCCATCTTTGCAGTTCACATAAATCAACAAACTATGTCAGCTGCCATGCCCGACGGCAACGATCTTGAGTATTTCCTACATTAATATCTACACCTTATTGTACTTTATACTTTCACATGTACGCTAAAAACCTCTTATTTTATTTCAACGACGTCGGAAGTAAATTGTTGCTAGCTATATATATTTATTTATTCACAAAACAGAGATATTACATGTGGTTGATTACTGGTCAATCAAAATAAATTATCAATTTAACTAAATGAGTGAGCGTCGTACTCAATCGTCTTCGATAAATCGAAACTCTCACACAGTTTAAGGAGTCTTTTCACATAACAAGCATACCATGACCGTGCCATGAACATATCAGGACATATCATACATTTCATACAGCATCATCTAGCCCCAAAGTAAGTCATATATAGCCTATATCATGGAAACCAGACAACTGATATAATACTTATAATACTTTTTTTTTTGTAAATACTTTCAGATAATACATATCAACACCCAGACGGAACAAACACCTATGTTCATCACATAAATGTTCGTCCTTGGTGGGAATCAAACCCACGACCTACATCACAGAAGGCAGGGTTACTACCAACTGAGCTGTAAGGCCAGTCAAATATCAGCACCAGATATTCAGTTATTGTTCGCATATGTATCAGTGTTGCATCGACGCCTTAAAGATTTCTATTTTTTTTTTATAATCTAGTGTTGCTAAAGATAATTAAGTTAATAATGAGAAATTAAGGAGACGAGTTTGAAGTAAAATTTTGTGCGTATGTGCACCCAAGAGAAAAAAACTAGGTAAAATAGGAAAAATAACCTAAAATAATATTTTTTTACCAATGGTGTTGAAAAAATCAAAAACAAAGTAAAAAAAATTCTATCACAATCGAGCGTTAAATTACGTCAGTGTGAAAGCCAACAATCAGGCAGCTGAGGGTGGTGAGGGTGGACGGATTAAGATTTACCCGAGATATTAGAAATCTGTAGACAGCGCCGGTCCATTGTTTGAACGGTGGCCAATTTCGTTAAAAGACGGCCGTATCGCTGGACGATTACATTTAAAGGGTTTGATTGTACTTATAGGGTGTTTTAGATAGAGTTTACGATACAAACGGCGTGGAATGAGAAAGGTTTTTGTTTTTGCCATTAATTTATCTTTATTCTACCTGGCGACCAAGCATTTTTTTTTCTTCTAATCATAATATGCTATTATATTATATGATTGTCGTGATTAAATAAGCTTCACAAGCGTTGTTTCAATTTGTGGCAGGTAGTTGTGAATTTAGTCGAAAATGTTAAGAATTAGCCGATCAATGGCTGATCTACATTACTAAGGCCTTAATTGTATTTCATTTTACACTTACAAAAAAGAAAGATCAAGAATAAAGCAACACGAAAAATGAATTCCATATAAATTAAAATATAAATTTACGATTTCTCCTATTAGACTACAAACATACCATATGTTCTACGAAGGTGCTACGAAATGCGCAGATCATTTTAACATGATTTTTTAGGAACCATTATCCGAGTTTGAATTCCCACAGATAATATCATCGTATTCACTTCCAACCGCCGTCGGGCATGAAGGAGGCTTCCCGCTGTCACTCATTATGTGGTGTTCTGTGATTTTGCATAGACATTTAAAAAGTCTAGAATGTCATATTTTTTAAATAAAAGAATTAAAAATTAATGTTTCCACAATAGTATGGGAAAGAAGCCAGCAAGATTAAATAAAATGCTTTGCATAATTTTTATGATTATTGATGACTCGTTTTGTCAAATATTAATATGACCCACGCTACAAATCAAAGTAATTTCTAATAAAGATACATGCGTATCATCTTAAATCTTTAATAGAAATTGGATTATTGTTTAGCCGTGAAATGGTAATAAGCATAAGTAGAATTCGATAGTTCCGTGACTAATTGTGCAGTAATCTAAATTACTATTGAATCTGAAAAACGCCGCAGAAACACCTACTACTGACTGTCCCGGTCATAGCGGTAAGTTCCTTGATACAGTTATCGAATCAGAGCATCAATTCCGCCGCTCACGCCTGATTCTTAATAAATGATAAATTATATTATTTATTGCGTAAACATGGTATACAAGGTCTTTAAGGTTATTTAAGAGCTCAAGTTTAACTATTATGTAGCACTATTACGTAGACTTTGACTTGTTTCATAGCTCAGTTGGTCGTATGGTCGTAGCCCTGCCTTCAGCGCTGTGAGTCGTGGGTTCGATTCTCACCCAGGAAATACATTTGTGTAACGGACATAGATGTTTGTTCTGTGTGTGGGTGGCAGTATGTATTATATAAGTATTATATCAGTTGTCTGGTTCCCATGATACAAGCTATGCTTAGCTTACTTTGGGGCTAGATGGCACTGTGTGAAATGTCCACCAATATTTCTTACAATTATACTAGCTGCGCCCCGCGGAGTTACTCGCGGTGAATAAGTAATCAGACGGGAACACTGCACTTTTCCGGGATCAAAGTAGCTTGTGTGTTAATCCAGAATATAAGCTATCTTGGTACCAAATTTCATACAAATCCATTCAGTCGTTTGAGCGTGAAAGAGTAACAAACGTCCATACAAATCCTTTCAGTCGTTTGAGCGTGAAAGAGTAACAAACATCCATACAAACTTTCACGTATATAATATTAGTAGGATAAACGCAGTGCGGTGTGGATATCGCCTATCCATTGATATTATGCCATTTCTGGATGATTCAAAGTGCACACGTCGTACCAGTTGTAAAGGCGCGTCCGCACGCGCGTCATCCACCGTAAACAATAAACCTTTCAGCCGCTTCCCGCGCGCCACCATTGTCGCCTCGCGCACCCATTGTGCACGCGGCTTTATTCATATGACTAAAAATTTTTCTAATCGAGTTCGTTCATTGCATTGGATATTGAAAGCGATAGAATAATTTATGTTTCGTATAGTTTATGCACTCAAATAGACTCAAAATACACAGGAATTGTATCTGTCTATACTACCATCGCTTGGTATATTTCAAAGAAAAGTTAAAGAGTTCTTAACTTCTAAATTTTACCTTTTCATTAATGTATTTACACGTATGTATATCGTTATTATATGAATGTTTATTTTTATACAATAATAATATATGTTATTTCGAGTAAGATTACACATCATACCCACCTTTCGTCGACAACAGTTCTCTAGCCTCAAAGGTTTGCTGGAAGAAACTCTTTTTAGGGTTAAACTAGCCTTTGTACATGTCTTTTATATATAATATTTTTTGTGTACAATCAAAAATAAAGTATTAACAATAAAACTGTAGAATTTGTTTGAACGTCTTATCTCTAGAACTACCAGCCAGATTCGAGAAATTATTTTTGCATTTGATAGCCAAATTCTAAAGCAACTTTATCCTTTAACCTTTGAAAAAACTTTATGAACGTTTATTTATAGAAAAATATGTTTCAATATGTATGCATGATACACAAAGTTTATGATATAAATATGTCATCATCATATCAGCCGGTAAAAGTCCACTGCTGAACATATGAATGATATAAATATGTACATTAAATAAAATAGAAATATATCAAATCGCGGAATAACATTTTTGTCGACTTGATCGAAACATGACACCTTATTTCGCACATTTGAATACACGAGTGGGTTTGCGTGTAGCTGTTGCCAATCCTACGTCGAAATCATGTTGAATCGAAATGTGATACCCCCAATGCGACACCTTTCTATCGCGTAAAAATTCAGAAAGAATACCCAGACAGGCCTCAGCTCACTTGGTAGCTCTACCTGCGCTGTAGTTCGTGGGCTCTATTCCCACTCAGGACAATCATTTGTGTGACAAACATTGATGTTTGTTCTGTCTGGGTGTTAATAATATTATATATATGTATTAACGAAAAAAAGGAGTATGAATGTATTCTATCAGTTGTCTGGTTTCCATGAAATTCAGAACCGTGTTTTTTGCGTCAGTTTTTCTGTCATATGAAAAACTTTACTTTCATAGAATTCATAAAGAAATGACTGTAAAACGGATATAATATTCAAAAAATAAGGTCACGCGTACTTATCGGTAAGTTTGACGCCTATTGAAACCCCATCAGACCCTCCATGGGGAAGAAGAAACAATATCCATACAAAGGTCAAATATGAGTCCCAATACTAAGACATGTATTAAGAATAACAAAAATCTCAAAAATTCAATTCTATTTCAACATTCCCACAGATCCCCTTACACATGATTATGCATTTTATTACTTTTTCAAAATGAAACCCAATGTTCCTATGAATATGTGCATACTCCTTTGTGAAAAGAAACACTCAAAAGATATTGCTACGTCTACGTGAAACGTAGCCCATAGCCCGTAGCACCGTAGCACTGCGGAGGCGTAGTACGTGCCTTTATTGCTACACAAAGAAACCGCGATACCGCTACTGAATAGCAGTGCAGTACGGATGTATTCAAAATGGATGTGGCACGTATTTATGAAAATTTGACAAAAGAAGACCAAATATGGCAGAGCATTTTATACGATATACCAAGGTTATTTAAAAAACATCATCCAAGGAAAGGGAGAAGGCAAAGAGAAAGAAGGGCGCCTAGAATTATTAGAAAAGAAAATTCAAACCACTTACAAACAATGTTGTCAATTACAATTACAACTAATTACAATTACAACCTGAACATAATTCGTAGTAGTCGTATCGTAATGTTAGTAGATCTATGTTCCGCTGTGGTTTGACGGAATGTAAAAGACAGTATGGCATTGTGTAGCAATACGATAACGCTTTTATTATTATCAGGCAGCGAGAGGGAGAAAATATTATACACAATAAGTATAAGAGAAATATTTACGTACTATGGTAGTAAAATAGCTATTTTAGACAGAGCAGTGATGTGCCAAAGTTCTTTGAATTTCGCGAGTTTAGAACCAAGCAGATCTATTTTTCCAGTAAAGTATTTAGTAGCACGATATTCGCTATGAACAAGGTTACTTCTAAAAGACAATCCATAACTACCGTGGTTGACTTGAACGGTTAAACAATTAAAAATTAATATTTGAGCAACACTTAATTGTTGCTCGGTCTCAGTCAGTAGCTAAATGAAAGTTATAATTTGTTTATCAGGCATCGTTACCAATACATAATTTAGTGACTCTAAAGTACGAGATTTAGTCTTAATGTACATTATATAGGCAGGGACCCTTTCAGCCCATTCAGCACATCTCTCTTGTATTTAGATAAGTATGTAACATATAATCATTGTATTATTACATCTACTTCTTTGTAACGTATTTTTATTTTATTTAATGTTTGTGTTGCTTTGGACTCTTTGACTTGCCTCACAGCATTTGATAGTAAATCTGCCTTCTGCGTTTAGATCGTAGGTTAGGACAAGCAATCATGTGACGAATGTAGATGTTTTTTCTGTGCATGGGTGTTAATATGTATTTGTTTGCATTTACAATTAGTATTATATCGATTAATATATAATTATGTATAGTGCCATAGCTCCATAGTAAAAGCTATGATAAGTTTCGGGCTATGCTGTTAGAAATGTCCATGAAAAAGAATTAATTCTATCTTTCAATATGGAATAAGCAGTGTCAAACCAAAAGTTAAACATCACATAAAAGGCCCGTTTGATACATTAATTATAAACGTAACGATTTCACGTCTTTGATGAAGCTGTAAACCTGTTACTGAATCTTTAGCGCGTCACATGTTGTGGGGAGAACATCGTTAAACAAGATAATTAATTAGATGTGAGCAAACATATTATTATACGCATGGTAATGAATAAACATTAGAATAATTAATATTTGATATGGATATAATATATTAATAAATAGTGCAGTTGGATTCCCTATGATGGTTTAAATAGGATTAGAGAATATATTTAAAATAAAATGTTCAATAGTTTCCATGGTGTCTATCGGTAAACTCTCATATGCCTCACAGTTCAATTGTTAGTAACTTTTCCTTCTGCGTTGTAGGTATTGGTTTCGATTCCCACCCAGGACAAACATTTGTATGACAAATGTAGATATTTTTTGTATCTGGGTGTTCAATACGTATGTATTTACAAAAAAAATAATATAAGTATTATATCAGTTGTCTGGTTCCATGATAAAACTTATGCTTACATTGGGACTTCATAAAATGTCCACCAATATTTAATTTTCATATGATTTCAAATATTTTCTTTTAAATTTTGTGCTCATCACTCATTTGTGCAATATCGTCTTTTTGAGATATCGTTGCTTAATCCATCTCACGGCGTATAAATGGCATTTTTCACTTACAAGACTCATTTCCCTATGTCAGCAAACGCTCGAAACGACGATCGTTCATTCAAGCGTCATTACATTTACTCATTCGTTCTTCCCTGTCGTTATCGAGCGCAGATCTCGTTAGGAAATCGACTACATTCAGATTTCTGGTCGAGTGGCCGCTTGATAAGTGTACCGTGATTCCGGCTTCATTATAACGATATTCGTTATTCTCTTTGCGATTTTTTTGACAAAATGTACAATACAAAATGATAACTCATACTCATATAAACTCACACATATGAGTGACTCATACCGAATGTATTTTTGGTTATAACCACAGACAACATCAGTTATATTTACAACCGTCTCAGCTACATAATACTTGAAATTTCAACCTGGTGAGATACGAAACTGCATTATATACGCAATAAATTATAACTTACGAAAATCATAAATTGCTGAAAAAGCTGACACTGATGTTAGTTTTTATATCAGTTTTTATTTTCGGTTTAATATTGTAGAGATTTATGTTTTCGAAGTGAAACGAAACATGAATGCTTGAAGCCGAATTTTGGCCAGTGTTCTATAAAATTCGAGCTGAAACCTGAAAGCAACGTCAGTCATCAAACAGATGGATGCGGTTGGATTCAGAGTGCTTTTATTTTTTGTCTGGTACCTACAAAAAGCGGGCAAACGTAATATAGGGGTACCCTGAAACAGGGTTCTGTCAGAACTATTTTTAAGTCATTTACAGGAGTTATTTTATTGGATAGGATAGGATTCAATCTAGACTAATACTAGGTATAATAAAAATTAATCTAGATATATCAAGTTGATAGTCTAAACTCTAGACTATCAACTTCATATATCTAGATTGAAACTAAATGGATAAATTACACAAATACCATCCCTTATCTATAAAGATATTTAATGAAAAATCCGCATTCAAATCATTATGTAGCTTTTAATTAATTATCTATGAGATGAAGAAACCATCTCATAGACAATAACTGCCGGCTCATTAACCACCTATAATACCTTTCAAGTAAAAGGTTGTTTAATGAATTAATATATAATTAATAAGTGTTGATTTTGAAATTTATCTGACCTTCGTTTACAGCATCACAGAATCCTAAAACCTAGATAATATGGTTAGATAGGAACAAATACCGACCGCTTCGTGCACTCGCCGTGTTTGCGAACACAGATAACGAATGTAAAAACGTTAGATTCTCTTTGATTGTTTAACGGCTCGAAATTTTGAGTGGGTAAATGAAACTTTTCTCTTTATTTAACATTTTTTTCAGCTTCAAAACGTATCTGTGCTAATTGTGTCATAACTGCCGGAATGACAATAGAGAAAAGGAGGAACAACAGACAAGAGACCCCCAATGGAAAGATTACTTTCTATTCGCGAGCTTGATCCTTTGAAACTGAATAATTTAAAGAGAGAATTATTAACATTATTTATACATAGTACTTTGAAACGATGTGGCATAAAATTAAATTTTCTGTGTTTATTACATAACCACCATCGTTTTTTGTTTCTCTTTGAGGAAATGTAAATCATTTCGTAAGTATCAAACTCACCACAAAATTTCCGTTTCGATTACCGCCAAACAAGGCTATTCTACCATAATTTAATCCCAATTCATTAGGAGCGAAGTCAGTAGACCGCGATAAATCATAGCTCAAAAGTACACTCGGTCGGATAATCGGGTACGTTTTAAAGCCGTCATCGGCTTAGCCCCCCCCTTCCCCCTTTTACCCCACCCTCCCCCACCAGCGGCACTTCACGTGCGTTTTGACGCGATTATCATACCCAGCCGGTATCTGAGAGCAATATTGTTTGGGCCCAGATGTAGGCACGACGGTGTTTTGGATGTGGCGAGTACTAATTGTGACTTTGGGAAAGCTGGGGGTGTGTGATCGCTTGATGTCTTGCTCCTATCCTCTTTTCATGAAGATAGATAAAAGTTAGTAACACACAAAAGACAAAGAACTCAAATAATGTGGGCTGGTATATTTATAAGAAATTAGAATTCAAATATCCTGACAATTCTCTTAAACTCTATCTACCATTTTGAAACAAAACTGACTAACTGACTGAAACTTATGGTTCATTTTACTAAATCATAAGCAAAACCTAATCCAAGTGTAACATAAACTGTTATGATTAGATACAAATAAATATTGGTGGACAATTCACATAGCGCTATCTAACCCCAAAGCAAGCTATGCATAGGTTGTATCATGGGAACCAGAAAACTGTCATTATAGTTATGTGCTTTTTTGTAAATACATACATATAACACATTTAAAACCCAGACAAAAAAGAAAGAAATAAAGAACAAAACATATATATTCGTCACAAAAATATTTGTCCTGGGTGGGAATCGAACCCATGACCTACAGCGCAGAAGGCAGGTGTTCTACCAACTGAGCTGTGAGGGCATGGAATAAGTAATTATGTCCTTATATTGCATAATAATCCGTCATTCACGCTTTATATTGTTACCGCATCAAAGCTTAATCCATTCATGCTTCTGGTAACACCCCACCCACGATGTGGTTTTTGAATCTGCTTCCTTTGTGACGGTTTTAATATGGAAATTAACGTTCGCCGCCGACTGCCGTGTGACGGCAACACCTCGCCATTAACCATTATACAACCACTTTACCTCAAAAATGCGCGTCACAAGACTCATAATGGCGTACACGCGAACGGTGCTAAATCTCGCGTGGAAAGAATTTGTCACTAAAAACCTGCGCACGCCGGTTACGGGCTGCCTAATTGAATTTTTTATGCATTTTAACAGCCGTTCTATATTTTCACTTTTAGCGCATTGCTACGAGTAAGTTTCGGTGCTTTGAGTTTGCATATTTAATTGCGTTGGAACTAAAATCATACTGATTCCTTGTGCATTCGTATATTATTTGGTTATCGTTATAAGCTTAATAGCACCTTACATAAGAACCTGTTCCCTATCTAGGCATTACGAAGTCACAATCGACAACGTTTCTCAATAAAAAAAAAATGTATATATACTATTACGTCAAAAAATTATTAATTATTCTGAAAAATTCATGCTTGTCTATTTTCTTGGAGTAATCGTCATGTTAAATACAAATTGCTATGTTATTGTTGAAATAAGAACATATTTGTTTCACCCTAAACTTTAATTTAGATCTATTCCCAAATTTTTAAACATACTCTCTATAGTTAAATTCTTGTGTGGGCGGTTAAGGCTGCGCATTGTCTTTGTCTATCAAGACTTACTGTTTATCATCCTTTAACAATATCAAATACTTACATATCACATTAAAATCATATTCCCACAAGTTATACCATACACTCAAAAAAATTACATAAATTTGACCATGAAAACAAAAACAAATAGTCACTAAAAAAATTCGGAGATTAAAAAAAATGTAACAAAACATCCGTCTCCCATTTCACGCTACAGTTGCAACACCGTATATTTTCCAATAATTAAAAAAGAAACTCATCCATCGAAACGTTCCATTTTGATTTTTATCTGATTGGAAACCGACGGAAGGTATCGAAAGACACATCCAGATAACGATCGTTTTTGCGTCAATGTTTGTATCTACGGTTACGAGAGCTACGAAATTCGTAGACTCTTGTATGTCTTCTACGTAAAGCGTATCTAATTTATCATGTAGGTAGTTGTCAACGCAAAGGCCGATCGCTGGGCTAATCTCGACGAGACAGAATACGGATTGGTTGCCTACGAACTATAAGGTCTTGAGAACGTGGTAATGCGCACTTAAATATTTCATGGGAAACCTTGGCGCTTGCTCTCACTCGGACGAAGAAAATACATTTATAATTACATTTACACAACAATACAACTACATTTAGGATTAAAAAATGAAAATACACACACATTTTTGAATATTTAATTTTTATCGTAACTATTATATTATTATACATTCAAATACTACCGTGCATCGGTATAGGGCACTAAGCATAGAAATGCTTAGTAGAGCACTAAGCATAGATGCCGATGATAAATTTTGGCAGAGGTCTAATAGATATTAGTGAACGTGTTTGAACATGTTAGACAAGAATGTAAAAAAGAACCATTAAAATACTATATTGTCATCTAATCGTTGCCAAAATCCAAACGTATAATCGTTTTAAAAAGTACATCCCCAGACGCGGGGGTATTCAAGGGTGTTCATGTTTGCCCATCGTCGCAAACGTAAGATTCGCTTCACGCTCCGTATCAACTGTTTGAATAGAGATACGCCACTCTGAATTTATTGCGCGGTCAGGGTTGCCACGCACATATTATTTTGTGCATGACTGGCCGAGTGCCCGATGATTTCCTTACATAGGCAAAGACTTAGGAATTTAAACACGCAATGATGAGCTTCCATACTAATATTCATTCTCACTGAACCACCTCAACGGACGAAATTTTAATAATTCACACGTTTGTTCACTACGGATTATATAAGAAACTTCTGCAAAGTGTCAAAGTCAAAATTAAATTCAAAACTTTATATCCATAGAATTTATAAAAAAATGGCTTGGAAACGTCAATAATATTCAAAACATAAGTTCATGCGTATTTATCGCTAGTTTGACGGCTGTTCAAACCCTATCCGACCCTCCATTGGGAAGAACAGACAATGTCATGCTTTAGACCCACAGATTTAGGCTATTCGTAGCTTGTCAGTCAGTCTTTATTATATACATGTGTGGCTGAAAGAGAGTTAGCTGAGTCATTTGTTTTAAGATCTCACGACAGTGTAACTTAACAGGAGAAAACTGGCCCTAACAGCCATAATAAAAGTTAAAAAATTAGATAGGAATATACAAAATCTTTGATAAATCATGACAAAAACAAGGCAGGTACAGCCCAAAAAACAGTCAGAGATTCACTCTCAAAAGCGAGAGTTAATGAGCTAAAAATAAACGAAAGAAACATAATTTGTAAGAAAGTACATAATTTTATGCAATTTGACAGCCCTACAGTTACCCCCACCGCCTCCGAACACCCGTTCGTTATTGTCATACAAATCCAATGTATCGCCTTCACTTCAAACTCGCTGATATGGTAATGTTACATTTAATTCCTATCATTGATGGAACCCATAGTAACACTCCATCTATAAATCTACCGTTTCTATAGGTGAGTGTGGAGGCATCCTTTGTAATCAGGCTTTATTAAATCTGTGAAAGGAGGATGGGTAGTATATCCGGTGGTTAACAGGCAAAGATGTATTATTAAGGGTAGTGAATCATTTTACATTCATCCCCTTAAATATGGTTTTTATGTGATAATGTTACGGAACAAGCAGATATCTCACCTGGTGTTAAGTTGTAACCTATGCCAATAACTACTTGAGACTTTCCCTACTTAGGTAGAACAAGACCCCAGACGCATCATATGTAAGTCCAAAACGTGATGGTGGAATGTCTCATGTGCCTGTAAAACACAGTAACGCGAATGCATTACTGCTTGTCGGCAGAAATTGGTAAGGTAATGGAAATCGGTATCAAACGGTTATTGCTACCTGTAGCATATCAATACTTAAAAAGGGGCTCTTTTTGGATGTTTCCACTATTTTGGTGCATATAAATCTTGCACGGAAATAATTCCATTTCATTTAAGTACAAATGAATGTGAATTGGAATTGTCTTGTTTTATTTTGTGATTAACTTGTGTGGACTATATTGTGAGAGAAATTTAATAAATATTATTATTATTTGGACTTGCTGTTTTTTTTACGAAAGGGCAAATGACTCAGAGAAGCGCCTAAGGGCAGTTGTCAACTTAATGTCTGTAACCTGTCTATAGGGATTATCCAAAACACAAAGAAAAAGTAGGTAGATTTATTCTTAGAGAACTGAAGTATTACTACCCTAATGGGTGTCTCAATCATAAACCCAAAAATTTCTTGCCCAGAACCGGCCAAAAGTACGTTGAATTCTTAGAGTTCAGAAAGTTTACTTCAATTATCGGCATTTTAATCACATACCGAAACATTCTTGTTCAGAACCAGCTTAATATCAGGAAAAAACAGGGCAGCAGGGAAGCCTTCAAAAAAATGTAAATTGATGAATTCTCTTTTTTCGATAAAAAATAAATCCACAAAGCAAATCCTTGTTGACGGAGCGAGATGGGGCCGACATTCGAATATTGCCAATAAAACAGCGGTGAGCTGAAAAATCGATGTCCACAGACTGCACTGTGTACTAGACTAGGTATCGTATAGCATAACGTTATACAGTATGCCCCTGTTTTGATTTGAACAACGTTTTTTAGTAATATGTTGGATGGATTGAATTTATACCAGGCGGTTGTGATAGCGGAGAGTCGAAAATATGGGTAAAAATCTTATGTTATTAATATCTTAAGCTTTCCAGTATTATGATGAAAATAGTCTAAATGTAGAATAGATTTAGGACGCACTTGAAATGTTACAAGGCTTATTGGTCGTGGAAGGAAAGGACTTCCTCTTTTGGGGGTTTCTTGCTGTTCATCCCATCGGGGTTGGATAGGGTTTTAACAGGGGTAAAACTCAAAAATAAGTACACGTGTCTTATGTTTAAATATTACTTACTAATTGAGGTTTCAAAGTCTTTTTTCCTACTTCATTAAATCTGTGGAAATAAAGTTTTGACTAAGACTTAGCTTTCTCGGAGTCTATGTTCAGCTGTGGGCTTCGAGATTCTCTAAGGATGTAGATTTACATTAACACGGGTTGATAATTCTGATGAGATAATAGTGTGTTTATTTGTAACTGAATACGCATGTATCAAAGAGAGTCATGAAATGAATGTTGTTGGAAGAAAGTGAAGGAAGACCAAAGAAAATATGGAAAAATGTGATTCAATTGCGGCTGATAGAGAATTGTGCAATCAAAAATAACGACACGACAACTGCTTGAACTCAAATAGGAATTTCCTCACTTTCTAGTAGTAGTCGTATTAAAACCAAACTACGAAGTATACCTGTCTATATCTCAGTAAGCGTGTATAATTTTCTCTATAAAAGCTACGGTCTACATCCTCAAGTCATCTTCAAAGTGATATAAATCCCTGCACAAGTGCAGTACTTCTCTGAAAACTGTTTTATAATGGCGCGCGACGCATTGTTCGCGCGGTAATCACCCGGCGAGCCACAGCTGTTTACACGACACGATTTATGGACTTAAGTAAACTTGAGCAAGCATTTATTGGTCAGTTTTTTTTAAATGGAACGCTTCTTGTTTTTGATAGCCAGAATCTCCATCCAAAATCAGTTTCATGCACTAGTAACATTTGAGTAGTCAGTAGAGGAACCCCGATGATATAGCCTCAATTGTTCCGAAATATTATGGTCTCCAGTCAACAAAACCGTTGGGATTTTAAAAATATATATTTATTTTACTACATTAATGTTTGGAAATATGTATTTATCAGGCAAAAAAGCTAAAGCAAATTTTGTCACAAACTATGTATGTAAAATATGTTCTATGGTTTGAACAGAAAACTCAAAGTAGTCATAAAAACACCAAACATATACTAATAATCCACTTGCGTAATATGATTCAAAACTAACTCTGATCGGATCAAAATCGAGCGGTGTAAATTACCCCACAAGACACCCCCATTGAGTTGCGCGCCGCATCCCATTCATATCACAAGAGTCCGGCTCCCAAAGGGTTCTCGCTCGTCATTTGCAGATTGATTCAGATTGTAATGGACTCTCTATTGTTTCAGAATGTCTGTTCAGGAGGAGAAACCACCCACAGAAAGCCCAGCAAAGACTCAGCTTCGAGAACTGAGAAATACGGAGCTCGTGTCAAGATTGCTCGCAGCCACTCCACCGTATCTATACAGCGCTTTGCCGCTCCAACCGCACGCGTTCTTCTTCAGCGAAATGCTCAGGTCTTTCGTGAACGCCAGACACGGATGCCGCCCGCCGCACTACCAACGTCGCTTCAAGCGCAGATCTCACAAATACTTCGCTGAAAACGAGGAGTGGCGTCGCGAATGGCCGAAGCAAGACGAAGAGAAGAAAGAAGTGACGCGCCCAGAAGTACCGCTCGAACTGACCGTAGACAAACAACAGCGTATTCGTGATCCATCCCCGCGCTCTCCGAAGGTGGAACGCCCCAAGTCTAGCAACAGCCCCGGGCCTCCGGGCAGACAGTCGTCTTTCGTCGACGTCGGCACTGAGGAACTCCCGAAGCCATCCCCTTGCGTCGGAAGAAACCCTCACGATATCCCCCAGCCGAACCTAATTCTCCCTCCTCCGCCACCCATGTGGTATCCTCCGCTGTACAACCCTCAATTCGGGGTAGACCCGCTCAATTTCTTCATCGATTTGCGTGTCTCTGGCCACATTTACGACAGGAAGCGTATGGAAGCCGACGCGAATCTAGCTTCAGAAGTCCGTCCAGACGAAAATGGGATGGAAAAGCGCTTGGGCAGAGACTTCGGGCAGAGGGCTCGGCATGTATCAGCCTTTTCGGTGCCTGTTCGGAGCAACACGGAAGCTGCGGAGACATACTTCGACTCGAATGCCGAGAAACAAAGCGGTACTTCGTATATCATGAAAAATTTGAAACGCGTTTATGAAGATGTGCACACTTCACAAGAGAAGGTCAATAAGGATGAAGACACGAAGGTGGAATGTTCCGACGTTGATGATGATGATATGATTGAGTAAAGTGGTCTTCCCTGTGAATGTTGTTCCTCATTGTTTAATCGTATACCTACTTAATCAATTAATGTTCTAGTCAACTTATATTTATAATATAGATTTTTAAGCTAGGCTCTTTAAATGATAATTTGCTAAATTACTATAGTACTATTTCGTAATTTTAAACATTAGATCTCATTATATACGTATAAATTATAATGTTACGATTATAAATAAGTAGGCCTATTACCTATTTACTATGCTATTGATTTTTGACCCTTTTGTGATTTGATTGATACCTAAAATATTAAAACATGTGAATAATTAAGTAAAGTGTTCTCACTATCAATATAGACGGGCATATAACAGAAGAATTAAACGCATTGAATTCATCATCTGATAACTTTGAACAATGATTTTCTGTTTATCAGTTTTCGTAAGCGTGATTCAAAAAGTGCCAGTACTTTACACTTCACACATGTCTCAAAATGTTTGGTACAAGGACATCCCGCTTTCCTCACGATGATTTAAGTACTAGTACACAACATTTTCAATCAAAAACTTTACGGTGCATCTCTGGGTTTGAACCAGTGATCTTCGGATTGTAGCGTTGGGCCATTACGCTCTCACAATTAAGATCAGCATTAATGATGCGCCAAATACTTGTAGTCTATTCGAAAACCCGTAGTTACCAGTAGGAGATAAAAATAGACAGTATTCGCAAAATTTTTGAATAAATTATTAACGTATGGTACTTTCTAAATGTTATCAATGTATGAGTAAAATATGTTAATGTGATCTATCTTTATAACATATATTTTATCAAGATTCTAGATTTCCTAATGTATTCCTATAAAGATTATAAATTCACTAATATCTGTAAATTGTTCGCTGGTTTTCTTGGCTATTTATACACGAAAGAGGTTTTGTATTTTCAGTGCAGTTTCTATATTTTCAAATCAGTCTATTTTTGTCTACAGCCAGTTTTGGACACGTTTTAACAGCTTAGCAGTAAATGTCTGTAGCTAGTTACATTGTGTTATTTTAATAATATTCTTTTATTCGCGAAAACTACACAGCTTGGAACTTGAAAACAAGAAGTGTTAAATAATAATAATTAAATCTATGTTAGCCGTAAATTTGACACATTTACCTTTAATTTCTGGTAACACCCATAGACTATAAAAACTAGCCGTTTCAACCCAAGATATTAAATTTGCACTACGAAAGGATAAAAGTTTATTATTATTACATTTACGGTATTACAATTACTGTTCTTTTTTTTAAGTCCTATATTTGTTTTTTCATCAATGTTATTATTATTGGTCAACCAATATTAAAAGTTCATTAAACTCAAATATAGCTGTTTTGAAGCTAATTTGTCTTATTATTGTTGCTTTCCTCTTAATATATCGACGGTTGTATCTACTTAGACAACACGTTCGCTGATCGCATAAAAGCCTTTGATCCAGTGACGACATTGATCACGTTCGCTCAATAGTACACACTGCTCGTTCACTCATGTTCGTCCCTTCGTTCGTTAAGTACCCCAGCTGTATCACACGCTCAGGAAACTAATCTATTTCGCCTTCCTAAGTAAGGGTTTGTTAATTGCACTTAAATGTACTTACCTAATAAATTTTAATAAATCAATATAAGCAAATAAATGGTTACATATTTGGTTTTGTATTTTATTTACCTTACCAGAAATTAAATTAGTTTTTAGAAGAATCATGTCACCTTTTTTAAGTAATTTAAGTGACGGATCGAGCTGACGGCCCTTATGTTAAATGGTAACCGCCCATAGACAACAGCAATACAGCTCTAGTCCTCCAAACCAAAGTAAGAGATGACTCAAGTCGCATTGCGTTGCGTTCATCACCCCGAGACGGGGATGTTACGTCTCACCGGAACCCACTACCTTCTACCAGAACACAGCGAGCGCGTCACTTGCTTGGTGGCAGATTACCAGGTGTGGTGGCAGTACTTCTCCGGGCGAACTTAACTTCTACTGCTAATAGCTAGCTGATAGGTAAGGTACCTCACAGGCGCATGAGACGTAGCCTCCCCGTCTCGGGGTGATGGACGCAACGCAATGTGATTGGGTCATCTCGTACTTTGGTGGACAGGACTTGAGTCGTATGCTGTTGTGCACACGTAAAAAGCGACTTGGATCGAATACCTACTAGTAGGCGATTTTTGAAGAGCGACTTTGTAGGTGAGTGCGCGTGGCGGTGAAATTATAGGAAATTAAGTCGGCAAGTAATTTTGTCAAATCATGCTATCGTTATAAAACCAGTTCTTTTTTCAGCGCAAACGTCATACACGTTTGCGCTGAAAAAAGAACTGGTACGTAGGTATGTTTTGTTGAAACTTCGCATGTGAATATTTTCAAAATTCAGGTTTTTATTTTGTCTAGGTACTTAGTTCCGCGGTACTAGGAACTAAGTACCAACAATTAACAATTAAATGATTGTGTATAAAACGAATAAACAACAGAAAAAAGAACTCATTACTCTACACTCATGTCGAAACAGATTAGGTGATTTTCATTTTCCATTTTATTGTACATTTTGGTACCTAGCGTTACTTTGACATTATCCACCTTTTCTAAATCTCTATTGGCAGACAACTACATCTATAAATCAAGTTGGAACTATTCACTGCTAGGAAATTAAAATGTCAGTCTTTTTAGTTATTGTGTCTAAAGATGGCGCTGAAAATCACCTAGGATTATTCCCAAATTCTTATCAAACAAATGTTTATATGTCAATTATTTACAAGTGAAATAAATACAAAAGAATTTTTTTTTTTACAAAATTATTCGATAATCGTCACAATCCATTAAAAACTTTATAGGCGGAAGACAGTCTGAAACATAAAACTGGCAAGCGTGACAGCTGACATTTGTGTATCACAATGTTACCATACTAGTAAAAATAAAAGAAGCGTTAAAAGTTTCTCGGATAACGTAATGAATCATCATCATCATCATGATCAAGGTATTAGATGTATACTAATACCCTTCTAAGTTTGTTTTATTTATTTTTCTTTAAGCTTATTTGTATAGTTATGCTATTTTAAGACGGTTTTTCGCACAAATGATAAAACACCTAGCAAAGAGACATCACATTTCATACTAAAGTATTGTAAAGAATCATTGAGGAGGACTGCTTACTCCGTGTAAAACAACAACAAACCTTAGATAGAATTCATTATGACCAAGCAATAACACAGACTAGAAATGAATAAGTTAAGCGAACGCTTTAAATTTCAATTCAATGTAGTTTTCTTTTTTTTCTTATGACAACCCTACGTCACCACGCGAGTTCGTGAATCTTTCGAAATTATTTTCTCGAAGTAATTGTGATTCAGGAAATTTAATAAGCTTAAAAATCTATCAAAATGTTTAGCCAACAGCCTATTTTAGTCTTGAGTAAGTAACCTAGTAACGTAAAGACGTTGCTATTGTGAAAATGTAGATTTACTTTCAATGATAATTTCGTTGCAGGTCAAAACACAAAACGTGACTCCGGCCGGAAAGTTCAACTGGATAATATAAATGCTGGAAAGGTGAATATCGCTATAAAATGTGCTAAAAGTGTTGTTTTCGCGATAAATGATAACATGCAGTGGTAAAATTGACTGTGTTGTGTTTGTTTTAGACAATAGCGGACATTATTCGAACATGCCTCGGTCCGCAAGCGATGTTGAAAATGTTGATGGATCCGATGGGAGGGATCGTGATGACCAACGACGGCAACGCTATCCTCCGCGAGATCACCGTACAGCATCCGGCCGCTAAATTTATGATTGAAATCGCCAGGACTCAAGACGAAGAGGTTATAATTTTACACTATTTTTGTCATAATTAATGATTGATATTATACTATAACGAACATTCCTATCATTAAAAATACATGTATACAGCTCATATGACAATTTTGAAGGAGGTGGAGAACAGTGTGTGTTTATATTTTATCCAGAAAGCAGCAAAACTATATTAACTGGTGAGACACTAAATTAAAATTAAACTGCATCCATCTTGTTCTGTTTTTTAAATGAGTAAAAGTGACATGAATCAATATGAACTAGCAAACTCCAGATTGAAATGATGCAACTGTGACACTGGGCCACCACACTGTTTTTCTGTTGATGTCTAAATATTAGATTAATGCATAATTTTTTCTGTTTAGGGAATGTATTGAGACAAACTATACTGTCAAACTTAAAATATGATAAAATATTTGTCTGTGTAGCATGCATAGTCAGTTTTAATTGTGATAGCAAACCATTAGCTATTATTATATTATCAATATAATTGAAACACATAGGTTTACTTTCACACATAAATTTTATGTGAAAGTATCGAAATCCAGTCTGTGGTCTGTCTGTTTCTATTCATTCAGATTCACTTGGGAGAGAAAGAGGTGTGTGGTACTGGTATAAATGGTTTCAGATGGTTGCTATTGTCGCCGATGTCAACTTTGACTTGACAATTAATAATTTGGTTTTCTTCATAATAAACATTTACCTTCCCAGGTGGGCGATGGTACAACTTCAGTTATAGTCCTGGCTGGTGAAATGCTAGCAGTCGCAGAGCCATTCCTGGTGCAGAACATCCACCCCACAGTTATCATCCGGGAGTATCGGCAGGCCCTTGAGGATGCTGTCAAACTGATGCAGGACAAGATCTCCATTCCTATTGACTTGAATGACAGAGAAAAACTGAAGGATGTGGTGAGTACTTTTGATTACATCTAGGTATTTATTTTCAAAATATAAGGTGGTTTATTATGAAGATTCATAATGAATAGATTTTTATATTGCCTTATATGAAGCAATGCTGAAAGTACTATAAATATATGGTATAAAAAATAATTTCAAAAAAATTATGTTGAACTTGAGGACTTAGGGATTTAAGGACTAACATACTATTTGTCAAAAATTCTTGAAATCTGCTAACTTCCCATTTTATCAGCTCATATGGCTGATTTGTTATTAATTATATATCTTGAAAAACAATATTATATTACATTATCAACATTTTGTACTAATTCTTCAGAATCTGAGATTTTATGTACATGTATGTACTTCAATATGACAACTGCATTTCAGATTCGCTCATGTGTCGGAACCAAATACATTGGGCGTTGGGCTGACCTCGCTGTGGATATCTCCCTGGATGCCGTCAACACAGTCACAGTCAATGAAAATGGCAGAATTGAGGTTGATATAAAGAAGTAAGTGCTTCAGAGTATAAACTTTTTATATATTGTATTATGTTATATCTATATGGATTTAAACCAGTGAGCTCCAGAAAATCAGGGTCAATGGTCACTAGGCCACCACTCTCTACATAAGTTTTCATTAAACATTAGCTATCAATGGACAGGATTGATGAATTATATAAATTGTACTTATATGTATCGAGCTTGGCATTTTGAAGGTTTTCAGGGATTTAGAAAGAAAGAAAATAGTTTTTATCGAACTGCACACAACACCGATTACATAACTATATACCTAGAAAAAAATTGAACTAAAATTGAAATGCCTTGGCGTATTGCTGCCGTGTACATTGCTTGTGAAGAAAGTTCTGTGCTCAGCATGTGCTGAGGCCACAAGATCTCCAGTGCTGATTTTCAGCACATTAGCACATTTAGAAGCTACAGTAATAGTAAACAAATATATTGAAAGTCAGTCCACACTATAAGTGATACTCTCATAAAGCTTAGGATATAATCCCTTACCTTCTAAATACAGTTATGCCAAAATTGAGAAAGTTCCCGGTGGATCCATCGAAGAGTCTAAAGTCCTCAGTGGTGTGATGATCAACAAAGATGTGACCCATCCCAAGATGCGGAGATACATCGAGAACCCGAGGATTGTGCTGCTCGACTGCTCGCTCGAGTACAAGCAGGGCGAGAGCCAGACCAATATTGAGATCCTCGGAGATCAGGTAAGGAGTCAACTCTTCATTCATAGTCTTTATTTAATGTGATAAAACTTGTACTTTGGTAAGTACTTTCAGTATTGACTTGTCAGGATCCAATATAAAAATGGTGTTCCGGTTTAAACGGTGAGGTTGCCAGTGAAATTACAGGCATATGAGACATTCCAGAGTTATGGGGGGATATGATGTGACTTAAGTCTTGTTTGTGCTTAAGTAGGGGAGGAACAAAGACATATTGCTTGATATTCATTTATTTCAGGCAACACAGTAATGTAGTTACAAATATAAGGCTCACAAAATATATACCTCAAATTCAGTAATAATACATAATAAAGTATAAAACACATTA
Source organism: Chesias legatella (assembly GCA_947359385.1). Taxonomy (NCBI): domain Eukaryota; kingdom Metazoa; phylum Arthropoda; class Insecta; order Lepidoptera; family Geometridae; genus Chesias; species Chesias legatella. Next base: position 2,854,920 of record OX375772.1, read on the forward strand.
ATTTACAAATATGTATAGCTATGGGCAGAGGTTACCACTTAACACCAGGTGGGCTATGTCTGATCTTTCCATTAATCAGTCACAATAACCTCTTAATGTCATAAACCTGCTATTCAACGTAATTAACCTATATTCGTAATACTCCAGGACTTCACCAAGTTGCTGCAACTTGAAGAGGAATTCGTTCACCGGCAGTGTGAGGATATAATCGCCCTGAAGCCAGACGTCGTGTTCACAGAGAAGGGGGTCTCGGATCTTGCCCAGCACTATCTGGTGAAAGCTGGCATCACAGCCATTCGCAGGTAATTATAATAATAATAATATTGGTGGACATTTCACACAGCACCATTTAGCCCCTAAGTAAGCTAAGCATAGCTTGTGTTATGGGAATCAGACAATTAATATAATACTTATATACTTTTTTTTTATAAAGACATACATATTAACACCCACGGATCAAACATCTATGCCACACAAATGTTTGTCCTGAGTGGGGATCGAACCCACGACCTACAGCGCAGAAGGCAGGGTTACTACCAACTGAGCTTTGAGGCCAGTCATTTTCCTCAGTGATGTACATACAAACACATTTTTCACATTTATCTATTACCAGACTACGCAAAACGGACAACAACCGTTTGGCTCGCGCGTGCGGCGCCACCATAGTGAACCGCACGGAGGAGCTGAAGGAGTGTGACGTGGGCACCGGCGCGGGCAAGTTCGAGATCCGCAAGCTCGGCGACGAGTACTTCACGTTCGTGACGGAGTGCCGGAACCCGAAGGCGTGCACCATCCTGCTGCGCGGCGCCTCCAAGGACGTGCTCAACGAGATCGAGAGGAACCTGCAGGACGCGCTGCACGTCGCCAAGAATCTGGTATATATCGACCACCGCGATGCACCGCCGACTTACCTACCCTAACCGACAATCTTACCCAAATACCATTTTTTGTCGAAAGTTATTTTAAGCTATAACGACAAGGTGTTGTCGAGATTTCCCGCCAAATAGACGTCATTTAGAATATATAGCGAATGCAAAGGTTATCGTTAGCACGCCATTTTTCACATTTTATTTAAAAATATCACTTGCAACAAAAAAAATGCTATTTAGGTAAAATTGACGCTTACGATAAGTCGGCAGTCAAGGGTGGATATGTGTTTAGTCTTATTTTATGTGATAATATCAGGGCGCTGGCTCTGCAACTCAGTTTAAACTTTAGCAGAGTCCAACGTTGATTGTTATTTGTTCTTGTGACCCTGAGTGACCTCACTAGGATGGCCCCTAACAAACAATGGGTCCTCCCCTATTTAATAAGACAAGGCCTAAGTCGTCTCTATGCCCCCGTAACTCTGAGATGTGAAGATCTCACGTACCTGTAATTTCACCGGTAACCGCACCTTTCAACCAGAACAGTAACGCCAATGCACCACTGCTTGGCGGCGGAAATTGATATAGTGGCATTACTTCCCTAAACGAACCTGACATAAGTCCTATTTCATAAAGTAGTCAGTTTAGCCATAAAAATAATAATTAACAAAATATAAATACGTTTGTATATTCGACACCAAATATGCTATTAAAGATTAATGCATGTTCAGTTATGACTCTAGTTCCTTAGTATTCGCTGTGATTTGGGTTACATATTTCACATATGTGACCTCAAAGTTTTTGAAAGTGAAACATCTTGGCGGCTATTCGATACTTGACAAGTGAACAAGAATTGAGAGTTTTATTTGGCACATTTCAGGTGCTGAACCCGCGACTGGTGGCGGGCGGCGGCGCCGTTGAGATGGCGATATCGCACGCGCTCACCGCGAACGCGGCGCACAACACGCCCTACCGTGCGGTCGCACAAGCACTCGGTAAGTTCACTACTTGTAGCCAGCTGAGTGGTTCAAGTTCGAGGTTCAATCCGGAGGTCGCCGGTTAGAATCCCGACGTGTACTTAAAAGTTTTTCGCTGTAGAGATTTACGTGCACAATACAACGTTCTCAAAACGGTGAAGGAAAACATCGTGAGGAAACAAATCAACAATCAAAAATACCAATTCGTGTGTCCTGGAGCCTCTTTGAGGCGCACCCAAAATCCTTTCACTACATTGGTTCGAGAGAATCAGTGACTCGAATAGAAGAAGTGGTTCAAGTGCTGCACAAGTTTCTTTTTGTAGACATAACGCTATCTCGCCTCGAAAATTAGCTAAGCATAGCTTGTATCATAGGAACCAGACAACTAATATAAAATGTATTTCCTTTTTTTTTTTTAAACATATTATCACCCAGACACAAACTTTTATGTTCGTCACACAAATGTTTGTGTTGGCTGAGAATCGAACCCACGACCTACAGCGCAGAAGACTATTGAGTTACTACCAACTGAGCTGTGAGGCCAGTCAATACTGTGCACCTCTGTTGTATCTTATCCTACTAATATTATAAACGTGAAAGTTTGTATGGATGTTTGTTACTCTTTCACGCTCAAACGGCTGAATGGATTTGGATGAAATTTGGTACCAAGATAGCTTATATCCTCGATTGACTCATAGGCTACTTTGATCCCGAAAAAGTGCAGTGTTCCTGTGGGATTACGGACGCAGCTAGTTCAGATAAATAACATTTATTTAATCATTTTTGATGTAATTACAGAAATAATACCGCGCACCCTCGCTCAGAATTGCGGCGCGAATACGATCCGCACTCTGACCGCGCTGCGGGCGCGGCACGCCGCCGGCGACTCCACCGCCGGCATCGACGGCGACACCGGCACCATCGTCGACATGGCCGCCAAGGGCATCTGGGAGCCGCTCGCCGTCAAACTGCAGGTGTGTTTACCTATTTGTCAGTCGCAACGCACCGGCGCCGCTGAAAACCAGCGCGGCTGAGTTGCAAAGCTCTTGCGGCCATTATGCTGAGTGACGACCGAGTTCGTCGCTACAATTGCCAATTTATGTAGTCATAAATGTAGCGTAGATCTAAGTACTCAGATTGTTACAAGGATCGTGCTCGCGAAAACAAGGAAGGCCCTCCTTTAGGGGTTTCTTGCCTGTTCTTCACATGGAGGGTCGGATAGGGTTTGAACAGGCGTCAAACTTAGCGATAAGTACGCGTGACCTTATGTTTTGAATATGACGTTTCCAAGCCATTTCTTTAATTCTGTGGAAATAAAGTTTTTGACTTGAATGACCCCAAATGCGGTATGATTGTGTAACATTATTTAATGTTATGTGGTTCCAGGTGTACAAGACGGCGGTTGAGACGGCGATCCTACTGCTGCGCATCGACGACATCGTCTCCGGGACTAAGAAGCGAGGCGATAAGGAGCCAGCGGCACCGGCGGCGATGGCGCAAGAGTAGACTAACAGTACCACTGCACTGTACCCACTGTACTAAACTTATAATAGCGTTTGAAGACAAAATTGTACATACATACCTTGATACTTCATACTTTGTGGGAAAAATAGGGGGAATTAGTTACGTCTACGTTTTATTTTGGCATCAGTTTTCAGCGGGATTTCAGCAAACGTTGGAAAAATAATATACAGAATATAGAACTTCCTACTTTTTGAAGTCTGTTATAAATGGCTGATCTAGAGAGTCGTGTTGATCCGTTTTCAAGACGATTTTTTTCCTCGTTTTCCATCTAATTGAAGAGAACATTAAGTAATTAACGAAGTAATTAAATATAATTTTGATGTACAATTTTGTCTTCAGTGTTAATTTAGCTTATTGTATCAAGATTGAATCACTGTTTCTTGAATTCAAAGTATTCAATACAATCTCGATAGCTTTCGCGTAATCTAGTGCTAACAATGATGCTAAAATGATAAATAGTTCAAATGGACGTTCTTATTTTCTGTTCTGTAGAGCGCATTTTTGTTTGTTTCTCCGTTATTTGTGAATGGCGTGTCGTTAGCGGAAGTGCATTTACAATAATAATGTTTTATTTTAAAAGTGAAAAATAATAGTATTAATTTCTTTTTAATATACTCACGAAATTATTTGTTTGTTTTATTTTAGTTATTCAGGTGACCCATTTTTTTCCGAAAAAAAACTATATAACACCGACATCGCTAAATAAATAATGATTAATAAATAATTTCGTATGTTTTTAATGAAGCGTGGTAAGTTCTATAAATCGGCTTCTACATACCGGCATACCGGCTTTGTGGGTTAGATTTTTAATCATCATCTGGGTGGTTAGGTATTCGGAAATACATGGCTGAAATTCGTTAATTTATTCTTGATAAAACTAGCTAATATTATTCTAGAATTAACTTTATATTTTATTACCAATATTATTCGTTATTACGTACAATTTGATACCAAACACTGTATGAATCAATACCAAAAAATAAAAATAGTAATTTGAATACCCAATACGATAACTATATAGCGTTGCTAATTTTAAATTTTACTTATATTTCATCGTGATAATACGAAATATCATTTCGATTGTTTTTAATAATAGGTATTATGTATGCACAAAAATGTTTATAAAGCTAGTTAAGTCAGAAAACATTTGAAAAGTGATACATTTAATTTTCGTCTATTTTTTTGTGTTTAGACAGAAATGTTTTTTCTATGAAATTAGTTTTAAGACATGTGTAATGAATGTCAGACAGGTTGCGGTACAACAAGTTGTAAAAATGTGTACACGGGTCGATAAATTAACGGATAACAGTTTTTCAACATGTTTCGTGTAAATGTTTCATCTCGTACTGTGGTACTGTCGTACTACCTTCGTACAGTGGCCGATGAAATAGAATGGACACTTTAAAAAAACGAAAAATAAATAATTTTCCTAAAGAATTGAATACGTTTACCGCTATTGGGGTATGTTTCCACAGTCCCAAGTTACAATACGATTTTATTTGATAAAAAATCGTATTGTTCTCATCCAACGCCATTTGTCGTTCGCCGTTCATGAAATTCAGTTAAATGAGCGCTCAAGTGTTTCAGAGGACATGTTCAATGACTTTTGTGTTAAGGAACAATCTCTGTAATAATTGCAGTCTGTTGTTTTGTGTCATTTTGACTTTGATGGCCTGGCTTAATGGCGTCACTGATGATAATATGATGATGATTATGTCTGCCATCATCACAGTATATCTTATTTTGGAGTATTGCGGCAAAAGGGTCTATTTTATAATAATAATATTGGTGCACATTTCACACAGCAAAGTAAGCTAAGCATAGCTTGTATCATGGGAACCAGACAACTAATATAATACTTACATATTTTTTTCGTAAATACATACAGATACTACATATGAACACCCAGACACAGAACAAACGTCTTTGTTTCATATATTTCAGCTGAACTTTATTCCGCAGTAGGTCCCGTGATTATTAATTAAAAAGAAAACGTTTGCGAGTGGTAGTGTATAAGGGACTGTAGTTCCTCCAACCAGTATTACGGGCTTCTACTATTCTATTCGAGTCACTGGTTCTCTCGAACCATTGTGGTGAAAGGATTTTAAAATCCTTTTCTCCTCATCCTTTCTTCCTCAAAGAGGCTCATGTATTTTCTCTCTTTCAATGTCTTCAAATTTTTAGTTCTAGGACACGTCGGTTTCCTCACGATTTTTTCCTTCACCGTTTTGAGAACGTGATATTGCGCACATAAATCTTTTAATCGAAAAACTTATAGGTGAACGTCGGGATTTGAACCGGCGACCTTTGGATTGAAACTCGGGGTCAGGACCATCCACTAGACCACCACGCTCTCACAGGCTATATAGAGGTGACGGATAGGTACAGTAAATAGTGAATATGACATGATTTGGAGCATTATCGTCCGAGTTTTTAGTCGTGGTGTGCAGTAATGGACACAAGCTCCGATTGTTTGGAACAGACAATAAGTTCAGTTTGCGTGACGGTGGACGCGCGACGGGAGCGCAATGCCGGCATTGCAGTGTCGGACCACGCGACGCTACCACACCACCCACGGGATTATGGGAAGGTAAGCAGCCATTTATATTTGTTATTTCGGAACGAGCTGATGGCCCACCTTGTAACATCTGCCCATAACAAAGCAATAAGACCTAGGTACTCCCCTACTAAGTTACTCCTAGACCCAAGTCGCATCGTATGCACCCGTAATTCTGAGACGTGAGGGTTGATTGTTTCCTGTGCCTGTAATTGTTTCATGTGCCCGCAATTTCACCAGCCTTTCCAACCAGAACACGGTAACGTGAATACGTTACTGCTTGTTGGCATTAATGGGTATGGTAGCAGTACTTCTTGAATCTGCCACAAGTTCTACCTACTCCTTAATTAATACTAGGCGTTGCCCGCGGCATTGTTAGGTATATATTTGATGACAAAGATTTATATTTTTGGTGCAGTTATTCATAACCATACCAACATAAAATAGCATTGAAATTAGTGATGAGAACGAATTTTTAAAATCCTAAAATAACATTGTCATATTCATAGAACATGCTTTATTTTTGGTATTTGGTCTTATTTGGTACTAGCTGTGCCCGCGGCTCCGCCAGGGTTGTATTCAGTTTTGTGAATTATTCTTAATAAAAGTAGTCTTAGTTACTTGTTATAACGTCTAACCCGAAAGCTTATTAAGCTACTAGGATTGCTAAAAATAAATAAAAATATTTACCCAAATCCGTAGTTAAATAGTTCGTACCTAGCCTCGTCACAGGCGACCGGCAAGCGAGAAGCGAGTTCAACCTACGCCTGAGTGTTGTTAGTTTTTCTGAGTAAATGCAGGTAGTTTTAGATTACTTGCATCAGAACTGTGGTCATATGATCTCTGTTCCTATTTTTTGTGTAATTGACTGGATGTAGATAGATAGATAGTAAATTCTTTATTGCACAAGTTATAAAAAGGCGAACTTAATGCTAAATAGCATTTTCTTCCAGCTAACCTTTGTTGTTGTGACTGGTTGTGGTAGTGCATTTTGATTAAAGTTATTTATACACACGATGTAGATGGGTGGTGTATTGTGTTCGATAGGATTTATGTATCAAATTTTAACTTATGTATTTATACCGATAATTACGCAATCATACATCCATTTAGGTATTCTTTGCGTACCCGACACGATAAAAAAATAACTGAAATTCGGAAGGAACTCTGATACAGGCCCGGCGTAGTTTAGGCATTAGATTTATTTAAAATCTGCAAACAAATACGTAAACATGTCTCGAAACGGTGAGAACAGATAAGAAACGGGCATGTCATATATGTAATGTGTAGAGTTCGTGGTAGTACCTACTGTCACCATACTCATATCTACCACCATGCAGAAATTCACTTGCATTCCTGTTCAAATGTAGAGAAGTTATCGGAAACAGTGCTGCACTTTATAGGTTTGTAAGATGTGTGATTGTTTTTTTTAAGTTGTTTTTTCCTAACGGTGTTTCTCTTCACCGTTTTGTAAACATGTTTTCAATTCCAATGGTGCTCGTCAGGATTTGAACCGGCGAGCTCCGTATTGCAACTCGTGGTTTGTACCACTAGGCCACCACGCTCTCATCTTTCCTTCCCCACCTTCCACATTCGACCGTCAATTGATGGCACCTCTATCTAAACCCTTATTGAGGTCATTCGCCCATTGCTGGCTTTCAATATTTCAACAATAGTACATAACGGCATTTGATAGTAAATAGACAATTGTGTACATTTGTGGAGCGGAACGCTACCCGTGGGACATCCTAGTCTATTTATTCTAACCTATACAACTATTGTTGGTTTTTATCAGTTTCCTTCTACGGTCGATGAAAGACCGCTCCTTCAACTAGTTTTCTATGACTGTTGTAAAGCTTTGTTCTCACCTGACTACAACATGTTTGCAATGCCGTCCGGCCACAAAACTTTCAAGGGTAACTTAAATTAATCTTTAGAAAACACATCTCTCTCTCTCTCTCTCTACATCTTCGAAGTAAAAATTCGTAGACGTTTCTCAGCTTTGAGTTACAAGTATTCGTCACGCTCGCGGTAAGCTTGCGACTGCTTCGCGTTTCGCTGCAGCATGATACTCGTATGACTGTACTGCCTTTCTTGGGTAACTGTTTGCATATCTTAATATGACGTTCTTAATCATACATACACGTATATATGTTCATAGTTTCACTATTATAGCATAATTTATGTATTATGTGTGAATACATTATTGAGCAGTTAATTTTGTTATATAATATTATTATTATAATTATAATTATAATAAATGCTGAAATGTTTATGCAATAATATACTAAATGATATCTATAGATTTATAAAGAACTTACGATATTTATTTATTTAAATGGATTTGTTAAATTTTTCCGTGAATCCGTGGGATTTGGATAGCTATTGTTAATATTTTAAATATAAAGGACTTTGTTTTGTTACGTAAATGATGTATTTAGCTTTTTGTGTCTCCGAATTCTTTGAGAGATTTTCATTATTCAGAAATGTGGGAAGTAAGCTGCACCTTTTGATTGATATCTGGTTAGCTATACAGGTAAAACCCAGAAATATATTATTGAACTTGAAAAAAAAATTATGAACGTAATACAGCGTTCTTCGAACGGTGGAAGAAAACATCGCGAGGAAACCGACATATCTTAGGAACAAATATTCGAAGACGCGTGTCAAATGACGGAAGGAGCCTCTAAGAAATTCTTCTATATTCTATTCGAATCACTGGTTCTCTCAAACCAGTGTGGTGAAAGGATTGAAAGTGTGCCTCCATTCGTGCATTTGACACATGTCTTCGAATTTTTAGTTCTAGGACATATCGGTTTCCTCACTATCTTTTCTTTCACCGTTTTGAGAACGTGGTATTGCGCACATAAATCTTTCAATCTAAAAACTCAAAGGTGCACGTCAGGCTTTGAACTGGCGACCTCCGGATTGAAACTCGGGGTCAGTACCACTACACTACAAGTAAATTATTATGAAAAAAAAACATAAAATACTCAGATCAGTTATAGTTATTTAAATTTATAGTGGTAATAACTGTAATGACCAAAAATAACTAGTATTGCTGCAATATCATAATTGAGTCCCACAATTTGGTAAAAGTGACACCGAGGCTACTATAGATTAAATCAGTCTCTGCGAACCAAAAACATTGTAATGATAGTAAATGGTCAAAATGCGAGATATTCACGGTCCAGCTGTCAGCTTCCGGTTGATTTCATCACTTCCGCCGTTGCCTGCGGTCAGTGCCTGTTAATAAACATATAATGAGGATTTTCGAGAATAGTTTGTTTTAATCCATTGTTTTCGTTTAGTGTAGAACTCTAGTTAAAGCTAAGAGAAGCTGAGTCGATGCTTATGTTTGTTTTAATCAGATTATTTTCACACAATAGCAAGCCAGAACAAGCATTTATGGTCGTCACACAAATGTTTGTCCTGGGTGGGATTCTAACCCACGACCGCAGAAGGCAGAGTTCAACTTAACTGTAAAATCAGTGTGATCTCTTAAGAAATAAATAGAAATACAAATAATTCAAAAAGTCTTTATATACACCATTTGATTATCAGGTCTTGAAACATTAAGATCATGAAGAACTTAAAGGCGATTCTTTGGATATCTATCGTCCAGACTGTGCTCTGTCAAGATTTCCAGCAAGGTCTAGAAGAGCATACAGAGGTAAGATCTTATATGACGCCCATAGGCGAATACTTTTTATTCAAAAGTATTACACACGTAAAATATAAGCTTGCTGTTTGTTACTATTGGAAATCGCTAAATATTAAAAAAATATACGCATGCATCACCGTACACGTGATTAAAGTGAAACTTCTTTAAAACGATCTTGTTCTATGTCAAAGTCAAAGTCAAAAACTATATTGCCTTAGAATTCATAAAAAAATGGCTTGGAAACGTCAATTGTTTGTCAAACATATGTTTGTATAAGTCGCTCTCTTTTGCTCCACCTACGTGGCTTCGGAATATATCTCTCTTTCTATTTCTCACTACGACTTATCATTCTTCTCTCTCATGTAACGAAATGTACCTAAACGCTCAAGAAGTTTCAATTCGAAATAGCTTCGATAAAATTTTATTAAATATTCCACCATTTAATAAATATACTTCTCTATTATATTGTTTGTAGAAGTCTTCACGACAGGCTTTGCCTAGTGTGAAGACCGCAGAGTATAGAAAGATTTTGTATTATTATAATCAGCATAATAATGTGCATTCTTTAGGTATGCCTACTTAATTATAGTAAATTTTTACATAAGTTTAGTTTTTTATTAATGGCGTTTTTTTACTAATTGTTACTCGTATACTGGTGTGGTATGAGAGGCAAATAATTGTCTATGTATGTTCTAAAGAAATTTACTTTACTCTTGCCGTGATCCCTTGCTTCAATATATTTCAGGTGAACATAGAGACAGATCCTGTTCGAGGTCGCAGAGGCGTCATTGAGGAAGAGAAATTCTACCTACATTCGAACCACCAACAAGCCAACTCGCCACCATGGATCCCTGGACCGTTACCGCCCGAAGACGACCCTACCACAAAAATATCCATCACCAACGATGTGAAAGAAGCTCTACCTCTCTACCAAACAACAGAAAGAGTCACAGACAAACCGACAGGGCGAGGCGCCAGAGCGTCGAACGAGAACTGGATCAAACTGCCTTTCCCTAACCACGACTCGCAAACAGGCGACATCTTCACTCCCCCCCAACCTTCCGGCGAACTCATAAACTCCCGAATGCCGCGAGTCAACTTCGTCACACAAAACAAAGCTTTGGAAGCGTCCGAATCCCGCAACGACAAGGAGTCTGTCCTGAGAGCGACCAGAACTGACGAAATTAGAACTGAGTTCGTCAGACCGGAAGATGAAAGAGCTAAATACAAGCCGGTTTACCCGAGACAGGCAATTTTCTACCCTGAAGACGCGAGACGCCCTATTTACGAAGACCGATACTACCCAATGATGGACGACATGTACCGACGGGACCCGTATTACGACAGCTACGATCGCAGACCATACTTCCCCGGGCCCGGCCCTAGAGTCGACAGATACGACGAGCCATACGACTATATACCAAGAAAGCCTAAGAGGATCATCTACTACGCCCATCTCCCGGAAGTGGTCAGAACCCCACCTAGCGTTGATTTAAGATACAGATACTCCGTTGATCCGTACAGGCCTGACGACATCTACGGTAGGACCGGACGTTACGACTATAGATTCAGAAACCGTTACCCTTATTCTCCGTTGAGGAAGGAAGAGAGGAACTACAGAGATCTCCTTCCGGCCGGAACTGCCGCTAAAGATAAGAAGATTGAGGATAAAGTTACTCCGACACCGATTCTGCCGCAGAAAGAAGATAAATCTAGGAACAGCATCGTGGCTAATGCTAGGAACGCCAATCGGAATCTGATCAACAGCCATCAGTTTCATGACAGCGCCGATAGTTACATCAATAATCCGCAGAAAAAATATCCGGATTCTGTTCGACCTGATGAAGGATATCTTCGATACGACGATCCTCTCTTCCAAAGCGCCATTGATGACCACTATCAAAGGAAATATTAATCAACTAACATTTATAAGACGGTTACTGGCTCATTTTCACGGCATTTATGAAAAATCGCCAGGAACTGATTAAATGTGTGTTGTATTTATTAATAGACGTCATTTGTATTCCGCGAGGTGTCCGCGCGAGTTGTCGCCAATAAATGTAATAACAAACGGCTTTGGTTTAATTAGTGGGGGGTGCGACCGACAAATTGTACAAGTAATAAATCGCATTTAATTTAAAACAAGCCGAGGGTGAAGATGAATTTCATTAAGAATTAATTAATGTCATTCTTAAGCCGTTTTTGTTTTTCCCGCGCGTAAAAAACATCTGTCGGCGGATGGCCTTACGTCGAGTTTTCTTGAGGTAATTAAGCAATAAATTTTGCAGCTGGCAACATCCGAGGTGGAGCACCGGCCAATTACAGAAAATGGAGGTTTGAGACCGTTTGCTTTGCAAAACCAACGTGACTAATTATAATGGAGGGCTTAGAAAAAATCCTACGACGTGACAGCTTGTAATCAAGGGGATGAATTTGGTTTTTTTAAGTTTTTAATGTTGGGGCTAGTGGTGGGATAAATGGGGCGATAAATTACTGGGTAATTAAATGTCTCGTCTGGGTCTCACAGTGAGGCCTTGGGCTCATGTCGGCGTAAATTATTTTGGTGAGTTTCGGCTTTGAGACTAATCGCCATCCCTCGGATTCAAATGTTGCGTTCAGTAATTTGCATTCAAATGAACCTGTGTTGCAAGATGCAGCTTGGAATCTTTCATATTCATCGTTATTATGAAATAAATGCAGCCTGATGCTACTTTTTGTGTACAATAAGCACAAGGATTATAATCAGATTCTTAAGACTTATCAGTCTCATATATCTTCATCTACACCAATCGTTTTTTTTTTATGTAATACAGTCACAGAACGAGCTGACGGCCCACCAGGTTTTAAGTGGTAACCTCTGCCCTTAACAACAGATGCGACTTGGGTCCTCTACTAGGTAGGACAAGACCCAGATTACATCGTATGCGCCCGTAACTCTGAGACGTGAAGGTAGAATGTTTCATGTGCCTGTAATTTCACCGGCAACCACGCCTTTCAAACCGGAACACAGTAATGCGATTGCGTCACTGCTTGGCGGCAGAAATGGGCATGGTGGCAGTACTTCCCCGGATAAACTTGGCGTGAGTTCTACTGCTCTTAAAAGGACTTGTCAGGGGAGTTGAATAAACTGGTTGACAAGGTCTAATATCGGTAACCGAAATATAATTAACCCTATTGATACAAGTGTAAACATACTCGAGGTACCAAAATCGCGTTCAGCGTCCGATGGAGCGCTTCGTGCGTTGTGTAAACACTTCTCACAATACAGTCTTGATGAAGTGAATTATTTATGATCGCGTCCACACAAATGAACATAATTTCGATGGTATTTTCATACTAGCTAATACCGGAGAAAGAGATATTTCTTTAGTAAACTATTTTATTCAGGTCTTTAAAACACTTTAGAGACCTGAATAAACTAGTTTTTTACTAGATTCTTTTTTTACAAACTTTTATTTAAATTGCAATGTGTGCAAATTTGCAAGTGTATTTGGAATCAATTCTCATCCGAATAGCATGAAATTTGCAATTCATGCATAAACTTAACTAGCCATATCTTGTTGAGGCGAGTTAGATTTGTCTTGACAAGTACTATAGAAAAATAGGCATTTTTTTTAAATGCCCGGGCGTTATTATCATTTCCAATTTATAATAAATAAATATTGGGGACATTTCACACAGCGCACACCTAGTCCCAAAGTAAGCTATATCATGTATCATGGGAACCAGAGAACTGTATAATACTTATATACCTTTTTGTAGATTTATACATATATATCAACACAGAACAAACATCTATTTTCGTCACACAAATGTTTGTCCTGGGAATCGAACCCACGACCTACAGCGCAGACGGCACGCCACCAACTGAGCTATGAGGTTAGTCAATTACTTGGTCCATAACAGATATAAATGAGATGACAGATGCGATGCAATACTGAAGGCAAACAGAAAATGTCTCGGGGCGGAATTCATTACCGTCCGTAGTAGCTAACGGATCGCCCCGTTTAACGGGAGCTATCTATAAACCTTTCCGTAACGAACCAAAACAAATATGACCATAATATTGTCTAAATAAACAAATACTCTCATCATTAAATGTTAATTACGGATATATCGACCCTTGACCGCTTACTTGCTGACTTATCGTAATCGTCAATTTTCCCAAATAGCATAGCACTACTACTGAGCTATGAGGCCAGTCATAACTTGATACTATGAGTTTAAAGTATTTTGTACCTGGTATTATTATTATTATTATTTTTGCAACAACTACGGAAATACTACCTTAACGTATGCATTTGATAAATTTTAATATTAACCTAAATCTAGGGGTGAATATTTAGCTCAAATAAAAGTCCTCTCATTACACATATTTATAAATCGCTCGGCCGTCTAATTATATTACAAACACAACAAGAGAACGGCTCAGCTAATTGGAACCGTGTTTGTGGCCGGATAAAGGGTTATTGTGCACGGAAGGATATATATAACTTGATTAAGATGAAACTCCATACTGTAGGAAATTCTTCTGTTGTAAGAAAGCATGTTTCGAGTAACTAAATATACTCGTGCCAAATTGGATGTAGGATAAATAGAATAAATATAAAAAAACGAAAACGTATTATATCTAGCGATTGACTGGCCTCACAGTTCAGTTGGTAGTAACTCTACGGCGCTGTAGACAGTGGGTTCGATTCCCATCAAAGACAAAAAATGTGTGACGAACATAGGTGTTTGTTCTTTGTCTGAGTGTTAATATGTATGTAGTTACAAAGAGTAAGTATCTATCAGTTGTCTGGTTCCCATGATACAAGATTTGCAAAGCTTACTAGGGGTTAGGTAGCGCTGTGTGAAATGCTCACCAAATAAATAAACGTATGATATCTAGCAATATCACATAAAAATATTTCCAATTATCCGAAATTAAATTTTAAACTAAAATTCGATAAGACTATTCTTAATAGGTACTGATCGTGAAATAACTTACAAGATAGGTTTTATTTAATATAAAATACAAATCATCAGTTATAAGAAACTAAAATAAACATTAAAGAATTTTTAAGCTGTTTTGACATTACAAACAGATCCTTCAATTTAATTTATTTGTATAGATGATGTACATTTAAAACTACCTTACTAGTAACCTTATAAAAACTAGGTTTTATTATTAGCCCAGATATGAGTTAAGACACTAAATATTAACCTCCAACCCTTCATTTACCATAACACTCACTAAAGTCCCATCACATTTGCTAACGTCTCATAACAATTCGCTATAGACTTACAAACTACACGAAAGTGGCCTTACGACACGCCGGCCGTCTCTATTAACATGTCAATAATAATTTGCAGAATTGCTTTTATGTCCTGTGTGTGACGGAAAGGGATGTTAGGGATGTCGATAGGTGAAGGGGTGTTTATTTTGTTGGTAATTTCATGGGGAAAATTTGTATGTGTAATTTGATGCTGCACTGAATCTGTAGCCGTGTGCTTTGCGAGATATTTGGAGATTTTAGATTTGGAAATGGCATTTACACTACTACTACTACTAAACTACATACACTACTACCATATCCACTCCATACTAAGTAAACAAAGGTTAGCTGGAAGAAAATGCTTATATAAGTTTGCCTATGTACTTATTTTTCTTGTGCAGTAAAGAATTTTCTAAACAATATTATCATTAGATGTATTCAAAAATTCTCAATGTGGACAATTGATTGACTCAAAGCATCCAAGTAGTGCACAGTAACCCTACCAAATCAAACAGTCTCTTGTCAAGGGTCGAGACGATTCCCGCTCTTGAAATTGATAATTTTCACTTCGCCTTAATAACATAACCGTTATATTACTTATTCATCACCGGAGATATGATCCGGGTTTGGACGGTGGTAGGACTAAAGAATGGGGCTGGGGGGAGGGCAGGGGGTACTGACATGTTATCAACATTACAGTAGAGGGAGCCACGTGTCGAAATTGTCACTTGTTATTTAGTTTTACTTGGTTGTACAGACTCTACAAGGTAGCGCTTTTGAGAAAGGCATAGTCTTAATAGGCCAATTTTCACCTTGTCGGTTTTACGGTTGTGGGTACGTAGACGAGATAAGTGGTGACTCAAAGATGCTGTTTTCATTCTCATTACTCTTCTTTTCTCCGCTAACACTTAATAATAATAAATATTGTTGGACATTTTGCACAGATTCATCTAGCCCCAAAGTAAGCTAAGCATAGCTTGTGACATGGGAACGAGACAACTGATATAAAACTGATAAATATGTATACCCCCAGACATAGAATGAAGAATCACGTAAATGTTTGTCTAGAGTGCTAATCGAATCCACGACCTACAGCGCAGAAGGCAGGGTTACTACCAACTAATCTGTGAGGCCAGTCATTACCAGGCCAGACACTTACTTCCTGCAAATCATTCCTTAATTATCCGATAGCCAGTACAGATCATGTAAGAAAGTCGGTTGCAATTATTTAGATTGATAATCCAGAGCTAGATTATGACAGGAGGCGGATGGTGGGTCTTAGTTTGTGAAAAATTAGACTAGCGGCTTGAGACGAAAATAAGCTAATCAGATTTTTTATTCGTTATGTAATTTTAGTTTTGAGTTAAGGGTTTCTTATTTGTTCTTCTCCATGGTAGGTCGGATAGGGTTTGAAGAGGCGTCAAACTTAGCGATAAGCACGCGTGACTTTATATTAATTTACTACTCACGTTTCCAAGCCAGCTTTATTAATTCTAAGAAAAAAACTAGTGTCGATGCTCGTGGGGGCTAACCAGTACAAAATTACACATTTTTGCCCCTTGCAAACACAGTCCTTAATTCCCCCTTACCCGGACCGAAGTATTAATATTTATACCGGGTGTCCCGGCTGTCCCACGACTTTAAATTAATTTGGGAATTGTTTACATTGTCCGGGATATGTTAATAGTTATTGTTCCAAATGGGGATTTGGGTAGTTTCAGTGTATTTGCTAATTAGTTTTGGGAATATTTTGTCGCTACGTTACTATTTATGTAGATCGACATCTCTCCTTAATTAGATAGAGGATTCAAATTGTTAGTTTATTCATTATTCTCGTAATTATTAAGGTTAATATAAAACTGGATAATTTATTATTTGTTATCAATTATTTCCTTTGTAACATTACTATTTGTTTAAATTTTAACATTACTAATCTACTATGATCATTGTTGTTATTATTAATTTATTGAATATATTGTACATTATATAATATATTGTATTGTATTGTATTGTATTGTACATTATAGTGTTTTATGTTTAAAATGTTTTGCCTAGTAAATAAATAGTACAGGTGAATTTTACACATCGCCATAATATAGCCCCAAACTAAGCATAGGTATCTCGTAGCAAGGGAACCAGACAACTGATATAATACTAATACTACATGTTTACTAAATGTTTGTCCTGGATAAGAATCGAACCCACGACCTACAGCGCAGAAGAAGAGTTACTACCAGCTGTCCTGTGAGGCCAGTCAAAATAGACAGTCCAATAAGATCCAGAGTATCGTAAGAATAGCCTACAAATGTGTTTTATGTTTGAATGAATCGGGCTTCAGTAACGAAAGCCTTTTCATTCTCGCTTGCCGAGCATAAAACATTCCTTACATACGGGAACACTGGTAATAAGAAAATAAATAAAGGTATGTAATGTGACAAAAGCGACAATGTATATTTTTTCCATGAAACAATCCTAATATTTCATTCTTCATTAGCTTACTAATTTTGTTTTATGGTGACGTTAAATTTGAGGACCACAAAGGAATCATTCGATTTCTTAGAAAAATCTTGTCCTCATGCTATAAATTTTTGCATACTTTGTAATGGAATTTATGATGAGGTATTTAGATTATAAATTAGTCATCATTGGAAACACCGATTCGAGTTGCCTTTGTGACTGTGCCTTGTTTTAACAACGTTAGTTTATTATAATAATGTAGGTACTTAGTAAAAGTTAGTAAGTTACGTTATATGTAGATTCTAGTATTGTATTGTAGATCTAATGTTTACAATTAAGTTACATAGTATAGTTAAGTTTAGAGTATATTATAAAGATTATCTGATGGTGACTGGCCTTACAGCTCAGTTGGTAGTAACCCTGCCTTCCATGCTGTAGGTCGTGGGTTCGATTCTCACCCAGGATAAACATTTGTATTACGAATATAGATATAAGTTCTGTGTCTGATGCCAATATGTATTATATGTATGTATTTACAAAAAAGTATACATGTATTATACCAGTTGCCTGGTTCCCATGATACAAGCTATGCTTAGCTTACTTTGGGGCTAGATGGCGCTGTGTGAAATTATAATAGAATAGTCTTTGAGTTTTTTTTTTAAATCTTTTATAAACATAACTAGAAATATTGAAGATAAAACGACCCCCATGAACCTACCAACGGTATTTTTTAACTTCGAACACAAATTCTATATGTATAAATTCTGTATAAATACATTGAAATAACCTTGCTAGATGTAGTAGCCATTTCCATTTTACGATAAATATACGGCGCGATGCTCCAAAGTTTTGTGGATCTGTGGAACTTCGTATATACCGCATACGTTGAGGTCTCGTCTCCGCTGAAACAAGTCAGAACTTACAGGATTTATACTTTTGGTGAATTTTACTGCTGAAGTTGATGTAAAAGTGTGCTTTAGAAGTTTTAGCGCAGTCTTGTGATGTGAGGCAATTTAGTCTGAGGGCTGTTACATTGCGAGAAGTCGGAATGACGCAGATTTTTGTATTAAAAGTATAAACAACGAAGAATTGTTGATGATTTAGTTACAAGTAACCTGCAAAGTAACTGGTCCTGGGTTCAGTTCCTGTGCAGGAAAATTTTTGTGACACATTGTGACACAAGCATCAAAGACAATAAGACAAACTTTGTGTTTATCATATAAATATATCCGCGGCCGAGGGCGGGGATCGAACCGGTACTCCTCAATTTACAAGGCAGGTATAACTAACGACTTAGCAACGGAGTCGTCGTTTGAACATAATAGAAAATAATATTACCTAATAGAAGAGTTAGAACAAACAATTATAAGTTAAAGTTAATCTACAAACAGGGAATTAAACATAATTAGGGGCATAACGTAGTTAATTAGTCCGCAAACCAATGTGAAGATAGACAATAAGTCACCCACTACACAGGGATTCTATTGTCCTCACAACAGGACCCCTGTGTACTGATATTCAAAAAGTATTTTCAGTAAATTTATCATTTCAATGAATTAATAATGTAAACATCATTATCATTTAAACTTCATGGAAACAAAGCATGACGCAGTGCGACTTTAGTCATCTCGTACTTTGGAGAGGACTTGAGTGGTATTGCTGTTGTCTATGGGCGGCGGTTACCACTTAACATGAGGTGGAACGTTAGCTCGTTCCGTCACTTCAATGACAAAAAAAAACAAAAAAGTAATTTTTAACTTTTCAGTTGTTGTATACGCGGCGGTTCCTTGTCGCGCGACAGTTTGATGTCGCGCGATATCGCTGATATACCGTCGGCAGCCGCGACAAAGCGAGCCATTAACCGATATGACACGACTATAAAGTAGCCTTCACTGTGGGACCGATGACGTGCGGTGCGGACTGAATGTTGCTCTATTTGTATATTCATAAATGTAACATAGACTGAGTCTGTGTACTTAGAAGTACTCAAACTTTTACAAGGATCGTGCTCGCGAAAAAAAGGAGGGGTTTAGGGTTTTTTTGCCTGTTCTTGCCCATGGAGGGTCGGATAGGGTTTGATCAGGCGTCAAACTTAGCGATAAGTACGCGTGACCTAATGTTTTGAATATTATTGAAGTTTTCAAGCCATTTCTTTATGAATTCTATGGAAATAAAGGTTTTGACTTGACTTTTGTTTTTATATTTTAAATTCATAGAACGAGCAGGTGACCAACTTGGTATTAGCTGATAACCAGTGTTCATAACAAAGTAACTTAGATCCTCACCCACTTAAGTGCAATGAGGCTCAAGTCGCATCGTTTTATTTATTTAGTTCTACAAAATCCACAGATCTTAAACAAACATATTTTAACCTTAATTACTAATTCTTTTATCTAATAATTTATTTATGCAAAGTTTTATCATGCTGACAGCTATATTAGGGAGTAATTTTAAGTAAGTAAGTAATTTTAAGTAAGAGCTGTAGATTCTGTTGAAAAAAAAAAAAAAAAAAACAAAAAAAAAAAAAAAAAATTTCACCAGTAACTTTAAGACGTGAAGGTGGAATGTCTGAAGTGCGTGTAATTTACCGACAACTACACCATTCAAACCGGAACACAGTAACGGGGCAGCAGAAATGGGTATGGTGGCTAGCTAGTTCTACAGTGTATGTGTTGAAGTCCAAGTAAAACTTCACGCATAATACATTGCTTAGTTTCATAACCGTTCAGAAACCGTGAAAAAAGTCCATAAAGGTGACTAAATCTACAACACTGTAGCAATTACAATTGAGCGTAATATCTCATCATCATAATTATGAAAGAAATTTATCAATTCGCGTTTTGTAATATGTTCCCAGAGAAATTATTTTAAATTATTCTTTTTCGGCATTAGATTAGATCTTGGCATTTATCATTATCAGTGCAAAGTCAAAAATGAAAGAGAAAATATTACAAAATATAAATAAAGTAGAGCTACATTCCCTCCACTGCACAGACGCTACGATATTTCGCGGCGTGAACGCATTACGAGCGATCATTTCATATTATATTGACTTCACGCCGTGTGTTCGTTTCTGTGCGAACGGGTATCGAACCCGCGAACCTCGATAGCCTCCGATCAGAAGACTAGTGACGGGATAATCAATATAAGCCCTGTCATTGACAGCGCGAGGCAGACAATATTTTTTTAAGTTTGACTTTTCACACAGCGCTATCTAGCCCTAAAGTATGCTTAGCATAGCTTGTATCATGGGTGCGAACCAAACAGCTGATATAATACTAACATCCTTTTTTTTTGTAAATACGTACATATAATACATATCAACACCCAGACACAGAACAAACACCTAAGTTAGTGACACAAATGTTTGTCCTGGGTGGGAATCGATCCAATGACCTACAGCGCAGAAGGCAGGGTTACTGCCAACTGAGCTGTGAGGCCTGTCAAATTGTAATTATAGTTTTAAAATATATCTACATAACAATTTTATTCGCATATTGAAAATGTTACGTCATAAGACTTTGCATCACACATCAATTAAATCCACAAAAGGGGCTATTTAAAGCATCTTTGGCCCCACTTATGCATACCAAAGGAACAGGTTAGGCCCAATAAACTAATTTTATGGGAGGATTAAGTCATAATAACAAAAACAGACCAAAATCTCTCTTTTAAGTGTTTTGCCTTTGATACGCATTAGGTGACTTGTTAAGATCAAGCTTTCACCTTTCTTTTCCATTATATGAGACGTATGAATTTATTATGCAGTTATCTTTAGGAATACCTACAGTTTTTTATGTTATCAATTACGAAACGAGCAGATGGCCCACCTGGTGTTAAGTCTCCTTAAGATCTCTAGTGACCCATAGTATAACATTAATATTAATTTTAATTTTGCATTTCACTTTTATATAGTTTATTATTAATAAATAAATAATAAACTAAATATTTTAGAGCTCTTTGGTGGCGCTCATTTTGCAATCCCATCACTAGAGCTGACTGTACCCATACAGCACCAACACAGCCGCTCATAACATTAAATTGTCTTCATGGAATTTTTATTATTTATGTCCGACATCATCCTGATAAGAGATTTTATCTCAATCTCAAATCTTGTCGAAAGCGCTGATGGGCGGCCATTCCAAATGAAATGTGGTCAGATCTAAATCTTAAAAACTGAAACACTACGTTGCCTGTGTCGACTGGCCTCACAGCTCAGTTAGTAGTAATTCTGCCTTCTGAGCTGTAGGATTCCCACCCAAGAAAAAAAATTGTGTGACGAACATTAATGTTTGATTGGTCTGTGTTCGAGGGTTAATATGTATAAAATCTAAGTTTTAAGAAAGATATATTAGTATTATATCAGTTATTATATGGTTAAAATCTTATAATTACTTAAATTCCTTTCACCACACTGGTTCGAGAGAACCAGTGACTCGAATAGAATAGAAAAAGTTGTATGGATCCCATAAAACATGTTTAGTTTGGGGCTAAATGGCGCTGTGTATAATGTCCACCATTTTTATTTACTGTTTATTGTTTATTTATAGGTCTTTGTACTAAAAATGCTTGAAAGTTATACAATTCAAGCGAAAAAACTCACTGGTGGTACTCGATGGTATTGCACACATAATTTTTTCAAGTAAAAGAACTTATTGGTGCTCCTCGGTGGTATAGAAACATATTTTTTTCAATTGAAATGACTTCTTGTGCTTCTCGGTATTTGAACCAGCGACCTCTGTGGATCTGTAACATGGAGCCAACACGCTCTCGAATCAATTATTTTTATCGTTAACCAGCACGCGCAACGGAATCAATTAAAACCCTTTCGCGGGTACCCATTACGAACAATGTTTAATCAAACGGTAAAAAATACATCAATCATTGGTCAACTGCTATCATTTAACGGAGTGCCCAAAAGTTATTTGTCAAACACTTTTCACGAAAAGGGTTTCGTAAGTGACTCAAGATCAACTGATTTAGAGCTCTATCTTTCGCGAATAAGAATCAAAACGAAGCAACGAAAACGTTAGCCAAACTTAATGTTATAGAAGTACACGGAATAGGATTTTATTTCCATTGTAGTAAGGTTCAAAGTTAGTGAGGGTGAAGTTGGCACGGTAGGGTGGCAATAAATTTCGCCTCGGAATCTAGGAGTACTCCTATCGGTCTCGCGACTGATAAAAGTCCTTTTGCACGACCGACTTGTATTATTTTGCTAGTGTTGTCTGTTTTATCGATAATGCCGATAATCCTGTGTCAACCTAATGCTAGGAGATTGCATCCGAGTTATGGTCATAGAATAACTTTAATATAGTTTAGTTATAGGTAAAGTCTAGTAGGCTCAGTAGTACTGACCCCGGTTTTGGATCCGGAGGTCGCTGGTTCAGATCTCGATGTGCACCAATCAGTTGTTTAGCTTGAATTAATTTATATGTTCAATACCACGTTCTCAAAACGTGAAGGAAAATATCGTGAGGAAGTCGACGTGCTCTAGAGCCAAAACATAGGATAATATACATAATAGATAATATACAGGATAGCTTAATACTAGATGCCTTAATCCTGGATTAACATATAGGCCACTTTGATCCCGTAGTGCAGTGTTCCCGTGGGATAACTTTCAACGCGGGCCACACCGCGTAGCTAGTTATCGATAAAACTATCCCACCACTAAAACTCAAATGTTCAGATCACGTTTCAGTCAGCTGCGAGCCTTTTGTCTGTTTTCTTTTTAATTACGGCCAATAAATACCGAGTAGAGAGCTGGGAGGGTCTGTCCCTCGATTTAGTGAGGTACGTGCTTTCGATCAACTGCTCCCGTTACCGATCGTTAGCGGTCACTCGGAGGGCGAATCTAAAATTAAGGTTAATATTACAGTTTATCTTTTTTTTTTTAGGATGAAAGGAGCCTCGTTGAGGTGCACTTTAATCCTTTCACACACTGGTTCGAGAGAGCCTCTGACCCGAAGAGTAGTAGTAGTAATAACATAGTTCTATGAAGACACGCAGAATATATAATTATGGAAATATCGTTTGAAATTTGATGGGACTGTGTATTATTAATAATAATAATTATTTATTCATAAATATGTACATCTATACTTACGGGCACACCCAATGCAATAGAGTACCTTATATTCTAGTTTAGTCTTAGTTAATATTAAAATTAGGAAAACATTAATTTTGTACATAAAAATCAGTTTGACAAACATGTCAAAGATAATGACAATAATTTGTCATAAATGATGTCGATATCAGTTTATGCGAATGACATGTGTCGTTTGACGTTTTACGTTTGTCTTTTGATTCTCAATTATGAAATGAAGTAGTAGAAATAGAGAGTAGAGAGTAGTAAGAAACTATTGTAGAATTACAGAAACCTTTCTGTTCTCGTTCCGTAGTTTTATCCCATTTGTAGCAGTAGAACTTATGCCAAGGTCGTCCGTGAAAGTTATGCCACCATACCTATTTCTGTCGTCAAGCAGTGATGGATTCGCATTAACGTGACAGATTTAAAAAGTGTGGTTGCTGGGTAAATTACAGGCACATGAGACAGTCCCTTCACATCTCAGAGTTACGGCGCATACGATACGACTTGGGTTTTGTCTTACCTAAGTAGTGGAGGACTCAAGTCGTATTTCTTGTTATCGGCAGAGGTTACCACTTAACAAAAGGTGGGACATCTGCTAGGTCTGTGACTATTTCAATAATATATAATAATATAAATGAATATCGGTGGACATTTCACACAGCGCCATCTAGCCCGAAAGTAAGCTAAACATAACTTGTATCATGGGAACCAACAATTGATATAATACTTATGTACTCACAGACGCAGAACAAACATTTATATTCAACATACAAATATTTGTCCTGGGTGGGAATTGAACCCACGACCTACAGCGCAGAAGGCAGGCTGAGCTGTGAAGCTGACCAACTGAGCTGTGAAGCCAGTCAACATAAAAACCAACCAGAATGCACGAGCAATATGAAAAAAAGATCAAGAAATCGACCAAAAATAAAGTGTCCCATCAAAAGGGCAGGCTGTATTTGGGCCCATTTGTAATTCGGCCGCGCGGTGTAACGAGCCCCGGTGGGCCGAGTTTGTATTTTATTGATATTTTGCCCCGGGAATGATTTTACCGCGACGGTATGACTCTCTGGCGACCGTTACTATTGATGGCCGATGCTGACGGACTAAGAAAAATATATTTTATATTTGTGGGAATCTGTTAAGGTACCTATCAGCGTAGACAGACGTTCATATGGGCCTGATGTTAAAATAATCATAATAATAATACATTTATTTCAAACCCATGGCTCAACTTAACTTTAACTAACAATTTGGTGCAATGAACATATAATACTCTTATAATTTAAAATTAATTCGTATTGGTCATTTTTTAACAAAGATAACTTTAGTGACATTGATTCTCAATGAACCTTTGAAATGAGTAAAAATAGAAAGAAACATCTTTTAGATTTGTTTTAAATTTAAAATTATCCAGAGTTGACACTGTATGTACTTTCGGTTGGAGTTCCACGCGTTCAAGGTTCGAATTTATACCTCTTACGTATTCAGAGATAGGACAGATGAAATCAAATCAAATATTTATTTGTTTCAAGAAGGGTAATAAGATCTTAAAATGCAATGTATAAACATAGTCGGTACCACCGTCTTCTGCCATAAATAGCATGCAAAAATTGAAATTATAAACACACTATACAATCTAAATATTATTAATATAACTATATATCTAACAACTATAACACACTATAAATCAAGAATTAATAAACATTACAAGTTCTAATTAAAGATACAAAGTCAAAAAAAAAAAAAAGAGATAAAATGTTTTCAGCGTTGCAACAAACATGTTCCGAATCCGACCCTGTGGCGACTTACGGGACATCACTAGAGCTGAACCCGCTACCCGCATATCACCTGAAACATTCAAGGTAACGACACTATTCCTGCCGTAAAATAATGTTATGATTGCGCAAGCTTTTAGCTTGGTTTGCCGTGAGCTCTGAGATACGTATGGAAGATTTTTATCGATGGCAACCCCTCTGTGATCACTTTTTAGTTTAGACGAATGCGAATGAGATGGGTAATCGCATAATAGAGCTGTTAAGTTCATCGGTTAATATACAAAGGTAAGGCAATTTTATTTGCTTGGAAATTTTATCTAATCTAGTGGGTATATCATTAAGTATATAGACAGGAGTTATTAGGAAGCGAGATCTTTATGGTCAACAGAGAAGACTTATCTTCTCTTCTCTAAATAGTATAAAACAAAGTGGCTATCTGCCTCTACCTTGGTTTCTCCGCTTACTTCTTCTAAACCACGCAACGTATTTTGATACAGTTTTCACCAATAGAAAGACCGATTAAAGAAAAAGGTTATGTATATAATTTGTTAATACTTTGTACATAATGGCAAACAAACCGAGCTACCTAATTACTCTCTCAAACCATCTATAGATTAATTATGTTCATTATTTGCCCACCCAGCGCTGATAAGCAGCGCTGGGTTCACACATCACGGTTTATCCAGCATTTTTTATTTTGTTTATTTATTAAAATGCTGAGCGGAGTACAAGTTTTCCTTGTGCTCTGCTACGCACAAAATATAAATCACTTAGCATTCATAATTATAGTCCAAATTAATGTGTAGTAGTTCCTAAGGTTAATAAAAATATTTTTTTCTTTCTTCTTTCTTTCTTTATTTAAGATAAATAAATAAAAAAAAAAACATTTAATATATATTCAACTCAAATCAGTTTCAAACCAAAACAGTGCATTTCTCAAATCGTACAAAACGCATAAACAGCGATAACAAAAGCAAAACAATTGTCGTGTGGTCACCCAATCTCGTAATAAATATCGGCGGGCGACAAATATTTCTGCCGGACAATGTAAAACAGATAAAAAGGGTCCGACAACGACATGAGCATCGACGGACACACTCAACGTCGTAAATCGTAATTCGATAACGCGGGCGACCACGAGAAATATTGTCACCCTACTGCAAAATTTGTGCGCGTTTCCATTGCCTGTGAATTAATCAAAAGGAACATCCTACTAATATTATAAACGTTTATAACGTAACGATGTTTGTTACTCTTTCATGCTCAAACGGGGGAATGGATTTGGATGAAATTTGGTACCAAGATAGCTTATAGCCTGGATTAACACATAGGCTACTTTGATCCCGGAAAAATGCAGTGTTCCCGTGTGATTACTTATTCACCGCGGGTAACACTTCGGGGCGCCGCTAGTATTTAATATATGAAAAAAACGTCTCTTGAAATGTAGCTGCTATTACAATAATCACGTATAACTTATTAAATTCATAAGTTGTGGCGGTATTGCAATTTGCTCATAGTAGCAGTAGAACGTGCCAAGTTCGTCCGGGGAAGTACTGCCACCATACCCATTGCCGCCAAGCAGTGACGCATTCGTAACCACACTAAGTCAGAACCAACCGGGAATCGAATTCGGGATCGTCGCTTTGCAGGAAGGGTTACTACCGAGTAAGCCAACACCAGTAACCAATCTTGTCTTCATTAGTCTGCGCTAAAATATATTATATAGGGTTTTTTGTACTGGGAATACGTAGAATTAGTTATAATTAGAATTAGTAGAATAGTAATAATTTCATTATTACTATATTAAAAGTCAAAGTCAAAAAACGTTATTTCCACAGAATTCATAAAGAAGTGGCTTGGAAAAGTTTCTCCTTATATAACTGTCAGGTGTGTATTCATATATGTATTTAGCGTCCTAGTTCCTAGTCCTATTCCTAGTATCCTAGTTATTATTCAGTCTAAGCATGTCGTAGACGCATGCAAACATTTCCGCCCCTTACGAGAATCGACTTCGATACCATTGAGTCAGTTTAGTTCACCGAGTTATAATGTACCAGTGGTTTTCTCTTGTGTCCTAAAAACAAAGACCATTTAACTATTAAGTCTTTGACGAGAGAGTATCATATTGACTGGTGATGCAGCTCAGTTGAGAGGAAGGTGGAGTTACTACTCTACCTTCTGCGCTGTAGGTTTAATTCCCACCCTGGACAAACATTTGTATGCCGAACATAGTTGCTCGTGCTATGTCTGGGTGTAAATATGTATTATATGTATGTATATACAATAAAATATCAGTTGTCTGGTTCCCATGATACAAGCTATGCTTAGCTACTTTGATGCTAGACGGCGCTGTGTGAAATGTCCACCAATATTTATATTTTTTTTATTTTAGTTTTTATCTAGGTTCTATCAAGATGTGTCATATGGAGCCCTCAGACCGTGTTCGAGTGCGTTAGCGAATGTGCCGCTTTTCCCATAGTAAAGTAAGAGCTGTGTATCCGATAACAATGGATCTCGTATCGGCGGTATGGTCGCCGATAAGCCCTATATCTCCGCTGAGTGGGCATCCTTGTAGGACATCGCGAGTGGTTGGCGGCGGCCGCACAGATTTATGCGCGTGCGCACCCGTCCGCGTAGATTAGCCTGATAGATGTGGACGATTCGGCAGCTTTTGTTGTCAATGTTATATTTAGTATAAGTGATAAGTATATATAATTTTGACTGGCCTCATAGCTCAGTTGATAGTGCTATGCAGCTATGCAATAAATCACACAGCGCCATCTAGCCCCAAAGTAAACTAATCACAGCTTGTATCATGGGAACCAGTCAACTGATATAATACTTTTATACTTCTTTCCATATTAACACCCAGACACAGAACAAACATCTATTTTCGTCACACAAATGTTTGGCCTGGGTGGGAATCGATCGCACGACCACAGCGCAGAAGGCAGAGCTATTACCAACTGAGCTATGAGGCCAATATAATTGAACAATTGGGTTTTAGCCAGTGCCAGACATTATAATATTCTTCATGTTCCAGCGAATGCACTGAGATGTTGGAGTACGGTCAACAGCAAAAGCATCAATTTCAGTAGGCATAGTGGCGATCCTAACCATAACTCAATTTCCAACCAGTCGAGTCCGGCAAGTTTCTTAGAAAGGAATTTGTGAAACAACAGGGTGTTCACAAAACAGAGTGTCGTAATTAGTCAATAGGGGAAGGTGGACTAACAAGTTAGTTGGCGTTGGCAGTGCCATTTCGGCCCGTTATTAGGCCCACTGTCCCCAAGTAATTTATGGGGCCCTTAACGCCCTTTGCCCTGATGGATCGTCTAATTTAGCATTACGCACCTGTAGACCATCATAGTTTTCTTTTCAGGAGACTTTTATTTGGGAATAGTTTTTTCTATTTTATAATAATAATATTGCCCCAAACTAAGCATAGCTTGTACTATGGGAATACATATATACTTTTTATTTGTAAATTATACAAATAAATAATACAAATTAATACTCAGATACAGAACAAACATTTCACACATCAACATTTGTGTGACATTCGTCACACAAATGTTTGCCCTGGGTGGGAATCGAACTTACGACTTTACAGCGCAGAAGGTAGAGTCACAACCAACTGAGCTGTGAGGCCTGTAAAAAATGTTGAATAGCTTAGTAAAACGTTACAAAAATTTAGTTTTTGTATTGTAAAACGGATGACGCTCGCGATAGAAGATGAAGGTTTCCCTCTGTTTTTCTCATCAAGGGTCGAATAATTGATAACTTATAAATCATGTTCTCATAATGTATTAATAATTAACCCTTCAAGTTTGTAACATTCACTGAAACTTCCAAGACCCAATGTTTATTTTAAAACCGTTTTCATGTCGTTAGATACCTAACGTGTATTTTTAATTTTTCATCTGTGGAGCTACTAAATTATTATTATTATTATTATTTTCATCTCATCATCATATTCTATTTGTGAGAGCTGTTACCTTAACGAAGTGAGTACAAAATGATTAATTATAATTATTTATAATCATGGAAGTCATCATCAAGTACCTATAAGTCACTGGAAATCCTTAATAAATGAATAAATAAGGCTTGAACTAGCTTCAAACAAAGCAATAAGTAAGCCAGACGATGTGCTTAATATGAGAAAACTAATTTAAAACACTCGAATGCATACACTGGTACAAGTAATCACTAAATATGAAGCAGAATGAAATATTGGAATGTTAACTTTACTTATGATTATAACTTAAATTTTACTCAAAACTTTGCACAAAAATGTGGCCGCAAATTCAACAAACAAAAGAAAATGTAAAAACTAAAACACATCGACACCAAAATATTAACACGCAAATAATTTTGTCACCACTCGCAAATAAATATCGTTATATTTATCGCCGACACGAGACACGGTCGGGGTAATTACCTGGAAGACATAGAGGCTCCCTGTGGAGTGACGATCACGCACATTGTTGTATTGGTGTGTTTTGATATGTGGATGGGTATTGTGAGGGAAGGTTGCGTCGGAATTGAAAAAAATAACACTTTAATTTGAAATCTTGGGAGAAAGCTTCTTTACACTTCATCGTTAATTTTCTTTTAAATTTCATACGTCACATATTCACATTGACGATCAATCAGTAGAATTACATCTCTTTCTGACTGGCCTCACAGCTCAATTGGTAGTAACACTGTGTGACAAGCATAGAAGTGTGTTGTGTCTGGGTGTTAATATGTAATTTACAAAAAAAAAATGGTATATATGTATTCTGTCTGTTGTCTGGTTCCCATAGTACAAGCTTTGCTAGTTTGGGGCTAGACGGCACTGCGTTTTTTTTTTATGAATGGAATGAATTTATGAATGGACTATATTGCTGTTGGCCGCAGATGGCCTTGACAGCGTTTAGACGGTCTTTTGGTGAGAGCAGACGGCTCTCAACCGCTTAAACTTAAAATATACACAACGTCACCAAGGGCACCACTTAGGTTCGGACCTCGGCCTGGGGCGTTGCGAGTCGGAAATGGGAGCTGTGTCAATTGTCCACCAATATTATTATTCTGGGCCGACCCCAAGAATAGATGTGGGCCCATCTTAGGGTCCAGACGCGGTCACCACGCGGGAGGGTTCAAACATTAATTATCTCATCTGACCACCGCACCGCACCGCAGTGATTCTCGAAACTTCGCAATCTGTTTGTTGTTTATTAGTTGAGATGATGTTTCGCTAACTTTTGTTTCATAAATGTGGGCTCGAAGGAACTTCGTGGGTCTTGTACCCACGAAGTTCCTTCAATCGGATATTAGTTTAGCTAATACGTGGACTGTTGCTTGCTACTAAATCAGAATATCTATATATTTATAGTCAAGGATAAATTAGTTAGGGACTATTGAACCTTTATCGTAAACAATATACTATGTGACTCAATTAACTGCTCAATAATGTATAATTGTACTTTATTATTGCCATAAATGTACTTTATGGAAACAATCGGCCTAGAACGCCATGTCCATTTTATATTTACAAAAGAAAACTAAGAGACATGGCACTACTAATGTCCCTGGCTTTCTCGAACCAGTGCGGTAAAAGATAAAAGTGCGCCTAAAAGAGGCTCCTTTCGTGCACTTGAAGAATGTCTGAATTTTCGGTTTCTTCACGACGTTTTCCTTCACCGTTTCGAGAACTAGGTACCTATAGCGCATATACATATTTAAAGTAAAAAAAAAACTCATTAGTGCATCGGCGGGATTTGAACTAGCGACCACACCATCTTTCATACACGGATTGAGGCACGGTGTATCACAAAGTATAATAATATAATGGAGGCAAATTGCCCCAAAAAAGCACACCATTCATAAATATTCATATGAATTCCATGTCAGTGCGGTATTTTAAACAAAATCACTATTATCCAAACGACATAAACAGCGGAAATTGTAAGAATTATCGGGTTAAGAGCATGTTGTGGCTGAGTCTGTTTTTGGACATCATCATAATTTTTGATGTTTAGCTTATGGAAAAAATGTGCTTCGATCAAATTATATGAATGGATACGACTCAATTTACATAGCTTAGTAGCTCTATGTAGCTGATTTGACGGGTGCTAGTATCGTGCAAAAAGGTAGAGAACTTTTTTTAATGTTACTCATGAGTGAATGAATTCTAATGATGTAAAACGATATTCTATGCCCAAAAGCTAAGCGCCATTTTTTTTTCATATGTTACAGTGTTATGTAACGAGTTGATGGCCCACTTGGTGGTTAGTGTTAACCTCTGCCCATAACGAGCAATCTGACTTGGGTTTCCCCTGCCTAAGTACAACAAGACCAAAATAGCATTGCATGTAACTCTGAAACTTGAAAGTTTCCTGCGTCTGAAATTTCACCAGCAACCACACAGCGTTACTGCTTGGCGGCAGAAATGGGTATGGTGGCAGTGCTTCCTTGAACGAACTTGACGCATCTACTGCCTGAGATATATATGAGTTTATTGTTCAGACACACATTTCGCGTCGATTCTCATCAACAGCGCCCGCGGCCGGTGGCGGGACATCGCCGTAATTACTCATCCATGGTTCAGGGTTGACACAGCTATTGCAAATAATCGATTTGCGATGTGAAATTATAACTGATTCATTTAGTATTATCAAAAAATTATACTCCGTCAAAGGATACAATATTTTAACTAATACTACTTTCTGATTGTAACTTTAATTGCAGACTGCATGCAACAATAACATAATTACTTTGAGTAGCAAAACGAAAAAACCGACTTTATCGCCAATGAACGAGAATGATTCCTCGTTATCTCGTATTACTGTCTATGTTACAGACGAAACAATAAAAAAAATATATTTAATTGTTTTTCTAACCATCGAATATATGCTATCTATTTCTTTGATCTAAGGATTTTAAAATCCGGTTTTAGAGATATTTTAATAAGTATTATTTTGTTTTTTATAACTGAAAACTGCTCACTGGCAACCCTGAACTCAAAGCGGTGTCAAGAGTGACCGTTCGTAAATTATTTGTTAAAATTTAGAACAGGATCGGTTAAACGTTTCGGGGCACCAATAAGTAATGCACCAACCACACAACCGAGACCTTTCTTGGAGTCACTTTCCGAACAGACTGCGGGGCATGCAGGGGTCTGCCGTTACTGGGCACGGTGTAATGGTGGCTGGAATTACTTGGACGGTCCGTTCAGTGACAAATGTTTATGAGTTTGTCACTGGTTGGTACCGATGGGGATAATAATGCAGTTGTCCAATACCTGGCCTGAGGGGGAATTTTCGGCGTTTAATGATTTTCGGAATGGATGCCTCGAGTGTACAATTGATGATGTTTATTTTGTTAATGGTAGTATTCAATGTACTGGAGTGTTTACTGAAATTACGAGAGAAGTTATGGACGAGTTTTTCGCGATTGATGGAAAGAGCAGATGCAGTTTGATTGTAAGCATTAAGTAAAGGTTGCCTGGAAGAAATTGCTATTAGCGATAAGGCCGCCCATTGTATTACCTTAGCTTAATCTATCTATCTATCTATTTAAGCAGTATCTTTTGCCCAAAACTTTAATAGTACGCCCTAACTTATGGAAAGACCAGGATAACAAAAATATTGTATATTATATTATATTATTTGTTTAGACATATCACACAGCGCCATCGAGTCCCAAAGTTAGCTAAGCATAGCTCGTACTATGTGAAAAAGACAATACATACATATTATACATATATATACATACATATTTATGTTCAGACACCGAAAAACATCCATGTTTTTCCTGGGTGAGAATCGAACCCACGACCTAAGCGCAAAAGGGGTTACCACCAACTGAGCTGAGACCAGTCAAAATATATGTATATGTGAAGCAAATAAGTCATTTGAATGATTTACTTTTTACTATTGTATATTGCCAGTAGAGGAATAGTTAAATGTTGAAACTAGGTAGGTGCGAACTAGGCAGGTGATGCAGACATAGAACAGGGAGATATAGTGAAAATAGTTTGTTTGCACACAACGAAACTCGCCATAAACAAGTTGTTGTGCGGACTGCCGAATGACATTACTGAGTACGTGCTTAGTTTCATGTGGCTACGGAACCCGAGGAATGCGATATATATATAAAAAAATTAACGCCTTAACGCTGAAACGCCAATTAATAGGTAAAAAAAATAACAATTAAAATCACAAGAATCTACTTTCTTATATGAACTTGGCGTAAGTTGTATGCTTACATATGTATGTCGCAGATAGTTTGCTTAGTAAGCCGTTTAACATAACCGTTAGCTTGTAAAAAAGCTAAACATCATTGTCGAAGTGAACAAACTGATCTTGTGTGTGTTTTTATTGAAAGTTACTGTCGTACACTGATCAAAATTGGTTGGTTAGGTTTGAACTGTGTCCATAACGGCATACGAATCTAGAATCACAGGTTTGTTCCCTCTGTTTGTAGGGCCCTACAAAGACTATAAGTCCAAGAGCATCGTTACCGCGCGGCAATCATTCTCTCGTAGGAGCCTCCGACTATCGCACGTAATTAACCAATGTCCGCCATCTCCCCGCCCAGATGTATGTTTGCTGGAAGAGATGGCTGTAACACGGTATACACAACACAAGTAAACTTTATGCATAGCAAGGTCTCAATAGGTGCCAAACTTAGCTCTCTGAGCTTAATTTAGCTCTTGTATAATTCATTATAACTTGTTTATTTTTTCTTGTTTATGTTTTAGGTCATTGCTCCTTTGTGTATTTGTGTCCTATGTGCTAAATAAGAGTGTTATCTATCTATCTATTATTCGAACTTTCCAATATTTTGTTCAAAGAACTGATAGAAAAAAGTAGTTTTCATTTAGTTAGCTTAGCCGTGTTCCAGTCCATTGCTCAATGGTGATTTAGTTGTTAAATGATTCATAGACTATTTAGCTTCCGATGGCCGTTGCACGTGGAGTGATCAGTATTTGTGCCGCTAAAGTATAACTAGTGGCTTGTGGTTTTCTTTACATCTTGGTTTTGAAGTCACACACTGTTGGTAGCGCGATCTTTCAAGCTTGTCGTCCAAATCTTACAAAAATACATGTTAGTCATGCGATTAAATGGATTATTTTAAGTGGTATCCCCATTTTCGCGGTTACAAAAAGCTGCTACGTAATGTGCATGATAATTTATAATAAATTACCTGCACATATAAAAAATTTGCCTTTACGAAAATTCAAAAGTGTCTTACAAACTTGGTTGCTTCATTATAATTTTTACACGGTTAAGCAGTATATAGACTGTAAGTTTATTTAATAATCATAAATCAATAATCATAATAATCAAATCAATAATCCTAATTGTTTTTAATTTTGCATGCTATTTGTACATAATGTAGCGGAATACGGCTCGATCCAAATATATCAATAATATAATGACACCAAATGTACCTATTCCAAGCAAATAAAAATATTTCATTTAATTTAATTTCATTTCATTACATTTACGTATAATAAAAAAAAAAAAAGTCCACATAAAGTATGTCAGCGTCTTAAGATATTATTGACTACGTTCCAGTGGCGCAGTTTCTATGTGTTTGGTCACTCCCTGCCAATACTGTGAGTTCATTAGCTATCTCCGCAAACGATGCGGGTCAGGGGACACGGACTACACACTTAATGTGTATTTTTCTACACACGCCGCGCCGTGATGGAATGTTGTCCAATTTTGCACAACAACAAACGAGGAAATGACGACAGTTGGCTGTTTCGCTGATACGTAAGGAAGTTTAGCTCTTATTCGCAGATTGGCGATTGATCATCTCAGTTTTATCTGGAAACTATTAATGCAAGTATTGACAGGGCTCACAGCTTAGTTGTAGTGACTCTGCCTTCTACGCTGTGGTCGTGGGTTCGATTCACACCCAAGACAAACATTTGTGTGACGATAATAGATGTTTGTTTTGTGTCTCGGTATTAATATGTACCTTTACATTTATGTATTCACAAAAAAAAATGTATATTATATAACTATATATATTCTATCAGTTGTCTGGTTTCCATAGTACAAGCTATGCTTAGTTTGGGGCTAGATGGCGCTGTGTGAATCGTCCAGCACTATTATTATTATATATCAATATGATTATTAAGAATATCGATTTAATGTTATTGTGTTTGAATAGGCTAAAATAACACAGATTTCAATGGTGTGCTATTTTTTCGGCAATTCATAATTTTTTACCGAATTGACCTACGACTAATGTCCAAGCTTTGGCTTGTTACAGTGTTTATCATAAAGCTGCTATTGGCTGGTCCATTGACGTACAAAGGGGAGATGCAATTTTGCAAGATATTTCATATCTCTATTCTAACGAATGACATGAAACTAACTAGCCACATAAACTTTACCATCTCAGCCAGTTTGGACAAATAAATCGCGAATTAGCCACGCGATTTATTCGCGACGCCCGGCGCATCCGGCGGAAACGGAAATGACGGTGCGCGCCGGATGTCGCAATGGCGCCAACTGACTATCGCATCGCGTGGTGTTTGTTATAGCCTGTATTAGTAAAGAAAACTCATATGAAACATATAATACTAAACCCTCTCTCAGTTTGGGATCCTTAGATGGAGCTCTAGTTAATATATTTTAATTTCAGTTTATGGCTTGCATAATGCTTGTAGTGTAGATGCTCGTATTATCAGAAAAAAAATACAGTTATCATTGAAACAAGTTTCCGACGTATTCCAATTTCATTTCATCCGAAGTATTCCATACTTTTAGTGAATTTGTTGTGCTTTCCGACATAATAGCATATATAAATATATTTAAAAGACAAAACAGACGTAGCGTCATATTAATAATAATCAAATCAAATCAAATAGTTTTAATTACAAACACACATTTTATAATAATAATCATAATTAAATTTATTTGCACCGGCGCCGGGGCGTAGGCTTTGTAGGGTCACGTTTTAAAGTACGGGACCCATAACGAGAAATTGTTTTCCTTCATTAGCGATGAAGTCGGTTGTATAGTTTGTCTGCTATAATAATAATATGAAATGATATAATTATTTCTATTACTTACACTGAAAATAAAAAATCTTCCATGCCACAAATAACAACATGGTTAAAGAATTATCCAGTATAATTCTTTAAACATGTTTTTTTTTCATTGGACAAATGTAACTTCTTACAAATATGGGCCGCAATCTTTAGCGAGCTAAGCTACTCGTAGCTCAGAAAGCTCAGGAATTCCCCAAATCCCAGGACGTGTCCAAAAGCCCCTTCTCAAGGCACCCCATCTCTTTGATGTGGATCTGACACACGGTTTTATAATTTGACCGACTGAACTCTACAACGGTATGGTGATAGCAACTGCGCGTATAGTGGCGGGCCTGCCGACGGGTTCTTCTTTCATACCAGCTCACCTCATGATAAGCGGTAGGTTCTGCTTATTACATAATACAAGGTCTTCCCGTACTAATTATTGTAAGCGCTTTGTGCTCGCCATAATCTATAATAGTAATTCTGTTTTTGAGAAGCTAATTTCATATTGATTCATGCCGTTATAGAGCACATTCCTATTTTGCACTGACTCTGATTTTTTGGCTATAAATACTAATTCTTACTCATTCTCTTTTTAGCTTAATCAATGCCAGCAAAAAAAAATATATACGAAGCAAATTGACGTTTGAAGATTGCAGTTGAAGACGGATCAAACGGAAGTGACGTCAGAATATGATCTGTAGGTCCGTGGGTCAGATAATAAATTGAAAATGTGCCGCCAACCATGTGATGGGTTCCGTTGCTTAAGAGCCATTTCCAAAGCATGGCGTTGCGCCACCATCGACTACATAGTCGGTTAACATCGTGTAATATTATGCAGTTAAAATTCAGTCAAGAAGGCGCTGTCAGCTCAGACGCGCGACGGCAGATTAATTCTTGACTGGTCTCATAGCTCAGTTGGTAGTAACCCTGCCTTCTGCATTGTAGGTCGTGAATTCGATTCCCACCCAGGACAAACATTTGTGTGACGAACATAGGTGTTTGTTCTGTGTCTGGGTGTTGATATGTATTTTATGTATGTATATATATAAAAAAAGTCAAAAAGTATTTAAGTATTATATCAGTTGTCTGGTTCCCATGATACAAGTTAAGCTTCAGCTTGCTTTGGGGCTAGATGGTGCTGTGTGAAATGTCCCCAATATTTATTATTATTATTCTTAAGAAAAACACGTTCAGTATAAGATGAGCGATAACATAAATTAAATGTAAGAAAATGAAACGGAGAGGCAACAAGACTTTAGTTTTGACTTCACATTCAATTTTGCTCCTATATAATTTGAGTACCATAAACTACAAAAAGGTTCGAACAAAAAGGCTTCCTTGAAATCTTGAAGAAGGTTGTGTTACCTTCCCACCTGTGTATCCCGACTACTCGTAACATGTAGGTACGTGTCACACGTCATTTCGGGCGTCGCATTTCATCACAAGGGGACACTATTGACCCCCGACATTCGCAAGTGGCCATTATTTCTCATGCCATAAAGGTTATGGTAATGCCACGGGGAACGATGGGGTTACAGATGTTATCGCGAATTTTTCCGCACTTTAAGGCAATTTTGGGAGTGCGAAGAATGGAAAGTATTGCTTTTATGTTATTGATTTTGAATGTGGCTTGAATTTTATTGCTGAAATTCGCAAATCCACGAAGAATACTGTAAAGGAACGGTAGCAAGAACTACTTGGGGCATTGCAAATATTTAACTTACAACTTGCAAAGTAGTAACTTGATTATTTGCGATGCCCGAAAAAGACATGCAATGTGTATGTATATTTAGTTCTGGCAGGACTAGTAGGATTTAGTTCATCGGTTCGATTCCCAACCAGGACAAACATTTGTATAATGAACATTTATGTATGTTTATTCACAAAAAGTTGTCTGTTTCCCATAGTACAAGCTTAGTTGAGGGCTAGATGGCGCTGTGTGAAATGCCCACCGATATACTTACCTATAAGACCCAGACAGAACTGTCTGTACGATCTGCAGCGCAGAAGGCAAGGTTACTACTAACTGAGTTTTGAGGTAAGTGAACACTTAGTTAAGTGATCGTAGGATTGGTAATGAATACAAAATTAATAGACTTTTACTGTCTCACATGTAAATACTCGTACGGAAGATACCAGCAATTTGAAACGAAATGTATTACCTTAAAACTTTGCAAAAGCCGCATGAACTTATCCATTAGCAATCCACTCATTCAGAGCCTTGTCAATATTCGGCAATGTTGGTATGTTGTGATGACAATTGCAATTCCCCCGTCATTACTCCAGTTAAGTAATGCCCCCGGCCTCTAGGTGAGTTTCGCGATTGTGCGAACTTATCTCTTGCATAATGGATTCGCCCTGATAGGTTTCCGTAAGTGATTGATAGCGGCCGTCCTTGGGAGAATTCGCAGTAATGTTGTAGACTTCGATACCACATGAAACAAAAAAAGGAAAAAAACAGAAAAAGGAAAACCAGCGTCTAATTAAACGTCAAATTCGTTGTTGGTTCTCTTAAGATAAATCAAATGTCAAACGTTAAGACATAAATCCCACTAGTATTAAAATGCAATAAGTTTTATGAAAAAATTTAAATTTCAAAACAAGCTCTTACAATGAGACCCTGGACACAGCCGAGTGCTATGGTAATTGTCATGACAAATCCAATGATCACAAACGCAACGGAGTTATGTCGAGAAGTTTGAGTTCCTTGTGCCCACCTCCTTGGCTTCATCATATGACCACCTCCTTGGTACCATGGTACTGTATTGTCACCGAAGTGACACATGTTCCAAACCTCAGCTCAATCGGTTGGAGGGAAGTGGTCTAAAATTCAGTTGGAAATTTTGACCACACCAGACATACGAACTGCAAGTTAAATAAATCTTACAAAAAATATGTATGTGTTTGTTTGTTACTCTTTCTTGCTAAATACTCACCTGGAACTCGACATATCTTCTTTTTATCCCGGTATTATGGAGCTGAACAGTAATAGATTATAAATATTT
The DNA here is from genome assembly GCA_947359385.1 of Chesias legatella. NCBI lineage: Eukaryota > Metazoa > Arthropoda > Insecta > Lepidoptera > Geometridae > Chesias > Chesias legatella. The sequence continues at coordinate 2,894,141 of OX375772.1, forward strand.
AAAAAACATCAAATAATAAGCACAGTATTGAGAAGTTGACACATTTTTAGAGGCAATATTGAATTTTCATTGTTGCCTGAAAAAATGTCGAATGCTCCGGCGAAAACAGAAAACACACTGATCAAAACTACATCTCCATTAAAATATATCAGTAGTCATGATATGACGGATCGCCCGCCATTGTTGTGGTAATGTTGGCAGCTCTGTGTTGCCAACAGACGGAACTTTTTAACGTATCGTCATGCGAACACCCGAGGGACGTGGTCGTAATGATGTAAGTGAATCTGTTTTTCAGATATGGAATTCGAGAAGATACGATATTCAAACTTAAGATTTTCCACATTTACACTTTCTCTTTGGGTAAAGTTTCAAAACATAAGCTTTTAGGAGTGGAGATACACTTTTTAATCTGTGGGATTGAAATATAACTTCGTACTTGGCCACAACAAAGAGGTTATTAAATGTAGAAGAAACTGCAGTCATTATTTAAGTGCTCCAACTGACTTTAATTAAAGTCCTATATACCTAGACTACTCGTTGATTTATGCACAGATAAAATATACATATTTATTTTGTACACTTTTGTAAACAATTTATCAGTCACTGTAAGTATTCTGATAACTTAACATATACAAGTCATTGCTAAGAAAGACTTACATGGAGGATATTTTAAATTGATTTCAACAAAAGAATACATTGTTGTAATGTAATACATTTTGGACAAAAAAATATAACAGGTGAAATACCGTCTGAATAAATAAACTAAAACTTTAACTTTCTTTTGATGTTAAATTTATATTGCTCACAAAATAAGTCCCGCGTTCATTTTTTTTTGACCCCAATTTTCTGTGCTCTGGACGCTGGTTCAAAATCAAATGTAAACTATGGGTTTTTGGAATGATAACGTGGTAGTCTACGTTTAAGTCTAGTTCTCAAACCTGTGAAGGAAAACACCAAGTGGAAACTGACATGTTTTCCACCATACTGCTTCAAAAGAGCTACGAGTAGTCATAAAATAGACATAGAGCTTGGAGTACATCTATTTATTCAGATAAATAAATATTGAGGACATGTCACAAAGCGCCATCTAGCCCCAAAGTAAGCTAAGCATACCTATATTATGGGAACCAGACAACTGATATAATACTTATATACTTTTGTAAATACATACATATAATACATATTAACACCCATACACAGAACAAACATTTATGTTCGTCACACAACTGTTTGTCCTGGTCGGTATCGAACCCACGATCTACAGCGCAGAAGGTAAGATTACTACCAACTGAGCTGTGAGGCCAGTCAAAACAGCAGCCAGCGATATATGGATGTCGCCAATATTTTTCTCGAAGTCGTCGCCTCTTATCAGAAACCGCCAACTCACTACCCTAAATATCTTCTGCAGCACAAGTTGCCATGATGGATGGACTGTCATGACGTCACCCTCGGCGACTGCAAAACGATTTGGTCCCGGAAAACTCAGAAATTAATGTTTACGCCTCTCGGTTCGTTAGCCGACGAAGTGACATCTGTTATTTAAGCTACGATTGCTGAGATGAATTATTGTTATTATATTGAGTCGAAACAATCTTGTTTTTGTTTATTTTTATGTGATAAAGGAACGAGCAAGGTCGTCTTGTGTTAAGCGGTAACCTCTCCCCATAAAAATCAATACGACTTGGGTCCTCCCCTACTTAGGTAGGTACAACAAAATCCAAGTATCGTAAGAAGTATCTCTGAGATGTGAAGGTAGAATGGCTCAAGTGCCTGTATTTCATCGGCAACCACACGTTTCAAACTGGAACACGGATCCAGTTCCAGTTTCCAGTTCGTTTTTATTGCAATCGATAGGACGCTACATTTAAGTTACAGTTCAAGTTTTTTAATAAAGCTATTTTTTATAAAAAAAAAAATCTATAATCTGCCGTTCTAACCATAAACGCGTATAGAAACGTCTAATCCACCTAATGCTTCTAGTACCCTTCGAATTGAATACAATTGAAAAATTGACACCGAGCGCCACAAACAAAACGAACCGCAACATGCAAAACAGATTCCCAAAGTCAATTTCCAAATTGGCCAGCGAATAGTCAACCCTCCTTAATCCAATCACACCTCGTCCTTGTCAACGTTTTGTTTCCTTCTTTTGCATATACTACCACTTTAAATAGACCCTCTACAACACTGTCATTAGAACACACACTTCGTAACAGAATAGTCAATCGAGACCAATATAAACTGGCAGCATTACATAAAGGAGTCCACATCGCCACCAAAAAGGTTCAAATCGTTTTACAAAAAAAGAACACACGAAGAAAATAATCCATTAGTTGGTCGGCGCGCAAATGCCTCGGTTGTTAAGGGGATACAACACGCGAAAGAGATCAAAAAACATTCGTATTTCAAACACGGGGATTCTATTATTTCGGCCATTCAAAGCTGGGGTTCGAAATTTAAAATGTGCTTAAATTCAATTCCTGTTTCCGTTTCGTTTCCGAATGGTTTTTCTTTTTAATTTTCATTCGGGTCCATGGCTTGTTTTCGTCCATTCATAGTTAACGTGAGTGATCTTTTGAAGGGGCTCTCTGGGAAATTGGAGAGGGCAGTGTTTTTGATTTTTTGCGAGATCAAAATTGGCTTTCTGTCGCATTTCGCTCCATGTGACTTTTTGACTTACCTGTCACCGGCATAACGAATAATTTATCTTGCTTATGCAAAGTAAAATAGTACAAAAATTTCGCTAGCTTCGTAATATTCTATGTTGAAAGCAATCAAACACTTTAAAATCCACTCGAGAGATCACATCGCCCCCTCGTTTCGCCATGAATTGTGGCCTCAACATAGCTCGTGACATACATTCTAATAGTTTTATTGGGGGAAGTTTACTTAGGGCGTCTTACAAGAGTCACTTACAAAATAACTTTGAGTGGTTGGATGTTCGAAAATAGTTTGGGGGAAACCCATGAGATGGAATAAATAGGAGACGTTAGTAGTAGAGTCAAGAGAAGAACTTATGCCAAGTTTGTCCGGGGAAGTACTGCCACCATACCCATTTCTGCTGCCATGAAATGCTGCATTCGCATTATTCTGTTGTGGTTTAAAAGGTGTGGCTGCCGGTGAAATTACAGGCACAACAGAAATTCCACTTCACGTCACAGGTTTGCGGGCTCTTACGATGCGATTGGGTCTTATCTCACCTAAGTAGGGGAGGATGTAATTTGTATTGCTGGTTATGGGTTAACACCAGGTGAGCCATCACCTAGATACGTAACTTTAACAAATAAAAAAAAACTTCCTTGCCTTGGGATACACAGAAAGGACTTATTTTTAATGTTACAATGTCATAGACGAGTCTCGAGTACATCGACATCGTTACTACCCCACGAATAACTCAGCAAACACTTTCTTATTAGATAAAACACCCAACGTATTAAAGGAAAAGTCCGGATAGTCGATCTAACATCCTGAATTAATTCAAACCTCATTACGAATTCGATTAAAGCCTAATCTACCGGAAGACGTTCCAAAAAACATCTTACCCTCCGCCGGAACCGGAAGCAACCGGACGTGTCCAGTTTTCAATTGAATTCACGTCGGGAGTTGTCGCGCGCGGTACATTACCCGCTGGGTCAAGATTCTTAGACGAGTGTAAGTCGTGTGTTATTTGATTGACGTGGGGTCGGGAAATGGCGGGAAATTTATAGCATACTTCTTTTATAAAGTGTTCGAAGTCGAAGTGTTCGTGTTCGAATGTTTAGTAAACGCTTTAAGTGACTAAATTAAAAATTTCGTTCACACTATTTGAATTATTTTCGCTGGTTGATTTATCTATTTTTTTTTTTGTAAAACATTTATGGAACGAGCCGACGGCCCACCTGGTGTTAAGTGGTAACCTCGGCCCATAACAGCCGATGCGACTTGGGTCCTCCCATACTAGTCATGACAAGACCCAAGTCGCATCGTATGCGCCCGTAAATGTGAGACGTGAAGGTGGAATGTCTCATGTGCCTGTAATTTCACCGGCAACCATACCTTTCAAACCGGAACACAGTAACGCGAATGCGTTACTGCTTGGCGGCAGAAAAGGGCATGGTGGCAGTACTTCCCCGGACGAACTTGGCGAGAGTTCTACTGCTCTTAATCTTTGCTGTAGTTTTCTGTACAACAAGGAAGCAGGGTAAGTAGCGATGAGCTCACCTATTATCATATCTACTTATTGCCGTAGAAATTACCCACATGCATTTTTTGCTTCTCAAACAAAAAAAATTGCTCATATTTTCTTATTGAATAAAGAAATATGGTATTGACTACTCATTTCGTCAATGTTACTCCAAATACTCTACTTATTATCATAAAAAATAAGGAATATTGTTTAAAAAACAAACACGCTGCCTCAGTAATTATTTAAAAAACAAAACTTGGACAGCATTATTTTTAAAAAAGGTTACAATTATTGTTGTAATATTTTTGACTCAAACATACGCACAGCCACAGCCATTATTTTAAAAACAAACATGAACGGCACATTTAAAAATGGAACAAAAATTTCATAACCGCTATTAATTTGACAAAAATTGATCGTAAATTCATTAAAGCGACGCGATTACCTTAGCAAATGGCGATAAATTACATAAATTCGAATTTGCGTTCTATATTAAACAAAAAATCACTCATATATTTTGCATGATTGCATGCGAAAATGACTCTTAGTGGTATTATGTTATGGTCGAAATTTGCTTCTATGTATGTTGATTCGAAGTTATGATGGTAAATTGAGCAGGGTAAGCTACCGAGTTTTGTATCACGTCTAAGGATTCATCTTCGCGACAGGAGGCCCGCTCCCGGTACACGAAACATAATCTTAATATCCAATATTCACTCACCTTACCCTATTAATGTATTCCCCTTAAGGTCTTTTCAGTCAGTTACATTTATATGTGAAATAAATATAAACACTGTACGAAAACGTAACAAAGAATTATCAACATTTTAAAGATAATTTATCAAATATAGTAATAAAAATACGATACTCTCACAATTACTCAAGAATAATTAGGTTACAGATGTTTTACAAAATATAAGTAACATATTTTTGCAAATAAGTGGTCGGTAATGGCCCCTCAGTTGCGAAAAACCTGTTTTGGGATCATATCGAAGGGTGTGTTTTCAACTTATTTCATTTTAGACTGGCCTCACAGCTCAGTTGGTAGTAACTCTGCCTTCTATGCTGTATGTCGTGGGTTCGATTCCCACCCAGGACAAATATTTGTGTGACGAACATAGGTGTTTGTTCTGTGTCTGGGTGTTTATATGTATGTAATTACAAAAAAAAAAAGTATTCTATCAGTTGTCTGGTTCCCATAGTACAAGCTATTTAGCTTACTTCGGGGCTAAATGGCTTCGTCAGAAATGTCCACCAATACTAAAAAAATAACTGTTTAATTTTGTATTGGCGTTTACCCATAATGATGGTCAGTTGTAGCAATTATGTCGCCCGTAATGAATTTTCTTCATTCAATATCGCAACCATAATGGGAATAACCAGCAGACTGTCAATGTTCGCTGGCATCCCACAAATGTCGTGGTTTGGCAAAATTTTCCCCATTTTGACGGTGAAACTTTTCCTCAGATAATATTTCACTTGTACTAATATTCTGTTTGAATAACTTTCTGTCTTTGTTGCGGAATTCTTTCCGGAACGCTTTGTGGGCATAAATTAATTTTGTGCGCCGTGTCCCCTTTTGTTATTCTTTGAATATTTTGGGATTTGTTGTGTGATATTTTTATAAATATATGGCATTTATGTATGTCATTGATGGCCATTAGTATTTCATTTAATTTTTTCTCACAAATATAATATTTAACAAGTTATGTTAATAAAAATATTAAAAGCATGAAAATTTCACGGGTGGTAAAATCGAGCGTTAACAAAAAGCGTTATGTTTTTAAAAACAAAATGGGTGAACACCAGTCACTCGTTGAACTGGCAATCATAAATAATTTGTTTCACTCTGACTCTTGTTTGACTAAAAAATAAAGACGAAATATTAAACTGTTGAAGTAAAACCCTGTTGGCTAAATATCTGGGATGATCAATAACTCAGCACGTTAAGGATAAAAACAAGCCACTGTACCAAAATTCAGAATCGAAATAGTACATCAGATATTTAACTAATTGGGAGAGCGGTAAATCTACTCGCATCCGATCACCCCTTCCCGAGACGAGGTCAAGCCCTCTCCCTGGGGATGGCCCCCCGATTGGCATTCTTTATTAGAGGCATGGAACTCCTGGTAAACAACTCTTTGGTATTGCAGTTAATGCGCGAAATATTGCTGGCTGGTAATTGGATTCTGAACGAAAAAGGAAACTCTGTGGACTTTCGGCCTCGGTATTTAATTCTCAATTCCAAATTCAAAACTGTTCGTACTAATAATTAGTTTGCGCAGGAAAACGAAAACCGACTTTACACGGCAGTATATGACAACCACAACACAGAGGGCTAGAACGTTTATTGCATTTAAAATCAGGCTTCCGACACGGTCGAAATAATAATAATAATAATAATAAATCAAATTTATTTTCTTTCATAAAACAGGTAGGTATACAAACAAAGTACATCGAAAATATGAAAATTTAACCTGCTTTGTGAAAGACTGGTGAATGAGAAAATATGCACAGAACGTGTGCACTTCTGCACTTCTGTGCACTTACTTCTGTGTGCGCAATAGCAACCTGTCACTGAGCGCGGATTGCGATCGAGAGAGGGCCGTCACTTATACAACTACCCTCAAACGGATACCTTCTGCGCTGTAGGTCGTGGGTTCGATTCCCACTCAGGACAAACACTTGTGTGACCGACATAGATGTTTGTTCTGTGTCTGGGTTAAATATGTATTATATCATGTATTGTATCTATTTATAAGAAAAGTATATAAGTATTGTATAATTTGTCTGGTTCCCATGATACAAGCTATGGTTAGCTTACTTTGGGGCTAGGCGGCGTTGTGTGAAATGTCCACCAATATTTATTATTATTATTATAGTTAAATTTCCGCTTTAGATTGCGGATGTTTTCTTAAAATTTCTTCCTTATGCCTGATAAGGCTCAAGTTTATTTATCTGTCCACAATAAGTTAAAAAGAAGTATTATTCCCAAAAATCGACTTCAGAGTTTTGGCATGCGATGCGCAACCGCGGGCGGACAAAATAAAACATATCCAACGGCGTAAAACAGGGAGCCACCGCAATCATTTCATTTGCTCCAGAAACCCAAGATTAAGTATTCTTGATACTTGTTTGAGAGTCGATCTTTTATTTCCTTTAGACCTAAACCAATCTTACGATGGTGTATGTAACCCTTGGAAACGGATGGTGCCTGCTAGTCCTCCTTTAAGGAAAGATACTTGTCTTTTAGGGTTACTAAAGTTATCTGCCTTTTGAATATGTATTTTTAGAATATCACATATTTAATTAAGTTTCCAAGCAATTTCTTCAATTCTATCGAAATCGTTATTTGACTTTGGCTTACTTAAAAATTTTTTACCTTAGGCTAATAACATACGACCCTAATTAGTTTTATTTTATTTCCCATAAAGGAATACGATTGACACAAAGCTTTATCGATTCCACTCAAAGTATCAATATTATTGAAACCAGTAATGCGTGTCCAAGTATCCAAAATCCAAGCAGCCAGTAATGGCTCTTTATTGAAATACGGCGATTATTTTAATAGGACATCCGGTCCGAATGAACTAAGATCATGCCTTAGAATAATCATCTTAAATTAACGGTTTAAACGAATCTGTTCCCTAATTAAGGCGGCATAAGCTCTAATTCCGTATGCTAATTCGCAGGTGTGTGTACCCTTTGTTGCTCCTTGTGCAATACCCTCACTTTCATTCATTAGAGGGAACACAAGGCTATTGTTTTGCATGCATTAGTGAGAATTTCTTCAACGCACACTCATAATTGGGAGTACAAATAACACACAGTTTCTAATGTGTGCTTCCAATATTCTTTTCCTCATTTCGGAATCTGTAATTTTTGGCAATAAATCACCGTGTTCTGGAATCAGTTGAATGTGACTAACAATGTCATACTATCACCATTGTTACTCCCTTGAGAGCGTGGTGGTCTACTGGTGCTGACCCCGAGTTTCAATCCGGAGGTCGCCCTTCAAATCCCGACGTGCACCTATGAGTTTTCTGATTCAAAGATTTATGTGCGTAACGTTCTCAAAACGGTGAAGGAAAACATCGTGAGCAAACCGACATGTCTTAGTACTAAAAATTCGGTCAAGTGCACGAAAGGAGCCTCTTTGAGGCGCACCTAAAATCTTATCACCACACTGGTTCGAAAGAACCAGTGACTCGAATAGAATAGAATAGTACTCCCTTATTGGATTACTTGTAAGAATATATAGGCACCATAGTAAGCTTATTCTCTAGACTGTCGGCGTAGCTTTGTAATCGGGTCCCGTTCTTTGAGTACGGAATCCTAAAAACGCGCTCTACTATTAGAAATAAGAAATAATGTCGAGTCTTAGATGAATCACAAAGCCCCATATAAAGTCCAGTATTTCTCGTCGATCCAAAGGTTGTCTGTAAGGCATCGCTTTATAGTAATTAGACCGTCCAATGTCATGAAACATTGTCATCAGTAATTCTTAATAGTTACTGATTAGTTACTATATATAGTTACTGATTGTCCTTATTTTGATTTGGGGAGCAATAAAGTGTCGTCTATCTATCAATCATAATAAACTTCCAGCAAACAGCAATAAACTAACATCGCTAACAGCGTACGCATAGTCAATTTAATTGTTATTTTTCGAGGATAGAAGACATTCTCAACAGCAACAAACAAAATAAAACACAGTAATAAAAACAAAGGCGAAGAGAAGACAGCGCGCTCGGTCCCCGAGGCGTCGAACCTGCGCTTTTCAAATATTAAAATTTAATCGGCTGGTTGTCGCGAGTCAAATTAGGCTCTCTTGAGGGACGGGCGATACGGGCACAGATAAGTTATGCAATATGATGTAGATGGGACGTTTTGTTTCCGAAGTTGATTTTTATGTGATGGATCTATCTGACGGTCCATCTGATGTTAAGGTAACCGCTGCCCGTAGACAACAGCAATACGACTAAAGTCCTCTCCAGCAAAGTATGAGATGACCCAAGTCCCATTGCGTTGCGTCCATCACCCCGATGATAATATATTTGTAAGTGATTTAAATTGATTATTGATTAATGATATTCACCTGGGCGACGATCAAAGCGGAATTTACATATGATTTCATTCGATATCGATATATTCGATATTCATTTGATCAATTTCGCCTAGTCCTCCCCCACTTAGAAAACAAGACCCAAGCGCATCGTATGTACCTACCCGTAACTCTGAGACGCAAAGGTGGAACGTTCCATGTATCTGTAATTTCACAACCACACCTTTCAGTCCGGCACACAGTAATGAATGCGACGATAAACGACTAATTTGGCAGAAATGGGTTTTTTTATTTTCATGTTATTGACTTTACAAAAAGTTGTTCTACCATCCAAAGGTTGTCTGGAAGAGATCGATTCTTAGCGATAAGACCGTCCATGTACGTGTATCGTAAGTAGTTTTAACGTTTGTGATGTATTTTAATGGTGTACAATAAAGAGTTTTCATTCATTCATTCATTCTCGGTCGGCAATCTCATCATACACATCTGTACACTGAACTCTCTTTGCGTAATCGTCGGCAGTGATACGGACAACAGTGTAATTGCCGCCGAGACGAAGAAAACTGATATTAATTCCGTTGGCGCGTACCCTGAATGATTTACCAGATACTTTGTATTGTCCCTGTAGGTATTCCAATTTTGACTTAATATTTCATTTGTCTCTACTTTTTGGGGAGTTGAGTCTATTGTTTTACTGTCGTCGAATTTTTATCAGCTTTACCATCTGTAAATTAAATTTATCGATGTTTATGCACGATTCCATATTTTCTTTTCGTTATTGTAGCGTTGTTATACAATATTTTATTATTAATACAAATTTAACGAAATAAAATATGTTTTTTTTAGATTTTATTACTTATTAAAAGAAAATATTTTTTGACTGGAAAGATAGAAAGTTAAGTTATAAAAAACGAAATGAATTTTATTTTATTTAGTAGTTAGCTTAGTATAGGGTTCTTACAGTTTTGATTATTATTTCATTTTATAGTTTCAGGTACAAAAAATACCATATGATAAATAAACTAGGTAGTACACTGTTTGGCTTTTGAGTGAGCCCTAGACATCACACTAGGTTTTCCTGTTTCATGAAGCTAGGTAATCTTGTTGCTAATGGAGGTATCCGTAGTTGTGTGTTATTGGAACTCGCTATCTATAGAATCTTCTCGCTCCCAAGCCCTATTCTATTCTGTTCGAGAAAAACCTTTAATGCATTGAATTAGTGTCTATGGCACTAGAAATAGATTAGATGGTAGGTTTATACCTTTAATACGCCATGACTTATGTGAATTTCGTTGTCTTAAGATTTGTCCTGGTTGCCGGATATTAAAATTATAAATGAATTACTGGAAGAAAGTGTTAGCCGAGTAATTCGGGTGGAAACAATGGCGGCGATGAGCTCACCACTCGTCACGTCTACGTTTCCATAACAGTGTGACCCACTTGGTGAAGTGTCTCAATGAGGTTACCCCTTCGGGGAAACGGCGTGAATCTATATATGTACGTATATTCCTCAACGAAGCATCCACGAAAAGTTCTGTTTTAAGAGAAAATTTGAATAGTCATAGCTATGTAAGCTAAGGGCTTGGGATTGAAAGATTTATGTGCGCAATACTACGTTCTTAAAACGGTGAAGGGAAACATGAGGAAACCGACATATCCTAGAAGTGTCAAGTGCATGAAAGGAGTCTCTTTGAGGCGCACTTAAAATCCTTTTACCACACTGGTTCCAGAGAACCAGTGACTCGAATAGATAAAGATAGTTTGAGGGCTAAAGTAATGAGCAGCTACACCGCTGATACAGCACATGCTGAGTGGTTGCCTTTTTTGCTGCTACAAGCCACATTTTCTTTTATTTGTACCTAATTTTCTGTGTAATGTAACACAAAATAAATATTTTTCTTTCTTTCTTTCAAAAATTGCTTAATCCGCTCCTCCTATGCATCAGTCCGCGGCCTTACCCTGTGACCCGGCCATGTCGCCGGTCGCCGAGCGCGATCGATACAGCCTCCTGCACTTGAGCTTTTGCCCCCCTCCCTACCCCCACTATAGGGGGTCCCCCTAACTGGGTAGGGGGCACCCCCTACGGTCTTGGACGGTTATGTTGCCATTTTTATGTTTATTTCAGTTTTATTTGGGAGAAACATAAGTGAATTAGATGCCTTTGTTGGCTGGTTTGGGTGTAGAGTAGGTTTGTATTGAGATGGCAGGATTATAAAATTACTGTGTTCATGTGAATGGTTTTTAATGAAGTTTCATGTATACATTTTTTGAACGGTTATATTGCCATCAGCTTTGTCTTATATAAAACTCGATTACCACTCAATTTTACCACTTAATGTTGGCTTACCTACTGGTAATATATATAGATAAATGTAATATTTTGTCTGATTTAGTTTGCTATTTCGCTTTGTTTTAGAACATATTAATTTAAATTAAGCAATAGATGTTTTTTCTATTCTATTCTTTTCTATTCTCACTGAATAACCGACTTATATCGAAGATTATACACACAATTAAATATTGGAGTTGTTTTACTATACAGTATCGACTTAACGATTTCCGGTATATCCTGGTATATCCAATACTCTAAATACTTATCTATCTGAACATATGAAACCTCCCATATAATCCCTGACTATAAAACCTTATGTACCAATAACGACGTGCCCAAACCTTTTATCCTCGCCGCCCGCCCAACCTAAGGCTTTTTATAGCTGAGCAGTGACAAAACGTTGTCTCCCTCGGCCACGCCCATTGGCGACAAAGTCTTAACCACGCCCAACGTGACACTTTCCACCAATGAGGGGTAGTTTTTTACCAAAGTCAATTCGGAGATTTAGACATTTGGGAGGTTTTCATGGACGTTTAAAGTATAATGAAAAAGGCTTGGATTGTGTAGATATATGTGAAATGTGAATGAGTCTATAAATACTTCTGTTTATATTACTAGTACTACTTAGTTTTGTAAGTATAAATTATATTGGTTATGAGTTTTGGAGTGCAAATTTAGAGTCATGCTGCTCATACTACTATATTAGGATTATACTTATTTATTTTATGTTAATCGTGTGTTCTCCTATTCACATAGCTTAAAGTGTTTCTTGCAACATCCATACCCTTACTAAACTATACACTTATAAACATTTATAAATACTCACATAACACCATCGTTAATATATGCGCGGGGTATATGAGATGAATATCTAATTTATTTTCGGTCTATGTCGGTTTTATATAGAATTTTGACTCACAAAGTACCTTGTACATAAAACAGGCGACGTATAAACGACAGAGGCCCCGGGCGCATCTCCTGCAGGTATGGGGGGGGAGAGGGAGAGGGGGAGGGCGAGGGGGGGGGAGGACTCCTATTCCAGCGGAATTCTTTGTTCCGTGAAAAAGAGGGGTCAAATCTTTAAGTTCGGTTTTTATGGGACTATTATTTGTGTTCTTATTTTAAGTTAACTGAAGTTCTGTGTTAATTGAGTGGCCATACTTGGTTTAAAACTGGATGTTAATACGGCCGGCCTCACAGCTCAGTTCTTAGTAACTCTGTCTTCTGCGATGAAGGACGTAGGTTCGAATCCCACCCAGGATAAACATTTATGTGACGAACACAGATTATGTTCTATGTCTAATTATATTTATTAATAATTATTTATTTAATGTTCATTCCCACTGGTTTCGAGAAATTATTGGTTACAAAAATTATGCTGCATTATTTTTGAATAAAATTACCTGCTGCTGTACCAATAATCTTCGGAGGTAAAGGCTTTCCTATCAATACAAATTTTTATAAAATCTCATCTCATTTTCATAAAATGAAATATCGTGATAAAAATCATGGCCACACAATTTTGCATCGTTATTTATAAACATCTTATTCAATACCTTGTATACTTTAACCCTAAAGTACACGTTTCGTAGGCATTCATTTATTCGCGCTCGGGGCCTATTCAGCCACCTACATTTAATTTGTATATTTTTACATAAAAATTACGCCTGTAACGAACGAACGCAAGTAAACTGATTTTAAATATTGGCTGTCAAATTAGTACTTGAAATTTGGTTATGATCTTTAAAATTCAAAGATCATCAAAGATTTCTTCTAAAATTAAAACGAATCTTAAGTTACCGTACAGTGATATAATGATAATGAATTCATTATGTCGTTATACCTTATATAGTTTATTTAACACCAAATGAAAGAAAACTAAACTAAGATTTAAATACATAAAGGAAGAAGAAAAACAATCTGGTACTGTATGCATTTTAAGCTAGTGAAATATTAATGATTTAATCTCTCAAGTACTTCTTGATTCCCCTTAACTTTAACAACCCATAATATTGTGTAACGCTTTTAGTGATGCATCCTATAGTAGAACTAAAGTAGGACAAAACTGTGCTTCAACTTAGATAAAAAAATACGCTTGAAATCATCGGCCATTCGCTATAAACGTTCCCGTAATGTACATCTTTTGATAAAAAGCTCCATTCACCGTGGATACATTTATTAAAATGTGTACGTGTTGTCTTGAATGACGTCTGAGTGGGTCGTAGTCTCAATTAGACTTTGGGTCAAAAAGGCCCTTTCAGACTTTTGAGTGTTGAATATTTCGAATGGAAAGCAGCCTGTACTTCAGTTTTATATTTTTTTTTTATAAATATTATATATTTTGTATACAAAAGTAACATTCTTTAATGACCTTTGTGAGGCAAGTTCATACAATTAAGACGCACCGTCGCTATTTCAGTATAGATTTGTGTCCGTTTTGATATTTTTCTTAACAGAAATTTTTAGTATCCTTTCTTTTACGATATATCTTATGATAATGTGGAGTTAGAATCATCTGCTTTTGTATAATATTTATAATCATATATATCCCTATTTTTTATTTAGTGCAGGGGAAAAATAACCCAGTTTTCAATTCAAATATTAAGGGCTACTTATCCAAAATTTTACGAACTATTCTGGACTTAATTTAATCTAGTTATTGTGCTCTATATATCTTACACCTTTTTCAGAATATAGATAAATTCTACATTATTATAAGCCAATATTTTAAATTATGCACGGCTATAGCACGAGAGACGATTGCCTGTAATAGGCCTATGATGGGTCTCGTTGGGAACTTCTCGGAATGATGAGACCGTAATTATGCTAGGAGACGGCGAGCTCCGGTGTGACAAATATCTGTGACATTGTTAATGAGGCCACATTAGCAAAAATGATAACTTGGAGAGTTTATTTTCCCATAAAATTATAATATTGCAAAACTACTAGATACTATACTACTAATCGTGTCACAAGCCCTCTCAAACTAGTGTGGGGAACTGATTAAAGTGCGCCACAAAGAGGCTTCTTTCATGCACTTGACACTAGTCTTCAATGTGGTTCTAGGACATTTCGGCTTCCTCCCGATCTTTTCCTTCACCGTTTTGCTAACCTCCTACTGCGCACATATTATTTTCTTAACTATTTACCAATAAATATAACATAATAGGTAGTTATGGTTTATTGCTACAAAGAAATCACGAAGTTTTGTACAAACGCTACAGATGAGTGATATCAAATTGCGTGCGTGAAATCAAATTTGAATAACGAAAGGCGAACCTATTTGTTGGTGTAGCTTCTAAAACTAAACACTGCTCAGGTAAACGCTATAACAATATCGAAAGCTAATAAACCCTCGAATAAAAAGCAACTGAAGCTGAAACAGCCTTTGACCCCCGAAAGATGCAGATCAATAGCAAACATCCTCTTAACATCGCTCGCTAATTGGCTAAGAAAAATTAATTCCACCAAAGGGTTCCCAACGAGGCCCGAAGGACATTAGGGTACCGTAGAAAGTGAGTCGTTACGCGCACTCAAATAATTGAACATCGTACACAAAAATATGTAAATGAGTTTTTGCCCCGTGAAAATTAACTTTTTCATCATGAATTATAAGACTGTGTCTTCGAGATGTCTTCGGGGAGTTTTTCGAGATTTTACCGAAGGGTGAACGGTAATTTTATACGGTGGGGTCCTGAGGAAGGGTTAAAATGATTTGAAGTTTGAGTGTTGAGTAAATTTTGCGAATGAATCTTCGCCGGCTTTCATTTATGTCAGGTTTAATCTATTTTTTTAGGGTTCCTCAAAATATTGACCGAAGTATTAGATAAAAATGTGAACGTTATTGTTGGTTGATATGTAGATTCGTTCTTCGTATAAAAATTAAATTAAAGTTACGGATAAAATCTTGCAACATTTTAATATAAATAATACAAAGGTAAAGGCACAACACAATGGAGTTTCAATAAAATAATCAGCAATGAGTGTAAAGCACAACGCGCACACGCTCTCACCGCGAGTGTTAACAACTCAATTGAAGCATACGGCCCATTCATTCATCGTGGAAATTATAGTAACGTAAAGACAGCTCAAAAACTTCAGATAAAATTTCATAACATCTATTAATATTGGCTTTAAAAATAATAATATAATATTGGTTGGCATTTGACACAGCGCCATATAGCCCCAAAGTAAGCTAATAGCATAGCTTGTACTATGGGAACCAAATGACTGATAGAATACATATATACTTTTTTTTCTAAATACATACATATAAATACATATTAACACCGAGACACAGAACAAACATTAATGTTCGTCACACAAATGTTTGTTATTCCCACAATCGAATCCCACGACCTACAGCGCAGAAGGTAAGGATACTAACCAACTGAGCTGCGAGGCCATTCAAGTTAAGGAAGTTAAGTACTTAAATACGTAAGCAAATGATATTACGCGATCTCAATGATCCTGTAAGTTTATGTGAACTCATGGTGTTATTTCCAGATTGCTCAGACTGCGTAATGGAAAGAGCCGCTAATGGTCACCCATCCTCAATTGATAACCATTTTGGCATACATTAGTTTGGGGCTAGATGGCGATGTGTGAAATGTCCACCAATATTTGTTTTTCTTAATTTTATTTATTTAACTAGCTGTTTCGTTCATAAGCTGTGCTTGAAAGTACTGAACGAATGATTTGTGAGGGCGTATCGGGAGATCGGTTGTCGCAGGGTGCAATCATTGGGCCTTTATGCAAATATATTTATGGGATGCATCATTTATGCTGTGAGAAAGCATTAACCACTAAGGTGCGGTTTATAATACCGTACCAAGATTGATTTATGCAATTCGATGGAAGAGCAAACATTTATAAAATGTGATCTTTAGTTTTCTCTAATCTCTAATTGACGTAAAGCGGTTACTCTGTGAGTTTAAAATAAATATGTTTCTTTAAAAATACATACAGAGATAAAGCTTTACCTTAAAATATCTGAGACATCGGCTTACAACTAAAAGCAGTGGAACTCACGAGAAGTTCGTGGAAGTAAGAATAATAATAATAATAAAAATGCTTTATTGTACACCATAGAACATTACAAATAGTAATAAAAAAAAACTTAGACATTAGAAGTACAATGGGCGGTCTTATCGCTATAAAACGATCTCTTCCAGACAACCTTGGGATGGAAAGAGTATTTAATAGCTAAAGAGTGGTTGGGAGTGTACTAAAAGCTAACAGTAGAAGTACTGCCACCATGCCCATTTCTGCCGCCAAGCATGTCTGGTTTTAAAGGTGTAGTTGCCGGTGAAATTACAGGCACATGAGACATTCCACCTACACGTCTCAGAGTTACGGGCGCATACGATGCGATTTGAGTCTTGTCAAACGTAATAGGGGAGGACCCAAGTCACATCAGTTATTATGGGAAAAGGTTACCACTTAACATCAGGTGGGCCATCGGCTCGCTCCGTTACTGTACACAGCGCCATATAAAGTAAGTATAACTTTATCATGGGAACCAAACAATGATGCAATATGCATTTATATATTTATTTGAACATCTGTGCCAAGTGTAACAAGAGGAATTCTGCATAAGTGTTTAAGTTGTGTAAGCATTTAGGTTACCATGGAAGAGATGCACCTTATTCTTCCATGCAAATATTCGCCCTTATGATTCAGGACCACCTTCCACCCACCGTTGAATTGAATCTTTGTCTCAGCACGTATCAATTATCGCGCATTGTATTAAAATTAATTTGTATTAAGTTATCAACATTAAATTATCGTGGGAATTCTTTATTACTAAACGAATGAAGAGGGTTCAGTTTGAAATGATTATTTTTTGTTTGGATTTACAATTGGAATTCTACCTTCATACCTATGGTTGGAGTATCGACTAGAGACGTAGTGAGTAGTGAACACACGTAGTGAATGAATTCATCGGTGCCCGTCAGGATTTGATTCTGCCACCTTAGGATTGAAACTCGGGGTCTACACCATGAAAATAAACGCCATGTAACCGTGATTTTACCTCTCAAACCAGATATGAGAATTTATTAATATGGTTTATTTTGATTTCACTTGAACACCGCTCTTTTTTTGCGATTTATTTTTAAGCAGCATCTCCGTAAACTTTGTATATCAGCTACTTAATTAAAATAACGTTTTTCCTACATTTCTATCTAGGTCAATAATGCATGGTATGCTCAAAGCAGTTCTATTTTTAAATAAGGCAAGAATTCATGAGTCACTCTAAAAATGTAATACTGCTACGAGTTTTTCGTAGCTCCCCGTCTACGTCAATAATGCTAGTTGGTCGTAGCGGTAGGTATTGTGCTCACTCATTGGGAATAATTACGCACGTCAAAGGGTTAAAAGTGCTACAACATGTGGCTTCTGAATACTTTGAAGTTGGGGGGGGGGGGGGGGAGGGGAGGATGATGGAGGAGAATGAAAATGAAATTGAAAACTCACATTCTTTGACTATTGGTTAAATAGTTATTTTTGTTGAGTGTCAAATAAAGTTAAAGATAAAATAAAAAAAGTTAAAATAAAGTAAAAAAAGATAAAATAAAGTTAAAATAAAGCTAAAGTTATAGTTTGGCAAACCTAAATATATACTAGTGACCTGCCCTGGATTGGCATTGTACAAGTTATAAATAAACAAAATGAGGAGTGCTCCTAGCTAAGTAAGTAATCGTTCGTTTGAAATCCGAAAAAGTCACAAAATATTTATAAATTATATAAAAAAACTTTCCTAGTTTATCTTTCTTTCTGTTAGTGAAAACCATATCAA
Source organism: Chesias legatella (assembly GCA_947359385.1). Classification (NCBI taxonomy): domain Eukaryota; kingdom Metazoa; phylum Arthropoda; class Insecta; order Lepidoptera; family Geometridae; genus Chesias; species Chesias legatella. The sequence goes on from OX375772.1 coordinate 2,912,502, forward strand.
AATCCGTTGGTGGTTAAGATGAAGTAAGCAGAAAAAGATACAGAGGCAGATATCGACTTTGCTTTATACTACTTAGAGAAGAGATTCAATCAAAAACAAGAAACTTCTTGACTTAAAATTTCAAATCCTTATTTCTAAAAAAATACGTGCTATTCTATAAATGAGTCAAATTTTGGTATTGAGTATTGTCTAAAAGACTTCCACTAAATAATTCTCGGTGACCTCACAAGTTGTCTCTCGAAGCACTAAATAGTTTGTTAACGTGGGCCTGTGCGAATGGCTATTTACCGCTAATAAGAAAACTCCGCTCGGACATTTAGCACGGCCCATGGGAATGAATCACATGTTTTATTCACGGATCGTGTGCTAGCCCTTACAACTGACGCCAAGGGCTAACGGTAAAAGAGGTTGCGACATTCTCAGCCTTACAATATATAAATAAATATTGGTGGAAATTAAACACAGCGCCATCTAGGCTCTATCTAAGCATAGCTTGTATTTCGGGAGCCAGACTACTGATAAAATAGCTATATAAAGTTTTTTGTACATATTACGTACATCTTAAGTTCATCTAGGCCACCATATTTCTGTTGTATTATTGTGTTCCGGTTTGAAGGTTGTGTTAGCCGGTGAAATTTCACGCAAATGAGATATCCCACCTTTACGTTTCAGAGTTACGGGCGCAATACGATGCGACTTTGTATCTTCCCATACCTTACTTTATAAAAGTGACTAGGTATATTTGTATTGCTTTTTATAAACAGGGGTTACTACTTAAAATCAGACGAATTACTGCCTTATATAATTAATTCTACAAAGTCTATTGAACACAATATTAGTCACTGTCGCCTGCAAAGATGGCATCCCTGAACAAATTCAGAATGCTTCGCAAACCATCAAATCAAAAAATTGCAACTAATGGCACACGTCACCAACAGAATCACAAACATTATATACAAAACTAAATAATAATTAAATAAATATCCACCAATATATTATAATAAATATTAACACCCAGACACAGAACAAACATCAACGTTCGTCACATAAACGTTTGTCCTGGGTGGAAATCGAACCAACGACCTACAGCACAGAAGGCAGTTACTACCAACTGAGCTGTGAGGCCAGTCAAAAACTATATCTTATAAGATAATCACTTGCAAATTAAATTTCTTCTAGTCACAGTTTCTATATAAATGGCACACTATCTTACCGTACGTGCCACACTACCTGTAAAACTTTGAGACGGACACAGCACATTGTTTATTAATTAAACATGTTTGTTAACTAGTTGTGATATGTTTACAGACATGCGTAATGACTCAGGCGATAGCTTGAAAGGGTCGTAATTATCTGTGAATATTTAAGCGAGTTCGCATATTATGATGGTATTAGAAACAATATCAGATAAACCTTACTACTAATTATGTCAAGTCATGTCAAGTTTAAGAGCAGTAGAAGTCACGCCAAGGTCGTCCGTGGAAGTACTGCCACCATGCCCATTTCTGCCGCCATGCAGTAACGCCTTCGCGTGACTGTGTTCCGGTTTAAAAGGTGTGGTTGCCGGTGAAATTACAGGCACATGAGACATTCCACCTTCACGTCTCACAGTTACGGGCGCATACGATGCGACTTGGGTCTTGTCGTACCTGGTAGGGGAGGACCCAAGTCGCATCGGTTGTTATGGGCAGAGGTTACCGTCGGCTCGTTCCGTAACTGTATCACATAAAAAAAAAGTCACTTGCTCTCTTGAACCAGTGTGGTGATTAAAGTACGCCTCAAAGAGGCTCCTATCGTGCACTTTATACATGTCTTCCTTAGTTCTAAGACATGTAGGCTTCCTCACGATGTTTTCCTTCAGCGTATTGCGTGCATAATTCTTCAAGTGAAAATACTCAATGTTGTGCGTCAGGATTTGAACCAACGACCTGCGGATGGAAACTCGGAAGATGATTAGAAGAATAAACTGCAGATGGGCGACTACGTGACGTGATTTTGTATTTAATGATTTGACCGTAGATTTGAACCCATGTCAAAGGACGCTGGACACTGTTTGTCCGTCTGATGGCGCCCTTAGGCGTTGGGGATCAATCGCAATGATATAAACGTAAATCAACATTCACAATCGTAAGTACGCTCGCGACTAAACTAAATTTGCAACTTATGTTTTACATATATTTTGGTAAATTAGGTTATTTTATAATAATAATAATAATAATCATTTATTTAAGATTTATTCTATGGTCGTCCGCATACTATTAAACGTAGTTAAGTAAGTGACTGAATACAAACTTTTGTCTATGAGCAGCGGTTACCATTTAACATCAGTGGGCCGTCAGCTCGTTTCGTCACCTTAATCATATTAAAAACCTTATTTATAAATTAAAACAACATGAGCGTGGTAATTTAATGAATGCTAATTAATAAAGACATTTTTATTAACAGTAACAAACAGCAAATATTTCAAATTTAATGCTAAATTTACACCCAGACATAGAACAAAAATCTGTGTTTGTCACACAAATGTGTGACGGCGTTTTCCGAAGGCAGGTTTTCTACCAACTGAGCTGAGTAAACATTTTTTTTTACGTCACGTAAATGATAGAACGAGCTTACGGCCCACCTTTTGTTAAGTGGTAACCGCCGCCCATGGACAACAACAATACGACTCACGCCCTCTTCACCAGAGTATGAGATGACTCAAGTCGCATTGCGTTGCGTCCATCACCCCGAGACGGGGATGTTACGTCTCATGCGCCTGCAATTTCACCGGCACCCGCTCCCTTCCCAGCAACACGAGTGCATCACTGCTTGGCGACAGATTACCAGGTGTGGTGGCAGTACTTCTCCGGGCGAACTTAGCACAAGTTCTACTGCTACAAAAGTATTAGTAAAAGTTTGATCAGACTGCGTGGATTTGTTGATAGTGTAGATAGAGTTTGATACTAGGTTTTAAGCAAATGACACACGATACGACAAAGTGGATCCACTTTTGTATTTGACAGTCCACGCTGGTCGATACAACCGCGGCCGGTAAATATTAACCCGTTTTATCGGTTCATTACACGGAACGGTCAAATGAATTTCCCCTCGGTTGTTTGGTAATGTTGATTTAAATGAATCTTTGTTTTACCTCTAGTATCTACTTTTCTAAACTGTTTTCCTTGAAATATCTAAATAATTATTATATTCCCCATGAAGGTATTACCTAGTAAAAAAACGCAGACAAGAGCTATATACACTTATATAGAAAAAAACAGACAATAAATTATCCCCTTTAGGGGTTTCTTCATTTCTGTTCTTGCCTACGGAGGTTTCCCTATTAGGTTCAAAAGCAGGATATCGTATCTACAGGCATGTGTTTGAAACACGTAGGTAAATAGACGTCACCTTTATTTCTACCGCCAAGCATTACTGTGACAAGCGGATTATAGTGCTCCTGTTTGAAAGGTGTGGTTGTCGGTGGAATTACAGGCACTATAGACATTCCACCTGAACGTATAAGTTACGGGTGCAATAAATTGCGACTTGGGTCCCTTATCTGTATCAATTTCATCTACAATACACGTAAATTATCCATTTATAACTTTTTTCACTTTTTACCACCAGAAAATCGAAAGGTTTCCTTCGTAATTGACTTAAGGCCATTTCTTGATTAATGTTATTTATCACTTGGTACTTGTCTTAAACATTATTATTGCATTAGAAAGCATTTTTTTCATTAATCCTAAGCTCTTAGGCTCTCAAAACGCATATGCAAATCATATGGTTACTTTTGATTTTGTACATAAATATTAAAACGTACCCGCATAAATCAACATAGAACTTCCAATCCCTTCTGGCTAACTCATCTCAAAGACGCAACGTAAGTAAGTACCCCCAAGAGTGGCATAGAATTCGTATGCATAATACCTACTTAGTGCCCGCCGCGATATATTCGACCAAATCGTTCGTGAATACATACGATTGTTCCCACTTCTAACATATAAATTATATGACCTGCCACGACGCGCCATGAATATATGTATGAGAGGCAAATTGATATTACAGAGGCCCGTAAGTTAGACTTTGGCTTTACGCTTTTTTTCATACCGAAATTGGTTTTTTATGCGGCGAGAAATTTGTGACTGAAATGTGTAAATTGCCGTAATGAATACCGCAGCTTGGCATAATGTGCCTGATACCAGTGTGTCGCGAATCATTTTCCTTACTTTGTCGTAAATTATTAACTTGGAAATAATAAACGTAATTGTGGGTTCTCCTTAAAGAGTAATGAAACAAGATTGTTAGCTGCATTACGTGTTATTTTTAACTTTATTCTTCGTATTAAAGTTGTGAGGTAGATAATATATTTTTACTGATTCAAAGAGTTGGTGAAGACCAACTTATATTGTGGTGCCCATTAGGTACAGAAGTACTGCGAACATACCCTTTTCTGCCTCCAAACAGAATCGACCCAAATTACATTGTATCCGTGCTACCAACACAACACATCAATCCTGTATTTTGAAGGTTATGTAGAAATATTAGTTGTCTTGTGTTATATAATAATTTCTGAAAGAAATGTCATATTCACGCCTTTTCCCTGAAAGTAAGCCTCATCAAAGCAATGCTCGACTTTTCCTACGAATGATCCAGCTAACAATTATTTCTGTAAATCATTCCTTTATGGTTGGACAGCCAGGACTAATATTATACCATAGAAATTACCAACAAGATTGGCACTTAAGATCTTATACAGAATGATTCCTTTAAAACTAAAAAAATAAATTATCCAGTGCCCCTATCAATAGTTGAGGCGGAATCCTCTCTCCAGCTGGCCATGCGTCTTGTCTTACCGCTGGCCCCTGCCCCGGATATCATGACGTAATATCTGAACCAAGCCATATTGATACTTGATCCAAATTTTATATTTTCTTAGTAGCAACTATGATACACAAATGTTTGTCGACCATAGATGTTTGTTCTGTATTTGGGTGTGGATATTATATAATATGTATGTATTTACAAAAAGTATATAAGTATGATATCAGTTGTCAGGTTCCCATGACACAAGCTATGCTTAGCTTACTTCGGGATTAAATGGCGATGTGTGAAAGAAAAAATTGACAGCTTATCTCTTTCTGAATTGAACGATCCTGCAATTTTTATATGGTTTCAGTCTTACTTCAGTCTTATAGTTATTTATATGGAAAAAACAACCATTTCAGTGGCTATTGGTGCATAAAAAAAGAAAATTTCATCCACATTTGCTAACGCGACTCGATCACACAACTCAAATTTTCAAGGAATTAATATGCAAGCATCAAAACATCTCGATCCGACTATCGGTACCGGTCAACCATTTGGGAAATCTGCAGGCGGACTGTGTTTAATTTATTCCCGTGAATATTCTTAAACTATTGGTTTTGTGGTCGCTTCGCCCTTTATTTATGCCTCGATGCCGCCCGCGCCGTTCCCGAATTAGTAGCGACCCCTCGCGGGAATCACCAATGCTTCGTTTATCTTATGCTTTAAGTCTTCTGTACCAGAAAACAGTGAAACGAACGACAACGAACTGAAGAGCATCAGTTCGTTCCAGAGAAGAGTGAAGTTACGTAAAATGAACTAGAATAATATCCTCGTTTCAGAATAAATACCCTTAAACATTCGTGTACAGGCGGGACGCAATGGCAATAGGCAAATCATATAACTCAGTCATCGCCTGTACAAAAAGAGGGGAATGGGATGATATAAAAGAGGTGTGGTACTAAGATAAATTACTACTAGACAGTAAAATAAATAATAGCTTTTCCTTTATACATAAACGGAAAATAACAAAATGTTAAGAACCAATAGTTTATATTTAGAATTCGATCAAATTAGAAAATGCTTATACATTAAAACAAAATTATCTATAAATCATGGCACCTACCAATAAATGCCACATACACTAATTAATATATGCGTTTAATATCAAAAAAATATTATTAAAACAACCAAAGAACCCTCTAATAGCTACGGCTAACGCGAATAGGGTAGACAAAATTAAGATAGAAATAGCCGGACTAACTACTCGACATGTTATTTAATTGAGAAATAAAGTCAACTAATCTGACTTTTTTTCATGACTATATTAAACTGATATAGTCATATTGGGAGAACCCGATAATTGTGTCCAAGGTGTTTAATATTTTCGAAGAGTTTATTTTTTTATTCATGACGTACTGAACTAAAATATTTTTCATTTATTAAATATCTAAAATATAAAAAAAAATGTTACAGATTCATATTGCAATGATTCTTAAGATTTTTCAAGTTTCTTTGAAATGTGTATACAGGGTTACAGGAAAAGTCGTGCTAGATCCGTTAAGGGCGTGGAGTACCCATCATTTCTGACTTATTTCACTGTGAAACACCCTACCCTAAACTTAACCCTTTTCGAGATATTCGACTTTTAATTTTTTATTGAATATTGCCGATTTTTAGGCTACGAAATTTATTTTTGTTTATTTTGTGTATCTTATTATTATTATTATTGCATTTTTACATGTGTAATAAGATGTTTTAGGACATCAATCATTAAAATAGTGCATAAGTTAATTGAATAGACCGTAGTAGACAAGTGAAAGTAAAAAATAAAAAATAATATTAGAAAGTTATTTTTCTCTAAGGGATATCTAAAAAAAATATTATGACAAGTGTTCGGCAGATATTTTTTAAAATATCCACGTTTCATCAGCTATCTAACGAGGTATAATAATCTAGGGTTTTATTCAAATGCATTGGAAAAAAATTAGTTTCATAGGCGACAGTGGAGAAGAAAATTTATACTTAGCCCTAAAAAGTAAAATAAAACATTAGGTATGCATGAAATGTCATTTATTAAAGGTTTTCACACAACTTTTTCTTATTCTACAGTTCATGTTCAACATGGCCGCCTCTATTTCTGAAACATTGTCGCATCCTTCTACGGAGACCAGTCTTCACTACTCTAGTGGTCAACGTAGTCCTCATTTTATTTGCTGCATCCACAATCCTTTCTCTTAAGTCTTCCACAGACAAAACTGGATTCGGCTCGCTGTACACAAGACTTTTTATGCACCCCCATACATGAAAATCCATGGGGGTTAGGTCCGGACTTCTTGCTGGCCATGGCAACGGCCCACCTCGTCCTATCCATTTGTTTGGATAATTTGTGTCCAGCCAGTCTCTGACACTTCTTCTGAAATGGGCAGGGCAGCCATCGTGTTGGAACCACATGTCCCTGATCAGGTTGAGTGGCAGATCATCCAGCAAATCACTCAAGTCTGCTCTCAGGAAATTTTCGTAGCTTTCCCCATTTAGATTATCCGGGAGAAAGTAAGGTCCAATCAAATGATTAGAGATAATGCCCATCCACACATTCACGCTGAATCTTCGTTGGGACCCTTTCACTCTTTTCTTATTGGGATTCCTTAGTTCTTTTGGGGCCCAGTAATGGACGTTGTGATAGTTGGTTATGCCATCTTTATCAAATTTGGACTCATCCGTCCACAAGATATTTCTTAGAAAATCTGGGTCTTCTACGTCAGCATTTAGCATAAATCTGCAAAAGTCCAATCTTCTCGCGGGGTCTCCTTCTTCAATAACGTGTACCGGCGTGTAATGGTACGGGTATAGGCCAGCAGTATGCACTGTAAACCACACTCTCCATTGCGAAAGTCCCAGATCACGGGCAACAATATTAGTGGAAGTAGTCGGATCCGCTCGAAAGCGTTGCACTATCTCATTGTCCTGTTCTTCGTCGTCAATTCGTGGTCTTCCCATGTCTGTATTTCGTCTCAAAACAGAGCCAGTTTCTTTAAGTCTTCGATAAACTCTGTCAAAACAGGCCACATTCGGCACTCGACGACCGGGGTAGCGAGTTATGTATTCGTTACGAGCTTGCGCAGACACACAATCGCAGTATCCGTAACAAATAAGCATATCAGCATATTCCTCAGGTGTGTAGGACGTCATCTTCAACACTTCCGTATCACAGGTACAAATCAGAGTCCGGTTAACAAGCACAGTAGTCACAAATCAGAAGAAGTCCAGAATCACAGCCAAGTCGAGAAAAAGAGCAAAACGATATCACATCTACTATGTACGAAGCACAAAAGCAGACTGACAACCAAAACAATACCCTCTGTTGTATTCCCAGCTCTAACCGGTCTCTACACTTTTTCTTTCATTCGCACCTACATAAATCGTCACTTGTCTCGCTCTCTCGGTGCGTCTTAACTTGAAGGAAAATAGGCGCGGGACCGTTAGAACTGCTACCTGGAGTGTCCCAACTACTTTTTTCCACGAAATGTAATACAAACCCTAGATTGTTAGACCTCGTTAGATAGCTGATGAAACGTAGATATTTTAAAAAATATCTGCCGAACAAGTGTCATAATATTTTTTTTAGATATCCCTTAGAGAAAAATAAGCTTGCTAATATATTTTTTATTTTTTTACTTTCACTTGTCTACTACGGTCTATTCAATTAACTTATGCACTATTTTAATGATTGATGTCCTAAAGCATCTTATTACACATGTTAAAATGCAATAATAATAATAATAAGATACACAAAATAAACAAAAATAAATTTCGTAGCCTAAAAATCGGCAATATTCAATAAAAAATTAAAAGTCGAATATCTCGAAAAGGGTTAAGTTTAGGGTAGGGTGTTTCACAGTGAAATAAGTCAGAAATGATGGGTACTCCACGCCCTTAACGGATCTAGCACGACTTTTCCTGTAACCCTGTATAATATGATAACAAGCATAAAATTATTATTTAACTAAATAACTCAGTTATTATTAAGACATGGGTACAAAATTTTACGGTATGGACAAAAGTCGATGTCGAAACAAGGAGTAATATAATAAATGAAACACTGCAACAAATTTAACCGGATAACCGAAAGTCGGACAAACTTGACCGTAACATTACCAACCCTAAGCACGACCCGTTCCATTTACCAAATTGACTGAATTATGCGTCCCTAACGACACCAAAGACATTAAAAAAACGCCTTCAAAACTTTTAATATCGTAATAAGACTTTGATTTAATTTCCCTTTATCATTATTTATGTAAGGATCCGCGGAAAAAAGGCGATAAGTCCGTGTTATTATTTTTTCCAAGGTTTGAACGCTCCCCTAATTTTTTCCTTGAAACTCACCCGGAGGGTTACGTTGGCCGTCGCTTTATACCTTTACATTATCTTGATGACCCCAAAATAATGCGGTAGTTGCATAACAAAGTTTCATTTAAAACTAGTAATATTTTGAAAATGGGACACTCTAGGTATATACGAAACCAACATAATTCCTAGTACACATTGTTAAATATTCAAAATTATAATTTATATTCTTATCATTCAGAAAATTACAATATTATTCATGTGAACATACTTTTATGTATTAAAAAATCGCATTCTGTCGCGTGAAAGAGACGCTTTGAACCCAAAGTATAAAATATCTGAATAAGTATACCTGTCTATTTAGTGACATCATGATTTTAAATAAAAGTATCTTACGCATCTTACCACTACTAAGAAATTGTTAGCAAGGATGTTCGAGAGACAACAGTGGTGGCGTCAAGCTCACCTCTCGTCACGTCTACTTTCCACCTCAGTGTGACCCCAAAGGTAAAGTGACCCAGTGAGGCTCTGCCTACCCCTTCAGGGATAAAAGCGTTAATCTATGTATTTTCGGTTGGGCTCACAGCTATGGAAATCTAACACTGGACTTACAGCGCCGAAGGCAGGGTTTCTGAGCTGTAGGTCGTGTATTCGATTTCCAGACAGGACAAATATTTGTGTGACGAACATAAGTGTTTGTTCTGTGTCTGGGTGTTAAATGTATGAATATACAAAAAGTACATGAGGATTATATCAGTTATCTAGTCCCCAAGATTCGTACTATGGTAAGCTTATTTTGAGACTAAATGGCGCTGTGTGAAATTACCACCAATATTTATTTTTGTTTATTTATTTATTATCAACTGGCCAACTATCAAATAGCTTACCAAAATATTTCATTCCGCTAATCCTCTGTTCTTCAGTACTACAAATAGATTCCGATAATTTTTCGCCTATAAGCAAAAACCCGAAATGCAACTTTATAAATTATGAAATAGAGTCCACATTAGAAGAAAATCTATAAGTTTACGTTGAAATGTCAAGTTGACAAGTGAACAACTTGTTGAACAAAACTGTTGACATCGGCCACTTTTTGTGAGTGAGTAACAATGGTCTTTGTTACGATAACAATGCGTTCGTTGGGGAGGGAAAACGGAACGGGGGATTTTCGTCACAAGTGAAAAGGGTGGAAGTATTTTGTAATCAATATCATGTTTAAACCGATCGTTATAAACGGAAATGATGTGGTGTTTCGTTATGAAATGAGTGAGGGATCTTATATAAAAACGAGTTCGTTGGGAAACTGGAAAAGAGATATTTAAAGAAATGTATATGTTAAAGGTTCTTTAGTAGAAAAAATATATATTAAATTTATACATTTACTATCAGTCACAAAGTTCCGCGTACGTATTTCTATATTGTATTACTGAGCTGTGACTGGCCTCGAAGTTCAGTTGGTATCTAGTAACCTCAGGTTGTGGGTTCGATTCCCACCCAGGACAAACATTTGTTTGACGAATATAAATGTTTTTTCTGTGTCTGAGTGTCAATATCTATTATATGTATGATTTACAAAAAAGGTGTATATGTATTATATCAGTTGTCTGGTTTCCTTGATACAAGCTATGCTTAGCTTACTTTGGGGCTAGATGGCGCTGTGTGAAATGTCCACTAATATTTATTTATTTATTATTCGTTCCTTTTTAAACAATATACTGAGAGTGCGATATTGCATCTACAGGAAATCTAAACATTTCAGCGTTCTCCTGTGACGTGACAGAGACACGGAATGAGATGAAATGTTGTTTATAATCTCCCTGTAAACAAAGTTACTTAGATTGTGTGTAATGTCGCAGTAAAACATTTCTGTTTTTTAACAATTAGTCAAAATTAAAATGTCTCCAGGCCCCGGCGCGGCAGTCCGCATTAGCCACGGTCTGGCGACTCAGAAGGAAAGCATTTCATTTCTGAGTGGCAGCGCATTAGAGCCATGGTTCAGGGATGTAGTTTGAAAATAATACCAGGATAAGTCACGAGTTTTAGCGTTGCGATCCGGTTCAAATAAATCAAATAAATATAGTTGGCCACTACGTTGCCTTCGAATGATCCCTTCTGCGGCTGTAGGTCGTGAATTCGATTCCCAACCGGGACAAACATTTGTGTGACCAACATAGGTTTGTTCTGTGTCTGATTGTTTATATATATTATACGTGTGTTAACAAAAAAGTATACAAGTATTCCATTACTTGTTTGATTCCCACACTACAAGTTATGCTTAGTTCGGGGCTAGATGGCGCTGCGTAAAATGTTCAACAATATAATTATTAAAAAATAAATTAGACGTTATGCGACATTTTTTTATCTGTCGCTTAGACCACATCCAAATCCGATCGTAAAGAGGGTGATACCCTTAATGTGTTTGCATAATGTTCGTCATTAAAACATTTATTACGAGCTGTTGGCCACCCCTGAAGACATTCTTCCTGATATTAACCTGGTAATTTATGCAGCTTAATACACTTATTGAAATGTTACAGTCGTTTCAATATATGAATGTAAAATTGTCAAGGGAAATTTTTACATTAATAGTAAATAATAATATATATTATACTAGGTATTTGAATTCAATTAGTATTGTAAGATATAATACGTTTTCACAAAAGGGAGCATGATGGCCCAGTGGTGCAGATCCTGAATTTCAATATGGAGATCGCTGGTTCAAATCAAAACAATGACAGAGACAGTCAAAAACGTTATTTCCATAGAATTCATAAAGAAATGGCTTGGAAACGTCAGTAATATTCAAAACACAGATGATTGAAACAGTGAGCTAACCTGCATATCTTAGAACCAAAATTCGAAGTGAATATGTGTAAAACGTATCGAGGTCACGAAGGAGTCTCAGAAGCGCACTTATGGAAATTTAAAAAAACTTGAAAATATCTCTAGCATTAATCAATCAGTCAGTCAGTTCAAAGCTCGGAATAGAACATCAATCTAAGCACTTCCGAGTACAATGATGCAGTCTAATGAGAGTGTCACAGCCAGTCACAGTAAAATGAATAGTCACTGTGACACAGTGACCACAGTGCAAAAATTTAAAAACTACAGCAGTAGGGCATCTGTGTGAATTACAATGCCCTAAATAAGTCGATGGATAGTATACATTTGATACTCTGTGACACCTATTTTAAGAGGAGTAGAACTTACGTGTAAAATTATTGTAAATTGTGATTGTAATTTATGAGTTATCACTCGAAATAAATGAATATTATTATTATTATTATTATTACGACCAGTTTGGTCGTGGAAGTACTGCCACCATGCCCATTTCTACCGCCAAGCAGTAATGTATTTGCGTTACTATGTTCCGGTTTTAAAGGTGCGGTTGTCGTTGAAATTACAGCCACCTTCACGTCTCACAGTTACGGACGCATGGGGCTGTGACTTAGGTCTTACCTAAGTAGGGGAGGACCCATTCACATTTCTTCTTATGGGCAGAGGTTACCATTAAACATCACGTACCTATCTGTATTTTCACCGGCGACCACTCCTCTCAAATTGGTACACAATAAAGCGAATGCTTTTTACTGCTTGGCGGCAGAAACGGCATAATTTCTACTGAAAGATGACAGCAAATAAATTGTTTATCATATGCAAACAATTACATGGACAATAAACGAATCGCTCTACACAGCAAGCCGTCTAAACATTTATTATAATCCCCAGTCACAAGTTGGTGTACTGCAAGCGCTATTGTACTGTGGTGACTGACAAATGGCAAACAGTGACTGGCTTGCTTTTAATTTACTGGAAGTCTGGTAATGTTTTCCACTTCGAGCTGTTCGAAGATGAAAAGATTGTATTGTTGGGGTTTACTCAGCTGGTGGACAATTTCATTGTTGAAAAATACAATGCTATCTAATTGAATCTATCGTTGAAAACCGTGCTAATTCGAAAATAAAGAAACACTTAGGTTTTGATACTTAATTGTCTATTTTTGTAAGTTACTGGCCACCCTCAGTATTTTGGTTTTAATATGCAAGAATTACTACATACCACAATAAAATAATAATAATTAAAATTTAATTGAGACAAATCAATTCACGTCACATAAATACTTCAGTCACTTAAAAAATTAAATTAAATTAAATTTAATATAACAGCAACAAAAAAAAGAGTTCAAAGGTGTATAATTGAAATAAATCAGTAAAAGTGAAATAATTATTACAATAAAAAAAATTGTGAAAAGCAGTAAAATGTGGGATTTCGAATCACAGCGTTTAGTTATACCACAGAAACGACTCGCAGGCGCGCTTGCATGTTTCCTTAATAATATATGATAAAAAAAGAAAGATACGTATATTATAGTTTGTCGTGGAACTACACCTTTCTAGAAGGCGCTTACAGTGTCTTTACGAGGCAAAGCTTTTAAAAACTATGAGTGAAACGATAAATTTTCACGGCGAAGTCACTTGACAGTTTCGCTCATTGCGGAGGGTGATAATTTGTTAGAATTCCACTCTTGTCTTTAACTAACAATATTATTATACGAAATGTTATTATGATTCAAAGAACTGGAAATAAAACAGAGGTATTTTTCTTAATCTTTCTGATGAATTAATATTATGTGGCCTCACAGCTCAGTTGGTAGTGACCCTGTGTTCTGCGCTGTAGGTCGTGGGTTCGATTCCCACCCAGGACAACATTTTGTGTGACGAGCATTGATGTGTGTTCTGTGTCTGCGTTTTAATATGTATTATATGTATCTAATTAATATAAAAAAATATATAAGTATTATATCAGCTGTCTGGTTCCCATAACACAAGCTATGCTTAGCTTAGGTACTTTGGAACTAAATGGCGCAGTCGCACAATGATGCAGTCTAATGAGAGTGTCACAGCCAGTCACAGTAAAATGAATAGTCACTGTGACACAGTGACCACAGTGCAAAAATTTAAAAACTACAGCAGTAGGGCATCTGTGTGAATTACAATGCCCTAAATAAGTCGATGGATAGTATACATTTGATACTCTGTGACACCTATTTTAACAGGAGTAGAACTTACGTGTAAAATTATTGTAAATTGTGATTGTAATTTATGAGTTATCACTCGAAATAAATGAATATTATTATTATTATTATTATTACGACCAGTTTGGTCGTGGAAGTACTGCCACCATGCCCATTTCTACCGCCAAGCAGTAATGCATTTGCGTTACTATGTTCCGGTTTTAAAGGTGCGGTTGTCGTTGAAATTACAGCCACCTTCACGTCTCACAGTTACGGACGCATGGGGCTGTGACTTAGGTCTTACCTAAGTAGGGGAGGACCCAAGTCACATTACTCTTATGGGTAGAGGTTACCATTTAACATCAGCTGGGCCATCTCACGTACCTACACCTACACACCTCTCAAATTGGTACACAATAAAGCGAATGCTTTACTGCTTGGCGGCAGAAACGGCATAATTTCTACTGAAAGATGACAGCAAATAAATTGTTTATCATATGCATACAATTACATGGACAATAAACGAATCGCTCTACACAGCAAGCCGTCTAAACATTTATTATAATCCCCAGTCACAAGTTGGTGTACTGCAAGCGCTATTGTACTGTGGTGACTGACAAATGGCAAACAGTGACTGGCTTGCTTTTAATTTACTGGAAGTCTGGTAATGTTTTCCACTTCGAGCTGTTCGAAGATGAAAAGATTGTATTGTTGGGGTTTACTCAGCTGGTGGACAATTTCATTGTTGAAAAATACAATGCTATCAAATTGAATCTATCGTTGAAAACCGTGCTAATTCGAAAATAAAGAAACACTTAGGTTTTGATACTTAATTGTCTATTTTTGTAAGTTACTGGCCACCCTCAGTATTTTGGTTTTAATATGCAAGAATTACTACATACCACAATAAAATAATAATAATTAAAATTTAATTGAGACAAATCAATTCACGTCACATAAATACTTCAGTCACTTAAAAAAATAAATTAAATTAAATTTAATATAACAGCAACAAAAAAAAGAGTTCAAAGGTGTATAATTGAAATAAATCAGTAAAAGTGAAATAATTATTACAATAAAAAAAATTGTGAAAAGCAGTAAAATGTGGGATTTCGAATCACAGCGTTTAGTTATACCACAGAAACGACTCGCAGGCGCGCTTGCATGTTTCCTTAATAATATATGATAAAAAAAGAAAGATACGTATATTATAGTTTGTCGTGGAACTACACCTTTCTAGAAGGCGCTTACAGTGTCTTTACGAGGCAAAGCTTTTAAAAACTATGAGTGAAACGATAAATTTTCACGGCGAAGTCACTTGACAGTTTCGCTCATTGCGGAGGGTGATAATTTGTTAGAATTCCACTCTTGTCTTTAACTAACAATATTATTATACGAAATGTTATTATGATTCAAAGAACTGGAAATAAAACAGAGGTATTTTTCTTAATCTTTCTGATGAATTAATATTATGTGGCCTCACAGCTCAGTTGGTAGTGACCCTGTGTTCTGCGCTGTAGGTCGTGGGTTCGATTCCCACCCAGGACAACATTTTGTGTGACGAGCATTGATGTGTGTTCTGTGTCTGCGTTTTAATATGTATTATATGTATCTAATTAATATAAAAAAATATATAAGTATTATATCAGCTGTCTGGTTCCCATAACACAAGCTATGCTTAGCTTAGGTACTTTGGAACTAAATGGCGCTGTGTGAAATGTCCACCAATATTTATTATTATCTATTATGTGAAATCTTCACATCTAGTTAACTTATGCACATACTGATTGCTATGAAATATGACGTTGTTTTCAGTATTCGTACCGCATTTCTCCGTCACTCTTAGACCTGAAGATTACTTCTACTAATCGTTCCACTGGCATTCTTGAAGCAGTGTGATGAAAGGATTAAAGAGCGCCTCAAAGAGGCTCCTTCCATGAACTTGTAACATGCCTTAGATCCAATGTAGATTGAATAGTACAAAAACACCTGCTCAAATGTTCGTAAATCACACGTACAATTAAGTAGATATTGGTATATAACCTCGAGAGAGGATCGCGTGCGCGTTACTGGGTTATTGCGCAAGCGCGCCGCTCCGGCGAGCAAGCGGGCCGCTGATTCACTTCCTCTGTACACACGTCCTCGCCTTGGACGGTGTGTTCCAGCTACACCCTTCAGTGTCTCATACGCTTTTGTATTAGTTTAAGGGAAAATTGCATAGAAAGAAAAATGCGGCAGTAAGTAGAAAGTACGAAAGTAAGAAAGTGTGAAAGTCGCGGCACTAAGCTTACTCAGAACATAAAAAACAAAAGACAAAGACAATTACAAAAAGTTATATAATATATATTCGCTTAAATAAGAGCAGTAGAACTAACGCCTAGTTCGTCAGAAGTACTGCCACCGTGCCCATTTCTGCCGGCACACAGTCACGCATTCGCGTTACTATGTGCCGGTTTGAGAGGTGTGGTTACCGGGTAAATTACAAGCACATGAGACATTCCACCTACACGTGTCAGAGTTACGGGCGCATACGATGCCACTTGGGTCTTGTCGTAACTAGTAGGGGAGGACCCAAGTCGCACCGGTTGTTCTGGGCCGAGGTTACCACTTAACACCAGGTGGGCCTTACGAAAATTTATATATACACAAATATTTGGGTACAAATACTGGGCGGGAATCGAACCCACGACCTACAGCGTAGAAGGCAGGGTGCTACCAACTGAATTGTGAGGCCAGTCAAATACCATATACCAGCCCAGATTGGGTAGCTAAAAGATAAAACAAAAGTCGTTTGTCGAGATTAGACCTGTGTTTCTGAACTGAGTTAGACATACGTTTATTTTTTCATATGAAACTTTTAAAGAATGCTATGAACGGTGCTAGCTGGAACAAATCAACATCGCGACCAAATCCACGATGTATCATTGCTTTTACTTGTACCGTCCGTGGGGCGTTCCACCGTTCGATTCCCGTGTCGGCTGCCCGCGAATTACCCAATAAATTATCGAAACGATAAGGGCTAAGGCACAAACGATACACCGCTTCAACTGTGCGCTAAAGTGAAAGGCTTAAAAACTGAAAAATGTATTATATATATGTATAACCTGTATTATACTCTTGTTTTTGTTAATTACTTTGTCGTCTGTATACTGTTGTTCCTAAAAAAAAACTGTTTATACAATCTGTGGAAAAATTTTATAAGCCTTAATCTTTAAAGCTATAATTAGTTATTCTAAATATTAGCAGTAAGTTATCCTAAAATTATAAAATAAAAGAAATAAATAAAACTTGTCGCAAATGACGTCCCTGCATTGTGTCCATTTTGTTTGTTTGTTGATTGAATGATACTTTACTTACGAGAACATTGCATTGGATGAAAATTCCGGAGTTTGCAACAGACAGATTCGATCAGATGTAATCAGTTTTGTTGTGTTTTGTGTATATTTGGTGGTGAGGCGATGGCAGAGGCTGCAGTTTTTTTTTGTTATTAGCCATAGGCAAGCATTTGACCGCAATCTCACCTGATGTTAAGTGACGATGTGGTCTACGATAAAGCATGCTTACCTAGAAGGAACCTATTCACTCTCCTCTTGAAGACTTCCATATTATAGGTTTATATACTGTATTGTATGTATTTTTCTGAATTACTTAGTTTTGTTTCCACACAATTTATTTTTATTTTTTCCCGCCCCCTAGTTATTCGAACAGGGATGGACAATGAAGACTTTATATTAATCTCTTTATTAACATGTTTTAGTAAAAAATAATGCATTATTTTGACTGGTCTCACAGCTCAGTTGGTAGTAACTCTGCCTTCTGCGCTGTAAGTTAATTAAGTTCATTTGTGTACACCTGCTTCAGATTTGAACTAATGCCTATACTGGAACTAAGATATTCCGCTACTTGACTAAGTCGCATCGTGCTGCACCCGCCAGCCTCAAGCATGAAGTTAGAGAGTCATATGTATTTCACCGTCATTTACGCCCTTCAAACCGGAATAGTTTCACAAATGCAATATGAAATAAATAAATGATTGAATTCGTAAGAATTTATAATAATAATATTGGTGGACAATTCACACAGCGCCATCTAGCCCCGAACTAAGCATACTTGTACTATGGGAACCAGACAACTGATATAAGACATTTATGTAATACACATTTACACCCAGACACAGAACAAACATCTATTTCCGTCACACAAATGTTTGTCCTGGGTGGGAATCGAACCCACGACCTACAGAAGGCAGAATTACTACCAACTGAGCTATGAGGCCTGTGAATTTACAGTTGACTCAAAGCTACGAGAGTAGAGCAATATATAATACCCATATCACCTTTAAAATACTCGTTTGAGTGTGTAGCAAGCCGCAGGATATTAATAATTTATTAAGTTGAAGATATCAAATTCTGTCAAGGATGAGAGTAGACGGTGTGATGGTAGCACGATATTGGGCACGATAGCGCCGCGCTCTGTTTGGCAACGTCGTTATTTCAATACGTTTTGGACGGATTAATAACGTGGTAATTTGGCTGAGCTTAGTTGGTAACGGTTCCTTCGGCGCTGTAGGTCTTGGGTTCGATTCGGGGACAAACATTTGTGTGACGAACATGAATGTTTGTTCAGTGGCTGTGTGTTAAGCTATATTATATGTTTGTATTTACAAAAAAGTATATAAGTATTATATCAGTTGTTTGGTTCCCATGATACAAAATTTGCCTGGCTTATTTTAGGTACATATGTTTGTATGTTTGATGTACTACACAGTTAGAATGTTAGAACTACTACCATCCAACTTGATAATGAAGTCAAAGCTATCTGGCTATTTGGTGTGTCAAACAATTTGGGGATAACATTGGACACGACTCTGAGATATTTCCACGATGTTCGGAACATTCTAGAATGCCACGTAACAAAAAAGAAATCCACTGACATAATAACCGCCGAAAAAAACAGTTTTCAGTTTTTCAGTTTCCGCCCGCGCCCAACGCGACCGGATACGAATCACACGCACACTTACCCGACCGTGCGCACGAAAGTGTTATGTGTTGATCGGTTTAATTACGCGGGACATGATGCTTGCCGACCGGATTACTGAGAGACATTGTTACGTTGTTACTAACATCTAGGTTTAAATTATAATTGCATAAAGTAGGTACTAACAAAATGGATGTCTATCTGAATATCCAAATGGTCGTTACAAAGCTACTGACCAAAAGTTTATTTGTTCTGACACTGAAACATCCGACATTAATCATTGGAAAAGTTTTTAGGTAAACAACATTTACGTAAATCCATTTAATTTAAATTTTTCTCAACTAAACGATTTACGAACTTTTGTCGAATATATACGAGTATAATATCCGATTATCACGGGTGTTAAGTGGTAACCTCTGTCCATAAGAAAGCAGTCCTAGCCTACTTTCGTATAACAAGACCCAAGTCGGTGCTATGTCCGTTTTCTAACAATGTTTTCCTTCACCCCTTTAAAACGAAGATATACCTATAATGTTTGAAACGAAATACTCATAATCTCTAATAACACTTTGAACAGCGATTTGACGTACACTTTAAACTGATGTATATCTATTTTGGTATAGTGATGGCACGTGGCTACTTTTTATTTGCCAGAAGTGTACAGAGGGCTAGTTACTCAGTGTCGTGTGCAAGTGTATCCAAAAATATGTTTAATCCAAACATAATGCGGCCGCTAAAATAAATATGTCGGCCGATGGTGTTAGGGTACTTACACACAAGCACGCTATGTGATTGTAATATATTGCGGTAAACTGGGTCACAATTGTTTATTTACATAGTTTTAAGTGTTCGATGCACTTGGTGAGCCTGAAAGTGAAGTTTTTATATTTTAATTCACCTCAGTCCATGTTTGGTTACATGCTAATTAGTTTTAATAGGTATAACTGAATGATTCCGTAAGATTTACATGTTATAAGTTATTTACATTTTTATTTATTGATATGCCCTTGTAAGATTTAATCTGGACACTACATGAATAATATACAAAGAAATTATTTTTGTCTCTTTAAACTTTTTATCATTGCTTTTTACTGGTAGTTCTACAAATTTCCACAAGATGACGTTACTTGTATCGATCTAAACTATCCTTGCTGCACACGTAATCGTCATAATTAATCTGAATACCATATTTAAGGCCATATTTAAGGTATGTATTTTTATTTAAAATGACACTGTTTAACAAACATAAAAATTATCTTAAAAAATGTATTTCTAACACTTTTCAGTAATAAATTCGAAAGTAATTAGGTATCCTTGCTGTACGTCTACCGAGCTCTCCTTTACCAGGAAAGACACAATATCAACTTGTAAGTATAATAAAAGTATAATATTACAAAACAAACACTTCGAATCAGTTATAGGAACTGCTCATGTTTATTTTTTTTAATTAAAATACAACTTTTAAATATTTTCCGTCACAAAGTTGATCCCAGTGTATAAACCTCTCTGTTCCGATATAAAAATCAACGTTGACCAGAGCCAGATCACTTAGGACAAAAAGAGAACGTGTTTATGTTAGGCACCGCGAAACTGAGAGCATAATATGGTGTGCTGTGGTGCGGGACAAGGTATTAAATGAAAGCGGGCAAAAAAAACACTTTTTCACTTTTGGGAAATTATTAGAGTAGCTTAAGTATTTATAAGTAAGTTCTGATGAATGATTTGAGATAAATATAATGATAAATGATATGTTGATTCGAATCAGGGCTATTCAGATTGGTGAATTTCTCATAACGGCAAATAAATTTTATACTGATTATCTAGTATTTTTGGGTGTTAGTAAATTTTCGTTTATCTTTTATTTATGCTATACGCAGAATTGAGTTAAAACAGAAAATGCTACAAATATGTTATGTGTATATGTTGATCATTCGTTACACAACCGTACGCCATGGTGACGTCGCATCGCCAGCCAAGCAACGTAGGAAACAAGATATTGAGATTATGTGTATGGTAGCTGGCCCATCGTCAACTGAATTAGATTGAAACAATACTTCATTTCAATATAAATTTTTTTGTCTGCATTGCCAGCAAAGTCTCCATGATGTCTCAGAACTGCACATAAAAATGTATATTCAAACAAATTTTTATTACCGAATGGGAAATTTCGCTTCCGCCTTACAATTAGAGCAAACCTTATTGTTTACACCACGATCTGTACCGATAGTCGGGTGATTGTAACCGTTTCCGAGTGGGAATAATCTGCGATACAACGAGGAACAGACCAATCCGCTTGACAGATATCGAACGATTACTAAATGTAACGTTAAAAACTAACAATTTACAGATGACTAGCTGCGCCCCGCGGTGTTACCCGCGGTGAATAAGTACCACGGGAACACTGCACCTTTCCGGGATCAAAGTAGCCTATGTGTTCCAGGACATAATATCTTGGTACCAAATTTCATCCAAATCCATTCAGCCGTTTGAGCTTGAAAGAGTAACAAACATCTATACACTTTCACGTTTATAATATTAGTAGGATATATGATACAAATTAAGCAATGGCTGTTTAGAGTAATGCGTGAGAGGTTATCAGGTTTGCCTAAATATACTAAGTTCCAAACGTTAATTATTTAATTTTAGTATCGTTAACTTATCAAATAATTTGAAAATCATACTATTTTGTTATGAATTTCAGTTAGCTGGCTGTAAAAATTACAACAATAATGATTTTTTCAGCTTGATTTACTTAATCGCGTATTAACAACGAGAGTTATTATTTATATATCCAATAAATTACTGTCCTACTGCGGAAATCGAACTCGTAACGGTTTATTTCAACTCTCCATTATTCGAAGTTCTGAGAAAACTCCCATAGATGGCGCTAGTAGTATCAATAGTAAATAGAACATTATTGTTCTTAAAACTACCACGGTACATCAGACGACTTGGATGGCGTAGTGGTTATTTTGAACTGAATTTTAAAGCTTCGGCTTCGTTTTTAAATAAGTTGTTGCAGGAATAATTTGCTGTAACAATTTGCGTTATGATTAGACCAAAAACACAATGAATCCAAGTGAAGATTCAGGAATATCAATTTATTAGTGAAGTCACTTACATGAAGTCAAGTCGGTTTAGGTATAAGTTTTTCTGTATGTTTTATTTAAGTAGAAATATTCCGTTGTTTGAATAAGTAGTTTCGTTTTTTGTTGTATAATTCTCATTAGTACTCTTTACATTATTCCTTTAAATCACTTAACCATTGTTTAGAGAACTTCAGAGAAGTCGCCACAAAGGTGGAGTCAAAAGTGTTCTGTAACCATCATTGGTTCTCACCATGTGTCTCAAATACATTATTAATTTACGACTCGTGTTTCTTCGTAAAATTTGTTCTGACAAAGGACAATGCGTACCAGAGGTAGAAGGGTATACCCACATTTATCTACATTCCACAAGCAGCAGGAACCTGTTCTTAGACAATAACAGGAAAACCTATACAAAGTTGTCGTTTGTGAGTGTACGCGATCGAAATACCAATAAGTGTCTATGTATATAGTTCTCTGAAGCCCCATTACCAAATATCTTTGCTTGTTATCTCATCTAACTAGTTCGACGGAGCATGAAGCTGTTTGCAAGCCAATGTGCCAATAAATTACTGTTACTCAGAAGTAACGTCCGTAACTCACAGGTAGAATCAACTCCCAGATGAGTCGGTGGGAGGTTATTTTGAAACACACGACTTGGTATATTTTTGGACATAACTACTCCGAGGCATCTTTGGACGTGAATGGAACAGAGTATCAAGAGTCGACACAAGTGGAATAGGATGTAATTTCTTGTTGTAGGAAGTGCGGTGTTTAAAATAAGAAGCCCCGGCGGAAACGAGCCCTGTCTGGCTTACATCTAACCGAGTCACGTAGGCATCTGCAGAGCCGTATGTTGGTTACGTAACGGCGCGCTTAGCTCTCGAGTGTTTACAGTGGTCGGTGCGGGCGCGAGTCGCGAGTGTCGTATGTCCCCACCGAGCATCGATCCGCTCCGCCCAGCGCTCGCTCCTCCCACCCGCCCGCCCCCGCGCCCGCCCGCGCCCGCCCGCCCCGCGCCCGGTGTCGCCGCCGCCCGCGCCCGGTCACCTGTGTCGCACGTCCTCAGTCGCAAAGCGGCCGCGTCGTGCGCCACCCGCTTCGCAGTACGCGCTCTAACAATATTATGACAGTGACGTGATGGACGGCAAAGAGTTCGGTGCGGTACCCGGCTTACCGGCCGGCCTCGACTATTTCATGATGCCCCGCGTGAGCCAGCCCGCACCACATTTCGACTTCAGAAAACTCGGAGCCAGCTTCAGCGGGCGGGACGACGACAAGAGCGAGGAGCGCCGGTCGCCCGAGTACCGCGACAGGCGCGACCCGCCGCCGGCGCCCTGGCCCCTCGGGCTCGGCGTCCAGTTCGTCAACCCCGCGACCGGCAAGAAGCGAGTGCAGTGCAACGTCTGCCTCAAGACGTTCTGCGATAAGGGCGCGCTCAAAATTCATTTTTCGGCGGTTCACCTGCGGGAGATGCACAAGTGTACGGTGGAGGGATGCACTATGATGTTCAGTTCGAGACGTTCGCGCAACCGGCACAGCGCCAACCCTAATCCGAAGCTGCATTCGCCGCACGTGAGACGCAAGATATCCGCGCACGACGGCAGGTCCGCGCAGCCGTTCCCGCTCCTGCCGACGCTGGCGCGGCTGCCGCTGCCGCCGCCCTCGCTGTTGCCGCCCGAGCTGGCGGTGCGCCTGCCGCCGCCGATGTCGGCCCACCCGGGACACACCCCGCTGCCTCCGCGAGTGCCGCTCGACGACCTCCGTAACTTCAGTGAAATTGAGAAAATGTACAGAAACATGCCCCCGCCCGACGAGCCATCCCGAAAGGCGCTCGATCTCGTTAAACCACCCGCTCAAGAGGAAGAATCTAACAATTGTAGTGATTACAACGGTGACATTTCCGAAGATGAATTCAAAGAACAAAGTGAAGTTAGGAGTGAATCTCTGGTTGCACAAAGACTAAACTACGAAGACGAACCGGAAGATTTAAGTGTAAATAAAAATAGAGACCAAACCAAATCCAGTAGCGAGCGAGTCGACAGTGGCAGCGCTCGTACTGACCCCACCGCCTCGGACGACAAAACCTCACTAGTTCCAAATAAACGTAAGCGAAAGAGCGGCAACCCCACACGGTGTTCACAAAGCAACGAATACAACGTGTCCGACGAAGAATTTCAAGCAGATTTATTTAGAAACTTGTCGACCCCCGGCTCGAGTCGCGCCGAAGAGGAACCGCTAACTCTAAAAAAACAAAAACCTGAGAAGTGGGAGCCCTTTCAGAGCGATAAAGAAGGTGCTGTGGACACGGAAACGGCTGGAGTCAAAGCCGAGAGCGAATCCGACGACGAATCTAGTGCACAGAGCGTCGTCCGGGAGGGACTGAGACTGCGTTCAGACTTGTACACACCGAGCGACAGCGGAAGCGACATGCACGCTATCGAAGAACGATTGGTCCGCGCTCGGTCCCCGTCCGCCAGCAGCGACAGAAACGACGACCTCAACGATCTTGAAATTCCAATCGACGACGAGAACCCCGACCGGTGTACGGCCTGCGGGAAGGTATTTCAGAACCACTTCACGTTGCGCATGCACTACAGAAACGACCACTTGAAGCTCCTTCACCCGTGCGACGTGAGCGGGTGCGACGCCGCCTTCCCCTCCCGCCGGAGTCGAGACCGACACAGCTCAAACGTAGATCTGCACCGGCGGCTTTTGTCCACCAACTCACCCGATTCTCACCCGAGGGCCCCGTTTGAAGTGAACTCCGAACTATTGAACAAGTTGTACTCGGACATCAAAGGGCTCGCGTCCACTTTGGAGAGTTTGCGATACGGCGGGAACGACGAGCCGTCCCAAGTTCCCACCTACGTCACGGAGACGATGAAGTTCTATAGCAGAAATCTGACGGCGCTGCAGGCGGGTTTGTTCCCGCAGTTCGGCGAGCGAGGTTTCTTCCCGAACCCATTCCTGATGGGTAATGGAGTTCCGCAAGCGGGTGGACCGTACGGAGCCCCGGCCGGGGCGCACTCTGCAAGAGAATCGTTGTCCCCGCTGTCTGCGTCGTCACCTCCGGTTATTTCCCCCGGGAGACTGGACGCGGCGCACGCCCGCCCCCGGGACGACGCTAAGCTGCTTTTTCGAGAGACTTCTGAATCCTTCAAGAAAATGACGTCTCTGTGCGAGCGTCAGGAGCAAATGTACCAGCACCACGTCCCTGTGTCGTGACGCAGCCGCTACCCGCGCTCGTCCTGGTGAACACACACTGCGTAACTGACGAGACACAGACTCTTGTATATTTAAATTGTTAATAATATTAATTGTGTTAATTCTATTGCGTATTTCGTTTTGTATTTTCTTGTGATATTTAGACAAATATTATCATAATTATCGGTCCCACGAACTGTAAGTTATTAGGGATAGTGTACCGCTTTGGTGTTGAGTTGTTCGTTTGTCGATCAAAGTGCAATACTGACTCGAATATTATAAATATTAATGGACCGGGCGTACGGTACGGCGTATGATATCGTGTAGATTCGTAATCGATGTTGAAAGTAAAGGTAATGATCAGCTTCATTTATTGTTCTGCCGTAATAAACTCATTGAGGTAAAACTGTGATTGTTTTTATTTGTGTCTGCGGATCCGAGAGTGGTTCGGCGGGTGTCGAATCGCTGTGAGATAATCTGGTTACGGCTTATAAAGTAACAATGCTCAAGTTGAAGTTACGACGCTTTGTGGCAAGTTATTCGACTGGAAACATAATAAGCGTCTGCCTACACATTTTTTATTGTCAGTTATTTCTTTACTCACCGCGGTTTTTATCGTACTTAAGAGCTATAATTTTACTAATTCAGAACACATTTCATACAAATTGAATGGAGACGTCCGGACATCAAACGGTCCGCTCGATTTATACTCAGCGTTAGATAATTTTGGCATTCGATTTCTAATTATGAATAATCAATAAACTAGTTTGTATTACGGTATATCTTAATTTACAGAAGCTAATGGAAGGTTATTTTTATGAATTAGTATTTCAATAGCAATAAAAAGTAATTATTGTGAGGTTTGAATACACTTCACATAGATATGATGAGTGGATCATTACTTGTACAGACTTTTTTGTACGGAACAGAAAAAAGTTCATGTTAAGATTTTTCAATGGTCTTTAATTATTAAAGTCGAGTTAAATAAATTCAATTAAACGAAATTGAATACTCAATTAAATGTTATGAAAAAGAAATACATGGCTTTTTGTCAGAAGATATAAATTAAACTGTTCAAAGGGGTAGCCATATAGGTATGAACAATATGTATTTGACAATAATTTCAGGATTTTGCCAAAATAACACAGACAAAAGAAAAATAATCCATGTACAAATGTATATTTGTAATTAAATTAAATTAAATTAAATGTATATTAATATTAACAAAAGTTATTTAATTAAAATTATCATATTCGTTACGCAGCAAGTGGAAGCAATTATTTGTAATCAACGTATAAGTTTTTTCTATTATTTTCTTGTCACTATAAGACCAAAATAATAATAGCTGAACTGAATATGATAATGCACATGCTGTCCTTGGATATTTTTCGTAACAAATAGTAATTACCGGAGAGGAAACGTCAATCATATAAGGCTAAGAAAATATTTTTTTGCTTTAACAGTAGGCAATCATCTAATGAATATTAATCAAATAACTGACATATTACATTACAACATATCAATACATATGTCACCGTGCAAGTTTACGGATACATACATTTATCTGTTTTCTAACAAAATATATTTGCATGAATTAGCCACCACGCAAGTCAAATTCAGGACCAAAAACTTCCGGTCTGCAACGTAAGTAAAGCTGAAATACTGAAGTCAAATAAGTATCCACCATTGCTTTTAAATTCTACCTGTATGCTTAAGATATGATTTCATTGTAGTTCTGAATAAACAATACCCTTTATATAGAAGAAGATATAAGATAAAAGGATGTACCTATGCTATGATTCATATATTATGTTTAATCATGTGTGCTTCACACACAAAAATAGATGTTCATGATCGTAGGATAAACTTCATGCTGATCGGAAAAAAAAAAAAAAAAAAAAACGCGATAGTCCTCGATTCGAAGCCGAAGCCGAAGGTTAATACTAACTTAGCTACGGAGAAGTCGTAATAAATTTAGTAGTAAATAGTAACAAAATGTGATAATATTCATAGAAAAAACACATACCGTTTATTATCCTAAGCAAGAATAAATTTGATTCAATTTCAAGTTTGCATGACGCCATCAGAAATGACCTCCAGCGGTAATATGAAAAATCTTCCAATTTCAAAGGTGTTATTAAGTCCCCTGTCCATAGCCGTGGGAATTACATGTAATTGTCGTGTAATGGTATGATTTAATTACAGGGCGATGGACAAAATGTTAATGAACGTTGAGTAGAGTTGGGACATTTGTTTCAAGCAACTGTTCTTGATCAAGCGATTCGAATGTGAATGAAACTTACCTAAGAGTTAGCTGTGCTCGCGAGTTCACCCGCTTTGAATTCAATTTGTGACTAAATAAGTAGCTATGTGGTTAATTTTTATCAGTTTGTGAATTAATTGAGCAATCTGCCATTGAAATTCCCGTCAAAATCGGTCGAACCGTTTCGGAGATGAGCCGAACAAGAAAAAATACGTTTTTGATTATGCAATTAGTAAAAATCTGTTATTTTGATATTAGAAACAAACACATCCATTTTATTTATTTGTACGTATAGATAAAAAAGTTCAAAAAATCCCCATGTAGGATTCAATTTCAGATCCTAGCCTGAAAGACGTCAAACTAACAAAAACAGCTCCTGTTCTTATATTTTTTCAATTATCTACAAATTGACTTTTACAGGCTTTTTAGCCTCTGAAGCCACCAAACTAGAAAAAGAATAACTTTTTACAAGCCGTTTCAAGAGGAATTTTATAGAAACCAAATTATGTTGAAAAGAATTGAAAATTTCGCTTTTGTAGAGTAATTACTAGGCACTGTATGATTTGTTCAGACTTTACAGAAGAACGCCTTATTGCAAAAAAAAATACCTCATTTACAAAATGGGAATAACAGGTACTGTGTCACTTCACATAATTTTAATTTAAAAATAATAATATAAGAATGGACCTTTAGACCTTAACGTATATGCTATAAGAAAAATTCGAGTGAAACATTCATTCACATATATTCATTTCACATAATATATATTATCCCTACTAATATTATAGATGCGAGAATTAAAAGAAAATACTTTCTTTTGGTTTATAATCCATAAATATTATCTAATACTTTCATGAAACTGACTGTAAAACGTATTATCATTATCTAAAATGTAGGTAATAATGGTTATAGAACGTTTTATCAAATTATATAGGTTCAAATAAAGACATTATTTTTGAGTTTGGAAGCTTTTAACTTTAAACTTCTTAGGTAATGATTTCTCTTTGTATAAATATTTTTTTATAAAAATTGATTTTCCTAAATTTGGGATATAATATAGAGATAGAGATCCACTATTTGAAAGGAAGCCTCAGCGTCACTGTGTCAAATCAGTCTGGACTAACAAAATAGCTAAGATATATATATATATATATATATAATATATATATATATATATATAATATATATATATATATATATATATATATATACACACACTTTACAGTCTCTGTCACGAAACTGACTCTGGACACAATTTTTAAACTTAAATGATCCCTAATATTTCACAATACATTAGAAAAGCCTCTAGTAAAAGAAGAAAGCCAATGAAAATTTTACGACTCGATGTAAGAAGCTTTTATGTCAGTTAAAGTTTTCAAAATTTCATAGTGTTACGTTCTCTTGCATTTGAAAAAAACAATAAAGCAGTAACTGTAGAACTTATGCCAAGTTCGTCTGGGGAAGACCTGCCACCATATCCATTTCGAAAGGCGTGTTATTTTTTTTTCACTATTCAAAATAGTGGTAAATTTTTGGAATGTGTGGTTGCCGGTGAAATTGCAGGCACATGAGACATTCCACCTACACGTCTCAGAGTTGCGAGCATACGATGCGACTTAGGTCTTGACTTACCTAAGTAGGAAAGGACCCATACCCTATAGCTTGTTATGGGCAGAGATTAACACCAGGTGGGCCATGTGCTCGTTCCGTAATTTTATTTCATAAAAAACCTATTCGTGCATCGCTCACTTCCCAGTCGTAAAAAATCACCTTCATTACAATCCCATCAAGGTTTAGTATACGATGCTATTTTTTCTCGACCAGCGCTTAATAACAGGCTGTTGTATTTGACAAAACGCTTTGTAGGACTTAACATGTCATTTGTTTCAGATATTTTTAATTGCTCGCCGTGACTAATTGAGCTTGTGGTCTTTAGATTGGGCTGATGTTTATGTTCGTTGATTTTTATGATAGATCAAAAGCATCAAATGAAACTGGAGTTAAAATGTCTACATCTTTTTTGTTAATGTCTAAACAAGCTGCTTATTGTTAGTCGTTTTTTAATGATGTCTATTGCTTTTTTGTTTAAGTAAAATATTTTATGCATTCTGAAACTTAAAAATTCTGAAACGGGGATGTTTCGTCTCATTCGCTTGCAATTTCGCTGGCACCCACTCTCTTCCACCGGAACACAGCAATACGAGTGCATCACTCCTTGACGGCAGATTACCGGGTGTGGTGGCAGTACTTCTCCGGGCGAACTTGGCACAAATTCTGCTGCTACTTTGGGTTGCTCCTTTCATACCACCCGGGGGACACGTGTAGGGATTGAAAGGGTTATCATCTACGGACGCGAGCAACAAGGCCCCCCAAAAACTTCTTTGCTTATAACACTGAAACAAAACAATGCTGCATTGAACACTGACCATTTTTATGAAATTCGTTTCCTTCTAATACTTTAAGGAGCTTAAATCGCTTTTTCTAATATTTAGTACCTACTATGTTTGTTTCTATATTAATTAATTTGAAATTCTGCTTTATAAAATATAAAATCATTTACACTCTTATTTACAGATCAGTTTTTTTTTACACAATTACTTTAGGCCATGTTCCCAAGTACGCAAACAGTAGTTAAATCATGTCAGAATTTGAAGACGCTCTCCTAAATTCCATTCTACTTAATAGTCGGTACGTAAACCGAATTTAACTGCAAAGACAGTGCCCCGGGCTCAGCGGGTTAAGTTAGTTTATTAATTAGGGTTTGACAAACTATGCGGTATAACCCTCTGTTTGGTTATGAGATTTGCGTTGCAGTTAAGGGTTATAATTTTAGTAGTTGCCTGCGAGGTTTGCAGCGGCGGATAATAGATGGCGCTAGGTGTGCATACAAAGTTATTGGACTGACTATTTTTAAGTTATTTGTGGTGTTGCGAAGAATGATCCTAACTCCTCAGTACTGCTACAGTGACGTTAAGGTGTTAGGGTAGTACACCGACCTAGTTTTGTTGGTAATCTCTACAAATATATGTAAAATTAAAGTGTCTCTTTGTAATTTAAAAATAACGGCTTTTAACTAAATGCATATGAAAGTATATAACTATAAAAACTTTCTGTCTGTTTTTTCTAATCGCCAGAATGGATGGACCGATTTTACACAAGGTGTATGTTTTTTTTTACCATTAGGTTATCTTATGACTGTATAGGTCAAAACAGTATATCAGTATTTCCTTCAAGAACATAATGACCTTACAAAAGGGCGTTCAGAAACACTTGTATTTAACATAAATCTGCTTATTTTAATAATTACCATCTTATCCCATCAAAAAGGCTAAAGATTTGCACAGCATCTTCAAAGATAATCCCCGTCTCGAGATTACAAGACGTACAGACACACAAAGTGTTCTTACTTAATTAACATTTGACAAAATACAAAGCTAAGCCTCGGGGTTGCTTTGGGGGCAAAAATGTATCTTGTATGTTACAGGGAGTTAATTCTGCTCAGATATTAATATGCTAGAATATGTATTGTAAGATATTTGTATACTGGTATCATATACCGATCTGTATTATATTAAAATGGTATTACTGATAAAGGCTTTTTGGTATTTCGTTGGTATAGGTTTGTCTTGGCTGCCACATATTAAGGAACGAATTACTGGAAGAAAGTGTCGGATGAGTTATTCGCGAGAAAATAATGGCGGCGACGAGCTCACCCCTTGTCACGTCTACATTCCCACCGATAGTGAAACTCACAATTTGAAAAATGTCCCACTGAGGTTCTGTCTACCGTTTCGGGTACAAAGGTGTGCATCTGTGTATGTATGAGAGCTGAGACCAGTTTGGGAACTATACTAAGCAATTGTAAAAAACGCTCAAACTATCATCACATCACTCATACTCATCCTTGCAGTAGGATTCACTGTGTCGCAGGTGATACGGCGGTACATATATAAACGCCATGAACATCAAATGCCCTGGAACAAAATTCATACGCAACACACAAATGTCAAACGTGTGATCATATGAATTTTACGGGGCCGCGATTTGAACCTGGGATCACAAACTTCGCTAGGATACCTGATTATTGGTATTATTAAATATATAAATAATATAGTTTTTTTTTCACAACTATTGCTTAGTTTATTTACAACTTTTGCTACGGGCCACAGGCGAATGATAAAATGAAGATTTTTATTTTGCCACGATATTAACTTTGCCTTAAAAAATATATCGTGGTGCAGTGGCAGATATTTGTTATCGAGCGAAAAACGACGTAACCCTTACTTATCATCCTTTGGATTAGAACCAGTACCTTTAGATTGCAAATCAGTTGGCTACCAAGCAGCCACAAGAACAATTTAATTGATTGTATGATTACATTAGTATGACGTAGTAATTAAACGTTGTTTACCTAAATGCGAATTAATATCAAAGACACACGTAGGTGCCTTTACAGGCGGAAAATGCCAACATTAGATTTTCTCGAGCCATCAAAATGCCTTAGGGCTGACTTTAATCTTCTGTCCCTTGCAAACCGTACCTACAAACGGTCTGCGATCTCAAGTGAGAATTCTTAATGATTCTTTTAATCTCTTTAAAAATTCTTATAGGAGTTCAAAAGGAAAATTAGTAGCCTAAAGCGAGTACAAGTTTCATTGAAATTGACTGAAAATAACTGTTCTTAATTATTATTTTTGCTTATATTTTGCTGGGTTTTTGAGATCAGTTGGCAGATAAATAAATATTTGCAAGTGATTACACGAAATGATATTCAACTCGTATTAAGTTTATCACTTTGGCAGTTTCAATCTTTGCATATTAGTAGACCCTAGAAACAATTGTTTTGAAATTAGCTTGAAGCATTTAAATACTTTCTACAGTTTTTACTACAAACTTCTCAAAATCTTTCAGAATTCGAACATTTCATGATTAATGTTGAATCAAAATTTCATTTTCAACAATACCCTGTACTGTTTTGTATTGTTTTCACATTGTTACTTTCCAATTTTATTCAAGTGTATCAACTGAACTAAAAAATATTTATTAGAAGACAAATTCATAATTAGAATATGCCCATATGATAGACAATCTCAATTTTTTTCAGTTCTTGGTATCAGTTTTAGTTTTTCAGTCATTCAAAATATATATTTTAAGATTTTATTTTATTATGTTCACTGGTTGAGTTATGTGTCTCAGGACACGTTTTCAATAATAATAATAATATTATTGGTGGACATCTTACAAAGTGCCATCTAGCCCCAAAGTAAGTTAAGCATAGCTTGTCTCGTGGGAACCAGATAACTAATATAATACTTATAATGTTTTATTTTGTAAATACATATATATAATACATTACACCCAGACACAGAACAATAATCTATGTTCATCACACAAATGTTTGTCCTGGGTGGGAATCGAACCCACGACCTACAGCGCAGAAGGCAGGGTTACTACCAACTGAGCTGTGAGGCCTGTAAAATGCATAATCACGTGTTTTTTAACATTGTTTGAAGAATCTTCCCTTAAAAATTTAACGGATCTACCACAAACTGTTTTCAAATTACAGCGTTTTTATGATTTTACATTGAAAGGGATTTCCAAAATTCCTTTCTTAGTGTTGTCTTAGTGTTCTTAGTGTAAGGAATATACTCTCAATTTCAAGTCTCTAAGACCAGTGCTTCAGGTGGTTTGGCCTGTACGTTGTCTATCATTCAGTAGGACATCCTCTTTTTTTTATAAATATATATGTATACATACGCATAATGACTCCTTAATTATTGTCCTTAGAAAAACGTATATTGATTTTGCAAACTAAGTGAACAATCCATTGCGGTACTACATAACATCTCTACAATAGAAATCATTGTCGGCGTTGAAGAGACGTAGAATAAAACGTATAAAAGTTCCTTCGTTTCGAATGTACTTAGATTTTGTGTAGGTTGTGTTGTGTTTGTGTAGTAACCTTCTGCGCTGTAGGTCTTGGATTCGATTCCCACCCGAGACAAACATTTGTGTGACGAACATAGATGTTTGTTCTGTGTCTGGGTGTTTAATATGTATGTATTTACAAAAAGTATACAAGTATTATACCAGTTGTCTGGTTCCCATGATACAAGCTATGCTTAGCTTACTTTGGGGCTAGATGGCGCTGTTTGAAATGTACACCAATATCATATATTATATTATACTACTAGCTGTGCCCCGCGGTGTGACCCGCAGTGAATAAGTAATCCCACGGGAACACTGCACTTTTCCGGGATCAAAGTACCCCATGTGTTAATCCAGGATATAAGCTATTTTCGTATCAAATTTTATCCAAATCCATTCACTAGTTTGAGCGTGAAAGAGTAACAATCATCCATACAAACTTTCACGTTTATAATATTAGTAGGACTTTATTCACGTCCTCGAAGTAAGCACGAGTGTATTGCTTGTACCTTCTGTACGTTACTCTTTGTCTGGTCGCGGCACCCGTCACCATCCGATGGTGATCCGATGAATAATTCACGTATTTGTGATCAAAGACAATTGAGACGTCAGTCAGGGGAGGCTTGCCTACAGTCACGGTTTTTATGCCGGTATTGTCTATTTACTGAGTCTATTCTTTGGTGTTTTAGTCAGGGAAAATATACTGTTGATTTTCGCTAGGGCTTTTAGGTAATTTAAGAAATGTTACGATAATTTGGATTTATTTTGAGACTATCGAAGCGTTTTGGGAATTTATAATTCAAATTTTGATTTTTTATGGACGTGTCGAATCCTTTTTTTATTAATTCTATGAAAATAAGGTTTTGGTTTTTGTGTATCACTTTTCTAAAGAGCATTATTGCTTGCATTAAAAAGAAAATATTTTCTAACTTTCAGCTGTATGGTGGGGTTAATGTGTTGATTGTCATTTTTAACTTTTTGCTTATTCGTATAATATTTATATGTCTAAGCTCTAAATGTTTTAGTCTTATGGTCTTACCACAATGAAAACAAGGAAGCTTATTAGATCAGCTTCTGAAATTCTAACATTGTTACATATATTTTATATATACATATCTTTTGATAATCTGCTATCTAGAGAAATGTTGTAACTAAATTCCCATTTTCTTAATTACTTAATGATAATTAATTAACGTGGCTATTTTTTGACTTACTCCTCAATACCATCTGAAATTACCATTTCAGATTCCGTGATTGCTCTATGCTAACTTACAACTCTTAACCAAATTCCCTCTTATGAATTTCCCGCATCCCGGAAGGTAGGATACTTCTTTGGTTATACAGTCAACTTATATGCTGCTAATTAGGAGCTGTGGTTCTGTGGATATAAGGAACCTTTGTTTAAGCCTTTCAAAGATAAAAAAATAGGTTTAGTATTTGTTATTATTTGACATACAAAATGAAATTTAATTTTAGGGTTAGGAATTATTTGCTAACATTAAAAATACCTACGCCGACAAAATTTTATTTATATTAGAAAGCAAAAATATTATATTTATCTCCAGGGTTTCTCTACCCATAGAAAATAATTTGTAGTGCTTATTAATTTAAAAATGTATTGTGTTTTAATTTAATTGGAATTCACTATTATTTGAATTGAAACAATAATTATTATTTGAATATTTATTTATTTATTCATAGATCACCAACATAGTGTACACTGATACATTAAATACATGTCACATAGGTAAGAAACAATTGCCACTACAATTATACGCGAAGACTAAATGTATTCAAGACAATAGCGGGTAAGAAAATATAAGTAACATTAAATTGAGATTATTTATGTCCAAAATAAGCAAATGATGTAGGTGAACTAATTATAAAATTGACAGTATATTATATACTTAATTATTAATATAAGTTTAGTTGTAAAATTAATGTATATTGTCGTTTATAAGTCATATCACTTGAAATAAATGTGTATTATTTGTTATTATTAGGTACATACATCATTCTAAAGTTCAGACATTTTTTCAGCCATTTCAGCCAAGAAAAATCTTCAAGTTTACCATAAAATTCTGAAATAAAACATGTGGCGCAATCTAAAACAATCAGGAAGGAAAGGTACCTCAATAAAATGTCGATAACCGTAAACCGAAGAGGGCAGATCCACAGAAGTCGCACTTACAAGTCACAAGCGACATTATGTTACGATTATGGGGTAAGTGTGAGGGGATGTTTGGTGTGTGATCGCTTTTTGGTTGATCACAAATGGATTTTATGATACCTTGCAATAGTAAGTAGTCTGGCATAGATTTTACCATTTTTTGTTTGAGTAATTGGTTCATATTTCTGCATATTTAAAGGCATTTTTTAATAATAATAAAAGTTTATTTGAGACAAATCAATTAAAATGTCTATAGTTTGCATGAAATTTAAATTTTAAATTTTAAAAACAAAATTATGTCTTCTGCAATAAATAAAGACAAAAAACGGTATTAGCTTTATTTATATCACAACAATTTACAAAGATATGTACATAATATTTGCAAAATACAGTTTAACCAATTGAGCTATTTAAAGATCGGCTATTGATTACCAGGAGAAAAGGCGTTGTGTGATATATACACCAATATTCATTTGTTAATTTATAGAAATTTTAAAGATAAATGGATAGATTTCACTTTGATATTGTTGGAAAATAAAGTAATCGACACAGTCTTCTAACGACACGTATGTAAATTTCCAAGGGTTCTTAACAACTTTTGTGAAAGTAACGCAGTACGCTTGAGGCTGCTCCTGTGAACTGGTAATTTGTTCCAGGATGGTACCGTAACTGGAAAGTGCAAAGTCTCGTCGCCAGCAACTGAGTAGATAGCGTAACTGATAGTCAACAAATACTGTCGTTAGCCTATCGAACGATTTCCGACGCCGCGAGTTAGCGTTCTTGTTTAATTTTTTATGTGATAAAGGTACGGAACTATATGGCCCACCTGGTAAAGTGGTAAACTGTGCCGATTACAATTAATACGACTTGGATCCTTCCGTACTTAGGTATTAGGTACCTAGGACAATACGTGAATGTGGAAGTTTTCTTATCCCTGTAATTTCACCGGCAATCACACCGATATGCCGATAAGTAAAATATAAGGATTGTTAACCGAGTGCGCCAGGGGGGTGCCTGCATTTATGATTTTTGGTATTTCATGTTGTCAAAACGACCTTGGCCTGTGGTTACACATATATTTGTGTTAGATATAATATGTGTAATCCTAGAAAAGATATGAGCAATAAATATTGTATAAAAACGAAGTGTTTTTCGGTTTGGCTTCTTTTCATGGCCTTCTAATAAACAAATCAAAGACAAATTTAATAAATTGTCATCGACTTAAAACAAGTAGAACTTAAAATGAATTCCCATACTGTAGACCTTTTATAGGAGACGTAAGTATCAAAATTATTGGTGTTTTAATTAGATAAAGTCCATTCGAATAGATTGAAGGATTAAGGTAGGTCAGAGAAACATGATATTTACTCGGAGACCTCAAAAAGACCTCTTCTTTCCATCAACTTCATGTGTGTATTCCCTAAACTTCACAAAAATGCATTCTTACAGTTTCAAACAATGCCGACTAAATTCAAACACATTTCGTAAACAACGGCAGGGTTGTCACTTGTCACATTACCGCCTGCGTGAAGCCGCATTCAGATGCAAAACCCACCGTGCATTAGAGACAGCCCTGACACGCGGAAGTGACATTTTTGACGTATGCACTGTATCTATTGCCGTTTGAATGGCGTTAAATTTTTGTTCTTTAAGGGTTGGTAAAGGGTGACAATTGAGTATTATTTCGATGTTATTCATCTAAAGATTTAAATGAAATGATACCTATTAATACTTTCATATCAAACGAAATAAAATCTAACAACGATATATATATACAAATATTAAACAAAAATAAAACTATTTTATTAGATTATTAAATGTCATAATGTCTTATCTTATTCCCAATCATATCTCATTAAATGGTAAGATTATGACCAAAAATATTTTGCCATTTAATGGGAGGCGAGATTGGCTGTTGAAACGCAGTTAAATTTAATTTTTAACCCTATCGGCTCGTGAAGTGTGTAAATATGTATTTTACAATTATTATCTGACTTTCCTATTCATTAATTTCCATACAGTTGCAATCTTTGCTGTAAATTATTTACATAAAAATAATATATAAAAAAATACGGCACCCTTCATGACTGAAGCCGCCTCACAGCTGAATGCGATAGAATGACAGTTGACAGCACGATTCGTTTGCGAATTGCATGACGTTTGAATGATCCGTGTTTTATTTATGGAAATTGCCTCATTCAGTCGCATTTGACAGCCTCACAGCTTAGTTGGTAATTCTTCTCTCTCAATTTTTTTTGTGACATATACAAATTCGTTTCAATGTTTCGCCTCTTGATACATTGAAAAACAAAACGAATAAGTTACTAACCTGATAAGCTACACTCTTTGAGATTCGGCCCTTTATATCACACGATCCGTCTCGTTTCGTGTTCGGGCGACACGATCACGACACTGAACCGACTTGCGACAACTGATCGTTATCACTATCAATGTCCACTGGAGCATTGACATTTATAAATGAAACTATTTCAGATACACTACAGTGTAAAAGCGTTAAATATAGGGAACATCGATTTTGTAGCAATGGAACTTA
Source organism: Chesias legatella (assembly GCA_947359385.1). Taxonomy (NCBI): domain Eukaryota; kingdom Metazoa; phylum Arthropoda; class Insecta; order Lepidoptera; family Geometridae; genus Chesias; species Chesias legatella. The sequence goes on from OX375772.1 coordinate 2,950,839, forward strand.
TGCCACGTCCAGGGAAGTACTGCCTCCATACTTTCTGCCGCCAAGCATTGGTACATTCGCGTTACTGTGTTCTGGATTGAAAGGTTGCCGCTGAAATTACATGCAAAAATACAAATGAAACATTCCACTTTCACATCTCAGAGTTAAGGGCGCCTAAGTAGAGGAAAACCCAAGTCGTATTGCATGTTATGGGCAGATAATACCACTTACCACCAGCTGAGACATCCGATTGTACTGAATATATTTACATTTAGCAAACCGCGCCGTAGGGCTTCCATATCAGTTTAGCTTCAATGTCTATCTACAATAACAGCATTATGGTGTAGCAGGATCACAAGCGTTGATCTCCGTAGGTGTGTTTTGACCCAAATCTAAAATAGCTTTTTAAAATCTGTACAAACACCGCGCACTTGCCTTCAGGACAATCTCTGCGGCTAAGAGACGGGGGTAGAGTGACCATCATAGACCCACATAAAAAATATTGTCAGGTACAGTACGTATACATAATTGTAGTTAAATTCTAATTATATTCTTGGATTATGTATTATATGTTTAGAATTCATATGTAGACTAGGATACCTCTAAAATTATTTGCAATTTTATGAAACAAACTACTTTTTTAAGTTCTATTTATTATTATTATTTTGGACATTTCACACAGCGAAATCTATCCCCAAAATAAGCTAAACATAGCTTGTATCATAACAAACAGGTAACTGATATAATAAATATACACTTTTCTTTTGTAAATATATTTTATTTTATTTTTTCAACAGAATCTACAGCTCTTAAATCTAGGTATCTATTCACTTAAAATTACTCTTAAAGCCAATAACAGATTCAATTTTTTTATATATACTAGTATTACGACATAACAACTTATATAATTAAGGACAATATGTCAAAACACTAACTTATACTAACACAATTTTGTGTGTGTGTGTGTGTGTGTGTGTGTGTGTGTGTGTGTGTGTGTGTGGGTACGTGTGTGTGAGTGGGTGTGTGTGGGTGTGTGTATGTGTGTGTGTGTGTGGTGTGTATACATATAATACATATCAACGCCCAAACACAGAATAAACATCTATGCTCGACACAAAAAAAAAATGTGAGCCGTCACGGGACGCCTGGCAGATGTGAAACATCGACATTATTTTGTAAAAGTAATATGCAACGCATGCCGTGGCGACGCGTCGCCACGCCAGAAATTGGTTTTACGTGCGGCTATAGATGTTTCACATCAAAAACCTTTGTCCTGGGTGGGAATCGAAACCACGACCTACCTAGGCTATAAATCTATCTATAAATAGAAAGGTTATCTGGAAGAGATTGCTTATTGTAATAAGATCGCCCATAGCCTCATTTAGTTTACACGATTTTTTTTTATTAGTATTATTTTGTATTGTGTTATATATTGTATTGTATTGTATTGTAAGCGTACAAGAGAGAAAAGGCAGCAGGCTGCAGAGGTTTATATGTTTTTTCCATGTTTTGTTCAGAATTATGGTCACCCTACATGGTCGGTTGAGCTGAGCGGGTATCAGCTCTCCGCAGTCGCAACAGAAATAGCACCTGACGCTTGTATCCGCTGTGGCGCCTGTTCACTGTCAACTTTACAGAGCACACTTATACAGAGAATACATTGACTGATTTTTGACTTTGACTTTGACTTTGATTTTGCCTTTGATACATGAAGATGAGCTGAGTCAACAAGATTCAGTACAAGACTAGACGGATTGACGGTGGTAATACTCGATTTATGGCGTATTCGCTTTGCAATCGTAATTTTTTTTTATAAAAGTGTGAGTTATTATATTAATCAAAGTGTCAAAATAATATGCAGAAAAAATTATAGTCTTTATTTAACTTTCGCTTTGACCGCGTAATTTACGTAGGCACCATTTATGAGTCATATTGCGACTCTACCCATGACTCTTAAAGTTCATTTCATTTAATTCAAGAACAATTTATACATTTGTGTCTGAAATGATAACTAATAAACTTAATAGTCTGATAGTTTGATAACAGATCGATGTGAGATATAAGTTATGAACTGGCATCATACTTATAGGTAACGTTCGCGTGACATTATATTTTTAATATTATCTACAGTTTTTTCGTATTATAAAATTATTTCTTTAGATATACAATCGCCAGTAGTAGTAACTTGATTTGAATGGAGTGTTTTTTTAAGTTTCGTCTTAAGATCGTCAGAAATCAAAAAGAGCAGAAACTGCGGTAATATATTTACTATCATGTGACGAAAAGCGTATTCAAACGAAACACGCGCAAAATTTGAAAATGTAAAAGTAAACTAAATAATTTATCGTCAGTAATATCTGTAAACCCGAGCTACTCTACACAACTAAGGAGGGCGCGGTAAAATTGAAAATAAATTCAATATCAATTTGAGCACGAGCCAAGTGTTGTATCGCGGCCGCGTCGATACTAGACGTTTATGTGCCACTTGACATACGTCTCTGGACGTCCATCTCGGTTCGAACCGTATCGCTGTACCGATAAATATATTAATAAATGTATCGGTTGTCATTTCACTCAGCGCCATCTTGACACAAACTCAGCATGGCTTGTATGGAATCTAGATAACTGACAGATTTTTTACAGGCCTGACAGCTCAATTGGGAATAACTTTGCCTTCTGAACTGTCGTGGGTTCCATTCCCACCCAGAGCAAACATTTGTGTGACGAATATTGATGTTTGTTCGGTGTTTGGGTGTTAATATGTATGTATTTACATTATATATATAGCAATCACCTGGCTCCCATAGTACAGTTTGGGGCTAGGTGGCGATGTGTGAAATATCCACCAATATTTATTTAAATATTTTATTTAGATTGAAAACATACGTTTTTAGTAAACACATACATATTAACACCCAACAGAACAAATATGTTCGTCACGCATATGTTTATCCTGGGTGGGAATCCAACCCACGACCTACAGCGCTGAAAGCAGAGTTACTACCAACTGAGCTGTGAGGCCAGTCAAGAGATAATGTTATAACGTTTACTCATACACGTTCACTAGCATTTCCTGTGTTACAGTTGGCGCGAACTATTAATCAACAATACATATAATACCCACATATTACGGATCTTGTTATTGACCAAGATCCAGGTAAAAATCGTTTCTTGTGAACCATAAATATTCGTACACGATTTAATTTCATAAGTTAGTTCATACACACATGAAAATCCGCATTTTCATGTCCGAGGAAGGAAATAGAAAGAATAATATTCATTTTTCATCAAGTCCAACTAGTCTGAACAGTGGGATGATGCCAATATATTCATAAAATATTTTAAGCTCAACGAAAACAAGCGGTTCTGAGAATATCCAAGTGTTTCAGAAATATGTCCGCGTCTTGTTTTGTTGTTTCAATGTTTGATTGACGATAATCGCCATCGGATACAGCCCAGAAGCTTATTCTGTAAGAGATTTTATTATAAATTTCGTATTTACGATGAAGTTGGGTGCAGTCTCTTTTTACAATCTTTGGAAGTAACCGTAATAAACCAGATCTACCATTCACGAAAATACGCTGAATTTGATTTCGAGCTTTCGAGAGATTTAGGATTTCTACGACTTACAGATCCCAATAATTTCCCCGTATACATCTAGCGAGCTCAGACAATTTTTAGCATAATTAAAATCAAAGTGAAACTTTTTACATAATAACGCACTGGGAGTCGAATTATTTTCGAATTATACCAACATATCTTTACTATGGGTATGTTTAGATTAAGACGCCTTGAGATGCCGTGAGCAACCCATATGTCGATGGTTTTATGATACATATAGTAGCAGTAGAACTTGTGCTAAGTTCGCCCGGAGAGGTACTGCCACCACACCTGGTAATCTGCCGCCAAGCAGTGATGCATTCATATTGCTGTTTCCGGTGGAAAGGATTGGATGCCGGTAAAATAGCAGGCGCATGAGACGTAACATCCTCGTGATGGACGCAACGCAATGCGACTTGAGTCATCTCATACTTTAGTGGAGTGGACTAAGGAAAATTTTCAGGTCGATAGAAATAAGCGTGTGCGATGCTCATCCGATTGAAATACCGAAACGGAGAATCGAATCAGCTACCCACCCTGTGCTGCTAGGTCTGCTAACCCAAATACAAAAAGCCAAGGAGTAGGAGGAATAACAAGAAGTTGAATCTTAAACATCTGTAGCTTTGAAACTTGTAAAATCCATTAAAGAAATCGTCCTGAAATTTATGACTGTGACGTCACGCCATCAAAATATCGTGTAAAACTTTACGACCCGATTCAATATCGATATAAATACGTCATACGGCGGTCAAATAAATTACTAAGTGTTCCGTACTAAAACGTATTCTATTTGCGTTGTATCACTCAAGGCTTTGGCATCCATGAAATTTTTATATTTTGATCGATTTCCGAATGTAACAATAAAGTTGTTGATCATGCTACTATAATATTATAAACGTGAAAGTTTGTATGGATGTTTGTTACTCTTTCACGCTCAAACTGCTGAATGGATTTAGATGAAATTTGGTACCAAGATAGCTTATATCATGGATTAACACATAGGCTACTTTGGTCCCGGAAAAGTGCAGTGTTCCTGTGGGTTGACTTACTCACCGCGGGGAATACCGCGGGGCGCAGCTAGTCATCTATAAATCTGTTGACAACACTCACTTATGCGTTTGGCGGTTTTAGAGATGTTCGGTGATGGGTGTGCGTCGATCGTAAAATTACGACGGATGTAGACTCTTTTTCTATTACAAAGTAGATATATATACATAGCAGCACGCCTTTTCAGCGAAGGGGTAAGCAGAGGCCAAATCGGCCACTTTTTTTATTCAAATACCGAAGGTAGAGTTAGTGATTCTTTACCGTTTACTGTGAAAACGTTTTCATTATAACAAGTTTCATCTTACAAATATTTAAGTATTAATACTTAAGTAAGTAAATATTTAAGTATTTTCAGGAAGAGTTAGAGGCTAGCAAAAGGTGAATGAATAGTTAAGTTTCGAAGAGTGATATGAAGAGTGTATAATAAAATTACTAATTATATAATAGAATATTATCTAATAAAATCATCAGAATTTTAACGCATCAGAATTTTTACTTTAATCTAGTTTGCTTTTTAATTACAAACATTTATCTGTTAGTTCGGTCACTTAGGAAAGGAAGGTTAGAAAGAAGACAAGAAATGGTATGTGGTGGAACTAGAACAGACCTTTATATCAATATAAATGTATGCAAGGGTTGTGTAACTCAAAATGTCTTTCGATTCCCTAAAACTGGTAGCAAAACTGTAATCCCACGGGACAAAAGAAACCTATAAATACATCAACGTCTTCTCGCCTACATTACAGCCACTGAATAAAACACTTGTCTTTGATATATTCGTGTATTATCGCGATGCATGGCGTCCTCGAAGTCTTCCTATACAGTAGGATGTGAGATTTTAGAGAATAGAACATTCGTAGATAGTGGTTAGTAATTTTTTAATTAAGTCAAAAACTTATGATATCGATCAAAATAAAACAGTTATTACTCTGAGATTACAAATAATTAAAAAATAAATAAATAACTGCGGACATTTCACACAGGGCCATCTAGACAAAGCTTGAACTAAGAAAGCTAGATAAAGATACAGATAAAGATTAATAAGTAATTGCGGACATTTCACATCTAGGCAAAGCTTGAACTTAGAAACCTTGATAAAGATATAATTATATTTTACTTCAACAAATACATATATTAAAAAACAGAGTACAAACGTCCATAATTGTCACAAAAATACGTATTTATCCTCGTAGGATATCCAACCCAGACTGCAACGCAGATGGCAGTGTTACCAACTGAGCAGTTACACCTGTCAGTTGTTATACTGTTAGTTTGTTTGGAAGTTTTTACAATTTCGCACCAAAATTACTGTACTAATTTGGCTGAATTTTTCAAAATAAGTTGATGCAGTCTCTTGTTATTGTTTCTAGTCTCTCTCTTTCTCTCTCTCTCTCCATCAAATCATCATCTGTAACAAAAATTAATAAGTTTCTAGCCAACTGTTTCTATGTGAATAAATTTTTCGCTCCCCCTGTATTCTACCGGACACTACCGTCCAAAAAGTGGTAAATCTCCAGAGATCCGGAGATTACCATTCGGCAGGCAGACCACATAATTTATGCATAGCGACAGACCGTCCGCGAATCTTGCACAAATCTCCCTGTAACTTCACCCTTTCTTTGTATGTTTCACTTTGCTTAGTTGTAGTTGGATTGAGATAAGCCACTGCACGGGACCTATTCTCAGCCCAAAGTGTTCACTGGTTTGTCAGAATATGAATGTGTCACACCGAAAATAGGGGATCTTTACCACATAATGAATAATAATATTAATACCTAATGGAAATGTCACACATTTTTTATCCGTGGAGAGACGGAGAAAGAATACTTTTATCTCTCCCGCCGCCAGGCAGCGTGTCGTAAAAGGCGACTAACCTGGTCAATCGCGGTGGTAGAACTTCGGTTCATCTGGCTAGCGACCACCCTCTCACTAGAACGTTCCGCTAAACACGATGCCACGAGTATCGGCGTGTTCCGAAACTATTGTGAGAGTTCCAGTCCCCTCCATGCAGGAAGCATTCCATTTAAATAATAGGACCGACAGCTCATTATTTTTGGGGATTCTCTTGGGTTATTTTGGAGGGTTGGCACAGTGTCCAGGGAGACCCGGTGAAACGGCTGTCCGCTGGCCGCCCGTGAGTCAGTAGGGGACCCGAACCTAAGGATCACTTTTAAACTCCGCCTTAGGAGGCTGTCCCGCCAATTCATGAAAAAAGCCCTATAGGTGATTGCCGTGCCGGATTAGGAAACCGGAGTGGATCCCGGCATTTACTTACGGGTCGGATCGGGGGCCCTTCCGTACACTGTGCCAGCCATTCATACCGATATCCTATTGAAACCCTTTTTTTGAGCTATCTTTGTCCTCATTCCATATTTTTGGAATGCTTCATGTGTTTATACCTCCTTAACTTTTTCCAACACATTATGTCAAATACAACCAAGAGCAAGCATTTATTGTCAGCGGATACAAACTCCACATTTAAAGTTGACCTTTGCAACGTTCGGGGGCTGCATTCTAACTTAAACGCTGTACACCACCACCTTGAGACAGCAAAGCCTGCCCTGCTCTTTCTGACTGAGACCCAGATATCCTGTCCTGCTGACCCCTCCTATCTTCACTATCCTGGCTACACACTTGAATTTTCCTTTCTGCCAAAAGCAGGAGTGTGTGTATATATCAGGGAGGATATTTGCTATCGTCGCCTCAACGGTCTAGAAACCAGGGATTTTTCTTACCTCTGGATACGTGTGGACTGTGGTGGTAAGACCCGCATATTTGCCTGCTTGTACAGGTCTCACTGCAGAGATGCTGACACCTCGCACCTGTTCGAACATATCGCTGAAGGGATCGACTGGACGTTGGGGCAGTACCCCAATGCTGAGTTAGTCGTTCTTGGGGACTTTAACGGCCACCATACCGAGTGGTTAGGTTCTCAAAGGACTGATTGTGCTGGGCGTGCTGCCCTTGACCTTTCATTAACATATGGTCTGACTCAGTTGGTTTCGAGCCCAACTAGAATCCCTGATATAGCAGATCATCTACCATCCTTGCTTGATCTCGTGCTGGCTTCACACCCGACTGCTTATCGGGTAACTGTTGGAGCTCCTCTTGGCGGATCCGACCATTGCCTGATCTCTACGTTGATGCCTTCGGTTCGTCCAGTTTCCTATACTCAACCGGGAAAACGTAAGGTCTGGCATTTCGGTTCAGCAGATTGGGATGGGTTGCGAGAATTTTACGCTTCATACCCATGGAACCAGCTTTGCTTTTCGTCCAATGATCCTAGCACCTGCGCCGACTCCGTCACCGACGTGATCCTTCAAGGTATGGAATGTTTTATTCCTGGCTCGGTGGTTCGCGTTGGCGGTCGGAGCCGTCCGTGGTTTGATAAGTCATGTGCTGAATTTATCAGTGAAAAACTGACTGCTTACAAGGCCTGGACTAATGCGCATCAGTGCAAAGATCCCTCAGCTTCCGAACTGAAGAAAAAACTCAATGCCGCTTCGAGATCTTGTAAGAAGGCTATGGCGGCAGCTAGGAGAAAGCACATCAGTAAAATTGGTGACAGACTGGCTGGTTACCCGTCAGGAAGTCGAGCCTTCTGGTCTCTTGCCAAGGCTGCCCAGGGCAACTTCTGCCAGTCGTCTTTTCCACCTCTTCTGAAGCTGGATGGCTCAATGGCTCATAGTCCTAAAGAGAAAGCCGATTTGCTAGGATCTCTTTTTGCCTCAAACTCGACTTTGTTGGAGGGGAATGCCTCTCCTCCTGTTATCCCACGGTGCTCTAGTTCCATGCCAGATGTACGTTTTGATAACAAAACGGTACGGAAGAAACTAACATCTCTTGATACAAAAAAATCGAGTGGGCCTGACGGCATTCCAGCTTTAGTTCTCAAAATGTGTGCTCCTGAGCTGTGCTCTGTATTGTGTCGCCTGTTCAAATTATCATACACTACTGGTTTAGTGCCGTCCGCTTGGAAAGTGGCCCATGTCCACCCTATCCCTAAAAAAGGGGATCGAAGCAATCCTTCCAATTACAGGCCTATTGCCATCACATCTCTACTCTGCAAGGTGATGGAACGTGTATTAAACACTCGTCTTCTCGGGTATCTAGAGGAGCACCAGCTGATCAGTGACCGCCAATATGGTTTCCGTCACAGTAGATCAGCTGGTGACCTTCTAATTTATCTAACTCACCGTTGGGCAGAAGCCATTGAGAGTAAAGGTGAGGCCCTTGCCGTAAGTTTGGATGTGGCAAAGGCGTTCGATCGGGTTTGGCACAGGGGGCTACTTTCCAAGCTTCCATCTTTCGGCCTTCCTGAGAGACTGTGCAACTGGGTGGCCAGTTTCCTATCCGGGCGAAGCATTAAAGCTGTCGTTGATGGCTCATGCTCAGAATCTATGCCCATTAATGCTGGTGTGCCCCAGGGTTCAGTGTTGTCACCCACACTATTCATCATGCACGTCAATGATATGCTCCAGAGTAGTGGCCTTCATTGTTACGCGGATGATAGTACGGGTGACACTTCTTACACTGGCACTGGCGGTGTCTCTCATAGTGCTGTGGTAACAAATAGATCCAGGCTTGTGTCCGAGGTTGAGAACTTTTTAGAGCATGTCACAGATTGGGGAAACCTTAATCTTGTAACTTTCAATCCAACCAAGACACAGGCCTGTGCATTTACCACAAAAAAGGTACCATTTTCGGTCGCTCCTCGATTTCAAGGCATTCCTCTCTCGATCTCGCCAAGTTTAGGGATCTTAGGTGTGGATGTTTCTAGCGAGGTCCAGTTTGGGAGTCATCTTAAAGCTAAAGCTGTATTGACCTCAAAAAAACTTGGAGTGCTGAACCGTTCCAAGCAATATTTCACCTCAATCCAGCGGCTATTGCTTTATAAAGCACAAGTCCGGCCGCACATGGAATACTGCTCACATCTTTGGAACGGTGCACCCAAATACCAGCTGCTTCGCTTTGACTCCTTACAGCGAAGAGCCGTTAGAATCGTCAACGATCCCAAACTTACCGATCCTTTGGAGCCACTGAGCCAGCGGAGAGACGTTGGCTCACTCAGTGTGTTCTATCGGATCTATAACGGGGAATGCTCTGAGGAGCTTTTCGATCTAATTCCTGCATCGAGATTTTACCACCACACCTCTCGACACAGAAAAAAAGCTCATCCACACATTGTTGACAAGTGGGCCTGCCGTACAACTCGATATAGCCGCACCTTCCTGCCCAACACTTGTCAACTTTGGAATGAGCTTCCTCCTGAGGTTTTTCCGCCGAGGTACAATATGGGCAACTTCAAAAAAAATGTAAAGAGGTATCTACAGGGTAGGCAAAGCATTGGCATCCCCGGGGACGCAAATGTCTATAGGCGACGGTAACCACTTAACATCAGGTGGGCCGTCTGCTTGTTTGCCTACAGTTACATAAAAAAAAAAAAAAAAAAAACATCAAGCCCCAAAGTAAGCTAAGCATAGCATCATGGAAACTAAACAACTGATAAAAAATTAAATAAGTTATAATTTTTATATATGTTTTCTTTTGTAAATACATCCATATAATACCTATTAACCCCCAAACACAGAAAAAAATCTATGTTCGTCATAAAACTATTTGCCCTGGGTTAGAATCAAACCCACGACCTTCAGCGCAGTAATAACTACCATCTGAGCTGTGAGGCCAGTCAACTATAGGGACACCAAACTCTGCATTTATCGAGTGCAGTATGCAGGGAAGCTCAGTTTATTATTTTCCCACAACGACACAACACTTCATATAAAAATATTCAATTACATCAAAAGCGGCAGTCTTTAATGTTCTATCATTAAATGATGCAATTAGGTTCAATCAAAATGCTATGTCACTAGTTATACATCAGAACTGAGGCAGGAAATAGCTGGTTCACTTTTAACAATTTGTTTTATGTGATATGGTTACGAACGAGCCGACGGCCCACCTCGTTTTAAGTGGCCTCGGCCCATAACATATGCGACTTGGGTCTTCCCCTACTAGGTACGACAAGACCCAAGTCGCATCGTATGCGCCCGTAACTCAGACGTGTAGGTGGAATGTCTCATGTGCCTGTAATTTCACCAGCAACCACACCTTTCAAACCGGAGCACAGTAACGCGAATGGTGGCAGTACTTCCCCAGACGAACTTGACGTGAGTAAGTGGATTACTATTACTTTCTAGCAGCCAAATTAAAGGGGCTCAACTTATGTAGCTTACTTGTTAATGCTTAAGTAATTTATTAGATTTTTAACATAGCTATAATATATTATTAATTAATTTGTTTGTTAGTTTTTTTTTATTATTATATTATTTCGATTTATTAATTTGGACTTGTAAATTACGTTATGAATAAATGAACTATGGACTACATTATTGCTAAATTTACATTCCTTACAGAAGTGTGAGAGTGTGCTCTCTGTTCTACAAGTGATTGCCCCAACTCTTAAGTTCACGGTAATCAACGAAATCGGTCAATATCGTCTAATTAAAATATATCAGTAACAGGAAACAATTAGTAAGTCGGCAGGTATGTGTTATAAAATTTAATAGTTCGTATCGAACCGCTCGAAACGTGACGATTATCACAAGATTTTGAATTGCAGTCGTTGATTGAAATGTCATATTTTTAACATTAACCCTTTTTTTTTCATATTAAGAGGTTTTGGATGAAATGGACTATTTTGCTGTTGGTCGCAGATAGCCTTGACAGCGTTTACACGGGCTTTTGGTGAGAGCAGACAGCTCTCAATCGGTAAAACTTAAATTATACACAACGTCACCAAGGACACCACTTAGGTTCGGACCTCGGCTTGGGGCGTTTCGAGTCGGGAGGTATGGGAGAAAATGCGCCCCGCGCGGGGATACTTCGACCCCGCCGGCGGGGTCGGTGCGAAGGTTGAGTGTTTTGTCTGTGGGGGGCTGACGATAGGAATAACTCCGGATAGGCGGCCTATCTCGTCAGGTAAAGACTAGTGAGTCGCCCGGTTTTTTTATATTGGTGGCCATTTCATACAGCGCCATCTAGCCCCAAAATAAGCTAATCATAGCTTCTGTTATGGGAACTAGACAACTGATATAATACTTGTATACTTTTTGTAAATACATACATATAATACATATTGACACTCAGACACGGAACAAATATCTATATTCGTCATACAAATATTTGTCCTAGGTGGGAATTGAACCCACGAAGGCAAGATTACTACCAACTGAGTGGTTTTGGATTGATCGATTTGATTTTGAATATCTATATCTCTATTATATTATAATATTTGGATATTATATTAGATATTATAGGTATATATTGGATAATCTACACATCTTTACAAATAAATAAAATTGGAGTGTCTGTTTGTATTATTAAAATAACCGCTTTTTACTAAGTGTATATAAATGTATACCTACATGGTACATATACAAACACAACATTTTTTTTTCAATTTTTGTCTGTTTGTCTGTTTGTTCCGGCTAATCTCTGAAATGGCTGTACCGATTTTGACGGGACTTTCACTGGCAGATAGCTGATGTAACAAGGTGTAACTTAGGCTAATTTTCTGAGGGGTAAAATAGGGGTGCGTGATAAAACCGAATTCCACGCGGATGAAGTCGCGGGCAACAGCTAGTTTATAATAAATAATATAATATTTTGATGCAATATTTTATTGTTTTGAGTTTTCATCGGAAATTATGTATTGATCAGAATTAATAAGTAGTATATGTAATAAGTTGAATTAATAAGTATCCATAGTTTGTACACTTACCCACGCCACCGTTTGTGAGTTACTCATATACATCGTGATTCCGTTATTTGAGTGACGTCGCTCACGAATCATCCCGTAGTTAGATATCTTGTGTCCGGTAGAATAATTGCGAGTCGTGAACTTCTGATAGATACTATTTTGTAAATACCTGATTGTATTTGTGACTAATCGTTTGTGCGTTTTCATTGTTCGTAACTTATAATATTTATGACTGTTTATTTATATTTACCTCAGATCGCTAACTGCATATTTTATATGTAAAAATATGAAAGAACATTAACTTCAGACAAAGGTTTTAAAATAATTGATGGATTTAAACGTTACTTTACGGTCCATGTCAAAGTCGATTTTTTTTTTTTTTTTTTTTTATGTAATACATTTACGGAACGAGCCGACGGCCCACCTGGTGTTAAGTGGTAACCTCGGCCCATAACAGCCGATGTGACTTGGGTCCTCCCAAAGTAGGTATGACAAAACCCAAGTCGCATCGTATGCGCCCGTAAATGTGAGACGTGAAGGTGGAATGTCTCATGTGCCTGTAATTTCACCGGCAACCACACCTTTCAAACTGGAACACAGTAACGCGAATGTGTCACTGTTTGGCGGCAGAAAAGGGCATGGTGGCAGTACTTCCCCGGACGAACTTGGCGAGAGTTCTACTGCTCTTAATTGGAGATAGAATTAATTTGGAGATGGAATTAATAATAATATTAAAAACACACAGGTACGGGATACTTCTGCCTTAGGAGTTTCTTGCCACTTTCCTATCTGAAACGAAAAATTCTCCCGTCTATAGCCCACGAACAACACCTGAAATAGACAATAATAAAACATTTCAACACATATTTTTTTTGACTGGAAACTTTTTTTGACTGACATTTGACTGGCCTCATAGGTCAGTTGGTTAGTAACCCTACCTTCTGTGCTGTAGGTCGTGGGTTCGATCCCCACTCAGGACAAACATTTATGTGAAATTTGTAACATTGATGTTTGTTCTGTGTCTGGGTGTTAATATGTATTATATGTATGTATTTACAAAAGAAAAGTATATAAGTATTATATCAGTTGTCTGGTTCCCATGATACAAGCTATGCTTAGCTTACTTTGGGGCTAGATGGCGCTGTGTGAAATGTCCACCAATATTATTATATTATTATTATTACATAAAATATGTTGTTTTAGCATGAAAATACAAGTTTTCTTAATTTTACATGTTCTTGTTACAAGAAAATAAGTATTTTAAGCCTTAAATGCATTCACTCTCTTTTGATATCTGTGCAAATGTTGTTAGCTCGCTCTCTTCCCTATAAACTGTAAACAGCGCGCTTCCAATTTTTATTTTATCACGTCTAATATAGAGGAGATATAGAACAAAATTCCTTCATTTTTAACTGTAAATAGAAAAGATTTACTGAGGTAAAGTAAGTGGTCAAGGATACATACGGGAAAAGTATATTATCGCACATGTATTGTAGTATCGGGTGTGATAGTGGAAACGATCAAAAACCATCTTGCACGTCCTATGCACAAACGAGGACGTTCGCACGTCGACCAAGTGTTTATAACTAAACAATAATTTGCATAGCGAATACATTATTACATGTCAGAATCATTGAAGAACTGATGGCATTTAGATAAGCTTACACGGTGTTAATCTGTTGACTCTTTAGTTATTAAATATGTAATGACGAGACCCAATACGCTCTCATCATCAGCCAAGGGGTACAGATTCCAAACTTTAGGTCACTGGTTCAAATCCATGCATGCACAGAGGAGCTTTGACACATATAAAATTGTCTGGTAAGATAATAAAATTGGATCCTGAACTTTAGCATTATTTTTATCTAATCTGTCGCCTTAGATAATATACTAACAATAGTTTTCGTTTACGGTTAGGTATCTACATAACAAGGGTCAAAAAACTCTAAAGAAATATATCCTACTCGATCTCCATACCACGAATGATCATCACGTCTGTCCACCGTTGATTAACAGACGACGAATACACCCTTTGACCCGATATATGACAAATGACCAACAAATTGTATCTATTCAACTATTGCCATGCAATAAACAACTTTACGTCTGTGTAATAAACACGAAAAGTGCCATCAGACAGCTAGTTAGCGTGCTTTGTTTTATTTTTCGAGAATCGGGAAGATAATTTTATAGGCGGTCTCGTAAAAGATCTAATTCTGATTCTGTAGTAATAAATCGATATTCTGAAATATTGTTTCTTTTGAAATATGCTGTGAGTGGTCGTGGTTGGAGATGCCCTTGGATTTAACGTCTTGTGAATATTCCTTGAAATTAAATATAATTTTTGTCGATGTTGGCTCGTTCACTGAATTAGGTCACAATTTAAATAAGATACTAATTCTGTATTTTTAGTTTCATACCTAAGTTGTTCGATTTCTACTGTCTGATAAATCTTATTTTATTAAATCTACAATTCTGTACCATACAAATTAATTAATAAAACATTTCTGGTTGTTACACCAAAAATGATTTTTAACTAATTTGCTCGTTGCTGGTAACTCTGAATTCCGCGCTTCGATTCCGCGTTTCAATTGACACCCAGGACAAGAAGTTTTGCGGCAAACATATAAGTTTGTTCTGTTTCTGGGTGTTAATATATTACAAAAAAAGACATAAGAAGGTATCAGTTACCTGGCTCCTATTTTAGCTTAGTTTGGGGCTAGATGGCGCTCAGTTTGTGGACAAACCTCAGACGTATCAGTTAAGCACCTCAAGCAAAACACTTCGGCCATTTCCAACACAAAAAAAGAACCTGTCCTAAAAACGTCACAAAGCGAAACGCCTTGTCTCGTCGTGTCCAAGTGGGAAATAGACGCATTTTAATAGCTACCCCCCGCCGCCGCCGGCCCGGCCATGTTAGATTGATAGAAGATAGTGTCTTCCGACATGGATGACGGGGTTTTTTGGTACCAAGTGAGAATTGTCTTCTGTACATAATTGGATTTTTATCTGTGGAGATTGAAACATGGTTGGCGGTGACTCGATTGTTTGATGAGTGAATGGCCACGAAAACTTGTGTTAAGCTTGAAGTCTAGAAACAAGTACTGCTTTGTCCACGAATAATTAATTTTACTTGCTTCACCAGTGTGACCCGCGGCTAGTAAGTCATCCCATGGGAACTGCATATTTTTCCGGGGTAAAAAGTAGCGTATGTGCTATTCCAGTTTATAATCTATGGCGTGATTGAGTAACAAACATATCCGAACTGTCGCATTTATAATAGTAGTATTTTTTTTTACTTTGAAAGAAGTGCCTATAAACCATAATTGAATATCAACTAAAAATAAATAAATAAATATTGTTAATATTCATTCAGCGATAGCTTCACTACGGGTATCCTATTATTTGAATCAGAATGACGCATGGACAGATAGGTACAAAACGAAACATATATTAAAAAATAAATATGACCACTAGGACATTTCGCATAAAGTCATTTAGGCCCAAACTAAGAGCAGCTCACACACAGAAAAAAAACTATGTTGTCATACAAATGTTTGTCCCGGGCGAGTATCGAACCCACGACCTACAGCGCAGAAGGTAGAGTTACTACCAACTGAGCTGTGAGGCAGTCAAAATTGAGTTTAAGAAGTCCCAAAGTTTGTCCCTGTCTGGCAGCTCATGAGCTCCTGGAAAAGAAACCGTAGTAGCTACAGTTTGGTACGAAAGCAAATTCTCATTACTCATTTCCTAAGCAAAGGACGTACCCAATTTCCTTTTCATATGTTATCGATGGCATCCATCGAATCGTCGAGTCATTAAACAATTTGAAGCAAGATCGAGTCACGTTCGTTTCAGATAGAACATCTTTCTAATCAACTATTTATTGTCAAACGTCCTTCAGCGGTCCAAAGCAGCAGCGGAAAGCGTCACGGATACTGATAAATAGAAATTTGTATCTTCTGCAGTAGTTTTAGTAAGTTTACTTTATAAACATACTCAAAACCTATTATGTTATTCTCAAAAGAAATACATTTCAATTGCAAGTGCATGAGACGTAACATCCCCGTCTCAAGGTGATGGACGCAATGCAGTGCGACTTGAATCATCTCGTACTATGGAGAGGACTTGAGTGGTATTGCTTTTGTCCATGGGTGGCGGTTACCACTTAACATCAGGTGGGTCGTCAGCTCGTTCCGTCACTTCAATGCCATAAAAAAAATTACGAGTCGGAAACACGCATGGGGAACAAACATACAAACATCGATTATTTATATTTATTTATGTAGATAATTTTGCTCAAATGTACACTTATAATAATGTTGGTACGTAGGAGGTAATCTCCGAAACTACTGATCCGATTCTGAAAATTCTTTCATTTGTAGGAAGCTATATTATTATCCCTGCTTTACCTCCTAGGCTGTTTGTTTATTCTGATGAAGATGAGTTCTAGTCGTAACGTATTACCTGTGCGAATCTGGGACAGACCCCGAGTTTTATGATATAAGAACATTTCCAAAGGGCACTATAATAAAAAAATATAACGTCATCAGTTATACGTCAATTATTCGATGTCTGGCAAGAAGACAGTAGCAAAGGTTAAAAGATTTATTGTCCAAATTTCGAAATATTGTGGTGAAAGAATCAAAATGCACCTCCAAAAGACTCATTTCGTAAACTGAAAAGGTACTACACTTCAGAACTTGAACCACCGATCTCCTGACTTGAAGACCATTGCCCACTACGCTCTAACCTTATGCCAATAACTAATAACATCTTAAATCTTGTATTTTGTACCATTTACATTTGTCATCCGGCGGCGCCTGCAGTCGTGACACAAAAGGCCGCCGACCTGGGTTCCCACAGAAGCCGCAATGGATCGCATGGCGGATGGTATGGTAAACGATTTTATAATAAGATGTAAATAATGAATTGTTCAGACTAAATACATGTTTTTCTCGACGGTGTAGGCAGAGCCATATCGAGTTGCGGTTGCTTTCCTAGAATAAATCAGTTATTCATTATCACTTTGAATTGAATTCACAGATGATATTATAAAAGACTAGGTGCGCCCCGCGGTATTCCCCGCGGTAAGTAACTCAACCCACGGGAACACTGCATTTTTCCGGAATCAAAGTAGTCTATGTGTTAAACCAGGATATAAGCTATCTTGATACCAAATTCCATCCAAATCCATTCAGCCGTTTGAGCGTGAAAGAGTAACAAACATACATACAAACTTTCACGTTTATATTAGTAAGTAGGATTGCCGCCCAACCGTATTATCGAAATTATACTGATGAATACATCAAAATGTTTATGACGTAATTACGAATCGTTTATGAATTTTAACTAAAATTCATTGATGCGGTCACAGAAGCTGTATTTTTTATGGAACAGGTAATTTCTATTGATCAATATAAACTGATTATTTTATGGCTTGTAAACGAATACCATTTGGTGCGTTAATCATTGAGTAGCACCGAGTTTAACCGCGAATCAAGTGAGAAATGAGAGTTAAGTGCAGCCAAAATATTCTTGACTTTTTATTGTAATTATTATTTCTGAGTTATTTAATAACAATTAATAGATAACTGAAACCAACCATGCAAAAAAATATCTAGTATCACGTTTTCTCCCTAGTATAAATAAAGCACGTCCCGGAACCTAAAAAGTATGAAGATAATCTTAGTCGTCGAAAAAGCCATATACAAATTACATGAGTATAAGGTTTTAACAGGCGCCTTACAATAAGTAAGTGTGATGTTGTTATTTTTAAGTTAACTCACGTAGTACCTAACCTAATTTTATTCAAGGTTCTTTATACTTTAAGAATTCAGTTGTTTTAACAAAATCAAAAAAGGTTCCGTAGGCAAAAAAATTATAAAAATGTATTTATCTTTGAAGTCTAATTAATTATTGGTATATGTGGATTTAAAGTTACTATTATGTAACAAAAGAAAAGAACAGGTTGATCCAAAACAAATATAAGCCTAGGTAGAGAAGGTTCCAGTAGCAGTAGAACTTATGCCAAGGTTGTTCGGGGATGTACTGCTATCATACCCATTTCTGCCGCCACAAGAAGTAATGCATTCGCATATCTGTGTTTCGGTTTGAAAGGTGTGGTTGCCGATGAAATTACAAGCACATGAGACGTTCCACCTTCATGTTTCAGAGTTACGGGCGCACACGATGCGAATTGGGTCTCTTTGTACCCAGGTAGCCTAAGTAGTACCTAAGTCGTATTGCTTGTTATGGGCCGAGGATACCACTTAACACCAGCTGGGCCATATGCTCGTTCCGTAACTATTACACATACAAAAAATATGAACACGCAAATATTATCATATTTATAGGATTCACGCAAATTGTAGTGAATGACGCAATGCAATATCATGCGACAAAGCTATAAAGGCCAGGCCAATTAAATATCGTCATTTGCATAGCCATGCACTTATCAATTGGACTTAAATGATACATTGGAGGTATCGAGTCTGTGGTACAATCGATAATATTAGTTCGTTGCTTCTTCCACTCAGGTTGGTCGTTTAGGATCAGACCCAATAAAAGAAAGAAAAGAAGAATGAAAGAAAATATATTTATTTTGACACAGACACAATATTATTTTCAACAATGTAATGAGACTAACTGATTAATGAAAACAAAATGTAAATTGGCAGTTGAAAGGTTGTCTGGAATAGATAGCTTCTTAGCGATAAGACCACCCATTGAACGTTTTATGTTTTATTTTTATTTGATTCAGGTGACGGAACGAACTGACGGCCCATCTAAGTCCACCATATAAGTGGTTACCGCCTTTATACAACAGCAACACGACTCGAAGTCCACGGAGGGCAATGGAGGGCATAATTATATAAACTTAAGTAATTAATTTACTAACATAGAGCTTAAAAATAATTGAAGAACAGTAGAAAAGTGGAAAATTAAAATGTTTAAAATATAACGCATTTTCTTAATATAATGGATATAACTATGTATGAATGCCACCTTGTACCACACGTAATTCCGTATGGCTAATCCAACGGTTGATTAAGGCGATCACGACGCAACGGTTTTCCACTAAAATTAAATAAATCCACGATGGCTCGGCTTTGTCAACTCGTGACTGTATCCAAGGTCAGAGTAATCAAGTAGCAGGGCTGTCTGATGCATCCACACCACACTATACCTGATACAAGGAAGTAATATCTTACTAAGCTTGAACAGTCATTGCATATTCATCACGTCATCAATATACTTATTCTGAAGTTGTTTGTTTTGTTCCTGAGATTCTTTTACGGAACGAGCAGATGGCGGCCCACCTGGTGTTAAGTGGTAACTTCTGCCCACAACAAAGCAATACTACTTGGACCCTCCCCTACTGAGGTACAAGACCCCGTAATACTGAGATGTGAACGTGGAATGTTTTAAGCGCCTGTAATTTTACCGGCAACCACACTTTCAGCCCGGAACACAGTAACACGAATGTATCACAGCTTGGCAGGAGTAATAGGTATAAGGGCAGTATTTCTTCGGACGAACTGGTGAAATTCTACTGCTATGTTCTGAGAAGGATTTTTTTCTGTTACCCTTATGGTCCATAATTTCTGTATATTTTCGCTGTAATCGGCGCCGATTTTAATGCCATTTTCGTATACCCATATGCCTATATTTTAATGCATTTCGTGTGAACAGACTTACTCTGTCCAAGCTCTAACTTTGTCTGTGTCGCATGTATTACAGAAACATAATTAGTATACACCAAAACACATCAGCACATCGTGTTGTTTTTACCTTAAGGATTTTTATCGGTATGAAGTCTCGGATTTGTCAGCCCTACCCACAGCTGACAATCAGGTAATCAAGCCACTGCGCTCAATGCTCATCTGAACAATCCGAAACGCGACATTGCGGTCACATTAGCGTTTTTTTACATTTAGACATTATAGCGAAGGACATTTTACTAATTTGGTCATCAGGTGACGGATTGCGAAATATTACCGCCATCACAGTTTCTTTGATTGATGACATAATGCAGCAACGTAAACGTGCAACGTTTAAATAAATAAATCTAAGAACAATGAACAAAGTGTCACTTAGAACAGTAACAAAACACTTATAAGTGATTTACTCTAGGCTTACATAGCTAATTAGCATCGTTCATGTGACAAAGTCACGACATGGCCATAATGATTACAATTCTGATATTCCTAGTAGTTTTGCTTGTGTTAAATTCCGAACATTTGTCATCAGTTTTCCTGGTTTTATTAGTTTAAGGAAATAATATCACTAAAAGTATTCCAAAACTCTGTGTATGGATGATTCTTCCCTATGGAGGGTCCGTTAGGTTTTGAGCAGGCACCAGACTTAGCTATAAGAAAGCGTGGTCTTGATTGATGATTTTTAAGTTGACTACTTGATATTTCCAAGCTACTTCTTTAAGAATGCAATGGAAACAAAGTTTTCATCTATTATCTATTGATGAATGTATGTTTCTAATTTTTCAGGCCAAAACTACTGCACTGACTTGGCTGAAATTTTGAATAATAGAAGTAACATTTAGGGTAGTTTTTGTCAGGTGCCAAGCGGGCAAATCCCCGATCAGAAGTTAGTTGTACCGAATTCTTCTTAATACGTATCAGCACCTAAATAAGCCAGTTACCGATGCAAATGTAACAACAATAACGAAATAAAACCGAAAAAGTCAGAATTTAAACTCCACTTATCCACTAATTCAGTTTGTTAGATCTGATATTCCAAACCCAAAAGAAGCTTTTTCATTTTTTCTTCACACCTTCGATTTAGTTCATTTACGGCCAATAAGCACCGTAGCCTCTAATCAGATGGTAAACGTCAAAGTTACGAAAAGAGCAGACTCGTAGTGATGAGGAGAGAATTTCTAAAGAGGACCATTAGAATATTTTTAACTGACTATTAAATTATAAAAAATTTGAAAACAGAAGGGCTCATTTAAGGCTCATTTATCTTGTAAGGCCTCTTGCCCAGTCTTTGTGACCAAATAAATAAAAACTTATGAAAGAAAGCTCTTCAGTAGAGGAAATTTTATTTGGGGGCCCACGTTGCTCGCGTCCGTAGGCGATTACCCTTTGAATCCCTACACGTGTCCCCTGGGTGGTGCGAAAGGAGCAACCCAAAGTAGCAGTAGAACTTATGCTAAGTTCGCCCGGAGAAGTACTGCCACCACAGCCAGTAATCTGCCGCCAAGCAGTGATGCACTCGTGTAGCTGTGCTCCGGTGGAAAGGGAGTGGGTGCCGGTGAAATTGCAGGCGCATGAGACGTTACTACCCGTCTCGGGGTGATGGACGCAACGCAATGCCACTTGAGTTATTTCGTACTTAGGAGGAGAGGACTTGAGTGGTATTGCTGTTGTCTATTGGCGGCGATTACCACTTAACATCAGGTGGGCCATCAGCGTTTTCCGTAACATAAGTCACATAAAAAAAGCGTGATAACTCGCTAGATTAAATCGCATAAAAAAACGATATGGGGCATCACTACGAATACCAACAGCGAGACAAACAATGATTCATGCATTTTGTAACATCCACTAATGACACAGAGTTCTAATTTTGCAACACAAAAAATGGATGCCATCGATCAAACGGTAAATTACGTAAAATACGTCTCTTGCTATTGTTCCTCAAAGAAAGGTGATTTGTATGGAGATAAAGATTAGATTATGATAAAGTGCTTTGCTTATAGATATTTTGCAACTTTATCTAATGGGAGTGAAATGTTATATACAATATACAGTGACGATTTAATAAGGGTTTTTTTTATGTAACTGAGTTATGGAACGAGTCGACGGCCCACCTGGTGTTAAGTGGTAACCTCAGCCCATAACAACCGATGCGACTTGCGTCCTCCCCTACTAAGTACGACAAGACCCAAGTCGTATCGTATGCACCCGTAACTGTGAGACGCGTAGGTGGAATGTCTCATGTGCCCGTAATTTCACCGGCGACCACACCTTTCAAACCGGAACCAGTCAGTCAGAACACAGTAACGCGAATGCGTCACTGCTTGGCGGCAGGCATGGGCATGATGGCAGTACTTGCCCAGACGAACTTTGCGTGAGTTCTACTGCACGTAAAATTAAAAGTGCCTTTATTGGAAGAATGTTAACCCCAAAAACACACAATGATAAGTTTTTACGCCTGATATTATATTTTGTATTAAATTAATCAAATTTTTTTTTTTTTTACTAAAACTCAACTTACAAATTTCACAAATCCTTTAGCCGTTTGACTGTGAAAGAATACCAAACATACATACAAACTTTCTTCTTTAAAATATCATATCTCTATATAGTGTGATGTCATAACATTTAAACTGCAACGTCAAAGTCACCTCGTGCCTCGTTTGCGCAAGTCACTGACTCACCGAATGTGGGCTTAGTAGGTTCTACGGTGTCGTAACGAGCCACTTGACTCGCCGGTGTCAACGCGCCCACACGCCAGCAACCGATACGATTATCGATAAAGCTACCATTTATTAAATGACTATATTTACGAGAAAGTATACATAGACTTTCATTTCCGCTTCATGGTATTTCAGGTTTGAATTGCAACCGACTTACTCTTGAAAGGTGAGATAGAATAAGCTACTACGACGGAGATAATTGAACGTAACTTTTCTGTGAGGGTTCAACTAAAATTCGTTGAACGAAGGTTTTATAACGCTTATTTCCTTCACCATATAAAACAGTGTTTTTTTTAATAAATGGCATTGAAATAAAAAAAAACATAAAATAATAATAAGAAGAGAAAACAATAATAAATAATAATAATATAATATATAAATAAGTATTAAACAAATTAAATATTACGCGTTCATTTTAGTTGTTTTTAGCTAAGTTCGGTTCTAACTTTTTAAAATTAACACAAATTGTGTATTTCATAGAGAAATGCAGACACTTGTCTGTTGGGTTAATTGTAAATAAAATAAAATAAATAAAAATTAACATTATTAAAATCGTATTCAATAATAATCAATAAAAGAATATAGATATTAAAGAGAAAAAGTTGAGATTGTAAGTGAAATATAATAATAAATTTATTAAGAATAAATAAAAGAATAATAACAAGAGTGGTAGGACAGTTTCTAACTTATAAGTAGATTACTGACTAAAACATTCATAAACTTGCAACATCAGCGTATCTGTTTTAACATTAGTGCACTAGATAATGCATTGGCAGTGCATGGCCGCGCAAACCGTCGACTAAATCGCGGATTATCTGATAGTTCATTGCAGTGATAACCACAGCTCCTTATACGGGGCGTTAACAAAGCTGGTTTACTATATATGTATATTGAAGCGTTGGCGGTGACTGCATGATAATAGCAAATCGCATTATTCTTAACTTGTAGTCGGCAGTTAACCGGGATCGAGTTACTAGGTAACTTTCACAGGAACTTTAAGCTATCTTATGGGTTTAATATAACACTTTGAAAATTTTAGTTTTCGTCGGTTTTTCATTTTTTATAAATCCGTGTCTTTATATAATAAATAAATAAAATAAATAAATAAATATTGGTGGACGCACAGCGCCATCTAGCCCCAAAGTAAGCTAAGCATAGCTTGTATCATGGGAACCAGACAACTGATATAATACATATATACTTTTTTGTCAATACATACATGTTAACACCCAGACACAGAACAAACATTAATGCTCGTCACATAAATGTTTGTCTTGGGTGGGAATTGAACTCACGATCTACAGCTCAGAAGAAAGAGTATGTTTTTTTTGGTAAACAAAAGAATCAGGGAGCTAAATTGAAGAAAACGCGAAATTATGACTGTCATAACACTACAAACCCAAATTTTACACTTCAAAATTAAAATTACACTTTAGCAGAAAATTGTAACACAGCTTACCTGTAACTTGACTTACATTGAATTTCACACCTGATTTTTCATTGCCAGCCCTCTTAAAAGGAAAAGTGACATCAGATTTTGACATCTTGGCAAATGTCAAAATCTGATGTCACTTTTATAACTGTCAGCGCATTGTTACACCAAACCACGAGTCCTTCATACGCCAAATCAAAATTAACAACAAAAACGCTTCCTAGGACATAACGTCTGATATTTGGACAACAATAGCAGTATGTCATGCCAGGCCCACATTAACTTTAATGGCGTGACCACGACTGATTTGGTGGTCTGTCATAGTTCAAGGTCTAAGAGACCGTGCACAATTTGTACAGATTCGCTGCGACTTATGCAAGTCTCTCAATGAATCTGTGAATGGATAAAGTTGAAATTACATGGTAATTGTTGTTTTGTTTACTAGGCGTACGCGTGCGGTTTCACTTGCGTAAAGTTTGTTTGAGTGTATCTATTTATTTATTTTTGGTTAAGGAAACAATTATTCCCCCTAACCAGTCATTTTTCAATTTATTTATATTTCATTCCACACTTCATCATGCGGTCTGTCCTATAGCGGAGTTAGGAGAGCATGGCGTGGTGGCCAAGTGGTACGGACTACGATTTTAAAATTAGTTGGGCAAACCACGACGTGTGACCGACTTAAAATTATTTATTTATATATATTTTTGTTGACATTTCAATCAGCGCCATCTGGCTCCAAACTAAGCTAAGCATAGCTTGTACTATGGGAATCAGATGAATGATAGTATACTTATTTTTTTTTTAAATACATACATTAAATACATATTAACATCCAGACGAAGAACAAACATCTATATTCGTCACACAAATGTTTGTCCTGGGTGGGAATTGAACCCACGACCTACAGCGCAGAAGGCAGAGTTACTACTTGTACTGAGCTCTGTCTGAGGCGTGTCAAAACTGAAAAGAGAGCAAAGAGATAATAAAATATCAATGTTGTTCGTCTCTTCCGAACAATTTGGAGTAGTAATAGTAGTACTTAGTAGTAATAGTAGTAGTAGCTCTTAATCGCATTAAAAAGCCCCAATGTACACACTCCTAATAATTTTTACCTTTACTACAACGTTAATAATGTCCTGAGGCTAGCGATTGAGACAATTACAACTTATTGTGCCCCTCAGTCGAAAACATTGTGACTAATAGTAGTAACTATCACTTGAACGGCGTATTAATAAGATATGGACTTTATTGTGATAACCTAAAGTTCAATATAGCTCGTTTTATTTCGACATTCCTGTAGGTATTTGAAGACAAGATCTACCAAAAATATGTACTTTGAAATACAGGCTTTGGATTCAATATCGTTTGTTAGTTCTGTATATGATATAAAGTAGCATCAGTAAAGTGATACGTATGTGCAAATGTTTTCTGACTTAACGCCGCCGCTGGGATTTTTAGAATTGTGTGATTTACGTCCAAATTGCTCTGGTTTTGCGTGATGGAAAGACAAAGTCGTGCATATTATTTGTGTGAATCAACATTAATATAATTCTCATAGTAACATTTACCAGCCTCTAATGTTTTCGATGCAGGGTCTATTCTCGATACGCGAGACTGTTGAATTACCTAATATATTAAATTTACTTGTAGTTTTCTCAGCTAAATGCTGTCATCAAACCTATGTCTGCCGGCTAACTGTCGAATCCTATTGCACGGGCGCAATAGGATTCGACAGCTATTATTATTAGCTATTGCTATTGCTATTTGAGTTAAGGACGAAACTTCTCGTGTGTTTGTAATTTCTCCAACAACGCTCCTGAAGCTGGAACACAGTCATGCTGGAGTACTCAGAATATTTATAAATATATGAATGAATGAATTAAGGGCCCGGGATGTCTAAAAGGAGAGTTTCCAAAGCAGATGACTAAATCCTAACAATTGAAATTAGCAAAAAAAATAACTTTTTCCGAACCCGAAACATAATTGAAAATACTTTGCTGAATAAAAAAAGAAATGTGAGCCGTCACGGGACGCCTGGCAGATGTGAAACATCGACATTATTTTGTAAAAGTAATATGCAACGCACGTTGGGTCGACGACATCGTAAAATCTGCTGGAAAAACCTGGACGAGAGTGGCGCAGAACAGATTGGGCTGGCAAAAGAAAAGGGAGGCCTATACCCAGCAGTGGGCCATTACAGGCTAGGATGATGATGATGAATATGCAACGCATGCCGTGGCGACGCGTCGCCACGCCAGAAATCGGTTTTACGTGCGGCTATAGATGTTTCACATCAAAAAGTCGTTCAAAAATAACTCTAGTTTGCTTTAAGTACACCTCTGACCACCCTTCCACTATTAAAAACTTTTCCTGGTAGTGGGTCCCAAGGTTATCTGGAAGGGATCGCTTCATAGTGACAAAAACGCCCATTGTACTAATAAGTTCTAAGATTTCTTTATTGTTAATATTATCTTGTTTTAAGTATTTTAACTGTTATTATTATATGAAAACAGGGCAAACAGACAATAAGCTTCAGTCAGACGTCCCATTTGATAATGGTAATCTCATTTCTATGTTTCGCATCTCAGTCTCGTAATTTGGAACTAAATCTGACATCAACTCGGCACTCAATCTAAAATGTTTAGTTCCACAATCGAGAGTGGGTGGTGCTAAAACTTAACGACTTTAGTTGATAGCATCTGATAATGCAATGTGGCAATAGGAGTGTTGACTTTTGAAACAGCAATATTATGATTGCTCCGTTACTTCATTCGAAGGCATCTGATATTTGTCAGTAGGGTACTGAGGTAGATTGTTGCCCATTATTACAAGTTTTTATTGTTTTTTTTTGTATAGGTCAAAATTTACAAATTAATTTTAGAACAGTTCTCTCCAAGCGATTGAGTCGAAATTTGTAGCCTGTGTTGAAAAACGTATTTTTCATCGAAAACTACGTCCTTCATTTACTTTAATTACACGTACAAAACCTGTCAAAAAACAGAAAAAAATATCAATAAAGTGTTAATCCAATTACAGAATGCACAAAAAGTATCAAAATCATCATGATGACGGGATATTCCACACCCAAAGACGAAAACATAGCAATTAAATTATCAACACGACACACCAGGTAAATTTTGAGGTAAAAAATATTTTCCCATAGCGAAGACACCAAGTCATCCATACATAATCGAGTTTGCAAGAAGTAATAAACAATCAAAAGTCAACGAGACTATGACTCAATGCACCGTGCCTCTAGATTGGCTGGTATACACAATTTTGGCCTTAGCGTACCGCATTTATGTTCCCACGTCCTATTCTTGGTAAACGAGAGTAAAAGTACCATGTAAACAATCTCAAGAATCTTTGATTTCGGTCATAAAATACTATTTATCTACTAATTCGGATTTTTCACACCTTTCTGAGTTAGCTAAGCGCCGGAATCGCAAGACTCGTAAAAAAAGTGTAACAGCACATTTTATGATTTGTTTTCTTTATTTTAGTCTACGTAGTCAGATGTTTTTGTTAATCGGAATGTTGAATAGAATCCTCACAGAATAAATTTAGCGTATATTTTTATTAGAAATATCATCTCAAAAATCAACACGCGTTCAAACACGTAACAGGGGTAGAAAAATAGATTGGTTTATTGTTTTGTCTGTCTTTGCAAATCAACAAAGTCAATTTAATTTGTATATATTACATTCACCAACCGCTTGGTTCTTACCATTTGCAAAGACACAACCCTAATATATAAACCTATTAGAATGTCTTATTATTTCTCACTCAGTTAATGTACATTTTTTTTTTATGTAATACAGTTACAGAACGAGCTGACGGCCCACCTGGTGTTAAGTGGTAACCTCAGCCCATAACAAGCGATGCGGCTTGGGTCCTCCCCTACTAGGTACGGCAAGACCCAAGTCGCAACGTATGCGCCCGTAACTCTGAGACGTGTAGGTGGAATGTCTCGTGTGCCTGTAATTTCACCGGCAACCACACCTTTCAAACCGGAACACAGTAACGCGAAAGCGTTACTGCTTGGCGGCAGAAATGGGCAAAAATACATACTTTCGCACTGTGAATGTTGCTATTCTATGTTTTGACATGATTTTCATAGACAATTTTTATATTTATAGCATTTCGTAGAATTAATATCCTCTAGTATTACCGGCGTCGCAAGTTTAATTTTATTCGAAATCGTAAGTACCTACCTACAGTAATAATAATAATAATATACAAAAAAATAAACAAAAACTTAAATAATATCAAGAATAACCGTCGATTCCTTCGAAAAAAATAGGTTTCTCTTAAACCTAGATGCAATAGCGTGTACCTAAGATGAGCATAAGAAACCTGTTTCGTCGATTTTTAGTACCTTAGGTATTGTTAATAAAATATCTTTGAATCATTTATATAATATTAGCAGAGAAATGAAATGATAGAGAAATATGCCAATAAACTAAGGGCTTTTTAAATACCGTCGTATTTTTTATTTGGAAATGTTTTTAGATTAATAAATATTCATTTTATATCATTTTAATTAATAGCAGTTCTGATACAAAGTTGAGATTTCATAGTATCATAAACATACGATGTCGCTTCGATACTAATAGTATAGTTACTAAAAAAAGTGACGTGTCAATAAGTTATGGATTAACGGCAGTTAATATTTATCGATAATGAAATTTATCGCTCTATAATTGTTTAGTAGTGATTGTTTATGTGAAAATTTATAGTTGCCGACAGATCGCTATGTTATAAAGTATTTAATAAAATAAATATTAAAATGTTATTACTAGGTAATTGACCCCAGACTTTGGTAATAAACACGGTTTAGATGGGGGGGACGGGGGGGGGGGGGGTGGGGGGGGTTGAATTCAAATTCTGCGGTAAAGGCTTTTCAGTTGAATCACCTGTTGTTTGCTAAATACTGTAGTAGATACTTTAATTTTATAATTTATTCGAGCAGTCGCTTTTTACGACCCATTTTATAAATTTTTCATTTTCTATATTAAATTGTGTTTGATATAAGGTTCACGCATTTCATATTGTGATCTCAATTTACCCCTATAATACACATAGAAATAACTGTGTGGTAATAATACTCTGTCACTATCTGCGTTGCACAGTATAAAACTATAATGACCTTGTGGGTCACACTATCGTGAAAACGTAGACGTGACAAGTGATGAGGTTATCAATGTCTAATGGCTAACAGTTTTCGGTAAATCATTACTTAATTTTCACATAGTTAGAAGTTATGAAATTCCTATTCCAGCAGGACCAAGCTTTTTCCTTAAAGTTACTAAAATAAATATTGGTGAACATTTCCCTTGCGTTTAGATCCAAAACATGTAAAGCTATAGGAACCAGATAACCGATGTATTACTTAATTTATTATACACACGAATAGTAGTTTTTTCTTTTATTGATTTTAGTATCGATATCCAAGTTTTAATTTTCGCTTCACTGTTTGTAGTGCCAAGTTAACTGTCTGATTGCGACAAATTTGATGCCAAACCAAAATGGGCGCATCGGTCTTGAGTTTTTTTTCCCAATACGGTTACAGCGCACATTAATTCTGCTTTTGAGACGAACGTGTTGACTGCCGCCGAATAATTATTGCTTATTTTTATAGATTGTTCGATGCGAGCGGTTGGTGTGAGTCATATGAATTCGCGACTACTTACTGGGTGTGTCTCAATGGATTTGTTGGCAACAAAGCCCATCTGACCCCAAAATTGATGAGATAACTGAAAAGTAATTAAGTTGTATCACTTATGAACTGCCTTGGTTTCTGAACAAATGAAAACTAAACAGCATCTATCTCTGGCGTGAAGGAAAAAGCATACGTTTTGGAGCTTTCATAATTGATTTTAGTTTAGAATGCCAACTGCATCAGGAGTGTTTTATCTGCACCGATAATTTAACGTGTCCAAAGAACGGATGCGCTCAGTTGCATAATACACCCATCTGAGTGATGGACGCTGTGAAAGCTGCTGAAGCTAACCGTTGTAATTAACTAACATTTTAGGAAAAACTAAGCAATTCATAAAGCAGAATTTTATTTCTTAGGTTATTTTTTTTTTTTTTTATTCGTCGACTTAAAACTTTGCCGACAGTTAATCTAATTGAAGATATCTCTTTTTTATAACTTTATTTTTATATTAAATACTCAGACATTGTTACCGCAATATCCTACAACTTGTGCCAATCAACAAAAAGCGGTCTCCCACGGTTATTACGACAAGTGCTTTATCTCAGTGCTAATTTGTGCACGTTTGAGTTTTTGTACAATTTGCGACGTTACTGCGCCCGCGCATATCTACTAGGAAATCGATTTCGCCTAATGGTATTTATTGGTCGTACTATGTTACAGTGCGGACAAATTTTCTGATCCATACATTTAAATTAATGGATCAGATAATTTGTCTAATAATATAACTGGGTCATAAAATCTAATCTGAGTTATTCTTAATTAAACTAAGCTTTAGTTCTCTTTCATAAACTCAAAGAATAAGGAATACTCAAGCAATCGTAGTGAAAATTTGTTTATTTCCTAAATATCGTAAATACCAAATTTAGCTTTTGTAAATAGATAAACAAGTAGGTAGGTTGTATTTATACATATTATATGTATGTGTTGTATGTGTGTATGTGTATTACTGAGTGGTTATTTAATTCACATGATAAATTTACATACACTAGTCTCCACACTAGGATTCCCTGTGTCGTGGGTGATCCAGGAGAAAACAGTGTTCAGGTTGTAATCTATTACGATAAACTTAAAATATTTTTCATAATCATTATCTTAAACGGATTCTATTATCACAGATTGTCACAAAGGTACGGAAATATTATGGACGGGCGTAGAGATAACATTTAATTTAAGGCTTCTGATAAAATATTTGTTTACAATTTTATAAACATCACGTTACAGATAAGTTGGTAGCACTATACTAAATCATAAAGTGAACTAGGAAACTGATACTAAGGTCAGCTCCATCATGATTTTCACGCAAATATCATAATGATAATTTGTCAATTTACACTGCATTTGGCATTCTGCAATATAATCGTGATTTTTACGGGTCATTATGGGTGATTATTCGTTGCAAATACTTATTTTTATAATGCTTACTCAATGCCAATGTACCTCGTGATAAATTTATTTGTTGAACGCTGTACATTACGCATGCGAATGACGCTCAGGAGTTATTTTGTTTAAGAGTTTATTTTAAAAAGGATTTAATCCTTATAAATTTATATACATTTTAATTTTGCTAGCCAATACTCACATTATATAAAAGCAAATAAAACGTTTAAAGAGTTACATTATGTTCGTCATAAATTATTACATTAAATAGCTTATTAATACAATTAAAGTGATAGGTCCTTATGATCGCAAGTCCTTAAAAGAGACAGCTAATCAAACTCCGTACCTCACTCAACAAAAGGAATTTAAATTTAATTTCCTTCGACACTTTTCAATAAACAAAGCAGCTGTCTCTCCAAATATCAAATTATTCAAGCCTGTGATCCTGGACAAATATTTCAACAAAAGTTGTTTCCTTTGCCCCTTTTGTTGTGTCAAAGCATACTTGATCCGCGGCTAAATAAATTGTACGGTTATAGTTCTGGAAAAGCGGAAAAAGCTGTGGGAGGCGGTAAGGCAAATATTTGAAAAGTTGGACAAAGTTGGGAGCACCTGCGGTCACCCTATTGTCCACTTGGCTGGGGAATGACTAAGAGTTGATAATTCACCGTTATTTGGAATAGTTGCTGTGATTTTCTGATACCCACTTTTGGGAGAAGACGATGGCTTCCGAAATACAGTTTTTAACTAGTTCGGGAGCCAAAAACTTCAAAGCAATTGATTGTACAATGATGGTAAAACAATAAAGATGATTATTATTATTATTATTATTTTGTTTTTTCGATGCGGATCCAGTAGATGGCCCAGCCGTGTTTAGGTTTAAATCAGGAAGATGTACGAATGAACATTTGACTCATCTAGTTATGTCGTCAAATTTTAATACCCAATTTTCAGATCAGTCAAATTAAGTTCAAGATTAGCAACCTGAGCACCGTAGCGCGACTATCCAATCTTCTGTCACACTAATACGATTCACGTCACAGTTGTCAACTCCACAGTATATACCGCGTACGTAACGCACTCTTTTCTACCCCTTATTTTATTTCGCGACTCAATACGTTCTCTATCGGCCCTTCGCCTCAAGTGTTTCCCTTTGAGTCTCAGGGCGAGTGAGAAGAATACAAAGCGAGCTTTCAACCCTCAAGTGTCGAATGACCTTTTCTTTCGCCATTTTATTAGTTGTCGTACGTGGCCCGTAATTGCATTACGTTTGGCCGAAATATCAAAGGGTAGATTTATATCCCAGACCTTTGTTTGGTTTGGTGTGCAAAAACATTGTTTTTCTTCGAATTTCGGATATTCACATACAGAACATTTATTTAAATACGACTTGTATTTATAATACAATTGTAATGTTTCTTGCATTTATTGCCATTAACACAGCCTTTACCTTATAATATAACATTAGCTATTACTTCCCTATTGTTTGCCGGATCAAATTCAGGAGGTACCTAATAAAGAAGAAATAAGGAGGAATGTTATCCGGTTCCACATGTTTTGAATAAACTTTGATTCCATCAGTCAGTGAATTGGAACTGTAGTGCTATCTATAGATCTTTGGGAACGGTATTAAGATAGTTCAATTTTTTTTTTTTAGTATTATTTACTTATATATCTCTACATATGTGGTCTTCATTCGCTGTTGTAAAATAAAATATCTCCAAAATCTCAAATTTTTTACGTTAAACATTACATAATTATAACTTATATTTTTACTCAGGATGTACCTAAACCCTTTATCCAGTTTTCAGTCTCATAGAAAATAGAAAAGAGCCTCTTTGAGGCGCACTTAAATCCTTTCACCACACTGATTCGAAAGAACCATGACTCGATTGCAGTACAGTACCCATAGAACTACCAAAGGTCAAAAAATATATCCAAAGAAGGTTCTTGGTAAGATATTGTAGTAAGCTTTCATATAGACTATTTCAAATCATAAACTGTATCTTAAGATGTAGTTAAATTAATCTCATATTGTTATCTCAACAAAATGATCGTTATAGGAGACTGCTTTGACCCGCCCTAGGCGTCGTTTCCGCCCTACGAGTACTGTGACTAGGTGAGTTCCAAACATGTGAAGTACAGATGATTCACTCAACACATCTATTACCAAACTGATATTACTAAGTAAAAGAAAGTACTAAGAATAAATAACTGCTGTTTTCGGAAAAAAAATTGCTTATTGCATTTTTGTAGTGTGGATGTGCTTAAAAATAAGTGTTTTGCCTATTGAAAACTGAAATTCAGTTTAGAATAAATAGGCGCAATAAACATAACAAATCATTTCGTAACACATCAATTATCAATCATCGTGTTTTTCCTCATATCCTTACCTGTTCAATGTCCATGATTTCAGTTAAGCCTGTGCTGAAAATCAGCGCTGGGGATCTTGTATCCCTCAGCACACACTCAGTACAGAGCAATGTACACGATAGCGATCCGCCAAGGAATTTCATTTTTAGTTAAATTTTTACTAGTTTTATATGTAGTGATCAGTGTTGTGTGCAGTTTTGGGAAAACAAATTATTTTCTTTCTTTCTTCTTCCTGTCAAGCATCGTAACGATTGTAGTCAATGAAGAACCACAGACATTAAGTAGTGACAGGTAATGTCAAAGACCAATCAAAGATTTAAAAGGCACATTTATATATCCGAGCCAGTCAATGTAAGCTCTCGTTTGTATTTTGTTCCCCGACTCTAAAAAGTGAGTCTTTTTCTTATGCCACACAGTTATGGAACGAGCCGATGGCCCACCTGGTGTTAAGTCTTGATTATCAGAGACACAGTCACACAGGAGTCTAGAAGGTACTACATAGGTACAGTCTATCTTTAAGCTAATCTGTGTTCCACCTACGCGAGTTCCTCGGGGCCTGATCCCGTGTCTAATCCTGAAGACAATGCCAGCATTTAGATATTGTTAAATACAATAATGTGAGGCACTTCATACGTGCTAATGTTGTTGGGACTCAATAGTGCATATTCCTGATACTTAAAGCTAAACTATTGCTTCTATGAAAGAGTGGGAATACATTTTTCAACATAAAAGAGGTGATAGCGCTTTGGATAATAATGTTATTGATTTGGATGGTCTTGGTAAAGACTCCTGAGCTTTTGTATCTTGAAGGAAAGTATTTAAATCATTATTAAGGGCTTAGCTTTCATCATGTTGATTTTGATAAGTAAATAGTACATTATGGACCTATGTACATTACAGCGTATATTATGTTTGAATTGATATAGATGATTCCTCAAAAATAGAAACTGTATGGGTGTAAGTGCTTTCTTGTAAGTCTTTCTACTTAATAAGTTAGCGTGGAAAATATGGTGGGTTTAAGTTTTTTATGCAATAAAGTTACGAAACGAACAAATGAACCACCTGGTGTTAAGTGGTAACTTCTGCCCCTAGCAAGCAGTACGAACTGGGGCCTGCCCTACTTAGGTAGGTACAACAATATCCAAGTCGCATCGACTACGCCCTTAACTCTGAGACGTGAAGGGGAATGTCTCGTGTGCCTGTAATTTATCGGCTGCTTTCCTACCTTTCCTACCTTTCAAACTAGAACAAAGTAACGTGAATGCATTACGACTTGGTGGCAGATATGGGTATGGTGGCAGAACTTCCTCGGACCAGCTTGGCATAACTTATTTTGTTCAGGATTATGTGTGTGATAATTATGCTAAATTATTAAGTGGAATGTTTTTATTTCGATTTTCTTGACTTGGCTTTTGGATTCGGACTGTCTCACAAAGATTAAGTCGAAATTTGCTCTATCGCATAAGTAAATTACATACATGATTACATAATTACCTAAAGCTTGGATACGTCATAATTTCACTACATAGCCAGAAAGTCCAAAGCTTGCACACAAGTATTCTGTCTCTAGTTCTTTCAATAGAAGTAATTCGCAGATGGTTATTCGTTTAACTGCTTCAATTTGTCAATGCGATTACCGTTGGCTCCCAGGAATTGCGAAACTTGACAAGCCGCGCCATCTGACCCGCTTACGTGACAACAACCAACATTGCACTATCACGTCTCGACAGAATAATGGACGCTTCAAAATTATAATAGGAGCGATTTGCTACTTCAACTATTGCGGGTAAGTAATTATGTTCGTGATTTCGCTTGCGACTGTCCCTTTTACTAGCTCGGTATACACGATTGTTCGTATTTTCCTTTCCTCTATAAGAACGAGAATAAATTATAATAATAAATAAATATTGGTGGACATTTCGCACAGCGCCATCTAGTCCCAAAGTAAGCTAAGCATAGCTTGTATCATGGGAACCAGACAACTGATATAATAGGTACTTTTTTTTTTTGGAAACACATACCTACATATAATACATATTAACATCCAGACACAGAGCAAACATCTATGTTCGTCACACAAATGTTTATCCTGGGTGGAAGTCGAACCCACGACCTACAGCGCAAGGGTTACTACCAACTGAGTTGTGAATCCAGTCAAGGCAGAAGGACTGTACTCCACTTTATTTTCATTGAATGTTTAGAGAAATAGGTAACTATTGATGAGCATTCATACCGATACATCTAACCCCTAACAGCATAGCTTGCACTATTGGAACCAGGTAATAGTGATATAATATTGTAATATTACCACCCAGACACAGAACAAACATGGGTCATCAATCAGGTGGGACTCGAATCCACGACCTACAGCCCAGAAGGCAGAGCTACTACCAACTGATCTGTGAGGCTGTCTAGTGCTACTTATCTATAATAATGTAATGGGTGAACCTAGTATAGTCATTTTAATCACCTTTCGGCTATCCACTAAAAGGGCAGCGGAGTGAAATGTATAGAATAGCGGCCCGCGGCCCGCGGCCGTCGCGCCCACGCGCAGATGAGCTTATACGTCTCCTGTCTCGTATTGAATGGGATAACATAAGGGCGAACGTTCACATGACGGTTTCTTGGAGTCAGTTGTTTAAGAAATTAAAGCTCTTAGCACTTGACTGGCCTTATAGCTATAAGGCAGACTTACTACCAACTGAGATGTAAGGCCAATCAAAATTTTTTTTTCTTTGTATCATTATATGCTTTGAATTTGAATTTGAATATAAATACATAAAACCGTCTGTATCTTTAAAATTTAAGCACTGCTATGTGCATATATGGCTCATACCTAACTCAGCATTGCATAGCGAGCATAGCGTGGCTACCTAAGCTTTTTTCTGGCTATAAACGCGAATACGGTAGGCAGAGCTTCAGCGAGCCAATTTTACTTTGTAGGTTAAACTATCATGGGAACGTAGACGTGGCACGGGGTGAGCTTATCACTTTCTTTGTTTTCTCACGAATAACTCGGCTAACACATTCTTCTAGTCACTCATTCCTCAATAACCCGACAGACAGGACAAATTGTATACCTAAAAATTACCACAAGCGCGGGTGAAATAATATTTCAACTTAGTCAAAAGTCTTTGTTATTTTGATATACTTTATAATTCTGAGACATACTTAGTTTTTGAGTTAGTTTCATGTAAATTTGGCAGTTAGATTTGCGTTTATGTCGCTCCGTCTGCGAAGTCCTAAGGGCCGCAAGCGAGCCTTACGCGGATGCGGCCCAACCTAATAATTTCTTAATGTCATGCGCTCTGAAGGGAATTATTGTTTTCTGTAACAATAATACTGCGATCGTAATGCAGATTTGGCTGTGGCACTCACTGACGTTTCGCATTCAATTGTGTTCAGCTGGTTACGGCAGGGTCTAGACACTGTCTTCAACGAGAGCACGGTGGCCGAGTCGTACATACCCAGAGTTTCAATCCGTATGGCACTGGTTCGAATCCCGAAGTGCACAATTGAGTTCATTTGCTTAAAAAATTATGCACTAACCTAGGAAAATTTTTTACGAAAAAAATTAGAAAAGAACTAGAATTTCGAAGGCTTTTATCTTTTCGCCACATTGTTTCGAGAGAGCCAGTGAAATGTTTTGTATTAGTTTTCAACGAAGAATATGCACCATTTATGATATATTTAAATGATGAAGGAAGTAAAAATCCATATTATTTTTTCCAATATTCTCTAAGAAATCAGTAGAAAAGAATAGAACAGAAGAAAATATATTACATTACTAATCGTTTAACACATTTTCTACTTCTCTGCAGGCTCGTTCTGCTACTAGTATCACTAGTTCTCTCTAACCAGTGTGGTGAAAGGATTCAAGTGCGCCTCGAAGTGGCTCCTTTTGCGCGCATCCTTATACATTTATTATAAATATATAAATAATAATATATCAAAGAAAATTTCGGTACTTGAACGTTTTTACCAAGTGTATGTATGCGATTTCATGACTCATTCATCCGATTGTAGCACGGCTTCAGCACAGCCTTGAAAGGACGTTCCATCGCCGCCAATCCATCCCTGAGAAAGATCTAAGATTAGAATTAATAGCGGTAGGCGTGTATATTATTGTTATTTAAAAGCTGTTGGCTATTAACTTGTTATATCTACGTCGGATCGTCACGAACGCTTTAATGTTACCGTGCTTATGCTGACTATTGTTGGGAGTTGCGAAGTCGATTGTGTTGCTAATGGTAAGGAGTCGTTTGGATATTGTTGCTGCTGGCAGGAAGCAATAGAACATTTTAAATTTCTATTGCTTCCTGCCAGCAACATCAATCTATTTGGTATAAATGACGTTCCGATTAAATAAAAAAAAAAAAAAAGAAATTTATTGAAAAAAAGGAAGTCCTCCATTAGGTTTTCTTGTCTTCTTGTTCTTCTCTTCTTCCCCATGAAGGGTCGGATAGGGTTTGCACAGGCGTCAAACTTAGCGATAAATACGCGTGATCTTATGTTTTGAACATTATTGACGTTTTCAAGCCAAGTTTATGAATTCTATGGAAATAAAGTTTTAGATTTTAACTTTGACTTTGATTTGATTGTGTTTAAATAGCCTCATAGCTCAGTTGGTAGTAACCCTGCCTTCTGCGCTGTAGGTCGTGGGTTCGATTCCCACCCAGGAAAAATATTTGTGTGACGAACATAGATTTCCTCAGTTTGTTCTGTCTAGGTTTTGATGTGTATTATGTGTATGTATTGACAAAAAAGTAGGTATTTAAGTATTATATCACTTGTCTGGTTCCCATGATACAAACTACGCTTATTTTGGGCCTAGATGGCGATATGTGAAAAGTCCACCAATAATTTGTTTATTTATTTAATTATCTCTTGAATAATCATTCTTAGACGGTTAAGTAAATTTCAATGTTATATGCAGACTCGCGAAAGCACTATTCTTTATAGTCGAAGCTGTATCAAGCTTATTTCGGTATTCCGGTGACTAGCCGTAGAAGGGATGGTTTAAAGAGCTTTTGGATCTCTAACCCTTATGAACGTTAGTAGTATTTTTTAATCCACCCTCTTTCAATAAGATTTAGTTATCGGTGTAGTGTAATAAATAAATATCGTGATGAAACTTTAATTAATTGTAATACACTTATTTAATTGTAATGCCAAATTCGTGATTTTAATTAAGTCGATTAATTAAATTTAAGAATTACACAAACCAAATGATCATTAGCTAATAGTTATAATTTATAATAATGTATTAATTTTAATTAAAATTCTAGTTAAAATAATATTAATAATTTTGTATAATAATTATCAAGAGAAAGGGCTATTCCTGCCTATAGCAATAGCTATAAGATATTTTAATTATTTATTATTGCGTGTAATTTTACCACCTACACTTTTCAAATGCCAACCTCAAATCAGTAATGTGAGTGCTGCACTAGTAGCAGATGGCAGATATGGGTATGGTGGCAGTACTTACCCGTCGAACTCAGCCCATACAGTTGCTTCAACTGCTATTTCATCCAAGTTTTGATACTAAGCGAATCTTGCAGGTTCTGATACTCATTGTAAATCATAGTTAAAACGAATCCAGGTATTATTGAGGACTATTTGCCATAGATGCAACGAATCATAGAATTCGTGGAACCTCAGGAGAAAAATTGAATATTGTCTGTACGTTCTGTGGAAGTGAAAGCAAAAAGGTGTTTATTGCAAAATTAAATCTCAATCAA
This sequence comes from Chesias legatella, assembly GCA_947359385.1. Classification (NCBI taxonomy): domain Eukaryota; kingdom Metazoa; phylum Arthropoda; class Insecta; order Lepidoptera; family Geometridae; genus Chesias; species Chesias legatella. The sequence continues at coordinate 2,990,322 of OX375772.1, forward strand.
TCGTGACAAGAAAATGCAGGATAATAGCGTACGTATACATACAATCGAAAGGGTCGGTCTGTCTATCACAACGACTTGTAATTACATTTCCCGACGCAGCCGGCGAATTCTCTGTGTCACGCCATATGTCCCTGAAGTGGGAGTGGATTAAGGATCGTTGAAAGACCGCTGAATTCATAAAAAATGGATCAAGACAGTAAGGTACTGTTCCTCCCTTGCCTGGAAAGTTTTTAAGTTTCAAATGTTTTAGCTTAGCTTAAAACATTTTTGGGAATTTGTGCTTTGACATAAGCAATCGCGAAATCGATTCTACTTGTAATAAAAAGAGCTAAAGATAAAACAATAAAAATATTTGTGTGTCATATGAAAAATCTCTATTTTGTTTGTTAAATAGTGATGTATAAGTTATTTACACTGTAGTATTTTGTAAAGGAATTCCATTGCAAATGTAAACTTAATCTATTACACGTATTATCTTGTTCCTATGTGTAATTTGTGCTGGTATAAATAAATAATATCTGACCCCAAAGTAAGCTAAGTCTAGCTTTTATCAAGTAAACCAGACAACTGATATAATACTTATATACTTTTTTGCAAATACATACATTTTATACATACTGACAACCAGACACAGAACAAACATCTATATTCGTCACAAATATTGGTTATGGGTGGGAATCGAACCCATAACCTACAGCGCAGGAGGCAGGGTTACTACCAACTGAGGTGTGCCAGTTACAAAGAAGTGTTTTATCTATCTTACTCGTATCTATCTGTAACATGAAAATAAAATAGAAACTAACATGACATTGCACAGTTACAAATTCTGTAGTCTTCCGTTTGCCACGATCCACAACTCATCACAAACGAGGGTAGTGTTACGACAACAAATTGCCGAGAAAAATAACCTTACAAATGACACCTGGGGAGGAAAACAAGAAGATTCCGGTCATCAGCGCAGTCACGTGCCAACAAATACGCACGTGATTTATTCGACGATATGTCATCCTTAATCTGGCTCTGTGTCGTACCCCTTAATGTTTGAAGGACACGCTTCTCGCGTTTCTTATGGTGAAGGCGTAGTGAGATCTGTTTGTAGAAAAACAAGTGAATTAATTCTTTGTTTTGATGATTAAAGACTGAAGACACACAAAATACATATAATAATATATGTATTCACAGTATATAATTATTATACAAAGGTCTGGTTCCCATGATGCAAGCTATGCTTAGCTTACTTAGGGGATAGAAACCGCTGTGTGTAAAATGTCCAGCAATATTTTATTTATTTATTGATTTATTATTTTAGACTGAAATAATAAACAAATAATATATATATTATTTTGCGATACGCTTATAGATTTTCTCAACACTAAGCACATAACCTCACCTCAAGTGAGGAAACGTATTTTCTCTATTTCCGTTGACAGGCCACGGTTCTTTCTTAAGTGCTTGTCGTTAGTCAATTGTGTGGAAGGACCTTCGTATATTGTAGGTAATATTTGAATTCTTCGGTTATTGATTGTATTGCAACTATTGCTTAAGTGCTACAAAAAAAAATGGTGTAGAATTAAATTTCGATCAACACGGGTTCTATTCTCACCCGGAATATTTGATCCATCAATCCATTAATTACTGGTTTCAGCGTTTTTAAACCATGTTGCTCTTAGTTTTTCACTCTCGACAATCAATCTAGAAGGGATGTAGAGTGGGTTAGTATAAGTTGTTATAAGAAAACAATATTATTAGCAGGTATAATCAAATCTTCGTGGTTATAACTATCACTCGACCCTTCTTGACCCTTAGCGTCTACGTTCTAAGTTGTATTAAACTATGAGGTATAATTTCACTTATGTTAATTTCCATTTTAAACAATAGTAACTAAAATAAATACCTTGCGCAGCAAAACAAAAACCGACTTCAATGCCAATGAACGAGATTGATTCCTTGTTACTTGTACGACTTGGATGACAAATTTTCCTAGTTATATTGATTTTAAAACCAAATTAATGAACCGATACGAATTTGATGAAATTTCTATGGGACCTATTTCAAAGTATATCCTTTCGTTTTTTTTTTTTTGCCAAAATACATGACGGGGATCTGAGGTAACAAACATAAAAAAAATACAACCGAATTGGAACCTACTCCTTTTTTCGAAAACCGGTTAATAAATTGAGACCACCTCAAGGCGATGTGACATCTCTACGATTCCGTACACTAATAACGTATTCAAACAACATAATCTCGCGGGAAGACGTAATGATAGCAATCTGCGCGCAATAAATCCTTAATAGCTTATCGCTTGTCCACCGCACTTGTGGGTGAAGCACTGCTCTGGTGGTTATCATGGCTATCGAGAAATAAACGATATCTTGTAACCTATTGCAAAACTTCAATTTATCGTATCTCAAAACCTTGCTCATACTTAATGCGCTTGAATACGGGGACTACAGATTAACAACGGAACGAGTGAAGCTTAAGCTTTGTGTATCTGTTTAAACTGTTTAGGTATAAAACAAGGCCCACTATTTAATTAATAATCTATCCCCATTGGATGGAAAGTCGAAGAAAAAACGACGAAACTCTAATCAGACTTTTAAGTCGTATTATTAGTCCTAAAAATTGCCTTACATTACGTTAGTTACATTCCAGAACAACGCAAGCCAACCATGGGCAAAAACAAGTTATTTATAAGACTTTCGTAAACGTTCATAGGCTACAATTCGTTGGAAAACCCAATACAATTTTTTGACAACTCTTTTTTAAACTGTCGTTTACATGTCGTCCCTCTGAATATTCCCATGCTGCTATTGCCTCTGGCAGTAGTGCCGATACGAGACTGGACTTTCACCGTGTGTCCACCGCTTAAGATACCTTAGATTTATTACTAACCCAACTTTATAGTCGCAAAGGTAAGGCGCTGATAAACTTGTCTAATTCAAAGATGTACCTGTACTTATTAAGGAACCCTATTAACCTATAAGGAACCCTGTAAAGGTCCCTTACAACTACTAGTCGAGTCACTGGTTCTATCGAATCATTGCAGGATCTTAAGTGCGCCTCAAAGAGGCTCCTTTCGTGTACAAGGTGCCTGCACCAAACTAAGCATAGCATATACTATGGGAATCAGACAACAAGTCATGAAACTAAAAGTAACATAGTGCTTGATGATTTTTTTTCATCAAATTTTGTTGTTTTTCTCGAAACAAGATTATTAGAATATTGGACCCATAATACGGCCCGGCATCGTAGAAGGCATCTGGAAATGTGACGGGAATGCATTCCGGGGCAACCGAGTGTCGGTATTTGAAAGGAATCTTGCCTAAATCTCTATAGGAAGATTCGACAGTTGCTATACCACAGACGAAATTATGTTATTCACGCGTATCTATGCATATCGATTCTAGAATTGACTGGCCTTACAGCTCAGGTGGTAGTAACTTTGCCTTCTACGACTCTTTTCGACTCCCACCTAGGACTAATATTTGTATGACGGGCATAGATGTTTGTTCTGTCTGGGCGTTAATATGTATAAATGTATGTATCTACAAAAAAGTATATATGTATTCTATCAGTTGTCTGGTTCCCGTAGTACAAGTATGCATAGTTTGGGGCTAGATGACGCTGTGTGAATTGTTCACCAATATTATATGTACTATTATTTCCATCAGTATCTTCTATTTATTATTATTATTTATTGTGAGTAATGAGGCACACACGGCTGTCCCTTGGCAAGTCCACTAAACCCCAAACTCCGTATCACTTCCTGCAAGGCCGTCTTTTAATTGCGTTCCAATGAAGCGCCGCTAATGCCTCCCAAGAAAAGTCCCTCAAGAAGTTTTCGTCCCTTCTCCGATAACGCACTTAGTAACGTAAAGTTGTGCGCATACTGGAGGTTTTCCGAATTTTCTTTGTTTGATTTTTTTATTTGATTTCGACCCAAAATTCACAACATGTTAAATAAATATTATTGGATATTTCAAACAGCGACATCTATCCCCAAACCGGGTAAAGCTTGTACTGTGGAATACTATTTATATACTTGTATAAATAATACATGCATATAATCTAACGTCTATTTACGTTTGAGCATTTAAGTATTCCGAATGATTTTCTACCTATAAAAAAAATGACTTGCCGGGACTTACATTTCAAGAAGCATTTTTAATTATTTCCTTATAATGTTATAAATTAATGAAACTATACGTCTGTTAGTGAAAAGTACCGACTCGCTATCTGACTAATCACAAAACCTGGCATTCTGATATGTAATTTTACAAAAACCATTTAAATCCTAGATGCTGCAAAACCAGGGGCATTTGTAAATATTACGAGAACAAAGCTACGGCACGATTCACTAGTGAAATATACAAATCTAAGTTGTGTGTGAACACAGCTTTACACTAAAGGTTCAATCAATGAAGGACACAGCGGAACTGCCAAAGGCCAATAAATTATGTTTGTTCGTACGTGAGACGTTTGCTTTTTACTTATTTCTTGTTTTCGTTATTTACGAAAATAGTGTGCGATAGTAAGCGACGACGGCTCAGCAGCGACTTCGGCTTGCGATATGTGGGTCATGTGTTTGAATCCTACAATGTGCTCGACGGTGAAGGAAATGGTAAAAAAGTTTTATAGATGTTACTGATTTATGATTGATGGTCTTTTCTGTACGCAAAAGGTCAGGCCTCCTTATCTATCATTCTATAATATTATAGTTTAAGTGCGCGTCAAAGCGGTTCCTTTAGTGCACTTGACACATCCGAATATTTGGTGCACATGTCAATTTCCACACAACTTTTTTCCATCACCATTTTTTTAAATGTGTTGCAAACCTTATTCTGTGTATCATAATTAGACAGACCTCACAGCTCAGTTGGTAGTAACTCTGCCTTCTGCGCTCTAGGTCGTGGGTTCAATTCCCACACAGGACAAACATTTATGTGAAATTTGTAACATTGATGTTTGTTCTGTGTCTGAATGTTAATATGTATTATGTGTATGTATTTATTGCCAGCAATGTAATATTGCACAGCATTAACACAGTACTGCGACAGTTTAGCCGCTGGCTTCTATGCACAATGGGGATTGTTCGCGAATACTGACTCCTCCTTGCGGTATATTTATTACAATTGCCTATTGATACCGAACTGTGGATTTACTTGTGAATAGTATTTCAGCTCGCAGCTGGTTTTAATCAATAATCTGTATTCTAAAGGTTGGGTAGTTGGGCTGCATACTTGAGGTAATCTTTGATGATTCTATCAATAAGGTGCGTTAAATTCAATTCGAACATTATAAACATTTGACAGGCCTCACAGCTCTGGTAGTAACTCTGCCTTCTGCGCTGTAGGTCGTTGGTTCCATTCCCACCCAGGACAGACATTTGTGTGACATGTTTGTTCCGTGTTAATATGTATTATACCCTATGTATGTATGTATTTACAAAAAAATATATAAGTATTCCATCAGTCTGGTTTCAATAGTACAAGCTATGCTTAGTTTGGGGCTAGATGGCGCTGTGTGCATTGTCCATGAATATTATTATTATTATAAAACAATGTTGTTGGGCGAACGAGTCTGCATTTATATACAAGTTTTACAACAATTAAACAAGTTATAATTTTCTTGATAATTAAATAAGTTGCAGGATGAGCAGATGGCTCATCTGGTGTTAAGTGGTAACCTCGTAACTATATAAAAACCTAGTTACCTTTAAGCTGTTTCTGTATACATCTATGCTTATTGATTGAAAGTGTAGTGATAAGGTGGCAACAAATATTATTATTAATTATTATTATAAAAAAATATATACAAAAATTCATATCAAAAGTGCTTTGGTCATACCACGTACGAGTATATTAGATAATGCCAGCTAATTACATGGACCTACATATTAGGCGCGGACTATTGGACCAGGATGCTGATATTTTTATCTCGTTGAGTACGTTTTATAACGTCCCGGCACATAATCACATGTAATTTGATGTCAATCGAACGTACGACGCTCTCTGACATTGAATCAGAAATCCATTGATAAAGAACAAAAAAGAGCGAAATAATTCAACAAAAAATGCGTCACGACGAAAATCCATTGGTATGATTACGACTGATTACTGGTCTTCGGTAATTGTGGTCTATGCCAATAATGTCTAGGTCTACCTCACCCCGCGCGACTCTTGCATTATTAGATCGGCGAGGGGGGGTATCACGAGTGCGTCGGAGTTGGTTCTACACTGATGTATCGAAAGGTTACGGAACAAAACACATATCTGACAGAATTACGATACTATAAAAGACTACCTTGTAAGCCAGAGGCGTCACGAAGAATCACGTTCCATGTTGATCGTGTATAATTAGAGGCGCAAATTAAATAAATTAAAAGATTTTTGGTAGCGTCGTCGGCTGTTTGAAGTTGGTATGTCAATGTCGTAGCTGTCATGTTTCTGATGGTAAGATTTTTTTTCTAGACTGATAGATGATGTGTTATTTAATTATATTTTCCATTGTTTTTTGTTCAATTTATAATTAAACAAATTCGTAATATTTTAGTCGTTTGTAGAACGAGAAGATGGCCGGTGTTAAGTGATGACTTTGCCCATTATAAACAATAAGAATTAGGCCCTCCCCTACTTAGATACGACAAGACCCAAGTTGCGTCGTATGCACCCGTAATTGAGACGTGAAGCTGGAATGTTAGATGTTACGTGACGCAAATAATAATAAATGTCATTTCAGTTGTGCAAGATAATTAATTTTCTTGATTTTCATGTACACCGTCCCCGTCTTAGACGTTTCAGAAAATATCGAACAGGTGTGTATTAGTTAATTTACTATTAAATATTTTGGCACAGATAAGGTTTGACTTGAGATTGGGACTTCGCTTGAAGACCTCGAAAATATTTTCCTATGCTTTATATATTATCTTATTAAAATCATCAAAACATACCTGGTAATAACTCTGCTTTCTGAATTGTAGGCCGTGGATACGATTCCCACCCAGGACAAACAATTTTGTGACGAATGTTGATGTTTGTTCGGTGTTTGGGTGTTAATATCTATTTATATGTATGTATTTACGAAAATGTGTATATATACTCTATCAGTCACCTGATTCCCATAGTACAAGCTATGCTTAGTTCGGGGCTACATAGGGATGTGTCAAATGTCCACCAATATTTATTTATTTAATGTAACTAGTGTATGACAGATGTCCAAGTATTTCATTGTGTTATTTAAGATTAATCAAATATTTCAGACAATTAAAGACAGCTTACGAAATCAAAACTCCACTAATAGGTATCAATTTAATTTCGAAATTGTAATACATCCCGAAACAGGTAAGCTAATTGAAAAACATTAATGGTGAAAATATTAAAACATAAACAAAAGGAAACTAGTTACCGAGTAATCGATATAAAGAAATTGACATAACAGATCAAAGTCGGCTCCAATAAAACAGATTGACTTATAATGAACACGATTCGATAATCGGACCGATCGCCGATCTGTCGTGAGAACTCCCGCCCGTTAACTAAGAGTTTACAACCTGTGGTAGGGGCACTGAAGTGCGCGGAACCTAACGCTGAGCGATGTTAAAGCTAAAGTTAAGCTATATTTTATATATGTATCTTACTATATAGATATAAGCAATACACATTTATAATTTATAAAGTTATAATAATATTAATTGCATTAGAAGAAAAATATTTTTTTAAATATACCTAACTATTATATTTAATTTTGTTTAATTGTTTCCATAGCACAAGCTATGCTTAGTTTGAGGCTAGGTGGCACTGTGTGAAATGTACACCAATATCTATTAGCTTATTCAGTTGAAATCAAGTAAATAAAATAAAAAAATAAAATATTTGTTTTACAAAGACATTTACAAAATAATTACAGATCCCAATGTGGCTTACAGCGAGAAAATTGGTCGTCCGTCAGCATTACGGATACCACTATCATGGATAATAAACTTTAGTGTATGTTTCTATATGGCAAGGAAATATTAAATTTCTTGAGCAAAGCTGTTAATAATCGGGAATAAGAAAGTAATAAATATATATATATATATATATGACAACCAATGCAACAAGCGTCTTTTTTAAAACAGATAAATATTGCATAACAAATAATGCACGAATTGTTAACGGGCGTATACATATTACAGGTTAACGATACTAGGATATCCTTATAACTTAACTAACTTGGATAACTTTAGTATCTGAAACATGTATGATAAATACAAAGGAAAACATATAAGATATACGCATACAAATTATTTTCGAATTTATTTAGTTATTGCGTGAAAAGTTTCTGTGATCATTGCTTTTTAGTTGTTACCTATAAATTAATAGAACTATATAAAAACTTTAAATCAGAAATAAAATGCCTGTACGTGAGTAGCCTTGCAGTAAGCCTCCGTGTTTATTATTTAGTGGCCCAACTCCCAGCACTGACAACAGACGCACACTCAAAAGAAATCCACCGATTCGGGATTAGTCACGCAATTTGTCAATCAATCCACCGTCACCGCTCAAATCTACGAACTCCATTTTATGTCAATTTATTTAGAAAATACACGTCAATTGCCCACTTGGGCTCCAACCAGGGTTCCGTACATACTGCTGATATTAACAACTCTAGAATGATGTTTAAGCTATTGCATAGCTTCTATCGCGGGCCTTGAGCGTGGAGACCGAATCCAGAAATTCCGTAACGAAAAAAACCTAACACCCCTCACTCCGACCGGCACAGCGGTGATACTTTTTAGTTCCATCTATCGATAAATACCAGAACTTTTAATGACTTTTTGAAATATCACGCGCAATAGCTTTACCGCGGCAGTCTCCGAGTGCCACACGTCTTTTTTATTTTACATAAACATGTAAATATTTCTTATACTGTTGACTGTGTTTGTACTGGATTCAAGACATGTTAAAATGAATAAAGACAAGTGATTAAAAATATTAATTGTTTAAGAACTAAGACAAATTATAAGTATTTTGTGTAGTAGGTCTTACTACCCTAAGTATTTACTTAGGTGCTTAGGGTCTTCACGAAAATAATTACCCATTATTCAATTATAACAATCAAGGTTATAACTTGGACAAAAATAATCGTGTAATTACAAAAACTTTGTGCATTTATTAATATGCTATCAAGTATTTATTTCAGTTTGTATTGGCTTTGTGTTATTCAATTGTTCCTAGTATTTTATTGAAAGATTACAATTACTTACATTACACCTTTCAAGCTAGCTATTCTACCTACCTATTACACAAATATTGGATTTATGAAGCGAAAAATTTTTACAAGTGCATATTTTGTTTGAAACATAATATATAGAATATTATTCACAGCTATCTTTGGTACTATTTAAAAATAGAACACGATAGAGACAAAAGTAAGTAACGCCACCCCTCAGTTGTTGTTCAAAACATCTTACGGAACCCAAAAAAAATACCTCTTTGCGTTTGCCGCTCGCATATTAATTCCTATAAAATTAATTGCGATGACAAATCCATTAATTGAAATTGCTCTCAGCTGGTTCCGTCATTGCAAGTATATGTAGCTTTTATACGTGTGTTTTAACATTTGAACTTTATTACTTACAAATTGGTTTGTAAAGGCGGAGTGAAGGTTTTAAAAGGTTTTTGTAACTACGTAAGTACTAGCGTAGTACGTAATAGGTATGCATCTGAGTTCAATAAGTTAAGGTTGCGATTTGTCTATTAAGGAACATAATAACTGACTAATAGTGTATTATTTAAACATAATTTTAAGAGCAGTAGAACTCTCGCCTAGTTCATCCGGGGAAGTACTGCCACCATGCCCATTTCTGCTGCCAAGCAGTAACGCGTTCGCGTTACTGTGTTCCGGTTTGAAAGGTGTGGTTGCCGGTGAAATTACAGGCACAAGAGACATTCCACCTACACGTCTCAGAGTTACGGGCGCATACGATGCGAATTGGGAAGACCCAATATATAGGTATATAGGTACGACAAGAGTACCTAGTAAGGGAGGACCCAAGTTGCATCGGTTGTTATGGGCAGAGGTTACCACTTAACACCAAGTGGGCAGTCGGCTCGTTCCGTAACTGTATCACACATAAAAAAAAAGAACATAATTATGTTATAAATATGTTTAAATAAATGACTTTGGGGAAACCTCGTTGCTCGCATCCATAAGTCCCTTATCCCTACACGTATCACCCGGGTGGTGCCAAAGGATCAACCCAAAGTAGCAGTAGAACTTGTGCTAATTTCGCCCGGAGAAGTACTGCCACCACACCTGGTAATCTGCCGCCAAGCAGTGATGCACTCGTGTTGCTGTGTTCAGCTGGAAGGGAGTGGGTGCCGGTGAAATTGCAGGCGCATGAGACGTACCTAACCAGTCTCGGGGTGATAGACGCAACGCAATGTGCCTCTCGTACTGGAGAGGACTTGAGTCGTGTTGCTGTTGTCTATGGGCGGCGGTTGCCACTTAACATCAGGTTTAAGAGCAGTAGAACTCTCGCCAAGTTCGGCCGGGGAAGTACTGCCACCATGCCCTTTTCTGCCGCCAAGCAGTAACGCATTCGCGTTACTGTGTTCCGGTTTGAAAGGTGTGGTTGCCGGTGAAATTACAGGCACATGAGACATTCCACCTTCACGTCTCACAGTTACGGGCGCATACGATGCGACGTTGGTCTTGTCATACCTAGTATGGGAGGACCCAAGTCGCATCGGCTGTTATGGGCCGAGGTTACCACTTAACACCAGGTGGGCCGTCGGCTCGTTCCGTAAAAGTATTACATAAAAAAAAAAAAAAAAAAAAAAAAAGGTGGGCCTTCAGCTCGTTCCGCCAACCGAATCACATAAAAAATGTCGCATCTAGCCCCTAAGTAAGCTAAGTATAGCTTGTATCATGGGAACCAGGCAACTGATATAATACTTGTATACTTTTTTGTAAATACATACATATAATACACATTAAATATCCAGACACAGAACAAACATCGATGTTCGTCACACAAATGTTTGTCCTGAGTGGGAATCGAACCAACGGCTTATAGCGCAGAAGGCAGGGTTACTACCAACTGAGCTATGAGGCCAGCCAAAAAATAAATGTGTTTAAAAATAAATAAATGGCCATTGTAAAAAACATACAAGAACCGAGAATCTGAGAATGCTAATATCAAATAGATTTCAGACGTTTCGTGCCAGTTCCCTTGATAGGATTAAGTGTAATATAATATTTGTTCATCGACCTCAATAAAAGTATGTTAGGTCACCGGCGCTATTTAAACTAATAAAATAAAACGTTCTCGTTAGTTTTAACTGCCAGTTAAATCACAGTAAAATACCACAAACGATCAAATAATACTTCTATTCAAACGGCCATAATGTGTCTTTTGAACATTCATATTGCTAAAATGTCTCTGAATACGACAAAAAACTTGCACTGTTATTGGAGCGATCGCAATTAGGTAGCTTTTAACTATAACTGTAGAGATCATATTGCGTAATTGTTTTATTATTATTATTTTTTATTTACTATAAATATAATTATGATAATAAATAAAGGTACCTATATTATATCTACACATGTACCTACTTTGTATCGAATAGTTGGGGTATTTAGAAATCGCTTTGTTGTGCAACCTCACCGTATCTAGTAACGCCAAATTAGCTCTGGGGATATGCCAATTACAATAAAGAAAGTAACTTGACAGACCAGTCAAGTGCGTTTTTTCCAGTCAATCTGTTAATTAGTTTTGGCAAAAACGTCCAAATTGCGTCGAAGGCTTGGAATATAATTGAAAAAAGTTTATATACAATCAGGGTTATTATTACTTTCACTGTCCACGAGTATGTGAACCAAAGAAGTATCTAAGCTTGAGTTTCTGTCTATGGTAGAAAATGAATTAATACGTTATTATTAGTAAACTTAACATCAATTTTGTGATAAGTTTAGATCTGATTCTTGAGTTCAATACATTCATTTATTAAGCAATTTTGTGATCAACAACTCTGTCAGTCATAACTCAAGATATACACAATCATATCTCTGTAATTTCTATTTACACTTTTCAATCGGACTAACTATTCTATTCGAGTCACTGGTTCTTTCGAACCAGTGTGGTGAAAGGATTTTAAGTGCGACTCAAAGAGGCTCCTTTCGTGCGCTTGACACATGTCTTCAATTTTTAGTTCTAAGTTCTAGGACATGTTTTCTCACGATGTTTTCCTTCACCGTTTTGAGAACGTGGTATTGCGCAAATAAATATATACCTATATAGGTGCACGTCGGGATTTGAACTGGCGACCTCCTGATTGAATCTCGGGGTAAGTAGACCACTAGACCACCACGTTCTCATCACCGGACTAATACATCAACATTAGAAGGCTGGACTGAAACAAAATTACCGAACAATGTACATATACCCATCACTTAGCCAATTGTAACACATGTGGATTTGTTGGCACTATGAATTGTCACACTTTATGACCTTGTCGTCTGAATATCGCCCAATCACCTCGCTGCGATCTCAACAAGCCTCACAATAGGCCTGGTAAATTACCCACACACGGCTTACACATAACCTGCACAGATTGCACGTAGTAAATAACGTATCGTGTAATTTTCCGGTTGGTGACTTCAACAATAGGCGTCTTCGCGCAAACAAAAGATGGACTGCGCATTGTTTTCAATTTAAATAGTATAAGAGAGCGATAGCATCTGGCGACGGATGCATTTTGTTGTGTAGGTACCTACCTAGACGTAATCAGATACTAGAACGAATTTTTAAAAAACAAGTCCTGACTGATTTTAAGCACAGACTAAATATGTAATGTTTCATATAAAACTTGGTGTTTCTTTATTTTTCATGCTATTTTTGTACTTCACGTATTTGATATTGTAGTTATGGTGTGTGGTAGTCATAATATTAAAAAATATTGGCGCTATCTAGCCCCAAACTAAGAGCTAATATCTTGTACTTTGAGATACACATGACTGATGATGATAAATACATATAAATACATATTGATATCAAGACATTGAACAAACATCAATGCTCGTCACACAAATGTTTGTCGTCAGTGGAAATCGAACCCACGACCGGCTATAGCTCAGAATGCAGAGTTACTACCAACTAAGCATTAAGGTCAGTCAAATAAATAGAAATTTGGATAATTGTTTAAATGTTATAATGTAGGTTACATAGCTTTAAACAAGAAATACACAAAAATAAATACTTCTTCAAAAATGAGTATGCAGAGACTACAGCTCATTTATTCTACCAGCTCGTTAGCTGACCTTCTTTGTAGACTCCTTTTTCAGTCTGTGGCAAGAGTAATGCTGGCCGAAAAGAAAAAGCATAAAATTCAAAACTCCATTACATCAGAAATAGAACGAGTTTGAATTTCGAACGTAGTATACAGCGTTGTCTTACATAGAGTCATTCGTCACGGTTGATGGCGACTTGCTTCACAAGTTGCAAAAGCTGCGGTTGACCACACTGATATGTGTAACGGGGTATCTTCTGTTTTTTTATAACTTCACAGTGTGCGCGCCGACAGTTGCTGTAGTGCGTAAATTAATGCTTCTTTATTGGATCTTCTTCCTGCTGTGTTAAGAGTTATTGCTAAAATTATCTAAGATTATTCAATGTACAGTAGAAATTATATTAATTGGTTGATGTCAAGGTTGGGAAGATACCGACTTGTTTTTCACTTAAATTTCCAAATTCTTAACATTTTGATATTTCACATTGTATATAAATAGCATATACATACAATATATCCAAAGACAACCGAAAATGATTTCTTTCAAATACTATTTGAACCTAGAGACGCTATCGTTTCAAGTCTATGTAAGTAGGACCTTGAATATGGAAAGTTTAATTAGAATAATGTTAGGATTAAAAACTCTTTAGTTACAATGTAAAGAAATTCGTGCTCTACAGGGCACTAAGTAGTCGTACCTATAATACTAGGATTTCTTGTGACTCGTGAAGTTGACTTCCCAAAACCGTTGAAAACCGTACCCATAGTATTAATTCTCCTTCCTAAAAAGGCAATTGAAAGTGAAACGTATTTGCCTACTTGTTTTAAATGTATTAGCCTCGTTTTAAGTTCAACCTAATGAGTTTGGAGACTAGATTATCTACGGCTAATCTAATGGTTATTTTTATTCCAAACATTCCAATGCAGCAAAGGATTGAATTTGTCCAAAAATTGGTAAGTTTGCCTTGAGGCGGTCACTAAAAATCGTATGGTGTTATTATGCAAATGCTTGGACATAGCCGAGGGGACAAGGGCTTAGGATTCGAGTGGGGTCACATGGTAATAGTGAAGAGAAAACTTTTTGGTATAATTTTATTTTAAAGCAATATAATGTTACTTCATGTTTGGTTTAATGATATTTTTACTGCGTAAAATTAGTTGCTAAAAGAAATGAATATAATGAAGCATAATTTCAGCCTGTATTTTTTATTGTGAGATGATGGACATAAGCACTTCGTTGCCTTCTTAAGTAACACAAATCTGGATAAGGTTGGTAAGTTTTATTAGTACTTATATATTTTGAAAATGATCTCTACCCGGTGTTAAGTTACTTGACAAAAAATAGGAAAAAAATAGCCTCAGTTTAAAAAAATTGCTAACTTAAGTCAATTTAATATAATAGCTACCTATAACACAAATTTGAGTCAAATATACAATTAAAATTTTTATCTCCATGTGAACCAATTGCTACAATGGAGGCGGAGACGGAATGTCAAAAATTTCGCTTTGGATTTCAAACGCGACGAGCAGTCAAATTAATGCGAGACGCCTTGGGACAAATGACTCAAATTTTAAGAATAATATTGTTTTTGTGTTTTTCGTCTTGTAACAAATTCCAGAACCATTTTTGGAAATATACAGTAGCGGTATCAAGGTGACTCACACACACAGTATGTTTGACAGAACAATATATTTTTTTGTCAACGCTTCACCTTCATACATACCGTCTTATCAAACAATCTCGAGTAATAAAAGTATTCTTAATTGAAAATGTTACAAGCGAGTGTAGTGACGGTGGTGTGGTGACCGCTAGTGGCAACGTTCTGTGACCGTTCTGCAACGCGAGCACTGAATAATTCATGGAGTACCGCAATTAAATGTCTTAGTGGAAGTAAAAAGCTGACACCGTCCTGTAGGATTTAGAATGAGTAGATTTGAATTACTGGTAGGAAATAAAAGAGGGGAGTTTTTTATTAGCCATAGGCAAGCATTTGACCGCAATCTCACCTGATGTTAAGTGACGATGTGATCTACGATGAAGCATGCTTGCCTAGAAGGAACCTATTCACTCTCCTCTTGAAGACTTCCAGATTATAGGTTTCAGGAAATACGGACGCAGGCAAGGAGTTTCACTCTTGGGCTGTAGTTTTAAAATTTATTTTGGATTTATTAGGGATGGATCAAGTCTCTTACGTGTTACTCAAGGAAATTAGGTAGTGGAAATGTCCACCAATATGTTTGAAAAGTCAAACAGTCAAATTCTTTGACGGTAAAAAACACTTGGCAAGCTATGCAGTTACAGTGTTTGAGAAGGCACTTTATGAAAGTACACCATCTTGTTTCCATAGACAACTTTTAATGACGTCATTTGACTCGGTATAGCTACTAATGAGTAATCAAAACTAAATAACTGTTCTAAGAGAGCAGTATCAAAATATCAAAAAATTGGATATATTTTTATAAATGTAAAGAAGTATTCTGGAAGGATGCATCAGCATTTCATGATTTGTCACGTTGTAAATCCCTGCAGTTTTCTTGCACCGTTTAAATTAAACGCATCGATTAAAATAAACTTTTCGTGAAATCCTACAAATTGTTCACCTAAATCACTGTTAATTAATACCTACATTTAAACTTAGGCTAATAATTACTTCTGATCCGTGGATTACGACGGGCCTGTAATCTTTTGCAATTTTCTCTTAATCGTTCAAGTTTTACACAACCAATATAACAAGAGCTCTATCACTCAACGATGTTGGGTAAAGAAACTGAAATTTTGTGGTTTATGGGTACCTGTGAAGACTGGATGATTTAAGATGTATCTCGAGACATTTGGACTTATGTGATAATGCTAGGGAAAAGAAATTTGATAATTCGCGGTTAGAGAAACGATCGTTTTAATCACAAGGGTAGTATGGTTAGAGGACCAATTTTGGAACACAAATTGAAATGGAGTAGTCGAAAAGTCTTCAAAGTTTTTATTTTGCTTGCTTAAAACTGCAGCGTCTTGGCTCAATATTAAATTTATGGTTAAACAAAAAAATAAGTTTATAATATTTTCTTCAAAGTTTAATATACACCACAACCACGATCTTATGAAATGTATTTATTTTTATTTTATGATTATTCTTTAGAAATATTGTTGCATGTATATAATCGTATCTATATATTTACTTCAAAAGGTATTTGAGAAGATATTCCAGCATTCTCAAACTAATAACCCGTACTAAAGAAATAAAAAAAATCCTGAAAGTGATATGTAACACGTACCTATGATACTTGGTGATACTCCTGTTTATAATTCTGAAAATAGAGATTTAATTTAGATTCAGAATAGTGTAGTCATGTTTCCTCATCGGAATCTCAAAGGTAAACAGTTTTTTAGTCAAATCACCGCGAAGTCTCCATACATTCTCCATGGTCACCTAAACCATTTATCAAGGACCCGTCAAAATCTAATTGTCCCGCCTCGCTAACCGCCGCATTGTGACCGTAATTATGCCCTTATTTTTTACGTGGAATCGATTTATATTTTTTTTTGTGATAGACAATCGAATTTAGTTTGTTTCGAATATTTCTGCGTCCTTCGATTTCGCTGATTCAGATGAAAAAGTAAAGAATGTGTTGAGCTTACTGAAATTGACAAAAAATTTAAGAATAATTTTTTGAATATTTATTTTTCTCGTATTGATTGATTTTAAGGAAAAAAACGTTTTAAAATTTTCAGATTTATAGGTGACTATTTTTTCCTTATTTAATTCATGAAAACAATTGATGGCCCACCTATTATGAGGGGTTAACTTGTGCGCTTAGCTTAGTAAGTATAGGGTATGGGTATACGCTACATTTCACACAGCGAATTAGTAGCTAATATATAATAACAAACGCAATGTAAACATAATATAACTGAGCTAAATAAACAATATGTCGCTCACATATTGTTCGTAGCTGAAGCAACAGTAATTGCTGCAAACTGTATGCGTACTGCGAAATTTTCGGTGTAATAATGTTATTGGCCAATTAGATGGAAACGAAGTACATTGCGTACTCGCAATGCAATGCGTGCAGAGCCTACGCAAATATTCCAGCAATTTATAACTTTGTTTAAATCAAATACTTATTGGTGCAGGTCTGGATTTGAATAAGATCGAAATCCATGACCTGTATTACTGGGCCTTCCAACTTTTAAATAAATATTGGTGGAAATTCCACATGGCGCCATCTAGCCCCAAACTAAGCATAGTCTATTGTATGAACAAAACAGCTGACAGAACATTGAAACACCTTTTTTTGTAAATAAATGCATTTAATACATATTTACACTCAGACAGAATAAGCATCTATGTTCGTCACACAAAGTTCTGTCCTAAGTGGGAATAAAATAAACCCAAGACCTACTACAGTGCAGAAGTCTGAGTTGTCAACTGAGCTGAGATTCCATTCCATTACCACCAAAAATGAAAAATAAATAAATGTTGACAATGTTTAATGCTAGAAATGACTATGATAAAGGTAGGAGCAGTTTAAGGTTGCAGTAGGCAGGTCCAAACCAAAATTACGTAGATAAATTGGTAGCAATTTTATAAAATTACATGGTTCTAATGGGATCCTATGCAACAATAGGCGTTCCTAATCATCCATGTTCTTATTTGGGGGTTGGACCCGCAGTCGTTGTCGGGGTGGCTATTAGTGAACAGTGGAAAATGATGTTGAAAAAAAGGAGCTATAGATAATATTTAAAAATGTTGTCGACCAAAAACCTTCAAATATATAGGTAATTTAATAAAAACTGCATTTTTTTATTTATTATAAAAAAGAGACAGAATCCTCCGCGTTTTAAAACAGCTATACTCATTTATGATCGTAGTTGCATCGTTTTGCATTCATGTAAAGTGAATAAATGTTGGACACAGTGCCATCTAGCCCCAAACTAAGCATTGCTTTACTATGGGAACCAGACAACTGATATTAGAATACTTTTTGTTGTAAAAACATACATAATATTGCATATTAACACCCAGCCATACAACAAATATCTATGTTTGTCCTGGTTGAGAATCGACCGCGACGACCTACAGCGCAGAATGACTACCAACTGAGGCCAGTCAAGCTACTGAAATAATTTATCTTCGCGATGTATGTGTGTAAATTACCATACATATTTGAGTCGGATTAACACGTAATGTACCAATTCTCAAACCACAAATACGTTTTGTTATGTCAACAGTTTCTTGTCTGAGACAAAACATATCAATATTAGTAATTGCAGTAGTGCAGTCTTACAGCAGGTAAATGTTTGCCCCAGAATATTGTTGAAAATACATTGCTCTAAGTTAATTGTATGATGAGAGTGGATCAAAAATACAATATCAAAGAGGCTTATCATAAAATCATTTACCCTACTGACCATACTCTGACTGACTTCACAGCTCAGTTGGTAGTGACTCTGCCTTCTGCGCTGTAGGTCGTAGATTCGATTCCCACCCAGGACAAGTATTTCTGTGACGAGCATTGATGTTTGTTCTATGTTAATATGTATTTACAAAAAAGTATATTAGTATTCCATCAGTCATCTGGTTTCTATAGTAAAACTTGAAAAAATCCTGATAGAAGAAGGGAAGAAGAAAATGATTCAGGTATCCATACAATAACATACTCACTTTTTTACTCCGATACCAAGAGGTCAAAGCCGTTGACAAACGCTGCTAATTGTAATAAAAACATTATATAATAGTATATATACATAGTAATATATGACTTGCTAGCACCACCTGGTTTCTCACATATTTCACCGTACACACAATGAAATCTTACAATATATAAAACCTATAAAACATGATTAGATTCCCATTTGACGTTGCATTCCCGACTATCAATCAACTCTGAGATAATTATAGGATTAAGGACCCCAGTGCAGGTAATGGCGGCCTTTAAGGCTCAAAAACGGTATGGTATTCCTTGAGAATTAAAGAGTTTTTAATCAAACCGCTGTACTGGCAAGCGGTCATTATTGTGATTAAAATAAAGGAACAAAAGTGTGTTGATCAGAAATGTTTAATAGTTATATGAAAGAAATAGTGAAAATTAATAATTGTAAATGTTTCATTCGCGTTTTTGATATGCAAGATTAAACAGTTGGATAACTTAAAATAAGTACTGGGTCAGTACTTTCTTTTTAATGTAATTTAAGTGATAGAATGAGCTGACGGCCCACCTGATGTTAAGTGGTAACCGCCGCCCATGGACAACAGCAATACGACTAAGTCATCTCCACCAAAGTACGATAAAGATACTAATTTGATTTCTGAGCGAATTTACTCTCCCCCACCTTATTTTAAGCAGTATAACCTAGGTAATCCCTCACTTAAGAGGTCAGGGGTAACTATGGTAAAAGTGCATATTCTTGGCACATGGAAAGTCCTAGATAGCATCGCGTTGCGCCCGTCACCTTGCGACATGAAGATTATACGCCTCATTTGCCTCTAATTTCATGGAGCCCTATAAAATGGAATGGTAAAAACAGAGTAATATTCTATCCTGTAGTTTATCCATACTAACAAGTGTAAAAACTAGAATAAAATTAAGTCAATCAAGTGATCATTCCAAAGAAGCAGTCTTAAATATATCACAAAAGCCACAAACTTAATAGTATAATCGCCATAACACAGACGTATTGTTTGCGGCCGATATCATTGAGAGCGCAGTTAATTTTGGATAATTAAGTGAAGGCATTTTATAAAAACACTATGGCACATGTCATGTTTGGAATTAGAACCTGTCAGATATCAATAATTTGCTAGACTGTTGGCAAATTATGATTAGTTTTAATTATTTATTTTTAGGTCATTATCAGAATGTATCATATTACATATTTTTAAGGAAAGCTTAATTGGGACTGAATTTTGCTAAAAACGAATCATAAAAGCTCTTGTACAATACCTGCTAACATGAATATAAACATTTATAAGTTCTCTATACGTCATTGAATTGGCACGACGCTATTTTTTCTCAAAACTGAATTGTTAACGTCAGGCCCTTATTCAAAAATCATTTACAGTGCGGAACTTAAAAGTATTTTTTTTAATTAAGATGTATATTTTTTTCTCAGTTACTACTACGGAATGAAAAAAATTATTTCGTTATATTATAACGCAGTCTAATTTAGTGGGTACAATGTAAAGCCAGTAATAAAGAGCGAGCGTTGAGTCTGTAGCAGAAGGCCGACCCCAATCTGGGGGTTTACGCCCAATTAATAATCTCGTAATGGCACCTTTCACAAGATTTGTGGTCACGCTATGCTCCCTTTGTTTCACGTCTCCGAAAATGTATAATTAACAAGGATATTTCTATAAAAATTGGAAAACTTTTATCATGAACTCTCCGTCATTTATTTCCGTTTATGACTAGCTGTTGCCCGCGACTTCGTCCGCGTGGAACTCGGTTTTATCACGCACCCCTCGGAAAAGTAGCCTAAGTTACTCCTTGTTACATCAGATATCTGCCAGTGAAAGTCCCGTCAAAATCGGTCTAGCCATTTCAGAGATTTCTTGAAATGGTATTTTCCTCTATATTAATGTTTTTAATTACTAATTTGTTTTCATAAAAATATTTCCAATGTTCCAAGCAGAATTTTCAATCTAAGATATTTAAAGCTGTAATTTTTACCTTTTTTTGAATAGCAACAGGACATAGGAAACAAAAATAGAACAAATAAGTATAAATATCTTAAACCTTAAACTTTTTATTGTTCCTAATACAATAACTAAACAAAATAAAGACGCATATGACTTTTATAATTAACTCATTAAAAAAAGCATAAGTAGCAACTATATACTGAGGAACTGACGACATAAATGACAGAATATAATAATTCTATAAGTAACCAACCTTAGTTGTTATTTTTATGTCTCTTATGGGCATATTTTTAATGATTATAGAATGATT
Organism: Chesias legatella; assembly: GCA_947359385.1. Lineage (NCBI taxonomy): Eukaryota > Metazoa > Arthropoda > Insecta > Lepidoptera > Geometridae > Chesias > Chesias legatella. The sequence goes on from OX375772.1 coordinate 3,011,543, forward strand.
TACTTATAACAATATCCCTCATCATTGCGTGTCTATGAATATAAATTGATGTCCCCTAAAATATCGAGTTAAACCAACAAAACACTAAACTAAAACACAACACTGATGCTGTCAATACTCATTATTAAAAGCCAAATATAATGATGACAAAACACTAGCGACACGCGCAGTTCAGATCACAGCCAGAGTTAGCCAGCTGGTCAAATCAGGGAGTCATACATAATACCTTTCTATTAGAAACAATACAGTAAGAAGTTATTACATTACCATATAAAAGAATAATAAAATATGTGCAAAAAATAATCTTCCTTTTATTTTTTTTAATTTTTTTATATAAAAAATACATTTCAGATTTTAAAATAAGACATCTTAAAAACTAAACTTAGTTTATCTTAGATGTGAGGAGATACCTCATTAATTTAAATAAATACCTTCGTATACCTATTTACAAAGTAATCATGTTACCAGTTACAGTGTTTAATTCCGTGCTTTCAACCAATATTTAGGATTGGGGAGCAAAGTCATTAACTCCACTGATGACATTTTTAAGTTACAATTAAGCGAGTCTTAATTTATTTCTAACTGTAACTTAGTAGCTATTATGGTTGAAGTTGGTCAGCTATTAGGATTTTAAGCTGTGATTAAAACGAAAGCTTTCATACACCCCACCAAAATAGAAGGCAAATTGACAGATGACAAATAAGAACGTTAACACTACGGTCACGGGAAGCATGGACCAGCGCAACTAGACACGTCAACTTAGCGTTAATAATGGAATTTAATATGAACTAGAACCACCAAGGGAGGTCTTTGTATCCTGGGCGGTGGAGTTAAATATTTCTACGGAGCTAAATGTGATAAAATACATCAAGACATTGTCGTTAGAACAAGATAAATGGCCACAGTGTGTTGGCACGTTCAGAAAGATTAGTTAGGACGTATGTTTTGTAAACATGTGTTCTGGAATTATGTGCTTTGTTAATGAATTGAATGGATTGGGTTGAATGGGTGTGATTAAGTTTAAATTGATCTGGAATGAATGTTGATGTTGTAGACTTCACTTTATGAGAAAACATTGCTACTGACTGTGGTACTTTGTCAAAAGATAAGATTTAGATTGGTTCGATTTCTATGATCCGATTGAGAGTAGTTGTATGATTGCTGGACTCTCGAACTCGTCCTGAACTCTCGCTGACGTGTCGTGCTGTGCCGTGCATGGTCCTGACTGCTTTTGCCATGGAGAGCGTGAAAGAGGTAGTTGCTCAGTCACTCCTTGAAGGTCGTAGAATCGAACTACCATAACACTGTTACAATTAAAAGATCACAATTTCGCCAGTATAATTAAATCTCAAAAGGTATTGTGGGTGTAAAAACAGCACAAGACTAATAAACAGCTTATTAGTACTAGAATTATGATGGTGGCGTCAGTTAGGATATCCAGACGTAGTATATTCTAGTTTTTGAAAATATTAATAAATGGAACATGTTTTTTTTACATTATGAAGTCCTTGCCAATGAGTTAGTTTTTACTATTTGGTTCACAAATTGAAATATACACTAAACTGAACTTCAATAAACGATTTGCACAAAAAATATGAAACCCAGCATGAATTGTGTTGACAGAGATAAATTGTGCTGTGCTGTTCAGCTGTCCTGAAACTGAAACTTCAAAACACAATCAAAATTCATTATTTCATTTTACTAATCTGAAATTTTCTCATAGAGAGACTTTTCCGTTCCACAACTATGGGTTTTGGAATGTTACTTTATATAGTTCGTAACTAGTGACCCTACGGTCCATCTGATCTCAATCAAAGTTACCTCGAAAAAGGGAAAAAGGGAGCACAAAAGACATAAAGGTCGACCCTTAGAGTGCATGGGTGTGGCGAGCTTAAATTTTCGCATTGACAGCTGAAACTGCCTTAAGGGACCAGACGAGCTTTTAGTGCCTTTATTCGAAATGGTTAATGCGCCGTCTAGTTTACGAGCTTTTACAGTTATTTGCGACCGAGTGCCTGACTAGCTATGTATTATGTTAACATTCAAAGGTTACCGACTGGCCTCAGAGCTCACTTGATAACTCTGCCAACTGCGCTGTAGGTGGGTTAGAGTTCCACCCAGAGCAAAAATGTGTGTGACGGAAATATATTTTTTGTCACCCATGTCAAAAATTTGTGTGACGAACATATATATATTTATATATACAGGGTTACAGGAAAAGTCGTGCTAGATCCGTTAAGGGCGTGGAGTACCCATCATTTCTGACTTATTTCACTATGAAACACCCTACCCTAAACTTAACCCTTTTCGAGATATTCGACTTTTAATTTTTTATTGAATAATGCCGATTTTTAGGCTACGAAATTTATTTTTGTTTATTTTGTGTATCTTATTATTATTATTATTGCATTTTTACATGTGTAATAAGATGCTTTAGGACATCAATCATTAAAATAGTGCATAAGTTAATTGAATAGACCGTAGTAGACAAGTGAAAGTAAAAAAATAAAAAATATATTAGCAAGCTTATTTTTCTCTAAGGGATATCTAAAAAAAATATTATGACACTTGTTCGGCAGATATTTTTTAAAATATCTACGTTTCATCAGCTATCTAACGAGGTCTAACAATCTAGGGTTTGTATTACATTTCGTGGAAAAAAGTAGTTGGGACGCTCCAGGTAGCAGTTCTAACGGTCCCGCGCCTATTTTCCTTCAAGTTAAGACGCACCGAGAGAGCGAGACAAGTGACGATTTATGTAGGTGCGAATGAAAGAAAAAGTGTAGAGACCGGTTAGAGCTGGGAATACAACAGGGGGTATTGTTTTGGTTGTCAGTCTGCTTTTGTGCTTCGTACATAGTAGATGTGATATCGTTTTGCTCTTTTTCTCGACTTGGCTGTGATTCTGGACTATTTCTTCTGATTTGTGACTACTGTGCTTGTTAACCGGACTCTGATTTGTACCTGTGATACTGTGATATATGTGTTGAAGATGACGTCCTACACACCTGAGGAATATGCTGATATGCTTATTTGTTACGGATACTGCGATTGTGTGTCTGCGCAAGCTCGTAACGAATACATAACTCGCTACCCCGGTCGTCGAGTGCCGGATGTGGCCTGTTTTGACAGAGTTTATCGAAGACTTAAAGAAACTGGCTCTGTTTTGAGACGAAATACAGACATGGGAAGACCACGAATTGACGACGAAGAACAGGACAATGAGATAGTGCAACGCTTTCGAGCGGATCCGACTACTTCCACTAATATTGTTGCCCGTGATCTGGGACTTTCGCAATGGAGAGTGTGGTTTACAGTGCATACTGCTGGCCTATACCCGTACCATTACACGCCGGTACACGTTATTGAAGAAGGAGACCCCGCGAGAAGATTGGACTTTTGCAGATTTATGCTAAATGCTGACGTAGAAGACCCAGATTTTCTAAGAAATATCTTGTGGACGGATGAGTCCAAATTTGATAATTTCCTGAGAGCAGACTTGAGTGATTTGCTGGATGATCTGCCACTCAACCTGATCAGGGACATGTGGTTCCAACACGATGGCTGCCCTGCCCATTTCAGGAGAAGTGTCAGAGACTGGCTGGACACAAATTATCCAAACAAATGGATAGGACGAGGTGGGCCGTTGCCATGGCCAGCAAGAAGTCCGGACCTAACTCCCATGGATTTTCATGTATGGGGGTGCATGAAAAGTCTTGTGTACAGCGAGCCGAATCCAGTTTTGTCTGTGGAAGACTTAAGAGAAAGGATTGTGGATGCAGCAAATAAAATGAGGACCACGTTGACCACTGGAGTAGTGAAGACTGGTCTCCGTAGAAGGATGCGACAATGTTTCAGAAATAGAGGCGGCCATGTTGAACATGAACTGTAGAATAAGAAAAAGTTGTGTGAAAACCTTTAATAAATGACATTTCATGCATACCTAATGTTTTATTTTACTTTTTAGGGCTAAGTATAAATTTTCTTCTCCACTGTCGCCTATGAAACTAATTTTTTTCCAATGCATTTGAATAAAACCCTAGATTATTATACCTCGTTAGATAGCTGATGAAACGTAGATATTTTAAAAAATATCTGCCGAACAAGTGTCATAATATTTTTTTTAGATATCCCTTAGAGAAAAATAAGCTTGCTAATATATTTTTTATTTTTTTACTTTCACTTGTCTACTACGGTCTATTCAATTAACTTATGCACTATTTTAATGATTGATGTCCTAAAGCATCTTATTACACATGTAAAAATGCAATAATAATAATAATAAGATACACAAAATAAACAAAAATAAATTTCGTAGCCTAAAAATCGGCATTATTCAATAAAAAATTAAAAGTCGAATATCTCGAAAAGGGTTAAGTTTAGGGTAGGGTGTTTCATAGTGAAATAAGTCAGAAATGATGGGTACTCCACGCCCTTAACGGATCTAGCACGACTTTTCCTGTAACCCTGTATATATATGTTTTTTTTTTTTTTTTTTTTATGTAATACAGTTCGGAACGAGCCGACGGCCCACCTGGTGTTAAGTGGTAACCTCGGCCCATAACAACTGATGCGACTTCGGTCCTCCCCTACTAGGTACGACAAGACCCAAGTCGCATCGTATGCGTCCGTAACTCTGAGACGTGTAGGTGGAATGTCTCATGTGCCTGTAATTTCACCGGAAACCACACCTTTCAAACCGGAACACAGGATATATATATATATATATCTATTCCATTATCCATATATATCCATTTACAAAAATATGTATATTTATTCACTTAAGATTGGTGAAGTCTACGTTGTTTGTACTCAGTTTGACTCAACTTGAAGTACTGGATTTCAATATGCATTTAATATTGCAAATTCTTTAACCACACGTCAAAATCACATCGACGTAGGTATTTCGCTTAGCGATATTTTTTACTATCCCGAGTAATTCGTTTAATAATCGTGAGATAATAAATGTACCTATCGTTGTCACTGCAATAACGATGGGATCACGACTATTATCTTGATGAATATCGCCTAATTTATAAAATTAGCATAACAATAGAACAACAAAATATTGTAGCCGGCTCATAACATTTGTTCCCATCAATTTAAATCTCAAATACAATCTCAATTTATCTAAAAAAAAAAAAATATACAATCTGAACAAGTTTGTCATAATTTTTTAACCATTTCGTGATTTGATCGAATTGTCTGTTATCGTTGACCATTATTTAGATTAATGACATGAATATGTTTTCATGCAACGATTAGTATTACCATAATAACAATTTAATTTAATTTTATTATTATTAACTATTTTTTTATTCCAAAACATTTATCAACACACATATTTAAATTGAAAGTTTATTAATTATTTTTATTTTATAGTACTGCGTTAGTGCTTTTTTTTCACCTGACACATATGATTTCCTGCTTCATTCTCAGTATAATTGTCACCTTTTATTAGATACTAGGTCTCAAAGTTAATCTTAGTACTATTTCAATGAATCAAGATTTATTTCATTATTTATTTATTCATTGTCTTTTTCCACAATTGTTTAAAATAAGCCTCGACTAGAGTCGACGCAATGGGAACTGTCCAATCTGATCCTACGGACCCCATCTTGCAATTCCTAGTAGCCCCGGTTTGTTAATATAACTCGTGTAATATGATAAACTGTCCGACTGGCCGCACAGCTCAATTGGTAGTAACTCTGCCTTCTGAGGTGTAGGTCGCGGGTTCGATACCCACCCAGGACAAACATTTGGGACGAACATTATGTTAGTTCTGTATCTGGGAATTAATATGTATCACATGTATGTTTATACAAGAAAGTAACTATAGGTATTATAAATTATCACTTGTCTGCTTCCCATACTACAAGCTATTCTAATTTGGGGCTAGATGGCGCTGTGTGAAATGACCATCAGTATTTATTATTATTAATGTTATTATAAACATCATCAAATAACATTGCACTTCGCAATTACGAAATACATCCAAGTCAAAATGTTTGACACTTCAAATCGATTGGCTATCAATCAATGTAACGAAAATTACATGTATTGTTCCATACGGCACTCAAATGAGGTCCCTTTGACCAGTGATGTTTGATGAATTCCGTTTCTTCGGTCGCTCTTTCCATTGCTTGGAAAAAATACTTACAGGCTTTTAAGAATGAATATTTTATTCGAATAAGTTACGGAACGAGCAAGATGGCAAACTGTTAAGCGGTAACCATTGCCCATAAGGAAAGCTATACGTCTTGACTACTAGCCCTTAATTAGGTATGGGAACAGCAAACTTTGAGACATTAAGGTGTTTTTTTTTTATTGGCTATGGTATAATTAGCCTCTGATTTCGCCGGCAACCACATCCTTCAAACAGGAACACTAATTCGTAGTTATGTGTTACTATTTGGCAGCAGAAAAAGCGTGGTGGTCTAGTGGTACTGACCCCGAGTTTCAATCCGGAGGTCGCCGGTTCAAATCCCGACATGCACATATGAGTTTTTCGATTGAAAGATTTATGTGCACAATTCCACGTTCTCAAAACGGTGGTCAAAGGAAAACATGACGAAACCGACATGTCCTAGAATTAAAAATTCGAAGACATGTGTCAAGTGCATGAAAGGAGCCTCTTTGAGGTGCACTTAAAATCCTTTCACCACACTAGTTCAAGGGAACCAGTGACTCGAATAGAATAGCAGAAAAAGGTTTGGTTACAGTACTTTCTTGTATAAATTTGCATATTATACCACTGCTTGAGAAATTTAATATTCAGTTATCTTTAGAGATTACTCATAGTGTTCAGGATAAAGGAGTTAACATGCTACAAATCTGCAAGTATTTAAAGAAAACGCACAAATGTTAAAACAGATCTTCATTTTATTTTATCACATAAAAAATCAGGTCAAATCATCAATATAATATGAATATATACGAGTATAAATAAATATACCTATTAATAAATATATTTCATACTGGGCCATCTAGCCCCTAATTAAGCATAGGTAGTTGTACAATGGAAACAGATAAGTTATCATTAGGCTCATCGATAAGTTATAATAATAACAATTATTAATATTGGTGGAGATTTCACACAGCGCCATATAGCTCCAAAGTAAGCTAAGTAAATAGCTTGTATCATGGGAACCAGACCACTGATATATTACTAATGCGCTTTTTTGTAAATTATTATACCAGACACAGAACAAACATCTATGGTCGTTTGATGGTCCTAGGCGGGAATCGAACCCACGACCTACAGCGCAGATGGCAGGGTTACTACCAACTGAGCTGTGAGGCCAGTCAAAAGTTATAAAGTGTTGCAAAACAGTCCTGTGTCTTCCGAAGGTTTATACATTATAAAATATTTTTCATCATCCACGCATGCTTCATTATCCTACAAAAGGGTTAAAAAGAGATATTTTAATGGCATCTTGATAATTACTTCGCAGGTCCATTATTGCTCTAGTATTAAAGCGGTGCAAAGCAAAGAGCCAACATTGTTGAGCCCAAGTTCCGTTTACGACGGTGGTACATGAAAGGGGAGATAATTATTTATTGTTTGTTTTGTGGTTTCTTTTTAAGGTTGATTCGACCGTCTTCATAAATGATTGTTTGAAATTTTTGCTGTGTTCAGTGTTCGTTAAGCAAAATGATGACATTTTTTAAATGTCGTTATTCCATACGCAAATTTGTTATCCGCTTAAATGCTCATAATATATGAGCTACATTTATCCAGCTTTTATACCATGAGCGGGATGAATAGTTTTGAAACTTTTCTTCAAGTCAGTATTTTGTGCATGGTGAAACGAAATGAGGTAAATACTTAGGTATATCTAGTTATATAGGCTGTAAATAACTCAGTTTTGGTGAAAAAATATTCGGTAAACGAACAATATTTTTCAAACTTATGTTAAAATTGAAATCACACGACGAGAACTAGGAATGTTTGAGTTACTACCAAATTATTTATAAATTAAGCAATAATGAATAAGAAATAGTTGCTAGTGGTTCTATCGATTCAGTTTCCATAATCTGAAAATCGATCATAATATATTTGAGATTTTCTTAAATCATTTATTATCTATTATTATTCTTCGCTTTAGTTTTTGTCTCGGGTCGTAGCCTGATCCTTTAAAAGGCGTTGCCGGAGCCAAAACCAACACTAAGATATCCGTTTTATATGGATCGTCGTTATAATTATTATGAAGTAGTTGTAAGTTGTGTACATCTAGTCTTTTTTGCAAGCGCTTTGTTTTCGTGTCGCTGTTTTCACTTCGTTACTGGTCCCGAGTACGTAGCTTGTTTCTGAACTAATTATTGGCTGAAAAGTCCACAAACTCGAAGTAATATAATGCAGGGATGATAATTGGTTCCAAGTCCCTAGTTTATCCGCGCACACAATTAATTTTGCATTTAATTATTCCATAAAATACATAGTCCGCTTTTTAGAGCACAGTGTGCACTCAGCCTTACTTGATAGGCTTCAAGGAGTTTTTACCATCGTCTCGGCATCGTTAGTGACTGTCGTCGGTATATGACGAGCCTTACCTTTACAGCTCAATGAGCCTATTGTATATGGAGATATAATGAATCCGCCATAATATGCGGCGCCAACTATCCCCATAGCATTTACTTCCCTACATTTTTAGTGTTAGATAGATAGATGAACACTTTCTTGAACACTTTGACTGGCCTCATAGCTCAGTTGGTTAGTAACCCTACCTTCTGCGCTGTAGGTCGTGGGTTCGATCCCCACTCAGGACAAACATTTGTGACATTTGTAACATTGATGTTTGTTCTGTGTCTGGGTGTTAATATATATTATATGCATGTATTTACAAAAGAAAAGTATATAAGTATTATATCAGTTGTCTGGTTCCCATGATACAAGCTATGCTTAGCTTACTTTGGGGCTAGATGGCGCAGTGTGAAATGTCCACCAACAAAAAAAAAAAACTTTATTGCATATTACACCAATCAAACAGAAAATACAAAACATTTAGGTAACTACAAAAAAGCAAGAAATGTACAATCGTCGGTCTTATCGCTTATAGCTATTTCTACAAGACAACCTTAATATGGAAAGAAATATAATCTATTTGAATTTTTTTTGAAGAACAAACCTAGTTTGAGTGGCCCGTTTTTTCAATGCCTTAGCTCCAAGTCGGCTGACTTAGAAACAAGGAATGAAGAGAGTATTCACAATATCCCAAGTCCTCCACAATAGTTGAATTTGTGCCGAGCTGTTTCGGAGCAGTATTTCTGTCATATCTAGTTCTGGCTAAATGTGGTTTGTCGGGTATGGGTGCCGGTGAAATCAATTGGCATTAAATGTAGTTTCCGAAATATTTTTCACTTTGTTTTTCCCAAATTGTATCTCTGCACTTAGGGTAGCGCTCAACATCTGGAGGACCATCAAGTTATCTCGTAACAAATACATTTCAATTAAAAAAGACCACGATTAGGAATAGAGTTGTAATCATATCGATTTTTTATTTTACTCCATTCCACTACAACCGATCTTCATAAAAACGTTTGAAATGTGAAAAACACAAGTAATAAGGTACTAATATTCATAAATTAACATACTCGGCGGTGACCGGTGACAAAGGATGGGAACGTGTCGCTTCGCTGCTCTGCGAGACATTTCACTCGGTTTTTATACTGTGGAGGGACGGTGGTACCATATCTAAACGAACGTTAACCGAAAATTTGGGACTAACTTATCTGTTGTTTTCTATTATGTTCTGTTCTGCTGCAGAAGAAAGAAGATGATATCGTATATTCACCCAAAAAAAAAAACATAGTAAAAAGCAAAAACATAAAATTTACGGTATTTCGATGAGAATGAAAAGGTATAAATTTATCTCGGAACTATAAATATCTGCCACGCTTTCCTTACAATTTTTCAAAGACAAACTAGTAAGTTTTTACAAAATCTGTATTTAAATAGGACTTCGTTTATCCTAAGCATAAGAAATCTTTCACGTTTACCAATAGTACACTAATAGTATACACAGACATAAAAACGACTAAATATATTTAAATAAAAAAAATTTGAACACGGCCTACAGCGCTGAAGGCAGAGTTACTATCTAGTGAGGCCTATCAAAGTTTTGTTTAACCGTCCGTCAACCGTACAAGAAGCCCGTCCCCTACATTTTAATTAAATAAAATCACGAGAGCCGAACTAATGAATTCAGTCCTCGGTGACACACTAATCACTATGCAGGTAATTGTGTGACCGTTTTAATGCAAATATATCCACTGGACGAATCGTCTTCCTGCCTTGCCTAATTGTTCATTATGTTTAATTCTTTGTGTGAGAACGTTCTTCAGTGACACTTTTATGATGCTGCATTGACGTAAGTAGTCATCTTATTAGCAGGATGGCCAATAGTTAATTATATCACTCTGATGGGAGCTCGGTGGCTCAGTGGTACAGAACTTAAGTCCAATCTGGAGGTCGCTGGGTCAAATCCTGAAGCGCCAATGAGTTTTTCACGTGGAAACTTTTTGTGTGCGCAATATGTTCTTAAACAAAGGAAGATATTGTGAGGAAATGGCCATGTCCTATAACTAAAATTTAATGATGTGTGCCTAGTGTATGAAGGGAGCCTCTTCGAGGAGTACTTTAATAGTAGTAGTATGGGATGTCTCATTCTGAATGATCAATTATATAGTTAAGTACAGTAGAACTTATGCCACGTTCGTCCCGGAAGTATTGCCATTATCCAATTCTATCGCCAAGCAGTAATGCATTCGCGTTACTGTGTTCCGATTTGAAATGTGTGTTGTCGGTGAAATTACCGGCACATGAGATATTCCTCCTTCACGTCTCAGTACATTTACGGGCGCTTGCAATGCGCCTAGGGTCTTGTTGTACCTAAGTAGGGGAGGATCCAAGTCGTTGGCTTGATATGTGCAGAGGTTACCTGACACCAGGTGGGCCATCGGCTTGTTACACCATCTATAAAAGAGTAAACATCAGAGATTTTAAAGCTTACAGTAATGTCAGCCTACAACTTTGGGACTTCAGTGCTTTTAAACCCGAGTCTTTTAATTGACCACTTCACAGTACCGAAGGGCTCTGAATGGTTTGCAGCATTGTCTTAGTTTCTTGATGTCTCGTTTGTGGAAATGCATGTTATGCCTTCGCATAACGCTTTTACGATTAAAAATGCTTTCAACATCTCCTTCCGAATTAGAAATTGATATTACTCGTATGAATCATAATTCCTAAGTCACTTCAGTGCCCATAGAAATATTCTACACTGTTTGATTGTTATGGATATGTTAGGAAATATTTGAATATTTATCTCGTAAAGTCACCACAGTTGACTCAAATATATAATTTATCCATATCACTCATAGTTCCCATATAGTCACAAACCCCAAAAGCGTCTATAATTAAAGCCCAAAGCTCCTAAGAGCCAAACAAACTAATCACAGCTCGAGGCCATATTTTTCTTGGCCATAAATTGTTCTATTACTTATTTTGCGGTGCCATGATAAATACAGTCCGAGCATTATTTATGACATGTTTGATCAGATAGGCAGTGTCCACTTCGGAGCGCTTGGGTCCAAATTGGGCTCGTAAATCATGAGGAAATCTTAGGTGCCCTGATGAGGTATCATATTTTTAGGGAGTTTTCGTGTTGATAATTTTGGGGTTGATTAGAAATATCTTTGATGTTGGAACCGGTAATAAGATTACCCATTAGTTTTCTTGAAAACTGTCGGCTAGATAGATTGGAAGTTTATCTTTGAATTTCGAATAGATTAGAAAGAAGTTACATACTTGTGTTTAAATATACATTGCTTTTCAACTTTCAATTACGGACACATTTTGAAGGAAAATGAAACTCGACCTTTACTTTTTGTTTGTTACATTTGAGTGTTATTTTAATGTACTTTTTTGTTGTAAGTTGCTGAGTCTGCAACGTTTCTATGATTGGTATCTCTATTTAAAACTTTCGTACTGGACGTGATTTGCCGATAAAGTAAATGCATAACCATTAATCGTCACAATATTCGAAAGGTAGAAAAACACTATTACTAAGACATCGTCACTCGAACGCCGTCAAAATAGCCTCAATAGAAAGTGAGCATTATTGCACTGGCTTAAGGTTAAATATGCTTTTATTTCATAAAGGAACCCTCCTGAGTAACATGAAATTCTGCCAAGTAATTGCGAACTTTCATCCGTTAAACTGTTGTGTCAATTTTGCTTGCGAACGTTCCAAAGATTCAAACAGAGTGGAAGCGTAGTGAATGTGTACGAAAGTACTGTTATTCCTTCTGTGCTATTATTTATCCACCCTCACCCCAAGACAATGGGAGTAATGAGCCTGTCAATATTGCTTAGCGCACGACATCGGGCGGTGTTTGTGGTATAGTCCTTTGTCCATCAATTAATTTTTATTATCAGCATGGTCAAGGAAAGTATCATGAGGAAACAGGTATTTTAAGGCAAGGTGTTCTGTGATAGTTTTTTCAGTTGATTTCGCTATTCTTTGCATTTAAAGAAAGTAACTAAACTTTTAAAGAAGTTATGGTGTTAATATTAAGTAGAAGATAGTTGAAATGATCTCTGAAACCGTGAAAGTCTCATAAACAAACTCAATTCAAGATTCACTTTTTTATATTCAGATAGATTTACTCCTAGTAAGTTCCAACTCAGGCTGATTTGTAAAGTTTTTAAGCTATTTGAGCCAATACCAATAATATACTGTAATATATTTACAAATGTAATTATAATTTATTTGATAGTCTTTTGTGTTCCTGTTTCAGAAGTTTCTAAGGGTAGAGAATTTTCAAATAACAAAATATCTTAAGAAATACAAAATTTCATATCCCAAATTTAAAATGATAATACAAGTGCTTTTATTCACATAGCAATTATTTTACATATGTTTACCTAATTACTGGTGGTACCCCACACTAGGACTAGCCTGTGCGGCGGCATAAAAAATGTAAATAAGCTTTATGCAAAAACTGGATTGATAAAATACAATTCAACTACAATTTTTGATTTTAAATTGTATTGTCTACAAATAGGGGTAATTTTTGCAAACATTTGACAGCATGCTCAATATTAAATAACATATCTACTAGATACTAGGTACTTAATAGAAACTGGAAATTTGGGGATTTGACAGTTGTCCTGTCCTATCCTGTCGCAGTTTTCAGATTACTACACAGATTACTTTCAGTCTACAATCAAAAGAACTAGCAACCACAGAAAATGAAAGAGATAAAGGTACGCACATATATCGCGCTTAATATATCTGATGCCCCTACATCCATTTTGATAATGTTATAATTATCTTTGCTGACTCAAAACTATGAGAGCAAAAACAATCTTTAATCACCATAACCTGGGAAAAACGCTTCCTACGTAGCATACCAATTACGGGCGGTATCACCAAATCAGCGACGACTCAGGTGACCGTTAAGACAATCATCAAGTGGTCGACTTCCTGCATTACAAGCAGAGATAATACATAGAAATTGTATATTAAAGTCACCTCATAAATATGTATATGTCTCGGTCTGTGACCACGGGCGCTTGCACAATCGTCAGCGTCGCAGGCGGCGAACACTTCTCATAAGGTATGGAACATGGACTGGTGTTTAGAATTTATCTTGATCTGGTCAGTCTCGTGACGAATATGGCTGTGAAAATGAAAGATATGTGTCAGATGCTAAGAGAGTATTACACTGTTTTGCTGCATGAATCTAATGTACAAAAAACGTACGTAAATCTCGCTTGTCTCTCTAGGAAAATTCATCATTTTGTTATAAATTAATAAAGTAGATAGTATTACTAATTGATTTCTTTACCAAAATACAGTCACTTTACCCATTAACAAATCCTGAACAAAACCTAACATGTCTCTTAATCACAGTGTATAAAATATGCTCTACATTCAAAAACAGTAGATACTGTAGATATTATTATTATTATTATATTACCTATTTGGAATGTTAATAAACCTTCCAATCTGTTTTCGATCATAATTGCCAATTGCAGAAAGTCTAGCCTGCTTTTAGTAAGCAGAACTAAACATGAGGAGCACAATTTAGATTAAGTAAATGTACGAAAATTTAATTAGAGCAACCTAATTGGCTTATGTGATGTTAAGAAAATTTAGTGGTAATATTACGTTATGTTATCTAGGTTGCTCGGTAATTGCTTTATAACATAAATCAAGAGAAGTTAATTTTCAACATACAATCAACCTTCATCCATATTCAAAGACCTTATGTGAAAACTTGGACCGCTCAAATATTAGGATGGGCCTTATAACTTACCGACAGGGAAAGGTGGAGAACCTTGTAGTTAATTCGTTTGAAGCGTAACATAAGGACAAACAAATGTAATAATTTTAAACTAATGTGCTAGGTAATGCAAACACTTTATGACTAATAACAATGATATAACATCTTACTAAAATGTTCTAGGTATTGAAATCTGGTAGCTACACATTTTATTTTTCGAAACACTTTATGTCCCCAATTATGGATTTTAAGATCACGATCTAATCACTGTCTATCTGATCGCACTTCAGAGGTTCTAGACAATTTATATTTCGAATCGTATCATCAACACAAGCTACCTTTCCATTAAATTCTCTAAAATCATTAATGCGAAGAACAGAAGAGCAGTAGAACTCTCGCCAAGTTCGTTCGAGGAAGTACTGCCACTATGCCTATTTCTGCCGTCAAGAGTAACGCATTCGCGTTACGGTGTTCCGTTTGATAGGTGTGGTTGCCGGTGAAATTACAGGCACATGAGACATTCCACCTGATGCGACTTGGGTCTTATCGTACCTACTAGGGGCGGACCCAAGTCGCATCGGTTGTTATGGGCCGAGCTTACCACTTAACACCAGGTGGGCCGTCGGCGTCGGCTCGTTCCATAACGGCATTAAATAACAACCAAAATAAATAAATAAAGAAAGTATCCCTAAAGGAGGAAATCCCTATTTCTTCAAAAAATAAAACACCAACCTTCACAGTATGTACGGTCCTGTAATAGAAAAAAGTATGCGGCTCACCGCACACATTTCAAACACACCGACCGACGGCATAAAGCAATTGTAGTGTGTGGTAACTTTGCTGTGGTCTTTAAGGACTCTTTTATAGCACTTATTGCTACATTCTTGCTTGTAATGCACTGCAGGAAAGGAGTTCTCTCGTGGAACGGAGAATGCAGTATAAAACGGGGAATTCACTCACCAGGTAAACTTAGTTTTAATGTGTCACAGACCTTGAAATTGACAGTTCTAATACGGATTTCTTACGATGTTGCCTTAGTATGTTTTATCGCAGTGAGCACATAATCTTCTTTAATAAGAAAAACTCAATTGTTTACCTCTGCGACCTCGGAATTGAAATGCGGGGTATGTACCGCTGGTCTGCTCTCTTAATTGTAAATCAGCTACAGCTACTAGCGGTTTCGCAACGAGGAAGGGCGTTTGGTGTTAGCCACCGGGTCTGCGGAAGGAAACTGAGGAAGTTACCTAACCCCGTCACGCCACGAGGGTTACCAGTGCGATTTCATTCGTGCACGAAACTCGTGCGCACACGTGCATCGCTTTACGAGGACTGTATGGTCTCACAGCTCAGTTGTAGTAAGTCTGCCTTCTGCGCTGTAGGTTGTGGGATCGGTTCCCATGATAAATATTTGTGTAACGAACTCAGATGTTTTTTCTGAGTCTGGGTGTCAAATTTAGATTCATATTATTGAGTTAGTATCTACCCCTTAAAAGTATGGTCTATAAATAGTCTAAGACCTGTGTACACTGTTTTCTCCAGGAAGGGGCTAGTCACCTACAACACAGGGGAATCCTAGTGTGGGGACTAGTGAAATTTTATCGTAAACAATCTATTATGTGACTTAATTACTCAATAATGTATTCACACGCAATACATAAATTATGCTATCTAAATTCTCCTTGTCTAATTAAAATCAAAAAACTTTCAAAGAAATATGTATATAAGTATTATATAATTTATCTGGTTGCCATAGTACAAGCTATGGTTAGTTTGGGGCAAAACGGTGCTGCGTGAAATTTTCATCAAAATAAACTGTACGTTCCTAATGAAAACTGAAAACTGAAATCACACACCACTGCATCAAAGGCATACTGTCGAACAATAAGCGGTTTTATTTCAAGCCCGGACAAGATTAGCGCTTTGGATGTTTTGGTTCTAGGACAAGCCTTTGTCTCATGTCTTCGTTCACCGTTTTAATTTGTGGTAGTGAGTTAGTCATGGGAAAACAGTGGCGATGAGTATGTCTTTACTTTTCACTCTATTTTCTATGGTAGCATAAATCATAGAGAAAAATCGGGTGGAACCTCTCCTTGTTTCAAACATCAAACGGTATCCTTAGATCAAAATATGACAGGATGTTTTAATAGGAATACATTACTACACACTCAATACAGGAAATATCGAAAACATAACATTCGTTGTTATTCTGTATGCAACAAACTAGTCTGATTGCTCTGAAATTCAGTCATTCAGTCAAATTCAGTCAATTTCATGCTGATATGTTTCCTTATCATATTATTTAATAGATTACTTATTATTTAATTAGTTTTTTTCGATTTTGTGTAAATAAGCAATAGTTATGAGTTCGAGAATACAGCAAGTTCAACTTAACTTGAAAATTTCCTACAGTAACTAGATTTTTTATTATTCGTTTCCGTCAAAGCTTTGATCGATCTACTACAATGCGTTTCAATTAATTTCACTTATCCGGATACAAATAATTCAATGGAACGCAATTATATTAGCATTTTTGATTGTGATTGATTGAGCAATATTCTGTGTGTTTATAAATTCATGTAGTGGCAGGTACTGCATGCGTACTGTATATATTTATTTGATGTGTGAATTATCAGATAGTCAGTAAGTGATATCGGTGCCTAAGTTATCTGATTTTTCTCTTGGAACGTGGTTTAGGACATGATTATTATATATTGAAAATTATTATAAATCAATAAAATAATTAATCAATCAATCAAATTATTATGAAAATGACATCTTAAATTTCGTACATAATTTCTATAACCTAAAATCATGTAATTTATCTGGAAGGAGAATGCAGAGCTTAGTCAAGACTGTGGATATGATGTGAAAAGTTTAAAACGGTAAAAAAGGATATGGACTCTAAATTTAATTAATAATACTTACTGGCTTTACATTTTTGCATGCTGTTTGTTTATGTTGCGGCATACGGCTCGATATTGATAATATGTATATGATTAATATTTTAACACTAAGCGTACATATTACTGGCAAAAAAAAAAAAAAAACATTTCAACAAAAAACAGGTAAGTTAGTTATACAAAATTGTATGCATTTTTAAAACCGACGATTGTTTCATATGATAAGAATTTATAATTACGCGGCCAAAAAAAATAAAAAAGAACACACTTTGTGAGAAAGCTCATCTGAGACTTTGACATTACCATTAAAATCTGTCGAAGTTTCAAAGAATCATCATCTATTACCGACTGACGATCACCGAATACCGACAAAGTGTTTGATTTGACAGCTCTACGTGTACCCTCTAAAGCTAATTAATAAGCAGATACAACCACTTAAGATAAGTAAAAATATTTTCATCCCGAAATTGCACCGGATATAGATTGTATCGGAATGACAAAGCGTGGCGCCAACAAAGTTATATCAACACACAATCCAAATTGAACCTTATTGTTAACCACCAAAAGACTGCTTTTATATTCATCTCCAGTCGCATCATCTTCAATTCTGAAGAAGACTGTAAAAACAGGTTTAAGATCTCTGGCTTTAGGCTTAATTTCCTCTGGTTCGTTCACGTTTTCATTAACATAGTAAGATTTGTCAGCAACATTGCATTCGACTTCAAATTTCATCCTCACCACCGCAGCATTAAGATCGATTTTTAACTGACTCATATCTGAAGTGGTGATATCTATTGGTGTTCCTCTAAAAGCTCCATCTACAATCTCGAGTGCAGGTGGTATGACTCCTGTGTCTCCTAAAATAAATGGAATGGTCATTGTGAGATAACGTTCTCGGTACTTTGGGACTTAGTAATGGAACCACTGGTAGGAAATGCCGATAGCACGTGGTTATATGCTCTTAGGTTATCGTTGGTTTATAGTTTGTTGTACATTAGGACAATTGTATCATCCAAGCAGTTTTAGGTGGTTATATATTATAGTTTATTATTATAGTTTTCCTTCAAAGACTATTAGTATAACTATAGACAGACTATTAATTAGATAAGATATTTAAAGACTATTAATAGTCGTGTCTAATGCACTCTCTTATTGGTGTGGTGAAAGGTTTAAAGTCACCCGACCAGAAAAAGTCGTGCATGCCTTTTTAGAAAATTTACGTTCTTTAAGTACTTCCGTCAAGTTGAATTTGGTTCTTTGCAAATATTCTGAACTTATTGTGCTATATATTCATAGCAATAACACATATTTTTTATTTCATATTATTGCAGAAACATGCTAGTATATTTACTACTGTCCCCCGCAGTTTCGATCGCATAAAACTTTTACTCATAACCTTTGGGACTAATGCCTGGGGAAAACAATCTGGTAATAAATAAAAAATACAAAATCAAGTGAATATACAAAAAAAGTAAAAAATCATAAGTGCATCTACTTACCTGCAATACGTATTTATTCTCATTTGAAGGTGACTGATGAGATTATTGGCACTTCAAAATCCTCTTATTATTCTAGTTATTTCGTGGAGGGAAGTAATGAAATATTATTAATTTAGCGTGACAACCAAGCAGTCAACACTTGCACGACGATGTATTTTTTGCGTGGATCAAGTTAGAGATGAAAGCGTTTCCCTACCGTTCTTCCCGTTCGCAATAGATCTCTTTATTCCCTATAACGAGGTATGGTGAACTTTTCCGAATTTAAAAACTATAAAATTGATTTGTGAATATTCACCGTAACGGAAAGAACACTGTCCAAGATTGACCCCAGGTTTCAATCCCGTGTTCACTGTTTCAAACCCAGAAGCGCATTGAAGAGTTTTAGGCTAGAAAAATTGATGTGAAAAAAAAACAAGATAGGTAATTTATCGAGAAAAAAGCTGTTTGAGACGCTGTTTTATCCGTTCCCAACTCTGGTTTGAGAAAACCAGTTACCAAAATTAGTAGAGTAGTAGAACATAAATAAAAAAGAAAGATAACTCAGTTACAGTATCTAAATAGACACTAAGAAACGAATTTATAAATAGCACTTTTGGATTTTTTCTCTATAGATGTCCGTTTATTTAAGTTTTGAAATTATACACATAATTTTTTATAAATATTTTATTTTATTAAGTCATTATATTTAGGTCGCAAAATGACAGGCGCAATAATATGTGACTCAGGCCTTCGCATAGCTAAGGAAGGATATGCAAACCTATTACTTTTGTTAAGTTTACCTTAACATTAGGTGGGCTAACTGCTCGCTCCATGAACATACCATATAAAAATATACATATTTCCATTGACTATTTCAGTACAGGGAGTATTCGCTAACTCTTGCATCTTAAATAACGTTTAAGATTACAGGGGTGCGATTATTAACTGTCGTCTACCACTGCGAACAGCTTATCAATCATTCGCTTAGGATATTAGCGGAAACACACGGAAATTTCTTTGTGTTTCCTTACTAATTCTAACGAAATATATGTAATATATGTTTGTGTCTTTTTATTTAATAGAAACTAAGAAAGAAAGAAATAATACCCCGACCTGCCCGTCCTCGCTCGCACACTATTAAGGTAACCGACGTCTTTTAAGTTATTAGCAATATATACGTCGTGAACCTTTCTATCGGTTGGTGAAAACCTCATAAAAATAGTTTCTGGGATAATTTTTCTAAGATATTTTGTTGATGGACATTTTGCAATCTAGCCCCAAACTATGGAGACTTAAACTATGAACTATGGACTTTTTTGTGAATATATTAATACACAATAATGTTAACATCCAGACAGAGAACAAACAACTATTTCGTCACACAAATGTTTGTCCTGGTTGGGATCGAACCCTGGACCTACAGCGAGGCAGAGTTACTAGCAACTGAACTATGAGGCCAGTCAAAACTATGTAAGTAATAAACTGATGAAACGAGCAAAAATCCAGCCTGATAGTAAGCGGTATGCTTTGCACATAGTATCAAAGATATGTATTTTTTTAAATAATATCGATGTTTTGATTTTTTTGTTTTTTTTTTGTTTTATTTGTTTTGTTTTGTTGTTTTTTTTGATACTACTTGGTTCTTTTTTATTTGATATTTTTTTCCGAATGCCCAATAGTTCTACTAAGACCCATTTCAAGGTTATCCATTCATTACCGGCCACCCTGTATATGTGCCTATGCCTAAAACAAGCAATACGACTCAGGTCCTCCCCTACCTAAGAACGACAAGACCCAAGTCACAATGTATGCGCCCGTAACTCTGAGAAGTGAAGATGGAATATCTCATGTGGCTGTAATTTCACCGGCAACCACACCTTTCAAACCGGAACGCAGCAACTTGGCGGCAGAAATAGTTTTGATGGAAGTACTTCCCTGGACGGTATAAGTTCTAATGCTACACTGATTAGATATCGAGCAATTTATTTGGATTTATTTGCAAAAACAAAATGAGTATCGTGGGAACTCACCACATGATAGAATAACCGCTTATCGACATTGATTTCAGTGATATAAATGATAACACTTGTACGATATTAATATACTCGTGAATGACACGAATAATCTCGACCACTCGAGTTTATGAGAGCGATAAGCCTGTAATGAACTTTCGTGACATTATCAGAGTTTGTGTGCGAGTGTGGTTTACCGACAAACTGCGGGTAAAAGTCTATTGAAGTTCCAAATGAGTTTCGTTACTAATCAGCAGGTATGAATATAATTACCTACTGTATGTTTGTGTAACTTATTTGGAACTTAGGTAGACTTTTTCCACAGTAATTTAACTTATCTATGTCTTAACCTGTTAGTTAAATAAAATAAATAAATATTGGTGGACATTTCACATAGCGCCATCTCGCCCAAAAGTAAGCTAAGCATAGCTTGTATCTTGGGAACCTATAGAATAGTTGTATACTTTTTTGTAAATACATACATATAATACATATTAACACCCAGACAGAAAAAAATGTGTTCATCATACAAATGTTTGTCCTGGGTGGAAATCGAACCCACAACGCGTAAGTCAGGGTTACTACGACCTTGTGTGAGGCCAGTCAATTACTTGGAAGATATAAAAATTTCTTTTCGATAATAAATTCAGCACATGAGATTTGGCTATTTTAATTTTGAGATGATTATTAGCCTTATGGTCCAAAGAGCCTTTCGTGACCCTTTAGTCACCCGTTGTTATTTGTTTTTCCTTTTCAGATTCTTCTGTAACTAAAAGCTTTCTCTGTAAAGCTCTCTTCTGTAACAGAAAGCTTATCGCAACTTGGTAATTCAGATATGTAGTTAGTTTCCTTCAGATCGTGACTATTTTCAAATAGTATATTCATACATAGAAAATCAATTTTTGCCAGAAGGAAATTCTATCAGACGAAGTCTCAAGATTGTAGTCCAAGACACATTCCGTTTGAGGCAAATACTTACACTCCCCTGTCGCAGTGTCGGTGTAATTAGTCTGGAATGAGGGAGCGTCACGCGTCGCTCAAGTGGACATTGATTGCGGTCCAGACTACGTGCGGGTAGGACACACTGATGCCGGGATAATATTCCCTTATACTAGTTGTGTTGGGCGCTTTATTACGACTGGTTATACTTTTTTAACCGACTTCGGAAATGAAGAGGTTCGTAATAAGATTGTGTATTTTATTTTTAAGCTATTGCATAGCTTCTATCGCGGGCCTTGAGCGTGGAGACCGAATCCAGAAATTCCGTAACGAAAAAAACCTAACACCCCCCACTCCGACCGGCACAGCGGTGATACTTTTTAGTTTTTCCATCTATCGATAAATACCAGAACTTTTAATGACTTTTTGAAATATCACGCGCAATAGCTTTACCGCGGCAGTCTCCGAGTGCCACACGTCTTTTTTTGTTACCTCAAATCTCCGTTATTTAATAAATATAGGTAAATAAATAAATATTGGTGGACATTTCACACAGCGCCATCTAACCCCAAAGTAAGCTAAGCATAGCTTGTATCATGGGAACCAGATAACTAATATCATACTTATATACTTTTCTTTTGTAAATACATACATATAATACATATTAACACCCAGACACAGAATAAACATCAATGTTACAAATATCACCATAAATGTTTGTTCTGGGTGGCAATTGAAAAGACCTACAGCCCAGAAGGCAGGGTTACTACCGACTGAGCTATGAGGCCTGTCAATTATGAACCCATTGTGGAAGTCATTTTATATTTGAACGGATATACTGGGCCGATAGAAATTTCAGCAAAATCAGTTCGGTAGTTTGGTTTTAAAATCAAAATAACTCAAAAAAAATCATCTAAGAATAAGATAATGAGGAATCATTCTCGATGATGACGAAACAAGCTTTTAATGGATTGGAACAACGGAGTTTAATTCGCATTCGTATTCTCAGCAAGTCTTTTCATTTGATACCCATATTGGAGGAAAGCATAAAAAGCTTAATCCGCCATCTTTAGAAGTCCGCCATATTGGATTTAGAGTGACGTCACTTTATTTTCCGAGTTATTCTCAGCAAGCCCTTTCATTTGACATCCATATTGTAGGAGTACATTGAAAATAACTAGTCCGCCATCTTGGGTATTCCACCATGCTGGATTTAGAATGACCTCACACAGCTAACCATGCATTATCATCCAAATTAAACGTGTATACAAAATTTCAGCTCAATTGGTTGAAGATATCTGCTTCAAAATTGAATTGCAAGATTCCACCCGAACAAACATAGTTACATTGCAAGTTAAATAAAAGCTTGTAAAAATCCTTCAGATTTCGTCCCCACTGAACAAAGGCTTACAAACAATATCGCACCAGTAATTACCCCGACTCATGACCCTCAAGGTGTAGTGATCCCGGCTCATGCGGGAACGTGTAATGCCGGATGATGGCAATACCAATTACACTCCGAATAATCCTTGTTCTATATCTGCTCATGGGATAAGACTGGAGAAGTTTTTGAAGAACACTTGTTTTTTATTAAATAACACGTGTGCTTTTGTCTACTTATATACTATAAGAGAGATTATAAGAGATTTATTCACAAAAAAGCTTACAAAGTTAAACATTTATCAAAATTTTATTTTGTAAATGAATTTTATGATATTTATTTTAAATATTATATTTAATTTATATCATATTACTGACAGACGAGCTGACGGCCCACCTGATTTTAATTAGTAGTACATAATATACAAACAAAAAGTTAAGTTTAAACAGTCTGACGATTTTATTGATAAGACCTTTGTACAACCATACTTCATGCAATAAAAAAACTGCCCGTTCCAATCTATATATTTCTAAGTCTTCGTCCGTCGGTGTTAGAAAATGAGTTACATGGCGAAGCAATCCCGCGACCGCAGAGAGGTATGACCGGCAAATAAACAGCACTTTGTCGTGCCGCCACCGCAACCCGACACATTGTCTTTCATGCGATACATTGAATCTCACACGCGGCCAAGATGTTTGTCATCAGTGGAAGTCGAGGGCTATTCTATTCTATTCGAGTCACTGGTTCTCTCAAACCAGTGTGGTGAAGTTTAAGTGCGCCTCAAAGAGGCTCCTCTCGTGCAATCGAAACATGTCTTCGAATTTTTAGTTATAGGACATGTCGGTTTGCTCACGATGTTTTCCTTCACCGTTTTGAGAACGTGTTATAGCGCACATTAATCTTTCAATGGAAAAACTCATGTGCACGTCGGGATTTGAACCGGTGACCTCCGGATTGAAACTCGGGGTCAGTACCACTGGACCATCAAACTCGAATAGAATAGTATCTATATAGAATAGTAATATATAGAAAGTGTTTTTTCGTCGAACGCAATCGATGGGGTTTATAAAAATATACATACAAAGATTCACGCCTTTGTCCCCGAAGAGGGAGGCAGAGACCAGTTCAACTTGTGTTGTTTCAACTTGTGGTTTACTAAGGTGGGAACGTAGACGAGGCAAGGGGTGAGCTTTTAACGCGTGTAGAATAATATGTACTTATATACTTTTTTTAAATACACACATGACACATTAATACCCAGACACAGAAAAAAACATCTATGTTCTTCTCACGTATTTGCCCAGGGTGGGAATCGAACCACGACCTGTGGCAGAAGGCAGAGCTATTACCAACTAAGCTGTGAGCTGAGACCATTTGATTCTGTCATGTGGAGCGATTCTGTCTTTTGTTTCAATTTTCGGTGTCTACTGCAAACAGAGATTAATAATTTAGTTACCTTTCTGAAAGTTACATATACATTATATACTGTACATATATTCCATTTTTGGCATTTAATAAAATAATTACTTAAAATTCATACCACAGCTCGGTTGGTAGTAACTCTGCCTTCTGCGCTGTAGGTCATGGGCTCGATTCCTACCCAGGACAAACATTTGTGCGACGAATATAGATGTTTGTTCTGTGTCTGGGTGTTAATATGTATTAAGCTGTGAGGCCAGTCAAAATATATCACAACAAATGACTCACAAAAAGAAATAATGAGACAATCCTAACAGACTATACTTCCATTGAGTACGCTAAGGGTTCTGATGATACGCAACTCGTGGCATATCATTTCATTCCACACAAAATGGCGCCTCGGGCCAAACACATTATCTCAAAGAAAAAACTGCCATACGATGATGTAAGCGTAGTAATAAACTATCGGACATGCCCGCGACTTTGTTTGTGTTACTCATATTTACTTACATTAAGGATAATACAGACTGGCCTCACAGCTCAATTGGTATTAACTCTGCCTTCTGCGCTGTAGGTCATGGGTTCCATTCCCACCCAGGACAAACATTTTTGTGTCGAATATAAATGTTTGGTCTGTGTCTGGGTGTTGATATGATATGACATATTAACACCCAGACACAGAACAAATATAGTTCTATATAATATAGTCTCTATGTTCGTCACACAAATGTTAGTCCTGGGTGGGAATCGAACCCACGACCTACAGCGCAGAAGGCAGGGTACCACCAACTGAGATGTGAGGCCAATCAAAATATAACACAACATTTTACTCCCAAAGAGAAATAATCAGACGACATAACAGACTGGCAAACGGAGAAATTCTCTTTACCATTAACGTACTCGTAGATTTGAGTTCGCGTGAGTGATGCGCGTAGTTAAATGAATGCGAGTTGCGCAATCGTTTCATAACTGTCCAACTATTGCCTAAAGCAAGACAATTTTACAAATTGACGATCCGTCACTTAATAGAGCAAAGTGAATTATTGGTCACATTTAGGGTTCAGCATTCAAAAAAAAATGTATGTGGTAAGTTACGGAACGAGCCGACGACGGCCCACCTGGTGTTAAGTGGTAACCTCTGCCCATAACAACCGATGCGACTTAGGTCATCCCTACTAGGTACGACAAGACAAGACTTAAGTCGCATTGTATGCGCCCGTAACTCTGAGACGTGTAAGTGGGATGTCTCATGTGCCTGGTGAAATTACCGGCAACCACATCTTTCAAACCGGAGCACAGTAAAGCGAATGCTTAGGTACTGCCTGGCGGCAGAAATGGGCATGGGGGTAGTACTTCCCTGGAGGAATTTGGCTTGAGTTCTGCTCTTAAAGTAAGCTGTGGGTCCGATTCCGGGGAATCCCAGATGGGAATCTAACCTTATCGTAGTGGGGGAGTTCAGTAACCATACTTGGCTCATACGAGTACACTGTGAAGTTAGGAGGAATCCAAGAGGCGTCTTTCCTCTGGGAAATGGTTACTAAACCATTTCCCATTTCCCGAGGGCTTAGCAAAACTGTAATCACCTAAACATACAGAACCCAAGTACAATTTCCATACCTGTCACTGTATTTTTTCTTACCCAACTCGCGGCTTCACACGGCCTTTGTCTTGCGACATCCGAGATTTCGTTGATGTCGACAATGAAGACGGATGGAGATAAGAAAGGGATTTTGTACTTTTAAATGTAGCATTGTTTTTAGTTGAGAGTATTTCTGATATGCAGATTTTGTAATGGATATATTAATTTGTTTTTGGGTCTTTGTTGTAACACACGCAACGAGAAAAGGTAGTGCATTGGATTATTCCGCTTAGTTATGCTGTTGTTAACATACCTACCTATTTAGCTTTAGCAAAATGGGACGGCCATCTTGATTTTATGGAGTATCCTATGCCTTTAAAAAAAAAACTTTTTTATTTTGTAATGTAGGGTATAGAACGAACTGACGGCCCACCAGATGTTAAGTGGTAACCGCCGTTGACAACAGCAATACGACTCAAGTCCTCTCCATAGAACGAGATGACTCAACTCGCATTGCGTTGCGTCCATCACCTCGAGACGGGGATGTTACGTCTCATGCGCCTGCAATTTCATCGGCACCCACTCCCTTCCACCGGAATACAGCAACACGAGTGCATCACTGCTTGGCGGTAGATTACCAATCCAAATACAGCAATCCAATATAATTTCTGGAAAACCATAGTCGCTTCACTTCGGGCTGACGGACTGTCTGACGCAAAAGGTCTCCAACTCTGAAACATAAAAGTACATGACATGTGCGTCTAATTAAATTGGTGTATACACTTCCCATGACTTACAGATTACTGTCAATAAGTTACAACTAAGTACTACTTGTGAATCTCTCGAATCAATATAGTGAAAAGATTAAAGTGCGCCTCAAAGAAGCTTCTTTCTTTTATCGTGCAATGGACACACGTCTTCGAATATTTGGTTCTACGTCATATCGGTTTCCTCATAGCGATTTCTTTCCTTCACTGTTTTTAAATTGGTATTGGCCACATATATTTTAAAGTTGCATTTCGGGATTTGAACCAGCGACCTCCGGATTGAAACTCGGGGTCTGCACTTCTGGGCAACCACGCACTTAATAAGTTAGATGAAAGAAGTTGTCAATCGTATATATCTGTTTAAAAACATATTTCCATGTGACCTTATCAGCCCATCCGGGAATATAAAGCATGCTTTGAATAAGTGATACCTTCCACAGATACAAGTGCGAACAAAAAGTGATAATGAATAACGTTTAATAAGAAATCAATTGATGGCTTCTCACGGTGGATTGGCAGGGACACACACGCCTTTGGAGAGCTAGAAATATTTAGACAAGACTGTGAGCTTTTTTTTATATGCCGATAAGTTACAGGTTACTTTCTTAATAAAATCTAACGTGTGTTGAACATATTTTTTCTACAAGTCATAACCATCCAAATTATTTAAACATTCGAAAGTATTTATTACAAAAAAAAAAAAATTATCAGCAACAAGAGCACTTATTATTAAATCAGTAACATTAACTTATATTGTCAATATTATTTCAAAAACTAAATGCGTGTGTCTAATGTGTAAAATGTTTTTTTCCTACCATATATTTAAAATTCTATGAATTCTATTGAAATAAAGTTTCTGACTTTGAAAATGTATAGGCTAATGTATGGCTTTGACATGCCGTTAATAACAACGGTATTTCGATCGGAATCAGAAAATTGTTTATTTCTACTCAATAACATTAATTTTATGCCTTTTTCACAACATGAGCAATAGAACTTAAGTATGCGATGCGAGAGAAATTGGATCTTGTTGGCCCTGTCTTCTACTGTTTATCTAGGTAGGAGAGGTCCCAAGTCAGATCGCTTGTCATTAGCAGAGGTTACAACTCAACCAGTTGAGCCATCTGCTCTTTCCGAGACACATAATATAGACACATAATGCGCAAACAATGAATATGAGTCCAAATCTTCCCCATGGATAGGGTTTGAACAGGCGTCAAACTTAGCGATAAGTGCACGTGACCTTTGATGAATTATTGGCGTTTCCAAGCCATTTCTTTATGA
This sequence comes from Chesias legatella, assembly GCA_947359385.1. Taxonomy (NCBI): domain Eukaryota; kingdom Metazoa; phylum Arthropoda; class Insecta; order Lepidoptera; family Geometridae; genus Chesias; species Chesias legatella. Next base: position 3,039,591 of record OX375772.1, read on the forward strand.
ATTCTATGGAAATAAAGTTTTTGACTTTGACTTAACTATCTTTCGTCACACGTTTTTTCCATATCTAGGCGTTCCTAAGTCTACACCCGAATATCACGACACCCGAAGGTCGACACATCTGACTGATGAATTGAAACAATGATGTCACAATTAGAAGTAAAGTCTTGTATACGTCACATAGACGTGAGACGTCAGATGTTTATCGTGAAAACGAATGGATTGAACTGAGGGTCATGTGTGATGCATCCATCTTGTGTGATCAAGATCATCTCGAGATTGGGTAATATGTAAAGGTGCTTCAGTTTCTCTTTTAAGCCTAGGTGAAAAAATTAAACGCCACTGTAAAATTATTAATAGTTATTAATTAACTAAACAGTCTTGTTTTTATTAGATTACTAGCTGTTGCCCACGACTTTGTCCGCGTGGAATTCTGTTTTATCACACACCCCTATTTTACCCCCCGGAAAAGTAGGCTAAGTTACTCCTTGTTACATCAGCTATCTGCCAGTGAAAATCCCGTCAAAATTGGTCCAGCCATTTCAGAGATTAGCCGGAACAAACAGACAGACGATTTTTTTTGTTAAAAAGTACCGTATGTACTTTCATACGCATTTAGTAAAAAGCTGATCTTGACATTTTGAATAGACACTTAATTAATTTAAATAGATTTTATTTATAATAATAATTATGAACAGCGTTGCATTAATTTACCGAAAAACCTGTCATAACATTGCCATATATTGGTGTACGGTTAAATGGCTACGTATCTGCCAAAGTGATAATTACTCTCATCTAAAGATAATAATGTATTCTTTTTTTTCATTATTATAAGACTCAAAATTCATTTCAAAGAATTTATCGTAAAATTTTTGACACAAATGAAAGGCGATTAGGTAAGTTCGTTTCTGAGGCATTTGATTGTAGGTAATTAAATAAAACACCAGATAAAATACTTAATTGATATTAAAAATATTTGTCTGTAATTTCTTTTATGCCACGCAATACCTGAATTAGGAAATGGCTCTCTATATATTTGTATATAAGGTGTAAAAAAGTTATAAATGAATATCAAATTCAATTTACCTTGGCACTGACGTCGTGATATTACATATTCTTTGCAACAAGTGTTTTGTCACTCACAATTCACATTCTCTAGTTCCTCTGGGGTTTAGAAGATGTTCCTTTTTTATTGTTAAAAACCGCTACGGCCATTCACATTACAAAATCCATCAAAACATTTCGAAAGCAATCTGAAGACAGTTGATCTAAATACCCAAACAAATTGATGGCCGAATCGGCACATCTATGTCAAATGCAATTGAAGAACACGGCATAGTGGTGACCCCGTCTGAGAACATATTTTCGTCAAGATACTATCTCGAACATGACATCTCGAATCAAACGACAAGTATTGTCTATACGAAACCGCTCCAGCCATTAAACAATTACGTTACAAAATTGAACTCTATTGCTTGGAGACAAGTGATTGTATATATGGGAAATCGGCGTCAGAATAGTAGCCATTATCCGAGAGAACATACGTTTGAAAATGGTAAAAAACCATCGAAATATGATTAATAGGACGGCGGTATCAGACTTCGTTCGTGTGTGATTCTTTTGCCTGACAGATTGTCTCGACTCTCTGACCCGAGCGCCCCGTGGAGACTCTAATGATGTTGTCACCGCATTCCTTTTTATCGATATCGATGAGTTTGCCACGAGACGAAGAGTTTACTCTTCCATACATTAATATCCCGTGTTGCTTTACTTACAGGAAAACAGAACTATTCACTTTGTACAATATTCTGGTAAAACAGAATCGTTGTTTTTTTTTTCAGATGTTGTATTCCGCAAATAACATTTTCCTACGTTACATTTCGAAAAAAGTATTAGGCGAATGTGATTTATTTGTAATTACCACATTATGTTGTATTACATTATTTTATTTATTTTAGATTTATTTTGACATCAGGTTTAATTAATTATTTTATTGCACCGTGAGAGTTTGGGGTCATTTGATATTTTGGTTATATATCACTTTGAGCAAAAAATCTTGAGACTGAGTCTATTTATCGATAAATCATCGATAAAATTCCCTTGTGAAAGACACACCACTGCTACGGGTCGAGTAAGATTACTCTCAGCACGATACTGTCCCGCGTCGGCGCTCGTTCGCGACGCTATGACATCCCGACATACCAACAGCATTCTAATTAAACCTTATAAAGCCTTCTGTACATTGACATAGAGCACATAATACAAAAAACGGCACGAAAATCACTTTTACCAGTCCGTCATACGTTGATAGACGGCCGAAGCGGTCCAGTGTGAGAGTACACCATTTTTTACATCAATTTTTGAATATGCAATATAAAGATATTGAACGATTATTACTCACGATATTTTTTTTTATGTTTGACGTTTGGTCGTCGGGTCACAAGAAAGTGTTATAACGAACTGTCAAAAGATAAATGAAGTATCAATAATAATGTTATGCACGGAAGTCTAAATAACGCTCGTGTGGAATGGCGTACATAAATATTTCATTGGCTTCGTAGATGTCTCAAGTCATTAACGATAATTGCTCGTTGTACTCGTAAATTTTAAAGGCAAAGGTAGAAAGGAAATTTCTGAAGCCGGGCGTTGACCAAGAGCTAAGCTAGCCGGGTATTATTAGTAATTATGCGTTTGGTTCACTTGTTTCAAAAAATTAAGATCTTTCAAGCTATTTTTTCCAGTTATTTTTATTTTAAAATCAAATTACTGAACCGATATTGATGAAATTTCTATTGAAGAAATCTGAGAGTAAATCTATATCCTTCAAACGAAAAAACAATTTTCATAATCGATTAATAATTGACTGAGATATCAGATAACAAACATAAAAAATATGTACAATCGAATTGATAACCTCCTCCTTTGGCAGTCGGTTCAAAATATATTTTCATTTAATATACCAGTTGCACGTTCCACCTCCACGTCTCAAAGTTATGGGCGCAATAAAATGTGACGCTGTCATCGCTTCCCTAACTAGGGGAGGACCCTAAGACGTATTTGTTATGGTCTGAGGTTACCGCTTAACGTATGGTGGGACATCTTATTCACATACAGAAATCCACTAAAATCTACCATTAAGCTGTGGCGAAATAGACACTCCATTTCCTAAACCATTTGGTTGGAGCCAGAAATGGCTGAGTGTCAATGTGAGACGAATAGGTAAGCAGGTGATAGAGACTGAGCCACGTTTTACTATGGGTAATACTATTGTAGAAATATAGACATGACAAGCGAACAACTCAGGTACACATAAATAATAAATCAATAAATATTGTTGTGCCTGTAGAACTTGTATAAATTTATTCGGAGGTTGATGCTTGCGACACAGTAATTTACTCCTGCAAGCATCATCGTGTTTCTTACTATTTAAAATGTATATTGTTAGTGTTCCAAATAAATAAACATTATTATTATTATTATTATTGATGGACATTTCACACGGCGCCATCTGCCCCAAAGTAAGTATGTAAAATAATACTTGTAGCATGGGAAGCAGAGAACTGATAAAATACTACATTTATTTTGTAAAGGTGTAGGTACTCATAAGTCACTGAAAAAACATCTATGCTCGTCACACCAATGTTTGTACCGGGTGGGATTCGAACCCACGACGCAGAAGACAGGGTACTCTACCAACTGACCTGTGAGGCCAGTCAAATAATTCCTAACCCTAAATCCTGGAAAATATTTTACATATTATTAATATAACATGGCGGGGTCCAAATACCATAAACGATAACTCTCCATAATTACGTGCACATTTGGCACAATCCGTCTTCCTCGAAAGACGTGAATAAAGCTTAATTCCCACCATTATACATCAATCTCGCATCCAGTTAAGGGGACGAAACGCGAAACATCAGAATGTGTCTCACGTAAGTCCAGACGTAGTGTTCACTTGAACAGCTAGACCAATGCCGGCTGACAGCTAGGTAAGTACCTTTGTTGACAGTATTTATTTCGTTTAATTAAACCCGATTGAAAAGGTACAATCCAAAATTTATTTTCGAATCTTTGAAAAAAGCTACCCAGTCACATAATCCATAAGCATCAGCACAACTAGTGTTGAAAGATTGTTCGTTCAAACTGGTATTCTCGACTTACGTTACTTGGATGGCTAATTTTGGTGAAAAAAAAACAAGTGTATATACGTGTTTTTTTATTAGTAGTTTGTGTATATCTATAATTAGGAATTTTTCTTCCCAATTAAAATATCCCATTGGCTCCGGTGAGGGAGTTGAAGATGGTGGCAATTGGGAATGTCATGTTGGTCAGGTCTTGGATGCTTGGATGCACAGTGAATCCCATTTCAAGTATGCATGTATGTGTATAGTATTGGAAAGTTGCATATTTTTTTTTAACTTTAATAATTTCGAGTGAAAGTAAATGCGAAGAGACTAATGTAAAGATCTTCCTTCAGAACTGCTAGATTAACAGCTGTTGTGTATTGTCTGTGGCGAGACCCACCGAGTGGCTAATGAAGTGTATTGGTTGATATGCGACCCGCGGCCGCTTCGCCTTAATGATACGATTGACAGTACAGTGGAGTGCCGGGCAATTGTTTCTGCTCTCAAATGCTAGGGCCATGAAACTAGCGAATGCCCACCCCCAAAAAATAGTTCACTATATTTATTAATACAATTACTACAGGTCACGTTTTGCAGGATACAGAGAAATAGATTTTACGTCTCGGGGTAACTGTTTCCCATGTAATCACTGACCATGGGATTGCAAGTTTGTTTCAAAATACATTTTTTTTTTTTTTTTTTTTTATGTTATGTAGTTACGGAACGAGCCAATGGCCCACCTGGTGGTAAGTGGTAACCTCGGCCCATAACAACCGATGTGACTTGGTTCCTCCCCTATTAGGTACGACAAAACCCAAGTCGCATCGTATGCGCCCGTAACTATGAGACGTGTAGGTGTAATGTCTCATGTGCCTGTAATTTCACCGGCAACCACACCTTTCAAACCGGAACACAGTAACGCGAACGCGTTACTGCTTGGCGGCAGAAATGGGCATGGTGGCAGTACTTCCCCGGACGAACTTGGCGAGAGTTCTACTGCTCTTAAAATATAATTATTATTATATTTTATATTATTATATAATATATATATAATACATACACATATATACAAATACAAGCGAAAGTATCTATGTAACACATTTTAAAACCAAAATAAATAAGTTATCAAAGAAATTTCCTGACTACGCCCATCTTCAGACCTCAGTTTTCTTATAGACTTGATGTGAGATTTCTTGAGAGAAGAAACTTAAAATGATGCTTATTTACACGTTACGTGTTCTTTTTCTAAGTTCCAGTCTTCTTACAATATTAACGGCTAATTGAGCCTGTTTGAGGCGCACTTACAATCTTTTCACCACACCGGTTCTGTCGAACCGGTGACTCGAAGAAGAAGAAGAACGGCTAATTCTGGTCACTACTAGCTCAAGGAAACATAATTTTGGTCAGCTTTCCATTCCCAGAAGACTTAGACTGCGTCCCAAAGATGACATCTCATGAGGTAATAATAAACTCAATCTAACAGTTTAGTTTTTATTACGAAATGTCAAAAAAAAACGTGCCTTCCTACCGTCGACTCCATAGCCACCACATAAAATGGATGCCATAAACACGTATTTAAATCTCATTGACGTCTTGTTCAGAATCTCGCATATAATGGCGCCTGCCGAGGTGTAGGTCCACAAGTAAAATATTTTACGTCTGAGCTGACGTTTTTCAAGTTGACAGACATTTTTAGTTCTTTCCAGGCAAAGCTTTAGAGCTGTCGAAATATTTATATATTCTGTGAGGTGGAGAAAAGAGCTTTTGGGTGATAGGAGGTTAGTACTACTCTTTCCGGCATGTCCTAGAACCAAAAGCAAAAGTCACGTATACGAAACTATCCTCTTTGAGGAGCATTTCACATTTTCATCTTATTTCTTTCGCCAGCTGGTTCGAGAGAGACAGTGACAGAGTAGTAGTAGGCAGCACTAACCTACTGTCAATTAGCGAGAGTCTATGTATACTGCTGTGACTTCCGCTGATTTACCCCCTGGATTATCTACAACGGCAGACAATTCAAATTAATTAATATGTATCAAATTTTTAGTTTTAGGATACCTACCTAGGTACATTTATTTTGATATGTCGCATGAGTACACGCTGTAGACTAACAAATCCATCACAATAATTCGTTCAACAGTATTCTTCAACCAATTAAATTACGCCATTAAAAACAAGCCAATTTAGTTCTGGCTGACACGTTCATACTTAAGCGGTAAAAATAGCGGAATAAAGATGAGTGTGCTCTGACTGACAGTTCTTTTGTGATGACCATAGACTGACCATTAATCAAACTTTTTTGTCACACTAACACGAAGTCACCTTCGGAGATGGGTGTCTATAGTCACTGCGACCCATAATTAGTTTTCGAATTGGATGTTGGCTACGAAACGGACAAAAAGTCTAAGTTCCCGCGAACATCGGTGATTATGTTTTAAAGTTTGAATCTTTCGTGATTGGATTTGACAAATCACCACGGACAGCCAAATTGGCTCGATTAATGTGGTTTATGTTTAAGCGGAATTTCATTTGGCCAAATGATGGGTTGGACTTGACTTCGTATAGGAGAGGTTATTGAATAAAATATCGTGAGAAATAATAAATACCCACAACACAGGGAATCCTAGTGCGGGGACTAGTGAACCTTTATTGTAAGCAATTATATTATGTGACTCATTTAACTGCTCAGTATGTATTGTATGTAGGTATAATTGTACCATTATGGAAACATTTTTCTTTTTTTAATTTTACTATAAGAAGTTACCGGTCCGGTAAACTATTTTATATGAGTGACCGAACAAGCTAATAGTCCACCTGATGATAAATCGAGCTGAACAACTGAGGTTGTTCCTTGTTTGAGTTTGGGAAGTCTCAAATTCACCTACGATACAAGGTACTGCACATTTAAAACTGATATATCAGTTTATAAGTAAAAGTATAAAACTATAGTCCTAATGGTCCTAAAAATACGAGACCCAGACAGAAAAATAATAAGCTAATTTGAAGCACCAGTCGTATGGTTGGATTTCATGGTAAGTCGACTTACTATATTTTTCATATCAGGTATCGATATACATACCTATTTGGGAAAAATTGTATGAACCTCTGACTGATAACATATAAGTACCGATTCTTCACATCACTGGAGACAAAAGGCATGTAGATTAGTATCAGCCTATCATTGATTATCATTACAATAACAATATGTTGCTTAGAGTAGTAGATACCATAAAATACCTCAATACGCTTGGACACCAAAGCGCAATTACCTTAAACCATGACCTTTGTAGTCGTGACTCTTAAATCGTGACATCTACAACCGACACCGATCAATAAGTAGTAGTGTAACTGCTGAAGAACTCACTAAATGGATACAATGAACGAACCTGTTGAGTAAACGCAAGTAATATTGAAACTAAACGCGATGAGATAGAGCTCATAATTCATTTCACGAATCCCTACATTACTTCGATGTCAGGTCCCGGAGAATACAGGCTATAATAAATCTATATTCAATGATATAAAGCCCTAATTTCATTGAATAGACTAACAAGAATAAGATCGAGTAAGATAGGAGAGGTCGCCAATCGATGACGGAAGGTACCTGCTGATATGACGGAAGGTACAGAACGTATCGAATTTGGATGTGTTGATAAGGGCATCCAAGGTTGAGATGTAATTGATCAGTAGGATATGCCATTCAATGATGTTTGATTTGATTGTTCCGCTAAGCTATTGTAAGTTTGTATTAATGATTTGTTTATTTATCTTAACAATATTTTTAACCTATTCAGGGAATAGGATCACTATGTTATGGTTAGAATTTTGAATAATCTTACTTATTTTAAATAAAATCAAGAATAATAATATTAAATAATAAAGTTTACTTTAAGTAATATTAACAGAAAGATTTTGATACTATATATTATCTACTACTGATAATACTTATCGTACCTACATCACAACATTGACATAATTTTAAATCTGCAATGACTGTTCATTCATAATATATTATTATTCGCCACTGACACAATACTATTAACTTCTAGTGATTTGCTGTGACGCCGATTGGAAATCATCATACTTCATAGCCTCAAATAAGTAGTGCCCACTTAGTGATGCTTTGTGAAAAGATAACAATCGTCATAAGGGATTTTTATAAATTGTATGAAAATACTTTCAATATTAGATGAGACGGCTGAGACGGCCATCACAAATCCATCAATCTGTCCAGATACGCACCCCCAATGGATTCTTTCAGTAATGGTTTGTCAATTATCGCGGCATTGTGCGCCCGCGCCGCGCCGCAGAGATCTTATCTGACGAAATATAGCCGTGGATACGGATTGGATTAATTTGAGGTTTTATTCATCTTGCAGTTAATAAATATTATCACTTCTATCGTCATAATCTTCTCCTCTGTTTATAAACTCTGGTTTCCAACATAGAGTAGTTAGCGTCAGAACGTAGTTTATCTGCAAATGTGTGAGGAAATTAAATTTATTATCAAAAGAATTCGATGATTTTTCTGACTTAATTAATTGATCGAAAGTGTCGTGGTAATTATGTTCTTTATTCTTTATTGTACACAGAAAACATAATATAAAAAGTCATAAGTAATACATGTCCAAAGGCGAGCTTATCCCTAAAAAGAGTTCTCTTCCAGCAAACCTTTGAGGCTAGAGAGAGGTGATTCTATAAAGGTAGGACGTGTACATAATAAAGATAAATTAAAACTAAATTTTTAAAGGGCTTAAAACCCCTCGGCATAATAATAATAATAATATATATTAACCAATATATTAATAAATATAATTAATAATATTATATATTAATTTATATGTTAACATATATTAAAAGAAGAAGAAAAATCTTTATTTGTAGCTAATTAATAGATAATAAATAATAAAAATCAATAGCACAACACTTTAGCACAAAACTTAAATTTATAACATAACATTAATACATTGATGAAACTAATAGCTACAAAATGGCGTCCGACTCAGCATAATTAAAATAAAAATAAATAGAAATTAAATAAAAATCATATTAACCACGGCATAGTAATTTAACCTTTGGGTTACTGACATAATATCTACAATTATTGTTTTTTTTCCACAGACGGAGCTTAAAGCACACAAATGACTTATCAGAATTCAAAAGTCCTGACCTCTGTAAAAAATATTTTTATTTGTAAATATCGTAAAGCTTAATTTACAGTTTGCCAACTGTTAAACGCATATTTGCATCATAGGTGTATATTTTACTTCTTTCTCTTTTTCCATTCTCTGGGTTCCTAATACGTACGGTTACCTACGCCAAAGAATAGCTGTTTTTTGCTTCATAAAGATGTCAAGCACTCGCATCGTGACGCGGGCAATGATAATGCAAAGATGGTCACAAAGATTGTCAGTCATTACTGTCTGACCGTATCCTAGATCTAATGATATATATCGTCGTCTATAATTAAAGAAATCTCTTGGCATTAAATTATATTCTACATGGCATTGAATTCGTTATTTAGGCGAATTCAATGCCATGTAGATAATGGAAATTAAATATAAGACCTAACTAGTTTTAACCATACCGTTGCATTCTCCTAGATTATAAGACACATGAATTTCTTTCAAAAAATCATTTGGCTCTGTGATTATATTATTTCTTAGAGATGAGTAATTTAATGTTAAGTAACTTAGGTACAGTCACATTCACTTCCTTTGTATTCATTATAAGATGTAGCTTTCGTCCTGAGAACAACTTGGACAATATGTATATATAATATAAAAATTTTGACCTGTGCTTGAGATATGTAGATATATACCCACTTACTATTGAAAATGTGTACCTTAATGTTGGTCATCATAAAAACCCAAACAACGCAATAGCAAATATCAAAGCTGGTATAATAATACAGGAAAACGAAACAATGCTTCCAATTGACCTCTATCGAAATACAAATCTATGTGTAACGCCTAATGTTTCGGGTGAACGTTTTAAAGGGAAACTACGGTCAAAATTAGATATTCAAGGTAATGGTTTGAGGCATAGGCGGTGGCGGCAAACATCACATGATAGTAGGTACGTAAGTCTGAATTATAAGTGATATATGATAATCTTAGTTTTATCAATGGAGTTAAGAAAAAGCAGACGATAATTCGCGATACAACGCTTGATAACGCTCTTGAAAACAAATAGAGTTGACACAAATTTGGTTGAGCACATAATAAGTGTATTTTCTTTGATTCTTTTCTATGATTATGTATTGTAGTATTATAGAAAAATTTTCTCGTTTCGTTTTATTACAAAGTTACTTGAAAGGACATCTATCGCATACAAGCCCGTAAGCTCTCACGATCTGTAGATTAGATATTGCTACTTTCGAAGCTTCTAACCCTATTATAAAATGAAAGCGTTGCAGATAAGACTGACGTTTTCTGATTACTGATTCCTAATATATATATCCTATTGTCATATCTATGTATTTAGTTTGTATTTTACTCTATTTTTATTGCAATCTCGGCTAGTTACTATCTCTTATCTTTTTGTGCTATTAAGTCGTCTTCTTGTCACTTGCACCACAGGTTACGGAGCACAAGGTGTTATTATGTAAATGATGAGAGCTTAGTTTCGGCTGAGTCAATACGCTGTGGACGGTAATTGGCGACACGTTCATATGCCGGCGGTTCCGCCTCCTTAGGGCTGGGACTGACGAGTGGTCGAAGTGTCGATGAATTGAACACAATATTTCGTCTCTCGTAATAATAATATTTATTTATTTCTCTCACAATACAGTCAGCACTTAGGTTACCAACATAGTAATACTAAAATAAGATAGTCGACTAACATTGTGAGAGCCTGGAGTAAGTTCATGAGTAAGTAATCTCAATTTTTGGTAAAGATTTCTATATTACAAATGAAAAGTGTATTATTTTATGGGGCCACGTTTCTCGCGTTCGTAGGCTACCCTTTGAATCCTTACACGTGTCCCCCGGGTGGTGTGAAAGGAGCAATCCAAAGTAGCAGTAGAACTTGTGCTAAGTTGCGCACGGAGCAGTACTGCCACCTACCTGGTAATCTGCCGCCAAGCAGTGATGCACTCGTGTTGCTGTGTTCCGGTGGAAGGGAGTGGGTACCGGTGAAATTGCAGGCGCATGAGACGTAACTTCCCCGTCTCGCAACTTGAGTCATCTCGTACTTTGATGGAGAGGCTTGAGTCGTATTGCTGTTGTCTATGGGCAGCGCAGCGGTTACCACTTAACATCAGGTGGACGGACAGTCAGATAGTATCGTCACATAAAAAAATATAATATTATTTCATTTTGTAGTAGGTACCTACTAATTACAAAGTTCTTTAAAACGTTTTACTTCAAACATTTCTCTACCTTTTTAGAGTCTCATCAAATTGTCACCTTCTCTCAGATAGTATTTAAAACGTTTTTGTCAAATGAGATTCTCTTGGCCTTCTAAGGTCTAACGCAGCCTATCGATAGACGCCAAACTGTCTTCGCACAATGCAATTGCTCAAATTCAACGACAGCCATTCCCAGCAGTTGGGACACTTGAAAACCCAGGAAGTTGATAGCATTCCTGTGTGACGTCACGTCACGATTGTGCACCAATATAATCGATTGTGCAGCAATATAGAGCTGCGCTGTGACACTCCCTGAATTATAACTGTCGATCGTGAGAGATAGTGATGCGACCACACTTATCGATGAATTGACTTCTTTATAACGATTGCGGGAATTCTATACGATTTTCATGTCTATGGCTTCAATGCTTTTTAATGCAGTGCAGAATTGGTGGTGTTTTTGTTACTACGCAGCTGCACATGAGAATAGGGAGATAATTGTGACATATGTCAGTTGTTTAAGATTAATTCATTCAACTTTATAAGTATATTTATTTTTAAAATACATTTTAAATATTAAGAAACACGATGATGCTTGCAATAGTAAATTACTGTCGCAAGCATCAACGCTGAGTTTAGGTCACAGTGGTCACAATTTTCAAAACATAAATCTTTCTTTTTGTAATGTTTCTAATATGACAATAAACTATTATTATTATTGTTATTATTATCATGTAACTTGATAGCAAAGCATCCCGCTATGAGACGCAATTAAAAGTATATTTTGAGACTATTTTTCCAAATTTCACACCATCACCGTTATCTTCTGCTTATATTCGTGTTTCTTTAAAAGCCACTGAGCTTGGTCCTTAGCTGTTTGCATCCACTTACATCACAATTGTCTGTAAGTAAGTTTTTGAGACATTCCACCTACACGTCTCAGAGTTGTGGGCGCATACGATGCGACTTGGGTCTTGTCGTACCTAGTAGGGGAGGACCCAAGTCGCATCAGTTGTTCTGGGCAATGGTAACCACTTAACAGCAGGTGGGCCATCGGCCCGTGCCGTAACTGTATCACATAAAAAAGTTATCTCTTCACCTGGCTGCAAGGCGCCATACGCTATACGCTATAATATGCTCCTCGCGGTGTCCACTCCAGTACTGGTCTGCCACAGTAGTTGTCGATTTTAATTCTTTGACATAACAGGATTTGACAGACTTCTGTTGCATTTGGCTGCAGTAACAGTTTTTTCTGAAACCAAATCATCAATTCTTATTGACTTGCCGGTACGCCGGTAAAGACCAAATATAGAGTAACCAGAGACAACAGAGTAACCAATTTATTAGTAAATATCAGTTTACAGGTCCATTACAGTAATTATAATTCAAAACATAACGATTCGTAACTGTTCAGTATTGAGAACATTATAAAAAAAAATTGAACAATCATACATTCATTTTTCCATTCATTCGATTCATTTTTCTGTTACCTATAGATATCTTATTACATATCTATTTGGAAATGTTTGTATCATTATAGCCTTGATGTCACATAAATTATTAGTATTTATTTATATGATATTTCGAATGTCCAAATACTTTGAAGATCGGTATTTGCTTAATTACTTGAGTTCGTCACAAAAATTTCATCAAACTTTACCGGAGCGTCGGCGTCGGTCTGTGTGGAAACTTGGCTCATGTGTAACGCCGGACAGTCGCGGTCATTAAATCTTGCCGCTCTGTTACCCGATGTCCAATGGACACCGTATTGTGTAGCGGTCTATAACTGGACTGTGAATGTACATTCGTATCTGTCTCTCGGAAGATGAGACTTTTATACGATACGATACGTTCCCGATACAAACCAGAAAAAATGGTGATTTTTTCCATCCGCTAAGTCATCAATGAGATTTTGCTGTTTTACCAGTATTAATAATATTGGTGGCTACTAAGCATAGCTGTAATATGGGAACCAATAAGAAGAAAAGAAGGCAGGGTTACTACCAATTGAGCTATGAGGCATTTCAAAATTATGGTTTTTGTTTAAAAAGATATGTGGTTTTTACATATCAAGCGTGTTTAATAATGCATCTATAAGATCCATGAAAACGTGGTATCTGTTAAGGCTACTAAAACTCCACTTTTCAATCCGCGAATCTAGAAAAGATTTCCACCAAATTTTTTAGGCAGGAAAGAAGGAAATTAGCGACGTCATCGAACTAACAATCATATTAATTAATATTTAAGCAATCTTTTTGTTGTGGATTAGGTACTGTGTATCATTCTAGGATGTGAGCTCTAGTTTCTAGTATTGTGATAGTCAACATTAAATAGCTGACGTAACTAAAATCATCTAGGTAGATTTAAACAGGTTGAACTTCCAATGAGTGTATAATTATTTATTTGATAGCTCATTTATATATTTACAATTTTGTTGCTCAGAATATTCTAAAGTGATCTCAAACATTTTAAAGTGACAAATCACTTTAGAATATGAGTGACAAAAACTTTGTATGTGAAAATGTGATTTACATAGAATTCATAACGAATTGGCTTGGAAATCTATAAGTAGGTACCTAATATTCAAAACATAAGGTCACGCGTACTTATCGCTAAGTTTGACACCCACGGGGAAGAACAGCCATGAAACCCCTATAGGAGGAATTCCTTTTGTTGTTGTATGTCAAAAACAGTTTGAATACTAAATTAATTACAAATACTATAAATTATAATATGTGGTATATACAGGGGAAAACAATCATGGGAGTATTTAAATTTGGAACACATATTTGTTTGAAGAAATATTCCTAAGTAAAGCGTTGAAACAGAAATACAGTACTACAAACTTTGGTTTACGAACTGTGTAATTCTAGATACAAAATATTAAAATAAATATCGTATCGTATAAAAAGCATATCGTAATTAAACTGGTACAGATAATTTCGTCTAGCGCATGACTCTCGTAATCTCTGACGCCATCAATAACAAATAAGTTTTGTTACTATTTCTATTTAGTTACTGTGTTCTTTATGTTTGTTACTGAGTTACTTTTAAAAATTAATTGATATTGGAAGATGTAACTGAGTCAGAACTTGAATGAAAATCCATTAACGCCTGTACTAGATTAAAAAAGAGGCAATAGCTGAGAGATTCCGAAGATTATGCTTGGACCAGTCTAAGCGGGTATTATTACGGTATTACTTTTAATAAATATTCAGGTAGTTTTTACAGTAGCAGTAGTCGTCCGGGGAAGTACTGCCGCCATGCCCATCTCTGCCGACAAGCAGTAATGCAATTGCGTTACTGTGTTCCTGTTTGAAAGGTGTGGATGGCGGTGGTATTACAGGCACGTAAAAAAATGTAATTTAAGACACAAGTAATTGGGTTTTGCCTGAAATTCTGTTTTTTTTTAATTTCCATAGAATGATGAACCGAAAAATGACAATCAATCAGTCATAATGATCACAACCTCAAAATTTCAGACCTCTATGGCAATGGTTTAGCTGTAGGTACATTCGTCTGTCAATCAGTCAGTCATACCCAGGACAGTCTCATTTGTGTTGATTGCAAAAATAAAAAACTACATAAGAGCTTGACGATTTGACGCACAATAAAATTATAAATGAGAAAAATCAAACCCAATACATGTTTCAAAACAAGCAATTAAACCCAATACGTTTGTCCATCTCAACAACATCAACAGATCACTTACAATTTGTTATGGCTATTAATGTTTACATCGGACTCCGATTAGTTTCCAAGAGACAGTAATTTCTTGCATTTGTGGTCTAAGTCTAAAGATAATCCAACGAAAAACTGTCTACCACACCAGGTCGTGAAGAAGTTTGCCTTTAACGAGGGTATATAGGAAATAGCAAACCTCCCTTTGTTCCTGATCACCTTTTGATTTGCGCCCACAACGCTCTTCTTTGAGGCGGCAGAAAAACACAGTTAGCTGCTTGGCGGCAGATTTTGAGCATGTAACTCATTTTAAAGTGCATTGAAGAAGCACAAAATTTTACATTCAGTCTAATACTGTGCTTTAACTACCAGATATATATAAAATAAATCTGATATTTGACTGGCCCCCCCCCCAGACTCGTCTCCTCCCACCAAGACCGTGGTGCAGTGGCATAAGCTTGGGATTGCTCTCAAGTCTATCCACTCACCCGACTTGGATAGGATCCCAGACGACATCTTGACTAAGGACGACATTACTGTCGCAGTCGACTCGTTGACCAGCCATGTCACTACCGCCATTGGCGGATCGTCGAAACAGGTCCCGGTGGTGCCCGATCATCGCTGGGTCCTGCCAGACGATGTGAGACGGTTGATCACCGAGTCGAACGCCGCAAACCGACGTTACAGCTCTTGCCCCTCTGAATTTAACCGCGTTACAATGCGTTCCCTCCACCGTCAGGTGAGAAAACGAATTAAAGACCTCCGCAACAGTCGATGGGATGACCTGCTTTCGGAGATCGAGCCGAGCCACCAAGCATATTGGAACTTGGCAAGGTCTATGAAGTCAGACCAACTGTCGACTATGCCCCCTCTTAACCGCCCCAACCATCAAACCCCCGCATTCGACGACGAGGAAAAAGCCGACACGTTGGCTGCCAGCCTCGAAGCCCAATGCGCCCCCAGTCTTAATTATGTCGACCCTATTCACCTTAATACGGTGAACAGTGAAGTTGACATACTAAGCTCGCGAGTCCCCTCTTCTCCCCCTCTGCCCATTATTAGAGCTTCCGAAGTGGAGCACGTCATCAAGGATCTCCATCCGAGGAAATCCCCCGGTTCCGATGGCATAAGCAACAGAGTGCTCAAGCACTTTTCTGTTGCTCTCATTTATCTCCTCGTAAGCATCTTCAATGCGGCAATGGCCAATTGCACTTTCCCCGACGCCTGGAAGGAAGCCAATGTCATTGGCATCCCCAAACCAGGCAAGAAGGCCACGGAGCCTTCTAGTTACCGTCCCATCAGTCTCCTCAAGACCATGGGGAAGCTCTACGAGCGTCTCCTCCTTAATCGTCTCTGGCCCATTGTCAATGAACTTAAACTCCTCCCGGACGAACAGTTTGGCTTCCGAGCCAGACACTCGTGCCCCCAGCAGGTCCTCCGCTTCACGGAACACGTCCTTTCAAACTCTCAAGGCATTTGGCCTAAAGATACCGGAGCCGTCTTCCTAGACGTGGCAAAGGCGTTCGACAAGGTCTGGCACAACGGCTTGGTCTACAAGCTTTCTCAACTTGGTGTGCCAGACAGACTCGTGCTCATCATACGAGACTTCCTGACCAATCGTAGCTTCCGCTATCGAGTGGAAGGGAAGCTGTCCGAACCCAAGCCCATCCGAGCCGGAGTCCCTCAGGGCTCCGTACTAGCCCCCCTCTTGTTCACGCTGTACACCAGCGATGTCCCCCACTCGTTCCAAACAGAACTCGCCCTGTTTGCGGACGACACAGCATTATACGCATCTGATCGGAATGCCGATAGGGTGCGTATAAAGCTGCAAGCCGCACTCAATGCACTCGGTGCATGGTTTACGAAGTGGCGCATTGAGGTGAACCCGACGAAAAGTACCGCGGTGTACTTTTCCCGGCGACGCCCAACGCTCAAGCCCCTCACTCTCTATGACGAACCCATTCCATGGGCGAAGTCTGCCCGCTACTTAGGCGTCGTCCTTGACAAACGTCTTAACTTTAACGAACACATTAGAACTGTTCGTAACAGGGCGGCCTTTATTCTGGGTCGCCTCAATAACCTCGTATGCAAGAAGAGTAAAATGTCCCTTGGCAACAAGGTGAGACTTTACAAAGCTTGCATACGCCCCATCATGACATACGCCTCCGTGGCTTTCGCTCATGCTCAAACCCGCCCCCTACAGCTTATTCAAAATCGTTTCCTACGGAAAGCCACGGGCGTTCCCTGGTACGTACGCAATCGCTCCCTCCACCGAGACGCGCGTCTCGAGTCTATTGCCCGCTTCATGAAACTCGCCTCCCAGCGATATTATGATTCGGTCGAGTCCCACCCGAACCACCTGGTTCGCACCATACCCGACTACTCGGTTGTCCCCCCTGCTAGGCGCTCTCTCCGTAGACCAAGACACGTACTTGGTGACCCCCCTGACGAGATAACGGCCGCCTATCCGGAGTTATTCCTATCGTCAGCCCCCCACAGAGAAAACACTCAACCTTCGCACCGACCCCGCCGGCGGGGTCGAAGTATCTCCGTAAATGCCCGCGCGGGGCGCATTTTCTCCAATTCCTCCCGACTCGCAACGCCCCAAGCCGAGGTCCGAACCTAAGTGGTGCCCTTGGTGACGTTGTGTATAATTTTAAGTTTTTACCGGTTGAGAGCCGTCTGCTCTCACCAAAAGCCCGTGTAAACGCTGTCAAGGCCATCTGCGGCCAACAGCATAATGTCCATTCATAAAAAAAAAAAAAAAAAAAAAAAAAAAAAAAAAAAAAAAAAAAAAAAAAAAAAAAAAAATTTGACTGGCCTAATAGCTCAGTTGGTAGGAACCCTGCCTTCTTCGCTGTAGGTCGTGGGTTCGATTCCCACCCAGGACAATTTTTTTTTGTGAAGAACTTAGGTGTTTGTTCTGTGTTGTTTCTGAGTGTTGATATGGATTATACATATATTTATTTACAAAAAAAGTATTTAAGTTTTAGAAGTATATCAGTTGTCAAATTCCCAAGATACAAGCTATTTCCTTAGCTTAATTTGGGGCTAGATGGCGCGGCGTGAAATATCCACCAATATCTATTATTTATTATAAATTAATCTTCGTCTATGAGCCATTATCATTTATGAGCAGTAAGCAATAGAGGCTGCAAAAATCGAAACTTTTCATACTGACTTTATCCATAACATGTTAATCGCTGTAACTACACACTCCAACCAAACAAAAAACGGAATAAGCTACGCTCATTCCATCTTGTCTGGTCCCTCTTTATTCCGATATCAATAACGAATTAAAGACAGGATAACCGTTAATTGATCGACCGTGGTGACATTTCACCGCGGACGCCTCACACGCGCGCCGCCTTTGATCCTCGCCGCCACGTTACCTCAAAGCGATCACAAAGCGAGCCGCCACGATTAAATTCGTACGTAGAGATATGTGACAGTTGTCTAGTTTCATGTGACCGTTGCGAATAGTAGTTTTTACCTGAGTCGGCACTATTTAGTGTTAATTGGTGGTTTTTTGACGATGCGTTATGGCCGTTAATTGCAATTGACGTATGAGTTATTGCCTGCTTATTAGGTGATAGTCATTGTTTTGGTATTCGTTGATGAAGCTAATTCAAATTGTAACGAGAATATTGAGTCGGTACACTAGGAGTTCACAAAGATCGGTATTTTTGTACTCAAAATACTCTTCAAAAGACAATTGGTCGAAATTACCCAATTACTTACACTAATTACATATACTCTTATCTTTTAGTTTTTTTTTTTTTTATAATGTTATTTCATTGTCGGAATGAGCCGACGGCCCACCTGATGTTTAGTGGTAACTGCAGCCTATGGACTACAGCAATACGACTCAAGTCCTTTCCTTTAAGTACAAGATGTCTCAAGTCGCATTGCAATGCATCCATCACCCCCCGAAATGGGGATGTTGGGATGATGATATCTCCAATCATACTGTTGACTCTTTCCTTTGCGTGTAAAGACTGGTAAGGTTAGTTACGTCACCGAAACTAATTGCAGCTTCAAATATCATTCCCATCGTTTAGCAAATTGTTCTGCAAAACAAAATCACGACTTGGACTTACGCAAACGAACTTAAAAAAATCACGACACGATGGACAAGAAGGCACTTAATTATCAGACCAGTGTTTATAGACCCTGTCTTTTGGTTAATTTTTCAATCGATAAACGACGACTGTAGTTCTGCAAAAGAATTAAACGACGTTGAAATTAAACTGTGAAATGGGCATAACGGTGAAATGACAGGCACATGGGACCTTACTTTATCTTTTTGTATCAAAGTGATGGGCTCGTTGTGATGAGACTTAAGTCTTGAAGCTTAGCAGGGAATGACCTTGATCGCACGGTCTTGTATTTACAGAGGCTTAATCCTGTCAATCTATATCGCATAACGTAGGCCACTGCTTGGTCGAGCACAATATATGCATCCAAAACTTGAAATAATATTATGGAGGTTAAGGAGATGGGCACTGACTCTGCTACACGGTTAAATGTAACTTTTTTTTGTCGTTCCTTATTGTTTTATGTATCATTTAGTTTCGTTCCAAATAAACTATTTTTGTATTAGAAATGTTAACTTCCCCATGGAGGTAGGGTTTGAACAGACGTCAACCTTAGCGATAAGTACGCGTAACCTTGTTTTGAATATTATTGACCAAGCCTTATGAATTCTATGAAAATAGTTTTTGAATTTGACTTTGACTGTCACTTTGACTTTGATTTTGACTTTGTTGGAATAGTCGAATAGATAAGTTTTGTTTTAGTGCCTTACCTGTTCTTAGAGTTTAAGAAGCCTCTATTCATAACATAGCAACGAGTATATTCTACGATTAACTAGTATTGAGAGAAGTATAATCAGGAAGCTGGGTTGTCAAAATGCACACTTCAAGATCGCGATTCAAAGACATGGATTCTCTAAAAATCAGAGAACTATTAAAAACTTAGACTCGTTGCTGTTAGTTATAAATTTTAATACTTTAAGTCAGAAGTCTCAGTTCACATTGGCTGGTTTTAAAGGAGATGGTACATGGTAATAAAAGACAGTCGATGTCGACCGCAATTCGGTGACGAAACCTCAGGCTAGATGGGCCATAATTACTACAATTTCGCAATTTTTGTATTGTAAGAACTCCATTATGATAGAATAATGACATCTAAGAATTAAGATATCAATCTTAACACCTCTTATCTGATGCTGTACAGATTTTTTAAGTGATCGAGTTATTATTATAACATAGTTGCATCACATTCAACAGTGTTTTTGAAATGATTGATGAGTTCAAGTCTTTCTGCGATCTTAATGTATCCGTTATTGGATTTTGGGGTTCTATAAAATAATGGCTTGTATATTAATCTGAGAATTAGTTTCTGTTTTTTGGACAATTTAAATTAAGAGAATTTTGATTGCACGAAACTTATGAATCATAACGTAAATGCTCACTTGTATTTTGAAACTTCTGGCATGTGTTTGTTAATGGAAATACATAAAATTCTATTCAATTAACAAGGAGCACGTTTCGCATAAAAGAAATAACCTTGATTTTTAATTTTGTCAACGTTTAACGAGTTTAAATTTTTGTTAATGATCCGTTGGGCAACTAAAATAAATTTATAAAGGTACTAAATCCAAAACAATATAGAAAGAAATTTGTCAAATTTTGGTAATATTATATTTTATTAGCCAAAGTTAATCAAACCTAAAATATACTAAACAAAAACCTAAAAAAAATTAGTTACCAATTTTATTATGGATACGGAATACTTTTACAACGGTCCGACTCACTCTTGACAAGTTTTTTGCTTGAAAGCTTGAGATGCCGTGATAAACAAAACAAAAGGCTCGCTCAAGTATGTGATGTCATACGAATTATGAGAAAATAATTAATGTCGAAAAATGACAGTGTTGTTGACCTCTGGCTGGTATAAAACTATAATTTAATGATTATTTGTATGATTATGTGTCGCTCAAGTCACTGAAGCATTTGAGGAAAATTTTGGGTAAAACGATGACGTCATTTTCATTTGAAGCCAATTCAAGATTAATTGTGGGAGACTCAATTGCGGTCTTTGTTGGATTGAGAGGAATTGAGTTTTTATGATTTATGAATAAACGCAATCATGAATCTTGATAATGCTCATTGCCTTTATGGTCATACCGTCATAGGAGAGCCTGGTGGCCCAGTGTTGACCCCAAGTTTCAATCCAGAGGTCGCTGGTTCAATGAGAACAGTTGTTCGCAGGGAAACAGTGAGTTTTTAGCTTGAAAAATTTATGTGCCACGTTTGTTTGATTGTTTTATTTCCGAAAAGTAACTTTATAAAGAAAGAAAGAGTTTTTATTTTGCCCATAAACAACACAATACTAATGTATATATACTAACACACATATTAAAAACTAAAAACATAGCATACCGTTTGACACAACTGACACAGAATGTGTTGAGTGGGCAAAAAGAGTCCCTGTCTCAGCATAGTGTTGCACACACTGAAAAAAAAGCGCAGCGCTGGTTTTCAGGCAAGGCCCACAGGTGATAAACAGATATCTGTCAAACAGCGTCCCCGCTGTTGCTCGTTAGCAATGACAGTATACTAACAAATGTCTTTGGCAGTAATCATCATCCACGTTTAGATTTCACAAAATCCAGTATTTTTTGTAAATAAACCTATGAATGAAAGAAGAATGATGAAACAAGTGCATAAGGCGAGTGTGAATGGAACATTTGCAAGGGGTAGAACTCGGCGTACATACTTAGACCAAATCGTTGACGTCTTGGAAAAAGGCCAGGTCAAGAGTACCCTAAACCGCCGAGCATGCATGAAGAATGTGATGAGAATAGATGAAGCTAAGGTATGTCAGGATCGTAGCAAGTGGAAAACCATAATCTCTGCCTACCCCTCCGGGAAACAGGCGTGATTTTATGTATGTGTTTTGTAAATAATTAGATATCACTTAAAGTCATCGCTTGTCTGCCGACCTTTCCCAGGAGACCGGCTAATTCTAATTATACAAATTAATGTCTATTTAAAAAGTTTTTCAACTCGAACCATGTTACAATTACCGTCCTTACTCAGCTCGCAGTAAATCCGGCCAATTATTAAGATTACAATCGTGATTCGTTAACCGTGGACATTGAGCCTCAGCGTGACGCGTTCTAATAGAAAAAAACTCAATTATACCAATTTACAAGCAGGTGGAGAGGCGACAGTTCAAATTAACTTCATTTTGATCCTTATGCCGAAGGAATAAGTAACATTTTTGCTAGACATATATTTGACTTTTTCAGGAGTTGACTGTTGATCGGATTATTAGATTTGAAACTTTATAGTCATTGACAGAAGATTGCTTTTGCTTTGATGATTAGATTGTTTGGGTTATGACGACTATTTTCGTGTTACCTAGTTTCAGTTTAGGTACGGGAATGTAATTCTGTAATTTCAGTACGACGAAACTGAGTATTTACGCCATAAAACTGTGGAGATTATTAATAAAATTTATTACATTGGGTTTGTTATATATAAAATATTTTTGTGTTCCACCAAATGTTTTAAACAGTTGGTCATGTCAAAATTAAAACTGGAAGAGAATAAACATTATATTATACCAGTTGCGGATATGATAAATATATATAACTATGTAAAGACACGTGATGTCTACTGTTATATAATTATTATCATCTCTTGAGTGTCATATTATAAATTTGAAATGATCCTGCTACCTAGAGATACACTTAACAAAGTAACGCGAATGCATTCCTGCTTCGCGGCAGAAATGGATATGGTTGCAGTACTTCCCAAGCATAAGTTCTATTGCTTCAACTCACATCCACAGAGTGAAATATCAATAGTGCATTCCATTTAAATACCCATAATACTGCGTCATTGACAGTGTGTCCCATTCATGTGCGTCCGGTGGCCACACGCGGCACATTTAACGGGACACTTGTCCCGGAATGTCCCGTTTTATGCGGAATCCGGGTAATTCCCCAGAACGTCCCGCCTTCACCGGTCGTAGTGTCGTGTAATGAGTTTACCCGGAATTGTGTCAATTGCACGGCAACTATAGGGTGTTTGCATAACTATCTGTCTATTCGAGTCACTGATTCTCTCGAACCGGTGTGGTGAAAGGATTTTAAGTGCGGCTCAAAGAGGCTCCTTTCGTGTTTTCGACACACGTCTTCGATTTTTTTAGTTCTAGGATATGTCGGTTTCCTTACGATGTTTTCCTTCACCGTTCCTTCAACGTGATATACAATATGTGCATAACTTAATACACCACAAGTCAACATTTCTAATCTCTGCGAATAATATTATTTATTGTATTTACTGCTGATTTTTTTATTTAAGGCAAATTAGTTCTTCATCCGTATCCATTAATAGACAGATAATACTTTTAATATAAAAAAATTATATAAATTTGTAAATTTTATAATTTGTAAAAAAAATAGTACCTATGCATAACAACTACCTATCTTTACATAGTATAAAACTAAGTCACTCCCGCTGTCTGTACGTTCCATCTTTTTCTTTTTTAGGCGTATATTCTCTGCTACACGTGCGAAGCCAGGACCGGTTGCTAGTTCTTAATAATCTAGATATAGTCTACTCTGTTAGCCCATAAAATTATACCATAATACAAAATCGATTCGATTTAAAAAACAAAATGAATACCCTCAATATGATCGAGTAATTGTGCAGGAATGCAAGTTCCGAAAATAGACGACAACAAGCGATGACGCATACCACTGAACAGCTCAACTGCACACCTCAGTACGATTGACAGATGAGGAAAAATCACTCATTCCTCATCTCAAGGGGAGTCAGATCAGCGTCAATGACCCCGAGTGGTGAGGTTGGACCATATCTATAATTAGGCGGCTCTTGCTCTGGTTTGTGTCGTGGTCGCTGTAAAAATTAATGTAAACAAATACATGCTCTCACGCTGGGGTGGGCTGAAACTCGACCAAAATAAAATGGTGACTTCTGTGAACAAAAAATACAGGTATATGTGATTTTTTAATCGGTTCGGTGCGTCATCCTGGGTGATATTTTTTAAAATGTAATGTTGGTGATAGAATGAGTTGACGGCCCACCTGATGTTAAATAGTAACCGCCGCCATAGACAACAGCAATACGACTCAAGTCCTCTCCACCAAAGTATAAGATGACTCAAGTTGCATTGCGTGCGTCAATAACCCCGAGACGGGGATGTTACGTCTCATGCGCCTGCAATATCATGGTATTGCTTTTTGGTATAAAATTAAAAATTGTTTATTACAGGGCAACTATTGTGTCTAGTAGGAGATAGTGCAATAATTTATGTCTTTGTATCCCCAAGCAGGTGCCAGCGTGATACCACATATCTATTTGCGTTGCGCTTTGAATAGCGTCCGAGATTCGGTTGAAAACTCGATTGCAACTTAACCAACTAACCACACACAGTCAACGATTCAGACAAAAGAAACACATCTATCTTCTTACACTCGGTTAAAAAACGGAAGTTCGCGCAACAACCTCAAGCAGAAACAATTTATTCAACGTATCGTAAGGAACACTTCACGCATCGCGGCCGCCCGCCGCGCCGCGCCGAAGAAAGTGGTTGCATCACGGTGCGTGTTTATTTGCACTGAAGTGTAAGCGGGGGCCGCTGAACAGATATAACGCATGGATATTTAAAAAAATATCCGTTTTCGTAAACGAATCAATTTGTCAGAAGTGTACTTCAAGTATTGAAGTTCAGTGAGAGAAACAATGTCATTACACTTCAGTGCAAAAACTTGTGTTCATTGATGACACGGTTGGTATTGGTATCAACCAAGGCTAAGTTATTTATCCCAAATATAAAAATGTAATTTGGGAGAAATTAATATCTTAGTACTTATTCGAGAATGACTTATGACGCGTTCAGATGTAAAAATTATTTATTATCATGTGATCTGAAATAGCTCCTAAGCTGCTCTTTATCCCGATACCACACGAGCCAAGCTGCGGGCAAAACCTATACCTTAATAACATGATCTCAGTAAATTTTTTAGCTGGCAAATTATTTAGCTTTCCGTTCATTTGCTATTTATTATAAGACGTGCCGTGGGGTGGGCCCTAGCCGCCATCTTTTTCTCGCGAGTTTTGTTTTCTTGTATGTTAATTCTTAATTTCTTATTTCTTTAATTTCTTGTATTTCTTTTTTCTTTATTGTACACAAAAAATATATACATAAATTATCTTATATAAAAATATGTACAAAGACGAGATAAACGCTTAAAAGAGTTTTCTTCCAGCAAACCTTTGAGGCAGAAAACGTTTGTTAACGAAAAGTTATTAAGGTAGTCGCAACTCGGCAAACACTTTTTTCTATAAATTCATTTGTTAATTCAGGCAGCCAGGACAAATAATATAGCAACGAAATTACCAACATGTCCGGGCAATTATTAAATCAATTAACAAAATTAGTAATTACTTAAATATTTTTCAAAATATCGTACCAACTCTTCACACATCATCTAAACAACTCATTAACACAAACAATAACCACAAATCAATTTGTATCCCGGCCCCATTTTAATCGCCTTGTCAAGATTAGTTCAACACCATTTTACACACCATTTCATTTTGTAAAACAGGAGCTAATTGATTCCAATCACAGTTGTGACAAACACGAAACGGTGACACGTTTCCGTTTGAGATTACAATCCATTTTGAACCTTACGACCTGGCGACAGAGCGGAATTCAGAGCTATCGGGTAATTGGAAACAAATGGATCGAATTTTCATTTTATTGTGATGTTTATAAACATTCTAAATCTACTGTGACACCTCGAATTACAATTAATTCAGATTATTATCAAGTTAATATAATATATTATGGGATTTATTATGCCTTAATTAAATGACTATTTAAACCTTTTTTAGATATAATGCTGGGTTTTAATAATGAATTACTTTTTAACGTAATGAAAGTGTTTGATGAATAGCAACCTGAACGAACGTATGAAAATAAAAGCAATAAATATGTAACTTACAAAAAAATCATGTTAAGGTCTTTGTACCTCTACCTATATCAAAGAAGCCCAGGATACTGACTGACCTCACAGCTCATTCGGTAGTAACCCTGCCTTCTGCGCTGTAGGTCTTGGGTGCAATTCCTATCCAGGAGACAAACATTTGTGTGATGAACCTAGATGTTTAATTTCTGTCTGGGTATTAAAATGCATTATATGTCTTTACCTAAAAATATATAAGTAGGTATTATATCAGTGTCTGGTCCCTATGATACAACCTATGCTTAGATTAGTTTGGGGCTGGATGGCATTATGTGAAATGTCCAGCCAAAAATAAATGTTTCTGCCGAAAATTTCACTTCACTTTGGCTATTTCAAAGTTTTCCAATCATCATTGAGTCGGCCAATAAAACAATGTGACCGATTTAACCCTATCGCTGTCTAACGTAAACATTCCCGCCAATTGTCTTCGAATCCGACCAGATTGTCATTAATCAAAAATAGAATGTTGTAAACGTGTGCATTTACGAGATGTTTTAACGGGACACATGTTATGCTGTCACCGTTCTTGAAAAACAAACATTGAGGTGATAAATTACTTGTATTTCTCGAAGACAATTATAGGGACGTGATGAAAATAATTATAAACATGTCCTTGGTTTGGTAGAAAACAGTATTTTGTGATAGATACCTATAGCGGTATACAAACATAAATTTTCTTGTTAATGGGATTGCTGACTTCTTGTTTCGAATGTTTCAAACCTTAATTCTTTTTAATATTTATTTCAAGGGTTCTACGTTTGATACTAGCCGTGATGAGTAAGTTGAGGCCGTGTTAGTAAGAAACTAGGAGAGTTTTGTATACCTATGTTACTCGTAGGTCAGTTTAATTATCAAAACCGCACAAATTATTGACAGCGGAATGTTTCGTTATCATGAAATTTGTTGTTTCTGACACCCATCATTACATAGTATACCTATATTCTAGTGAAGAGCCGGATTTTGGGCTAGTACTCTAATTGTAATAATCTAGTAATTAGTAGTAATTGTAGTAATCTAATTGATTCAGTTCTTTTTTTAAATATTATTTTCGTCGTAATAATAACAATGCAAAGCTATTTAAATAAATAAAAAATGTCGTTACCGGGTATTCAATTGTTTTCATTCACTATAAACAACAAATAATTTCTTTACTCATAATCTTTCAACCTATTCTAATCAAAAACCTATTTACAAAAATCAAATATGTTTAAACTCTTCCCATTCCCACGTAAACCATAACATCCGTACAATCTCAGCAATTTGTCTTTTCCAATGTAAACACAAGCCACATCAAACGGGGCCAGGAGTGATTCCAATGACAAAATCCATTAATGCCGCCGGCGATTAGTAAACAAATGAGCCGCGTGACAGATCCGTTGGCAATGTGACAACGCCGCCGGTGGCACGGCGTGGCGGCGTGGTGGCGCGGCGTGGCGGCGTGGCGGCGCGGCGTGGCAGTGCGGGGGTTAACAGTTCGGGACAATTAATTAGGTAATCAGAGTTCATTTTGATAATATGCCTTGATGTTTATATTAACTAGCGACCCGCCCGGGCTTCGCACGGGTAGCAGAACTTTATACGCCTGACATGTAAAAAAAATTGTAATGGTATAAAATTCTGATTATTTCCTATTTTATTAATTTCAATAAAAATGTTCTCTGGCGCCACTGCTATTCAGATTTTGCACGCCGATTTCGGTGAAACATGTTGTGCATAAAACGACAATTATTAATATAATTAATTTTTAAAAATAATTAATAATAAATGAATAATTATTTCAACAAATTAATAAAAAGCAATATTAAACCTTACGTATAAACCTGCCTCTTGAATCACTTTTATCTGTTGCTGAAAACTGCATTAAAATCCGTTGCGTAGTTTAAGAGATCTAAGCGTTACATACAACGGGAGCGACTTTGTTTTATAAAATGTAAAGATGATAACAACATAGACGTGAGTACTGCGTCTCGATGTTAATACGTATAACTTTGCCCGCGGTTCCGCCCGCGTTGAATTCAGTTTTGTGAATTACCTTAATAAAATACTGTAATTTACTCCTTAAAACATCAGCTATCTGCCACTGAAAGTCCAGTCAAAATTACTTGAGTCGTTTCGGAGATTAGCTGGAATAAACAAAATCAAAGAATTTGTAAAGTTTCAAATTGATTTTTTGATCTAAATTACTGTACAGCTATATATCATCTCTCTATATCACATATCATTTCATATGCATTAATTTAGTAAAAAGCTGTTATTTTGATATTGCCAAAAACACACTTCAATTTTGTAAATTTGAGGTAATATATATTATAAAAAACATATACCTAATTAGTCTATCAGTTGTCTGGATCCCATAGTAAGTACAAGCTATACTTAGTTTGGGACTAACTCGCACGCGGTGTGTAAAATGTCTACCAATGTTTATTATTATTTATTACTAATTTTGTGTCTTTGATTCGCACTCTAATCTTTTCACTTGAATATGTATGTATAAGAAAATCATAACGTACGGCAGCATATAGCTTCAAATAACATGAAACCAATCTAAAGTGATGACTGACAATTAATCTGGTGGTCTGTATGGTGTTCTAAGGCCTATTCTTGACAAGCGAGAATTTATATTGAAGGTACTAAATAAATAAATCTATTTTTATCTATTGACTTAACACTTTGTGCACACAAATGCATGTAGCATGCATACTACAAAAGCTTTTAAAACCCAAAATAGATACAGAGACGTCTACGGAGAAGTGTCTCCCGGAAAAAAGTTAAATGTTTTAAAACTGTTTTAAAGTTTCCCAGAACGGAATTGGGGACATGTCTGTTTATGTTTCGTGGACGCGCCGCTTGGGGCCCATTCACTCACATGCGACATGCCATCTCGAACGTTACCTGTAATGTGATTTAAGTTTGGTACGTTTTTAGGTACTAAGAAAATATTAGCACCATTTCCACTTAAACATACGATTCCATTGAACACTTTTGAAAGACCAGCTTAACTATTGTCAGATATGATTGAATGTAGGTATCGTTAGACCCAAACGAAAATAACTGCATCCAGTGATTGGTAAAATAAAAACAAAAGCTAAAGAAACATTATTTCAATGAAAAAATGACTATAGTAGATATTTTTTGTTGCAATCAAAACTACGTGCTAAAATGTATATTTTCGTAAGATATCAAATTCATATGGTGGAGCTGTGAAATAATCAAACTATAACGATGAAAATTCTATTATTACATATAAGTCCAAATCTTAAGTACAATAATATCTCAGAATTTTTGCTTGGCTTACTCAATATAATTTTATAAAAAATTAGATTCAGTAATTGTTTAATTTTCTTCCTTGGAAACATATTGCTTGTTCAAATGTTAACTCAGACGATGAAAGTCACTGGTCGAGAATAAGGCCCAGTTAGCACATGTCATACGGACGGATGAAAAGTGACGGATATTGTTTCAGGTACATACGTTTTATGAAGCTGGCAGTGACACATCAAGAAGAAATTACGTTGGTTTTAGCTACTTATGTAGTGAACAATA
Source organism: Chesias legatella (assembly GCA_947359385.1). Lineage (NCBI taxonomy): Eukaryota > Metazoa > Arthropoda > Insecta > Lepidoptera > Geometridae > Chesias > Chesias legatella. The sequence continues at coordinate 3,069,361 of OX375772.1, forward strand.
AAATATCTCAATTTCATATAAATAAATGAACAAGTATTAGTGGACATTTCACAAATCGCCATCTAGCCCGAAACTAAGCATGTCTTGTACTTTGGGAACCAGATAACTGATAGATTACATATATATGTTTTTTGTAAATACCTACATACATATTAACGCCCAGACACCGAACAAATATCAATGCTCGTCACGCAAATGTTTGTCCTGGGTGGGAATCGAACCCACGACCTAACAGCACGAAGGCAGAGTTACTACCAAATGAGCTGTGAGGCCTGCTATATACTTATGCATAATATAGACATAAATATAATTTTCATTACATTTTCAGCGGCATGGTAACACGACCTTATGTATACAAGGTGGCGTGACTTAAATTACCGCACGAAATAAATACTTCTTTATCGAAAATATTTCTGAGACCAGCCCCGGACCAAATAACAACAGCCAAACATTACCTATACAACCGGATATCCAGGCATTGCATTTTTACTTGTGCTACTCGTAATTTACATAGTCAGGAATATATTCAATTTATATATTTAACTAGTTTTTTTTATCGTTTACGATTAACATTAATGAAAAAAAGATTAGAATTTAAAATAAATTACATACGATTAAAAATAGATATGAAGAAAACGCCTGAAACGGGATATCCCTAAATATTACATTCGATTAGCAGAGCACCTAATTACATGGAATGCAATCGCATCCAAAAAGGGCGAATCAATCTAAACCACGAACGTCTCGTCCGCTGAGTAACTGAGAATGTATGGGAATACAAGACGCTATTTGTTTCTCCAGCGCGTTCCGTGGATATAATTAGAGGTGCAAGTGTTAAGCATCCTTTCTCGACACGCTTCGACGGCTGTTTGCACGAGCGGCGTCCCGACGACATCGGCGCGGCGGCGGGCGCCGCCTGCTCGATTTAAATCCATCATCGACTCAAACGTCATCACCATCACAGCTCCACAAAGAAATTTGAATCCTAAGTATCTATGATAAAGTCTAAACATAAAAGGCGAGTACATTGGAGATAAGTTTAAGAATGTTTGTAATTGAATCAAAGCCAAGACCAGGAAATTAGACTTTGTTTATGTTAGACGAGAAGACAAAATCCTTTGTTGGTGAAACGTTTCGCGGATGGTTTACTGTGAATGGACCAACATTGTTTACAGTAGACGTTGACACGAGGAAATTCGTCAGCGGAAGAAACCGCATTGGGGACGGACGCTCATAAAACCCCGTTGAGTGACAACTAATGTTTATAGACTATAAATTAGACAAAAATAGGGCGTCATTGATACCTATGTATGAAGCTGTCGCACGCTGGTTTTATGAGTGGAAGCTGTACTGTTGTTTTCTATTGTGTAGATCTAATCTTAGATTAATTTCGACACAGTTTCTAGTGGAGATTGTGTATTTTAAATGTTTTAAGAAGATGCATCAATCACTCTCTCAAGTTTTCCATGAACTTAAATAATCTCGAATGAAATAATGTCTAGAACTGATAGTTTCTACAGTAACATTATATAATACCCGCTTGGTAACAAAAGATATCGACAAGGTGCTTGAACAGTCAGGTCATGAAAGACGAAGAAATAAACTCAGTCTTAAGAAGCGTGCAGGTACAAAATTCAGACTTTCCAGATTTTCCAAGTTATGATCATTTATCGGAAAATTACATTCGTCCCATAGTTAATGCCAGCACGGGGGACTTTCTGTGCTCTGTACACGCCAACTGAAAAGTTTGCTGAAGTGGCAATGGACTGGCTACATCTGCTGAAGGTCAGATAACCGTTGAAGTAAGCATGTTCATGAGTGAACACTGATTAGGCGTTCAAGTTAACGTGATATATGGCTCTTTTTGTGTGGGTGTAGCGACGATTTGCAAACAGCTGTTAATTGGATACAGAAAGCCAAAGATCATGCTCTAGGACGTAAAGATGCCTTTATCTGAAACAAAGGTTCGAAGCTGATGATGAAGATTGATTGTCAATAAACAAGTTTTATTCAAAATCTAATTTTCATACGCGACTTTATCTAAAATATGAGATGAAGAATTTTGGGACAAAGTAAACCAGCAGCAAAAAATAATAATGGAAAAGTTACGACGTGTTTTATTACTGTTTAGTTACGCTGTGACATGAGGCTCGTTTTGTTGTTTTTTATAACGTTATTAAGTTTTTTGTCAAAGCGAACCAGTTTTGTTTGACGCACGGGTAAAGACGTATTCCAATATACCATACTTTTGGTATTCAAACAAGAAGTTATTCAACTACATCATTTGACTGGCCTTATAGCTCAGTTGGTAGTGACTGTCTTCTGTGCTGTAGGTTGTGGGTTCAATTTCAGGACAAGCATTCGTCTGCTGAATAGATGATTGTTCTGTGCCAGACGCAGGAAAAACAGTGTTAATATGTATATGTAGGGAGGATTCGTATTTTTTTTGTAGGCAGAGGTTAGTACTAGGGCAGACGCACTCAAGATTAGGTTTATTCGCTCGTTCCGTGACTTATTCACATAATACAAGAAGTAAACTTTACTGTGTAGTTTATAAGTTATAGTAAGTTTCGGTATAAGGACTTATGTTCTGCTCACTGACTATCTTATACATGTATTTATCAGAATGAGCTTCATATAATAAAAATAGTGGCATGTTTTATAAATGATTGCTGGTTCTTGTGAACACGTCTCACGTATTCTTCTGACGAAAGTCCAAAACATTAATGCGTTCTCATATTAAAAATGATACTATTCACCTCGAATAATGTCATAACGTATCAGTGTTGCCAACACTAACACATGTTCCATCAAAAAAAAAGTGTGAAAAACATAGTAAAACATGTCGTAAAATAGTTTGTCTACTACTAAAAGTCACATATAATGAAAACAAAGAATATGTTCCTTAGATCTGTTTTTATTTGTATAATACAGTTTTAATGTGACAATAAAATTTATTATTGTTCTGGTATTTATTGTGAGATTGATAGGCTGTCGTCAGATGTCTCTGGGAGCTCGTAACGTATACAGTTTGACGGACGAACACACTGAAATAACTCGGAATTGTTTATTGACGTAGAAACGACGAGACATTATACAACGTGACAAAATTAGACTTTTTGTTTTCAGACACGTGTTTTTGTATTTGGGCACATTTTGAACATGATACATGGTGTTATAGTTTTCATAACAGTAGGTTCTTGTAACAAAAGTTGTGAGGCCAGTTAAAGATAACATAAGCCAAACAAAAATATATAAAATAATAGTTAACTAATAAAGAAACAATATACAATTTGGTTAATCATCATAATATCCAGCGATACCTCGCATTTCAGAATTCACGAACCTTTTGCAGGCTCCTAGAGATAACAACATGTAGAAATAAAGTAAGCAGATTATTCCATATTTATTATTTACGAAGAATGTACATTCTTCGTAAAGTACCTACTTAATACAGATCTTGGATGAAAAATATTTTCAAAAACATTTTCTTAAAATTAACCCATTTTGCCATCAATACCATGTTTGAATCTGCAAAATTAACGAGTATAGCAAGTGTAATGGCTATTGAAATACTTCTATATCAGAAACGGAAACCACCATTGTGCATTACCAGTAAATTACCATCAGACACAAGGTAACATTTGTCTTAGAAGTGGTACCTAATACCGTAACTTTACTACCAAGAACAATACCACAGAACTCATAAAATTGAGTAAACTTCCATCTTATTGAACAGTAGATCAGACCACACACGAACATACGTGTTTCTGTTGTTAAAAGTAACTAATTCTGTCTATTTTTATGTGATACAGTTACGGAACAAGCCGACGGCCCACCTGGTGTTAAGTGGTCACCTCTGCCCATAACCAATGCGACTTGATCCTCCCGTACTAAGTACGACAAGACCCAAGTCGCATCGTATGCACAGGGGGACCGAAATTGTATTGCTTGTTATGGGCAGAGGTTGCCACTTAACACCAGATGGGCCATCTGCTCCTTCCGTAACTTCATCAAATAAATAAATACTATTACTTAATGACTGCAACAGTGATTGTATATAAGTCTGAAACTAATTAACTGTTCAATTGAGACCACATTGAACTCTTTGACCATGACTTAACACCTTAAAAGCCGACCTCCAAACAAGTTACTACGCTCATAAAATAAAACTAGATATATTTACATACGCAGCAGTGTCCCAGACTTCGCCTATCCAGGTTTATGAGTAGACCACCCAAACAACAATTGGAACGGTCGTTAAAATATAACAAGATGTTTCGTGTGGCGGCCCTCTATATCATATTTGATGTTCATATCTGGCCTCATCTCAGACCACTTGGTAGTAACCTGTACCTTCAGCGCTGAAGGTCTTGGATTCAATTACCACCCAGGACAAACATTTGTGTTAAGAACGTAGATGTTTGTATGATGACAGTACAGATCGAGCTAATTTTCGTTTTTTTTAAATAACGGTCTCTACCTATACTGTGAAAAAAAGAATATTTTTCAACTATTTACTACTACTATTTATTTCCACTAGACAATTAATAGCTTATATACTAAGCTAACTAGTAAATAAGAGTTTGAAGATTTGACGCAATATGTCAGAAATCGCAGAATTTCCAATAAACATTCTTCACAGGTTAAGGGTAGGTACGTGCCCTGGACATCAACCCCATTAATTAGAAAAGACTTTTTGAACTTTTTACTGCGCGATTCGCTAGAAATGTTACATCAAAGACCTCTGTGTTGTGTTTATCACGCGTGTGCTTGGATTAAGAAATTGTGCTCCGTGTTTGAGAACTTAGTAGTTATATGAGGTAGGTCCAATGGACTTCTTTACTGTGGTAGTGTGTGGTTAAAGTTCGATTTGGATTTCGTATTGATTACGGGGCACTTTGTATAAAACTATAATCATTTTTCCTTAAAATAAATACTTTTAATTTAAGAGTTCCGTACTCAAACAACATAACCCTATTAAACTAATATAAAGGCTCATCCTATCATATTCGGGTTTAATTACGTTGAAATGACTTTATCAACATAGTTTTTAACCAACTATAGAAAAAGGAGGAGGTTCTGTGTTTGTTATCGCCGTCATTTATAACCGATTTGTTTTTTTTTTATTTGAAAGGATATATTTTAAAATTGGTTCCTTACATTTTTCATCAAAATCGGTTAAGTAGATTGGATTTAAATCAAAATAAATGGAAAAATATGTCATCCAAGTACGAGATAACGAGGAATCATTCTCGTTCATTGCCGATGAAGTCTGTTTTTTCGGTTTGTTGGTGTTGAACGGATCTCTCCCTTATTAATCTAAGCATACAAGAAAGTATGACATAACGCTAGGGACAAAGAATGTTAATTGTAAGAAGCATCTCTTTGATACGCTTGAGCAAACAAGGGGAGGTTTTTTAATTTGATCCTTGCCGATGAAGTTTTAAAAATATTAACATTTTTGTTTACATTCTGTCACGTATGTGTAGAAAGAAAATTAATTTAGGAGCAGGTAATTCGACTCGGAATTCCTTTGTCGGGAAGGACGATTAAATACTGGTTTGAAAAAATATTTATTCAAAGTTCTTCTTCAGAAAGGCTTTTTAATAAATTTTTTGGAGTTTGGTTTAGTTTGAAAATGCATTATTTTTACTAATAATTACATATTTAGAAAATAAATTACCTATATTGCTATGATAAATTAATATTTCAGGAAAGTTCAAAACTTATTAATTATATTTATACTATGTATTAATTAGAGTTTTGTAATGAGATCAAATATTTATTTAGTGATTTGACGTCCTTATCAACATTACAGTTTTAAATGAAACTTAAACAAGCTTTAAAATGACATAATGTCGCTACATAAGAAAGTAAAAATGGTTTACACGTGCAAGTACGGTTCAATGACCGAGCTAATTTGGGTACTTCCATGGCGTAAGGATAAAGTGTGGGGCTATTTCGGATTACGATTACTGAGCGAGACGAAACAAGACAGATTAAAGGGTTAAGTACATTGATGTAAGGTATTCCTTCTAGGTATCGCAGGACAAACATTTGTGTGACGAATATAGATGTTTGTTCTGTGTCTGGGTGTTAATGTTAATATGTATTATATGTACAAAAGAAGTATATATGTAATCTATCAGTTGTCTGGTTCCTATAGTTAGCTATGCTTTATTTTGAGGCTAGATGATGCTGTGTGAATCGTCCATTCAATATTATTATTATTATTATCTATACAGCAGTCCTGATATTACTCGTGTCACTGGCTCTCTCGAATAGAACCTTAAAAGGGCTCCTTTCATGCTATTAGAACATGTCCTTAAATTTCATTTCTAAAACATGGCAATTTCATCATTTTGAAAAGGTGGTATTGCGCATATAATTTTCATTCCGCATTATGTATTATTACTATTCAGTATTATTATTTTTATTCAGTTAAGATTTTATTGTTTTAAATTAAGAGCAGTGGATTTTTTGAAAATAAATTGAAAATATGTTAATGTAGCAAAACAAAAATTATCCCTGAATTTGGAACCAGGACATCGTTTATTAAGAACCCCAAAGTATCATTATAATCACTCTTCTATTGACTGATTTGGATGCCATTAAAATAATATAAGTATGTAATTAGATAAAATATCACACCCATAATGACATTCTATCATATATCGAATGAAACTGTCATCATAAGGATATGGGTTTGACGCGATGTGAACAAGTGTGGTAGGTGCTTTTTGTTCATTAACAAATCTTATTAAAACGGCAAAAAGACGAGGAACATAAACGGAGGCGACCACAGAAGTTGACATTTGACAAAAACGATTCATATTATCTTTTCCAGTTCATCGAAATTGTGAAGTCTACCGTTTCGCCGACTATAAAGGCTGTACCGCGAACTGTCAAAGCCTTTTACCGAAGAACAATAATAACATTGCCATTTGCCAAGCCACAGCCAAGCTAATTACAACTCTATCTTTAAGCAATAAGAAAGTTTTTTATACGCCCGGTATAATGCTTCTACAATTTTATATCACTACTTGAATTTAGTGAGTTAAAAATTCAATTTGAAGGTTGGGCGAAAAAACGATTTTCAACGTTGAGTGGACACAAGTTTATTTAGTGTAAATTTTGGGACTTGCTAAACATTTTGGAAAATAAAAAACTAACTCCTGGGTCTTTGAAGTGTCCATAGATGTTATGTCGTCTTGACTTCTCAGTTTCGTTATTTCTGTGAAACCAGCTTTCTAAACATTGGGCTCTTTCTTGTGGTCTATAAAACAGTCTGTCGATAAGCTATGATTAAATTTTAACTTTAAAGTCTCCACCTTCACGTCTCTAGAGTTACGGGCGCATACGATGCTACTGCGTTCTTTTTCTTTCTAATTAGGGTCCTTTATAGCAGTACTTCGTAAGTCTTGTTGTACCTAAGAAGGTCATGTCGTATTGCTTGTTACGGACAGTCACCACCTACCACAAGGTGGGTCTGCTTAGTAACTTAAAAACAAAGCTTGAGGTGTGAGGTCAGTCAAATGCAAAGTTTGGACGCGTTGTGGTAGTATCATTTCACCGGTGTGGTAACAACACGGGTGCACGGTCGCGCTCGGTGACCGTACCGCCGCGCCACCGACCAGACTTCATGAATATGAAACGCAGCACTTGTAACGGACTTGCGGTGTTCCTACGTCGAATTTATATTGTAAGTTGGCCTCACATCTCAGTCGGTAGTAACCCTGCCTTCCTGCTGTAGGTCGTGGATTCGATTCCCACCCAGGACAAATATTTGTGTGACGAACATAGATATTTGTTCTGTGTCTGGGTGTTGATATGTATTATGTGTATTTATTTGCAAAAAAAGTATTAAGTATATTTTTTTTATATTGTCTGGTTTCCATGATACAGTACTGTGTGTGGCAGTACTACTGACATACAATTTCCTGTCTCAAGATGCATGGATACCCAGGGCTAGGCTAAATACTTCGCAGTGAAGCCTTTGTAAATGGTAATTGTATTGCTTAGTAAAACCTGATTTAAACAAAGAGCATTTCGAGCATTTGATGGTGAAAATTTCCCAAAAAACCTACCTTTTGCTAGTACGGTGGTTCGTAAATACGACTTCCAGACTGGTTACTTCAAGTATACCTACTTATGTTATTGTTTTTATCGTATGTGTAGGTATTTATTGTATACAAACGTTATTATTAATAGAATCTATCTAACTAACAGGTTTTTCTACTAAAGCAGTAATAAGTAAAATACTTATCTAGATATTTGGAAGGGAATCACAAAAAGTAATTTATCTATGCACCTTATAATAACGTTCTCTTGTGACGAAAAAAATTAAACTTACATTTAGTTTTAATAAAGTTAATTGAAAATAAATTGCATATTTCATCGTCTGTGTTGGATAGGTACCTACTTACTTCAGATTCGCCGTAACAAACCGGAATGTTGACGACGAGTGAAGAATCGTATTTATTAACCGAGATCTGTTACTTACACGCCGAGTGAATCCTTTGCACGCGACGCGACGTAACAGGTTCAATCAGAATAGGGTTGACAAAACTGTTACCAATGAAAATTATTAATGCCAACATTATAGTTAGTGGGAAGTCACATAATTATGATAATTTAGTGTAAATTAATATTGTTATTTTACAAAGACATTATAATAACATTTCACCCAGCGCCATCTAGCCCCAAAGTTTACAAAAAGTATATAAGTATGTATGTAAGTTGTCTGGTTCCCATGATACGAGCTATGCTTAGGTTACTTTGGGGCTAGATGGTGCTAGGTGAAATGTCCACAATTTTTTTTTTAAATTAAAACTTCAACAGCGCAACCCTAACTAGTACAGAATATATTAATTGTCATGGACCGTGACATCCCATGTAAGTCACGCATTACCACACTCCCTAAGAATGTTACAATGACCTGTCCACTGTCCAGTAGTAGTGGGTCGTGGGTTCGATTCCCACCCAGGTTAAACCTTTGTGTGACGAATATAGATGTTTGTTCTGTGTCCGTCACAACAAACAAACTTCTATATTAGTCATACAATTATTTGTCCTGGGTGGGAATCGAACCAACTGAGGTGTGAGGCCAGTCAGTTTATGGGTCAATATTTTAATCCGATAGGGCTCTGCCTACATTTTTATGTTTATTAGGGAAAAAGCGTTAATGTATTTCTTTGTAAGCGACGCATTGACACAAAAGGTGTGTCGAACAAATACCAAGTTATTTAAGTTAGTAGGTAAGTGGCATCGCGTGATATCGTTACGAGTGGTGCAATGTGTCGGTCGTACCATACCTAACGCTCGTATTAGTTAGCTGTAAGTATTTCCTTTTACATACATTAATGTGATGTGCACTCAGTACGTAAGCAGGAAGTTTTGTGATACGTTATGTGTTTAAATAATATTGGTGGACATTTCACACAGCGCCATCTAGCTCCAAAGTTACCTAAGCATAGCTAGTATCATTGGAACTAGACAAGCGATATAATACTTTTTTGAAAATACATAGTAACTTACTAATACCCAGACACAGAATAAACGTCTATGTTTGTCACATAAATGTTTATCCTGGGTGGGAATCGAACTAACGACCTACAGCGCAGAAGGCAGTAGTAACTACCAACTGAAACGTGAGGCCTGTCAAAATCAGCATCAAGACAATTCATTTGCTACGCTTCAAGGTAGAAATACAAAAAGAAAATCATTAAAATTTCAACATATTAAATTGTAACCTTTTTTAATTCTTTTATTTCAATTAAACGCGTTTAAAGTAAATATTTACTCATAGGAAAGAAACTAGTTCCAATAAAGATTTACCATTAGTAGTTCAGAAGAAACGGAGGGAACAAATTAAAACAGCTGAAACTCAAAAATTATAAAAAATTATATATCACCTTGAACTATCTACAAAATAGCAGCATTTTACTAGCAATAAAACTTAAGCCAAGCTCGTAGGGGGATGTACGGCCACCATTCCAATTTCTGCCGCCAAACAGTAATGAATTGGTGTTACTGTGTTCCGGTTTGAAAGGTGTGGTTGCCGGTGAAATTACAGGCACATGACACATTCCACCTACATACAGGTCTCAGAGTTACGGGTGCATCGTATGCACCCGACCTGGGTCTTGTCGTACCTAGGAGGGGAGAACCCAAGTCACAGCGGTTTTTATGGGCCGAGGTGACAACTTAACACCAGGTGGGCCATCTGTTCTTTCCGTAACTGTATCACATAAAAAAACATAGTATAGTGGAGCGCCCGTAAAAATGTGGCTTGTCTGAAAAAAGGCAACTAAGTACAGCCCCAGACCCAGTAAGATCTAGCTTCCAAATTAATGTTGTATATAGTATATTATATAGTGTAAATTGTTGGAAATCGTTGCGTGTTGTATGCCGACATACGCCAACTCTGTCATACTGTTCACAACGTCCCTCCGCCGCGGCGACTGCAATATCCGGCTCCGTTACCACACTGACACGTGAAACCGTTCCAACGTAGGAAACTGAACGTAGAAACATCCAAGGCTCAATATGCATATAGACTCACGTATTAATGGAGTTAAATTAAAAAAAAATTGGTGGAAGTTTCACACAGCGCCATCTAGCTCAAGTAAGCTCGGGTGCAATATCATGCATCACGGATCTCCCCATATCTAAGTAGGGAATGATTCAAGTCATTTTGTTTTGTCACAAACTGTTGATCCAAACAATATCTTATATAACTTAATAATTATACACCGCCATTGATTCGTCAGAATTTTTATATATTATGTCATATCTCCTTGCAAATTGTTGAGAATTGCAGCTCCTCGCCTCACAGCTCAGTTGGTAGTAACCGTGCCTTCTGCGCTATAGGTCGTCGGTTCAATACCCACCCAGGACAAACATTTGTGTGACGAACGTAGATGTTTGTAATGTGTCTGGGTGTCAATAAGTATGTATTTACAACAAAAAATAATTAAGAATTATTTCAGTTGTCAGTTTCCCATGATACAAGCCATGCTTAGCTTACTTTAGACCTAGATGGCGCTGTGTGACATTCCCACCAATATTATTATAAACTTATGCCAAATAACTTTTATGCCTCGATTAGGTACTATTAAAGTTATTTCAGAAAAATCTGTATATTCACTACAAGAAGATCAAAGGTGCCTCATTGAAAACGTGGTCCATCCCTTCAAACAATTGACCCTTTTGATGATAGCCACTAAAAGGGCTACTTAGCCGATTAGTCTTTTCATGTCACTGGCTTTCATACTTTAAAAGTGAAATGATATTGCCAGATTTCGTTTCATCCATTGATTTATTGAATGTTATTTGAAAGAGGCAAATGGAATATAATAATGGAATATATTATCTGAATATAATATTTAAGACTAGATTCATTTGATGGATTATTCTTAATACGTTTTTATGAAAACATGTTTATAAATACATTCTAGTTATTAAAGACTTATTTTGGACTCAACTATCTATGGTGAAACTTTATTTGCTCTGTGTACCTTATGACGTAAAGTTGACTAGTTTTATTTGCTTGTAATCACTGTCCTTCATAAGTGCATTTCAGAACAAAGTAAATTATGAACGGTCCATGTGCAGAGAGTTAATACTCGGGGGGTATTAATCCGGAGGTCACTGGTTGTAATCCCGACTAGCACTAACGAGTTTTTTCGCAATACCACGTTCTCTAAACGGTGAAGGAAAACATCGTGAGGAAACCGACATGTCATAGAGCCAAAAATTCAAGTCAAGTGCATGAAGGAGCCTTTTTAAGGCGCATTTAAAATCCTTTCACCAATGACGCATTGCATCCGTCATCTTGACATAAATATGAAGATGGGACATTTAAAGTGCCTGCAATTTCATCGGTAGGTACTGTATCAAAATTAGCAGAACAGTAATTCCGACAACTTGGCAACACTCGACAATTAAAAATCATAATTGCCATTGACTTTAACAAAGAAACCTTTTCACGGGGATCATAAAAGTTTGTTAGCTGATTAAAAATATTTTAACGAGACGGACCAATTATGGGCCCTCAACCAGCGTATGATGAGTCGTGGTGTAGCTTTTTCTAACAAAGAAATGAGAGTTACAGCAGAGTTGTGGAGGTCAGGCTTATTTGGTTTAGGAACTCGCGTCATCAACTCGAAAAGGAGGGCGTGGTTGAAGGTTGTATAAAAAGCAAAAGATCAAAGTTTTTCAATTCATTATGCTTTATTTTTTGACGTCCATCACTTTATGGTTCACATTTAAGAACGGTGGAATTTAAACGCGCGGATTTTCTCGGTACGATCATAGCAAATAATTGTCATATCATGCGATTAGTCTTATAAGTTATTATTTTAATATCCCTGATAAGTATAATGATTTATTATGATTTATTATTTACGCAAACAGTGGTTATGGAATGTGAATTATGAGGAAACATACCATACCTATGTATTTTAAAGCTATTAAATTGCAGTAAAATAAACACCCTTTTATAATTGCGCTTTAAACTCTACTATAAAATAAATCGCGTCATATTTTAGTTGTTTTTTAATTTGTTATATTTGTACAAAACCAAGCATGCACCAGGATCAATCGTTCAATACCAGAGTACCAACAAAGAGTATTTGTAAAAAAAAAACACTGAAGAAAAACAGTAAGGAAGACAAGTCATAGAGTCAAAGTTTAGAAGACATTTATCAAAATTAAGTAAACTCAAAATTAGTCAAAGTTAAGTAAATGCTTGAAAGCTTGAAATCTACTTTCAAGGCACAATTTAATTATGTTAGTGCAATAAAACATTCCGGCAACCACACCTTTCAAACCAAAAAACAGTAACGCGAATGCGTTATTACTTGACGGCAGAAATGGGTACGGTGGCAGTACTTCCCCGGACGAACTTGGCATAAGTTCTACCACCTGTAAACTATTTCCAATCTGTCACATACTGCAACTACTAAATATGCATGGATTCAACCCCATGGCACCGCAAGCACTCAAATTTCACACCTCCTAATAAATTCTACTACCCTCACTCAAGTATATTTTACGACGAAGAAATCACCCCTTCCCTTATAAATAGTATGCGATTTATAAAAACGAAATGACCATAAAACGTAAGAAATTACCACCCTTAGCCGGTGGCACATAACCGTTTTGTTATTCATAAAGGAAGGATATTTATGTGTTATCGTCATAATATTTATTATTGTGTCCGAAACGGTCTTTTGTGCGACACGGAAATATTCGGGGGTGTGAAGAATGTGCTCTATTTAGGGATGTGCTGTTTATTTCGATGACGATAACCAATATTAACAACATTGATCGTTAAGAAAATATCGATTCTTATTTTAATTTCAAAGATAATTTTGAACGAAATCCCAGTACTCTTAGACAAAATGTGCTTTGTGTATTATGTATTGTAGGTTCCATATAGCACATGCAATATGTTACTTATCGTTATTTTCTTCTTTGAACCTTTAATTATTTTTAACATTTATCTTATCATTATTTATCATTATTTGACTTCAGTCACAACTTAAGCGTCCAATTAGGTTAAATAAGTAATCAATAAATAAATAAATATTGGTGGACATTTCCCACCATCTAGCTTTAAACTAAGCATAGTTTGTGCTATAGGAACCGGACAACTGGTTGAATACTTAAATATAGTATTTATTACATATATGTGAACATATATTAACATCTAGACACAGAACAAACATCTATGTTCGTCACACAATATTTATTTGGGATAGGAATCAAACTCAAGGCCTACAGTGCAGAAGTCACAGTTAATACCTGTGACTGAGCTGTGAGGCCAGTCTTATTATGAGAAAACTGAGTACGGAGCAACGAAACATATTATCCACTGTATTACTAAGTCACAGGTACTACATATACCTAGTTTAGAAATCAGGGGTTTATTTTACTTAGTTTATTATCCTACTTCTTACACCTTGTTGTCATCGTTTTTGATAAATGTTTAACTCTGTAAGCTTTTTGTGAATATATCTTACTATTATTTATCATCATATTAATGCTCTTTCCCAAATTTTAATTAATTGAATGAATGAATCGAATAAATCGAAAATGGTAGAAATAACAATTAAATCCATCTGTACTATCACTCTCCACAAATACCTTAGAAAAGTCCCTGAGTGATCGCAAATCGATACGTACCCGTCTCTACTTTATGAAATATGCGATTCCATACAAGAGAAGTCTTTTATGTATCCCAGGGGATACTCTGGTCAAGTAGGTTATCACAAGCGGCCGCGGGCGAAATGAAAAATTTATGTCTCAATATACCATCCGCGTGAAATTTGGTTCGTGTCTTGCATTACCGGGACTCTCCAGGGATGGTCAAATATTGGCGTGAGGTATCACAATTTTGAGAGGATGAATTGGTTCTGAAATGTGGCTGTAACGACTCCTGGCTTAGTGCTTGTAATTGTAAGAGAAGGGTCTAGATTCGATTATCGAGTACGCGTGACCTTAAGTTTTGAATAAGTTTTCAAATTCAAATTCAAAGCATTTATTGCACCACGTTATTATAAATATCTTATAATAATAAATCTTATTATCTTATAATTAATCTTTTCCTTTTTATATTAATATAGCTCACTTAGGTATTGACTATTGACGTTTCTATGCAATTTCTCTGTGAATTCTATGGAAATAAAGTCTTCTGCCTTCGGCTTCGATTATTTTCTGAACAATTGGTGTCGCAAAGATTAGAATTTTTGGTTTTAAGACTTTTCTTGGACCATTTTGAGAACATAGTTTTATAGAGAGTGCTTTTTTTTTACTTGAACCAGCGATCTCTGTAATAGTCGACAACCATGCTCCCCAACTATGCGTCTAAGTTTTCTTCAAAACTAACTACAAACAAAAACTCTAAACCTCCCGACATGAATGGAAAATCATAAAAGGAAATAATGATCTTGTCACAGGCCGCATTTCACGAGATTGCTTTCTGAGATAACTTTAATATTATCATTACAAGTTGAGTGGACCGGCGACAGAAATATTGCCAAGTCACACCGACCAGCCGCCCAGACCCCTCAGCCTACTTACTTTCAAATGCGAATCGACGGTATCGTAATTTCTTAAAGGGCATCTTATAATGGGTGATACAGAAAGGATAGATGACATTTGACGTTGATTTAGTATTGTCGTTTTAATTCAAGCTTTGTCATTTGAAGAAGGGTGATTGAAGAATATCGATGGTGCGTCTTTATTTATAGTTTCTTCATAAATTCATATTTACTTATGGCTTACTGGTAGTTCTGTTGGTATAAGTTTTGTCCTAGCTATCGGGATTAGATAACAAAAGTAAGAAATATTCTTTGAGATTCTTAAAAATATTATCTGGTAGAAAAGGTTATTTTGTTATTCGTAGATAAACAATTGTTGTAATGAGCTATCTGCATGTGAAAAGTGGCCCACTGAGGCTTTGCCTATCCCTCCAGAGTAATAAGCGTGAGTCTACATAAATAGGCAGGCAAAAGTTCCAACCACAAATGTATAGTTAGACCACTTAATGATATAATAACGGTGATTTTCCTAAAGCCAGCGATCACTAGTTCAAGCTCATCTGATCAATACATCACTGGACTTAGATTCCTCCCTTTAGCCATTGCCCGCGACTGTATTGTTAGTAGACTGAGCTTAGAACTGGCCAGGTATCTCTTGGGCTGAAACCATAAATGCTTATTTACGGTTAGACCACATATAGATTCACATATCCAGAATATCCAGAATACCACATATAGATTTTCAAAAGTCTGTGAACTATTCCTAAACTACGTAAGCTTGTACGAAAGGAGATTGAACAGTTATTTACTTGTCGATACTTCCGTCAGGGCAAAACAACTCCCCTACACACTCTGAACTGAATAAATCACATTTTTCTCATCTCTCAAGGGTTGAGCAGGTGCATCAATCTATCAATGTCGGTCGTGACAATTTGACGTATGGGACAATCCGGTCCATGCAAAACTGTTTGCAGTACGCTTACATGGAGATAGAAGGGTTTAAATATATTGAACTAGCTGCGCCCCGCGGTGAGTAAGTCAACCCACGTGAACACTGCACTTTTCCAAGATCAAAGTAGCCTATATGTTAATCCAGGATATAAGCTATCTCGATACCAGATTTCATCCAAATCCATTCAGCCGTTTGAGCGTGAAAGAGTAACAAACATCCGTACAAACTTTCACGTTTATAATATTAGTAAGATCAACACATATCATGTTTAAGAGTATATTATTTTTATTTCGCATTTGTTACTGTGTTCCGGTTTGAAAGGTGTGGTTGTCGGTGAAATTACAGGCATACGACATGCTTTCACGTTTCAGAGTTACAGGCGCATACGATGCAGCTAGGGTCTTGTATCTAAGGGGAGGACCCAAGTCGTATTGCTTGTTATATTCAGAGGTTACTTAACACCGGTGGGCCATCTGCTCGTTCCGTAACTGTATCACATAAAGAAGTACCTAAGTAGTAAGGAGTACCTACAAGGCTTCTACAGTAGTGTGATGCTTACAACGCGCGAAGAGAAAACCAGCATCGCAGATAGCTACAAACTGCTACAAACTTTGACAGGCCTCACAGCTCAGTTGATAGAATAAATTTAATTTAATTGCCTTCTGCGCTGTAGGTCGTGGGTTCGATTCCCACCCAGGACAAGCAATGATGTGTGACGAACATAGATTTTTGTTCTGTGTCTGGGTGTTGATGTGAGGCATACCTATGTATATACCTATGTATGTATTTACAAAAAAAAGTATATTAGTTGTCTTGTTCCCATGATACAAGCTATGCTTAACTTACTTTGGGGTGATTTTGGTATTCCACCTTTAGATAGGTTGGTCACATGTAAGCCTATCTGAATTTCCCTTCGACAATTTACATCGTAAATAGATGTGAGGTGTCATGTCGGGTTCGATCAAAATTTCAAATTGACTCAAAGTGAATTTTTAGGGGTCCGTAACCGCCGAGAAAATTGACGCTGTCAAAGGAGCCTCATTCAATTTGTGGCTTATTAATCAACAGAGAGAGGGTGCCAATTACCAAGGTTGGATCGAGACTACGACAGAATTGCAATCGCATATTATTCTTAATCGAGAGAATTGTGGTATGATTAGTAATCTTTAGCACAAACGTTATACTGCTGAGAAGGAATTCGTAAGAAACTTTAATTTGAAAATTATGTAACGATGTGTGATTTTCGTGGAGATGAATTAAAAGCTTACATTAAAATTAATTACTAACCATCACTTTTTATTTTACTGATTTATTTACAATTACATTATATAATTATACAGTATTGATATAATGAAACAAAAAAATATTATTATGAAAATTGCAGCCTTTTTTATATGAGCAATCTTACTCAACAATCTTGACCAATGCAATTGAATTATTGAAAATTGCTGCTATTATTACATTGTAACAAGATATTACATCCAACTGGTATCTAAACCAGATATTTTTCTGAAAAAACCGAGACTCAGACTCCAGTCGAGCTTCGCCAATTACTTGTGCAATGAGAACGAAGCTTTATTTACTTAATGGATTGTAGGGCGTGTAAATTGTCTGTTAAAACGTTTTTATTATGCGTAGTCCTTAAATTCTTTAAAACTAGTGACTCGCCCGGGCTTCGCACGGGTAGCAGAACATTATACGCTTAAAAAAGAAGACGATGGTTTAATCTAATTGAATAAGGATATACAACTCTATTGGTTTACGCCAGTGTACGCCAGTAAAGCTCCCAGTCGGCTTGATTTCTTCCGACATCTTGAACAATTATCGTCATATTTCAACAAAGTAATAAAAAACAATAGTAAACTTTACGTATAAACCTTCCTCTTGAATCACTCTGTCTACTGCTGAAAACTGCATTAAAATCCGTTGCGTACTGTAAAAGATCTAAGCGTACAGACAGCGGGAGTGACTTTGTTTTATACTATGTATAGATGATGTAATATTAGAGAAACTTATAACTGAAACTCAAGATACCACTAATTTCTGAGTACCAACAGTCCAACACATTTATAAACCAAAATATTCGAAATTCATAAATCACAGATTAAAAAACATCACAAGTTTAAAATGGTATTGATATCATGTTTGTATTTTGTTCTTTGCTAGTAATTTCAATATTTTGTAATTGTACGCATTAAAAAGATATATAAAGTTACATAACTGGAATGAAAAGTAACAAACATCTTGTTAAAATGGATCAAAACAAGCCATCTCAAGAAATGTTTGAAGCAATTTATCCTCGACAAAAAGTTAATTTGACGAAAATTTCGAAGTCGAATTTCAAACACAATTCGTATAATCGGAATGTCATCAAATCGCGCCGAATCCAATTCAGCATTGGGGTACCATTACGTATAATCATCAGAACATCGTATTGTCATCGTAACGAATTATGCAATCGATGATCGAATCCAACCAATTCGATTACTGGCGACAGATGTCTTCGTACGTGACGAATTTCGACCACTTCAACAAAAAAGGTCCTACCCTACTCCCTCATTGTCAAAGAAATTTGTCTCTAATGGCCAAGGGAAAGAGTTAGTTTTGACTCGAAAAAAAAATAACAAAATTCTCATATCAGTAATCAGCCCGGTTCAACCGCAAATTGTTGTCCCTCTCGATCAGACGTTGCCAGGAAATTACAATTTCGATTTTTATTTCACAAGTTTGTGCAGTATATCCTGAACTTCAGATAAATCATCGTGATAATTATGCTATTATTTAAAAATCATTATAATAATAATGATTAATCACATGTAACATGAGATTCAAAATCTAACATTTCTTCCATTCCAGACTACACTCTACCTACTCAATTTCATCAGAATTTTGACCTTTATTAAGTGACGAACATCGATGTTTGTTCTGTGTATGAGTGTTAATATGTTTTTATGTGTATGTATTTACAAAACAGTATATAAGTATTCTACCAGAAATTTAATTCCCAAATTACAAGATATACTTAGTTTGGGGCTAGTTGGCGCTGTGATATTACCTAACAATATTTATATATATAAAAAACGACGTACGCCATTTTCGCTCCCATCAATTTAAGATTGTTCATCATCACAACGCATAGTGAAATCATTGAATTGTCTGTCATTCCCACGTTGACTGGCGTACGTATTGTTTTTGTGAATGTCATCCTGAGCAATGAAGGCCGCGCCACAAACGATCGCGGTTCCCTTTGTATTTAGCCGTTGTGTGATTGGTCCAAGGCATAAGTGACATCAGTATTAGTGTCCACTAATTTTAGTCCTTCCTTGGCGGATAAGTCAAAATCAAGTTCAAAAAGAATTAGCATACAAATTTTCAAAAAAAATTGCTAGTACCGTCTTGTTGCGGTCTGTTGGTTGTGGGTTCGAATACTCCAATGAGCCTGAGTTCCTGTGTAGGGAAACATCGTGAGGTTGCAGTTCCTCAGTTTCTTATCCATAGGGCTACCACTACCATTTGCTACACAGACACACACAAAATTTTCATTAGTCAAATTTTTATTCACTAACTGAAGTACTTGTATGAGATATATGTAGGTACATTGATTAAGTACATTAGTAGTATAATGTATTTTAATAGAACAAAACTAATAAAAAGCCATCTTAAAAAAATCGCTATAACAGGACTTTAGCCCGCGATATGCAGTCAAGATAATCTGCATATCGCTACAATGACATGACTTGCATTATTATTATTATTAGAAAATAAACTTTCGTGATATTATTTTCAATGTAGATGTTAATAATCTATTTGTTTCATATGAATTTCTCAATGAATATTTTAAACATATATAAAATAATTCATAATTTATCCAAAATAAAAATTATATTCATTGCACCATTTATTTTATAGTTTAAAATAACTTTAAGTGAAAGATGACACGCAGTAGCTATAATCTTCGTAAAAACCTCCCATTAATATCAGTTGGATCACTTTTCGACCACCATCACTCATCGATACATTGTACACCGGATGTCACATCGCTATTTGAGGCTTAATACTGGCCGTTGTCGCAGCCCCACAGAAAAAAAAAAACTGTATTCCAAATTCAAATATCATCGCGAGATATATTTCATCTTGTCATAACACGGTGGGTCAAAGGAAGATCAAAAGTTGATAAATTGCAGTTCAAATTTGGAATAATGTCTTTTTCACTATGCCGTGTTGGCTTGGAAGTGATGACGTAACAGGATCTCAATTTTGACGGGGGTTGAGTAACGCATCTATTTATCTTGTGTGAAGAAAAGATGAGAAATTGAGTACTATTTTAATGGTTTCTGACGATAAAACCTACGACTTTATTCTATGGGTGCCATTTTGATAAACTATCAATTTGAAATAGTTTATGTACGTGTTTATTAGTCACGTTTATTGTTTTTTCGCCAGGTGGCAATCTCGGGTGGTCATTTTGATTTTGTCGTATTGAAGGTCAATTTAGTGATTTTAGTATTTTATGTCAGGTTACTATATTTATGATCGGTTTGCTTTTGATGTTTTTATCACTGATATTAGACAATCATGCGTAATTTTTTTAGTGCCAGTATTTTTTGCATAATTAATGGCACCTAGAATTTATAATCATTTCTCTAAACATTATTCTTGAAAAAAACTCAATAAGATTATTTAAAGTAAAGGTTTAAAGATAGGAAAAGCTTATTATAGTGTATCTGAATACTTGCATGATAAATTTAAATGAATTTTGTAAATGTTATTTCTATTTCATTACATTATCTGAAATTATTTCACATTTTTTATTAATGTATTTTTAATTTTACTACCATTGTCTTTTTAAATTTGCATGCTTTAGGTAAGTAGAACATATTTGTACCCTTTATCTCATTTTTTGATACCTATGTTTCGCAAATAAATGAACTTTGAATTATTTTTCAAAGGAAATCTCATTTAAAACATTTATATCGAAATTCGGTACCGATACTACTTGGTCAGCGTGTTTAAAATATAAATAAAAACTAATTTTAAAAGGAAATTGATCCACTTCACGTTTTCCAAATAGTAGAGATAATAATAGTAGACACAGATATGAAATTAGTTTTTTTTTTGTGAATAAATTCAAATGCTGGCATGACCTGTATTTTTTGATACAAATTACTAAGCCACTTTCAATGGTGTATACGAAAAATCTTATTTCAATCCCGTCATCTTCGTATACTATTAATACGATCGTCGTCCACTAATGGAATCCTTGACAAATGATGCATCTAATGATCTGAAACAGAATAGTTATCAAACTAAGATTACTTACGTAATGAAAGAAGTTTGGGTGGCCTAACAGCGATATAATTCTGATATGATGCTTTGCTAGTTGCAGCTATAAAGTCATTTTACTATCTGTCATAACGTCGGTAAATTAAAGCTAAATTTGAACTAAAATTAGATCATGACCTTTAAATACTCCTAGTACATCTCCTAGTACCTACTGAAAGGCTTAAAAATCGTCTCAAAGTGGCTTCTTTCTTATAACTGATATATGTTGTTTTTGGTTCTAGGACATGTTATTTTCCTGAAGAAACTTTCCTAAAACAGTTTAGTGATACGTTTTCAAGCTTGAAACTCACTGGTGCACTTTGGGATTCGAAACAGCGCCCACTGGATTGCAACTCGGCGTTTGCCTGGATTAATTGCTAATTCGTTTTGTGGGTATAGGGTTTATCCTGGCTTCCACTTTTTGAATATTAATTAGTGGAATATATTTCATTTCGTTTTTCTTGAGAAAATAATGGCGGCGATGAGGCTCACCCCTAGTCACGTCTACATTTCCACGATAGGGTAACCCACAAGGTGAAAAGTTGCCCACTGAGGATCTGCCTACAGAATCTGAGTGTCTTTAGGATAAAAGCGTGCATCTGATGTCTTTTTATGTGAAAAATTTAGGGAACTAGCAGATTGTCCACTCGGTGTTACCTAAATAGTAACCTCTGCCCATAACTAGCAATACAACATGGGTCCTACTAAGGTACGACAAAACCCAAGCCGCATCATATGCGCTGCAAGTCTGAGATGTGAGGTGGAATGTCTCAAGTGCTTGTAATTTTACCGGCAACCACACCTATCAAACCGGAAGTCAGTGGAAATTGGCAACAGTTCTACTGCTACTGTATATGTATGGATGTATCTGCCTTTCTTCAGGCTACTCCATAGTAACAAGGACTGGTTGGCGGTTTTAATAGTACGTTATACTAATATTGATTTGTTTTTTCCTGTAAGCGGACTACGTGGCATCGGGTACGGAACCACTAAACGTGAAAGCCAGCCAGGCTGCCGGCTCTGACAGATTCTGGGTCTCATTACGGCTCGGCTCCGCGCGGCGACCATACATCATAGTCACCCGGTGCAAGTCACGGCTACGGGTCCGTCATTGTCTGCTGCTGACGGGAAACTGTGGAGATGGCTTTTTGATTATTGAAATTTTCCCATTTTTTTCATTATAGCATGCTATTTGGCTGTCTGATATATCTTTGAATCATATGATCCAAAAATTGGGAGAAGTCTTAGTAGGTTCAGAAAGAAAGAAATATATTTATTGGCACTCAAATTAAACATGGTACAAACAAAAACGTTAAAACTAAAACAATATAGGTACACTTTACAATGTATGTTCTTGGTGGACACCATGAGAGCGTGGTAGTCTAGTGGTGCCGACCCCGAGTTTCAATCCGGAAGTAGCCGGTTCAAATCCTGACGTGCACCTATGAGCGCAATACCACGTTCTCAAAACGGTGAAGGAAAACATCGTGAGAAAACCGACATGTTCTAGAACTTAAAATTCGAAGACATGTGTCAAGTGCACAAAAGGAGCCTCTTTGAGGCGAACTTAAAATCCTTTCACCACACTGGTTTGAGAGACCCAGTGAGTCGAATAGAACAGAATAGGTGGATATCATATGACATATTCTTTCTACACTTGGCGTCACAAAAATCGCACCTTTTAAAAAAGCAACTTTAGAATACTTTTACTCAAATTTTGTCAATAGTAAGGGTATGATTGTAGGATATAATTGGAAAGGTAATTGAATTGCTTATTAGAAATTAAAAACATGTGTATGTGTTTTAAATCTTTTAATAAAAAAAAACATAAATAATGACTAAGTTACAAAAAATAAAATTTAAAACATTTAAAAAATTACAAATAAGTCCTTAAAATCTAGTGCTTCCGCCCCTTGCTTTGATCACAGCTTCCATCCGACCCTTCATGGACCTCACGAGGGTCTCCACTCTCTCTTGGGGTATGTTCTCCCATTCTTCCGTCACGGCATCCTGGAGCTCTTGGAGAGTGGTGGGAGCAGGATCTCGTGCTCGTACGTGCCTCTTTACATCGTCCCAGAGATGCTCAATCGGGTTCAGGTCTGGGCTTCGTGCTGGCCACTGCATAACAGGGATCTCAACCTCTTCCAAGTAGTCCCGCACAGTAAACGCAGTGTGGCAACGGGCGTTATCGTGCATTAACATGAACCCATCGCCAACAAAACCGGCATACGGGACCACATGGTCTTGTAAGATCTCCGTTATGTACCGCCCAGCATTCAGCGACCCTTGCCCACGACCATCGCCAGTCCGAGAGACGCACACAAGCTCCGTTTTCCCTTCGACGGATATACCACCCCAGAACATACAGGAACCACCTCCGTATGCGACGGATTCTTCTATACAAGCCTGGGCAAAACGCTCTCCTCTTCTTCGGTATACTCTTCTGCGTCTGTCGTTGCAGAAAAGACATACTCGTGTCTCATCGGTGAAGAGAACGGCCCTCCACTGGTCAAGCGTCCAGTTGACATGCTCCTGAGCAAATTGCAACCGCTCTCTTCGATGCTGCACGGTCAGTTTTGAGCCCTTAGCAGGTCTGTGAGCTCTCAATTCCTTTTCTTTCAATCTTCTTCTAATCGTAGAGACACTAACAGACGTTCTGCGAACTGATTGGAGCTCTTGTTGCACCTCAACAGCATTGCTGAAGCGGTGGCGCAACGACGTCGACACAATGAAGCGGTCGTCTCTTTCTGATGTGCAGCGTTTTCTTCCGGATCCACGTCTTCGGGTATAGCCACCAGTCTCACGGAATCGTTGGTATACTCGTCGAACTGAGAATCGGCTGAGGTTCAACTGTCGAGCAACGTCAACCTGTCGCAGTCCTGATTGCAATAGCGCAATGATTTTAGCTGCTTCATCACAGGTTGTATCCATCTTCAGGTATTGTTCTTTTGCGTATGTTGTTCCGGTGTGTTCACTCTAAAGTCTGAGTAGCGAATGACCCATTTTTTAGCTGGAAATGACCTTTTATACCCTTTTAAGGTAGCTCAACTAGCGCTCGCTAAAGTGGCAATTTTTTCCAACATTTTGTTGATTGGTCCCTGGTTAGAAATGGTAATTGGTTTTTAATGATACAGGTTATTAATGTAAAGGTATTGAAGTGCACTTTACAATGATATATTTTTTTCACATGTGGTATTTATGTGCTAGATTCTAAGAGCGATTTACTGAAAAAAACATAAAGGTGCGATTTTTGTGACGCCGAGTGTATATGTATTAATTATCAAAAGTGTTGCTTAATTATTAATAATGTGTTGTCTATTCGCTTAAATACTGGCAGTGCACTCAAAAAACATGAATGAATTGAATTTAATATAATTAAATAGTAAATTTATAAAATGGAAGGAAAAAAATGACGAGTAATGGAAAAATTCATCAGTGAATTGTAAATTGTATTTATGTTAGTCGGCACTTTGTGTTTTCGAACAGCGCCACTATTTAGCGGTTGCACGTATCTATATAATATTAGTCAACATTGGACGTCGTTACTTACCTCATAATTTATACTTTTAACTTCTATTAAAAACACGAATACTGGACTGAGTAGACTACTTTTAAGAGCAGTAGAACTCTCGCCAAGTTCGTCCGGGGAAGTACTGCCACCATGCCCTTTTCTGCCGCCAAGCAGTAACGCATTCGCGTTACTGTGTTCCGGTTTGAAAGGTGTGGTTGCCGGTGAAATTACAGGCACATGAGACATTCCACCTTCACGTCTCACATTTACGGGCGCATACGATGCGACTTGGGTCTTGTCATACCTAGTATGGGAGGACCCAAGTCGCATCGGCTGTTATGGGCCGAGGTTACCACTTAACACCAGGTGGGCCGTCGGCTCGTTCCGTAAACGTATTACATAAAAAAAAAAAAAAAAAAAAAAAAAAAACTAAATAAACTTTAAATTGGCAAATTGCTAAAAAGCCATTTCCATACTTTCTTTGCCCCAAACGACAAAAGAATCAAGGCGGTCGGTGGCTTTTAAGAATTATCATAACTACTACCGTCCTCACCCGAACTCACTACCCCGTAATTAAAAGGACAAAGTAATCGGGAATTTGAGAAATCTACGCTTCAATCCACGCTTCATGAATTATGAAATACTGGAAATGGAAAATCATTGCTCTGGTTTATTAATGAAAGACATTTATGATTTTTGGGCGCGAGAGTACCTCGAGCTTTAGTGAGGAGTTTTAGGTTAGTTTAGTTTAGGATTTTAATATATATTTTTTTTATAAAAAAAACTATTGTCCTACCTCAAAAATACATAGCAAAACCACCATCGTTTTTAAAAATATTTCTCGTTCAAAGCTCAGTATAACTTCTGAAAAATGAATGGTTACTAATGACTGGCTTCATAGCTCAGTTGATAGTAGCCCTGCATTCTGCGCTGTAGCTCGTGGGTTCTATTCCCACCCAGGCCAAATGTTTGTGACGAACACAGGTGTTTGTTCTGTCTGGGTGTTGATATGTATTATGTGTTTACAAAAAAAGTATTTAAGTATTATATCAGTTGTCTGGTTCCCATGATACGAGCTTTACTTAGCTTTAGGGCTAGATGGCGCTGTGTGAAATGTCCATGATTATTTATTTATTATCATTAGCCCTAAAAACGTATATTATTTTTATTTTGCGATAGGCTAACATTTGCAATCTCACCTGATGTTAAGTGACGATGCGGTCTACGATGTAGCATGTGCGCCTAGAAGATACCTATTCACTCTCCTCTTGAAAACCTCCAGATTATAGTTCTCGGGAAATACAGACACAGAGTTCAAAAAAAAACAAAAAAAATTGCCAAAAAGTTGTGAATCGTCAATAGCCGCCGATAGCGAACACGAGTCGACACCTCCGCTTTATGAATAATCGAAAAGTGCTATTTCCCTCGCGGGTGTGTGCGCTATGAATAGTGCGCGCTGTGGTCACACCTTTGTTTCCGAGTTACGCTTTTTTAAATAGTTTGAGTGTTATCATCGATGGGTTTGACTGGCCTCACAGCTCTGTTGGTAGTAACTCTGCCTTCTACGCTGTAGGTCGTGGTTTCGATCCCCACCCAGGGCAAACAATAAGACTATTGTGTCTTGTCTAGGTGTTAATGATGAATTTAGATATAGTGATAGATTGGATCTTGGAGAAGGAATAGGCTACTACTACTACTACTAATACTATATTTTAGGCAATATAATATGATATTAAATAGTATAATATATAATATAATATGATATTATATTATATAGTGTAATATATTTTATACAGTTACTCTTTTTGTTAATATGATAAATATTAAAGTCAATTCATTTGTTTACTTCATTGCTAAAAGAAATAATATTGACTATACTATCAGACATTCAAAATAAAACATATCTATTATTTATTTTTCTAAAAGAAGTATCTCTGTCTATAATTTTTTTTTTTAATTTAGATCATCGCTCCGATCGTCAGATTGCAAAACAACAGGCTATCTCACAAACACAAAAGCCATGTGTTACGTACGAGTACATATGTCTCTGGTACTAATAACCATTTACTCGACGCAGCCCCGAGGCGGCCACCTGATTGATGCGTTTATAATTACGGTCAGTTTGTGCGGGAAATATCATTTGCATGCTGTAAGTACTGTTAAAACCACGAGTGAAACCCGTACTTGTGAAGTAAATGGTGATAATGTTCCGACTGTAATAAGAATCAGTAGGTGTATGTAAGGTAGTTTATGCTTGTAATTTTGAGTAATGAGAGGATTATTACTGGTCATACAGCTCAGTTGGTAGTATCCCTGCGATGTAGGTCGTGGGTTCGATTTCTACCCATGACAAACGTTTGTGTGGAGAGCATATTATTTTAGCATATTATTCTATGTCTGGTTGTTAATCTATACTTGTAAAAAACTATAAGGTCCATTTCTGTACATTGAAGATATTTTTTGAATATTTTTTGGAGGGTACTTTTATAATCCATATGCATTTTTGCCTGTCTGTTTCCCGGCCACGCATCACGCCGAAACTAATGAATGGATTCAAATAAAACTTGGCGTGATTTGAATTCATACTATGAGGCAGGTAATATGATACTTTTTATCCCGAAACTCAGCACGGCTTCCTTGAAATAGGGGATGAAAGTTTGTATGGGAAATCAATCACTTCTCAAGTATTGTGGATGAGTTTTGGTATAGAGATAAATTGGACCTTAGAAAACGACATGGGCAACTTTTAGTCGCAAAAATAATAAGGGATGAAAGTTTGTATGCGGAATAAATCATTTCTCAAGTAATTTTGATGAGTTTTGGTATTGATCTTTTTCCCGAAAAGGTAAGTAGGTACCTTTTCGGGTCACAAACTGAATAAGCCACTATGTGTTACCCTATTGTGGGAACATAGACATGATAGGTCATCGCCGCCATTGTTTCCCCACGAATAACTCGGTCGTATTTGTGGTACGACGTAACATTCTCTTTATAACTCGTCTCTTTTTAAATGACATTCAAGAGTTATGGCGAATTAATGTTCTCATTAATCACGATTACTGTAATAAAGATACAAACATCTGCATCAAATTAATGATAGAACTGGAACAACATTTTGAATAAAACACTACTTTGCTTTGATTGTAATGTTGATGTGATCTTGCTTTCACATAGTTTATACATTACATCAATTCTCATGTTTTTTCATGTGATTTGTTACGGAACGAGTCCACATCGTGTTTAGTGGTAACCTCTGCCCATAACGAACAATACGACTTGGATCTTCCCCTACTTAGTAACGACAAGAACCCAGTCGCATCTTATACGCTCGTAACTCTGAGACTGAAGGTGGCAAGTCTCATGTGCCTGTAATTTCGTTAGGAGTTACATTTATATAGCATATAATTTGTTTTGTCCTTTTTATGAACTGAAGGCACCATTTCACACCAGGTAGACTTTATGTATATTTACCCTATAAAAATATTACTAGGATCTGCTTCCGTTGATAAGTTTAACATCTCCAACAGCCTCCTCCTCTATCTCTGCAAGATGATGTTACGTGTGGGAAACAAAGGTACCTTTTAACAGTACATTGTGAAATGCTACCATTAGACGATGGTCCCGATAAATGTGGATCTGATTGGCATTGATAGCAGCTTCCATTTGGAAGTTCATTAGGCTAACGCCCGTGATGTTTGATAGATGGTCAGAAACTGTGGAGAGGTTTCACTATGGAGCTTTTATGAAACTTTAATTTGGTTGAAATTTTAAACTTGAGTTACGCATAGATAACGCTGAAGTTATAACGTTTATAGCGTTGAACTAAACTAAGGTTACCTGTTTACTCACCGAATATTTTAGCAATGAGTTTCGCAAATGATTCGAGCATGAGTTCTCTATAATAGTTTACCCCATATCTACCATTCCACAGCAAAACATCATTACAATTAATTAATAGTCAAAACAAATATTCTAAGAATCTAATAATAATCTTAAAATGGTTCTTTCAGCTTCTTTTTCTTATAAAAAATGTACTTGATTTGACAAATTAATTAATTAATTAATTAATTACGACAAGACCCAAGTCGCATCGTATGCGCCCGTGTAGATGGAATGAGAGAGACGTGTAGGTGGAATATTTCATGTACCTGTAATTTCACCGGCAACCACACCTTTCAAACCGGAACACAGTAACGCGAACACGATACTGCTTGGCAACAGAAATGGGCATAGAGGTAGTACTTCCCCGGACGAACTTGGCGTGAGTTCTAATGCTCTTAAAAGTCAAATAAAAGCTTATAAAAAACAGTATAAATATCTCTACACCTTTCATATTCCACGTCCAGTTTCCCATTAGTAGCAGCACCCTCTCGATTGACGATTCAGCCTTTTGTGGTCAATTTTTTCCACGGCTGTCGTTAATGGAGATTTCTCTGATAGCGGTGGTGTCAAACATGCGCCCGCGCATAATGTCAAATCACCGCGATCAAACGGCGCCGAAACGTCCGTCCGAGTGTCCTGTCAATACGGACACGATTATTGAAAGTTTGAAGTGCTCGTTGAAAAACGTTGGATTGTTTATGTTGTGGTTTTAGTGTGTGATAATGAGTGTGTGTCGGTGTGAATTTTAACGATTCCACTGCGTTTGTTTGGATCGTAATTAATTATACATATGAAGAGTTTGAAGATTATGTCAAATGTCTTCTTTGTATGCTGTCCGTCCAGAGGTTGCATGGAAGAAATCACTTTTATTGATTATGCCTAATTATATAATGTCTTTTTTTTGTAAAATGTTTTTTCTTTGGTGTACAACAAAGAGTTAATCTATTTATCAAAATATGTTATTTTGCTTAATTGTTATTCCGGTAAACTGATAAAATGGTTATATCTGCCCTGATTTTGGTATGTTTCTTTTTTTTTATGTGAATGGTGTGGCGGAACGAGCTGACGGCCCACCTGATGTTAAGTAGTAACCGCCGCCCATAGACAACAGCAATACGACTCAAGTCCTCTCCACCAAAGTATGAGATGACGTAAGTAATTACGAAAACGTATTTTATAATTTCCTAATAATAGAGGCAAGTTCTCATTTCATTTAATTTACAATCTAAATGTTATATCACTGTACATGTTTGTATTAAAGCTGGTATAGGATAAGCTATGGCTGTTTGATTATTATGGTATGATTTAATGAAATAAGGTGTTAGTCATCTGTCGCAAAACAATCACGGCGTTAAGCTCACCACTTGTAATGTCTACATTAGCACGATAAGTAATACACATTGTGAAAATTAGCCCAATGTCGCTTTTCACAACATTTTTGGGGAAAGGCCTATATCTATATATGTATTTTAAAACGTACTTCAAAAAGAAGAGTTATAAATTTTGTTGTATTTTTATCTTTTTTTATATTTGTTACCGCCACCATAGCCGCATTTCTGCCGCCAAGTGCATTCGTGTCAAATCACATCGTATGCGCCCGTAACTCTGAGCCGTGTAGGTGGAATGTCTCATGTGCCTGTAATTTCACCAGCAACCACACTGTTTAAACCGGAACACAGTAACGCCCATGCGTTACTGCTTAGCGGCAGAAATGGGCATGGTTAAAAAAACACATTCACATCATAACTTCTCCACGGACGTTATTCGACGTCTTTCCCACATATGTTACCTAAATCAATTAACCTCCTCCGTACCTAGTCAAACCACATATTGCCCAATATGTAATTTAACCGTAACCGGTAATTGTCCCGATTCGCCGGAACGGTGTCGATGTGCCGATGACATTATGACATGCGAATTCACTTCCAAGAATCATAAATTGATTGGATGTACGTTGGGTAAAAAACTGTGCGTTGTTAGAGTTTTGGCATTGAAAGTGACTCGTTAGGGGTTTTACGGCGTATTATGATTAATAACGCTTCATTTAAAAAAGAAATTGTTTTACCAGGCACATTAGTTTCGCCTAAAAAGTGTCGAGAAAGATAAGCGTTAGGTATATGATTAGACTCGGGTACTACTGACTATGTTTATTTTTATTGAATTGTTCATTATTTTCCAATTAGTACCTATAAGATATAATTTTATGAAATTATTTTAAATAAAATATGCTTTTTTACTAAATTATTTCTAACATATCTTCCCATACTTATAGGTAATGCCTACCATACTATAAGGGTATCTATATAGCAAAGTTTATATAATTCGTAACGTGTATTATGTATAGTGGTAAGTGGATACCAAACTTATGATATGTATACTTTAACTTAGAAAGTGGTACCTAAACGTAAAAATAAATAAATAAATATGCATAAATATTTTTTTTCATATGGAAGAATTCAAGAGGAGAGTGAATAGGTTCTTTCTAGGCAAGCATGTTTCATCGTATACCACATCGTCACTTAACATCAGATGAGATTGCGGTCAACTGTTTGCCTATCACTAATAAAAAAAAACTATAAATGTAACAGGTATTTCTTGATAATTAGCTGTTCTTAAATACCACTAATTATCAGTGGCGTGACCCGTTACACTAGTAGTATTAGTACATTTCAAGCCTGATTGCCTGATTATTTTCGCTTTTCTTGGTGAAGAAGAATATCGCGGGGAAACAGACATGTCCTAAAACGAAAAATTCGAAGACAAAATTATCAACTTCCAGTCTGGATTGAGAGACCGAGGTCGATCAACATAATCTTATTTTTGCAAATGTTTGACAGGCCTCACAGCTCAGTTGGTAGTAACTCCGCCTTCTGCGTTGTATGTCGTGGGTTCGATTCCCACTCAGTACAAACATTTGTGTGACGAATATAGATGTTTGTTCTGTGTCTGGGTGTTAATATGTATTATGTACCTATGTATTTACAAAACAATGTATTCTATCAGTTATCTAGTTCCCATAGCTATGCTTACTTTGGGGCTAGATGGCGGTGTGTGAATTGGCCACCAATATTACATATTATATATAATCTTGCTAGCGAGTGTACACATGTGTTCTAGCAGGTAAAACATCGAAATACTGACACAAATGTATACGGAAACAGATTATTTTTGAATGATTACGGAACTATCCAAAAACAGACAACATACAACTATCAATCGGTGTTCTTACCACTGAGCTATTCCTTTCTCATTTGTTCTAGATTTATCTATCTTCAGGGCTCCTTACGACATCGTTCAATTGAATACCATAACTAAACCTTAACGAAGTTATTCCACGCTCATGTCGCAAAGTAGGCGTGACATTTGGCTCACAAATGTCAAAGCAATTTCGTATCGATTTGTTGTGGAATGGGTGCATTGGTAGTGACTGTTGTAAGGTCACCGGGCGCTGGACTTGATATACTTTGTATACTGTCGTAATTCGTTCAAATACGAAGGTCTGCTTGCGTTCAATTATGTTTCGTTCACTGACTTTGATGGTAGAAGCTGATTATATAACCATGATGGCTGTTGGTAGTGTTTTTAGGTCGTGATTTCGGGTCTAATTTGAGCTTCCGCTGAAGAAAAATATCGTGAAGAAACCTGCGTGGTGTTAGGGCAAATTCTCGGGTGGCTAGCTACCGTCCTTTTGTTGAAAATCCCCAAACACTAAAAGAATTCAAAGTAAATGTAATTTTGGATGAAATTAGACTGGATTTTTTCCAGGAAATTTTCAGTTTTGCTTGGATAACATAGTATTACTGGATCAGCTGATAAATAAATTGGACACTCGAAGAAAATACGCCACCTATTTTTTAATTGCGATATTAGTACTTTAACAATTTTTAACCCTCAGTGATCGATTACTGATCAATTACTTCTGCAGACATCATCGTTTCTCAATTATCATAATCCACTGTATTGTTCCTCGAATAAATATTTTTGATTTTGATTTTTGATTATGGCAAAACAACGTTTGCCGGGTCAGCTGGTATCCTGTAAAAACGAAATTTAGCAACACAATATGGAAGCAAGACGTAAATCAAGATAACGGACGAAATCTAAGAGCCCCTCTGAATAAAACAAAACACAATTAAGGCCAGCATTGTGTCCACAGCCCGGCTATAAGACAGCTTGATTGTAAAGATTTCACCGTGACCCATCTTCTACTCAATGACACCTCACGAGCGCGAGACAAAAGAACAAAGCGGACCCATTATGTTACACAACTATGATTCTGTGATAGTGATGCGTAACACGGGCGGCGGTCTCGGTCTTGGTTTCTTCAACAGTAGCGAACAATTTCAAGTTTTGCAACAGGCTTGACAAATCTCAATAAACTCACTGGTAATCTAATTGCGAAAGAATGTCAGGTGGATGATCAAACGATCCAATTATTCACGTGGATGAATGTTTGTATGTTTGTCAGTGTTCAAGCAGAAACTACTTACCCGTATTGGCTGTTATTTGGAACACAGGTAATGATATGCTGGTACAAAAATAGTTTAATTATATGATTAAGCTGGCTAAAATTTATGCAGTTTGTAATGGACGGGATTTGGCTATACCTAAAAATTGAAATCCTAAAAGAACTAAATTTCAGGTATTATCGTTTTGGAAATTTCGTGATGAGCCAGTAAGTGAGACAATAATTTTCTCTTTTAACTTGTATGTTTAATTAAAACTAAGAGATATTTAAGTCATTGTCTTAAATATGGAATAAGTTATAAAGATTTTAAGAGTGTAAACGGAAAACATGTGTATTTATTGGATATACTTTTATTCTCGATAATTGTTATTTTGTTTTTACTTTTTTTTGTTTATTTACAAAAAAGTTTATAAGTATTATATCAGTTGTCTGATTCCCATGACACAAGCTATGCTTAGCTAACTTTGGGGCTAGATGGCGCTGAATGAAATGTCCCCAATATTTATTTATTTATAAATTTTAGGAAGCTATTTTTAAGTATTGATAATTGACTGCTGTTAAAAGCCGTTTTGAGGTCTGCTCACTGAAAGGACCTTACCGCCAGCTATCCACGCGCCTTTTCATGCTGCAGGAGATGACTGTGTTATATAGTCTACCTATACTGATCGTTATTTCCGTCACAATGTGAAAGATCAAGATAAGAATAATAAGATAAGAAAGAATCTTAACATTTTGCATATTTTTCTGTATGTTTATTGGTCCTACAGTCTCAAATCATTCCCACACTATTTTGTATTCACGCACAGTGAGCTAAATAATGACATGTACTGATACTTCGGTACTCTAATGGCGATCAGCCAAATTGCTTTGACCACCTTTCACATCCACCGGCCATAATACTATGAATATAGAAAAATATCCCCTATGGCTGTGAAAATAAGAGTCATTGAAGAAGCGTAGAAGACATTGCATGAAACTAAATCTTCGTACCCACCACGCCTACCGTTGCGACAAATGGGGACAGTTTTCTTGGTTTAAATTGATGACACTTGATTGTGAATTTAATGCAATAAGTTTAAAGTTCAATTTACTTTGACAAGATTTTCTGAATTAAGTTCAGAAGTTGTTTATTTAATACTGTTACGTTAAGTATTGTTTGTAACTTTTGGATGATGAGTTGAGGTACATTTTAAGTCAACATTTAGCAGTTTTTATTATTATTGAGCTACTAATACTGGTATCACTAGGTCTCTAATAATTTAGCGTTAGAGAGCGTGGTGGTCTAGTGGTACTGACCCGAGTTTTAATCTGGAGGTCGGCGGTTCAAATCCCGACGTGTACCTATGAGTTTTTCAATTGAAACATTTATGTGCGCAATGCCACATTCACGGTGAAGGAAAACATCGTGAGGAAACCGACATTCCCTAGAACCAAAAATTCGAAGACATGTGTCAGGCGCACGAAAGGAGCCTCTTTGAGGCGCACTTAAAATCCTTTCACACTGGTTCGAGAGAACCAGTGACTCGACTCTCCAACCAATGTGGTGAAAGGACCAACGTACACTCGAAACATTCTCCTTCACGTATGCCTTCGAACTTTTTAGGCGCTACCAGTATATAAAGTTAATTCTCCTCTACAAAATGCAGTTACACAATGGACAAAGAGGCGGACATAGGTGGCAGTAATCATAGAAATTATAATAATTGTACCGCGCAGCGCTGCGCGGCGGGCGGGGTCGAATGACAATCACGCGCAGCGCGCAGGGACGACCTAATGATCGGGTGCGCGTGCGCCGTGCCGCGCCGCGTACGACGCCGTTAAGCGGGCTACAGACCTTTAGTTTTAACTGAACAGTTAAACTGATGATCTAATGATATTTTGATTAGATTATCAGTTCAACTGTACAGCTCTCAGTTTTGCCTACACGCATACGGCCTGAACAGTTCAACTATTCAGTTACGACTGATCAGTTAAAGGTCTATAGACCGCTTTAGTGATCCTCTTATTTTGTAACGATGGTAGCGAGTAGTTTTTGTGTGAGGAATTTGTCGAATGAGCAAATGGCCCACTTGATGAAGAATCTATGCAATATTAGCTGCGTACAAATCGCCGGTTCAAATCCCGACGTGCACCTATGAGTTTTTCGCTTGAAACATTTATGTGCGCAATACCACGTTCTCAAAACGGTGAAGGAAAACATCGTGAGAAAACCGACATGTCCTAGAACAAAAAAGTCGAAGACATGCGTCAAGTGCACGAAAGGAGCCTTTTTGAGGTGAACTTAAAATCCTTTCAACACACTGGTTTGAGAGAACCAGTGACTCAAATAGAATAGAAAAGAAAAAAACCTTTTTGATGACATCTGACTCTTCAAATTAACGTAAAGCTGCGACCAATCAACGAAACTACCAAAGGGAAGACAAAACGTCAACGTTATTTATGTTTCCATGTTTAGACTGCGGTGGTAATTATCGACGGGAATCGAACCCGCGGTTATGGCCAGTAATTGGGAACGAACAGTGTGTAAGTATAGTGTTCAAGTCGTAATGTTGTTTTATGGGGAACTTAAAAAATAAATGAATCCCATTTTGTTCGACACTCAGTAAGTGCTGAGAATATTTGTTTTATGTCATTCCTGTTACTTATAGGTATATCGTAAGAAATCTGGATGAATATCTTAGATTTTTGACGTTGTTCGTGTCCGTAGGTGATAACCCTCTGAATTCCTACACGTGTCTCCCGGGTGGTGCAATGACAGAACCGCGCAACTATGAAATGCATGACATTATTTAAAAAATATAAATGCTAAATATTGGTGAACATTTCACACAGCGCCATCTAGCCCCAAAGTAAG
Source organism: Chesias legatella (assembly GCA_947359385.1). Classification (NCBI taxonomy): domain Eukaryota; kingdom Metazoa; phylum Arthropoda; class Insecta; order Lepidoptera; family Geometridae; genus Chesias; species Chesias legatella. The sequence continues at coordinate 3,105,400 of OX375772.1, forward strand.
CTAAGCATAGCTTGTAATCATGGGAACCAGACAACTGATATAATACTTATACTTTTTGTAAATACATTCAAATAATACATATTAACACCCAGACACATAAAAAACCCGAAGTTCGTCACACAAATGTTTGTCTTGGGTGGGAATCGAACCCATGACCTACAGCGCAGAAGGCAGGGTTACTAAATACCAACTGAGCCAGTCGAAATATGAGTATGAGTATGAGGCCAGTCGAAACATAAATGATAAGTCTCATTTCTAGAGCTGTATATACGAAGACGTAAAAAAAATAATTGTGGAACTGTCACCTGTCGGGGATTAAAATTATTTAATGATGGGCCTTCATTCCGATACTATCCTTTGGTATTTGACATAAAAGTTGATCGTAACTCTGTCTCGTATCATAAGTTAAGTGCAATTATGGGGTAATAATAAAATAATTATTCCGACGACGCAAAACGAAAATATTATATGTACGACAATTTTGTTTAGTACATAATTATTTAACATAATTTTAAAAAAATATTCTACTAAAAAATATACTTAAAACAGCAAAACAATATTTAAATATCCAAAAGTGATGACTTGATATAATAGAATAATTTTGTAATTTTTTTAACCAGATGATTTTATAGTACCTGAAAGTTATTACTATATATATTACTTATAGTATCTCAGAAAAATTACAGATAGTCAATAATTATTATTGTATCAATATCCAATAATAGGAGATCCTTGAAAAAACATACACGGTGGGATTTAATTTATAACATAAAGTATTTAGTAGTCTGGAAGCCACGGCTATGAGAATAATTTTGTTCACGTTTCAGTACATTTTTTTAAGGAGAAAATCCAACCATGTCGGACGTACCGATTGCGTTTGGTGTCGCTGCCCGTACTACGGCCGAATGCAGGCAAGTAGACCCTTTGGCTACTGTGGTGTTTCACCAAGCAGATATCGGAGAATATATCTAATTAGACGATACTCTGACATAGTCAATATATCTAGTACCTCAATGAAATAAAAACGTAAAAACCTACAAACATGGATTTCGCCTAAAGCTCGACATGTACAACAAGCTGCCTTTAGACATTACAAGGACAATGTAAAAATATAATAAATAAATTACACGGCTTCCTCTCAGTGAATTTAAACACAATGCAAGAATTTTCTTGAATCTCATCCCTCTTATCACATTTCAGAATTCATGACGTCTGCATTTTCTGAGATGCTGCAGTAAAGTAATTAATTTGATAATTTATTTTTAAGATGTTTTTATATATTTGAGTATTTTTATTTATTTTGTTATTTAAGAAAATTTGCCTAAGTATTAATTATTATTAGTATTATTGTATATCTGACTAGCCTAAGTTATGTGTAATATAACGAAATGGTGAAATAAAAATCTAAATCTAAAACTAAAATATACACCAAATAAGTCATAGCTGAACTATATTCGTATAAGAACAGTCAATCGTGTCACGAGTCACGACACCATCCAAATCATATTCAATAAAACACTTCAGCGAAAGCTATTAAAATAAGTGTTAATTAAGTGAGGCGCCGCGCCGCGTCGCGCCTGGCACTGCGCGCCGCCCGCCACCTGAGCCCCCTAATCCTCTATTAAACAACTTTGTCCTAGCCATAGGCTCGTGATTGTACCTGTAGACCTAAGAAAATCTAGAATAGTCATAGCTCACACATTCACGAATTATTTTCAAGCCTATGATCGTAATTAACTTGGGGCACGCGGGCCACATGTTACAGTCACAAACTACCAGCAAGGAGCAGTGTTCATATATGTAATTATATTACATTGCAGGCGCATGATAACATACCCGTCTCGGGGTGATGGACGCAACGCATTGCGACTTAGGTCATCTCATACTTTGGTGGAGAGGAGATGGAGATGGAGATATTCGTTTTGTGTCTGGATGTTAATATGTATGGATTTACCAAAAAAATTGTATAAGTTTTCTATCAGTTATCTCATTATCTGGTACCCATACTACAAGATATGCTTAGGTTGAGCTAGATAGCGCTGCATGAAAAGTCAAAGTCAAAGTCAAAAAGTATAAAGAAATGGCTTGGAAACGTCAATAATATTCAAAACATAAGGTCACGCGTGCTTATCGCTAAGTTTGACGCCTGTTCAAACCCTATCTGACCCTCCGTGGGGAGAACAGTCAAGAGACCCCTAAAGGAGGGCTTCTTGTCCACCAATATTTATATAATTTAATGGACCGTAAAGCCATAATAATAATTGTTTATTGGAAAAACACAGGTGATACTTAATGCCGAAGCTAGCACTGAGGCAAATGCTGGCATTACTTGCCTAGACAAAGTTGTATGTTGTCACTTCTATTTTGTCATCAAGTCTACGCAGCTAGTTGGTAGCAGTTTTGCTGTCCCTGTAAGTTGGCTCGATTCTATTATCAAAGTTTGACGAGTTCGTCAGTTGTTCCTATCGAGTGATCTTGATTGCACGCTCAAGTGCTTATTGTTGCTTGATGACGTCATAAAGTTGCGTGTGAGGTCGTATTTTAACATGCTGCTATTAACGAAGCTAGTTCAGGAAGCTCTGCCTCCATACCTATTCACCAGCTCCACCAGTGGGAGCGAAAAGACGAGAGACCTGAAGTCAAAGTATAAAACCTTATTTCCATAGAATTCACAAATAAATTGCTTGGAAACTTCAATAATATTAGAAACATAAGGTCACGCGTACTTATCGCTAAGTTTGACGCCTGTTCAAACCCTATCCGACCCTCCATGGGGAAGAGCACACAAGAAACCCCTAAAGAAGGACTTCCTTTTTTTCGCGAACACGATCCTTTTAACAATCTGAAGAGCAGGGCACTCGCATCATGTTTCAGTTTGAAGTCTGTGGGAGCTGGGAAACTTACAAGCACTTAAGACATCATTCATCTTCAGGTCTTAAAGTGGCGGGTGGAAAGCGATAATTCATTTTTCTCTAAGATTAACACTAATTGAATCCTCTTAGGTAACAGTGAGATAGCATTTACTTATCAGTATTTAAGTTAGCCCTTATTAGTTGGTTGAAGAAATTACAGTTGCAGGTCCTGGCTTTACCATTCGATAAACCATGTCGGACACTTTTGGGGATCTAAAAACTCAGTCAATAAGGATGGCTGATTTTACATACTTGCATATCGAGGGATTTCCGAAAAGAAAACAGTCACTGTGAATTATTTACGCTTTATTATGCCGCCATGACTAAATCTCCCCTCGTCCATGACTTAATAATGAACGCAACATTACAAAATTATGTATGTCATAGATTGTTTGTCATCTGTCTGAGATCGAACCCGACCCCTCGTCGAGTTACCGTTTGTCTTCATTTTCTTACCTTTAGTGATGGGATGCAATTTTTCCAATCATTATGTCGATAATGTTAATGATAATAGTTATCTTGTTGCACGAAGATCTGCTAGCCATGGCGTCTGCGAGGATAAAAGCCTTTAACAGTTTTAGGTTCAGGTCTGTGAAAAATAAAAATTATGAATAATATTATAAATTGAGTATAGAATAAGTTTCAAACATTGGTAGCGACACTTTTTCTCAAAGCAGTGTGGGAAAAGGATTAAGTGCACCCCAAAGAGGCTCCTTTCGTGCTCCTGACACATGTCTTTGTATTTTCTAGGACATGTCGATTTCTACACCATATTTTCCTTCTTCGTTATGCGAACGTGGTTTTGCGCAAATAACTTTTTAAGCGAAAAAATACTCTGTAGTTTTTTGAGACTTGAACCAACAACAAACAACCTACGGACTGAAACTCAAGTGGAATTAATTTAAATTCATCTATAAACATGACAAAATAAAGCATGTCTAAGTTTACTAATACAATACATTATTTTTCTTTATGCACCAAGATCTGCGAGCCATGGCGACTGCGAGGACAAAAGCCTTTCACCGTTTTACTTGCAGTTCTCTGAAAAATAAAGATTATGAATAAGATATTTCATTTTACAAATATGTTACATATCAGTTCAAAAAGTATATCGACAAAATATAAGCACTAAATCATCGATATCTAGACAAAGTACGACAACATCCTTAACCCGTTATAACGAAGAACATTGATATTAATTCCGCCTTCCCGTACGAAATCACGTCTCTATCTAATTACATCGAACCTGCGACCGGTAAATATTAAATTATGAAATTCGCGACTTTTCGCCCCCTTGGGAAATAATAGCTTGTTTTTAAATGAAATAAGGCGACCGGTTTCATCCCTTTAACTGGCAATGTTTGTGATATTTGGTACATTCATTTCGGAAATAAAAAGAACAATTGTATACATTTTACAACCATTGTGTTTTAACTCATATAGGTACAAACTTTTGCCATAAAGTGGGTAGGCAGAGTTGCAATATGTTTCATTATAATGTCTTATCTATCGCGGGTAAGTACACTAGCTAGGGAACTTACTATATTAGTTTGTAGTTATCATCCTGAGACTGCTACCATACCCATTTCTGCCATCAAGTATTGGCGTATGCAATCGCCTTACTGCATGGAAGTAACGCATGTAGAGAGGATGAATGAAGAATGACGAAACACGTGCATTTGGCGAGGGGCAGGGACTCAACGTACAGACTTAGTTATGACAGCCCTCACAGCTCAGTTGGTAGTAACTGCCTTCTACGCTGTAGGTCGTGGGTTTGATTCCCAGCCAGGACAAACATATGTGTGACGAATATAGATGTTTCTCCTGGGTCTGGGTGTTAATGTGTATTATATGTTTGTATTTACAAAAAAAAAGTATATTTGTATTCTATCAGTTGTCTGGTTCCCAAAGTACAAGCTGTGCTTAGTTTGGGGCTAGATGGCGCTGTGTGAATTGTCCACCAATATTTATATATATTATTAGACCAAATCAGTGACGTTTTGTAAAAAGACCTGCCCTAAACAGACGAGCATGTATGAAGCATGTGATGAGAGTGGATGAAGCAAAGGAGGTATGGCAAATGAGATTATAGACTCAAATGTCTGTAATCTCATTAAAACCATTTCAAAGAATTAACCGCATAATTCAGATATAACACAAGATATAGTTAATTTTGATTTGACTGTAATGATTCGTTCCACTTATGCATAACATTTTTTGTGACGATGAAAGCATCTAAAACGTCTTTAGCTTGAATTTCTAAAGTCTCTTAAATTATTTATAAATAGGTTAAACACTTAAACACAGTCATTTGCGACGAAACTCTTAAAATCTCTTTAAGAAGTCCAATTTATCTTAACCCACGATTGATATGAGGGTTTGAATGATTACCGGTTCAGCTTATGTTGGTGTTATGACGTTCCATGATCGGTAGCCATTACATTATAAATTCTATGGAAACAAAATGTCATAGCCTCAGGAGTTTCTCTTTTAGATTCGTTTTGAATATGTGATCTGTGATTTAATTCAAATTTATTCCTTGAAATGATAAATTATACCTTGCATGGAATTAAAGTTTAACTGAGGAAAATATTTATCATCGTTTCACAATATCAGTCACGGCTCCTTAGCAATGAAAGCCCTGTCTGCAAGAGTCTTGGGTTCGATTCACGGGAATCGAACCAATCCCTGCAACAAACGGTTGTTGCAGGGAATCCTGATACAGATTAGTTTTATTTGATGCAAAAATTTAAATATACTAACTAAATATTTTATCATACATTTTGACATAAAAAAAAATTGTGTAATTTCTAGTCCAAGTGAACCCAAGTCATTCTAGAATAAAAAATTCGAAGATTTCGATAGAGCCAATAGCATGAGTAGTAGATAGATAGATAGATAGATAAACTCTTTATTGTACACACAAAACCAAGAATAATAATTACAATATTACCACTATATTAAAAATTAGTACAATGGGCGGCATTATCACTTAGAGTGATCTCTTCCATGCAACCTTTGGATGGATAGGACAGTTAACAAACATTAGACGGCAGTGTACACTAAAGAATATTTTACACCTACTGAAACTATGTTGAAAAGTATATAATTTGTAAATACTTATAAAACAATAAACCTACATAATCAATAAATAGATAAAGATATACAATAATATATAAATATATACAACAAATTATTATTATTATTTCATATATATATTTATATATATATATAATAATACATATAAAATAAGAATATAGACAGGAAAAGCGATTTGACAGTGACAGGCAGTGAGATAGCAACCGTTTAATAGTTTTACGACAGAAGCAAGTAATGATTGTATACCTTAGTTTTGAAAATACCAAGAGATTTGGAAGATTGTATAGGTACTAAAAGGAAGAGCGTTCCACAATCGTACAGCTTGCACGGTAAAAGATTTACCATAAAATATAGAATTGTGAGTAGGAAATTGAAGTGTAAGTTTTTCTGAGGACCGCAGTGATTGGGTATGGGATTCGTGGAGATATTTGAAACGCTCTTTAAGATAAGGAGGAGAAGTTGGACTGTAAAGAATATTGTATAGAAGAAAGACTATATGAGCATTCCGGCGATGTCTCATAGTGAGCCACTTGAGTTTTGCGCGAAATTCTGATACATGGTCATATTTGCGCAAACCAAATATAAACCGAATACAAAGGTTTTGAAGGCGCTCAAGTTTGTTCAGTTGGACCTCGGAGATATCAAGATAGCTGGCCTCAGCATAGTCTAAGATGGGAAGTAAGAGGCTTGTGCAAGCGCAACTTTGGTAGCTGTTGGTAAGAAGTTACGGAGTCTTCTTAAACATGCAGCAGATGCAAACATTTTACGGCTTATCTCAGCGACATATGGTTCCCAGGAAAGCGCAGAATCCATAATTATACCTAAATTTTTTACTGTCTTACTTAGACCGATAATTGTTCCATCGAAAACAACGGGTGCCAGTTGTGTAGTGTCTATTTTCGAATGAAGCCTTGGACTGCCGATAATAATAACCTGAGTTTTATGTGGGTTGACATTAAGGCCAAAGGACTTACTCCAACTACAAATTTTGTGCAAATCTAAGTTAATTTGAGCGATGGCTTCATTGAGTTTATCGGTAGTAGTGTGAGTGTAAATTTGGAGATCATCTGCATATAGGTGGTAGGAAGAAGATAGATTTTGAGAAATAGAATTTATAAAAATAGTAAACAGGAGAGGAGATAAAATGCCGCCTTGAGGGACACCAGCAGTCAAATCGCGCCACGTAGAATATGAATCTCCTACACGGATGCGTTGCCGGCGCCCATACAAGTAACTACGAAACCAGTCAATTCCTGATGGAGATATGTTAATAGAGCTTAATACACCCAGAAGGATTTCGAAATCCACGTTATTGAAGGCGTTGCTGAAGTCGAGGAGTGATAGGACTGTCAATTTCCTATCATCCATTCTAAAACTGATATCATCGGTAATCTTTACGAGAGCAGTGACGGTACTATGACCTGGTCGGAAGCCAGATTGATTAGGATTCATGAGGATATTTTTCGAAAGGAAAACAGTAAGTTGCTGATGGATTAAACGTTCAAGAACTTTTGACATGAAAGGGAGAATGGAAATAGGACGATATTCAGATTACAATATTGGGTTGGATTGTTTAGGTAAGGGAGTTATCTGGGCTTCTTTCCAGGCTTTAGGAAAAGAGCCAGTCACCAGTGAAGCGTTTAAAATAAACTTGATGACAGGTACGACTTTGTCAAGTATAGGCATGATCATATTTCTGCTGATACTGTCACTGCCAACTGCATTTGAGGTAATAGATGTAATGCTCTTCTTAACATCACATTCAGAGAATTGACTAAGATTAAATGGGGGATAATTTGAGGTGGGTATAGAAGCAATATAATTTAACGTTTCAGTTTTGGCTTTTAAGTCAATACTGGAAAAGCTTGTGAAATGTTTATTAAGAAAACCTATATTTAAATTTTGTTGGATGGCATCCTGTCGAGATTTGCCAATTCCCAAAGTTCGGAGAAACCTCCAAACTTTTGATGGACCAGCGTCATCTACAGAGTCATGGATATATCGTCGTTGTGCATCTCTACACAGCCTATTGCAGTGATTCCGGCGGTCATGGTATTTAATAATAATATCTTTATTTCGGACAACATAAATTTACAAATCAGGTCCATAGAAAAAAAAAACTTAAAACTAACATACATAAAACTACAATAAAAATTACACCCTGGCTTCGTATATTTAGCTATATTGTTGTCTGTTGGACTGACCTTCATTTTCAATTTTGTCATTGATTTTTTGTGCATAGCTGAGCGGATTTCGTCTGTGAGCCACGGTGCTGGGAGATGCTTGATCTTGATAGCGCGGGTTGGGGCATGTTTATCGTATAGTTTAATTATGTTTTTGTTGAAAACTTCTACCATCATATCAACATCATCAGTGTTCATGAGATCGCTCCAGTCTATTTGTTGAGCGTCAAAGCAAAGTTTCTCCAGATCCATTTTACCAAAGTTGCGTTGCATAATAATTTGGGGCTTAGTTTTCGGTGGACGAATCTTGTAAGAAAGAAAGATCAAGTCGTGATAGGAAAAGGCATCTGCAGAAAATTGACCATGTTTTGCAACACGATTTGGAGATGATACAACAATCAGGTCAAAAAGAGAAGGAGTTGAATTAGGAAAATAGTGCGTGGCATTTAAAGGAAGAATGTTCAAGTTACTAGCCTGCGCTAAATTCTCGAAAGCATCGGATCGTGAATTCTTCTTGAGGAGACAGGTGTTGAAGTCACCCATAATAATAGTGTGGCTGTAAAAAGGCCTAAGATCCTCCAGAATTTTCTCAAAAGAAGGAAAGAAATTAATCTGAAGAGAAGGGCTGTAATATACTCCAAGTAAAACCTTTATGTGAGAAAGTGTAACTTCAATAAAGAGGTGTTCGCCTGCCGTGGATAACGGTGGCCTGAGCTGAGCCTCAATAGATTGAGAGAGAGTCGATATACTGTTAAAACTATCATTGCTACTAAAACTTTCAATGGAGGAAAGAGATAAAAAATGCTCGTTATCACTAGTTAATGAGGACATAAATCATAAGAATAAATGTATAAATATATATATAAATAACCTAACACAAAACAAAAACAATAAAAGATTATTTCTTGCAAGTACTTATCCACCTGCCAGTTGTGTTGAAGAGAGAAAAAATAAATATAAATAAAGACACTTAAATCGGATATAACACCAAAATAGTTAAATTAAAAACAAACAATAAAAGCTGATATTTAAAATATTAATCAAAGACTAATTTGGAGGCAACGATATTCAATATCTTATTTGTTCATTAATCAACGAACCATTTTGAGTGTTCACTTTCTGGTTGCACATTCACCGTACATAAACTGATTAAACTAGAGATAAAAAATTTGATATATGAAAATGAAATTGAAAAAATGCAACACAAATAAACAGAAATAGTGACGAAGAAACTCTAAAATAATGAATTTACCAGTGAAATATTCTGCACAGCTTAGAATTTACATGAAAAACATTTACATATCAACAAACATTTACTTCCTGACTGTTCGTTTGGATTGCATCGCTGCAGGCTCTTTGACAGCTATTGCGGGCTTCGTCGCTGCTGGGGATGACGGTGTCTTTGCTTGCCGGCCCGTTAATTTGTCAAGCTCAGACAAACTGCTCACTCGGTGCCTGGTATCGTCCGAATCCACCACAAAAACGTATCCTTCACGAGTCCAACACTTTTTCAAGCCGAAGCGTTGCCTAGCCTGCATAAAAACATCACCGTCTCGCACTGATACATCCCGCAGCTTTATGAGGATGGGTCTTGGGTGATCAGATATTAAAGCGGCCTTTCCTGTGACATCTATTTATGCTTGCTGAGGTGAAACCAATCTTAAGATGACCAGATACAACCTTTACAATGACGGCAGCAGTATCTTCTTTCTTCTCCTCGGGTATGGCAAACCACATACCGTCTCGCACTGATACATCCCGCAGCTTTATATGGGTCTTGGGTGATCAGATATTAAAGCGGCCCATCCTGTGACATCTATTTATGCTTGCTGAGGTGAAACCAATCTTAAGATGACCAGATACAACCTTTACAATGACGGCAGCAGTATCTTCTTTCTTCTCCTCGGGTATGGCAAACCACATACCGTCTCGCACTGATACATCCCGCAGCTTTATGAGGATGGGTCTTGGGTGATCAGATGTTAAGCGGCCCATCCTGTGACATCTATTTATGCTTGCTGAGGTGAAACCAGTCATCTTAAGATGACCAGATACAACCTTTACAATGACGGCAATAGTATCTTCTTTCTTCTCCTCGGGTACCCCATGGAGAAGCAGGAACTTCCACCGACTCCTCACCTCAAGCTGATCCACAGCTTGAGCTGTGGCCTGGATCTGATCCTGGAGAGCCTTCAAGGCATTTAGAACAAATGCCTTGAATGCAGCAAAATCAGCAGCAAGATTGGAAGTTGTCACCGGTGCATCAGTTTTCTGCAGCTTACCTTCATAGACTGTCATCTGCTCGGTGAACATGGCCTGCATTTGAGCTAGTGAGCTCTTTATTACTTGAATATCCTCCATCTTGAGTAATAATGTGAAGTGACCAGACTAATTTCTGAAAGTGTGTTTTGTGCAAGAATCCTGGATTTGTTGAAGGAGATAACACTTTGTGGCAGGTGAAGTAGGTTAAACTTTATATTAACACATAATTAATGACGTTTTGGTGTATAAAATCAATTTTTATGATAAAAAATATTAGGAGTCAATTTTTAGAGGTGTATCTTTTTTGCACCTACCCACAAGAAAAAAGTAAAGAGTAGTAGTTAGGTAGCAGTATGGTAACATTATCTATGTTATACTCTGCACAAAAACAATCAATTACATAGGTTATGCTACTTTCAGGACTTACATGCTTGAGTGGCATTTTCAGTATAAAACACACTATTATGCGCTGTTAGACACTAGACAGCCTTAAAATTCGCAGTGGAATCTGCCCCACTAAAAAACCGATTTAGTGGGGCAGTTTCCACTAGTTTAAAATGTAGTGTATTCTGCCCCACTAGGGTTGGCACTTTAGTTTGTAGATGGTAGATGGGTTTACTCATATTGTAATATTTGTCTATTTAAGTTTTATGTAACTTAGGCAGGTAGCATTTGATGTGGTACATAGGTAGTGTGTTAAATGAAACTAAAAACATTCTGAGGTAAATTATTATTTGTTTCTTGAATCACAGATCAATAACACCATTAGTTAAAATAAAACAACATAGTTTTACCTTCGAAAGTAACAGATATAAAATGAAATAAATGAAAAAGTATTCTTATGTTTCTATATTCAATATATTTTTCATATTAAGTTAAAATATAAATGGAATACCTTCCTATTGTGCACGTAAATAGGAAGCAAAATGATTTTAACTCTAACTATTTAACAAATACTTAAACTTATACTATACTTAACAAAAAATAAATAATGCATTTTCTTTTTGTGTCAGGGCGTAAAAATCTTACGAATACTTTCAATAATATTTCATTTGAACACAATTATTTGCAAATAAAATAACGAAATTCATAGGATGGTACGTACCTCAACGGTTTCTTTATCCCGCTTCTGAAGTTTGAAGAAAACTGCCTTCTCCTTATCGTCAATCATTTTATTTTACAATGTTTCTCGGTATACTACTACAGAACTATAGGTATTTGCTAGTACTGCGCATCCCTTGACTTCGCTGCTCGATCGCTCCACCAGATCTGAGCCTCCGTACTGCCACCTCCTTAAGTCGTTGACAACAACGGCCTTGACAGGCTACGCCTTTCCGGTACTCAATAAATTGAGAGACAAAAAGTATTAAAAATGACAGCAGGAAGTCAAGTGAAGTACCTTTGGATCATTTTTCATTACAAATCATAAAATTATACAAGGAAACGGAACATAAAATACTTAAAATCAATTAATAAATTTAGAAATCATGACATGTGTTATGATAGTTCGATTTTACGACCGTCAAGGAGTGATTGAGCACCACCTACCTCTTCTCGCTCTCCACGGCAGCAGCAGTCAGGACCATGCACGGCACGGAGTTCAGGAGGAATTCGGGGGTCCAGTAAATACAGCACGGTAGTCGATAATAACCACAACACAGGGGGCTAGAACGTCTAGCTTCAGGATTGAATGCAGGCTTTCGACACGGTCGAATGCCGAATTTGCGCACAGAACTTCTGCACTCCTCAGCGCACAAAGGCCGCCTTGACACTGAGCGCGGTTTGCGATCGAGAGAGGGTGGTAACTCTTACACCTACCCTCAATCGGATCATAGAAACCGAACAGTATTGTTATATGTATCCATTGTTGATTCCAATTCTGAACCTAACCATTTATAGCTTCCGTTATAACTAAAACGTTTAAAGAGTTTATTTTTAACAGTTTTGATCAACCGCTCTACAATCGAAGCTTTCTTGGTAGAAAAATATGAATAGTGATACGTTACGATAAACATTATAAAATTCAGTTCCATAATCAGTTTGTAAGTGAACCGGATTGCGATGACTTTCAGTTAGTATTTGTCCAAATGTAATGAGTAACACTGTTTTTATTTTTCATTTTTAATGGTTTTGTCCAAGCGTACTTTGAAAAGCAGTCAATCACCACTAAGATGTAATTATAACCTTTATTACTACTTTTCAAGTTTTGCATATCTATAAGATCAGCTTGCCATAAGTCATCGATTCCTTTTAGTATAACAGGACGCCGAAGAAAATTTTTCCTTGCTGCTTTATGTATCCGAACAGAATTTGTCCATGACTAGATTTTCGGCCGTGAGTTTGACATAAGCGGACCCAATCCTGCGTCAGCTGTTGCGAGTTAGTATATAGTGTGATATCCGGTTTCAGCAGTGTATTTATGTAAATATCTGTTTACATAATGATTTTGAATGGGAAAAAGCAGTTAGGTACTATTTGTTGATGTCTCACCAGGCAGTTTTCTGTATAATTGGGCTGTTTCTCCGTGCTTCAGATAACTTGACTAATGGATGTAACCTTCAACTGTTTGTAAACACCAGATTTTGGATGAAAGCGCGTGATTTGTTCACTAAATTTGATTATAAAGGTAAGAGCTGTTTCAGTACGTGTTTATTTTACAATGCTTTTTTTTTTGTCATAAGTTGTTTAATTAGTTTAGTTTATTAGTTACGGGGACGTAGAGTTGTCAGAAAGGCGCTCGTAGATGAACCTCGCAATACAAGAGAGATAGACGCTCCAGGCGTTCGTGAGGACAGCGACCCGGTGCAAAATTTCTGCCTCCGGTATTTCAAAAGAGACGCCGGCGGCGATCACGGCACTGGACACCAAATGAAGATGCCAAATCTTTTTTGTATCAGATTTCCTGATGTACCTGAAGGGCGTCATCGTGGTGAACATCTCGAAAATGTGGTCCTGCAAGTTGGAGCGGAATATCTCTGCTATATCCGTGGCTTTCACTACTAGATCAATCATTTCGTCTGGCATACCTACTTCTTTTGCAATGAGCAAAGCTTTTTCCGCTTTCGTGAATTGTGGTACGTGAAAATGTATCACTGATAGGATATCCCATTCGGTGTCCTGAATTTGACGCGCCGTGTAATACATATTAAGGCGTTCAAGTTTGATGCGTATTTGACGCATGTCCACCGTTAGTTCAGTAGGCAAACGTTTTTGATGCGAGAGAGATGGCAATGCTGGCCAGTAACGCAAAGTTTTGCCTCATACGTCTCTTTTCCAGGTTATGTAGGTTGAGGTCATTCATTGTATTAAGCAAATAGTAAAGTTTCCTGTCCATATAGCGTTCTATTATGTTGCAGGCCTGTCCCATCACGCCTCCCCCTTGTACTTCATAAAGACCGCACAGCAACCACACGTAAATACGACTGTCAAGCTGGAGAAATATTACACCACAGTTCCAATCTTCACTCTCTTCTTTTTCATCTTGTTGGCGAATTCGATAAATGCATGATGGCAGCGACAAGGCCATTTTAGTTGCAATTGTTTTTTGAAGAACTCGTAAGCTTCTCTAAAACTTAATAAGAAAAAATTCAGTTCGAATACAGATGGTAGCTTCCGCAATAGATACCTATTCTATGTTATTTTGATAAAAATTTGCCGGGTCCCACTTATACGTCATTGTTTCTCCCCATTCATTGGCAAGATAACTCGCTGAGATGTGGGGATTCAGACCAGGCAATAAGGTGATGATGTTAGGTCATTTCTTGTGGATTTTGAAGAATTGTCGGCAAAACTCTTTTTTGAACATGTTGTTTATTTGTAGAGACGCGGGTTCCAATCCTCTCTTCATAACGGTTCCTTTTTTTATACCAAGTAGCAGTACTTGCTCGCATATCTACTATTGGATGTCCTACCGTCTTCCAGAGTCCGGTTAGTTCTAATTTCATCATAGCATGGGTTGATCCTGTTATGATGCTAGTCTCCGATTTATAATACGGTGTTCTCTTGTCTTCCATATTAAGATCTTCTGTGATGGTTTTTAGAAATTCGGGTGATCCTTCTAGGTCCCTAAGGATCGAACCTGTAACGATAGATGGCCACTTTTTAATCAAAGCGTAGGCTTTGTTCGTGGGTTTGCAACAGGGAAAGAAGTCGCTGTATACAAAGCCGGAATTCTGTGTTCAAAGAATAGCCTGGATATTTCTTATCATGGATAAAGGTGTAACAATCAACCGAAAACCAAGCAGCACACGTCTGAGAGGCACAGGATTAAGGTATAAGGTACAGTCAGCATCAAAAGTTGATGACTACATTTAGATTTTCATAATCGCTGTACACCGTATTATACCTAAATCGCTCAACATGAAAAGCGCCAGAAATGAATGATTATCATAAAAGGGCATAAGTAGGTGACCATTACTTTTCAAAAGTCGCTAAACAAAGTTATAGTAAAAAAAGCATAACATTCTTCGTCTCTAAAGTTTCTGAACAAATTTTAGACAAAAATAGCATACCATCGTTTATCTCTAAAGTCCCTGAACAAAATGAAATGGTTTTGGGTTTAATATGTGTGTGTATTTTTTTCGGCAGGTATGTGTGTTTGGTATATAAATTAAGTAGACACATGCACATGTAAATCACCACCCTTTTATTTATTATCAACAAAATTAAATTAAATGGTTCGATAAATCAATACAGATAATTATTATTTGTTTTAATTACAAATCAACACAATCATAATAAAATAATTTAAACTTTCATAATCAAATCAATGTTTTATAAACAAAAACAAGGTATGATTTTTTATCAATTACAATTATGATTAGACTTAAACTACTTAGAATTAAAACCTAGTGTGTCCCCCATTGGCATCGATGACATTTTGGAGACGTTCTCGCATGGAGTTTACCATATTTGCACAAGTATCTCGTCCCCTAAAATCTTCCCAGATTTCTATGGCGTGATTTAGTAAATTTTCCCTTGTTCGAGGAGTGCTTTCATCCCAAGCCTGGACCATAAGCCCCCATAAGTTTTCGATGGGGTTAAGGTCCGGGCTCTTTGGTGGGAATGGAATTTCGACAATGTGATCAGCGTTATCCCGGAACCAAGCTCTGCACACTCGGGCCATGTGGATTGAACAGTTGTCATGTATGAAATGTAATGGGGCCATATCAGGTAACACTAGTTGTGCTGTGGGCAGTAAAACATCTTGCAAGATGTCTTTGTAGCCTTCGGCATTTAGCCGACCACCAATTTCTATCAGTTCCCCTGGTCCACTTTTATTCATCCACCCCCAAAGACCCACAGAAATCCTTCCACATCTATTTTCTATTAAGTGCTCCTTTTGATAACGGGAATTATTAATTCTCCATAACGTAATTCGACCGTGTTGAGAAGATTTGAAGGTCTTTTCATCAGCAAATATTACATTGGAAAAATCAAAATTTAAATATCGTTCTGCAAACTGAAGTCTGCAACTTATGTCGAGCAGTCAATTTTAACTTACGGGCCGGTTTTCGGCAATGTATACCAGCTTCGT
The DNA here is from genome assembly GCA_947359385.1 of Chesias legatella. Lineage (NCBI taxonomy): Eukaryota > Metazoa > Arthropoda > Insecta > Lepidoptera > Geometridae > Chesias > Chesias legatella. Next base: position 3,121,392 of record OX375772.1, read on the forward strand.
GGAATGTTTTTAGTTTCATTTAACACACTACCTATGTACCACATCAAATGCTACCTGCCAAAGTTACATAAAACTTAAATAGACAAATATTACAATATGAGTAAACCCATCTACCATCTACAAACTAAAGTGCCAACCCTAGTGGGGCAGAATACACTACATTTTAAACTAGTGGAAACTGCCCCACTAAATCGGTTTTTTAGTGGGGCAGATTCCACTGCGAATTTTAAGGCTGTCTAGTGTCTACTCTGCCCCACTAGTGGGGCGCCTTGGTGGGGCAGAGTAGAACAATTCTGATTTCCGTACATTAGCTGTATGTCGGAATAATCGGAGAAAAAAAATCTCTACTAGAAGTACATTCAAATAAAAAGGACCTACCAACGAAGATGCAAATACACAAAACAAACACCCGAAATAAAGAAAAACTACACGTACCAAGAACAAGACATGTTAAGACATATAAACAGGGATTTTCTATAAAACTTGACATGTATAATAAATTACCAATTGAAATAACACGGCTTCCTTTTATACAATTTAAAAACAAAGTTAAATCATTTTTAGAAAGTCAACCGTTTTATAATATAAATGAATACATGACATGTTCATTTTCTGATATGCATGACTAGTGTTATTTAGGTCAGAATTAATTGTCTTATAATTTATTTTATATAATTTGATTTAATTTAATATAATTAGATATATTTTAATTTAATTTAATTTTGATATACATTATTTTGACACGCCAATGTTATGATATGTAACGAATGGTTCAATAAATGATATGATATGATATGATAAATATACAAAATATACAGTACACTTAAAATAACGACAACAAACACGACCTTCGACAACTCACTACATATCATCATATGCCAAACCACCAATAATTTAAAACTGTATCATACCAATCAGGCCACATCAAAGGGTTGCAATAGCGAATCGGCCCCTAATCACCATACGACCAATTACTAAGTTAAAAGGAGAACGCCTGAGGGCACGTATGGAAATTTGAATTTGAAATTTCGGTACCAATTTAGCTTGAGGTGCAAGGCGACAGTACCTAAATGCATAGGAAAGGAGAGATCAACATTTATTGCAGTACTAGGGAGGAATTCAGACAAATCATGCAAGGACGCACTAAAATATATATAAATAAATATTAGTGGACATTTCACATAGCGCCATTTAGCCGCAAAGTAAGCATAGCTTGTATCACAATTAAACTTATTCAATACTTGTAGACAAGTAATTTTATTATGTTTTTTATATTGTTGGACATTTCACACAACGCCTTCTATTCTAGTCCCAAAGTTAGCTAAGAATAACTTGTATCATGGGAACCAGACAACTGATATAATCCTTTTATAGGTATATATTTTGTTAAACAACCAGACACAGAACAAACATCATGTTCATCACACAAAGGTTTGTCCTGGGTGGGAATCGAAGGCAGGGTTACTACCAACTGAGCTGCGGGGCCAGTCTATTTTATGAAGTTAGTTTAAACATAGGTAGGTCCTGAATGAGTGCGTATTTCGGTAATTGTGATGCAAGTCTTATTATTTTGCAATTAATGAAATAATGATTTTATATACATGAAATAACAATTGATAAACAAATATAGGTGACCTGAGCTAAAAGAAAAATTGACTAAAATAAAAATGCTTTGACATTTTAACTTCTCATTCGTCTTACCGAAGATTACAGAATCCTACAGAAATTTGACTGTAAGCGTGACTGCGGCGCCGCGACGTGGCGTGGCGTTCAGTTGGATACCATGATGTTTAAATTTTATTACACAGTTTACATATTGTGTAAGAATAGAATAGAATATATTTTTATAGCAACCATAAGTAAAAAACATGTAAAACAATACTGCTGTAGACATAGAAGTAAGTGTAAGTGTTTTGCTATATATATTTTTATAGTGTCTCATTGTTTTGCGTGTACTACGACGAGTCACAATATTAATATCGGGTCGCGTCGCGCTCTTCCCTGGGGGTTTCTAAATCATCCGTCCCTGTCGCTCCCTTACTGGCGCTTCAACATTATCATTGTGTGGATATTCCTTAAAAATCTAAAACAACTGTCATACCAGATTCTAATGTTTTCACTGCATCCTACTTTCGACAAGCAAGAGTGAATTGGCTTTTTATCTACCACGGATTTTTGGTTCAACAGGTTCTAGATAACTAGGTTACCTCATCATATTCACAAAACTCATTGGTGCTTGTATGGATTTGAACCATAGCCATTGGATTGAATCTCCGGGTCTGTGCCACTAGGTCACTAAGCTCTAAATATGAAATTATTGATATCACTTTTTTTTTATACAGTTGGCACAAAGAAAAATCCATGGAGTTTATAGTTATAGTTTAGTTTAGTTTTAAAATAATAGTTATAATTTACATTTACTTAACTTCGATTAATGATTAATTACATCGATTACTAGTAACCAAAGAATAATACGGACATTATAACATTATCGAACGTTGACTCGCAATGTTTTGTACCTATTTTACAAGCATTAAGTCAAATATAAATTTGTAATAATTATTCGAAGTAAGTGTAAAAGATTCTTGAACTACTGGCGATTGCTAAATCAGACAAAATTTAAACTTTAATATAAATATTATTATTGTACGAACATTAAGCATGAATAAGTAGCATTTTTCAAGCATCTTCATTATACTTTATTGTATAATTATTGCAAATTAATATAAAAATGCATTTTATTTTATTTGTGTCTCTGTATAATTTGGTCTGTGGTGCAATAAATGCATATATGCACATGTGGCGCAACTGTAACAAAATAATTATTGATATATGTCAGGGTGTATCCACACTATTCTAGCAAGACGTAGCGCCTCCGGTTACATTCGCTTTACGCTGTAATTTTTCTTATGTTATTTATTTATTTATTACACTGAGTGATCTATATCACGTCATATCTTACACTCTTGTAAATGGGCTGGCATTTATTCGGCCGACTGTACCTCTTTGTTTCATTGTGTGGTGCCTCATTGTTCTGATGATAGTGTTTTAATTCCGTTTCAATATATTTTGAATGTATTCGATGTATACACAAAGTATGACTATTCTGTGTTCGAATTTTGTCATCAATCATAATAATAATAGAAAAAGAACACATTTTGAGAATAGAGGTGTCATTCATTGTTAATATACTATGTATTTACAAAAAGTATAGACATATTATATATATATATTGAAATAATTCTATCACTTGTCTGGTTCCCTTAAGTCCTTACCTTAAGTTTGGGGCTAGAGAAAGCGCCATCTAGCCCCAAAGTAAGCTAATCATAGCTTGTATCATGGGAACCAGACAACTGATATAATACTTATATACATAGCTTTAAGAGTAATTTTAAGTGAATAGGTACCTAATTTTAAGAGCTGTAGATTCTGTTGAAAAAATAAAATAAAATACTTTTTTTTTAGATACATACATATAACACATATTAACACCCAGACACAGAACAAACAAGTTAAGCATTAATGGCCACCCATCCAATCGATGGTTTCCGTAAACGTTGTTCTACCTAATGGAAATATAAATAACGTCTGGACAAGCTACGGTGCGAGCACTTTATTCGTCAAAGTAAGTCTCATTGGAACCCCTTCTCTTAAGAATCATTTCGGACAATAAAGTGACCGCAGATGTAGCGGCAGGTGTTTTCCGATATCTTAAAGCTAACTTGTGTCTGAGCGGAGCGATAAGCAATGGCGAGAGATATGTTGTATATTTGTAACAAAAGATTTTGTAATAAAAAAAAATGGTTGTCTGTAAAGTCGGTTTACTGACGATAGTTGAACGTGACAACGTCTTAAGAAAATACTGATGGAATGGTAGCATTTTTCAAAAGAAAATTTTAATTTCATTTGTTTAATAGATTTGTATGTATATAGAGAAGGAGGTAATTGGAAATCACAATGAAATTGATCAAGTTAGATTTATTTGTACGCATAAATACAATTATGTCAATTTTTTTTTTACAATTTAATAGTTTTACACTGCACTTGATACTCGATCAAAACATGTAAATGTAAGTATTAGCAGCTGTCCACGCAGACGCATCGCTCACTCAAGTAGGAGAGAGACGGATGTCGAACGCTGCCAAACGCAAAGGCCGATTGTGCTTCTTTGTCGCTCGTTCCGCGCTCTCGCTTGCACTTGCACAAGCCTTACATGGAACGCCTCAGAGCGAGGTAACGCCGCATGAGTCATGTTTTTTCGTGCGTGCAGCCGGCTCTATCGAATTATAAGACGTTGTCACGTCAAAATAAGTTTTAATTTCTCTTTATTATTTACACGTCCTACCTTAATAAAACCGGTTTTCTCTAGCCTGAAATGTTTGCTGGATGAGAACTCTTCTTAGGGTCGCCCTGTCACTATTTGGTATATTGTTTTCTGTGTGCACTAACGAATAAAGAACATAACTACATTTTTATTTATATTGTGTTATCGAAAGATAGAATCGCCCTCCTCACGTTAAGCAGCCTACCCATTACAAAAGCATTACAACTGGGCTTCTCCCTACTCATATATGGAAATATATACGGTGGGCCATCGGCTCCTTCCTAATAATTTTAACAAAAATAGATATGTTATGCTGACGATAACGTCTCCACGGACAAGATCCGTCTTTCCCACATGTTTGTAATGTCTTGTTGTACCTAGGTAGGGGAGGACCCAAGGATTACTGTTGTGGCAGAAACAACCATTTTACACCAGGTTGGCCATCAGCTCGTTCCGTAACATTGCACATTAGAAAATACTAACGTCTATTTCAATTTATTACAAGTCTATTTGAATCAGTTTGATCAAACTGATTCAAAACCATTGAGTGTATTACTTTGGCTCACCGCTATGCTTATGTTAAAAACGCTCCGCTTATGCACAAATTGAGGCCTTAAGCCCTCCTCGCCAATCCATGACGGAACCATCCAACATCAACTGGAAGGATAGTTATTATTTTATGCATTATGATTTTTATTTTTATGCTTTTACTTTTATGCATGGTCATTCGAACGATGGCTGTTAAGATTTTTGTGGTTTGTTAAGCTAATTAGATGATTAACCAGCTGCTAACGTGATGGTTTATTAATGATAAAGGTTTTAATTCTTCTGCGGTTCTTTGGTGGTTTTAAATTGGTTTGTCACAGAATGAGATTCTATTCGTGTAAGCTGAATGATGGAATGCGCAGAAAGCTCGACATTGTTTCCTACAAATAATGAAAACAAAAACTGTAGAACAAATTGATACGTAATGGGTGCAGAAATGTATTGAGACGTAGTACCGATGCGAAAAGCTCAAATACTTGTTATTACACATTTACTGATGAGACCGTGATAGCAAGTGGTAAGAATCCTAATTTTCAATACAAATATTTAAATAAAGCTAGTAGTAGCTAGTATCCCTTAAAAGGAACTACCACCTTATACAAAGTGAATTAGTTTATTAGCTTATCAGCATATGTTATATAGGAGGCAGTACTCTGCACATCTCATGAACAGCTCCCTACGCAGGACAAAATCTGTGTTTCTTGTATATGTTTGTTATTTGTTTTGTAGTAAATATGTATTTACAAAAAAAAAACAATTTGTCTTCTTGTTCCCATAATACGTTCCACGCTTAGTTCGGGTTTAGACAGCGCCACAAATACTTCAAAAAAAAGGAGTCATGAAAGGAACCAGTTCCTGCGTCAATTGGTGGACACAACTCTTATCTTTCGACATGTGGATGGCTGTTTTAATTCATTACCATAATCCAATAAATACAGGTAAAGTGGTCGCATATCAGAGCACTTAATTTGCATTCTGTCCGGTCAGCACTTAGCGGAGATACCAGAAACGTGACAGCGCTGACATCTATCCGTCTTGTCGCGCAACACACGATACGCACAAATTATGTTCTACGCGTCACTAAAATATTCTATATGAACATAGGTATGGGATGGGATTTTAGTTCGTCGATATCGATGATTGAAACATAGTCGATAACTTTAACAACTTTGTATTTTTGTGATGAACATAGATATTTGTTCTGTGTCTGGGTGTTATATATATGTAAAATATGTATGTGTATTTACGAAAACTGTAGAACTAGTTTGTTGGTATATTTACTATAGTAAACTAATCTATACTACTACTAATAAGGGTAAAGAATAGCTTAAAAAAAAATCAGTAACTGCATATTTTTTTTTTTTATAAATCCCAGTATTGTTGTTTTATACATTTTAAAAGAAGTCACCAGAATTGTAAATTTTATTAACTTTCTGGAAAGAAAAATACTGAGTTCAAAATAGGGAAATGGTAACACTATGTTTGCAAGGCAATTTTCATACATCGTTGGGACTGCATATTTACGTATACATCACTACGTCGTGACATCAATTAGCGAGACGTTGACTTACTTACACCCGACAGTCGAAGGCACGCAAGTCGCCATAAAGTCGATAACTGCGACACACGCACGCAATGTCGATACTCGATAAAGTTATGTTTATTTTATTGATAAGTCAGCGGTGCATCCTTATTTCTGTCCATTTACCCTAATTAGAGGTGATGTGTAAATTATGACTTTTTATGATAGTATATATAATGTATTTTTTATTTATTATCGTAGAATCAACAGCACTTAGACAAATTTACAATTGAGAACTTATATAACTAAAAACTTAATGCGAATTTCAGATTCTCACCATGTAAGTATATATAATATATTTAAAGGCTGTATCATATTTGTAGACATTTCATACAGCGGCATCTAGCCCCAAAGTAAAGTAAAGTAAATGTTTGTCCTGGGTGGGAATCGAACCCACGACCTACAGCGCAGAAGGCAGCTACTACCAATTGAGCTGTGAGGCCAGCCATATGATACTACTAAATGATCGTTTCACTAGCTCCCACCCAGTGTGGTGAAAGGATTTAAGTGCGCCTCAAAGAGGCTCCTTTCGTGCGCTTGACACAAGTCTTCGAATTTTTGGTTCAGGACATGCCGATTTCCTCGAAATGTTTTCCTTCATCGTCTTGGGAACGTGGTATATTGTGGACATTTCAAAGGAAAAATTCATCAGGATTCGAACCGGCGTCTTTCGAATTAAAACTATGTGTCTGTACCACTGAGCCAACCACGCTATCTATTTCTATAACAATAAAACTATACGTACGTAAAAAAGATGTCAGTTTTCATAAAACGTTTTCTTCAAATTGAGAACCATATTCATTCAACGTATTGGGCATTTTTTCGAGTGGAACATCATTGGTACTCTCCTGATTTTGAACCGGTGACCTTCGGATTAAAAGTCGAGGTACGCATCACTAACTAGAGTTAGTAGGTACCCAGTTATAAAATGACTAAATGTGAAACAAACATAACACTTAAAAAACGTCGGTTTCCACAAAACATTTTCTTCAATTTGAGAACCAATTGAGAACCTAACTGGTACTCCCCTGGCTTTGAACCAGTGACCTTCGGATTGAGAGTCGAGGTAAACATCGCTAGCTAGAGCTAGCAGGTACCCAGTTATATAATGAGTGTATGTGAACGTGTGATGTTAGGTACGTGTGACAATAGCGCGTCTGTCGCGACCCACACATCCCACGATTGTAACTGATATCTCACTCAGAGTCATGAAGCTATGAAACTATACTTAGTATCTATCTTAATTTGATTTTGTTACAAAACTTGTAAGAAATCCAAAGCAGATAGATAGATATATTCTTTATTGTGTATAACTAACAGCGTAACTAAACAATTACCTTTATCCAAAACCTTCAATTAAAAAGGAAAAAGCTGCTTACAGATATAATAATGATATTGGTGGATATTTCACACAAATTAAGCTAAGCTAAGCTTGTATCATGGGAACCAGACAACTTATATAATACTTATATAAAGTATCTTTTGTAAATACATTCATATTAACACCCAGACACAGAACAAACATTAATGTTAATTAGTCACATAAATGTTTGTCCTGGCTTGGAATCGAACCCACGACCTACAGCGCAGAAGGCAGGGTTACTACCAACTGAGCTATGAGGCAAGTCAAAGTTATGTAAATCCCCTAATAATATTAATATCTGTTACTATAATTACTAGTTGTATCTTTGGCTCTTTCGAACTAATGTGGCGAAAGAAATGCAGAGCGCTTCATACAACCTTTTATGCACTTGACACATGTAGTAAATTTGTTTGGTTCTAGGACATGCGAGATTCCTTGATATATTATTTAAGAGCAGTAGATCTCTCGCCAAGTTCGTCCGGGGAAGTACTGCCACCATGCCCTTTTCTGCCGCCAAGCAGTAACGCATTCGCGTTACTGTGTTCCGGTTTGAAAGGTGTGGTTGCCGGTGAAATTACAGGCACATGAGACATTCCACCTTCACGTCTCACAGTTACGGGCGCATACGATGCGACTTTGGTCTTGTCATACCTAGTATGGGAGGACCCAAGTCGCATCGGCTGTTATGGGCCGAGGTTACCACTTAACACCAGGTGGGCCGTCGGCTCGTTCCGTAAATGTATTACATAAAAAAAAAAAAAAAAAAAAAAATGTTTTCTTTCAACTAATTGTTTCTTACGATTTATTCATCGGTGCACATTTGAAATTGAACCTACTTGAAAATCTGCCACAAAGCACTTATCACTGTGGATCCAATAAGTGGTTCAAAAGAGCATCGCTCGCTTCGCTCGCGCCATCAAACAAACGCCACATCAACAAGCAGACATCGAATCGGAGACAAGTAACAAATTAAGAGGTAAATTTCCCGCGGTGTGACTACAAATTGTTATATGGGATCCGCCATTGTTGTTATTTTGTTATCTAGATGTGCCGGCGACGCTTTGAGTTCCAGTTCCGTGTTCTTTATTCAAATTGTTTTTGTGTGAAGTGTTTTGACACTTAGGTCCTTGTTGTCTGTTAGATAAGTGTGGTGAACATAACCCAGCACCAGACACAGCAGCAACATTTGAACACTTATTTGCACACATGTCTGGCGCGGGTATATGAGATTTGTTTCAATGTTTGATTAAATGTTTGCACTTTGCCATTCGGTGTCGGTTTTCGAGCGCACAATAAAGCGTTCAAAATTCGCACATTGCGTAGTCTGCCATACTTGCGCATTCATTGTTCATTTGCATCACCTTGCGAGATGCCTGGCAGGTACATCAAACATGTGTTCAAATGTGTGTACAACGTCTTTCAAAGTATATGTTCAAATATTTGTCTGTGTCTGGCGCCGGGGTGAGAGAAATAAGAGATGAAGAAGTTATGTGATATTATATAGACTAGATATTATAAGTAACGTGGAACAAATACCCTTAGTTAGACATTTTTATTTAGCAAATCATTAAAATTAACCGCAGTTAAAAAAGAATTGCACTGTATCCACAGAGGCCCACTATTGCAAGCAGAGCGAATATATTCCCCTCAAAAAACGGAATGTAATTAACCAAGGCGCTCTTAATTAGTGTCCATTGTAACTTGACAAGAACCGGTAATTTGGTGCAGCCTCCTCGAGCGATACACACCGGATATCTGTTTACGCAGCATATTAAGTTTAATAAGTAAATACTCCGTGGGTATGTCTATGTATAGTCAGAAAAACTTGGATTTCCTAGAAAAGGAGTGTTGTCACTTAGATACACTTATTATGTATTTTTTTATACGAAATAGTTACGGAACGAGCCGACGGCCTGCCTGGTGTTAAGTGGTAACATTGGCCCATAACAACCGACGCGACTTGGGTCCTCCCTAACTAGGTACGACAAGTCCCAAATCGCATCGTATGAGCCCGTAACTATGAGACGTGTAGGTGGAATATCTCACGTGCCTGTAATTTACCAGCAATTACGGCTTTCAAACCGGAACACGTAACGCAAATGCATTAATGGGTATTGTGGCAGTACTTCCCCGGACGAACTAGGTGTAATTGAAATGAGTGAAGTATTGGACGTAAAAGACCTTGGCCAGGTGAGACTAGATTAGACTTCAGAAGTAAAAAAAAGTGAAATTGTATTATTACATATTTACATTTTGAACATCTTCAACTACTTTTGCTGCATTTTCGTACATTCCTCAACCCACGCAAAAAAATGCCACAAAACGCATCTTAATCGCCGTGAATTGATCACGTCGGCAGATGCTCTGCGACCCTAGCAGCCGCAAATCCCCATAATGTTTGGGCAACAAATCAAAAAGAGGCTTTGTAAACGTTTAACTAAATCATCGTTTTCTCCAAAATGGTTTCGCTTTAGATAATTATAGGCTTCTGAACATGACCCTTTCATTCCGAACAACTAATCAAATGCTTTTCTTACGCGCTCGAACGATTGTAATTATTGTTTTACGAAATTGTGATCGCTGTTTTTGGAGCTAGATGGCGCTGTGTGAAACACATAGTTATAAAATAAATTTAAATAAATATTGGTGGACATTTCACACAGCGCCATCTAGCCCCAAAGTAAGCTAAGCATAGCTTGTATCATGGGGACCAGACAACTGATATAATATTTATTACTTTTTTGTCAATATATATGTTTATAATACATATTGACACCCAGACGCAGCAAAACATCTATGTTCGTCAAACAAATGTTTGGCCTGGGTGGGAATTGAACCAACGAGCCACAGCGCAGAAGGCAGGGTTACCACCAACAGAGAACAACTAAGCTGTAAAGCCAGTTATTAGTCAAGTTATTATTTAATTATTATTTAAAATACTTATAAAAATGATTGTATGGGAAATGGATTAGGTAACAGCCAACGATTAAATCTACATTCTCTCTGCGTCAGATTATTCAACTTTAATATTAAGGACATGAATCGTTGACAAGTGCGTTCATTAAATGCAAATTGTGCCAGATTCCGGCAATCAGCGCTAACGTAATTAAGCCATAAGCTTTATTACTTAATGACACTTTAGGACGAAGATGCGACAGGTAAGGTAAGCCCACAGTGCGATCAAATCCAGTAGGATTAGTAACCGTTGATGGGACGAGACGGGAAAACTAATGGTGGGTTCCTTAAAAAAAAAAAAAAAAAAAAGTTACTTTTCTAATTACCACTGTACTACTTACTACTACTACTACTCGTGTCCCTGGCTTTCGAACCAGTGTGGTGAAAGGATTAAAGTGTGCCTCAAAAAGGCTCCTTTCACGCAGTGGACACGCCTATGTTCGACTATTGAACTGAAATAAATTGTATTTTTTTTTTATCATGTCTGTTTGTATAGTAATAATTAATATTATTTGACCAGTGTGAGTTCATACGAATTCTTTTTAATAAGGAACCCAGTAATATTCAAACATAAAACCTGATTTCGAAAAGTCCATAGATAAAATAATGTCGCATTCTTACTGATTTTGCTTTACTGTGGCACTGAAGTAAATTATATGTCAAATTAATTATCGACATATTTGCATAAATGCTCAAAGACTTGACAAGAAAAGTAAGAATTTATTATTGATTTCCTAATAATTATGTTGATTTTATGTTAATATTCAACTCCGTCGAAATGACCTTGCGTAAGATTAATTTTGGACTAAAATGTTTGCGATTGTTTCATCTTACTCTTTCTAAACCAATCAATTCAAAATTAAACAATTTATCAGGGAAATATTCTTCATTGTTAGCTAATGAAAAAGGAATTGATGGAACTAAAACTATAGAAAGGAAATTATTTAATCGTTTTCTTATAACCGCTGCCTCCAAGCAGTACCTAATGCATTTGCGCAATGTCGTCCAGTTTGAATGGTGTGTGTTTTTTACCTTCATGTCTTTGACGCAATGCGATGCAACGTGTCTCTCCCAAAACGTTAGTAGGATAATAACCTAGTTATAGTGTTGCTATGCGCAAAAAAAGAACTTGGTTGGACTATCTGTTCATCTCGCAATACAGTCAAACGTTAGTGGGCTAAAACTTAACTTGAACAATGTATACCTACCAATTATTCGGTTCTGACTTGCAACAAGAATAAGAAATTGCTTCTTTTCATATGAAAATCCATTCAAAATCAATTTCACCATAGAGCGCGTCTAAATAGCACAGGAAGTTTTTGTAAAATGACCAGATAAACAAATAACACTTTGCGCATTGTATTTTACCTGCAGTCACGCATTTCGCGCAGCATCCGTTGGATATGTATTTCGAGCTGGCAACATTGTCATCCCGCCACTCTTTGCCACCGGAATGGCGACACCGGTTTTGGCGCCAACGTGCGTGCCCGCCATTGTAAACAGTAATTCTGGGACGTTCGAATTTCAAAAACATCTTACGCTGACGTGACGTTGTATCCGGTGACGTTCCATTTTAGCAAATCTGTTAACAAGTTATAAATCTAAAAATAATTCTTTGAGATCGGTTTCGTACTCCGCTGTAGAAATAAGGTTTTCAGCCTCGCAGACCGCAGTTTGGGGATCAGACATAAATATATTATTCAGTCAGAATGGAGAGCCAATTTAATAACTTATTATAATAAAATATTAACTTTTTATTAAAAAATAATTAAAAACGACAGTTCAACGTTCCGTTCTCATAAAAATTCCCGGAACGTCGGGATACAACAAGACCAAAAGCGTTGTCGCGGACATAGCCAATGGCAAATTTCATTTATATGACGACCAGAGAAGGGCACCGTAAAAAGTTAATAATTGACCTTCGGATTTATAGAATCCTCGGAGCATAGGCGGGGACAGCTTATGAGTTTTCATCATCTTTTTTTCGTCTGGGAGCCAAATTAAATTGAGTTCGGGGCCGTGTGTGACCAGTTTTGGCCCACGTTAGGGAGGTGACAGTTGCCCGTAGATGATTAAAAGTTAATTGGGATTTTATGAAAAAATATTTTTGGGTCATTTTATAGCATCCGAAAGCGTTTGGTTCGGAAACGTTTGTAAGGCAGCGAAGGTGATATTTTGAGCTTGCATTATTTTATCTGTTTTCTACAGTCTTCATTTCCAATAGATACTGATCCTAACGTAAAATTTACTGTAAAGGACGGCTAGGCAATTTCATCTGATAATTGTAAATTATGTTTTTGCATTTAAATTGCTTCGTTATGGCTATTATATTAACTGAATCATAACTGAGAGATCTGCAGTTATTTAGCTACAAAGCTGTCTAGATACCCAATATAGTATACTATATACTAAACTAGGTCTAAGTTTATGTACCTACTACTATTCGAGCACCTGACATGTCTTAGAATTTTTGGTTATAGGACATGCCGGTTTACTCACGATGTTTTCCTTCACTGTTTTGACAAAGTGGCCATCAATTATTATTAGTATAATTTTTTCACAAACTCAACATTATGACAGACGAAACCCACATCATAAAAAACTCATGTTTAGTGAATTACACTTTTTTGTCAACGCCACCTCTCTCCTTACTTTTCCATACTGATCTTGTCTAACCATGTTTGCCTGGAAGAGATCACTCTTAGCGATAAGGCCGCTAACTGCACAATTTACTTGTAAAATGTAACTGCTTCTTGTTTTTATTTTGTAATATACACCATAATAAAATAATAATATGTAATAATATTGGTGGACAATTCACACAGCGCCATCTAGCCCCAAACTAAGCATAGCTTGTACTATGGGAACCAGACAACTGAAAGAATACATACATACTTTTATGTAAATACATAGGTACAAACATATTAACACCCAGACACAGAACAAACATCTATATTTGTCACACAAATATTTGTCCTTGATGGGAATCGAACTTATAGCGCAGGCAATTACTACCAACTGAGCTATAAGGCCTGTCCCTTATATAATTTATCTATCTATATCTAATAATTAGAAGACAGGCACGGAACATTATTTTGTGAGGCTAGACTCGAACTTGGCAGATTTTATGCCGTTTTTATTATATTGACAATCGTGATATAAGTATTAAAAATCTGCATAATGACTGCAATGACAATTTTCCAAGTCGAGGTCATCAATACACAATATCTCGATTACCATTCGTAAAATCATTTTGAACCGTATTTTTGTTTAAATACGGTTCAATATAATATGATGTAAAAAAATTACAAACTTGTAAAAATAGATAAGAAATATTTGCATAATTTGAAACGATTATGTTTTCATGCAAATGAAACAATAGACTGCGTGAGAGACTGTTGTTAATAACCATAAATGACCATCAAATATGAAGACACTTTTTATGTGATATAGTTACGGAAAGAGCAGACGGCCCACCTTGTTTTAAGTGGTAACCTTTACCCATGACACGCAGTATGAAACGAGTCCTAGGTACAACAAGACCCAATGCGCCCATAACTGAGAGGTGAAGGTGGAATGTCTCACAGGTAATTCCACCGGTGATCACAACTTCTCAGAGAACCAGTGACTCGAATAGTAATAGTATTCGCATCTTTGCCCACAACAGCAAAAAACTTGATCTTGTACCACATGGGGTCAGATTGGATCTGCGCCAAACATATTTTTTTACTGTATGACTGCATATCACTACACTATGGTTTCCTTAAGTTTTCCTTCACCGAAAACTCGAGTTAAATGAACTTGAACCCACGACCTCCAGATCGTAGGTTGACTGTACAAAATGAGCTCTCATCAAATGTTAGAATAATCATTTTTCGGTATTTAAAATAAAGTTTTGTCTATAATAAGTAACAGTTGTTTTATTCTGTGATACAAATTCCTTCTAAATCTTAATATACTATGGAATACTTATATTTCCCGTGATTTATGTTTTGGTAAGTGTAAATAAAATCAATATCACAGAGTTTAGATGAGGTCCGCCATGTAGGTCAACACATTTCCGCGTATAAGGTATATCGTCCACCAACATAACGTAGGAAGATATGATAGTTAAATAAATATTGGTGGACATTTATATACCGCGCCAAATGAAACATCGCTTGTACTATGGGAAGCCAGACAACTGACGATGAAGTATTCTACTGTTTAAAAGAAAACAAGCATATTACCTATACACCACACCCACAGAACAAACATCTGGTACTTATACAAATGTTTGTCCTGGGTGGGAATCGAACCCACTCCCTACAGCAAAAACTAAAAACAACTGACAAAATTGATAGAATAGTCATATATACATTTTATGACATACATATAACACATATTAACACCCAGACAAAGAACAAACATCTATATTCGTCACACAAATGTTTGTCTTGGGTGGGAATAGAACCCGCGACCGCGCTGAAGGCAGAATTACTACCAACTGAGCTGTGAGGCCATATTAAGTGTAACTTCGTCCTTCCACTCTGCAGCTAAAAAACCCACCATCTTGATTGCTATATGAAAGGGGGCCCACGCTGCTCGCGTCGATATGTGATTACTCTTATAATCCCTACACGTGTCCCCCGGGTGGTGCAAAAGGACCAACCCAAAGTAGCAGTAGAACTTGTGCTAATTCGCCCGGAGAAGTACTGCCACCACACCTGGTAATCTGTCGCCAAGCAGTGATACACTCGTGTTGCTGTGTTCCGGTGGAAGGGAGTGGATGCCGGTGAAATTGCAGGAGCATGAGACGTAACATCCCCGTCTCGGGGTGATGGACGCAACGCAACGCGACTTGAGTCATCTCGTAGATGGAGAGGACTTGAGTGGTATTGCTGTTGTCTATAGGCGGCGGTTACCATTTAACATCAGGTGGATAACTAAATATAAAAAAACAGTTAACGCTCTTCTAGACGCTTTCCTTAAAGCTAAAAGCCGGCTTGGATGGATTTACTACGGCTAATTCGGCTAGATATACGGCCGAGGGCTTTACGGCTTGGCTGTTTTAGCTCACCGTCTGAAGTTGACTTACTGTGACCCAGATACTGAAACGAGCATTAACAAATGTAACTTTGTCGTCTAAAACGCTTAAGCCCTCAACGGATTTTCAGTCACAGGACATTAAACATAAATATTCAATACCCAAGAACAATATCCATCGCTCCAGCCAAAAATCTAATCCACGACCTTTTTCGTACGCCTGAATGCAAGCTTGTACAATCAAAGTATATTGCACGAAATACATCTATAAACGATGAAAAATGGCGATAAGATAATCGAAATAACGAGAATTGAGAGTAAAATTTAAAGGACGCATCACGTTTAGGCACATTTCGTTACATGAGAGAGAAGGAAGTATTTATTTAGCAAGACGTGATTTGAACCACATTTGCTACACATTCCAGATTTAAACTCAGGTTTGTACCAATCTCTCAAATTTTCATTCAGTTCGGTGTTCCAAATTCGAAATTTAAATTTCAAATATGGTGGCACACTTACCTACCAGAGCGGACGTAGTACATTTATTCCTCTAACCCTGGCGCCAGACACAAACAAATATTTGTACACATATTTGAACACATGTTTGATGTAATGTAAGTAAATCCATGACATAATTATTAACACCCAGACACTTAACAAACATCTGTGTTTGTACCGGGTGGAAATCAAACCCACGGCCTAAAGTGCAGAAGGCAGAGATTTACACCAACTGAACTGCGAGACGATTCAAGTATAGAATAGTTTTAATTAACTATTGAGTTATGTAGCGTTTATGAGTATAGGCGTAAAGAGCACTTCCATTTACAAATATCCGCGTTCAACTGTAGAGCGCGCATATTTATTTATTTTTACCGAAATAGAATTTGAACGGTCGTCGAGTGCGTCCGATTTTATAGAACGCCGTGAGTAATTTCACTGGAATCCGACGCGTGGCTTATGTCTTAATGTAGTCGGTCACAGAGACGGACCCAGGTGCGGGGCGACAGAGTGCTTAGGATCCGCGACGGTGGACAAAATCCCATTGAAAAAAAATGTGAGCCGTCACGGGACGCCTGGCAGATGTGAAACATCGTCATTATTTTGTAAAAGTAATATGCAACGCATGCCGTGGCGACGCGTCGCCACACCAGAAATCGGTTTTACGTGCGGCTATAGATGTTTCACATCAAAAACTCTATATATTTTGGATATTCACACACGCACGCACTCACCACGCACGCACGCACACACGCACGCACGCACGCATAGACGCACACACGCACGCACACACGCACACGCACACACGCACACGCCCACGCACACACGCATGCACACACACACACACACCCACACACGCATGCACACACACACACACACCCACACACACACACACACACACACACCCACACACACACCCACACACACACACACACACACACACCCACACACACACACCCACACACACAGACACACAACGGCGCGCACACACAAACACACGCTCACACACGTGCAAATAGAGCGGCTGCCAAAAATATTTTGCTAATATAAATGCCTAATATAAATATATAAATGCTTGCAAACTTTTGTCAATCTTCATAGCCCCTGCAAAATCTTAACCTAATTACATCCCTGTTCGATAGGTACACGCTTGCTCAAACTCAGTGTAACTTTCTGAAAACATGTTTTTTTTCAGTGTCGATTGATTCCAAGGAAGAGTGATCAATAGATTGTTATAACAAGATTTAGTTCAAAAGATACCTACGATAAATATATTAAATAAAACATTACAGACACCATTTATAGAAAGTTCAATACCAAACAAACAAGTACAAAGTTCAGTACAAATTATTACTTTTTTTTATGTTATATTAGTGATAGAACGGGCTGACGGCCCACCTGATGTTAAATGGCAACCGCCGCCCTTAGACAACAGCAATACCACTCAAGTCCTCTCCATCTACGAGATGACTCAAGTCGCACTGCGTTGCGTCTATCACCCCGAGACGGGGATATTACGTCTCATGCGGCTGCAATTTCGCCGGCACCCACTCCCTTCCACTGGAACACAGCAACACGAGTGCATCACTGCTTGGCGGCAGATTACCAGGTGTGGTGGCAGTACTTCTCCGGGCGAACTTGGCACAAGTTCTACTGCTACTTTGGTTGCTCCTTTCGCACCATCCGGGGGACACGTGTAGGGATTCAAAGGGTTATCACATACGGACGCGAGCAACAAGGCCCCCCCTAATTATTTTATTATGAAGAACTTGTAGTCTCTTGTATGTTAATATTCTACATCTGTGTTACCATACCTTACAAGGAAAGCTATTGGAAGGCCATGAGTATGTAAACATTATTCACATCGAGTCAGTGTGATGAACGAATTAAAATGCACCCCAAAAAGGCTCCTTTCGTGCACTTGAAACACATAATGCTTGCTTCTATATTGTAGATACATTGGTAATAGTTGCGCCTTCAGATGTTTTTGTTCACCGTTTTGTGAACGTGGTATTGCGCACATACACTTTTCAGGTGTAAAAACTCATAGGTGCATGTCAGGACTTGAACCAACGACCTGGACTGAAACTCGGGGTCTTTACGATGGTAGGCCACCATGCTCTTACATCCATTATTATTATTGAACAGGTAACAAAGCGTCATCTTATATTTTTAGTTTTACTTTCTTATTGACGTTTTCAAGGCATTTTTGTTGCAAATAAAGTTTTTGACTTTGACTTTGCGTGGTAATGTCAAAGCCGTTTAATAATAACTGACGCCGACGTGAGGTTTAATAATGGAGAGGAGTCTCTGTGACGCCCATCGCGTTATACCGGCTCCCTGCTAGGGTGACTATGACGAAATTAATCTAATCGTTAATCAGGATAAATAATGAAGCTTAATTTTTATCTAATGTGTTATGAAAAGTGTTAAATATACAAGAGTAGAGGTAGGTCAACTAAAAGATGGCTGGATTGTGTGAAAGATAAGAATAAGTCAACGGTCAAACGGAAGATAAATACTTGTGCCGACCCCACTTAATTTGGGATGAGGGCAGGAAAACTATGAACGATCCTCGCGACTATCTATAAATAACAAAAAAATAGATAAATTGATTATTTACACAAGTTATATTGTGAACATTCTCATTAACTAATATTCACTTAACCCGGCGGAGGGTATTGGTATGCCATAACACAGGTCATCCTAGTTTGGGTACCAATGTTTTTGCAACCAAAAATGAAAAAATATTTACTTAATATTTACATAGCATAAAAGTTACAAGATAATTAATTTATTTATTTATTTATAAGCTTAAAGTACTACTAAACTACCGATAGAGTCGCGGTTGAATTCGAGAGAGACCCCGTGACTCTATCTAGTGCCAATGCAGCGCCAATCTCCTCGTCAGAAGACGAGTGGTTAGACGATGCTCGAGGTACCGTGAAGGAAAGTCGATGGGTTTTTGTCGGTATGCGGGTAGTTAGCTCCTTACATCTACGTTTAACGGAGAGTCCGACATACCCTTTGTTGTCCCGAGCAGAGGGATGCTTTTCCCATCTTAAAAAAAAGGGTCACTAAAACTACGATAAAATTATTATGCTGCGTACACACTAGGTTGTATCCTGTGCTTTCAGACTAGGTTTCAAAATGTCAAATTCAATTATATTAATTAATATCCGTTAAGTTACGACAGCGAGGTCACCGTACATAAACGTGGGAACAGTATGCGTACGCGCAGTCGAACTTCAGCGGGCGTGGCGGCGCAAGTGCTTTGTTTTTCAAATTATTTCCGGGCGTCGTTTAACGAAATTACCAATTTCTACTCCATGACATTGGAGATTAATTGCCATATTGAGAAAAACAAGATTTAATAATATAAAACTATAACAATTTCTGGAAGCAGTAGAACTTATGCCAAGATCCGGGAAATTACTTGCCCCATTTCTGCCGCCAAGCAGTAATTCATTCGCGTTACTGTGTTCCGATTCGAAATAGTCACCCACAACACAGGGAATCCTAGTGTGGGGACGTATGAACAATTATATTACCATTATGGCATAATTTAGTTTTCAACAACGATGAGTTTTTTGTTAATACTTTTTATTCACAATCTAAAATAAACTACGCAAATAAAACATATCATTTTTGAACAATGTAGACATGATTAAAGTTACGTCATTTGTAAGGACCATCTGACATTCGTGCTATTAATTTACATGACAGTCCGAACTGTCCTTTAAAAAAAACAAAGACACCGACGACAAAGAACATAAAATCGATTACAAATCGATTATAATTTGAATCGATTATCCAATAATTCGGCTCCGTGTCACCCGCAACGAATTCACAACCTAAACAACCAAACGAAACAACGAATTTATAATGAAATATTGAAGATATCATTTATATAAATAACATATAGGATTTTTTATCATTAAAATTATATATTCTTTGTTATATAAAAATAAGTATTTAGTATCAGAACGAATTATTATTATTAATTATAATTATTAATTTATTTCAAACTTAAACTACTACTTACGAAATTTCTATGAATATAATAAAGTATTATCTACATATCTATCTATCTATCTATCTATCTGTTTAGTATGAAATACATCGGCCCACATAATTAGATACCTTAGCGACTAACATACATACACTTAAGACTACATATAGCAAATAAAAGGGATGATGAATTTATGAAATCATACATACATAAATCCATACCTCTATCCCGGAAAGCCGAGGCAGATCCTAAGGGGGGACTTTTCGCCATGTGGGTCACACTATCGTGGGAACGTAGACGTGACAAGGGGTGAGCTCATCACCACCATTGCTTTCCCACGAATAACTCAGCTAACACTTTCTTCCAGTTTCACTCCTCAATAACCCAGCAGCCAGGAAAATTCTTATGCCAACGAAATTACCAAGAACAATAACCCGGCAGCCAGGAAAATTTTCGAAATTACCAAGAACACTGGTGAATATCAGAACTAAATCTAGTTCAGCATATTCAGGGATGATCGTCGTTCGTTGAGTGTGGACGCAGCGTAACAAATCGATGCTGTGCCCAACAATAGTATTTCTTCATCAGTGACAAAAACACCGGCCAAAATATGAGATTACGAGGATACGGGCGACTCTGTATAGCGCTTCAGCTACAGGGTGTTGGGTTAAACGTAGACATGGACTAATTATACTCTAAATGTAATATGGATAAAAAACATACGATATTTAAGGGTAGCTTAGTTTTTTATTTATTTATTTGTATGTTCCAAGGAAACAGTGAAATTTTATGCAGTAATAAATACTTAAGCAACACATGACTGGCCTCGCAGCTCAGTTGGTTAGTAACTCTGCCTTCTGCGGTCTAGGTCGTGGGTTCGATTCGCACCCAGGACAAACATTTGTGTGACGCATATAGATGTTTGTTCTGTGTCTGGGTGTTAATATGTGTTATATGTAGTTATTTACAAAAAAAAGTATAGTATTCTATCAGTTGTCTGGTTTCCATAGTACAAGCTAAGCTTAGTTTGGGGCTAGTTGGCGCTGTGTTAATTGTCTACCAATATTTATATAATTATCATATCTGCCTACTTTATATTGGTGGACGATATACCTTATACGCGGAAATGTGTTGACCTACATGGCGGACCTCATCTAAACTCTGTGCTATTGATTTTATTTACACTTACCAATACATAAATCACGGGAAATATAAGTATTCCATAGTATATTAAGATTAAGAAGGAATTTGTATCACAGAATAAAACAACTGTAGCTTATTATAGACAATATTTTATTAAAACCTGACTTACATATTAACTTGAAGATGTTAGGAGCAACCTGTAGTTGGAGGTAGCCCGCCTTAGCCAGCGGGGAGGGCGTTTAAAGAGCTGCTTGCCAGCGGGGTGCGGGGGTGCGGGCGCCGGCGCAACCTTTGAAAGAAAGAAAGAAAGAAAGAAAATAGTTTGTGCCTTTGTTCCTTCACCTTTTTAATTTTACTTTCAATCTGCCTCGCTGGACGGACAGTCCGCCGCGTGATTAGAATTTGTATATGGTGATGATTAAAATAGCGTTCGTCGCAGGGCGTCTTCGGATTAATTGATGGGTATGCTATTAATATTTCAATATCACTGGTCTCATAGCTCAGTTGGTTAGTAACCCTACCTTCTGCGCTGTAGGTCGTGGGTTCGATCCCCACTCAGGACAAACATTTATGTCACATTTGTAACATTGATGTTTGTTCTGTGTCTGGGTGTCAATATGTATTATATGTATGTATTTAAAAAGAAAAGTATTTAAAAATTATATCAGTTGTCTGGTTCCCAAGATACAAGCTATGCTTAGCTTACTTTGGGGCTAGATGGCGCTGTGTAAAATGTCCACAAAAAAAAAACAGCTCTCTGCCTCTACTGAAAAATACCTAACACAATTCGATAGCCAATTTACAGGTTCAGTCAATTAAAAGCGTTTCACGACAACTGTCAAAAGCGGTTAAAAAAACCCTGCGTTACCCGACACCGGGTTCAATTCCCGGTCGGGGCTTTTAACGACCGTGACAGAGTGACAGTTGACAAGTTGACATCGACGTCCGTGCGTCCGAGACGGTTAATTTTGGAGAATGGGCCTTTTCTCAATTGCCGACACGACACGACACCGATTCTTGTCACGATATAGCGACAGCGTGTTGTTTTTGATGTGAAACATCTATAGCCGCACGTAAAACCGATTTCTGGCGTGGCGACGCGTCGCCACGGCATACGTTGCATATTACTTTTACAAAATAATGACGATGTTTCACATCTGCCAGGCGTCCCGTGACGGCTCACATTTTTTTTATGTAATACAGTTACAGAACGAGCCGACTGTCCACCTGGTGTTAAGTGGAACAACCGATGTGACTTGAGTCCTCCCCTACTAGGTATGACGAGACTCAAGTCGCATCATATGCGCCTGTAACTCTGAAACGTGTATGTGTACGGATATCAACCCGAGATGTTTACCTTCATATCCACATTCAAAATGAAAATTTGAGTAGTAGGTATATCGGCGTCATGTAACTGTCGTCTAATGTAAAAACGCCCATTAATAATACATGTCCGTTTCAGCCGTGGGTGGCGGTTGAACAGTTAACGCCGATTTGTGATGTCACATCTTGTTCCTTTTGTGGCGAGTTGCGTGAACCCATAAGAGAACCTGAAAAATAAGGTAAATCTCGGTAATTTTTGGACCTGGCAACACCTATTTATGTTTATCAAAGCATCATAGCCAAGAGAAAGAGCTGACCTGAGATATTAACAACAATGACAACTCATCTATAGAAATCACATGTCATAATCCCAAAAAAAAATATCAATCACAAAACTCCTTTGTAATCGCCCCGTACCGAACTTTAATCAACGTCATTAACCTGCAATAATTGCCGGCTCTAGACGCGACAATGGTCCAGTCACATGTGGGTGTACTCAGGATATTATCATGGGGGCAAAATCTCCTCTAAATCTCTCTAAATTCCACATTCAAGTCTCAGAGTCACGGGCGCATTCAATGCGACTTAGGACTTGTCATACTTAGGTAAGGGAGGATCCAAGTGGTATTGCTTTTTACAGCAGAGGTTATCAGTTAGCACCAGGTGGAACATCTGCTTGTTTCGTAACTGTATAACATAAAAATCTACAAAAATGCATACAAAAAGAGAAAACAATAAGAACACTAGAAGGTACTTACATAAATTGAGTTGGTAGGTATTTAGTGGGGCCAAATAAGTTCTAGTCTCTGCTAGAAAAGCCACATGGAATGTTTCAAGCGATTAACAACATTGCTTCATTAATAATAAAAGGATATGCTTATACTATTATATATTATATTAATACTCTATTTAACAATATTTAAACGCAGATACAGAACAAACATCTATATTCGTCACACAAATGTTTGTCCTGGGTGGGAATCGAACCCACGACCTACAGAAGGCAGAGTTACTACCAACTGAGGCTAGTCAAAATTAACTTAAGATCGTTGTTCTCCTTTTTTCATCACATACGTAAATAAACACTTAAAGTCATAATTGTCCACTTTAAGTGCAGAATAGTTTTTTTATTATAAGAGTTACCCTTTACAATGTATTTACCTGTAATTAGTGTAATCTTCTGCCAGTTTTGCTCTTCGAAATAAAATGTATGCTGATGAAATAAGATGTAAGCTGTGAGACCTGTCAAAATTGTGTAGTACTCGTTTGTATATGAGGGGCACTACCCCATCCGCCCCCCCACCCCCCACCCTAGCTCCGACCCCCGCAGTTTACGAAGCTCCTTCGTGTCCAGTGTCATACATTGTCACAAAAAGTGTACATTTGGAACATCATCGTGGTTGATGAATCGGGCCTTTTGTACATTTGGCGTATCATCTCGGCCCAGGATGTGTGATGTCGGCCCTTTCAAATGGTTCTTAGTTAATGACTCTAGATGTGGGGTTTCATTTGAATGATTGGAATGGGGAGCTAAATTAACGTGCCCTTATCGAAACGTGCCTCACTTCAGGATGGTGGCGAGAAGAGATTTTTTACATGTGATTAAGTTACGGAACGGGCAGATGGCCCACCTAGTCTTAAGGAATAATAATAATAATAGTAGTAATCATATTGGTGGACAATTTACACAGCGCCATCTAGCCCCAAACTAAGCATAGATTGTGCTATTGGAAAAAAAGGACTGATTGAATACTTTTTTGTATATATTAATACCCAGACACACTACAGACATCTATGTTTGTCACACTAATGTTTGCCGTGGGTGGGAATCAAACACACGACCTACAGCGCAGATGGCAGAGTAACTATCTATATGCTGTGAGGCCAGTAACACATACAACATAAAAATTATCAGTAATTAAAACATTAATTGAATGTTTGATTAAACGCAATAAAAAACTTATATGGTGATTCAATTTCCTCAACATTCGTTTCAAAGCGATGAAATTGCAGATTTTTTCACACCAATTTTTCTATTACTGAATTTTTAGTCTTATGGCTCTGAGAATAAAGTAGATTTATGCGCAGGAATGAATACTTACTGTAGGCTCTTTTCTTCTTATATCTCTTTTCGGTTTATTTTGTTTTTTCTGTCACCAAACTGATTCTTCACAGGGTCTTTAACAAAAAACTGTGTAAATCGTCCTTAACCGGAGGTGAAAAAATGGTTGTCATGTTAATTTTGCATGAAATGACTTTTTGATACCCTGACAGTTCCCTAAGAGACTGTTCGTGTAATTGAAAAAATTTGGTGCTGTCATGTTTTTATTTATTTGATAAAGATTACCGAACGAGCAGATGGCCCACCAGGTGTTGTAACTTCTGCCCATAACAAGCAATACCACTTGAGTCCTCCTCCGCTTAACTATAAGACCCAAGTCGAATCGTATGCGCGCTTAACTCTTAGAGGCTGCTTATAAAGCAAATAACTAGTGTAAGTAATAAAGTTAATTATTTATTATAAATCTAATAAGAAAATTTATAAATATTCCTATAAGAAGCGTTTAACATTTAGAGGTTGAATGATGACGCACTCAAGCACCCTGTTCTTATTAGAAACTAGCTGTGCTCGCGGCTTCGCTCGGGTTGAGTTCAGTTTGTGACTTGTGACTACGTGGTCTAGTCGTTTATATCAATGTATGAATTAGTCTCAATAAAAGTAACCAAAGTTACTCAGCTTTCCCATCGGAGATTAGCCGGAAAAACAAACAGACAGATAGAGAAAATTTTGACGCTTTAATATCAAACAAACAAGCACTTCAATTTTATTTATATATATTACTTACGTTTTACCAGTTATTTTTCAAACCAAGCCAAAAGAGATCAATCTCAAAAAAATACAATCTCAGAATCAAAACAGTGATTTCGTTTCCCAGAAATCTCAACACTCCTTTGCCCAAATAACGACCATTCAATGCAGACCCGTCCCAATCAATACATATCCCCAAAACAGTGCATTTGCACGCAACAAAACGAGGGTGGGGGTGTCTGCGTAAACTGGACGTTATTTACAGCCGCATTTTGGAATTAATTGAAGAATTATTGTCGCGGCCTCCTCTAATTAGGCTCTTGGGACATAAAAATACAATAAAATCGAAAAAAATTGCCACGACAACGGCTTTATTGCTCCGTAGATTGGGGTGGGTTTAGGATTTTTAATTATCGTATTGAAATTCGATATTATTTGGTGCTTGCGTCCTGTGACACAAAGAATTAAAGGTTCTTGTACATCTCATACACAAATATCCATACATATGAGTGTCCACAGATAAGATAGTAGCTCTTCCATCTGCGTTGTAGTAGTGGGTTCGATTCCCGGACAAACATTTGTGTAACGAATATAGATGTTTATTCTATGTCTGGGTTTTAATATAGGTATATTATATGTATATATTTACAAAAAGTATACCTATGTATATTCTATCAGTTGTCTGGTTCCCATAGTAGAAGCTATACCTACTTAGTTAAGATAGGTGGCGCTGTGTGAAATATAAATCAGTAAAAATGTTATAAATCTGTCACTCAATTTGCTTAAAGTAAATTTTCAGAGTATGACTTAGAAACCTAGCCATCTTTTTAGCGGAGTCATAAATTAATCTTCATTCGTTGATTTAGTGCTAAGATTAACATTGTGACTAAGTATCTAATAAAAGACAATTAAAGTTGTGCCTGAACTAGGAAATCCTGTGTTAGGATCAAAGGATTTGAATATTACTGACATTTCCAAGACATTTTCTCTATCAGTTATATAGAAATAAGGTGCTTTTTTTTCTTGGCTTAATTGTAAGGCAAATGAAAAAACTGTTACAATTAAATACAACCAATTTTTTTATTTCACTTGTTTGATTTTTTATTGAGTTATTGTTTTTTTTTGTAACCTATTTATGTTATAACTATTTTTTTTTTTTTAAATTCTATTATGTTTTTTCCAGTGTTAAGTGTATCTACACTGTATCTGAATGGAATATATAAATTTGAACTTAATTGAATATCAATTTAAAATAATAATATAAAATAAAACTAGATAAAAGACGTTTTTTTGACAGATAATTGTGTCGTCGCCCGAGGTTGCGTCGCTTCCGGTTCCGTTGGAGCCGCGGGCTATTACCACTTGCGGTTGTGCTCAATTTTGCGTGTTTTGCCTTTTATACCGCGAAATGTTGTGTATTTGTGTCCTGAAGTTGACTTGGATTAGAAAATGGCTATCAAATAAGCCTTACCTAACTAAAAACACACCTGTGGTTGGCGGCAGACTTTCAACTTGAGGGTTGTTACTTTAGTAAGGGTAGGTATTTGGCTACCACGCTTTGGTTTCCTCACGTGTTCAACGCAACTCGCAAGCCCATTTGTATAATTCGAACCCACGACCTTCAGAACAGAAGCCGACGCTTAACTAATACGATAGGTTCTGCTAGTAGATACCAGTCATATTTTCGTTGCCCGACCCGAATTTTGAAGCACAGGCTCCTTCCTCATTCTAATATTTTCGTCTCAGCAAACTCACTAGGTATCGAATTTCAGTTGGTTACTTCAAATCACTAAGCCATCGTTAGGTAGTATTTAAAATAAGAACAAAATATTAATATTATTCAAATAGTCATCAAAGGGTTTAATTTGGCGCTTAACTACAGTCAATGTAAAATCAATTTAATATCGACTATTTACGGTTCAAATTCCAACGTAGTCCGGGCACCTGTTGACCACGTGGTTGCACCGGGCGTTGACCTCGCAATGTCCCGTTGTCACCAGAGTGTCATTGGATGGTGGCGACGCCCGCCATTGGACGAGAGTGTCGCGGGCGGTCGTGCGACATCACCTATTGGCCCAAACTGTCACATAGGGGCGGGCGGGTCTATTTCTATTGAAATTTGAATTCGGAACAGAGTTCTCTATTCAAATTTTTAGGAAATTTGAATTCGGAACAGAGTTCTCTTTTCAAATTTATTCGGATAAGTTTGAAAATAGAATTCTGTTGAGCTCTTATAAACGGTTCAATGTCAATAAAGTTTTATAAATTCATCTCAAACGATGATAAGGAGTAAAACATTTTAACGGTAGGTAAAGATGTTTGATGTAGGTAGTCCAATATACCTACCTACTTTTAATGTTTGCATATGGATTTAATCTGAAATTTATTATACCTATGACTATTTTTATTACCAAAAACATAAGTAGAGACCCGGTCTAAATCCAAGTCAAAGATCGTATCACGAGGATTACCTACC
Source organism: Chesias legatella (assembly GCA_947359385.1). Classification (NCBI taxonomy): domain Eukaryota; kingdom Metazoa; phylum Arthropoda; class Insecta; order Lepidoptera; family Geometridae; genus Chesias; species Chesias legatella. The sequence continues at coordinate 3,149,448 of OX375772.1, forward strand.
TACTCATAAAGAACATTATGTTAGACATACCTACATTTATTAGTATGTTATAGGTAAGTATATGTAGGAGTTATTATTAGGTATCATGTACAAACGCTGCTTAACTCTAAGAGGTGGTATATAATATCTCTGTTTAACTTATACCAAGGTCCAATCCACGACCTAACACAAGTAGGTAATTAATTCAATCAAAATTCTATTAGAAAAGCTTCATTATAACACAACAGTTTCAACCGTTTTTATCAAATTTGAACTTGGAACAGTATTTGTGTGATATTTTTTGTAACGGCAATGTATAACCTAATCGCTTATCTAGAAGTGTGACCCGGGACACGGGGACGGGAGGGTGACGGGGAGGGGAGGGGGAGCTGTATCGATCGCACCCCCCACCCTCCCCACCCGCGCGGCCTCACCGAAATCGCACGTAAAAATAGCGCGAAAAAGACAGTGAAGATTAGAGAGCGCTCCTTCTCATGTTTAGCTGCGTTCGGAATGTATTTTGATATTGGAAGCTATTCCATTTTCAAAATGATGAATAATAAGTTTAAAACTGATTTTTTAAACTAAATTCATTTTCTCTAGGTTAGTTATTTAATATTTTTTCCTATCCTATCTAACAATTTCATACTAAGAACTTTTTGTATAACCATACTTATTGCAATTCAAAAAAAAATCATTTCACAGGTGAAGCTTTTGAATTTAGAATGCTTGACTCAGGGTCTTTGCCTGTCGGTCTCTTCAATTTTTTTATTTAACTAAAGTGACGGCTCTGATTTTAAGTGGTAACTGTCAATAATCCAGATGTTGTCATTGTTTTTTTTATTAATTTAGTATCAATTATTGCTCGTTTGAATATTAAATACTGCCTGATTTTATAAATTCACGGATATGATTTTGCCTGCACGTCGGTTAATCTAGGTCTAACAGGTCTAAGATAAGAGCATAAATGTCATGATCGATCATCACAGCTACCCACCGATTTTTAAAAAGGAAAAAATATTAGAAACTTATATGTAGGTAACCATTTATAATAGATACAATAGGTACCCATTATTTTGGTGTTACCTAATTTAATGATCTATGAAGATCGAATTTGATGAATACTTATCATTAATAGTATTTTAATGTCACCCCTCTATTTTAAGTAGGTAACTACTTGGCTGTGTACTAATTACTTTCCCAGGAACAACAAATCAAAGCGATTTAAACTCTGACTTGAGAATTTAAAGTCGAGAATCAGCATCAGCATCTCCTTCATTGTTGATAACAGAGGACATCCAGTAGCTCTCTGTTACACCGTTGAGAGCTTTAAAATGCAAGAATTCATTTTAAATAATATAAATATAACCTTAATGAAAGACGGATATTAGTTAATGATTAATTCATAATGGGAATCCAGAATATTACTATCTGTATAAGTTTGATCTGACTCTTTGGCCTTTTAGCTCAGTTGGTAGTACCCTGCCTTCTGCGCTGTAGGTCGTGGGTTCGATTCTCACCCGGGACAAACATTTGTGTGACGAACATAGATGCTTGCTCTGTGTCTGGGTCTTCATATATAATATATGTATGTATCTACGAAAAAGTGTATTAATATATGCAGTTGTCTGGTTCCCATGATACAAGCTATGCTTAGCTTACTTTGGGGCTAGATGGCGCTGTGTGAAATGTCCACCAATACCTATTTATTTATTTAATTAAAGTTATATAATTGTAAGCTAAGCTTCAGTCAATTTTGTTTAAATGCCAGAAAATGGACTTTGAAATTACGAATATTTCAATCAATAAAACTCTCATTTGCTTGTCAAATAGGCATTGCGACTAATTTATAATTAGAGTCATTTTAATAAAATGATCAGCAGCCGAGTTCCAAAACACGGTGTGATACGCAACCATGAAAGTGAGATCCGAACCATAAAACCGTCCATCAACCAGATTGGTTCGAGTCTAGGTTGCGACGGTGGCGACGCGGCGGCGACTTGCGGAACTAACCGCGTTAGGCACCCGTCGACGAACACTAATTCGACGGCATTAATAGCCAGTTTTATTGCAAAGAATCTACGAGATTTTATAGGGATTTTTAATGACGTGTTCTGTTTTATTAACGTGTGAGTATATTTTAATTTTGGAATGAGTCATTCCCTGTAACAACGACATTTTTTATTAATACATGCTTTCACTTCACCCCGAAGGGGTAGGCAGAGCTCCAGCGGCCCACTTTTCACCTTGTGGATACATTATCGCGGGAACCTAGACGCGAATGGGAGTGAGCTCGTCGCAGCCCTTGTTTTCTCAGTTACCAACATGAGTGGTCCCGAAGTACGAAGGTAACTAATGTTTGTGTTATATAGTTCCATACATCTGCCTACTCGTCAAACCCTAAAAAATACAAATATCCAGTTATCAAATCCAACTGGAATAAAAAAAGCACACCGTTACAGATGCAATACCGTGCGTCGGAGAGTGGAAATAATGACGGCATCTCAGCATGGTATGAACGACCTATCATAAACAGTTCATAGCTGAATATTCACTCGCAATTCTGGTTTATTAATCTTTACTTGTTCAATTGCATTTTCAAAAGTTCAATTTATGATTTACTAGCTGCGCCCCGCGGTGTTACCCGCGGCGAATAAGTAATCCCACGCGAGTACTTCACATTTCCAGGACCAAAGTAGCATATGTGTTAATCCAAGATATTAGCTATCTCAGTACCAAATTTCATCCAAATCCATTCAGCCGTTTGAGCGTGAAAGAGTAACAAACATCCATACAAACTTTGACGTTTATAATAAATATGTCCCGACTTTAATCTATATCACACCAAGTGATTCAATAAATAAATAAATTAAAGTAATGCCCAGGATACACGAGGCTAGATTCTTTAGCAAACTGATGACAATCCAGTCTTTATTAACACTTAGCGTTTTAGAACTATTATGTGATCTTACGTGGTTTGTTAGACTAGCCTCGTATATTCTAGGCATTATAAGGCTAAAGGCAAAAATAAAATACACATGGGCGCTCTACACTTAATTGTTACTCCGCGCCATACACGTTTTATGGACGCGAACAATAGGTTATTAACAATAAGCAGATGCGTCCAAAAGCCACCTGAGCAGAACGCACGCGTGGCGAGTACTAAATCATAATGTTTAGTAATGACGCTTTATATAGACCCCGGGTTATGCGCTGCTCGAAAATATTGACAGTAATTATTAGAGAAAAAAGGTTTGCGTTTGAAAAAAGAAACTAACCTTAAAACCTCCTTGCATATAATGCTAACATTCTGATAGTGTCCAAAGTCATATTATTAACTCAAATTAAAAAAGGTCAGGAAACAAATAGTGTTTATGTGGCTTATCAAGATTTAACTTCCCTAGACCTGGTTTTAAAAATCAAATTTAGAACTTATAGAAGTCGAGTTGACGACATATCCTGTAATTTAAGCTATTCTTATACCTCGTTCCTATATCATTATCCTTTCAATTTAAATTCAATGATGACACGTAAATAACGTACCCCTTGCGACACAAAAGATCCGTTAGTCGCATTAATAACAACACTATTACTATTTTTTTGTTTGCTGACAACACCGAAAATTTCAAATGTCACGCCTCGTTCATCGCGGCGGCGCGGGAAAATAAACGAGATTCTTTTTTCGAACTGTAGCGCCGGAAAAAAGTTTATTTATGTTACGGATGTGTTTGGAAATGTTCCGTTATATCCTTATTTAATCGAAGGATGGGAACCGATCACCATATTGTGTTGTTTTTTTTGAAACATTTTTCATACCGTTTTGTCATCGAAACGCCGGCCATAATCGAATTCTTGACAAACAATGCAGAATGAAATTGGATTCTTTATTAGTATTTCTTTTATAGTCTCAAAAAAATATATAAATTTTGTTCGTTAAGTTTTTATTTAGCTATGTACCTGTAATTTCACCGGCAACACCTTACAAACCGGAACACATCAATGCGAAACTGCTTGGCGGCAGAAAGTACTTCCCCGAACGCACTTAGCACAAGTTCTACTGCTACTAGGTACTAAGTATGGGAACGCTGTGTATAATTTTAGCAATTTATTGGTTCTACTAATTATTTTAACTTGGAATTCGACTAACATCATCACGCAGTTGATTCTGCCGTTGACAATCGACCGTGGAATGCCTTTAACTGAGATGCATAGAAGTCAGCATTAACAGTTCGTATCACAGAAGTCTTTAGACGGTTGACTCACGCATTCCCAAAGCCGTCGAGGTCCCAAACCGCCCGTGGCCGAAACAAGGCGCATAATTACAGTGATCACATTTACGAATGTAAATGCGTTCGAGTGTACCCCGTCATAAATCATGTTGCGGTCATCTGCCGCCCGCGGCGCTGCCGACGCAGCCGATATCAATACCAGAATTGCAAGACACTCCGTCTATTACATTCCATTCTCTCACACAGTCCTTTGTAATCTGGACAATGTTTCAAATGTGTATCAACGGAACGTATTGTAAGCCGTGCGGTCCTTTTTTAAATCGCGACGGGCGCGCCTGACAGATGTAGTAATGTTGCCATGTGCGTTTGATAGGGTATTTTAATACAAAGATTACATAAATGATTCGGTTACCTTGAAGGATCATCGCAGGCCTAGCAACATTGTTAGGATTATTCCTATGGAGCTACCAATAATAAGATAAAAAAGAATAAGAAAATGCCTTTGTTACTGTTCGTGGCAAAGATTTAATTAAATATTGGAAATGAATAGTCATATTTCATGTATAATATTTATTACGTAACATTTTATGAAATTTGAGACATGCTACTTTGGGCCAAGGAATGGGTGTTTTTTTACGATTCACACATTTTTCCCAAATTGAATTTATTACTAACCTTCCTTGGTAGATGTCCGCTGTAAGTGTCTCATTCGCAAATATAATAAATAAAATTTTCATACTTTTAATGCATATTACCTATAACGATATTTTTTATGACTAAAACTAATAATTTCATCCGCGAAATAAATGAAAAAAATGAAGTCAGTTGATACCAGAGTGATTTCCGTTAGCGCCATTACGTATTTTTTTATACGTTTGAGACTTATTTGCAGTCTGCATTCGAATCGATCACGGTCACCTTCTCGCAACTGTCAGCGTTGGAACTTGTTCGAAAACCGACAACCGACTTCTTGGAATAATTTATGTAATACGAATCAGCGATTGGACAGTCTGTTATGTTTATTTGTTGTTCGGTACAAATATTGCAATTGATTTTAATTAACTTTCCGACATACTTGTAAGTTGAAATATAGATCATAATCAACTCCAAAGTTTAAAAGACATTTTAAAATCTTGGTATATTATTTAGCGTGGTAGCCGATTGATAAGGTCTCAATATTTCATTAAATAATATTTGAACAATTAATTTGAAGGACATCAGTTCAAATCCAGGCGTGCATCGATAAGGTTTACTTTTAAAAAACAAACTCATTGATGTTCACGAAACAATGAATAAAATTTTCACTATAATTAGTTGCTCAAAATATTTGAAATCGTTTTTTTTTGTTGTTTTTCTTAAGTCAGTAATAATTATCACTAATCCACTTATAAACATAACCTATTATTATTTTTTACTATGTATTTTTTATTGTTTCTGTAAATTACAGCCCTTAATTATTCCTTTATTTCTGAACAGAAAAGACTGTCACGAAAAACAATTCATTATGATATTTTTGTTTTATGATTGGTTATTGTTCGCGTAAGAGATTATTTCAAGATTAACCAGTTATTATCTTGACGGTCTAATTCAGGATTAACCAGTTTTTACTAATCGCGGTCAAAATGTCTGTGTGTGATCAGCGCAAAACAATCTAAATGAAAAAAGCAACCTCTGAGTATGCAAAATATTTCAACGACCCTATCTTGAGCTAACCCTTCAACCCTAATAATGAAGGCAGCAATTTTGCTCGCACGCTCTCTATTTCATTCTGCTGTATTCGGGGGCGATTATTGGAGGAAATGTTTGGCCGTGCGATCAAGCGAGAATTACAAAAATGGCCGCCACTTGATTAGAGGCTGAGGTTTTAATTGCATTGGGGATGCATCATGAACCCCTTACACGACAGAAAGATTTTGTGGGGGGGAGTATTTTTTCATACAGTTTACATTCCTCTTTAAAGTAATACATATAACGGAATATAAAAAAATGTGCTTTTCATAAATAATAGAATATATAGTCATTTTCATAATTATATAGTTTCATAAAGTTGCGCTAAACTGTTGTATAAATTCTGAAGTGACATACATTTTATACAAAAGTCATAAGGCCTGATCAAGACCAGACAAGAGACAAGAAACTCCTAAAGATAGGCTACCTTTTTCCTTGCGCGAGCCCGGAATGGACGACATTAAATCAATCAAACATTTTATTTGCATAAAATATCCTTAAATTCGCATTTATTTTCACATACACCCCTTGGCTTCAACGCCCACAATTTTCAAAACAAAAATGATTTACCCGACAATCGTCGCAAACTTTCACAATATCCTTTCCCAAACGGAGAATTGTCGTAAAACTTTAGCAGTTGCAAGTAACGCGCCGTGAAATCACCTGCTAAACCAATTTACCTCACAATGGGGCAATTTGTAGCGACAACGAGCGACGCGCGACGCGCGACGCCCCGCGACACTGATTAATTGCACGCGGTGTCGCGATGTCGCGTACCAGGGCTCGTGTGAAACACGCCTTATGACATACTACAGCGTGTTACAAAATTTTATTTACATTTTGTATTAATCTTAATGTAAATTATACAATAATTTATAAGTCATTTAGACTGGTCCACAGCTCAGTTGGTAGAAACTTTGCCTTTTGCGCGATAACAATAACAACCCACTACAATTGTTGTGTGACAAAATAGATTTTGTTTTTGTCTGTTAGTGTTGTGTGTTTGTGTTTGCAAAAATAAGTATTATATCAGTTGTCTAATTCCCATTATAGAAGCTATGGCTTATTTTGAGGTTAGATGGCGCTGTGAGAAAGGTCCAACAATATTTATTTAATGACGTTTACACATCGCCACCTAGCCCCAAACTAAGCATAGCTTGTACTATGGGAACCAGATGTATAGAATACATGTAATTTTTTTTTGTACCTAAATACATACAAATAATACGTATTAACACCCAGACACAGAACAAACAACTGTTTGGCGGGAATTGAACCCACGATCTACACTGAAGGCAGAGTTACTACCAACTGAGCTGTGAGGCCTGTCAAAAACTAGGTCTTCCCGCATGGCCAACACTATCAGCAACAAAGTTAATGAAAAATTTTTTTTTTTAACAAAAAGTGAACACTCTGTACCCCGCTGGTAATGACACCAGTACAATTGGGGGGATCAACTGTGTGAATGACAACGTGAATTTCCCATCGTATAATGGAATAATACACCTGCCATCAATTACGGGCGTACCTGATACATACGTACATACATGTAAGTATTATGTTTATATGAACTTATTTATAAATTAATCTTTTTCTTATGAGACTGAAGTGACGGGACGAGCTGACGGCCCACCTGATGTTAAGTGGTTACCGCCGCCCATAGACAACAGCAATACCACTCCCAAGTCGTGTTGCGTTGCATCACTTTGAGATGGGGATGATACGTCTCTGCGCCTGTAATTTCACCGGCATCGTAATCATCGTCTTTTTCCTCAGATCTCTTCGATTTCCGTGATTTTATTTAAGCCTGTGCTGAAAATCAGCGTTGGGCATCTTGTGTTCTCAGCACATGCTGAGTACAGAGCTTTTTTCACCAGCAATGTAAGTACACGGCAGCGATCCGTCAAGGCATTTCAATTTTAGTTTTAGCAATTTCTCGTTTTTGACTGGCCCCACAGCTCAGTTGGTAGTATCCCTTCCTTCTGAGTAGGTCGTGGGTTGGATTCCCACCCAGGACAAAAATTTGTTGGAACATAGATTTTTGTTCTATGTCTGGGTGTTTAATATGTATTATATGTATTTACAAAAAAAAGTATTTAAGTATCATAGCAGTTGTCTGGTTCCCATGATATAAGCTATGCTTAGCTCATTTTAGGGCTAGATGGCACTGTGTGTAATGTCCACCAATTTTTTTTTGTAATTTCTCGTAAGCTCATATTCACCAGCTCAGGTCGATCAGCAGAGGATCAGTTAGTTATAACATTCAATAATTCATACTAAGTATGTAGTTACGTCTTGACACTGCTTAAGATAAAATTAACTCACTCATTAAGACGCACGAAAGTTCAAATTTAACTCAGTAAGTTCGTGTAAACTTATCCATTAACTGAAACTTGTCAACAGTAACTGTCGTGCTTGGTACACATATAACGAACGACGTACGAATGTTATTATGCATTCAACATTATAGAAACTTTGTTGATGCCTTTATAGTTCAAATTCTCTGTGGAAAAGCAGTGATATGAGGAAATATCGAATGAATGGATTAAAATTATTAATTGGGTACCATCAAAATACTTTTAAAAGAGATTAAACTAGATACAGGATAGGCTAGGCTTATGGCTGAAAACGATCTATTCCAGACACCATTTTTATTTATTTATAATTTACACTATATTGGGAACAAAGAAAAAACAAGTCAAAATTCACACACACCACAGCGCAGAAGGAAGCGTTACTACCAACTGAGCTATAAGGCCAGTCAAAATGGATTTAAGATCTTTGTTCTCTTTCGTTCATCACATACGTAGGTAAACACTCAAAGTCACAATTATCCACATTAAGTGCAGAATAGTATTTTATTATAAGAGTTACCCTTTACAACGTATTTACCTGTAATTAGTGGGATCATCTGCCAGTTTTGCTCTTCGAAATAAAATATAGTTGACCTTTCTAAAGCATTGCGTGTTGAAAAATCGATTCAATGATAATAACAGTGCGTAATGGCTCAGTGGTGCAGACACCGTGTTTCAATCCGGAGTACGCGGGTTCAAAACCTGACTGGCCTATGATATTTCAATCAAAAATGCAATATATCTTCCCAAAACAAAAAGAGCCTGTTTGAGGTGCATTTTAATCTGCTCACTATACTGGTTCGAAAGAGCTAGTGAAATGAGTTTAGTAGTATCTAACTAATATTATAAACGTGAAAGTATGTATGGATGTTTCTTATGATGAAATTTGGTATCAAGACAGCTTATATCCTGGCTTAACACATAGGCTACTTTGATCCCGGAAAAGTGCAGTTCCCGTGGGATTACTCATTCACCGCGGGTAACATCGCGGGGCGCAGCTAGTCACAATAAAATTTTGCTTAAATAAGAATAAAATTTACCTACCCCACCCTCCATGGCAAGAACAGCCAAAAAACCCCTAAAGTAGTGATTCCATTTTTCGCGAGCACCATTCTTGTACCTCTGTGACATAAACTAAATGTAACATAGTTTTAAGTAATTAGCCTTAAATCTATGTTACATTTAGAGACTACATAAACCTGGAATAATCTATTTCCTACTTCACCTGATATTATGTAAGATTTAGGCCACGATGCTCTTCAGTCAGCTGATTCATTTAAAGCCCGAACACACTGATGAAATATTAACGATATCGCATTGATCAACGCAAATTGTTTAATCGCTCGTTAATTGAATTGCAAACACTTTGGTGAAATGTGTCGGTAATTGTCACCCGGGACCGGAACACAGCTCATTTTGTAAAGCTGGGTCATTAACATAACTAAACAAGATATGTACAACAGATTTACATAAATATATACGAGTATGTGTGCGATGAAACAATATTCTATAATGTTGGAGGGTGCCTGTGACATACGTCCGGGTGAACTTTTATATAAATTAAATTCATTTAATTGGTGATTTCTTTAAGAATATTGGTGGATAATTCACAAAGCGCCATTTAACCCCAAAGCAAAAAAAGCTTTTGAGTAGGTATTATTCGAGTCCAGCATAGCGGGACTTGAGCATATCGGAACTAACCGCATATCTTGTACCACGGGATTTCACAGCCGGTACATGCATAGTGAAATGCTGACAGATATGACATCGAATAGCACACACTGGTATACATATCGAGCGTAGTGAACTAGCTTCATTGGATGGCCTGTGGCTACTGACGGGACACACGCTCGGGGCTGTCACCTGTTATCGTTGCAATTATGCAAATTTAACGGAAAATTACCGCACACCGAGCCATGTAATCGCACCGGCTCCGTCGCACTCTCGTGTTTATTTTCTTGTTACAACCTTCACTTAGTGTGTGCGCGGCCTAATCGAGGCACTTTATGATTGTATAATGATTTTTTGGGCGGTTATGACACGGTGTTAATTGTTTTTTGGAAAAATGTATATTATTTGTTTTTGATGCGAAATGTAGCGGTTTCAGGTTAATGAGTTCATATGAATAATTATCTGACAGATGAAATCAGATAACCCCTTAAAATGTGATGTATACCTAGCAGTATTAAGTGCATGAAATGAGCCTCATTGAGGCGCACTTAAATCATTTCACGACACTGGCTCGAGGAAGCCAGTGACACGAACAAGTAGTAATAGTAGGAGTAAAAGGAGCACTATTTTGCACACAGCTAAAATAACTATTATTTATTTAATATACTTTTTTATTATAACATAACTCACCTCACACCTTTAACACAAACTATCATATATTTATAGCTACGTTTCCTGAAAAATGCGTCTAAGTTATGTTAAAATGTCTGATTCACTAGGAAACATGTTGCTTCCTAAGTTGATCAACTTTAGTTGCTGTTCTTGATTTGCATAGATTTTTATATTTTTATACCAAAATATCTTTTTTTTTGTCCATCAGTCTGTTTGTCCCTAAAACCAGTTTATGATGATAATTATGCATAAATCTATACAAATCAATAAAATTGGAGTGTCTGTTTGTAATATTAAAATAACCGCTTTTTACCAAGTAAAAATATGGATGTATACACCAAAACATTTTTTTTTTTCAGTTTTTGTCTGTCTCTCTGTCTGTTCGTTCCGGCTAATCTCCGAAACGGCTGGACCGATTTTGACGGGACTTTCACTGGCAGATAGCTGATGAAACAAGGAGTAACTTAGGCTACTTTTCCGAGGGGTAAAATAAGGGTGCGTGATAAAAACGAATTCCACGCGGACGAAGTCGCGGGCAACAGCTAGTTTGTAATAAAATATGAATTCGTAAGTTCCAACCGCACTGAGCATTCAGGGTTTACCGCACGAGCGACAACATGTGACAAGCTGCGCCGACCACACAACACAATATCGACCAAATGACGTCGCCAACAACCGAATTTCGACCACTAATTGCTCACCGCTGTTTGAATTCGACAATTTTCGGCATTATTCGTTAATTCCCGATTGTCGACTCGTACACGCGATTACGAAACGCGATCTCGTTAGCAATATGCTCGATAAGTGCAGAATTTGACGGAACGCTTCCTGTGGGTTTATATAAATTAAATAATAGTCATTATTTAGTTCAATTATTGCAATCAAAAACAGTTGTTTTATTGTAATAATTCAAGACTGCGTTCAAACATTTGAATTTTTGGTGATGGCTCAATTACAAAAAAATTTCTTCCCCAGAAATTAAAAAGAAAGAATATGTACCTAAGACTAATATCAAAGAGATCTTAGCAGATCATAAACGCAATGAAATAAAAAGGTTCAGATTATGTGATGTAATCCTGAATGTAATCACTTGATCTTGATAAGTAGCGATAAAAACAGGATGGAAAAAATCAGACAGTAAATCTAAAATAATATTGCATCGAAGGCTAATTATTAACTCCTTCATCGACTCTGTATTTGAAAGGATACAGGTGTTATAAATTTCGCACTCACAATTCAAAATGGCCGACCTGTGAATCGGTTAATCACAGACTTTTGAATTTGGAACAGCATTCAAACTGTCACTCGCCAGCCGCCATATTGAATCGGAGTTTTTCTGTCCTATGTACACGACCCCTGCACCCATAGCAATTAACCCTTCTCAGTCGGTCGTTCTCAGCCTATTGTTAACCCTTTCTGTTCGAGCTATTGTGTCAAATGTCATCGCTGAAGACTGAATTAAAAGTGGGTGGATGTAGTTTTTGGAGTTCCTCACGCTAGGGCGAAACAGAAATAAATGAACTTTCATTTTGTAGTAGTGAAATTTTAGATGAAGTAATGGTTACCCTAATTTGGAAAAAAAGGAAAAATAACCCGTTCCTATCTGAAAAACTTCTTCAAAATTGTGTGAAAATACTACTTGATTTTATCTTTGCCTGAAAGAAATAAATTTATAATCTAAATCTTATTAGGCTAATTGAGGCTACATACCTCAACAATATTTTTTTAATTAAAATGAACTGTATTAGACAGAGAATATGTAATTATAGACACTGTTTTTTGTTACCATAACAATCATATTAAGTTCAAAAGCCATAAAAATGTTCTCTGAATATTAATGTGTAGCAAATATTTAAACAACTCTTTGTATACGGGATCCTGAACAATTTAAAACCTCACCCTTGACACTTTTTAGTTTTTATTTCTATATCCGACGACGTGGAATAGTTTTAAAATTGCTAGGGTTGTGAGTGGGTAATAACGTGGTTGCTCGTCAAATGACAGCCTTTACAAGCATCATTCGACTTATGGAGTGGACTGTGTAGTTTGAAAACCCTGAAGTGGCAATTTGAATGTATAGCGCTTGTTTGCGTTGTGCTGTGTGTTGCCTGTTTATTGATGTATTTTTATTGGACCTTTGGAAGTAGGTACTTATAGGCAAACTCAGACCTCTGATGACGAAAACGAGGCCAGGTTCGTATCACTAAGTTATTTGATTTGCCAGTACCTAGTATTTAATAAGATATTAATAATGACAGCAGTTGAGTAAAATTTTGCATTATTTAGAGCAGCTACTGCACGTGGCTTTATCTGCGTGGTACCGGAATAAAATGTTGCCTATGTGTTGTTCCATTTAATGATCTAGCTATGCTCAAAAATGCAACAAAATCTGATGAGTAGTTTAGGCGTGAAAGAGAAGGAAGAGTCTACGAAAGAGAGAAATGAAAAGAAAGAGGTAGAGAGAAGATTTGAACAAATCGCATTACTGTTTTAATGAAAAATGACAAGTGAAATCGCTCGCAATATAAGAGGTTTGATCAAATCACTTTCATTCTTTAGGGTAATAATAATAATAATAATATTGGTGGACATTTCACACAGCACCATCTACCCCTAAAATAAGCTAAGTAAATAGCTTATGTCATGGGAACCAGACAACTGATATAATACTTAAACACTTTTTTTGTAAATACATATCAACAACCAGACAAAACGCACATCTACGTTCGTCACACAAGTTTTTGTATTGGGTGGGAATCAAACCCACGACCTACAGCGCAGAAGGCAGGGTTACTACGAACTGAGCTATGAGGCCAGTCAACAGACAGAGTTAAAATTTTAACGTCCTCTGTGAACTGATCATCAATCTTAATCATTTGATCAAATCTCCTTTTTCTTCATCTCCCTGCAACATACACTTACATGAAACACGGTATAAAACAACCAACAAAATGACATCAATTGTACTAACGGCGCGCGGCGCGGCGTTACGTTATAACGACAGCCGCTCGGCTCGATCGCGATCACGCAATGCTCGTGAGCTCGTGTGAACACGCCTTACAATTTATCTGTACGGTTGACAAAAGAAGCTTTTAGTTTTTTCAAATTCAATTCAATTCAATTTTCCAATTTATATTTAACAGTTTTTTTTATCTAACAGGCTTAAAGTTCCTGGAAATCCCTGCCAAGGTGGAGCGATGAATTGCTTATGGTGGCTGGCAGAAAGTGGATGCGGAGACAAAGACAGGGGTCGATGGAGATTACTCGGAGGGGCCTTAGTCTAGCAATGGACTATTATAATGAGTAGTCAGTCCTATTGCAAAAATTTAATTATCAGTGCGTGTGATCCTACAACCTCCTACCATTTTTATTATATAGAAGATTTCAGCTAGCGGCTTGTGTCTTGTCGTACATTGTAGGGGAGGACCCAAGTCGCATCGCTTGTTATGGACCAAGGTTAGCACTTAACATCAGGTGGGCCGTCAGCTCATTCCGGAACAGTATCACATAAAAAAAAATGTGAGCCGTCACGGGAGGCCTGGCAGATGTGAAACATCGACATTATTTTGTAAAAGTAATATGCAACGCATGCCGTGGCGACGCGTCGCCACGCCAGAAATCGGTTTTACGTGCGGCTATAGATGTTTCACATCAAAAAACTATTTTGTTTGGAAAAACTTCAGTCTACCTTCTCCGTAGCCAGTATAGAAGTTTGTGCAAAACATTTTTTGCTGACCCTACTCGAGAGGTTATCCGCAATTGACAGTACATAATTGAAATTATTATTTACAATGATTAAATAACTGAACATAGATACACCAGTGCGTTTGACTGACATGCGTACATTGCCCACCGATTAATGAGTTGCTTAAAATTGTTTAATCATTTACTAGTTTGCTCGTTTTGAAATGACGAACTTTGACTACAAGGTTATTATTATTAAGGCTATTAATTACCTTCTCAAATACCAACTAATAGGAAGCATTTGATGCCATAGTACTACTTATCTACATGGTCACAAAGATTTTCCATTAAAATTCAATTTGGAATTTCAGTCTACAAAACATGTTTTATATTTTTTTCTGTCTGTATGTCTGTCTGTTTGTTCCGGCCAATCACCGAAATAGCTGGAGTGATTTGACCTGACTTTCCCTAGCAAATAGAATAATGTTATTAGGAGTAACTTAGGCTATTTTTATTAAAGTCACAAATCGATAAAAAATACTAAACCACGTGATTACTCTCTTACAAATTGACAAACTGAATTCAACTCTAGAGAAGTACTGCCACCATACTAATTTCTAGCTAGTAATGCGTTCGCGTCACAGTGTTCCGGTTTGAAAGGTGTGGTTGCTGATAAAATTACAGGCATTTGAGACATTCTACCTTCACGTATCAAAGTTATGGGCCCATGTGATGCGACTTGGATTTACCTTACTAGGGGAGGCCCCAAATCGTATTGCTTGTTATGGGCAGAGGTCACCACGTTACACCAAGTGGGCCATCAACTCGTTTCCTTGTTTGTTACTTAACAAAACCATTTTAATTAATCCACAGGTTTTTAAATAAAATACATATCCTACAGTTTTAAATTATCCTAATATCTTTTACAGGAAATGCCCCAATAATATACATCAAAAAAGCAAAAATACGTCTATATTTCCATGGATATTGTGCTATGTACCTTTTAGCAATATCGATCAGGAGCACCCCATTAATTCAAAATCTCTGAACCCCGCCGTCTCAGCATAATTTCGGATGACTAAATATGAATCCTTGCCCAAATAAAGGGATGCGACCCCTGATTTCTATGCAAACATCTCAATTACCGTGGTTATTAAATAGGGGTGATTATTAATCAAGCCGTTTTGTCTCCGCAAATACGGTGCGGCGACGTAGAAGGCTTCCATTTCTATGTCTTCTGTTTTCGTCAAAATTTAATTGTTCATTATTTTGATCGGTTATATTTTAGAAGTATAATTTATGGTAGATGGTATTTATGTAAGTAGGCTGAAAGAAGTTTTTAATTCTTTCAACACACATTATTTTTTATTAATAGCTAAAATGTTTTTGCCCTTATACCTAACATGTTTTGGACACCATGGCTTCGCGCACTCATCACCTTTAAATTACTTGACAAATTAATATATTGGTACAAAACCATGGAGCCGTGACATAGAGAGCCCGAAAACTTATGTCTTTTATAGCAGGCAGTTTCAAAAGTATTCGCTCTTTTACTCCAGGCTTTTCAGAAAACTTGTAAATGTTATTCAGATTCATTTCTACTACGTTAATATTTATCGTATAACTCGCAAATTTCCTCGTTTTATCTAAAGACATTAGAGAAAGGGGTTTGTTATCACAGCAAGCAGGTGCGATTTCTCAGGAATTTCGTTTTACTCACTCGTGTAAAGGCTTCAGATTTTGTGATTTTGGCAATGTCTGTTTTGTAGGTTACAGTAACAGTCTTAATTTCATAACCTAATTCATTACAAACGTGCATACATACAGTGGTATTTACATTGAATACTATGCACAGATAAACAAAATTTGTGAACCTTGACTGGATCTTAGAGGAATAGATATAACGATTAGATATAAACGATTTTTTATTGTTCTTTTTTGTGTTATAACAGTGCTTTGGAGTTCCTACTGTTATGGTGTTATAATTGATACTGAGTAAATAAATAGATAAATAAAATTAAAAAATTAAGCTGGCCTACAAATTTGTAAATTTGGGAAATATGGGCCAGCGGTCCAGTTATAAAAAAATCTACAAACTAATTATTTTTATATTTAATCCTAATTTGCGTTGAAAATGTAACAAAAGTGTAATCATTGTAAAATATAAGGCCAATGAATTCCTTTTCGTTTCGTTATTTCAATATATAATAGTGTTTCCGTGACCGTAATGGCACTTACGGAAAGGCTACAAAATGGTGCCAACATACTACTATACAATATCATCACTTGTAACATCCCACTTTCATTATCCCTGTCTATTTTACCATGACCTGTCAAATATCTGTATCAACAGGCATTACCATATCAAAAAACCATAGGGTATTAGGCGAAGGGGTCTGGTTTCGATGGTCATTTCTGATATCGGTAGTTGACACGCGAACCGTGAATTATGGCACTTTGTGATGTCTCAAAAACACGGTTCCGCAATCTTTTTGTGATTTATTCTGGAGTTTCATTATCGCGTTATCACATTTTTCCCATGGTAATGTTTTTGCCCTGAGGGTTCAAGATATTCCTGCAGTCATTAAGGTTCGAAAGAAAATGGACTGGTTTGGGAGGCATCCAGGGTACTATTTCTATATATACTATACTGGCCTCATGGCTCAGTTGGTAGTAACCCTGCCTTCTGCGCTGTAGGTCGTGGGTCCGATTCCCACCCAGGACAAACATTAATGTGACATTTGTAACATTGATGTTTGTTCTGTGTCTGGGTGTTAATATGTATTATATGTATGTATTTACAAAAGAAAAATATATAAGTATTATATCAGTTGTCTGGTTCCCATGATACAAGCTATACTTAGCTTACTTTGGGGTTAGATGGCGCTGTGTGAAATGTCCACCAGATATTTATTTATTTCTTTATGTTTATTGTTTTCGTATAGCCTAGAATTGTAATAAGTTGTAGCAAATAAATATTATTTTCTTTCTTCTTTCTTTTCTTTCTACTAGTCGAGTCACTGATTTATAGAACCAATGTGGTGAAAGGAGCGCCTCAGAGAAACTCCTTCCGTGACACATTACATGTCATTTCATTTTTAATTCTGGGATGTATTAGAGCGACCCTATTATTTATGACTTTGGTTGAGTTCCTCTAATTATGTCCACGAGTGTACTAAAATTCGACTCTGGGTTCGTCTATAAACATGTTGCTATATTTATACTTTGTATAGGTACTTCACCCTTTCCCTCAACGTCACCCTTAATTTACAAAACAAATTAGCGAACTCCTTGACGTTATGAAATTTTGATATTGAATAAGATTCCAAATTATCATACTTGATTGGATAAAACCAAATGAAAAATAAAGTAATGGAAGAAAAGTTTTGTAGGAACCCTCAAAGTTTTTGTGAATGCAGTACAAAATCTAAATTTAAACCTGTCAAGTGTGAGTCAGACTCACGGTAAAGTATCTTCCAATAAAAAAGTTTGGAAGGGAACCGTCGAATAATTTAGTTTGTAGAGGCTATTGTATATAGAAGCTTAACACTTAGTGTGATTGTGGTACTAACTAAATCTCTCTGTTGTTTTAACAAGAAATAAATACAGGTCAAACTGAGTCAGACTCGCAGTATAGATTCTTTAAATATTTTGCATGGAACCTTCTTTGGACGAGTGCGATTGGCACTTGGCCGATTAATTGGAAATTTCGTACCAGTACAACCCTACCGACAGCCGTAAACCCTATAAGAAAGTAGACAGTATACCAACTCAGTGTCCTATTATTATCGGTGTGAATACTCTATGAGTTAACGAGGTCATTATACAGGGTGTAGTGCAAATTGCAACCCTCATCGAATTACCTATTAACGGTAGGTATAGCTAGCTCTAGTTAATGACAACTCTTAGGGTTACAGTAATTATTGCAACAACCATCGGTTAGTAAATAATTTAAAGGTATGGCTACTCGTTTGAATTTCTGATAATAGAAGTAAAAATATTTACTTAATAAACATTAAAGCACACATCTTTTTTAAAATTTAATATAATTTGGAATCATTTGAAAATCTGGGTTATTAATTAATTATTTTTTCGTTAAAAATATCATTATGAATGAACTGAAAGGTGTGGTTGCCGGTGAAATTACAGGCACATGAGACATTCCACCTACACGTCTCATAGTTGCGGGCGCATACGATGCGACTTGGGTTTTGTCGTACCTATTAGGGGAGGACCCAAGTCGCATCGGTTGTTATGGGCCGAGGTTACCACTTACCACCAGGTGGGCCGTCGGCTCGTTCTGTAACTACATAACATAAAAATAAAAAAAAAAACTCTTTATAGGTCTTTTAAATTCGCTCTTTACTGACATTACAATTATCTCAATTTATGATTGGTGGACATAATTTTTTACTTTTAATCTTAAATAATTTTATTTACGAAATGTTTTATTATTTTTATGGACATATTACACCGCACCATATAGCCCAAAACTAAGCATAACTATGTGAACTAGATAAATGATAGGATATTTTTTATTGTAAATACATACATATAAATACACAACACCCATGCAGAATACAGGACAAAACTCCTGTTCCCGACATAGATTTTCATCCAGTATTTTTTGTATTTTACCACAAAATTTTGCTTGGGAATCGAACCCATGAACTTACAGCGAAGAATGCAGAGCTACTACCAACTGAGCTGTGAGACCAGCCATAATAGTCACAACATGATCACACGATCATAGAAAAACACACAATCGTGAGAGTACAATCACGTCCATAACTAAATCAACACACAGAGGGACATACGACAGTATTACACATACGATAATTCCCTACCGCTTGTTTTCCTATTATCACAACACGAAAAATGGTGATAACAATATTGTCATTCGCCATCGGAAACACTGCTTTATGATCATAGCAATAGAATTGTTTTTTCCTGCCATTTTAACATAATAACTATTGTCGATTGTCGCAAAGAATGTGACTGTCCGTTTATCACGTACAGAGCCACGACTAAACAGTTCAAATTGATACATAAAAGATTCGATACCCAATAGATTATTGTGTCCTTGTCGCCTTTGTGCTGTTCATGTTTTGTGCGATTGTATTGCATAATATGTGTACATTATCACATTTTTATTTGTTATGTATAAACTTGACTTTTCATTTCATTCATATTCTATTCTATTCGAGTGTGCTGAAAGGATTTTACGTGCACCTGAAAGAAGCGCTTTTCGTGCACTTGACACATGTCTACGAATTTTTTGTTCTAGGACGTGTCGGTTTCCTCACGATGTTTTCCTTCACTGTTTTGAGAAAGTGGTATTGCGGACATAAGACTTAAAATCGAAAAACATATTTCCGCCAAATCCTGAGAAAGGCTGCGGCCGCGTTATATAACCTACAAGTATCCCATAACAAACTGTATCATCGTATTTTAACCCTCCGTGCCGGCCGCTCAAAGCCTCGGATAAAAACTGTTTTAACCCTATAACGGCAGCTTAAGTGCCCAATTAGAGTTGCAGTGTTAAAACGACGCGACGGCGGCGACACTGACACACCGAATTTACACTCCGCTGTACAAAGAACGTATTATGCGTTATGCAACATTATAAAGGTTAGAAGTGGCACTGAAAATGAAAAAAAATACATAACACAGGTATTTATCAATTACACAAAAAGCGCCATTACAAATATGTATTAAAATGTAAAAAAATCATTAAATGGAACTTCGTTTTAATAAACATTTCTACTTAATAATTAAGACAAGAACGTTTATTATTATTTTATTATTATTTATTAATTACTGAGACCTGAGTTTTCACCTTCGGCTCGGAGTTACAGGCACATACGATGAGACTTGGGTCTTGTTTTACTTAGTTAGGGGATGACAATCGTATTGCTCCCTCCCCCCCGGGGTTTCTGTTTTGTCGCGGCGGGAGGCTTAGTAACCGTGGACCTTGCCAACCCACGGAGAAGCTAAAGGAACCTGAGAGGGGCCGCTCCTCGGACTTTGCCTCCAAGCCTCCGAAGGACCTGAATATCGATAACATAAATATTACTCGATATTTTTATATATTTGAGTATTATTTAAGAAAATTAGCCTAATTATTAATTATTATTAGTATTAATGTATATCTGACTAGCCTAAGTTATGTAATATAACAAAATGGTAAAGATATAAATCTATAATCTACTCACAATTAATTTTATCCAGATGTTATAGATTTATAGGTCTACAGCGGCATCACAAGGGAGACTGTCACAAGCCGATGCAAAATGGATCCTTTGTCTGTTGTTGTCCTTTTTAATTCGTGACTTTTATGCGTCAAAGTGATTCACCGGATTTTTACCACTGACCATAAACATCCCATACACAACACAACCCTTATTCAGTACAGTATAGAGTTGAAATTTCCAGATCAAGAGTTAAGAAGTTCAGCGAAGCACTAAAAGCTACAGGAACTTCTTTATTTGAAATGACGAACTGACAAAACAACCCGTAAAAATATCTTGTGAATTTGTGTGAATACAAAGTTGAGATGTTTTCCTTAAATCGAGAGGCAACGACGGACCATTGGTTTCACTTAAATATTGTATCGTTTTTAATGATTTCTTTTATAATAAATGACATTATACGTTATTACTTAAATCCAAATGAAATTATTAATGTATCAAATTATTATGTAGACTATTATTAAGTCTAGTAATAATAATGTAAACACATTCATGCCACAGTTCTAGAAACCCTGTCGTAAGACGCTTGGCATAGACACACAAAATACACAAGTCACATAAATATTTTTCTTAGCTAGGGATTGAATCCCGGACCTTTGATTTGCAGGCAATATTTTTTATTGATTATTTATAGTTGCATTGAACTACAGCTTCGCATGAAGGTAGCAAGACGGTTTGCTGATGCCACACTATGAAAATTCACCTAACTTTTTAGGGTACCGTGATCAAAGGACAGAACCGATTCGCACTTGTCTTATTTACGTTTAAAATTTTACTTACGTTTAAAATGTTATTTACCTAAATAATTCAATCATATCTATATATTTATCTATTACATGTATTTATCTATTTAATATATTTTTCTATAAAATTAAATAATCTTTCAATATTCTTCACCATTTTGATATACGATATGTCAATAGTTCATTATATCCAAAGACCCTTGACCATCGCCAATCACCACCCTCGAGGGGTAGTTATTATTTTTAATCCCTTAATGGCGTCCCAGATTTCATTACGGGGGTTGAACTGATTAAAAGGGTGGGACGTTTTTTTGGGCCAATATTTCGAGGGGCGATTTTATGTCGGACGTGCATTATTTTGATTCATATTGATGAATGTATGTAAAATAATCTCAAATTTCGAGTTAGAAAGTTTTTAACTTATTATGTGTGATTTTCTTATATGTGATGCTTACAAATTTTAGATTCATAGAACACAATGAAATCAATTAAACTATGTAAACACAAAACAGAAAAGATAATCCAGTTTTGGCTAAATGTTAGACTTTAAAGTGTGGCCTATATCAGACTACACTGGTGTAATATTATCGTAAAATAAACATGTTAAATCTTGTTACCATTGACAGCACAGTTGGCAGTAGCATTGCTTTCTGCGCTGTAGGTCGTGGGTTCGATTCCTAACCTGGACATTCAATAGTGTGACGAAAATAAATGTTTGTACTGTGTCTGTGTGTTAATATGTATAAATGTATCTACATATTTATAAAAAAAGTGTAGGTACAAGTATTATTTCAGTTTTCTAGTTCCCGTAGTAGATGCTGTGCTTAATTTCGGGCCTAGATGGCTATGTGAAATGTCCACTTATATTTATTGATTTATTTAATTAATACAGATTAGTTCAGTTTCTAGAATTGTCTTGAGACGACGTTTAGCACAACTGTTATAATCATATATATAATTAATAATATAATAGTATTATTTACCTTCCCCGTCTTTTCTTGAATTTCCACATGTATATATTTATTATTTCCACAAAGACACACATTACTAAACCAAAGTGATGTAATATGTAATAACATAACATACTTGTTTTTTAATTATAGTGTTCTATAATCATGAGAATGACAGATTGCAACAAACATAACAATGTAATATAAATCATAATACTAGATGTACCGCTGTCTTAATTAAGATAATCATTCAATTTCCTGAACATGATTTTTTTTAAACGATGTACCCATATAACGAATGTATGCGATCTCAGTTTGTTTGACTAACATTAAAGGAATACTTCAATTAATCGCTTTTTCTTTACAAGTTCATAATAACTATAAACAGGGATTGTCGTTATTTGCTGCAAAACTGTGCTTTTTCGAAACTGTATTGTCTCAACAACAGGACGTGAGGCAAATCAAAATACATTACTACGAATTTATATACTAAGTAAGTATAGTTTACTAAGAAGAATTTAAGAACTTATATTTGTTTTATATCATCTTCTGTGACTGATGGTTTTAAATTCTTTCAAAAAAGACAGAACGGAAATAACAGACAAAAGACAAAAGCCAATCCATTGATAAATACGTGTCCATGATTACAAATTTATATCTATAAAAATGTTTGATTTCCACTATAAGCTTGTCACTATGTATTAAAACAATTAGCTACCTTTAGGTAATTTTATTTATTACAATGAAAACTGGAGGATAATTTCAGTTTTTGCGCTAACAGACCTGTTTTTAAATTTGTATGCGTTATGTTATTATAACCTTTTTCAGTGACTGGCTAACTCAGATCCTAGCGAACAAATTAACTTTGATCGCTTTGAAGGCAACGCCTTCGTTCACCACTTGTGTACCCGGTGTATCGTACTTTAATGTTAAAATTAAATTGTCTGGTTTAATGAGATAGTTTTCACGAACCGTGTGAACTGTGAGAAATAAATTACAATTTAGTCATAAAATTGCTTTTGTGACACTGTCCCGAGGCATTCTCAAGGAAACAAGCTCATGTTATTTCACGAGTAGGTAACCAACTAGGAAAAATAAAATATTTTTGGTGTAGGAAATGTACAAATCACAAGACTGATGACATGTCAAGCTGAACTTAAAATGTTACAATCCGCACAGCAATAACGAGAAAATGACTGACTTGCCGACAAATATAAGTTACGTAAATTAAAAAAAATCGTCAAAGTTTGCGTTTTTGTGCCGGGTCATCTATTAGCGTGGCCAAGACTGTTTAAAAGCTACCGGAGTTCTCTGGGTCAATGTTGATTGTTGACTTTGTACCTCGAGAAGGGATGAGATGTGTTTGTTTTAGTTTGAGACTGAATACATAATCGAAGATTTACAGATAATAGAAGCCATAACGATGTGAAAATCTAATGACAAGAAAATTACTTAATTGCAGTAATAGTCAAATTCTATTCTTAAAATAAAATTCGAAGTTTTATTATTCGTTTTTATTCTCATTTTAACCAAGCGCTTCCAAAATTTTATATTGGTATCCATACTTTTTATAGGGTCTTTAACTTTTTTTTTACAAAGAAGGTTAAAAGCCAAAATGTCAGGTTAGCGCCACATCGTGGAGGTCCCATCCTGCTACTAATCACTTCAACACACAGTCAACCTTTGCCGCGCCGCGTGTGTGTAAACTCCTTTAAAACTTTTTCCTCCCATGTTAAAAAGTCGTATGTTCATATTGGTGAGAGGGAGATACGACGTTTTACACATCCATTTTTCCAAAGGACTAATGTTGTTTAGACACGGTCGCCTCAGACCACCGTCGAATGTTTGCTGCCTAGCCTCAACAGATTAGTGGCGTGCAAGCTGCTTTTAAAATGAATATAACAATGTTCTCGTAATGTGGAGGGTAAAAGGTAATACTTTATACTTGAGACTTGTGTTAAGAATATCGGGGTGCTTTAGACCACCTATGAAGTATGAAAGATGAATGGGAGAATGAATGAAAATTCTTTATTGTACACCAATAAAATACAGTAAACTACTTAAGAAACACGTACAATGGGCGGTCTTATAGCTAAGAAGCGATCTCTTCCCGACAACCTTTGGATGGATAGGATTTAACAATATATTCATGTTATCTCCCAAATATCTAATTAACTGATGAAACTTTGTGTTTAATGCATGCAAAAGGAGCCTATTTGAGGCGCGCTTTACAGTTTGATACACACATACAGTACTTAGTAGAAGAGTGTTCGATTGTTAATTATGTTCTGCAATATACATCGAGCATCTAAATGCTTTTATAAGGCGGCGCGGGCTCTGTGATAAACTACATCATAATTTGACGTCACTGGCGCCGCTCACGGGTTAAAATTAACCGCGGTTAAGTCACGAGAGGCCGAACGTCACTCGATTGGTCCCAAGTGCGTCACTGACATCATTTCATACATTTAAAGAGTGAATAATACCGCCTTTACACTTGATTTATGAAATATTTTATTTATGTAACATATTAAATAATATTTTATCTTCTTTGGTGGCCTAGTGGTAGGTACAGACTTAAAGTTACAATGAGGTCGCTGATTTAAATGCAGATAAGCAGTGAATTTTTGTCAATTGTAAATCTACTTTCTATATGTAAGTCAATTCAATGGAATAATATGGCAACACTCAAATGTTTTATCTGTATCAACTCTGTTGATATATATAGAGATACAGAGAGTAAGACGGATCACTGCGTCAACCCGTCTGAGTCGAACCGGGATTACATATCAGCCATACAGTCAATGATCAATTACATCGATTGCGTATTTGAAGACGTATATATAAAGGAGCTTTATATTTACAGAATTTTTGAGTGTTTGGATAATTCATAACTTTTAGGATGTTTTCAACTTTTCAGCAACGTTCATTTATTAGTAGTACCCACATAGATATCTACCATAATAATGTTAGGATTTGTTTAAAAATAATTTTAAATTAATTTATTTTACAAGTTTACCTATAATGTAAATAATATTTACAAAATACGATGAATTCTATCGCGCTATCTAAATAACATTTCGAACGATTTATAGATAGCTCCAGTGATCCGATTCTCTAACAGGTGGGTAATTATAATAATATATTAGATTTAATATCACCGTAGAGGCGGTAGGTACATTTAATTGTTACACTCATCGCTTTGAATTTCATACTTTGTTTGATAAGTATCCCTTGATTTAAAAGAAAACTTTGGCTAACCTTAAATATAGCTTAAGACTTAAGAGAAAAAGGTTTTAATAACTGTAATTATAAAGAAAATTTATTTTTAAACTATTGACTGTCTGTTTTATAATAAGCTTCGATAACATGTCTAAATCCATTACAACAACACTCTCCCTTTCAGAAACATAATTTGCAACTAAATCCTTATAATAACCAAACCAACCCTTACACGCCCTCCTCTCGGATGGCAAATAAGGGGCGGGGGTAATGCTATCATTCCCATGACGCGACCCTGCTGAAATTCGAATCATGGACTACGCTGTGTCATCATGGATGATATCATGCAAAATGAACATTTCATTGGTTAATTCATGGTATAAATTTTGTTTTGGCTGTCGGATAATCTTGTCCAGTTACGTGAGATATTATCTTTTGCAACATAAATTAATCTGTATAATTTTTGATTGAAAATGATAGAGAAGATTTGGAAGAAAATATTAGCAGATTTATTATAACATATGGGCGGTGAAAGGGCTTATCACTTGTCTGTAATAGGTTACCTCAATAGTTTCATCCTAGAAATTAAGAATTTAATGTTAAGTTAAAAAAAATCCATAGATTTTGTAAAGAAATTGCTCGAAAACTTAAGTAGATATACATTAAAAATATAAGGTCATGTGTACTTAAAGCAAAGCCTGGTAAACCGCTATCCGACATTCCAATAATATGTCTCATAAATAAGAATATCTTAAGAATCCAAGAAATAGGTCTCTGCTCCTATATAGTATTTAAAAAATTCATCGATTGGCATGGATTTACTCACTCTTATCTTCGTCTCAGCTTGAAAATGAAATATTTGCAGATACCACTCGACTTCCATGCTGGCTGCATCCAATAGCTACTATAGCAGTATAATATACTGTTAATGTATAATATACATATACTTCTATTCAATTCGAGTCACTGGTTTGAGAGAACCAGTGACTCGAAAGTGGTGAAAGGATTTTAAGTGCGCCTTAACCAGGCTCCTTTCGTGCACTCGACACATGACTTCAAATTCTTAGTTCCAGGACATGTCGGTTTCCTCACGATGTTTTCCTTCACCGTTTTGAGGACGTGGTATTGCCGCACATAAATACTTCAACCGAAAAACTCATAGGTGCACATTAGGATTTGAACCGGTGACCTCCAGATTGAAATTCGGGGTCAGTACCAGTAAACCACCTAAGCGTGGTGGTTTATACATAGACTGTCCTAGTACGATGATGATGGCATAACACCATTCAAAATATGCTCACGTTGCACAACATAATCCTCTCGCTAAGTGCACTTGTCAATACGCGTCCACGGGGGCGACGCCGCCCGCGCCGCCGCGCCGCTCCGTATCAATCCCATAACTATAAAGGAGGTAGAAGAGAAACTAAAACCTTATTCAACTAAGCGCTGAACTTTTTCAAACAGGTCTTTACTTTCAGGACGAAAGGTGGTTTCAATTTATATCAAAGTAAGTACATAGTACTGTATATTTTGGTTATTAGTTCAATTAAATGTAACATAAAAAAAACTTATAGTACTGTTCTATACATATAAGTCAATTATTTATAGAATTGACTTATACATTTTTCTAAATATTCAGCCATTAATCTGATTAACTTCTAAATATGAGTTAAAGCAAGTGAACATTTTAGGTAGCAAGCGTTATGGATACCTACTTTATTTGCTTTGTATATATTGAATGTGACAAATTTATAATAAATCAATATTGGTGGACATTTCACCTAGCCCCATAATAAGCATAGCTTGTACTATGGGTACCAGACAACTAACTTACAAAATAGTTATGCACTTTTTGTAAATACATACCTACATTCAAATCATACTAACACCCCAATAAAGAACAAAATTTTATGTTTGTCAACAAATGTTTGTCCAGGGTAGGAATCGAACCTACAACCTACAGCGCAGCAGGCAGAGTTACTGCCAATTGAGCTGTGAGGCCAGTCTTATTAAAACTATTCGCTTCTATAATGTTGTATTGCAGGACTCCGCACTATACCCACTTTCAATCTATTCAAATATCTCTGACAAATTCATAACCCGGTAATAATATCGCCGGCGAACAATGTTATACTGTATTCCGATGCGTGAAGGTATATTTTGCTGATACTCAGTTAGTGCAAATAGTTTGGCAGTTCAGGACAGCCATTTTGTAATCCAAGAGCACTGTGTAAGTGCACTTTGTCAATACAGGGGATAATTACAGCTTCATGTCTGTCAATTCTTATGTACTGCCTGCCTATATTAAAGTCCTAATATCTACTAAAAATTTTCTTTTATTTATTTATTATAATAAATAAATATAGAATTCGTAGAAAACGATAATCATGAACCCATATATGGAGACGATATTAATTACTTGTATTATTTGTAAAAAAAGCAGGAAAAAGTAAACGGATATAGGTTTCAAGTAAATACTAAGTGAAACTTAATTTTGATATCATCTCAAAGAAAGTGGCTTGATTTCATCTCAAAGAAAGTGGCTTAATATCACCTCAAAGAAAGTGATTATCTCTAACCACTTTAGTGAAAGTATTAAAGTGCGCCTCAAAGAGGATCCTTTCTCGTTTGCCATAGGTTCCTCACGGTGTTTTCCTTCACCGTTTTGGTTACGCGAGTTGGTTACAGTTTTAATTATTTTTGCAATTTCCTCCCAAAATAGGAAATATTCTAATTAAATATAAATGCACCTAAATGAGTTATGCAAATGCAAAAGATGGTGGCTCACGATCGAGGGAGCTGGAGGGAGAAAGCTCTTGAACACGACTGCGGACTGCTGTGCATATTTTTTTATGTAGCAATATTACGGAACGAGATGGCCCACCTGGTATTAAGTGGTAACCTCTGCCCATAACAAGCAATCTGACTTGGTTCATCTCCTACCTAGGTACAACGAGACTCAAGCCGCATCGTATGCGCCCATAACTCTGAGACGTGAATGTGAAATGTTTCATGTGCCTGTAATTTCACAGACAACCACACTCTTCAAACCGGAATACAGTAACGTGAATGCGTTAATGCTTGGCGGCAGAAATTGGTATAGAGACAGTACTTCCCCAGACGAAAGCGGCACAAGTGTTACCATACCTGAAAAAAACATCCTAATACTTTTACCTTGTATCAACGAACAAAAACGTTCCATAGCAGCTATTTCTGTTAGTTAACTGTTGTTTACTAATATAAACAATAGATAACTAATAAAAGTAGCTGCTATCATCCAATCGAGCTATCGAAAGACCGTTTACAATGATCTATAGATAGTTAAACTATTTGAAATCAATACAAGTTTTTTATTTCAATATGTTAAATAGGTCACAATATACATAATACGTCACTTATGACACCATCTGAAACTCATCGACGCGTTACTTTAGAGACTAATGTGGATACAGAATCTCGCTCCGCCCCGCTCTACGCCGCGCCGCACCGCGCTCGATGTGAACAACTTCATAGAAACGCATACAAAACTTAGCCGCGGTCGCCGCACCGCGCCTCTCCATGTTTCTTGCTCCTTGTTAGAGAGGCGGTACTGTCAGACAAATAATCCCATTTTAAAATAAATCAACTTCAAATAGTGGACCATTGTGTTATTAAATTCTTAATTTATTAATTCACTTGAGAATGACGCGAGTGCATACTATGAAAATGTGAAAACTTTTAATTAGTTGTTTAACGTAATTAGTGAAAGAAAATCAAATAACTTATATTTCCATAAGCCTGGTGTCAATGGAAGAATAAAGTTAATGTCAAAAAACCCATGGAGGACCTTATGTTTTGAATATTATTGACGTTTTCAAGCTTTTTTTTTATGAATTCTATGGAAATAAAGTTTTTGACTTTGACCGACCTCCAAATCTAATGGATGCGACTACAGTTCTAACCATGCATAAAATGAATTGGATTAGGTACTATTCGATTTACTAAACTAGCCCAAGAATTTCATGGGTTACCACGAGACATAAAAATACTTATACGAAATTTCCATACCGACTAACCTAGTGTTTATTATAAGTGAATCCATTTCTACCGCTCACCGTACTTTCAGTAAGAAGTAACGATTTTATGAAGAGCGTACCTTAACACAAGTTTTGAAGAAAAATCACCTGTTGTTTGGCTAAGTCGTTATTGTAATGTCGGTCGCCATTTGGCCGCCCTTCCCTAATTCTTACATGCATTATTTAATAGGTCCATAAGCGATTTATACTTTGTTACGAAATTAACATTTTGTTTGTTATTCGCCAAGAAAGAGAATATTTTAAAGTATAGATAGATAGGCGAAAATTTATTGATCACCAAATCAAGACAATAACGATCATTAACTATATATAAGAGAGT
Source organism: Chesias legatella (assembly GCA_947359385.1). Classification (NCBI taxonomy): domain Eukaryota; kingdom Metazoa; phylum Arthropoda; class Insecta; order Lepidoptera; family Geometridae; genus Chesias; species Chesias legatella. The sequence goes on from OX375772.1 coordinate 3,179,326, forward strand.
GAAACAACTAGCTATCTTATCGCTACAAAGCGATCTCTTACAGACAACCTTTTCATGAACAAAGAATACTGGACAGTCACGACGATATACATATAGAAAATAGACGGTAATTAAAAAAAATAGTTTTATTTATGCTTTATTATGTAGGTACACGTCCAACCTTTGTACAATTGCCTTTCTCTAGCCCAAAAGGTTTGCTGGAAGAGAAGTCTTATTTGGGTTGAGCTCGCTTTTGCACATGTTACTTTGTCAGCTTTTTGCATTCAATCTATGTTTAATAAAATATAAATAATATATCTCGTGGCGTAACTTAGCGTGATTTATTCTAGAGCTTTTTAATGTAATGTCTGATCGGAACGGCCAGCTATGTGTACCTAGTAATAAGTAGTTCGCGTGTGATCTTATATCGTACATTTTTTGTTCTTTGCATTTACTGCTTACTAAACTTTAAGCTAGCTAGCTACTCTAAAATTCACTCTAGTATTCCTAGTGTTTCCTAAGGCTCTTGTTTTCAAGCAAAGTGTATGCTGAGCGCAGAAGAAATTGTAACTTTTTATAAATTAATTAAAATTATGGTTTTTCAATCCCAGATAAAAATTGCGTTTGACCCTTTTCTCTCCTTTATCTATTATTATCACTTGGCAGGGTATCAATTAGTGGCGTTTAGAAGTTTAACTCCATGTATATCAAGGTAGGTACTAAGACAAAACGCTATGAAATCTGACCCTCGCAACATACGCAATCAAGTCCTCCCAGCAACATTTTAATAAAATTCTTTCAGTATTAATAAAGTTGGGACCAAACGAACAAACACCGTACAGGGCCTATTGTACCCACCATTATGATTTTAACCGAGATAATGCACGGGAAATGACGGCAAAAGAAATTTAATTCGCGTAACGATGAAAGGGTTAGAGGGCCGGGTTGATAAATAAAGGGCCGAGGAGACCCCGGGGATATTACGTCCCTTTTTTGCTCTACATATTGATATTAATGCTCGTGAAATTTTGTCAAAATTGCGCGCAGGGCGTGGACTTTGATTTTTAAAGATTTACGATGACGAAGCTTTTATGGGTGGAACAGAACGGTTTGGACGACCGACGCGACGTAAGTAACCCGTGGGATGTTTTTACAACGCAAAATGACAGAGGATTGTTAAATTTGTTGTAGGTACTTGTATACTTGTAAAAAACAGCTTTGTAAAATGAAAAGTTAATGTGATATTGTTTCTTGTAAATGGGTAGTAAAATTTATTTAATGTAGTTTTAAATAGTGTAGATGCCAAGATAACGATCACAAATTCCAGATAAATATAACCATAAAATACAGCTTCATAGACAAAGATACGAAAGTAGGCTATTTGTATTGGGGCTTTATTGAAGACCAATTTCTTCGTAGTACGATCAAAACTGTTTCATTTCTGAAGCATCGACCCTGTTTTCCATAAAATCTATGTTACGGTACGTAAATTAGTAAAACACCCGCGCACTTTCCTTCAGAAAGTCGGGAACAAACATGTCCGTATCAGATACTTCATTAATATTTACAGTCATCCTGTAATTAAGCTGGTCCCTTTAGAGACGAAGGGTTAAATTTGTTATGAAATTTCTTGAAAATTGTTGGGTGAATTATGAAAATGGGGATTATGATACGCAGCTGTGTACACTTTACCATGACAGTATATATTATATTAGATAATATTTAAGGTGATGCTTGAGAATATTAAGTCGTTTATATATACAATATACATATATATATTATAATTTAAGTATGGAATAAGGGAAAATGAATGTCGCAGAAAAGAGCCACAAAAACGACTTTATTATTAATATAATATTAATACATATATTTTTACTATCTGAACACGAATCTAATCTATTCGCGAAATTAATAAGAAAAAATAACCGTCATAAATTATAGTTACATTTTTTCGTTGCACTAATTGGTTGTTTAAAGTGAAATTCCATAAATGAAACTGAAGTTTGCACTAATTCTTAACAATATTTTGACTTGGAAACCCAACTCGTCTGAGCTTTTTAAGAGGATATGGATAAAGACGTTGTTTGTAAAAATTTGAATTAGGAACATAACTATCAAACATAGCGACATAGGCCAAATTAAAAAAAAACTCACTTCATTGGCTCTATGAAATAAAAAGGTTGCATGTGTTACTGACCAATGAATGAAAAAAGTTTGCATGAGTTTACACTGGCCATTGATATAAAAAAGTTTACATGTGTTCTTCGATATTCGAATTTGAAACATGACGTCTGAGCAGCTTCCCATACATTGACTACCTTATTCACCAATTTCATCACGTCGATGGCTCGTGATTAGAAAGTACGTACGTTATAATAATTAAGTGTTTGCCACACGACTGTGCCTCCTATTGCTTAGTCGTAATGATGATCTCGAGACATCAGACACGTCTTTGAATTTCGGCAGCAATGATAGCGTGAAGGTTTGTACGGTCAGTAGACAAAAAAAATATGATAAATTTTTTAAGACCGTAAAGATCGGCCTGCCTGGTTTAAACAGTCTATCTTCTTATGTGACTTCTTCTTATCTTACCAAAATAAACTAATTGAAGTCGTTGTCACACATATTAGTCAATGAAGGAACACATGAAACTGATCTTATATAACCTCTACCCGTAAATAAATTAGTTTTGAGTCCTCCCCTTCATAGGAAAGGGAAAATTGTTATATTATATTATGCCCTACACCAAGCAAACCATAAAGAGCTTATAATTTCACCGCCGTAATAACCAAGTTTCACCCAAATCAATATTAATGATTTATGAAAAAAAAAAACCTCGATATATTTGCAAACGCTACTTCAGTAGGTACTTACGACAAATTCAAACATAATATTTCACTATCAAATTCACACGATCGCATCTGAGCAACTGTCACGATCTTCGACATACGCAACTTGTCCATTTGTGGCTACGAAACTTTTTTACAAAATAAACTAAAACAAAAATTTTACAAGACTTAACAAACTGACATTAGGATTTTTAATCATTTTGTCTTAATTCTTATAACACAAATGGCAACGTGAAATGCAGTTACACGAACATCTGAGTCCAGAAAATTTATTATACGTGCATATACATATAATAATAATAATATGGGTGGACATTTCACACAGCGCCAACTAGCCACAAAGTAAGCTAAGCATAGCTTGTATCATGGGAACCAGACAACTGATATACTTGTGTACGTTATTTTTTTGTAGATACATACATATTAACACCCAGACACAGACATCTATGTTCGTCACACAAATATGTCTCGGGTGGGAATCGAATCCAAGACCTACAGCGCAGTAGGCTAGGTGAGCTATGAGTTAAGTTCTGAGCTATTATTAGTACTGGGTATAATATTTAAGGGACAGTCCGCCCGTTCCGTGGCCCCGCACACGCCTCACATGTTTAACGCGCTCATTATTTTCAACCCGTAATTTTTATGCACGTATTTCTATGATTAACTGTACTTTCATTTTTAGATTGATTATTAAAATTTCGTTTGTAACTAATTACGGGGCGGTAATTGAGTTATTTATAGGAAGGAGTCTGTGTGGAATGAGATGAAGACACAGAACAAACATCTATGTTCGTCACATAAATGTTTGTCCTGGGTGGGAATCGAAACCACATCCTACAGCGCAGAAGGCAGAGTAACTGCCAACTGAGCCAGTCATTTTTTTATTAAATCTCAATTTGAAATATTCAAAACAAGATTTCACCAGTTACACCAGTTTAGGGGTTTCTTGTCTGTTCTTCCCTGTGGAGGGTCGGATAGGGTTTAAACAGACGTCAAACTTAGCGATAAGTACGCGTGATTTTATGTTTTGAATATTATTGACGTTTCCAAGCCATTTCTTTACGAAGTAACTTTATCACATGAAAAAAATATCAACCGATAGAATACATCTGAATTAAACCCGTTCGGTGTTCTCAATCGAGTGATCTGCAATTACAAGTCGGCGCGAACACTTCAGACAATCACGTTTGCTCCTCCCTCGTTCCCTCGCTTCGTATCGAGATGTGGAGACAGTGCCGCAAGTTATGAGAATCTACTGTAGATGGAAACTTACCGTTCAGTAGAACTATTCAGTGTTGGTCAGTAAAATTGTGCGAAGTCAAAACTCCTTTCAAGAACATATAGAATGGAGGTTTGACTTCCAAGAAAACAGTTCAAGAAAGGAGGTTTAACTTCCAAGAGCATAGTTCTCGAAAGGAGGTTTAACTTCCAAGAATATAGTTGTAGAAAGGAGGTTTAACTTCCAAGAGCATAGTTCTAAAAAGGAGGTTTGACTTCCAAGAGCATAGTTCTAAAAAGGAGGTTTAACTTCCAAGAATATAGTTGTAGAAAGGAGGTTTGACTTCCAATAATAATATTCACGTTTCCAAGCCATTTCTTTATGAATTCTATGGAAATAAAATTTTTGACTTTGACTTTGACTTCAAGAACATATTTCTAGAAAGGAGATTTAACTGCAAACAGTTTTTTATTTTTTCATATGCTCTACAGATACAAAATTAATAAGTTAATATAATATAATATTTGTGGACATTACACAACAATGCAAACGAAAAAAACTCACTCCATCGCAAATAAACGAGAATGATTCCTCGTTATCACGCATTTGGATGACATTTTTTTTTCCACTTATTTTGATTTATAAACCAAAAATACTGAAGCGATTTTGTTGAAACTCCTATGGGATCAATCTGAAATTATATCCTTTCAAATAAAAAATAATTAACTTATCGGTTTATAAATAACCCAGGTAACCAAACATAAAAAATACTACTAGATTGAGAACCTACTCATTATTATGAAGTAGGTTAAAAACGGCCGCTCAACACTTGTTCCGTCCCAAATTCGGCACGCACAATACACCTAATATCATCATTAATGATTGCGGCTAATGCCCAGTGATTAATGATAGGTTTATTGTCTTTAACGAGAGATATCGAACACGATTTCTTAATTCCGTAATTAGACGTGAAGCAAGAGTTTAGGCGAACTGAACTGGATGTGATTGGATTGTGTGAAATCTTGTTTTGAATATTTTAAATTGAGATTAATAAAAAATTACTGGGTCACAGCTCAGTTGATAGTAATCCTGCGTTTAGCGCTGTAGTTCGTGGGTTCAATGCCCACCCAGTACAAACATATGTGATACGAACATAGATGTTTTTTCTGTGCCCAAACAGACTGATAGAATACATTATAATTATATAATTTTTGTAAAACATACACATGAATACATCCTAACATCCAGACAGAACAAACATATCTTCGTCACACAAATATTTATCCTGAGTTGAAATCGAACCCACGACCTACAGCGCAGAAGGCAGAGTTACTACCAACTAGCTGTGAGCACAGTCAACTGACAATACTTATATAATTTATTTCATAATATATGCTTAGCTACGTATGTTTTGGTAATGTGTAATCACACAACATACAGACAAGCAGTCATTGTTCCCGGTGGCGGGTGTAGGTCCGAGGGTTGGCACCGTCAACGCACCCACATCAAATTTTCAGCTGCGCCCGCCCGCCCGCACATAAATCAGGGTGGAAACGTAATGACAACCCTAGATAGTTGGCGAGAAAAGCGTTTTCTATTTTTTTCTTATGAATTTGTATCTATTGACTTTTTGGACGCTCACAGAATTCTCTATTTAATATCTGAATTAAATATTATAAATTAATATTAATAAAATAAATTATACTTGTTTATTTTTATGTTTGTATTTTTATATTTAATACAGTTACCGAACGAGCAGATGGCCCAGAAATGGTCACTTTCGCCCATACTAAATTTAAGTTAGATTTATGTTAAAAATTTGTTTACACATATTGATTGCTATTTTTATGAAGAACACACCTTTATTTAATATTCATTTTTATTTATAATACCTAATATGCATTTGGTTGAAATAGGTATGATACTGTCGCTTACTTCATGATGAAATTATTCAGACTTGAACACAGAATTGATGATTCTTGGTACATAAATGTATTACATTACACACAACACCATCTAGCCCTTAACTAAGAATAGTTAGGAATAATGGAATTAGATAAAAGATAGTTTTTTTTTTAAATACAATCATTTAATGACTTAGGTAGGTAATAGGTATTAACACCCCGACACAGAAAGAGCATAGATATATCTTTGTTACACTAATGTTTGTCCTGAGAGGAATCAAACCCATGACCTACAGCCCCGAAGACAGAATTACCAACTGAGCAGTGAATGCCAGTCCAGCTAAAATAATTTAGGAAAATAAAAAATATCTGCCAATTTTCTATACAACTGTATCAACATCCCAAACAGGGCTCAAAGGATCACATCTGTCTAGTTACATCTGTAGCTAAATATATGTACTCGCGTATCCTTGTATGTGTGTGTAACGACCTACTACCCTCGAATAGGGAGAGTGACCTATTTGTACGGATTTATGGACTTCGGTGGAATATAGAGATAGGCCGTTGCTGACTCTGCGTGAGTCAAAATGAGGAGTAAATAATGTCAGTTATGTCATTGTTACTGTCATTTTGCACTTGACTTTTAAGTTCAATGTCATATTTTTTAAGGACGCCTTAGTTTGCATATATGTATTGCAAGAAAAATATACAACAACTAATTTTCATTAAAGAAGTTCTAATATCCCAATTTTAAGAATAAGTTTCATGCTTGTTGGTTTTTAATATGAAATTGGGTATCTAACATATAACCGTTGCATTGGTTAAATACCTAAGTAAGGCAGGACCTCAGTCGTATTGCTTGTTATGGGCAGAGGCAACTTTATAAAAAAATGTCTGACTGCGTAGCTAATGTCTGACCACTTACATTATTATTCACTTTTATCCACAAACACTCAACTATACTGTAATTCACACAACTTCTAAAGACATCTCGTAATCTCAAGCACTGCACCCGAGGCTACTCGGAACACATCTGCCGTGTCCCTTGGCAGACCCTTAAAAAGTATTATTAATACAACTTACCTCTTTCATAAAAAGATTATTCAATATGACGAAAAGCAAGATGGCGGCTAGGGTGATTTATTTTACCTCTAGGGCTAAAATTTTTCAGCCTTCGAAATATCAGCAGGAATTTTATTTTTAATGTTTTCATAGCTATTTTATTTATTACAATTAAATAAAGTTTGCAATAAAAAAGGAGCTTCATAGAATATTTCCCTACAGCATTATTAACTACTTGATGATTAAGTATGACAAATATCGACTAACATCACCTCACTAAGTTAGTCAATGCATTTCAAGCATAGAATTACATACGAGTATGTTCGTATTTCTTTTGTAACAGTATTTCTCACTTCTGTTAGGTACTTTATTTGCTTCTAGTAGAATGTGATATGAATTGTTAAATGTTTTACTAAAAATTTGTTTTGTAACATAAAAAAATGGATCAGGATTTTGGAGTTTTTCAAGGTAGTTTTTGAAATGCTTTCCTAATAATAAAACGACAACATTTAAATGTTGTCGTATCAAAATGTAATAACATGAGGCGTATGTACTACGCCCGTCCCGGTGACCGCTAAAAGGGACTACACACACCGTATCGTAAAAAAACACACAAAACGTCCTTTTCACCCCCGGGGAAGAGAACAGCTGCGCTTTTGTATAACAATGATACAGCCATGTTATTTCCACCAACCTGGGGCAATCGGCACACTCGGCTACAACCCGACCCAATCAAAAAGTCTCACAACTCGTCGCATTACATACCTCGCGTGGACATTTCCATCCGGTCGGATTGTAAACGATTGCGCAGGCCGTGCGCGATGCCCTTTGTTAAAAGTCACGCTTGATTTGGGGCGAAATTGTCCTTTTTGTTGTTTCATTCCCCGTGATGAGTGTAGAAATCGATGGAATCATCCGACTTCTACACCCAGCTTTAGATATATATCAATTGTAATACATTTTACGCCATACTCACTTAGTATTCTATTCAACGGACGCAGCACAATGGGACAACGTAAATAAAGCGACGTTGCGGTGACATTTTCAATTCAGTTATTTCAAAGCGAGCGCAGCGCTGTGATTGGGCGGCGTTTGGTGACAAATGGGCGACAAATTATAACGGCGGCCAATGGGAGGGCGGAACGAGTTGCGCCCTGAATAATCAGGATGTCATTTCGGTGTCGCGACACTTGTACAAATGTGTAGTACATTGTCGGTAGAACTTTGTTTACATAGATACCTACATGATATACTTTACTTTATATGCAGTATGAATGGATTGTGTAAAGAATCGAATGATGTAGACTTGGATAATTTGTTTATTTCTGAGGTTGCGACTAAAGGTACTTACTTACCTACTAGTAGTACCTACTACTACCCATAGTATCTACTTCGTTACTTTGTTTATTGTACAGGAACCATGTAGCTGGTTTTATCAGTTTTTACTGTATGTACAGTTAGGTACTATCGTTGCTTTATATTAAGGTATAGCTTTCTCGAATTAGTGCGGTAAAAGTATTAAACTGCTCCCTTTCTGGCTCCTTAGGCGCTTGACTTAAAGGACTAGAAACTTGAATTTTTAAATTTTTGGTTCTAGGTCTGAACGGTTATGAACATGTCCTAATTTTACCTATATGATAGATAGATAGATAAGACGTTTATTTGTTTCTACAATCACACACGTACATTTAGTACTAAATAAATTTGTATTCTCTAAAACACTATTTTGTTGGTAAACAGTTTTTGTCCCGGGTAAGAATCGACCCTGCGACCAACAAGTATGCATACCAACTGACCTGTGAGGTCAGTTCGGGCCTTCGGAATTACACCCGTAACATAGCGCGCCATTATTCATTCCGGCGCGCCGTGTACGATGGCGTGACACAGAACAACAAGATTATCCCCAGCACCCAGCACTTTATCGCAACAATTACACGGTGTAATATAACGTGGTTCGATCGACGCCGTGTCGTGGCGATCGACACTAAGATAACACTTCGCACTTAATTTCGTCCCGTAACTAGGTTCGGGGGAAATGGGAGCGATAAAATTGTGTTAACTATTATACATAGATAAGTGGCCTCACATCAGTTGGTAATAACTCTGCCTTCTGCGTTGTAGTTTGTGGGTTCAATTTCCACCCAGGACAAACACTGTGTGAAGAATAGATGTTTGTTCTGTCGGGGTACGTATTACATATACGTATTTACAAAAAAGTAAATTATCCAGTCTGAAAGGAAGAAAAGAAAAAGTTGCCGGTGAAATTACAGGCATAGGACCTACACGTCTCAAAGTTACGGGTGCATATCGAAATGGTTCTTCTCGTACCTAGTAGGGGAGGACCAAAGTCGCACCGGTTGTTATGGGCAGAGTTTACATAGACATAGACATAGACAAAGACATAGACATACATTTATTTACTCAAGTAGCACACAATACATTATAATAACAATTTAGCAGAAGGGAAGGGAAGGGAAGGGTTTACCACTTAACACTAGGTGGGCAGTCGGCTCGCTCCGTAACTGTATCACATAAAAAAAATATACGTTGTCTAGTTCCCATAATACAAGCTACGCTTAGCTTACTTTGGGGCTAGATCGCGCTGTGTGAAATATGCACCAATATATTTATATTTAACTAGCTGCGCCCCACCGTGTTACCCGCGGTGAATAAGTAATCCCACGGGAACACTGCACTTTTCCGGGATCAAAGTAGCCTATGTGTTAATCCAGGATACAAGATATCTTGGTACCAAATTTCATTCAAATCCATTCAGCCGTTTAAGCTTGAAAGACTAACAAACATCCATACAAACTTTCCCGTTAATAATATTAGTAGGATTATCAAGAATTCTACACGTAGTTTCTATAAACAAGTTGGACCCCGCCCTACCCCCAACCACGCATAAAGATCAACGATAGCCGAATGACATTAGTTACTTTGTGTTGACACGAAAATGTGATGATTACCCTCATTATACTGATTGTGTCGGATAGCAGTGGTAAATCGCTTCAGAAAATATAAAATGCCTTGGGAATTTGATTATACGCACTTACGAGCGGGAAGGTAGAAATTTGGGTTGTAGATTTTTTATTATTAAGCTAGTTAGGGGATGGGTGGTTTGTGCTACTAAATAAGGCATAAGAAAACTTCAGTTAATTTTATGATCGCAGGTCACAAAAATATATTTACTACATTAGTTCATTAGAGACATTTCCAATTTGAAAGCAGCCGAGGTTTCACGGGATGAATGGTTTGATCCATACATAGATGGACGCCTTATTCCATGAAAGTGTAGGCAAAGCCTCAGTATTTCCACTTTTCACCTCGTGGGATACAATAGGTAGGTATAGTGGGAATTTTGTATATACCAATATTGACTGAATTTAACTGGCCCCATAGCCTCAGTAGTCAGGTAGTAATGCTGCCTTCTACGCTGTGGGTCGTGGGTTCGATTTCCACCCAAGACAAACATTTGTGTGACGAACATTGATGTTTGTTCTGTGTCTGGGTGTTAATATGTATGTACTTACATAAAAAGGATGTAAGTATGATATCAGTTGTCAGGTTCCCGTGACACAAGCTATGCTTAGCTTACTTTGGAGCTAGATGGCGCTGCTTGAAATGTCCACCAATAAAAGAAAATGCTTTACAATCTCATCTTTAATGAAAATACTTATTTTAGCTTATTTTACTTATTATATTACATATAAATAATATAAGGCTTATTCCACATATGGTTACTCACACGATACCTCCGAATGTTACAAATAGGAAAGTAAGAACAGTCGCTAAACATGCCCAAACATGCACTTCCGTGGGACACTAGCAGCTCAGCTGTAGTGATGGGAAAATTAATCATAACGAACCAGTTTTAGTGTTACACAATAATTTTTTAAGTGAAACATCATAGGCGGCGATTAGATAATCGATAATTGAACGAGAATTGAGAGTAAAATTTTATTGACGCGTCTCGTTTCCGCACATATTGTTACATGAGAGAGAAGAAAGATATGACTTAGAGAGAAATAGAAAGAGAAAGAGAGCTATATATTCCGACGCCACGGAAGTGGAGCGAAAGAGAGCAACATTTTCACGATAAAAAGCGATAGAATAAGATATCTTAAGAATAGTTTAAAAAATCTGACTTCTAATGATAACTTAAAACTACTTATACATACTAATATTTGTAAAATGATGGTCTTATCGCTTAGAAACGATTTGTTTCAGACATTTTATGAATTACTTATAGGTAATATTAGCTTAAAATATATTGGGAAGCAGCAACAAAAAACGATTCTTCAATAGCAAATCGTGTTTTGCGTGTACCCCAGCACTACGCATAGACCGGGGTGTTTGTTTGCACTAACATTACTAACACTTAGTCAGCACATGATGTCCGATCATTAGCGGCGCAGGCGCAGGCGCGGGCGCGGGCGCACAGACGGACAGACATGGCCCATTTAATTATACCATCGTGATGGACGAGTTTGGATCGACTACATTTGTTTAGGTTGTTTAGAGCTTACACTGTGTCGATCATTGAGTCAATGCCATAAAACTGTTACAGTACCAAAAATAGAAAGCTCACTTGAATAAGTTTGTAATTCTACTACTACTCGGTGCTCACTTGAATAAAGTTTGTAATTCTACTACTACTCGGTGCTCACTTGAATAAAGTTTGTAATTCTACTACTACTCGGTGCTCACTTGAATAAAGTTTGTAAATCTACTACTACTCGGTGCTCACATGAATAAAGTTTGTAATTCTACTACTACTCGGTGCTCACTGAATAAAGTTTGTAATTCTACTACTACTCGGTGCTCACTTGAATAAAGTTTGTAATTCTACTACTACTAGGTGCTCACTTGAATAAAGTTTGTAATTCTACTACTACTCGGTGCTCACTTGAATAAAGTTTGTAATTCTACTACTACTCGGAAAACTCATTGAAACAATTCGGGGTTTGAACCGGCGGCGGCGGCCCCCTGATTGAAACAGGGGCAATTTTATAGTTCGCATATCATAGGTATGTTGTTTTATAACGAGTCGTGTTTATTATTGCCATTGAAAACTTTCAGTACTGAAATAATATATTAAGTCCTCAATCACGGGATTTTCCAAATATTGTGGAATATTTCCGTATACAATTTTTTCTTTCTTTTTTTTTCTTTAATCCTCATGGCCATTAAAAAACACAAGCTATATTGAACCCAGATTACATGAAATAAAGTATATTTCACATAAGGTCACCTATTGCTATGGAGTTGAGTGAGACAGCTCTACGGAGTTTTTGGTAATGAGTCATTATTTCACCTCGAGTGCGCTAATGATACGTTTTCAATCGGTCTCAATGTTAAACTTCTTAGAACGTGGAAGGCGTACCGAATAATATGACTTGAAGTACAATGACAAATCTATTGCATTGTCCAACATCCAAATAATATGACGTAACTCATACCCTGCATTTATTGCACCAATATCTACATGTAATTATTTTTTTCATTAGAACGTATGTTAAGTTCGTCCAGGGAACTACCAACATACTCACACTGCCTTTTGCTTGCAATAATTATTTGTTTATTAGTTAAAGAAATACTTTTTTAACAGAATTTACATAGCTTCATTTGGCATTTGGGTTCATATCAAAAAAAGATGATTATTAATACCACATCATCGTTCCCCAGAAATATGTGCTGTTTACCTACAAAGTTTTTCATTACCAGAACTCGTGTTGAATTTGTGTGGGGAAGTACTTCTACCATACTTATTTCTGCTTTAAAGTAGAAGTGCATTCGCATTAGGTACTCTCTAGTGGTCCGGTCGGGTTTGCTGATGCCGGTGCAATTGCAGGCACAACAGACGTTCCATCTTCGTCTTAGTGGCGTGCGCCGCGAGATGCACCTTGTTAAGGGTTGAAGTTAAGGAGTAGGCTTAGCATCAGGTGAGCCATCTGTTGATTTCGTCACTAGACTCACGAAAAACTAAAATTAAGAATTCCGGACATCTTTATATGTAACAACAGGCTCCATCTTATTTTTTCTTGAATAACCGGGAGACAGGTTTGGCTTGTCATAACAGCTTGTGAAGAACATTCCATTTAGATACATCACTTCACAGTTCTCAAAAGTATAATTTTACCACCAACAGCAAACGCTGTAGTTATTCAACACATCTGCCACGTTATCGAAAACAAATAAATATAACAATGTTTATTGTGTCACAAGTTAATTCTTACGGCCGCCATTTCAACTAGATCCCTCTCCCGGCCCGCGGTCCTCAAAAATGTGAAGGTTCCTCAACTTTGTTCAAAAAGGCAGGGTTCAAGTAACGGTGGTGAATTAAGGCCTTGTCATTGCCAGTCGCACGTCATGTGGGACCCATTTGTTGGATAAATAAAGTCGCGGTAACTTCACGACGTCAGCCATATGTTCTGAATAGTTAAAGACTTGCCATTCGTGGAATAAAATGAACAGTTTCAATGAAAAGCGTTGGGTGACACCTTTGTACATGAGCGTACATTGTGTACCATGCCATCTAGATTAAGTATTCTTTAAGTAACATTTTATTTGTGGATATAAATTAAAATTATTTAAAGCCATTCATTGGTGTTTCTTTACGTGTGTATAACGATTACGTACAATGCCATCCACACATTTGTATTTATTCTAGAGTGATTAGTGTCATTTTTGTACATGATTGCAACTATACTTTGACTGGCTACAGCTCAGGTAGTAGGTAATTGTACGCGAAGGTTTAGGCATAACCTAAGAAAGCCACTTTTCACATTATGGGTTACACTATTGTAACGTAGACGTGACAAGGGTTGAGCTTGTCGCCACCATTGTTTTCTCAAGAATAGGTAAATCCACAAAATATTGATGGACATTTCACACAGCGCCATCTAGCCCCAAAGTAAGCTAAGCATAGTTTGTATCATGGGAACCAGACAACTGATATAATGCGTATAGGTATACTTTACATATCAACACCCAGACAAAGAACAAACGCTTATGTTCGTCACAGAAATGTTTATCCTGGGTGGGAATCGAACCCACGATCTACAGCGCAGAAGGCAAGGTTACTACCAACTGAGCTATGAGGTCAGTCAAAGAATTAAGAATAACTCTGCTAAAGTTTTCTTCTAGAAATTACTCAGTAACCCGACAGCCAGGAAAAATCTTATTATCAACAAGTACCACGGGTGACTATTTCAGACTTCAGATTTTTGACTATATCAGTTTTAATTAAACCTGGATAAGTCAAAGTCAAAAGCTTTATTTCCATAGAATTCATAAAGAAATGGCTTGGAAACGTCAATAATATTCAAAACGTAAGGTCACGCGTACTTACGCTAAGTTTGACGCCTGTTCAAACCCTATCCGACCCTCTATGTAGAAGAACAGACAATAAACCCCTAATGGAGGGCTTCCTTTTTTTTCGCGAGCACGATCCTTGTAATAATCTGAGTACCTACTTAGATCTATATTTGAGACTACATAAGATATTACAGGATTTTTTGTGTGTCGTTGAGCAGAGCGACATCAGACCATGGGGATTAATCATTTATATAAGAAAGTCGATAGTCGTCGCAACCCTTGCCCTGATAGTATCCGGGTCACGGAGAGGCGTTTACCCGGGCGGGCCGCCCGATGCCTATCTACACTGCACGGCTATTGTCGCTGCACGTAATATATCTGCCGTTTGCATGCCGCCGCATATTATAGATAACCCTGGGGTATCATGAAACTTGCATATTTTGCAACTTTCATACCGGAAGTTGAAATTTCAACGTAATATCAGATTGTCAGTCGGACGCTTTTCAGCGCTTAGCTTTTTGGGAATACGTTGCGGGCCAAAAGCCTGATGACAAGCGATAACTTCTGCTATCAATAATTTAAGTGCCTAGTATCTCTCTCTCTCTCTCTCTCAAAACCGTAAAGGAAAACATCGTGAGGAAACCGACATGTCCTAGAACCAAAAATTCGAGGACATGTGTCAAGTGCACGAAAAGAGCCTCTTTGAAGAGCCCTTAAATCATTTCACCACACTGGATCGCGAGAACCTTAAATTCGAATAGTAGTAGGTACCTCTGCCCATAACATAAACGTCTTGGGGTCCTTCTTAGTTATCGGAAGACCGCTTCGCATTACCTATTTACGCTCGTAACTTCTATGTTCAAATATTAGTTGAGTCACTTTTTTTTAGGGTGAAGGGGTATCTATTATAAAACCGACTATCGCACTTATAATATTTGTGAGATAATATATGCAATAATTAATTTAAGATTATCAATTGACGTTATTTTAAATACCTATAAAAGCAAAATGGCGTGAAACTAGGCTCTTGCTATAAATTTCAACCCCCCCCCCCCCCACTTTACCCCCCCACGATCGTATCCGTCGCGGCACGCGAAGGCTCGCACTTTGTATACAACTTCCGGCGGCGCGGCGTTTCCGGTGGACAACTCGACCGGAAGTAGGTCGTTCTGCCTCCATGTCACCTTAAGTACGTGTTGTGATTACCCGCGATTTATAGCTTTATGCCGGGTAATTATTTCGTCGTATATAATTTGAATAATGAAGGGCTTAGATTAATCTTTCGCAGTGAATGTATAATAACACTGGTTCATGAGTTGAGTACCTATGGGTAAAGGCGTCATCTTAAGTAATATTCTGGTTGCATAAGGAACGCATCAGATAAATGTTTGCTTGATATAAAAAATGGATATTTTCCTCAGCTACTAAAGTTTCTATTGTAATCTTGCGTCCGAAATACATTTGTTTTTTTAAGTAAAGGGAAAATACTATTATCGAGAAGTAATAAGACGAGTATTCAGCACTTGGGACCACGTTTGTTGGAATACAATCGAAATGTCGACTATTCTATTCTAATAAAGTCACTGGTTCTCTCGAAACAGTGTGGTGAAAGGATTTTAAGTGCGCCTCAAAGAGGTTCTCCTGTCATCAAATATTTTTAAATTTAATTTCCTGTCGGCAAATAAAATTATATAGTCTTTATAATTATAGATAGTATGGATGCAGTTTAATTTTGACCATATCGTAGGTTTCTTAGGATAATTTTGATTTGACACCATTGTATATATTCAATAATCTTTCTTATAACCATTGTGTACCAGGTACCTATTACAAATTAAAAATAAATAGGCACTAAAAATTTATTGTCTTTTTAGCCTATCCACGGCAAACGTGTTTAAATTTACTTAACGGATAAACTATGACAAATCATTTGACTATCTCAAGATTGGTACACCATTACAAAAGATCATTTTCTCACATTAAACCCACTTGTCGAGTCTTCGACCTCTATTCATAACATCGGTGTCCCCACATTATTCACGATTCTAATACCGAGATCAAAACTAAAATGAATCTTAACTATATAAGATTAAGGTTGTTAATAGATTTGTCATTCGTAAAATAGACTTGGGTGTGATGACAGTGCGGTGTTTATAATATAAACAAATTTCGATCGAAAATAGATAGTGTCGTTATCACTTGAAGGCGCTAAACATACGGACTACGCGTGGGCTTGAGATGCGGCACTTTGAGGCCGGATGTTGATTTGCGACTTTGATTTGTGATTCAGCGATCTGTTAGTGTTGGCATCGGCGTAATCTGGTGTTGCAGTCTCGTATTGATGATATTGAAATTTATGATGGAGATAGACAAAGTGATTTTCTTTCAGAAATTAATTTCTCAGTTAAAACATATATTATATAATCTGTGTCTATAATAATAATAATAATAAATATTGGTGGATATTTCCCACAGCGCCATCTAGCCCCAAAGTATCATATCATGGGAACCAGCCAAGCGATATAATACTAAGTAAATACTTTTTGGTGAAACTCACATAAAATACATATTAACACCCAGACACAGAAAAACCATCTTCGTACGTTACACAATTATTTTTCCTGGGTGGGAATCGAATTTACTACCTACGGCGTAGACAGGATTACTACCAACTGAGTTATGAGGCCATTTGGTCCAGATGAATATTAATATATACTACATAATATCATACTATACCATATTTTCTTATGTTTTTACCATATTTATATATTTTTTATTTTTTTTCGAAGCAATTATAACAGCTTGTTTTTACCATTGTGAACCATTATGTCTTCATATTAGTTTCCAAGAGAAAAATTGTAGCTTTCTTTTTGGAGTAAACTAACATTTACATAGTAAATACGAACATAAAAATAAACATTTAAATAGATTGTTCCCTTTGGAACCCACACCGTTTACCACAGATTACTGATCTTTGGTGTTTACGTATTGAATGTTGTGTACCATACCATTATTGTGAGTGTTGCATCAATATACATAAAGGCGCACGTATCGTCTGAGTGTCGGAGGTTGCGACAGTGCGCAACGTCCTGCAAATCTATCTCGGAATAATTAGATGGTTATCTAGTATCCCACACACAGCGCCAACGCGACACGGCGACACGCGGCGCTCGGCTTGGGAAGTTCCCGTAGGAATTTTTAAACCGACACGATTATTTAGGACGAATAACATACGTATAATAAAATACATAAGGGTCCCCCTTTGACTGGCCTCATAGCTCGTGGGTTCGATTACCACCTAGGACAAACATTTGTGTGACGAACATAGCTGTCTCTGTGTCTAGGTGTTAATATGTGTTAAATGTGTTTTTTACAAAAAAGTATGTAAGTATTATATCAGTTGTCTGGTTCCCATGATACAAGCTATACTTAGCTTACTTTGGGGCTAGATGGCGCTGTGTGTAATGTCCACCAATATCTATTTATTTATTTGGTCTACAAAGAAAAGACTTAAGATGTTTGCCTCTTTGCGTCAGATTGTAATTTTAGGTCGTGGCTTCGAATCATAAAACGATTGTGAATTTTTGATGAAAGTATCTGCAACTGCCCTTTGGCATGTTCTAATGCTAGTCTTGCTTAGTTTTGGACAAGATGGCACTGTGTGAAACATCGATAAATATTCATACGCAACCATATGATATCTCATATCTCGTTTCATCTTCAACAAATCGTGTGATGTAAAGACTCTCATTGCGACACATCCATGAGTCAGCCTGTGACTTTCTGGCCGCGTGGGCGGGACAGTGTTGTAATTGTTCATGGTAATTGATATTTATTTTGACATAGATTTTAGATTATGGAGGTGTGAATTTGGATTTGTGTTATTGTTTGCAATTGTTCTAGCTTTGTCTATGGTTTGAATCGTGTAGTTAAAACTTTCTTGAAGTCGACGTTTTTTACATTGGTTTTGTCAGTTTTGTTTGTCGCATTCGATGTACTCAATGAAACCGCACTCTACACTTTTACACTTTCAGTAGCAGAAAATGTTCTAAAATTGTAACAAAACTTCTCAACTTTTATACGTTGATCTGATAAGTTTGCTTGCGCAAAAGATACCGATTAAAGTAAAAAAGTACGACTTTGAATCTTTGAACTTTGGTTTAAAGTTGTACACTTTGAAACCACCCTTATCGTGTAAAAACCATCGCATAGCGCCCGTAACTCTGAGAAATGAAGAAGGAAATTCTCATGTAAATCAATTTTAATTTATTTATAATATTTTTGAATTCTCTTTCTTGGGACAAATAACTCTTTCTTCCTTAGTAGATTTCTTCTTATTAGACAAAAAGCTGTGAGGCCAGTCCAAAGTTAGTCCCTAGTTTTCTCATTGTTCCTTTTAAGGTAAGCGAAATAAATGGCAGTATCTCAACAGCCCTATAATGGATGTAGGCTATTTAAATAAGGCGGGGGTACATATACACATAACGATCACGTACTCACAGCCACGTCAAAGCGAACGGTTACCTGCACGCCACCCTACAATGCTGAATTGTTCAAATATTCAAGGGCTTAGTAATTTAGACACGATATTGTTTCATTATACAGCGACAAGTTGTTTTTTAAGCCATTATTTTTTGCTGTATTCATTAGTTATTTCTATTTGTGTGCTTAATTTCCTCTATCTTTTTTTAATTGCTATTATGCTATTCTTGTCAATGTAAACTTTCATTACTAAGCGCAAACTGCAAACTCGATTCGAGTGAATCATTGAAATGTCCCCTGCTTTTGCGGTTAATATTTAACAAATACTCTGTACCAATAATTAACTCTAATTATAAGGATCATTTCCCAAATAATATTAAATAACTAGTGGTTCGCACCAGACTGACTAATACTATACAATTTTACTAAAAATTTTGGATACCAACTGAAATTAAACTCTGTTGGCCAACTAGCCTACAAAAAATACCTACCTCTGACAGGTTCTCAATATATACCATGAATGTACCATGGTCGTACCATGAACTTCATAAAACATCTTTCGTCCGCAGAAATAGGATTAAAAACGTATTTTCCTTCAATAAAAATATAAAAAAATCTATTTGTGAAACCATCGCCACTTTACAACAGGGGCTCAAGCCACAAAATAAAGGCACCTATCCACCGGTGCGGTGCCGTCCATCATAAACGTCTAATTAACCGGCTCGTTACTACACTGTCATCTCATTTACAATCACTAATGACATGCGTCTCTGACATTTCCCAGAAGTTGACAGCTCTGCCGCAATCAAACCATAAAAGTCGATTGTGTTAATAAAACTGAGACCGATATTTATTACAAGCTTGGAGTACAT
The DNA here is from genome assembly GCA_947359385.1 of Chesias legatella. Taxonomy (NCBI): domain Eukaryota; kingdom Metazoa; phylum Arthropoda; class Insecta; order Lepidoptera; family Geometridae; genus Chesias; species Chesias legatella. The sequence continues at coordinate 3,199,013 of OX375772.1, forward strand.
ATGACCAAGCTATGGACTATGAAATATCTATATCAGCAGGTTTCTCAGGCGGGGATAAAAATTGTAGTCCACATTCAATACAAGACGAATAATCTACGCTACTATTTTTGGTATAGTCACGCCACTTACAAGGAGATAAGTATAAAAATGGCATAGAAATAGTCATAAACCGTAAACTACGTCTATAAGATAATCATTGATCAGACAATAGGATAACTAAGACCTTAAGTCAGACCTACGTCGCACCCGCTGATTCCACCCGGTAGACTTCTCTTTTTTGGTATTCTGCAAATAATTAACTGAGCACCCAGGGTATTATAAATTTTCTACGTATTGTAAGTGGATTTTACTGAAATTAATAAAAGTGCTAAATTTAAACTTTCACTCTCCTTAAATGGTTATTGAACTAGAATATATCAATCTTATTATTCACAGTGCATTACGAAGTTAGCAAGAATGTATTGAAATCTAAAATAAGGTTGACAATTTTTTTTTTAATTTCACGTTTTCTCTGAGATGAGAACGGATATATATTATATTTAATACACGTCATACCATTCACGTTCATACTTTAAATTTGGTTTTGACCTTATAATATAGCTAGGTGTTTATTCCTCCGGCTATAAACCGCTACGCTAAGGGTACTACTGATCAGTGTGACAGGACTCGGAGGAGCAGAGGTCATTTTGAGGTTATATTGTTATTGATTGGGATATTCTTGGCTACCGGCTATGAAAGAGCAATATATTTTTCGATTAGGCGATTGACCACGGTGTAATAATTAAATATTTTACCATCATGATCTGGCTTATGGTCGTGGCACATGGAATTATTTATATATTTCTTTTTGTTGAAAACTTTTTTTACTAAACAAACATACATACAAACATTGCAAATTCTATAAAAGCTTGTAATACAAAAGCAACATAACAGAGTCAGAGATATTTCTGAGATTGGCTGTGCCATAATATATCTTGGAATTCATTTATATGCATTGTATTTCATACTGATTTACAGATATATGAATAAATCATACGATTAACATGTATCGATTACAAATCGATACGAAATCAACATGAATAAATATGTACCTTCTTAAGCCAAAAAAGTGACAAATTATTTAAATATTAGTAGAAATATAAATATAGAATTACTTTTGAAATATATTTTTATCATATTCATATTTTTATTCATCCAATAAAATACATTATGTTAAGAATCAACTATTGTTTACAATCTATGGTAGATTTGACTCAACACTGTTGTATTATTATAGGATATGTATTACTTATTTCTCTTAGTGATAACTTCGGTCCCATTTATGCCTACCAAAGGACCTGACCGAAAAAAGATTTATGGGAGGAATAATCTGTAAATAGTATAAAACAGAGACGCTACCTGGCCCCATAGTTCAGTTGGTGCCTGTACCCTGCCTTCTGCGCTGTAGGTCGTGGGTTCGATTCCTACCCAGGACAAACTTGTTTGTTCTGTGTTTAGGTGTTGATAATGTAGGTATTATATAGATATTATATGTATGTATTTACAAAAAAACAGTATTTATGTATTATATCAGTTGTCTGGGTCCCATGATACAAGCTATTTACTTACTTTGGGCCTAGATGGAGCTGTGTGAATTGTCCACCAATATTATTATATTATTATTATTATCATTATCGTAGTCTGGCTAATCCTCCGCTTATTTTTTCTAAGCCACTCAACGGATTTTGATAAGGTTTCATCATTATAAATAGAGAAATAAGAAAGTTCTATCCGTAGAATTTTTAAACTAATTGAACCCGTGCGAAGCCGGGGCTGGTCGCTAGTCATCAATGATAACAATGCACGAATAGTTGTGTGATGTCTGTGTCACCACTTATGTCCAGTAATATTTTATCTATATCACCATTCACTTCATTCACATGTGGCAGTCATACATTCATTCTTCATACACTCTCTCAGACGTCTTGGTTCGAGATCCATTTCGCACACATTTATTGTAAACGAATGGAACCTTAAAATAAAAACAGTAACTTAATACAGTCTCATTGGTGGAGAAGGACAGGCCAGCATAACGGACTTTCGTTCCATTCAATCACATTCAAATGCTATCGGAATCCAAGGAATTTCAGAGTTCAATACACCGGATAATATCCAATCCAAACAGACTATTTCTGTCGTGTGTTGGCTCAAACGTAAGCTATCTATCCGCGGACACTGATTCCCGTACCGATTCATGTATCGGGAACATGAAATTGTGATGTTCCGTGTTGCACACCATAAGATTATATCGATTGACAGGCCCGACTGTTGAGTTGGTAGTAACTCTGCTGAATTCTTCTGAGCTGTAGGTCGTGGGTTCGATTCCCACCCAGGACAAAAATTTGTGTGAAGAGCATTGATCTTCGTTCTGCGACTGGGTGTTAATATACATTTGTATGTATGTATTAAAAAGTATATATGTCTATCAGTTATCTGGTTCCCACAGTACAAGCTACGCTAAGTTTGGGGCTAGATGGCGATGTGTGAAATGTCCACCAATATTATATATCTTATTAAATGAATCTAGTTTTAATTCGGATAAAGAAACAATAACATGTCACACTAAATGTGATAAAAAATCATATGGGATTTGGTCTCTTATTAACTAAATGTATCAGAAAGTATATGCAATCAAAGGTACTATTGTACAGAGATACTTATATATTACTTACTGCATGCGGAACGCACGCATCCAAAACGCTAATGATTTTAATGGACAGCCTTGAATCTTAATTCTTAAAATAATCAAATCGAAGTTCTCAACACTCCCCCAAGTAGCCGGTTATAATCCATTATCCAAACAATACGGATATAGCTACACGCGGTCACTGCAGTTGACACTGGCTTGACCGCCGTGTAAACACGCGTTATTATCGACGTCATAAACGCAGCGTTTATTAATGCAGTGTGGGTGGTCCCTTAGTGCCTGAGTGTCTGTTTTTAATTTAAGTATGTTCATCTGTAATGGAAATTGGAATAATTTCAGTTTATTTTTTGACAGGCCTAATAGTTCAGTTGGTAGTAACTCTGCCTTCTGCGCTGTAGGTTGTGGGTTTAATTCCCACCCAGGACAATCATTTGTGTGACGAATATAGATGTTTGTTCTGTGTCGTCTGGTGGTCAATATGTATTATTATGTAAGTATTTATAAAAAAAATGTATATAGTTGTCTGGTTCCTATAGTATAACTATGCTGACTTTGGGGCTAGATGGCGCTGTGTGAATTGTCCACCAATATTATTATTATTATTATTATAACATTATAAATATGAGACATTCCACCTTCACGCCTCAGAATAACTCTGAGGCGTGAAGGTGGAATGTCTCATGTGCCTGCAATTTCAATCCCATCCACAACTTTAAAACCAGAGCAGAGTAATGCAAATGCATTATTGCTTGGCGGCAGAAATGGGTATGGTACTTCAGCGAACAAACTTTGCGTAAATTTTATTACTACTGAGTAAATATGATCTATAAGTTCGGGCGAAAAATAACCTAATATTTTTGTATATGGTAACTGAAACAGCAGCAGACAAGTAGTCACAAAATTTGACAATAGCAGCGTGACCAGCTTTGTAAACAAGCGTTATTATCGACGTCATAAAAGCAGCGTTTATGAGTGCAGTGTGGGTGGTCCTTTACAGCGTGAAGTAAATTTTTAGGGAATATTTTCAGCAGAAAACCAGATGGCTAAATAAAAATAAAAATTATGGAGATAATAAGTTAAGTATTGATTATATAGTGGCTATGGCTACGACTTTCAGTCATAATTTTACAATGAGAGAAGCATTTTCGGATGTTACATTTTAACCGACAAAGCAAATACCTACTAACACTTGTTTTTTGTTTTACTCTCTATTGACTAACAGTTCTGTAGAATTCTGTAAATATTACTTTAAAACCTGGTTACATACAAGTTTATTCCAGATTACAATTTTTTTACGTTAAAATAAGGCAATCAAGCTGACGGCCCACCAGATGTTAAGTGGTTACTCTCGCGTACCTATAGACATTTGGGTACAAGTGCGAAGAAACGACTTTACTGAAATAAAATTAAGATATTGAATGTTATTTAGTTAAACTCGAAAACGTAACTATTTGGTTGATTTAAACTTCTGAAAACATTAAACTAATTATTATAACATCTATTACCTTCCAAAACTTTCGAAACTGTGGACATTTTATTTTATTTATTTTATTTTATTTATCAGATCAGATTGACATCTTACGTAATATTTGCTGGTTATTTTCGAGTAAATTCCTCACATATAATTTTTCCTCACTACATTCTTATAGAGAGGATATGTTGTTGAAATTATTTATGACCCCTAGACTCTAACCAGCTTCACTTAACCAGAAACAGCCTCTCAAGTTCGTATTATGAAACAAGGCCTCGGGCCTGATAAAACACAAATTAATGTCTAAATAAGTAGCACAAGACAAATGAACAATGAAGAGGTCCATTAATCAAACGCTGTATGTAACCCTGGAGTTTTTTGAACTAACCAGTAGAGTGACGGTGGAAGAGTAAATCCACGGATTTTGATAACTATCTGAAACTGAGTTCAATTCAATTCTTTGGCTGTTTGTTACTTAGACACACAAACTCTGCAAGTGTCTTATGAGTTTTGTCACAAACGAAAGTACCTGAACCGTCACTGTCACTCGTTTTCGTTTTACTAGTAAGAGACGTTACTTTACGAGCAGATGGTCATGTTTTAAGTGGTAACCTTTGCCCGTAACAAGCAGTCAGTATATATAATTAATATATATTATTATATTATTAATAATCAATAAATAAAGCAAATAAATATATTTTCTTTCTTCTTTCAGTACCACTTGAGTTCCCCATACTGAGGCAGAACTGGATCCAAGTTTCATTATATGCGCCCGTAAGTCTGAGCCGTGAAGGTGGGAAGTCTCAAGTGCCAGAAATTTCACCGGAAACCACACCTTTCAACCGGAATACAGTAACGCGAATGCAACTTTGCGGCAGAGCTGTATGGTGGCTGTACTTCACCGGAGGATTTGGCAAATTTTCTACTGATAACTTAAGTCCATGGCGGCGCCGTTCAATGTCTGGTTTGGGCTTTATGAATTCTATGGAAATAAAGTTTTTGACTTTGACTTTGACTTTTGAATTTGGGCTCTGGCTCTGTAGTAGCAAACAACTTGAAAAGGTTTTTTCCTTTCAGTGACTCAAAACGAGAAAACATCGTATTTTAATTGTTTTATTTTCGACAAACGACATGATATCATGACAGCATATGAAGCCTGCGCCCGCGCCGCGCCCGCCACCCACCGATGCGTTGCCAAATACTTAATTACTTGTCCGCTTCTCTTGTTTCACCGCAACATAGGCGCGCGTGTATCAAACGCATGTAGTTAACATGACGTCGGTAACACAGAATTTTTCAAGTCACAGTTTTGTGATGTGGACCGAGTCACGAATTTTCGTCGAAAACGTGAAGCAAAAAGTTTTGATAACGCAACTAAATGAGGAAGTGTTTTGAATGAATCATCTTTGCTTTAAATTAGTTTTTGAATTATAAATAATTAACAGTAGGTACGTATGTTTGCGTGTAAAATTATGCAAAGTTTAAATTATGCGATTAAATTACTCGTTCATCGTTCTTTGCATTAGTGAAAACTTTATCAAAATCCGTTGCCTGGTTTAGAAGAAATAATCGCAGAAAGAGAGGCAGTTAGCGAATTTGTGTTTTTGTCTATTTATAGAATATATATTTTATAAAAATGTCTAAACTGTTACTGAACCACCCTTCAGACATCTCCAGTCCAACCACTTACCTGTTCGTAACCACAACACAACCGCGTGTTAATAACTATGAAATTGTATTATAAAGTCGTGATTCTAGTCTTCCTGTAGAGTGGCTTACATTACCAGTAAATTACATAGTACATTAAAGATCGAAACAGGACCATTTGTCCGATATACGTCATAGGAGCCTACTGCAGAACCATATGCAAAACTAAACAATCGAATCATTCAATTTTCCACCGTGTTACTTTAGTGTTACGGGATAAAATGACTGAAAGCAAATATTGGAATGCTGAAGACAGTTACTGTAGCAGCGTAAAGATAATAGAAGACGTATTGCAATACGATAAAGATTATTTTCAAATGTAATGTGAAATGATTTGACTGAAAATTCCAGTTTATTTCTTTTAACGGCTGTTTTTCCAATATGTATCTTAGTGGTACGGGATAAGGTTGATAATAGAGTGGGTGGTTGTTAAAGGACATGTGCTTACGCTTGTCGCCGTATCCGCAACGCAATCGCGCCTTGGGTGCTTCACTGTCGGTGTCTCGTGGTTTTCTGATTTAAATGCATGTTTTCTTATCTAAATGTAACTTAATAAAATTGCTGGTTGAGCTAGATATGATAGAAATACAATTTACATGTTGATGGAAAATTATATTTAGACACAATATTCAAAGTCAGAGTCAAAAACATTATTTCCATAGAATTCATATAGAAATGGCTGTGACTATACCAAATTGTACAAATTTCTAATACAAAATTAAATATCAAAAGCACCAAAGTATTTGTAACTTAATTGTACAGTTTTGGCAAATAAATTTTGTATTATATTGATTATGATTGTTAACACATATAGTACCGACATCATTGATATAGATAGATAGATAAAAAAATTATTTCAGCACAAACATAGGAACTAACAGTACAAGAAAAAGCAAACCAATGAAAAAACATTAAAAAAATGACTCCCTATGCGACCTGTGCTGGAAAAGGGGCCCCTTTCAGCACAGGTCACACAGTCACACAGCTCAGCATATATATATGCTGAGAATACTCAGCGCTGATTTTCAGCCAAAAACCTTTACAGCTGACAACTCAAACAAGATCCGGCGGTCTAATACATAACGTAAAAACTAATCGTATAAAAATAATAACACAAAAGATTACTTACTTGCTAAATATTACTAATCTTTTGATATATATACACATATCAAAAATTACTGCATATAACTATGGATCTCGTGACTGAAATAAAGATACTAATAAAATAGTATAGAATAGTAAATATAAATAATATATAAATAGTAAAATAAAATAAAGATAGTATTATTATTATAAAACCCGCCCTATATTGAGTGTGTTGATATCCAGTGTCAGCGACACGAGCTGGCCCCGGGCTTTTGGCATCACTGTCATACACAATGTGCGTTGCTTTCGATAATGTTTGCGAAGTATTTTTTTTTATTTACTTTAATGAATACGAATAATATATTAATTGAAATTGAGAAAGCGTAATTAATAAAATTTTAACAATAAAATCATGAGTCAATAGTCAGTGTCACATAAGATTTAGGTATGTAAGTAACTTTTAGTAGTAGGTACTATGTATGGCAGCAGAAACAGAAAAGAAGATTCTGTATTGATAGAATCTTCTGTAACTTGCTGCCGAACATTTTAGAAATCTTTGTAGCTATATTTGTCATTGGTACGCCATAACACAGGTCATCCTAGTTTGGGTACCAATGTTTTTCCAACCAACAATGTCAGTTTTATTTTTATTTTGTAGGGGATAGAACGAGCTGACGGCCCACCTGATGCTAAGTGGTAACCGCCGCCCATAGACAACAACAGTACGACTCAAGTCCTCTTCACCGAAGTACGAGATGAGTCAAGTCGCATTGCGTTGCGTCCATCAGCCCGAGACGGAGATGTAACGTCTCATGCGCCTGCAATTTTACCGGCACCCCCTTCCACCGGAACACAGCAACACGAGCGCATCACTGCTTGGTGGCAGATTACCAGGTGTGGTGGCAGTACTTCTCCGGGCGAACTTGGTACAATTTCTACTGCTGCCATGAGTTGCTCCTTTCGCACCACCCGGGGGACACGTTTAGGGATTCAATGGGTTATCACCTACGGATGCGAGCAACGTGGGCCCCCAAAAATGTGTATGCTACCTGTGTTATTGCATTTTTATGTTTAGTATTGGTTGTTGTTGAGAATAACATTTCATTTCATATCAAAATTTCATTTCATTCAAATTGGTGCTACTACTATGTGTCACTGGTTCTCTCCAACCAATGTGGTGTAAGGATTAGAGTGCGCTTCAAAGGCGGATTTGAACCAGTGACCTCCGGATGGAAACTCGGGGTCAGTACCACCGGGCCACCACGCTTTCCGTATGCTAAATTGGTAACGTTAGCTAGCATTTATTCGATGTGTACTAGTAGATTATAATAATAATAAATAATAAATATTGGTGGACATTTCACACAGCGCCACCTAGCCCCAAAGTAAGTTAAGCATAGCTTGTATCATGGGAACCAGACAACTGATAGAATACTTATAATTTTTTTTTAATTCATACTTGTATATATCATATTAACATAGAACAAACATCTATATTCGTCACACAAATGTTTGTCTTGGATGGGAATCGAACCCATGACCTACAGCGCAGAAATCAGGGTTACTACCAACTGAGCTGTGAGGCCAGTCGTTATTATAGAAATGGTGTAGAATAATTAAAATAAATTGAATTTTCTATCAATGATTATTTCTGTAGATGGGCGTGTAAGATGGTCGACGCAAGCAATTAATTCGAATTCATCTCCAAAATTAATGTGTTGGCCGTAGATGCGTGTTCGTGGTAGCGAGGTGGTAATTTGTCTGCATTTACTAGTTCGTCTGTCGAGAGGTCACTTGAGTGATTGCGTTGCAAGACACGAGATAATATATAATCACGCCATTTTCTCCGAAAGGGTTTCTCAGAGGGCCACTTTTCACCTTAGCTAGACTTTCTTTTTCTACGAATAACTCACAGAATTATCTTTGACTCTTGAACACTTCACAACTTAGTTGGTTTTGACTGCGTATAAGTATTCCATAAAAAGTTAGTCTTTGACAGGCCTCATAGCTCAGTTGGTAGTAACGCTCCCTTCTGCGCTGTAGGTCGTGGGTTCGATTCCCATCCAGGACAAACATTTGTGTGACGAACATAGCCGTTTGTTATGTGGCTGGGTGTTAATATTTATTATATGTACGTTTTTACAAAAAAAATGTATATAAGTATTATATCAGTTGTCTGGTTCCCATTATACAAGCTACGATTAGCTTACTTTGGGGCTAGATGGCGTTTTGTGACATGTCCATCAATATTAATATTACAATTATTACACTTATCTGGTTACCGTAGTGGGTAAAAGCTATGCATAGTTTGGGGGCTAGATCAGGTTTTAGAGGCTCACTAATATATATGTTATTTATTTATTTAATATTAACCAACACACCAACGAAATTAGACATTTGGTTGGTGTCTTACAATAAGATGAATCTATTGGATTCATTACAATCTCTTCTAACTTGATACCAAATTCAGCATCACGATGCTGTTACACCACGGATATGGATGCCAAACAACTTTTACCGACCTCCGCGTACTCATCTGATACAACCTTATCACAGTACATCTAATGCAACACTTATATGTATGAGCCGGTAATCTGTGAATGTGAAAAACAATTGACAACATATAATTGGGAGAGATATCATTCGACTTTGCTAGTAATAATACTAAGCGTGTTACTAGCTATCCCAAATCAGTGTAGTTTGGATAAGAGTGCACCTCAGAGAGGCTCCTTTCACGGTCTTGACACATGTCTTCGAATTTTTGTGTTTAAGATATGTCAGTTTCCTCATGATGTTTACCTTCCCTCTATGAAAACGTGGTATTTGCGCACATAAAATGACAAAGTCAAAAACTTTATTTCCATAGAATTCATAAAGAAATGGCTTGGAAACGTGAATAATATTCAAAACATAAGGTCACGCGTACTTATCGGTAAGTTAGTCGCCTGTTCAAACCCCTCCGACCCTCCATCGGCAGGAACAGACAGAAAACCCTAAAGGAGGGCTTCCTTTTTGTCCACTAGTATTTATATAATTTATTGGACCTGAAGCTATAATAATAATAATAGTAATAATAATAATAATGGGGAGAACAAGAAAGAAACCCCTAAAGGAAATCATATGGTTGTATCGCCTCTACACTGTTCCAACAATGAATTGTAAAATCAACCCCTTTGACATAACACCACCGCACAATTTTTCAATATCTGAATTTCACCCTCGCAGTTGGCATGTCACAGCAGGCTGATGCCGTCACTGGGGACGTACCACAATATAAACTGCCAACAGTAACACAACTGGATATTCGTCACCAACTATTTAAATCAAACCATGTATTGTGGCAGGTCGGAGGTTAAAATAGTGTCCTCAGCTGCCCTCAATCGGAGGACGCTAGGAAGCTTTATAAGTTGTAGTAGTTTTACAAGATATGAAATCAGAATTTTAATGAAGAGGACTCATGGGTTCTCTTCAGTTTGATTGAAAAATCTCTGTGAAAATTCGGAAATATAACTGGCCTCACTTACTTGGTAGTAAATATATAAATTTTGAGCATAGCTATTTATTATTATGATGAACTACAATACATTTATAGTTTTTTCCAGTATCAACAGTTAGTTTTGGTAATAAAAATATTTTTGTATGACGTCAGAAAAAACAAATATGCTGGTCACACTAATAAATATTTCTCCTGGGTGAGAATCGAACCCACGACCTACAGGCAGAAGGCAATGTTAGTACCAACCGATCTATGTAGTCAAAGGATTAAAGTGCACCTCAATTACTGTAGATTTTTAAATCCTACAGCTTATAAGTTATAATCAACTTACTGTTTAGCATCAGTATTGTGCAGAGACAATAAAAAGTTGAAAATAAAAACGAATGGCGGGGTAAAGTCAAACAATTCTATGATCAATCATGTTCAGGGACAGTAAAGTGAAGATAGAAATGTAGTGAAAATAACATTCTGCATTTTGAAGGACGTGTTTTGTGGTTCAACATTTCCTGACACATATCAATTGTAGAAAGTATTATTGGCCATACTGCTTTAGGATATTTCATTCATATCCTACAGAATTCATATTCTTCGCATTTGTTATGTCATTAGTGCCTGGAAGAAAAGGCTGCTTGGAAGAGATTGCCTTAAGCAAAAAGGCTGTCCATTGTGCTTCAAATTATTTATATTTATATTTGGTGTACAATCAAGATTTTTCTCTCTATCAATTAGGGTGACATTGGTGAGATATTCCATGATCTTTTACGGGCTTCACCAAGATACTGATTGATTGAATGAGAACGTGGTGGCCTAGTGGTACATACCAGTATTATACTTCGAGTTTCAACCCGGAGGTCACTGGTTCAAATCCCGACGTGCACCAATGAGTTTTTCGCTTGAATAATTGATGTGCGCAAAACCACGTTCTTAAAACGGTAAAGGAAAACAACATGTCTTAGAATAAAAAATCGAAGACGTGTCAATTGTGCATGAAAGGAGCCTCTTTGAGGCGCACTTAAATCCTTTCACTACGGTGGGTTGACAGAAGCTTGACTCAAGTAGTCAAGCAAGACATTATCAAGACATGCTACGTATCAAACAGCAGAAGTCGGAAAGGAGTCGTGTTAGTCTAGCCACTGTACTACTGCGACGCAACGCCAGGCACTCAATAACAAATCTTTCTCAGCTCATTAATTTTGTGTCAGTGGCTCGGTATGTAATGAGTTTAAAACTACTAAAGAAGCCTTTCAAAACGTAGGTAATTGCACTATTTGTCTTTAGTATTCGAAACATACCATCTCCCATGTCATGAGGCAATTGTAGACTAAAGTATATTCTCTAAAATTTGCGCAACGTCCGACCAGGCTAGCTGGTCTGTCCACTTGGGGTCTTCGGGTGTTTAGTTACAAGTGGAGGAAATAGTGCCACGGTTCTTTCTTAATTGGTATTAGAATCCGCGCGTGCTATGAGCTGGTGATACGTAGCCCGAATATAGTTAGCTGTTCAACTCCTAAAGTTAATATTCTCAGTTAAAAAAAAAGTTTTTACTCTTTGAAGGCCCAAGTACGAGCTTTTAATGACTACAGTCATGAATTAATTTATTAATTAGATTATATTCATTAGATATTTATATGCATAAAACTATATTGCAAAAGTTGATTGTAGTTTAGGGGGTAAAGCTTTTGAACGAAATAAACTGACGAAACATTACAACGACGAAATTCTACTATATTATTTACATAAATCTTAAAGATAACCCGTTAACATTATTATAATGTTTTATTAATATTTATGATAACCAGCGCTCACTGATAATTAATGAAGCGAACACAAGGTTGAAAGTAAATTTATGTTATATTTATTTGATATTATTAAAATAAAATTCTTTTCTAATAATTTCTAGTTAAGCAATTGTAATTTATAAGTGAAAAATTTGCCTGAAACAACATATTTCAAGTATGAAATGCTCTTGTTGCTAAAACATAATATATGTTACAAAGTGAGCCAGCTACACCCATTTGGGCTGTGCACTCAGTCTCGGTCTGTTTACCAGGTAGGTCGCATCCTTTGAATTAGTGTAATTTATCACTTATTATTGAAGTGTTATTAACAACGATATTTATCTACTGTAATTGTGTATGTCGTTCTTAATGGTCAAAATTTAATATACCAATTATTATTACGTGAGTTTCATAATCATAATGCAGTCAAGGGCGAATTGCTTTGAATTAGATCTAACTTTAATAAATTTATTTACATAATTAGGCAAAATTATTCAGAGAATTACTGAGATCCTCACATTGTTCTTTCCCACTCCTGACTAGTAAATGACACGGAATAGATTGCCTCCGTGTTCTCCTACGAATAGATTTATTTATTGCGACAAAGTCTAGATTTATAGTGTTCTCAGTACGTACCTAGGTAGTGCGGCGCTGGTAGCGCTTGTCGCAATTAGCTACCGCTGTTGGCATCGGAATTGAAGACAAATTGTTTTACAGTTACACGATTGCTACTGGTTTATTGTTAGAATGTAGTAAATATATTATTTATTTTATGTTTACATAAATAGTTTGATTTAACGTTAAAATTTGCAATCAACAGAAACTATCAACCTAATCACAATAATGAAAACAGATTAAAAAAAAATTGCAATCTAAACAGTCTGAAAGACAAAGATATAATACCTCTTAACACGGCAGTGACTGGCAATCTTTCAAAGTTCGAGGGGCAAAAAAGCATTGCGTCGTTTTTTTCCTCTTGAGATATCAATTTGGGGATATTACCGGTTAATCTGTCACTTCTAGAAATGCCCGGGGCCCGTAATCTGTCTCCCCTATTTTTATTTTTCCCGGAAAATCGGGAGTTCCGAGGGAGCGTGATGTCGACAATCTTGTTAATTTATCAATTGTTTGCTTAAGTGGAAGTTAAGGAGGAAAATGCCTTTTTTATCTCTATACACGACAAGGGACGAATTTGTTAAGGGGCTGTATGTATTGAGTTTACTTAATATAACATTATTTTATAATTAATTTATTTAACAAAAATTTGCAAATGTCTTCATGACATCTTTTTTACAAGCTTTGCTGGATTTAAAACTTGTTCAGGAAGGTAACTAGTACAGATTTTTTATAAAACGTAAACCATTAAGAAGTTATCTGGAACCAGAAAAGTTCTCTGGAACCAGTGTGGTGAAAGGATTTTAAGTGCGCCTCAAAGAGGCTCCTTTCGTGCGCTTGAAACTTGTCTTCGAATTTTTTATTCTAGAACATGTCTGTTTCCTCCCTACGTTTTCCTTCACCGTCCTGAGAACGTGGTATAGCCCAAATAAATCTTTGAATCATAATAAAAAGGCCATGATTTTCCACAAACATTCACCTACAATTCGGACATATCTACCGCAAGACAAATGTGTCCAGTAATGCCAGCGGCTACAAAAACCGGGACCGTTTAAAAAGACAAAGTATCACGCTTTTAATCCCCCCTCGCTGAAATCTTTTATCCCGGGGGTTGCACTTTTTTATTACTTTCCCACCCCGTACCCTCGGGCAACACTACGACAGTGTAATTGGTCTATTGTTTTACGTCAGTACTGCTCGTTGCTCTTTGTTGGTTAAGAGTATTGGGTTTGCAAATCGAATACAAAGGTGATTCATCTTTTGTTAATCACTTGTTAATTATTTAGCAATCTATACAAATAAATAAAATTGGAGTGTCTGTTTGTAATATTAAAATAACCGCTTTTTACTAAGTGCATATGGATGTACACACGGTACATATACCAAAACAACATTTTTTTTCAATTTTTGTCTGTCTGTCCGTCTGTTTCTTCCGGCTAATCTCTCAAATGGCTAGACCGATTACGACGGGATTTTCACTGGCAGATAGCTGATGTAACAAGGAGTAACTTAGGCTACTTTTCCGAAGGGTAAAATAGGGGTGCGTAGGGGTAAAATAGGGGTGCGTGATATAACCGAATTCCACGCAGACGAAGTCGCGGGCAACAGCTAGTTTTTACTAAGACTCTAATAGCGACACTTATATTGCGACTTAACTGTCTGTCTATGGGTGCCAATGACTAGGCTCACAGCTCAGCTCAGTTGGTAGTATTGCCTTCTGCGCTGTAGGTCGTGGGCTCGATTCCCACCGAGGAAAAACATTTGATGTGTGCGATGAACATTTATGTTCATCGCACAGTAGTATCACGCATCGGAACACAGTAGGGAGAATGCATCACTATTTGGCGGTATAGCAATGGGTATGGTGGCAGTACTTCCCCGGATGAACTTGGCATTAGTTTTACTGCTACGAAAAGAGTGAATATCTCATGATAACAATTTATTTTGTTCACTGTGCCACCTCCTGAAATTCAAAATATACGAAGGGTTATTTATAAAAAAAAAACAGAATTTAATTAATTAATTTAAAAATCTGTAGCAAACATGAAAAACTAACAAAAGAATTCGAAATACCTCTGATCAATAAACGTGGGCTCAGCATTGTTTTAATACCATCTCGGTAAACATTAAAAAGCTCAATAAAATAATAAATGCCACTCGCAACTTGCTCGTAAGGAGCTTACAAAGGCTTAACTTGTAAAGTGTTGCGAATGCACAGTAGCGCTTCATTCAGTAAGGTAACTCAAAACATTCTTATCAGCGTAGCAGTTTCATTTATTATTCCTTAGTTTCACTGGTCTAACAGCCCGGTAGCACCTAACCCTGCCTTCTACGCGGTAGGTTGTGGGTTTGATTTCCACCCAGGACAAATATTGTGAGACAAACATGTATGTTTGTTTTGTGTCGTGTTAGTACGTATTATATGTATGAATTTAGATAAAAGGTATATAATTATTATATCGGTTGTGTGGTTCCCATGATACAAGCTATGCTTACCTTACTTTGGGTTAAGATGGTGGAGAAACATGCAAGACCTCACTAAAGAAGGTTCTTTTTGTCCCGAGCATAATCCCTGTAACAGTTCAGTTTACTGACACCTCAACTCTACTGTGCCGATGTCTTGATGTATTTTAAGAATTGGGAGGCGCACTGACTGGAATCGGACATTAAAACTCGTAAATAATTCAGACCTGTTTAGGTAGGCTATGCTTAATTAATTTGCTTCGACATAAAATTCATAATCTGATTGATTATAATCCAGTGGTTACAAAATAAAATTGTAATCGCCTCGTTATTAAATCATATTTTGAATATTATCTCCTAATATTTTAGTTTGTCAATTAAATTTTGAAGTCATTTGTATTATAATCATTTGTTTGTTGAGCGTATGTAAGGGTTTTGCGGTGTCTAAAATGTTTATGTTCCATATCCACTATTGTGTCTGGAGGTTGTACTATGGGGTTATGGGGATGAGACAGGTTACTAATAGAATACAAATTATATTTTTTGTGCATACATGGATGAATCTGAATGTTATTTATGTAGTATATTTAGTTTGGGACTACATGGCGCTGTGTGAAATGTCTAACAATATTTATTTATTTATGATTTGAGGCTGTTACATTGTCAGATCGTTAATGCACCGTTCAGTTTACGCGCTAACTATTGTTGTACAATGCATCCGCCACTCACCCCTACACACCCCCACACACCCCCTCACACCCCCTGGACACGCCGATGATCGTGTACAGAACAAAGCTATTGTCTTTTGATAATGTTTGTTGCATAGGGACTTGTGTACGAGTACCGAAAGTACATGAGGAGAGAGAGAGAGAGAGAGAGAGAGAGAGAGAGAGAGAGAGAGAGAATGCGATATCTCTTTACTGTGGCTTAATCGTATGATAATGTTTTCTTACTAATAATAAAGCTATTGCAATACTACTATTATTGACTTGAAACCAGTGAAGATTTTACAAATTAACTAGTAATAGTAATTAATTAGTATTTTTTATTTAACTTACGAGTCTAGTAATCCATACTACAACTATATGAACCAAAATTATTTTTATTTATCACCCAAAATCCATTATCACATGCCCTTTAGGTATATTTTTATTAAAAATAATAATTATTATTTACTTCATCATCATTTTCATCATTTTCTTGCCCTTATCCCAACTAGGTGGGGTCGGCACAACATGTACTTTCCTTCCATTTCTCTCTGTCAGACGTCATCTCAGCACTCACTCCTTTCTTACTCATATCATCTTTCACGCAATCCATCCATCTTTTCTTTGGCCTACCTTTACTCTTACATCCATCCACATCCATATCTAGGACTCTCTTTGTAGCATGACTTTCATCCCTCCGCATAACATGTCCATACCACACTAACCTACTGCTCCTCAACTTCTCCGTCACTGGCGCTACTTTCAAACTTCCCCTTACATACTCGTTCCTAATTTTGTCCATTCTGGTCACGCCACACATCCATCTCAACATTCGCATCTCCGCTGCATGCAATCTTCTTTCATCAATTATTATTTACTTATTTTAAAAATAATAAAATCCTTCATTAGACCAAATAGGTAGTTGCATAACCATCAATCTTAATCCTAAAATTAGAATATATGATATAAGAACAATGTTGCAATATTGATGAGACGACACGTTTCCAAGCCAATATTTTAAAATAAGCGCGTTTCGAGGCAATTCTGAATAAACAACGCTGTTTTTAGTATTTCCTGTATATCTCCGAGGTAAAGTTTCGTTACATCAACTCGTCATAATAACTTTACATTTGACTAGGGGTGCGCAAACAAATTAAAGAAAATCCCCCGACGCGGGTAAACTGCCTTTTTGCCGCCAAAATGGGGGCCCAGCGATGTAATATTGAAATTTTCGTGCGTTATAAATCTTGGTGAGCTTAATATCAACGGAGATGTTCATTTGCACCATTTGGGAGGTACAAGAGATGTCTGTGGCTAATATGTTTTATGTGACAATGTAACGAGCTGATGGCCCACCTAGGGTTAAAAGGTAACCTGTGTGTATAACAAAGAATCCGAATTGGGCCGCCCCCTATCTAGGTACAACAGACCCAAGTCAAAAAAGTCTTCGATTACGAAATTTATAATTCAACATAATGTCTGTTTAAACAGAAATAACAAAAACTAAAAAAAAAATAGATTTATTTTTTGTGGAGTCAAGAAATCAAGGACAAATGCTGTCATTTTGAGTTTGTTGCCGAAGAACTTCAAATTCTTTGCAAAAAAAATATGCCATCATTATGATTAAATTACAATTAAAAAAAATATTCAGCTTCATTAGATACAGATCTATTAGGATTTAGAAAGTTAACGAATATAAAGTCGAAGTCTAACCTATCCTTTTTTCATTACGGACGGAATTCCTCCTTATTTATCTAGTAACCAAAATAGATAATTTGTTCCGTCCGAGTCGTCAACCCCCGGGGGTAATTTTGCATCCGACTAAGTGACATACCGGGAACCGTTGAACCGTAACCAATTCCCGGATCAGTGGCGCGAGACAAACCTTCTAACGCAATTGCACAGACCTCCTCGATATGCAGGGTCCAGACCTTGGAAATAGCTAGTACATCCTAATAATATTATAAACGTGAAAGTATGTATGGATGTTTGTTACTCTTTCACGCTCAAACGGCCTAATGGATTTGGATGAAATTTGGTATTAAGATAGCTTATATCCTGGCTTAACACATTGGCTACTTTGATCCCGGAAAAGTACAGTGTTCTCGAAGGTTAACTTATTTACCGCGGGGCGCAGCTAGTCTCTCATATATTGTGTTACCTATTAAAGTGCTACGATGTAATCTTTTTGGTAACAAATAAAAATAAATTTATTACTATTGTTATTTTACTATCTCTAGTCTGTTTTTTTATGTGATAATTTTACGGAACGGCAGATAGCCCACCTGGTATTAAGTGTTAACCTCTGCTACTAACAAGTAGGACTAATACGAATTGAGCCCTCCCATCTTAGGTGAGATAAGACCCAAGTCGCATCGTATGCGCCAGTAACTTCACGTGTAGTTGGAATGTCTCATTTGCTTGTAATTTCACCATGGCCGCATACTAAGTGATTGGCTTTTGCTGTACTCAAATATTCTGAGGAACCAAGTCGTATTGCTTGTTACGGGTAGAGGTACCACTTATCACCAGGTGAGCCATCTGCTCATTCCATAACTTAATTCTATAACAAATGTGTAGGTAAGTCTTTGGTATGCCACAGAGAATCTTTGTATTTGAGTTGGTACATCTTTACACCATCCACCGGCTCAGTGATCAAGCTGTTTTCGCCTGAGCTGCACCGCAGGCAAGTTGTGCAAATATTTGCAAACTGATTAAAAGTCAAAGTCCTGTGCCACCGCACGGAAACAATGCTGTGATCTAAATATTAGTGCGGATCACACGCGCGAGAGATCACAGGGCACCCCTACTACCCTGCCACACCCCGCCAACCCCGCGGCGCGGGGCACAAACGACATTTAGGGATTTGTTACGTTTAGGAATTATTCCGGGTCGCTGGGTCGTGCATAAACTTGTGGGATATTGGACTACTGTGATCAGCGTTCATACAGGAGCTTCACTTTTATATTATACTAGCCCGCAACTTCCTTTGCCTAGAATTAGTGCTTCGTGTAAAAAAAAAAATCTCCAAACTTTCATCAATCTTCACACAAAAGTTGGTAAGTACTACTACTACTATTACTAACTACTACTACTTACTACTACTACTACTAACTACTACTACTACTAAACTACTACTAAATCAAAAATTGAAATCCACTAATTAACTGGATTCAGTTCAATTATGCAGAAACAAATACCTAAGTATATAAAATATATAAGTATTCTTTCAGTTATCTGGTTCCCATAGTACAAGCTATGCTTAATTTGGGGATATATGGCGATGTGTGAAATCTCCACCAATATTAATTACATTATATATGTTATTTATTTATTTACAGTGTAATGTAGCTCAATCAAGCAGCAAGCACCTTCAGCATCTATATATAGCTTGACCGAGGGGGGTCAGGCTATTGTAATTTCAAGATAGATTACTCTCCCATATAGGCAATTACGAACATTACACTCGGACCAAATCATTTCAGCCGAATACAACGGACAGTAGCGTACAGTCGTCTCAATTTGCCAGCAGATTTGCTCACGTACGGTCCTACGTTTTGTCATTACGTGTACAATTGCGTACACAAGTGGCGTGTTTGCGCACGCTGCGCGCTGGATGCGACCCTGCGACGTGCGGTACCCGTTGATTGGCGCACGTATTCGCTGTCATTACGTGGACATCGTGATCACGCAGTACACTTGGGCATAAAAGTGTTATTATAGTTTTTGTTCGCTATACTAGCCCACTGCTGAAATTCTCCCCCCAAGTTCTTCCACACATCCCGGTCTTTAGTTATTTCCCACAAATTTCCCTCAAATTTCTTTACTTCATCCCGCCAGTGCTTTCGATGCCGACCTCGACGCCGTTTTCAGTCATTAGGCACCCAAGTGTTATGATGTGAGCCCACCGCTCGGGAAGCATCCGGCTGACGTGGCCCGCCCAGTACCATTTGAGTTTGTAAGAATACTCGTTAGGGAACACAGCTTGGTGTTATATAAAATATATAAATATAAAATATATATTCAAAAATATCCATAATCTATCCAATCAAGAAACATGTTGAAAACCCTAAAATTTAACATTTGGGCTTGTTATATGGTGTCCGACCAATATCAGCGTAAATCTATTTACAGTATGGGATCGGCATCGGGCAGGAACAATTGAAAGATATAGGCTATCTATGGCACCATCATTAATGTGCTAATAAATAAATATTGTTCGACATTTGTCATGGCACCATCTAGCACCAAACTAAGCACAGCACGGCTTGTACTTTGAGAACCAGCCGAATGAAAGAATACTTTTTAAATACAATACACAATATTAGACCAAACATCTGTTGGCTGTTCGCAACACAAGTGTTCGTCCTGAATGTGAATCGAACCCACGGCAGATCGCAGGAGGTTACCAACTGAGCTGTGAGGCATCAAATAAAGACCACTGTTATATTTTTATTAGTACTCGTGTCACTGGCTCTCTAGAACCAGTGTGGTCTCCTTACGTATTTTATTTACAAAATTTTTACTTAACTGTATATAATTTTATATCACTTGTGAAAAGCAATATTTCGGGTGAAAGCGATATTGCTCCCGACTGTACGCACGTTTTCCATCGCCTCCATACAGTCCAGTGTTTTTACACGAAGATGACGCGACGTGGACATTGACTTTTTTCATATATGTCTGGAGGTTGTTTGGAAGAGATCGCTTCATAGCTATAAGACCGCCCATTGTTCTATGTTTTGTATAATAATGTATTTTATTATAATTATTATATTTTTTAGTCCCAATGACATTGTGATTATTGACACTCGTTTATTTTGGTCCTAATTTAACGTCTAGGAAGTGAATTTTATGATATATAGTTTTCAGATCTTCAGCAACTTATCACATAGTATTATTTATGAAAGTAAGTAGCCGAAGCTTGCGCCACGCAACGCCCGGATTAAGGCTCTAATCTAACACCTAGAACACGTCTTTACGCAATTTTTGACTTATTTATATCTATCTTTCATGCTGATTGAATGAAAGTTTTTTTATATAGGGGGTGAAATGCTCCTGAAATGTCCAGCTTACACAGCTGGACATAAGGATGAAAAATTGAGGAAAGAGGCAAACTTAGCAATGATATTTACTCATTTTATATCTATAGATTTATATTATTTTCAAGTAATGTACTAACTACCCTGATGTTGATAATTGCTATTTTTTCAAAGGTACTACTAACTCTTCGTACCTTGATGTTCAATTGTGTTCATTTTAATATTGCTATTTAAAAAAGAAATTATTGTGTACATTACATTTAAAATATAGATTGACATAGGTATAGACAAAGTGAAAACAGGTATTGTTTTAGAAAAATTTAAAAATTATGTTAACAGTGTGAAAGTGTGTGAGTGAAAGGAAAGAAGGTATTTAAAAAAAGCTCATTCTATGGGGCTCGAATTGAATTTTAGTAGATAACAAAACGAGGCTGATACTAGATTCTTAAAAAATTGTAAGATGTATCGTGTAGAAGTGTGTTTTTAGGAACTGTTAAGGCCAAAATATTTTATAAAAACTAAAATATTTTTATTATTACTTGAAAATTTGGCGTTGACACGAATGAAACACTTGATGCCTACGGTTACTGTATATCGGGAGACTTATATGCCTCGGTTTACTCCACGAAATTCAGTTAAGGTCAAAACGAAGTCAGCCCATAATAATATTGAAATGAAAAAGTCCTAGAAGCATCTCCCTTTCCGTCTAAAATTACCAGTACCTAATATCCTACCCAGTAATAAGATTACTTTCCCATAATCAGCGAAAACAAAAGACACGACCATCATGATGATTACATACGCAATCAGCGCAGGAATGTGCCGCAAAGGATGCGCACGCATCGCTAAGATTTTTCTACAATAGGTAAAGCGATGATCAAACATCAAAGGGTCCTTGAACAAAGATTGAAAATTACCTATATGCAATTTTATCAATTAGTGTCCATTTAACATACAAAATTATTATTCTAAAGCGAGTTGTAAAGAAGTTGAATAGAAAACTTAAGTATTGTTTTACTTTTTTTAAAATTTAATTCTTGAGTTGAGACCACGATCAGGCAAACGTAGCGTAAGACGCCCCCGTCCAGACTGATTGACATCTACCTATTCTATCTTCTATCATTACCTATCCTGTAAATGTGTTAGATGGTTTGTTTAATATTACTGGTCTCAAAGAGTGCGCATAATAACATCATCTTTACTGGATTGAAAAAATGGATGATATAGATACAAAAAAAAATAAAAAAAATATAATAATAATAATAATAATATTTACAAATAAAAAAACCTTGAATTCATCCCATACGAATGTATGGGATGAATTCAAGGTTATTCGGAGCCTTTGCATTTTGTTACTCATAATACATCTTTATTTCTTACCTTGTAAGAAATATTAAGCAGCTCGGCTGAACAACAAAGTAAAATTGACACTTAGATAGCTCACGACCTGGCAAAATTGACACTAGAAAACAATTCTAATTTTTACATTCCGTGCTCTTCATTCTTTTACGTGGTGAGTGAGAGAGATGTTGTTGAATAAGTCTCAATTCAATTTCGAAACCATGATACCGTCGGGTACTTACCCGCTACCAATATGAGAAGCGAAAATTGGCTGTAGCTTTGATAGTAGTTGCCAACGACTCTATACTTAATCCGTGATACATGGCCATATAAAATAGACAACATGCAACAAGTGATTACCCTTTGAATCCCTACACGTGTCCCCGGGCCGGTGCGAAAGGAGCAACTCAAAGTAGCAGTAGAACTTATGCTAAGTTCACCCGGAGAAGTACTGCCACCACACCTGTAATCTGCCGTCAAGCAGTGATGCACTCGTGATGCGGTGTCTTGGTGAAGTAGTGGGTGCCGATGAAACTACAGCCGCATGAGACTTACAACTTCATTACAACTCACTTACAACTCACTTACAAATACATTAACATAAAAAATGGCATAAGCCGTAACATCCCCGTCTCTGGGTGATGGACGCAACGCAATGCGACTTGAGACATCTCGTACTTTAGTGGAGAGGACTTGAGTCGCATTACTGTTGTCTATGGGCGGCGGTTACCACTTAACACCAGGGCTCGTTCTCTAACTTTAACACGTAATAAAAAAGTTAAATTACAGCGTTCATAAATTGAAAATAATCTATTTTGCTGATTTAAAAATATTAAGCGCAGAATCTATTTTCTACAAACCGTGAGATACCTTTATTTTAAATAAAAAAACAAGTAATAGAACTTGGGTACCCTACTTAGGTAGAATAAGAACCAAGTCGTATCTTGGTCGGTTCACAAGTACTGCTGCTACAAAGCAGCACAGTTAAAAGTTGTCCAAACTGTTGGGCCGTGTGACACGCACCAGTCCACACCTCAAGGTATTATCGTGAAGCGATATCGCCATATCATCAGCACCTAGTTATTTGCTCTCGAATCGTGTGAGAAAAACGTTACAAACCATCGAACCTACAATTTAAACGCGCGCCGGAATGTCAAATGTTGTGAAACGTACACCCACGAGAGACGTGACTGTCGTTTGTTTGATTACCGAGTTACCTGTTGGATCGATTATTTGATTGAAGAAATCTTCGTTATATTGATTGCCTTTCTAGAGCTCGTCTTCATGGGAAACAGTTATTTTATATAAACTATTTTGAAAAACATTCTCTCGAGAAATAAAATAGTTCTGATAGCAATGTTTTGTAACAGCCCTTTGACAGATTAAGTATACATTACAATGCCGGTGATCTGATGAATATGTCAATTCATTTCAATTGATACATTTTCCAAAGCATTTTCCATTGATTGAGTGATGTTTAATTTTTATTTTACATAAATATCGCAACGATATACTTCATTATATACTTCATGACTAATACTAAATAATACTGATATACTTAATTAACTTCATAACATCTGCGACTTTGTCTACGAAATAAAAATACGGCAAATATTCGGGACTCACTTTTGATTAAACGTGTAAAATTCATAGATTTTTCTATGCAATTGTAAATATATGTGTATGTATTTGTATTATTTGGCATTAGAAAGGTGTCAAAAAGACTATAAATATCTATATTAGACTCTGTTATACTTACCTCCAAAACAAAGAATAATCTAAAGAAAGAAAGAAATAAATATTGGTGGACATTTCACACAGCGCCATCTAGCCCCAAAGTAAGCTAAGCATAGATTGCATCAGGGGAACCAGACAACTGATAAAATACTTATATACTTTTTTAAATACACACATATCCAACACCCAGACACAGAACAAACATCTATGTTCGTCACACAAATCTTTGTCCTGGGTGGGAATCGAACCCACGACCTAATTGCAGAAGGCAGGGCTATGAGGCCAGTCACTATGATATACTTTGCTTATACAAAGTTAAAATAAATTGTTAAGAAGTACCGATTCGATCTGTCACTCATATTCCCTTCCCGTAATTGATGCGACGCGTCAGTTCAGCGTATAAACTACCAAAGGCTTTACATAAACTAAACTTAAACTCCATAACATCGGCATTATCTTGTCACTTACTAAACATACACGCTAACAAGGAGTCGTCACACTCGACTGCTTGAAGCATTTTGACGCCATCATTTTGACGGGACTTTCAGACCACCTCCTCAACTACGCTCAGCTTTCAGGCTAAAATAGCTCTTAATGTAAGGGGGCAAAGTTTGAAATGTAAACTTAATAGTGTTTTACAATAGTCATAACGGACAGTCTTGACGAATTCCTTTGAGCTATAATATCTCAAAATTATTTCAAATAAAAGTTTGATCTTTAAACGTTAGATGTTATGAATGATTTTTGGTTGTGCAGTCTGAAGAGAGTTGAGATGTTATGATCCACATTCATTGATCATGAAGATGTCAGTCGGCGTATCGAATGACACACTGCTAGAA
Source organism: Chesias legatella (assembly GCA_947359385.1). Taxonomy (NCBI): domain Eukaryota; kingdom Metazoa; phylum Arthropoda; class Insecta; order Lepidoptera; family Geometridae; genus Chesias; species Chesias legatella. The sequence continues at coordinate 3,223,981 of OX375772.1, forward strand.
ATTTGAATACGAGTATACTCGTCGAGAAGAAATTTCACATTTCTTGACAGGTTTGACGGGAGGCACGTAGGTCTGGCAAACGTCGCAGCGAGCGACAGACAGATAGACAATGACACGCTTTTTGTTAGTATAACACTTGAATGGTATTCGTTTTATGTGGAATGATGGATGAAGCCTGTGGTTAGTTTAAATGTTTTGAGATTTTGAATATATCATGCTTTATGAATCGTCGAGCTGTATATCACAATTTTATTTAATTTTCGATTGCGTTCAAGTACAAACGAAATAATAATAATAAAATCATATGGCTTCTTAACTGAGAGGGCATTGGTACGCCATAACACAGGTCATCCTACTTTGGGTACCAATGTTTTTTAACCAAAAATGACAAATGTATTTGTATGCTAGTATGCTACTATGTTACGGGCAGAGGTTACCATTTAACACCGGTTGGGCCACATGCTCATTTCGTAACTTCATCACATAAAAAATGATTAAATTGGGAAATAACAATGTTTAATATCAAATTACATAACACTTTTTACAATCGATATATATAAAATAATTGCAATAGTTCCAAACCACAACAAGAGGCCCTTGACCTTAGAGCCAATAATCGATGGAACAAAACAATGTTTTGATACGTGATCCGAGACCGAGTATCGAGACATGTCATTACAGCTAATGGTCAGTTTGTACAAGAAAATTGCCGTGAAATTGTCATGGGCAAGACCTACATGATATCCCATGATTTATGGTTGATACTTGTGGACGCGCGTGATGGGTTCAATAGTTTTGCAGATAGACTTCTGTCGCTGACTGTATATTGCTTGATAAATAAATAAATATTGGAGGACATTTCACACAGCGCCATCTAGCCCCAAAGTAAGCTAAGCATAGCTTGTGTCATGGGAGCCAGACAACTGATATATTACTTAAATAGTTTTTTGTAAATATATACATACCTATAATACACATCAACACCCAGATACGTAAAAACACATATGTTCATCACACAAATATTTATTCTGGGTAGGAATCGAACCCACGACCTCCAGCGCAGAAGGCAGGGTGCCTTCTGCGCTGGAGGTCGTCGTGAATTACAGGCACATGAGACATTCCACCTTCACGTCTCAGAGTTACAGGCTCATATGATACGACTTGGATCTTGTTGTACCTATTAGTAGTACTACGAGAAGACCTAAGCTTTATTGCTCATTATGGGCAGAAATTACCACTTAACCATCCGTCTGGCCATCTGCTGTTTCTGTAACTTGATCACATACAAAAATCGCACAGGTTCCTTCGAAATATACAAAGGTACAAATAATATACCTTAAATATAAAAATCTTCAAAATCTTTGCGTTGCTGATTGGGTTACCTGTCAAATATGTGCACGTCGTCACATTTTACAACGGAACGAACACACCTGCACGTAACCTCTGACCAGGACCTGTTCTGATGATGAATGGCATCCGTCTAATTAGCCATCAGAGTGCGCCCGCTCGTGACATCGATTACACGCCTCGCCCCGCCGCCCCGCCGCCCCGCCGCCCCGGTACACTCACGAACCAATTACAACTTGCCATTTTGTTGTGTACAACCTGATTTTTAATCCAATCATATCCTACTTATATTATAAACGTGAAAGTTTTTATGGATGTTTGTTACTCTTTCGCGCTCAAACGGCTGAATGGATTTGGATGAAGTATGGTATCAAGTAACAGCTTATATTCTGGATTAACACATAGGCTACATTGATCCCGGAAAAATGGAGTGATTACTTATTCACCGCGGGTAACACCGCGAGGCGCAGCTAGTATATAGATATAACTGTATACTCGTCTCACAGCCTGTAACCCTGCCTTCTGCGCTTTCGGTCCTGGATTCGATTCCCTCTAGGACAGACAATTAATATTTTATTTTACCTAAGTATAATGATCCAAGTCTTATTGCTTTGTTATAGGCATTATTAAATAATAGTCTTTTTCACATGAAAAAATTTTGTAGGTATATCAACATGAAATACATATTTATAGACAAAGTATGAAAACCAGTTGCACAATAAACACAATAATTTTGTATTTCGGTCAAAAACCGAATGGTTTTTACATAAATCAAATGATATGTTTCAAATACCAAGTAGCAAGACATTTCTGTAATTAGCAATCAGAATATTGGAGCGCGCCATTCTTGTCATCTAAATTTATGGATTTACTTTATGTCACAGCTACTGTTGATTAAATGAACAGTACCTATTTAAATAATTTATTGGAAACAGGATTATAGACATGTTCGGGCGATCATTAGGTGATATTGAGATTTATGTAGGCTTTAATATTAATCGTTAAATTAAAATGTTTTGATTACCGGCACGTTTTCGTCTGGAGAATACCTATGTACCTACTTTGACTACCTAACATTACGAAGTTTCAGGCCTTTTCTGTTAAATGTTAGACCTCCTCATAGGTAACTTTTGACCTGGATTATACAATCTAGGGAACATAGACGGAACAAATTGTGAGCTCACTGCCGCCACTGTTTCCCCACGAACAACTTATCTTACAATTTCTTCCACATATTTATTCCTTTCCTTCCTTTATCCCTTAATAATCCAACAGGCAAGACAAATAATACTTATCAACAAAATTATTAATGAGTCCTGTAGGAACTGTATTTTTGTAGTATTTTTATCTTTTTTTTTCATTACTAGGAGTGTTTCTGTTGTTACGACCGTTTTGCAGTTCCTAGATTACAGTCTATATAAACAAGTATAAACGGGCTCTTATGTTTGTAAGTTACAAAAAATAAACGCCTGTTTTTCGTATAGTTAAGAGTACCAAATTAAGGTGAAATTAGATTGAACATGGTTTTAGTAGCAGTGGAACAAACCGTAAGTTTGCAATGTTCGTCCGGGGTAGTACTGCCACCATACCCATTTCGGCTGCCAAGCAATATGGTGAGGGGCTGATATTTATACGAGTATGTTAAAGATTATAAGGTATGAGTACTGATACTGGTAAAAAAAAAACTACACTGTTTTTAGATATTTTCAAGCGAAAGCAGTCATTATTATTCAACTGATTCGAACCAGCTACCTTAAGAATGGCACTCGAGGTCTGAACAACCAGGCCAGAACGCTCACACTAGTCATATTATTATTTATTAAAGTTAATGAGAAAAGTAACCTAAGCCTTCATGCCTACTGCATTTTAGTGATTATTTGATCGAAATCAGTAATATTTCATGTAACCTGTCACTCCTATACCGAAACGTTTGATGACATTTTGATGGGGACTTTGAATTTGCTTTACATTTATTACTTCGCAGCGGGTATACAAACTTGTTATATACAACGATATAAATTGACTGGATATGCCAATTGTTTACAAGTGGCCATGCCCGCAACTTTGTTATACGCCCCTGAAAAGCATTTTTCTGCAGGAATTTTGACAACTCACTTTATACAGGTTGTAATATAGTAGGGACCTTCAAATGGCCATATCAGTTATTGTGTATAAATTTTAAGTTTTACCGGCTGAGAGCCGTCTGCTCTCACCAAAAGCCCGTGTAAACGCTGTCAAGGCCATCTGCGGCCATCAGCGTTATAGTCCATTCATAAAAAAATGGCCATCTAATTTCTATGCCCTGATTGAGATTGTAACATTGTGCCGATGGTTTCTCTAAAATATATTATATAAATACTAAAAAAAATCCTAAAATCTCGATTCAGCAAGCGTCTACGACCTAAAAGTAACCTCATGCTCGTTAGTTTTATTATTTTCAGGGCATTTGTGATGAGCCTATGTGCAGTCTTACAAGTAACTAAACTCAATGCTAATTCATAAATTACTCGGGATATTAGATCGAAAAATTAATTTGTAATGGTTTTTCATAACATTGTAATGTTCCCACTGCGACGAGGGAATGTGAATGGGCTTTTTAATCTACAGTTAGTGCCGGATATGGATTGATTAAAAATATAATCAAATATATCAAGTAACCATGTATAGAAAAGGGCCTCTTCCATTCAACTCTATCTCCAAACGTTCAAACTCAACATAAACAGGCAAAAAAGCCACGCATCCATTGCGCCTCCGATCGCACCGATAATTTTTCAACACACCATCTACTTATTACGATCATAGGTAGAGCATTAACTAACGCATAGCTCTACTACCACATGCCAAGCAAAAACGAACTTTGATCAATCAGAGATAGAATCCAATATAGCTTAGTTGTCTGACACGGATATTTCAGTTTATAACGTAGTAAATTAGATGTTATTATTCGGTGGTTAAGGTTGATTTTAGCCTGGGTTCTGATTGGAACGGTGCGAGCATTTCAGCTAGACATCGGTCAAAGAATCGTGACCGGACCGTCCCAACCACCTGACGTCTGCTAGTACTTAATGTAACCTCGTCGACGGCGCGGCGCAGACCTCGCTTAAGACTTCTTTAATACCAGTGTTGGTTTAAACGTTGTTACAAATATTATTGTCTTTAAATAAGCTTTAAATCATGCATCCTTCTCTATAAGAGTTTCTTTCAGGACGTTAATGTTAAATAACATGGTATTTTGGATAATTCCAGCCCTAACAGGGTGTTATAAAAAATGCACTTTGTAAAAAGCGGTTATTTTAATATTACAAACAGACACTCCAATTTTATTTATTTGTATAGATGTATAGATTATTACTGGCTTATTGTAAGATTTGAGACTAGGGCTATAGAGCAAATAAATTATCATTTGACAAAAGTTCAGCCATCAATTCAAGTTTTTATGACAAAAATTGATAACATTATCAATATTATAATGGTCCATACAAAGTGTTCATACAATCTCGTCGGCGTAACCGCACAAAGATGCCGGTCATTTTCATCGGCAGTTTATTACCTCTAAAATCAACACTCCTCAATTTTATGCCGTTCAACTTATAATTTACATTTTCCAATATAAATTAATCTTCTTACCGGTCGGTGCATCACGTCATATCATAAAAATTACGACACACTGATAAATTTTGTATCATAACCTTTATGGTGGGATGACATGGGACTTCGTTCCGTTCAATTAATGGTGCCTTCACACTGTCCATTGGAGTTATTGAAACTTGTACAATGTGTAAGTGCTTCAAAATTATACTTACACAGTTTACCCAGAAAGTAGAGATTCAGTGGGCGTCAGAACTATTATGGAAACAGTCATACTGCCATTACTATTCGTGTCACAGTCTGCTCTACATTTTCCCGAACTCATGCGGAAAATAGTTTAAAATACATCTGAAAGATACTCTTTTTGTGCACTTGACAAATGTCTTTGAATATATTTGATTCTAGAAGGCATGGTTTTCTTATGATATTGTCATTCACTGAAAACATTGTATTGTGCACAACAAGCTTCTCTTTTCAAGCTCAAAATCAGTGGTGCACGTCTGAATTTAAACCAGCGACTTCCAGATTGAAACTTGGGATCTATCTACCACTGCGCCACCACGCACTCCATGCCATTGCTTTCACACGAATAGGTATGACTTTTCTAAATCTACAGCAACGTGTTATATTATGTGAAAAAGTTATGGAACTTCGCATCTTGTCGCGGAGACGAGAACGTGGAATGTCTCATGTGACTGTAAATTCACAGGCGACTACACCTTTAACCCAAAACTTTGAGGCGAATGTTTTACTGATTGGCGCCTCAAATAGGTATGTGGCAGTAATTACTCTGAAAAGTGTTCTTTCTGTTTGAAAATTGTCTTGTCTGTTTGAAAAATTTTACTAAACGAATTAAACGGGGAGATATGATAGGGTATTCTTATAATTATTATACATATATTATATGTTATTAGCATATTTTTACAGCAACAAGCTACGCTAATTAGTTTTCTGTCACTAATATAGTTATATTGATTTTCATTGATCAATCATACGCCGGAAACCAATGACATTGGTTAGTTAATTTCTTCTCCAGGAAGGAATAAGTAGACCAACACATAAAATATTGTAATTTGGGTACTAAAAATGGTGTCCAATCAGGTGTAACAATGAAAACAATAATTGCTTATGAATAAGATTATTGTATTATAATTATTACACTGTAATTAAGGATGTATTTATTAGTTCCTAATAAATTTCATTTCCGCGTATAGGATCGGATAGGGTCTGAACAGGCGACTTGTAATTTTTAGCAGCTCAGTAGGTAGTTACTATCCTTCTGCGCTGTAGGTCGTGGGTTCGATTCCCACCTAGGATAAAAATTTATGTCACGAATAATTATAGATGTTTTTTCTGTGTCTGGGTGTTAATATGTGTGTATTATTTATAAAAAAATTATGTAGTCTATCAGTTGCCTAGTTACCATAGTACAAGCTATGCTTAGTTTGGGGCTAGATGGCGCTGTGTTAATTGTCCAGTATATGAAACGAGTATATAATGGAAGGCTCATCAATCTCTCCCATACATTCTCTAATAACCCGACAGCATTTTTTCATAATGCACGGGACGCGGGCGCGGTCGTGACCGGGCCTTGACAGCTACTTTTTACCCCTCGTGCTCTTTTTGCGTAGATTGCTCTCTTTGTCTACTCGTATTTACGTGCCCGCCGCGCCTCCATATTCGCAGAGATCGCTTCAGTGAGTGTCCATTGTACAGATGGTGAACTAGCTGTGTCAATAAAAGTACCTACCGGCATTTGTTACTGGATATTAAAGGGTGAGGTATGTTTGTAGTAGAAATCTGTCTGTAAACGACAAGTGGGTTTGCCACTTGCGACACAGGTGCTGAAATATGAATGTGTTACTTCTTTATGGTTTACTATAAATAAGTATGTATGACTGTCCTATTTACTTTTCTCATTCTTATTACTTGTATTTCGCTTTTGTCACTCATTCTACCGTCTTGTTCTAGAAGCGTATGAAGGTTAAAAATAATATCGGGATTTTTTTTTCAGAAATTGTTACCTATTAGCTTCTAAATTGGTGGAAAAATTTCTCATGTGCTTGTAATTTCATCAGCAACCACACCTTTCAAACCGGAACACGGTAACGTGAATGCAATACTACTTAGCAGTTCTATTGGGTACGGCAACAGCATTTGATTGGATTGACTTGGCCTAAGTTCTTTGCTACTTTACTGCCTGATCTTACTTTCTTCTTTTTTTTTCTTTTCTTCTTTTCTTCTTTTCTTCGGACTTCTTCGGCAAAGGTTATGTATGGAGGTAACTACCGGCAAATAGACTAAATGAAAACCCCCCCGTGAAGACTGGATCATCTGCACGCGGCATTATCTCTGCCAATAATCACGTGTTGTCCTGTCCCTGCGGAATGCCTGGGAACGGGTAGCGCTACCCAGTCCCGGCAACTTACATGACACGAAATTATTGAGATACAACTCCCTATTACCCCATTACACTCGTACTATGTTTAAGCGAACTCCGTACAAGCTCTATACCCTTTCTTTAGCGTTTTCCGATTATGGAAAAAGTTTTTGTATCAAGTACCAAGACTTATCTACACATATGTATTATATTTTATTATAAAGAGGTAAATTTTAAGATTGCATGTAGGAGGTAATATACGAAACTACAGATCTGAATCTGAAAATTTTACAATAATTTACTAATAATAAATGTTGGTGGACATTTCACGCAGCGCCATCTAGCCCCAAATATATGTATATATCAGTTGTCTGGTTGCCATGATACAAGCTATAATTAGCGCACTTTGGGACTAGATGGCGCTGTGTGAAAGCCATTATTGTTATAGTTCTGCTGCTGACGGTCAGGGCATCAATCAGGGGCAACTTAACCGGAATTTGGAAAACGTGCATTTAACGATTTCATATTACATATACTTAGTATTAATCATTCCTACGGATGCTTTCATCCGTTTATTAACACGATTACTACCGCAACGTTTACACTCCGTTATCAAAGCGGTAAAATGAGATCGTGAGGAAAACGTTATGTCATAGAACAAAAAACTCGATGATAATTTTCATCAATTAGTTTCTGGCTCGTTTTACCATTAGTGTACTGGTATAAAATCATAAATAAATAATGGTGGACATTTCACACAGCGCCATCTAGCCCCAAAGTAAGTTAAGCGTAGCATTTGTCATGAAAACCAGACAGCTGATAGAATACTTATATACTTTTTTTGTAAATATATACACATAATACATATTAACACCCAGACATAGAATAAACCTCTATGTTCGTGTTTGTCCTGGGTGGGAATCGAACCTACGACCCACAGCGCAGAAGGTAGGGTTACTAACCAACTGAGCTGCGAGGCCAGTCTCATTGTATGTAGTGTCACAGTATGGCATTGTCTCGTCGTTGACCTTTTTTCTATCTGCAAGGGTACATTATTCGGTTTCGGCAAGGTAACTCTATCTATCATCGTATATGTAGCCTAAATTGAAAATACTGTTCCGATGCGCAACAGAACTCCATCCCAAACCGAACTGACTCACACCTTCACATAGCCACGTGAAACGTTTATGAGTCGTATCGTATCATTGTCTTGCAATTATCAGTAGTTTCTGAATATTTGGCACTATACCGAACCATTTCACGTCGACCCCTCAGCGAGAACACAAAGCGTCAAAGTTGAGGTCGGCGTAAATTAGCGGCATAAATCGATGACCAGTTTAAAAAGAACTGTTTTTGCCTGTTCACATTGAGAAGGGGAGGTTAGGGTATGTTGGTGGTAAGGGGGGTAATTAGCGCAAGGGCCCGAAGAATTGCATCACGAAGTGCCGCTAACACGCTGTTTTTGTTCTCTGTTGTAATGAAGGACAAAGTGCCCCTTGTGCTTGAAATTCGATCGCACGCGACATCGCCGCTGTCTCGGGGAAGTTGGGGAAAGGTGAAGTTTAAATATTGCAATTTTACAGATAGGTAATTTCAATTATGATATTGACGTTGATTATACACAAAATTGGACTTAAAATAATTCTTAATAAAATGCATTTCAAGGAAACAAAAGTGATAAATCCGCTTCACCTGAATGAATGATTAATTAAATAAATGAAATTTGTCAACATTTCTATATTACATTTAGTAGTAGTAGTTATATTACACTACAATGAATATTATACTTATATGAGGAAACTTTTCATTGGCCTTCCTATATGTAGCAATTATTGTTGCATATTTATTTAATCACCTATTTTGTAAACCTAGCTGTAAGTTTTCCTAACATTAAAAAATTAATAAAATAAAATTATAAAATATGACAGAGTTTGTTTGGTTTTTGCATTGTGTTGTAAACTGATTTAGCTGAATTTTTAAACATGTCATACGAAACTGGAATTAAAAAAAAAAAAAAAAAAAAATCTAATCCAGTGTCTACCGATGCATTCTCTGAATAAAAATATCAGAGAACATCAATTTATGATGTGAAAACCTAGCCCAGCCTACCCCGAGTGCACCGCACAAGGCAGCACTGTGCGCGACAAAGCACCACTGTTTGCACTAATCACTTTCACATGCCGCTGTCGCTGTCTGTATGCACTTCCTCACTTCTGTTGCGCCGTCATTTCTTTTGAATCATGAAATATTTTCAAAAATCATACAGTTGTATAAGCGGCTCTGTCTAATAATAAATACATAAATTATACATAATAATGTCGCATTGTCATTTGAACCAAAGTTATATGACAAGGTACGACACCCAAATGCGACTCAGATCATCATCATATTGTTAATATGTATGTATTTACATAAAAGTATATGAGTATTCTATTAGGTATTTGGTTCCCATAGTAAAACCTATGCTTAGTTTGGAGCTAGATGGCGCTGTGTGAGATATCACCAATATTTATTTATTTATTGATTATGTCAGTATCCCAATTTATTTGGGGTCGGTGCAATACGGTTTTCCAATCTCCCCTATCAGCTACTACCGCAACATTCACTCCTCTTTCTTTCGTATGATCCCTCACGCAATCCAACAATCTTTTCTTTGGTCTTACTCTACTTTTGACTAAGGTTACCAAAAACCTGCACATATTATTGACAGTCCTATAGCTAAACTTTTATCTCGCCTGTCAAGGAATCTCGGTGTGATAGTGATGTGTTGAAGCAAACATTTGTTTAAATTATTGTTCTTGCGACTTGGATATTGTTTATTGTGTCGGTGCCAGATGAACTCAGAACACGAGTTGGGAGAAGCGACATTTTACGTCATTCAATCAATTTGGTCACTTCGTGGTTACTTAGTATGAATCAAAACGAAGTTCAAATTTTAGTTAGGTTTGGAATCAAAAGTCATCGGACACCAATAGTCAAATCTCCCTTAACTACTTCTTACTTTTGTATTTCGTAGTTAAAGCACGATTATTTGAGTATATTTATCAATTAGATTTAAAAATGGCGGCTCAACCGCGCACTCAAAAACGAATAAATGCTCCCGATCTAAAATCCAAAATAACGAAATGCAGTGAATAATATTGTATTTGTTCAATACGTTGTACAACCGCTGCCCAAATTGACCATTCTACTATAACCAAACGTAACAATCACAAAATGATATTCCAACGAAATTGATGCATTAATAATTGCATGCAAAATTTGTTAAATGCAGGAAATCTAAATAATATTACAACCACTCGGTTCAAGCACGTAAGTATATTTTCAAAAGGCAAAATCCCGAGAACCCTCGAAAGGGTCCAACAAAAACTTAAAACTCAAACGGTGCGTGAAATATGGAAAAAAATTACGCAAGTGAACAGCGTCCTATTGAATGCATCATAAAAATATGATTGACATGTTTCTTAATATGACATCTTTTCCGCCCGGTGATATTTTTTTGTCGCCTGTTTGTGCCCCGGAATTCTTTAGCACCCAGACTGACGTAACTTAGGCAAGACTTCTTTCCAACTATGAATGTTCCCACCACGCAATAGGGTCGTTTTTCGTGTGGTGATGGTGTGAAAACCAATGACAAAATATACCCTCAGATGCCATTAGAAAGGAGATATTAAGTGCTTAGTAATCCAATTACTTCTTTGTTATATTTAGGATGTGGATTATGTTTCTATTCAGCCGCCATGTTTTGCCCTGAATCGTGATTATGTGCAAAGGGATATATCTATTCAGGTTTTGCCCTTTTCAACGTGTATGTAGTTGTAAGAACACCGGCTTTTCTATTAAGCTTCTATTGTTGCGCAACTGTTTGCTGATGTCGATGTAATATATCACTTATACAACCCGTGAAATTGTTATTTATCGATTGTTATATAGCTAGACACATTTTTGGAATAATGTTTTATTAAAATAGGCTTTCAGTTAGGTACAGCAGAATAAAATTTTGACTTCATGTCCTCGAAAGCAACTAAATATAATCTATGCATAGACACGTTTCTAAATAAGCTGTAAAACTTTTTATGTAACCTTTATTTATGCTTCTATTTGTTTTAGTACGCGCCTACATCTTATAAGAAAAGCCCTGTTCAAAACTTTCGAAACTTCAAGTCCTTAACTCCAGCAGTTAGGCTATACGTTGTCTGTCAGTCAGTCACTCAGGACATTACCTATTTCTTAATATATCTTGACAACCATTAACATTGTCATAGATCTCATTTCGCTAATTGATATTTCTAAGAAACTGCCCATTTATTACAATTACACTGATAGTGCTATCGCAGCCGGAATATGACTATCAGATGACAGTTCGCTCTTCATTTCGTGTCTGTGGGTCAGTAGGAATACAAACCGAGCAATGGAAGAAGTCCCGTGGTGGTTTCTGAAAGTAACTTAATTATAGTGTAAACATTTTAATTCACATAGAAACTAGCGCCTCAGTCACAAGACTTGTTCTGTTGCGCAAATTGCAGTCCCAATTCATGTCAAAAGGGTTATCGACGTATCGAAATGTCAAAATGTCACTCTTTGATAACGTCTTATTAGAAATGTCCTCTGATATTTGCCGCGCTGCATCTGCGTGTCTTACTTACTATGGAATTTGAGCACTATTCCTCATGAGATAAAGCTGAAATTCTTATGTAGGGTCGGTAACTAGATTATAGTAAATGGATCGTATATCACGCAATTAAAGTCCAATAGATGTCGTGATACATTTCTGGCTACGTGAGTCATTTGCGATTTATATTGACGACCGCAGTGCACCTGTTATCTTGTGTTATGCTTTTGAATTGATTTCGGTGTGACACCCTCGCTTAACGAGAATAGCCTTGTGTTCCTGCGTTCATCAGGGGCTGATATTGACAGTGGTTGAACCGCTTCTAAAACTAGATATGGACTTTTAGCCTTAACATATTTTTAAAAGAAAAAGAGCTTATTTTTCCTTATTTTCGTGCATAAGCGTCATATTCTCAATAACGCCCTTCCTCGTACCATTAAGAAATATAAATAAAATTTATTTCCAAAACACAAAAAAAAAATTACTGTTTTGGAAATAACATTTTTTTTATCAGCTTTGATTACATTTCATAGTTATACGGCAATCCTGGTAAAATCATATTTAATGAGTTTATATTCATATTATTTGAAATTTCATTCTGAAACGTTACATTAGCGCTTCGATTATATTTTTAATTAAAGGAACCACAAATCCTCAGAGATATAATTTAAAGGTGGCATATGAATATAAAAAATACAAAACTACCTATCACAGCGCATTGCAAAATCAGTGTTTAAAAGTTAAGTATCCTACACTAGTTAATAACTCACTCCGACACTCTTAACTAACACAATAACTTTATAGAACTACTCTTGCCTTGCTTAGATTGAATCGGTAAAGTCTCGTCATTTGATTATTCCGCACGTTGTACCATTAATGATTCGGTGCCGCCAGTAATAATTAGCAGATTGGTCACAGGACTCTTTACGACTGAGAATCGAAACAAAATTATAATTACTCGTAAATCGAGCGAGATCGAATCTTGGTTATGAGATACCTTTGATAGTGTGAGTGGTAATGAAGAAAGCGTGTGGGTTTTTTCCCAAAGTGTCCTTTATACGTCTGTTAACAACTTCGCTATATTTGTTGTAATGCATCCTTGGAAGTCTTGGAACGCATCTTGGAGAGAATTCTGAAATGCGCTGAGGGGCGTTCTTTTCCGATTCGCGCATAATCTTTTATGACGTTAGTAAGGCATTTAGAGACTAAAATCATAGGTTTTCCAAAAAAAAATACGAGAATATTAGTAATGCCAGAATTCATGTTTTCTTCGAAGATGCTAATTCAAATATAGTCTCTAATTTGTCATTGGCCATGCGTAAGACAGCGATTTCAAGCAGTGGTAGCTAATTTAAAACCTCGCCAGGTACAAGCAAGCAATGCAAAAAATGAGTTCCAAAAAAATACATGTAAAAACTTAATAAATCAGGGCAGAATTTCTGATTCCCATAAAAAAATAATTCCTCAGATAATCAATCCGAGAATGAAAATCAATTGTATAATTGTTTGTTCGCGATTTGTTTTATATAAATTTGACTCCTTTACTAATCTTTTTTCTTCTTAGAGTTTAACTTTGCTTTCATGTCATCCTGGGAGCAATCAGAGTTTCAAAGTATAAGTCGTTAATTAAATTAAAAAAAAAATAAGTAGTGTAAGTACCTATATATTTCGCAAATGCGACTTAGATTTGTATCATTTTACCTATGTTGCTTTATATGCTACAACATTTGTTCATCCTGAGTCAAACCGTGTGACTGTCTATATAGCTGAAGTCAGCTAATAATCCCAACAGCTAATTCCCAGTCAATACATTATACGACCTATCTATATTAACTACCCTGGACAGACAGCGCACTACAAGAGTCTACGTGTGTGTGTGTGTGCTGTGTGCGAAGAATGTTTGTGTGTGTGTTGTGTGTGTGTATGTGTGTATGCTCGTTGTTTATTTGTATGTGTGCGGGTATAGGAACAACAGATTTATTGTTAATGGTGTCCCGAACATAATTAAAATGGTTGATGTTTCGCCCGGTCCGACCGACGCGGCCAACGTCCTTCGTCAGCGCGCAGAGTAGCTACGATTCAGAATTAGCGATTAATATTCGTCTTGTTTTATAATATTTTATATTAACTCTTTATTTAATTGTAGTGCCCCAGTAGGACTTTTGTTTGGGACTAAATAATCATAAAAAACAAGTCGAATTAGAAAACTTTATTTTCATAGAATTCATAAAGAAATGGCTTGGAAACATCAATAATATTCAAACATAAGGTCATGCGTAATTATCACTAACTTTGATGCCTGTTCAAACCCTATCCGAATCATATATCCCTATCCGGATCATTACATAATTTTAATTTTTGACATTAATATTTTGTAATTTTTTTTCTTTTTTTAAATATATATTATTGAAACTGTATCGTTGTGTTTAGTTATAAGTTAAATAATTTGCATGCTGTTAGCAGAAACGTGACTGTACCACATCCTATTTTAATATCTATTTTATATACCTTTGTTTCGCAAATATATGAATTTGAATTTGAATTTGAACCTCCATGGGGAAGAACAGACAGGAAGACAGTCTAACCTGACCTCGTCTATATCACTTAACATCAGGTTGACCATCTGCTCATTCCGTTATTTACATCACATATAATACTAAGTAAAGTGGGTTCGATTCCCACCCAGGACAAACATTTGTGTGACGAATATAGATGTTTGTTCTGTTTGGGTGTTAAAATGTATTTTATGTATGTATTTACAGAAAAGTATATAAATGTGTATTCTATCAAATAATCTGGTTCCCATGTTGCTTAGCTTACTTTGGGGCCAGATGGCGCTGTGTGATTTGTCCACCATTACTATTATTATTATTCCATCAGTTGTCTAGTTCACACAGTACAAACTATGCTTAGTTTGGGGCTAACTGCTGCTCTATGAATTGTCCACCAATGTTGATTTTATTTATTATTTATTTAATTATTGGAGGTACCTTTATCTTTGTAGTACTTAGTTCGTGAATTCTCTGTACGTGTCTACTCTACTTTCATACTCTGCAGTGGTGTTATAGATGATGAACGATAAGGGCGGTGGATCTCACCTTGTGCTATATGAACCCGTGGCGCCATCTGCCCACACTTTTATTTGTAGCTTGGAATTGCTATCACCTGCCTAGTAATCTATGTGTCGGAAATGGACAATGTGAAAATGGAGTCTTTAAATACTTTTGAAAAGTGCGATTATGCTACAGACAAAGACAAAAGACATTAAGGCACTTGTGATTCATGATGTTAACTTATTTAAACGTTTAAGTTCCTGAAATATTTGGCAACTATCATGTTCTGAACCACAGTCAATTTCTTCAGAAGATCAAAATGAATACTGTCAACTAGCAGCTTCCCACAACACGTATAATGTTTAACTGTCGATTAATCAAAGCCCCACCGTATTTAATTATTAGACACAAGTTTATTTAATTTATTTCTGTGTCCAATACGTTATGGGTCGTCCCGAATATCGTGGAACCGCCCCGCTATTAAGGCGAGCGGTCACGTGGAAATATATCATCGGATGTTTTGAGCGGCTTATTCACTGGGATGAGTAAAAAAAGTCATGAGAAACGTGACAATATTAAGTATGATTGCATTTTTAGTTGTGCAATATTATTTCAGCTTGAAGGATGTATTCGAGCGTTACGAACAGATCTTTTGATCATTGCTATACTAAATAATATTTATAAAAAGTATTTAGTACACAGAAATCCTTCCAAAATTGATGATTTCTATAAATGCGAAACAGTCACAATAATGACCTCCTTAGGTTTGATTAAATAAAATGTTGAAAAAAAAAACATTTTTTTTTGTTCTCATACTTCGCGAACAAATTCTCCACCAGTATTATGTAGAGTGTAAACTCATCTTTAGGCGCATTTATTATGCGTTTAAACAAAGCAGAGACCTCGTACATCGGTGAGGGATCGTATCTACCATACAAATGTACTGAAATTCTGGGAACACGCTGACGAACATTCGTTCACACGCACGATTTAAACTTTTAGTATTCCCTCAAGCAGTAAAATTCTGTCAATCTGGATGGTGAAAAAACTAAAGAGTACCTCCTTCTAGAGGCTCCTTCCATGTAGTGGACGCAAAGTCAAAGTCATTTATAAAGAAATGGCTTTGAAACGTTAATTATCAGCCAAGTTAAACATATAAGATCAAGCGCACTTATAGCTAAGTCTGGAGTCTGTTGAAACACTATCCGTTTCTCCATGGTGAAGAATAGACAAGAAACCGCAATGCAGGGATTCCTCTCTTTTTGAGCGTGAAAGTGTGCCTTGATGTCTTCCAATGTGTAGTTCTAGGAGAGAAAATGACAATTTCACCAGTAAGAATGCTAAAAGACCTACAAAGTGCTAAAATATGCTGGTTTCCACAAAATTGTGTTCTTCAGAGTTTTGAGAATGAGAAATTACGTAAATACATTTCCAGGGGATTAACTTAATAGGTAATACGCCCCTGCTCTAGATTTAACTTCAGACCTTCGTATTGAATGTCGTGGTTTGTACTTCCATGTTTATCATTCACATTTATTAGCGACGTTCGTTCGCCCATGCCATGCTCCAAGTGTGGACCCGACACAATGTGTATGGCGTAAGTTCGTGAGATGGTAATACTGATAGTGAGATTGGGCGATTGTACTGCGCCTGTGTCTTGACATCAGGGAAGTCCTATTCAACCGGTGATTTATTAGTTTTTAAAACGATTTGAGTTGTGTTTTGATTTTCGTTATTGGATATTTTTTTTATCTTTCAAAGTGTGTATTTATTTTGGTATGGTGTTTCGTGACGCCTCAGATGCATATCGGTTTCATGCATTTGACATTTACACATACACAATTTTAGAGAAAAATATATATCAAATAAAAGTTTAGTAGCAGTAGAACTTATGCCAAGTTCCTAAGGGGAAGTACTGTCACCATAATCATTTCTGCCGCCGAGCAGTAATTCATTCGGTTACTGTGTTCTGGTTTGAAATTTGTGGTTGACAGTGACATTACAGGCGCATAAGATATTCCATCTTCAGAGTTGCAGGCGCATGGATTCCGTTCCATAAATTTATCACATAAAAATCCTATAATTCCAGCGTTAGTAGGTAATGCAATGGTTCAATAGTAACTAAGTTTGACATGCTCTTATATTATGTCGTATCCACTAGTTAGAGAGATGTATAGGTTTGTTCATTTAAATCATATTTTCATTAGCATAAAACAACTGATCACAAAAAATTTCAAGCGTTACCTTATCATAATGTACATCAAACGACTCAGCTGAAAACAACTTTATAACAAGGAAATAAGATCGTAAATCATCTGAGCGATGCTGATGTTCAAAGGAAACATTATTAATGGATGCGGCACAAAAACACGAATCCGCTCATTCAAATGATGACCCTTCGCTAGTGAAATGAGACAACAAAACAGAAAAAGCGCTTGCAATTAAAGATTTTACATAAATAAATGCTCAATAAACGTTGACAGGAAATATTGTCACAGCACGGGACGAAATGGATTATTAAAAGGTACTATATCAACAGGGGATCGGTTACGGTCACACCGTGATAATGAGGGAATCACTAACAAAACATATATACATAAAATATGAATTAAAAACGATAGCAATGACTATATGCTACTGGTAACAATTATTACAACAATTACAAAGCGTAACAATTATTTGTTTGGGCCAGTTTCAAAAAACTCAGCGCTATACAAGTGGAGTGAGGAATAAATTCAGAGACATCTTTTTTTTTTAATTTAGTTTCACAAAATCCACAGATTTTAAACAAACATTTTTTATTCTTAATTAAATATCTAATAATAGATTTACTTATAATTATAATATATTTATATAAAAATTTTATCGTTAGAACTATAGAGCAATATTAGGAAGTAAACATAAATTATGATCAACGCAATTGCCAGTTGCCAAAATCATGTTAATAAATGGATCTTTTGGTTAAGCGTTCATAACAAACAGTTAAACGCCGTGTAGGTAAATAATAACTATAATTATTTAAGGTGTTCTGCCCGGAGATTATCATCATTTTTACTATGGCGAAAAAAAACATTTTCACCAAATGATGTCGTCGGTGTGACCGCACTCAGCTCTATATTAATGGTTTAACGTTACAGTAAATTATCGGGACATCCAATTGGCCGGTGTCGTGACAAAAACGCATAAATACAGGGAAGTCGCTGGCTCGGTAGCCACACGCAGCTCTAAGACGCGGTACCTTGCGGTACTCCCGAAGTTTACTAGGGTCAGTCTGTTTGGGTGAATAGGTATAGCCTCGATATGATAAAATTGAAAAAAAAAGTTTTTTTATTTATTATTATGGATTCAACAGCTCTTAGAAAAATGTACAATTTAGAACTTACAACTAAAATCTTTATGCCAATTACAGATTCTCACTGTGTAGGTAGGTATTTGTATGTATTTAAGTTAAATTGTTCACAATATTTTGTTGTGACGAGATAATTTTGATTTAAGCGAAATATTGCATACCTACTTCATTATTGATTTTTCATTTTCATTTCGTAATGATGGCGTCGGAGTTTTTAACGAGAAGCGATTATAATTAAAAAATGACATTTTGAGCAATTTGGATTCGAATAATTTTTCTATAATATAATAGTCAGGTACTTAACATTAAAAAGCAAAGGTTATAAAAAAAAAGTGAACAAAATGTGACAATAAAATTGTAATCACCAGAACTGCTTTAATGCACTGTTATATGAATTGAATGCCTGTTGCGTGATCTATGAGACTGGACAAGAACAAAGTTCATCAGACAATCCCAAATCATCTCCATAAGTACTGCAATCATGAACGATGTGAAATGAATATAATGTATGTATCAAGTACATTATTATACGAGGCCGAGTTGTGGAATAGAGGGATTATATAAAAGTTCACTGGTTCTAATAGGTGCAAAAGCACACAAATAACTTTGGCTTTTAAAATTATTATTTCTATGACTTTTTTTCATATTTTATATTGGTGGATATGTCACACAGCGCCATCTAGACCCAAAGTAAGCTAAGCATAGCTTGTATCATGGGAAGCAGACAACTAATATACTACTTATATATACTTTTGTTGTAAATAACAAATAATACATATTGACACCCAGACACAGAACAAACATCTGTAATCGTCTTACAAATATTTGTCCTGGGTAGAAATCGAACCCACGACCTACAGCGCAGAAGGCAACGTTACTACCACCTGAACTGTGACGCCAGTTGAAATAAACGCCCATTGTGGAAAAACTGGGAAGGCATTTGCCCACTGGAAAAGCTGAGGTTTAAAACAGTACTTAAATATTGCTGAATCAGATCTATCACGTGATAAACACAATTTTAGAAACTGGCCTTTTTTATATATTATCTAATATTAGTAAGCACTTATTCACAACTTTGTGTAACTGATAACAAGCATTTTAATATCACATCCTCATAGTTTCATACGACAAAAGTATGAATCAATTCGAGAAAATAATCTTTTTAAAATTGTATTATTCACCGCATGATATATCGTATCATTATAGAGTGCATATCGCGTGATACGTGATACGACATTGGATGCTGTCACCGGGTAGGGTAGCAGCGGGGGTCTACATCAGGCGGCCTCCGACGCTTATGAGCCGGCGCCCGACTGATATTCTATTAAAGTCACCGATGCTATGCATTATTTGATATGGTACTTCATCATCCTTGGAAGCCATTTCTCCAAACGTTTCATTTACGTTTGTAAAAATAAATATAACCTTTTTTTATTATTTGGTGTATTTTTGCGTATTACAAGTTATATAATGGAGAGTATTCTAGTAGCCTTACTTATACATTCTAGTTTTTTTTTCATTTGTTGTAAGGACAAAATAATATTAGTTGAAAACTCATTGGTGCTCTAGATTTTAATGTTAGACCTAATGTTGCATGAGATGACAGGATATCGCAATAATTTTTGAAATTTTCCTTCTACTTACATTTCATAGAGTAAGTCTCTCATACCTTATTGCATGAAATGCTGGGGCCGGGAAGCTTGTCTGATTATGTGAAATCTTTAAACGTATAACAAAATTCGCTTCTCTGTATCAGTTAAGCGGTGATATCACTCGGCACCAGCCGTCGACACATCCCGTGTTGGTTTAGTGAACACCGCTCAGTGCACCGCGGGGCTACTCCAACCCGGTCGTTTATTTTTTACCCGACATGCCACAAAGGACGGCGACTTTTGTTCTCTTGTCTCGCTTGTTAATGATTTTTACAGATTATTAATTGTGGGTTGGTAAAAACCGATTGAAAAATGTCGATTGTACGATTTGTATTCGATTATGAGATATTGTTTCAGTGACGCCGTGTCTTCTGCGTTGATTTTGTGAATTATATAAAAATCTTGTGTTGTCTTTCTTTATTGAATAAAACTAGTAACCATAGATGTTGTTTAATTGTCACCAAACTGTGTCTTTCTTTTTTTGCTGTAAATAAATAATTTTCATTTTTTTTTTCAATTAGAAGCTCTTTACAAGCTCATACACAATAAATTGGTTTTGAACTTTTTGTTATTTTTACTCTGTTATTAATTGTAGGTACATGTGGTCAAGATGTAAAACACTAAATTAGCACTACTGGTACTGAAATCGCAAAAACAGGAAGCTTAAATAATTATATACTTACCTATATACTTTTTTATAAATACATAATAAAGTGTTCCATAATCTATTTTAAGTACGGTCCCAATTCGTTTAATATTCAGACCCAGTCTATGGAAACCTTAAATAAATATTCAGTGATATTTTAGTGTAAAATCAAGTGGCAGATTGGAATTTCCTCCACGATACTATTCACAACACAACAATAAGCAGCGCAATCAAAAATAATTGAGTTTGGATCACGGAGGTGTTGGATTGCAGGATTGAGGCAATCTCGGGCTTTATTGAGCTACTGCGATTTCACATTACTTCAAGCCAAACGTTTGTTACTATTAAACCTTACTGCTACTATTAGTCGTGGGTTCGTGTCGGTGGGAATCGAACCCACAACATATAGCACAGAAGGCAGCGTTATTACCAACTGAGCTGCGAGGCCTGTGTAATAAAAAACATTGTTGATAAACAGTCTCGTCGTGGGTGTACGAGGCAAAAAATCTACATTATCACTAACTGTGTGATTGTGACCATTTGGACCGATATATCACATCAATAGTAGGTTAGGTACCTACCTACTGCTGATTCTATAAATTTGATAGGAAGTAGTTAAAATTCGTCTCAGCCTTATGGAGCGATAAAACCAATTGAAACAGATAACACGACAATGGAATTGGACAATTGAATTGGGATCAATTAAATACCGCTTTGTCTAATACTCGTTAATTAATTTAAAAGCTTTTTTTTAGCCAAGGAGATAAAATTAGTGGTGTCAGTAATTGGAGTATATCCGACAACCTTCGGGCTTCTTGTAAATATATACTAAAGGAGGAAAACCTCGTGTATAATCGTAACTAAGGTTTATCATAATCATAGCTCATGCGCCTTTTATATCTATGAGTTTATAAGTGAAATGCATGTTTTGTGTAATAACTTAGTAAGGTCAAAATAAAATGCAAATTTACAAATTTCATTTTCTATGGATTTGATTTTTAGAGAAAGTATACCTTTTTTTATGAAAAATCACTAACAGTCTAATCTAGTGCAAGATCATTTTCTTGTTTTTTGATATACTCGTATTTAATGTGGTTTTAGTAGTATTTTTACTAGACGTCCTGATCGCCTACAATAAAAATAAATCAGCAAGACGAAAATTTCATAATTCTAGCAACATTAACTTAGCATTTTGAAAGCCGTATCTGACAGAGCTATTTAAAATGTTTTTAAATTAGGCCATTAAAACATTTTAACAGATTCGGAAGGTATCATCAAAGTGCGGGACTACCATCCCCTATTATTACCTAACAACGCAGGCCCATTGTCACAGAAATACGACTAATGAAGTCAAGGCAGAATTTTATTTCGCCGATGCGTATTCACATCGTAAATTTTCGTCAGTCACAACGATCACCAAAAAAACGACCAAAAAACGAATGAAAACGAACGTTCTGTCGAAAGAAATAGGGGCGCAAATAAGATTTGTTCGTCGGCATAAGGGTATAAGTCGAACTGTCAAGGTATTCGGACACTCCTAGGCAATATATTTTTTCCTGCTTCGTGTTTCCTTTGGCGGTGCGTCTATTGGGACCAAATGACACGACAGGTGACGGCTTTTTTCGAAATGGAAAATATTGTTATACAGTTTATTGCGTGTCCTGTCCGATGATAGGAATCGTTGTAATTTGCCCCACTTTGAATTTGAATGCAGATGTTGCGATAGAAGATCCTTTTGTGTTTTTTAACTACATATTAATTTTTTGAGTCTCCCACTTGGCAAAAATGTGGCATTTTTGTATTCGTATATAATCAAACGATTTACGCACCTACTTACTTTCTTAATAGACTGAAAAGGGCTAATAGAAAAAAATACAATAGCTAAACGGCCCAGATTTCTCGAGACTACAACTTTTCTATGGTTTTAAAAGCATAAGAAGCTGAAACGATTTATACTTAATATAAAAAATAAATAAATAAAATACTATTTTCACGAACAAAATTTTAAAAAAGATGTATTACAGCTACTCCTGTGATTAGAAGACGCAACTTCAACTCAGCTTTATTATACTGTATTATACAATGAATCGAATCATGGATGACTTCGCAAATCTACACGTTTATAATTAATGCATAAGTAAATAAAAACTATTAAGTTATATTTAAGAGAACCTTGTTAATCTGTGGTCATTAGGAGCCATCAGTCAAATCTACGAAACAATGGTGATTGTTGTAATAACCAACACTGTGGTATTTTGTAAAGCACTTGTCTTAGCTATTAAAATTACATTACAGAAATTTATCATGTAGTCTCATGGTTATTTTTTAGTTAAAGCAATATCTAACGTGACGTGTTAATGTAACTATAATAATAAAAATAGTCTCAACTTATAAGTATTGGTTACTTAGTTGGATTATACTTGACGTTTAAGCAGCATTAGAATTTTTGCCAATTTTGTGCAGGGATTATTGATACCATACCTATTTCAGCCGCCAAGCAGTAATGCATTCACTTTACTTTGTTCCGGTTTGAATGGTGTGGTTGCCGGTGAAATTACAGGCACATGACATTTCCCTTGTTCCACCTTCCACTCGTCTCAGGTCGCATACGATGCGACTGGGGGTCTTGTTATGCCTAAAATTAAAGGAAATGGAATTAAATGAATTTTTTTATTTGCTTAGAAGGGGAGGTCCCAAGTCCCAAGTCGTATTACGTGTTATAGGCATGCGTTACCATTTAACACTAGGTGGGCCACCTGCTCGCTCCGTAACTTTACCACATTAAAAAACATCTCAAATTGTCAATATCGTAATTTTATAAAAACAGCGAGAACTAGAAGCGGTCAATCACCAAAACCAGTTTACTTGCACGTGTAAAATTATTATATATCTACCGATATTTAAATGTAATTGTTTTTTTGTTTGTAATTGGATGCCGGCTCCTAATCCTGTTGCTAATTTTACGCTCATACATCTGAGTGGGTGGTCAGTGACATTACCATTGTACCAATGGGATCAAAAAAACGCAACAGTAAGACTTAGCGGATTCCTCTCGAGCGACACAAATGCGACCCCTGTGGGCAAAGCCGTGACAAGCCAAAATGTCACAATTCTCATTGTCGAGTCATCTACACAAATACTAAATAAAATTGGAGTGTCTGTTTGTAATATTAAAATAACCGCTTTTTACTAAGTGCATATGGATGTATACACGGATACCTACATATACCAAAACAACATTTTTTATTTTTGTCTGTCTGTCTGTTTGTTCCGGCTAATCTCTGAAATGGCTGGACCGATTTCGACGGGACTTTCAATGGCAGATAGCTGATGTAACGAGAAGTAACTTAGGCTACTTTTCCGAGGGGTAAAATAGGAGTGCGTGATAAAACCGAATTCCACGCGGACGGAGTCGCGGGCAACAGCTAGTTGTCCAATAATTGCGCGGTGGCGCTACCGCATTGTGTCCGAATGGGATGACGAAAACGATTGTCGGGAAAAAGTCATTTTTCCATATTTTTTGCTCGAATTAAACTCTAGTTCTCGGGTTGACAAGTGACAGGGGACGGGTGATTTTAAAAATGGATTCGCTTTGTAGTCCCAAAAGAAAATATTGAACAGAATTGGATTGAACAGGTTATTTTTATAGTAAACAGTAGTGAAAATAATTCTGACAATCTTAACTGTAACAATTTTTTCTCTTGTTTATTTAAATATTCAGGTAACACTACTAAGAGTTACGAGTACTACCCTACCCTACTCTTCTGGTTTCCATTTCTTAATATATTTTTTTTATAAATTTAATATTATATAATTAATATATTCTAAAAAGAGCGTAATGTCATAATACCTAATGCATGCAGTGTCCACTGCAAGAAGGCCGTACACTTTATTATCATATAATCTATGTTTGAAACTCCTTAATGTTGGTGTTACGTCCAATTAAGTGGACCTAGGTATCTATAAAAAAAGAGGGTATATTAAAAATGTTAGGGTAATGGCGCATTTGAGACAGTCATCAAGCATCTCAACACTAATAAATTATTCATGAGCCCTAATACGAACAGAACCGACATCAAAGGCATTCAGAACTCCTTTCCATTACTAATGCACAAGTGCGCTACTGAAAAACCGACATCTGCGCAAAAACGTCGCACAATCCGCAGCACCGGCACCGCAGTGCTTTCGCTCGTCCGACTTGTCCCTAAAAAGCGCTCGTGGTGACACCTCCCCGTCTTCCTCCCACCCCGTACGCCGCACGGTGCCGTCCCGCTCGCACGCCCGCGCTTCACCAACAGCGACATAACGCGACACACGCTCTGCCACCAGACGACCGAAGCGACGCGAGCAGCGCGCGCAATACTAGCCCCTACTCGACTTAGTTTTAAAGCTAGCGCCCCGAATTGCGCGACACATTAGAGGACATTTGCCTCCCGCGGCCAAAGCGTCCTATCTCTAATTACGTCCGCGCGATTTTCGACCCACTCGCCGTCTCTATAAGAGCGATGTCTGGTACGTATCAAAAAAGGTGGTGTAAAGACACAGTTTTCAAATGTCACGGTGTGTAGTCGTCTCTTTTCTCCGGAGTCCTGTCGCATCTGGCCGATTCCTTTGGCATCCTTCAGCGTGCGTGTCCCCCCGCGTATCTTTCATCCCGCTCTGTGGCTGAAGCCCAGTGTCCGGTCTCACAGACGGTTAGACGGTCGCGTTAACGTAACGTGTGTTTGAGCCACACGATCACGATATATTGTGTCTCGTATGTATGTATAGCGTTAGATGTGAAATGTACTGTGAAGTGACGCTCAGTGTTTGATGTTTGTTTGTGAGGAAGATTGCCAGAAGCGATAATGATTCAGGTTAGTTGGTTTTTATTGAATACTTTTTACGGGATCTCTAAACAATGAAACGAAAGCTCCGTAATCTTTCCTATTGGACTCCTCACCCTCACAGGGGAACTGACTGGGTTTTTCAATCATACATTAATTGTTTAGCTCAAAATATAAAGTAATCAAGTTCTTTGTCGTTTTAAGGTTTATTTTAGGAAAAGACACGAATATTTTAATGCAAGAATTCTCAAATAAAGGCTATATTGCGAATGGAAAATTGGGTGGTAACGCAAAATTACGAATAAAACAATCTTTGTAGAATAGTCAGTTGGAAAAATAGAAAATACTTTTCTTCGATTTTATATTTTCTAGAGTTGTTTCAGGGTGCTCTCGGAGTTTGAACTTGATATTTTAATGAACTTCGATATTTGATAGAAGACAATATTTATTTAATATCTTAATAAGTGTCAAGTACGGGCAAACATGAATAAATTCGACAAAAATTATTTGATGACCTACATTATAATTAAATGAGAAAAAAAATATATAAATAAGATAGGTACACATCACAGTACTTGTATCACCAGTCTTTGTGTTTTGATTATTTTATACCAACTTCAATACAATTCATTTCGATTTTGTATATAATTATATATTTTTTATTAAAAATAGATAACTTACATGACACTCATAATAAATAATAATGTTACCCACATTATCATAATTCTAAGCTGCTTTTGTACTGCTTGGTAGGTATATGTTAGAGGTTCTCTTGTGAACTAGTTAAATAAGTGCTGATGATAGATAGGCATTATTAAACTAAAAGCTTGCATTTTGTAAGTATCTAGTCAATTATTTAATTCCACACATTTAGTTTTAATTATCCAAATTAAGAAAAACACACATTTCTAGTACCTATATTTGAAGTAAGTTCATAATTTTATCAACACCACATTCGTATTTTATAATTCTCAATGCGTCCGTCTTGTGTAGCTTCTCCGTCACATTTATTGTATTAGTGTTAGTAAAACAAAATCCTCAACTTTTCAACTTATATTATCCTCAACCCCTAATAAAGTAAGGGTAGGTAAGCAGATTTATGCATCTCATTAATACTTTGTTCCTTCCTTACCACACCAAGCTTGCCTGTCACATCAGTTAAACTAAACCTCGCCTAGTTCTATGATCCCATCAACGAAACATAATCATAAATTGAATCTCAAGTATAAATCACGACATTTCCTACTACCGTCAAGTACGTAAAGCGAGCAGATGTGGAAGAAGCGCGCGCGCCGCGAGCGTGACGCCATTAGTTCCGCGGAGTGCCGCCGATCGCAGCGCCGCGCGCCGCCGCCGCAGCCGCGGGCGCGTCGAGACTTGCTCGCGTTGTTACGTGCTTTTGAATATAATATTTGAGATAACTCAATGCGCATTTGAAAGCAGGAGACCCGGCGCTTACTGGGAGAGGCCTTAGGAGACCTTAATCCATCAGTTGGACTGTGATAGGGAGATAGAGATTTATTTGAATACGGATTTGAGATGAATTGGTGTACAGTGGAGAGAAAATGTTTTGGTCATCGTGTTGCTTGTTTTTACTAAAATTTGTGTTGATATCTTGCGCCGCAACCGTGTTACGAATGTGTGCTTGTGTGGACGCGCGGCTTTGTTATCTTTGACATGCTTTTGACTTTACTTGTTAACAAGTATGTGTGGGGAATTTCGCAACTGTTTTTTTTGAGAGATTCCGCTCAAGAGAATCCTATTGCGTTGAAAATATGCATATTGTCGTTGTCGAGTGTTGGTGACAGACAACACACGATTACAACGATATCTATTTCAATAACAAAATTTCAAGATTTTTTTCATTAAAAACCATGTTAATTTTTATCTGGTTTATTCAGTATATTTCTTTGCTTTACCGTTGATAAGATGATAAGATTCGTCTTACCCCAGATTATATGGATCGCAGTAAACAATTTTCACGTCTGTTGCATTTTCTGATATTTTTAATTTATTGCTCTCATGTTGAGAAGTAAGAAAGCTGTCAAACTCATTATTTACTTAATTAAATTGTTTGTAACTAACCAAGTCAATTAATATTTTCATAAATCAATGTCTGACTGGGTATATAAGGCTAATGTTAAATGCTATGTAGGCTATATAGGTATATGCATGAATATTAATAGTACCTACCTATGGTTATTTTTAACTCTGTGAAGGCAAATAAGTAGAATTCTACGTTTTGAAAGCATGTACTTACTGTAGCGTAGAACTGGTTATATTAGGGTAATCAAACCTACACATATATCATATTAACATGACAATGCCATTAATATGTAATCTATATAAGACCATTTTCTGAAACTCAAACATTTCCCGCACTCGGAATTCATTCTAAAGCTTAACTTTCCAGCGTCATGCGGCTTATTCTTGTTAAGTATAAACCAGATATCGGAAACTCAAGCTCTATATAATTTTAAATCAATTTCTCTAGGTTTAAACGCCACTTAATTCAGTACTTGCACCTCTTTCATCAATAAAGTAGTGCGGATCTTTCGTCATAGCTTGAGGCACAGATTTGATAACAAATTGTAAAGTAGATTTTACATCGCACGCTGAAACTGTTTAATACCATAGACCACAGACATAAACTTACGCTACACTGAGATTCATCAGACAATTTTTTTTTTTTAATTTGATACTTATATAATTTAATGTGCTCAGTACTCGTGTCTCCCGCTGGGACTGGGACATTATTTTCATAGCTTTAGGCAAAGATAAGAAATTCCTAAGACTACATTTCACATAACTAAAAAAAAGAGTACAATTCATATCCTTTTACGCAAACGACATATTGCATTCTGAATTATAACTCTAAGCAAACAATACTACTCTCTTAATAACTGTTAACGATATTGTTGACAGATATGTATTACAATTTAAAATATCACTACGATATTACAGTAAACCAGTTGAAGTCCTACAAAAAAAAACTCGAAATTGGCTTGGAAACATCAATAATGTAATTTAATAAGTATCCTAAATTAGCGTAAGCTATGTGTCAATCGTTGCTTCAATATTAGATGGTTTACATTTAAAAAAAGTTACCTGTATTATTTTTGAAGGCAAAGATGTTAGACATTTTTAGTGTAGTGAGAATGTCGCGGACTTTCTTGACTTTACCCAGTGGCCACTAAGATTACATGACGGATGACGGGAGAGAATAAAATGAGATAGGGTTATGAAAATTATTGACAATTAATTGGGCAGAGATGGAATATCTTAACTAAATACTCTGATAATGACACTGAAGTATTTCCTTGTAGACCAAACAAGGTGGATTATAATCTATTTGAAAATACGAACTGCAGAGTAAAACAGTATATACCTTAATAGTTCTGGGCATAGAGACTTGATAGCAAGTTTCTCAGATGAATAAGTAGTAGATTTACTTAAGACCAGTTTACGATGAATGCCAGTGAAGAAATCAAAATTATTGATGTACTTATTCCTTTCGTCAGCCGCAAATTAGTCAGCAGTCAATAAAATATGCAGAAAAATAATGTAAATGTATGTAATATATACTGTCCAACGTCATAATGCAAATATCTTTTTTTATTAAACATATTATTAATTTTTCTATTATATACGATGGATGATCAGTTCAAAAGAGATATCTATAAATTTTCGGTCTCGAAACAAAGTGCCACAAGGTGGCACTTTGTTTGTCCTGAGTGGGAATCGAACCGACCTAGTCTTAGAATAAATATCGATAATGTTTATTTTGAGTCTAGGTGTTATAGATATGTATTTATTTACACACAAAATGCACGTATAAGTATTTACCAGTCATCTGGTTCCCACAGCTATGCATATTTCGCTAGGTGGCGCTGTGTGAAAAGTCCGCCAAAATTCAATAACCGAAATGGCTCCAAAGACATGAATTCTACGTAAAAAGGTAGGTACTGACTTTCTTTCACATTTCCCTTTCGGCTGGAGCCGACACATCAAAATAATGAAGACACCCTAAGGCTGTACGCTAATGCAACATTATATTTGTGGCCCTTCCCAGCCACAGCCATTACGGACAAGCCAGATTATTGAAATAAATCGCAGGTCATCAGCAAAATGCATAGTTTGCGCGGACCATTAGCCAGATTGGGTTCCGAGCCGGGAACCGAACGGAGGATTTTGTTTACCTTGGACAGGGAAAATGTGGAGAAAATTGTCTAGAGGTTACCTAGTGCGTAAAGCTGGCTTATTCTGTATCGCTATTAACTTGTGTTAGGTTCGTCATTGTATTCAACATGAACATATTACCTATGCTGTATTTCTGTATAATTATATAATGTAGTTACATCATATTTTATCCTATTTGTTTTTTATTTCTAAACTATGACACCACTGTCCATTTTCAAATAATCCATTCCATCCTAAGGTTGTCTGGAAGAAATCTCTTTAAACAATAATACCGCTCATTGTGCATTTCTTTTTTTAATTTAGTAGTTGTTATTTAAGGTTTTATGCACACATTAAGGTGTTACAATTAAAAGTTTATCTATCTATCTATAAATCTATCTATGTCTAGGGTTAAACTGAAGGACTAAAACTAAGAATGACTAAATAATATTAGGTATTTTACTAAATAATTTATGGTTCGACCTACTAGGCTACGGAGAATTCATTCAGTGTACACATGGAATGTATGCTCCGTAGCTTAGTTGGTAACAACTCTGACTGCAAAGACAGAGGTCCTGGGTTCATATTGAGCATTAAAAGCTCTTACAAACGTTGTTAGGGGTTCGAAGTTAATATTTGAATCATTTTATGTAACCAGCTTTTAAAAAATAGAAAATATCATTTAACTTACCAATCCCTATCCAACCAGACGAAAGATGGTTATTTTTCCCTATGATTTAATAGTAACTTACACGTATTGTTCAATAAAATTAACAAATTTGAGCGTACCTTGAAATATTAGTTTTAAGCGGTTAAGTTATTAATGAGTGTCGAGAAAAACCTATTCCCTTCAAACGACAGGCTGCAGAAAATCGATAGCCCCCAGCTGGCAGGTCACGTGGTTCAAGGTCAAGAACTGTTTACTTTCACAGGCACGGTCCTAGAATAAACAACTATCAGATTATGTACCTGACGAAATTGAAGCAAATCCGTTGCTGAGGACGAAACTCACTTAATCTAAAACATAAATTTCATTGGATGCTTAGCCTTAGAGTGAGATATAATTGGATTACCTACTTACCTACTACTAAATAAAGAGCCGGTTTAACTACAATAAAGCCTATTTTAAATTTTACCTTTTTAAAAAAAACCTACTCAGCCTATTTTAAATGACACTTTTACATAACTCATACGTGATTGTTTGCAAAAGAGCGAAATAATCTTGTATCCGTTTTTATGAATACTCATAACATATAAAAAATGAGTTCTTAGTCAAACTGAATACAAAATAATGCATTACTACAAAAAGGGGCGGCAGAAATAGAATTTTATGAAATATACATTGGTTGACAGGTGCGGTTGTCCGCATATTATTATTTGTTGTGTAGCCAATACACATATTCTTTATATTAAATCATAAAAATAATGATAATTAATTAAATCATTCTTAATTGCTTGGAAACTGTATCAAAATAACGAATTACTCAAAGTTTAAATTGAAATGATACTCGTTAGTCGACTAGTAACGCCATCTGTTTTCGGGTCAAAGAACCAGCGTGGAATATTTTGGTGAGTTTTGGATAGCTTTTTTTAGCCCCCAACATTATCAAAAATTTATAAGTCACGTAGATACTTATCGATTATTGATATTGTACCTACGCCTGGTAAATACGATACATTCTTATTTCGGTAGGTACTGCTGAAAGTTAGTAGTCCTGCTGCTAGCATGGCTAAGTAAATTTTTGATGGATGCGAGTTAGTGACGGAAATTAAAAGATATTCGTAAGGATCTACATGATAAATTAAAAAGTCTCATTCGATTTGACGATGAGAATAATCAGTCGCGTTAATAAACAAAGGATTATACTTTTGCTTTTATCACATAATTTGTTTAGACCTAGGTAACTAGCTCCTCTTGCAATTGGATTACTCAGTTGTGAACGACCCACCTGCCGATTGGAAATCTAAATACTGTATTACCTCCGGGCTTTTACTAACCACTACCCACGTTACCATAAATCGTCTAAAATTAGATGCTATTTTTTATAATCGGGTAAATCTTTCTCCACAGCCATCAACTTATGCGGAGGAATGTGTATTATGAATTTTCAACAACAGAGATATATCTTTATTGCATAATAATGCAATAAATGTTGTCAATTTATTTGTATTTTTAATAACGATAATAATTAATTAATAAGAAATCCGATTGAGGTAAACAATGATTCTATTTATAAGTATTCTTCAGTAGTAGTTTTTTCAAGGGACTAGGCGGTTATCTGTTTTTAAACTACAACATTCATACCTAAGTTACAAGATATATGGGTATCTATAGTAGTATTATGGTATAGCAGGCAGTGGTTATTCGTCAAAAAGTTTATTCATTTGGACACAAATACTATCTAACCTACTAATATTAGTAGAAACTGTGCATAACGCAAATGCATTGTTATGTATTATGTCCTGGTTTGAAAGTGTAGTTACCGGTGAAATTACATTTGCGTGAGACATTACACCTTCACGTTTCATAGTTACGGACGCACCAAGTCATGAGAGTGGTCTTCCCATACTTAATAATTGTTATTGTTATGGGCAGAGGTTACAGGTTAACATCAGGAAGGCCATCTTGTTCGCTCCACAAAAATTTTTTTTGACTTTAAATAATTATGTGAGTCCAAATTTTACGTATATTAGAATATTTACAAATTTCATTAAATGAGCTATTTTATGACAAGTTCGACAATTCGTAGCACAGCTTCTATTGTCTCGCTACGAAGAAATGTAATGCCTACGATATAGTTCTACGGCAGTTTTGTAAATCAATTCTTTTGATGGAAGGCAGAATAAAAGGTATACAATTGATTTGCTGTGTTTGTAAAAAAATTCCTGTTTTTACATTTCTGCGTGATACTTTCTTATTGAAACCAAAACACTTTTTTTTATGAACAATTAGGTAAGATTATAGTTTCTTCCGAGTGATAGTTGGAGAAGTGGGGGAAAGTTTGCACATGTACAGTTGTACGAAAAATGAGTTCTGCGCATCGAATGACATTTATCAAGTGTTTGCCGGCATCTATATTTGATTTCGTTTGATGGTGTTTAGAATAAGAAGGGTAAATGTAACGTAGATTTGCGATACATTAACTAATTACCTATTACGTTTTATCTATTTCAAATAAATTCATGACTTACTGTCACAGCTGATGACAAAACAGAAATTGGTTAATTACTTGTCAAAGTTTCTGACTAAGGCCCCAACATAATATAGCAGACCAAATATTTTAGTCAGCTAACTTAGCTAGATGGTTTTTTTTCATGTTTTAATTATCTCCTTAAAAGTGAGGTATAATAATGTATAGTAAATATACACTTCAAAATTCTCAAAACGTTGAAGGAAAACATCGCTAGGAAAGCGGAATGCATTATGCACCCTAAAAGACAAATGTCAAAAACACACAAAAAACCTCATTCAATTATTAATCATTTCACCATACTGATCAGAGATAGCTAATGATACGAGTGGTAGTAATTACATACCTATTAAAGGAAGAGTAAAATATCAGTTGAATTTGTAATATCCAAATTTGTGAGTCAAAATATAATTATCTAGATTTCAGAACCGACAACGTCCTAAGAGATTTCAACTATTAACTAGAAACTTGAAATATCGATTACACTATTCGACACATATAGCGTATAAATGTTAGCTGGATTTTTAATGTACGCTGTCGAAAAATTAATAAATCAAAGAAGACACTCGCACACTCGCCGGAAATTAATATTTGAAATCATCAAGCCAATGTCATCAAGATTAACATCGGGGGCATGATTCTTATAAAATCGGCGCTGACCTTGCTGCCGTAGTAGCCTCTACTTCTAGTAGAGTCACTGGTTTTCTCGAACCGGTGTGGTGATAGCCGCCTCAAAGAGGCTCTTTTCGGGCACTTGACACATGTCTTCGATTTTAATTTTTTCCTCACGATGTTTTCCTTCACCGTTTTGAGAACGTGGTATTGCGCACGTATCTTTCAAGCGAAAAACTCATAGGTGCACGTCGGGATTTGAACCGGTGACCTCCGGATTTAAACTCGGGGTCACCACCATCACGTTCTCAAGTAGTAGTGGCAAACTATTTGACAAGCAAGGGTAGCTAGTTTTATACTAATAATAGAAATCTTTGGTTGCTTTCACTTCTTATAACATTACTTCTCATAGCTATCACTAGATCTTCCCACCAATATGATGTCCTACAGACTGAAGTGCGCTATGAAACGCTGCTTTAGGGCACCACTTCTTTTATTAAGATATAAGGATAGATTTGCACCGCTTCTTATATTTAGATATTTAAGGATAGATTCTAAGATAATATAAAAATATAATAAATATAAAAAATAAAAATATAAAAGTTTTGGTTTCGAAAAATCTGTCCGGAACCTGTATTTAGAATCCTTTCACACCATTCACAACAAACTTTAAAAAGACTGAAAATAAGCAATTCAAGCAACGGTGTAACGCCGGACCAAACCAATTTAAAGCAAACATACTAGTTATTAATTTATTTTGTATTTTATTATATTATTTATTTTGTACTAGTTATCTTTATAAATTTATGCTCCTTTTATAAACACATGTCGAGGATGCTTTTAGTGGCAATAAAACTTGTGCTGGGTTCGGTTCGGAGGTACTGCCACCATACCTATTTCTGCCGTCGTTTCATTCACTCGCGTTACTGTGTTGCGGTTTGAAATGTGTGGTTGCCGGTGAAATTACAGGCACATGAGATATTCCACCTTTATATCTCAGAGTTACGGGCACATACGATGTGACTTGGGTCTTCTCGTACTTAAGTATGGGAAGCAAACCGTATGGCTTCTTAAGGGCAGAGGTTCCCATCTACACCAAGGGGGCCATCAGCTCGTTTCGTAACTTTATATAATAAAAAAATCTTCAAAAGCTTTGAACCG
The DNA here is from genome assembly GCA_947359385.1 of Chesias legatella. Classification (NCBI taxonomy): domain Eukaryota; kingdom Metazoa; phylum Arthropoda; class Insecta; order Lepidoptera; family Geometridae; genus Chesias; species Chesias legatella. Next base: position 3,258,577 of record OX375772.1, read on the forward strand.
ACAACTAATCCATAATGTCATATCTCGGATGATAGTTTCGATTCGATTACTAATTTAAGATTGTTGGTTTAATACTTCAAGGAAATGCTGCATTCGACACTCATCTCATTTTCACCGGAATCGGCCCCTCATCTAAGGTTAAAACCAATTAAGCTTATAAGTAGGTAACAGTCGAGCAAAAAGTGCCAGTCAAAATATCAGCCAATCCATCAAACCGTTAATCAATCAAACTGAGGCTTCAATGACGAAAACAAACCGCCTACCATATACGTATTTCATAGAAGCTATCAACTATTGAGAATATATTAATTTGTATTCGGGCGCCACTTGAAATTATGTACGATTTGATATTAATACTAGTACCTTCCTTTCTGCATGAAAGGAACCACTTTGAGGCGCACTTTTATCTCTTTTCCACACTAGTTCGAGCCAGTGACATGATTAGTCGTAGTATACTAACACCGATCTATAGATCAGGTACTCACATCTAGGACATTATGATATCGAAAGCCTAAAGCAGAACTTCACTAACTTAAAAACTTAACTTAATTTCACTAACTTCACTAGGAGAACTTTTTTAGGTGGCCGAGTGGTATAAACTCCGAGATTAATTCTGGAGGATGGTGATTCAAATATGACTGATTCAAAATAAATAGTAACAATAATAAGTAAATAAATAAATAAGACGTAACCTCTGTCCATAACAGGCAATACGACTTGAGACAGGCTTCAGCACTGTAGTCGTGGGTTCGATTCCCACCCAGGACAATCATTTGTGTGACGAATATATATGTTTGTTCTGTGTCTGGGTAATATGCATAATATGTAAGTGCTTCAAAAAATGTGAATTCCATCAGTTGTCTGGTGCCCATAATACAAGCTATGCATAGTTTGGGGCTAGATGACGTTGTGTGAATTGTCCACCAATATTATTGTTATTATTATATTATAGTCCTCCCCTACTCACTCATTATATGTGCAATATTATTTAAAAACTGAAAAAAAAAGTCAGTTCATAGAACCAAAATACGATTTCACTTTCACAACACATAAACTATGTGTTGTTTAAAATATAATACTAATTTAAATCAACTCCCACAAATCTTTGAAACGTTAGTTACTCAGGTACAATAATAAATTAAAGGGTTTTCAAACCGAAAGCTCACCATTATAATTGCACGGCAAAATTATTAGGTGCAATGTTGCGTAGTGCCCCGGGCGGCGCTATCTGATGTGTGCGGACAGGGTAACTGATGAGCGGAGTGATAGCTTATGACTTATGTACGCGAGTGTGCGTGAACTGAACCTTTTGACTATACTTTTAGTAGTAGAACTTGTGCCAAGTTCGGCCGGAGAAGTACTGCCATCACACCTGGTAATCTGCCGCCTAGCAGTGATGCACTCGTGTTGCCGGTGGAAGGGAGTGGGTGCCGGTGAAATTGCAGGCGCATGAGACGTAACATCCCAGTCTCCAGGTGATGGAGACTACTCAATGCGACTTGAGTCATCTCGTACTTTGGTGGACAGGACTTGAGTCGTATTGCTGTATATGGGCTGCGGTTACCACTTAACATCAGGCGGGCCGTCACGTCAGCTCGTTCCGTCACTTCAATTACATAAAAGAAGAAAAAACTGCCGTCCTTTAACTAGAAAGCCGTTAACCCTCAAAAGGTCAATTTTGACTTTTTAGTAGGAAGCGATACAGTTCAAAATTATCTATCCTTCTGTCTAAGAAACGTTTGTAAGTTATAACAAGTTCCGGAGATATCAAAAAAAGTGTTAAGTGACGGATTTAAAAGGAATTTAAAACAGTTCTCTGAACATATCTCAAAAACAACAATTTGGGCTTAACGGCCTTTTAGTTAAAGGGCGGCAGTATATAATACTCCGTTTTATTGATGTATTATATATGTTTTCGGTCAATAATCAACTGCTGGCCATAGGTTTTAGTAGCACAGAACTTATGCCAAGTTCGACCTGCGAAGTACTGCCCCTATAGCCATTTCTGCCGCCAAGTAAGTTTTAAGAGCAGTAGAACTCGCCAAGTTCATCCGGGGAAGTACTGCCACCATGCCCATTTCTGCCGCCAAGCAGTAACGCGTTCGCGTTACTGTGTTCCGGTTTGAAAAGTGTGGTTGTCGGTGACATTACAGGCACATGAGACATTCCACCTACTCGTCCTATAGTTACGGGCGCATATAATGCGACTTGGATCTTGTTGTAACTAATTAAGGGTATTAACAAGAAGTGCTGCTTTGTTGTTGGCAAAGGTTTCCACTTATCACCAGGTGGGCCATCTGCTTGCTCCAGTCTGGTCTCTACTCATTAGAGTGAGTTTTGAATTAAGGCTATTTTTATCCTATAAAAATGTAGGATTTCCGTGGGATGGCTTATGCACCGCGCGGCACAGCTAGTATGATTAATAAATATTTAGGTAGGTACCTTTCTTCTTCACAAGTACGTACTAATAACATTAGATTCATTCGATGTTTGCACAGTTCGTCTCGTAATGTACTCGTGCAAATTTTGTACATAACTTAAAAACATTTATGTCACCTTGCAGCAATGCGTTCATATTTTTTATTGTTTCACATGGATTCTAGAACAATTATATTTATATTATAAAAGGTTTCGTAAGAAAACTACCTCTCGAATGACAAGATTGATTACGGAATCAGTCGCTACTCAAAGTTTCTAAGGACTCATTAGTTAATCAATCACTGATATAAGTTTCTATGATCGTGCATAACAAATATTTCCATATATAATTAATTGTAAATATACAAAATATTCCAAACTCTAAAGAATAGTACAGAGCGAAATTTTATTTTTTAAGAATACAAAAATCGTTTTTTCCAAAAACCAGTGAATAGCATGCCAGCCCCATAGACAACACAGAAACGTTATCGGTAGGGTAATAACGCCTATTACGAAGGTAACAAAATAAACCATTGTGTATATACCACATACGGAACACTTCAAAGCACCGCTGCGCGGTAACCTGTATTGTTTAAACACTTTGTTCGGCGCCTCGGTACTCGGTAACTAGAGCGACGGATTTTAGGGGAATACCTTAAAGTATGCGACACAGTTCCAGGAAAGGGACAAAGAGCTAAAGTTTTATGAAATGCTTCAAATTTTGCAACAGATGTTCTCGTGGGACATACATAAAATCTCGGTGGTCTTTGTGAACTGAGGGTTGTAATAAGAATATTCCTATTTACTTTGTTTTTAAACTAAATTACATTAGTCGCGTAATAATAAGTTATTTATAAATTAGGTGTATCACGATGAAACTGAAAAATGTTCATGATTTCAATTTATCTTTATGATAAAGGCGATAAAATCACATAACGAAAAGTCAAGCAAATTTAATTACCTATTAGTGAGAACTATATCGACTGTATTTATCTAACTTTACCGAGTAACGACTGAAGCAGTCGTTTTTATCTACAGGACATCGATAAATACGACATTTGTCGCATCAGTTCGCAAAGTATTATGTATTGGCATCATGATTAAGAATTAAAAATCTCGGTGTTTACGTCAACAGATAAGGAATGACGTTTGTATATGCGACAATTTTTATCAAAGCATATCAAATATTTATAATTTTACTTGCTTTTTATTAGGTACTTCACAACAGTCTATAACTTAAATGTAAAATTTTCTATATTACGTATACTAGCTTATACTTAATACTATATTATATATCTTTCTCATATACTTATTTATATTTGCCTAGCCTCATAGCTCAGTTGGTGGTAGTAACCCTGCCTTCTGCGCTGTAGTCGTGGGTTCGATTCCCACCCAGGGCAAACATTTGTTTGACGAACATAGGTGTTTTTCTGTCTGGGTGTTGATATGTATGTATTTCCAAAAAAAAGTAACAGTATTATATCAGTTGTCTGGTTCCCATGAACAAGCTATTAAATTAGCTTACTTTGGGGCTAGATGGCGCTGTGTGAAATTTCCACTAATATTATTATCATTATCTCTAAACAATATTCATACTTTTCTCCGATATAGGTAGGGTAGATAAAAACTTATAAACTGCACACAGTTATCAGTAAATCTATAGGCTAACTAAAAATAAACTAAACCTTTTGACAACTAAAATGTCACTTGGAACTGAACCGACTGCATCATAACCCAATTAGCCCCTATTGTCATAATTATCTACCTCCCAAAAAACCTTCGGAACATTCCGTTTGAGACAGGTTTTTGTCCATTGTTTTCCCAGGTAGGCTTAGGGGTAGTTCACGCCATACCCCCACTTTGCGGCTTCTTTCGGGTTTAGCACTTGTCACAAGATAATCTGGATTAGTTGCGACTGTGTAATCTTACCGGCAATACGTGTGACAAAGTGTATAATTACAAAATTACTGGACTAAAAAATCAGTCAGTAAAATCTGATAGGTAATCATCTGATGCTAGGATTGATATTTGAAGGAACGAATGAATAGTGAAATGAGTGAATACAGTGAAAATAATTTGAGCAAGCTCACTCAGTTCGTGAAACGTTGGTGGGAAGATGACTACGAGGTATTTTTTGGTCTTGTATATTTGTAATAAGTACGCGTAGGTTAGTTGAATTACTAGAATCAGTAGCTAAAAAATTATGTGCTTCTGGCATTGTGACAACAAATGGCACATCTGGTGTTATGTGGTGACCTCTGCCTATAAAAAGCACAAAGACTTGGGTCCTCTCCTACTTAGGTAGAACTTACGTCGCACTGCATGCTGAAATTAAGGTAGAATGTCTCAAATGCCTGTAATTTCACCGGCAACCACACCTTTCAATCTGTTCTGAAAAATGTAATGGATAATAAAATATGGCCAAATAGTATTTAAAGAATGAATCATATGTAAAAATGGTGTTTCATCTATTTGCGCTGTTTCTGTCGAATATTAATATCAATTAATTTTCATCAATTATGTCTCATTTCGTGCAGTGCCAACTAGCCTCCAAACTAACCAGACCAGACAACAGACAGAATACTTATATACCTTATTTTTAAATACATACATATTAACAACCAGACACAGAACAAAACCATCTATGTTTGTCCTGGGAGGGAATCGAACCCACGACCTACTGCGCAGAAGGCAGAACTACGACCAACTGAGCTGTGAGGCCATCGTTTTAATTATGTTTCTCTTCACAATTTTGCCATACTTCTAATAATGAGCTGTCCTGAAATCTTCAATGAATTGACCCCTACCTTACCCAGTTATTACTGGATGCCCATAAATACGCCATGAGGCTTAGCTGAGATTAATGTAAGGCATACGTGTCCAAGGAGTATCATTATACTAAGTAAAAACGATCTCTGGATTATGTCACAGCTTAGGGGCTAAAGTTGAACCACTTTGAAGTAGGGACATAATTTTTGTTAACTGACAGTTCAAAATGTAGTAAATTTTGTGAAATCCTAGATTTACTTACACTTTTTTTTTATTTCATTTAAGTAGTGGTACAAGCTGACGTCCCACCTGATGTTACGTAGTAACCACCGTGTAATGTCTGTCACCCTAAGACGGGGTTGTTAAGGCGCATGCGCCTGCGATTTATTATAGAATAACTTTAATACTAGCTTTTACTCGCGACTTTATGTTGATTTTGTCAACCAATTCAAAGTTTTTTTTTTTGTAATCGTTCTATTGGCCAGGTCTATTCATCATAATAGATTCAGCGGTGTAGGATTGAAAGCGTTAACAAACAAACAAACTCACTTTTGCATTTATAATTTTAGTTAGGATAGACTTAGAAACCAATCTTTGACATATAGAAATTGGAGTATCTTTAAATTTAAAAATCACTATCTGTCTACATTATATTTTATTATATTTTTTCCAATACTTGTTTTCCTAATGTAACATATTTGGCTCTACAATCTAAGTTATATTAAAGTAATGGGCAACAACATTTGGCTTTGTTAAATTCCCTACCAATATTTACAATGTTATATTAATCAGAAACACTTATCAGTATAGATTAGGATAGTAAATGTTGTCTCTTTCCCCTCACAATAATTAAACGATAATTATGATTTAATAATGAGTTTAAGTAACACTATTAGAAGCTCGTTGAAAAAAAATGACTTACCTATGCATTATTTCCGTTTCCGCTTAGTTCTCATAAGGACATCACCAGCCATTTTTTTCGACATAAGCTGTGACTAAAGCATCTAAATTGTATCAAAAACCCTTTTAAAAGGTTAATTGGATCCGTGGACAGATTACAGTGTCCCTGAAATAATATAACCTGCAATTTAGCTTAATGATCAATCGCGCAGGAAATGGCGAAGACTGTGTTTAACGATATTGATAATGTGGAAGTTTATTGGGTAAATTTTGTAGTCACGTGCTAAAAATTCAAGTATATTATGGATTTTTTCAGATATTATAAAATTTCTGTACAGTCTTTTAAGTATCACTCTTGACTTCAACATAATACCTGCTTAGATCATTTAGTATGTTATTGACTACTGATAGTGCCACTCACTCTAGTCTCTTGAGCCAGTTTAGTGAAACGCTAAAGTGCGCCTCAGTGAGGCTCCTTTCATGCACTTCACACATATCTTCAAAATTTTGGTTCTTGTCGGTTTCCTCACGATGTTTTCTTCACCTATTTAAGTGGTATTGCGCACAAACAAACAAATACAACTGAAGTATTTCATTAGTGCTCGTTAGGTTTCGGACCAGCGTCCTCTGGATTGAAAGACGGGAGCTGTACCACCTGGCCTTAAATATCTCACTATCTTACTAAAACTAGAAAAGCTAATTACTAAAATGAATCAAAACACATTATTTCTGTTTATTTACCACCAAATCGGGTCACTTAGCTTTCTACCAGAACACTGATTCATGACTTTAATGATAATTAAATTAATAGACATACACGAAATGGCCACCCACACTCCATGATCCGCCATTGTTAAATGAACGACAAATATTGATACAATCGCTTTGTTTGATGTCGACAGACAGACATGCATGCTCATATTCATATGGTACGAGTGTGTACCTATGTACCATGACTAAGTTTTAGTTTGGAGATAACGCATACATTTGGCCATCCATTTAACGTTTGGGAATAATGCGTTACAAATTCAAATGTTAAGTTTTTAATTTCAAATTATATTATTACAAAAACTTAATGAAAAAAATAATAATAACAATATGATGTTTAATTATAGCGCCTAAACAATTTGAAATACATATTTACCCTAGTCACTGAATGCTCATACACTCTTTATGGCGTTTTATAAATTTTTATATATTAACTATAGCGTTATTTAAAGAAGAAAAGAATTTAAAAAAATATATACCAGCTTACTTTATAATACAGTAGTTTGTATCAGAGCAGTTATATTTTAAAGGAGCACTATTTATAACCCACACTTGAATAAACGTAGGACATAACATTTACATTATGATCACGTCCATGGAGGCTCATCGGCTCATTGTAGCGAATTATTTCGCATTCTAGTAAATAATAAGCGTGTTATATAGTTGGTAGGTACTTTGGGCATCGCCCGCCGGTCGACGCGTTATCTAGTTACGGCCCCTCTGAACCTAATTATAAGCCTTCGGACATCGGACATATCGCGCACCTAATCCACATTATACGTCAACCAGACGTGTATCGTGAAAGAGAAAATTGAAATCGAAGTTAAATATATTCGGAAATCCCTTAAATCAACAAGACGTGTATCAACAACATCGACAGGCCTCACAGCACAGTTGGTAGTAACCCTGCCTTCTGCGCTGTAGGTCGTAGGTTCTGCCGCCAAGCAGTAACGCATATGCGTTACTGTGTTCCGGTTTGAAAGGTGTGGTTGCCGGTGAAATTACAGGCACATGAGAAATTCCACCTACACGTCTCAGAGTTACGGGCGCATACCATGCGACTTGGGTCTTGTCGTACCTAGTAGGGGAGGACCCAAGTCACATCGTTTGTAATGGGCCGAGGTTACCACTTAACACCAGGCAGACCGTTGGGTTGGCTCGTTCCGTAACATTTACACATTAAAAAAAACTGGTTGGTTAGATATGCATATTAAAACGACTATGTCGATATGTTTTTACATAAATCTAGCAATATATTTATATTTACTTCATAAGGTAACATCTAAACGCAAGCCTGTCCATCACCATCGACTAAATAATTACACCTTCACCGGATAAAAGAAATTAAACATTTCCCACGAAAAAAATCTCAAAGCTCGCGTTTAAGATCATTAAGCAAAACGCATCGCATTTTGCGCTTCGTTGTACCCAAACCTGTTTACTTACTTCATGTATCATGGACAATATGGCATGTCACGACAGAGAGACGGTGAAAAACGATGAAATGTACATGCCAGAAGACAAGCGAAGCAAAACTTTAATACGACGTAGCAGAGTGCTGGGTGAAAGAAAAAATCTGTACAATTAGGGTTGCCAAATCATCTGAAAAGAAGATCTCAGAAAATGTAAATGTCTTTAAACGCATTCGGTTTTTCAGGTCTTTAATCATAGGTTACACCTGGTGCATAAGATTAAATTTTATTAAAAACATTGAATGGGTGAATGTGAAAACTTCTCATCTTAAAAGGCATATGCAAGCGTTAAGAATGTCAAATTTTACTCCTACAATTTCAGGTTTCAAGTTCTCTGATTTAAAACTTATTCCGTTTAAATACAGTGCCCTTATTTAACCTTGCGTATACTTTTCTTAAATGACACTTACTGTCTAAAATTACACTATTTGACTTCCTCGTAGCCTTAAAAAACATGTCGAATGGTCGAATCGTCAAAATAATGCAATGCCACGAATGGTATACAAAACAATCATTTTTTCTCGTAGCAACCCTACTTCGTAAAAAATACCATGAAATACGTCGCTTGTCCATTGCTCCGGTAGGCGTGGGTCAAACTCGCGCAAATTTATTATCATTGCTATACAAAAATACGTTTATACCAAACGACATAAAGACAATTTTTCGAGTGCAAAATTGCGGGTCAGTCACCTCCGCGTAAGGTACGCTTTAGAGATTTTTTGCAAACAGTTTTTATGACAAACTAGGTTCCAACATTCGTTTAATATTTTTCCTTAACTTTTTAGAAAATAATCTTCATACTTACTCCTTACTTTATTTCACCATGTAAGATGTATATGTATTAGTTTATGTCAGACAGCTATGGAACGAGCAGATGGCCCACCTTATGCTAAGTGGTAACCTCTGCCCATAACAAACAGTACGAATTAGGTCATCAGTAGTACTTAGGTACGACAAGACCTAAGTCGCATCGTATGCGCCTGTAACTCTGAGACTTGAAGGTGAAATGTCTCATGTGCAAGCCATAGATATCAAAGTATTGGTACAATACGCCTTTATGTGATAAATAAAGGTCTTTGACTTTGACTTTGACTTTGCTTATTGTTTACAGATGCTTGGCGGCGTCTGTAAACAGGCGACGGTAGCAAAATACTGTCATTATCCCTAAATAATCCAAATTTTACATTTTTTTCACAAAATATTTAGTGTTAATATCAAAACATTTACCGTTTTCATAACACGAGAACAAAGCGCTCATTACACTTAACATAATTCCAAAATTAAACAGTCATTTTCATCCAATTGGGCGCAGTCACAAAAACAGCTTAACAACAAATCCGAAAGCACTTCATAATGGCCTGTAATTACCACGACTGACTCCGTGTCCCAGACGTATATTTTTCTTAAACGACACTTTATTATCCCGTATTTATCCATTTTGTGGCATTAGAAACGAAATGTTTTATATAATTGCCGGATTTTACACAAAATTGCCCCCGACCAAACGACAATTTAATTTTCCCGAGAAATAGGGTAATTGTGTGGCAACCCCATCGGTTACACGTTATAATCGAGTGACAAACTGTTTTAAACAGCCGTAATCAAAAGATCGTATCGAGAAGGGGAGGTTCTCGGTTTTGCTTTTAAATAAAAAGTTTAGATTATTATCAGAAATGTTGTTTGCGAGTTTTTCTTTCCTTTATCGGTGAAAAGATTAAACTGTGAAATGAAACTGATTCTTTGTTGGGCTTAGTAAAGAATTTTTCAGTTTCCTTTGTTCTTGTAACTTCATACATCTTTTATGAAACCACAACTGTCTGCGACATAAGATAAAATAGGTAGCTTAGCTCAATAATTCGGTTAGGTATATAAATTTGGGCTCATAATAATTAACTGATTTAAGTAACGATCTCGAATTCATTACCTGTGTAAGTTTATGTGAAAAATAAAGGTTGCCTGGAAGAAATCTATTACCGATAAGGCCGCTCATTGATGTTACCTTAGCTTAATGATTGAACTTTACGAAATTTCAATGTGTGGTGATCATACTAATCATAGATAATATTGTTATCTATCTATCTATGTGTTTTATATAAAAAATATCAGCTTAACAGAATTGCTCGTATTTAATCATACATTCATTATCAACCCGCTGATTCAGTTTCTTTTAATAACTCAAATAGCTCTATTCCATTTTTTGTTCATTACAACTTAAGTGCCTGAATTAAGTCGAATTTAAGTTTGACACAGAGACTAGCGCTCAGCGGCTCAGCTAAATGAATAGTAATTTACTTTCGGTATGAAATCGTTCGGAACACGCGACACAAAACCGCTTTTCTATTCTGGAGTCGACTCAAAACCGTCATTTTACACAATTTTACCCAATTGCTCTGTTCTCGGAATTAATTTGTTATTAGCCTTTGAACGCAAGGTGTGGTTCGAAGCCTTATATTATTTTGGAGAACCATTTGGACAACCCGTGGTTACGTTAGACCGGATAATCTTTCGAATTAAATGTATTCCGTACATAATTTGGACGCAAACATTTCATTTGGTTATGTTGAACGTTTAATTTGATTATGCGTTTCATTCAAAAATGTTTTGTAAGTCTACTCAATCATTTAGCTGAGTCGAAAATTCACGAAGCTATAAGAAAAGTTAGAGTTATAAGCGTAAACAGTTTCGATCGCAATTGCAATTTAGATTCGAAACTTATAGCAGGTGAAGAATACACAGAGATATATTTTATTAGCAGGAGTATACAGTGCAGCAATGTTATTTAAAGTTATACATTCTTACATTTTTGACACAAAAAATATTCATAATACAGTTTCAAATTAAATCATGACCACAAATCTATTCTACGACCAAATTTTGTGAGCATTTTCGATGTTAATAACTTTTGCACACGTAAAAGTATTCATATTTTTAATCACAAAACTCTGCCAGCAGAATTATAAAGATGATCAAATACACTTTGTATCTCAATGACAATTCAGTAACCTCGAAGTTGTAATACTAAATTCTTCCTAGATTAAGGACGAAATGTTTTCGCCTTCATGGTTAAATTGTGGTTATTGTATTGTATTCATTTATTCATCTTTCGACATAAATATATGCACTTAGATAAGTCAGTAATACAATTATAAATATCAATAGTGTTATTTTTATTTATATTATATTATTATATTAATACTGAGCGATGATCTTCAGTTGTTCATTCAAAAGGTATTGAAGCTGATGATATGATACCTGTAAGGTCAGTGAGGATAGTCTCAACAGACTTAAAACGGGCTTAACTTGTTAAATGCTAATTATACACACCGGTAATTACGTGTAAGTGCTAATGCTAATCGTTAATAGTAATGACACGATTGCGCATAATAAACATTAATAACAGCAAATGTTTCTCTAGGAAATTTACTCGGTAGAGACAACGTTTTTTTAATATGCATAAAAAATACCATACCTCAACAATTATGCATAGGAAAACAAACTTTATTGTTCTAACCTAGGCCTGGTAGTTCTATGAAAGACAATGAATTTGAAAGACAAACATCTGCTTCAATTAATTGAAAACATTTGCTTGTTCCAGGAATCCCAGTCAAGTGGCGGAGAGAGATGGAGCGGGCGCGGTGCAGAACACAACATAGCGTTGCAACAGATCCTCAAACTCCAAGAAGCGAGGGCCCTTCACAAGACATCGCTCCTCCCCCTCTACAAGAAGAACGGCCTGTCTTCTCCACCCGGCATCAACGAAGACAAAAACAACTACACAGAACATCCAGAGCAAAGCAATCTGGAAACAGAGTTCAGAAAGTTAATGGAACAATCTGGAAAAGATGCCCGAAATGATGAATCCTTAAGGTATCTTCAGCACATTATGGAGGCCAGACATCATTATGAACATTTAAAAAATATTCAAGAAAGGGAAAGAAAATGTTCAGAAGATAGAGCTGTAAAAAAGGAAGCAACATCACCTAATCGCCATTCACCTGCCCAAAGTCACTCACCTCATCATAGAGTGTCTTCAGCAGAAGCCTCGCCGAGCTACAGTGATGTCCGTCTATCTACCTCATCCAGCCCTTTATCTGCGACTAGTCCTGTCAATTCTTCACCACTCAACCATTTACAAAACATGCAACCTTTTGACTTCAGAAAGCATAAAGTCAGTGAAAACAAAGAAAAAGAAGAAGGAAGGAAACCTTTTGAATTGGGTGCAGCAGAAAAAGCTACAATGGACTTGATGAGGAACCAGTTCTTTAATTTTCCATTACCCGGAAATCTACCAATGCCACCGATGTCTCTACCTTCATCATTCAGTCATCCAGCGGCTATGGTCGCTGCGTTAAGTCAAAACCCCATGGGGCTAGCATCTCTTCAGGCATTGTTGCCACAGATGTCAGTCAAACCAGCTGAATCTGAAAAGAAACTCAATAACACGCCGAACAAAGGAAGGCTAGAGGGATCGAGGTCCGAAGATGAAAGTGTTCTTAATCTGAGCAAAGACGCATACGCCGATCCTACTGTAAATCACAGAAATATGATGCTCGGTAAATGCTTAAGTCCACCTAAAAAGCAATGGGGATCAAGCCAATTGCCTCTAAATCTGGGCACCCACTTCATCAACCCTGCCACAGGCAAGAAAAGAGTACAATGCAATGTATGTCTCAAAACTTTTTGTGATAAAGGTGCCCTAAAAATACATTTCTCCGCGGTTCATCTACGTGAAATGCACAAATGTACTGTTGAAGGATGTAGTATGATGTTCAGTTCCAGAAGATCTAGAAACAGGCACAGCGCTAATCCAAATCCAAAATTACACTCTCCGCATATGCGAAGGAAAATATCACCACACGATGGTAGGAGTGCTCAAACACACCCAGTTTTAATCCCTCCTCATGCTGCAGGATTGGGTTTGCCACCAGTTATGAATCCAATGCATGCTTTCGGTTCGTACTCTCTACCAAATATGAGACATTTCTCTTCAAACATGCCATTGGATTACAAAAACAACATGCACATGGGATTTTCTCCTTATGACCAATCGCACCCAGTGAGACGAGAATCAAATTCTATCGAAAACAAAGATGACCAACAAGGTGAATCAGATGAAGATGATGGAATCGTCGTAGTAGCCGGCGACGACGACGATGATGACGGAGAACACATAGACACAAGTGATTACTACTCAAACCTCAACAAATCTACTGGATCAGTCGAAGATTCAGAAACCGATTACGATCAAAGAAGTGTAAGTGACAATAACGAGTTAGATAACCCTAAAGATGGAACTGCTAGCCCAGAAGTGCTAAAACGAAAACGTAAGAACTTAAACCCTACCAGATTACAAAATAATTTTGAATCTGATATCGGAAATACAGAAACACAAAACTACCAAGAGGAAGCTGAAGAAATGGCTATCGACCTCAAAAAAGTTAAGAGAGAAACTGATCAACCAACTGAAAATAATTATACACGTGAAAAAAATGAAGAACTAATTACCAGGAATGAAGTTCCTAAAATAAAACAAGAACCAACCGAGGAAAATGCTCAAGACTTGCGAGTCAAAGAAGAACCAGTTGAACTCACAGAGAAAGAAAAATCTTATCACAACACCAGCACACCAAATGAAGATAATTTTTCTTCGGAAAATGCTTTGAAACGATTGGAAAGCCTATCCAGAGGTGATTTTCCACATATCCCTAGAAGGATAGAAAGTGAAACTACAGCTCCTTGTAACTTATCGATGAACGATTCCATTGATTACTGCGACAGATCTCCTTCCTCGTCAGTATCTAGTTACGACTACACTCAAGAGGAAAACCACGGTCAAATATATGGCCACTTTGACAATGGTTTCTTTGTCAGTTCCGCAGACGTTCCCATAGACCACAACAGTCCTTACAAATGTACCGTTTGTGGTAAAGTGTTCCAAAACACATACATTCTGAAGTCCCACTATCAAAATGCTCACTTAAAACTGATGTACAAATGTTCGGCGGATGGTTGTAGAGCAGCGTTCACATCCAGGCGTAGTAGAGATCGACATAGTTCGAATATAAACCTTCACAGAAAAATATCTGAAGATGTGAGAATATCTGACCAATCGTCAAGAATCTTAGATAAATTGAGAGAACAGGTGGAATTAATTTCAAGATACGACGAGGTAGAGCGAGCCGTCCCTTACATAGATTCGCACCTGTATTATAGAGCAAAAGAGTCAGATAAACTGAAAACTTTAAATCAACTGCCCTTCGGCACACCCTACCCACCATTGCTTCCCGAAGCATACTTGAATAATCGAGATATGTTCGCACAGCATCCCTTCTTGTTTGCTCCTTTCGGAATGCTGCCAAATTTCCCGCCGATTCCTCTAGGTTTTCTCCCACCAAGTCTGAACGCATTCGGCTGTCAAAATCAGAACTACGTTCCTCAAATGACAAAGAAACTGAGCTATTGCGTGGAGGACGAAGCACCGCGACCGAATAAGGATGGATGCTACCCATGTCGGGGTTGTAGAGACAGTTTCAAAGACCTGTCTGGTCTAAAGCATCATTGTGAAACCGTCCACGCGCAGTCTCTGCACCGCTGTTCGCTATCGGGCTGCAATGCAGCTTTTTTCTCTAGAACTAAGAGAAACATACACTACGAAGCCCACATTTCACGAAGACAAAACGGCAGAGGCATCCACGTTAGCCCGTCGTGACCGAACTATTCAAATATGTGTCGTAGCGACAACTGAATAAGATTGAATCTCCAGTGAATTTGTGATTTTTCTTAGTATTACCAAATGTTTAGTAAGCTTAGAATAATTCTGCATACCAGTACCTTCTAATTCTCATTCTTATATAGAGTTAAGGTATGGATATCAGAGAAGAATCTCGACATGTAGGTAAATATTAAGTGTTGATTCTGTCCGACCTTGTCTCTTTGCTCAGATATTTTGCCTACAACTCATAAACTATGAACGCACCTTTTTATGCTGAAATTAAATTAAATAGTTATTTTATGTGTTAACGGGTATTTTTATTAAGATTAATGAGCGGTATCTCAGAATTAGCACGAATATTTGAATATTTAAACAGCGACGATTTAAAAATATCATTGTTTTGTTAATAACATATTTTGAACATCTTAATATCTAGAGAAACTTGTATATAGGTATATATTGTATTTAGATATAAGTAATTATTGTGAAGCTTCGACATTCCATTGTAATAAAGTGTGCAATAATCATTGTAAATAATAATAGGAAATGTAAGTTCGATTTAAAAAAACTTAAATATGTTTCATAGTCGGCCATTTCTAAACTGTATCTATATTTTGGTGCTAATTATTAAAATATATACTTTCATTAATTATTGTAAATATTAATTTTAAAATTGTATTAAATAAGATTTTAGTCAGTAATCAAGAATACTGTAATCATAAGAACCAAAAAGTATTACATTTTACTATTAAGAACAAATTTGTATTATATTGTATTTCTATTATTAATTAACTTCCTTTTGCCAAACGATAATGAATAATAAAAAATTCAAATGAGTAATTCTTTGTTGTTTTAATTTTTTTTCTTGCTTTATTAATAATATTTATTTACGAAATACAATCTATCATACCCAGTAATCTGATATATAGGGGAGGCCAAACCAGAGAAATATATATAAAATTAAATAAAGGATAAATTACCTACATTAAATTTTACATTCTAGGATTATATCTAGGTTATTTATAATCTTTCAAAGCGTTCTACATCTAACAATATAGGCCCTATCCCGGGCCGATCTCACACACAATATCCAGTTATTTTCCACAAAACCAAAACTGACTTAGGGACTTAAAGTTATTAATGTCAGTATTGTTACTAAAGTTGCTTAGTTGTTAGAAAGATAATCTCACATCGGCTCTGGAATAGGACCCCTGATTTCTTACTCATGGTAGCGCATTCATTCTCGCAATTTGATACTCAGACTCAAACGAAAATTCATGACCAAATAATATGGTAGGTATGTAATCATACATTATCGACAGGTGATGAATTCCTCATCAGCAATTATCAGAGTATATCTTTTTGACTGGCCTCACAGCTCAGTTGGTAGTTACCCTGCCTCCCATGCTGTAGGACGTGGGTTTGATTCACCGCTCCACCTGGCCAGGGGACGCCCAACGCTACATTTACCTACTTTCGATTTTCACCCCAGAACCCACCCCTCTCCGTCACTGAGAGTTGGTAGTCCACGCATTAATAACAGACGCTGTTAGGTACCTAGTACCTAGTAGTAATGGGTAAGAATTTAACTGAATTCTGTGACATAACAAAATACCCTACTCTGGAATTCCCATTTAGCAGATTAACTGATACACAATACAAACATAGATGTCCTAAAGTAAATTATTAAGTTATCGTACATTTTCATAATATAATTAATAACATTAACACATTTATTTCAAGACCATGACTCATAGAAGAAAACACACCTTTTTTTATCTAAACACATATACAATTAAATATTAATTACAATATATTCTACTTATACCTACATTTATGCTTAGAATGCACAGCTTAACACATGCCTGTCACAACAACATTGGGTTCTGTGGTGAAATTTAATAACGTCAGTTGGCAAATTAATAAAAAAAGTAGCAATCGGGATAACAAAACTTCATATGTTGTTGTGGTATGATATCTGTGATGAGCAAAATGACAATTTTTATCCCCTCATGTACAAAAGCTGTTTGTATTTGGAACGCAACAAACAATTTGATTAGGTACTCTACCGCCCGTCGCGGCTACGGGTCGCCCCGCGAGCATACATATCAAATGTTGATGCATGTCACCATGTGACATTACCGTGTCACGTCACGTCACGCGACACTCCGCGTGGCGTCGCGTGATGCGTGCTACGTTCTTGTTAATTTTTAAACTTTCCATTATCGAGCTTTATTCTATTACGGGGGACGATAAATTGAATTTCTGTTTTATAAATGCGCCTACCGATGTCTTGTTTACACTTCTGTTTTGGCGTTTTTGTTGGAGAAACTTATTTATGTTCATATTTTTACAAAAACAATTACAATCGTGTATGAAATATTCTAACCTACTAAAACTAGCTTTAAATTCAATTTACTTAATTGATAAATATTATGCAAAATAAATATAATTAATACCTAAAATTTGCACATGTCAATAAAAATCACAATTACAATTTACAATTTAGAAAGTCGTCAGTGTAGAAGTATTCCTTCAGCAATATTTGTTTTAATTCACCCTTAAATTTATGAACTTACACAATGTGAGTACTTTAATTATACTTACATCACAACGACGTCATCAAACTTTACGTAACACGAACAATAGCCACTCATTTTTCCCTATAAAACAGCAGCCTGTACAATAAACTGATCATTTTTTTATTGTAATTTACATAATCAACTCTCATCAGCCGCATTTGCATCCGAAACGCACAAGGAATTAAATTCAAAACACAAAATTAAAGGAAACCAACCGTTCAGTAATAAACCTTTTCACTCAGAGATAAAACTCAAATTATAAAAAAATGGGAATAAAAACCGCGGTTGCCGTATTCAAAATAAGAACTCGAAACGTCTCGCTTGTCAGCAATTTGTTTTGAAAAGAGAACACTTCTAATTCGCAAAAAACGAGCGTTCTATGTTTAAAAAGAGTCGTCACGCGAGGCTAAGGCAGTGTGAAACGTGAAAGTTCTTCAAAAGATGGGATACAAAGTTTTTATTGAGAATATTTTAGGGTTTACTCCATGCCTATTTGTTTCAATCAATATCTAAGAAACGGAAGTATCTTTAAAGTTTTATCATCTCAAAATAGGTATACCTATATTTTGTAAGTAGGATGTCGTTTAGTAAGAACCCCATTCAAAAGCTGAAAATTGACAGTGATTAAAATATGTTTAATTTTATGGAGCAAAAAAAGTGTGATAGTAATAATGCGACTTCACTCTCTTAAGGCAATCGGGATGAATTAAAAGGAAAACATTTTTACGTTTCTGCCCTTATAGACGCGCCTTAACAATTTGAGAATTTGAATTTGAAAAGTTTCAGATGGGGATTTCTGGGACGTTTTTTTCTGCAAACGATAATGAGTGTGCGGCTTCTTATAGGGAGTCGGCCAGCTACTGCCATTATAGTGTTGCCAGACACACAGTCATGAAGTTTTCAATAATTTATGATACACACTTAAACGGAAAATGAGTAGGTAGGTACTTATAGATTATATGTGTCATTATGTTTCGTTCCCAATAAACTATTTGTACTTTATACTTATATCTACAAGTATATTAAGAAAAGTGAGTAAGAGGAATGAGTAGGTATTATTTATGTTTAAAATAGGCACTGTTACACACATACATAAAAATAGGTTTCAAAATGAAATCGACCAAACAACAATTTTTTTAATGAATGAATGTTAAATCTTGTGATCCCTCGCAGGTCGCAATTTTGAATTTGGAACTTGAGATCAAATACAACTTATTAAAAACATTTAAATAATATAATTTATATATATATATTTTTTTTATTAACATTACGATACAATACGATTTAGTTAAGTAGTTACAAATCATGCACCTAAGTAAAACTTTATCACAGCTTATAGTTTCATTGGAACATTGAGAAGAATTAAGACATTCGCATTATATACCTATATGTATTAGAGTTGTCATGATTATTTTCAAAAGCTAAGAAGAATCTCTTTAGTTGCAGAATGCGGCGCCGAGCGTTAAACATGACCATAGAGCACCAAACTTTTTGTTGCCAGCTTTGACACGCCTCCTCATTGTTTGAAAGAGGTCGATTGATCACGCGACAGCAGCCCGGGGGAGCCAACGGCAACACTGAACAATCGAATTTGGAACATAAGTTTATTTTGAAATATGAAATTAAATTTGGAAGGATTGCGATCGCCCCGAGCGCCGTTGCCATATCGCACGCCATCTTGGGAACTGTCATTAAGAGGTTTTTGGCTATTTATAAAATTATAGGTTTAATCAGACTGTTTTAGTTAAACCATATTTATTATACTATTTTGAGAAGGAGCTAGTTATTAACTTTTTTTGATTTTTTATGGCTTCTGCACGGAACTCTGCCGAAATATCGCCAAAGTCAACAACAAGTAAACATTTTTTTTATTGTCAAAACCGTGGATGTTTGTGAATATGATAGGTTTCAGTCATATCTACGGAGGTATCTGATTGACTATACCTTATCGTAGAATCTAATATCTTTTTGATAAAAAGTACCTAGAGTGCTTAATACCTAGGTATATTATTATCAGGCGCTTCACTTAGCAATATGTATTTGCGCTTGATCTTGAAATATATTTATCATTTTAATAACTTAATGGAAAACTTTAATTATACACGGTCATCACTTGCGTGAGTGAAGGTAGGTAGGTAGGTACTGCTACTTACTCTAAACTCTAATCGTCGGTTTCGTGACAATGTCGGTCCTAACTATTTAATAATAATATTTTAATATTAGTGGACAGATCACACAGCGCCATCTAGCCCCAAACTAAGCATAGCTCGTACTTTGGGAAACAGACAACTGATAGAATACATACCTATATACTTTTTTGGAAATAGGAATAGGTACATACCTACATATAATAGGTACATTATTAACACCCAGACACAGAACAAACATCTATATTCGTCACACAAATGTTTGTCATGGGTGGGAATCGAACCCACGACCTGCGCAGAAGGCAGAGTTACCAGCAACTGAGCTGTGAGGCCTGTCAAAATGCAGCGATAACCCATATCTAATATCGGAAACGGCCCGAATATTCTGACAGTAGAGTTGGCCACTATCATGGGCATGCTGCTTTACCTCGTAGTGGACCACCTGGTACACCAGTGGAGTCAAGTTTCAATCCGGAGGTCGCGGGTTCATTTCCAGAAAATTTTGGGAAAGTGCTCTATACCACGTTTTAGAAACAGCAAACGAAAACATCGCGAAGTAACGCATTTCTAATAAAAAAAAACTACATCAGGTAAGTCTCAAGTGCACAAAAGGATTCACTTTGAGACGCACTAACATTTCACCTGTCTTCGACTGGAATTCTTGGGATTTCAGAGACTTGCATGCGTGTGTGAGACGTGCCACGACAATCGATTGAAATCAGTCGATCACAGGTAATTTGAATATATTGTGCGCGATCGTTCACAGATTATGCGACTGGGCCTCCGGCGATTGAACATACCATGACGAAGAATTTACGATAATGCTGCGAAGAAAAATGTGTGGAGTTTTTTAAGCTAGAAGCCAGTGGGAACTAATATAATTTCTCTGGCAAACAGGATTCACTATTCCCTGTCGGAGGCTAAGATCCAAATACGAAATCTATTGGGGTTTGAATTCTATATGGATTCTATGTGGATTCTATGGATTCTGTATGATTCTGTATGGATCCTATATGGATTCTATATGGATCCTATATGGATTCTATATGGATGTGTAAAATACTTGAGGGTAAAAATTGAGTATTTTATAGAATAAGAATTTGAGGCTTTAGACTTTTATCTTGACTTGACAGGCTTCACAGTTCAGTTGGTAGTAACTTTGCCTTCTGCGCTGTGGGTCTTGGGTTCGATTCAAAATCAGGACAAACATTTGTTTGACGAATATAGATGTTTGTGCAGTGTATCGGTGTTTATATGTATTTATTTACAAAAGAAAGTATACACAATTATGTATTCTATCAGTTGTCTGGTTCCCATAGTACAAGCTAGGCTTAGTTAGTGGCTAGATAGCGCTGTGTGAATTGTCCACCAATATTATTAATATCATATCTGTTACTATTTAGAAACATCGCTTGACTCAACACACAGCCGTGCAGCCAACTGAAATTAGGATTCGGCGTCGTCAGGTCATTTCGACCGCACGGAAGCCAAAGGCGAAATCGAATAATATATCGATTTTCAGAAGCCCGTGCCGAGATAACGATTCTAATTTTGATAATATCTGGAGGCACGCTTTGGACTCACGCAAAACCGAATAACGTGTATAGGTAGCGTTTTGATTGTCTGATTTTGTCAGACAACTTAAATGTTAAATTGGCTAATTGTGTGAGCAAATAAATACATGAACCAAATAAAAATAAAACTTATTTTTAAATATTGATAAATTTGTTTTAATATTTTGACTAATATTACTTTATCCAGATTACCTTGCTCGGATTTGATGATAATTTCGTTGGTAAGGTTTGGCATAGCTGCCAGATATAAAAGAAAGAATTACTGGAAAACAGTGTTGAGTTATTCGTGATAAAACAATGACGAACTCACCCCTTGTCACGTCTATGTTCCCACGATAGTGTCCCACAAGGTAAAAGCGGACCCACTGAGTCTCTAGCAACCACTTCGGCGATAATAGCTATATGCATCTATGCATTTATATATCAAGAAATAAGGTAGGTATGTCAACATTTTTTCTTGTATTCGAAGAAATAGTCATCTGTAAGTGACCGTACCTACTATCTATTTTGGTATTGTTGGTAAAAAAATATCCTTCATTACCAAATAAATCAACACGCTCATACATTTCATTGCCATAGCTAATGAAAGTATAGGTAAAGATACCTAAGCGAAAAAATTATAGGTCTTGTCTCTTCCAGCTAGGATACCTACTTAATAGGTACATATCTACCTTGACATTATTCGATATATCGAACCACTGTTGAAGGTGTGAAATCTGACGTCAAAGGCGTACCTACAGCTAACGAAACCCATGCCCAAATTAATTTAAATCCAATTCCTACTACTCCAGTTCCCGGAAACTCCCAAACATTAATAGAAACGGTAATGCGTGGGCGGGCTGTTTTCGGTTGGTTAAAAATGTCAACCACCCGCGCGCGCGACACTGCCATTGGCGGGAAATGTCACTGTGTCGCAACGCGTGACACTTCTCATTGGCCGCGCCACGCCCTTACGCATTTGAATAAAGAACAAAGGTTTTATGTTCGTTTTGTGTTACGAACTCTTTGGAGTCTATGATCTTTTTTTTATTCTTTTGTACTAAGAACTCTTTGGAGTCTATGATCTTTTTTTTTATTAATTTGTATTAAGATCTCTTTGGAGTATTAGACTAGAATCTTCAAATTCAAATCATTTGTTTGTGTTACACAGATTAAACAAAGGTCTTATTAGGTAGCAACATTGAGGTAGGTACACTGTGATCTGCCTCGGCGTACAAATTATTTACACAGTTTATAAAAATCAAAATAATAATACATATCGCAAATTCATAACTAAAATAATAATCCGTGGTTAATACTGTAAACAAGATCTCAAAGTATTTTAATAATTATTAGTCCCTACTGTCAAAAAAGTCACGACAGTAGGGACTATTATGTGTATGTACGTGTGTAGGTACACGATACGGATGTATATAATTATTTTAATACTTTTTCTTCTTTTTTTTTTTAAATGTGGCTAAGGCTCGCTCGTGTAATGTCCCGCGCGAGAGGCGAGCTTGCGCGGAACTATTGATTGAGACGCAGCGGGGCCGACGCCCGCCACTTGTCTCGTGCGGAGGTGACAAATTGTGTCGCATCTCCAACTTGTTAATTATTTTGTAATTTACAACGTTGGACGGTGATGTAAATAATTTGAGTGGGAATCGAGTTTATGAAAAAAAGGATGATAGGTATACTATAATCCTATTTAGATAGATAGATAGATAATAAGTACTTTATTGACCACCATACATGGAAATTTCGTAAAAAATCATATTTAAGCTAAGGTAATACAATTATTAGCCTTATCGCTAATAGCGATTTCTTCCAGGCAATCTTTATTTAGGATATTTAGGTAGGTACCTATCTGGGTGATTAGCGGACTGAACTTAAGTCTTTACCTACTAAATTCAGCGATCAATAAGTTCAAATATCCTAATCAATATGTTTATGCGGGCCGTTTCTTTACGCAAGTTCTTTACCTACCTATGGTGTGACTAAAGTATCTCTATCTATCACTGTTTCGTAAATGATATGCAAATAGTTTAGGTACCTACATTGTTATACTTAACTTAGATTAGTTACAATGACAGCTATATAGGTAGGTAAAGCACCTAGGTAGATAATTAGAAAAAGTAATTAACAGTCTGGACTTATTGGTAATATAATTGGTGTAAGTTTCTCCAGTTAGTTAGCAATGTGTTACTGGGAAAAAATGTTATCCAAGTTATTTACGTTCCCACGATAGAGACCCATATGGTGAAAAGTGGCCCATTGAGGCTCTGCCAACCCCTTATAGGAAAAAGGCGTGAATCTATGCATGTATAAACTAACAGCTACGATAAAACTGAACAAAATCCTAATAACCTCCCCCATCCCCTAAAACCAATTACTGCACAAATAATACCTACATGCCCCTCGTTTATATAAACTTTATAAATAGCGGAAACCGGAAACTCCAATTAACAAACAAAGTTTGTAAAAACGAAGAGTTCTGGTTAAAAATCTGCTTTATTAATAGCTCATTCCTGGGCCGGGCCGATCGAAAATTAACACTTGAAAATTGAATTAATCCCGAGAGTTCCGAGTGGTCGCTGGATATTTCCTGAATCAGTTTTGTACATATAATGAGTACAATGATTGTTTTATGTTTCCGTTATATCTTTTTGAGTTTATCTTGTTGAGTCCTGAAAAGTTTTAGTACCTATTGTTTAATGAAGAATTAATTAGACTACGTACTTAAATAGGTAACTTATACTTATACCTACCTGCTGCCTATTGACTTGACATGGTAAAAAAACTGTCTTACTAAAATAATAATTCAAGAGGAAAGTCTTGTTTCTCCGGTGAATTCATTTTTCATCCTTACCTTTCAATATAACATGCTATAGGTATGGTGGTGCCATCTGCATAGAGCTGAAAGCTCTTAACATTTTAACAGTGAGTAAAGTAACTGTTATGGGCAAAAGTTACCACTCAACACCAGGTGGGCCATCTGCTTGGCATACTGCTGCCAATCTCGAAAGCAGTAAGCCACATTACTGTGTTCCGTGTTGAATGGTGTGGATGCCGGTGAAATTACAGGCAAATGTGACATTTCACCTTCACGTCTCAGTTACGACCGCAATGACGACTTATGTCTTCTCATACCTAAATAGATAGAACCCAAGCCGTATCCAATTTCTTATGAGCAGATGTTACCACTTTACATCAGGTGGGCCATCTGCTTGTTCTGTAACTTTGATATAGAAAGTAGTTAAGTTAAAATTTACCAACACTATGTTATGTATAGTGTCTTTACCGTTTTATTCTAAAGGTAAGTTCGTAAGTAGGTACTTAGAGAGTAAAATGTAAATTTATGTAATGTAAAAATGTTTCTTTGCTTTGTAACGTTTGAGACACTCGAGCACAATATTTATTTAACGTGTTTTAAATAAATAAATATTGGTGGACATTTTACACAGCGCCATCTAGCCCCAAAGTAAGCTAAGCATAGCTTGTATCATGGGAACCAGACAACTGATATACCTAATAGGAACTTATATACTTTCTGTAAATAGGTACATACATATCAACACCCAGACACAGAACAAACACCTATGTCCGTCACACAAATGTTTGTCCTGGGTGGGAATCAAACCCTCAACCTACAGCGCAGAAGGCAGGGTTATTACCAACTGAGCAATGAGGTCATTGTTATTCGTTCTCATCACTAAATTAATATTATTAATTCTTAATTAAACTTATTTTTAGGTTTAGAATTCAAAATACTTAGAAATTAAGCATTTACATAAATATAATCATACATGTCGTTCCATGGACAGACGGTAGGTAGGTACATAGTAGACTACAAAATAACTCAATTTATAATTTCATATTATAAATTTATAATAATTAAATTATATCATAATATGATAAAAAAAATTACTGTTTTCGATATCTTTTTATTTTCAAATACAGTTCAAGTAAATGGAATTGAATACAGTTAAGTATTATTGTTATCTTAAACGAGTTTTGTTATTTCAATGTCACGTGAAGCAAAATGCAAGTTACTGTAATTTTTCAAGTAATATAATTATATGTTAAGACATATAAACAAGTCTTGTTCTCGGTATTAATTTTTCTTTATTTTGGGTGTTAGTTATTATTCTACGAAAATTTTTGCAAAGCTGATTCTTGTACGCGACTGTACCTTACATTGAGACAGGTAGAGTGGGTGTGTTCATCTGCAAAGTGGCTTTACGGCAGACTGTACACACTTCTATATAGTTGTATATCCTTGAATCATATATTAGGTTATTACTTTATAACGAAGGAAACTGCATAAGGTTAGATAACCTAAGCTTGTCGACATATCATCGTACGTTCGAGTTCAAAATGACTGTTTCTATAAAACAACTTTGTGAACAAAGGAACTGCTTAAGCATATTGGTTCTGTTGTAAGATTAGGACATTGATAAGTAGGTATTTAATTATATTTACATGTTACCTACTATCAAGAGGATTAATCACAAAAGTCCCAAAAATAAATTTTAATTAGACCAAAAAATCAATGAGAACGGAAATATCTATCTATATAAAATACTCTCGAAACGGTCCCTCAATGTACAGTTGAGCACACAAGTGGAATTTCCCTTTTTAATCTTTATTACTGGCAACATTCACGGCAGTACCGGTACAAAGTTACTGGTTCTTCATTTGCTTGAAATAACACGGACTGATGTTTGAAGCAAACACATTCGTTATCCACACGCATCGTTAAAGTTGGTAAGCTCCGGAGTAGATCAGATCTCACTGACAGTCCTTTCACATATCTATGAACATTGATTAGCAAATGGACGGGTGATTAGCAATTTGTTTAGATGTTGCCTGTGTTATATGCATCATTAGGTACCTACAGTCGTGCTAAGAAAGTTTTGTTATACAATACCTTGAAATATAATATTTACGCGCAATACAACGTTCACAAAACGGCGAAGGATAACATCGTGAGGAAACCGACCTGCGTCAAGTGTACACATGGAGCCTCCCTGAGGTGCACTTTAATATGTCACGACACAACGAGCCAGTGACTCATTTAGTACCTAGTAGTATCGAAACAGACGCTCAGTTTTGTTTGAGCAAACTCACACTGATAATGATATCTAATATTTATTAAGTTTTGAGCGCTCAAATTTCACATTTTAGCTCCATAATTTTTCTATAGCATTATATTCTGATTGGAAATTATCATGAATTCATCTATACAAATAAATAACATTTAAATATCTGTTTGTAATATAAAAATAACAACTTACCTATTAACTTTTCACTAATTACAAAATAAATAATTTTTGACTGTCTTTCTCCGTAATGGCTTGATGGAACTTTTACTGGCAAATAGCCTATGTTATATAGAGTAAAGCCTACATTAATCCAGTTAATTCACAAAACTTGATTCAGCGCGGGTGAATCCGCAGGCACAGCTAGTCGTGATGCATATATACGAATACAGTAGTGTTTGTCATTTTATGTGCAACTGTACCTACTACAAGACAATTACCATTAAGTATAGTCGTGTACAAAAAGCCACTAACCCTTCTAAACGTACTCTACTCAGCTATACGGTACAGCGCCCAAAGGTAGAGTGTATACCCGATGCTTAATCTACGGAGTGGCTTTCACAGCATCCCGTTACATCTCTCCGTACATTTTATTTGCTCTTTCCTTCATTTTATAACATGAGCTTAATGTTCGTATGTTCGCAAGGATACATTAAAGGCAATGAAAGCGATCTTTAAACCTTTTGGTTGTGGCTGTACTGAGTCAAAGCAATAAGTAAAAACGATAATAATAATAATTGGTGGACATTTAACACAGCGCCATCCAGCCCCAAAGTAAGCTAAGCATATCATTGGAACCAGACAATTGATTTACCTAATACATGTAAAATTTTTGATTTGTGTATATTCATAAATGTAATAGGTACATATTAAACTCACAGACAAAGAACCGAAGAAAATGATCGTCACAGAAATGTTTCTCCTGGGTGGGAATCGAACCCACGACCTACAGCGCAGAAGACAGGGTTACTACCAACTCAGCTGTGAGGCCAGTCAATCGAACCAGTGGATTAAAGTGCGCTTCAAATAGGCTTCTTTTCGTGCAATTTACACCTGTCTTGGATTTGTTTGGTTCTACGATTTTCTTTCGATGGTTTTTCCCTTAGCGTTTTGTGGACTATATTTTCAAGTGATAAACTTGTGTTGGATATGAAATAGCGGTGTCCAGATTCAGTCTAGGACTCTGTACCGTTGGGCCAACAGGCTTTCACTGCGTTAGTAGGTACGCCACCGATATTTGGGTACGTTGTATAGGTATCTTGTTGTTATAGAATTCTTAAATCCGAATCCCTGTGACCACATTCATAAATTAATAGTGTGTTGGATTTTTGTGATGTGTATCTGTGTAGTGCCACCTGCAACACAGGACTCCCAGCGACGAGACATGAGCGAGTATCATTATTTTTTGCCAATTAATATTATATCTATATATCTATATAATAATATATATATTAATATTATATACTTGATCATTTGACCCCAATAGTCTTAACTCTACTTGACTCGTAAACCCAAAAAACTAACCCTTACCCACCCCTATATAATAAAAATAAAAATACAGTAAAACGCGAATAAAATGTCCGGGGTCCGTCCAAATGAAATGGAATGCAAATGTGAGGGAAAACTGAATAAACTGAGGGTAGTTTAAGGGCACTTGTTATAGGGTGTACGCACACTAAGCACTACACATGTTTTGGGAAAGCTTTTTATGTCGTTAAGTTACTGAACGTGCTAGATGGCCCACCTGAAAGTAAGCGGTAACCTGCCCGTAAGAAAATCAGTAATAACAATAATAATACGTTTATTGTCTCTCACAAAAAAGGAAACACATGACATGTAAAATTGAAAGAAAATACTAAAATCAATACATCTTAAGGTCCTCGCCTAGTTAGGTATGGGAAGACAGACCATTTATTGTGACCATAGTTTTGAGACGTGAAGGTTGAATATCTCAGAAGCCTGTCATTCGCAAATACCAAAAAAAAAATTTTTTCGATTATTTTAATATTACAAACAGACACTCCAATTTTATTTATTTGTGCAATAAATGTACAATACATGTGCGGTTACCCGTTTTATAAAAAGTTAACGTAATAATACCGAATTAAAATGTTTCCAAGTCTAGTATAAATCTTGCACACAACCCCTCCTCTGTAAGGGTAGGTAATGTCGCGTGAACCTGTCACAGCCAAACCTCACACAGTACTGATTTATTGACGAGAATGACTGTGACGTGACACACCAAATAATAATGGCAATACATATTAACACCCTTATATATATAGATATAGATATTTTATTAATAGTGGTCTTACAAAGTTTTTCACTGTTCAGTTTAATACAATATTTCGTTCAGAATCTTCTTAGGGAGGACTTCTTAGGACTTCTTCTTAGGTGTATTAAACAAACAGATAATCATCTCCAATCTATATAGGTATTTGTATAAAAATGTTAATTCGCAGCGCACATAGCGCGAACTCTTAATTCGTATGTCCGTCTGTCTGTTGGAGTGCGTCTAACGTATGCCGGTACCCCGCTGAGAGTGAAATCTACTTATCTATAGGCCGAGTTACATACTAGGGTACCGAAGGCCCCTCGAATTAAAAGGTAGCTTAGTAGGTAGCAGGTTTCTAATAATAAATAATAAGAATAAACATTTCTTTCGGAATTTCGTGTTTTCCATTGTTATGAATTAATTATATTGTAAAAACAAATACAATTATACATCACACAATTAAATAACATCCTTATCAAAAATGTCACTGGATTCTGAAATATGTATTTATTATGTATTATTATTACAATGTTTTTTTTTTGTACTTGGTTGCAAGCGTGCACAAATGAGGCTGATTTAAGTGTAAATTTTTAGGGAGGTGATTAAAATATCTTCGTTCATTTCACTGGACGAAGGTATCTGCATTCTGCACTGTAGCTTTAGGGAACCGAACCCAGGTCAAACATCTAAGTGACGAACACAGATGATTGTAGGTATACAGTGTATCATTTACCAAAAAAATATAATATCTAATCAGTTATCTGGTTCCATAGCAGTTACAAGATAAGCTTATTTTTGGGATGACCAACAAATACAAAGACATATAGTCATACTTTTTTTTTTAAAACAGACTTTTCTATCAATGGTATTCATTCGTATAGAGACAAATTAAAACTCAAAGGAGCCCACTGTAAATCAAATTTCAATTCAGATTGTAAATGCAGCCTTACTGCAGAATGTCATGAGATCAGAGTAAAGACGAGAGCAGTAATTAAACTGGCTTCCTCGAGAGCGTTTCATTTATAATGGACGCGTGTCATAACCACATGTTATCAAGAATTATACACACGAATAACACGTATTTTTTTTAAATATGGTGGCCATTACCTGGGAGATCTGTATATTATATGAATGTAATGTAGTTTTTATGATACAGATACGGCTAGAGCTCAATGTAGTTTGACAGTTCCACAATATTCAGTCTGTGGCAGACCACAGACTGAATATTGAAATAAGAAACAAACACAGATGTTTGTCCTTATTTCACTAACTTTAGTTTGTTTACAACAGAATCTTATTGACTTAGGCGAGCTTAGCGAGTGAAGGCACGCATAATATTTAAAACATTTAGACCGGATAAGTTACCGTCACAAACTAATAGCGAAATATTGATAAAGGGCATTCAGCCGATGCGTGAAAATTCGTAAGTCACTGGCAGATTCGCGCGCCAATACTTCCATAAACAATGCCATTAGCGGAGAACGTTACGCGGCACATTTTAAATTTGGAACGGGCGGCCATTCGTCATGTCGCGCCAGCCAGCGACACTCCGCGAGCTTTCACAAAGCGGTGTAAATGATCTTGATCTTTATGGTCACTACTAAGCTGAAAAAAATACAAACCGACGCATTAAATATCTTAGTTTAATAGAATAGAAGAAGAAACAGTTTTGACAAACTTAGTAATTACAAAACCTTTTATAACAGAAAATCTATAACTTTATAAAACAACTTCACCTGTTTTTGTCGTGGTCTGAAACTATGAACTAATAAACTATATTCAATATGGCAAATTCAATATAACCTTTCTCATGGCTCTATTCACGTAAAATAATTACGAAGGATATGTATTTCTTCCTCCTAGTTTAAGACTGCATACTACATACTTGAGATTTGCTCATAAAACAACGCTCGATTAAAATACATTCAGGGTCATATAATTTTCCTGAAAATCCCGAGTATCAAATTCACTTACGCCACGCTTTTCCCTTTGACTAATGACGTCATGCGTCCCGCGCAGCGCAATCGGCAAATGACTCGAATGAATTTAAAATTTGAACTTAGAACGCTAACGAGTGAGGCGGCCTTATTGCATATCGGTGAGTTATTGCTTGCTTTACAACAGTCACTGTATTTTTTTATCGATTAATGGCAGAAACATGAATATTAACCAAAATGCTTTTAAAAGTACCTAGACATGCCAGTGTCGCATGTTACTAGTCAAAATTCGCGGCGCAATCGGCAAATGACTCGAATGAGTTTAAAATTTGAACTTCGAACGCTAGCGAGTGAGGCGGCCGTATTGCATATCGGTGAGTTATTGCTTGCTTTCCAACAGTTACAGTATATATTTTTTTACCTATTACTGGCAGAAATAGAATATGAATATAATGCTGCTGTCATAATAAATAGAAATGTCAATGTCACAAATCGCTGGTTCAAATTCGGAGCTGACGTGTATTAAAGAGTTTGGAAAAGTCCGTTAGAACCAAATATTGGAAGGCATGTAGCTATGTGATAGGCTTAGTACATAGATTATAGCTCACTTGTCAATGTAGATACAAAACAAAGAGGTTTTCGCTTAAAAATTATTACTGCGCAATAAACATCACTTTCTCAAGACGGTGAAAGAAATGATTATGAGGAAACCTACACGTCCTAGAATCGAAATGATTGTGTCAAATGCTATAAAGGAGCCTCTTTGAGACGCACTTTCATCCTTTGTCAACACTTCTTGTTTGAGAAAGCCAGTGACACGAGTGTTAGAGTAACTTGTTTAATTATTAAGGTACGGTACGAGCAGATGTCCCATCTGGTGTTAAGTGGTAACCTCTGCCCATAACAAGAAATACGACTTGGGTCTTACCTCCGATACTTAAGTAGGTACGTACAGGAACACCCAAGTAGCATCGTATGCGCCCGTAACTCTTGAGACGTGAAGGTCGAATGTATCATGTGCCTGTAATTGCACCGGCAACTACATCTTTTAAACAGGAATGCACTACTGCTTGGCGGCGGAAATGGGCATGGTGGCAGTAATTCCTCTGTAGAACTAAATTACATGCATTCTAAATACTCGTAGATAAAAATCACCAAATCATAGACAATTTGTGAAGAAAAGTCCAAGTGAGACCAAAATAGTGGCGACGCGGGTGGCCATAGGAAATCAATTACGCTCTGTTAACACGTGGCCCAGGAAACTATGTGGGTACTTTGACTTTATGACGAAAAAATCTTATACATGTTTTAACGAATTCTTTAAATAGCTACTGCTTTTATTAATTGCTTCTTAACTTAAATTTTAATTTGTAACGCACTATTGCAAATAACCATGTTTTGCAGTGGATCTTTGTGACTCAATATGTAGTAAAAGGCGAAAATCAACTAGCGCCTATTATAAAAAAAAAGTGGTTAATGTTGTGACGATAGATTACCTAAAGATTTCTTGCGTCGTAGATACTTGAAATTACGAGTTATGTGGCAGAGACAGAACACAATTCACAGTATCGCAGCTCGTCCATAATAAATAAATATTGGTAGACATTTGACATAGCGTCATCTAGCCCTAAATATAGTTTCTCCTAGAGACTTTTCGCATAAACACTTTATAGACCTTATAGATTAATCGAACTTTATTACATTTTTGCATTTGTCTAGCGTGAGATCGATGTTGGACGATACGACAGCCAGTCATAGAGCCATAAAAATCGAGTCATCGCATCGATTTTAAATTGCTAACGCCATCTATGAGAGCTAAAGTGGAATCTGATAGGTACAGCGCCGACAATACCTCGAGTGTTGCAAGCGACGGCAACCACTTACCTACCATCGGGTGGGCCGTCAGCTTGTTTGCGCCTAATCATTCACATAAAAAATACTCGTGGTAAAAGGGCGCTGTAATTATCTTTTCAAACCAAATTTAATTTTTTTATTGAAAAAAATTTAAATAATCAAAAACACTTTGCAAACTCGTAAAATAAAGTTAGGCATCACATAATAATAGTAAGATGTGACGCGTTGAAAAGACCAACAGAAATGTTTGTACAGTTGCCTAAGAACGGTTTCGCACTACTCCAATTCCGAATCTGATCCGAACCCGTGAAAAAACATAAAAATCGGTATGGAGTTTCACGCATGACGGATAGAAATCGGATGACGGAAGCCGGATCTAGTGCGTAAACTACTATAGAAATAGTTCTACGGCTACTCCGGACCGTCATTTCTCGGATTCGGAATCGGAGTAGTGCGAAACCGCTCTAACGCTTATTTAATTCTAGGAAGTCGATGTTAAAATGTCAAGGTCTGTCTACTGTCAGTGTTTAATTATAAAAACGATTTTTCAATCCCTAGATAAAACGTTTAACAGCTACCTAATGACATAAGGTTTTATCAGTCTAAAAATCGGTTTCGTATTTTAAATTTACAATAAGTGGTTATTTTTTATTTTAAAAAGGATCATTGTCCTTTCAGTCACATTACAATTTAATTATTATCTAAGTCTTAATTAATAATTGCATCGTTATCTATCATTATTCTTATTATCGAAGACATGTGTCAAGTGCATTAAAGGAGCCTCTTTGAGGCGCACTTAAAACCTTTCACCACACTGGCCGACAGCCCTTACAGCGTAGTTGGTAGTAACCCTTGCCTTCTATGCTGTAGGCCGTGGGTTCGATTCCCACAAGGCAAACATTTGTGTGACGAACATAGATGTTTAGATGTTTGTTCTGTGTCTGGCGTCAATATGTATTATGTGTATGTATTTACAAAAAAAAAGTATTTAAGTGTTATATCAGTTGTCTGGTTCCCATGACACAAGCTGTGCTTAGCTTACTTTGGGGCTAGATGGCGCTGTGTGAAATGTCCATCAATATTTTTATTATTACACTGGTTTGAGAGAACTAGTGACTCGTATTGATAGATAGATTATTATATTATCATTCTTCAATGAATTATTCAGTCAAAATCTATTCCAGCTTATTTTCTCGGAACTAAGTTCACATAGACACCTCCTTTGGTTGCGATGAGTGTTCGCATCGGATCGTAGTCTTCGATTATTGTCGTCTTGTCCGAAGGTTTCACTATGAACTTGGATAGAACCTTTACAACCCCAACAGCGTATTGGAACTTTGCCAGTTGTCTTCCTATAAAAAAAAAT
Organism: Chesias legatella; assembly: GCA_947359385.1. Lineage (NCBI taxonomy): Eukaryota > Metazoa > Arthropoda > Insecta > Lepidoptera > Geometridae > Chesias > Chesias legatella. Next base: position 3,292,432 of record OX375772.1, read on the forward strand.
GTTTTTTTCAATTAGAAATCACTGTCACTACATCTTTGAGTAATATTTGTGTTTTTTTTTTTTAATTAGTGATAGGCAAGAAATTGGCCGCAATCTCACCTGATGTTAAGTGACGATGCGGTCAACGATGAAGCACGTTTGCAAAATGTGCGGAGATTAAATTATCTCAAAAGGTAAAAATATTTGTGTCACCAAAGTACATTTAGTATATGCCTATATTTGTAATCAAATCGCAAACACAGTTATGTGGTAGATAGATAGATAAACGTTTATTGTTTACACCAAAACATGAAACAAAAACATAACAAAGGAGAAATATGTAATTATAATAATAGTGGGACAATTGGCGGCCTTCTCGCTAAGAGCAATCTCTTCATCTTCATTATGACATCCAAAGGTTGGATGGACAAGATTTAAAATCAGGAAAAGATGTGTTTTGCACAAAGTTCTAAGTACTGGAACTAAGTAGTGTGAAGGAACACATCTTGAGGAAACCAGCATATCCTAGAACCAATGTTTCGAAGACATTCGAGACAGCCGAGTGCACAAAAGGAGCCCTTTTAAGGCGCACTTTAATACTTTCACCAGGCTAGTACGAGACAGACAGTGACACAATTAGTAGAATGAGGTAATTCTTTGTTAATCAATCATTTGCCTTCAATATCTATATCTTGAAATGAACGAAGATTGACAGATAACGTAGTTTTTTCTAGGTTAAACAACTTACCCAAGCATGACCGATTACCGGCACCGAAAGGTAAGAACGCACATGGATGCATGTTTCTAGAATTTTCTATTGAAAACCTGTCAGGGTCAAATATATCAGGATTAGGGTAGTTTCTCTCATCGCGGTGAATGGCATATGGCGAAATTATTATTGTAGTTCCTTTATCAACCACAACATCTGATCCTGGAATAGCGTATTCTCTTGCTGCTTGCCTTTGTATCGAATTAGTAAGTGGATTCATCCTGAGAGATTCACAAAACACTTGCTCCAGATACTTCATTTCTTTGATAGCTTCGTATGTCAATCTTCCATTGTGCCTGGCAAGAACTTCATCAATTTCGTTTATAAGCTTTTGCTGTGTGTCTGGATATTTGGCTAAGTTGAAAAATGTGTAGCTCAATGTCAGCGCGTTATTGCCAAAACCAGCAGCAAACAGTATAAAAACTTGGCCCGCCATCACGTGATCGGTAATTTTAATATCTTTTTCACGTTCACTACGTTTCACCGCTGCAACTTCACCTTTGCAAGAACTGAGCATCACATCGATAGCATCACATCTGTTGGATGGTAGTCCATCCCTTTTCTGGGTAGCTATATTTACAACCTCGTAACTAAATCTATTTACGTCCCGATTATAAAGAGACAGGTTCAACTTTTTCAAAATTCCCGGAAAAATCATATCCATTTCGGCGGCATGCGTTGATTTGAAAGTATAGTACCCTGCCCTCTCAACGATTCCCTCATTTTCATGAAACAAGTCCACGTTGAGCCCAAATAACAACTCCATAATTGTACACATCGTAAATTTCTGAAAGTGTTGATGCAATTCTTGTTCAGGATTTTTTAACGTAATATTTTCCAAATAGCCTTGAAACTGGTCACCTATTTCATTTATAATGTTCACATGACTTTTCAGCTTTCCAGATGTAAACATATGTGTGAATTTACTTCTCAGTACACGCCACGTGTTCAGGTCGCAATGAAACAAGTTGTCTCCCAGTCCCGTTTTGCTGAATTCGATTCCTCTCTCCGGGAACACGTCGAAGTCCTTAATAAGGATGCTCTTCACCAAGTCAAGGTCTCGGATGAGCAGAGTTGGGGATATCATTCGGTACATCCCAATGACTTTCTCGTGTGGATAGCCATCGTATATTTCTTTGAAGATGATGCCAATATGCTTCCTCCTTAGAACACTTTGCAAAATATTGCCAAAAAGTGGCGCTGGTTTGGGACCTGCTACATTTTTATCTCTCCAATAGGTTAAAGCCCATTTATAGTAGTACAAGATGACGAGAGCGACCGCCACTATCACATGTAACAGTATCATGTTCACAACTCTACCTATCACACTCGGTCACAGTAATGAATGGCGACGACAGATGCGCTTGCGTTTATATTTATACACAAATTTCGTTATCAGACTCAATAAAACAAATACAATGCGAATGGCGAAATTGAAAGTGCATGAGACGTAATATCCCAGTCTCGAGGTGACTGGACGCAACGCAGTGCGACTTGAGTCATCTCGTAGTTACTATGGAGAACACTTGAGTAATATTGCTGTTGTCCATGGGCGGCGGTTACCACTTAACATCAGGTGGGCCGTCAGCTCGTTCCGTCATTTCAAAAACACAAAAAAAACAATGAAACGAAGACACGTGGAATCACCCTTATAATGAGTAAAACATTAAAATAAACAATCATCATCATCATATCAGCCGGTAAAAGTCCACTGCTGAACATAGGCCTCCCCCAAAGATTTCCATAGTGCACGGTCTTGAACCACCTGCATCCACCGATTTCCTGCGATCTTGACGATGTCATCAGTCCATCGGATAGGTGGCCGCCCTACACCGCGTCTGCCGGTTCGTGGAAGCCATTCGAGAACCTTTATTCCCCAACGGTTGCCGGTTCTTCTAGCTATGTGGCCTGCCCATTGCCACTTCAGTTTGATAGATAGATAGATAGAAAATGTTTTATTGCACAAGGTAAAACAAGTACATGGGCGAACTTAATGCTAAATAGCATTTTCTTCCAGCTAACCTTTGTGTAGTGTGGAGTGGATGTGGTAGTGCATTTGATTAAAGTTATTTATACACATACATACTACTACATAATTAAACTTATTATACATACACATATATATAATATACACACATATACATATATAATAAATATATATAAACCATAATAATACCATAAATACTGCTCAATTTATTCCTTGTTTTGCACGGATAGGTAATGTTGATATAGTTTTCTTATTCTTAGAGCTCAAAGTCAAAGTCAAAAACTTGATTTCCATAGAATCCATAAAGAAATGGCTTGGATACGTCAATAATATTCAAAATATAAGGTAACGCGTACTTATCCCTAAGTTTGACGCCTGTTCAAACCCTATCCGACTCTCCATGGGGGAACAGGCAAGAAACCCCTCATGAGGATGGCTTCCTTTTTTTTCGCGAGGTACTACTATCTACTAACTATCCTCGTAAAATCTGAGTACTTAGATCTATGTTACATTTATGACTAGGTATGTCGATAACCTTGGTTCGTCTACGGATTTCCTCATTCCCGATTCTATCGCGTAGTGAAACTCCGAGCATAGCTCTCTCTTTATCTCTCTGAGCGACTTTAAGCTTCTGTATGAGGCCAATTATAGGCCTATTATTAGGTAAGGTTAAGGTTAAAGACTTTCGTGTTTAGGCACTGCGGTATTGACGACGAGAAAATGTGACTAATTTCCCGAACGCTGCCCATCCGAGTTGGATTCTTCGGCCGACCTCTTTATCAAAGTTGGACCTGCCTACATAGTTGGATCGTTTGATCCAAATAGACGCAATCTTCAACTCACTTAGCACTGGTATGGGTGCCACAGGGACATTTGACATGATTTTTGTATTGTCCATGGTTATTTAAAAAAAAAACAATAACAAGAGCATATCAATCTGAAATTTCATGTGCATAATCCCCTTTCTCAAAACGTTAAAATTCACCTCACGGGAACCCGCACGGGACTTTACCTCCCTTTCTTTAGTCAGGAGATTACATTTCCTTTTACAACTGAGGAGACATGCAAACATATTAATTGATATTGTTGGATATTTCACACAGCGCCATCTAACCACAAAGTAACTTAAGCATAGCTTATATCATTGGAACCAGACAGCTGATATAATACATACATACTTTATTTTTGTAAATAGATTCATGTACATGTAATACATATGAACACCTAGACACAGAACAAACATCTATATTCGTCATACAAATATTCGTCTTGGGTGGGAATCGAACCCACGACCTACAGCGTAGAAGACAGGGTTACTACCAACTGAGCTGTGAGGTCAATCGAACGCATCTTAACTCATCACTACAGAGTGCTTTATACAAAAAAAAAAAACAGTTTTCTAACTTGCCTAATTTTCCACTTTCTAACAAATCACTCCAAATAATCAATAAATACTACTTTACGATAACTCTTGAAAATTAATCGAAGATTAAAATGATATGATTAATTCTCACTTTACGATTTATCACTATTAAACTAAGGGATTAGATTTTTGTTAATTTTCATGACTTATAGATAGTTTCGTCTCATTTACTTTAGTAACCTTTGATATCAACGGTGAAATATATAATTTATGTATGTCCAAATTGACTTTTGGTTTCTATTTATGAGCCGAAACATGCTAATCTTAAACATTATCTATGTGATTGTGTAATCGTTTAGTAGCTAAATGTAAACCGCTTGCTAATAATGGATTAATTCTTAGTACATAGATATGCTACAAGAACCACAGCAAAGCAATACAAAATATGTTAGTAAATATTATAGATATATTAATACTTAATGATATGCCATGTCGAAAATTATTCGATAAACCGTTACTAATGTTTTTATTTCTAAAAAATAACAGGTCTACACAAAAAAACCATCGTGACTTTAAAAAATGTGAGCCGTCACGGGACGCCTGGCAGATGTGAAACATCGACATTATTTTGTAAGAGTAATATGAAACGCATGCCGTGGCGACGCGTCGCCACGCCAGAAATCGGTTTTACGTGCGGCTATAGATGTTTCACGTCAAAACTGCTGCAAGTCTATTTCTCAAGACTATCACTAAAAACTTAGGTAAATTAATATATTTGGCACATAATGTTTATGTGCCAAAAGTAGAAGTAGAACTTGTTCTAAGTTCTCGCGGAGAAGTACTGCCACCACACCTGGTAATCTGCCGCCAAGCAGTGATGCGCTCGAGTCGCTGTGTTCCGGTGGAAGGGAGTGGGTGCCGGCGAAATTGCAGCCGCATGAGACGTTAACATTCCCGTCTCGGGTTGATGGACGCAATGTGACTTGAGTCATTTCGTACTTTGGTAGAGAGGACTCGACTCGTATTGATGTTGTCTATGGGGGACGGTTACCACTTAACATCAGGTGGGCCGACAGGGCGTTCCGTCACTAATTCACATAAAAAAAAGTAAAATTAAGTAGGATATAAAAAAGGGTTTGTCACTTTTTGGTGATATATACTCGTAAATGTGATTTGTAGAGCCATAGCTACGAACACGAAAAAATAGTTTACTGTCTAGTATCTGCACGTTGGTTTAATACCTACCTAAGTTAATGCAGAGGGCTAAACAGGACTGCCTATTGTTTCAGTCTTTCAAAAACGAGACACCAAAACTAAAAAATTTACAGATTTATCCCAGTGCCTGTAATTTCACTAGCAACCACACCTTTCAAACTGAATACTCAATACAGTAATGCAAATGCATCACTGCTTAGCGGCAGAAATGAGTATGGTACGGTACTGACATTCCTGTTATTATGCAGTTCATGGACGTACTGATACCAAATTCACGTCTCCCAAAGTTTACCCGCACTGATTTAGGCGGTCGAATGATATTAACAGCAGTGTAACTTGGATCCTCCCGTACTGGCCCATCCAAGTTTAGAATTACCCCAAAGAAAAAGGCTGTTTCATCGGTCATCGACTCAGATTAAGCTCTGGCCGTACAACACAAAAATTATAGCATTATGTCTTCACGCCCTGGGGCGAAGCATATCGCGCATCGCATTCCCGGTCCTTGGACGGTCGCATTCTCAACCCGCCCCGCCCACAGACGCCATAAATAGGCACTTTGTAATTGGGTCCAAAACAGTATAGATAAGGCTTTCTGTTCGATATATTTTTGTTGCATATATTGAACTTTCCAAGCTATAGGTATCTGTATGAATTCTATGGAAATAAAGTTTTTGACTTTGATTTTGATACTGTGAATCAAAGTACAGCGGACAAATGGACATGGTTTTTAAGTCATTTCGAATTTAAACAAATATATGTGCAAGAATGACTTGAATAGGCATATCCAAGGTAACTTTTTCAAATACCTTATTGAATTACTGACTGGCCTCATAGCTCAGTTGGTAACCCTGCCTTCTGCGCTGTAGATCGTGGGTTCGATTCCCACCCAGGACAAACATATTTGTGACGAACATAGGTGTTTGTTCTATGTCTGGGTGTTAATATGTATGTGTTGATATGTATTATATGTATGTATTTACAAAAAAAGGATTTAAGTATTATATCAGTTGTATGGTTCTCATGATACAAACTATTTATAATACTTAGCGTACTTTAGGGCTAGATGGCGCTGAGTGAAATGTCCACTAATATAAAAAAAACTAAAATAAGATGGATAGCTAAAATATTTATTTCAGCAGTAAATACACATAGGAACAAGATAATACATTGAAACTTAAACTAAACAAGAAAACACAATAAACTAACAATATGTTATTTTAATAACAGTCCTATTGGCTTGACAGCTCAGTTCGTAGTACCACTACCATCTGTCAGTCGTGGGTTCGATTACCACCCAGGACACACATTTGAATGCTGAGCTTATGTTTGTTTTGTGTCTGATCTTAATATGTATCTATTAATAAATGTTTCGTATCTTCTGTTTTATTGGTGTAATGGGCAATAAATTGTTTATCTATCCGTCTGTGTTTATTTTATTCTGCACAAAACACAATAACTCTTTAATTATGATATTACACTGTGTGAACTTTCATGGCACGGTAGATTATTTTCTGCGACCGACCGCTAGTGCGTCGGTCGGGTCGGTGCGAATTTATGGTAAGTTAATAATTGATTGAGTGATACATCAAAATAGTCAAGATCTATGTTACTGTATTGGATATCTACTGTAGCACTAATAGAATGGAAGCATTGTGCGCCCAGCAACAACAAGCTAAAATTATGCAATCACAGCGATTCTTGCAGGTATCTGAGTGCGTTCTTGGCAGTGTCTTGCAATAGGACCATCCGATAACAGTAACTCGACCATGCAAACATTCATCTAGTGGGCAATTCAATACTCAGTAGTCAGTAATGTTTTGTAATTGTTTAGTTTAGTTATCTAATAATCTCACGCCAAGCAGTGATGCATTCGTGTTGTGTTCCGGTGGAAGGGAGTGGGTGCCGGTGAAATTTCAGGCGCATGAGACGTAACATCCCCGTCTCGGGTGATGGACGCAACGCAATGCGACTTGAGTAATCTCGTACTTTGGCGGAGAGGAGTCGTATTGTTGTTGTCCATGGGCGGCGGTTACCACTGAATATCAGGTGGGCCGTCAGCTCATTTATCCCCAACATGAAATAAAAAAAGTTAGTTGTTAACATTACGAAGAGTCCAAATTGTATTTTAATAAAATTTACAATATTTCCTATTTTAAAATATTGTCTTTAAATAAAAAAATCTGGCGTGCCGCTTTTATTCAAATGTTGCACGCCAAATTAGGTAAAACATGTTGTGTCGAAAACGATAGTACCATCTGCATGTAATGTAAGTTACACTTGCTTCAGCAAATAAAATATCTTTTATTTTTATCTATTTTATCTTTTAGTACACATACATTTATGAGTTTGTAAGATTCAACATTATATATATGTATATCAGGAAACGAAGTGTGAGCTAATAAAATATAAATTCAAAAGTAGGTATACATTTATACTCCATTCTTACAACATAGCAAGTGTATGCTATTATTAACAGCTGATTATAAGAAAACTCAAAACTCAGGTATATAAAATTGATAATAGTTTCAATAAAACATTACATAGGTTTACACTGAACAGTATCAATACTATATCCTTTATATTTGAAACTACACACAACATAATAACTAGGTACTTAGCTTTATCGTTCCGTGGTCCGTCGGTGACTGTTTGGGCAGCAGCTCCGCTCTGTTCGACGGTCGACGGTCAACTGCCTTGTTTGGCCGGGCGCCTTGGCTTTTATTGTGAGTTGTAAACAACAATCGGCTTTACGAAGTTGTATCCGACTCACTTCGTGAGTCGGACTTTGAGAACGGCTATTTGGTACATACTACCTTCACATATTTACACATAATGATATCTGTTGCTATATACATAGTAATATAACGAAACAACCTATGTAAAAACACAAATAATAACTTATTACTAGCAACAAGTTTCAACTATACGTATTTTATCATATAAATAATGACTTCCAGACCATGTTGGATATAAATACACACATATTTATGTTATTATTTCAAAATAATATAACACGGCCATTCTGACCAGTACTTCGCTCTCGAAGTACCATCTCTTTAAATTGTTGTAAGTTGTATTTACAATTATTATAATTATTACACTAAACATTGATACTGTCTTACTTATACCATCAAGGGACAACTATCAATGGTCTGAAACTTTCTGTAGTTCCACTAAATCTAGTACTGAAGGGACAGTTATCAGTTATAGTATAACAATATGGTAATTTGCTTTAACGACAATAGTATCTAGTCCCAGCACCTGCAGCGCATGGTGCGGACTAGAATAAAGCAAAAAACTTTCTGCAGTTCCAACTAACTATAACTTATTGCATTATATACATAAATTCATTGATACTGTCTTTATCCATCAAGGGACAGCTATCAACGGTCATTTGCTTTAGCGACAATAGTATCTAGTCCCATCACCTGCATCGCATGAAGCGGACTAGAATAAAGCAAGTAACTGTACTGCAGTTCCAACTAAATATAACTTATTGTATTATATACATAAATTCATTGATACTGTCTTTATCCATCAAGGGACAGCTATCAACGGTCATTTGCTTTAGCGACAATAGTATCTAGTCCCATCACCTGCATCGCATGAAGCGGACTAGAATAAAGCAAATAACTGTACTGCAGTTCCAACTAAATATAAGATTCATCATTTTTTTTTTTATGTAAACTTAATTTTCATATTATACACCTCATTTATCATGAGTATTCGTTTCTCTCATTTCATTTTCATTGTATATTGTATTATACTCATCATCTTCACACCATTTTCTTGCCCTTATCCCATTACGCTACATTTTTTTTTTTTTTTTTTTTTTTTTTTTTTCGTTTCAGTCTTTCAGATGTCATCTAAAAACCTTTTACGAACAATTTCAAAAATATTTAGTATAACCCCTTATTTCATCATTTTTTTTTAACTATTGTTTGTAGACATAAAAGCTGGTAAGCCAATTTACGATTTGCCCTTACATCAGCGATTTACTGAGAGATATCAATCGAAACCTAATCAAAATATACTTGGAATATTTGCATTAAAAACCACTTAACATCAGGTGGGCCGTCTGCTTGTTTGCCTATATAATCACATAAAATTATTTTGAAATCTCAAAAAGAATCTATTACATGGTAGTTTTTCAACAATCACATATGGCCCTTTAATCACCTATGCTGTAGGTTGTATTGGTTAAGCCTGGTAGTATCCGAACGCTCTTTGAACTTATTAGCGACGTCTGTGACTGCTGAGCTAATTTACGATCAGCGTGTACATATATTTTTTGGTTCTAGTGACTCATCTATAACATTAGTTAGCTGAGCTTTTATGGATGGTATGTTTATCTACCTATTAGCAATCGGATGGTAGAAAACCCAGTATATTTCTGAATTTCTGAATGGTTGTGTGTAAATATTATGTAGGTACTTTCCAAAGAACGTTCGGCCATTCTGATAATCAGCCGTTGACGTGGTAACATACCGTTAAACTTGACCATTACTGCGGGGGACTACTGTTGAAAATCGTATGACGTACAATTTGCAATTCTGCTTCCCAACTGTTGTGACGCTGCGCCATCCTAGGTCCAATGCAAGGGAGCTGATGGCACTGCACCAGCTATCAGCACCACTGTCATTCTTGTCTGGATCAAACGGTGGCAGCATCACGTCATCGCCACGATGCCGATCGTAGACTCCTTCTTGGATAGCCTTTAACAGGCCTTCCACGACCGCTGGGTCCGTCAAGAAGCTTCTGTGATGATAATCACGTTGAAGCGGTAGCTAGAACAAAAAAATCTATTAATACTGGCTGAAGGTAGCATCCCACTTCTGATGTAAGATTCAACATTATATATATGTATATCAGGAAACGAAGTGTGAGCTAATAAAATATAAATTCAAAAGTAGGTATACATTTATACTCCATTCTTACAACATAGCAAGTGTATGCTATTATTAACAGCTGATTATAAGAAAACTCAAAACTCAGGTATATAAAATTGATAATAGTTTCAATAAAACATTACATAGGTTTACACTGAACAGTATCAATACTATATCCTTTATATTTGAAACTACACACAACATAATAACTAGGTACTTAGCTTTATCGTTCCGTGGTCCGTCGGTGACTGTTTGGGCAGCAGCTCCGCTCTGTTCGACGGTCGACGGTCAACTGCCTTGTTTGGCCGGGCGCCTTGGCTTTTATTGTGAGTTGTAAACAACAATCGGCTTTACGAAGTTGTATCCGACTCACTTCGTGAGTCGGACTTTGAGAACGGCTATTTGGTACATACTACCTTCACATATTTACACATAATGATATCTGTTGCTATATACATAGTAATATAACGAAACAACCTATGTAAAAACACAAATAATAACTTATTACTAGCAACAAGTTTCAACTATACGTATTTTATCATATAAATAATGACTTCCAGACCATGTTGGATATAAATACACACATATTTATGTTATTATTTCAAAATAATATAACAAGTTCATAACAGTACATTGAACACAGATTATTATTAATAAATATAATAGTACCTATATGTAATTCACAGAAAGGTATTGACTTTCCCTATAAACTACATAGATTTGAGGGAAATCCTACAATAATTATAAACATAAGGAAATTAGATGAGTTGTATAAAAACTGATTCATGTTCTCTTTGATGATGATAATGATAATAATATGATAAAATGATAATAACACTTGTGCCACTTATAAAAAAAAACAGTCGATATCTCCTACAAATAAATCACACCATAAGAAACTCAGCATTGAAGGTAAATGATAAATAGGCTAAGGTCTGTACTACATGCGCATTAGTCCAATAGCTAACTTAGTTTCAACATCCGCGTTAAGTAGCGGGTAATTGTGGTGTTTACCTCAATTTGCATTACGCAAGCCCACAATTGGTTCCTCGTTACATTTTATGTCGTCAGTTAAAAGGTAAGGTATTCATTTCATCCATTACAGTTAAATGTTCGTGTTCAAATAATATAATTTATAAATATTTATATAGAAATATGGAAAATTTCACATAGTCCTAGCTGAGCCTGCGGTTTCGCGCGCATCGAATTCAATTTGTGAATAAACTTTTAAGTTACTCCTTGTAACATCAGCTTTCTGCTAGTGAAAGTACCTTCAAAATAGGTCCGTCTGTATTGGAGATTACTGTTGTACTGTTGTAATGTTTTCATGTTACCGTACATATATATATATATATAAGTACTTTCATATGCATTTAGTAAAAAGCTGTTATTTTGACAGACACCCAATTTTATTTAATTTTAAAGAAGATTCGACCTGCGGATTCATCCACATGGTACCTACTAAGATAATAAGTAGCTTACGTATGTGTATTCCACATTCCTACTCTCGAATTCAAACCAACAAACATTCGCATTTATAATGTTAGTGATATGTGATGTTTATAGCATGTTTACTTAACTTGTTTTTTTATGTCATTGAAGTGACAGAACGAGCTGACGGCCCACCTGATATTAAGTGGTAACCGCCGCCCATGGACAACACCAACACCACTCAAGCCCTCTCCATAGTACGAGACTGAGACTAGATGATGAGTCATCTAGTCTCAGCTCATCTATTACTAGTCGCATTGCGTTGCGTCCATCACCTCGAAACGGGGATGTTACGTCTCTTGCGCCTGCAATTTCGCCGGCACCTACTCCTTTCCACCGGAACACAGCAACACGAGTGCATCACTGCTTGGCAGCGGATTAAAAAGGGTTTCTCTGATTTGGTTTCTCAAATTACGAGAACGAGCCTAAACAAGGCAGAGTTATGTCGAGAAGTTGAGTAGTTCCTGTGTCCTTCTCTCGACTCCATCATGAGACCATCTCCATGTTAACATATTATTACATTGACATCGAAGTGACACGTGTTCCAAACTTCAGGTCAAACGGTTGGAGGGAACTGGTCTAAAATTCAGTTACAAATTTGACGCAAACGAACATTGCCAGTTAAATAAAAGCGTGCCAAATCATAATCATCCAATTATAATATCTGAGTAATTTGTTACTAACTGCTGTCATAAATAAAATGTAGACGAATCAAAACTCTTTGAGGTATTTTGAACCAAAGAGATCTTATCTTCGATTGCAACGATTTATAACCTCATTAGTGCTCGGTAGTATTCAAAATCTTCGATCGGAAATGCTTGTAATGGATCCATTTTGGCAAAAAGTTACCTTCTTTTAGCGTGGGAACACACAAACTTGTTATTACTGGCCTCAGGCTGCTTATAATTTGCTCTCTTTGCGATTTGGTACAATGTTGGGCAACATTGGAAATAAGCAATTAAATTTGTTAATATCTGAAAAAGACGTGATACCGACTTAATAAGTACCTAGCTATATCTTGTAACCTTTTAGTAGCAGTAGAACTTAAGCCAGGAGGAGTATTCGTCCGGAGAAGTACTGCCACAATACCTACCCATTTCTGCCGACAAGCAGTATTGCAATCGCATTAGTGTTTCGGTTTTAAAGGTGTGGTGGCCGGTGAAGTTACAGGCACGTGAGACATTCCATGTCTCGTTGTGGGCGAATACGATGAGACTTGGGTCTTGTCGTATCTAGTAAGGGAGGTATTAAGTAGGCTCCAAGTCGTATTGCTTGTTACAGACAGAGGTAACCATATATTTTTGACGTGACAACGTCTTATAATTCGATAGAGACGGCTGCACGCACGAAAAAACATGACTCATGCGGCGTTACCTCGCTCTGAGGCGTTCCATGTAAGGCTTGTGCAAGTGCAAGCGAGAGCGCGGAACGAGCGACAAAGAAGCACAATCGGCCTTTGCGTTCGGCAGCGTTCGACATCCGTCTCTCTCCTACTTGAGTGAGCGATGCGTCTGCGTGGACAGCTGCTAATACTTACATTTACATGTTTTGATCGAGTATCAAGTGCAGTGAAAAGTGAATGTGGTGTCAATTGTTTATAGCAACGATAATTACAGCGATAAAGGTAATGATTCTTTCGATATTAATTATATATTAAGTGATATATTGTAGAATATTCGTGCTTTCATCATTAAAATGAATAGCATCGGGCATCAAAAATGCTACCATTCCATCAGTATTTTCTTAAGACGTTGTCACGTTCAACTATCGTCAGTAAACCGACTTTACAGACAACCATTTTTTTTATCTAATATTGCAAAGCAATTGTCTTTGTCTTCTATCTCATTTTTATTTTACGTGTTATCATCCCTATGGTACCTACCTTACTTTATAAAGTTTCTGTGTTTCCGTGGAGTGGGGGCCTGGGGACACAGGCTTCTAGCCTACCTCTAGCATCAGTATCTCATAAAACTGATTTTTCACTAAAATTTGTATTTTCTTTTAATTTTACATGTGTTTTTTTTTGTGAGAGACAATATATGTATTATTATTATTTAACACCAGGGGGAGGCATCTGCTCGTTCCGAAATTAAAAACCTATAAAAGTTTTTTATACTTGAAATTTATTGCACTTAATACAAATTTTAAATAGACAAGTAGAAAAATACTTAAATTAGACACACTTATTAAACTTCAGATATAATCAGAATTCTCACGTTCTCACTTTCACCGTTCGAGTGCAAATTTATTGCAATGGTTTTAGCTAATTGTAAAGCGGCTTTTAACTCTTGCAATTTTCTTTTGGCAAGTGTCATTATACGTCGTTTAGCTGTAATTACGTCACAGGTATTCGAAAACACCTGAACCTGAACTAAAGTCATGGGAAATCCCCCCTGGGGGTCCGGGGGGTAATTGTCCCCCAGGGAGGGGGGGTCTGTAAACAGCCGCGGGGCAATTTGCGTATCGAGAGTTGCCGCGATTGGCGCGGACTGTACTTAGCCGCTAATTGCTCAGTACAGATAGAAAATAAATTTGGTCCTTTTAAAATGAATTCTGAGTGTTCTAATTTTGGTTTCTATGCAGGGACACGGGCGGCGTGGCGTGATATAGGTTTTGTCGGATAAGCATTTTTAGCGTCTCACAAGTCACCCAGTCTTACACTCCATAAAATAGCACGTTATGTTCCGCGAAAATAAATTCTGTTCACGTATTCCTTCCATTTAATAAATTCAAACAAGGACCTTCTGATAGTTAGGTACAATAGGGACCCACGCGCACTAACAACCCTATATTCTACAATCAAACTTCGATGGCGCAGTGGCTGAAGCAATCTACTCCAGCGCAAAGATTCAGTTCACTCGAGTTTACACCTTTCTTCTAAATATTGTAGCTACTTAGAGGAACTGTAAAAATAAGCTTTATTTGAAATATATTTTGTAGTTGATATATTTATTTTCAGTAAACAATTTTTATACTACTTTTTCCCGATGGGATAGATGGGCTAGGCCAATTGGTGAGCTACCCACCCACCATTACTTTCCTACAAGTATCGCAACTAACGCTTGACTTTACTAAATCATTTCAGCCCGGGAATTGAGACGCAATAAACTGAACACCAACTGATTCGTTAGGTTTATTGATTCCCACATTCTACATATACCTAATTATAGTTTTTTTTAACCATAGATCGAAACTTAAAATGTCCTTTATTCTTTACTGTACACAGAAAACATAGTACAAAAAAGTAATAAGTTACCTAATACGTGTACAAAGGCGAGCTTAACCCTAAAAAGAGTTCTTTTCCAGCAAACCTTTGAGGCTAGAGAGAGGCGATTTTATAAAGGTAGGACGTGTACATAATAAAGATAAATGAAACGTATTTTTTTAAAGGGCTTAAAGACCTGCATACTTTAAACATACATATAAATACACCATAAATACAAAATACTATAACTAGAAACTAAAATATGTAAATAATAAATAATAATATTATCATATCATATTTTTTTGCCATCAGTACAGTTTCATTTAGGAACCGAAGCCCTGTTCTTTCAAATACGCATTAAATCTGATGAGGTTCTGTGAAACCGCTTGTTAAATTACTGTTCCAGTGTTCTGCAGCGTGGACTGGATTAGATAAATACTTACCAATTAATAATACCTACCTACCTGTCCTCCATCATACTACATACAAAATTAATATCTACCTACACATCAGCATTGACCTCATAGCTCAGTTGGTAGTAGGTCGAGGGTTCTATTCCCACCCAGGACAAACATTTGTATGACGAAAATAGATGTTTGCTCTGTGTCTAGGTGTTAATATGTATAATAAGTATGTATTCCCAAAAAGTATAAAGTATTATATCAGTTGTCTGGTTCCCATGATACAAGCTATGCTAAGCTTACTTTGGGGCTAAATGGCGCTGTGTGAAATGTCCACCGATATTTATTTTTATTTTATTTAATTATATGCAATTCTAAACATGATTGTTACCTACTCAAGTAACGATTATTTATATGTGTTATTTTTTGTACTTATCTATCGTTAACGCCACTGTCTGTAAAATCGTTATACATAACATTACAAATAACGCCGTTATTAAAATTGATTTTTGACTGGCACAATCCCAAAATGCATCAGTCAACAATTGTTAATCTATTGTGATGCACGTGGGAGGTCCAATTGTCATACCTTGTCATATCTATTGCACTGTTCACTGAATACTAAAGAAATATAATTGCATTATAATTTTAAATAATTGGCGTAACTAAAGTTGATTTGGTCATTTAAGTTTTGTATTGAAATTCAACAGTAGGATTGACTGTAGGTACATTTAAAATAAGCTTGTTTTTATGAATAGCGTCGTAATAGAAATCTTACTCAATAGTTATTATAAGTACCTCCACTTATAAGTAATTTACTATACTTAGTATTTACTTTTTTCTACTTTGTGAGAAACATATACAGTAATAAACGAATTTATAAACTTTCATAATTTGGTCTGACAAACTCTTAAATAATTATATATTCTATATTATTCGTCATTTATTCCAACTTGTTAACAATTAGACGAAGAAAAGTCATCACAGTTCCTTGATCAGCCTTACACGCTGAATTTCACACCTAAATGTAATTATAGATAAGGTCGACTCACTGAACGAGAAGTTTCATAAATTGGAATTACATCATAGCACAATATCTTGGGGACTATTAAATTGATACTACCCATGTAAGTACCTATAGGGTTTGCACAAGAAGCGTACAGATATACTGTGGGTTGATCACATGCTGAAGAAACGATTATCACTAAAGACAAGGATCGTGCTCGCGAAAAAAAATAAGCCCTCCAGGGTTTCTTGCTGTTCTTCCCCATGGAGGGTCGGATAGGGTTTGAACAGGCGTCAAACTTAGCGATAAGTACGTGTGACTTTATGTTTTGACTATTATTGACGTTTCTAAGCCATTACTTTATGAATTCTATGGAAATCATGTTTTTGACTTTGACTTTGACAAGTTCTCGAAGGGGACACATCCAGTAGTACCCCAGGTGGAGCAATGGCGTACGAAAGGTGACAGAAAGTGGATGTGAAGAGCCGAACTTTTTGTGAAAAATTTATGGAACGAGCTTATGGCCTGGTTAAGTTGTAGCCTCTGCCCATAACAAGCAATACGAGTTAGGCCCTCTCTTGCTGAAAGGTGTGGTTGCCGGTGAAATTACAGCCACATGAAACATTCCACCTACACGTCTCTGTGTTACGGGCGCATACGATGCAACTTGAGTCTTGTCGAACCTAGTAGGGGAGGACCAAAGTCGCATCGGTTGTATGGGCAGAGGTTACCACTTAACACCAGGTGGGCCGTCGGCTCGCGCCGTAACTGTATAACAGGAAAAAAACTTGGGTACGACAAGACCAAAGTTGCATTGTATGCAGCCGTTAGTCTGAGAATTGAGAATGTCCAATGCGGCTGTAATTTCACATTGGGCTCAGTGACTGTGTCCAACAGTGGACTATGATAGGTTAATGATGACGATACCAACATAAACCTTTTTACAACACATGATTTAAAGCGCTTTAAAGCTTGTAAAAAGCTGCACATGCTTTTAAGCGCTGGCGTTTAACCCGATCGCACATTTTAAGAAGTTTTAATGAATAGTCTTTCTTTCAACAAACTTTAGAAGCGGAATATCGATCCGGAAAACTTCTGACAGTCTGAGGGGTTTGATGAAAATGTATGTGCTTAGTGTCTTCCGGCGGACTGGCCTCACAGCCTAGTTGGTAATTTCTTCTGTGCAGTAGGTCGTGTTCGATTCCCACCCAGGACAAACACTGGTATACCAAACATAGATGTTTCTTGGATCTGGGTGTTATGTATCTCCAAAAAAGAAACAAGTATTTAATCAGTTATTTAGTTCTCGTAGTACAGCTATGCTTCGTTTGGGACTAGATGGCGCTGTGTGAAATGTCCACCATTTTCCCCAGAGTTCATAATAATAATAATAAGCCTTTTATTTCCCAAAAAACTAAAAACAACTACATAATCATTTCTAAATAATACAAAATTAAATTGACGTAATTATAAATGTCCTAGATAAATTCCCCCAGGGTTACCACATAACATTAACATCGCCGACGCTCTCCGTATGTTCGCGATGCGGCAACCCTATGACGCTGTATGTGAGTTTCCCAGTGCCGAGCAAGTAAACTTTAGTCGCTAGTGTCGCTATCTCCCCATCGGGCGTTGGCAAATGATGTTAATTTTCGAATTTTACAGCGAAACAAAGCAAATGCTATCTGCTCAGCCATCGCTCACGAACCGTCGCTATCTGTAGGTGCGCGGACTCGGTGTGCGCCGGTGGCACACCGAGAGACCTTGTCTGGTTATCATTAAGCTCATATACCCGGTTATAATTAAACTCATTTGACTGGCCTCACAGCTCAGTGGTAGTAACGCTGCCTTCTGCGCTGTAGGTCATGGGTTCGATTCCCACCCAGGACCAAACATTTGTGTGATGAACAGAGTTCCATAGAACATATTTACACCCGGACAGGGTGTAAATATTTATTGTGTGTATTATATGTATATATTTACAAAAAAGAGTATATAAATATTATATCAGTTGTCTGGTTCCCATGATACAAGCTATGCTTAGCTTACTTTGGGACTAGATGTCGCTGTGTGAAATCTCCACCATTTTTTTTTATTCGATACAGTTACGGAACGAGCTGACGGCCCACGTGGTGTTATGTGGTAACCTCTGCCCATAACAACCGATGCGCTTGGGTCCTCCCTTACTAGGAACGACGAGACCCAAGTCGCATCGTTTGCGCCCGTAACTCTGAGACGTGCAGGTGGAATGTCTCTTGTGCCTGTAATTTCACAACACAGTATTTATATAAGTATTTATACAATATTTATTATTTATACCCATTTTGCCGCCGAGCAGTGATGCATTCGTCAGTGTGTTCCGGTTTGAAAGGTATGGTTGCTGGGGAAATTAGACAGACATTAATACAGAAATATTGACTGAAAAACCCCGTGTTTTGAACTCAAGCTTTATTGAAGATTGTCAAAGTAACTGATTCTTGACAAAAAAAAATTATATCGTGCAAGAACTCCATTCGCGTTCCTTATTAGCATCAAATTCATTGCATACCAAGCGTGGTGGCGTGTAAGAAGCATCGCCAAAAGGCTCGATTGTTATGCTATGAGAACTTGATCGCGTGCTAAAAATTCCACAAATTTTACACAGATACCTCTCAAAATTGCTGGTGATTTATTGTGCAAAATTGTGCACAAGATTGACACGAGCCAACCGTCTAATTCGATAATGCGGGAGACAAATTACGGACTAGCCCCGGGCTCCTACCGAAAATCAGACACGATTAGCGATTAAGCTTCATCTCGGTTATTCGGTAGGAATTTGGTGGTATTTTAGGTAGAACGTAAGACAGGTCGTCAAATTAATTCATTTATTCGGAATGAGATGTGGAATTCAGGTACCTATTCCTACTAATATTATAAACGTGAAAGTTTGTATGTTTGTTACTCTTTCACGCTCAAACGGCCTAATGGATTTGGATGAAATTTAGTATTAAGATTATATCTATAAGCTTATATCCTGGCTTAACACATAGGCTACTTTGATCCCGGAAAAGTGCAGTGTTCCCGTGGGTTGACTTACTCACCGCGGGGAATACCGCGGGGCGTAGCTAGTTATGAAATAAAAACATTCAAGTATTCATTTTGAAATTTTCGGCGACTCTTTCATCGCCTGCGATTCGAGACACGTAAAATTTTTGTAATAACGCCTTTAGATGCGTTTTAGATGCAGGATTCAAGATTCGTTTCAGGAAAAATACCGAAGATTTCTTAACGGTTCGTGCTCTATAATTCTGTTGTTATGTGTAGCTAAGTTTTCCACCTGTAAAGTCGAACACAATAGAGCCTAGAGAAGAGATTATTAACTTATTTTGATCATATATTGAAATAAATTAAATGTATTTTAACGCCCGGTGTGTCCAAGTCACAAGCAAGTGCTAGCGCCGAGAAACACGCACGGCAGTCGGCCGAATTACGAGCGCGATACCATCGCGACGACAAATCGCACGACCGCACCGCCCGCCATTACTCGATAACCACACGGCTGGGAACCACGTGATACGTGATGCACTAGGACTTACACTGTCGTCGAAGGTCGCCGATTCGAATCCGGTGCGGACCAAACTAACTATAAATAACCATAAATATACTAACTCACTATGTTAATCTTAGCACGCAGTCAATGAATAAAGAATTATTATTATCATTATAAACTTCAGAAATAGGACGCGTGATCTTGAAATTTTTAATTGGACCAATTGTTAGAGTTTTGTAACACTTCAATGAAAATAACTTTGTTACTAAGTATTTTTGCCTATGGACTATCTTTGTTTATTCTTTACTAGCTGCGCCCCGCGGTGTTACCCGCGGTGAATAAGTCATCTAGTGGGAACACTTCATTTTTCCAGGATCAAAGTAGCCTATGTGTTAATCCAAGATATTAGATATATCTTCGTACCAAATTTCATTCAAATCCATTCAGCCGTTTGAGCGTGAAAGAGTAACAAACATCCATACATGCAAACAAAATTTAACGTTTATAATATAGTAAGATTAATTATAAAAAGTGGTAAATATGGACAAAGACGAGCTTAACCGTAAGAAGAATTATCTTCCAGCAAAACATTGAGGCTTAAAAAAGGCGATTTAATATAGGTAGGACGTTACAAAATCTCATGACCTTATACTTTTAATATACTTATTGACGTTTCCGAGCCATTTTTATTATAATTCTAAGGGAATAAAGTTTTTGACTTTGAATAATATAAGTGCTTCATTATTTCGAATCATCTTCGCGGTTTGCACTGTACGCCGCGCCGCGCCGTCCCGTTGCTTATAAAGTGATATTCAACTCGTGATAACTAAATCGACACTCGCAATCCAAGAAACTTAATCCCAAATCGTAAACTATCATTCGTGACCGTCCAGTGTTGTACGTTTGATTCCTCGCGTCGAGAGATCAATGCCTCTGGTGCCCGGTAATAAGGAATTAGCGATGTCCTGTGATCGGTACTGTGATCACGTCTGGTCTGTTCCCTACTAGCTCGTAGGCATACGAACTTTTTATTTACATACATTTATTTTTTTAGTAGACTGCAAAATTGTGTTAAGTTTTATTGTAGATATAAACAGTAGGTAAAGTCAAAATACTTTTTACTTTAAAAAAACAAGCTGCTTAAGTTACTTAGAATTAGATAATAAGTAGCACTAGCACAAACCTCTGTGGTTTTTTAGTAGCTAATAACCATACTTTTCTGTTTTTGATAATTCATATTGGTAAATAAATAAATAGAATTAAAAAAAAGATATTACAGGTAGTGGCAATACTTAGGTCTGAAAGAAAAGCACATTTTTACATTTTTACACATTTGTGTTCACCGATCGTTATTTGCGGTCTGATGTCCCCCAAATTACTGGACGTAGTATTTCCTTATGATCTGATCTTATCAATAACTCCCATTGATCAGTATCTCAATGAGCCAGAATCAATGGCAATATGAGTCACTGAACGCGCTCTTAGACTCATCTTCTGTACCTACCTTGACTTAAAATAGTTTGTGTACTCCGCGCGAACGCGATACTTCATGACTTACTCCTCCATAAGGTCTAAACCTGCCTGCCACAATTTACAGGAAGGTACAGAAAAAGAGTTAAAGGTTCGAATAGAAACGGTGATTTGGGAGCGCGCCTCGCGTTAGATCGCTCACGATCCGCGCGAACGCGATACTTCACGATTGCTCCACAGGGCCATACATCGCCTGCCGCGCGCCAGACACGACAATTTTCTACAACTGACCATAGAAAAAGAGTAGGTACAACGAATTCTGGTTTTGCCCAGAATTAAGAACAAGGAATAAGTTTTTTGACCACAACAAGAGGTTTCTTCTAAAGTTAAAAAAGTTTGAAAAAAATAAGAATAATCAAATAAATGATTAGTCCAATCCTTATAGGCAATATCCCATATAACACAATATAACCAATATATAGAAAAGATATTATTAATTCTAAGCTTTCTGTCATATTCATCTATTCAACTTAGTGGAGATCTTTTGAAGAATTTTCGTCAAGCAATAAATTAATAATTACATACAATCCATTTCGTCTAAGTTAATAAGCTGTTATGCATTTGAACGTTTCTTTTCATCTACTTAAATCTAGATTATTACTGCTTTAAGGGCACTACGGTCAACTGCGATATCTAATAATATCTATAAGACCTTATTGTACACTTAGTTGGCAAATACATTTTGTATTTGTAACACTGATCACTTTTAGTAACAATTATTCACGATAATTATTATGAGTCGTTATAAATTAAAAACATACACAAAATACCGTTACGATACAATAAATGTTTGTCAAAAAATGGAATTTTCGTTATTTTTATGAATAATATTATATATTAATATGTGTCAAATAAAACATATTCTATCCTTATAACTTCACATAAGTTAGCTAGCAATTCAGTATGTCAGTCAGTATTTATCACGAGTAGAGCTTAGTACAGCTGCTTAGGTAGGTATTATTAGGGTAGGCAATAGTTATTATAATAATTTATTATTATTAGTAGTACGCCACCGCGCTTATTGTTACAGAGCCTGTCTATTCATTATTGCCTGGAAGAGACCGCTCTTGGCGATAAGGCCGCCCATTGTACACTTGTAAATTCAGCTTTCGAGTACTTTGCCACAGCAAATCGTGCAAAGTTCGAACACTAGCTCTCAGGGCAAAGAATTTTAAAAGCATCCCGACAATGTGTGGTATTTCTATAGCGTTCGTGACCCGCCCGCCGGCGATCGAGATTCACGATTCATTCGCACAATAACGCACACGCGTCAACAGCGCTTTCTCACGGGACAGTCACACAACATAATCATTAAAATAATGTATATTCTTATGAAACATTGCCAACGGTGTCTTAATGTGCCGTGGTGTGGTAAACGCGACGCTACTCAGTTTTTCTTCTACGAAATATTATTTAATCAACAAGTTTCATCTCGCTTGCTCTTTTAAGTATGCTAAAGCATTATAAAAAGCGTCTTTTGAGCTTCGCGAGAATACAGTCTTTGCTTAAGTGTGTTACATTCCACTATAATCTCCTTCCGCTAGGACTATTTTTTATTTAATTTTGACACAAACTGAAAGTTCAGGAGGCACACTAAAGACTACAAAACGAATATTATACAAAATATGCTAAATAGAACGAATGATATAGTATTTTATAAAAATAAATGAAAATATTGAAGTAGTAACTAATATTAAACTTAATTGTAAGTTACTTAGTTGCACTTACTAATGTTTAGTACAAACAAAATACTCGTGTAAGGCAGTGGATTGAGAGATTTGAGAAATATGTGGTACTTCCCCACTTTGATAGATAGGTAAAGGAGCAGATAGTGTTGTGGAGTGAAAGAAGACATGATGAGAATTGGAAAGAGTCTTTAGATGGTTTGCGCCTGTAGAGGATTAATTAAAGAAGAATTACGAAACAAGTGCATACGGTGCGAATGGAACCGTTAGGAGGGATAGACCTCGACGCAAGACATAACATTAAGTAAGAGTAGTAAGACATTTTGATGTTTTTGAGGTTAAACTTCCATTTTGGCCATAGCAAAGATTAATTAGTGTTTAGCATAAAGTTTGTTGTCAGGTTTCAAACGCTTGCGCAAACTTTAAATACTACAGTATTATATAAATAAATATTGGTGGACATTTCACATAGGCCCTAAGCCTGTCATGGGAACTAGAGACCTGATACGAAAATGGTACATAATTTTTTTTTATTTTACAATCGTCATGTCGGATAATAATGTAACTTCATAGACTTAAACCAGTATTTTTTTCGAAATGGCAATAAATTCGCGTCACACGTGGGAACCGGCACTTGAACATCACGTAAACTCACACGTACAGGTAATTATATAGATTACCGTCTGTCAATTGGTTCTCGCGTGAAAACGTGAGCTTTTTCCACTTTTAGAATACGAGCCGACTCTTGGGAATTGTTTGGGGGGTTTGCATTGTGTCTGAATCACGACGCGATGACCGTGGCATGGTGGAGGCTGAGAAGCGAGGGACGCCTGTTCGATTCCCAGGTTCATGGTCTGCAATTAAAGTTCTCAGACTGGATCTACTTTAGGACATTTTGTGAAAATGAGGACATGAATTCTTAAACCTCTTGATGTGTTATCACTAATTTCTGCTCGTGACTTCGCCCGCTTGGTACTGAGATAAAAAGTAGTATTGTCTTTATTCCTCTAGAATAGCGTTGTGTTCTCTTTGTATATTATTTATTTCAATTTACCAATTTAATTAACTAAAACGGCCAATACCACTGTTAAATAAATACTCCATAGTCTCAGTACAGTAAACTTTTTATTCCTCAATTTCAACACCATCTAAATAAGCAGCCAACCTTCTTTACACCTCGGAAGCCTCGCCATTTTTACTATAGACAATAAAAGAAGCCATAAACTGCTACATATTAACAATATCTCACGCTGCAATTAGAACATCGATCAGAAATATCGATCTCAAAATCCTATACACAATTAAATAAGTTAATTATTATTATACAACTTTTTCAATCATTATACAAAAAATAACAAAATATGATTATACATTATAACAAGATGATTAAAATATCTCAACAATAATTACGTCTAATATATTAAATTCTAGATAGATATTAATACATACAACATTTAATTGCCAAAAAATTATAGTAATGATTCAATTGAAAGGAGAATAAATCTCAACATACCTTAGTAAATAACAGTAATAACATAATCAACAATTCGCAAACCAGGATCTTTTTAGGTGATAAAGTTACGAAACGAGCCGACGGCCCACCTGGTGTTAGGTGGTAACCTCGGCCCATAACAACCGATGCGACTTGGGTCCACCCCTACCAGGTACGACAAGACCCAAGTCGCATCGTATGCGCCCGTAACTCTGAGACGTGTAGGTGGAATGTCTCATGTGCCTGTGACTTCACTGGCAACCACACATTTCAAACCGGAACACAGTAACGCGAACGCGTTACTGCTTGGCGGCAGAATGGGCATGGTGGCAGTACTTCCCCGGACGAACTTGGCGTGAGTTCTACTGCTTTTGGTATCGCGAAAAATTATATCCGGGACCAAAAAAATACGACATTACCGAGGGTAATTTATATATTATTATTGTGAAAATTAACGCGCGAACTCCAATCGCTCGCGGTGAGACCCCAATCACGCTTTCTTACAATGTAAACTTAAACAATCATTGGAACTGTCTTTTTTCAAGGTGTGCAATAATTTGCCCACGATTTTGTAATAAAGATTGACAAGCCCGAAAATGGACAATTCGAATCAGTCACGACTGTAATTTTGAAATACTTTGTATTTTTGTTGACTTGGTTATTTTGACTTCAAACGGTCCGGTAACCCAAAAGGGGAGTTTCCAAAGCAGTTTAGCTGTTAAACCAGTAGTATAAGAATAAATAGTTTTTATGTCCTTTTGCAGACATTTTTTGAATCCAAACATAACTGGAAATACGTTGGTGCATAAAAAAAGTTAAAGCATATTACACAATATATACTTATACAAACTTAAAACATATTATATAATGCACAATTGACCTAAGAAACAAAATCATAAAATTAGAAGAGATATTAACTTAAAATCTTCGCATACATCAATGCTCCGAGGACCTGAAATTCGAGGCAGACGAATGTAACCTAAGTAGCTTTTAAAAGTTAGTAGCTGAAATGGCTTGACCGATTTTGACGGGACTTTCACTGGCAGATGGCTGATGTAACAAGGAGTAACTTAGGCTACTTTTCCGAGAGGTAAAATAGGGGTGCGTGATAAAACCAAATTCCACGCGGACGAAGTCGCGGGCAACAGCTAATTGTATATATAAAATACACTTTAAAATATTTATTTCACCTTACAACCCTTTTTATGCCTCAATATTTCAACAGGCGTCATATAAAGCGTCTTTTCACAACTCTCACACTTAAACTCTTTGGCATTAGGTCTATTCTGCGTCGGCGGCTTCGCTTCTTCCTCCTTCTTGACCGTTCTAGAAGAACACGTGAAGTGTTTGTGCTGGAGCCTTTCTATCGGCGACAGGCAAACGGTTAGTTCGCAATTGGGACAAGTCCAGGGCAGACTGTACGTTTCTTGGTATATATCGTAGCTCCAATCTGTATCGACCACACTGGAAAAGAAACATAATTCATTTATTTGCGGAACATAGGAAACAAAAGGTGACAGTAAAAGATACAATTATGTTCTACTTTACAGCAAGCAAATTTAATAAGATATGTAATGGTTAGTCGGTAAAATAAATTGACAATCACACAGTCACACAGCGCCACCTAGCCCCAAACTAAGCACATGTGTATGGGAACTAGATATCTGATAGAATACTTATATACGTAAATTCATACATATAACATTTAACATCCACACACAGAACAAACATCAACGTCACACAATTGATTGTTCAGGGTGGGAATCGAACCCACGAACTACAGCGCAGAAGGCAGTTTTTTTTATGTGATACAGCCGACGCGACGGCCCACCTAGTGTTAAGTGGTAACCTCTGCCCATAACAACTGATGCGACTTGGGTCTCCTACTAGGTACGACAAGACCCAAGTTGCAACGTATGCGTCCGTAACTCTGAGACGTGTAGGTGGAATGTATCATGTGCAATTTCACCGTATTAGTAGCTGTTATTTCACACTCACCAGTTAAAAACCACATTATCAGTAACGTAGACGCCCCCTTTCTTCTCGTGCGCGCGGCATTCGAAGCCTTCTTCGAACGGGTTAGGGTCTATATTCGGATGCGCGTCATCTCCGGCGTATATCACCTTCAGATCTCCAGGCAACAGACGCTTTATCGAGTAGTACACTTGACTGTTCATGTACGATGATATATCGCAGGATAGCTCGTATTGCAGCTCCTCGTAGTTGAGTGGAGTTTTTTGTTTATCTAGCTCTGTTTCCACTGATTTATTTGGATTCGCATCTGGAAATGTTATTAATAAATAAGAAATATTTATTATTTCATTGACTCACAAAATTTATAGCTATTTGGAGCCAAAAAAGTTTTAAGAGCTAGGTTAAGAAGGCTAGGTATGTGAACACATAAGGTACTACTTAAAAAACTAATACATTAGCAGAAAGTTGATGTAGATTATTAGTATTGGTGGATATTTCACACAGCGCCATATATCTCTGTCTAAATAATGTGATAAACACCAGTTACCATCAAGCCGTCGATTGATAATGGCGTCCCATCGCTGGCGCAGTTTCGTTGCTTTCACGAGTAAATTCATACCGTCGTTGGGGTAAGGAAATTCGAGCAACAACCACGAGTCACAGACAATCCTGAAAGATAAAAAAATTATGGTTATTTTACAAGTCGCTTAGCTTACTTTGAGGTTAGATGCCGCTGTGTGAAATTTCCACCAATATTTATATGTAATATAAAGCGATTTCGAAACTCATTCTTTTTTATAAAAGCAAGTATCAAAGTAATTATATGTGAAGGTAGTTAGAGACACTGAGACAGGTCTTAATATATCCTATATAGTATATAGGATAATGACAGACATATTAAGGTGTGCTTTCTCCATGTATTACGGTTGAAAAGTGTTGTTGCCGGTGGAATAACACGCACTTGAGTCATTCCTTTAAGCTACCCAATCGCTTTTTTTGGGCAGAGGTTACATGGTGGGCCATCGGCAAGTACGGCAACTGTTTTAAATTAAGAAATTACCTTGAAAACCCCATGTTAGTGTCGATGGAGTGTGACAGCAGTAGTAACGTCTGCGCAGCCGGCATCCTCATAGAATTCACAATGTACGGTTTCGTCGTCTCGAGAAGGGATCTAAAATATACAATAATTACATTTTAAGAAGCAACAGCAATAACACAAAGGTAGCTGGTTCAAATCCTAAAGTGGACCAACGAGTCTTTTATTTGAAAAAAAAAAATAACAATACCACTTTAAACAAAAAGTTTTATTAATATTGTATTTCACCATTAATTACTTGATCTAACTAGGCAGAAATGGGTATGGTGGCAGTACTCACAAATAACAAAGTATCTGATGACAATGCGAGATCGCCAGTTTTCCCTTGTAATGGGGACACGTATGTATGTCTTGTTCGGTCAGTTGTAATGTCTTCGGCTGTTTTCCAAAATACGAAGTCGGATGAAGGAAGACATACGGTTTGCTCCAAGTGTGGTACAGTTGCTCGGCTACGGACTAAAATAGAGAACATTTATTAATTTTATTTATTACTAGGTGTTGCCCGCGACTTCGTCCGCGTGGAATTCGGTTTTATCACGCACCCCTATACTCCTCGGAAAAGTAGCCTTAGTTACTCCTTGTTACATCAGCTATCTGCCAGTGAAAGTCCCGTCAAAATCGGTCCAGCCATTTCAGAGATTAGCCGGAACAAACAGACAGACAGACAAAAATTTAAAAAAAAAATATTTTGGCATATGTACCGTGTATACATCCATATACACTTAGTAAAAAGCGGTTATTTGGTTATGTGCACTTGACACATGTCTTCTATTATTTTGTTCTAGCCATGTCGGTTTCCTCACGATGTTTTCCTACCCCGTGTTGAGAACGTTCTATTGTGCACATCAATCTTTCAAGCGAAAAACTGATAGGTGCACGTCCGGAATTGAACCGGCGACTTCCGGATTTAAACTCGCGGTCAGTACCACTAGACCATCACGCTCTCTGTATTATGATAAAATGATAAAATGCTGCTTTCAATATTTAAATGTTATATACTGGCCCTAAACTAGGCAAAAATTTGTGTGATAGGTTATTATAGCTAGGTATTGTAGGATATTATGATATTATAGGATAGGTATTATAGCTTAAAATAGCGAACTTACTTTACAGTGGTTAAATTCATCTGCAACGGCTATTTGTGGGTATAATGCGCGACATAATACTATCTGAAACATATGAAAACATTTTGCAAAACACACGCATTATTAAGACACTTCATTTGTGAATACCAATATATCAACACCCGGACAGAACAAGCATCTACGTTCATAACAGTTTATCCTGGGTGGGAATCGAACTCACGACCTACATCGCCGAAGGCATAATTACAACCAACTGAGCCGTGAGGCCAGTGAAGTGGACTGGATACATAAAAGGGGATCTATCTGGCGACAGATGATGGCAAGTGTGAAATTAGCTAAGATGTTGGCAAGTGTGAAATTAGCTAAGATATTGGCAAGTGTGAAATTAGCTAAGATATTGGCAAGTGTGAAATTAGCTAAGATATTGGCAAGTGTGAAATTAGCTAAGATATTGGCAAGTGTGAAATTAGCTAATATATTGGCAAGTGTGAAATTAGCTAAGATATTGGCAAGTGTGAAATACGACAGCGTACAGTACAATTTACCTTGAGCATGATCAGATCTCTTCCACTGGACGCGCTCGCGCCGGATATCAGCGCTTGTATCCGTTGAGCGTCGTTCGTCATCCGGAATTCGATATCTTTGATATCCATGACGTCATCATCATTGTTTGTATTTTCATCTACCAGCTCCCAGGAATCAACTTTGAGACGTTTCTTGCGTTTTGAATCTTCGGCAGCTTTTTGTTTGTATTTCCTGAAATATTATACTGTTATGTTAAATGGATGAGTGAACATTTAGTAGCATTTAATAAATATGAGTGGACAGTGCCATCTAGCCCCAAATAAGCATAGCTTGTATCATGGAAACCACATTACCAGAATCCAGATTGAGTATTGAGTATTAAATACATACATATTAACACCCAGACAGAAGAAACATCTATGTTCGTCACACAAATGTTTGTCCTGGGTGGAAACGAACTCACAACCTATAGCACAGAAGGCAGGTTCACTACCAACTGAGCTATGATGCCAGTCGATTTATTTTAATTGGATGAGTTAAAATTTAATATTATTAATTTACTACTTTAGTAGTAATGAGTCGACTTTCTACAATTGCTTAAGCTACTCTTTACTACTAATCATATCTACGTACCACTAATTATTACTAATACTAATAATTTGATCTCGATATCGTTTGAGGGTTGAAATGACTACACGATAAGAAGACCGGTTATCCGAACCAGTGTAGTGGAAGGTTTAAAATGCGCCTCAAAGAGGCTCCTTACGTGCAAATTCCACGTCATCGGATTTCCGGTTCTAGGACATGCCGATATATACCCACCAAGTTTTCCTTCAGAGTTTTGAGAACTGGCATTGAGCACATATTATTTCCAAGTCAAAAACCTCACTGGTCCCACTTCAGAATTTGAACCAGTGACCTCCGGATTGAAGCTCTGGGTTAACAAACGGCCACTACGCACTCATTTTCTAAGACCGTGCCCGTTCCAACCACAACCGATAGATTTATTAACGTTATATAACGAAACTTAATGTATTAACGTTAAATATCGATATCTACCTTCTCATATCCTTAAGTTGTTTCAATTGTCCGTGCCTCATAGCTCTTTCTGCTGACGACATCGTTTCTGGCTCAACGGTTTCCATCAAATTGTTCATCTGAAATAGTTTTTGTACAATATCGTTTAAAATAATTATGTATATTATAATAATAATATTGGTGGACATTTCACACAGCGCCATCTAGCCCCAAAGTAAGCTAAGCATAGCATGTATCATGGAAACCAGACAACTGATATAATACTTACATACTTTTTTTGTAAATACATATATATAATACGTATCAACACCCAGACACATCTACTAGAACAAACATCTATATTAGTCACATAAATGTACGTACAGGTTGGGAATCGAACCCAAAACCTACAGCATAGAAGGCAGGGTTACTACAGCTGAGCTGTGAGGCCTGTCTGTGAGTTGTGACAATTGCAGCCAGTTTGCTAACTCATAAAGCCTCTATCATTTCACACATTCTGTACACGAAGCGTGTAAACTAAGACTACTTATACAAAGACATAACAAATCCGAACAAAGACATCTCACTTGCAGCAAGCCCCTCAACTGCGCAGCCAGTTTGGTCAGCTCGTAGAGTCTCTGTTCCTCGACACCGCGGCGCGTGCACCACGCGCGGCCACCCCTGTTGTCGGCCTTCACGGTCAGCCACGCGCAGTACAGGGAGAGGAGCGTCAGGGGATCACCATGGTCGGACTCCTCTGCCTTCCTGGCGTTCTGAAACAAATGGCAAGATAATTATTGTTATCTAAACTAATAATAATAATATTGGTGGACAATTCACACAGCGCCATCTAGCCCCAAACTAAACATAGGGAGCTATTGGAGCCACTTTGGGAGCCAGACAACTGATAGAATATATATATACTTTTTTTAAGTAAATACGCACATTTAATACATATTAACACCCAGACACAGAACAAACATCTGAGCTCGTTACACAAATGTTTGTCCTGGGTGGGAATCGAACCCACAACCTAAAGCAAAAAAGGCAGCCTTACTACCAACTGAGCTGTTAGGCTGTCAAATGTAAGTTTTTAATTACTGCAGATATCAATTTCAACAATCAATTCAAATAAATATTAAAAAGTTGAAATTGACATTTGCAGTAACTAAAGCTTACATTTGACGGCCTCACAGCACAGTTCGTAATAACGCTGCCTTCTGCGCTGTAGGTCGTGGGTTCGATTCCCACCCCAACTTTTGGCTAACGTCTCGTACTCACCTCACACTCGAAGTCCCGATGGGCCCTGGTGGTATAAATGGACCGTATCCCCAGAGCCGCGGCGAGCGCCAACGCGGAGTCCCTCTTGTGAGGTGGTAGAGTGGCAGCTCCGACGACCAGCGCCTTCGCTAACGACACCTCGACAGGTAAGTTTGACAACGCCCGTCCTAGCGGCGTTAGCTTTTCGTTAAACGTTAGCGCACCCTGAAATGTTTGTTCGAATAAAATCACTTTTTTTGCATAAAACATGGTAGTATACACACACACAGTATGAAAGGGTTTTATAATGAAGTAATTAAGTAGGATCTCAGTTTTTGCTCATTAGAGCGTGCAAATATTTCACTTAGGATTATAATGTGTACAATTAGAAGAAACTAGCTGCGCCCCGCGGTGTTGCCCGCGGTGAATAAGTAATCCCACGGGAACACTCCATTTTTCCGGGATCAAAGTAGCTTATGTGTAAATCCAGGATATAAGCTATCTTGGTACCAAATTTCATCCAAATCCATTCAGCCGTTTGAGCGTGAAAGAGTCACAAACGTCCATACAACGTTTATAATATTAGTAGGATTTAAAAATATATATACTATCAGGATAAAGTTAATAACAAATGATTTAGAATGAATTTATGAGTATGCCGTTTACCATTAAATTAGTAGAAAAATATGACTGCCTCACAGCTCAGTTGGTGGTAATTCTGCTTTCTGCGCTGTAGATCGTGGGTTCGATTCCCACCCAGTACAAACATTTGCGTGACGAATATAGATGTTGGTTCTGTGTCTGGGTGTTAAATATGTATTATATGTACGTATTTACAAAAAAGTATATATGTGTCGTATCAGTTGTCTAGTTCCCATGATACAGGCTATGCTTAGCTTACTTTGGGGCTAGATGGCGCTGTGTGAAATGTCCACCAATATTATTATTATTATTTACTTTAGGAAAAGCATGATAGTTTTACAGCCAGTAGAACTTGTGGCAATTTTGTCTAGGGAAGTACTGCCACCATACCAATTTCCGGCGCCAAGCAGTAATGCATTCGCACAACTGTACTCCGATTTGAAAGTTTGTGGTTGCCGTGAAAATTACGGGCACGTGACACATTCCTTCACGTCTCAGTTACGGGCGCGTTACGATGCGACTTGGGGTTACCACCAACCCTCCTTTAGGGGTTTCTTGTTTGTTCTTCCCCATGGAGGGTCGGATAGGGTTTGAACAGGTGTCAAACTTAGCGATAAGTATGCGTGATGTTTTGAATATTATTGACGTTTCCAAGCCATTTCTTTATGAATTCTATGGAAATAAAGTTTTTGGCTTCGACTTTACTTAATAACCCAATACAACATTTCCATTAAAAAAAATAGTACCACGTTAATCGTGCTTAAACTCACGTGTTGTTTGAGCTCCAAAATGGCGTTTTCCACCCCCTCCTCTGGAGGGGCATCCAAAAAGGGGAATCTCCTAACATCGCTGACCCCCAGGGAGAACATCAGCAGCAGGAGGGACGCGAGCGGCACGCGCGACACCTCGGGGGTGCTGAACGCCGCCATGTCAGAGAACTGCTTCTCGGAGTATATCCGGTAGCATACGCCGGGCCCTGATATCAGTTACTTACAATCAATCAAACATTTTATTTGCTTAAAATAAGGGTGACAATAGTCTTCACTCACTACTAAAATGGTTCCAGTTTATTTTCACCACAGAGGCATGCAAAAATTTCCTACAAAATCCTTTTTTTTTAATGTAAACTATGATGCTTTTGGCCGCAGATGGCCTTGACAGTTTACAAGGGCTTTTAGTGAGAGCGGATGGCTCTCAACACACAAACTCACATTATCATCAACATTATTTATAGTTTTTTTTTTATTTGCGGTTGTCTAACCGTTGGCCGCAACCTCACTTGATATGTCAAAGCCAAAAACTGTATTTCTATAGCATTCAACAAGAAAGACTTGGAAACCTTAATAATATTAAAACATAAGGTCACGCTAAGTTTGGCGCCTATTGTGATTAAAGCCCATTTAGTCTCGCTTGTCGGCAGTAGGCCTGTACAGGAGTATTAGAAGTTGGTGCGATATAATTATAATATATTCTTTTATTCTTTATTGTGCACAGATAACAAAATAAATTATAAGGTAATACACATGTATTATACTTAGAATTAAGCTCGCCTTTTTACATAAAAAGGCGAGCTTAATTCTAAGAAGAATTATCTTCCAACAAATATTTGAGGCGATTTTATAAAGGAGGTTTTACAACAATTCCTAAAAAAAATAAGCGTTTCAGTTCCGACAAGCGACAGGAGTTTACTCTTAAAGGCGATGACATTTGTCGTAACGCTTTTTGTTAACGCTCGATTGTACTATCCACCACACATCGTACCGGGACTTCAAATGAAACTGATTCTTATGGAGTATATAAAACCAACTGAGCAATCTAAAGACTGTTTCCACCATCTATAGATAACTCAAATCAAATTATATATTACCTGTTCGACCCGCGCGACCTTTCCTCTGATCTGCGCTCGCTTTTGATATCCAAAACTCCTTCAACCTTTGCATTTTCGTTGTCGAATCGTAGCTCATTTCTTTCACCTGATGACAATTGTCGAAATGTTACAATAAGCCTTAGCTTATTAATTAGCTTAGCTAAGCTTAGCTTAGCCTTACTTTGACCAAGAGGGACCAAAATACCAATACTAATGCACCCATTTCTTCCGCCAAGCAGGAAGACACTTGTATTACACTTTTACTCTGTGTATCGTAGGTTTGATGCCCACCCAGGACAAACAATTGTGTGCCGAAATATTTACCATATAAGTATTCATCATGGACTACGCTGTGTAAAATGTCGACCACTATTTATTATTATTTATTTACACACATCCAGGTTTTTTTTTGAAAAAATATATATGTTGATAAAATACTCCGCCGAAAGTCTGCGGTCAAGGCTCGGTATTATATCATTCATACCTTCCCAGAATCCACAACAAATCGTATCCCATCAATAGTGACAGATGTTTCTGCTATGTTTGTTGACACGATACATTTCCTGACGCCCTCCGGGGGGTAGTCGAACACCTGGAAATTAACGTTTCAATTATCAATGTTCTAATTCGACGCAGACGGGACTCGAACCCCCGATCCTACAGTCCGCGCGCTACTAAACGCGCCACTAGTCAGTTGACTGTTCCTTACTGCCACCATGCCCATTTCTGCCGCCAAGCAATAACGCATTCGCGTTACTGTGTTCCGCTTTGAAGGGTGTGGTTGCCGGTGAAATTACAGGCACATGAGACATTCCTACACGTCTCAGAGTTACGGGCGCATACGATGCGACTTGGGTCTTGTCGTACCTAGTAGGGGAGGACCCAAGTCGCATCGGTTGTTATAGTCCGTTACCACTCAACACCGGGTGGGCCGTCGGCTCGTTCCGTAACTGCATCACATAATAAAGTTATTATAAATACGGACTGGCCTCACAGCTTAGTTGGTAGTAACGATGCCTTCTGCACTGTAGGTCGTGGGTTCGATTCCCACCCAGTACAAGCATTTGTGTGACGAGCATAGATGTTTGTTATATGTCTGGGTGTTAATATGTATGTATTTACAAAAAAAGTCAGTTGTCTGGTTCCCATGATACAAGTTGCTTAGCTCACTTTGGGGCTAGATGGCGCTGTGTGAAACGTCCACCGATATTTATTTATTATATACACAATGGGATACCTTATCCTGTTCTCCGAGCGAGAGTCCGCTATGTAACGGCAAAACGATCCAATTTTTCGTTTTCTCCGCATACTGTTGGGCCGCGTCGCATATCGCTGTTATCTCTTGTACACCAGACATGAATATCAAAAGATCTCCCCTCTCCTCCTCTGTTGATAGCACAAACATTTATTTTTATATCTATCTATCTATTCGAGTCTTCCCCATGGAGGGTCGGATAGGGTTTGAACAGGCATCAAACTTATCGATAAGTACGCGTGACCTTATGTTTTGAATAATATTGACATTTCCAAGCCATTTCTTTATGAATTCTATGGAAATAAAAGTATTGAGTTTGACTTTGAGTCATTAGTTCTCTCGAACCAGTGTGGTGAAAGGATTTTAAGTGCGCCTAAAAGAGGCTCCTTTCGTGAACTTAACTTTTTTCATTTTAACTTAATCTTTTTTTAAAAGTTAGGCATACAAGCAAGCGGCAGTTAAGACCGCATTCGATGAGTCTTGGGTCTTCTTGTACCTAAGTAGGGACCCAAGTCCTATTGCTTTGTTATGGACAGAGATTACCACTTTACACCAGGTGAGCCATCTGCGCATTCCATAACTTTGTCGACTGGATCTGGTAGCCAACTTTAGTGACGAACTGTGTCAGTGTCTCATACGCGACTCGTTTCGAAGATGGCTGACCCGGCAAACGTTGGTTTGCGATTAATGAAAGTACTAATATCGCAATTAAAAAATAGGGGTTGGTGATAGAAGGGACAACATTTTGGGTTGTATGTATTTTTAATGATGAATAAAAAAAAATATGCAAAAAATAAAATAAAGAAATTGGGGTGGACTACTCTTATCACAAAGGGGTATGAAAAATAGTTTACGTTCTATTCTCAGACCTACCGAATAAACACAAAAAATTCATAAAAATCTGTCAAGTCGTTTCGGAGGAGTTCGGTTACAAACACTGTGACATGAGAATTTTATGTATTAGAGATATGATACTTACAACTATATTTAAAAACTTACTTGGGTATTTGCTATCAATAAGCTGCATTATTTGAACATAAGGCTGCGGATCGAGCCTGTCATCTCTCGTAGGCTTTTCATCTATCAAAATTGGTTTGTAGTTCAACTCTATAGGGTACAATCTTCCAGGCACCTACAAATTACACAAGCATAATTTGAAATCAATTCGTTAAGAACTTACGCCAACTTCATCCGGGGAAGTACTGCCATCATACCCATTTCTGCACGCAAGCAGTAATGCATTCGCGATACTGTACTGCTTTTTGAAAGGTGAGGTATGACTCAGGTCGCACTGCGTTGCGTCCATCACCCCGAGACGGGGATGTTACGTCTCATGCGCCTGCAATTTCACCGGCACCCACTCCCTTCCACCGGAACACAGCAACACGAGTGCATCACTGCTTGGCGGCAGATTACCAGGTGTCGTGGCTTCTCCGGGCGAACTTAATGTGTCCTTTTGAACCACCCAGAGACACGGGTTAGGTTTCAAAGGGTTATCACATACGGACGTGAGCAACGTGGCCCCCCATTGTTATGGGAGAGGTTACTAAACACCAGGTGGGTCACCAGCTCGTTCCGTACCTATATTAAGTTTAAATAATGACCTGTATAACAACAGCCGACTCAGCCTTGAAGTAATCCTGAAACAGTTTGATGTTTATCGTGGCGGACATCAGCACTAGCTTGACGTCATCGCGACCGTGTATCAGGCACTTGAGCACGCCGAGCAGGAAGTCGCCCATCAGGTGACGCTCGTGGATCTCGTCCAGAATAATGACGTCATAGTCCGGAAGGTTCTCGGAAGACATCTGTAATGAATTTGACAGGCCTATTCATGGTTATACTTTTTTTTTGTAAATACATACATATATATAATACATATTACCACCCAGACACAAAACAGACATCTATGTTCGTTCACACAAATGTATGTCCTGGGTGGGAATCGAACCCACAACCTACAGCACAAAAACTAGTGCTGCTGTCATCAGCAACCCAGGCAACATTTTTTTATTTGCTCTAGTCAAGGAAAAAATTATAATACATTTACCTGTCTTAATAAAAGCCCTTCAGTGATGAAACATATCTTAGTATTGGCAGTCTTGCTCTTCTCAAACCTGATCTGGTAGCCAACTTTGGTGTCGAACTGTGTCAGTGTCTCATATGCGACTCGTTTCGACAACGACACACATGCAATCCTCCTTGGTTGGGTGCAAGCTGAAAAAAATATGAAAATCTGACAACCCTTTTAGTAGCATATGGGTACATCAATTTATTCACCATATATTGAAAAATTGCCGTTATTGAATTTCACATGGTTTTTTCATTTGAGTCCTCCCCTAGATAGATACAAGAACCAAGTCGCATCGTATGCGCCTGTGACTCTAAAACTTGTAGGTAGAATGTCTCATGTGCCTGTAATTTCAACGGGAACTACACCTTTCAAACTGGAACACAGTAATGTGAATGTGGTAATGCTTGGCGGCAGAAAAGGGGCATGGCATCATGAAATTTAATTTAAATAAAAACTATTGTTTAATTTCTATTCCAGACTACCTAACCAGTCCTAGTTATAGAACCTATCTGACTTACTTTAAGTCACATTAAATAGCAAATGAGCGGTAAAGCTTGTGCTCGTATGCTTCCATACCATACACAAAAAATAGAAATAATCAATAATCTACAGCTACCACTTCTTAAATATTTTGATTAAATTTACAATTACATTAACATATAATTCAATCCAATAATTTGATTCACCTTGAAGCTAAGGTATCCATAAAATAAAATAAAAAGGAAATAAGAAATACTTGTTACCAATATTCTGGAATCCAGCTTCATGTAAGTACTGAGGGACCTGAGTAGATTTCCCGCACCCTGTGTCACCAGCAACAACCACCACCCTTTCATTCCGAACGGCTGATACTATTTCATTTCTAAAAGAAGTAGCAGAATAATAAATAAATTGGCCCAATATACAACTAGGGTCCTCCATTACTTAGGTATGACAAGACCTGAATTACATCGTATGCACCTGTAACTCTAGAGATGTGAATAGTAGAATGTCTCATGTGTCTGTAATTTCACAGGCAACCATACCTTTCAAACCGGAACACAGTAAGACGAATGCATTTCTGCTTGGTGGCAGTTCTTCCCTGGACGAAATTAGCATAAGTACTACTACTACAAAACATACTAGCTTTGTAGTTATTAAACTGAAACTTACCTGTACTTTGCAACGGGCAGATCTCTCTGAGCTTGCCTTAGTTTCTTTAGATTCTCAAATTTTTCTTTATTCTTAAAATCTACATATATTGAAACAATATTCAAAAAGGCGTCAAACAAGTTTGGATCAAGCTTTTTTCCTCCCCTGCTGTCATTGACAGTGTCTACATATTTCATAGTTGTTTTAAAATTTATGTAATCAAACTTAGAAAAATTGGTTTGTGTTTTCTCATGTGATAATATAGGTTTTCCAGCTTTACGCATAGTAGCTTCATACTTCTTCAAAAATACCCAAAAATCGTCCAAGTTGTTCACAACAGTGTTACTTTCACTACTATATAGGATTATTTTATTTAAGTCGCGCTTGTAATTTTCAAAACTGAATTCTAAATCGCTAACTTTTGAGGTTCTGGGGGATGGACTTAATCTACGTTGTTTATGTCTTTCTCTTTCGCGGGAGGATGAACGTTTGCGTTTGTAAATATTTTTTTGAACAGTCGGACTTCTATCCATATTTTTTTAAATAATACGCTCCTGAATCCTGAAAAAACTTCACTATTTTTGTAAACAAAAACAATGCGCCATCAGTGTTGTTGTGTTGCTAAGTTTTAACGTCAATGTTGCCACATTTCCTTTAGCACTAATGTATAAGCTTGACATATTTCCAGTCACAATCTCACAATCATTAAAACGTTTAAATCCCCTATTTACGGTTTTTTCAACATTTTAGTTATTGGTTTGTGAAGGGTTTTTTTTATTCAGCACTTAATAACTTCAGTTGTTATAATTGACTATTGTTTTAGTTTTTTTTATGTGATTGTTACGGAACGAGCCGACGGCCCACCTGGTGTTAAGTGGTACCGGACCATAACAACCAATGCGTCTTGGGTCCTCCCCTACTAGGTATGGCAAGACCCAAGTCGCGTCTTATGCACCCGTAACTCTGAGACGTGTAGGTGGAATGTGTCATGTGCCTGTAATTGCACCGGAAAACACACCTTTCAATCCAAAACACAGTAAGCGAATGCGTTACTACTTGGCGACAGAAATGGGCAAGGTGCAGTACTTCCCCAGACAAACTTGGCGTGAGTTCTACTGTTCTTAAAACTTACTAAAATTCTAATAATAAAATGAAAAATGTTAAAAGAGCTCTTTGATGAATGACAAATCAAATAAGTGAAAATCGCAGTAGGACCGTATAGCATTCACAGCACAAGTTGAGTGTGGTTCATTATGTTTGGAGAGCGTTTATAGTTTATTAAAGAAATCTGAATACAAATGAATATTGATGGTCTAAATTGACTGCCTAACTACTGAGGCGAAAAATCCATAGCCATTAACCAACAACATTATCTATTATCAGCCTGGGGAGCGCCCTCTCTTGCCAATCGATGATACTTTTGTCCGCCATTAGGCTCCGCCATTTTGCTTGGCCGTGGAGTGAGCGTAAAATTAGTTCCCATGTATTTTATTGTATTTCGTTGATATTTATTTTAATTAAGTGTTTCGATACACTAATGGCTTGTCTTAATACACTAAAGTTGGAAATAAAAACCCTAGAACAAGTGTTTCCCAAAAACCATGAACGGTTTCAGATAATGTCAGCTAGTGTCGACGAACTGACCTGCAGATTCGTTGGCAGGAATGGAAAGAAATACGAAATACACGCAAATATTACGGTAAGTGAAGAATATTACTCAAAGTGTGTCCATAGAGCTAAATTTTATTAACCGAGGTGCGTTTATTGATTAGCTGACTGTTGGACAAAGGGTCGTTGTTTATGAGGGCATGCCTGTCAACAATGGTTTACGGAAGTTAGATTAACATTTCTCTGTCGGGTGGTTTATATTTTTGTGATTTCTCGAGTGTGAAGAGGTTGGGTTTTAGTGCGAGCCGCGTTCTGTGCTCAATCATTTGACCATTGATCGCGCCAGCCGTGACGAATGGATCGATCAGAGGGCAGCGCTAGTCGTTGCTTTCGTGAATCATTACAGCTATTTTGTAGAGTAACATCTGTTTTGTTTAGTTAACGGTATACAGGCTCGTTTTTGGGGACAAAGGCTTTTTAGTCATCATTTACTTGCTCTTTTTTTGTTGATGATTGACGTGAACACCAGAGCAGTGGTAAGATTTGTAGCATACTTCATTAGGAATGGCACCATTGATGTTTATTTACTGATAATATTGTAAACAAATACACCAAGATAGGCGATCTTTTTGTTAAATCTTAATTACTTAACAGCTTTACTACAATGTTTGACCAAAATGTTTTCTGATGTAACTTTTGTAACTATGTGGACACAGGAATAGATAAAAGTTGCCCTTCGATTCTGAATGGCTTCTATTGTCCTTTTATCTTGCCTTTAAATGACTCCATTTTTAGGCAACTTGTATAAACTACAGATTTTGAAAACACTCAGCAAAGTGTTGTTTGATGAGAAAATAAAATGAGGTTTATGGCAACATGCATAATGTGTACTGACATTGTAAATTATATTAAAAATAAGGTTTATATGGAAGTCATAATTACAGCATGTAAACATAAAAAAAAAATTGATTGTTTTGTCTTTTTATTTCCCTGAACATTTGCTACTCTGTAGAATAATATGAGGTATCCTATCATTTCAAATATTAAGTTAATTTAAAGAATTTGAAATCAATGCTCTTATTCGTGATTGCTGAATATATAATAAAATAATTATTATTATAATAAATAATTTACCTTTTAGTGTTATCATAGCACTAAGGGATAATGCAGTGTATAGAATTATAATACCATAAGTATAAATATTTAATCTTTAAACTACTAACCTCTCTCATCTATCCAACTGTTAAAACGTTTATATAATGGATAAAAGGTCATAGCTTCTTCCTTAGATGTTGCTGAAGCTGACTCAACATATCCCACAATTTCAAGCTTGATGTTGTCTGCCTTGTTGCTTAACTTAATAGTGTACGGTCACAGTGAGGTGGTCAAGTTCAAGTCCTGACTGAAAAGTGAATGTTGATTTGATTAAATTTTGGAAACCGCAATACTATTTTCTCTAATAAATCTGATATGTACATGGGATACCCCTTCCCTAGAAGTAATAACCTCGATGGTGGTTTCCTGTCTAAGCCTGCAGTGAATCTGCCTGTAAAGTGAGGGTTTCGGAGTTCAGTATCTGGCCTGAGCAGACTTTGTGTTTTTTTATAATTTGTTCTCGGGTCTCATTTGTGTGGGATATCAATCTGTTTGTCCATGGCACCTGTGACACAGCATCTATATAGTAGGGACATGTATGTGATATCTTTTTTATTTTAAAAGTATTCATAATATATTTTTCTATTACTTAAATTGTTGCATTTGAATTTTGACTACCTAGTACCTATAATACTTATCAATGGATATCATTTTCAGAACAGAGTGCTTGTGATAAAAATATATTAGACCTTAATGGTCTAAAGATTAATATTTTGTCCCACTTATGGTACTAATAAAAATATCCAAGTTATTACATAACTTAGGTTATGTTTAAAGTTTAATATGAATTGGTTTAGTGCATTTGGTGTGTAGAAGGGACAGACATAATGTTGAAGCAAACTTCCGCATTCATAATATTAGTGTGATGATTGAAAATCTGATATGCTTGTTTAGGAGACATACCCCACCACCCCACCGGTGTGGTTTGCTGACAGTGAAGATCCCATTGTGACTAATGCGGTCACAATACTCACAAACACTCAAGGCAGAGACAACCATGTTATAAATCAGGTATGTTACTATCTATTTAAATTGATTGACGTTTTGATTTGTATTTTAGTGTTCATTAATTTAATATTTAAGTAGATATTCGATTAGTACCATCATTCCAAGTTAAAAGATGATGTGTTTGTATCTTATAATTTTATAAACAAGATCTTCATCTAACCATACTTCTAGCAAATTATATTTATTATCGATTAATTATGACTATTAAAATTTTTCATTAATATGTTTTTTAACATATTGCTTTGTATGTAATTGGGGAAAGCTCATAATTGAAAAGTCATCCGAGACCATTTCTGGTGCAGGTTTAAATGTTTGGTAGCACCAGCAAGCTGATGTTAAGTAAATATGAATCAGTTTCTATAAAAATATGCTTACTACTTTATTGTTTTTTAAAGCAGTTGTTACATTGATTCTGAGAATTCAAGCGTTGAATCATACCTTAGCTTGGTAGTTTAAGTATAGCCATTTGTATTAGCAAACTGTGTTTTTTTTTGTCATATGATGACAATTATGTCTTAAAAATGATGAGTATTGAGGCATTAATCATGTTAAGGAAATGTTTATTTACTTTAATTAAAACTGTTTTAATTAGATCTGTCATAAAT
The DNA here is from genome assembly GCA_947359385.1 of Chesias legatella. NCBI lineage: Eukaryota > Metazoa > Arthropoda > Insecta > Lepidoptera > Geometridae > Chesias > Chesias legatella. The sequence continues at coordinate 3,335,275 of OX375772.1, forward strand.
GTAATTGGGTAAAATAACATTAATAAAAATAAAAATCGCAATAATAATTAACAAGAAGCACACAGTGATTATAAAATATTTTATAGTATGTAGTAGTATCATATTTCTCTTTCAATTATTATTTATTTTCTTACATTTAACCATTCTCCGGAGTTGCTAGTGATTTTGTTGGTTTGTATAGGATTTGTCCTGGCTGTCTGATTTTAATGAATATATCAAAGTGTTACTTGGCTGAGTTATTCGTGTGATAACAATGGCGGTGATGAACTCAACACTTGTTTCTTCCATGTTCCCATGTAATTTCATTTATTCTAAGTGGTATTTATTCTCTGCCTACCCCTTCGAGGAAAAGGCGTGGCTTTACATTCCGTTACTTTTAATTACCTAACTGGTTCCAAAATCCAGAAGTAATTTTGTAAATAAAAATATACTTATTATGTTTAGTACATGTTTATGCGAACTTCATTGTCTCATGACTTAAATTGTTCTAACAAGTGTGATATCTGGTTTAAGTTAAAAAGCAGTTATGTGGTTTAATTGGCAAAAACTGTTAATCTCAATACTGGTTATAATCTAAATACTCGCAGACATTCATTAATCCCACACAAGAGCTTCCTTTATAGTGATGTTTCATATATTTGCGGCTTTATGATAACTAATTCTCAGAAAATATATGCTGATTACGTAAATATTTTATTGGTAATTGCGCTTAAAGTTCTTAGATCCCAACGCAGGGCCTTTCCTCCCCTCTTTCCTCTTCCCACGTTCCTGTTCTTCGGTTGTTCACTCCCTTATACCCATATCCGCCGCCAAGCAGAATGCATTCATGTTATTCTTGTGTTCCGGTTTAAAAAGGGGTTTGGGGGCGTGTGAGTGCGACAGAAAGTTGAGAAACGTTTGTCTAATAGCCGTCGAAACCACAAATTAAATAATTTTCTTATATACAAAATAACTACACAATAAATAAATAAATATTGGTGGACATTTCACACAGCGCCATCTAGCCCCAAAGTAAGCTAAGCGTAGCTTGTATCATGGGAACCAGACAACTGATATAATACTTATATACTTTATTATAAATACATGCATATTAACATCCAGACACGGAATAAACATCAATGTTTGTCGCACATATGTTTGTCCTGGGTGGGAATCGAACCCACGACCTACAGCGCAGAAGGCAGGGCTACTACTAACTGAGCTGGGTTACTACCAACTGAGCTTTAAGGCCAGTCAAATTATATACAATCATCATTTATCAAACTAAATTCTAGAACTAATAAATAGTGATTACCTACATAACAAGGAAAAATGGTCTTGAAATATAGCACGGTATCCGAGATCCAGACAAATTTTATTTCATAACAACTATTTTTCATTATTTTTTTAATAATCGTGTTTTTACAATTTCAAAACCATACTAAAAATGCTAAAATTTATCTGTAATCATTAGATTTCTAACTGAAGTAGATATTTTAGTTCCAGCAAATTCCAGCTAATACACACTCTTAAAGCATATATACATAATGTTGCAATTTGCTTCCAGGTCGGAATATTACTGAGGGAGCTATGCAAGTTACACGGAGTACCGGAACCACCAGATTTGGACTCGTTATCGTTACCTGTGCATCCTGCGCCACACGCGAGGTAAACCTTTCAACTCTACCTAGTTTTAGCTGCAGTTACTTATACCAAGCTCGTCCGGGGAAGTAGTCAGTCATGAGAGAACATGAGACAACTGTTTTTTAAATGAATACATATAGTACATTTTCAACACCCAGACACAGAATAAACATCTATGTTCATCACATAAATGTTTGTCCTGGGTGGGAATCGAACCCACTACCTACAGCACAAAAGGCAGGGTTACTACCTACTGAGCTGTGAAGCTTTTCTATGAGCTTTGATAATTGCAGCCATTTTGCTAAATTCATAAAGCCTCTATTATTTTATACATTCTGTGCATCAAGCGACTAGAAACTACTTACACTAAGTCAAAGTCAAAAACTTGATTTCCATAGAATTCATAAAGAAATAGCTTGGAAACGTCAATAATATTCAAAACATAAGGTCACGCGTACTTATCGCTAAGTTTGACGCCTTGTTCAAACCCTATCCGACTCTCCATGGGGAGAACAGTCAAGAAACCTCTAATGGAGGGCTTCCTTTTTTTTCAACCACAACAGAAGGCGGCCAGTGAATCGACTTGGCGCATTCGATCGCCAGTTGTAGCGATATCGCACGTTTTATCCGAAGGCCAGACGAGTTGCAATCGCACAATAGCGCGATTCTGTTACCGCGATCGATTATAGATTTGGCAGAATGTGGACACAACTGGTGCCGTAAATATTAGCAAAGTATCCCTACCGGCCTCGTCGTTGGTCGTGTCGTGGCGTGGGTTCGATTTCCATCAAGCATAAGTATTTATGTGACGAACAAAGATGAATGTTGCGTGTCTGGGTGGTACTATGTATTTATGAATTTACAATTAAGCACATATATTATAGTCAAAGTCAAAATCTTTACTTCCATAGAGTTCATAAAGAAATGGCTGTTCTGGTCGTGGGTTCGATACCCACCCAGGACAAAAGTTTGTGTGACGCACGTAGTTTGTTTAGTGTCTGGGTGTTTAAAATGTACATAATATTTACCTTTAGAGGCGCCGGAATCCATAGCTCTCTTTCTATTACGGTGTCCGTCATATATATATTATATCTTCTCTCTTATGTAACGAAATGTGCCTAAACGTGACGCGTCCATGAAATTTTACTCTCAATTCTCGCTCACTTATCGATGGAATCCAACGAAGTTTCACTTCAAAAACTGAATTTTCTGTTACCACTGAATAAATTGAATAATTTAAAGAAACAAATTAACCCTCTCTCCTATCTGCTTCTATTTACATACCTTAATGTTTTCACAATCATTTACGTCGGAAGCCTATCAGAATCTATTTTGTATTAAACCGTGAATGCCATTCTCATGTAGGCGTCACACTTTAGAATATTATGCACACGTTTATACGACATCCATAAATGACTATAGTGTGAATTTCTCGTGACCGTTTTTTAAAACTCCCAAAGTGACTTTTTTATATTATGTAGGTGATAGAACGAGCTGACGGTCCACCTGATGTTAATTGGTAACCGCCGTCCATACACAACAGCAATACGACTCAAGTCATCTCCACCAAAGTACGAGATGACTCAAGTCGCATTGCGTTGCGTCCATCACCCTGAGACGGGGATGTTACGTCTCATGCGCCTGCAATTTTACCGGCATCCACTCCCTTCCACCGGAACACGAGTGCATCACTGCTTGGCGACAGATTATCCGGTGTGGTGGCAGTACTTCTCCGGGCGAACTTAGCACAAGTTCTACTGCTACTTTGGGTTTCTCCTTCGCACCACCCGGGGGACACGTGTAGGGATTCAAAAGGTTATCACCTCGGACGCGAGCAACGTGGGCCCCCAAAACGTTAACGATAAATCGTAATGACTATATTTCAGAGTTCCAAGCGTGACGTCAAACGGCAATGACTCTGGCACAGAAGAAGATGAAGAGATGGCCGCTGAGGATGACGACTCCGAGGGAGAGGAAGACTTGCCACTAGAGATGGTTGACGACGCCGCACGAAGCAATAAAGTTTGTATATTTACACAATAGTTTGGTCAAAGTCAAAGTCAAAAACTTAATTTCCATATAATTCATATAGAAATGGCTTGGAAACGTCAATAATCTTCAAAACATGGGGTCACGCGTACTTATCGCTAAGTTTGACGCCTGTTTAAACCCTATCCGACCCTCCATGGGTAATAATAAAATAAAATTAACCTGTTAATTCACTTTGTAATTCGGGCCCCGCGATACAGGCTAGGCCTAGTGCGGGGTTCACCAGTAATCAAACCCATGTAATATCTTTGTGTGAATAAATAAATATGAAATATGAAATAATACTAGCTGTTGCCCGCGACTTCGTCCGCGTGGAATTCGGTTTTATCACGCACCCCCTATTTTACCCCTCGGAAAAGTAGCCTAAGTTACTCCTTGTTACATCAGCTATCTGCTAGTGAAAGTCCCGTCAAAATCGGTCCAGCCATTTCGGAGATTAGCTGGAACAAACAGCCAGACAAAAATTAAAAAAAATGTTGTTTTTGTATATGTACTGTGTCCATATGCACTTAGTAAAAAGCGGTTATTTTAATATTACAAACAGACAATCCAATTTTTTATATTTGTATAGATGTATATAACGTGGTGTACAAGCTATGATTACCTTACTTTGGGGCTAGATGGCGCTATTATGATATGTATATACGTGTTGTTAACAGGACGACATGGAAACGGAACACATAGCGACACTAGAACGGCTCCGGCAGAACCAGCGGCAGGACTACCTCGCGGGCAGCGTGTCCGGCAGCCTGCAGGCCACCGACAGACTGATGAAGGAGCTCAGGGACATATACCGCTCGTGCTCCTTCAAAAACAACATGTATTCCATTGGTGAGTTACATACTGTGTTTCACTGCCTCATAGCTCAGTAACCCTGCCTCCTGCGCTGTAGCTCGTGGCTTCCATTCCAGGTCAAACATTTGTGTGTTTGTTGTGTGTATGGGTGTTGATATGTATTTTACAGAAAATATATAAGAAGTATATACATCTCTTGTCTGGTTCCCATGATACAAGCTATGCTTAGCTTACTTTGCGGCTAGATGGCGCTGTGTGAAATGTCCACGAATATATATTTGTTTATGTCGCTAGGGACAACTATTGATGCATGAAAAATTCCACCTTCACGTCTCCAGACGTGAGGGTGTATACGATGCGACTTGGGTCCTGTCGTACGCAGGTAAGGGAGGACCCAAGTAGTTTTACTTCTTATGGGCAGAGGTTATCACTTAGCGCCAGGTGGGCCTTCTGTACGTTCCGTAGCTACTTCACATATAAAAAAAATACTCGATCAGACTAGTTGTTTTTTACAACGTATATAGGACATAACACATAACGTACATAGACATATAAACGGGAACGAGTATTTGTAACACCACATCATCTCTTCCACAGAACTAGTAAACGACTCCCTGTACGAGTGGAACATCAGGTTACGGTCCGTAGACCCGGACAGTCCTCTACACAATGATCTCTTGATGCTGAAAGAAAAGGAGGGGAAAGACTCCATCCTTCTTAATATTATGTTCAAAGAAACGTACCCGTTTGAACCGCCTTTCGTCCGTGTTGTATATCCCATTATATCCGGTATGTATTGTACACTTGGGTTCTTCCGTACCTAAGTGGGGGAGGACCCAAGAAGTTTTGCTTTTGTTCATCAGGTGGGGCATTTTGCTTGTACCTTTTTTTTTTAAATGTTTTGGCTGCTCTATAGTATAGAGAGAAACTCACGTTGAAACGTTTGCTTCAATATGTTTTAATATAAAAACTGATCGAAATATTATTTTCCAGTTTTTTGATCTTAAAACAAACTCCTGAACTGATTTTGATGACATTTCTATGGGACCTATCCGAAACTAAATACTTTCACATAAAAAAAAAACGAATCAGTTGAAAAATGACTGAGATATGAGGTAACAAAAAAAAAGAACCGAATTGAGAACTCCTCCTTTTTCTGAAGTCTGTTAAAAACGGTGACACATCATCGGGAAAACGACTTTTCTTAGAAGCAAATATTATATCAAACACACTAAAAGATTGATCCTTTCACCACACTGGTTCGAGGGATCTAGTGAGGCGATTAGTATTACTAGTTAACATTTCAGGTTGTGACAAGGTTATAGCTAGTTAAGTTTATTAGAATGTTGTCGTTGGCAACTGCAACATTTAAATTAAAATATAAAGTAATAGGATATCCAGGTATTTATCCATCTAGTATCCATTAAATTATGATTAAATTATCAAACTAATATAATAAATGCGAAAATTTTCAATGTATTACGATTTTTAGGATTAACAAAAAGTAGAACTTATGCAAAGTTCGTCCGGGGAAGCACTGCCACATACCTATTTCTTCCAAGCAGTAATGCATTCGCGTTACTGTGATCCGATTTGTAAAATGTGATTGCCGGTGAAATTACAGGCACATGAGATATTCCACCTTCACATCTCATATGATGCGACTTGGGTCGTCTTACACCAAAGTAGGCTTGTATCCAAGCCGCATTGCTTGTTATATGGGCAGAGGATATCAATTAACACCAGATGGGCCATCACTTTTTATAAATGAACAAAGAAATCTATGCCAACCAATCGTCCACCTGTTAAATCATTTCCATCCAAAGGTTGTCTGGAAGAGAGTCTTGGAGCTTCCTTAGCGATAACACCGCCTTTGTACTTATATCTATGTAGTTTTAGCGTTTGTACTGCATTTTAATGGTGTACAATAGTTTTCATTCATTTTAGACTGGCCTCATAGCTCAATTGGTTTAGTAAACCTGCCTTCGGCGCTGTGGGTTCGTGGGTTATATTCCCACCCAGGGCAAACATTTGTGTGACGAACATTAATGTTTGTTCTGTGTTTGGGTGTTTAATATGCATTATAGGTATGTATTTACAAAAAAATAGATATAAAACTGTACATCAGTTGTCTGGATCCCCAGTTATGCTTAACTTACTTTGGTGCTAGATGGCGCTGTGTGAGATGTCCACCATTATTATTAATGTGTGTTGTATGTATAAGGATATAATTAGGATGTGCACTGTCCAGGTGGGTACGTGTTGGTGGGCGGCGCGATATGCATGGAGCTGCTGACGAAGCAGGGCTGGTCGTCCGCGTACACTGTGGAGGCGGTCATAATGCAGATAGCCGCCACGCTGGTGAAGGGCAAGGCGCGCATACAGTTCGGCGCCACCAAAGTCGTCTCACAGTCACAGTACAGCCTGGCGCGCGCGCAGCAGAGCTTCAAGTGTCTCGTGCAAATACACGAAAAGAATGGTCAGTACTCAAACAGTACACCTTTATGGTATACAATAGTTATTTTGTTCGTGAAAAATAACAAGTATCTAGTTAGATGAACAGATTATAATATTATATAAACTACATTAATATATATTTAATAAATAATAGTAATAAAATGTAATAAATAATAATTCTTTATTGGAAAGACAGGTGATACTTAAAGACATTAGTTTGCGACAATTGCTGTGTATCCAATAGGCGGCCTTATCGTAGTATACAATCTCCAGATTACCTTAAACTAAAACTAAAATAAATGTAACTTAATACAAGAACTATCCTCTTGCGCACGGCGGTAGACAAGCAGAAGGTAGAAGCAGTAAAATAAAATAACTATATTGGTGGAAGTTTCATGTAGTCTCAAACGAAACGTTGCTTGTATTATAAGAACTACTAGATAACTGATTGGATATTTATATTAATAGCAGTGCAATTCTCTCACTATTAACTGAATTTTGGCTTTGGTTGAGTTGAGATGTAGACCACAGTTGTGGTGAGCAGTATCAACTTGCAAATACCAACCATTAGTATTTAGAACCTTGGGAATATTTAGTTTATAACACAATTCTTCAGTTTTTATTTATTTATTGCATTTGAGGATTTTTATCGTTTTATCAGATTGTACACTGATATTAAAGGATGATTCCTCTGCCAAAAAAACATTAATATAACTTAGATTTTTCCCTACTTAAAATGGGAAGACCCAGATATGATATAACATACATAATAAAGATTCCTGCGAATTGAGAACTTCCTCTTTTGAATTCTGTTAATAATAAAATATAATGTAATGTTATATTTGTATTGTTCCGCAGGTTGGTTCACACCCCCCAAGGAAGACGGCTAATGGAAGCAAGGCTGTCATGTTTAACATTAAGACTAATGTGCTAGTAACGCCCAAAATCCACTACTATCAAATTGGATGAAAGTGTTTGTATTTGAATTAGTGTGAATGTATTCAAAATGATTCCTTTGGACGTGTGTCTCGATCGATTTAATAGATTACGCGCTGAGTGTGAATGTTGGACATACTTGTGGTCGGTATTCGAGTAATGTATGTGTACTTTATCGTTAAGTGCTATAAATGTTCAGTGTTAAGTTCGGGCGTTATAAAGACTACAAGACTTATAGGAAATGTTTAATGTGTAAAATCGTTTTTGTAATCAAATTTTTTTTCTTGACTTCTCAATGGTAGCCGTCTGTACGTTACAGAAGTGTAAATTCTTTGCATTTCCATTTAGTTACTGAAATAAAACGAAAACCTGTGATTCTTACGATGTTTTGTTATTTGCAATGCTTCCAATGGTAGTGTTAATTAATTGCACCCAATTTGTTAAAGGCTGACATAGACGGGACGCGTGCTTCAAATCCGTATTGAAACCTGCGCCAAACTTAATGACCCATGGAACAGTTTGCTAGTTGGCGGTTACTCTTCCCGTAAACCAACAGTTTACTGACATTTGTTGCGCAGGACTTCACCATTCTGGGTAAATTTTAGCTAAAAAAAAGAATCATTCATAGTTTGGTGTCCTATCGTGTAAGTTTTACTGGTTATATAAGTAAAATGAAATTATTGAATGAAAATAATACCTTAGGTATTAGTTACAAAACGTATAATGTTACATAGATCTGTCAGCTTAACAGTCGAAAGATTCGTGCTGCGACATATCAGTTCTGACCGGATTTTCAGTCAAAATGAAATGAATCATCACTTTAAACATGAAAAAAATGTTCAAAATTGATTTGTTGCAGCACGACTCTTCAACAGCTCTTAGCGACTGAAGCTTGACAATAAAATTGTTATATTTTTACCTCCTACCTCATACATGGAAAGAGCAATATTTTATTTTCTGTTGACAGACTTCAAAGCTGCTAAGCTCCATCGTTATAACTTAGAGGGGTCATTAAGTTTCGCGCAGGTTATTAGAATTTTGTGTAGATAACAACCTCAAGATATCCCCCGCATTCGGCTTGTACTGGTCTGCATCAGCCTTGATTGCCATATCTTCGATTTTGAATAAAAATTCTAAAAATCTTTTAATTTTTTTTAATCATAGTTTTGACTGACTATGTTTGGTGCGCGCCATTAAAGCTTTTAGGCCCCACACGTGTTCTTCGCTTCCTGGTTTGTTTATTCTTTGGCATACTTCCTTCTCGTTCATGGTCGATAACCATTGTTTCAGTTTTGGATACCTAGAACAAAATACCAGTAGAGTACATTAAGTAGTAAGTCTCCTCTACGAAGAGTAAGTCTTATGTAGTCCACGAAATCAAGTCCAAATACATGTTACCAGTATGCGCCACAGCCATGAGATTTCGTTCATGGGACGACATAAATGATTTATTGCTATTTTGTTTATGGTTGTTTCTAAATTAGACCGCAGATGGCGCTGCTGTTTTTTCTGCTGTAATTTATAAATCAGACAAATAAGTTAAAACACTACAGAATAATTTCCGTGGAATAGAATAACTCTTGGTAGGAACTTTACTAATCCTTATGGCTTTTATATTAAGATTATATAAATACGAAATTAACTCTTTGTCTGTTTGTAACATTTTCAGGCGTAAACTGCTGAACCAGTTTTGATGATTATTTGGTATGAGATAGATTGGACTTTGGAGAGTGACAAGCACGGGTAACGAACTAGTAATGTGAGCGTTTCAGGATGTTGTGTGTATCTCTCGAATCGATGCCACACTGCGTGTAAGAGGTATGTGTAGGGGTAAAAAACGCACGTATGACCACCTGAACCAATTCCCTGTGTCACCGTTAACATTTCTCATGCCATCTACAACAGCGATTCCTAAGTGTATATAATCTATGTACCTATAAGTTTGAAAAACATTAAAATAACCCCAAACAAATTCCCTGTGTCACAGTTGACACATGGCATGCCACCTGCGACACAGTGGAATATTTTTGCACTAACCTCGTCTCATCAACGGGAACTAGCCCGTCCAGGGTGGACATTGTGCTCAAGACGCTGAGATCAGCGATAGTCATTACATCATCAGCAACGTAAGAAGTCTTCGAGAGATACACTTCAAGCATAGCGTAAGCATACTCGATACCTCTGATCATGCTTCTCGTCATTTCTCCCAGTCTTCCCGTGTAAGTTGGTGCCTAGGAGGATAAACAGAGGTTAGAATCTAAATAGTGCCAGTTCAGTTCAGTTGCCTCTTTAAGTTCTATAACACAGAATGACCTCACGGCTCAGTTGGTAGTAACTGCCTTCTATGCTGCAGGTCGTGGCTTCGATTCCCACCCGGGGCAAACATTTGTGTGACGAATATAGATGTCTATTCCGTCTTAGTATTATATGTATTTACAAAAAAAATTTATTCTATCAGTTGTCTGGTTCCCATAGTACAAGCTACACTGAATTGTCCACCAGTATTATTATTACTATTATTTGGGTACAATATATTGCAATCTCGCTCCATTCCATGACACCTGGCAAGATCACTTTCAGTTATTTCAGTGACCCCATTCCCAGCCAACTTAACCTCACTAGCGACCCGCCCTGGCTTTCCACGGATGCATTGACACATACCTTGTTTCTCTACCCATTAGTGAAAACCGTATCAAAATACGTTACGGTCAAAGCAAGCGGCAGGCAGCAACTATGTTCATATACTATTTATAGATACCTAATCAAATTCTGTCAAACGCTAACGACTCTTTATAACGAATAGTTAGAATACTAATCTCGTGTGTCATCTTTGATATGAGATACTAAAATCAGTCTTAAATGTTATTTACCATGACAGCTTGTAATCTCGTAAAGAGGACGCCACAGTCGAAAAACATTCTCTGAATAACAGTAGCACGCTTCCGTTTGTCTGTTGGATATAACTGAGAATGTTCCGCTTTGCCGTATGCCTCCATGAGGTAGAGAATGATTGCGTGACTGAAATTATATAATAAAACACTATTCTACACCACAGAACGTTAAAATATATCTTAGAACGTAACAGTACAGTGGGCGGTCTTATTGCTATGAAGCGATCTCTTCCAGACAACATTATTTCAGAAATTACTAAGTTATATGTTTAACTACCTACTTTTCATTCATTACTCACCTATCGGCTAGAGAGAATTCACCGTCAACGTATAATGGAATAGTTTTCATCGGGTTTTTCTGTAAATAATTTTATGATAATATATCTGATGAATAATAACAATAATAATAATAATTGTGATCACACATTAGTATTATATATTATGAAGTATTAAAGTAAAAAACTGGAAAGAATTCCGTAAATAAAAACGACAGTTCCAATTTTGAAGCAGTTAAATAACGCTTTCAGTAGGCACCGTTGAAAGATACTCATTTTCGGAATTTCCGCCATCTCGACTCCACCTCTCCCTAGAAACAACTGCCATCAGCTCACCAGCACACCGTTGAGGTACCTAGTTCCACCCTGAGCAGTGGGCCATCGCTGCAGACTTATGCAGTGATATTTTACCCGTGGACCCATAAGTTATTTAATGTATTAAAGTTATGGAACAAGCAGATGGCCCGCCTGGTTCTAAGCGCTAACCGCTACCCGTGACCAGCAATACGAATTGGGTCCTCCCCTACTTAGAGACACAACCTGAGTTGCGTCGTATGCGCCCGTTACTCTGAGACGTGTAGGTGGAATGTCTAAAGTGCCTGTAATCACAACTTTCAAACTGGAACACAGTAACACCAATGCATTACTGCATTCATTGTAGGTACAATTTAATAATGACCCTTGCTTGGTCCCGTAAGTACAGGTACTTTTCACAGATTGAAAAATCCTTTCATCCTGACAAGCACCATTGAGAGTTTTCACTTGAAAACTTTGCGCAATACCTTTCAGTAAGGGAGAAGGAAAAAACGTGAGGAAACCTGCATGTCCTAGAATAAAAAAACGAAGACAGGAAGGAGCCTCTTCGAGGCGCACTTGAATCCTTTCACCACACAAGTTCGAGAGAGGCACGATTAGCAGTGATAGATAATTTAGACGTTATAATGTGATTAATCCATAGATATCCAAGAGAGGTATGACACGCTAAGTTAAGCAAAATGTTTAAAACGGAATTCCTCCTATAGGGGTTTCTTATCTGTTCGTCTTCTGGAGGGACGGATACGGTTTGAACTGGCGTCAATCAGAGCGATAGGATGTTTTGTATATTACTTATTGACGTTTCCACGCCCTTTCTTTATGAATTCCAAGGAAATATTTTTAGACTTTGACTTGACAATAAGCACCTACCCCTTTACTACCTGAATTAACTCCGGCGTATCTTGCTCCCTTAATAGCGGGTTTAAATCAGTCAACTCCACGTCTAAACCCAGGATATCGATAACCATCATCACCGCTCGTGACGGGGGACTGGCGTCCATTTTGTATAGCACTGGTTTCGCTTTCATGGCTCTGGAAGTAATTTGTCATTTTTGCAAATTAACAAAATGGAAAGTAAAAAAAAGAAACTTACGGTAATACTTTTTTTTTTAAACTTACTGCACTACCATAGCAACTAAAACTGAATTTAAAGGGGCTTTTATAAATATGGTTTAAAGCTAGATAACTTACCGCACTGGGTGACCATGTTTTTGAGAAAAATAAATATAAATAAAAGTAGTAAAGTTCATCGTCCCAGGATGAACTTACCTACCTGTCCTTTCTTTGTAGAACGATTCAACTAGTACATTCCTAGTGATAAAACTATTTAGTAAGGTAAATAATAGTACTTACCAAGGTAACAAAATAGTATTTTAACACCAATAATCTTTGAAGTAGATAATGTTTTGCTATACTGTTTACTAGGTCAATGTTCCATAATCAAGTAGCAGTGGTACGAAGTAGAATCGGTTCTATCAAACCGGTTTATCTTTGACAGCTGATTACATAGTTTTACTTATTGCCGCTAGATGACGGCACTTGCATTTCATTTTTTAAATTAAAAAGCTGCAAACATTGATAAAGTAATTCCACAGAATTACTGTATCACTGTTGGCAGCTCGACTTATAACTAGTAATTCCCTGTAATATACTTAATACTTTTGTTGTTTACAGATTATTTGTTGAATTGCTGAATAACGAGACCATGTTTTCTTCATTCCAAATAAAACTGAGAAAACACCTTAATAAGCCGTTTTAAGATTACCTATATTTGTTTCGATTTTATAACAAATTAATAAATAATAAATTCTTGTTATTGAACTGGCGATATAAAAGTCATGCGTAGGCAGCCTGTTCGAAAGGTTTATTCATTTATAAGTCTAGCTGTGCCCACGGCTTGTCTACGTGGAGTTCAGTTTATATCAACAAGAGTATAGTAGGTATAATAGTATAGGGGAAGTGCGTACAAAATGGCGTACCTACTGTTTTCTATTTCTTTCATACTTATCTTTTTTTTACATCCAGAACCGTAAAATTATACAAACACAAACTTTAATTCAATTTTATTATTATATTATTTAATTATATTATTTAATTATTTAAATATACATATAGATAACTATAGAATAAACGTGTAAAATTAACAATAATTTAGTAGTTAAAAAATAAATTGACTTGGATAGATAGAGACCATTATTTCCATATTATATGGACAAAATGGAGTAGTCGTAATGAACAAAATGGTATACACTGTAATATAGGACGCAAATAAACTTTTTTATTCTTTTGGGCTAATCCGCGCATGAGCCCAAAAAGAACAATCCGTGCGACGTATAGCCAGCCTTATCCTGGTTTTGAGTGCAAAAATAGATAATTGCAATGAATGCACGCAGTCATCATTTTCATCTTGTGTCTGGGTCTAAAAGTTCTAGGCCACTCTCAGATTAAAATAGGGTCTTTGTGACCTTTTAGGTTCTTTTTTTTAGGTATTTTTAAGTTTTAAGGCGGCTCCCGGTAAGAGTGTCACCATGACGATAAAACCCGCCAGATTTGAAATACAGCTGGTAGGTATGCCGTTTTAACCCTAAGAATATGCCATATTGTACTCTGTACTACTATATCGTTGAGTCACATTTAATAAATTTGTGAATTAACCTTAATACAATACAAATTCACATTTGAATTCTCGATAGGTACTCGAGCTTATTGCATTTTCAATTCTTTTCTAGTATCTAATTAGTACACAAAAATATCAGAATTACAACGATATTTTTTTCTGCGAAGGAATTATGCTCTAAGGAATCATTATCCCGATTTATCATGAAGTTATGAGTATTTGTATAGATATATTTGAAATGACGCATTAACGAACATAATAAAGGTGAAGTTATTTAGTCTTGTGTTATGGAAATGGCCCCTTATACCCCCTTAAGATACTAAATTGATTAGATACATGATCATATTATGATCATTTATTAAATTTCATTTAAAAAAAAACCTGTAACATGTAGTCCGCAAGGAAATGTGCGTGAGAAAAACTGCATCAAAGTACTAAAACCTTCGGAGGACTAATTCATCTAACAACCAATTGAGCTCTAATGGTAGATTTATGGTCCAACTAGACTGTAGTTTTACGAAAGCAGGAAAGTGGCGATGACGGTGAAAGAACACGAAACCAGGATAAGCGAATATAAACGGACATTTTATTTAAAATCACATACCCTTGGGAAAATAATGTGGAACGGTTTATAATGGTTTATAACGGTTTATAATGGTAAACAGACGCGATCAGTTCCCTCAATACAATAATAATATGTAATCAGTACGGAACATTGGTGAACAAATAAGAAACCGATTCAGCATAATGTATGCGCCTAATGGCCTCGGCCAACATTACCGATATATCAATAGTTTGTAATTTCGAACACAGTTTCATATTCTTCTCCTGCGGTATAGTGTTCGTAACAACCAACGCTTCCAAACACGATGCGTTTATTTTATCAATAGCGTTTCCAGCAAATATTCCATGCGTACAAATCGCATATATTTTACTAGCGCCTGCGTCTCTCAAGCTTGCGGCCCCTTTGACGATAGTGTCACAAGTGTCTGCCAAATCATCTACCATTATCGCAACTCTGTTCTTTACATCTCCGACTAACACGGTCGAATCGCCTTCGTTCGCTCTCTGCCTCTCCTTGTGAATGATGGCGAAGTCTATATCGAGTCTGTCCGCTATAGCCGTCATCCGTTTCACTCCTCCAGCATCGGGCGAAACCATCACCAAGCTCTTCCATTCGGGAATATTCTCCTTGATCCACTTTGTTATCGCAGGTTCAGCGTACAAATTGTCAACTGGTATATTGAAGAATCCTTGTATCTGTGACGCGTGTAGATCGACTGTTATCACGTGGTCAGCTCCCGCTACTGACACTAAATTCGCGAGCAGCTTAGCCGTGATTGGCGCTCGACTCTTTTCCTTCTTGTCTTGACGTGAATACGGGAAGCACGGTATGACGGCGGTGACCCTCGAAGCTGATGCGATTTTGCAAGCGTTAATCATGATGAAGAGTTCCATGAGGTTGTCATTGATGTCTCCGCAGCCACTTTGTACGATATAGACGTCCTCACCTCTGACAGACTCTCCGATTTCCACGTTCGTTTCCTTGTTGCTGAAGTACTTGGTGGTAGCTTTTCCTAAATCCAATCCGAGACGGGAGGCGATCATTTTCGCCAGTTCTGGGTGGGATTTCCCGGTGAAAACTTTGATGTTCGGCATTCTGGCTCCGGGATTCGCGAAATTCTTCTCTTGCTTCTTATTTTCCGCTGGCCTTTCCTGATTTGCGTCAGTTTTCATTAGTTGACAGTGTAGAGGCACTTCACGGTTCGAGTGTTCGTAACGAATTAAGTTGTTTGCTATTTGCTTGGCATACATTTATCTCGGTTCAAGATAGGGGTCAGTTCAATATGTAATCTATTTGTATCCCCTGCAATGAAACTCTGCTGTTGCTATATCTATTATTTGGTTTGACAAACATTAATTTCCAGGGTTCTACGAGGGTCATCATTAAAGTCATTAAATAAGTCTTTGTACACTTGTGTACTTTGTACATATTCCGATGTTTGCCAGAAATTTTATCATGGCTTCGTGTACCTATTATTCGACCATCTTAATAATGCTAATTATAAATACAATATCTATAGTAAAAGTGTTTATTTACATCAATTTTATGTCAAGATAAGAGGGTCAACATGTCAACAATCGGTATTGCATCATTACTGATAATTATTATTTATATATCACATTAAATGTTATTTTGTCTCTATAGCAGACATCTTAAAACGTTATGTAGGTATGTAACTCGTGTTATTATTTTATTTTTTAAAACGTACTAATAGTTACCCATCGGTAAAATATGGCTAAGAAAGAAAGAAAGAAAATAATTTATTTTCAACAAATTGTATACACAACACCGATTACATAGGTACTTATATATCTAGGAGAAATTAAAAAAAAACACAAAAGAACAAATGTACAACAAGGAGAAATTAAACAAAAAAAAATAAAAAATAACAAATGCCTACGCGGATCGCTGCCGTGTACACTGCTTGAAAAAAAGCTCAGTGCTCAGCATGTGCTGAGGACCCAAGATCCCCAGCGCTGATTTTCAGCACAGGCTTTAGTGAAATCACGGAAATTGAAGAGATCTAAGAGAAAAGACAATGGATAAATTTATAAGTTAATAAATAAGACATAAAAACATTGCAGTAAATAAAATAAAATATTAAAAATAAAGTGTTTAAAACTAAAACGAAAAAACTAAAATGAATACAGTCTAGGTAAGATATGAAGCTTGAGACGTCCAAGGGGAAACCTAAACCTGGCTCGCTGAGATGTTGAAGTATATACTGTATGTGATAAAGTGGATATATAGATGGAACAGGCATATGACTCACCTGGTGTTAAGTAGTAACCTCTGCCTGTAACAACTAATACCAAGACCTGAGTCCTCCCCTACTTATAATTAGACCCAAGCCGCCTCTTATGTGCCCGTTACTCTGAGATGTGAAAAGTGGAATTTTTCATGTGCCTATAATTTCACACGCGACTACACCTTTCAAACTGGAAGACAGTAAGGTGAATGCTCCACTGCCTGGCGGCAGAAATGGGGGTTGTGGTAGTTCTTACTCGGATGAACTTGGCATAAGTTCTACTTGCCTGTAAAATATACTTGTATGTTAGATAATATTTCTAACAGGAGAGCGTGATGATATTATTTAAGCTATATATACAATTTTATGTCTTTGGTTAGTATGAGAAAGTGATAATGAACTTTGAACTTTAATCTTTAGGTTCACCGCTTCCAATCTAACTTCAAACGGACCAATAAGTTTTTCACAATACATTTTCAAAGTTTAACTAAACATCTCACTGCTTCCATATAAAACGTTCATAAAACGGAGAACGAAATCATGCCTTGAAATAGAAGAAAAACAAGATTAAAGTTTTAACATTATTTTATATTATTTATTATATATTTAACATCCACCAAAACGGAATGTCCTCTATTGGAAGATTAAAACCAATGTAGCTATCTCGCTTGTTAAAGGTAAGCCTATATATCCCAGCTGTGGCATTAGAAGTGATTTTCTGAATCCATAATTTTAGCAACGAATAAAATATTCATTGTTACAATTTATATTGGCGTGTATTTGAACTGAAACGAGATTTACACAAAATATTAGGAAATACCACGCTGGTTTATCTCGGAACGAACAACAATACTCAGAATTCAGAAAGAGGTAGGAATTTTGAAATTAAATTCAATAGCCCAACTCAAATTTAATTCGCATTTTAACGTTTTCCGTGTTTATTCATATTATGTACCTACTTAACAAATATTTAAACTGTTCATAATTGTGTGTAATATATTAAAACTATTGATTTAGAAAGTTTTAAGTTAAAACATCAGTGATAAAATCAAAGACAAGGTCTTGTTCCGAAATGAGTTCGCACAAATCTATCGTTGTATCGACATGTCTATGGTGATCATAGTTGTTTATGGTATCATTCAGACCATAGATATTGAGTTCTTCAATCACGTGTGCCCAAATAGGTTTTTCTCCACATATAGGGCTTAGGTCCCCCATCGCCGTGATTTTTAGCAAAGTGCTGTTGGCTTCGAAATTGACGGCTGTATTACCCGCAACGTGTAGAACCCCGGATGAAAGGCATTCAGATGTGCTTTCTTCTTTATCACTCACACAACTTAAAGCTATTGTGAGCGAAATTTTTGATTGGGATCGGGTCAATTCTGCCGTTAGTTTGACACTCTGAAAATAAACACCGTTAGTAAATTAGAGTAAAAGCTCAGTGAACAAATACTGTAAAAATTGCATTAACAGCAAAATTTTTTACGTTGTACCTTACCTTACGTGGTACCTAATTGTAATATGACTTTGCAGCGCCCTGACAGGGCGCATGTACTATCCCTAGCATAAGACCTTATAGGACTACAATTAATTGTACATGTAAGCAATTGTAAATGAATAAATAAATTGAGACTGGAAAAATACAGACAAGCTTCCAATTAAATTAATTTCATTTGGGGTTTAAATAATAGTTTTCCTACAATGTTAGATAAAGAACCCAATACTGCATTGTTATTCTTGTTTACATAATAATATGTACATTTAGGCATTTGTTATAATTTTTTGCAACAATATTAATAATATATAATACAATATTAATGAAAAGCGAGAGTAGCGTTATACAAAAATATAGTGATTGTACAAATTCAGAAAAGATAGTCTGGACTTTAATCTGCTTTGGTCCCTCAGTTATAGCAAATATCTTTAGCAAGCCGCTATTAGAAGGCTAGTAAAAAATATTCCGAAATTGGAGTTACGATTAACATTTTTATAAATCTTACGAAGATGCTTTCGCAGTATATTTCTCAGTAAAATATTATGTCTCACCTTTTGAAGCACAATAATAGAACCGCCTCGTACAGCTGTGAAGAAATCAGCTTCTGTCGTAGCCATTGTAACAGCATCACCTTCATCTCCCTCCACTTTCAGTCCACTCCACAACTCATACCACTGTCCCGGCGGCAGCCACATGTGAACCATAGCTTGATTCGGCTGAAGATTCGGTACAATAATCAAGTCCTTCCCAACGCTGAACTGACTGGTCAGATCTTTCAAATAATCCGATTCAGGGAACTGGTAGAACATTGGTCGCAACAGCGGGCCTTCTTTAAGCGTCGTGTAAAAGTATGGAGCTAGACTCATTCTATCCTTCAAGGCAGAAATCATAAGATTTTTGTGCGTGCCTTGGAAAGCTAGCGGATCTCTAGGCTTCCCCTTTGAGTGGATTTTGATCATGGGCATGTAAGTAGCCGCCATGTACCATTTTACACATATACCGACGTGAATGTCCGGATCGAAATTGTCAGTGTCTCCGCAAATTGGCGTCGACCAGAACCAATGTCCTGATACACCCCCTAGCGCTGCCTCAGTTAGTGCCCGTTGCAAGTTAGTCCAGGACGTTGCAATATTCTGTCTGTTGTGATACACATTTCCGTTCAGAAAGCTACTGGACAGCCAAGCTGGTACGACTTTGATATTGTCAAAAGCTCTCGCAAAGTGATTGCCGTATTGAAAATGCGCTTGAAAATGTTTTTCTCCGTTAATGTATGTCGTATTCCATTTCGGCGTGTGGTTAAAAGCTTTTTCGAAATGCTGGAAGAGATATTTTACTGACATTATTTTTACGTTTGTAAGTTTCATAATTAGTGTACGTTTAATATTAATGTATGTAGAAACACACTTTTAAAGAGGTATTAAAAATGAAAATATTTTTTGCCTTAGCCTCGGCGATATTTCACTATAAAAATATTTAATTATTCTACTGTCTGCTATGCTACTATCAATTTCAGCTTCAGTACCTATATATGAGCTCCATGCAAGGAAAACTAATAGGATATATCAATAGGTACTATTATTTTGATGTTGCTGTCCATTTTCGGTCTACAGAGATATAATAAAGAGAAACAAACAAGTATTCTGTGAAAGCTATAAATAAAATGATAAATTCTATAAATACCTTGCTGAAATACGGTAGAAAGTATTTAGTTTCGTTCACAAACTTCTCGCTTTCGTCCAAAGGCCAACTATTTTCTAAAACAATACCATCTATATTCTCGGTGTAAACCCACAACTTTTCCATAAGCTCAGTACTTATATTCTCGTAGTTCGGATAGACAATGCTGTGTTTTCCAACTAAGCCCGTGTATAAACCAGTGGCCTCTGGGTTTTGCAGCATTGAACTCTTGAAACTTTCGACGGTAGAATTACAAGTTTCCATTTCGTATTCCAGTCGTGTTTCAATAACGTTACCCTCTGTTGTCTCGTCGTTGGGTACTTCGTAACGAATCTGGAAAGGATAAAAAACGCTCAATATGATGCTTAAATGTACTTATAATGCAACATAACCTACATATTGACTGGCCTCACAGCTCAGTTGGTTAGTAACTCTGCCTTCTGAGCAGGTCGTCGGTTCGATTTTCACCCAGGATAAACATTTGAGTGACGAACATTGATGTTTGTTCTGTGTCTGGGTGTTAATATGAATATAAATACTGTTTTTTTAAATACATACATATAAATGTATGTATTTAAAATATATATATATATGTATTCTATTAGTCATCTGGTTCTCATAGTACAAGCTATGCTTAGTTTGGGGCTAGAAAGCGATGTGAAATGTCCACCAATATTTATTTATATAGTTATAAGGGTATTAATTATAATGTACTTACATAGGGAGAAACTTGTGGTATAAACCTTTTTCCAGCTTTATGAAGAATATCAGCTCCTGCATTCACAATATTTACTGATTCCGTCTCGCACGAGTCATCAAACGCAATGGGCATGACACAATGACTTTCAAAGGGTAAATTTTGCGAAGCTGCTCCTTGGATGAAGTTGTTTAGCTCAGCTGTACTTTTAGGTGTATCGTCGTATTCGCTGGAAATTAAATGATAAATACTATATACTCGATGCTACTAACTAAGCACTTGAAGCTGGTTCAGGCGTTTATTTTAGTTTTTTAATATATTATTTTTTTACAATTTTAGGAAATATTACAGAATAGGTTGAATAGGTTAATAAATAGATGCTTAAGGCTAATTAAAAGATTCAATCAGCTATGCTTTTTTGGGGCGAGGTGGCGCTGCGTGTAATGTCCACCAATTTTGTTTTATTTAATTTTTTTAAACTTCCGCCCAATTCTGCTCACTAGATATTGATTTTACCTGCAAACGTGAGCTCCCAGCATCCAATAACCAACATCCTCATTCGCTCCTACAAATTTTCTGACATCATTCATCACGTCAACTGGCTTCGGCCCAATAAACACGTGAAATTTCAACCCATTATTCGTTATGCTACGAATTAATATAACATTATCCTCACGGAACCACACCTCTGTCGGGTCGTTAGTGTCTATCAGCAATCCGTGATAAGTGTCATTACTTTTAGCAAATACCAACGGTATTGAATTGGTATCATCTTTGTTATTGTAGATTACTTTAACTGTTTCTCCTCTTATAGGTATTTCTCCAAAACCATACATTGTTTCTTCAGTCAGTTTAAAAGCAATCTCCCAAATATTTTGCGCAGCTATCAGCGGTCCTCTTACTGTATTGAAAATAGTTCTGTTCGCTGAGTTCACTTCTACATTTAGTTCTGGAGAACTGACTTCATAATCGTACTCTTTATCGTCAATCCTCCTGCCAGTAAGCGAGACTTCATCAGGATTGTAAAAGGTGATCGTTAGATGCGTTGATGAGACTTCGTCTAATGAGAGTCTTATGTTTGTCAGACTGTTTTTCTCCTTGAAGGGAATGGTGGAAACTCGCGGTTTTAAGATGACGTCTTCGACCCAGAGACGGTCCATGATGTAGGAGAAGCGAGAAGGGTACCTATGAAAGCACACACCGTTACCGGAGTCGTAACAGCATTGCACGTGGCATTCGTGTGCGGATACATTCTCCAATCCGCACGGAAGTCTCGACGCCCTCGGTACCAGACATGATCCGAATGAAAATCCATCGACCGCTGACACAGTTCTTGCGGCAAAAAATGCCAACTGGTATATTAGAATCGGAGTTGCTATTGCTACTATGAGCAATGCTAACACTATTTTTAGCGGCCGGTTCAGTAGTAATTGGTGGTACCATTTAACATCTGTAAACAAATGTGATTTGAATAAGAACATTCCAAAGTAAATACTCCCAACCAAACCTATACTATATACTATACCTATACTCCTGTAAACTACACGGGAAAAATAATTTAATTGCAGTCAATAAATTATTAATGTCGAGCCATGAATAATTTAATCCGATGCGCAAAACGGTAATTGAATGAAACCAAAAACGGAAGTATGTTATAATAAATATTGGTGGATATTTTACCCAGCACCATCTAGCCCCAAACTGTGTAGATCAGTTATGGAAACAAATATGATATATTACTGGCGTAAATTATTTTTTATGTTTCCCAAAGAAGTACCATATAAGTTTTTTTACCCTTGATTTCAAAAGTTAGTGTGTACCTGTGACCTAGAATACAGTGGACCGACGACATAAGACACTTAAGTAATGACTTTGTAGCAGTTACAATGAAAATTAAACATAATTTATAATATCTAAAGGTAGGTTATAATATAAATAAATAGTGGTTTACATATACATATTACATTTATGACATAAGCTTAAAAACTTGTTTTAATGCGACTATTTGCAAAATAAATTAAATAACATACACACATGTGAGATGATATGGGTAGTTACGTACATTATGATGGTGAAGGTAGTACAAAGGAAAAAGAAAACCCATGGCTCATTGTGATAAATATAATTTTAATATAATAATGATTTTTAATGCAATTTCTTGCTTGCATCTGTTTTTTAAACCTTTGCCCTGCATTGGAGCTTCGAAATAAAAACGTTTATTCAACTAATTGTGTTACTAGGTTGGCTGGCTCCAGTTGTCTGTGTGAGCTTGCGACCTCATTTGCATAATTTGTATTACACTAGCTTCTGCCCGTAGCTTCATCCGTGTGGAACCACGAGATTCCAAATCAGCTTTGCGTTTTTTTTTTTTTTATGTAATACAGTTACAGAACGAGCTGACGGCCCACCTGGTGTTAAGTGCTAACCTCAACCCATAACAAGCGATGTTATTTAATTATTATTTTTGTTTGCGTAGTAAGAAATATACAAACAAACGCCGTATCCTAACTATTAATATTATAAATGCTGAAGTGATTTTGTTTGTTTGTTACGCTTTCACGCCAACTGATTCGATTATAATGAATTTTAATATAGAGATAGTTGTGACCGACGGTTATAGGCTACTTTTTCTCGCCAAAAACTCATAGGGGTGAAGGGGAGGGTTTCATAGTATGTATGATGCATTTGGTTGACTAAATCAACATTAACGCGAGTGAATCCGCGGGTAAACGCTATTATTATAAGTGTAATTATCTTTACTTACTCTGTAATTGTTCTTTCGCATATTCCCCGTCTTCAAATTCGTTCTTCTCGTTATCTTTCACGTATGGTATCATATTTCATATTTATTTTTACCTGAAAAAGATAATCAACATTATGAAAATACTTCAACAATAGTAAGGCACTGCATTTTGCGAAGAATACGTAGAATATAATCAGTATAAATATGATTAATACCCATATCCATTTCCTCCATGAAATAGTGTCTGAAGTGAATTGGCATCGCAGCGTACATTTATGAAGGACGCAGATGAAGTTATAGGCACGCAAAATTTCATCTTCAAGTCTTAGAGAACACAAAGTCATGCAACTTAGGCGCACTAGACACATGCTTACTTAGGTGTTCCATATTTTTCAGTATGGGAGGACAAGTTGTATTGATATTATTAGACCGCCTTCAATGAAAACGAACCCCTGTGTCATAACTGTAAGCGTATGATCACATCGAAAATTGGGTATTTTTTTATACAAGCGCCTATAAGTACCAGTAAAAAATTTTCTAATTAATACTGCCTAAAATAACCATACAAGCAGCTATAAAAGCTTTTAATTAAATCAATGATCATCCTTCGGAACAACTGAGCTACATACCTTTTTGCATTTGCATTCAGAACACTTTTACACTGAACTAGATATTAAGCCAGCACTATCGCATTTCCTACTTAATAATTTGCGTGGTGGCAAAATTGCTTTGTTTTTTAAAATCACAGCACATTATACTGAAAATAATTATTTTGTATCAGCATTTATCAATGATGCCAACTAAAATACGACTAATTGAATGATTAAACTGATAACGATTCAAGTGAGCATGATAAGATTGATGGCGGAATTCATTGCGTGTCGATTAGATCTTTGAGATATAATTATTTTTGACAGACCGCGCGATTATTATTGTGTTTACGTATGTGTGTATGTTTGTCCAGCTAAAACTCCCACACAGCTTATACAATCATGATGAAACTTGATTGTAATTGATTGAACTTGATGGTACCGTGATTCGGTAAAACTGGAAAAATTTAGTTAAAAAAGTCGTGTCATTGCCGCCGCGTAACTAGAATTAACTCTTTTGTTTTTACAAACAATGCTTTTTACCGGGGGGGTTTTAAAGGAATAGATTTTCTTTGAAAAACTCCAAACTAACGCAGTCTGTAATACCATAAGCTATCAATTACAATAGCCAAATATTGGTACATCCACATTCCAAACATGGCGGGTGATAGAAGTGCAAACACCTCCGCGGATGTGTCGACGTGAAAACAACGTTCCTCCGAAATAACTGAGAAAAGGGTACTAATATTAACCTTTAAAATAAGTAGTATAATATCAAATATAGAATAATATGAAATTAATATTGACTGTCTCACAAATCAGTTGGTGGCGAATCTGCCTTCTGCACTGTAGGTCGTGGGTTCGATTTCCATCTAGGACAAACATTTGTGTAAGGAACACAGATGTTTGTTCTATATCTGTTTGTTAAAAATATGTATGTATTTACAAAAAAGCTTGTAGGTATTTCATCATATGTATGGTACCTATATAACAAGCTATCATCAAATTAACAAACTGAATACCCTCTAGTGTACTTTCATTAACGCTACAACGCTGTAATTTAGCATCGCTTGGGTTAATTTTCTAAGACAACTACTGATAAAGGTCAGAAAGTTATTTTTAATTATTGTACCTTACTGGTATTTTACAGGTTATCGGAATCATAGGCTAGAATAAGTGTATAGATTTCAATTTAAAATTTTATTTGCTAGTCATTGAATTTAACAATTTATTGCTTGCCCACAAAAAATAACACTCTTTAAAAAAAGCTATGTCAAGACACAATTAAATGTCACACCAAATTAACTTAGAAAAAAAAGTGCAAGTTTCGTCGAAACATATTATTGTATATAATGACAATATAATGTTCTTTGAAATAATTTGACGATTTATATTTGTAGAATTCCTTTGCAATAAAGATTTATTACGGAAAAAGCTGACAACCTACACTATCATAACCTGACACTATTTTAACCAATACCTGTTGCCAACAAAATCTTAGCAAACGATTCCTATCGTTCATGTCTCGCGAAGGCTTTGATTACGTCATATCGTTCTACGGTGCTACGCTGGGCACACGTCTGTGCTCCGAAATTTCGTAGACGCGCTACGGTGGAAGTAACAATACTTTGTTTAATGGGAATTTCGTGTTTGTGAAGTTAGTTTGGCTTACCAACTTGTTTTGAATATCAAATCTTATGGCTTGTCGCGAAAATTACGAAGTTGTTAACTCTTAGTGAAAAGTTTTGAAGGCTTAGTGGTTCAGTTCAGTTCAGAAGTGGCAAAAGTTAAAAAGAGAGTATCTATATTTTTGAATAGTTTTTTTTTATAAAAAACTAATGTAGTTATGTATATTAACAAATAAATAAAACGAATCAAAACGTGAACTAAAATTATGTTGCGAATACAAATATTAAAAATGGATTTGTTTCAAAATATCAATTGACTAGAACGTAAACTTAAAAAAAAAAAAAAAAATTAATTACGTATAAATTTAGGTGCCGATACATAATATGTCATAAACTAGTTTAAAATGTGATCTGTCTCTAAGATGATAGAGTATTTACCGACAGAACCGCCAGAGCCCAAAGAGAGATTCTGGGATTACTTCAACATGGATCCTCTGAACGTGACCGACCCTGATGACATAACTGTACCAGTGCCAGAACAAGAGATGGTGGTTGGAGTGTACACTGCGATGTTGGTGGTCGGTGCTTTGGGCAACGTGGCCGTATTCTGTGCTTTGCTGCGGTCGCGACGCAGGAAGTCTCGGGTGACCTTACTGATGACGCATCTTGTGGTGGCCGATATGATGGTTACTTTCATTGTCATACCTCTTGAGGTTAGTTATATAGAAATACAAACATATATTATATTTACTACAAGGGGCCGCCTCGGCTTCTCACCTACCTACCTTGCTTTGGCCGTGCGCTGTTATGTTTAAAGAATTCAGTATACCCCTGACCAAATATAGGACAAGCTTTTTCACCAGGCCATCTGCTCATTCCGTAACTGCAAAACATAAAAAGCTTGGTGAAACGTGTTCAACATGGATGGAATGCCCTTTGATATTTATACGCCATTTAGGTAATGTCCAAAATATGCTTGAATCTTGTATCAAACGAAATTAAAAGGTGTCAAAATTTAAATGACTCATTACGTATATTTTTTTGGTAGTAAACAACATGGTAATTGAATCTTGATATTAATTTAAATATTAGTTTTTCACATTATTTGATATTGGGTATATTTAAATATTGATTTTAACTTGAAAAAAAATTAAGATGGAAATTTATTAAGGCGCCATCTAGCGAAGTATGTAGTATAGTAACTTGATCACACAGAATATTTTTATATATTTTTGAAAATATATACATATAGAAGAGTGGATGAAGCTAAGCAGGTATGACACAATCTCAGCAGGTGGAAAATCGTGATCTCTGCCTACCCCTCCGGGAAACAGGCTTGATTATGTGTATGTATGCATAAACATACATATAATATTATGTATCATATGTTGTTATTATATGTTCACCACGCAAATGTTTGTCTTGGGTGGCAATCGTCCAGTCTTACAGCGCCGAAGGCAGAGTACTACCGACTGAGCTGTGAGACCCGACAATCGTTTTTTTCAGTAGTGACTATATTTGGTGTAAAAGCTACCACATTCCCTTTGAAGGGTTGCTAAACTTAGTCAATAGATCAATAACCTTATAGATGAAAGGAATTCTCGATATGTATTACCCGTGATAGATTTTCATTACCAGGAAGAGTCACGAAGCTTTGGTAAGGTTCAATAATAAATTCAAAGGTCTTCTTCAATTATCTACTATCGTAGCTCATCCTTTTGAATGTGTTAATTTGCTGTTAAAGAAATTGAGAATAGCTCTGAATTTCAAGTACTAATTACATATTAAATCATCGTTTTCATTTCCAATATCATGTATTGAAAACGAAATGGATTTTTTTCATAAATTGTTGTATGTCATTTTTTTGCAATTTAGTTGCGAGGTATTTACAAAATCATGATTTCATTTTTCGTATAAAATCTTAAATGTTATATTAGACAATCTAACGAAAATTGCTTTTGCACAATATAAAGTAAAATATTAAATTCATTCAAATTCAAAGTCAAAAACTTTATTTCCATAGAATTCATAAAGAAATGGCTTGGAAACGTCAATATTCAAAACATAAGGTCACGCGTACTTATCGATAAGTTTGATGCCTGTTCAAACCCTATCCGACCCTCCATGGGGAAGAACAGAAAAGAAACCCCTAATGGAGGGATTCCTTTTTTTCGCGAGCACGATCCTTGTAACATTGCCTCGAAAGCTTGAAGTTTGGTCGAATTGCCTGCAAAAGTAATTTCTGTAATTATATAGGCAGATGCGAAGCAAATCTGTCATTGGCATTATATACAGATTATTCTATTTACTCTGGTCTAAAACTATGTGAGATCAAAAACGAAACAAACGATGTCTAGATAGTAAATTTGACGATCTAATTACGACAATGTGAATAAAGATATAACAAGTGCTACAAGTGATGATTAGAATGTCAAAGTTTGCACCTTCCCTAGTTTAAAGTCAATCTAAGCTAAGAAAGAGGAGGCTAAGGAAAGATCTTTGAACTTCCTTGAAGGATGAAATTCGTTATAAATTTATCAGAGAGAATTTTCCTTATCTTGCAGGATTAAGAAAAATTCTTTTGTATGCTTGTTACGTTACGCCTACGACTTAATTATTTTTAATAGATTAAGAAGTGAATCAGGAGAGTTAAATTCATAGTTTTATTTTTTAAATATGTTAACTTGGGAGGCGATTTGAACACAGTTTCACCCAGTATCTATTAAATTAGATCATTTAAGCTATTCGATAGAGGGTTGGGAAAGCTCATTAAATAGCTCAATTAGTTTTATCGTATTTTATTACCTATCTTTGTAATTTTTGACATGACTGTCAGTTTTTTCAAGTTTGATTTTTAATTTACATGCTCCACTTTCCTATTTTAAATCTTACTGACTCCCTTAAATAGATTGCCCTAGTATACCAGTCGCTGCGATTGGAATCTTGTTTATACTGGAAATCATAATCCAACTCGGGTCGACGAGAACTTGTCTAAAAATATATTACCAAAAAGTCGAGATACGTGTTTTTGGAGGATTAATATCACCTGCGACCGTTTCAGACCGACATTGGGGAATGAGGGATGTAATTTTGTAATTTGGCATTTATACCTGTATGCATTTTAGCTAAAGTTGTAGAAGTATGCATATTGCTAATATTATGGGCTAAGATGATATAATGTGTCCGGCTATGGGTTTTTTAATAAATGATAAATGATATTATTTATTGCCTGATATGAGAGGGTTACTGTTTATACGATAAATCCACCCCCTCCTTGACGTGACTCAACCCATCCCCCGTGGAATGGGAGCTATTTACATAAATTGGACCGGTCAGGGTATAAAAAGTGTAGTAAAAAAGGTGATAGTGATAGTGTAAAAATTAAAAAAAAATGATGGCCTGATCACTTTGAATATGTAACTTTTACACTTATTAAATTGTGTGTTGCAGTGAAAATATATATCACGACTGGGACGGATGTTTATATTTTCCGAGATCATGGCTCACTACAAAATAGTTTTTTAACTTGAGAGCGCGGTCTGGTGCCAAATAGTCACAATTAGTTAAAGTTTGTTCCAAGATTCCGGAGTTTGCTTGAAGTGTTCTAATACCTATATAACGAGCTGTGATTTATCACTACAGATCGTAATTAGGTTGTTACCATTCAAACTGTAATGTAAAAAGGGAACTGAAATAGAAAATCACACATTGTATGTTTTAATAACTTAAACTGTTTGTTCATTTCTAAAACTTTATGTTGGTAGGGAAGTCGGGTTCGTTAAGCGGAATGAATTATTCGTTGGCAGCTTAAAATGCGCGACTAAAGTCTAATATTGATCTTCAGATTATGATTCTTATACTCATCTGAAATAAATTCAAAAAGCTTAGTTAGTTTCTTTTTTCAATCCCACTAAGTAGAATAAAATCTTGGCTTTGGTAATCGATTTTCGAAATGGAATAACTCGTATCTGAGGCTAACAGATTTATGTAAAACATTTTGATAACTAAGCCTTTTGATTTTTTGGTTTGATTAAATATTTATAAAAACAAATTTTTCCACGCATATTTATAATTTAAGTGCTGATGGCCTTTAGAATATTGAACTGTGAATATCAACATCATTTTTCTTAATTATGAGAGCAGGATATTTCGGCAGAGAGAAGAATAAATATAATTTGATGTATATAAATAATGATACCATATATGATTTTGTGTTTGAGTTCCCATTTGATCTTCGTAGGACCCTTATTTGATCTTCACAGACGAAGATGTTTCAATTTTCATATTAATCTTGATATAACGAGGGTTACTGACAATTATATGACCATTCCTTCCATGCCAATGTCTTCCATTGCTTATTCATTTAGATAGGTGTTCAGTAGTGGATTGAACTAAACCACTGTGCTACATAAGTAAGGTATGGTGATAGAAGTTAAAGCATTTATACAATCTGCACAAACATACATATTCTATTTGTGTTTCTCTTCTGTTATCTATCCCCAAACTAAACATAGCTTGTATTATGGGAGATAGCTGATAGATAGATTACTCATTTACCAAAAATATATGTTCTTCACACAAACATTCACACACTTCGTCCTGCTTCGGAATCAAACACGCGACCTACAGCATAGAAGTTCAATTTACTACCGAGTAGTGAGGCCAGTCAAATATAGCTTCAAAAGCTAGGAAAAATATTTTTGCAACATTTTCACTCTTCCGGTATCTTCCGATTTCATGAATCCATTCGAGTGTAAACGAGGATGAAATGCGGGCGCGTAGGTACTGCATTAGTTTCGTAAATAAAATTCTAAAATTTAAGTTTTGCAAGTCGTTATTTGTGGTCGGATTGGAAATAGAAAAACAGTAGCTGTAGAAAGTAATTAAGTCTACTATTATATAGTTTATTAAGTTTACTACTGCTACTTAATAATGTACAAGGATGATGCTCGCTTGATCGCTCTCCTTTAGGGGTTCATTTATTATTCTTCCCATGTATATTTTCCTGATGATCATAACTGTTTACCCAAAAGTGTTTACGAAAAGATTTTTCTGTTGGTGGCTGTAATGATGGCGTGAAATTAACGTTTGTGGGAATGTAGTCTGTAAACACACAAACTTTCAAAATTTAGTGAGAGTTTGTGGTTATCCACATGTTGCACCAGCATATGCATATGTTGCGCCTGCGATGGGCAAACAACAAGTTTTCCGTACCACCATACAATGTAATATGTGGCACAGTCTAAAAAAACAAATTTTAGTCATTATGACATTTTTTATTATTAAAATATATTCAATATCTTCAGCGCACACTTGACTTGGCTTAATAAGAGGGGAGGCTAAAAATAAAAAAGAGAGATAAAAAAAATAAAAAATATACAGGAGGTTTGAATACAAAAAGGTAATATTGTTTTTATACAGGTAGACAAATTTTAATTTTTCATTGGGATATCAGTCCTGTTCATCCTGGGAGTCCTGGGATTGCTGCAGTATTTGCCTCTGTGAGAAATTAATTACTTAGAACAAAAAAGGTAAGTCACAATTTAATAAAAACAGCGTTAAAAGTCGCCAGGTATGATATGATCGCCGTAGTAATTCAGTTTTGCAAAGAACATAATTCATACTTAAAAGGAACTCATGAAAAATTTTACGCAAAAAATTGTCTGCGGTCGGGTACAATATTTTTATACCAACCGATTAAGTGTCCTCCGAGATTCCTGATGTATGTTTGATGGCAAAAGAAACAAACTTTATTTTTCGAGTTAAATACTGATGTTATATTTCACGGTGACATGTCATGCTACTAATATTATAAACGTGAAAGTTTGTATGTATGGATGTTTGTTACTCTTTCACGCTCAAACGGCTGAATGGATTTGGATGAAATTTAGTATCAAGATAGCTTAACACATAGGCTACTTTTATCCCGGAAAAGTGCAGTGTTCCCGTGGGTTGACTTACTCACCGCGGGGCGCAGCTAGTTAATTATAATTTGGGGTCCTGACGAACATTTGTTCACTGCTCGATGAAACAAAAACTCTCTGGTGAGAGTTTTTGTTTCATCGAGCAGTCTTTAGCAATCTTTACAAAATGTAATTATTATTTATTTGCATTTTTTTTTCATCACTACTTTTTAAATTTGCTAGTAATGTAAGTACCTACTAGGGAATGCTTGCCCTTGGAATTGGACGGAAATTGCAATTGGTAATCAAATGTGAATGAATGAGTTATTGATTTTGAAATTGACAAATTTATACCTAGCATTAAATTCGTTATGCAGAAAATAGCACTCATTGATTTATTTCATCGATACTTATGACAGTAATAAATAAATTAAAAAAATATTGGTGGACATTTCACACATCACCATCTAGCCCCAAACTTAACATAGCGTGTACTAGGGAACCAGATGGTTGATAGAAATAGTTTTTTTTTGCTAATACTTATAATACATATTAACACCTAGACACAGAACAAACAACTTTGTTCGTCACACAAATGTTTGTTCCGGTGGGAATCGAGCCCACGACCTAGCTCAGAAGGCAGAGTTACTACCAACTGAGGTGTGAAACCAGTCGAAAATTCGTGTAAACTGTCGTCACGGGTGAAGCACTGAGTATTACGGCCGGGAAACATGTAAATTATACACACAATACATTTCTCGTCAATCGGTATATCTATTAATAAATAATAATAATAGTAATATTACATTTTATTTCGGAACAAGTCCATGTTACAAAATATAATACAAAATATCACAAACACAAAGCATTCTATGATTAATTAATTATTATTAGATTAAATTATTTATGATTAAGAATCAAAGGGATTTATTTCATGTGGCTCTGGTAAAACTGAATGCCACTTTTATAATTAACTCTTTCCATCTCCATTTTGAACGCTGAAAACCAAGCTTGGAATAATTAAGTATATAATAACTTATAAGGACGGACAGAACTAGTGACATAACAGTGAAAATGAGAAAACTTTAATTACTTAATTTTGAGCTAAGTTTTGATCTGAAATATTTATACTGATAGAAATAAACAAATAATGTGGGATGGTATGAATGTTTCCGGATTAAACACACGATATAAATATAATTAAACAAAAAGCGAGTTATATATTCCATACATAAAAAATTACCCTTTAAATGATAACTTACGTGGAAAGCAGGCTCGAATATATATAAAATGGAATAGCCCCATATCAAGTCTAATTGGATTAATTTTGGTGGAAATTGTAACAAATTTAATGATCATTTCCTAAAAGTTGTATGCGCAAATCCACCATGACAAAATAGACAGATTTGTAACCGTTCAATCTTTCCATTTTCTCGCATCACATTTTAATTATATTTTCATATTAATTCTTATCAACTTTGAACTGAAAATATAATTCATGTGACAGCTCCCAACCCTAGCGGGGATTCCGGATTTCCGTGGCCATAAACCATTTTTCATTCTGTGACTATGGCGCATTTATTTTCAAAGAAAGCCGGTGTTTCAGCCGTGGGGATATTCAAATCAAATCAAATCAAAATATTTATTTGGGGAACAAAACAGTGGATTACAATTTAATAGAGAAACGATGATGTCTGCAGACAGTAATAAAACTGTGTCGAAGGCACCAACGCCCACCTCCGTTACAGCGGTTTGTAGTTCCATAGTACTCCGCTTTTGAAAATTGGTTGTATAACGGCTTTCTTGAAAGCTCTAGGAAAGCTTCCTGATGTAAGGGAAAAACATTAGATGGTTCCTATGATGGATAATAACTTACTTATAACGAGCACTCTAAATACAATGCGCCCGAGATACTTAAAGCATATAAGGTAAGCAAACATTGATTTCTCAGGTGATTTTTAAGGATCGTTAAATTCCAAACACTAAAATTATGGCAAAAATAAGTGTGTGTTAATCAATGTGCCGCCTCAATCTGCCGCCAAGCAGTGATGCACTCGTGCTGCTGTGTTCCAGTGGAAGGGAGTGAGTGCCGGTGAAATTGCAGGCGCATGAGACGTAACATCCCCGTCTCGGGGTGATGGACGCAACGCAATGCGATTTGATTTATCTAGTACTTTGGTGGAGAGGACTCGAGACGTATTGCTGTTGTCTATGAGCGGAGGTTACCACTTAACATCAGGTGGACCGTCAGCTCGTTCAATCACTAACAAAATATAAAAAAAAGGATTTGATCTTCTTTGACTGGTCTCATACCTCAGTTGGTAGTAACCCTGCCTTCTGCGCTGTAGGTCGTCGGTTCGATTCCCACCCAGGACTAACATTTATGTGACATTTGTAACATTGATGTTTGTTCCTTGTCTAGGTGTAAATATAATATTTATTAAATGTATGTATTTACAAAAGACAAGTATACATATATCAGTCGTATGGTTTCCATGATACAAGCTATGCTTAGCTTACTTTGAGGCTAGATGGCGCTGTGTGAAATGTCCACCAATATTTGTTTATTTATTTATTTAATCTAGTTGTTACTTGTTGACAGATCGGATGGCGGACTACAAACGCCTGGCTTGCTGGTAATTCGGCGTGCAAGTTCTTCCTCGTGTTGCGAGCTTTCGGACTCTACCTCTCATCCAATGTACTCGTTTGCATATCCGTCGACAGGTAAGCTGTTAGCCTTTTCGGTATTTTTTTCTGTTATTTTACATATTACAATCTGTCTCTTGGTTTGTTGTACTGTATATCTCGGATTACACACGATATTTCATATAATAAACTTTTGGTATAGCACTAGCCGTACCTACTATAACTATACTAATATATCTAATGCATCTACTGCATGAAAACAAGCCGATTCTCGACAAGCTAGAGCGAATGAGCTTTTAATTCAATAACTCAAAATATTAATTCATAACTTTGAATTCCTTTATTTTTTTAATTCAGTCCAGATAATCGCCTCTGACTCGCTTTCTACTCAAGTTGTTTGATAAATGGGACATAAAAAAGTTTTTTTTTACCAAGATTTTATAATAAGATCCTTCTTGATAATTCAAGTAGGTTCAAGTAGGTAGGTTAGGTACTGCCTAATGGCAGTACCTAACCTACCTACTCGCCTATCTCGTTTTTTTAGTTAAAATACCGACTGAGTAAAGTTTTTATTCTCGTTTATGTCGTTACTTATTGAGAAAAACTTCCAACTTTTGGTCGAAATAAAGTGGTCGAAACAAAGAAAAGATTTCATATGTAATTAGGTTCATAATGCTACCAAATTTCAATATTAATTAAAATAAGCGTTTTCCTTCTTACATAATGCGGACAGCTAAAGAGTGGAACTCCTTACTTGCATCGGTATTTCCTGAAAACTATAATCTGGAAGTATTCAAGAGGAGAGTGAATAGGTTACGTTACTACGTTATAGGACGTTACTAGGAATATGTTAATAGGCAAGCATGCTTCATCGTAGACCGCATCGTCACTCAACATCAGGTGAGATTGCGTTCAAATGTTAGCCTACCGATAGTTAAATAACTTAATAGAAGCTAGGAAGACGATTTTAGGTTGGTGGTTATCATTCGCTATACGTACGCTGTTATTTTCTCCACGCCCTTATCAACCACTATATAATATTGATGCTATATAATGTTATATAATAGTGCAAAGGCTACAAACAAGTGAAAGCACTCATGTCGCGTACAGCGACAAAAACTAAGAAAAAAATTCGATACCCACTGCATTCAAATCCCACACTATCCTCCCATCTTCCCCATCTTTCCCAGCTCCAATCTTGGAGCAAAAAACTAAATCTTAGGTAATTTCCAAACCATACTATATTTCAACGCATAAGTTTTGTTTCAGGTTTTTCGCAATCATATATCCACTCAGGCTGCCCGTTGCAAGAAAAAGAAGCAAAATGATGCTGACTCTCGCTTGGATTGTGGCATTACTGTGTAGTCTACCACAGGTAAGTCCATCATTTAACAGTCACACGAAAAATAGGAAGCCTCCTTTAGGGGTTTCTTTTCTGTTCTCCCCATGGACGCCTCTTCAAACCCTATCCAACCGATAGGGTTTGAAGAGGCGTCAAACTCAGTGATAAGTACGCGTGACCTTATGTTTTGAATATTATTGACGCTTCCAAGCCATTTCTTTATGGAGAATATGGAAATAAAGTTTTTGACTTTGACTTTTAACACGTTCTGCTACAATTAAAATTACAGATCATGCTATTGGTATCAAGAATTACTAATGATTAGCTGCGATAGGTGGGTAGTACTACAATATAACACATCCTTTGACACAGCCAACGAAACTGAAATTATTTGCACGAAAGAAGCCTTTTTGAGGCGCACTTTAATCCTTTCACCACGCTGGTTCGAGAGAGCCCGTTACACGAGGTACTAAGGTCTACTAAGGTCTACTAAGATCTACTAAGGTCTACTAAGGTCTTCTAAGGTCGACTAAGGTCTACTAAAGTCTACTAAGGTCTACTAAGGTCTACTAAGTTCTAATAAGGTATACTAAGGTATACTAAGGTCTACTAAGGTCTACTAAGGTCTACTAAAGTCTAACAAGGTCGACTAAGGTCTACTAAGGTCGACTAAAGCCTACTAAGGTCTATTAAGGTCTACTTAGCGAAGTGACTTTGTAAGTTACTGAACTTCTGTTTACACAAACTTTGTTACAGGTATGTTCGTGACGCCATGCATTATAGGCTCCGCCTGAAAACCAGCGCCGCTACCGGCATGATGGGTTTCTCTTCTTCTCTTCATCTGTCATGTTAGGGAGTGGCATCTTGCTGAGGCGGAGATCAAATTCACCACGCCATGAACAAAAACCAATTTATTTTATTTTCACTGTTTACGTGTCAAATAAAAAAATATTCTATTCTATTCTATTCTACAGAGTTTAGTATTCCGAGTGATGCAACATCCAAACGTCCCCGGATTCGAGCAGTGTGTCTCCTTCGAAGCCTTCACTAGCCAGCAGCAGGAGCTGGCTTACAACGTGTTCTGCCTCTGCGCGATGTACTTCCTGCCGCTGATAGTCATATCGGTGTGCTATCTGTGCATCTTCTATGAAATATCCCGAAGCTCGAAGGATAGTTCAGGTTAATTGCTCTTACGCTGGAAATATATTTACGGTAGCAACGGTCGGGCACCTGTTTTTGTGTTATAAAAGTTACGGAACGAGCTGATGGCCCACCTGGTGTAAATTATAATAATAATAATTCTTTATTGGAAAGACACAGGTGATAGTTCGAATCTCACGCACAACAAAAATTTGTGTAACGAACATCGATATTTGTTCTGTGTCTGGGTGTTAATTGTATCTATGTATTTACAAAAAAGTATATAAATATTATATCAGTTGTCTGGTTCCCATGATACAAGCTATGCTTAGTTAACTTTGAGGATAGATGGCGCTGTTTGAAATGTCCACCATTATTATATTATAAATATCTCGAGCTGCAACCTTATTTTATCTTTAACAAGTAATAAAGTAGTTTCAGCCTAGTTAACCCATAAATGTTTTCGGATCCATTAGGCCTAAAAGCCCCGGATGCAACGAGAATACGGTGTTCTCAGAACATCCGGGGCATTTAGGTTTCGAAAATTTATTATAAAAACTCATGAGAGCAGATTTTGTACAAGAGGTGTATTTTAGAATAGGTAAATAATATGTAGATGATCCCCATTCAATTTGATTGTGTGGGAAATTGAAATGTACTTATTGATCTACAGGGAGGAAATAAGACTACTTTATTACCAATTTTTCCATCTTCTATTGCAATAAATTAAGTAGCCATTTTATCATCTTCTTCATCGCCTCTTCTGAAAAGCCTCGTTTTAATCACAGGATCTGCTAACTGAGTTATATTACGTCGGAATCTCGGCATTTTCCTTGTAGTCAACATTTTGTAATTAGATTATAATAATTGAGGCGTTTCCTTAGACGTCACCATTAAGAGTTAGGTTCCTAAATGATTGGTGTCACTATACTTATAGGTTATAACTATTCATATCCCGTAAATTTTTTTTCGTTGTAATCCAGCATTTTCCGTATAAGTCTGTTTTGCGTTACGTATTTTCCTGAAATACAGTTTCTTTCTCGTTTCACTTACTTCACTACTTTCACTTACTATGCACTTTCAAAACCTTGAATCATTGGTATTCCCCGTGTTAAATCGTGGATATTTCATGTATCATTTTAAGAGCAGTAGAACTCACGCCTAGTTCGTACGGGGGTAGTACTGTCACCATGCCTATTTCTGCCGCCAAATTGTAACGTTCCCGTTTGACAGGTGAGGTTGCCGGTGAAATTAAACGCACATGAGACATTCCACCTTCACGTCTCAGAGTTACGGGCGCATACGTTGCTACTTGGTTCTTGTTATATCTATTAGGGGTGGACCCAGTCACATCGGTTGTTATGGGGCAGAGGTTACCACTTAACACCAGGTGGGCCGTCAGCTCGTTCCGTAACTGTATAACATAAAGAAACTTACGTTACACGTGTGATATATTTCTGTGATAAAACTAATATTAAAACACTTCCATTCTACCTGTAAATGTTTCGAGAAACAACTTTTCCAGCTCATTGCTCATTATTGTTTTGAGGCATTAATCCTTGTCAGATACACGTTGGTCTTTGTAGCTGATAGACTGGAAATATATGATAATATCCCTTATAATTGACTAGCCTTACAGCTCAGTTGGTAGTAACCCTGCCTTCCATGCTGGTCGTGGGTTCGATTACTAGATGGCGATGTGTGAAATGTCCACCAATATTTATTTATTTACTAATCATTGCACGATAAGTCTAAAACTACATTAAAATTACGCAACAGTGCCATTGTTACTCCAACATACTTGTAGAAGGGATATTTAATTTCGTTCGTATTTGTTTTAGAAAAATACCTTCACTCCAACCACAGTAGAGTGATGCTCCGGCGGTCTGACCAGAGGCCGTTGGCGAGGGCGCGCCGGCGGACCCTCAGGATGACTGTCACCATTGTCACCGTCTTCGCTTGCTGCTGGCTGCCGTATGCTACCATGACTTTATGGTGAGTAACACTATAACGCACGCACACACGCACACACACATACACGCACACAAACACACACACACACACACACACACGTACACACACACACACCACACACACATGCACACACACATACACGCACACACACGCACACACACACATACACGCACACACACACACACACACACACACACATGCACACACACATACACGCACACACACGCACACACACACACACACGCACACACACACACACACACACACACACACACACGCATGGACGCACACACACACACACACACACACACACACTTATTTTATTGCAATTTAATACTTACCAAACATAAACAATTGTTAATGTTAATTAGTGAGCAAGTTGAAAATTTCAATTTCCAACGAGTTCATTATGTAAATGAGTACGGCCCATTACACAGCCGGTTGGGAATTTAAATGACTGTCGACCAACTGATTAATTAATTTGGGGCGATTCATGAGATATTGCTTCGGAATCCTCATTAAACTTGATTGTATGTAAGCAATTACAGTCAAAACGAAATCATATTCTTCAAATTCCTATTTATTTGTGAAAAGACCATTGCAAGTTATATTTGAGATATTATCAGAGATATCCAAGATTTTACAATAAAGTTCTCCCCTTCCTCATTGATATATTTTAGCGTAAACTATTTGGTTTTTCGTATGTAATACATATTATTATAATGTACATTATTTGACGGATCAGAATTAGTGGAATAAAATAATAATAATTTTTTACAGTTGATATTTGATATGAATGTTTATCGACATGAAGTTGTATTTTTAAATGGTCAATTTTTTCCCCGATCTTTCTTAATTGAGACTGCGGTGAAACATCCACCATCCAATTATGGTTGTTCAAATATTATTTTTAAATTAAGATATTATTATCAACGAGATTGAACTTCTAGGAAAATATGTTACTGCTGCTTTTCCTGGTAATTATTTTATAATTTGTATATTCTATCTAACGTTTGAATAGCGTTTTAATAACCAAATTTATTTATTATAGTATAAACATACTTATATTTTCAGAGAAAGTAAATTGAAAGTAGGTCAAGCCTGAACTAACACTGGAAGACTGAATAACCAATTGCCAGATGAATTATAATTTGTTTTATTAATGAAGAAAGAAGAAAGAATTCTTTCTTTCTTCTTTCTAATTTTAAATTTCTAATCTTTATTTGTAACTATTCATATTAAGATACAGTCGAGTTCTACTTCTAGTCTAGTACTACTAACAGTATTGCCATTAAAAATAGGTAGGTACTTAAATAAAAAAATACTAATTTATTTATTTATTTAATTTATTTATTTTTGTTCGTGAACTTAGGTATACAAAATGGTGGTAGGGCTTTAGGTGTTGGCAAAATCTGGTTGTGTGTTACTTGCCAAAATTCATTTAAATAATATTTGTATGTAAATAATATTTGTGTGTAAATAATGTTTATATTTTATTTCGTTTTCTTTAATTTGTTCGATCAAAAAAAAAGATTTTATTGCATACTTTTAGCATAATTGATCAGATGACAATAAAAAACTGAATTTAAAATTTTGGAAAACAAAAAGAACTACTTTGCCTGACCGCAGGAGCGTTATTAAATGTTCCATTAAGTAAATGTCTCAAACATAACTAATTAACAGAATTTAGAACCTATGATGTCTGATTTTATAAAATAATTATTATTATTTATTAATATAATTCATTTATAGTGGAAGGAAAATGTCATGGGGAATATATGTCCAAATTTTCGAATCTGTATAGTATCAACTCATCTTGAAATATACGTATTTAAGGTGCCCTTTAACAATTTCATCACATGAGAGCGTGGCCTAGTGGTTCTAGCCCTAGTGGATCCCGAGTTTCAATCCGGAGGTCACCGGTTCAAATCCCAACGTGCACCTATGAGTTCTTCGCTTGAAAGATTTATGTGCACAATACCACGTTCTCAAAACGGTGAAGGAAAACATTGTGAGGAAACCGACATGTACTAGAACTGAAAATTTGAAAACATGTGTCAAGTGCACGAAAGGAGCCTCTTTGAGGCGCACTTAAAATCCATTCACCACACTGGTGCGAGAGAACCAGTGACTCGAATAGAATAGACATGTGATCAAGAGAGCCAGTGGCACGAGTAGTAAGACTATTTTATTTCCAGGTACATGGTAGACCGTGAGTCAGCTATGCATGTGTCTGCGCGCGTCCAGGACCTGTTCTTCATGATGGCTGTCTCCAACTCGTGCATGAACCCCATGGTCTACGGCTCCTTCACGATAGACCCGAGGATCTACACAAGAATATTTCGGAAGATCTTCTGTTTACACAGTGGACCTAAATTACCAGGTGAGTTAACTCCATTTAAATATTAAAATTGCGTGATTGAGAGATCGTCACATAAATGTTTGTCCTGGGTGGGAATCGAACCCACGACCTACACGACTACAGCTCAGAAGGCAGAGACTAACCAAATGAGCTGCGAGGCCAGTCAATTGAATCCCCATTGAATCTATCATCGAAGTTTGCTAAGCATACCACTGCAATTTTTTTCTCAACTCACCCACGGATAGTTTGGTATGGAGTAGGAACTAATTATTATGTAATTATTTTCATATTTAGATGACAATTTTAGATCTACTGGTATTTATGGACTTTCTTATTAAATATTTATTTATCTGTTATGTAAGGAACATTAAAAAGTGTTATTATCAGTAAAACAGATAGAAGTATAAAAATAGTCAGTATATTTAATACATATAATGACAATGGCGCGGTGGCGCAGTCCGTACAGCTTAAATGCAAATAGTATTAGACTAACTGTTAACTTAATTCCGGTTCATTCATTTGCAACACTTAAGTCAGTTTTCATTAGACACTTGATCTTTTCCTGGGTTACATAGCTATAGCATGTATATTTAAAGCTAAATATGTACCTTCTCTCTGCCTTTTTATATTCAGACAAATCAAATTCGTATAAAGTCAGCGCCATAAATATCTTATCACGTATGTTTCTCACGACATGTATCCGAATTCGCATTCTTTGATGGGTACATATTAGGTACTGTTACCTTGATTAGCACATGAAGTTTAAATCAGTTTTCTTCATATTCGATCATGTAGTGAATATACTATGTAGTTAATTACTTTTATTATATAGGTACTAGCTGTCCCGGCGAACTTCGTACCGCCATATATTTTTGCCGTCAATATTGTCTAAAGTATTTTTATTTTTATATTAATTTTTATTTTAAATATTTGCAATTTTTTTTCGTATAAATCTTCTGACAATAACGAACACATAAAAGAAAGATTTATCCAATTTGGTGCAGTCGTTTAGAAGTTATGCGCGTACAACCATTTCGGTGATTCATTTTTATTTATATAGATTTTGTAGTTAACTACTATGTAGTTAATATAATAGACATAGAGAGAGAGAGAATATAATAGAATAGAAACATTTGTTTCTATTCTATTACATAACTTGGGATCTTCAATAACTTAGAGCATTTACCAATCCTAAAAAAATAAAAAAATAATCCTCTTGGTAAATATTATTATACACTATTAAAGTCTACTCATTCTCGCTTGTCAATAGCATGTTGGTGTCTCTTGGGAAGCATTTTAGAGTGGTAATGTATCGGTAGTGTGTTTATTTATCTCAATTAGTAATCATTCCTATATACCCTCTAGAGTATGTCTTACCATGATACAGAGAACTTATTGAGTGTGTTAAAATAAATCTTTTTAGTTTCTATAAATTTAATTAACTGAAGTCACTTAAGTTATAAAAAATTTACAACTACGGACTTAGTTATTGGGTCTAATAAGTTTTTGAAATGTTTACTTTTACGTTCAATTCCAAATTGTTTACACACTTGTAGCTATAAGTAGGTACCTATAATAATAGCAAAGTAGGTGATTATTTTAGATTCAATGTTAGCTCTTCTCGCCTGAAACACGGGATTACCTAGTTCAGGCTCCCGTGTTCTATGTCTAAATAAGTTTTACGATTTTTTATATTTACCATGTTTTATTTGAATAAATTTATTATTATTATTATTATTCATTTCCAGGAAATGATTTGCTCGGAAGTCGCCACTTTGAAGGGCGCTTAATTATTTCACCACACTGATTCGAGAA
This sequence comes from Chesias legatella, assembly GCA_947359385.1. NCBI lineage: Eukaryota > Metazoa > Arthropoda > Insecta > Lepidoptera > Geometridae > Chesias > Chesias legatella. The sequence goes on from OX375772.1 coordinate 3,378,058, forward strand.
AACATGTGACACGCGTACTTATTAGTAGTACCGAGAAATAAATCTCATTGTTGAGGCTAACGAATTTTATGAAAATATATTCTAAGTTGGAAATAATGATATTTTCTCAAAGAAAAGCTTGTTTCGTACAACATAATTATAAACGTGTTTTTGTGGGTGAGCGGTTTCTTGCATGTTTTCGGGCTGTAGCGAAGCTACTGAAAGCTTTTCATGATTCATACACATAACTATTAGATTTTCATCCGGCTTTTATCTCGACATATCCGGCCTTAAATCTCCGTTTGGATTTTTTTAGGCTTTTGATTCTCCATACAAACTTTCACCCCCTTCACGTTTTATTTTCGCGACAAAAAGTAGCCGATTTCCTTCTCGGTCTATTTAAATGTCATCCCCTATTTTAAGAAAACCATGCTGAATTTCGGGATTAAAAGTGGCCAATGTCCTTGCAAGTAGTATGAACTCAAATCACGCCAAGTTCCATTTGAATCCGTTTATTAGTTTCAGCGTGATGAGCGGACAAGCTACAAATAGGACGAAAATGAAAAAAGGCTTTTTTTTGGCTTAAGTATCGATTATAGTGTGACTATATGTGTGATATGTCAGAGTGACCTCCAAATTTCACCAATTTTAGATGAACCACAAAGCCCCATATAAAGTCCAGGTTTTCTTGTCCTTCCAAAGTTTGTCTGTAAGAGATGTCTTTATAAGACCGCCCATTGTCACTCTGTTGTATACTGTTACTGATTATTGTTATTTTCATTTGGTGTGTAAGGAAGTGTCATCTATCTACATATTAAGCTAGGCCGCTCTTGTTGATGACTGACGATTTGATGTTCCTCCATGATGTTTTCCTTTGACGTTTCATGAATATGGTAATTCGCAATAAATGGGAATATTTCGTGGTTGCACGGTTTGGATTCGGACCTATGAATTTTACCAATCTATGCAATATAATATATAATCATTTATGTAATATGAGTGTTTTTTTATAGAAATCAATGGAGCAAGTACAATAAATGGAAAATTATCAATAAATGGCGAAGTTGAGCAGCACAATATTAATGTAAGTACCAACACGTACTAAGTACAGTTTAAAATTGTCGATCCCCGATTTGCGTACTTAAATAAGTTAATTAAAAATAAATATGACGCTGAACATAAATAACTATTTTATTGCACATTATCATTAATAACGAGTGTCAAGTGGATGATCGTAAAATTATGTGATTGCTTTTGCAACTTATCTCATTTGACACTCACTTTGAATATGGCACCCGTAAGATCTGTATCAATTATCTACAATAATTATCACTTCAACTGATAGTCAGTCGTTTCATACGTTTTGGGAATAAATACGTTCAACACAAATAAAGCAGAGGTATTTTTTTAATGTAATACAGTTACGGAACGAGCCGACGCGACGGCCCACCTGGTGTTATGTGGTAACCTCTGCCGATAACAAGTGATGTGGCTTGGGTCCTCCCTTACTAGGTACGACAAGACCCAAGTCGCATCGTATGCGCCTGTAACTCTGAGACGTGTAGGTGGAATGTCTCATGTTCCTGTAATTTCACCGGCAACCACACCTTTCAAAACAGAACACAGTAACACGAACGCGTAACTGCTTAGCGGCAGAAATGGGCATGGTGGCAGTACTTCCCCGGACGAACTTGGCGTGAGTTCTACTGCTCTTAAGTAAATAAACTATTTCTATTCTTCTAGTTTTTAAAGTTTCAATATTCCCATAAGATACGAAATAAGTTATTGTGTTATATTAGACATTTATTATTGTATATGCGAGTGAACATTTTCAAACCACAATTACTTATTTGCGTTAAAAACTGAAAAGAACGGTGGTTTCTTGGACGTGGAAAAATAAGATTACTTATCTCACCTCTCGCCCTCGTCACTGCGGCTCATATTTTTCCAAGTTTTCGTGTTCTCGAAAGTGTCAGGAGATTAAGTAGCACTCAAGTTGTCCATCTATTTTACTTTTTATTTAAGAGGAAAATATTCTGTAAGATTTTCACCGCAAAAGTGAGCAATTTGATACACAACATCATTTACGACGGGGAAACGAAGTCGATCCGATACAACGCTATCAAAAATAAATGGCACTGTTAGGTTTATAGGTATTGGTAGGAAGTATTTTGAACCTTAAGTAGTGAGAACATAGAGCTCAAACTCCGGATATTTAAAGTTGTAAAATCAAATTGTTTGTCAGCTCCAAAACCATAATTGAGAGATTGAGCATTACCATCCTTATGTCTAAACAGGGTAATGTTACATTTGAATTTTTGTTTCGAACTAAGGGTATAATATATATCAACATATTATATATACAATATGAAATTGCAGGCGCATGAGACGCAACATCCCCGTCTCGGGGTGATGAACGCTATGCAATGCGACTTAAGTGGGTGGTGGGCCGTCAGCTCGTTCTGTCACCTACATCACGTAAAAACCAACTAGAACTAAACGTATGCCAAGTTGATCCAAGGAAGTTCTGCCACCATACCCATTTCCGCTACCAAGCAGTAATGTGTATGTTTCTACCTAATGGTAACAAATTTTCTTACCTTTATTCTGTTTTTTTATATTAATAATAACAATATATATCTAATATTGGTGGATAATTCACACAGCGCCATCTAGCCCCAAAGTAAGCTTGGCTTGTACTATGGAAAACCATAGTAGTTAAGCTATGCTAGTTTGGGGCTAGATGGCGCTGTGTGAATTGTCCCCCAAATATTATTATTATTGTACAAGCCGGAGGCAGATGCCAATATTTGAATATTAATTTAATATTTTTGTTACAGCCACGAAAAAACCGGCTTTCGGTGCGTTTTGACGAATGCTCTACGGCCCGACCGAGCGTCAACTCCGATCCAATTCCGCACTGGAGTGAACGATTGAACGACGACCCGGCCATAAAGCCGGCTCGCAGTTGCGAAATTTTCGTCCTTCACTCTCCACCGCAGATGCGTCGTTCGTAGCACCTTAGCTTGGCAACCAGTGAGGACTGGTGTAAATATAACTTGAAACTTAACGATACAAATTGTGAATTCAAACAAATTATGGATTCAAACAAATTGTGAATTCAAACAAATTGTGAATTCAACCAAATTGTGAATTTAAACAAATTGTGAATTCAAACAAATTGTGAATTCAAACAAATTGTGAATTCAAACAAATTGCGAATTTAAACAAATTGTGAATTCAACGACCTGGTTGTGAAACGTGTTGTATGTTCAATCGTGAATACTACGGAAGTGCGTTGGCATTTGTACTTGTATTCAGATGTGCAATTTACTCTTTGATAATAATCAGTTGTAATTAAATAGGTATTACTGTAAAAATTTTGACTTGTCGTGAAATATAAATGTTGGGATACAATAACTGTTCTATTTAATGTCGGTTGTCGGAACTAGCTGATGTTAAAACCTGAACCTGATGTTAACATTAAAAAATAAATAAATAAATTATTGTCTATTTTAGAACAGATCAAAAAGAATTCTTTCCTTTTTATTCTTGAAAGTACCAGCACAATTTACATTTGTAATTAGTGGTTTTCTAAATAGCTGTTATGATAAATAAACACTAGAACTACAAAGTAATTAATTTTATTAATAAATTCCTTATTTAACAATTAACATAATTCACTTAAAACTAGGACCTTACAAGAGCAAACGACTAGACAGTTTTTACGATACTAAAATTTGAATTTAAACATGTATTCAATAATTATAATATTATATGTTTAATTTTTTATAATATAATTAAGAATTACACTAATTATGTACTATCTTGTTATCATTGCAATGAAACGAATCTACATATATCAGCACAGTATAGATTAGGGCGTGTGTGGATCTTTGGTAAATAATAGGCAATTAAAAAAAAGTCATGGCCAATATAACGAAAGTTTTTGGTCGAATGCTACACAATAATTTTAGTACACTATGTTTATTTATTATACTAAAATAAAAAAAAATTGAGTCATTTTTTTAATAATTTTAGTTACCGATTTTTCTATTTTATTTTATCTAATAAAACAAAATCCACAACTCTTAATTTAACACAATAAAATTATAATTAACTTATACTAAATCCAACAAATTTACAATTTATATAATTTATTTATATAACATTGTTTCACCCAATTACGTGTCTCTGGCGCTTGTCATTTAAGTTTAAATATTTGCAGACCTTTTTATAGTCAAACCCCAGTTTAACACATTTCTTTAAACTAAAATAATTCATTATGGAGTCAAAATAGTTTGATCGAATTTGGTATACCGATTAGTCAATGCTTGCAGCGTTGTTTCAATAAAATGTTATGTAATATTAGGTACAACAGCTTAGTCGGTATACAAAGTGTTTGCTTGAAAATTCATTGAGAGAGATTCCATCATTGCTATCCAGCAAGGCATTTTTACCACTGATACCAAAAGTTTGAATACATAAAATAATTACCACGGATCAAAATCGACCGTTTTAAGTAGCCAACTGTTCATAATTACTGTATATGGAAGTTTACTAGGGAATTCTTAAATACATACCCAATAACAAGTGACTAGGCCTTTACATAAGATTTAAAAATATATATATATAACATATATATGGTGATTTTGATGTTTTGACACACATGATGTTTTTAACTCAATAAACCAATTTCGATTTAATTTCGGAAAATCACTTCAAATCACAAAACAAACAGCTTCAATAAAATATTAAACAATTATTCTCATTAAAATATCTTCTAAACATAAGTATATAAATATAAATAAATATCTCGTAAATTCAGTTTTATCATACAAAAAATAACCTAAGGGTACTACTACTGGACTACATAATTAATGAGTACCTTACTAAAAAATTCCGAGCAAAGTAATCCAATTCATTCTAATAACTAGAAAAGGTGAAATATAATCTCAAAGTTTTAAGCGATACGTATATGACTAGATAAAGGCTGAGATTTTTCTAACTTGGACATACGGACCTACAGCAACATGGATAAAATTGTTGTTCGGATTGTTTTGTCTCTTTTGACTAAATTCGAAACAAAGTTTGGTTCGAATAAAGTTTCGAAAAAAAAACACAGAAAGAAAAGATACAAACTACTTAACAATCGCTAAATACGTCTATGAGTAAGGTTTTTTTTTTTTTTTTATGACCAATCTTATATGAGAATGCAAAGTGAAAGTGATTAGAAAATATCTGTCTATCTGATATGACGTATCGATCAATTGGATCGTGTGTTGTAATATGAAGCTCGTCATGAAACATGTTACGTATTATAAAATAGCTAACTTTAAATTCTCCCGAGACCGCTACCGCTGATTTTGATGCACACACAACTTCCGGTACGGAAACTACATATTATATGTGTAAAGCGCTCCGGAAATTTAAATTTGAAATGAATATTTGCAATTTAATCCAAGGCTTTGAGAGCTAGGTTTAGAAATAATAATAAAATATTAGTTTAATCGGCACACAAATATTTTCAGATTACAGTTTAATCCTATGGAGATTAAGCTCATTTTATGTTGCCAAAGCAATCTTAACTGATTATTTGCCGAAGATATTTTCCGTTCCAGTTTTTCTACTGAAACAAAACTTCTTTTTTCTATAAAACTCTCAATATAAGGAGTTTCTGAACCCGTCTACAGATTAACAACCAACAAAAAAGAAAAGGTACAGTACAGACGTAGGAAACACAAGTTTGATTAAATTTGTTTGGTAATAAGTTTTTCAAAATATGATCCTATAATATTCCACAGATTCCAAAATATAATAAAACAGCTTCATTAAAAACACCAAAACTTTTGCGTGGTGTGAATCCCTGTCACATTTCACGGCCATTTTTACAAATACACTTTTAAAATTTAGTTTGGCATCGGGGATACTGATCTTCTTGCCTGGAGGGCTCTGCCATCACAGTACTTTCTTATGTCATCTATGGGCATCAGGAGGAAAACGGGAACGTCATCATCGCGTTTCTGAAAAAAACAACAACATTAATTTGCTGACCTGTTCAAATAAAGTCTCTGCCTTTATCAGCAAAAATATAATAACAATAACAATATAACTATATAACAATAACAATACAGGTTAATAGGGTAATAAGAAAGACCAAATAACAATCGCTTTGCGCCCGTCCCTGAGCTAGGTCACAAACTAGAACTCCATAATGCAAGTGAAAATAAACTTCTGCTCCGCGGTAAAAATAGGTGTTGAATGTAATGGGTAAAATTTTGGGGGCTACGTTGCTCGCGTCCGTAGGTTGGATAACCTCTGAATCCCTACACGTGTCCCCCGGGTAGTGAAAAAGGAGCAGTCCAAATTAGCAGTAGAACTTGTACTAAGTTCGCCCGGAGAAGTACTGCCACCACACCTGGTAATCTGCCGCCAAGCAGTGATGCACTCGTGTTGCTGTGTTCCGGTGGAAGGGAGTGGGTGCCGGTGAAATCGCAGGCGCATGAGGCTTAACATCCCCGTCTCAAGGTGATGTACGATACTTGAGTCATCTTGTACTTTGGTGGAGAGGACTTGAGTCGTATTGCTGTTGTCCATGGGCGGCGGTTACCACTTAACATCAGGTGGGCCGTGACCTCGTTCTATCACCTACATGATATAAAAAATAAATAAATAAAAAGAGTATAAAAATAAACAAAACTAACCCGTTTTGCTAAACAATAATTAACAAGAACTCGCAGAGTAATGGGAATATGAATCCTACACTCGTAAACTATTAGTCGAATCCTACGTATGCACAATGCGTACCACTGCATTTTTATCACATATTAGGTATTATATGTTGAGGCTGCCAATTGATCAGGAGTACAAGTCGTGAGAGAAATTAAACAAAATCTCCGCCGGTTTTGGTCCCGAGTTTCTGTTTCTATAATTATTGACCTGATTAGTTTTAGGGTGATTTTTAATCCGCAGATAAACAGACGGATAGTTTATTCGGAAGAATGCAAAAGTGAGATAAGCTTTAACGAATAATTTGACTTACTTTATCCACCACGTTGACGGAAAGATATGACTGAAGCGTTAATAAAATGTTTCACTCAGTGACAGATGTTGTGACCAAACATTCTCTATTATGACTTATTTCGTTTAATACAAAGTAAATTACAGAAAGGTGAAAGGAAACATCCATTACAGATTCCTTGCATTTTTGGACTTACTGGTAGAACAAAAACGTAGGTATTATGTGTAGGTAGTAGGCGAAAACGCCTAAAGCAGAAATAACCCTTTGGAGAATAGGATAAATCAACCTAGAGTGACAGCTCATTCTTGTGGCGGTGATATTTTTGCCCGACAGAATACACATTTTCCTTGCTCTAAAGTTAGTTTATGCATTTTGTTTCACTTACCTGGAGTTAGTATTGCTCACGTGAAATAATCGTTTGGTAGTTTTAAAACATTTAATTACCTGAAATAAGACTTCGCCTTCGAAGTGTGTCAATTGATGTTTTCTCGTCCGCAGCAGAAGACCGACTAGCTTGTCGTTTATAACTGTGTATATCTGAAAATAACAGGAAAGCAGACTGTAAAACCTCGCCTATTTTGCGTATGAAAATGGTGTAAAGTACCAAATACTTTACGACCAGGGTATAGAAATAACCAACTTGAGTCGTTATTTCACTCATAACCGAAATTAAACGAATCATGTTTGTGTTATTTCACTGGCTGCTTTTCCCTTACAACGGAATATTATAAATATAATATTAAATATTGGTGGACATTTCACACAGCGCCATCTAGCCTCAAAATAGGTAATAGCGTGTATCGAGGGAACCAGACAACTGATATAATAATTAAACACTTTTTGTAAATACATACATATAATACATATCAACACTCAGACACAGAACAAACACCTATGTTCATCACACAAATATTTGTCCTGGGTGGGAACCGCACCCACAGATATAGCGCAGAAGGCAGCGTTACTACCGACTGAGCTGTGAGGCCAGTCATTTGAATATTGCCATTGCACTATTGCTGGCGTCAGATAAAGTTCAGTGTGCTTTCTCAGGCGTACATTCCAAACAAAGTTCTACTACTTAGTTCATGTTGATTCAGAGAAAATATCTTGTTCCTTGAGCATCGTTCTCGTCACTACTATTGAAAGTACTGCACCGCGGTTTCTGCCGGTTTATTATTTTGTATAGGCTCAGATACTGTATGGATTTTAATACGGTTCTCACTAATTGTAGACCAATCTGCGTAAAAGGTTTTCGTATATAAATTACAAGTTTTCTGCCCGTTAATATTTAATGCCTACTTATACAATGCCGTTGGAGTACAGGACAGGCTGCTAGACAGTTTTAAAGCCATCTAAAGAAAAATGTGCTCCATTTGGTAAAAATATTATTTTAGAAAAAAAAACACAGTTTTGATCTTTATCTATATGAAATTAAGGTTTAGCATTGGCAAATGTTTTTCTTACGAAATCCACAAGCTTTCTAAGCAATTGTGGAAATAAATTGAGGTTTGACCGAGCTTCCCTTCCATTCTCCTGACCCATGACAGACGCGAGTGCTTTAGATAATGGAAGCCAAGTACGAAGTCGTTTTTCACTGAGTGTTAATGCGGATTCTGCTTTTTTTGTTGGAAAATATATATCTACGTTGCGTGCTCTTTTTGGACTGGACTTACAGCTCAGTTGATAGTGACTCTGCTTCTGTGCTGTAGGTCGTCGGTCGATTTTCACCCAGGGCAAATATTTCATCATAGTCGTCGAATAAATACGGATTTGATTTTTTTCAAATTTAGTTTTTATGTTGTTATCGACCTTAAATATCATAGAAAATAAGATTTTCTATGATGTAATAAGATTACAGTTTTACGTATCCAAATTTGACGATGATAGGACTAGCCGTTTTCAAAATATCACATCAACTCTAATTCAAAAACTTTAAACTGCTCTACTGTAAAGTTACTGTATTGCAGATCCGCCTTTGTTCTACGACTACGACGATTTGTGTGACGAACATAGATGTTTGTTTGTGTCAGGGTGTTAATATGTATTTATAGGTACGTCTTTACAAAAAAAAAATGTTTTTCTTTCAACGAGTATAGAAAAGGACTTATTAAAAACAAATTACATCAAAGTATTTTATGTAATTTGTTTCTAATAAGTTTTTGAAGCCACGAATTTAATATCGTTAAATAATTATGAGTCATGTTGTTGACATTATTTTACCAACTTAATTTCACAGAAACATCTCAATCATCTTACCTACATCTATATTGGTTCTAAGTTCAATGACTCAACTTTTAATGCGAAGCTTCGCACAGAAAGTTCGTAAGTTTATTCTACTAGGTAGGAAAAGTTGATGCCAATACATATTGAATGGAAATCTTCAAGGTATTGCAGAAGAAAGTTGTTATTAGTGTGGATACAATTTAAACGTGGAATGTTTATTTTGTATTTGGCTATCGTTTTGGATACATCAGTAAAGTTTAAAACGACTTAGCAACAAATACGCGTGAACATGACATTTTATGTTCGACTGATTTACGTTTATGGACCTTACTGCATTACATGAGAATAATGTTTTTTATACATAACAAATATAAAAAAAAAATTTTGATTGTAACATCTAAATCTTAATCATAAAAAAATTGTCTGACTCCAAGTTGTGGAGATTATTAGTTCAAATGTAGAGGTGCAACAGTTTGTATTTCACTTGAAAACCTGAGCTCATATTGGTGGTACTAAACCCCGGTGAGCAAAGAGCTCGTGCCTAGAAAAATATTCAATATAAGTAATATTAGTGTCTAATACATATTGAAGACAGTATTACTCACTGTGTCTACTATAAACTCATTACCATATAAATAGCCCCAGATATAATTAGTATCCAAAATAAACAAATAATATCCTTCCCAAATTATATCTGGTAGGTTGTATAAACAAACATCTGGATTACCGAAGCGGAAGTGTCCGAGACTGGAATTTGTTTATTGATTTGATTTCTAAATTATATTTATTGACGTCAAAGCAAATCCGGTATTAATTTTCGCTCATGCTTCAGTTTGGATTGGCTTCAAATAAACTGTAATATTCCAGTCTTTAGAGTGAATTTCGCTGTTTATCCGAGAGTTATATTGAGATTGGAAAACGTATTGAAAATAAACTTTGTTGACTCGAATATATTTTGAACTGGCAAAGTTTAGATCCAAGGTCAATTTCAAAATTAAAACACTGGCTTCTACTGAACTCCAGGTTTAGCGAACTATATAATTCACATTAAACGATACCTGTATTTGGGGTTCAGAGCTTACGACATAAAATGCTATTCGAAGTTTATAAGTAACATGTCCTGGAATAATCCTGTAAAGAGGTAGAACTAAGGGTAGTTAGTTCCTTACAGGATTATTCCCGTCCGTACTCCTCCATTTCCTTTTTCGGTAGCGAACGTTTGTTTATGTTGATAATTACGCGACCCGAGAGAACGTAACTAAACCGATTCCCAATTTAATTCTTGGCGTTCACAAACGGAATGTGTGACGTCATCTTGGACTGTTTCGTTGTATCACTCACGCACTCTATGAGATTATTGTTTTGTCTTGCACAAATAGACACGTACTGTCTGACTATGCTGTTATGGCCCAGGTTTTATCAACCATATTTTGTAAAAACATTCACTCAATCAGGAAAATTCTAATTGGATAGCTGGTTCTTCATTAAAAGCTTTAAATTGACAGTCTGATAACTGAGCTGAACTAACTTACCAGTTTCATTTCAATTTGCATTTCGTATACCTTATTTCTTATATTTTCGACTGCTTTAGTCACAGAAAAACAGGGGGTTGGTTACCAACATTATAGGAGCATTTTGATTCTTTAATCACTTATATCATTTTACTCTTCACCAAATAGTAGTTTATAGTTTATTTAACGACATTAATGAACACCTACATACCCAGAAAATATTTAACTACTGAAGTTGTTTCGGAAACGACTCATGCAATGATGATCACGTTTGTAATTTCTTACTGAAAAAAATGATGTGCGCCATTCTCAGTATAGTGAAGGAAAACAACGCGAGGAAACCGGCATGTCCTACAAACAGTAACTCGAAGTCAGTAACACGAAAGGTGAACTTTGTTCATTTCACCACACTTTTTCTGAGAGAGCTAGTAAAAGTGGACCAGTTATTATAGGAGACGAGATAAGGGATAGGCCACATTTAATCTCATCAAGCTTCAAAAAGTTTATCCAACACTGTAAATTTCTGTGATAAAAAAATATTAGCATAAATGTGTTATAAAATATGTATAATGTTTAGGTTGTAGGAGCCTAATTATAAATTCGAAACCATAAAAGATCTGCAACAATAGATCAAACGGGCGAATTCATTCTTCATTCAAATCTAACTTCTAATGATGAAATGTTCTATTTATGTTGTTGAAGCCTACGCACCTTTTGTGTTTATTGTTAATTTCATTTTCCTTAGGCGTTAAACAGTTTTCGTTAGGCATCATGAGATTCTCAATCCTACTTAGTTACCACAGACAGGATAGAGATTTATATTTGTATTAGCTTCTCCCCGCAACTTCGCTTGCGTGCATAGAAAGAAATACCATGTTTTATTATCTACGGATGTTCAAAATTTCAGCCTCATCATGGTTGGCAGTTTTATAGCGAAATCCCAATGATATGACTAAAAACACTAAAAGTAAGTAGTATAATATTCCTAGCAAATAAAGTATTTCAGTTCATTTCATTTACAAAAGCAATACTTTATAATAAATTTACTTCTATTTTTATTTGTCTTTCAAGTTACAAATATAATCAGTTTTACCGGAAGTTTTGTAGCGGATTATAAGCTTAACTGTATAACGCTTAGTACATATACAAAGTATCAGTTCAGGAAATACTGGCAGCACAACTACTAATACTATATATATATATATACAGGGTTACAGGAAAAGTCGTGCTAGATCCGTTAAGGGCGTGGAGTACCCATCATTTCTGACTTATTTCACTATGAAACACCCTACCCTAAACTTAACCCTTTTCGAGATATTCGACTTTTAATTTTTTATTGAATAATGCCGATTTTTAGGCTACGAAATTTATTTTTGTTTATTTTGTGTATCTTATTATTATTATTATTGCATTTTTACATGTGTAATAAGATGCTTTAGGACATCAATCATTAAAATAGTGCATAAGTTAATTGAATAGACCGTAGTAGACAAGTGAAAGTAAAAAAATAAAAAATATATTAGCAAGCTTATTTTTCTCTAAGGGATATCTAAAAAAAATATTATGACACTTGTTCGGCAGATATTTTTTAAAATATCTACGTTTCATCAGCTATCTAACGAGGTATAATAATCTAGGGTTTTATTCAAATGCATTGGAAAAAAATTAGTTTCATAGGCGACAGTGGAGAAGAAAATTTATACTTAGCCCTAAAAAGTAAAATAAAACATTAGGTATGCATGAAATGTCATTTATTAAAGGTTTTCACACAACTTTTTCTTATTCTACAGTTCATGTTCAACATGGCCGCCTCTATTTCTGAAACATTGTCGCATCCTTCTACGGAGACCAGTCTTCACTACTCCAGTGGTCAACGTGGTCCTCATTTTATTTGCTGCATCCACAATCCTTTCTCTTAAGTCTTCCACAGACAAAACTGGATTCGGCTCGCTGTACACAAGACTTTTCATGCACCCCCATACATGAAAATCCATGGGAGTTAGGTCCGGACTTCTTGCTGGCCATGGCAACGGCCCACCTCGTCCTATCCATTTGTTTGGATAATTTGTGTCCAGCCAGTCTCTGACACTTCTCCTGAAATGGGCAGGGCAGCCATCGTGTTGGAACCACATGTCCCTGATCAGGTTGAGTGGCAGATCATCCAGCAAATCACTCAAGTCTGCTCTCAGGAAATTTTCGTAGCTTTCCCCATTTAGATTATCCGGGAGAAAGTAAGGTCCAATCAAATGATTAGAGATAATGCCCATCCACACATTCACGCTGAATCTTCGTTGGGACCCTTTCACTCTTTTCTTATTGGGATTCCTTAGTTCTTTTGGGGCCCAGTAATGGACGTTGTGATAGTTGGTTATGCCATCTTTATCAAATTTGGACTCATCCGTCCACAAGATATTTCTTAGAAAATCTGGGTCTTCTACGTCAGCATTTAGCATAAATCTGCAAAAGTCCAATCTTCTCGCGGGGTCTCCTTCTTCAATAACGTGTACCGGCGTGTAATGGTACGGGTATAGGCCAGCAGTATGCACTGTAAACCACACTCTCCATTGCGAAAGTCCCAGATCACGGGCAACAATATTAGTGGAAGTAGTCGGATCCGCTCGAAAGCGTTGCACTATCTCATTGTCCTGTTCTTCGTCGTCAATTCGTGGTCTTCCCATGTCTGTATTTCGTCTCAAAACAGAGAAACCCTAGATTGTTAGACCTCGTTAGATAGCTGATGAAACGTAGATATTTTAAAAAATATCTGCCGAACAAGTGTCATAATATTTTTTTTAGATATCCCTTAGAGAAAAATAAGCTTGCTAATATATTTTTTATTTTTTTACTTTCACTTGTCTACTACGGTCTATTCAATTAACTTATGCACTATTTTAATGATTGATGTCCTAAAGCATCTTATTACACATGTAAAAATGCAATAATAATAATAATAAGATACACAAAATAAACAAAAATAAATTTCGTAGCCTAAAAATCGGCATTATTCAATAAAAAATTAAAAGTCGAATATCTCGAAAAGGGTTAAGTTTAGGGTAGGGTGTTTCATAGTGAAATAAGTCAGAAATGATGGGTACTCCACGCCCTTAACGGATCTAGCACGACTTTTCCTGTAACCCTGTATATATATAATATATATATATAATATATATAATATATATATATATATATATATATATATATATAGAACACTCTATAAAATTTGAAAAGATATATATATATCTTTTCAAATTTTATAGAGTGTTCTGTCTACCCACATTGCTGTTTCCATTTTAAGTTTTGTGTCGGGGTGTAAAATGCAATATGATGTAACTTAGGTCTTCTAATTATTAAACAGGAGAAGACGTAAATCATGGTGTTGACGTTATGGTAAAGGATCTATTCGTTACATGATAACACAAAAAACAAGCTTTAAATCAAACTTTGAACCCCAGACAATATTTGACGCAAAAATTTCCATTTCATATTATTGGAAATGCTATCTATCTATGCCGTGAATGTAAATTGTGATAAAATTCAGACTAGCAAACATTAGGGACAGGATTTTAATCTAAAAAATAAAAAAGATGCCAGCAACGTTTTTCACAGAGATGACAAACGTCAAATATGATTAAAGCCTAAACTAAGTTTCCATTTTAAATTTTCGTCTAGCCATTCCGGAAAGTAAACAAGTTTTCAAGCGATTATGTCTTATTTTGATATTGATAATAGCAAGGTGGTATGGCAGATGACAGGCTGGCTAGCTACCATCTTCACGTAAAAAATCAGCCGCCTAAGACTTAGACAGTTCCTAAGCCAAGCTTTGCGTGGCCCTGCCATCAGCTACATAGTCAATTAACATAAGGTTATATGTAGACAAAGGCAACCCTGTCATTAGTAAAAACTTATAAGAACCCAGAATGGAACAAGAACTAGGAAAAGGATTTTTAACAGTGTTTAGTGCTGCGAAAGGATATGTTACAACGACGTTTAGAACTTTTGACATAAAAAATATGTAGACGCAAAGTTTCAAAATTTTGAGCCAGTAACACAGAATAAATTATATTATTTTTTTACATAATCCATGTTTCATCGGAAACATTAATCCGATTTTAATGGGATTTAAGCCCATTAACTTAATTTGATAAATTCGTTAAATTTGACAGCTCGGAAGAGTTTTCAAGCTATTGGTATCATATCTGTCGATAAAACTCATTTATGTCGACAACCATAGACATAGATTTAAAATATATCGAAATTTATTTAAATTTTATCATCACTTCAATTCAGTCAAGCGTGTCAGAGACGAGTTTCGATTATTTCTCAACCTAAGGTCAATAGAGTTTAAATAGGATTTCTTGAATTGATATCAAATTCCGTACCTACCGGGTTACCTCTTTACAACTGTCCTAAAATTAAAGATAAGCCTAAAATTAACGTTTCAAATTGATTTGAACTTACCGTGAACAATTCACCGAATGAGATGACTTTGGTGGCGTTCTGAAGTTCCGGCGGGAGTAAACTCTTGCATACAGGCTTCCCGTATTCGTTTATGATTTCGCAAAGTTCTTTCATTTCAGTACACACTCGCGCTTGGGCTTCTGCCCCTCTGAATTCAGTCATCGATCCAGGAACTGGTCTACAGACAAAAAGAACACTTACTTTATACTGATAGTAGAGTGGATGGAACGAGAAAACATCCCTCTAACTACTTACCCCCTTACTAAGCGCCAACTTTAAAAACTTGTGATCCTTGACAATAATTGAACCCACAAATATTTATTTAGGATGGCGATCGATTATTTTAATAATTGGTCGGAAATGCTTTACAAACAGACGATTCATGTATTTGAGTAACATTATAATCAAATATTAGGACAACCATTTCTAGAAGTGTTCCCAAAGGCTCTAAGGTTCTGAGTTTGTACAAATAGATTATCCCTTTCAATTCTTTGACCTAAGTAGTAACTAGGCGTTATTATTTTTGTGTAGAGAGGAAAACACCCACTTGCCATACTCGTCCTTTGAGAATGTGGGTTTGTAATTCTTGTCGAACTGTCCGCTGAATGCGTTGACTCTCTGCATGTCGCCATGTGCTTTGGTTTTGGTGTCGAATGCCGATATCAGGTCTGTTAGTGATGAACTCTGAAACATAAAATAGTAATAAAAACATAATTCACGTCATAGTACTATAATACTGTCGCTTTAATTAGGCGCAACGTAATTTTATTCACCAGAAGCGATGGACTTGGTAAATTATTCTGTGGACTAACTTTTATTATCATTAATTTTTATCATAATCAATTTTCTTATATGTTGTCTTTATACCAGATATTATGATAAAAAAATTACATACTCAAAAATCACATTCATAGTCTTCCTGTAATTTGAATAACGCTAAATCTTACGCACCTGATATTGCAGTAGTGAGTTAGTTGACAGGCATGTGAAATCTTAAAACTTTGACTTTGACTTACTCGGTTTCAGAGTTCCTCGAAGACAAATTTGACGTATCTATCTATACTAAGCGAGGATTTGCATGCTCTAGAAGTAAGAATGTATGGATCTAATAAAAATGATTGAATACAACTATTGTTATGTTATGCTTGTAGCAAGGTGGGCTCTCATTAAAGGCTGGTACGATTTAAACGATTTTAACGAATACATGTAGAAAAATATTTAATAAATCAACATTAAAATTTTGCATCAATACCAGTTTAATTTCAATGAGCCGAATATAGACAATTACGGATTCCTACATAAATTTTGTGAGTCGTCAAAACGCCGGCATTAAAATGTATTTAGCACACCCTGTATTTAGCACATTACTGTGTTGCTAATGTTAATGCTAAATCAAATGGACTTGGCATCGTTTGGGCGACACATTATAAAAATAAAACAAAGACAACAGACAGACAGACAATGAGTGTGGATTTCGTCTGCGTTTTTTAGATGACACGACTATGACTGTGAGTAGTAAGAATATCAAATTAAAGTTCAGTTTTTGATCATTCAGATTGACGACAGTTCAGTTCATCATAATCGATTCAGCGCTTTAGGCGTGAAAGCGTAACAAAATGAACAATAAACCTAACTTTCGCATTTATAATATTAGTTAGGAAAGGAGAGTTAGGATTACAAACGATAGTTATTTATAAAAAAAAGACATGGATGTGTCCACTGTCAAGTCGGTCTGTTTAAATTTAGCAATAAGGCCAAGGTTCACAAACAGAATGAAAATAATTTAAACATATCAAACATCTGTTTGGGCGTTTCAAGCTAATTTAGGTTTCAGTAAACATTGTGTTAGTGCGCTCCTGGTATGTTAATTGAAACATAAAAATTCAAACATAAATACTATAATAAAAAATGGTAATAACAACATTTCAAAATTTTTCTTATTTTCAAATTCCTAGCATTGATTGCACCATGTTGTTACAAAGACTCGACGATTGTACGCTTATTCTCTGTGTCACAGGTGGCACGGACACTACCACTAATCGTGTTACTGGCTCTGTCGAAACAGTGTGGTGAAGGGATTAAATTTGCGCCTCAAAGAGGCTACTTTAATTTTTGCCTTTGTATTCACGGATAAAATCAGTACACAACACGACAGCTACGACCCGAGAAAAACATTAAACTGACCATACCAAGTTTGTCCTAGCCCGGCTTCGAACCGGAAACCTCTCTTTGCAGCCAGAACACAAACTTTTACAATAATGCCAAGTCTTAGTTAAGATTATAAAGTGACATTTGATTATCGGGGCTCTAATCTCACCTTATCGTGTGAGTATGGTGATGTGTCGCTGTGCTGGATTTCTATAATATAATTTACGTTCAGTTGAAACCTTCAGTAAGTAGCAGGCACGTTGTCGAAAAATACATATTTTTATTTTACTTTTTCACAAGTTCTAAAATTTCTGACTGTAAAATGATACAATTTCTAACTTGGTTTATGAATTTTAACTCATTAAACTTCAAAGTCAAAGTCAGTCGTCGTAAGTCTGTGCAAATAAATTCAAAAGATGAGGTCACGCATACTTATCGCTAAGTCGCCTATTCAAACCCTATTCGATCCTCCATGGGAAGAATAGGCAGTAAACTCCCAATGGCTACCATTTTTTTGTTCCATTAAACATTGAACAGAACGTATTTTAAAATAAACATTGAGAATTGAGCTTAAAAATTATTCTAAATTGCAGACGCCATTTGTATCAGTTAAAGAAATAATTAATAATCTCGAGAAATCTGACACTTTATATCCGCTTGAGTATATTTCAGCTACGCACTACACTACAGCTACTGCTAAACAGCATTTTTCAGTTATACTATATTTTTGTTATTTTTCTTCGGATTCAGTTTCACGAAAACGCTAAAAAAAGTGTTGATAAAAGTATAATAAAACCAGAACCAACGATCGATTTGATAATTCATTGATGATAATTATGTGAAATGATTATAGTAGCAGTAGAACTTATACCATGTTTGTCAGGGGAAGTACTGCCATCATACCAATTTGATGCATTCGTGTTAACTGTGTTCTGGTTTGAAAGGCGAGGTTCCGGTAACATTACAGGCACTTGAGTCATTCCACCTTCTCGTCTCAGTTACGGGCGCATACGATGCGACTTGCTTCTTTTGTGTACGTAAGTAGGGGACCAAAGTCGTATTGCTTGAGAGAGGTTACCACTTAACACCCGGTGGGCCATCTGCTCGTTGTGTAACTTTGTCACTTAAAAAAGACCTTCCAAAAACATGAAAAATCAACTATTTACTTGTTGACATCTATATTATACATTTATTTATTTAAAATAACAATTTAACAACTTATATCTTAGTTTAAATTGCGATAAATCACAACGTCATTCCAAACTCATTAAAAGTTGAAACACATTTACGTAAATCTATTGTCTCATGGTTTGCTTTGCTTTTAGAATGTATACGATTAAGTTGATGCCCTAAGGTGTTATAAGGTATATAGTAGGTACAAGCTATGCTTAGTTTGGCGCTAGATGTCGATATGTGAAATATCCACCAATATTTATTTATTTATTTAACCTGACTTGGATTATTCTTAAAAATATAATAATCAGAATTTCCTAATCATCATACCCGATTATATTAGTTCCGATGCTGATATCATATCCGTTAATCATGCGTCCCAGCGATTGCATATTTTCACACATACTAAACGTTTACAGAATCGCAAATGAAAATATTAAGGAAAATGCAGAAACCTTAGTATTTCATTTGGTAGCAAAAAATATCATAAATAGAAAGCTTTTGAAGTGGTTTCTTTTGCATTTCCTTTGTTATTGCTAAATAAATTGGAACGATTGGAAAAATTGGACCACGTTTATATGAATCTAAGATCATTACTATACTCATTGCTATTCATTCGGCCGCTTGTTATCAGTGCAAATATTCCTTTCCACAAAGAATGTGCAAAAAATAATATTCTGGATCCAAATAGATATGGGAGGGCAGTTAATAAATTTGGCACGAACACAAGCACCAAATATACTAACATGTATTGACCCAGTGTAGTTGCATGGCAGTGATAAAATATCTCAATAATAATGGTGACACTTGGCTGCATTGTTCTTACTTACTCAGACACTATAAATAATGATTCATTTGAATCACACATCAAGATTTCTTGTTGAAGGGCCACGTTGCTCGCTTCCTCATATTATTACCCTTTGAATCCATACACGTGTCCCCCGGGTGGTGCGAAAGGAGCAACCCAAAGTAGCATTAGAACTTGTGCCTAGTTCACCCGGAGAAGTACTGCCACCACACCTGTTAATCTACCGCCAAGCAGTGATGCAGTCGTGTTGCTGTGTTCCGGTGGAAGGGAGTGGGTGCCGGTGAAATTGCAAGCGCATGAGACGTAACATACCCATCTCAGGGTGACGGAAGCAACGCAGTGCGACTTGAGAGATATCGTACTATGGAGAGAACTTGAGTCGTATTGCTGTTGTCCATGGGCGGCGGTTACCACTTAACATCAGGTGCACCGTCAGCTCACTCCTTCACTTCAATGACATAAAAGAAAGAAAAAACCCCTTGACACCACTTACAGCTATAATATTTTTCAAGACTATATGGTGTGGCACCCTAGGTGGTTTGATTGGCCTCACAGCTCAGTTGGTACTACCTGCGCTCTAGATAGTATGTTCAGTTCCCACCCAGGACAAATATTTGCGTGACCAATATAGTTTCTTTTGGGGGTTGATATCTACGTATTTACAGCAAAGAATAACTTATAAGTATATTATCACTTATCTAGGTCCCGTAGTACAAGTTTTGCTGAGATTGGGACTAGATGGCGCTGTGTGAAATTCACTAATATTTATTTAAGCTAAATATAATAAAAGCAAATAAGCCAATCCAAGCCCAAATACGAGGTTCTTATAGTTTGATAAGTAGTTACTGTGGCCACCTGCCGGCTCCAAAGTCAGACCATCTCCAAGATACAAAGATACATAGTATGCCAAATTTCAGATCAACCCAATTGTCAAGCTTTTTCTGCATGATCTCTCATGTAACATACTTTACCTCTGCTCTCTACTCTTGAGCTTTTTATATACCACACCTAATTAGTTTTCTTCATTATGTAAAACGTTACAATCATTGAAAACTCATCACAGGTTGGCAAACAAGACAGATATGCCGTCATTGTGCGTTTAAAATAGTTCAATATTTGTCATAGTCCCGGGTGAATGACAGAACTAGAAAATTAATATGTGGCGAATGTCCGCTTTGAGCTATGGGATAAATCACGTGAATTGATGAAATTAGCGGATAGAATAACGCAAGTAGTAGATAATATTTAATAATATAATAATAGTGGTGGACAATTCACAACAACAATTCAAGTTCATTTGGAGGATTACACAACTATTGTATTTGGTTTGGTTTGTATCAATAACAATGTCAAGCCTCCTGCGTTTATTATTGGAATTGAAAGAAACTGTTTTTTTATGCGATACAGTTACGGGACAAACCAACAGTCAGCCTAGTGTTAAATGGTAATCTCTGCTAGAGGCAGAGGATGTTGTGGGCAACCGATTGGATTGGGTCCTCCCCTACTAGGTACGACAAGACCCAAGTCGCATCGTATGCGCCCGTAACTGTAACACGTGTAGGTAGATGTGTAGTACGTTATCGACCTCTGGTGTCGGCGATGGCTGGGTGATGCAACACAACGGATTGAGAAATGTCTATTCTATTTTGCTTTGTCTCTGTAGCTGTACGTTTTAGTGACGTTCTCGCCTTGGCCCTGCGCCGACCTTGCGCTTCCACTCATTAGTGTGAATGATTGCTGTTTCGACGTACGAAACTGACTCATGCTTCCGTCTACGTTCTTGGAGATTTCACAGGAATTTTAAGGCTAAAAGCACGTTCGCCGGTCCAAAAATTGCTTTAAGTCATTCGGATGGAATGTATAAACAAGTCAAACGCGAGAATGCAAAATATCGTTTGGACTGGTTATTTATTTATTTATTTTAATTAAATAAATACGGTTAACCAATTACATCTATTGAATACATAATTACAAATACAAAATGATTCTTTGCCATTAATACATAATGTGAATGTCAAATATAACAATTACGACAAAGTTATGACGAACTGAAAATCTACCTACATGATTGTAAGCTGTTAACTATGGCTATAACGATAGCGATATTACGTAGGTACAGAGTGTGATGCTGCATTAGAACTATAGACTGATACCCGGAACTTCGGTGCACTTTATGAAAGAACGAAAGCAAGAAATATATTTATTAACACGCAAATTAAACATGGTAGGTAAAAATCATTAAAACTTAAACAATATCCGCTTTACAATGAATCTGTAGATAAAAAAAAAAACAAAAGTTGTTATAATAGACAACAGAAAACAATAACAAACCTAAGTTGTATGTTGTCTGTTGTTAGCCACCCACCCTTTACCAAACCTAGGCAATGGATTGATCCCACAAACCAGCTCTCATCTTTCTCTCTCTCCTGCTAAAACTTCGCCAATGACCCGTAGAATACTAAAATTTACTGATGCACGAACCATCCATTTACAAAATCGGAAGTTGGACGAACACATCACGATAATGAAAAGAAGTTTTATTTTTTATAACATTTAGGTGAAAGAACGAGCTGACGGCTCACCTGACGTTAAATCGTAACCGCCGCCCATGGGCAACAGCAAAACGACTCAAGTCCTCTCCACCAAAGTATGAGATGACTTAAGTCGCATTGCGTTGCGTCCCGAGACGGGGATGTTACGTCTCATGCGCCTGCAATTTCACCGGCACCCACTCCCTTCCATCGGAACACAGCAATACGAGTACATCACTGCCTGGCGGCATGTGTGAAATGTCAAAAAAAAAGGGTGCGTGCAATCTGGCACATGCGCCAATCGTGCAGTACCTAGGTTGGCCATTTGTTGGCGTGCCACTTCAAGCACATTTTCAGTCCGTTTATTGCCCCAACTTTCAATCAGGAAATCGAATTCAAATCCAATTGAACAGAATTACATTTTCGCTTGAAAACTTTTCGCACAAATTCTCGTGACATCTTGTCGAAACTGGCATGTCCTAGAAACAAACTTCTTGACGTTTCAAAGCTATATCAAATGAATTAAGTGGAAATAAAGTTTTTAAACTTTGAGAAATAGTTAGCCGAGTTGAAACGTTGTAGTTGAAACGGTAGTAGTTGAAACAGTAGTAGTTGAAAGAAACTGCAGTAGTTGAAACGGCAGTAGTTGAAACTGCAGTAGTTGAAACGGCAGTAGTTGAAACTGCAGTAGTTGAAACTGCAGTAGTTGAAACGGCAGTAGTTGAATCGTTGATGGAACGAATAATATTGTGAACATGGGTACCTTTAATACTCGGATTTAAAAGCGCCATTACATCTTTATTAATAATGCTAAATGTATTACGACTACTAGCTTGTATACATTCCAGGTTCCTTTGATTGTTGCTACACAGGAATTCGTAAAGATAATACAAAGAAATGGATCGGTGCCAAAGTATTTATCAATAAGACAGATATACTTAAAACATAAACGAATTCATTTTTGCAGCTTCTTATACATTTCACACAAAACAGAAAATTTTCGAGAATATAATATAACCGTCAGTTGTAAGATTATTCATAATATTTTTAAAGATACGGTATAATTACTGTACGTATTTTTGGGGTCCCATGTTGCTCGCGTCCGTAAGTGACTACCCTTTGAATCCCTACACGTGTCCCCCGGGTGGTGCGAAAGGAGCAACCCAAAGTAGCAGTAGAACTTGTGTCAAGTTCGCCCGAAGAAGTATTGCCACCACACCTGGTAATCCGCCGCCAAGCAGTGATGCACTCGTGTTGCTGTGTTCCGGTGGAATGGAGTGGGTGCCGGTGAAATTGCAGGCGCATGAGACGTAACATCCCCGTCTCGGGGTGATGGACGCAACGCAATGCGACTTACGCCATCTCATACTTTGGTGGAGAGGACTTGAGTCGTATTGTTGTTATCTATGGGCGGCGGTAACTATTGAAAGAATTTTCAAGAAATTAATTTGATTTTGAGAAATGTTTTGATGCGACTCCTGTATGAAAACAGAATGACACACACATTTCCATTTTTCTTCTGTGACCCAAATGTTGCAAATTCCTTTCTCATTAAACTAAAATAATTATTTCGTTATTTTAAATGCCTAGACATAGATAGATAGATAAACTCTTTACTGTGCCTAACACCTAAACTAAACAATTACATTAAACATAACCTAACTGATATTATTATATGTCCGAGAGGACAAACTGTTGATACATTATATTAAAATAAGATCTTTTTATACACAGTTTCACAATAAACAATTATTATTCTTTTAACGCATTGCACTGCCGCTGGTAAGAGTTCACTGAGCCCATCTAAGACATAGCAATGAGTAAGCCATGACAGACTTTTAGAAACAATAAAGCTTAATTCAATAAAAAGAACATCTTTAGAAAATCGCCTATTGCTAGCCTTAAAGGTTTGCTGGAAGAGAACTATTTTTAGGTTTAAGCTCGCCTTTGTACATATACATTACTTATAAATTTTTTGTACTATGTTTTCTGTGTACTTTAAAGAATAAGGAATAAAAAAGTAGATTAATGTTTCCACTATTCACTGACCCACTTACTAAGCCATATCAAGCCACGCCCTAATCACATGGGTTTCCTTAATCCGCACTTAGCCCCTAAGACAGATTGTTGAAGAATTTACTAATTTGTTATTCTTGTAAGTGTTCCCATGACTATATTTAGACAGGCCTCATAGCTCAGTTGGTAGTAACTCTGCTTTCTGCGCTGTAGGTCGTGGGTTCGATTCCCACCCAGGACAAACATTTGTGTGACGAATATACAGGGTTACAGGAAAAGTCGTGCTAGATCCGTTAAGGGCGTGGAGTACCCATCATTTCTGACTTATTTCACTATGAAACACCCTACCCTAAACTTAACCCTTTTCGAGATATTCGACTTTTAATTTTTTATTGAATAATGCCGATTTTTAGGCTACGAAATTTATTTTTGTTTATTTTGTGTATCTTATTATTATTATTATTGCATTTTTACATGTGTAATAAGATGCTTTAGGACATCAATCATTAAAATAGTGCATAAGTTAATTGAATAGACCGTAGTAGACAAGTGAAAGTAAAAAAATAAAAAATATATTAGCAAGCTTATTTTTCTCTAAGGGATATCTAAAAAAAATATTATGACACTTGTTCGGCAGATATTTTTTAAAATATCTACGTTTCATCAGCTATCTAACGAGGTATAATAATCTAGGGTTTTATTCAAATGCATTGGAAAAAAATTAGTTTCATAGGCGACAGTGGAGAAGAAAATTTATACTTAGCCCTAAAAAGTAAAATAAAACATTAGGTATGCATGAAATGTCATTTATTAAAGGTTTTCACACAACTTTTTCTTATTCTACAGTTCATGTTCAACATGGCCGCCTCTATTTCTGAAACATTGTCGCATCCTTCTACGGAGACCAGTCTTCACTACTCCAGTGGTCAACGTGGTCCTCATTTTATTTGCTGCATCCACAATCCTTTCTCTTAAGTCTTCCACAGACAAAACTGGATTCGGCTCGCTGTACACAAGACTTTTCATGCACCCCCATACATGAAAATCCATGGGAGTTAGGTCCGGACTTCTTGCTGGCCATGGCAACGGCCCACCTCGTCCTATCCATTTGTTTGGATAATTTGTGTCCAGCCAGTCTCTGACACTTCTCCTGAAATGGGCAGGGCAGCCATCGTGTTGGAACCACATGTCCCTGATCAGGTTGAGTGGCAGATCATCCAGCAAATCACTCAAGTCTGCTCTCAGGAAATTTTCGTAGCTTTCCCCATTTAGATTATCCGGGAGAAAGTAAGGTCCAATCAAATGATTAGAGATAATGCCCATCCACACATTCACGCTGAATCTTCGTTGGGACCCTTTCACTCTTTTCTTATTGGGATTCCTTAGTTCTTTTGGGGCCCAGTAATGGACGTTGTGATAGTTGGTTATGCCATCTTTATCAAATTTGGACTCATCCGTCCACAAGATATTTCTTAGAAAATCTGGGTCTTCTACGTCAGCATTTAGCATAAATCTGCAAAAGTCCAATCTTCTCGCGGGGTCTCCTTCTTCAATAACGTGTACCGGCGTGTAATGGTACGGGTATAGGCCAGCAGTATGCACTGTAAACCACACTCTCCATTGCGAAAGTCCCAGATCACGGGCAACAATATTAGTGGAAGTAGTCGGATCCGCTCGAAAGCGTTGCACTATCTCATTGTCCTGTTCTTCGTCGTCAATTCGTGGTCTTCCCATGTCTGTATTTCGTCTCAAAACAGAGCCAGTTTCTTTAAGTCTTCGATAAACTCTGTCAAAACAGGCCACATCACACATTTTATTTTACTTTTTAGGGCTAAGTATAAATTTTCTTCTCCACTGTCGCCTATGAAACTAATTTTTTTCCAATGCATTTGAATAAAACCCTAGATTATTATACCTCGTTAGATAGCTGATGAAACGTAGATATTTTAAAAAATATCTGCCGAACAAGTGTCATAATATTTTTTTTAGATATCCCTTAGAGAAAAATAAGCTTGCTAATATATTTTTTATTTTTTTACTTTCACTTGTCTACTACGGTCTATTCAATTAACTTATGCACTATTTTAATGATTGATGTCCTAAAGCATCTTATTACACATGTAAAAATGCAATAATAATAATAATAAGATACACAAAATAAACAAAAATAAATTTCGTAGCCTAAAAATCGGCATTATTCAATAAAAAATTAAAAGTCGAATATCTCGAAAAGGGTTAAGTTTAGGGTAGGGTGTTTCATAGTGAAATAAGTCAGAAATGATGGGTACTCCACGCCCTTAACGGATCTAGCACGACTTTTCCTGTAACCCTGTAGATATTTGATCTGTATCTGGATGTTAATATGTATTAAATTTATGTATTTACAAAAAAGTATATACAGGGTGTGGCGTAATGAGTGGATAATAGGGTACCTGCGGGTAGGGGCCATTGTGGCGGTTCAGAAAAATATTTGTTATGCTCAGTAAAAGTGCCTCGGTTTTCGAGATATTCGACATTTTCGAAATTTAAGAAATATTTCACCCTTCGTCACTATTTTTGGCGCCCAGACTGCAAATGAAATTTTTTTTTCTATCTGTTTTTTGGATTGTATTCTTGGATAGATGTGCTATCGAATGGAAACTATTATTTTTATAACACAAGCACAGTTATGTTTTTAAAATAAGATTTCACTAAAATTTTACTTGCTTTCGTTTGTTTTCCTGACCTTTACCCTTCTGTGGTGTAAAAAAAATGTATGGTCACTTGAATGCCAACGTTTAAAAAAATTAGCCTTTTTCATCGAAATTCCGAAATGGTATATTACATGGTATTTCCACAAGTTGATTCAAAATTAATTCCTACCAAACTTATCAAGGCGTAATTTAAAGAAATATTTTTAACTATTATTAGCAATAATTGTCTACTGTTCGCAGAACTACTAGTAATTCTTGGAACAGATTGGTTCCCGGCCCAGCGGCAATCGACACTATGTCTATCTTGCTCTTTCATGCTATGAGTGAAAGAGAACTATCGTTTCGCGTAACGCATTTTTATGATTTTCGAGTCAGTGTGCTATCATACTACTCCCGTACAACAACGTGTTATCCTGTTTTAGATTGATACTCGTTGATTTTGTGCAGTGATTTCGGACTTTGTTTTGCCTAGCGATTTGGACGTCTTAATTTTGTGAACCTAACGATTTTGTGCTGTGATCTCGGACTTGATTTGCTTTGTAACTTGGATTTTTTGGTATTGCATATTGATTGCAATGCCTCAGCTATACACTGCGTCTGAATATGCGCAAATGCATTTAATCTACGGCGAGTGTGGTGGTAACGCCAATCGAGCAGCAGCACTGTATCGGGAAAGATTTCCCAATGCACGCCATCCCGATTATCGTGTGTTAATTCGCGTACACAATGCTTACATGGAAGGTCGAATTCCTGGAAGTGGTATCGGTGGCACGAGTTCTGGGAGACCACAAGTACATAATGAAGAGGACGTACTTGATGAAATTGCTGCTGATCCGACCACATCTGTGCGCGTAATAGCCTCTAATACTGGCATGTCAGCAAGAACAATACACCGAATTTTAAAAAGAGAAAAATTACATCCTTTTCACTACCAGCGCGTGCAATGTTTGCAACCAAGAGATTACCCTGCACGAGTTGCATTTTGCCAAACAATGCTGAGAAAAATGAACGCTGATCCCGATTTCTTCGATAAAATTTTGTGGAGCGACGAATCCACGTGCAAAAAAGATGGGTATTTTAATATGCACAATCTGCACAGTTGGCAGCGTACAAACCCTCATTTGGCCAGAGAAGACAGGTCCCAGTACCAGTTCAAAATTAATTGATGGACTGGAATTCTAAATGGCAAAATCATCGGACCATTCGAATTGTCTGGAACATTGACTGCAGAAACGTATTTACATTTTTTACGGCACGAACTTCCACTTTTATTAGAAGATGTTTCATTAGAAGATAGAAGAAGAATGTGGCTGCAGCACGATGGTTGCCCCGCTCATTACGCCCGAAATGTTCGACAATACCTCGATGAAACATATCGTCGACGATGGATCGGTCGTTTGGGGACAATTTTGTGGCCACCTCGTTCACCAGACCTCAACCCATTGGACTTTTTTTACTGGGGATGTCTTAAAGAAAAGGTTTATAAAGACCCAATTAATACAGTGGACCAGCTACGGGAGCGTGTGCGATTAGCTGCTCAGAAAATCACAGAGCAAAGATTTGCGAACAGGATTAAAAGATCTTTTATCAAAAGGTGCAGAGCATGCATCAGAGCACGTGGTGGACTTTTCGAACACCTTTTGTGATAGTAAATTTAATAAATGAAATGCATTTAAAATTTATTGTTTCGTTTTATTTCATTACCGAATTTTAAACTAATGTTTTTAGGTGATTTTAAGTAATGAAGTAAATTTTAGTACTATTTGTAATTTTATAATAATTAGCTCTACCCATTTTAATAGGAATTAATTTTGAATCAACTTGTGGAAATACCATGTAATATACCATTTCGGAATCTCGATGAAAAAGGCTAATTTTTTTAAACGTTGGCATTCAAGTGACCATACATTTTTTTTACACCACAGAAGGGTAAAGGTCAGGAAAACAAACGAAAGCAAGTAAAATTTTAGTGAAATCTTATTTTAAAAACATAACTGTGCTTGTGTTATAAAAATAATAGTTTCCATTCGATAGCACATCTATCCAAGAATACTATCCAAAAAACAGATAGAAAAAAAAATTTCATTTGCAGTCTGGGCGCCAAAAATAGTGACGAAGGGTGAAATATTTCTTAAATTTCGAAAATGTCGAATATCTCGAAAACCGAGGCACTTTTACTGAGCATAACAAATATTTTTCTGAACCGCCACAATGGCCCCTACCCGCAGGTACCCTATTATCCACTCATTACGCCACACCCTGTATGTATTCTATCAGTGTCGGGTTCCATAGTACAAGCTATGCTTAGTTTGGGGTTTAATGGCGCTATGTGAGTTGTCCACCAATATTATATTATATTTACGTCATAGGTGTGCTTCTTAATAATTGTTTATGAATAATTTTAGATTTACTTAGTTTGTCAGAAACGTAGCTTAGTAGAATAAACGCGCATTTTCGTATAAACAAAGTCAAAATAATGATACAAAGAAATAGCTGCCAGCGCTACGGCGGATATTTCAGATTCTGCAATCTTTCACAATGTGAATCTATATGTGAAAAATTGATAATGATAGCGATTCAGGAATCGCAGGTAACCGCAGATATGTATGTTATTTCTGTCTGCTATCCATATATGTAAAAGGTTTCTCCAGAACTAAGACGGTTGCTAAGAAGTTGTTTTAAGTATTTCCAGCTGTCAATACATAGAACCATAGTGAAAATTTCATTTTCTTTTGAAAGATCAAAAAAACATATTTGTAAAAATGTTAACACAATTTGTTTACACTGAGATATACGTATTAATTACGAAATGATACAAATATCCAGGCCATTAAGTGGGATATGGGGTATGTTGATAAGTAACAAAGTTAAAGTACAGAGGGATTATCAGTTTTAAGTATTTTATCCCTTTCACAGTGTCCATAAAAACGTACTTGATACTTCCTTAAAAACTCACAAATTTATCGCGTGCTAGAAGACTCGAACCCGCTACCTTTAGATCACATTCAAATTATTTATTCACGTTGTTGTAGATATACATATTATTGTGCAAACTTAGCTAATAATTCTACAGGAAGTTTAAGTTTAAGTTTTCGATTCCCAGTCAGACTTAATTACATTTGTCTGACGAACCGAACATAGACGTTCGTTCACAAACTGAAAAGACGGTGATTACATCGATATTTATTATTCAGTTTTTAATAGATCACACTACCCTCAAACTGTTTTTTTTTGTAAGATGTTTATGTACTTTTGATGTCTGAATATGTGTATTGCTTGCGAGGCACAGTGACTTAAGTGCAGAATATTATAGTTGAAACTGTGGAGTCGCAGTTGCATGGAACATAACAACTAGTAACTTATTTGTACACAAACTGAAAGACGGTCTTTAAAACAGCAAACTCTCTTGGTTTTTTGTAAGATGTTATCCCCCAATACTTTTGTGTCTCAACATGGGTATTACAGGCGCAGTATCTAGCAATTAACCAAAGGGCTGCCATAATTGTCCCTTGTAATTTACAATAAACTGTGGCTTTGAATGAAAAAAATAACGAAAGTAGCACGCATTGCTTAATTCCCCTTTGTTTAGTACGTCACCGAATATTGTTTTTATTACTGACCATTGCATAGTGCAAGAGAGGAGCCTCTTTGAGGTGCACTTAAAATCCTTTCACCACACTGGCTCGAGAGAGTGAGTGACTCGAATAGATTATTGATCAGAAATATTTTCCTTCGACGTAATTAAATGATAGAAACAGTCACCGAATACATAATGAAAACTCAGTGTCAAGCGTTAATTCTATTAAATCTGCACATGCACTTCCGCTAGCCGAGGTCGTCACACAACTGTTGTTTACACAAAAGAAACCTTACTCGAGATCTCCTCTGTACAGGGTCATCGCCAGGAATCGTCAGGAAATTGCCGCTCATTCTCACAATTTAAAACACAACGGGAAAACACAAGTTCTTTGCACAGTTCAAAAATAGCGCGTGATTTTCAGCGGACGTGCGTACGCGTCTCAGGCCAGTCACGGAATGAAACTGAAGTTTATGAATGAATGACGTTTTTAAATAGCCATCTCGTGACGTCACGTTACGTGGCATTTCGCGTTTGAATCGCAGGAATGTGCGGAATGAGACGCAGCTGGCGATAACTATTTGGTAGTTTGTTAATTTCACTGCTCTTCGTTTTATTACCACAACGCTCGACGAAAATGTTCGAGGTCGGCTCTTTTGTCTCGACGCAATTAACTATTTGACGCCCGTACAGAATCAGATATACAAAGTCAAAAACTTTATTTCCATAGAATTCATAAAGAAATGCCTTCGGAAGGTCAAATATATTCAAAAAGCGTACATATCGCTTAGTTTGACGACTGTTCAAACATTCATAAAGAATTCATAAGAGAAACGGCTTGGAAACGTCAATAAACTTCAAAAAGTAAGGTCACGCGTACATATCGCTAAGTTTGACGCCTGTTCAAACCCTATCCGACCCTCCATGGGGAAGCACAGAAAATAAACCTCTAAAGGAGGACTTCCTTTTTTCCGCGAGCATGATCCTTGCACAATCTGAGTACTTAGATATATGTTACATTTAGGACTACATAAATAATTACACTACATAATAATAATACAGACTACATAATTAATAAGGTTACCAAAGACACAAGTATTTATTATTATTAAATTTTTAAAGGTATATTCTAGTTCACATGCTATTTTTACCTAACATAATATAATTTAATTTTTATTGTCTTTTCCCGGCTAAAAATGGGTAAAATTGCGTATCAACAGCCGGATGAATTGTAAGTTATTTAAAAAGCTGAAATCAATCTGTACCGAATATAAATCTTTCCAGTAGATATGATATAAAAACGCAGCATGGGAAGATATAGCACAGGGTAGTTTAATTTAAATATGTAGTGATATATAAGTACAATAATGATTTAGAAATTGGATTTGCTACGATATAATCTACGTAATCTCCGTAGACTAAAATCTACGGAGTCCATGATTTGTATTATTCTCGTAGTTTGACAATTGTGATGTTTTTTACATACTGATAGGATTGTTTTCTTATATGATATAGTTACGAGACGCAGATGACCACATGGTGCTAAGTGGTTACTTAATCTCTGATTTGGTCCTCCCCTACTAGGTACGACAAGATCCAAGTCGCATTGTATGCGCCCGTAACTCTAAGAGGTGAAGGTGGAATATCTCTTTTTGTAGTATTGTGTTCTGATAAACATGACACAGTCTGTTTCAACATTAATCGGTCTTAATAATTTTTGAAATGGACATAATTCTGTCATAATTTCTAAGTCAGCTAAGTTTCAGTAATACCTTATTTAGGTATGTCATGACTTCTGAATTGCGAACAGATACGGCTGAGAGGCGTGCAAATTTAATTACTCACACGATCGATAAAAGTGTAGGCACTTCCTTGAAGACAAACCACTGACATAACATTTATGAATTAAAACGTCTTATAATTTAATTACTGAGTCTTAGCTTATTTTTCATACTAAAATAAATTTAGATAAAGGTACCTACAGTTTGAAATTCAATGAGAAATCTGGTATAAAGAAAAAATGCTTGAGTATTATTTCTTGCAAGATCAACCAGGTTCTTTGACAGATTGAAATAACTATGAATAAAAGAGCCATGTGCCTGTCTGTGCCAAGAGACGCGAATAACATCCAAACATCAAATATTTATATCAAACCGGAATTCGGAAAAGTGTTGTTGTTCTCTAGTTCTTTGATTCGCAAAATAGGTATGAGTTTTATTGCCCGACGACGGTTTACGACTTCCTTCCTCCAGATTACAACGTCATTTCTAATAATATTATGTGATTCGACTGAAACTGTTTTAAAAGTACAATCACGTATAATACATATGTACCTACCTATATTGACAAGGAAAAAATTGCGTTTGGAAAAGAAAATATTGTATATTTAAAATATATGACTGGCCTTATAGCAATTAGTAATAACGCTGCCATCTACGCTGTAGTTGTGGGTTCGATTCCTACACAGGACAAACATTAGTGTGACGAACATAGATGTTTGTTCTGCCTGGGTGTTAATATGCATTATATGTATGTCTGGTTCCCATAATACGAGTACAAGCTATGCTTAGCTTACTTTGGGTTAGATGGCGCAGCATGAAATGTCTACCAATATTAAAATTAAAATAAAAATAAAATTATTTATTTACATATACCGTATCTAATATAATAAACGCAAGGAATTCAATAAAAACAAATTAATAAAACGAAACGAATTATATTTGAAATACGGATATTTATTTTTTTCATAAAAATTCTAAATTCAATAATGTGTTTAAACATGTAACATATACATATATGCATTTATACAAAGATATATGCAATGTCCAGTGATATTTTTATGCTAGAATTGGAGCGTAACAGACTTAGGTACGATGCATGATAATGGTGATCATATACCTACACTTACAAAATAATATTTACCAAGTATTGTCAAATGGTGAAGATTTGTCGACGATATATACGATTTTATGAATGATTACTGTGCGCTTCTCTTTTATGCTAAATTGAATCGGAATATCTTCATAAACTTCCCAAATCACCAAACATTATTAATTTATGCGAAATATTGTAATTAATACTGAATTGGTTTATGCAGATATCACTCGATCCTATCGGAATAGCAGCCCCCCTTTCACAATACAATGAAAATGGTTTGTAAGTATTTACAAATAAATGATCATGCGTTTATTATCATTGTTTGGGTCTTTATTATAACAAATTATTGAACAACTTTTGGGTACAATTTATCTATTAAATGTTATCTATTTAAGTATTCAACCATAATATAATCAACGCAGTGACGTTATTTTAACAATTAACATATATGTTTGATTTAAAAATCACCTATATTTTATTTATCTTCATTTAATTAAAAATGTTGGCAGACCATATAATATATAATATATATAATATATATATATATATATATATAAGGTGAAGATTTCGTTATTTAATTTTGGAACGTTGATTGTTAGAATATTGATTTCAAGTTTGTATAACACAAAAATTATATGCTGGTTTTATAGCAAGCTGCGTTGAATAGATTTAGATAAAGAAAACTAAAATTTAATTAATTGTAATTGAAATTCTGTATTACACTATAGTTACAAAGATTCAGTCAACTCGGAAACGTAATTTAGAAATGAAATGTATATCTTTATTAAGACGCGTAATATATATCTATTATTTTATTGAGATTTGGACTACACAAACCACGTTTTCTATCTACAGATATGTAATCAATGATAAATGCTATATATTTAGAAAATCTAAGTCCCGTGTAAGTGAGATGTGCCTCGCTACACATCGTCATATTTTCAGTGTCAATATATCAAAATATTGTCTCTATAATAATATAAGTTAATATAATTAAAAGTAAGTCACAACTACTATTTTATTGCATTTATTTTGTTTGTTTTCAATTTATATGTTTACTGTGAAACATGACAAAATGTATCTTTAAAGCATTTCTATGTCAATTTTTAACATATTTTTGCTCTTCATTGTTTATTACACGATTCACTGCTCAAAAAACATTAAATCGAAATCGTTATATTTTACGCGTAGGTCGTAGATTATTTCAAAACTACCTATATAAGTATTTGAAAAATATTTTCATACATTATTTATAATAAAGAAAACATTTTATGAATACTTCTTAGTGAGACCATAATACCTTGCGACTGAACAGCTAACCCAATATTCAATGACCTTATTTATTTTTTATTCCTAATGGACTGCCAGTGAATACGTTTTGATATTTTAATTATGCAATTAATAATAATAATAATATTGGTGGACAATACACACAGTACCATCTAGTCCCAAACTAAGCATTGCTTGTACTATGGGAATTAGACAAATGATAGAATACATATATACCTTTTATTTGTAAATATATACATATAATATATACTAACACCCAGACACAGAACAAAACATATATATTCGTCATACAAAAGTTTGTCCTGGGTGGGAATTGAACCCACGACCTACAGCGCAGAAGGCAGAGCTACTACCAACTGAGCTGTGAGGTCTGTGTGTAATAATTTTGCTATTGACTATTATCCATTATTGACACTGGAAATATGCACATACTAAGTATAATAATTAATGTGACAATTCAAACACTGTGTTTTGAAGTATGGACAGTGATATAAGTTTAATTATTAAGATTGAAATCGATAAATCAACGATTATTGTTTTACGTCTTCAAATTACATTTGAGCACTGGTTACATGAAGTGTAACAATATTTGAAAACTACCTTTTATTAGATTCAACCGTAAATTGGCACTTTGATTCAAAGACAAGCTTAGGTTATACCTATGTTTTGTACAATTCTAATTCCGTTACCGTTACAAAGGCAATTTTGCAATAAAACTAAAACTGACATTCAGTCATTTTTCTATAAAAAAATAATTTCAACCAATGAACGTTGGTAAGGCATAAATAAAATTTTCATATTATTGGTTCTTCAATAATAATTTCAAGGAAAGAAGCAAGGTTACGTCAAGAAGCAATGTCAGGCGGACGGTAATTTATTTATTAAGGGTTACCAGTAAATGACACACATTTCTTACATAATTATCACGGTGAAAGTAGACTTCTTTTGCGCACTTTTCTTAAAATAACCACAGTTTATAAATGCAAAGACAATCTACACTTTGTAATTGGCGGTGCGGCCAACCAACGTTTACTGGTCAATTTTTCGGAACGTAACCTGGAACTAGTGTGTTAAATCGATAAGAATTATTTATTTGGTGATCAAACATTGAAATAAATTGTCCTCTAATCACAAAATTGACAAACGCTTTAGTAAGCATTCAGCAATCAGACGAGGGTCCCAAAATTGACAATGGAAACAATTTGTATGGATGATTTTGAGCTTTTACCCTATAATGTTAAGGTGGTAAGTCCCACGTAACGTCTCTGTTAAAAACATCACTTATATTTAAATAGTCATCAAAAAGGTTGAACCCAATAAAACGGTAGTCCTATGAAAGCCATATCACATGAATGTGTTGTTATAACCAAGAACTTAACCTGAATAAAAAGTGCACCATTTTGAATATAAAAAGTTATAAACTTTATATCAAAAATCAAAATAATCATAAATCAAAGGACAAAAATAATGGAATGGATTATTGCATTTCGATAAAGTTATTATTACGACAACACAACATGATGAAGTACTGAGATTTGGTTTAATTCTCAAGGCACCGAATCAATAACAATAATAGTAATCATCTGAATAACAATTATATTTTTGTTAACGATTAAAATTTAAACTATTTAGAATGTTGTTTGTGGTGCGTTCAGAATTAGGTACCATCTTTTGTACGGAACCGTACATGAACACTCATGATATCAATGATGCAATTTCACTTTATAACAATATCACAATTTTCAATAATATACAAAAAGACATTGGAGATTTCATAGATTACACGAACAGGCCAAGCTTATAAAGTAAGAGCAAATTTCGTGATATAAGTATATGTAATAATTTAAATAACATTTTATATACACTTCTTCTGTTAAACACTATGGACCACATATATAATTTTGATCAAAAGGGACACAAAACAATTTATAAAAGATGACAAGACTTTAGAATAAAACGGTTATCTATGACTTAATGTATTCCATTTTACATAACACTCATCATCTAAACGAACATGTTTTACGTACTTCGCATAACCCTATACACGCACTTAGACAAATAAAAACGATTTTACGTTCAAAGTTCATAGCACTTGTGAAACTCACACAATTCCGTTTCGAAAGAAGCGAAGATAACCAACAAATGAAATAATTTACATAAGGCCATATATTACTGTACACATATAACGAGTAGATGATTAAATAGATAAATAATGCTTTAATATTAGGGATTAGGATTTTAATGCGTCTGTTATTTACGACAGTTTTGGTCCATATAAACATTATTACTTAAATCGTGGGTCGATAGTCCACTCCAGTTCTTTGGGCATTCAGCAAACCGTCGAAAGATTGAACGTTAAAATATTGTAGAGACACGAATATGTAGAGAAGACTACAAAATTGACCGAGAATGATAACAACAGTAAAATGCCTATGAAGAGGCATAACATTAACCGCAACAGTACAGCGACAATACCTACAACTAAAAGAGGTATCTTTAAACATTACTGAATTCCCAAGAGAAGGTGGAAATCTTTGCGGCGCTCACAGCCGCCTACGGTCAGTCTTTTCTGCTAACGATTACGAATTTGTGCAAAATATTCCACTATCCGCATAAAACTTAACCATTAAAATTTTATTTACAAAAATAACATCTCGATAATGAGATGTTAATTATGAAAACGATATAATGAACGAGCACTGACCGGAAACCGCCGGAGCGCCAAATGTTATGTCGTGATCTGTTTATTATTGTAGCGTCTTCTCCCTCTGTCGTGGGCGAGACGAATCGTCCTATCCCGCTCACGTGGAGATATGATGTAACTGGGAATCCGAGGCGTTCCGACTAAAACGCCGAATGCGTCGGTATAGCCGCAGCTCTCGAATCGGGCGTTAGCTCTATGCTGAATAAAGTGGCACGGTGATAAAATGTTAGACGGTTCACGACGGTCCCGGCGCTCCAATGGGCGCTTCCGATCTCATTTCAGACTTGAGCTTGACGAACTCCCTCGCCACCTCGTCACTATGCCTCTGTGACAATATTCGAAGAATCGTCCATCCAGTTTCGTCCATCTTGATCCTCGTGCCGAGTGGGAGCCAGCAGGCGCAGGAACCCTGACCATCAAACTTCTATTAGAAAAAAATAAGGAGTAAACAATCAGCTAGTTATAAAATACCGGACCTGTTCAGCGATGTCGGATAGCCGCATGATGGCAACACCGACCAGTCGATCTTCTCGAGCGAAGCAGTAGTCCCGAACGCACACGTGAAGTTCGAACAAGTCAAGCTGTTCCGTTGCGCTGACCATACTGAAAAATAATAAATGGTTTTTTAATTCGTGGACATTTCACGTCGTCTAGCCCCAATTTTAGTCGTATGTTATAATTAAACGGATAACTGATAGAACAATTTACGAATATTCACGTCTCAAAGTAAAGAACGCAATACGATGTGACTTGGGTCATCCCATACCTAAGTAAGGGAGGACCCAAGTATCGCATTCGTTTTAAGTTACAGGTTACCCATGACATCGACTATATGCTCTCTGTTATCTGCTCGTTTCTTAACTTATTTACATAAAAACACACAATAACATGTATATGAGAAACTATCAAGCACGATGTGAGAAACTTACAAATGAAACGTTTCGTTGAATTTCGGGCTCCAATTATTGCTTTTGGATTTGGTCGCGAATTTCCTCTTCTTATCGGCGAGATGTGGTCCGATAAGGTTCACCTCGATAAACGGACGGAACATACCGCTTTGGATCACCCATTTGAGATCATTAGCGGCTACCACTGAAATATTAGGTAATAATTTTAGGTTAACTGAATTTAGAATAGAAACTTTGTACAGAGTATGAAAGTTGACGATGTTAAATGTTATGTTATAAATGTTTGTCGGTGTTGCTATAGATATGAATAAAGGCATATTCTTCTGATTACGAGTACACTATACCTGTTTACACTTACTTGAAGATACATAAGTACTTACAGTTCCCAGTATATAGTGCTTTTACATAATATTATAAATCACAATGTATCTGAAGAAATCAATTCATTAAGTATACATTTTGGAATATTTAACAAAGATAATAGCAATACCTTTAACGGTGATTTTGTGTTCGCCAGAGCCTGGATTAGTGAAGAGGTCGACCTGAAGAGACACTTCACCGACGCTTCCCTCTTCGGCAACTGCGGCATCTTATATTATTAGAACAAGAAATATTGTTAACATGTTATTGTGTAATATGTGGAGTCTGTAGTACCCAGCCGTTCTTTGATGATGCAGCGATGCTTCGGCGTGTATGATAATGTCGTCTATATAAGCTGAAATAGCTAATTTCTAAATCTGTCTATTAATAATTAGCCGATTGTAAAAGTTAGGCCTCGTAGCGAAGCCATTTGTAATACCGAAAAACTGCTTTTAGATAACGTTTTTCAAGCACGTGCATATTACGCGTGTTTATTAAAGCATTTTTGTTACACTTCAAACTAAAATTATGCATTTCCAGCATTTGCTAAAATTCCTCAAAATTCCTTCATATTCTGTGAATCAACTAATCATGCCAATTAGGTATTTAGTGTTGTGATAGCTGTCATGTGAGATTATCTCATGTATGTAATTTTGAAAAAATGATTTTCCGCATTCAAAGCTTGATTACTAATGAATGTTTGAGTTTGTAACGCAGGTGATAGGCTCTATATTTTTAATTCGTCTCTACTACTACCGCTAAACAATCACTTGACTTGTGTTCAGTCCATGTCAGCACAGTATTACAAGCGGTAACTTACCCTGATTTTGCTGACTCGTAACAAACGTCCTGATAAGTGTATCAGTTGTCTGCGTGTACAAGCTCAATGCGTATCTCAGAGATTGCAGCTCCGGACTTTTTTCAAGGAACGTCTTCTTCAAACCGTTGCCTCCCGCATGGAAGTATAGTTTGATCGTGTCTAGCGCTGCGTCTAAGACTGCACACTGCTTTGGCGTCAACGACTTCTCAGCTGATAAATGCTGAAAATTCAGATAGAGAATAATTTTAATCATATTTTGCAAATACTCTTTCGTTTATCTTGTTATGTTCAAAAATAAGTATTCTTTATGGAATTTTAAATGTCTCCTTGAGAACATGCTACATGTTTCAATTGAAATCCACGTTTACCTCTTTAGAGATGTCCATGACTCCGGAAAGCGCATGCTTTACGTCTTGTTTTCCGACGGTGCTCTTGAATAATTGCGTCATATCTTCAATTTTTGCGTTCGCTGCCAGGTTCTTTGCGTTGTTTGTAAGGTTCTTTAACATCATCTGCAAATTATTATTTCAAATTGCTTTACTTTTTCAATCATTTAATTTTTTTTATTCTTAGTATTTGAAATATGTTTAGCTCTTCAAAAATTCTTCTATTTAAAGTGCTCAGTAGAAATATGAACACTACAATAGTTGAAAGTGTCGTGTCGTGTTGTTTTGTAATAATATCTGTAACTTTTAATACATTTAATAAAATAATTTTTACCGTTTTATCACTCATTGGAGGAAGCACAACAGTCTTTTCAAGAATCTTCATTACAATCTTCCACAATTCCTTCAGCAGTCGTTTGAGTACAGTCTTCTCACAGGACTCTGCGTACATTGTCAATGAACCATCCTGTGAACATACATAATATTTATTATATTATCTGAGTATATCTAATCTAATATCCCCACTTTGTCTAGTGAATATATAAAGTGCAATCGAGTTGCCATTTAATGTTTATCTATCTTTTGAGGCTATAAGCTTGCTTAATAAACAATTTGAAAAAAAATCACCCCAAATCTAATAATCCTGCAAAACCCAGTGCTGAGTAGTGCTTCTTATCTAACATGCAACTGTTATGTTTTCAACACTCAAAACGTTAAAGGTAACATAAACAACAAAAACACAATCACGTCTTAGAATCAAAATTTGAATATATGTCCCTAGAGCACGAAAGGAGCTATGGGACGCACTAGTTCACAGCTAGTAAAGTAGTATGACTTACCAAGATGTCCATCAGTGGTCGGAGTACTTCATCTGCCTCGTGATGCGCTGGAGGTTGGGGCTGCCCCGGCGCTCCACCACCACCGACCTTCTGGAGAAGCTCTCCTAGTTCTTTCACACTCGCTGTAATCCTTGTCTCCAAACTGAGAGAGAATGTTTTGAATTCGTCAGCATAATATAAATAAAGAAGAGTAATTGCTCAATAGATGACGCTGACGTATTTATTGCTACTTTAGACAGGTGTATAAACAAGTGCAGTTAATTTTTTTAGAAATACATTGTTTTTTAGATTGTAATGACTTTTATTTAAGTAATTTATTATATTAAATGTAGTTTCTAACTTTTACAGGCAGTCTACATGTTTTTTAATTAATTTAATTAATTAATAATTAATTAATTAAATTTTAATTAATTTAAAATTAATTAATTTAATTAATTTTGAGGTGATATTTTATAATTTCCCAAATATCAACTACTACTATAAATCACTGATGGCCGGAAATATGGCATTAAAACAGCAACAAATGACAGCAATGTGAAAAAATATATGGAACTTTTAACTAACTTTTTCTGACATCCCGCAGTTTCTAGAAAATGCTAGCATCACTTATCTTTTTTTATTGGCCTTACTAATTACATGTTTGCAGTTTTCTGGTGTTTCTTCGCTTAGTGTGGACGCACTTATGATAAAAGGACAAAATTATCAAATGATGTCGCCTTCGCATACCTGATAGCAAACATTGAGGCTAGCTCATCCAGCGTATTATTAAGACTCTGTTGCAAATCGTGCAATATATCAGCGGCGTCTCGCTCCAACTTGGTCCCGCCCATCGCTTCGAACATCTTCTCAAGTTGAACTCGGAGTTGTTGAATATTGTTCATTAGAATACACGCCTGAGGAAATCAAACGAATTCTTAGTTACGAATTGAGTAACAAGACACGAATGAAATTAAAAGGTGACCCTGTCTTCTTATTGCTTTTATGACTTCAAAAGGTTTTTGAATTATTGTCAATTCCTGCATAAAGTTATTAAGCAACTTCATGATATTAAGCTAAGCTCAATTTAACTTTGCGATTACCGATTTTAACTGATAAGTTATTAACTTGAAGACAATTATTTTTTGATGGCTGGTTGTTAAGGTATTGGTAATTAGTTTTGAAGAGGGCGTATTTTCCGACTAAAAACTTAAATCCTAATTAAAGTCTTCTACACTTTGAATTCAATAGTGAAGCACTCACCACTCTCTCCTCTTTCAAATGCTCAGGAAACTCTTTCTTCACGATATCTGCGTACGCTACCAGCACTTTGACAATGGTTTTGGCAAATCTCTTCATGTACCGCTTCCAGATCTCAGGATCCGGACACTCCAGCTTGGAGACCACGTCAAAGCACTGCGTTAGTTGCGTGAACACATCCACTACAGAGTTACTGAAGAGAGCGTGTTCACTGGATTTTTGGAACTGGAAAAGGTAAAAGGAGTTTTTTATTCGTTAAAGTTACAGAACGAGCTGTAGGCCCACCTGGTTGTTAAGTGGCAACCTCTGCCCATAACAAGCATGACTTGGGTTGCCTTAGGTACGACCAGACCCAAGTCACATCGTATGTGCCCGTAACTCTGACGTGACGG
The DNA here is from genome assembly GCA_947359385.1 of Chesias legatella. Taxonomy (NCBI): domain Eukaryota; kingdom Metazoa; phylum Arthropoda; class Insecta; order Lepidoptera; family Geometridae; genus Chesias; species Chesias legatella. The sequence continues at coordinate 3,420,008 of OX375772.1, forward strand.
TGGAATGACTCATGTGTAATTTCACCGGCAACCACACCTTTCAAACTGGAACATCATTACTGCAGAAATGGATATGATGGCAGTACTTCCCCAGGTGAACTTAGCATAAGTTCTACTGCTACTAATATGCAATTATATGGCACAAAGTATAAGTTACTGAGAATGTATGAGCAGAATTTTTCTGAAGAAGTATCTACTGCCTTAATATTCATTTCTGTTGCATATACGAGTAAGTTGTGCTGGCAGTTTGCTGGTTTGAAAGGTTGTGGGGCCAGTGAAATTACAGATACATAAAACAATAATTAGGTTAATTACTGTTGGACCCCGCACTAGGCCTAGCTTGTATTCCGGGGCCCGAATCACAAAGTGAATTAACTGGTTAATTACAAAGTGAATTAACTGGTTAATTTGTTATTCAACGTCGCATTGTATAATTTTTTCAACAAACATTTTTTCAGAAACTCACTCCATCTCGTTTATCCCTATTGAAAGCTCCGTTCAAATATTCCAAAGACACGTCATCATTCTCATTGAGCCACTGCATTACGAATGGCTCGAACCACGCCGGGTATTCTGGCACCGCCCCGCAGTACGGAGGAACGTCTTTCACGTAGTTCGTGTGAAGCCATTTCACCTGCGAAAAATAAAACCAATCTAAGCTAGTTCATTGTTGACTCGGAGCTATGTTGCCAATAATGGGGGATTTGAAGATGATCGAAACTAGGAATAAGTTAACCATATCTATTCCATCTATTCTATTCTATTCAATTTGAGTCACTGGTTCTCTTGAACCAGTGTGGTGAAATGATTTTAAGTGCGCCTCAAAGAACACCTCACGATTTTTTAATTGTAGGACATGTCGATTTCCGCCAGATATTTTCCTTCACCGTTTGGAGAACGTGTTATTGCGAGTGAATCTTTCAAGCGAGAAACTCATAGTGCATGTCAGGATTTGAACCGGCGACCTCCAGATTGAAACCATAAAAATAAAGTTGAGATCTAATAGATGCAATTCCTTTAGGACGACTTTTCACCATTCAAGGATGATAAAGTAAGATGAGTTAGGGGACGGGGTAAAGATTAGTGCCTATGATTTGCCGGCTCTATGTCAATAAAATGCGCATACTCACTACACTTCGTCTAAGAACAACCTTTATTCTATGAGACAAAACAATACTCTGGAACCTATATTCAGGTTCTATGCAGAGCCGTGAGGTAGTACGAAGGTACCTATTTGTGCACTGTTTAGAAAAAAGTAAGAAATCAAAGATTCCCAACTGTTGTAATTATACATTATACCCATATTTTTAAGGTTGTAGCATAATTAATTACATACTTTTACTTTTTACCCGTGGCATAAGTCTCACAGATTGCTTCCGATCCTGTCATAAAAAACGCCAAAACTTTTCTCGATACAATTATAGTATTGGATCGGGAAAATTTTTGGCGGTTGTATCGCTTTTAAGTCCATGCATTATATCTGTATCTGTATATCTGTGTATCATTACATCTAAAATCACACCGACTTGTTTGTTTGTTTCGTCAGTGTATGGGATAAGGAAAAAAGAAACAAACAGATCTTTTCATTCAAACTATTTGAAAAAAGAAAATCATATTCAAAGGGCACTGACCTTGAAATGCAGATTCATGTAAGCTGAAGACTTGCATAGCCGGTGCTGTTCGTGTTCCTCCAGCGCATACTTCATGTCCACAGCGAACAGCGACCACATCGTCGCTGCTGAAAGCTACATCAAAACATAAGTATTTTATAAGTTATCTAGTTTCTAAAGTACAAGATATAATTAGTGTGGGGATTTTGGGGGCCCACGTTGCTTGCGTCCGTAAGCAATAACCCTCTGAATTATTACACGCGTCCCCCGGGTGGTGCGAAAGGAGCAACCCAAAGCAGCAGTAGAACTTGTGCCAAGTTCGCCCGGAGAAGTACTGCCACCACACCTGGTAATCTGCCGCCAAACAGTGATGCACTCGTGTTGCTGTGTCCCGGTGGAAGGGAGTGGGTGCCGGTGAAATTGCAGGCGCAGAGACGTAACATCCCCGTCTCGGGGTGATGGACGCAACGCATGCGACTTGAGTCATCTCGTACTTCGGTGGAGAGGACTTGAGTCGTATTGCTGTTGTCTATGGGCGGCGGTTGCCACTTAACATCACGTGGGCCGTCAGCTCGCTCCGCCACCAAAACATCATTAAAAAAACCGTACCTGTCCTATGTTCAACTCCTGCGGAAACTGGTTGAGGACAGGTGCATAGCTGTTTCTGTCCTCTTCAATAACAGACACGATGAGCGCAATCAGTTTATGCCAGAAGTCCACAGAGTCTAACTGCGGACCGTGGTCGGACGGGTCGCGTTTAGCTTCATTCGGGTCCACCTGGAAAAGTCGAAAAGGAGGTTTTTTTATGTGATGCTGGTGCGGTACGTGCTGACGGCCCACCTGATGTTGAGTGGTAACCGCCGCCCATAGAAAATAACAATACGTCTTTAAACGACGTTTTATTTAAATGAATACATTACATTAAAATCATCACGGAGTATCTTTTGCAATGACAAATGTAGCGCAATAAAAAATATGCTTGTGAATTTTAAAGCCATAGCGTCTCAAGGTTTGTCTTCCATAGTGCATAAACACTGTAGTTATCTGGTGTACTATCGTATTATAGTTTTTATATCTACTACGCTTGTGAGTATAGTATAGAGCACCATAGAAAGAGATAGCGAAGGACATAGAGCGCCCTGAACGATCTGGCTCTCAAGTTCAGCTCACTGTATACCTAACAGACGTCCCACAAATTGCAAGCCTGTCACTAATAACTGGAAACCAAAATACCAACAACCCCGAATAATGGAATAAGCTATCATTATCTTTTTTCCACGAACCACGAATCATAGCAATGGCCTCATAGCTCAGTTGGTAGTAACCCTGCCTTCTGCGCTGTAGGTCGTGGGTTCGATCCCCACTCAGGACAAACATTTATTTCACATTTGTAACATTGATGTTTGTTCTGTGTCTGGGTGTACCTATATGTATTATATGTATGTATTTACAAAAGAAAAGTACATAAGTAATATATCAGTTGTATGGTTCCCATGATACAAGCCATGCATAGCTTACTTTGGGGCTAGATGGCGCTGTGTGAAATGTCCACCCATATTTATTATTATTATTATTAATGTAGTCTAACCCTCTTACCTGAAACTCCCTATTGTATAACTCGTAACAATTTTCGAACAGAAACTGATATGTTGATCTAAGGCATGCCTTCACGCAGTCTTTCACGACGGTGCTGGCTCGAGGTGGGCTGCTAAGCTCTTGAACCTGAAAGATAAATCAAATATATATGATTTCATTTAACGCCCTTTACTTGCTTGTTTGAGAATGACGCACTGTTGGTTTCTGTATGTTTTAGTTTTCAGGACATGCCAGAAATAAATACATCATAATAAGACACATAAATGATTCCAAATAATACTTGAGCAAAATAACCATCAATCTAAGAAAAATAAAATATTATTATAAAATTCATTATTCAGTACACCGATGAAAACCGAGGGCAGTCGTGATGTATAATGGCGGGAAACCATTCCTACAATAGTTTATTCTCCAGGTACGCTTACCACTTAGAAAGAGTACGTCCACATGAACGATAAGTTGCCATATTAATAAAATACCTTCACAAAGAAAAATGTAAGGAGCTCAGTGAAATATATATTATTAGCAACGTCTATATATTATTACACAAAAATATAAAAGCAAAAGGTTGCTCCCTAATTTCAAGTTCCAAGTTCTGTTTAGAAGCCAAAAGTAAATTATAAGCATCATTAAAACCTCTCAGTTTGCTCCACAAAACTTGAACAATAATTTGTTTTACGAATTTCTTAAGTGTTCTGTTTTCTTAGAATATTGGGGAATACTTTCTCTACATATACAGTTTGACATGAATGGGTAAACTTCAACAATTTGTTGTTTGCTATTTTTAATAAGATTGGGAAACTCTTACGGTAATTGTAATATTACTTCACGAAATATCTTGGCAAGAATGTTGACATAAGTACCATATTACACTTTGCAAGGGATTTCTGTTTTTGTAATGTTGATATTAATATTATCTTATTAATACCAACTTAAGGACTAAAATACTGATAGAAACCAGTACATCTATCTAATGGGAGAAATGCTGGGTCAGCAGTTATATCTTTTAATCACTGTCAGGTTCAGAAATTTGACTTTTACCTTCATTCTGAAGAACGTGATGCTGGTCAGTAGATCTGTTAACTTGAGGTCTATTTTCTTCTCAGCACTTGAGGCTAGAGAGGTTGTGTAGTCTGTAGCAGAATTGCGTTTTTACCTTCATCCTAAAGAAAGTGATGCTAGTAAGTAGGTCGACTGTAGACTTGAGGTCCATGAGCTTCTCAGCACTGGAAGCAGGGAAGTTGTTCCGGTACATGGACAGATCTATCCTGAGGGAGTTGTGTAACTGATCCAGTAGCTTCACGAATTTTTCTTTCTGTTGAAAAAACAATAAGATTATTGGATATTGCCTGAAGACAACGATCTCAGTAACTCATTGCTGAAGAGTGCAGATACAGTGATGCATAATATGGTTCTTGCTAGAACGGTCTAGTTTTTCACACCTTGAAATTGCAGGCGCATGAGACGTAACATCCCCGTCTCGGGGTGATGGACGCAACGCAATGTGACTTAAGTCATCTCGTACTTTAGTGGAGACCTAAATAACATAAGAAAACGATATGGAACAAATCGCTAACCCCAAAGTTAGACGCAGCGAATCGGTCGGAAGCGGAAACAGCGGACGAAGCCGTGGTATGCGCATAGTATGCGTTGATGTTGGCTAGCAGAGTTGACATGACCGCTGGAACTCCTGCGCAGAGGTACTTCGTTGATAAGCAGTGGAAATGCCTGAAATAGAATATGAATATTTTTTTAAAATTGCTTCGATTATGTTTTTTGTAACAAATAAAAATAAATTTATTATTATTATTAAAATAATTACCTACCTATCGCATATCTTCATACATCGGTACCCATATGAGAGCCAACTCTTATGTGTTATGTTAACGTTTCTTGTTTTAACTCGAATCCGAGTTGAATACTTACAAATGGCGTTATAGCTCTCTCGAACAAGTGTGGTCAAAAGATAAAGTGTGCCCGAAAGAGGCTTTATTGTGCGTAATAGATAAAACACATGGATTTGGGTTTTTGGGTCTACGACTTGTTGGTTAACTAACGATATTTTCATACGAAATAAATATATTTTATATAAGTTATTTAATATTTTCTGTACAAATAGATTTGGATAAGTAAAAAGCTAACAGACGTAAAATATAGTTAAACTTGTGCAAGCTGTAGGCTTGCACAAGTTTAACTATATTAGTAGAGTCTATCTTGCGATAAAAATTAAAGATTTAAATTTCTACAATTAATCCGATGGATAATCTGGTTAGGATGTCTCCATTAGGCATACTAAACCACGGTACGGGCTGCTAGGCGTTTATTTGCTTTTCGTAACCTCAGGCAAATAAACACTAACTTACCTGACCTACAATCAGTTTCGTGCTTTTGACTGGTGATTACAGAAGCAACTGAGCTATAAATAACTGAGCTATAAATAATATTTTACATCGCAATGAAATATATTGTTTAAAACACCCAAATATATTATAACTATATTTCCATTGATATTTTAATAGACTCAGTCCTGTAATTCTTATGTTTATGAATATGAATTATTAACCCACAGCAATTTGAATTTTTTTAAGAGATAAATTACAATGTATTTATCTCCCTCGTAACCCGATTATCGTAAAAAAGGATTTATCTTTATAAAAATTCAAAGAAACTTACTGAAGCTCCTTACATCGGCAAGATAAAAATATGGACCTGAATCTTTTCTTCTTGGTTAACGACTTTTTAACGAGCAAAGATAAGCGTTAAAATTTACCTGGATATTTTTATAAATTGAATCACTGTATTAGGTTTAGACATTTTGTTGAGCCTAGTTTACTAACATTTTCTTTTTGGCTAGTAGATATTCAGTCACTCTTCCCTGTTTTAGGCCGTTCCGGGCCAACTCAATAAAAAGTTTTAAAGTAGGACAACATCAATCACTTCAAACTATGGGTATTTTAATAACAAGTTTTTTTTTGTATAATTATTGGAACGAGTTCCCCTTCCCTCTATGCAGGATGGGTAGACCCAAATAGCACAGAATATTCTCGTAAAAAGGAAATATGGAGGTGGGTCATCTCTTTTCCCTGTGATATCTCCGGCAATCACAACTTTCAAACTGGAGCGTATAAATGAAAATGGAATAGTTAATTTGAGATCGATTATATATCGGGCCTATTTTTATCTAACATTGCAAAGCAATTGTCTTTGAACCAGATGACTGATAGATTACACAATATACTTTTTTTTTATACGAACATATAAATACATATTAACACCCAGACACACAACAAACATCAATGCTCGTCTGACAAATGTTTGTCCTGGGTGGGAATCGAACCCACGACCTCAGAAGGCAGAGTTACTAACCAACTGAGCTGTGGGCCAGTCAATACTAGTAAAGATCAGTACTAGTATACTTACGTCATCGCCTGGTATATCGCCTCAATCCCGTATCTCATAGCGAACTCGTCAACAATCTCCTCAGGGTTCTCGTTGAAGTAAACCTTCCACGCGTCGTCTCCCCTCGCGGCCGGTAGCGTCACCGCCCCGCCGTTATCTTCACAAAGGTAGTGGAACAGGTTCTCGTGGAGACAGGTGTACTGTGAAGTCAAAGTCAAAAGCTTTATTTCCATAGAATTCATAAAGAAATGGCTTGGAAACGTCAATAATATTCAAAACATAAGGTCACGCTAAGTTTGACACCTGTTCAAACCCTATCCGACCCTCATGGGGAAGAACAGCCAAGAAACACCTAATGGAGGGCTTCCTTTTTTTTCGCGAGCACGATCCTTGTAATAATCTGAGTACTTAGATCTATGTTACATTTATGACTACATTAAAAACTGAAATAAGATATTACAAGATGTTTGTGTGTCGTTGAGCAGAGCGACATCAGACCACGGGGATTTATCATTTAAATAATCGTTTATAGTGTAATAAGCTTTACTTACTAGACCCTTCTTTATATATGACTTGAATTAATTATATAAGGTCACACGTACTTATCGCTAAGTTCGTAATAAGGATATGTTTTTCATTGACACGATCAAATTTGGTTGCATCTACGAGTATATAGATTTTACCGTAGGAGCTTCGTTGGATTGTTTTAACTCCACACTGCAGGAACACTCGTCCGCTTTAAAATACGGACACGACTGACTTTATGCATTCGTAAAGCTCTTTTTCTAGATCTATTTTTGCTTTTCAATGTTTCCACAACAGAGATACCTACTTTGAATTAGTGATACTAAATGGACTTGAACGCTTAGGCATATTATGAATAATAATTAGTAAGATCATGATGCATTAATTAGTTTTGTTACTTTTATTTTAGATTTAGTTTAAGGAGTCTGGAAGAAATCGTATCATACGATAAGACTGCCTTTTGATACACAGCAATTTATGCAAACTACGTATGTATTAAGTATGTGTTTCCCAATAAATAATAACAATAATAATAATTATTATTATTATCTAGTTTTCAGAATGTTTCGCACACTAATCTGAGTAATTATATTTACCGAATATAACGTCATTACTTACTTTGGAACATTTTTCTTAGAATCCCTATTTACCTACATCATTTCAAAACGTTCATATACCTATTACAAAAATAATAATGCGAATACGCAACAAACTTCTTTGTTCAGTAGGACGGTCGGAAACAATGACACGAAAACTGAAGCCTTTCGAAAGAAATCCAATAGAAATGTTCAAACAAAGGGAAGGCGACGAACCTTCCCCTAAGAACATTATAAGACGATTATTTCAGCACCACTTAAGAACATAATAGGTGTGACTTTGCAAGTCTCAAGTCAACATTAATAACGAGTACGATTCAGAAAACCAAATATTAATTTCCAATATATTTTCAATTATTGTATTATATTAAGTACAGATCTTGAAACTGAACTTTCTTTAAAAAACAATAGGTAGGTTTCGAAAATCAGAATAGTTTAGGTGAAGATGCATTCTTTCATATCTATTTTATCCGTCAATCATTATATAATAGATATTAAATTCATATGGTGGAAAGCACAACCAATACTGCTTTGAGGTATAATATAAAAACCAATACAAATATTATATTACTAGCTGACCCGGCAAACATTGTTTTGCCATATATAAAAGAAATCAAACGTAAGTGTAAATCGAAAGCATAATATTTAATTTGAAGCTGAAAGTGTGCTGTTGCTGTGTGTTCAGTTCTACGATTCTTTCGGGCCTGATAAATACACAATGAAATGTCAAAGTGACGCGACATTTCACGTCAATGAACGACGGTTAAATTATTTGGATATTGTCCGACAATGACAATAATACTAAAATAGCGATAAAAAATTAAGGGGTGGGGGTAGGACGGTGAAAAATACTTTACGACCTATGCTAATACCTAGGTACCAAATACACACAAAAGAACATAACAATCGGTCGAGGCGTTTCAGAGTGCGACAACAATCACAGTGACACGATATTTTATATATTAAATAATTAAAAGCTCAAAATAGGGAAACATAATGAAATACACAGCGAGCCCTTATAATAAAGTGAACCGAATCCAAACTTTTACCAAAAAAAACATTCATTTTCCGATAAATATCTAAACAAAACAAAACACACGGGGGAAATCGCAGAGCAAACTGAAAATAAATTGAATTCGGCCTTTATGTAACCCGTTGAGCTGACACTGATAAATATATGACAGCATATAGTGTTGGAATGTACGTGAATTCCATTAGATCGTGTGACGATATGCGCTGTGTCACGATGTTTTGTATCGAGAACGTAGCGTAGGCGAAATCTCAGCACCAACACTCTTCAAGTGAATCGATTAACCATTATTTTGCAATTTGCGTTTTCAATATTATCAAAGTAGCAGTAGAACTTGTACTAAGTTCACCCGGAGAAGTACTGCCACCACACCTGGTAATCTGCCGCCAAACAGTGATAGTGTTGCTGTGTTCCGGTGGAAGGGAGTGGGTGCCGGTGAAATTTCAGGCGCATGAAACGTAACATCCCCATCTCGGGGTGGTGGACGCAACACAATGCGACTTAAGTCATCTCATACTCTGGTGGAGAGGGCTTGAGTGGTATTGCTGTTGTCTATGGGCGGCGGTTACCACTTAACACCAGGTGGGCCGTCAGCTCGTACCGTTACTTCAATAACATAAAAAAAGAAATTTACTCAGTTACTTTTGCGAAATTGAAATATCCTTGTTAACGCTCGGAACTGATAAATTTGTTTTCTGATACAGGAATGTTTTTCATAGAGTATTCGGTATTCGCCTGAACAAAATATCTGACATCTTCATTTTGCTGTGGAATGTTAGCACAAATTTTTTCACGAGCTTATGAAAATTGTACTTCAATTTTAGGGGATTAGTATTTTTGTGGATATTAATTTATTGGTTTTTTCCAATAATGTAATAATCAGATTTAACAGGATTTCCGCTATATTTGCAATTATACTCTGCCAAGTTGGAATACAAATGTGAAAACATGGAAATCCAAAGCTCTTAAAAAATGTGACATTGCTTGGATAGGGTTAGGCATAAGCCGCCAAAATGGAACACATTCCCACAGATAGGTTATCTCAAACCATTCCAAACGGTGGCCTTTATACAGCAAACCATTTTCTATTTGTAAAAATAACCCACGATGTGATTCCTAAAGCCTTGGGGATTGGCGACAATTGGACTTTTCTGGAATTCCCAGAAATCCAATTGTTATTCAAATATTCAGATTAAACAAGTTGTAGGAAAAAATCATAAAAATGAGACTATATATTTTGTAAATATTTAATAACAGGAAATAACATTTGTCGTTAAAAAGGTGGCACATACCTTTAGCCCTGCAATAAAATTCCTTGTGTCGCAGGTGGCATTGAGACACAAACACAAACATCCAAAACTAGGAGAATAACGCCAATATTAAACAATCACTCTTCGCTGTGTTTACTCAGCTAAGAATTAGGTATTAGTAACCGCCCTTAACTAGTTCCAAAGTCGAAGAAATCTCTGATAGAACAGCAATTTGTGCCAAGTTCATCAGGAGAAATACTGCCAACAACCCTATTCCTGCCGCCAAGGAGAAACACATAAGCGTGTTCCAATTTGAAGGTGTGGTTGCCGGTGAAATTACGGATACATACGTGAGACCATTCCACTTACATTTCTCAAAGATACTGGCGCAATCTATTGCGATGCTGCCCATAACTAAGTATTGATTTTATTATTCGCAGTGATTAGTGCTTAATCTTACTCTTTCCGTAACTTATTCACGTTAGAAAAATGCAAAAAGAAAGAAAAACAGAATAAACATGTGATTTTTAAATTGACGTTGCCAAGCAATATATTTGAGATTCAATAATTCGTCTCAAAATGTAATTGTAATTTGTTAAATCCGAAATTGTATCACAAAAACAAAGACAATAAATGAACTGATTAGCTGGTCTGTGTCCAGCCAATCGCAACGCCCGCCGCGCCGCGCCGCGCCGGCGGCAATGCCTTTTAAATAAGCAAGTTTTTCTCCGAAGATGGATTGAGGCGATAAATCTCTGAGTTGTCGGTGAAGGCGCGTCTAGTTACGTCTTGTGATCAATTTCGATGACACGAAAAACTATTTTATGTCGATCATAAATCATGGTTTTTGATAATCTATACAAATAAATAAAATTGGAGTGTCTGTTTGTAATATTAAAATAACAGCTTTTTACTAAATGCATATGGATGTATACACGGTGCATATACTAAAACAACATTTATTACATCTTTTGTCTGTCTGTCTGTCTGTTTGTTCCGGCTTGTCTCTGAAATGGCTGGACCAATTTTGACGGGACTTTCACTGGCAGATAGCTGATGTAACAAGGAGTAACTTAGGCTACTTTTACGAGGGCTAAAATAGGGGTGCGTGATAAAACCGAATTCCACGCGGACGAAGTCGCGGGTAACAGCTAGTTTATTATATAAATATTGGTGGAACTGTATTTCACCTGTTACTGAGTAGTATCTATGCCCATAAAAAGAAATAAAAATAATAAATTTTGATGAATATTTCACCCAGGAACATAAAGCCCTATACGAAGCAAAGCTTGTACTCGTAATATGTGGACCAGATAATTGACAGAATACTTGTATACTTGTGTTCCTTAATACCTACAATCTGTATGTCCTGGGTGGAAATCAAACCCACGACCTACAGCGCAGAAGGCATAGTAACTATTAACTGAGCTGTTAAGCCAGTGATAAAAACAGCATCATGTGCGCCCGTGAAAATAAAATTGGGTTGTATCATGAGCTTGTAATTTCAACGCTCACCCTGAATCTGGAAAACGATGAGCAATAGAGCTTGGTGACAAATAGGATATAATAGTCACTCTCTGGCGAACGTTACACAGCAAACGAAAAAATAATACATTAATATGCCATCGCCATTACATTTATCTTAACAGCTATTTAGTTCGCCCGCAAATGGAAAAGCATTTTAGATCAGTGTTAACTTACAACACTTAAAACCACTCAAAGAAGGTTTTTACAGCGTACCGTTGTATCTTCTAAGAAAGTTTGTGGTTAATGATTGTCTTTTATCAAGTTTCCATCCGCGGGTACAATATAGAGTGCCGAGTAACGGCCGTCGAGATTTAGGAAAATTTAATATTCGAGGAGGATTCAACAATGAAAAACCGATCATCCTATTAGTCTGAAAGTATTTTGATATATTTTCTTTTCCACGATAGATTTATATATCTGCCTACAAACACTTTGCAATTTGTTACTTCTTTTTTAATTTTTTTAATCGTAGAAATTTACGTCTGCCAAAAATAATATATTTTCTTTAACTTAAATAATGATAACTGGGAGTCGCTTTGACAAATTCTTAACGTCTTTTTAACGTCACATGACAAAGGATATGGACATTAGTTGAACAAAAAACAACATTACTAAAACGCTAAAAAAGTTAAGCTGCAACGTATATTCAACCCATATGTCATAGAAACAAGGCTTTAAGTCATGATATATATCGAGACAAGAACAGTTCAAATCAAGATCAACCCTTTTTACTTTCACTATTTGCTTTACGCAAATACTAACGATAAATAGAATGTTGCAAAAAATTCCTGTAGCAAGAACGATATCGTCTATTAGCCATCCAGCAACTCTGGGAAAAATAGTCTTGATCGAAATGGTCCGTTCATTTTGGGAGTAGATAGTACAAATTTATAGACTGAAAGCAGGTGGCTGCGGTGGTGATAAAGAACTAGAGGTAGATAAAATAGGATATGCATCGATATTACCTTAAAGATGAGATAAGATGATAGGTAATGAAAATTAATGGCAATAGAAGTGTTGTTTGTTTATTTTATGTCTAACATGAAGATTTTTTAATGCTTTATGTTTTTGTAGGATGAAAGCTGATGATGATATGGATGAGAATCATTACGTGGGCCGTAATGATTTTATGAAATAATAATATTGTAAATCTGGATGTTATTCTTATGTATGAACCCTTGGGATCAAAGCACTACCCACATTATATTATAGATAGGATATGATTAATGATGTTTTTTTTTTTTGTGCTTTAAACTATCAGTTGCCTCTTGTTATATAGCCTGGCTTAGTATTTAGTTTTTATTTTTGTTTTTATAATCAATGATGAATCACATATATCTATCTACTCATAATGTATAAATATTTTTGACGCTTCTTTTCTTATCCTTATTGTACCTACTTTGTTCTACAGATTGTGATTGTCTTACTATATGACAAATTTAGCATGTAAGTACTCTTTGTGTTGTATTTATTTTAATGAAATGATTAATTTTTATGTTATATGTTAACCGCATGGCCGCCGGACCTTGTCCGTGTCGTCAATACTAAAAGGTTTATTGACTGAAAATCAGCGCTGGGTATTCTCAGCATATGCTGAGCCATCCCCTTTTTCAGCACAGGGCACATAGGGACTTTTTTGTGTTTTTATTGTATTGTTATTTCATGTAATTGTTGTTCCTATGTCTGTGCTGAATTAAATGTTTTTATCTATCTATCTATCTATTAAATATCCAGTATTATAGATATTATAATATATTTTTTCCATCGTTCAAGAATTCGGTAGAATTATACGAAAGCATATCTTTATCGTTTCGGTTACATGGACTTCTATTTTTTACTCTGACATTATCAGCCCAAGAAGTTTTTTATTCTTAATGTTTGTAATTATACAATTATTAATTTATTAATTATTGTATATAAATGTGAATACTGGTGGGCTATTCCCACAGCGCAATCTAGCGCCAAAGTGAGCTAAGCATAGCTTGTATCATGAGAACCAGACAACTGATATAATACGTATATACTTTTTGTACATACATACACATAATGCATATCTATATCATACCACAAAAAACTGGATGACAAAATGTTTCTCTTGGGGGGAATTGAACCCACGACCTACAGCGCAGAAGGCAAGGTTACTACCAAATGAGCTGTGAGGCCAGTCACATCTCATCATTAATTACTTTATAAGTTAATAACTTTTACTTTCTGTTGATAATGTTTAAGTGTATTAATGTTTAGGTAGCTATTAGTTGCGTAACAAAATTAGGGGCCATGTTCTTATCGTGTGGTTTTAGTGACTCGTTTGGGGCGGCGTATATTATGGACCATTTAATTAAAGGTCTACCATAAATCAAGGAAAGATGGGACTCGCCAACCTGCCAAGGGTATAGACACACAATAGAGGTCAAGTTGAAAATGTAAGTTGAATATTTTCGATATAACTTTTGTTATCTATAATATCTGTGAACTATGAATAATTTCATCTAGATTTATTAGTATTTCAGATAGACTGGCCTCATAGCTCAGTTGGTAGTAACCGTGGCTTCTGCGCTGTAGGTCGTGGTTCTATTTCCACCCAGGACAAACATTTGTGTGACGAACATAGGTGTTTGTTCTGTGTTTGGGTGTTGATATGTATTTACCAAAAAAGTACTATTTTGCTTTGGGGCAAGAGGGCGCTGTGTGAAATGTCCACCAATATTTATTTATTTATTATAACTATAAAATATTAAAACGGAATTGTCTGGAATATAATTAAATTTATTTGCAGGCCGTTTCCTAGATCATCCTATGATCCTATGCTAAATAAAGCATACACGAAATATCAGTTATCAGTTAAGCCAGGTTCCATTCCGACATGTGCTGTATTTTATTTACGCAAGCAATATTTTTAAAATATTTTTCTCGACACCTTAATTTTGTTAATTCATTAATTAGCCTACATCACAGCTGTGATTAATACGTAAGTTACTGGCAACGCATAAAACTGGCATTAATTTTTATTCTTTATGTGATACTGTTACGGAATGAGCCGACGGCCTACCTGGTGTTAAGTGGTATCCTCTGTCCATAACAACCGATGCCAGTTGGGTCCTCACCTAACAGGTACCACAAGACCCAAGTCGCATCGTATGCGCCCGTAACTCTGAGACGTGTAGGTGGAATGTCTCATGTGCCTGTGATTTCACCGGCAACCACACCTTTCAAACCGGAAAACAGTAACGCAAATGCGTTACTGCTTAGCGACAGAAGTGACATTCTACAGAATGTACAGTTTTTCAACTCGTTACTCATCTATTCCTTTGCCTCATGCGAAATACAAAACAGGTCAAATCGATGGCCGTCCACTAATTTTAGATTCAGCCTACTCATTTCCGGATGACGATTAACGACGCATGAAAGCTTTGTCGAACAAAATGACCGCCAAGGCCAGTTAATTTCTTAATTTCTTAAATTGTAGTATGTAGAACAAATTTGTACATTTTAATGAAAATCCGAAACTGATTTGGGAAGGATAGTTATTTTGTATTTTTGTATGTTTGGAATGAAACGAAAAGGCCCTCTGGCATTAAGTGGCTTCTTCTATACAGCAATAAGGCTCGGGCCCTTCTAACTAAGTGGGAAATCTTAAGTCACATCACGTTGCGTCCTAAGCTCCTGATTTACGATAGGTATACAATCGTTGACATGATCGCCCGTCGCCGCAGTTGCCGGCTTACGCGCGACTAACTGAACCTGTTCTTATACTTAGTATACCCCAAGTTTTCCTTCTAATTACAAAGCGTTCAACATTCACTTAATCACAGACGGTAAAACTTGTGCGAAATTCGTAAGGGGAAGTACTGCGACCATACTTATTTTTGCCGCTACGCAGTAACGTATACGCACTACTGTTCCGGTTTGAAAGGCGGGAATGAATGAACGAATGAATGAATGAATATAGAATGAAGGAATAATGGAATGACCGAATGAATAAATGAATGAAGGAATGAAGAATGAATATATTTATTTGCCGGAATACGGGTAACATTAGTTGTTTTAAAAAAAAAAAGTCTCACTGTATTCCGCAAATTACAGGCACGTGAGACACTCCAACTTTTCACTTCTGCCACGTCTCAAAGACGGCGTAATACAATGCGCGGTCTTCCCTACTAGGGGACAACATCAAGAAGAGTTGTTTTTGTTGTGGGAGGATGTTACGCTTAACATCTGGTGGGCTATCTTGCTTGTTCCGTAACTTACCCACGTTTAAAATATACCGTTAAAGGTAAGTCAAATATAAATTTATTCTCTCGTGACATCAGTCAGAAGTTACTAACTCAATTCATAATTTAGACTATTTGCAAAACAAGTAAACTTAAAGTAATTTGTTCATCACAGAGTTCCTGAACAAACGCTCTAAATACAATTTTCCAAGACTAACTCTACTTGGAATTTGTGCTGAGCACATAATCTAATTACTTACCTATTTATACGTTGTTCACGGAATAGATCCAAAGGTATGATATGAAAGCTTTATATGAAGATAATTTATTCCCACAACACGTGGTAGTAATTACATAGATCTATACAAATAAATAAAATTGGAGTGTCTGTTTGTAATATTAAAATAACCTCTTTTTACTAAGTGCATATGGATACACGGTACATATACCAAAATATTTTTTTTACAATTTTTGTCTGTCTGTCTGTTTGTTCCGGTTGAAATGGCTGGACCGATTTTGACGGGAATTTCACTGGCAGATAGCTGATGTAACAAGGAAAAACTTAAGCTACTTTTCCGAGGGGTAAACAGGGGTGCGTGATAAAACCGAATTCCACGCGGACGAAGTCGCGGGCAACAGCTAGTACATACATATAATACATATCAACACCCAGACATAGAACAAACATCTATATACGTCACATAAATGTTTGTCCTGGGTGGGAATCGACCCCACGACCAGGAGGCAGAGTTACTACCGAATGAGCTGTGTGTGAGGCTTGTCAAGTATAAGGCTTAAAATGAAAAACGTCCTACTTACATATATTTTTCTAGCGAAAATCTCATCAATGTTCTTCAGGATTTTAACCAGTGAACCATTCAAGTTGAATCACTGGGTATGTATACCACTGAGCCATCTCGCTGTTAGTACCGCCCTTATGTAAGATGAAAAAACCTCATTCTATTTAGGGACGAAATTCGGCGCACATGTACGCACTCGAGATAGGTAATTAATCCTCTTTACGTAGGTTGAATAAAGCTTTCGTACATTCGCAGTTTGTCGGATCATCCGACCAGCTAATCTCCTACAAAGTAAATGTACCAGTTTCATAATTAGATTTGCTGGTATATGGTTGATTATGCTAATTTATAATAATAATAATAACTGAGAGCATGTGGCCTAGTGGTACTGATCCCGAGTTTCAATCCGAAGGTCACTGGTTCAAACCCCGACGTGCACATATGAGTTTTTCTCTTGAAAGATTTATGTGCAATACTACGTTCTCAAAACGGTGAAGGAAAACATCGTGAGGAAACTGACATGGCTACCGTCGAGTTATAAAAAGAGCAGGAAAGTAATTAATTATTCCGGAGGTTTTATATTTTATGAGCATTAGTGAGGGCTATATTTATTCAAAACAAACCTTAAGTAAAGAGTGATTTGCGTGCGTACGGCTAATTTAACTAAGTAACATTGATTAAATATATTTTACGTAAGGTTTTGTTCCAACGAGTAATTAAATGGTTGGCCAAGGGGAGCAACAATTATAAAATAACACTCCTCGTTTTACTTCAATTAAAACTCATTCAACGCTTTTTATCAGCAATCTTCTCCCTGATAATTAATAAAGGGAAATTATTCAAACGTCACGGAAAATGTACTCCTATGAATAGAAGGGTAACACACATAATCTAAATTGTGAATGCTCAGTCATGTCATTTTGGAACGTTCAGTTCCTTCGTTATTGGTTCAATATTTTCTCCTTGTTACAGGTGGAACTTTTGATTTTGATTTATTGAACTTTTTATTTTGATTTATTTGGGAAACACTAAAAACATGATGTTTTATTAGACATACGAATAGCCAGTACTGAAGTATCTGTGTATGTTTGACAGGCCTCACAACTCAGTTTGTAATATCTCTGCCTTCTGAGCTGTAGGTCGTGGGTTCGATTCCCACCCAGAACAAACATTTGTGTGACGATTATAAATGTTTGTTCTGTCTTTTGTCTGTTAATATTAATTATGTTTATATTTACAAGAAGTATATATGTATTCTATCAGTTCTATCTGGAACGCATAGTAGCTATGCTTAATTTGGGGCTAGAAGGCGATGTCTCAAATGTCTAACATATTTATTATTTTATTATTATAATTTATGTTTGAGTGTAATGTGCTATCTATTCAACCTATTTATGTATCTATAGGAAAACTTGGAGGAGTCTTCAGTCATTAACCCAAGTTGTTTCAAAATAAATCAAAGACAAACCACATATACACAACCATTACAAAATCAGGGCTTAAATAGAAAGAATTGAGTACCTACATTTCTAAAATCAAATCAAGATTATATAAAAAAGTGTATAATGTATTTCGCATAATTATTTATACAGAAAGGTTCAATGTCGTTGAAGTTTATCAAAATTTGAATTATAAAGTGTTTGTTACGAAATACGAAATGGTTACAAGGATCGTGCTCGCGAAAAAAAAGGAATCCCTCCATTAGGGGTTTCTCGTCTGTTCTTCCCCATGGAGGGTCGGATAGGGTTTGAACAGGCGTCAAACTTATCGATAAATACGCGTGACCTTATGTTTTGAATATTGACATTTCCAAGCCATTTCTTTATGAATTCTATGGAAATAAAGTTTTTGACTTTGACTTTGACTTTGAAATAAATTAACTAATGGGTATGATCGACATACGTTCTTGCATCGAGGCTCTATCGACACTGCTCTAAGTTCTTAAGTGAAATTTGTAAAGCACATCTGTAATAAAACATTTTTACACAATTACAATACCGGAAACCCCCATCGGAAACCATTAGATTTTTTTAATTCATTTAGTTAATTAATCTTTATTCATTTATTTAATCCATTCAAGCAATTTGGTTTAGTAATAAATCTTGAGCGGAGCCGTCTGATCGTTCTACACAGATAAGATTAGTCCCGGGTGATGCAAGGCTAATAACAATCATCACTTGGATGAGTGACTATTCCATGAAAATTGTTGTTTTTCATGAACATGAAGCATTTCGATAGTATGTTTCTCTATTTTATCTATTCTATTCGAGTCACTGGTTCTCTCGAACCAGTCTGGTGAAAGAATTTTAAGTGCGCCTCAAAGAGGCTCCTTTCGTGCACTTGACACATGCCAAATTTTTGGTTCTAGGACATGTCGGTTTCCTCTCGATTTCCTTCACCGTTTTGAGAACGAGGTATTACGCACATAAATCTTTCAAGCGATAACCTCATAGGTGCACGTCAGGACTTGAACCGGCGACCTCCGGATTGAAACTCGGGGTCAGTATCACTAGACCACGCTCTCACATTCTCTAATTAGTACACACACGAGTTCCGAGTTTACGCTTCAATTGCGATTAAAAAGGTACACAAAAATACGTATTCATCGAAGTGGATTGTATCAAAAGAGATACTGAGTCACCGTTAATAATTTATTAATTTTAATCAAGCAAAACAGTATTATTAATATACATGCAGGATCCATACAAGTATATATCTTTAAAATATATACTATATATAAACACGTATAATTTCTTATGTATATCAAAATCACAGTATGACACAATTACGCCAACTCTTTGAGAACTTGTGTGTGTTCTAAAATATTAGATTTTTTGTGTGCGGCTCGCCTGAAAAACATTAATTACCTACTTGGCGTGACACGCGGACGTGTTTCAGTGCGGTATTTTTAGTTCCATGTTTCAAGAAGAATTTATGTGAAAAGCATTATTTTTGTTTATAAGCTCTGCTTTGAATATAGTACGTAATATTAAGTAAAAGGGTATTGCTCATAATTTTGCTCGTCCTTTGTAAAGAGCATATCCCTTAGCATTATTATCATAATTAACTAAGTGACGAACTAAAGGTCAAACTCATTTTGTCTCATGAAGCTATCTTTCTTAGGAAACTATAATAAAGTTGAAGTTAAAATTTGCACTTATCTCCCTCCCGAATAAGTGTGGTTAGAATTTGGTCACTAAATTTACGCCAGAAAATCCAGATTCTTAAAGTTACATCCGAAACAGAACGAAGAATCTAAGGGTTTAACGAACTCTATTAACTTTCGGATAATTATATTGAAACTCTGTTAGGTTGCCTAGATTTTCTGAATTTCTCATAAATATTCTGAATAAAAAAAGAAATTCTCATTATGTCACGTAGTATCATTATGATTTTACAAAATATAAAATAAATACGTGACTATAACATTTAAAAAAAACCTTCTGTGGGCTACTTTATTAAAATGTATGTATGTCTATAGGAACTCTATCCATGCATACTAAAGCGCCGCGCACTGAAATCTCATTGGGAATGCGGGTTAATTCGCCTCGTATAGTTAGCGTAAGCACGTAATGCCTGACGTTGCAATTTAGCTCTAATTACCTATTAGGAACGTAACCCATGACTCGTCGGAATATTTAGTCCAAACCACATCAACATTAGGATTTACTAATGATATAAATTAAATTAAATTTAAGAGAAAATTTAAACTCACGCCACGTTCTTCCCGGGAAGTACTGCAACCATGCCCATTTCTATTCTTCTATTGACCTCATAGCTCAGTTGGTAGTAACACTGGCTTCAGCGCTGTAGGTCGTGGGTTCAATTCATACCAGGACAAACATTTGTTTGACGAACACAGATATTATTATATTTAACACAGGTATTCATTTGTATTATATGTATGAATTTACAAAAAAAAAGTATAAAAGTATTATATCAGTTGTCTGGTTCCCATGATACAAGCTATGCTTAACTTACTTTGGGGCTAGATGGCGCTGTGTAAAATGTGGACCATATATTAATATTATTATTATATTATTTCTATTCTTATTTTTCCCCATTGTTCCTTATCTTCAGTACATAAAGCCAACAGTGCCAAATATGGATTGAAACTATACTATACAATATTTATTAAAATTTCCCAATGGCCGTGTTTTCTAAATCCTTGGGATTTTTCGCTGTAAGTAGTAGCGGAGGTTTAATCAATCAATAGGGTTTAGGCGAGCCCCTTTTGTCGGGTACATGCGTCCAAGGTCTACAAATGTCGCACGAAGTAAATGAGGTAAAATAACAAAATAATACACTACCTTTTTGCTTTTTTTGATATGCATAATGTCTTCAGACAAATAAATTACAAGCTAGTTTTTTTTTCAAGATTATAAGGGATTATTACATTAATAACTAGGAGTTTTGCAATGAGAATAGCGGTCATATTTTGAGATTTTGAATGTTCAATATTTTACCCTCTTTTTTTGTTCTTCGTCTGATTATATCTCCGTTCTTTGTACAACAAAAGTTGGTGAAATGATACACAGAACTTGACCTTTAAGAGGTTGTAAGCATATTATACCAATAAATCTGTATATTTTCAGTTTTTGTTTATAATATATTTTTACAAGGATTTTTATTGTCTCTATATTGTGTTCAGGTAATCTGACAAGCAAAATTCCAAATATCCAGAATATATATCTCTGCGATCATATCGTTACGTTCCATAAGATAAAATTAATTGAGTTTGTAACTAGTTAAATGGCATAATTTATGAACGGTGTTTGCCGGTTTCACTGTTATATACTTTGATACAGAAATCAAGCAAAACCTACTATACTATACTACAAACATACTATTTAAGTAATACGTCTTTTGGGGTAGTGGATTTCAATAAACCATTTTAATCCAGAGTCAATCAGAATCAATTAGTAAAAATATTGTTCTCTGCAATTTATAACTACTCTCACGTCTTCTGAAAGTAATTAAGTTTTAAAAGGCTAAAAAGTTCCTAAAGTGACTATAACCTCAATATTTTCGAATATAACATTGAAATTAAAAACTTGTAGATAAAATGTTTTGGTTATTATTTACAAAAGTTACTCTCAATTGTTGTTATCATGTTACCAATAACCCTGTATCGATTAGTAGATAATATGTCGAAGGGAAAATGATTATTATTCAATTCAACGTTATCCATTCGATCAAACTTTCTACCCCTGCCACGGATAAAGTTAAGTTACATTGCAACAACTTTTTCAGGCTCAAAACGATTCTTGTGAAAATTGAATGTATTCCGAATATGAAATTCCCTTTGAGTTTCGATATCAGCATTCGATTTCAACAGTTTTTGTGAGTTATTTTTACGTTTTATTAGTTTTATTCGCATTTTGATCCGAGTATGCGTTTATTTCGAGAATTACTTCACTTATTACATGTTTTGTAGGTTCGTAAGTGTTTTCAACTACATAATTGTGAATTTGAATCATGTGGAAATAACGAATAAAATTATAAGTAAAATGCGTTAAGAAAATTTCGGCCGCCATCTTGTGGTCATCGTGTATGTAAGTAAAACTTCATCCCATAGTTCACATTAACTGGTTTAAAACTAGTTTAGGGGCGACTGGTAAATATTAACCTAAACTTACCAAACAAAAAAATTAAGCTAAGAGAAAATCTTAAAAACGTTTAAGATATAACATAGTTCCCGTGTTTATCTTGCGACTTAAATTAATTATTAAACTGAATTATAAACAACTTAAATGATAGAGAGCCTAAAATATATAAATGGACATCACACAGCCTACTTTCCTCTCCCTGCTTTTTGAACTCCTACCCTCTACTCTAGCCCCTACTCTACAAATATAAGCAAACACTTAATTAACGCGTAAAACGGTATGAACCACCACTTATCCTTAATATTTACGATACAAACTCTCAAGGAGGGCGAAGTTCATGCGATCAATGTTTAAATTTTAGGAAAGGAATAATTAGGTCATCGTGTCACGGACCATGCGTATGACGTCATACTTGGAGAACTCAATTTTCAATTGTCAGACATGGGAACCCTTGTAGTCATATAAAATTCACTATATAATTTAATATAATATTGGCGGACAATTCACACAGCGCCATCTAGCCCCAAACTAAGTATAGCTTGTACTATGGGAACCAGACAACTGATAGAATACATATATACTTTTTTCTTTGTCAATACATACACATAATACATATTAACACCCAGACACAGAACAAACATCCATATTCGTCACACAAATGTTTGCGCTATGTTTGTTACTACTACTACTACCAGAAGGCAAAGTTACTTTCAAATATACTGTCAGGCCAGTCAAACGTAATATTGCGCACATAAATAAAATGATACTTAATAAATAAAATATAGTTCAGTTCAGTTAAGTTACGTATTTATTCCTTTTTGATACTAATGTTCACTCGGATACGTCACTAACAATATCGTAATTTTCGTAGATTTATAAAAATCACACAATAGTAGGTACATATATAGCAAAACATCCTTGTTTCCAAATAACTAATAAAAAATAAAAATTATCAGTTGAAATAATTCATTGGTGCGCGTTTGGATTTGAATCAGCGACCTCCGGATTTAAACTCGGGGTCTTTACCACTGGGCCTCTAAGGATTCTACTGTCTATAGAGGAAATAAACGTGCTCATAACTAGTAGTGAATTAACGCTCTCAGCTTCTAAAAGGCACGAGCTGCCTTGATAATTATTATATATCATGTACTATTATTATAGGCGCAAGAACGTTATTCGTTACTGTAGCGGCGCCGGCGTTAGGGCGCGTTGTTTGACAGGGCGCTCGTTGCGAATAGCCTTATTTCATTCATGTCACGTGCGCTCCCACAGACCGACAAGCCACCGTGGATCGTGAATGAATTCTGACGGAACGCAGTCGCTATAATAATGAATGAATTGCGGGACATTAGTAAACTAAACTGCCTAAACTAGACTGGCCTCATAGCTCATTTGGTAGTAACCTTGCCTTCTGCGCTGTAGGTCGTGGGCTCGATTTCCACCCAGGACAAATATTTCTGTGACGAACATAGGTGTTTTTTATGTGTTTGGGTGTTAATATGCATTATATGTATGTATTTACAAGAAAAGTATTTAAGTATTATATCAATTGTCTAGTTCCCATGATACAAGCAAATTTATCTTTGGGGCTAGATGGCGCTGTTTGAAATATCCACCAATATTATTATTATTCTTATTTAGATATCATAAAGACACATTTATATTATAACTACACATACAATTTTTGTGCATTTCACAAGTCCAAAGAGCGAATCTTCCACATTTTATACAAATATCGGTCATATCGAGTTGAAATCTGTTATCGCTTGAAAAATTGATGTGCGCTATACCACGTTTGCATAATGGCAAAGAAGACATTGCGAGGAAACCGGCTCGTCCTAGAACCTACATCTATTAATCCGTGATAGATTTAAACCCCATTCATTCTCGCTTGTTGAGAATAAGCCTGCATCTCTGCGGTGAAAAATATCTTTTTTTTTTTTGTACGGTGTTTAGAAATGATGATCATGGAACCCTCTATTTATTTAGTGCCCCATCAGTTACCTATTTACTTTAGAACTATCTATGAAACATAGGCAGGAGATGCAATGGGAATACTAAAGTCACAATATATAAGAAAGAAAATGATAATTCCTCTATTTTAGACAGAAACCATAGCATGTAATCACGTCCGCTTAGCGCAAAAACTTTCAGTGCAAATGTAGTTTTTCCTTATTCGCGATGTTACATAAAAAGCTGTATAAAACCACGGAGTCTTTATATGAATTCGTGTTAGTCGACATTTAGTCGGAACATGTCTTAAGTGAGGCTGTCGACCGGAAGTTCCGGTTGTTTTTATGATTGTTATTGTAAGTTGCAACGGTATTTACAAGCTAAATTTTATGTGCCCATGCCCAAAAAACAAGTGACATAAAATTAAGGCTAAGATACGACCTAGAATTAATCTATGATTCTACGAAGCACGAAATTATTATTAAGCAAATGCTACCTAGTGACGTGTGTTTCGAAACTTTGCTAATATTAAGCTCAAATGAGTTTGCTGACATATTTAACGTTGGTTGATTATTTAATATGCTACCTAAGGATAGGGGCGAAAGGGGTAAGGGGGATAAATGCTCATATATATGTGAGTATCAATGTGTTGGCTAATAATGAGCATGCTAGTATCAATCATTCCGTCGGTTGCAGGTGTGTATGTGCGACTTTGCACCCTAATGGCTCGCTGGGGAGATTACCTACTACCAGACTACCATTATTTCTAACTGTTTATAACGAATACTTTGTTTTTTTTTCAGTTCTGTATGGCTATCCATGTTTCTTGCTACACTGGCATAGAGCCTGGTAATGCGGTATTAAATGTTTGGTGTGAAGTGACTATGTGCATGTCTATCGAGACTTTTAAGCCATTTCCACAGACAGGTCGACCCTTAAGCAGCCACTTTTTACCCTGTGAGTTCGTGATAATTTAGACGTGATAAGTGGTGAGCTTATCGCTGTTATTCTACAAACTTAACTCTTAGTGGTGTTGTTATATTTTATTATTATTTTTTGTTTGTTTATTGACTATATATTATTATAATGTAAAGAAATATGGATCTGGTGTCTGAATTAAAGATATATTATATTCTTAACAAATGTTTCACTGTAATTACCAACAATGCATGGAAAGCTTTATTCTTTGTGTTACTTATCTGCATAAAATATGTTTATATTATTATAATTACTTGCATGAGTATGATTACCTCTTTGGCGTGTTGTCTAAGCTTTTAATGTATATTATGGCTCATTAAAAATATACTGAAGCTTAAGTCTTGAAACAATACTGAACAAATAAAAGTTATATAAAATCTGAAAACTAACTTTCTGGGTGATATCTGTTTGAATATTATGAATTGGTGTTAAAATTTTGGAAAATAAAATGGTTTATTTGTAAACGAACATTATTAAAATGGTTTTGAAATGGCCAATTACTTTCCCTCGCGGCCTGCGCGTGGCCAGCATTATAACGACGATCTCCACAGATTAAAGTAAAAGTTAGTAAATATCCATGGTACGGAACATCGAAACAACTTAGTATTTATCTTACATCTACTACTTTTACTTTCATTTATTTATTCGCACATAACACGTTATAATTAAAAAATAATACATAATAAAACATTTGAAAATCTGATTTATACCGTAAGCATATGTGCGTATAACTAAAATAAACACTAACTAAATATAACTACTAATACTTGTATCACTAGTTCTCTCGAACCAGTGTGGTGAAAAGATTAGAGTGTGCTTCAAAAAGGCCCCTTTTGTGCACTGGATTCATCTCTGATTTTTAGTTCTAGGATATGCTAGTTCAAGATGTATCCTTCTGCTTATTCCTTCACACGTATAAAAACTTGTTATCGAGTTCATAGGAGTAATTTTTTTATTAATACATTTTTATAAACTCATTGGCGACATCTGAATGTAAAACTCTCGGATTTATACCACTAGGCCATCACACTCTCGACATTCATATACCTTTATGTGAGCAAATTTTTATAATTTTATCTATATCAGTGTGTCGCTTAGAAAATTTGAATCATCTTGATTGCTACACCATTGACATTTTCCCTACCTCCATAATCAGATTTTCAATATCATCTGGAGGCTGCCAGCTTACTCTCTAGCTTCCCTTTGCGAACATTTTCGAATGTAAGTCAATAAACCAAGTCAAAGAATACCTGTAAGTATGTCACTGCTCAATTCAATCATATCTCAACTCAATAATTCATGTGCACTCAGTAAAAATGACTTCTCCTGAATTCAGGAATTCGTGGTAACAGGTACTTCGCCTTTACGTCAACAGTGGGGCTACACACGCAACCAACTTTTAATTGCATTATTTCAACCAACCGGAAGCGGAAATTTTATAGATTTAAGTGCTCACTTGCACGTACTACTGGAAACGGAAAAACGTGTCTGAATAACTTTTTGTTGTGAATAGTTTCATGGTAATAAAATGTTTTTGTTCTTGTGTGCAAACACTGTTTAAATTTAATTTACGATTACTTGGTTCTGAAAATATTTGAAAAACAAAACAGATTTGTATTTATTTTAACTAAGCTAAACGAGTAATCGTCTGTCAGATTTCCAGATTTCTATCAAAAGTATATTCCTGAGCTCATGAAAAAATGATAGTATCGAAAATAAAATATTTTTACTTTTTTATTAGAAAAAAAAATGCTTATACAATATTTCAGTAAACTCAAATTTAAACTGTCTTCACATCAACAAAGTCACGAAACATTCGTGCACTACTCCAAAGCAACAAGGTGAGGCCTTCAATAATTGCGCAGCAATTATTCGCTGCCGCATGCAAATGCGTCGTTGTGAAAATGCCGTAATGGCGTATAAAAATAAAAAAAGGTGCGTTTCCTTAAACTCAAAAATTAAACTACTTACTACTTTATCTTGAACTCCTTAAGAAGAGCGACATCATAATTTCTCTAAAAAACACTTTTTGTTAACATTCGATTTTGCGTACCGTAGGCTGTATGAAAATCGATTTTAGGTGTAAAATAAAAAAAGGATTAGCATGGCCTCACAGCTCAGTTGGTAGTAATTCTGCCTTCTGCACTGGAGGTCGTGGGTTCGATTCCCACCCAGGACAAGCATTTGTGTGACAACATAGATATTTGTTCTGTGTCTGGGTGTTAATGTGTATTTACAAAAAGTTTATAAGTATTATATCAGTTGTCTGGTTCCCATGATTTAAGCTATGCTTAGTTTACTTTGGGGCTAGATGGCCCTGTATGAAATGGCCACCAATATTATTATTATCATCATTATACATTAGTCCACTGCTGAACATAGGCCTAAATGCCACTGAGCTCGGTTTTCGGCTCTTCACACAACCGCAATTCGGCCAGGGGGTGCCTCACCCTACGTTTGCTTACTCGCGGTCTCATTCAAGACTCGTCTAATTAGCAAGGAAACTCTAACTAGTATAACATGTTACGGTGAAATTTTGCGCCATTCGCTACTGTTACCTGCCATCTGTCATCACGAATGTGACATAGTAATGTCACTAAACTACGAAGTTTTAATGTGTTTTGTTTGCAAGTCCATCCGGAGCCTTTTACGATGACATGAATGCTAGTACGCTAACAGATACAATTCACACTGGGTGTAAATTTTCAATTTAGTCATACCACAAAGAGAGATTCTAGTTATTTTTTTTTATTTCTGACATTATTTTGGACATATTTTATGATTTTTATATAATACATACTACAAATTAAACAAAAATATATATAATTTTACAAATTTGCCCATTGTGCTTCACATTTAATTGTTAGTTCTTGTAACATTGTTTATGTTTATCATGTGGTGTACAATAAAGAGTTTTCTATCTATCTATCCACAAAATCAAGTGAGCAATAAAAGTTATTGATAAATATGGTGGACCTTATTCCCAAACGTTTTTTGGCGATAGATTACCTAATTTATATTTTGTCTATATATTACATGACAGGAGATTTAGAATTAATTAACGAAGACACAAATGGGTTAATCCTCGTTAATTCAATCTAATTAATTTAACCTGAAACATTTCACAGTTTTATTGAGGTAACCTTTTTAGTTTTATTGATTCACTCTATATTTATACATCTCCAGCTTAACAAATAATAATTTATTATATTTTGGATTAAGTTACTCAAAAACATTTGCAAAAATTACATACTTAGTGACAATAGTATACTTTTTTAAATAAATGGAATGCACAGTTCATTTATTTTATCAAAGCATGTGAATAAAATTGATGAATTCAACATTTGTGATTTAGTTTCGTTTCATTTAGTAAAATATTTTTGTACGCAACAGAGAATAAGCCACCGTGAAGGTTGTAGCACAGTAATCAGCAGTCAACTAAAACAGGCCAGTACTAAAACTAACCACTTTGTTTTAGAAATTTTCTCATTACCGTTATCCTTGCGACGAGGGAGTTGCAAAGTTTTCAACTCATTTAGCCCGACCCAAGTACAATGTACGAATAACATTCAGAATGTATAACAAATACCGGGACTCTATAATAAATATACAATCGTTAAAAACCACATTAAGGTTTCAGGATCAGCAACAATTTCACTACACAAAAATGCATGCAACGATTTCAATATTCAAAAATGCATATGATATATTTTTAATCTAGAAAAAGTGCCAAGGTAAACTACATTGTATTTTCCGCGGAGATCACTAGATTTTAGATAACATTTTATCCATGTGACTTAATTATTTATCGGTCAGTTAATAAAAAAATGGCAAGTAATTATAATTAAGTCTTAATAAATAAAATTTAATAATAAATAAAAAACAATGTTCAGAATAGAAAACCTCTCCTCTTAACCAATGTAATGTATTTTGTTCTTTACAGTCTCGACAAAAAGTGGAGCAAACAGTCTTGCTTATTAAGTAATTTCAAAATAAACACTAACTTGAGTAATAATAATAATAATAATGATCTTTTTATTTCTCGTAAAAAGTAGGTTCATCTTAAAACTAGATACAATACCTAATGTCAGTACCTACGAGTACCAATGAGTATAGGTAAACTGTTTCATAGATCATTGCACATATACAGAGATGATAGTGGCAGGAGAAAATAATGAATGGTTTGTGAGAAATTATCCCATTTTGTGGAAGTGCTCAAACTCTTTCTAAGATCAAAGTCGTCGCAACTGAAATCGTCTAAGTCTTGAAAGCTTTGAAAGTGTTTCCTCAGTTAAGTTCAAAGTGTGGCGGGTACTCTAAAACAGGGACGTTATTTCACTTGCTCGCTGCATACAGTTCCCGGAATTGAGTAAGATAGATGAAAAAAGGTAGAAGAATGTACGATGCTGCATATGTTAATGGTGGCAGAAAATCTGGCGAGAATACTAAACGACTGAACTAACCCTTTGAATAAATCGATGAGTGTATGACTTATGGACACTTGAACTGGAAAAACGAAAATATGAACACAGCATCAAGAAACATTAATATAAAAACTTAAGAAAACTTCCGCAATTTTTACTTTTTATGTCCGAGATTTATGAGTTGTTAATAGAAATAAATTTAGTCAAGTGATAGGTGAAAGTGTATTCAGGGTTCCAACACCTTTAAGTTTAGGAGAAAACTAACCATCCAATTCAAATGAAATTATCACAGACGAATTACGGTAGGTACCAAACAAGTAATGCAAGTTTTTTTTTTTATCTAGGAATGTTCTTTTCGATATAATGTAATGTGATAATTCTTTCTTTCGTATGACTCGATTTCTAACTGCAAGTATGATTAAAATTTATCTTTTCAGTTTTGCGCTTATATTATCTAAGTCATGTCATCTGATCTCACGATTGGTTAGCCAATGTTCGTGCTACGAGTATGATACTCGTTAGGAAGTAGACGGAGGCTGCACAATTTACAGAGTTTGGCAGCAGAATTATAAAGGAAGCTGATAGCAACATGGCAAAGAGAAAATTCCCCATTTCGGAACTAATTCTAACGATATTGTCCTTTACCGGAAGATTAAACTCATCAAAATTTGAACCCACCACGATTAATGATCGAAAGAAGATCGAACTAATACACAGCATTAATTTAAGGCCGTTTCTCTGGTTTCATTTTACCTGTTCGGAACCCTAAAAAGTTGATACAACTCAGGTCAGGCCCCGGCGGGTTTGCTCGAGCGTTACGTTTGCGCTCGCTTTACGCTTCACCTTATTGAATTATGTTCCGGATATTGAATTATACTCGTGGTACCGGTGTTTTATAGGTATTTGGGGAAAATTTCCTTAATTTTCCATAAATTCGTTTGGTTGAAAAACTAATACCATACAAGAGTTTTTCTCTAGTTGACATTATCATTATATTTATTGTTTTAGATATGTTTAGGAATTAATTATGTTAATTTATTATTGTATATAAATAAATAAATATTGTATACCGACACTATATGGTAAGCAAAAACAGTAAGTCATATAGTGCAACTTTGGTAACCAAAAGCTGGAATATATGACAATTGTAACACCTCTTTTGTTACTATGTTTCGCAATAAACGATATTGATTGATAGAAGATTTTAAAGGCAGAACAGGCAATTTTATCCAATATCAATATAACAGCCTTTTTTTAACTTATCGTTTGTAACTTGTGAAAGATTTCTATCATTTATATTCTATTCTCTAAAAACTTAATCCTACTTTTAAATATTTACACCCGACAGCCACAACGCATTTTCCGCATTAGACTTGCACATTACCTGCGGCGTGCAGTAAAACTTTCCGCATACATTTTCAGCCAGTTACAAAGTTATAAGTACTTGATGTTTGAATTATGTTTGAATAGACTTGATTTCGTTGAAGCAAATTGGTCGTGATAATCCGAAAATTGTCTGTCGGCTGAGACATGACATTCACGCTTCGTTAACGGTCATTTATCAAGTCTGAAGAGTTACCAGTACTTATATATATATTAATTTCGTGGGTTTATTTAGTATTGGTGGTTCTTATATATAAATAAATAAATAAATATTGGTGGACATGTCACACAGCGCCATTTAGCCCAAAAGTAAGCTAAGCATAGCTTGTATCATGGGAACCAGACAACTGATATAATACTAATATACTTTTTTTGTATATACATATAAACACCCAGACATAGAACAAACACTTATGTTCGTCACACAAATGTTTGTCCTGTGTGGGAATCGAACCAACGACCTACTGAGCTATAAGGCCAGTCAAAAGATATAAGACATTAAAATTTTTTTCCTTATATTTCTTAAATATCTTATGCAATGAGTATAATAAGTTGTCAATAATCCCTATTCCAAAGATAAAGCAAAATATGACACAGAGGGATTTAAATCTACAAACATCGATTGCCTTTTCAGCTCTGTGGTTTTTATCTGACATTCAACAGCAATTATCTTGTTCTTGTCAGTGGCAAAAGTATTAGAAGTTCGTATTAGGTAATCAAGAACTTAAACAGAAATTCGGTATGAAAGAAGATCTTTTATCGTCTGTCGTAGACATAGTAGTATAAAAGCATCATGTTCATTTGAGTTCTGTAGTTTCCCGTCACATTATTCACAAAGTGAACCTATCTCAATCCAATTATCTCTCAGCAGCATTTTCTCAAAAAAAAAAAAAACTCGTTTGCCACAGACCTTGATCTCACTGCTAAGTTCTTTGAACTTCTGAGTGAATTTATTAAGTTCGTTATTCTATTGGGTATTTCTTTAAATGTTTCGTTGATAGGTTATAGTTTTAATATAATTCTGCTACATTATGATTTATAAGCTAACCTCATAGCTCAGTTGGTAGTAACCTTGCCTTCTGCGCTTTAGGTCGTGGGTTCGATTCCCACTCAGGACAAACATTTGTGTGACGATCATAGATGTTTGTTCTGTGTCTGGGTGTCAATAAGTATAATATGTATGTATTTACAAAAAAAAGTATTTATGTATTATATCAGTTGTCTGATTCCCATGGCACAAGCTATGCTTAGTTTACTTTGGGGCTAGATGGCGGTGTGTGAAATGTCCATCAATTTCTACTATATTTTAATTCAGACTTCATAATTTTTTTAATCGTACAGATCAAAATTAAAAACCTTTCATTAGCCTGAATATTTAAAATGACATCGAAAAAATCTAAGCTATGCATATTCGTATTAACGAAGGAACAATCAAATTCTTAATGCCAAACACATTCTGATAACCATTGTTTCCATTTCAATGAACATGTCAAAAGAGAACAAACATGGGTCTATTTTCGACTAGCGAACAAACCGTATGAATAATTAGCATCACAAAACTGCCCACTGAGTATATTCCCCGGGGCCAAATGTGACCAAGAAATTATTCTTTTGCATTAGCTAGCAGTTTCGCTTAGTTAGTCCCCGGAAACTTTTCGAATTTATTCCCGAAAGTTGGTCTTCCCATCTGGGCTGTTGGAAGCTACTTTTGGTTTGAAAATTTCAAGTTGGTTGATTGTCTGGTACGAATGAAACCGGCTGGCATGAACGATCAGGTACTAAGAATAATTTTTGAATGTATTTGAACAAAGCATTGGTATTCAACTTTTAAAATAAATTCTCTTTTTATGTTTTATTCTCCTTCCTTAAAGAACTGCTCAATAACGTATTCACACATCAGAAATAAAGTATACTATATATATTCCGCTTGTATATTTACAGTATAATTGTACCTTTATGAAAACTCATAATTTCTCCATGCAATTATTTTTCTTTTTGTAATAAACTAAGTGAACCTAGGAGACGTTGTTCTGCTATAGGTTGGCAATGTTTAGCAAAAACCTTCTCTACGAGGTAACATTTAGATGTGCCCATTTCCATTGTGATCAGACAATTTCTGTATTTAACACTCCATACATCGCTTCAACATATGACACATTATATATAGATAGATTTTAATCCACCGCCAAGCAGTGATGCACTCGTATTGCTGTGTTTCAGTGGAAGGGAGTGGGTGCCGGTGTAATTGCAAACGCATGAAATGTAACATCCCCGTCTCGAGCTGATGGAAGCAACGCAATGTAACTTAGATCATCTCGTACTTTTGTGGAGAGGAATTGAGTCGTATTGTTGTTGTCTATGGGCGGCGGTTACCACTTAACATCACGTGGGCCGTCAGTTCGTTCCACCACCTCAATCACATAAAAAAAGATGGATAGATTAAAAAAATTAGCTCTAACAAGTTATAAAGTGTATTCAATTACATTTGTCAAAGTGTAGTAATTGCGCGAAACATATGATTACGGTCGCTGGCTTATGGCCAAGGGGCATTGTGCCAATGTTCTGCGAACCTGTTGATTTAACTAACATTGTTATTCGCGAATAACAATGTTATTTCTCTATACGCAGGTAAGAATCAATTCCAAGAATCAGGTTAAACGGGCCGTCGCTCTAATAATATTTTGATAAAATCTTCGGAGCTTGTTGCTTTGAAATTTTTCCTTCCCGTTTAAAGGCCTAGTACCTTAGTAGGCCTTTTATTGATGGGATATTTACACGTGATCAATTTTTATAACAAATATTTTTTTCTGCGAATTGCCAATTTAGTGGTATGATATTTAAACGGGTTTTCGATCTAACATCATTATACTGCGTAGACAAGACACATCTGCGTGAGAAATAATTATATAAACTTTTTACTACTTTTCTAAACTAACATAACAACATTACAATCCCTATATTTCTTTATTTATTTCTATTTAACTTCTAGCAGATAAGCGGAATGGTCACCGTCGCTAATGGAAATCTATCTGCAAGTGAGGCACTGCACTACAGATGCGCTACCGGCCCTTTATATTGAGAAAAACCCACTATTTGAACCACCCCATGAAAAGCTCCAGGAGAATACCGCAGGTAGAAGTTAATTCTAAGACTTATAAATGCGCGGAAGAAAAGATCCCGAGAATAGTAGTTATAGAGAACCAGCCATACAGATTGTGAGGAAGAAATCTGAATCATCAAGCTTTATTTTCGCCATACTTGAACACCTATAAAGTTTATAGAAACGAAAGCTTCTCCAGTATACAGGTACAACCGGTAAACAAAAAACTTATCTAAGACTTACCTGAACATGGTACGGTGCCACCTTCTCCTCGCCTTTGATCTCCACGTTGATATGTAACCGGATAGCCCCAGACACGGCTGATTTGTCCGTTCGCTTCTCCAGATTGTACCAGACGTCCATTTCACCAGATAATGTCCGCACCTGAATAAAACAGAAAAAATTGTACAAAACTTATAATAAAATTTATATAGATGGATATTTCACACAATGCCATCTAGCCCCAAACTAAGCATAGCATTTACTATGGGAATCGATAACTAATAGAATATTCATATTATATTTATTTTTTGTAAATATATACCTACATAGTATACACCCCCTCAAACAGAAAAAAACTATGTTCGTCACACGGTAGCCTGATCCTGCGGAGAAATCGAACCTACGACCTACGTGCAGAAGACAGTGATACTAGCGATATTTCCACATGGAGGGATTTTTTTGTGGCCAGTTTAACTGCTTTTTTGGAGAATTGATGTTCGGCCGCCCTAAAAGCTTTGTAATGCCATAAATGGGGTTTTATAAAGGGCAACGAAAATATATATTGGCCAATACTGATACCTTATTACGCTATGAAGTATGACAATAAAAGAGTGCCAAATATATATTTTTAAGGACAAATAGGGTTTCATTGCTATTTAATGTTTCTGAGAGTACGATGGTTGTCATATACGTAATACTGACTTTCGTTCAAAACAAAATGTATTTCTATTAAATTCATTCACAAATATCTTACAAAAACAAAAATGACAAAATCACTTGTGCTTATAGATTACTCAGAAGCCTGTTTAAACTTTATGGGATCTCCATGTGAAAAACCGCCAACAAACCTCTAAATAAAGTATTTCTTTCTCTTAGCGAGTTGAGTTTGAAAGTCGATGGATTTAATCCGGAGTAGACGACCCATAAACAGATACATGGAAAATTCTTTACTACACTAGAAAAACAAGAACATAGGCGAACTTAATGCTAATTTTATATTTTCAGCTAACCTTTGTGTAGTATGGTGTGAATAGTGCAACCATCGCTTATTGAATTAATAAAAAAAAAATTATGCAATTCCGCTTAAGGTGAGAGTAAAGATAAACCAAACTAAGAAGGAATGTAACATGACCTGATATAGACTGAGCTAATTATGTAGATTAGATCCCATTCTCTCTCGCTTCTTGAGGATAGACTGTGAGCTCTGCTGTCGAACCATCATAAGACAAAAATTCTATAGTTCATATTATTATTTATTAGAGGTATAGCTACTCACCTCGATGATGGTTTGACCCAAGAAGTCGTCTGATTCTCTCGTCAGTTTTTGGCGCAGTTTGGATTTCAAGTCATTGTCTTCATCCCATACTCTGACCTTGATGCGATCCGATGAATTGTGGCATTCACTATATGAAAAAAAATACACCTCACATAATATCTAGAATCGGAAATAATTGATATTATAAACACACAATAAAACCTTCATCATCAAACAACCACTATGAATAGAGCTTATAGGTTAAGGACAATGACGATCAAAATTGTCAATAAAGTATTTTTTCACAAAATTCTATTTTGCAAGAGAAACCAATTTTGGCTAATATGGCTATGAATAATAATAATATCATGATTAATAAGATCCTGATCTTGCCAATTACAAACCACTTCTGAAAGTATTAGATCAAAAAAAATCCTATATATTTGAATTTTCTTGACTATTTTTGATGCTATTGAGAAACTGGAAGTTGCTCACTTCTTACCTAAAACTTTTTAAAACTCATTAAAAAAATTATGTGATTCTACTTACAAATAAAACTTTTCATTCCAAACTGGATTCAACTCTTGAGGCATCGTTCTCGTCCGTTTCTTCACTTTGCTGACTTGGACGGTGACGTAAGGATCGGATGTTCCACTTTTGTCTTTCGCGATCAGACCTTGAGCACAAATAACTGCCCGCGAAGGGCCAATTTAGTATATTTGAATGTCATCACCGCAAATGCATTTCTGCAAAGGTTATATCAATATATTTCGTGAGGAACTACATCAAATGGGGCATGTTGCGCCAGAGGAATTAATCCTTGAAAGATTGTACGTAGGCAGCTCAGAGCGTATTAAATAAATTTAATAAGACTGCTTTAGGACCCTTGAGATACGCTTCAGTGAATTTTCTGCTTAATCTTTTGAAAGTAATACTTGCTTATATATTATTTTTATCGTTTTTGCTATACTTTATATTATGTTCACATTTGCAAGGACAGTTTAAAGCCTTATGTTGATATGTTAGCAGGAAACTTACCTTCGAACCTTCTACCTTACTCACCAAGCAACATATTCAACGCTAAAACAACCTTCTGTATCTATAAACGGATTTCGTGTGATCAGTACGGGTTGGGGGCCAGAAGAAGACTCTAGCTTCAAACTACCAAACTTGTTATCTATGCCGAATTCGATCGCTAAAACAACTCGAACATAGCGCCTACATAATCGCAACTTCTAATGCAACTTCGACCAAGAAAGTTTCAAAGAAGAAGTGTAAAGATATGCGCGGGAATCAGTTTTGATGGTAATGGAATTTTCACGAATCGAGAGTTTTTGACCGAGGGCAGACAGAAATTTGGGGTATATAAGTTCCTTCATTCTGCATGCTTTAATTCCGTCTAATCATTCATTTGCACTACGAAAGATACGTGTCCATAAACGCACTGAAAAAGTTAAGGCATTTTAATTATACAGAATTAATTTCACCATTCACCAAATTGTATCTGTAGTTAGTTCGTGATCATGCAATAGTGTCGATGTAGCAGACGTTGCCACATTGTGGTTTTAATATTAGTTATTAATTGAGTACAAAATTGTGTCAATTCAGTGTTGAGGGAGTTGAAAATTGTGTGCGTGACTAGAACCATTGAGTTTGTGTTAGGTACCATTGTGGTACATTGAAGTGATGTGTTAGATTCGTGGAATTTCCTTGGTTTTAATGATAAAAACAAGCTACGCTTTATCGATGGAGGTGATTGAAGGCGGTGCATTAAC
Source organism: Chesias legatella (assembly GCA_947359385.1). Lineage (NCBI taxonomy): Eukaryota > Metazoa > Arthropoda > Insecta > Lepidoptera > Geometridae > Chesias > Chesias legatella. The sequence continues at coordinate 3,457,251 of OX375772.1, forward strand.
GACCGTGATTTTGGGTTAGTATTTGAAGTAAGGTATGCAATAGAACGGTTCTTAACATCTGCTTTGTTGTATATAACGTATTAACAAGCGTCATATACCCACAAGTTGCGGCAATCTCGAAGTTTAAGCAGATATTAAAAGCCAAGTTGAAGAGAGTTCAGGCGAAGAGTCAGTCTAATAGAGTCAAGTTGCGAGCGTGCGGTTCGTAGCCGCCAAAGACCACCGCAAACCTGTTATAGCGATCTTGCAAGACCACTTTGATGTCCCTTCTATAGTTATTTGCTCGGCTTGTTCAAGACTGTCTATGTGAGTGTCTGGGTCGACGTTAAAAGTCCGCCTGGCCGCCACATGAAAAGAATACTGCAATTTAGTGTCGTGTGTGAGATGTGTTCTTCTGTATCGCCGGCTCTCCTGTCCTGCATCTGGTGATCTGTTCCTGGGGGGATAACTGCGTTGGCGCGTTAGATCATCGAACCTGTGATGGCGATTTTGGCGCTCCACTTTGATGTACCATCGAGGACTGATTGCTTGACGGTGCTCATGTGTGCAGAGTGTCCCTCTCCCTCGATGCTAAACACGCATCTGTTACATACACACACGCGTCAGCACACATCCACCTATATTACACATATTGATCATATTACGGTGAACATATTGGTGAGGGAATCTGTGAAAATAGAGCTGTGACTGTGATAAGTTGAGTACTGTGTTGATAAAATGTTGCCGCTAAATAAAACATCACTTGATATTTCAATTAAGAAATATCAACGTAGGTTGTATTTGTTTACTATATAAAGAAAATAGGTTTTTAGGTTACCAATATAAATAAAAATATTACTTTCAAGTGACTGTGTAAGATTGCATGTAACAGAGTTGTGGTAATGTGATTCGGGTGGACTTATGATAAATTTAACTGCATTATACCTGTCCTCTTTGACCTTGAAAACAAACACGAAATTAAACACATCACTACAGTAAATCATCATAAACGTGCATTACCTGATGAGTTCAAAGATTTCGGGCTTGTCACGTTCTCTTTGTTTCATCCTCTCCTTCATGGCAGTGATGATTGAATTCGCTTTGTCCTCGGCGCCGTGCTTGGAGGATTTCTCAGCGGCCCCTGCGAAACACACTGCTCAGGCGGTGCCAACCAGTTCTTGATGCGGGTTGCGCCGGGAGCGAGCCCCCGCCCCGCGCCCACAACCACTACCGACAACTCTCAACCATGACCTGACAAGATCCAACTTCACATTCAAAACTGACAACCAGACATTACGCCAGATCTGATCAGGTCAGTGACCTCGAGCGGCGCAAGCCGGGGTGGATCTGAGCGCGGCGCCTCTCGACCAAATCCAATACATTCCTGCGCATTTTATTAATAAATTCCTCCTCTGGCAGATTATTAATTTGGGACTCATCAACAATCCGCCAAATCTTTGAAGCGTCCGGAATATAATCTCAAGATATAGCTATACTCTCTTTTGTATGTATCAGTATTTTGTACTTTCATCCACCATTCGAAATATTACGATCGTTTTTCATATTGATTTTATATAATTTCGATCTCAAATCCCTAGAGAAAATAAAAAGAACACAAGGATAGTGAAATAAAAAGAAGATGTAAAGTCCATAAATTAAAATAAATCAACTAAAGGACCACATATAATATTTAAGTGGACAAACATCGGATTGCGTGCACACATTGCTAACAGGCACATCTTTACACATTAACTGATGTTTGGGCTTGTTTTTTGCTCGTGTAACTGAAGCTTAAGACCAATTGTAGAAAGAAGAAACGTGTAATATATAGTGTTGAATGTATTGTGTAAAGAGAAGTACGCAAATTAATTTGTTCAAAAAGGGCTTTTAGTTCGGCGCTGGGCGGGGCGACCCGAAAGAAGGGACAGATGGCGGAATCCCTATCTACATTAGCTATTAGTCCACACTTCAAAAATGGCTGCTGTTATCAAAAGGTTGTTACATTAATAAAACGACGTTAAACACAAATAAAAATAAATAAAACTTACCTGATCTTTCATCACACACAAAAACGAAAATAAAAATAAAAAAAGCACACAATATCTTAACAATAAAATATTACATACATAGACTTTAAAACAAAATAAAATTAAGCTAATTATAATCCCTAACAGTTTTAAAGTGTAGACTTTAAAAAAAAACTGGCGTGTTGTCAAAGTTACTGAAGTAGCCTGAAAGACGTGGAAACCGCCTAAAGACTGCCCACCTAACATTTACATGATCGTGCAAATGTTTTTACATAATCACTGAACATTAATTTGGAATATAATATTAGTGAATATTAAAACAATAGCCATGCACACCGATGAAGCAAGTCACTGCTAGGAAAGGAAAATCATGCTTATTATATGAGGTCATATCACGAAGAAAGAAAAAAAGAAACAAAACAAAAACACAAAACAACACATCAAGGAAAAAATGGTTTGTTTGTTTGTTTGGCGTGACTCCGGTAAATGCTCTAGGTGTCCCGTCTGATTTACCAATGAATCTGGTGTTTCATGAGCTTTGGTATGCGACCGAAACATGCAGAAAATTTACTCATGCACATAAATTCGAGCTATTCAGTGACTGAGGTTCACTACCACGAAAATCTCGATTTAAGTTTACCTTCCGTTAGCGTCATCACCTAGATTATGGGATATAGACACGTTATACATTGAAAAGCTCTTAAAACTATATTTTTTTATGAAAATCGTCACGTCACTTATAAATTATATATTTGAATCATCCTAAGTAGTATGATACATTTGAAAGTGACTATAAAAAATAACTTTTTGTTTACGATTTCACGCCTAAACCGCTAAATCATTACGATGAATTTTGATATACAGATAGATGGGCCCTGGAGAAGATAATAGGCTACAAAAAAAAAACGACATTAACGCGAGCTACACTGCAGGTAAAAGCTAGTATTAGATAATATAGGGACAAGGGAATTGTTTTCTTTGAAAAAAAAGTCAATATTCCCTTTTGTAATCTGAAATTGCTGAATGCAAGATATATCTGTCGCAGACATTGTAGAAGTACGGGCGTAGAGTACATATTTCCTAAGAAGTCTGGTGCTCCGTAAAGTGGTGCTCCATTCAAACTGCTTTTGTGACGAAAGTCGCGGATATACTTGAGCATCCGTCTCGACTGACTTATCTTATTAAAAGCACTTTTCAGTGGTATTAAAGGTTTCGATTCAAAACGTACGCGTTTTACTAATGTTATAATAAAAGCAATACCAACGAATAAAAAAAAACTTCAAATGTGCCAACTGTGTTGAAATCCTACATCTTAATGATGTAAACAATATTATTTTTTAACCAAAGAGGTAAACGTTTAAGTGAAAATTTATTCATAAGCAAAACTGCGAGGAATAGTTCTATGGCATCAAATAGACTGATCGTCTGTGACTGACTGACGTTCGCAAGTTGTGTATCCTGAGATACTGCTCCATGAGTGACCTGTCGAGAACCACTTGACTGTTCAGAGACTGTTCTCGAGTTTAATAAGGAGCGAACCGTACGCTGTCATCCCTACCTAAACATATTCCAAGTTTGTGACATGACGATCTTTCTGTTTTAAAAATACAGTATTTTTTTATTTCAGCGAGAATATTTTAAATGTAAATATGTAGTAAAACCCGTGTTAAAATAATTATTGAATTAGTAATACAGTATAAATAAGACAAATCATTAATAAAATTCTCGCTGAACAAACACATCTCACCCACAAAACAACACAGACCACCACTTACTCTGTAAGCAGTCGGCGTTGAGCAAGTCTTTGCACTTTTCGTGGCACTTGACTCCGCATTCCGTACACCTGACACCTTGCCTGGCTATGCCCCACAGTAAGCCCTCGCACTCGTAACAATAGGTGGGTGAAGTAGCAGTCCATAGGACAAAGTTGTGAGGGGTCGTCGACGATATTGGATATATGAGGGCTTGCAAAGTCTTCTTGTATACGTGCATTTTCTGTAAAACACTCTGCCGTTAGTTGACAATATCTCAATCGTAAGGCTTGCAAACTATTAAAGCTGATGCTGTCGATTGTTCCTAGATGATTTTGTTATGTATTAGACTTAGATTCGTGCACTAGACTGATGTTGATGTCATGACCCCTATGTGAAGGACGTCACGATTCCTTATTGAACTACTTTTTTGTGTGGAAATGATCCGTTGCTACTATTTGATTTTGTCCACTTACCAAACTCTATTTGGTCAAAAAAGATAAGAAAAATATTTGCAGTAAAATCTAGTATATAGGTAATAAACATACAATATCAGAGCTACTGTGAGTTAACTTACCAATTCCTCGTCGTTTAACGTAGCGCGGTGCACCGCCGACGTCAAACCTGCGTTCCGCTTCGTAGCAGCCATGGTCTAAATAGTAAAAATTGTATCAACGTACTGCACTTTTTTTATGAACGAATTTTACTTCTAAAGCGAAGCTTGTTAGTTTAACGGCCTACTTGAACTCTTGCAATGATTATTTCACGGTCGTTAGAACTTTGTCACTCTACTCATGCCTTCCAAAGCTGTTTCATAAGCTCCTTTTAATGAATGTACATATTCTACTAAATTAACTTTAAAGTCATAAAATTATGGAAACCTCTCAACTTATTTGCAGAAAAATGTTGCAGTAACAGGTGCGTAAAATTTTAAAAAAAGAATTTGTTTTGTATGTATGTGTAAGAACAAGTAAAATATAAGCTCATGGCTTGTATAATTGATGTCATGATACAAACGAAATTTGAGTAGTAAAAACAATATTATCTGTGATATTGAAGCTTTGAAATGGAATTGGAATAGGCAAGCACGTGCATGTTCCGGGTGTCGAATTCATTTTCCATTTGTATGTACTCTGTGAGTGCTTTATGTCATTATTTGTATATCATCTACTTTACCTTCGTTAACTCATTAATGAGTCGGAAGCCAATCATGCAATGCCAGTAATTATCGAGTCATTCAATATTAACAGTATAATGCAAGCACTCTATTTACAATGATTGAAAAGATAAAACTTCGATGAATATTTCTTTAATTTTATCTTTTCACCGTAAAAAAGAATCGCATGCAAAAGAAAAAGATTTGATATTGGGAGAGAAATACCTTGAGAACCTGCGGGTCCACGGTAAGGGGTAAAATGCAATGATATTATTAATTTTTATCAGGAAGTTTCTTCGGTCCGGTGGTTGCTATACTACGTTTTATTGGTGACCCCTATTTTTCGGTAAAGGGATTACATATTTAAGAAAAAAAACATGTCAGCTATATAAGGATAAGAAGAGCACATACAGGTATATATAGACACCAAATTAAGAAAGAAGATTTAAGTATCTTATAGATTTTTATTATACTAGTTGACAATAAATGGGGAGACGCTTTATGACATAGGAATCGGATAGTCTATTAGGTTTTTTTCTATAAGTTTTCTAGGATGTCACCCCATTAATTGTCTAGACACATTGGGAGTATTTACCGAGGAGAAGAAAACATTTATTACGCGCCTAAAATTACTAAGCTTCAGAAGCAACGTCGATGCCAGCTGTAAACATTTACGGCCAGTTTCAAATATCCTCCCCTTAACCCATGAAACTGGCCCCATGAAAGGTTGATAAACAATATGATCCGAAAAGGGTGTAATAGCCTATTGGTATTGAATTTCATTATGGACCAAGTACGAAACTTTTTAAACCAAGTACGTATTGAAGCGTAAAAAACATACTACCTTTGCATTTCATTCGAGACCATCAGCGATAATAAAAAAAAGATTTTCCCAGTGTTCATTTTGAATGAAGTTCCATTTTTAAAACCCTTTTCAAATCACATTCAACATCGAGATACTTTGAAAATAGCCAGAAAAGAGGGGCTTACATCGAAATCGGATAGTAGATATAATATTGAGAATGTTACTACTTACGAGCTCTGACACCAATGGTATCGATTTTCTTCTCGGTCGAATGTCAGGCATGCTGTCAATGTTGCTGTAGAATGGATTATCTCCAGGATGGCTATAAAAATTACAGAAATCACATATGTTGCCCTAGAATTCGTGTTTCTACCAATCGCAAAAGATTTAGATTTACAAAATGTATGTCATAAAGATTATAAACATACAGGTTTTATGTAGCATTATTGGGTAATCTGTATAAAAAAGTACGAAACCAGTCGAACGGAAATTTCTTAGCTGCAAATCATAAGATATGTCTCAGAAAATAATACCACATTTCTCACATACCCATTGCCGCGTCCACCCTGTTCGTTGAAACCGCCGGATCCATTCTAAAAATAAAAAATAAAATACAATTAAACAAAAAGAAACTAAAAAGAAAAAAATAAGAGAACATTTTTATTTAAAACAAAAACATACATATAATGGGTGTTTGATCAATTTATCCACTTTATTAACATTTAATCATTTAAGCAAAATTTAGTCATTAAATCGTTATACACCGTTAAAATGTTAAAATTAAAAATTGATCAAACATGAGTACATTGTTAAGGCTATGGAGATTTAACTAAACCAATACATAAATTTTGCTATAAATACTGATGTCGACTTAACAACACATGTTATTATGAAAAAAATTGCCGTGATTTATGACTACTTTTGAAATTAGTTCAAATTTATAAAACAATGCTCCAGTCAATGAAATCTATAAAACAATTTAATCACTGTTGTGAAAAACAAAATTGATTTTGGATTTAGCTGTTTCATCCAATGTCATCATGATTAGGTTAAATGCCGGATCGCGTGAACTGTAAACAATCCAAGTAGCTATTTCCTTACATATATTAATAACATATTGTAAATAAATATAGCTACAAACCGTTTCTATTCGTATAACGTTTCTGAATAAACACTTACTTCAACACCTAAAACCCACTAAATATATTTAAAGTGCCAGCTAATTTTTTGTCATGTGTTGTAACTGCTAAATATCTAAGCCGTAATGACTAATTATAAATAAGTATATGAATAAGTTGATTTTGAATAAATTTGATTTACCATTAGATATGAATTTTAGTCCACAGTAGATATTATGATTATGGTTGAACATTTCTTTCTTCTTTAAATCAGAAGATTGGAATTATATTTCAAGTTTCTGTTTTTTAGGCGTTTTATGCTAACTTCATTGATTTATAAACGACATCGCTCTATGTTCATGTGATATGGAATGATATGATTCTGAATGATTTTTGTACGCGATTGCTTTGGAAGCCAATAAATTTTGTATTTATATTAATGTTTAACTATATTAAATTGTTAGCCAAGGATTGAAAGCAAGCACAGGTGTGTTAAACCTATAAATATTTTTTTACAACTATTATTTCTACGTTAATTCAATACAAAACCAACAAATTGAAATATAATAAAATTATCATATCCCATTGTCGGATTAAAGTTAAACCTCAAGAGTACTGGCCAGATCTTTCTCAGCACAAATTGAGTATACGTTTATACGGTGTATATATTTTCTATATTAATATATAAACATGTTGTGTAAACAGTAGTAAGCAAGTTACAAATATTTATACATTTGTAATTGAAAGATCTTCTTTTATATAAAATTCCATTAATTTTAATAATTTAATTTACTTATTATCTATTGCGTCAGACTAATTATTGCCTTTTAATATAGGTCGAGCAATTGTAGCATGTATATTTTGAGTATAGTTTTTAAAAGAGCATTTTAATACTATAATAACCTATTCTTCTAAGTAAATATAGAGGTGCAGTTGAAGATACAAGTAGTTGAAAATAAGATTCGTTTTCACAACCACAGTTTAGTATGTATAATTTAAACTTGGCTTTCATGAAACCCATTTTTCAAATAAAATCGCTATCATTTAATTGTATGGATGCACAACTATCCTAATAATTCTACGATTAATAGTTATTATGGTTACGTAATAAGTAAGTTAATATTCATAAGTTCATTATATTTTAAAGCAGGTTATTTATTTTTGCAATGGCAAACAATAATGTCAGTCTAGCTATAACTTATGCCCTCATAATAACATTCAAGTATCTGGCAAAATACTACGACAATTAACTTAGCTCTTAACTCTAATTTCCTGGAATTTTTGCATAAGGTAACTTACGCCTGCTGTAACTTTGTCTTTCTCCGTTGAAGGCGTTGTCGCAGAAGCAGGTGAATCTGTCGTCTTTTCTTCAGCTTTTCTGTCCTTCAGCGCTTTAAGAAGTTTCCATTTGCTCCCAACTGGAGCGTCTTGTAGCTGCGGAGGATCCCGAATAGGAGGCTCTGAATGAATTTCGGGCATATCGTAATCGTCGTCCAACTCATCACCACTCATTACAGGGCTGTCTGGGCCAGATGTTTCACCGGATCCTGAGTCAGCATAAGATTTATCATCGTCATATTCGTCATCTTCCTTGACATCGTCTACAGTTTCTTCCATTACCGGAAAGGTTGTGATATCTTTCCACGTCTCTTTTACAGGTGACTCATCGTATCTCGTTTTTACGACTGCGGTTTTCAATTTTAATTCCCTAAGTACGAAAGACATTTTTTCTTTTAAATTTTCTTCTGGCTCTTCACTGATATCTTCAAATTCTGGCTCTTCTGCTACAGTTTGCTGTCTTTCAAGTTCAATTTGAGATTGATGTTCCATCTCTTCTAATTTACGTAATTCATAACAATACCATTCATCTTCAGAATCGATACTGTCTTCGGTACTTTGCCTTCTTGAGGATACCCTGGAACCACTTCTCCAAGAATGAGTACTTCTACTATCGTCATCATCGTGTTTATTTGGTATTTCCAAACTCTGTTGATGACGTGGTTGGAATTTGTTTGGTATACCGCGTGTGCTTTGAATAGATGGACTCCGTTCCGGGACCATAGAAGTTTCTTCTGAGAGGTTATTGCTTATGATTTCAGGTGTTCCTTTATGAGGCCTTTTATCTCTGTGTTGTCTACTATTTTCTTCAATAGTCTCTTTTTGCATCTCTGGTTCATGTTTTGGGGGAGAAGTATCTGCTATCCGTTCATCTGAAACTGATGTTGATTTTCGTAGACGGTACTTTCCCAGTGCTCTAGATACTGCAAATTCCTGTGATTCTTGTCTTCTTCCATTATATGGCTTAGTGCCTTCACTTGATGTAGAACCATCTTCTGAAGAAACAGTTGTTGTCTTTTTGACATCACCAATAGTAGCAAAAAGAGAAGCTGGTGATTGATTGTCATCTTTTTCTTCGTCTTCATCAAATAAATCTACATTAGAAATGTCAGTATCAATATCAAGCTTTTCAAGGTCCTGTATTTTATCTTGTTTCATCTGGCTTACACGAGCAAAGTGAAAGTCAATATCATCGCTTTTATCACGAGGCATATTTGTATTTGGAGGAAATTCATTCTCTTCGACAATACATTCAGTGTCATTTATTTCGTGAAATCCTTGTTCTTGTAGTTCCTGAATTAATTGCTGTTGTTCAATAATTTCTTGGTTATTGATTTTACGTTGCTTGTTTTTAGACGGAACTTTGACGAACATATTAGTTTCATGATTTGAATCAGAAAATACGCTATCACTGTCTTCAGATTGAGCACTTGATCGTCCACCAGACCATTCTGTTTCGGATGTTTCAGGATCTGATAATGATTGATGACTGGCTTGATTTTTTCGTCTCGCTTTTTGTAATAGACCAGACATTGATGCGACTAAATGATATTTCTTTTTCCTTCTTTGAGCATTTAATATTCTTTCTTTCAATGATTTCTCTTGAGGTTGAGGCTCAGTTGTATCAACACCAGATGGTAGTGAATGTGATCTATGTTTTTTTGGTAAATGTAGATCTGGTAACCAGTGACTCATGGAAGACATAGCTGATTTTAACGAAGAAGTCCTCTTTGGTTTCTTTTGCTGTTTGTCAACTGACCGTTCCCCAGATTTTCCTTTCAAATTCGTAGATATAGACAAATATCCTGATTCAGAAACCAACATACCACTTGAGTCTACATATTGTTCTTTCCTTATTCTTGACGACTCTGGTTTTTCATATCCTTGGTTTTCAAATGCCACGTTTCCATTTCGTTGATCATATTGTTGTTGTTTGAAGTATTCTTGTTGTAGCTGATTTTGAAACTGTTTTCTCTCCGCTATACTAAGAGAATGTGATTTAAGACTCGATGTTTCCATTGAACTAGAAGGGGAACTCCTGCCTCCTTGCCAAGATAGTTGATCTTCTAATGAAGTTCGTTTAGGTGAATCATATCTGTTTGAAGTAGGATAATACGAGAGCGCATCTGTTAAATTCCCAGGTGGATAGCCTCCACGACCTGTGGGCTTATATCCATTTTGATAAAAGTGCGGGTCATTTGCTCCTATCGAGTTTGCCCTTGGTAATGGTCTTTTATTAGAATTTGCTGCTGACATTACAACAGTTTGAGCATGGTAGCTAGGTTCTGGAGGGTATGAATCGACTGTGGGTCTTGCAACAGATTCTTGAATTTCATTTCTATCTAATACGTCGGAAAAACTTCTTTCTTCAGATATTCCTCTAGGCGTGCTATAAACAGTTGTAAACACAGGTTGTCTATTACCAGCAACTGAATATATAGATGAAGCTTCATTGCCATAATAGTAATCAGGTATACTAGTATTTTGAATATTCCTATCAGACATTGAATAAGGTAACTCATTTTTAGAATAATCACTTTCGTTTGTTTGAATATTGGAAAAATCTCGAGTACCATGTAAATTTTGAGACAAAAGCTCTTCTTTTTCTAAATTGTAATCGCTTTTGTCCATCTTGCCTTCAAACATATAAGAGTCAACAAGTGTTTCTAAATATGGCTTTGAATCGACTTCATACGACAACTTTTGTACAGATTGCGGCGAAGTCATTCTCACTTTATGAGGGTCATGGCTGCTATGTGAAATTCTACCCATTTTTGGGGACCCAGGACTTTTTTCTAAGCTCGACCATCCACTCATTGATGACAGCCCAGAATCCGATTTTGCCGCTACAATATTTGCATTATCTCTTTTCAAATGCTTAGGTGAGGTTTTTGGTGATTTAGGAGATCTTGGGCTCAAACGCATTAACTCTGGTGCACCGATACTATTTGTAGATAACATCGAAGGTTGAGATGAAAATTCAACGCTTTTGTCGATTGATGGAAATACATTCCCTCCATTAGGTGGCGCTGGTGGTGGAGGGCTAGGAGACTTACGTACTCTACGTTCTTCATACACTAATTCAAGCCGGTTTTCACTGGGTTCATTATAAATCTCATGTATTGACAATGGAGAATGTTGTTCTGCACTAGATTTGTACATGTCTCCAATTGGTTGCGATATTCCTTTGGGATAGTAAGTATGTCTTGCAGTTTCCGTAATTTGATACGATGAACCATACTCGAATCTGTCTCGAGAAAGAGCACTAGGTGATTTGTTAGATTTTGCTGCATTAATCTCTGCATTTGCAACTGCAGAACTATAAGCCAGCCGTCCGGTCACTGTCGTATATGGTTCTGTTGAAGTTCTTTCAGGAACGAATTTCCTTCGGGGAGACAAAGTTGGTTGTAAGTAGTCACCTTTTCTGTCTATCATACTGTTATCCGTAAGAGATAACCTTGAAGGAGATTTGTCCCTTGATGTTGATTCTTTTGGGGTGGTGAGCATAAAATCATCGAAACTTTTCATCATGTCATTGATACCCCAGTTTTCACCACCTGCGTATACACTTTTTAATTGTTCATCAATAATGTTTCCATCTTCAACCAGCGTTTTAGCTTCAATATCACGATCATGTTGATTTGATTTTATTTGAGGACTTAGAAGCATTTTCAAGTCTTTTAGTTCTCTAGAATCTTTATGTAACTGGGTAGTGAGCCTATCTAATTCATGTAATTTATCTACAGTTATTTGATCTATTGTACTTAAAGTAGACAAATGCACCAAATCTCTTTCACTTATTTCAGGTCCACCCTGCATTCCACGATAGTTTTTGTAATCCGCCGAACTATACACTTGTCTTCCGTTAGCAGCCAACATTTCTAAATCTGGTTCTTCTGGAGCTTCCCAAATCATATCTAATTGTGAAGGAGGCCTGGATGTCTCCTCGCATACCAAGTCATCCCGATAAGCTTGGTTCAAACTCTTATAGAAAGCTTCGTCCGATTCCATGACTTCATCTGTAGGAACTAACAGTACCGAACTTCGTCCTATATCAAGACCCTCTTCTATACCATCTTCTACAGTGCCGTTCCCCAGTATTTCTCTGATGACTTCGAGTCGAGTCATCGAATCTCTACCGGTGACGGTTCGACAGGTATAAAAGTCAAGTAGGGTAGAGATAACGCCCTGTTGGTCTGCGAGTAGCGCTTCGAGCCTCTCCAGCCGCTCCCACATTCGGACATACTCTTGGCTCAGTAAGTCGAGGGCTCGCCAAGCGTACTTGAGTTCCGTTTCCAGGATGTTGAGGCGGGTACCGAGACGCTCCATGTAGTCGCTGATGATGTAGTCCCCCGAGTAGGGCGGCAGGTCAGGGGGCAGGGCGAGGGACCCGCAGTCGTCCATATCGCCCTCTGCACCCCCACTCCCGCCGGCCTCGCTTCCGTCCATCGCGCCGCTTGCGCCTGCCCCGCCACTGTCGTGAATATCGCGCATCATCTTCGTATCGGATTGTGGAAATCACGTAACATTTTTCACTATGAGTCATCCCATACCGTTTTATTATTTGCACTTTTCACACAAAACCGTTCCGATTGTTTGATCTTAACTAAATACATTTTCACTAAAACCGTTTATATTTTCATTGTTTGTATCACTTTTTGATTTATAACTGTTAATAATTACACTTTTCTTTTTTACGTCTCGACGTTATACGACTGATTCAATTTTGTTGAATTTATAGTTCTCACTTCACTGTAACAAAAGTTCACTGTAAATAATTGTTAGGATCCACTGGTTTGTACATAAGCAGTCTTATGTTCACTCCAGTGTCAGTTGTTAAAGGGAATACCTCGGCGGAACAAGTAAACTTCGGAATCTTTAGTGACCGAATTTCGTCGACAGAAATGCTTTCATAATATTTTAATTGAATGATTGAACGAATTGATGTGAACCAAAGTTGATGTGTTCCTGTGTGAGGCAGCTAAGCGGTTCGAATTTGATTCCACTTGAGCAAGTACGTCTCAGAGGTGAAAGGCGTCGCTCGGCAAAGGAGGGAAATGGGATAAAACGAAAGGAAATTAATGCCGAGTTCCACCACCGCTTCGCTTAAATTAACCTTGGGGTTATCGGATTAGAAGTAAGTTGAGGCGATATCGGCTCGAGTAAACAAAATTCTAGTGGCATCATTTTGACGCCTTAGGTATTTATTCCGTCGAGGAAAGCGTGCCGAAACCACGATTTCTTAGTATCAACAACGTAAATTAGTAATGTCTACAGGGTGACACGTGCCCGGTATACTGAGAAGAGAATGCCTTTGACACCATATAGAAACAGTCGTATTATAAGATAGTATACGGTATGCGGGACCTATCCAAATAATGTTGGCAAACGTCGTTCATATCATCCTTTAAATATTTTGCTTCCGATGGCACAATGCAGCGCTCATTCAGATTTGTTATGAAAAATATATGTTCCAATTTTTTTTTTGTCATGTATATGGTGGAACGAGCTGACGACTCACATTATGTTTATTTCCAAACATTATACAATACAATACAAAAACTCTTTATTGCCAAACCACAAATGAATACTTATAAAATAAAACAATTTTATGTGTACACTAAATGCGGAATAACAATGGGCGGCCTTATTGCAATGAGCAATCTCTTCCAGGCAACCTTTGTATGGAACAGAATTGTGGGTACGATATAGACGGTGGCGCATTATAATTATATACCTAATAATGGTATACATATACATAAATACTATTCTATCTATAAATATATATACTAAATAAGTAATACATATATATAATAATACATAATATACATACATATAAATATAGCACATAATGTGTGATCTACACAAGTTAACTAATAACAATTTTACAACAATGATAAAAAGTGATTTCGCACGAGGCTTTTAAAAATTGTAAGAGATTTAGCACGTCTGATATCCACAGGTAAAGAATTCCATAGTTGGACAGCTTGTACAGTGAAGGATTTCGCATAAAGGGTAGAAGAGTGCACTGGAGTTTTAAGTTGGATATTCTCGGTGGAGCGTAATGAAATTGAATGGGAAAGATGGAGAAATACAAAGCGCTCTTTGAGGTAGAGAGGTGTAGAAGGGTGAAATAGAATATTGTACAAGAGAGAGAGAATATGAGTATTCCTGCGAAGACGAATAGGCAACCACTTGAGCTTATTTCGATATTCTGAGACATGGTCATACTTTCTAAGGCCAAATATAAATCTAATACACAAATTTTGGAGGCGCTCAAGCTTACTTAGTTGCACTTCAGTCAGATCTGGAAAACAAGTATCGGCGTAGTCGAGTATTGGGAGCAAAAGAGATTGAGCAAGCGCAACTTTGGTGGCGATGGGTAAAAAGTTTCTAAGTCTTCGAAGCGATGAGGCTGAAGCAAACATTTTACGACTTAGTTCGGTCAGGTGAGGACACCAAGACAATTCTTTGTCAATAATAACCCCCAGATTTTTAACCGAATCACTAAAGGGTATGGGAGTTCCATCAAAAGTAACCCGAGGGACTGAGGACCAGTTGATTTTTGAGATCATCCTCGAGCTTCCTATGATGATTACTTGGGTTTTTTGAGGATTGACTTTGAGCCCAAAGGTCTTACTCCAAGAAACGATCTTTTCGAGGTCACTGTTTATGGTAACTATAGCATTATTTATACGTTCAAGTGGAGTTTGCGAATAAATCTGGAGATCATCTGCATAAAGGTGGTAGGAGGAAGAAAGTGTATCAGAAATAGAAGTAATAAATACAGAAAAAAGGAGAGGTGATAAAACGCCACCCTGTGGGACACCAGCAGTTAACTCGCACCAAGATGAATAAGTGTCACCTGCGCGAATACGCTGCCGGCGACCAAACAGGTATCCACGAAACCAGTCAATAACCGTTGGAGATATGTTAAGATTACGTAAAACACCCAGAAGAATGTCGAAGTCAACATTATTAAAAGCGTTGCTAAAATCGAGCAATGACAGTACAGTCACATGTCGGTTGTCCATACCATTACCATACCATTATACAGCTACTCAAGGTAACATAAGCGCCGAAGAAACCCATTTGAATTAAACTGCTGAATAAATAAAGAAGAAAAATATATTTTATGTAAAGATTTCAGCTTTGAAAGGGAAAAAGGTCTATTGATTTATTATTCCGAGGGCACTATGTCAATAAAACATAAAAAACCACAACGTGATTTTCAAGAAACACGATTTCGTTATAACAAATTTTATCGGGGCCCACCTGTTATTAAATAATACCGCCCTTATTTCTCCTCGAGGACAATAAAACGCTCCTTCTTAATATTTTAATCCGTAACAATGCTTTACTTTTGGGTGAAGAATTTGGTAGTATAATAATAATGTTTCCATTTTCTCGATAATACTGCGGCCTAATGACGGTTTTAAAATGAATGGAATTAAGTTTTGCTACATCTGCGCGTCAATAGACTTCAAGTTATTCCTTAAAAACATCATGTTTTTGAGTTTAGGTTGATTTTTATTCTTAAACTAGCTGTTGCCCGCGACTTTGTCCGCGTGGAATTCGGTTTTATCACGGACCCCTATTTTACCCCTCGGAAAAGTAGCCTAAGTTATTCCTTGTTACATCAGGTATCTGCCAGTGACAGTCCTGTCAAAATCGGTCCAGCCATTTCAGAGATTAGCCGGAACAAACAGATAGAAAGACAGACAGACAAAAATTATAAAAACATGTTGTTTTGGTATATGTACCGTGTATGTATATGTGTATAAAATGTGTAAAAAACAATCAAAAATAGTAAATGATATTTCATATGTACGCCAACTCCATGTATTCCTCTCAATTATATCCAAAATTTCTCAAGAAAACCTCAACACACCTCCATGATCGACAAATGCAATTATTGTTAAGCAAAAGTTCTGGTACATTTTGGCCGGAATCCAACCTTTTCAATTCACGATTTCCGTCTCAAGCCAATGTTCGTTCCTTAGTTTGTGAGATAACGAGATATGTATTTTATGATTTATGTGTTAAATTCCATGTTTCGACGCGCTTCCCATATGCAATATATAAAGCAAATTTTTTTGGCTTTTGGCTATGTCACTGGCTTATATCGATCTCCTGTTAAGTCCAAATCAAAGTCAAAAAAACTTTATTCCCGCAGAATTCATAAAGAAATGGTTTGGAAACGTCAATATGTAATATTCAAAACATTATTGTTAAAAATTTTTTTTTTTTTTTTTTTTTTAATTATTGTTAAGTTGGCTGAGCCTTCAGCTCGTTACATAACGTAAATGATGTAAAATATTATCAGCAAACCATATTAAATAATCATATTACTATTATCGTTAAAAAGCAACTAAAACTTATTAATCGTATTCGCTCATATTAACATACTGGTTTGAATAAAATTAATGATTTACTCATAATTAATACAGATCAAGTCCTAGCATTTAAGAAGACGACAAGTTCCGTCAATTTCAGTTTATTACAGGTATGAAAAAAACATTCAAAAGAAGACGTAGGCTTAGTAATAAAGTCCCATCCTTCGAGTACGGATCCAAAATACTTCTGTACCCCTAGGAGTGCTCTAGGATTTATTTACTTCATGTGTCGCCAAAGCATAGAAACACAGATATGCAACACAACCAATGATACAAGACCCGTCAACAAACTTTTACTTCATCAGATGTCTAAATGGATCAAATCAATCCTTTTGCAGGCGTTAACCTTTTGGCTAGTTAAGTTTAATTACTAAACAATAATTAACTGCGGTCACAGTACTAGGAGTTTTGTGAACGATCTCGATTGTAGCGTGCGGTATGAAACTTTAATTACGTGCCCATATAATTAAATGTATGAAGTAGGCCACAAAAGCCTAATTGGCTGTGTAAAGGTCTAAGTTTCACGGCTCACTTCATACAAGCGAAAAATATTGTTCTGAAGTAATATAATAAAATTAGTATGAAATTTCGTTTGATGAATCGTAAATGCATCGGTGAATCCTTCCTTTATTAACGGAAGAGTTACAAAGGGTTTCATAATTTTAATGTATTTTCATTGTAACATAGTTAACTGAATGTACTACAGGGACATACACTGTTATATTACTACATCACGAATAACTGTCAAAAATACAAAATAACTTAAAGCTGTCGATTAAAATAAATCATGACGATCATGTAAAAGGAAATATATATAAAAGGAAATGTTTGCGCTTCTACTGAACTACTAAATATTTGGCAGACGGTTGGGAAACGAAATGTTTAAATAGACAAAAATCGAGATTGATATCTAAAGAAATACTGTATATTTCTATAAAGTTTTCCAAGTTACTTTGATCCCAATTTGAAATGCTTCCAATACAAAAGAAATACCTCCCCTAAAGAATGCCCGTCTGATTAAATGTTCTACTTTATTCCCACCTCTGAGATAGGGTGTAAGATGAGGGTAAACGAACTAAATATTACCTGCTCAGAAACTTTAAATTCCTTCTCGAGGCCCTGGGGTGGTCAAACATAAATCGTGACATGGATTTATGGGATCTTTTTCTATTTAATTTGGAACACGGAAGGATCGGTTTGTAAATTATGTGAGCTCTTGTAACAGGATAGTGCAAAATTGTTCTATAGAAATGATCAGAAACGCAATTTGAAAGCTAAACTTCACGCCTAACGGTCAATTTTCTTTTTGTAAAAAAGAATAAGTTTTTGTAGTTATAATAAAAATAATATCTATAAAACCATTTATTTAACTTAAGAAAGTTTTGAATGATTAATTCAAAGTTTTTTAATCCAAACCATTGTTACCTAGACAAATAAAATTCATTCTCAGTTTGATTGAGAGACGTGATATAATTTTAAAAATGTTAACTAACTGAAATTCTACGTAAAAAAATGGTTTCGATCGATAAATATTACTGGAATCGCTGAACGACTTGCGGCTGAACTTTAGAACTATTTTTATAATTATTCTTTAATAGGTACTAGAGGTAAAAACCAGCTTATATAATGCTAGTTGGAGAACGTTATGTGCAGTTTACACTTAAGAGGGGTTTACACCTTAGAAATACTTACCTTTCTCACGATGTACTTAACACGTACGTCGTAAACGTAAGTGTTTATAGAAGAAACACCCTCTTAATCATGATTCAAGTAGATTAGGGAGAGTAATGGCATACAATTCACCATTCAAGCAAACAAGCTTACACTTACTTTGGCATCGTTCTTGTTTACACACCTTCCATAGTTTTTTTATGCCACAGGAAAATTACCGATCTTAGAAACACTTAATAAAATTCCAAGAACCTCAAGAAAACTTTTTGTTTATATATGTTACGTAACAAGCAGATAGCCCACTTGTTGTGAAGTGGTAATGGCCAATAACAAGCAATACGACTTCGGTTCTCCCCTACTTAGATACAACAAGATGACACAGTCCTATGCACCGTAACTCTAAGACGTGAATATGGAATATCTAGTGCGCCTGTAATTTCATCGGCAACCACACCTTTCAAACCGGAACACAGTAAAGCGAATGCATTACTGATTGGTGGCAGGTTGGATATGGTGGAAGTACTTCCCCGGACGAACTTAGCGTAAGTTCTAGTGCTACTATATAATATTCATACTAACAATACATTTTAATATACATTAGAAGTATGGTTTTTGTATTTTTGTACACCTTATAGTATTTTTAACAATAATATTCAAAACAATACCATTGTTTAAAAGATTTCCGAACTAAGATAGCATACTATTGAATTTGTCCTCGCAAACAAAGACTACCACAATATGTACCCAAAACTATTTCAAATGCACATACACCCGTACCAATAGATGCTTTATCAGAAAATTGAAGCCGTTACAAACTTTCAAAACAAATCGTAATATAATGGATTGTTCAGCCCGGTGGGGTATTAAGGGGAACTAATTTTAATTCAATTTTATTTTATTTTATTTTTAATCTCGTACCAATGGAAAACGTGATATTCCGAAATAAATTTACATTATTATTATTATTAATTAATTAATGCCAAATATTTCTTTCCAAATTTGCCTTTTGAAAACTCTCCTGTCTGAACACTTCACAAAGCAATGAACTACAAAATCGAGTAATTTGAGAGCGAATCATTCATGCTTCGCGTGTGTGACGTTGTACGCGTGCCAGAATCGGCTACAGCTGACTTGCGGTACAAATTGCGAGAACATTCACGTATAGGAATGCAGTCGTTGGCGATTGTTCAAATTGCATATGTTGTGGAAATTTTCTGAACAGCCGGTCTTTGTAGTCGGAAGTACATAAATCTCGAAGACTTAATTGCAGATGAATTATATCCAGCAGGTAGTTAGAAGTAAGGTAGTTCGCATGACCAGAAACAGAAAGCATGCTTGTTACACGATGGAACGCGAAAATTTCATGATTTTAAGCGTTATCATTTGCCAAGAACAATGCCCCCTTAGTTTAGGAGGATCCAAATAGTATTGCGTCACAACAAAGTATATTATTTTCAGTTCCTAATTAGTTAGCATTTTATTTTGCCAAATGCAGTTTCTTAAAAACACTAGTTTTACAAATAATTCCAAGTAAACTTAGTTATCATTAGTTAAAACAAAGCGATCCGTTTGTGTTTCAGATACTATTTAAAAAAACAGGCACCATTTATAAGATATATAAATTAATTGGACATTTATATTTAAATATCCAGCTCCACGGTGTTGATGGGTGGCGGTACATAAAAACACTCCATATAATGCGAGCGGAAGTGAAGACGGAAGCAGCTGTTGGCAATTGTTCAAGGAACACCAGATGGTTGCCTTATTTTTGTGTACCAGCGATCCATGGCGAAATGAGGCCATATTTCCCGTTTATGCCCCATGTTTGGGTTTGTTTATCGTAATGGAATTGCGTATAATGCTTGCGATGTGAGAACATCGAATCGGGATTTTTTCACACTTGGCGATTTCTAGAATTCATGTAAGTTTTTGTATATTTTCTGTACCATTTATGAATGTTATTACTTACATTTACAAATATTTTGAACCAAATTACTGTCAAGTGTATGAAATACTCATCACATGATTGTATTAACGATATTAAAATTATTATTTTAAATGTTTATAAAAGATTACTGACCTAAACGACATTTTCTTCTAAAATTATGAATCTCTTTTTACCCAGTATATCTATGTAGGTATGTGATGATGTGACTTATTTTCGAAGTAATCTAAACCAACCATTTTTATTACCTAAAGTTTTACTAGTCCATTTATCTATTTATTAATAAACAAATGTTTCGTTTCAGCTTTTCGGAGAAATTAAGACAGTTTCGACATCAAAGCTACGAGGCTCTTCAAAGACCCCGGTATCTAACTTCTATAAATATAATATTTAGCTTACTGCGGTGACGAATAATTACGAATTATAATTACGAATAATTACGGTTACGAAATAATTACTGAACCATATACTTGATATGTTTTATCAATACTATCAGAACATATTCAAGATGACGCAATGTGAGCGGTCAATGCTTAATATTTGAAGTTACAAGTACGTGAATCAAATAAAGTTCAAACTATTGAAATATGGAATATTGAAGTCTTAACCGAGTTTTCAAATAACTTAGTTCTTTTGTCTATCGTGGGTTAGGCGGGATTTTGAGAGCCATGATCTGCATTTTTCAGAACTACATTAAATATTTACAGATTCATGCCTATATATTGGGGAATTGGTTGGACCGCTACAGGGAATATACCAATTTAAGCAAATTACCTCCAAGGTCTTTTTGAAAGGTCGTCTTAAAATCATTATTTATAAAAGGAAGACTTATCAGTGTAGGTAGCGCCCATAGCCCACGTAGTAGTACATATATAGGTGTAGCAAGCGATGCCAAAGGGATCAAATTGTCGCAAAAGTATTCCATTGTTGAAGTTTTGTAATTAATTTTACTTGATTTCGCAGAATTTATGAATTGTGACACCTATTTTGGCTTACACTATTAACAAATTGATTTCACGTAATATGGTGAGCAAAAAGCTCAGCTGAGCCTTAATAATATGTTGAAGCATTCACTTACAAATTCATTTTCATTTTCCCGAGCTAGTTCTTACGTCAACGTTGGCACCTGATTCAAGTTCGTTCCACGCGTAGTTTAAGCCATAACGGATATTTTATGAGAAATACATCTTCATCCTCGGGATAGCGGAATTTCATAACCTTGAGATTACTTTACTTGATTTCAGTAATTAAAATATAGCATTTGCGAAACGCTTGACCAGTATGACTCAATATTTAATTAGGAAGTGAATTATTACAAAATGTTTTATTCCCTTCTTGGGAACAAATATTAATTTTTATGTGGCCATGTTACGGAACGAGCTGATGGCTCACTTTGTATTAAGTGGTAACCTCTGCCCATAGTGAGCAATCTGACTTGGGTCCTCCCCTAAGTTGCATCGTATCTTCGCCCGTAACTCTGAGACTAGAAAGTGGAATGTCTCATGTGCCTGTAATTTCACCGACACCACACTTTCAAACCGGAACACAATAATACGAACGCATTACTGCTTTGCGGCAGAAATTGGTATGGTGGCAGTACTTCCCCGGACGAACTAAGCATAAGATCTAATGCTACAAAAAATATGTGAGAACGACCATGATGAATTTCAAACACTATGTTTTTGTATTAATTGAAAGAAAATGTCTTACTTATATTCTTAACCACTAACCACGTCCTCATTGAATAACAGTCGCAAAATCACTTCCAAAATTTTACTCTTCCTGTGTTTAACACAATTTTGCGCTCACAAAATATTGAAAACTCAAATATAAAGTTCACAGCGTCAAACAAATGAAAGGGTCGGCTAGGTAACCTTGTTTACGGATTGTCAACAAAGCAATTTCAAACTTGACTGTACCCCCGTGGGTAAAGATTCACAGAACACTGGGTTTGTCGTGTTTGATCCGTGGACCCTAGCACACCTGGAGTGAGGGAAAAAGTAAAATGCATTGAACAGGTGACAACAATAGGCGTTGAATTTTTTTAAAGAATTTCGGTTGATTGAACGTTTATGAATGGGGAAACATACCTTCATACCTAGTCCCCGATATATGATTGTCACCGAGTTTGAGAACAGAGAATAGTGATAACTAATATGATGAGTAAAATATATAAGCTTTTTATTTAATAATGATATTAATAAACATTTTATTTCGGTAAACTTTATCTAAAACACATTTTACATGTTAGTGACCCACTTTTAAGTATGGAGATACTTGTGTAGAGGGTCTTTTAATGATATTTGGTAATCCACCCTTAAAGTTCCAGTTCTCTAATGAAAGCATACGCCCGAAAATAAATGCACAGGCGATGCGACGAGTAAACTGAATATAGCATTCCGATAGACATACCGAATCGGATTGGCGAACCAGCAGTCTGGCTTTGCTGCGAGGCTTTTTAAAACCTTTATATTTTTTTGTTCACAAACTTTACATTTCACGAATATGGCGCATATATACATACAACATTATACATTTAGTTTAATGTTGAATATATCTGCGACCACATAGACATTCAAAATGTAATTTACTTTATAATACCAGAGAGCGTTAATCCAATGCAGTTCTAACGAGATAATTAGTAGAGATTAGGGCACGGCCTTAAACCTCACAAATATTTAACTAGTCTGTGTAAGCTACTCCTGAAGCTCAAGCAAGAAGGATTAGACTGTTGTGAAAACTGGCAGCTAAGCTTATCGTTTTAAGTATGTATTATATTTTCGGAAGATCGATTCTGTAAGTTTTGCAGTTAGGGATCGAAAGAGGTATTTTAATTTAATTATGATTGCAGGTTCGTACATTTAGTCAGTTTTATTTTATAAACATAAAATCCGTTGACATGTTTTAATACACTTAATTTTTGATATGTAGTTTTGGTAACTATTTACTTATGTTATGGGCGAAATCGAGGTTGACTGAAACTTTGGAAATCATGGAGATAAATTAATCATTGCAATTATCTTTATCAGAATTTAACATGTAACAAAATTTGCATAAAAAAACGAGAAAAAGTTACCGCAAGCATCCCCGCAAAATCAAATCCCTCTGTTTCTAGAATTGTCATAATGACTGCGTTCGTCCGCTGTCTATAAAACTATGTTGAGTGCTCAAGTCCTTTCCATCCAATGACATTTTTTACATTCCTTTTGGTGGAGTTCACTGAAAAACATCCAACTATCATCGCTACGGTATCAACTCGAGAAATTGAGAGATAAAATTCATGCTGAGTTTCTGTGAAAGTGAATTTCTGACATGAGAACATTCGAATGCTTCCCTAAACCGTAAGAGCTCCTCACATATCAGATACCCAAACGGATTCTCCAATTCGGTTTCCCGGTAGCATGAGCCACCGCACGTAGGTTAAGGCACCTTTAGTCCTTAGTTTAGTCATTCTGATTTGTTATTAGCTATTTCAAGATACGGGTAGATTTTGACTTCTAAGGTAAATAAATAGTTCTTTCATATGGAATTGACACCTTCAGGTACCCCCTGATGCGATTCACGCAGCGGAAACGCAAAAACCTTATGGTTTCTGCCAGGCTAAATATCAAAGTATTCAGGGCAAAGTCACCGTATTTTGCTGCTCAGCTTGTATGCTGCATTACAATCCAAGAGGACGGCGTAGCTCATTCGTAGAATGCTACCTATTCTACGAATGAGCTACGCCGTTGCGGTTACAAGCTACGCTAGGCATTTCGATTAGCCTACGAAATCGAGAGTTTGTAACATGTGTGCTGTTGCTCGATTACACAATGACATATAATTACGCCTGTATCTCCAAGGTATGGACAGAGCAACACAGTTCAGTATGGAGTATAACACTATTGTATGTACAAACACTATGTAATAGGCATTTTACATAAACACCAAACTTAGCAATAACACATGACCTTATATTTATTAGCTAAGCAAATTTGATGTATTCAAGTAAATAAAAGTATCATCAATAGTAAAATTAAATTATCTTTCGAGATTGAGAAATATTAGCAATGAGTCATAACAGTTTTATGTACTTTTAAAATGCTGAGTATAAATCAAAGTAATTACTTACTACTAACTTACTGTTTACTTACTGTTAATTAACAGTAAATATAAAAACAAGGTGTACTCTATAATTCATCGTAAACTCAATCTGTTCGTGATTAAAAATTAAACTCAATCTACCTCAAGCTTTAGTACAGTCACAACGCGGCACGCAATGAAAAAGGGTCAACAATAAATGTCGTGCTCTTATCACGCAGCATGCATTCATTTGACTGGCCTCGCAGCTCAGTTGGTTAGTAACCCTACCTTCGGCGCTGTAGGTCGTGGGTTCGATTCCCACCCAGGACAAACATTTGTGTGAGAAATATAGATGTTTGTTCTATCTGGGTGTTAATATGTACTATATGTATGTATTTACAAAAAAAAGTATATAAGTATTGTTTCAGTTGTCTTGTTCCCATGACAAAAGCTATGCTTAGCTTACTTTGGGGCTAGATGGCGCTGTGTGAAATGTCCACCATTATTTATTCATAATAAGAGGGTGATATATTTATAATATATCACACATTAATCGCTAAATTTTAATGAGCCATATTTTAAATCTTTATCGTAGTGGTCTGAACAGAAATATATTTAATCATAAACACATAATTATATGAATATTAATATAAACCCTCCATTTCATATTTATTTTATTTATTTATTTATTTATTTATCCAACAAAAAATACAATATATTTTCTAATTAATAGTGTTTTTAAACCTATGTAGGGTTTGAGTAAACACTAGGTTCTCAATAAGTTCATACATTCTAATTTGCGAGTATAAAGACAGAGAAAAATATAAATATTAATAAATACCAAAAAATAAATCATAATAACTTCTAATAATAAGTATGCATTCTACATCGATGACATTTTTTCGTATTAGGTAGGTAGGTACCGCGAGCGCTCTCACATTCGCAGCGAACAACCAATGATCAGCACAGACTAATATTAGTTAGGGTAGGTGCGCGTCAAGTAGACGGAGCGGGTTCTAGCTGGTACACTGAGAGCGAGCGAGCGCTGCGCGTATTATACTTTATACAGGTTGTTCCATTTTACGTCATATGTAAGTGACAGGTAAACATTGAAGCTATTAAACCTTTACTTTTTTTAGACCGATAATCGGTGGTCATAAGTAATTCAGGTCAAATATGAAAATGTAAAGAAAAGAAAGAAAAACAATTATTTGTGGCAAAGAATATAACACAGGTACAAAAAAAGAAATAATATTAAGACAAACATTTTTAAAATAATTAAAAGTGAGTTAATAAAACATACTGAATTAAACTACACTATATTAATAATAGCATTGGCTCAGCCTGCCTATATAGCATTACATATACACGCGTTTATTTACTTTGGTTGATAATTTTTCGCTACCTGGAACTGAAAATTTAAAGCATTTTTTACATAACACACTTTAATTTTTGACGCACAAAATAGTTAACCCGGCACAGAGGCTGTCAAATCACAACCCTCATCCAAACACCCCTAACCCTTCCGTTAGCTTACGTTTTTTCATCAAACAGACCACAAGCTCAATTCCAGTCAACAGTCCCAGGGAAATGACCTATTTTTTTGTTTAAATGCGCTGTTCAAACAAATACTCGGTGATACCGAAGCTGGTTTAAATTTATTCATACATGCCCCAAATATTTATATCGACAATTTTAAAAGTGCGGCGGTATTTTGAGCCTACGGGCCTTTTATGAGGTTTACATTCATTATCAGCTAACGTTAAAAATTACTGTTTAACTTCAGCAAGTAATTAAGTAGGATAATCGAATATTGACCAATTCGAAAACAACGTCTATAGCCGGTTCACTTAGGAATTATGACGACCGATCATGTGAACGATTGTATTGACTGTTTAAAATCTCTATGTGCACGTAGTCACGCGACTGGTAAGTCACGCGCCTTCGCGCGACCGATCGAACTTAGTCTGAAATTCCACTATATATTACCTTACATACATATTACCTAGGTAGTTTTTATAACCTCAGCGGTGTACTAGATGGAAAACGTTACATTATCAAGTTCACTGATGCTAAACAAATAACTGAAGTACTTGCAGTCTTGTCGGTTATTAGTTAACTTATAAATGTTTGTTTATTTGTTTCGTTCACGCCAAAACTTCTGAACTGATTTGTTTGAAGTTTTAGACTTAAGCAGGTGATAGCACAAAATATACATGGATGAAGCCGCGGGCAACAACAAGTCAATTAATAAACATAAGCATCGTTAACTCAACGTAAAATATGTACTTAGGATATGGACAACATAAGCATCGTTAACTCAACGTAAAATATGTACTTAGGATATGAACTGCCTCGAAAAGAATTAGGATTTTTAGCTACTATTTATTTGTAAAAAGGGTCTTGGGTTAGATTAAGTTTGTTTTAGGGTCTGATATAATTCGTGTTTTGTATCTGAGTTTTTCCCTTTTTTTCCCCGGTTGCTATTAGCTGACTAGCGTTGGACCTTTATTCATTGTAGTAGTACTATTCTAAATACTTAGAAGATTAAGCTAAAGAAATGTGTTAAGTAAAAGTGGGTAACATAAAAATCTCATTATTTGAGAGCAAAAAGTGTATTTTAAATGGATTGTTATTTGCGATTCACGCATCACTTCGATTTGGATTTTTAATACCACTTTACTAACGAATACCAAATTTCATATTTATGATCCTTCTGTACTAAAGTATTCTACCAAAAATCCTGAGCAGCTATTCTGGGAATCGTTGTGCACTCAAATATTCAGTGTCATTACGAGAACATTACATTCTACGAACACATTAATTTATTCAAGAAAATACTCCTGGGCTGAAGGTGTCTGACACCTGCGGAGGAATTGGCACTTAACTAGGCCCGTCAAAAGGTTCGCTTTGAATTGGCGGCAGAGGCACACACACCCTTTTTCTCTCGGCGGTATCTAGGTTGTTTCCCTAGTAGCAATTTAATAAATTAAACCACGTTATAACGGTTGTCCCAAGGAACAGTGCAAGAAGAAGCTCAGTGTTAAAAAATGTAATAATAACTTCAAATAATGAGGTTATTATTTATCATACCAGCTAATACCACTGCCGGGATAGAGGCTTATTCTCAAGTAACGAGAGTGAATGGCCTATATCTACAATAATTGGAGCCCAATACAGAAAAGTACACATCAGTCACATCCCATTGAATTATTGGTTGATGTTTTTCTTCACCGTTTTTAGGATGTGACGTCGCCCAAATAAATGTTGTAAGCTAATAACCTATATTTTCAAATCAAGATTTGAACCAGCTACCTTTGGATTGAATGTAGGGAGTCATACCACAAGCCCAAAACGCATATCGAATACCGTAAGGAGCAACGGAAAACGGACGCGAAGCAGTGCGACCTAGCACCTAGACTGCGGACAAGTACTTTTGTATGCATCTAGTAGTATGGAGCAAAACACATTAGTAGTAGTAGCAGTGCTGCATAACGTAGTTTTCTAAGCAAATCAGTCTCTTACCGCACCGCAGCGCACCGCTTCGCTGTGTGATACTCCTTATACATAAAATATCAGCTCATGGTATCCTTTGGTTGAGTTTCCTAACTACATCACTTTACCTAACCATCCAGGCATCAGGAAAACTATCAAATTACCTTGTGTCTTCGCGTGAAGCTCCATAAATATAATCAAGGTAGCCGTAGAGTTTTTTTACATTATAAAATGCACAAGATGTGTTTTTCCAGTCAATACTCGGGGGTTTATATGGGTCGGGATATTTTAGTTTTTCTATTACTAAAACAATGTTCAATAGAACATTTTTATACTGAATACTTAATGAGAGCGTGCTGGGCCGGTGGTAAAGACTGCGACACTAAATTCAGTAATCACTGGTTTTCATCAACGAGTTGCATCATGTATGTGCGCAATAATTCGACTGGCCTCATAGCTCAGTTGGTAGTTACCTTGCCTTCTGCGCTGCAGGTCGTGGATTCGATTCCAAACAGGACAAATATTTGTGTGACGAATATAGGTGTTTTTTCTGTGTCTGGATGTTGAGTATTGTATGTATTTACAAAGAAAAGTATTTATCTAATATATCAGTTGTTTGGTTCCCATGATACAAGCTTTGGTGGGTGTTACTGGCTGAATAGATAGATAGATAGATAAATAGATAGACAGATAGAGGGCTGTTACGAAATAGAATACGATTTTATATATATATACGATTATAATACGATTTTAGGACTTTTATGTAAGTGAATAACGAAAGTTGTATAGTATATGACAATAAATTATTTACATATTAAATTATAAAAAGTGGAAGTAGATGCACAGAAGCCAGAAAGAGAACTAGGTTTATGTGCAGCTGTTTGTGTCCTGTCTAGTAAAATATTCATGATAAATGTAGGCGGTTTAGGCGCACACACTTCATGTTATTTCTCATTAAATTGCAATACAATGACGTGTAAAAATTTAACCGGGTCACGTTAACCGTATTGGTTCAATGGAATTGTATCACACCAACACGAAACACCATTGAATTAATAATTTGAGACTCTACAACTTCATTTTGTAATCACGCCAATGACCTGCATGTTTTTATTTAAGCATAAATTTGCGTCTAAACATATATAAACAGATACAACAACCCATTGAAAATATATTATTTGAATAACAAACAAGCAAATCAATTAGTATAATAAATAATAAATAATTATGAAAAAATATTTTCATTTTTGGTGTTATAATTTTTCTCTCATATGGTCACTATCGCACCAAAGATAACAAGCTTCTATTAGCCACCGATTACGTAGCAGATGCTTATTATGTTTAAATCAAGATTTGATAATTTAGTATCTAAAAAAATTTGTACGTGTGTCTATTCAACTACATGCAAATCTTACAGCCAAAACTGAGAATCTTAAGTGTTTACTCATTCTGTTTAATTATTTTCTATGTAGCCTTTCACGTCAAAATTAACATGAAACACATTTTATGAACTGACAAATTTCTAAGTAATCTCAAACAACTTAGTCAAATATTTTGCCTGTCACACATAAACATCAAACCATAAATAAAGAAAAATAATGAGATTGCGTAACGTTTGCGTGGTTATAAACGTAAGTTGTTTGAATCATTTCATTTTATAAACGACATTGTCCTTTTAATGGTGAAGGGTAAATAGATTACTTTATTCTTAAGTTTGTTTATCAACAAATGATCGCGTCCTTGAACGATCATCTCAACCGGCAATTTATCTTTATTTGAAAAAAAAATAGAATTTCTTTAGTTTACACTAAGATCCGAAGTACCTAAAAGAATGGAGCCTCTTTAAAGCGCACTTCAATCCTTTCCCACTCTGGTTCAAGAGAGCCAGAGACACGATTAATAGTAGTTCTAAAATACATACTTAGTGACATTTTTAGTGCATTTCAAACCGAGCTTAAATGTGATCAGAAGTAATCCCACCAGATTTTTCGTGCGTCGCTCCAAAAGAATAGTTTTCAACGGAATTCACTAGAGGCATTGTTACGGTAACTAGCTAGATCCGCTTGGGTTCTAATGAGCAGGCGTCACGAAGGGAGGTGCGATCTTTGTTGTAAAGTTGACCTCAATCTAAAGTCGATTGGATTAGAGTTCATTTCTGTTTGTATTTTAATGGGGTTCTCTCTAACTACATCCAAATGTGAAAGTATTGTACAATAGCCCGGGACATTTCTATTTCAATTGTAATTTCTTCTAAGTAACCGGGCGGCAACTCTCTTAATGGTACACAATGTTTGGGTAGCAACTTTAAAATTATAATTAATAGTAGGTATTCACCCTGACTACTACTATACCATTATATTCGATTCACTAGCTCTCTCAAACTTGCACTCTGATTGAGATGAAAATGTGAAGATAATTAATTAAAAACCATCTGAGCACTCCCCCACCAACGCAACGATTAGCGGCAGAAATATGCACAGTTGTAGTTTTTCCGACGTGACACTCTTCAGAAAGAACTATATAACATTGAGAAAAGGACTTTTTAAGAGTAGGATACAATAATGGCTTACACTACTGAAATCAAAATTATTTTTTAACCATTTCCTAACGATCTTTTTTTGAAAATAAACCGTTGCAAAAATATTTTCATATATACGTTTGCCTGTGTACGTTGCTTATTTTTTTATAGATGTCATGACTTAATACGATTATTCCCCGAAATCGTGTTTGGAACACTGATACAATATCGGGATCACATGAAGGGCGATGCCGACTCACTGTCAAGTGTCGCCTCAACAATGTACATGTTGCTAAAACACAACACAATTCCACCCCTATTTCCCGTACAGTATGATTAGAAATTGAACGTTCTCATGTCTAATAAAATTTCCTCGTGTTTTAACGTTCACGCAAAATAATAATGCAAATAAATTCCACATTTCCTTTCCCAGGGGTGTTATTTCCTTGTGTAATGGCAATACTTGTGAAGATAAGTGGGAAATTACTAGCTTGTTTAAAAAGTACGTAAAATTAGTAGTTCAATTTCATAACATGAAGATAATGCGTGGAATAATATTTAATTTAGATTAATTAAGGATAAATTAATCAATTAATTTCAGTTTTACTAAAATGTTGTTTAGCGTCATTGAACTTATATCTGTGAATATAAACTTTCAAATAGATCAATGTAATCTTTCTGTCTTAAGCTGCACACAAAGTCAATTACACAACTTGATCTAAAGACATTTATGATGACAATGGCAATGATGTAAACACAATAAAGGTATATTCAGTGGAAGAATCCATTCCAAGAATGGAGCCAAGGTGATATTGCGGGTTAAAGACTGGACAAAGAAAAATTTGCCATTAAAGAAATTTACTGCTCTAGGATATAATTATCTACGGAATAAGAGGCCTTCTATTCAACGGAACTTTCCCGAATTCCATAACTAAGATAATGCGTGTATGTACTTATACAATAGAAGATTGTGAAGAGAAATGAAGATATAGTATCTTGGGTTCTGGGACGGCTGCCTAAACTCTTTCTCATGAAGCTATAAATATGTTAAAATATATTCGTTTTAAAAATAAATTACTAATTTAAACATTCTCCCGAGAACACAGAATTATGCAAATATTTATATTACATTAAAAGGCTTTGTTACTAAGTACGATACGTGGCTGCGAAGCCCAAGTCTGAGAGGCAAAGTTGAGATTGTAATATTTGGATGGGTTAAAGTTATTTCCTTTGGGCGGCACATATAACTTATTATGTTTATTCCTAGCTTAAACAATTTTGATAAGCAGATCAGAAGACCATGGAATTTAAAAATGATGATAACCAATAAATTCCTACATTTTGGGTACCTGCCTACAGTTTACCCAGTGAACCTTGAAGCCTTTGTGGTGCAAAACCCAATACTACGACTATAAATATTTACAGAAGCTTTAGGAAAAAACACAATAGAACCGTTAGGGGACAAAAATAACCGAATAGACAAATAACGACATTGATTGGACCTTTCTGATCGAAACATATTACACCTAGCTCAGGAAAGACTTTTTTCTATTTGTCATTGTAAAAAATACATTTACTTAAATCGTACCATTTTTTATTTTGTAAAACACAATTAAGACTGTATGTAATGTAAACAATCATAGACCCAGGGGAGCCAACGACGGATAAAGTGAGTTGTACCACAAATAGTTACAAGTAAAACAGGTAATAAATGACATAGTGGAATAGTATGAGGGATTCACCAAGGGCCTTTTGAGTTTTTTCAGAGATTTTTACTTTGACTTTGTCTTTTTATATATTATGGCACATCTCCACAGCCAGACATAGGCGTCTCCCCCTCTTTGCATCAACTTTCCCCATGTCATCGCTCCGCCTGGCTAGGGGGGCTAGGGGGCGCCCTATACTACGTTTGCTTACTCGCGGTCTCCATAAAAACAAGTACCCCAACGATTGTCAGCCTACTGCCATTTCAGCTTACTAATCCTATGATCTACGTCTAAGGTTTTGTGTCGAATAATCTCGTTGCAGATTTTATACTTCAGTGTGTGTGACTCCAAGCACTGCTAGCTCTATTGCTCACTAATTGACTTGAATTTAATGGGCTAGTAATTTTGCAAATTTTCACGTTTCCGCACTGTGTGTGATGGAAAATTTTCGTTTCAAAACATTGTTGTATAGGCGAAAAGACTGCGTGATTTCCGGAACGCAAATAAGCTCAGCTGTATTCTTCTCTTGGCCTCCTGCAAAAAGTATTTTCTTCTAAACTCCAAGATCCTCTTCTCAAATAGTTCTTTCTTTATTACTATAAGAAACTAGCTGTGCCCTGCGGTGTTACCCGCGGTTAGTCATCCCACGGGAACACTGCACTTTTCCATGATAAAAATAGCCTATAACGGTCTCCACGGTACCATCTATCTCTATATCAAATTCATCATATTATATCAGCGGTTTAGGCGTGAAAGCGTTACAAAGAAACAAACAAACAATATCACATTCGCATTTGTAATATTAGTTAGGATGACGAGCATTTTACGAGCAGTTAAGATGGAGCCAGTAAATTTGAATGAACGAAGTAAGTTCACTAGCCACTACAACGTAATGACTGAAGCTTAAGAAGCTCTAATTTTTTGTGTTATACGTATTGTAATCCTAACTAAGCGCAATGATTAAAAGGCACACTTGTCATTCAGTGTCATTCTCAACACATCTGGCGGTCATGCAAGCGGGTCGATCTAATCCGGCTAATTGTCCGCAGACTGATCGGTCAGGCCACATTAATTATACGAGCCTTCAAGATAATCGATCACCTCCCCCTACCCTTATCCTCTACTTCGAATAAGACCCATTAGTGTCAACTTGATCGCATAGCCTCTGACACGGTTGTCGTGAAGACGAAAAGTTTTTATTTTCAACTTATTATTATGAATTTGATAAATTGCCGGCGCCGAGTGATTTTACTGAACGAACTTTTTGCTTACTTTTGCTAAAAAGATTATAAAATCTAATATATAAAATTCTTGTGTCACAGTGTTTGTAACAAAACTCCTACAAAACGGCTTAACCGAATTTTATGAATTTATTTTGTGTATATTCGCTACATCTGAGAACAGGACGTAAACTATTTTTCATACCCCTAAGTGAAAAGGGTGATCCAACCAAAATTTTTTTTTTGATTCAGCATTATTTATACATACAATCCTAAATTCAATAAAACACCCTTCTACCACCAACCCCTATTTTTTCATTGCGATATTAGTACTTTAATAATTTTCAACCCTCGGTGGTCGATTACTTTTTATAGCCAAACAACGTTTGCCGGGTCAGCTAGTATTAGATGGATGTGTGAATTGTCCACCAATAATATTATTATTTGTTATTTGATAGGTAACTAATATCCGTTCATCTTAGCATCAGTTCAGCCGTGCTTTGGTATGATTGATAAATTTATAACAAACTGATCGTGTAATATATGGATTTACGGGTTTGAGTCACATCACAAACTATACGACATTTTGAGTCAAATTGACAAGAGACTGACAGAGACTGAACTGACGCCAGATTGAACCGTGGAGTCACGTTTTACAAGCCCACTAATCACTTTCATTATGCACACAAAATTCTCTTCTTACACAAGATAGTAAAAGATAAACGTATAATATACGAAGGTGTAATGGAAGTTTTTCTCGTTGATTTATGTAGTGAGACAAGTAATACGATGAAAGATAGGATGATATAAGAGAGGAAACAAGAGCACGCTTAGTTAGATAACAATAAGTACATGATTAAGGACAATACCACATAAATTATCCAAAATATTATTATTAGTCTTGTTATCGTTCCGTGGCTTCACTAAACGGCTCTGTCGGAAGAACAGCGTTAGTTGCCACCCAACTAACAATATGCTGAGACAGAGACCTTTTTGTGGCAACTAAGCCTTTTTAACTTGTATAAAATATATATTTTCATTAATAATATTTAGTTACGTACTTATGTGTTTTGTTTTTTGTTCTTTGTAAGCTTAGTGCCGCAAATAAAATATTTTTCTTTCTTTCTTTCTTTCTTAAATACACCAGGCTTATAATGTCTGTATAAAGATGTTTATTAGTTATAAATACAGGTATGTTGTATTATATTTATTTCATATGAATAACGTGTAATATTTTAATTGAAAATTACAACCTTATGTAATTTTATTCACAGGTTAAAGGTTTCCTGGAAGCGATGGCTTTAAACAATAAGGCCTGTTGAGCTTCACATTGTATTGTTATTTATCTATATCTACTACTATTTAAAACAAACTCATACACGCAAATACAACAAAACAGCCTTCAGTGCTAAAAGCTAAGAAAATGACCCTAAGGATATTGATTACAGTTTATGATTCAATGTTAGAAATACTTATTACGGTTTCTTCTGTACATAAAAGTTTTATTTATGGAAAAACTAAAATAGTTTAAAAAGCTCGGCAAAAATATTTCATGTCAAACAGAACACAAACAGCCATTTTCACATGAGGCCGCAATGAATAAGACTTAACGGGGTGCGTAGCAAAAACTTTCAAAGGAAATTGGCCGGTCCGTGATTGTTTGATACATATTGTCCGAGTAATGCTAGTTTCCACAGAAAGCTGCTTTGTCATCTGACGGATAAAATGTTTTCAGTACATTATAACGAGGGGTTTTTCTCTTAAATTCAATTCAAGTGATTTTTAAAATAAGAAAGTTCACAAGTTATGATTTCTCCTCTTTAAAGCTTATTTAAGATTTAAAAAACTCTACTGCTATTAAAACTTTATTGAGATAATCAGTTCGTGAGAAGACATTAGTTTGATATTAACCGCAATCAAAATGTTTATATCTACAATTAATCACATCTGAAATATTCGCTGAAGTTTTCAAAAACAGTCAGATATTTTTGAGTAAAGGCGGAAGAAGCAGCCTTCATCTTTAAAAAAATTGTTCGTGGTAAAACCTTATCAGCTAAAGATCAAACTTTTTTCGCTGAGTGATAATGTTGTATTTACCTACGTAAAAAAAATTAACTATGAACTTCAAATATTGATATGATACATTATATTCCGCAAATCAAATATAATACTTCCCCAAGACTGTGAAGAAAACGCATTGAAAGTGTTACGTCACCATGCGAGGAATTAGAAGTTTTTATACGTGACTGGTTTTATCAACAAAATCTATACAATTTTCGCAAGTAAGGACCTGCTTTTCATATGCGTATACGTTTGTGTATAGGTATTCTGAGCTCTCTGTTTATGAGGGTACGCAAGATGACGAGGTGAAGATATGCTCTGTTATACTTTTTCCTGTGTACTATTACAGTAAAAGAAAAAAATATTTTTGAGGTTTCATGTCCTTATGATATATGTGAAACTGTTTTTGTAGCTTTCCATGATTACATATATTATATGATATACAATTGTCTGTCATTTTCAAACATAAACAAACAAAAAATATTAAATAGTTAGGCGTGACTGCGAAACAGAAATATATAATATATATATATATGTACGCCCGTGCTGTTTGTTTGTTGCAGACCAGAGGATTCTGTAATCGTTTGAGGCAGAAGAGCAGTACACGAGTACGATTATCCCTACAGAAGTAGATAAAGCCTTCATCTGTTGTGACACTTACATCACGTAATTGTGAATTAATCTTCAGCTTTATCATATAAAAAAATAATTTTACAGCAACATAATAATTCTATAACATCCAAGCCAATTCTTACGCCTGTGAATTTGTACCAAGAAGTCCGGCGAAGATGGATCACAAAAGCGAATGAATGAGTAAAACTTGTTTCTAAAAATTCAAAATCCTGTAACTACCTTTAGTTATTAAGGTAAAATTGAACATCATAAAATTTGGAAATGTACAGCTATTTTAAATATATTTACTTAGTGCGTGGAATACTGTAGCAAACATTTGTCTCAAAGACCAGAGTAGCTTTAATGGAAATATTTTCGCCGAGAGGAAAATAGTGCAAGTGGCATTAAGTCAGCGAAGCTCGCCGAGTCCCACTCACCCCCAGCAATACATTCTTAGGGTCACACGGAAGTGTGCACGCTAATATACAGAAAATAAAGGGAAATATATTTTTATTAAACCTTATTATTATTCATACTACACAAGGACAACTTAAAATAAAATCCACGTCTATAAATGTTAGGTTGAATTACTACAGTAATATGAGGTTGGTTATATGAGATATGATGATGATGTCTTCAAGAGGAGAATTAACCGAAAGATCATAATCACTAACATTAGCTGGGATAGTCTAATGCCAAAAAAGACATTTGGCCGCATACAAAATATAATTAATTAATACAGTCAAATCAATATCAAAATAACTAGTAGTAGTAGAGTAGTAGTAATAGTAGCAATAACTTTAATTAAAAGTTCGCACATTATTGTTATTAATTATAGATATGAAGTATTGAACTGTGGAAATATTTCGATATTTTCACATTTCAATATATATTAATACAAACTTTGATATATAAAACTTTGATCGTAATAACGATAAAGAAGACGAGAAATTAGCATTTTTATTGCGCTTTCATTATTATAAAAAATAATCTAATAATCAATTAATAAAACAATTCCGTAAAAAACTCATGTAACTGGCATACATATAGTACATAAACTGCACAAGTTTAATTACTGCAATGTTGATTTTTTTGGTTGCTTTGAATCCACTTTGGTTCACAGCGATAGGACACGTTTCCATGCAACTTGTGAACTGACAGCATTACGGAAGAAAAATAAAGGTCTATCATGTTCATAATTAAGGAAAAATATTATGACTGGGGTTTCAAGGTTCATAAAATAATTAGTCCTGACCTAATTACAACATATACGAAGTTTGTTATAAGGAAAAAAATGAGTCTCATTGCACAACAAAAGAAGATTTTGGGGAAGGATACAATAGTACGTGGAAGGCTTAAGGATTGGATCACGTAATCAGAAGATGCCACAAAGATGAATTGTTTATACGATACATGAACGGAAAATACGAAGAGAGAATTTAGGTCGGATCGAAGTTGTGCGACGTTAAAAGTGATAGAAAAGTTTCAGAAATAGAAGGCGGTGACTGCTTCGTAACTTCAAATAGGCCGAGAATATATAGCCGAGAAATTTAACTTAACTTTGGAAAGGAATTTTTAGCTGTAGAGATGCCATTTGACTAAGTAGGATAAGCGCTTCACTAAGCCGAAACCCTTGACGATGGATTTCAGCTCTTTTGAATAATATTATACAGAATTATGATCTACAAACGTAACCCTACTTTATTTTATTTCACCCTATATAAATATATGTATAGATTGCTACAATACGATCTAAAAAGTTTTCCAGTGCCACCGGCAGCGTCCAGGAAGAAAATCCTCCCGCTCCATCGAAATAATAACAGATATTTATATCGAAAATGTGTCTTTAAATATCCGTAAAAAGCAATGAAACATTCAAAATGATCTGGGATAAATATTAATGCTTCCGCAGCGTAACTCCCTCGCGTAGCCCTCGCGTAGCTAGCTATATCGTAGCAGGTGCTACGAAATAAATAGAATAGATTTAGCTTAATGATATTCATATTTATTAACAAGAAATGTCTTGTATGATACAAGACATTTCTTGTTAATAAATATGAATACTCAATTCACAGCGTAATTTTGCCCGATGAATGATAAATATTCAAACGATAAAACCACACGCGCTCATGAGTATCTAAGCTTTTATGACTTCCCATTAATTTGCCATAAGTCTATTCATGAATAAATCTAAATAATACACGTTCATCCCGTCGCCGCAAACCTTCGTCTGTTTCGATCATCCATAAAAAACACAATCAGATTAGATTCGGCGCGAACCTATATGGTGTCAAAGGTTATATGAAAAATCACTATGTATGGACACACGGTCACTTCACTTTGTTTACCGTCCGATTGGTATGTGGAAAGGATATGTAAGCGTTCGCGTTCGTCTGCGATGGGTGACCGGCGCGGTGTCGGCGAGGGTTGGTTTCAGACGGTTGAGACGAGCGGCCGGGCCGCGCGCGGCGGATGCACTGTGCGCGCGCCGTCGCCGCCGCTCGCTAGCCCGCTCGATACCGCACGCCGCGCCCTACACAACCCTACATACCACCTGTACGCTCAGTCACAACACCATGGTTTTTGTCAGCTCACCATCGCGTGGTCATAACCATGTGTTTTCGATGAAGACGACGTTGAATTATGAATTACATCTGCGTTGCTACTCAGCGCGATGTTCACCTCAGTTTTTACGAAAATAAAAAAAAATCGCAACCTTTCTTTCATTAATAATACTCGCATTTTAACAGCTCATGGTAAAACTTTACAAGGCGCCAATATAACACAAAGAGGTCATTATTCAA
Source organism: Chesias legatella (assembly GCA_947359385.1). Classification (NCBI taxonomy): domain Eukaryota; kingdom Metazoa; phylum Arthropoda; class Insecta; order Lepidoptera; family Geometridae; genus Chesias; species Chesias legatella. The sequence goes on from OX375772.1 coordinate 3,495,915, forward strand.
ATAGTATTGCCATTGGTTTCTGGTCTTACCATTATGTTACTTCAGAAAATTCCCTTTTATATTAATTTATTGCACCATGACAACATCCATGAGTTTTCAATCTTCTTCTTATCGAGTCAATGGTTCACATTAATTTGGCATAATATGAGGAAATTTCAACGAGATAATTTACTTTTATCCGCTTTAAAAATTAAAATTAATGCGAATTCAAATGTTCACATTTTAAATTCTATAGAGATTTCAGTTATATTTTAGATTGTTTCCATTAGTTTCTTAACAGTACATCAAACCTGAACTATCTACCAAGTTAACTATGATTATTTTGCCCAACACGCCTGGAAATACAGTAAAAAAGAAAAATGCCTTTCTTCTCCAAAAACATTAGCTTTGACAGGCTATTTGAAACTATAACTTTACGAGTCAACATAAAATTAATTTTAAGCCGTGGTAGAAAATCTGACTAATTATTATTAACCAATATTGAGTAGAATTAGCAAGGCTATTGGTTTAAATCATGTCAAAATATACTGACAAAGACTTTTTGGAGTAATTATTTAGTTTATTTGTTACTAGCCTGTTTAAAACTGGAAGCCTTTCAGATCGATCCCTTCTCACGCTAGCCCTGGCAAATATTACCTATTTGTTTTCGTTATTAAATTTACACGCTCCTATTTTGCTGTAGAACTACGTCACATGTTGTTAAGCACTTTCATTAGTATAGATTAAATTGCTTTCGTGTTTGTAATAGCATATTTTATGAAAGCTTTCGTGCATATGTAACAATTTACAGAGTATTTAAAAGGCTTTGTCCGTGCGGACTAAGTCCTATTCAATTTCATATGGTTGACACCCTTAGAATATTTCATAACCGTCGTTACAATTTAAATATAATGGATTTTTAAAGTAAACATATCCAGACATCACAATGCTTACTACATCATGTCAATGTACTCCAATTTGGAAGTCCAGGTATCATCGGTACACAACACAACATCCAAAAACCGAGAACAAACTTTACGCACATCACACAAATTGTTGTCCCAGCCGACGAGTAAAGGCATCACTTAATCAAATAGCGATTGATTAGCTGGTTTTTATCTATTGCGACAAATTTAAAACCGCATTTTAGTTTTCTGCCTGGTGGACGGTGAAAGACACTAGACAGAAGCTAGTCTATATTCCATAAAAATAATAGCGAAATAATAAAACGCTACTGACATTAGTATACCCAAAAATATATTTTATATCTTACTTTATAATTTAAAAAAATCACGTCTAAAATAGGGAATAATAAAAATAGCTAATCGATCGCTGATCTACGATTCTAAGCAAGACCCTGAGCTGTCATCTACCTTTCACATTTAGATTCAAGATTCTATTTTGGGTCCTGTATGACCTTCATCGGTTCAGTCTGAACTGACATAATAAATAAATAATCAATATCGGTCAATAACTTGGTTCCTGTGACACCACACTTCAAGTCTTTTTGTTGTCAAAGTGATGGATACATCATTTTACAACTGAAGATCCATATTTTTATTTCCGCGCAATAAGTTCGCGAAAGGCGGAAAGGGCGGATGCTTTCCCCACACATAAATAAAAGGAAGGGAAGTGTTCAAAGTGAGCTTCGAAATAGCAGCCTTATTATAATTCGACTAGAAATATCTACGCACGAATAGATTGTATAAAATCTACCATGAGCCTATGCGATTTTCGGCATGGCTTTATTTTTTTCAAGCCATTTTTTTCCTATTAACATTGTTTTTCACCATTAATAGTCTAAAAACTAATTTAAACTAGAGAAATATGTAGGATACGAGCAGGTAAGAAATAGTAAGACAAACACTCGAATACTTAAATTGTATGCGAAATGTACAAATCGTTTGACTTCTTACTACTATAAATGCGAAAGTTTGGACAGATGGACGTTTGTTACTTAATCACGTCAGAACAGTTGAACGGATCTGGATTAAATCTGGCAAAGAGGTAGATTATAATCTGGAATAGTACATAAGCTACTTTTTATCTTGGAAAAATGTACGATTCCCGTGAGATGACCTATTCACCGCGGGTAACACCGCCGGCGCAGCTAGTACTTGTCTGAATCAGATTTCAGTGACACCACATAACATTAACACATAAAGTGTTCTTTAAATATGAGCTTGAGAGCTTCAAATTGAAAGTGCAGTCGGCTGTCATCTCCGAAAGTTACAGCACATACTTATGCAACCAATCCAGCATGTAATAGGAAAGCTGCGGTTAAATATTGAACAGATTAAAAAGTTAATTTTGCACGAGAACAGCCAAGTGGTTTAGTGACCAATTGGAGTGAAATTTTGAGCTAAAAGCGTACTATTTGTCTTATTCCTCTCCTGTGGCTTGATAGAGGCCACACATGATTTATTTAGGTTATCTATTGCTATTTTATTGGATCAAAAACTCAAAGAGGAATAACTTATTTTAAGTGGCACTTTAGATGCAGAGTGCCTAAAACTATGCTCAGTTACAGTTCCTAGAAGAGGAATCTGTAGCAGTATATCAAACGTTAGTAATAATGGTACCTATTACTAATTTATCAAAAAATTATGATTAGTTGACGTAAATTAATTATTAAACAAACCATATTACTTTTCAATCAAAATTCATACATTTAATTAAGTTGTTTCAAAGTATATGAAGTCATATACCAAATACCGGACCGAAATGAAACCCATATCAGCAATAAAACTGTTGTTTTTCTGTAGTAATATCTGTCTAAGAAAAATGTATAGCAGGGATTTTTATGGTTTTTACTGATTAGAGTTAGTATTAGTTAGACTTAGTTTACCCGTGGAAAGCCGGTCCGAATCGCTAGTAATACAGAGAAGCACCTTTGAGAAGCATTAGACACAGAGTTTAGTAAAAAAAAACGCGTTATTTCAAGACCTTGAAGTTACGATTACACAGTTATGTGTGGACGCTTAGTGGCAGGAACTAAAACGGACTCTCAAAGAACAATTGAACTATTCCAACAACTGTTCTGAGTTTAAGTACGCCATTTGGTTTATATTCAATTAAACCAGGGAGTTGAAAAGTTTGAATTAAAATTGGAATCATATATTTATGTCGCATTATAGTGACTAATTGAATTGTTTAGCAATAGCAGAAAAATATAGAATTTTAATAAAATATATATTGAAGTTATGATTTAGCATATTAATTTTCAACATACCGATATAAATTTGAAGTTTTAAGTCTGTGACTTTAAGTTGAAATTCAAATTCAGTATTTATTATTTAAATATGAATGTAAAAAATATTTGTAAGATTTTTTTACTATTACATCCTATGTATGTATATAAAACACATTCTATATTCTATTTCATTGTCAACTTATACATTGATTTCATCAGATATATAACGAACGAAATTTTTTCCTAAACATTTAGCTTAACCTAATTACTAAGTAGCTTATTTTATAAGAAATCAGCTCTAAAAGAGCAAGTAAGAAAGCACTCAGAATGTTTAAATACACGTAATGCTCAAAATGGGTCTCGGATTTTCTTGCTTAATACGTCTGACATAGAAAGAAACTATTGTTATCTACGTCGATAGTGCCAGATGCACTGCAAATCTTTCACGGTCACTCGCCGGATTAGCCGAATGCTTTTATAACTTGTGGATTATTTTCAAAGCCCGTAGTCGAAAGTAGATGAAGAACATATCAGTAATAAATATTTATGTGTTCTCTTATTTTCGATAATCAGCAAAAGTTGGTAGAGGTAGTTTAGAATTACATAACTGATTATAGGTCTATTACGTTTGGAATTTCACGCAAATATTAACCAAAACCATAAAATAATAATCATTATTATTTTAATGTAGAGTGCGATAAATAAAAGTTTTTAACATCAGTATGACGTCGACTGATTTGGATTCAGAATAAAATTCCGAAATATGATAGCTTCCGTGCTCCCAACAAGTGTAACAAGTTTCAAAATAGCATTTTTTTAACAAACTGTAAAAGATTCCGTACCTAAAGCATAAAATATTCAATAAAATGTATATTTTCCTTCTAAGTGATGAATGAAAATTTTACAATAAGCCATTCCTCAATCATCTTCATCATTTCAAGTCTTTCTTATGTCAGTACGATCAAAGATTCAAGCGCATGAAACTTAATAATTTATTATTACGACAACATACCACTGATATTCGAGTTAATAAGAGTAATATTATAAAAATATTCAGATCACTTACCCAAATGTGCACGACGCGACACATTCTAATATAAGAATTCCTGGCCCACTGGGAGGCATAATTCTCCAAACCCAACCGTTATCAGGCCAACAAACTCAGAAACTTATGATTTGGTTGAATTTCGGGAATTCTGGCTTTCTATTTGAACTAAACATTCGAATGCCAGTTGTAGTTTTGAAATAATCACGAAATATTTGTTATTAGCAATTTCATCAAGCAAGCAACTTAATTTTCACAATTTTCTGGTTCTAATGCTTAAATAACGTTTATAAATATTCGGAAAACTGGCTTTTTTAAAAAATATCGTATTTTTAATCATATTTTTAGTCAAAAACAGAACAGGTAGCTCTTAAATAGCATGAATTAAACCTATATTCACAAGGCTGAACTTTTGAACAGTTAACTTTTTCAAACTCGTGACCTGTTTTGTTAATGGGTGTTTCAAAGTTAATTCGTTCTTATGCAAGAAAAGTACTGATAGCACAATAACAAGGAAATAAAAGTAGAAATTTTATTATGGCATAATTTAGTTGACTTTGTTTTCATTACGTTCAATTCAATCAGGAATTTTAGGCCACAATGTTGTTGTATTAAGATACATACTTACTATTAATTTTATAATTTAAAAATAAAATCTCTATATTTAAAATTATTTATTTTCATTACTATACACAAGATGTTATGTTGTCAAATGCGCAAAAAAATTAAAGTGGCTATGTGGGCAAAGGTAGTGCCACTCGAAGCCTGGTTTAGAAACTGGCTGTCAAGTGCGTTAGGCAGCAAGTGAAGTGCTTAGCGGCAGATTTTCACCTTAAGGTTGATACCTAGACATGGTATTTGCCCTACATGGTGGTACGCTATGAGTTCATAATTATAGGTTTAGAATTGAAACTACGTCAAACAAACTAAAATATTTAAAATCAGTCTGCGTACGTCTACGAAATTATTCGACAGGCCTCGCAGCTCAGTTGGTTAGTAACCCTACCTTCGGCGCTGTAGGTCGTGGGTTCGATTTCCACCCAGGACAAACATTTGTATGACGAATATAGATGTTTGTTCTGTGTCTGGGTGTCAATATGTATTATATGTATACATTTACAAAAAAAAGTATTTAAGTATTATATCAGTCGTCTGGCTCCAATGACACAAGCTATCTTATGAGCTTACTTTGGGGCTAGATGGCGCTGCGTGAAATTTCCGCCAATATTCATTTATTTATTTATTTTATTATTGTAAAATCATATCGTATATGCGTTAGCGATCATATTTTAACTTTGGATAACGCAAAAGGTACTTTACCATTACCCGATAAGGCATATTATACTCCATTGTCCAATGACCCTCGTTCAAAACTAAATGACAACACGACATTATCGGAGTTGACCAATAAAATAAATACCCGTAAATAGCCGTAAACTATACTGAACAATAATAGCCATTAGTTTGGAGCATGTGATTAGGTAACCCTGGGGACTAATGACCACTTTCATCGACAGTACCGTATAATATAAATAAAGTGGCGTATCAAGTCGCATTCGGCATTTCTATTCCATTCATTTCAATTCCACACATTGGATAGGCTATTAAGAAATGTAAGTCTCCAGCATGTTTTATTTTTAGATTAATTAACGTAAAGAGCTGATGGCATACCTCGGATATGTGGTAGTGCACGAAACAAGCCTCTTTGAGGCGCACTAATCCTTTCACCATATTGGTTCGAGAGCTAGTAACATGAATAGTAGTTGTAGGGTTAGTCTGCCCTTACAAAAGCAATGCCACTCATTGTATTTTACCCTTAACTCTGAGATGAGAGGGTGGGCGTTAAATGCCTGTAATTTTACAAGCAACTGCACCTTTAAAACCACACTGTTTATCGAACACAAGGAATATAATTTCACCCTCCTTAGCACAGAATAACTGCTAATGTTTACCCATGAAAGAATCAAAATAAGTCAGTTGCTCAAACTACTGAATCATTAGTATTATTTACAAAGCGTGGTGGTCTAGTGGTAGGTACTGACCGCGAGTTTCAACCCGGATGTCACTGGTTAAAATCCCGACGTGCATCTATGAGTTTTTCGATTGAACGATTTATGTGCGCAATACCACGTTCTCAGAACGGTGAAGGAAATCATCGTGAGGAAACCGATATGTACTTGAACAAAAAAAAACGAAGACATATGTCAAGTGCACGAAAGGAGCCTCTTTGAGGCGCACTTGAAATCCTTTCACCTCACTGATTCGAGAGAATCAGTGACTCGAATAGAATAAATTAGTATTATTTTATTACTAATACTACTTGTTTGTTGGCCTTAGCCGACCAGTGTGGTGGAAGGATTATAGCGCACCTCACAGAGGCTCCTTTCTGGCACTTGACACATCTTTTAAATTTTTAAGATATGCCGACATACGATGTATTGTGTATTATGTACATTATGTACGTAAACACTGTTATATCGAAGTAAAACTCATGAGTACTCCTTCACGTTGACATATGGATTTGACAACTTCGAATTTGAATTCTGCACGGTACCACAGCATCGCCGAGATGAGACGAGATAAATAACATCACGAGAGAATAAAATACAACTCTTGAAGTCATGACCGTTGTCATCGCGTGTGAAAAGACAGCTTTGAGATTTTTGGAAGGTCTCCAAAATACGTAAAAAAGTCCATATCCTTATTACCCGCATCGTCTGACTTAATAACAGCTGGGTTAACAAGTTCTCGTACTCCAGTAATATTTTTGCATATTTTATCTCTGTCAGTACCTAGAGCCTCAGACCTTTTTTTATGTTATGTATACAAATCGAGCTGACGGCCCACCTGATGTTAAGTGGTAACTGCCGCCCATAGACAACAGCAATAAGACTCAAGTCCTCTCCACCAAAGTACGAGATGACTCAAGTCGCATTGCGTTTCGTCCATCACCCCGAGACGGGGATGTTACGTCACATGCGCCCACAATTTCTCCGGCACCCACTCCCTTCCACTGGAACACAGCAACTCGAGTGCATCACTGCTTGGCGGCAGATTAAATTACATCTTCTGGCTGATTTAACTAGTAACTATAAAATTATAAAAAGTTGACACTTTTAATATTCTATATCCTCAAGACTCTTGGGTGCTCGGCAGCGCACGGTGACTGCGGCCACCGAGTTAACTACGTATCTCTATTATGAGACAACACACCAATCATGGTGCAGCGCAGGCCGATTTCAAACCGAGGCGATTTCTAACCGCACCGCACCGCCCCGCGCCGCTCGAGCCACCCTGTGCCGTGTTTGTGGAGCTTTTTGCAAGTGGAAACCCTGATAGATGGGGTTGTTTAATACACTTTTTTCGAAATACTTACACCAAATGCTACGTTACTGTTATGTGCAAGGTATATAAACATTGTGTTTTAAATATTCAAACCGGGTCAAACCGTACAAATCAATTACAGATATTCTATTTCAAAGTCCATTTTCAATCAAATATAATTATGCTCATCATTGTTGGCTTTATACGGAAGTATACAAACTTGATTATGGAAATCAAAGACTATCAATCAACAAACTATAACTTTCCTGTCAATGAAATATGTCTGAAAGGAATAATAAAGAGCTGTGAGTCGCTTTCTATCAGCTATTGATAATGTTAGGTTTTCTCTAAGAAAAGGACGTTTCTGAACAAAATTTCGGAAAATAGATTAAAAAAATCTGTTTTCCAGCCCTGTGGTACAGACTTCAAGGTTAATCCGGATGTTACACACAGTGTCACAATTTTTCCCGAAACTTGTAATTACAGGAAGCTGTCTATGTAAAATTACTTAAAGCAGGAATGATTAATTACCTCCCATTCCCCACCTCGCCGTCATCAGAATAAAATAAGACAACCATTTAATGAATGTAGCTAAGATCTTAAGCTTAAAAGGATAAGTTTAGGTGAACTTATCCTAAAAAGAATAAGTTCAAATATTAAACTTCTAAAATCTGAGAAGTTTCGTTCAGATTTACTTCAGCAAAAAGATTTAACTAAGCCAAACTATATATTAAAAAGTCTATGTAGTCACCTGATCCAACTAGCTGCGAAGGCAAAGTGCCTAGAATACTAAGTTGGAAGTTACTAGTCTTGGCACAAAAACGTTTGCAATATAGTTTTGGATACGCAAAAAGTATTTAAATATGTGAAAAGTAGTAAAACCCTTCTGCATACCACGTGGCCTGGGTGGAAATACTTTTATTTTGTTTTAGATAAATTCACAAGCACACGTATTATGGTAATTTTATTACTGGATGCCGAATAAGAATTGACTTGGTTTTAGTCAATTCTCGGCATACCCTAAGACTACGTTCAAATAATGTATTCTTAAGTTTGATAATGATAACTGATTATATATTTATGATTACTAAATAACATATATATTACCAGATGAACAGTTCTTAGTCAACGCATCATTTGTCTAAAAGAAAGCCTTTGAACAATTTTATTCAAATAGCTTTCAAACTGTTGTTTCACAAAATAAAATACATATTTCAAATTCAAAATAAACACACCTGACCGATATTTGCACATATGCACCTTAGAACAGAATACCGTAAGTGCATATGTTATGTGTATCGTTAGACTGTTTACATTGTTCAGATTCGTTTTATGTCTTCTATTTCGTACATTGTATGTACAGTCAGCGTCAAAATTATAGTGTATGCTTTACTGTGGTTACTGCGGAGTAAAAAAAAAAAAATCGTGGACATTTCTGATATCTAGCCCTAAACTAAGCAATTTTTTTGCTGTGGAAACTAGATAACTGACAAAATACATATACACTTTTTGAAAATGTATACATATAAACACATTACCAAATACAGAGCAAAAATCTATGTACCATACAAAAATAATGTTGTCCTGGGTGGGAATCAAACCCACGACCTATAGAGCGCATAAAGTAGGGTTACTACCAACGTCTCTTAACACAGGTCTTTTATACTTAAAAAGGGTTCTCAAAAACGTAAAATAACGTATTATGTTGATAAAAATAAACTTTTACTTATTATTAATAATATAAGCCGTCTCAAGGCTGTATTTTAGAATTTTCACAGCAAAGGACAGTGTCATTATGAATCGTATACATCCCATTATCGTTGAACGTAGCTGTCTTCTTTTACTACTTACCGCCGATACAAAATAATTTATTTATAACAAGTTCATTGGTATAAATATTTTATGCGATACGTGAAATATAAGTTTTCTTAAGTTTTGAAATCACGAAGATTATTTAATTACTATAGCCTACACTTGTACCATCCCTCTTGATCTACTGATTTTTGTAACTGACTGTACATAGCATTATTGTTATATCGGTTGTTTTACTCGTTCTAAGAGGAAAGTTTATTGTTATTGTTCGTTTCCTTCAGTGCATGTCGTATTTCTCTTATGTAGGAAATGTACCACTGCACTTATTTCAGGGCAGTGGGGATTTTAAACTGAAATTGCAAAAACCTCTTACTATATCCATGCAATCAATAAAAATTGTACAACTTATTCCCATAATCATTTTACATTGAAGAAAATGTGTCTTTACAAACCTGCTAATGTTAGAAAATCTTAATAATGCGTTCTAGCAATTTTAAATAGTTGCGTAATGTATTTTTTCCATAAATTGTTTTAAATTTTTCGCCTAAAATATACAGCAATGAGTTGCCTCTCTCACAGACAAATTGGAAAACCTTTTTCTCTCTGCCACTGTTAAAAAGAATCATAATTTACACGAACCAGTGGGTATTTCAATTAACCGTGTAAAAGTACTGACCTTATCTTACTCACAAGGCCAGAGAGCGAGGTTTCATATTAACCAATGGGATATACGACTAGCGAAATGTATGAAATATCTTTGCCTCGATCTTGTCCACTCCGATATCTATCCGCGTCTGAATTATGTGGGACCGTTTTGAGACTTAACCTTTGTTATGTATACATAGTATACAGGTTTATTTGTATCATGCAACAAACTTTTAGAGAAACTGTATATCATAATCGACTAGTGCTTTAGGCCTTACGGAATTTTGAAGTTTTTGAATACTAGATTGAGTGATTTTATTCATAAACTCCTTAAAAAATTCAAAAAAAATTCTTTGTTAGTATATTAAAGTTGATTAAAACAACAATAACCCTGTATTTATTTGGTATATATCAGCATGTGATTTAATATGTGAATCTAATTGTTGTATCATGCACACTATCCTGGTTTTTCTGTGCCGAGGTTATACGTCACATAGCTATATAGCTTTTCAAAAATTATGTTGTTTCCGTTTTGATGGAAAATATCATCATCTATTTTGTGAATATGTAATGTAGAAATAAACGAACTAATCACTTATAACAATATAATATAACACCACCAAAGTTTTTTTGTAAAAGTAATGTAAAAAACCTTCTTCGTTCATCGCCATTTCTATAAATGAAAACCTTATTTAAATCAGTTGCGATAGCACTTTGTTTTATACTATTTAGAGAAAAGCGAAAGTGTGTTTGGATGTTAAAGGTTTGTTATCATTCATGTCCAAACTATAGAACTAATTTTGCTAAAATTCTGGACATAAGCAGATGATCTGATGTCCTGGAATAATCAGGCTACCTTTTATCCCGGAAACATGCGGGTACAGTTGCGGTAAAAGCTTGATTTGGGATTTATAATTTTCTCGTAAGACCGAGTCCAAGACCTGGTCTAGAGAATGGCGTCGACGGCGTAACTTCTAATCAATAATGGCTGTATTAAATTAGTGAGAGATCGGGTGATGGCAGATAAAACTCGCTGCGAACTAATGGCTTCGTCCACTTCAGGCGGAATCTCCGGCAGAATTTTATTACCGGATAGTGAAGTTAAATTTTTCTCTGTTAAGTTTGCGATAAACATCCTGGCTTATCCCTTCCGAGAAAAGGAATCTTTATAATATGAAGTTCTCAAGTTATTAGCTTTATTATGCTGGTTTAAGATTGAGCTCTCTGTAAATTTGCATGAATTAACGATGAAAGCTTTCATAGAAAATACTGAAAAATACTGTTTTGTATAATTATAGAAAATATTTTAGAATGACGTATGTTCATATTTAATTGTAAATGAAAAGAATCCACTGTTTTAACTGTTAAATAATAGTTAAAATGTGTCTTATTTTCATTTTAAGTCTAGTAGCTAGCTAGGTATTGATTATATTTTATTGAAATTATTATAAGAGAAATTAAAAAGTTTTATCGCTGTTGAACCCATTTAAGCATTGAAGTTGCGAAAACTGATAACGCTTCACCATAAATTTGATTAATGTCATCAACGCCCAGCTTGGCAGGCATGGGGCGGGCATGGGGCCCAAATATGCCATAAGACTACGAATGAGCAACATACAAAATACGTAATATATTTGTGAGAGTACAGCGCCGTAAAACTAGAATGATATTCTCAATACTAAAAATAGAGACATAATTTAGGACTAAAATTAGGACTCAATTTTTATTTGTAATAAACTTGTGATATAAGTAATAAAAAAAAGTGGGAAAGATAATGTTGAAATACCATTCAAAGTAAAAATTTGTTTGGGATTGTTCAATTGCGAAGAGTTTTTTTTTTCGATAAATCGAATAATGTGAATTCATTATTCGGACTCAATCATTTTGTTACAATATATTTGAATAAATCAATGATTTAACATATAATAAAGCGAAATTACTGAAAAAATATAGAGTGAGATAGCGTGTTATCCTTTTCAAATGAATAGCGTGCGGTTCTTTGAATTCGTTTTCTTTCAAACATCAATCTAACTGAACAATGGCCATCTTACATTGCATTTGTCCGAAAAGCTGTTGCTATCTACTCCAGAATGCGTCTCAAACGTTTTATTGGTGATCGGTTCTTTACTATTTTCCATATGAGCTTGCTAATTCTGTCAGCTATATATTTGCTTGCCTATTTCTTCAAAAATATCTTTAATTGTATTAAAACAAATTACAAATAATAATGTAAAATGATTGAACGGATTTCTTTCTATTTGTAAATGCTATAAATCTGAGAACTAACAATATACAGTGGATTATGTGTGAAGTAATAGATGGATTAGGATATAATGATGGATGGCATGCGTCAATACGCCCGATTCACTCACAGTATAATAAATATTTTATAAATCTGAACTGGTATAAGTAAACTGTATGTAAACTATTGTATTTATATTTTTTTTTATTGAAGAACACATTTCTCAAGAGATCTTTACACAAGTGCAAGCTACCACGGCTATCATAGTACCTATTTTAACAGAACTTATCTATTTCGAAAACATACAAAATATGTTTTTTTTATGTTTCTCCTTTCCCTCTGCCCATGACAACCGATGCGACTTGGATCCTCCCCTACTAGGTGCAACAAGACTCAAGTCGCATCGGATGCGCCCGTAACTCTGAGACGAGTAGGTGGAATATCTCATGTGCCTCTAATTTCACCGGCAACCACACCTTTCAAACCGGAACACAGTAACGCGAATGCGTCACTACTTGGCGGCAGAAATAGGCATGGTGGAAGTACTTCCCCGAACGAACTTGGCCTGAGTTCTACTGCTTTTCGAATTTCGCTTTTTACTTTTCGGAACTTACTGTTAAAAAAACTAATCTGTTGTACTATCACGTTTAAGTACGGTTAAAAATTCATTACAAATATTCATAAACAAACTGTGTACATGCTTAAACTCTCGCTAGTAACCACATATTATTTTGACTACTGGCAAGTTAGTCTGCATCGTTGCCAGTTAGTGCATCTGCCGCATAACACTTGTTGCCAGATGCAATATAAAACTATAATGACTTCTGGCAGCTTCACATTTGAAGAAAAGTGTTCTTACACCTTGTTGAGTTCTGGGCCTGCAATATTTATATAAATAAAAATTAATCACCGAAATGTTTGTACGCGCATAACTTCCAAACGACTGCACCAAATTGGATAAATATTTCTTTTATGTGTTCGTTATTGCCAGGAGACGGTTTGTAAAAAAATATTAAAAAAATAATAGCAAACATTTAAAATTAAAATCTTGAACTTTAGACAGTATTGACGGCAAAAAAATATGGCGGTATGAAGTTCGCTGGGACAGCTAGTTTGCAATAAGTACGCTGGCCTATTAGCCATTTATTAATGAATTCGATTTTTTATTTGACTTTACTCTGCGTGCAAAGTAAGAAGCCCAAGGCGTAGTCTGAGACTCAGCCTGCAGTGTGATGAGAATAAAATTCTTCATCGGCTGTTGGATGTTTGTTTTGGGTATAATGAGCAAATGTTACCTATCGTTATAATTCCAGGCCGTATTACGTTTTTGTAAGTAGAAATATCCAATAAACAAAGTATATAGTATTCCTGACCTGAAATAATTCTTGTTTCAGGGACAAAAGAACACAAGCAACCTTGAATTACCGATCAAAACAAATACTGAAGGTTAGACGCAACATTGACAATGGCACCACACCTACAGTTTTTATTTAGCTTGTTAGGGCAAGTGTAAACACACGTGACTTTTACGGTGCCATATTGTTGGCAAATACTTGTTTTGGCGGATAAAAGGAATCTATATAAGTGAAGAGGTGTAAATGCGTTGTGGATAAATGTTCACTAAACTTTAATCGGTAATAATCGGTAACTACTTCAGGTGGATCTCTAGTTTTCAGAGAAATTAGTGAAAGGTTTTCAGTCTTTATGATATAACAGAGTAAGCATACTGGAATATGTGAATCTAATCTCGGATTGAAGAAATATATCAACGATGACAAAGAAAATAATAAAGACGTAAACGTATTAAAATAAATATTCAGTTATAAGACCACTAGTCAATAAGATTCCAAAATAACAATGCTTAATATTAATTATCTTTTGAAAAAAACATTTATTAAGCTATTGCATAGCTTCTATCGCGGGCCTTGAGCGTGGAGACCGAATCCAGGAATTCCGTAACGAAAAAAACCTAACACCCCCCACTCCGACCAGCACAGCGGTGATACTTTTTAGTTTTTCCATCTATCGATAAATACCAGAACTTTTAATGACTTTTTGAAATATCACGCGCAATAGCTTTACCGCGGCAGTCTCCGAGTGCCACACGTCTTTTTTATTTATTATTTTTTGAACAAATGATATTAATCATTTGTTCATAATTTTAGACATAATTGTATGTTTTTATGGCAAAAAAATGGCCATAAAAAACTAGGTTTTTAAATCATATACAATTAAGCTTTTGCCAAAATATGTAAACCGTGCAGATTCGTCAATTAATTTTAAAAACAGGTCACTCAGTAATACCTACGGCTATATTCAGCATCCTGTGACCCAATTAAAAAGTCCCGCCGGCTACTACAATTTACAAGCATTCACGTACAATTCTACCAAAATTCAAATTAATTAAGCAATCCGAGTACAAAGAACCAAGACAGGACAAATAAAGCGACAAAGACAGATCGAGTAGGCAAACCCACAAGCTTTAAGTCAAGCTGCCGTATTGAAAATTAGCTTATTTAAGCTAATGGTCGTTTTACACTGCTATTGGATTTCAGCTGAGTCTTCCGGTGGCGTGGTAAGGGCACGCGCGAAAAATAGACTCGTCCTTGCTACTTCCCCTACCCTGTCTCCAAGTCTCTTGCCCCCTCCGTCGGAAGAGAGGATTGAGTTATCAAGTTAACTTATAATACTCTTTCTCTATTAATGAATAGCACTTTTCTCGGATCTGGATTCTTAACAGCTTTAAAACGCTCGAAGTATGATAATATCAATAACTACAAAATATTAATGTCGATTATAATATTTATTGCTTATAAAAAGATAGCTTATCAAAAAATATTACTGGAAAAGCTTCTGAGAACTACTTTTACCCTGTATTTTCATGAAGAGTAATTCTTTATTATAATAATAAATAATGAGGAAACTAAAGTGTTGACTTTACAATTCTGCAAATTATAAATTCATTCTCAGATGAACACTGTTTATACTTTGAAATGAGCTTTATGTATAAGAATTATGATGTTCGTGTTTCTCTTCACCCACTACTGTCAAATCTGGCAAACGATCTGACACTATGATAACACAATAACTTATGTTTCGCACATCACTAGTTACAATTTTCAGCCTTACCGCAATGTCTTTTGCGAACTGTAAAGGAAACTAAACCTCAAATGGCATTGAAATGTCAGGTACAATCTGAAGTGAAGCTTTCAACATAAGGACATTTTATTTATTGTTTTGCATTTGTGGTAAGCTCCATATACTTAGTCTACCGTTCTATATTTGTTATCGCCAGATAAATCATTCTGTTCTTCTACATTTATTAAAGTTGAAAGACCTCTTTGTTTTTATTATCAGCTTGAGAAGATATACCTCTACTTCTCGGTTTCGTGATTACCTTGTTCAGTTAATCCTTCGACTTCGTGTTCGACTCTTGGTTTAACTGTTACTTGGGAAGCTCACGGAACACAGGTGTCAGTCAAAGAGCCCTTGTACCAATAAAAAAAATCTTGTTCGTCTATTCATGGCTCGTAACAATTTCTAATAGATCTCTGAACTGAAAACTCCCGACTATTCTACTTTGATTACGTACTTCATTAACTTACAATGCTTTAGTTATTTTATTGAACTGATGAGATTTTTTGTAGGTAGATAATTAAGTTTTTCGGGAAAAAGCTGAGGGCTTATTTACGAAATGGAGCTTAGCCGAGGCCGTGTTATTTTGTTAGCAAATAGAATGTGCCATGTTCCTAAATTCCTGGAGGCAGTATTAGTTCTTCAGATAAATAATATAACCTACGAAAGTATCTGGTATCTAAGATAATGATCTGAGTATTCCTTTGTTGAGGTCTGTATAGGTACGTCATAATAAAATTTCTTATCGGAAAAAGAAATGTGTTTTGTGTACTCACTTATGCTCAGTCACATAACCAAAGTATGAGCTTTGTTTGATAGAAGCAAAAATGTTATTTCTCAAGAACAATGGTTATATTTTTATAATTAACCATTATATAAATATAATAATAAACATTATAACAAAACAGAATTACATGAAGATTACGTATGTTATAATTAAACCAAGTTCGTTGGTACTGCGCCGTAAGTTTAGTTTGTGGACTACTACCTACCGCTTGAGGTCCTGGCTCTATATAAATATAATGAAATAAAATAATCAATGCCTCTTTCGTGCACTTGGCAAATCTCTTCGACCCTTTGTTTCTTGGACACTTCGATTTCCCCGCGACATTTTCAGGGTATTCAAGCAGTCATTTTCAAGTGAAAATCTCACTGGTTCACATTTGGATTTGAAGAATCTTCCTTTTAACTGGGGTATGTACCACTAGGCTACTGCGCTCACTTTCCAGTCTAGCTCATATGTTTAGCGTTATTAAGTTTTGAATCATCCTTACTCACATTCTTATCTGGATCAAACCAAATTATATCGGCTAAACATATGAGAACAAATGGCTAGGAGTAACATAAAATGAGACGTAACGAATCTCAATATTATGTTGGATGTGAAAAAATACTTTGTATGCAAAGATCATAAGTGTCAATTCATTCCGCTTTATTTTCCAAGTAATTTTCCACGTTCCTACAGGAATTCACAAAAGTCATTACAATCTTCCAGTTTTCCTCAATTACTTTGGGCTCAATGCAGCGACTGGCTGTCAAGGTAACACCAGGTTGTGCTGGGAGGTGGACGTACTCAAGTCTGGTATTTTTTAACAAAACACACCAATGACAATGTGACAACTTTTTTTTATTGACAATGCAACTTGGGTATTATAAAATTGACATGTAAAATTTAATTTTTTTCCCAACATGGAATATATTATATATAAACCTAAATAATTATGTAGTATTTGGCAAAATATAATATTATTATCTCATCGTATCATCTTGCCATCTAAAAACATTTAATTATCTGTGATGTACTGCAAACACGCATATTTATATCTCATTAATGCTAGTGCATTAATGAAATATAAATATGAATTTTTAATGTTAATTTTCCTTTAAATTATAAGTTACGCTAGTGCGTAACTTATAATTTAAAGGAAAATTAACACCGGTGTGCCATAATGGCCTTGGTCCACTTAGCAAAAGTCTTTAGACTTTGATATGATCAGTTATCATGCTGAATACATTATATTCACATCAGAATATGCCGACTACATAGTAAAGGCTATAAATTTATTTGATATAGATTTGTAGATGTCACATTGTAGCAGAAGGTATGCAAAAAAAAATATTATGCATAGAATATCAGTTTTTAGAATTACACATATTTTTTTTTTTTTTTTTTTTTTTTTTTTTATAATTCGCCCCCTACTTGAGGGGGCGAGGCGATTCCCTCTGACATAATCAGAGACTTTATACATCATTTTTTATTTTATTTATCTGATACTTTTTATAAGAAGGGAAGAGAAAAGAAGAAAGTTTTTAAGGCGTATTTTGTGTTACGAACTTAAATTTGTTTGCTTTCGGCATTATTCCATGTTTTTATCTATTTATATGTGAACTTAATTTTTTCCGCTGTGTATTAATTTTGAATCTATATGTCACTTATGAATTTTAATATTGTTTGGTTTTGTTTCATGATTTTTATCCATGTATTTTATATTGTAATGTTTTTCCGCTGTGTAATTATGAATTTGTTTGCTTTAGGTTTTGTTCCATGTTTTTTATCTATATTTGCTGCTATGAAGTTGTAATACCATATGTCACCCACTATATACATCAATATATATTGTCAACATATTTTTTGTCTTCTTCTTATTTTTATTTATTGTTTTATGATTGTTATCTTCTAAGTGCTTGCGTGATTTTATGTTGTTTTTATTATAATACTCTTCAAAATTTTGATGTGCTGCAAGTGGTAGGTCATTTCCAAAATGGCCCCAGCCAATTACTTTTAATCCTAATATTTTTGTTTGTATGTTTTGATTTAATCCAGAAAAGCCTCTACTTATTTTTACTAATATAGTTTTATTCCTTAATTTATTATTTACAACACGACAACGAGCAGGGTGAGTTTGTTTCCTAATTTTTTGTCTAAATTGTGGTTTGTTTGCGGAAGAAACAGGGCCCTTTTCCCATGAAAAGGGTTCCAGTTTGCTCTCCAAGTATTTCCTTGTTTCATTTTAATATTTTTTGCTGTAAATTTAGATTGCCGAATTATGCTTTGCCAGTCTCCTGAACTCGTGATGCCGTCCACTGCCAAGTATTCCACCGGGGTTATTATTTTGAAGGCCGTTAATTCAAAGTTCCGCACCTTAGTTGCGCCGTGGGCCACCTCAGCAATACGCTACTGTGGCTCGCGCTAACCCTTCCCACTTTCTTCTCACGGGACATTCCGGGCTGAAAGCGCTGTGGTCCGTGCGATCCAGCTTGGCCTGCAGGCAATTGCAGCAGCTTGGCACCGTGCCTGCAAGCCAATCCGCGCAGTCAGCCTTTTTATGCGGGCCCCCACAGTGGCTGCACTTCTCGACTTTGTCGGTGCAGAAACGTTTCCCGTGGCCGTAGCCCAGACAGAGCGAGCATTGGACCAGTGGAGACTGGTCCTCTACCCGCACTCTCTGGAGGTCCACCAGAACCGTCTCTGCATCGACCATTTCCCGCCACAGCTTTGGGGAGACCCTCAACACTATATGATGTGTATGAGGGTTTCTGGTTTTCCGCTTATAGAGGATTTGGAGTCTGTGGCCTTCTTCTTCCAGGGTTTTCAGGACACTCTTGTTTTGATTTCTCAGGGCGGTCAGTACCTCCTCATCCGTGTTGTACTGAAACACGCTCCTGAGAATCACGAGCGGATCTTTGTTTTTCACGTCCTGTACTATAAGACGATCTCCTGCCCCTTTCAGCCTTTCCTTTATCCTTTCCCTGTCATTCTCAGTTCTACATCCCACTATTATCTTTCTATCTCTTGCCTTTCTTATTCTCTCAATTTCCACTCCCCCCTCCTTTGCATTCATTACCTCTCTTATCATATTTAGTACTTCCTCACCAGTTTCAGTTTCGTCCGCAGCGGTCACTACCACCGAGTGCAGGGCCGTCTGTACTGGGGGTTGTACCCTAGTCGACGTCGCCACCACCCCAGCGTAAGTTAGTTTTTCTTGGGCTGCCTGGTGCTTTTCTAAGGTTTCCTTCAAGTTTTCCATCTTTAAACTATTCTGTTCTATGAGTCGGGAGTGTTCAGCTATCTTTTCTATCAACACAGAATCCTGTTTTCCCTTGCTTTCAATTTCCTTTTCCTTTGTCTTTTCTGGTTCCCTAATTTCCTCCTTTCTTCCCTTTGCACTTTCACTTTCCTTTATAAGTTGGTAGAGCCTATCTATTGCTATTGTCACTTCATTCTTAATCTCCGTCTTCAAATTTCTAGCATTTCCAAGATGCAGTTTGGCCTTTAGCACGTACGCTTTGGCCTCTGAAAGCCTGTCCTTATATTTTACTTTCTCAACAGGTGGGCTATCTACCGAGTCGGGTGCTTCTCCTGATGTTGAATTACACATATTGGATGTATGTTGTGATACGCACTTTTGGGAGAAGATGATGGCTTCCGAAATACAGTTTTTAACTAGTTCGGGAGCCGAAGGCTCCAAAACAATTGATGTTACTTTAATGTAAAAACAATAAAGATTATTATTATTATTATCATTATTCATTCTAGCTTTACGTGAACAGACTAGGAGCGGTAGAGGCAATGAGCAGGCTGGTGTAACAGGTGCTTAGTTAAATTGGCAGTATGTGCAATCGAAACGAGAAGTCTTGAATTCGATCACGATTTTTGTGTTGTGTATCTGTGTGACAATGCCACATGCGACACAGGCAATTCTAGATCTAGGCTCGTACCCCTGCAATAGAATAGCCTGTTTTTCATGCGGTATGTATAAACTATTTGTAATACTTTTATTTTGTACAATACTGAGTACGCTCATGATCTTTTAGAATTAATTATGCAAACCGTATCACGTAGAAGTCACAAATTTTTCAGAAAATATTAGTGTGATAATTTATATTTGATATTCGTGATACCGTTTACACGAGCTTCGTGCTACTTTTTAAATTACAAGGACTTTGATCAAGATATGAGGGGTTAAGTTTGCATGGGTAAGGTTAGAAGTATATTTTTTGTTTCGTGTAACTTGGCTTATACAAACACATATGAGAATAAGGACTTTTTTTTTTGCTTTACCAAAATTTGACTAGCGGTGACATCCATACACGATTTGACGTAAGGACAGAACAATGACATATTTTTGAAAAAAACTATAGTAGCGATGTTTTTATGAGCTGCTCAGGCAGGATTTTTTGGGTCTTATGTTAAAACGAATAATGTATAAACTATGTAAAGTGAAGGAATAAAAGAAAAGAAGTGTATCAGCAGAGCCTTAATAGGGATTTCTTAGTTATACATTTCGAAATCACAGGGCAAATCTGTTTAAAGAAATTAACGTAACTCCGGGCGTCATTACACCAACCGTTCATATTTTTTAAAACAGGGAATGAAATAGCTCCATTATATTTACGAAATTAGTAGCCCATCAGCCACAAAAAAAATGTGCAAAGAAAACACAAAAATACAAATTCAAATACCGTTTCTAAGTAACAAAATCCCAGCCATAACAGTTACTTGCATAATCACAAACATTTTGTCTCAGGCTCACAAAAATAATACAAAAAGAAAAAAGGGAACGTTAAAATATTCATCCTCACATAACTCTCAGAAGAGCTTTTGTATCAAATAGGTCCATCTTAATTACGTGTAGGAAATTGCAAAAGTTCTCAACCAAGGAAGTTATATTGGGGTATTACATTATGACAACTGCCTTTCGACATTACATGGATTACCTTTTTTGAATGCTTCATATTATGATTGTTTTTTTTATGAAAGTATAGGTCAGACTTAAAACCAAACAAACTGATACATTAAATGGAGATACGAGTATAATAATCGTGGTCGTGGGTTCGATTCCCACCCAGGACAACAATTTGTATGACGAACATAGGTGTTTGTTCTGTGTCTGGGTGTTGATTTGTGATTAAACGAACTTACCTGTAAGTGAAGTTCTATCATAATTATACTCGGCTTGTCCGAAGAGACTAGTATTACGCGTATTTGTTATACTTGTAGTACCGCTTAGCGATCGCCATTCTTTTGCACTTATTTGAGGGTACTTTTAATCTCCTTGACAACATTTTGTCATTTTTTATAGGGTACTCGCACTTTTCTCCGTCGCTGCATGCCGTCTGTTCATCATTTAGTTTAGAGTCAGATGAATAATGTTTCGCAACACGGGTGGGTTATGTCATATGTAATTTGAGTAATATAACTGCAAATGGGTGGGTTGCTAGTCTCTTCGGACAAGCCGAGTATAATTATGATAGAACTTCACTTACAGGTAAGTTCGTTTAATCACAAATTATACTCGGCTTGGTCCGAAGAGACTAGTATTACGCGTATTTGTTATACTTGTAGACTTTTAGAGCCTAGTTGTGAAACATTAGCCCTTATTCTAATAGCGCTTATGTGGGATAAACAGTGTAAAGAAAAAAAATACTGTTATGACGTACAAAGATAAATAAATCTTATTTACTTCTACGAAAGGTATTTTTATAATTTAAATATATAACATTATGTATATATAGTATATATACATAATTATTTATTTACTTTTTAACCTTCCCGCGTACGGGTTCTGTTTTGATCAAGTTATACTGCAATGTTTTTGCAGGACATAATTGTGGCTTCGGATTATAAAACGGATCAGAACCCACAAGTAGAGCGGAAGTTGTGCTCCGTTGTACAAAGAGATAAGAAAAGGCAATGAATTCCGATATACAACCCTTCTTAATATAAACATCAAATTGCTTAATTGAGTTAAGTGACCGAGACGGAAGCATAATGTTTAAAGCTGCTTGGGGAGTTTGTAGCCTGAGGAACTCTGACTTGATAACATTGCTGCCACCAGGGTAATCCGGCAGTGCATCTTGCGGGTGTTGTAATAAGAGCACCGAATCATATTTTGATTTGGCTTGAAAATTAACAACTCTGAAGACACTAAGCCGTTAAAAATGGGGTACCAGGGCTGAGTGGGCCACATTGGTACCACCATAATGCCAGTGGCATTATCGTTCATTATTTTACGTAAGGTCTTTAGAATAACAGAAAAAGGGGGAAATGCGTAAAAGTAGAAGGGTTTCCAGTCTACTGTAAAAGCATTGATTGCGTGAGCCTCTGGATCACGATGCCAGGATATATATTTCTCACATTTTCTGTTTAATCTGTTAGCAAAGAGATCAATATCGGGATGACCAAACATCTTAGTCACTTCTCTAAAAGCCTCTGATGACAGTTCCCATTCAATATCCGGATGTATTCTTCTGGACTCGAAATCAGCATCAGAGTTATCTACGGATCTAATGTAGGAGGCGTAAACATATAAGCCTCGGATTTCACACCACTGCCATAACGCTTTACTAGCTTCAGTTAGGTGAGGGTATTGTATACCTCCCATGCGGTTTATGTAAGAGATAGCAGTAGTGTTATCAATGCGCAGTAAAATTTGACAGTTGCGTAAATCCCTTGTAAAAATTTTAAGACCAAAGTAAGCTGCCAGGATTTCTAAATAATTTATGTGCATAGCGCATTCTTGTTCAGTCCATGGACCACTTGCCCTCTCTTCACCACAAACAACACCCCATCCCGTGGTTGAGGCATCTGAAAATATCTCTAAGTCATACCTGTCCTGTTTAATTCTGTTTACTGAGACAGCAACTGCTTCTCTCCACCATCGTAAATCAGGCTTGATAGAAGCTGGAATTGTCATGTATTTATCGTAATTATTAATATTATTATTAAGATTAAGAAACTTGACTCGTTCAAATAACTTCGTATACAGCCAGCCATATTCAACAGCTGGACAAGCGGAGACAATTAAACCAACAAAACGAGCAAATTCCCTTATTTTACACCTATTTATTGAGATAAATTTATCAATTTCTCTTACAATTCGATAAACTTTATCAGCAGGCAGGCTAACTTGAAGATTTTTAGAGTTAATATTGAAACCAAGAAACAAACATGAATTTCTTGGTATTACAATACTTTTTTCTTCATTTATGATGAAGCCTAAGGATGTCAACAACTGTTTGGTGTTCTTGATATTTTCTAAACAAGAATCATAAGATGGTGCTATTAGAAGCCAATCATCCAAATACACAGTAGACAGGTATCCTAGTGAACGGAGTAACTTGGCAACTGGTTTCATGATTTTTGTGAAAACGTAAGGCGATGTACTCAACCCAAATGGGAGAACATTAAATTCATACAAACTTCCTTCCCATCGAAAGCGTAAGTATTTTTTATAGTCAGAATGGATTTTTACAAAGAAATATGCGTCTTTGAGATCTAGTTTAGCCATAAAACAATCTCGGGTAACAAGTTTTAAAGCTGTACGAAAGTCCTCAATTTTAAAGTGTTTTCTATAAACAAACTTATTGAGGCTCTTCAAATTTAGTATAAATCTCATTTTACCGTTTGGTTTTGGTACTAAAAATGTACTTGATATAAATTGTCCCCCACAGGGTTGACATTCTGAAATGGCCCCCATTGATAATAATTCATCAATAGCTTGCTTAGTATGAAATTTCTCGGCATGTGATTGATGACTTCTTAAAGGAACATGGTTTTGTAAAACAGGTTTAGAAAATTGAATTTTATAACCCTGTATATATGACAATATGACTGGATCATTAGTGAGTATTCTCCATTGTTCATAAAATAGTGCTAGCCTACCAGCGTAATTTACCGGTGGCGGCACCGACAGTAAGGTGGCAGCGGTTGCTAGCTGCGCTGATGGCGGCTGCTGGCAGGCGTGGGACGCCGACTCTGCGACTGCTTGAAGGATGGAGCGTGAGGATTCTTCGGCGTATTCGACGTCGATGTCGAGATCACTCTCGGTTTCCGAGTCAGATGAATATTTACAGTTTTGGAACAGCACTCCAAATGCATCGCTAGTGGATGGCTTTTGAGAAGAAATCTTTAATTCCTCACCGGAATGTATTGCTTTTGCCGCTTTGAGCGTCTCTGTGAGGTTCTCTCCGAATAAAAAACTGTCTACCTTGGTATTCTGGAGGGCTTCTTTTATCTCATTCCGGACGCAGAATTTGATAAAATCACGTCTTGTGATTGAATCACTGTGTTGGCAATCACACAATGTACGCCCCGCATCGATGAGTAAACTTATCATATCGGTATTTTTGTTGTTCGAAGAAATTACTAACGTAATAGCCTGGGCGAGGCTTGAAATAGCGGAAGCCATTACGGCTTGTTTTGATTCTATCGCCTTATCATGCTTGATTACCATCTCGGAAAGCGCGGCCTTAACTTCAGGGTTCAAGGACGGCATAGCAATACGTTTACAATTATTAGGTACCAAATATTTTTCAACGAGCTCCTTGCGAGCATCCTTAGACAATCCCGAGGTTGCCACATGTTCAAAACAAAGGGCTACGTCTCCCTGGATATCATTTTCTAATTTCTTCATAAAAGTAGTGTCTACGCCAATAATTTCTAAGATTCCGGCGTCCAAATCAAACATGGCGCCATCTTTGTTCTCGAGAATTGCGAGAAAGCCTGCATCAATAGTCTGTGCTTCTTGGGCATGAGGCACCTTCTCCGCAGTCAGCTCGTGCACTGCAGCCTGAATCACCTCAGACTGAGGAAGCGCTGTATTTTTCAAGCAAGTTTCCACAGGGGGAGGCCCGCTGTCTGCAACAACAGTTTTTATGAATATACTTTTTTTTTTTTTTTTTTTTTTATGCATATTAATGGAAGCCGCCGATAAGAGATACGTTTATGAAGAGGTAGCCCCTAAAGCTACCCGCGACATAAATCTCTTTGGCTACATGAAATACTGCATGCTCAAAACTGCGAGGTGAGCAGAGATAGTGAAGAGATAGCCTCAGAAGCTACCCACAACACTATATAACTGGCACGAGACAGCCCCAAAAGCTGCCCACAATACCGTTGCAATATATTCATGAGCACTTAAATCAGATTGATAATTTTTGAAAATTACTAACATATGTTTCGCATCATATTATCCGGTGCTTCTTGTGATGACACCGAAGATGATGACGTAGATGATATCACACGAACACGTCGTCGCTTCATTACACCAGCATAGTTACGCTTCCTGTTCTGATGAATTTCTTCTTTGATGATTTTTAGCTTCTTATACAATTTTTTGTAATTTGATTCTTCATTCTTCTTTTTAGGCATCTTTGTTTACCTATTCACTTTGTTATTAAACCGAAAATTTATTAAAATATTATAGCTAAACGAAGGTGCAGAATGGCCGAGCACTAAAACGCGAATGATGAACAGACGGCATGCAGCGACGGAGAAAAGTGCGAGTACCCTATAAAAAATGACAAAATGTTGTCAAGGAGATTAAAAGTACCCTCAAATAAGTGCAAAAGAATGGCGATCGCTAAGCGGTACTACAAGTATAACAAATACGCGTAATACTAGTCTCTTCGGACCAAGCCGAGTATAATTTGTATTATAAGTATGTATTTACAAAAAAGTATTTAAGTATTATATCAGTTGTCTGATTTCCATGATATACGCTATGCTTAGCTTACTTTGGGGCTAGATGTCGCTGTGTGACATGTCCACCAATATTTATTATATATTATTTATTATTATTAGCCTCCGCTTTTTCGCTCATGCCATAGGGTATGATTTACTTAGCTTTATAAACAATTATTTGTGAAAATAAGCAACCACTTGGTAAAAAACAAGGCAATAAATTCAAACTGCTCGTAAATTTCCAATTATTTATAAATTATAACGAAGTTTACACATATGGGTTTCTTTCGCGACGTTACGCTAAACGCGTAACGCTTGCTAGGACGAAATTTTGGGAAATTCCATCACAGGGGGAGTGAAATGGAGTATCGAAATTTATATGTCAAATAGTATTTCACAGTCTTATCTAAGGTCCAGTGGTAAAATAATATAATACATTTATCATAAGCTACGATCTATACTACAAACACCCGAACGTTGCAACGTTTTAAATCAGACTAAATACGACACACATTACCAACGATACTGTATTTTTCACACGAACGACATAACGTGTTTCTAATGGCAACAAAGTGAGATCGTTTATATTTCAAATTTCTAAATAATATGCACAGTTTGTATCATTAAAAATATACGTGTACATTTACATTTCATATTCTACTTGTGGTATCTTTAATCAGGGCGTAAGGTGATGCAACTGGAGTCTTCCCGTACTTGACTAAGTGAGTTCCTAAGTTGTATCGCAGTTTAGTTGTAAGCACCATTCATCATATTACACGATTCCTCTCTTATATACTCTTACATCCTCGTTATATGATGGACTTGTGTCACACCACTCTTTAAAAAAAAATACAGATACTGAACATTTGAAAACAAACACTTTATTTTCTAACGCTAAACACTTAATTCAATTTACATTGGCTGGCTTGCGAAGCGAAATCAATATCTCCATCACAATTATCTATCTTGTTAGTTTATTGGATCAGTTAACATTTTTACAGAAAACCAAACCAATTTTAACTATATTAAGATTTTTTGTCAGTTGGTCGTCAAATACTTCTTTTGGATTTTGAACATAGTTACAAGCGTAGGTATAGTTTGTGGAAATTTATATTTTGCAAGAATAAATTTCCTGTCGTCATTAACAATATCTTCGATATATTTTCCATATAAAAATAGCAATTCTAAAAGAACACAGTTCTCGTTCCGGAAGCAGCTCTGTTTGAGTGGGCGGCGTTATACGGGCTCGCCGTTATGCGAGAAGTTGACGTTACACAGCGGTCCAAACGCGACGGCAGTAAATTATTTACCGGTCACCGTAGTAATAAACTAAGATGTCTCTGCTGCACATTTTATTGCCAATCGAACTCGAATGGATTTAAACTGGGAATTTTGTTGGAAACATTGTATTTTAATGGTTGTCGACACGTTCAAATGAATGGTTTTAATTCAAGAAAGTCGTAACGCGTTTTGATCGGTTTCATAGTGTTAATATAAAAATGTAGAACAAGGTCAACTAACTATTTAATTTAGTTTTAAATATTTTATTTTGGCGGTGCAATTTCAATATCCTAAATAGGCGTAATATGGAGAAGTATCTACCTGCGAATTTATTAATAACGTAGAATGACGTTTTATCCCCAATAAACGCTATAAGCGTATTATGCGTAGAATTAAATTACTGTTATACTGTTTCTGTGTATTTATATATTATTAAAAAAAAACTATACCTAATACCACCTAAACACAAAATACTGTAAATGATACAATAAATTAATATGAATATTAACTGTAACATTATACCTACTCCTGAACACTTCTATAGAAATTGGAAAATTTGTACGACAAATATTTCATAACAATTATCAAATAAACTCATAGTTAAATCTCCACAATTATTTATTTACTCATATTTATTTATTGGTCTTACTTTTAATTTACCACCATTAAGAAAGAAAGTTTCTGACGCTGAAAATATTATTATTTTATTCCATCTTGGTGAAATCACAAAAGTAAATTAACCATTGTGTTCTTATACGAGTAACAACTATTAAGATATATTATATTGATTCAGAAACAATGAAGACGTACCAAAGATAGGTATGTAATAAAGCTAATAAGCAATATCAATCACTTAGAACCTGTGGAGCTAATCTTAGTGGAGGAGTGGACAATTTAATTAATAACTAATCCAGCATAAATATTATGGTTCAATAACCATTAAGTATCTTTAACGATTTTCCGTCTTCATGATTGTGTGTAGCAAATATCACTTTTTTTTTATGTATCTGACAGACCTCCTGTCGAAAATCCTATGGAAACTTAAAATTTTCCTGTGTTTTCCAACGTTCTAGGCATATTTTCCAATTTTGATTACCATAAAATTTTAAAACTGTATTTGTATTATTATGAATATTTGACAATAACAAGCCAAATAGGTTCAAACAGTGTTTTTATTTTTATTAACTCGCATGTATGTACAGATGTCGTAATGTAGTGTGTGAAAGTCCTTCGTTCAGCTTCAATTCCGCGCGATGTTAAACGGTTATGAAGTCGACTATTGAGCATTAAATTCTAGAAGCCTAGTAAATTATAAACTAGCGACCTTACTTGGCTTCGCACAGGGTGCAATTAATTTACAAATAAACAAACGTTTGTAGTTTATCGCTCTTTCTATCAGTAGAAACCTTATCAAAAGCCGTTGCGTAGTTTAGAACCAAAAACCGCCGCATTGTTAAATAATTCATAATAATTAAACTGACGCTACAGATTATTGTTACAACAGCATTGTTTATCGAACAAAATTACACTTGGCAGTCCCGACAAAGACAATCGCGCTTAATTACAGAACTTCTATTTAGAACTAAGGTGTTGGAATTGGCAAGCACCCAAGTGGTTGGTGTAAATTAAGGTTTTATATCACCAGGGAAGGTGTGACTTGTTTCAAAGGATGTTATATTGGCAAAACACCAGGCTTCTAATTAATTATTTTGTACCATTTGTCTTATCGGAACAGTGACTGCAGGCGCATGAGACGTAACATCCCCGTCTTGGGGTGGCAACGCAATGCGACTTCAGTCATCTGTTACTTTGGTGGAGAGGACTTGAGTCGTATTACTGTTGTCTATGAGCGGTGGTTACCACTTCAGGTGGGCCGTCAGCTCGTCTATCACTAGCACATAAACAAGCGACACGATTAATATCTCGAGTCTTGAATATTCTATTACCTATTCTAGTATCGAACCTATTACGAATCATGGAGGATTCTTATAATATACGAATAGTTAACTTAATCCGCTACGTCTTGGTGCTCTTCATACAAGAGCACCAAGACGTCTCTTATTTTTTTTCTATGTTAAAAATAACTGTTTTTTTTAGTGTACACGTAACACACCATAATCGTATCCACGACCTACAGCGCAAAAGGAGGGTTACCACCAACTGAGCTGTGAGGCCAGTCACAATAATAATAATACGCAAGCTAAGTATACAATTTACCTTTGTATTTATTTCGGTTTGAGAACACGTACCTATAATATCATCACTCTTGAATTGCTAGCATCATAACATCTGACCCTGGGGATAAGTGGTCAGTCTGAAACCATAAAATATCGTTCAGGGAATATTCCATAAAATTTTATAATGATTGAGAATGCGATGCAACATTTTCGTATTATATCTCCGCTTCGGATAAACCTTAAACGTGTTTAAATTAAATAATAAATATGCGGTTAGAAACAGCTAAATAGATGAAGCAAAATATTTTTGTAGCAGGATAACATTTTTGAGATTGTAAAGGAAGTAGGCAAAAAAAATGAGTTAAATATTTGTCCTTACGCGATTTTTTTTATGTTATCTTGTGACACCTGGATTGGGATTTGAGATTGGTAATTGTTTCAACATCGGGTGCTAGTTAATACTTAAAACTACAAATATCCTCCAATAAACTTGAGCCCACAAATCCAAAATGCATCCATATAACTCACGACCTATGTTATATTTTTTATTTTCTACTTTAAGTAACATCCGAATAATTATGCATAGTGATTATTCCCAAGATAAGATACATAAACAACCTTTCATGTAGACTAGCATAATTAGCATAATTTGATATAAGATAAACACAATCGTTGAACCAAACTTGACAATCATCTCTAAGCAAATCTAAGGGAATCGGCGGAAAATAAGGCGGTGAGAGCTCGCTCACTCCATATCAGCAATTATTTTCCACCCAAGCATTTTCATTAATTTACAAGTAGTTGATTAAATTTGATTGATAACCTTTACTCATAACAAGTGATATGATTTTGGGTCCTCCCCTATTAAAAAGATTTAAATGAATTAAATTAATGATTTATTTCGTCAATTGATTTAGCAAGTTCAACTCCAATTAGATCAAACCCTCAAATTTGTAAACGTTCGTTTCTTATTGAGCTATTTGTATTCGCTGCGGTATCGCTGGATAGGTAGGAAGAAAACAACAGCGCCTCTGTTTGACTGCCTGCCAATTACTGGGTCGATTCAATTAATTTCCCATTCGTTCAGACGTTGCCTGGCTCAGCTATGCGAAGGCCTTTTAATTATGTTGTGTGATAAATGGATGGCAATTGGTTATTAAGACTTGACAGTATTAGTCGTTAAAACCATTAATACTAAAGAAAAAAAAACTCAAGATAGTTATTACAAATATAATTAGTTATTTGGCAAATGGAGTGGTACTAGCAGACTGGTAATTTAGTGAGAGTAAAGAACCTGACTTTCAATCTGAAGACAGCGCGTTCAAATAGATGCTTCAATATGTCCTCCGATTTAAAAATGTAATCACATTTACTGCTGAGATAAGAAAAGTTTATTTGAAGTAAAGTATTGTGAGATGTGGTGGTATGTTTAGCAACCAAAAATTTGAAGGCTTGAATTATCCATCAACATGGCTTAGGCTCTTGTGATAGATAAGACTCACTCTCATTTTGCGATAGAAGTTATCTCTCTATAGTAGAATATTAATGGCCGATACAATACAGAAAATGAATACACATATTGTATTTGTTAAATAAATAATCACTTAAAACAAATGTAAGTTGTGACAAAAACATTCACTTAAAGGAAATTTTACACATCATGTTTATTAATTCTACCAATTTTTATTTTTATTTTGGGAGCCGAAAATTTTTTTTTTTATTTTTTATTTTATTAAAAAAACTATTTCAATACATCCACTCTTTATCTCACGTTGGCACTATTAACAAAATCTCATTTGAAATCCAATTTATTAATTAAAATATGTTTTTCTAAACAGAGAACAAGTTATCAAACTTGGATTACTATGATGACCAGGGTTCTATACGGTTAGTTTAGTTATTTATCTTCTGTATGGGTGAAAATACCAATATATAAATTTTGCGTTGATAAACGCTTCAAACTTTTAATACCTTACCTTGTGATGTGAGAAACTTCTGAATCTTTATAAATGTGAAAGTTTAATCTTCTGTCAGAATCAACTCTATTGACGAATGACCTTAACCCGCCTTTTAAGACCTTTTTAAGGCTTCTAAGACCTTTTTGATGATATCTTTCCATTGTCAGGGCACAAGGACACGAGGTCTTTCTATTGTGACAGAATCCGAACATCAAAACCCATTTTGAAATTGTTATTTTCGGTATCGTGGTGTGATGAACTCATTTATTCCGGATTTCTATAATAATAGCATGGTCTTCTATTCTAATCGAGTCACTGTTCTCTAGTAACAGTGTGGTGAAAGGATTTTAAGTGCACCTCAAAGAGTCTCCTCTCGTGCACTTGACACATGTTTTCAAATTTTTTGTTTTATGATATGCCGGTTTCCTCACGATATTTTCCTTCACTGTTTTGAGAACGTGGTATTGGGCACATAAATCTTTCAAGTGAAAAACTATAGGTGCACGTCGGGACTTGAACTGGCACGGTACAGCAAGACCATAGAAACATTGTTATATCCCATTTGTGTGACGAACATATTTATGTTCTTCAAAGTTTATTCTGTACATGGGTGTTAATATGTATAATATGTAAGTATTGACAAAAAAAAAAAAACACTTGTCTTGGGAACCCGACAATTGACAATATTCAGTTG
Organism: Chesias legatella; assembly: GCA_947359385.1. Classification (NCBI taxonomy): domain Eukaryota; kingdom Metazoa; phylum Arthropoda; class Insecta; order Lepidoptera; family Geometridae; genus Chesias; species Chesias legatella. The sequence continues at coordinate 3,527,865 of OX375772.1, forward strand.
CCTGGATCCCATGACACATGCTTAGCTTACTTTGGGACCAAATGCTGTGTGAAATGTCCACCAATATTATATTTATTTTATACATTGTCATACTAAACTCTTCATAAAAATATATGTAAAAGATTGTTAAAATCACTCTACTGCACCATATCATCTGCACAATCAACGCACCCCGTAATAGAAAAATTCCACGTCAAAGACAGTATAGTTTCGTACAACAAACGACGGCTGCACTCGCAATGTTTGCAATGTTACGTGTGTTCCGAGCCACATTTCTACACAGAATCCGTCTGATCACTCGCAGCAGACAGGATAGACTACAGAGATTTATTGAAGTGAAAATGTTTGGTATCACTTTATACAAGGAACACACAGTTATTTGGAACAAACGATTTTTTATATATCATAAATCCTTGTACCTAAAACGTCTTAAAAATGGATATCAAGCTACAAAGATATGATAAGCGTCAGGCATCTCATTTTTTTTTATAGGTAACTCATAGTCAAACTGTAATAAATAAAAGGTTGAAATAAAGAAATGCTCCTCTCTCCGTTATTGGTAAAAGTATCTAAAAAGTCTTATAATGAATTTGCGAGGAATTTTCGATTCTTCAAAGGAATCCAGAACATTTCTTTTTCCACGAACCCCCTTTCTTCGTCATTCGGAAACAACGAGCTAAATATTCAAATAGAATATAATAAAAGCCACAGTGGAGCTTAAGCACCAGAACTAGATCACATTAGGATGACATCACATCAAATAAAGCTCGCTATTCACGACCACACTTGTTATATAAACAAGCCCTAAGATATTGCTGTCTCGGCACCCGAGTCACGTTTGACACCATTGACACTTGACAAGTGACGTCACGCCGCTGATATTAATTAAAACGTAGTCGGCCCTAGCATAGAATTAAAGATTGTCTACGGTGCACTTCCGAAACTAATTTTGTTAAACTGATGAAGCGTTTATCTTTGTATAGGATTATACGTTCTGCCTTCATACTTTTAGTTTAGGACAATCCGCGACTACGCTTTTGTATAGGAAGAGCAAATTCAATTATGTTTTAAGAGCAGTAAAACTGAGCCAAGTTCGTCCAGGGAAGTATTGCCACCATGCCCATTTCTGCCACCAAGCAGTAATATATATAATAAAAAAATGCATTCGCATTACTGTGTTCCGGTTTGAAAGGTGTGGTTACCGGAGAAATTACAGGCACATGAGGCATTCCAACTACACGTCTCAGAGTTAGGGAGCCATACGATGCGAATTAAGTCTTGTCGTAGCTAGTGGGGGTGACCCAAGTCGCATCGGTTGTTATGGGCGGAGGTTACCACTTACCACCAGGTGGGCCAGGTTGGATCGTTCCGTAATTGTATGCCATAAAAAAATGTGAGGAAAATTGAAATTATAGAGATAATCGTAATAAATCGCAATAAGTCAATGAAAACGATATAAATAATATGATAATACAATGTTTAACCATACAGCGAGGTCTATTTATTATTCCTTTCTGTGGTATAAAGAAGTTTTGAATAAAGCAATCATCTTTGAAGCTAATATTATAACACAATGTTTAACCATACAGCGAGGTCTATTTATTATTCCTTTCTGTGGTATACAGAAGTTTTGAATAAAGCAATCATCTTTGAAGCAGCATACAGTCTGATAGGGTCTGCAATAGCACGCGCTTATCTAACGAATACAGGTACTTTAGAACCGAGCACTAAAGAAATGCATACAACAAAATGGCTGCATCACATCTATACAAATAAATAAAATTGGAGTGTCTGTTTGTAATATTAAAATAACCGCTTTTTACTAAGTGCATATGGATGTATACATGGTCCATATACCAAAACAACTTTTTCAATTTTTGTCTGTCTGTCTGTCTGTTTGTTCCGGCTAATCTCTGAAATGGCTGGACCGATTTTGACGGGACTTTCACTGACAGGTAGCTGATGTAACAAGGAGTAACTTAGGCTACTTTTCCGAGCGTCATAAACTGAATTCCACGCGAACGAAGTCGCGGGCAACAGCTAGTGGTAGATATGGGTGCGGCTGTTATTATTCGGGTAAAAACTGGCCTTATAGTTCACTTCAGTTAAACTTATATATGTATACCGCATAAGAAATATATAACGTGCCAGCTTTCTCATACTAACCTATGCCACTAAGCTCCCTTATCTACTGCGTATCTTTCGTTTAAAGAGAAGTGCATTTTATGATTCGCCATTGCTGAATGTCCATTACGAAAGATGAAGTATTCTGTACACAGCTAACATAGATTAACAAGATGGTCTCGTAATAAGACAATAATTGCCAATCTTTAGAAAACATGCCATACCAGCCTCTTCTCACTGCAGGGCTCAGGCCTACTCTCACAAACGATAGTGAATGGCATTTTAATCTTCCAAGGTACCAACGGATTGCTAAGCTGGGTATTCACTAGCGAGCTGTAACCATAACGACGCAATTAAAATAACGAGGTTCTAATGTGTACGTAACGTCCAAATTTAACGTTAAGGTAACGGTATGCCGGCTTACGCGAGGTTAAGTAATAAAATTAAAATGTGGAAGTGACTCTCGGTACAGCAGCGTACGCTTTTCTCGATAATTACATAAATACCAAACTATGAAGATGGAACTGATCGGATTTGACGAGAAAACCGCTATCCGGTGTCCAATTAAGCGGTAGTAGTATTTATCTTTTGAAAGGTATGTAAAACTGAACATAATAAATTAAAGTATAAAATAATGTCTAAATAGGTATTCATGCGCCTTCAACTGTTTGTGTGCCAGATGTTAGGTACACAACTAGGACCCGAGAACAAAGTTGCTAACCTGAATACAAAGTCGTAATTATACATTATTTTTAAAACGTGTACTGAATAAGAATATCACAACGGACTATGGTATTATATATTAAAAATTCTGTTTCTTTTACTTAAAGTTTACACGCAGCTGAGTGGAACTTGGAATGCTTACTGATAGGGGTTTGAACAGACGTCGAACTTAGCGATAAGTACGCGTGACCGCGATTTTGAATATTATTGACGTTTCCAAGCCATTTTTTATGAATTCTATGGAAATGAAACTTTTGACTTTGAGTTACGTTCGTAATACATTTATCATTACTCTCCGGTATTTATAATGGACGTGTATTGGCGGTTTTCAGTCTGCATATATTTTATGGGCTACTCTACTCGTTTCACTGGCTCCTTCGGATCATGTGGTGAAAAAATTATAAAGTGTAATTAAATCGAAGATTAATTAATAGTCCACTTGACATGTCTTTTAATCTTGCCTCACGATGTTTTTATTCACAGTTTTTGAGAGTAAAGTGTCAATTAGTGCACACATTTTTCTTGTTTGAACCAGTTGAATCCCGGGATCTGCCTATGACACTAGGGTTTTACGCTCTTATTTCTAAAACATTATAATTAAGTAACCAGTACGACTCTCTTCTGGGTTACCTGCTTGGTAACAACATTTTGAGGCAGAAGAACCCATGAAAATACAAACATTATCATAGTCTCCCAAAACGATATGTAATTTTTTTTCATCAAAGTAATAACTGCGCAAAATACCATTAAAAAATAAAACTCATCAAAAAGAGATTGATTGCCAAAACTAGTCGTTATAACTTATCCTATTAGATCCTAAAAATTATGGTGGTGTACGAAAAGTTTTAAGAGAACATTAAAAGGGTGGTCATCGTTAAGGTAAAAATTTGTGGTTGGCTTGAGTGATTCATTGCCCTAGGTAATGTAAGGTTGACCGGTGTTGTATGTGTTTTGCATTTTTACAGTTTTAGATCTGGAAAAAATATTATTCATCCTCTTTATTTATGCTAAAATGAAAGTCTAAAACGACAACCTTAAAATAATATTAGATAAAATAAATATTAGAAATTTTAAAGGTTAAGTAGCTTCTATAAAATATGTTTCCACGAAGAATCATTAAGCTCATTAATCTTTATTTTTCTTCATTATATTTTAAACATAATACTGTTATTTTGTAGGAACAATAACAACCCTTAATGTACAGTTCATAATAGTAGGTACTGCCCCCATATTTTTTCCTCTAAATAGTACAGTGTATTACTATTTAGAGGAAGAGGTGTTACTAAGTTCTAGAGGTAAATAAATTGGAAAAATTTATTAAAAAAGCAAGTTTGTGGCCATCAAGGAGGCTTCCGACATGGCTGCTGATGGAGTAGGTATATTGAGCTAGAGCTGTAGCGTTCTAATTATTCAAAGCATCAAATTCTTTCGAAAAAAAAAAACATTTTGTAGTGAAAACTCGTTTTCTTTTATGAAATACTGCAAACACTAAATGGATTTCGTTACAAACGTAAGTAATATTTATTTATCTGTGGCGGTACTTTGTACTCTATGACATCATTATAAAAATCTACGTTTATACAACCTAAACATTTTAGGTACCTAAATAGACGAAGTGGTAATTCTATCAGAACGCATTCAGTCTGGTAGAATTTTTGGAAACAGCAGAGTATTTTATTTTTATTCCAAACATACATAGCATTCTATCAGCAACATGCCCGTTATCTAATGCAAAAACAGTTTCGTCTTGTTAACCAACAGTCCATTCTACAGCGATGCAAAAAGGTTAAATTGTTTGGATGCAGAGTGCAGCGAGGACTAAGGTCGGTGCTGGGAGACGTGACGTCACTAGAGATCGGATGCAACTGCAGTTATTAAACTGCCGGATAGGATTACATTTGTATCGTTGAGGATGTTTAGTTTATTTTGAATACGACTTTTCTTTATTTCATTGATCAAAGTAAAGAAATACAAGTGGAAAAACTTCCAAAAACATACATTTATTCAAGAAAAAACTGAATAATAAGTGAAATACTGTGACAGGCCTCACAGCTCAGTTGGTAACGCTGCCACAAGCTATGCTTAGCTTACTTTGGGGCTAGATTACGCTGTATGACATGCCCACCAATATTATTTATTTATTTGTCAGTTGTCTGGTTCCCTCGGTAACAAGCTATGCTTAGTTTGGGGCTAGATGGCGCTGTGTGACATGGCTACCAATATTATTATATATTATATATTATTTTTTTATACTGACTGAAAGTCGGGGTCTGTAATATTGACCACGCTCATGATTAGCAATAGTGACTAAGTTCAAAAACTTAAATCACACAGATATCAGTGTACGTAGTAGTTAAATTATCAGTTTTTCAATTATTTTAGCCGGTTATTCGAGTAGGTGCTGCGTAACTCTAATATACTAGTATCTAGTATACTATATCTAATCACTCTAGTATAGACGTTGTGCACCGTGGCGCGACAGGACGTATGCGAATCGGAAGTGAGACAGATGAATGGGAAGATATTTTCATAAAAATGAGTTTGCATTTATTCAGACTGGCATATAGTAATTTTAAATAAGGAGGAAATGCGACTCTTATGAAAATATAATATGATGCAACAATAAGGCTAGAAAATATGTAACATACAGATATATCCAATTAACAATTAAATTTGCATTAAAAAAGTACTTTATATGACATCAATGTTCTCAATATTGATCTTAAATTAAAATAATCTGTATCATAGTATCAAAAACTTGGGACTGCAAAATATGGTACCTATACATTGTTACACAACAAAATGTAAATTTCAAAACATTTGCATCTAATCTTGATTTTGCCTAAATATTATTGCTACTTATTGATGATATAAAATATTGATGAAATAAAAAATCCTCAAAAAAATATTCACTTAATGTTTCCATGTAACATCAGCATTTTCTATATTTTATTCCGCGTTGGTACAGAACTAGATAACACAATTGTTTCACAAATTCATTTACAGTCTGTTTCATTGAGCTAAATTAATTATTTCCATCCAACAGATCGCGCTGTTTTTAAATTCAATTTACACAGTAAATTGTAAAAATGCAGATACAAAATCTCTAGTATGTACCTTACTGTATATAACTCTTTCAGACGATGTTTGCTCAGTTCGTATTCACGTTGGCTTATGGTCGTTGGTTCGAATCCTACGGTGAGCATCCGGTTGTGTTTCACTACATGTCAACTGATATTATAAGTGACTATAAGACTACAAGCCGATAATGGCACAACGCTACGCCTGGATTCACAAACCAAGCGTGCGTGGTCAAATGAGGCTATTGGAACACACCTTCAGATAGATAGATGATAATTGTTTATTGCACAATAAAAAAAGTATTTAGAACTTAATGGAAGAAAGAAGAATGAAAGAAAAAGTTTTTATTGACTCAACAAAAATTATTGACATACAAAATTACAAATTATATAAATAGACGAAAAACAAACAAAATTAATGCGAAAACATACAAAAACAAATGTTAATTAATTATTATAAGTAACTATAACTAGCATTTCCTTCCAGCTAACCGTTAGGTGCTTGGGGCAGATTTTCTACTCGTGAGTGGTAACTAACCAAACGAGCATTGGCACTACGACCACGCTATGGTTTCCTCATGGGGTTTTCCTTTACTTTCTGAGAACGTGGTATTGCGCACGTCCATTTTTCAAGAGGAAATACTCATACGTACGTCAAAATTAAAATTAAAAATAGTATAATAATTAAATAGCGAAAATTGAATTAAAACTTGAGATTTGTACTTGGCCAAAACGCTTTGAAATATCCTATTCCTCCTATTCAAGTCTTTACTTCCAAGAGGAACTTACGAAAGATTGACACTTTTTTTTATCTTGTGGGTTTCACTATGTGGGAAAGTTGACAAGACAAATGGACCATCTCTAACATTATTTTCCCACGAGTAATTGAGTTTTTCTCAAAATTTTTCTTTTAAGTTATCGTCCGTACAATGCTGGTTCCATAACAAAGAAAGAGTCTCCAAAATAACCCCCCCTGCTTAGGTACAATCCGCCTGTAACTTTGACAAGCGAAGCTGTAATGTCTCAAGTGCCAGTAATTTTACCGGCAACCTTTCAAACCGGAACACAGTATAGCTACTAGTAATGCAATACTGCTTGGCGGCAGAAACTGGTATGGTGGCAGTACTTCCTCGGGCAAACTTGGCATAAGTTCTGCTGTCTGTAGATATTGAAACGAACGAACGAATATCTCATGACGCGACACTTAAACATTTTCCGAACGGCAATTGAATTTTGCTTTTGATCTGCGTAACACTATTCCAGTCAACTGCCGATATAAAATATCATCTTCTAGTACCATTACATTACTCAAGCCCCGATGGGTTCCCAGCGAACGGTCAGCGATAAAATAAAATTCGTTATGAAGGTACTGAATGAAATACAGCTTGAGAATTATGCGATATAGAAATTCAGCAAAAGTTGTGTTTTATGAAAGGATTCGCTTCAGATTATTGTCCGGACTTATTTCGTTATTATATTCTGTTTGGCTGCTTTACGAATGATTACTGGAAGAAATTAATAGCCAAGTTCTTCGTAGGAAAGCAATAGCGAGCTCACCACATGTCAAGTTTTTCTCTAAGAAAGCGAAAACTACAATGCAACGAGGAGCGTAATGTGTCTGCTTACCTCTTCAAATAAAAAACTCGTGGTTTTCATGAGATGTTTTTATGAGATACAGTAATAGAATGAGCAGACGGCCCATCTGGTGTTAAGTAAGTGGTGTAAAGTATGCCATAACAAGCAATATGACTTGGGTCCTCCCCTACTAAGTTACGATAAGACCCAAGTAGCATCGTATGCGTCCGTAAATGAGACGTGAAGGTAGAATGTGTCATATGCCTGTAATTTCACCAGCAATGACACCTTTCAAACCGGAAAACAATAACGCAAATGCATTACTGCTTGGCGACAGAAATGGGTACCCTAACAGTACTTTCCCGGAACTGTGTACAAATTCAATGTAAGTTCTCATATCACTGACATAAATTGACATCTATAGTTTCCAAGGGTGCTAGATGTCACTTATAAGCCTGTGTTCCTGCAAAGGAAACAGTAGAAGCTAGCTCGGTGAAGTATTGTGTGACGGAATATGAAAGGTGAACGAACGGGTAGTTGACGAAACCATCGCAGCTTTCGTTTTATGCCTTGTTGAGTTATTAGAATAGAAGGGGACAGCTATAACGAATACAAAATATTGTTCCTGTTTCATTACAATCCGCATAATAGTAATGTTTAATTGTGACGCAAACGTCTGGGTAACTTCGCCGTAGCAGATATAGTAAGTATTGTATACCGTATAAGAATATAAACGTATTCTTTTCATACCTTCATATATTAAAAAAAAACACATATAGTATTTCTCTAGGACTACATGTATAACATGTAACCATAGTGAAGTCAATTTATAAAATATATCTTATATACATATATCCAGTACCCATTCTTATTTAGAGTTAGTCCAGAGAACTACTGTCACCCATTTTTGCTGGTATACGAATTATGTTTCGTTCGTTTCCAATAGGAATACTAGCTATGCCATTTATTATCTTTTCATCCTACTTAGTATGTTATAGCTGAAACTTCCTGATTGAGAAAACGAACCTTAATTATGAATTCTTCTTTAGCTGTGTGATAGAAACTAAGAGATAATTGACAAAGTTCATTCAAAGTTGATTCCCCTATATATAGCCGGTTACCCCGTTACAGATCCAATGTTTATAAATTTTAACTTTCTGAAACGCGATACGTTTAGGAAACTTTGAGAGGTAAGCGGTTGGAAGAATTGATAATGAATGCAATTACAGACTCTTAGCAATTTTATCATTCCTTTTGCTTATTAAATGAGCATGGGATAATTGCTTCTTGAAACTTTGCCAAAGTCTAATATGTCATAATTAACAAAACCGTTGTCTATTCTAGTCGGAACAAATGAAGACTCGTACCTTATTAAGTCAATAAAAACTCCACACCGCATTTATTTCCGTATTTACAAGTATTATTCATAGATATTTATATAATTATATGATTTATAATCATCTATAATAGTAATATGTTCAAAAAGTAATTCGCAATATAGTCATTACCCATCCATTGTGCTAAAATCTCTTCAAAAAGTAATTTACGTTTGTGTATTTTGCTCATGTATTGTTAAAAAGGGTTAAGCAAATGAAAGACGAGAGTTTTATATCCTCAGTGGGAATAAATCCGAGCACAAAGTGTCCCCAGGACGGCTCTGGAGAAGTCTAAAAACGTTTTAGGGTACCGCGATCGTAAAATACTGAAACAAATTGAATGGTTTTTTAAGGGAGCAATTTATTTAAGCTTTATGGTTCCCGCTTTGGCTGAATTAATTGAAAATAAATTGGTCAACTGAAAAATTTAATTTGATGTCATATTAATAGAACCCATTGAAAGTACTACATACCATGAAATTTCATCCGAGAAAGCAAACCAACAATGCTTTTTTATTACTAACGGGAAACGAGACATTAAGCTTCAGAAGTGCAAAGAAAGATTAAATATAGTTTTATCTATTTGGTTTTCAAACCGTAACCACTATTTGCCCGGATGAACTTGGCATAAGTCTATTGCTACTTAAAATCAAAGTCAAAATCTTTATTTTCCATAGAATTCATTAATAAATGGCTTGGAAACGTCAATAATATACCTACTAAAGCAGTTGCCAAATAAAAATTATACACCTACAATTCATTCGACGCTATTACGAATACAGTATATTATTATGTAAGCCAGAATTCCTGTAATATACATGCATATAATACATGCATATATTCCATTATTTTAACAGCTTCCATCCTACATTTCAAATAAAGTCCAGTATTTCTGGTCCATCCAAAGGTTGTATGTAAGAGATCACTTTATAGCGATAAGACCATTGTTTCTCCACACCCATTGTTTCACTTTTTTGTACATTTGTACTGATTGTTGTTATTTTGATTTAGTGAGCAATAAAGTGTCATCTATCTATCTATTTCATAAATAACCACCACGCCCAAGTAAACCACGATACAGATTCATATCACAGGATAAAATAACCGGGCATGTAATGAGTAATTGTCAGAAACGAGAGGATATCTCTGCACTTTTGCAGTCGACTGTATATGGTACAGTGGGGCATATGGAAACTAGGTCAGGGCTATAAAACCCTCCGCATCCTGATACGTATGGTCGATCATTTACACTATGATCCCGCTGTAGAATAGCTGAAATAGTGTCTTTAACCTGAAACTGTTAAAACAGTCGAGGAAATATCTGTTGGCACCTGAATTTAAAATATTTCGAGTAATAAAGCGAGCGCTATTTTCATAAGTAGACACTTCAGTAGTACTACACTATATTCTTGTGAATAACAAAAGAAGTACCAACGTTGAACAATGTTTGTATTTGTGAGAAAACGATTCAGATAATAATAGGGTCTGACAGTATTTTTGGGTTGCATTAACAAGAGTGAGATAATCAGTGAATTTGTATATAATAATTTCAAAAATCAATATTAATATAGTACAAAAAACGTGATCCTATTTTGATATTTCTTTTATAAATATTTATATATTATATCATTGACAGGCCAGCTCAATCACAATCTCACAGCTCAGTTGGTAGTAACTCTGCGTTCTGCGCTGTAGTTTTTGGGCTCGATTCCCACTCAGGACAAACATTTGTGTGACGAATATACATGTTTGTTCTGTGTCTGGGTGTTGTGTTAATATGTATTATATGTATGTATTTACAAAAAAAAACATGTATTCTATCAGTTGTCTGGTTCCCATAGAACAAGATATGCTTAGTTTGGGGCTAGACGGCGCTGTGTGAGATGTCCACCAATATTATTATTATTGTAGCAATGAGTTAGCTGAAGGTTGATGCGTTGAGCCCAAGATCGGACTCAATGTCTTACTATTAGAGAGCCCTATGTTCAATAGTGGACTATGATAGAATGATTATGGCATAATCTAGCAGTTTTATTATATTAACACGGATTGAATTCTGTGGTTTCCAACGCCGAGATTTGATTTCCATGTTACGAGCTCATTTAGACGGAATGGTAGGATTTGGAGCTCAATAAAATGTAATTTTATATATTCTGTGATTTTAACTCATTTAATTTTTACACGCGCGGGGTTAGGACTTTCCTGGAACTTCTGAAATTGAAGCAATAATGTAACCATTGAAGAATACGATTAGGAATAGGTACAGAAATTCAAAAATAAAGCTCAATTATAGAACATGAAATTAACGTAGTTGTTTAATGAAAAACTTGCTAGCAGGAATGGTTATAGTGGCAGTACTTCCTGGTACACATGGGTACAGTTGTTATACTACTAATAAAATCATTTTTTTTACAACGCTATCGTTCGTCATGAATTATGTTGTGATTTATTGCGTAAAATTGGCACTATATTAATATTATTTTTTAAAAGACAATCACAGAAAAATATGAAAAAAGGTTCGTTTTCCTATCACAGAACAGCAGCTAGCTCGTCAAGAAACATTCCTATTCGGCGTAGCGCAATACAGTTCTCATTACGAAAGACGAAACTGAAAGAATAAATAATGAAAAGAATTAATGATGCACCGTTTTCCGACTATCCGACTGTAATGAGAAACTTAGTAAAGTGTTGTAGTTTAGTGTATTTAGTATTTAAAAATATGAAACATGATCGTCTGTTTATAGTAAAACAAATCATTTTGGTCCGTTTTGCTATGAATGCATGAATGATCGTATTTGTACAGAAAAGTGAAACATTTTACGCCTGATTGACAAATAACGTGCAACCTAAACTATTGGTCCAAAATGCTTGAATTCAATTGTCATTTTTTTATTTATTTAAGATGACATAAAATTCTATTTTTGTTTTGTTTGACATAAAAATTTGTTTAAGTTCAAATCTTACTATCCTATGATCAATTCTGAAATTACCTCAAAGTTCTTGAAATTAAGTGGGGTATTTTGTAATAATGTTTAATATGGGAATTTAATACAGACGATAGTCATGAAATATTTAAATGATCCGAAGATCAAACCGGAGAGTGAAATGAAAGAATAAATTTAATGGTGGCTTCCAAACAGATACGCATACACTCCATTACTCTACTTCTCCACTTGCTCACGTGTATTCGCACTGGCCGAAGGTAGTTTGGGAACATAAAAAGAAAATCGGGTTGGCCGTGTTGTACATTTTCATTTGTATTAGCCTAGGCGCCTATACCTGGCTAGATATGAACAACCATAGGCAAGATAAGGACTATGTACTAGTCTATAATGTAATATATATCTAATAACGAGATAAATTTCAGTATTTCAGCACTTTATAAAAACCTACTGTATCGATTCGATCTGGAAAAAACTAAATGAAAGTACGTTATTTCGCCAAGATAAAAAAAAACCACTAGCTTCTGTATCAGAGTTCAATTGTAGCTGAACTATTTCCCATTTTACCGATTCCCCCAGGGTTAATGAAAAAATGGATAGGCCTGAAACAGAATCCAGTGGTTACAGAGACCGATCATCAATTTATTTGCTTTTAAATTTCATTCCGTTTAATTACCGCTTGCCTGTATATTGATATTTTTCATTATTGACTCAGACACACGTTTTTATTTCTCTACGGGGTAGACAAAATTTCAATTAACTTTCTACCATGTGTCATGACAATGTAGACCTGAAAAGTACCTTATAAAACGTAGAAAAGACAAACAAATGGTGCCATTGCTGATTATTTCCCATCAAAAATTCAGCTAACTCTAACAGCTAATCAAAACATTATTAAAAATATATTTACATCTGTGCTTCATTGAAAAAACAAAATGAGTAGAGTACCACTTGACTCGAACAAGGATCGTGCTCGCGAAAAAAAAGGAATCCCTCCATTAGGGGTTTCTTGTCTGTTCTTCCCCATGGAGGGTCGGATAGGGTTTGAACAGGCATCAAACTTATCGATAAGTACGCGTGACCTTATGTTTTGAATATTGACGTTTCCAAGCCATTTCTTTATGAATTCTATGGAAATAAAGTTTTTGACTTTGACTTTGACTTTGAACGCGAACGAATGCTGAGTATATTATAAGTGAGATCGATACTTGATGTGAGGTCATTATCGAAGCAAGAGAATGTAAATAGGCTATTTGTCACTTGCAAAGGGGCTTGTATGGCGCACGATTATTTATTCCAGTATAATATAATATAATATAAAGTAGTAATTATAATAATATTAAGCATATTCAAGTAAATAGCCTTACTTATAAAAATGCATTTATATATAATAGGCATTTTTATATACTTATTTATATACGTAGGTACACAAGCTATATAAACGTTTCCAAAAATATTTTCTACCTAAATCTTGCTTCACTAGCATGTCTACTATACCAATCAGGACACCGATTTCCTCACGAAGTTTATTTTCACCGTTTTTAGAACGAAGTACTTCGCACATTAAGAGTGCACCATAACGGAAAAACTATGTCAGTTAACGTAACAAAGAAAGTAATCGTGCCGGGGTAGTAATAAGCGCAACGTATGAAAAATACAATGATAAATTTTACTCAAGAGCGTCGCTGCGACTTGTTTCTAGGGTTTAAATACGGACCTTTAAATACAGGCGGCTCTTGTAAATTTTCGGAAATTCTAGAGAATATCCAAATATGTCGGCAAAAAATACGTTTCTCTATCTCGTGTCACACAAAACACCTGCCAACATCTAACAACAGGCCAATATCTAAGATATCTACGTAGCAGGCTTACCGAATTGAGGTTCGTTGGATAGATTCTAATAAAAGAAAATATCTGAAAAGGGTCCAAGTCTAGAATGCAAAAAGGACTTCAAAGCTAGCAAGATTTATTAAATACCTGATTTAATAAATCTTGCTAGCTTTGAAGTTACGCCTGTAGGGATTACCACCGGAATCGGTTTCTTTTAGTTACTGAATGAAAAAACGTAAATGTTATCTATGTATAACGTAATTATGTATCGATTAAATCATACAGTTTTCTCCTTTTCATATTTTATTGCTCTTGCTAATTTTGTTTTTTATTTTTTAGTTTTAGCTAAACTACATGTGTGGGATAACACTAACTCCTACTAACTCAGGCCAAGTTTTCATATTTAAATCATTAAATAAAAAATTGCTAGACAATTGAAATTCGTGGTTTTATAGATTTTGCAATACACAATAAATAAACCTGATTACTTTTGAGATATTCCAGTGTTTTCATCAAACCGTTGATACAAATAAGATAATTATACCCACGAATTGGACGACAACGTGTATTTACAATTAAACATAAATATCATTACAGAACGTAACGTAATGGAGGTGCTTAAGCTACCCTTACTTCCTTTTTGTTTCGGCTGAATATTATTCCAGTACAATAAAATATAATTGTTTTACATCAAGAAAATAAAGATAATTTGTTATCTGATAAAGCGGCGTTAGCCACTGAGACTAAGAAAATCCTTCAAACGAGTTTCGTTCACCGTACACCGGTTTGAGAAAGCGCTTCCCGCGTTTTCTGAATACTTCTTAACTTCAAGAAACTCCGCAACAACGTTTGTGTTAACCTGCATCTGCCCAACTTTGATATAGGAATTTTCTGTATTATTTCCCCGTACATTTTCTGCCTTCGAGAAAATTGCTTACAATTTATTTCCCATTGTGTTCGCGTTATGGATTGTTTGATTGAGTTTTATTCTGTGTCGAAAAAAATGGTAGTAGGAAACACGGGTCTCAGTGTGTGTTCAATGTTTAAGTTTTCGGTGGAAATGGCTTCTGTTGTTAATCGTGTCGAGATTCATAGTTATACGTAATAAAAATATACCAGTATATTGGCCTCGATTCTGGTTACCTACAAGGAAAATTGCGTAAATATTTCCCTCATAATTATATACGCGATCCGCGTAAGTATTCATGGTATTTTTCTAGCAGTACACAATTAAGACGAACGAACAGGGCACGGCCGAGTATGACGCCATAAAGCTGAGGAACAAGGACATCCAACCGACGATATAAAACTAAGATAAACCATAGATAAACAGTGTTTATTGAAAACCGATACGGCGCCTATAAAATTCACGTTGATGACTTGACGGCCGCAATATGCCAGCTTGGGATATTAAAGTTCTTACTGTGACTGATATAAGATTCAGTTTAAGGTGTTCATACATTCTTAATGCAATAAATACCACTTTGTACTGTTTCAGTAAGTAAAAACTGCAAAATGCAAACAATAATGTAGGTTATTTCGCGAACTTAACAGATTTTTTGAAAAGTTCCTAAAAGTGATTATTAATAATTATAGTTTATTAGGGTAATCCGTAGTGAAATATATCACTGTACTTAAAATTTAGTTGATATATTTCAATACGGATTACTCTAATAACAGAGTGAGAAGAAAATAACAATCAAGTAGTTACTTAATTGTTATTTTCTTCTCAGTAACAGAAGCTAAAGTCAAAACCATAATAGAATCATTGTTTAATATTCATTATCAAAATTCACTAAGTTAGGTTTGCGTAAAATTACTTCAGCGCTATTAACATTAAAAGTTACGAGAGGAACACTATAATTTTCTACCATAAAGCTTAAAATAAACGCGATGAAATAATAATGTGTCACTGAGTATCTTTTAGTTTTAGTAAGTGTAATCTTTCTAATTCGTGATATTTTTTCTAAAATGAATACCTACTAAGAATGTAGCAAAAAATGTTTAAGTTTCTCTGGCGAAAACGCATTTACAAGATAAGAAAGCAAGCTAAATCTCTTTATTTGATCGGAATTGAAGAAAAATCTACTATCACTACATATTATAAAATGTCCTATGTCCAGTTTTACTATGGAGGTTAATCTCAGAAATATTACAAGGATTTAGATGCAGTTTTCTTCAACAAATAGACTGATTTACGAGGATGATTTATGTATACCATAGTTTGAGTA
The DNA here is from genome assembly GCA_947359385.1 of Chesias legatella. Classification (NCBI taxonomy): domain Eukaryota; kingdom Metazoa; phylum Arthropoda; class Insecta; order Lepidoptera; family Geometridae; genus Chesias; species Chesias legatella. Next base: position 3,543,746 of record OX375772.1, read on the forward strand.
CTCCGGAAGTAAATAATTTGCGCTACACGTGCAAAGCTGGGACGGGTCGTTCGCGCAACATAAACACCTAATGTATGTATTAGTAATGTATTATAGTTTGCACAACATAATAGAAGGTAACTGAATGATGTACAGCCAAAGTTCGGGATGTAATAGTAGTTTTTAAACTTGATATTTATTTATTCTTCCACTCAAAAAGAAGCAATAAATACTTTTTTTATTTTATATATTAACCCACCATATGTGAATGGTTCAACCCAATATAAGTATTAAAACGCGAGTTATTTTTTTTAATATTAGGCTAATTTTTTAAAAGAAGAAATTACAGGCACATGAGACATTCCACCTTCACTTCTCACATTTACGGACGCATACGATGCGACTTGGGTCTTGTCACACCTAGTATGGGAGGATCCAAGTACCATCGGTTGTTATGGGCAGAGGTTACCACTTAACACCAGGTGGGCCGTCGGCTCGTTCCGTAAATGTATTACATAAAAAAAAAAAAAAAATTTTGCTTTACTTTACAAAATAATAACCCTTTATCTCTTTTTGTAATATAATTATATTGGAAAACTTAATCCCAAAAAAAGTTGTAGCCCTTTCAAGGCTAAAATTAGTAATTATCCGCCATTGACAAAAACAGCCTTCCGATTGAAGAGGCCTGAGTCTGTTTGGTGTCTTCTCAAATTGTCGATAATTGCGTTCACCAGATAAGGTTACTAAGTGTTGGCCAACAAGAAAATAGGTCGAGCATAAAACTTGGGTGAGAGTTGTCGAGAAGTCCGTTTTTAGTGGTTACGCACTTCAGAAAATGAAACTCTTGTGTAACCTAGCGCCACAAGATAGTTTCGTTTACCGCTCAAAGCAAAGATGGATAATTTCTAAGCTTTATACAGCGATGCAAAACGCATCGAACTAGATAGAAGTGACAACAGAAAATGACCAAAATAACTTTAAAGAATCACAAATTTATTAAACGTACTGTAAGATATAAACTTATCAATAATTCCATATATACAGGTTATCTCGCTTATCAAATATTATTACCATATTACTCAATAATTTGGTAGTCTGATATTTCAAACATCGGAAAAATGCTTACCTGATGAGGTAAGCAGCAAGGGCAGCAAACCACAATCACATCACACAATGAGAAATCTGACGAATAGCCACAGAAAACAAATAAGGTATACACTGAAGTCGCTAACTTTGCGCCATCTTCTCAAATAGACTTAGAAATTTTAATGTTCTACTTAGCAGAGCAAGTAAAATATTATATGAACTTGAAGTACCCAGCTAATAAAACTTGGTTTTAATTAAGTAGCTTTTATGTTTAGTGAGACTTAAATATATAATGCAAACTCCTTAAGATGTTAGGAAACTTTTTATAGCAGAAACTTTTAAATGCATATTGACCTAGTCAAGTCTTGTACTAAGTGTTCGCTGTATGTAGTTCTCACTTGTAGTCCAAAACTAAGTTATTCACTTATGCATCAATAGTGAGCTTCATAGTTTTTTCTAACTGAACTTTATAAAAACTTGATGTGATGAACAGTTTTCTACCATGCTCTTTTTGCTAACACTGGCTATAATCAACTGAAAATACTCGTTTCAAGGAATCTGATCAAGCATTAATCCATCCTCTGAACTCTGTGAAATATTGTTAATAATATAATTAAAATAGATAATGGATTAAAAATATCTAAAGCTCACACATGCTCCACAATTCCTCGCACAAACCTATAATACAAACATCCAAAATCCGAGCAAGAACTTTCTGGTCATCACAAAAATGTTGGTTACGGCGGAAATTGACCCCAAGACCCAACGATTTGAAGACAGGGTGACCAATTCGGAGCCATCAGAAATCTTATTTAGAAAAAATACATGAAAATCACAGCGTATAATAAATTCACATTCCGTTTCCATTTTATATGAACGGATAAAATCGAATACTGTTCCAATATTGTAGCTTTGAGTGTGAGATGCGAGTGTCTCGCAGAAATTTAATTTAGACAAACGGAAGAAAAGATTCTCGCAATACAAAATAGATCAGACGTATTGACTTATATATATAGGATTATTTGACTGGCCTCACAGCTCAGTTGGTAATAACCCTGCCTTCTGCGCTGTAGGTCGTGGGTTCGATTCCCACCCAGGACAAACATTTGTGTGACGAATATAGGTGTTTGTTCTGTGTCTGGGTGTTAATATATAATATATGTATGTATTTACAAAATAAAAGTATATAAGTATTATATCAGTTGTCTAGTTCCCATGACACAAGTTATGCTTAGCTTACTATGGGATCTTCTTTCGTCCCAATCCTAACATAAATCATTTTCCATAGCTTCGGCCATTTGTGACGTGACAAAGGAATTAAACCACTGTATTATTTTTACACATAACTATGGTACAAGTAATATTTACGAGGAGAGGTATATGCCCAGCAACGAACATTGACTACAGCTTTGATGATGTAACAGATTGTATAGGAAATCTCTAGGCATCTCATCATCTCACTCAGTAGTCACGCATCAAGAAAGGCCTGGTTTATCATAGTTCACAAAGAATAGGGTACACTGTTACAAAGTTTCTAACCCATAACTCCTGCAGTGGGAACATAAAGCAGAAGTATGAGATATGGAATTAAAATTAATGGAGTCACGCCCGTGACTTATGATAGTTATGAACCCTTGGGATGGACCCAAATGGTCATGATCGATGCCATGGGATTTTAAGAACAACAATAAAATGTTGCAATATTTCAAATAACACTTTGGAAGGGGTTTGGCAACTGTTTTGTAACATCTCGGACGCGTAGAATAAGTTTTGTTTTGATACATGTGTTATTTTTTATTTATTTTTATTTTTATGTTTTGGTTTGTTTATAGTTTATATCAAAACTACTTGAAAAAACTTGATTTTTTATGACTTCAGGAAGAGGTTATCAATTCGATTGTTTTTTTTTTAATGTTTGTAACCTCATATCTCATTCGTTTGTAAAATGATTTCAAAAATTATTTTCTTTTGTAAGAACCTACTTTCACATTGGTCCCATAGAAATTTCATACTATACCGCCTTTACAATAGTTATTGGCCACAACGAGTTGGCTAGTGAAGATACGCCTATAATAGGATTACATACGCTTCCAAACATACACTGGCCGTAATAAATAATTCAGACCAAGCGTTATTCGGGCTACACTAACTTTAAACCGATCGATTCAAGCTTTGCCAGCCCATTCCGTTCAGTGACAGTAATAAGACGCATTCAAATTTCGAAACAAATAGAATGTTTAAAATAAATAATAAGAATAATTAGGAATAATTTTATTAAATAAAATTAAGTAACATTGTATACTTACTGTAATTATCACTATACTACCACTTCTTTATATAACATAGGGAGTTTAATGATTTTGTAGTACAGTAATCTAAAATGATCTATAGGACTAAAATATTACAAAATATAAAAAGAAACTAAAAGATTTGAAAGTTGTTCACTGCATTCACTGCCTAACGAGCCTTGTTTCAGTGAGTTACTAGTTCAATTTCTCCGTTGGTTTCATAATTTCAAATTGCTGTATGATGACTGCTTTATAATTCCGGAATTGCAAACAATATTGAATTTATTTTAATAATTACTTTACTCAATTCTGAGTATTTTTTCCGCAAAACAGATAACAGCATTTCAATTTTTCTAAATTTGATATTTAAAGAAAACAATTCAATTTGATGCGGTAAAGGTAACTGCCATGTTTTGCGAAGCCTTCGGTGCCCGGAGATCAAACAATTCCGTGGTATCAGTGTTTGTACAACGAAATTGAATTTTAAGGACTGTTTGTCTGAGGCAACTCGTATAATATAATCATCGGTTCTGACGTTCAACTTCATTCTTACGTGACTTGACAGCTGTCAAATCATCGATCAATTGTGAAAGGGAATACTTTTTTAATTCTTTGTTTACCTGTCCTATTGTTGCAGTACATTTTTAAAAAGAAATGCGGTTTGTTTTTGTTTTATTTATTCATTCAAATGAACATAACTTTCAACGTAAATAAATAAATGAAATTGAGTGTAATTCAGTGAACTGCAAAACAGTACGACCGATTTCTATGAAAATTGGCACATCTAAGTCATTTATTTGCTTCAATGTACATCATGGTGACATAAAATATCTCAAATTCTCACATTCTCCTAATATGGTATGCAAATATTCACTTATTTAGTATTATATCTCATTGCAAAAATAAAATTACTGAAAACATTCAGATCACATCAAAACAAAACTAGTTAAAATGAAAAATTGCCAAAACACACATGAAACAATAATCGAGTACATTTAGCTATTGAAAAACTGTAAAATAATATCGTAATGTCAAACGAATTAATTAAAACAAAAAATATGTCAACTTAACTATATTCCTGCCGTCGTAGCTAATTGCTTTTTTTATACCTATGTCAGAACAACTTAAAGGAATTATATAAATGGATAAGAAATCCGTCAAATGCTTATATCCTGAGCTAATTCCACGCCCAAAATAACTATTTCCGTACCAGCCCGTTACGTTACCACTGCAGAGACACAGGCCGCTTTAATTTACCACGGGAGCTAATCCGGATTAGTAGACTCACGTCTTTGAATTTCTGGCAATGCTGGTTTGCTCATCAAGCGAAAAAACTGTTTTTTTACATCTGAATAGTTACGAAAAAGATGCTCGACCTGATGTTAAGTGTAACCTGTACCCATAACAAAATCAATACGTCTTGGGATCCTCCTCTATTTACGTATGGGAAGATCGTTTCGCATTGTATTACACTCGGCAGTCTGACTGGTAAGTACTTTCATATTGATGGACCAGGTCCGTACAGCTCGAGCTCTGTAATCTCCAATTATTGACAACGTTGATATTACGAATACAATAGTTTTGCTATGGGCTACGCCCTCAAAACAGTGAAAAGAGTATGTAATCAAATGTCAATTACATAAAGAAGTATAGAACCAAAAGTCCTGTGATTTACTATCTAATCATTCTCTTAATTTCGATAAACTCATAGGAAAGAAATAAATCTCATTCATTCTCACTTATCTAGAGTCTATGTCCCTTAATTGGAACACTAAAGACAGGAATGGAACGCAATTATTATTTCCTCAAATGTCGCTGTTGAATCACTCGTCAGTGTGCCTTTGTCGTTTGCCGATTATACTGGTGGCAAACCAAACTAAAACTAAACTATAGGATCGACTGTTTTATAGGAACAAAAAAAGATGGCGATTAGGTATTTTAGATATATCAAAATCTGGCATTTCACGCTTCATTTAAAATTGTTTTATAAAATAAATTATAAATATCATAACACCAATATTTGTAGGTCGTATCTATAATGTAAATTGATGACAATCATTCTGGATTAGATGATCAATGGTTTATCGTTGCAGTGTACTAGGAAAGGTGTGATAGTTTATGTATGTAGTCTCTTGAGTCTCTTTTGTAGCAGCGCTTCTTCAGCGAGGCAGGAAATTTTCACGGCGGATAGTCAGCTAACATAATGTTATATTTGAGACATACAATTATATTAATGTTCCACCATTACCGGTTGTTACTTAGTGTTGTATTATTATTATTATATTTTTTTTATTTTCTCTTTTGAATTTTTCAATTATTTATACGCGATAACCTCTAATTGGCTCATAGCTAATCGATTGTTATTACATTGTACAAAGCTGTTGGTTCTCTATGTAATAAATAAACAAATAAATAAAAATAAAAGTACTAGGAAATAAATATGCATCAAAACCCGCGAAATTAATACGGTACCTACCCAATTTGCTACTTTTTAAAGTAGGACACATAAATCCAGTAGAATATTTAATGTTATGTACACGATGCCATTATTGGTATAATAACTGCCTCAAGAACCATCTGACATCACAAGATGAATTATGTGTAAAGACAGGAAATATATAAATGGGGGGTATGTAAAGATTTCAGATGATGTATGAGTTTCGGAATAAAATTAATAGAAATCACTTCGTATTTTGTAGTATGCTTTCTGTTCAAATATTTACTCTATATATAGGACTCTTATTTACGAGTATTATTTTGTGTATGTAAGTGCCAGTCAAATAACGACTGAATTTACAAATTTTAGATTCGAAGTATTTCAAAAGCTACTGCGTCAATCAGAACCTATATATCAGTATTCATCATTGCAAGCTTTTAGGTGCTTGAATAAAATCTGGCAATAGCCATTTCATAATACAGGTCCATAAATCAATTTTCTTTAAAACTTTCTATCCATTGAATTATTTAAGAAATGACTGAGAAACGTCAATGAGAAAATTTGGGAAATAAATGGAATAAAATGCACCGTCTGCATTTTATGTCTGTCTGTCGCAAACGATATCCAACCCACATTTTTTTGATTGGCCCTATAGGTCAGTCGTGGGTTCGATTCCCACCCAGGACAAACATTTGTGTAATGAACATAGATGTTTCTTCTGTGTCTGGGTGCTATTAATATACATACGTAAGTATTTATCAGTTGTCTGGTTCTCATGATACAAGCTATGCCTAGCTTACTTTACTTTGGGGCTAGATGGCGCTGTGTGAAATGTCCACCAATATATTATTATTTATATGTTATTTATTCTCGTCTAAAAAAGCCTGATGTTAAACAACGTATAGTAGAGAAAGCTAATCAAAAAATAAATAGCAACCAAGCCAGCAATCTATAATCTTATCATTCAAGTAAACCTAACCCTTTCAATTCCGGGCGTATTCAAGGTCACATCATTACCTCACACCGAATATCACGGCATAAAAACCCGGCCACACCACAGATTATGTATATGCTACTATGGCCATACAGTGAGGGATGTTTAGGCGGGAGGGGCGGTTCGGTTCCTCTATTGATTTTGCCCCTCACTCCCCGCTCCTCGCATATCTCAACTGTTGCTTGGCTTTTGCAGACAATTTGGCTGTTTTTTACTGTTATGGAGAGCAATATTAAAATTGTTGAGATCTTAGCAAGTTTTTATAGAATTTAGTTTAAACGTACCTACCATTCCTATTTCTTATTTCAAATCACTCAAAGGGAGGGAGACTAGACCTCACGACACAGGCAAACCTAGTGTGAGGTCTAGGGATCATTTATAGGCCAAACAATTATTAAGTAGTTAATAGTCTGTACTCACGCATATTTGCCAAATCAACCTACCCTTTAAATAGGTACCTAAGTTTCTGTATCGTGTTATTTATTAATTAGTTTACATTTCTTTTAAAAAAATGTTCCCTAATACTTAGGTATCTAGTCTAGTTTAGAATAATAATTACAGTAGTGTAATAATTCATTGTAATACCACTATACATTATACATTAAAATAACATTTGTATTCGTCTCTGTGTATAAAGCTAATCTCTGAAACTACTGAATTGACTAGGGAAGTCAATGCAGTTTTTATAAAAATTACATATTAGTTCATAAAAATAGCATAGGTATATATAAAATTCATAATAACCAATGCTACCCGTGTGAAACCGGGACTGGTCGTGAATAATAAAATAACGACATAAGTGACTGTCACTCACACTTTTTATGGACTCTTCCTGGTTGCAATAAGACACGTCCTGAAAACTGAAGCGTCAGCTAAAGCTTTATTTCGGGACCCACTTTTCGTGATATCGTATTTATATAGGAACTATGTAACTAAACGTATGTATGTGAGATGAGATGTATGTGATGTATGTGTATGTATGATGTGATATATGTATGTGAGTTAAAGGGGATTATAGATAACTTGATGCTGAAAAACAGAACTATCAGTAAATACAGTTTTTTACTAACTGCTACTAATCATCATGCTAGTCATATTTTACTTAGTACCTATGTTTTTAATGAAAAACCCTTCAAACCACAATTTAATAACGCGAAGGAAGCAACAAAGGCTTGACTGAATCACTGTTTGCCACTGTCTCGACTCTCGAGAAGCGGTGGGTCAGCGCACGTCAAAGAGCGAGGTTAGAATTGGGTTTTAGGAATTACAATTTGCGCAACGTTTAGGAACGTTTAATTGCATTTGTGCCCAGGCGGGGAATGGAAAGAGGGCGGAGATGGAACGCTTCCTTTGAATGATCTCAGCCTACGTCATACCACTAAAGTTTCAATTAACCTCACTGGTGTTAACATCTAAAAACTATGGCTTTTAAAATAAAGTGAAAGTAATAGTAGTAGATTAAAGACAGTTTTTTTTGGAGCTCATTTTTACCCTCTATTTGGCGGCACCGGTCACTTGCATAGCAGGTATTCATGAGAATAGGATGTATATAATTAACTGCGCAGTAAATTACACACAATTCAAGTGATAAAATTGGGTGCAAAACTTACTGCCATTAACTTATCCGGGACTAAATTATGGCTTTTGTTTGATTATAAAAATATCAAAAGTAATATGGCCAATTTTTGGATTTTCAATTGATTCGTTTTGAATACTGATTGCTTCATTCATACCTGCTGACGAAAAATTTTCCAGCAGATGCGGGCAGAAGCAGAAATTTGCTTTGTTTCACTATGGCGAGGGTTATATTTTTGAATAAGGTTGATCAGAAAATCATTATTAAGTAAACCTTCTGTGAGAAGTATTCTTAATTAAACCAACGAAATAAACCGTAACAACCGCATAATTTTGAATGGCACAAGACATTCGATCAATTATCATATTCAATAAGTTACAGATGTATAAACTAAAATTAGAATTTATTTCTGTTATTATTAGGAAGATAATTAATAAATGTTTATATTCATATAATTCACATAAACAACTTTGAGAAACAACACTAATAAGTAACCTTCCAGGAATTGTGGGACGAGTCATATTTTATGCTTTTTTTATCGAAAGTAAAGATGGCTTCATAGGACTAAGTTTCAACGAAAAATATATCCTTTATATATATAAATAAAATTGCGAGCATGATCAGCGTATGAGAAAGAGGGATTTTAGTCTGGAGCATAGTAATGGGTATACATTACTAAAAACAGGAGTGGTGGCGATACTTTTTTAGCTATTAAGGTTACGGAACGAGCAGATCGCCTGATAGTAAGTCGTGGTAGCCCATTATAACAAGCAATCTAACTTAGGTCCTCCCCTACCTATGTACAACAAGACTCAAGTCGCATCGTATTCGCCTGTAACTTTGAGACCTGAAGGTGGAATGTCTCAAGGGCCTGCTTCAACGGTAGCCACACCCTTCAAACCGAAACACAGTGATGCAAACGCATTAATGCTTCGCGGCTGAAATAAGCGTGGTAGAGTACTTCCCCGGATGAGTTAGGCAAGCCCTAATGCATGTTAAGGACTTGAATAAATAAAATATTATAAAGCTTTACTTTGAACGCGCCTTTAGAATATTCTTCTTCCCGAAACTAACAAAGACCCTGGATGGCCCCGAGGGCACTCGCATCTGTCAAAATTCTGTTGGGATGTAGTAAATCCTATGTATCGCTTATAATTTGAGGAAAGTTGGCTCAGGTAATATTATTTTATGATATATAGCAGTAGAAGGTGAGGACGCCATTAATCTTGGTCTTAGGAGACGCATATTTTGTCTCTTGGTGATTGATGGCGTTTTGATTTTAAATTAGTTGGAACAGTAAATTTAACATGGAATTAGTAAGACAAGTGATATACTACTTGATCGTGTTACTGCATAAAATGTGATTTTATGAGAATTTGTGACTCAACAAGACTATTAAGACTTGTTGACCACAGATTATAAATATTAGTAAATTTCATAATAAATATTGGTTGTCACCTAGAAAGTAAACGCCTATGCGTCCCTACGTATTTGAGGTTGTGTAAAATGCGTAATAACATTTACACAGTATTATAGAATACCCTGCTCTGAATTACCTGTGTCGCAGGTTGTATGAATACAATACAACATTCTCTTGTCAATAACAAAACATCCAGGAGCCGAGCACAAACTTCACTAACAACACACTTGATTGCCCCGGCCCCGGTGTTTTTTTATTAATTTATGGAATGCGCTGTTGAAGACCGATGATAATGATAACGGAACAAGCAAACCATTAAGCTCTATCCATATTAAAAACCAACACAACCTTTCTCTTAGTTATGGGATATATAAAAAAACAAGTCCCATCGTTTTGCGCCCATAAGTCAGAGACATGAAGGTGCAATGTCTCACGTGGTGGTAATTTCACCGATAACCACGTCTTTCAAAACAGAACTTACAGTAATGCGTTATTGTCTGATACCAGATATAGGTATGGGGGCAGTACTTCCCCAGACTAGTTTGTTACAAGTTATACGGACTGATAGAGTTTTAAAGATGTTGAATAATTTAAGAAATAATATTTACTATTCACAATAATTTGTTCAAAGCTTTGAAATACAAACTGTACCATTATACGAGTACGTTTATATTTGCAAAGTAATCCCGTGGATAAATGTTATTCACTTTTTATTACGAATAAATGTCCACCGTCTAACTTATTGCTTTTTATTCCAACCTTCGTTTACCTAATTTAATATTATTTAGAGTATTCAATTACTGAAGATACAATCATATAGATACAATTTTTATTCTTATGAATATTATTTGTAAGAAATTTGGCTATACAGGTTTTATCGGTAATATACTTTTATGGACTGAGACACAAAGCGCCATCTAGCCCCAAAGTAAGCTAAGCATAATATCGTGTACCTAGCACGGGAAACAGACGACTGATATAATACTTATATACTTTTTTGGTAGATACATGTAACACATATTAACACTCAGACACAAAACAAACCTTTATTCGTTTTACCTAGATGACAATTGAACCCACGACCTACAGCGCAAAAGGCAAGGTCAAAACCAACTGAGCTCTGAAGCCAGTCAACATTAACATCAAATTGGGGTTGGATTTGTATATGAAAATACTGCAAAATTGAAAAAGATAGTTAAAAAAGAATATAGAGTAAATTTAGTAAATGAACAAATAAAACTTTTATTATTATATAAAGTTTTAGCATTTCAGACTGCGTAGCTAAAACTGTTACGCGGCCACCGCGTAGCTAAAACCTACGCGGCCACCGCGTAGCTAAAACTGCTACGCGGTAAACGCGCTACGCGAGTCTGAATATAAATCTGCACCGGGCACGCTCGTAACCAGAACATATTAATCAAGTGGAATAAGTGAGCGCACCACAATAACCACCAATGGCTGCCGATAATAACTAGAAACCACTCCGCTACTCGAGATTTGTTTTGGACATAAACTGACAGCAAATTATTGCCGGTCTATTTCATTTAGGAATACAAGTAATTATTCGACTGGCCTCATAGCTCAATTAGTAGTAACCCTGCCTTCTGCGCTGTAGGTCGTGGGTTCGATTGCCACCCAGAACAAACATTTGGGTGACGAACATAGATGTTTTTCTGTGTGTGGGTGTTTAATATGTATGTATTTATAAATAAAAGTATAGTAGTATTTACAAAAAAAAAAGTATAGTAGTATACAGTTGTCTGATTCCCATGATACAAGCTACGCTTAGCTTACTTTGGGCTAGATGGGGCTGAAATAAATCAACCAATATTATTGTTATTATTATATTATTATTTACAGCAATTTTGAAAACAAACACAGGGCCCATATCTTATCTCTCTCTATCTTAGCCTCAATATATAATTTAAAAACAATCTATTTTGACATATTTCAGTATTACTTGTGCGCTAAGTTCCTCGGGGAAGCACTGCTACCATACCGGTTTCTGTTGCTAAGCAGTAATACATACGAAATAATGTGTTGCTGTTTAAAGGTGTGTTGCCGATAAAGTTACAGGAACAGCTATGAGCGTAATGAGGTGCGACTTTCATCTTCCCATATCTAAGAATGTGTCCCATGTATTGCTATTATGATGGGCTTTTCTCGTAACTTGTAAATGTAAAAAAAGATAATAGTATATGTCTAATTTCCTTACGCTGGGTTCCATAACTGTTTTAGGAATAAGATATTCCACATATGATTTATTCGAATTAAATCTCAGTGGTGCCAACGGTTCTAAGGATTTGAACTCGCGACCATCAGATTGAAATTCTGGTACCCCTGTCGACAATGAGAAATAAGGCAAAAACCGTTAAGCTTAACACTGGCTTCCGTACATTACAATCAGTAATACGGGAGTATTACTGCTTGACGGCAGAAATGGTACCTATTTAGGTGGGCCTAGTCGCTTTTGTTTCGGCGTATTAGCCTGTCAGTCGTACGGCTTGACGTATAATACCACGTGATCCCATAAGTAATGAGTTCACAACATGGTGTTTCAGGGATAAACCGTTGTAGATATTGCATTAATTTATGTAAAGCAAAGAGTCACCTAGCCAACGTTTTGTTTTTAAATTACCTTAGGTACGGTTTAGTTTGACGACATATGATGCCAAGTAAGGCGTAGATGGATAACATTACCCCGGCGTCAGACGCGGACAAATATTTGAACATAGACTTTGTAAGACTTTGTACAAACATTTGAAACATGTTTGACATCTATGGAGACAGACAAAAATTGTAAAAAAAAATTGCTTTGGTATATGTACCGTGTATACATCCATATGCACTTAGTAAAAAGTGGTTATTTTAATATTACATCACTCCACTCCAATTTTATTTATTTGTATAGATAGTATCATTGACAGATAGTCAAGGTCAAAAACTTCATATGTCAACGTCAAAACAAAATAGTAGGTAATATTCAAAAGGTCAAGTGTTTTGGTTTTGGTCAATTGCTAGATCCCCGTTTAAATCCTATATGATACTCTATGGGGAAGAACAGTCAGGAAATTCAAGGATTTTTTTATTTCGCCAGTATGACAACAATACTTGTGAACGAAAAGTTCTTAAGATGTCGCCAAAGCGGTTTTCCGCGGAAGTTAGTCTTGTTTATCCTATAAAATAATGGTTACCTTATGTGAACTATATGCTCACTACACAAATTTATACTCCCTCCGTGTCCAAAACCTCTCAATTACCATCTTATCTACGTCATTGTACCAATAAAATACAGTTTTGCATTAAATTGATAAAGTAATTGAGTATTCAATGAACGCAATTTGTAATTTATTAACTCGGGAAAAGAGATAAAGCTGTGCTACAGGTATTTAAAAAGCTATTACTCCCAATTAGAGTACCCCTGTACATTATCTGTGTACTACCATTACTTACAGAGTTTGCATGTTGAATATTAATATGTTTTTAACGATAGTTTGCAAAGTTTGCTTGCGTTGTGTAGTCAGCAACAAAAGTATTTGAGAATATACACAGTTCAATAACTATAATAATCTTTCGTGGAGAGCGTGGTGGTGTAGTGATACTGACCCCGAGTTTCAATCCGAAGGTCGCCGGTTCAAATCCCGAAGTGCATCTTTGAGTTTTTCAATTGAAATATTTATGAACGCAATACCGCGTTCTCAAAACGGTGAAGGAAAACATCGTGAGGAAACCGACATGTCCTAGAACCGAAAATTCGAAGACATGTGTCAAGTGCACGAAAGGAGCCTCTTTTGAGGCGCACTTAAAATCCTTTCAATAATGTAATAGACTATAATAATAATAATACCTTTATTGTCTCTCACAAAAAAGGAAACACATATGTAAAAATTATAAGTAAATACAAAAATTAAATGAAACCATAACTCGTAACACCCTATGCATAAACATTTGGTATTCAGATCGAGTCACGTAATACAATGAGCACCATTAAAAATGTCGGCGAAAGTTGTGCTATGAAGACCGATCTGATGAGAGACTTCTGATGCGGAACGTGTCCATGTGTTATGAAAATTGTACCCATTCATCGAATTTTGTCGCTGACTGTACTTTTCATACAAATTTGCTGTAACTACTAAAACGTGGATCAGATATCCAATATGATCTTTACCTATATGGAAATTAGCTTGAGGACGGTCAGCTCTGGGTAACCACTACAGTTTACAATTAACGGCCTAACAAAAGCAAACAAATCATAACACACCCCTGCATTACGGTTCCCTGTGTTGCAGGTGACATGACACAAACAATACAGTCATTCAACAAGGACATACATACATATATTACGCTTCTACCATTACCGGGTGTCCAGGCCGGAGATAAAACTGGCATTCCTCGTTTAGCCGGCAGTTTTATTATAACCTTTATAAAATAATAATAATTAATTTAACAGAGCCAATAAAATAGAATTATCATGGATGTAATGGTTCTAAATAGATTTATATTTACTAAATTAGTTTAAATTAGTAAACTTTTTATAGAGAAACATACCGAATCAAAACATTACGTTCAATGCCAAAAAATCATAAATTTCCGTAACTCAGTTTATTAAATAAATAAATTACTGACTTTAGGACTAATGTATTAAATGCAGCGTCAGATTAAGTTTCATCTAAAATATCCGTTTATAGAGAGTGCTGGCAGCACGGTTTCATCCTATTTATTGAGCGAGACAGAAATTCAGCCGGCTGGCCGTTTGGTCGGGGAAATGTGTCAATTTGCACGGCCTTTATGTGATTTATTTGCGCTGTCATGTCAAAACTTTTAAAAAGAAAAATGCGTTCATTTTGAGTAGTTGACATTCTGTTTTATATAGTTTTCCGATTTATATTTGACTTCGCGACTTCGCTGTATAATAATAATTCGTCCAAAATTGGGGTGACGGTCGTGACTTGATTGGTGAAATAGAATCAGTGCATTATGTAAATTTTCATAATTTATTATCTTATAATTATCTTTTTCGACAGTCAATTTAATATGCAGGAAGTTTATTTATCGTTACAAATTTCCTATACCGCAGCTCGCCTGGCATAGATATACATTAAATTAACTTTTTAGGATTTTACCAAAAACGTGATTGAAACCACACGTGTAAGGTTCAGCTGGAAGTTTGGAGCTCATTGGGTCGATCATACATTGATGGCGCTCCACCGTCGTAAAATCAGCTCTCTGCTTTCGCTTCAAAGTTTATTTTAGAATAAATTTCCATAATCGCTACGGATTCATCGCTTCAATTATTCATGCGATGTTTTTTTATTCTCGGGGAAAGTGCTTATTATATTACGTCATTTTAGATTTCTAAGTGTTAAGTTTTAGGACTAGCGCACTCCCAACAAGCGACAGTTATTTTGATGAGTCATATGTAAAACTGACTTAACTAAGGTTTTCCTAGTTTGGGTACCTATGTTATCCCCACAGGTATTTGATATTATTATTGTAATAAGTGAGGTTTGTAGTAAATAAATGTTACTATTATTATTATTATTATTATTACAACTTCGTGATAGGTTTATACAATGTTATTTATAGACAATTCAGTTAACAATTCTGAGTAGATTTTGAATTGTGATTCAAATAATTTTAATCTTTAAAACTGAGACGGTGTTATCTACTCGTACTCTTACTACAAGTGGTTAATAAAACATCTTAAGAGAAAAATCAAGGAACTCAATATACATAAATACATAGATCCACACCTTTATCCCCGAAGGAGTAGGCCGAACCTCAGTGGGCCACTTTTCACATTGAGAGTTACACTATCGTGGGGACATATACGTGACCAGGAGTGAGTTCATCACCGCTGTTTTTCACGAATAGCTCAGCTAACACTTTCTTCTAATAATTAATTCCTCAATAACCGACAGCCGGGACATATACCAACAAAGTTATCATTAAGTCCGGGTGTACAGTTACAGTACAATTTAATTTATTTCTACTAGGCCCCAAGGTATATGAACATTGAAATTAATTAATATTTTATTTTAACAGTTTTATTTGAAATTCACTTCCTTTAGGGAATATAAAGCTAATTTATAAATGTTTGAAGAAACTTCAGCGGGTTCTTAAGACACGGTTCATAAAATTATAAATTAAACTGATTAAATGTAATACTGGAAGCGGGTTCATAACTCAAATAACATTACAATAATTAACAAAAAGCCACTGTATTCAATATTTGGATACAACATTATCAGTCGCAAAAACTTAGTAGCACCAAGATTTATATTTTATTGACTAGTTGAGGCGGAAGATATTTCTTTGGTTTCTTTGGATTAAAAAAAGTTTACTCACATATATGATTCCTAGAATTCTGTGTTCTAGGTGACATATATATACGCAGACAAGACATAAAAGGCCAGAAAAGACACCAACAACTTAGTCGACGTTAGTAACAAAAATTTATCGTCTTTATCAGTTAGCTTAAGATACGACTTCAAAAATTTTTTTATTTGAATATAATAAATCATTATTATGATCCAATAATTTTTAAAATAAATGCACAATTATAATGTTAAAAATTTTAAACCAGAGAGAACTTATATTAAATAAATAAATAAATAAATATTGGCGGACAATTCACACAGCGCCATCTAGCCCCAAACTAAGCATAGCTTGTACTATGGAAACCAGATGACTGATAGAATACATAAATACTATTTTTTTGTAAATA
This sequence comes from Chesias legatella, assembly GCA_947359385.1. Classification (NCBI taxonomy): domain Eukaryota; kingdom Metazoa; phylum Arthropoda; class Insecta; order Lepidoptera; family Geometridae; genus Chesias; species Chesias legatella. The sequence continues at coordinate 3,560,253 of OX375772.1, forward strand.
CATACATATAAATACATATTAACACCCAAACACACAACAAACATCAATGCTCTTCACATAAATGTTTGTCCTGATGGGAACCCACGACCTAACAGCTCAGAAGGCAGAGTTACTAACCAACTGAGCTGTGAGGTCAGTCCTATTCATTTCCTATTCATTCACTATAATTATTACTCGATATCGAGATAGCTCTAAGTACTTCGTACATAACTGATTGAGATTGATTGTCCCATTAACTAATGGGGCTTAAGATAATCATATCTCGTATCGGGTAAGTTGGTTATGAAGGTAATTTTCTAAGATGTTATTATAACATCTTCATTATAGCAATTTCCAGATATTTACTAATTGTTTTTATTTTTTTATGTAATACTGTTACGGAACGAGCTGACACCCCACCTGGTGTTAAGTGGTAACCTCAGCCAATAACAACTGATGCGACTTCGGTCCTCCACTACTAGTTACGACAAGACCTAAGTTGCATCTGGGTGAATTTATGAGTGTGCACTAACGGAATCTTCATTTTGCTGGACCCCTGAATATTAATAATTAAAATAATTTGTGAACTTGACTTTATGTAATGTGTTTTTAAATATTTGTGTTGATCTCCGATTATGTATATTAATTTTAAATAGATCTTTAATTTATGTTTGAAACTGTTTTGTATTAACTTCTTTTTTATTTTTAACTAATTATAAGTAACAAATGTATAATATGACAAGTCATAGGCCATAGGTCATAGGTCAAGGCAAGCCTTGTTATAGCATCCAATGTTATTTGGCCAAACAATGAAAATCTGATCTTACTAACTGACAAAAGCCTACATATTTATATTATTGAAACTCTGCATAAGATGGTATGGTCCTACACTCGAAGTTACTGTCGTTTCAGTTTGAACTTGAGCTCATCTCACCCTATTTTAGGAATAAGATTAGAAGAAACAAGACAAAAGGATGAAAAATAAAGGAGCGCGCGAATAAGTGGCACAACTTTATGAATCACATTTAATTTTCATGTTTGTTATAATCCCGCCGAGGGGTCGGGGTGTTGGTTTAATTATTAAAATTGCAAATTGTGCTTATCAAATTACAGAGGATTGTTTATAGACAGAATCAGTTTAATTTTTAACATATTAATAATAATATGTGGTGTGACTACACTTTTATTCACGAATTACACAATTATAAGAATAATGTATTTATTTGCTACACAGACACTAAATTAAAAATACAAGTACCTACTGTCCTGAAATCAGTTAATACTAAACATAAAATAACATCGGTATAGTAGAAAGTTGAGACTATATTGGACTCGGTTCTTGGATGTTTCAGTGTGTTACCTCGAAGAATTATTTATTAAGATTAAATTAGAGCTACAGAAAACTGCACAATCTACCGATATTACTTTATTATATACGAAAGAGTTTATTATATACGAGAAAGTTTGTTATATGTCATTCGTTCACGCCAAAATTATTGAACTAATTTAAATTACATAGACTAAGATTTGGTACAGATTTTATCCTAGTATGTAAAATTTAAAAGTGGTTATGACGAATGCTTTAGGCATTGACAACAACACTTAACTTATAATTGCTGCACTTACTTAAAAACAATAGAATTTTTCGAAGCCATTATAATTGAAAGAGGCAGATATAACTTTGAAGTCAATAATTGGTAATATAAATGTACTGTCTTACTGCTAAGTTTTAAGCAATGCAATGTTTTGTTATATCACCATCAAATACTAGCTACAAGCTGTACTCTGCCATAATTCTCATTCATAAATAAAAACCCCAGCAAAGCTTTTCTTCTACCGAGAGCAATAACAAAAGTGTGGCAAATAAATCACGTAGCGTTTACAACACCAAGTTTTGTTGCATTTGAATTTTAAGTCCTCACTTGCTCATGCTTATTCAGTGAATACGTAACTTGTTTAAATAGGAATTGTAATATATTAAATCAAGAATATTCAATGCGAATACGTTTAATAATTGACGAAATGCAGTGGTATTTGTTTAACTAAGGAAAGAAAGTTTCTTGATATATAATTGGTGTACATTAATAGTTGTCATTTTCACTAAAATACATGATACAAGGAAGTGCAGCATATCATTGCTCGCTAAATGAAGGCTTATAAGTTTGCAATGTCATTGGCATAAATATAAAAATTATATAATAAAAAAAAAATACATAAAGTTGAAGACATTTTAAAACAGTTCGAGGAAGAAATATATCTATCAGTACAGTATTTATTAAGTCAACGCTTTATAAAAAGCTAGAGTCATAAAAAAGGATTTTCTTTTTCTGTGTAGGCGCTTTCCTAAGGTATCTTGTTTCTCTGCTTTTTCGCCGTACCTGTACGCAATGATGTATGTAAAAGTAATAAAATGTGGTTTATCGTTTAATGTTTGTCGTTTCGGTAGGAAATAGCTGGCGCGTTATACTTTTATTGTCGACGTGTTATTGTAACTAACTCGAGAGTAATTTTAATATTTCTCTATCACGATTACGCCCCGCTAAATGAGCTTTCCGTGATGTTATGACAACCGGTTTTTTTATTGTAGATAACGTAGTGAGAAAATTATAGTACGAAAGTACTTTAATTATTAAACTTAAAAAACTTTGTGCTTTTGTTTTACTAAACATTATCTTTTTAAGTATCTTACATGCCTAATTTAATATGCCACCAAAACTTAAATGTAATATTATATACATAGGATACATAAACTTCACATGGCAGCCTTAAATTCCACTCATTACTACATCTCGCCGTTAAACCTTTAGAAATAAGTTAAGTAGGCATTTATTTATACGGTTTTTACTCAGAGTGGTTTAAGTATAATGTTATTCGTGTTCAAATAAATTTAAGAACTGTAGAACTACTTAGATATGCGGTCTGAATACGAACCAAACTCTTTCCATTAATTTATTCAAAACATACAGAACTAATTTATATATTACTATGGAACACAACGTGTAGCTCGCACAAATATAATTCAACTTGAACATGGAAATTTAAAATGAGTCGTACAAAAACAGACTAGCTAAAAAACGTGTATTGGATGTACGCGTATATAAATCAGCCTGTCGCTCAAGTCGTCCCTCATTCTAACAGGATGGCGCTGTGATTTTTATCAGGAGCAGACAAGTCCCAACGGGACTGTACAGGACTTATGCCATGTAATGTACATTTTTATACCTACTTCCATATGATGTATGACGGAGTTTACGTTTTATTCTGAGAATATATCGCGCTGTAGTTTCTATCGTGGAATACTTCTACTAAAGTTTACTACGATATACTTCAAATTTTATTCTTTTCTAGCTGTTGCTGGTGACTTCGTCCGCACGGAATTCGGTTACATCACACACCCGTATTTTACCCCTCGGAAAGGTAACCTAAGTTACACCATAGAATATTAGTTATCTGCAAGTGAAAGTGAAATACAAAAAAAAATTATATATTACAGGCACAAGAGACATTCCACCTACACGTCTCAGAGTTACGGGCGCATACGATGCGACTTGGGTCTTGTCGTACCCAGTAAGGTCCTCCCAAGTCGCATCGATTATTATGGGCAGAGGTTACCACTTAACACCAGGTGGGCCGTCGGCTCGTTCCGTAAATGTATCACATAATAAAAAATTAAAGTCCCGTCAAAATCGTTCAAACTGTTTCGGAGATAACGTGAGATCTGGGTAATAGTAAATTTAAAACAATCGGAACCAGATATTTATTTTGAGATTTTATCTATCTCAAGCAATACATCGGTGAAAACTGCATTCAATTCCTTTTTTCCTAATTAGTTTTTGCGTGATGCGTGAAGACAGACATGAATTCTGTAAACCTGTGTTTTGGCTTTTGTTGCTCTAATAAAGGCCCCATATTAGTAGCATATTAGTTTTTCCTTAATATTTATAATGTACAAACATCGGCCTGTTACCATTTTATTCTATATATATATGTATGTACTATGACTTTGACTTATAGATTAAAATAATTCTCATCGAAAGCCATATAATGTAGATCGGAGATTTTTTCTCCCTTGACTGTTAAAAGGCAATTATCTTGTAACACTACTCAGCAATACGTTACATACTTCACTGTGATCTAGGAAACAAAACTTTCTAGCAATCAGACGTCGCAAATTGTCTGCATCTAGTTCAAGATCAACTTAGTTTCTACTCTGGTGTTCTTTGAATTCAATAGGCACTTACAACAAACTTGCGAGGCGAATAACTAACCAAGTCAGTATTTCCTTTAATTAATATTCTTTCAAAGTTCATCCGTTTGCAGTTGGACACAGAGTTTTAAGCGAGTTATAATATATAAAGGAATTAGCTGGAAGGGGCTCAACTAGTTTAATGAAATTTAAGTTTTGATCTAACAAATTAAATACAATTAAAACAAGAAAGAAGAACGGTACATAGAGTGTTACTCGTTGTAAAAGCTGGTGAAAAATGTAACTGTAGCAACTAGACGAGAAAAAATATCACATTCATAGTGCGACTCGATTCGGTATGACCGATTGGAACACATCGATACATCGATCTTATCGATCACAAGACTTTATTTCCCTTTCTTTTTAACAAGATGTTTCTTGGCTGAAAATCACGAACGGGCATACAGCATGATGCATTCAAACTGACTGACAGATGAGCATATAAGGCGGACAGAAAAGTCTCAAGACCATTCGCCAAGCAAATGTATTAGACATCTATAAATAAGAATCCATTTTTAACCTGTATTAAAATCATGAGCGGCGAGAAATGGACGAGTTTAAGAGCAGTTTATTTTAAGTTATTAAGAAAAAATATTATTATGTAGTTCTCACAGAAGTTAGATGACTGCTAAGACAATGACTTAGATGTGTAAAATTTTATTAATTTGAAAACAGTTCAGGGTAAATGAACATTTGAACAAACTTTGGTAGATTGTTCCACTTCATCGCTCGTACCAAGTGACTGCACCGACAACTAGGGCCGAACAAGTTAGTGGTAAAAGCCAAGTAAACGGGTCATCGTTTACACGGGTTTGCTCCTGTCCTAGATAACGTAGGACGCAAGAAACTGTATCGAAGTTGGTATAATTGTTGTATAGTAAAATTTATGTTTATATTTACTGGCTTCACTGTGATCCAATTGTGACAGGTAGACGATATCTCAGCACGTAGGCGAAGAAGTAAGCTTTATAATACTGAAAGGTACTATTATGTATATATTTTTTGCCTACGGTCCGTCCTTTCTTAAAGATTACCTATTTATGGCTTCAATGGCATATAATAATTTTATACGGGATCATTTACATCGTAATAGCTAGAACCATGAAAAATATAGAAATATACTTTTCTAGCTATACCTAGCTATAATAATATAAATCTTTGTTCGCAGTACCTACCGTCGCGTAATGTGTCGTTTCCCGTTAGTAATAACATAGCAATATTGTAGGTTTTCTTTCTCAAATGCAATTTCACGGAAGTCATGGTCATATTGTATTGCTATGCAGGAGTTTTGCAGGTCTTTTTGGATTTTATTATTACAAAATTGATAAATCCATATTTATTGAATTAAAATAAATAAATGAGTTACTTTAACAGAGACACAATTCAATTCAAACAAGTCCACTGCAATAAATAATATTAACAAGAAAATAAATAATTTTACGCGAAAATAAATACAAACGGAGTTTCAGAACTGAAATACCGTTGATTGAAATATTATAAACTTTACCAAAAAGCGAATGTAAAATAAATACGAGGAACTAGACAATAGCGATTGATCTCACCGTCCAATATATTGACACTACATAATGGTCGGTCTCCTTTGTCTTGGGATATTAAACCGGAAAATTGATGGCGCTTCCAATTTAATACCGCGTATTTTAAAATATTCTCTATTTTTCAGTTCACTGGATATTCAATATGTTTTTGCGAACAGTTTAGCAAATAATGTGACATGTAAGTAAAGTGCATAATACTTTGATAGAACTTATGCTGTTTAACTTGTTGGTAATTTCATTATTATCAGATTATTCCCGGAATTGCTGGTGGAAAATTGTAAGCAGAGTCATTTTTGGGAACACAATGGTGATGAGCTCACTACTTATCATATCTACGTTTCCACCTATAATGTAAGCCACTACGTAAAAAGTGGCTTACTACAATCGCATTAGTTTCCAATATTATAAATTTCATGAAAAAAGTTCCGGTGAAAAAAATATGTTACGGCTCTTATGATAAATATGACGTATCCTGTGCCTGTAATTCACAGCTGAATTCGCTGTAATCACTACACTCTTACTCATTCAAACTTCAATATTTTTATGTTATTCCGTAAGATGTTAAAATAAACCTGTGAAATAGAGTAAAGTATATAAGTCAGCATTGAAACATCTGAAAATCCTTCGTCTCGAAGTCGACGCTAAAAATATATATTTACTAAAATGACAATCAAACGCGTAACGCCGAGGCTCCGACATAACACGGCACTCTCCGAATGTAGGTCGTCCCAAAATGATTCTGCTTTGAATGCAAACTTGAGCAACTGAAACAGTTGCTCGAAAACGAAACCATTGTGTGTATTGCACCAGTGTTCAATATGATGGATCAACAATCAAAATTGTACGGGAAAGATTTTGAATTATTAGTTTTTATATTAAATATTTCATATGAATATTATGTATTGAAGAGAGAATAAAAACCGTGTCACCCAGTGATATATTGGTATTCTATTCTAATTAGTATATCAAAATTTTGAATAATTTCTAACTTGGGTTTTCTGTCAACTTCAATCATCGTATAAAATTAAGGCATTTTCACTTAAGTAAAACTTGTGCTGAGTTCGTCTGGGAAAGTATTGCCATCATGCTTATTTCACCCTCGCATTAATGGTGTTACAGGTAGAATGTTTGCCAGTGAAATTACAGGCACATGAGATATTCCAACTTCACGTCTCAGAGTTATGGGCGCAGTATGGTACTTCCATCCTTTCATTAGGTATGAAGTATTCCAAGTTGTTTTTATGGCACAAAATATCACTCAACATCAGGTGGGCCATATGCTCATTGGCCACATAAAAATGTTATTCCAAGGCAGATCTAAGACAGTGAACCAGCATAGCTCTCTCTCACTTATCAATATACGAGTATCTATATAGTTATTAAAAGCCTCTTTAAGGCGCACTTAAAATCCTTTTACCACACTAGTACGATTGAACCACAGACTCGAGTAATAATAATAATAATAATAATAATAAGTTTATTTGCCAAAACAGTAGGTGTGGACAATAGTTAAATTCTAGATAAGTTTTATACTAATTTCCTATGTTTTTCTAGTAGTAGTAGTAGTAGCTATTAAAACTAAATTTGACCAGTGACTTGTATAGTCCAACCCTGTATCGTCAGATGTTGTTATCATTAATTGATTTATGGATCAGGCGAAGTCACAATGCTCTTAGCTATAATATGTATATCATTGCAGTACACGGGTATACGCCCGTATGTTATAGTTGATACCGCATCTGTACGCCTACTCTGATTTATGCGACGTGCATATGATACGAATCGTATCAATTACAGCTTAGCGTAATTGTATGAATGCATTTGAATTTAAATAATTATCCAAACGACTGCGTATTTTTACCCACTTTAAGAGGTAAAAGTACGCACTACGACCAATTCACAGTTTTCATAAAATAAAAATAAAACTGTTTTAGTTATCGCTAAAAACTTTGTGCACTTTAGAAATATAATAAATGTGCTATAACAAACGCATAAATGTGTTCCAAATATGGTGGCAGTTTGTTATCAATGGAAGAAGACAAAAGTGCGACTTTTTACCCCCAAATGACCATAACAAGATGTGCCCGGACAAACATAACTGACGAAAATTGTCTGTGAATTAGCTCAAGCAAATTTAATGTAATTTAACGGCACCCACTCCCTTCCACCGGAATACAGCTATACGAGTGCATCACTGCTTGGCGGCGGATTACCAGGTGTGGTGGCAGTACTTCTCCGGGCGAACTTGACACAAGTTCTATTGCTACTGAATATCATGTACATCACTTACTCATAACATTGATATATAATACATACTTCATTTAACAAACAGTTAAATTTACTCAGAATATGTTAGAAAATGTATATGGAAATAGATATAAAGTCACGGTGTCAAATTCTCATACAATTTTTTTCATTACGGCGATAACAGCGCTACGATTGCGGAGAATGACTCGTTATAAGACATTTTTGCGCGTAACGCCCAACTCTATTACCTGTGGGGAGCAAAAATAAACACGCACAGTAAAAGCAACTTAGATAAGCAACGAGTCATACGTAAACAAATAAAGTGCTACATGTGTTTACGGCGAATTATTGTTGAGTACAGTTTTATTTCATCGTAGTAGGTTACGGTTATCTAACAGGTTCTAGAATGCATCTTCAAAATTCCGCAATTAGAGACCGGGGTAGCAGATCATTAGAACCACTGAGGGTTGCAGATTAGAAACATGTTTCGGATCGGACTGGCCTCACAGTTCAGTTGGTAGTAACCCTGCCTTCTACGCTGTAGGTAGTGGGTTGTATTCCCACCCAGGACAAATATTCGTGTGAAATATATAGATCTTTCTTCTGCATCTGGGTATATGTATTATATTAGTTACAAAAAATTATATATTATAAGTACTATATCGGTTGTCTATTTCCCATTATACAAGCTATGCTTAGCTTACTTTGGCGCTAGATGGCGCTGTGTGAAATGTCCACCAATATATAATTATTAATTTATGTTTAAAATTTGTAATCAAAAGCTGTGTGCAAAAATGTGTGCATTCAGAAATTGATCGAAAATGCAGCATTCAAAAACTGTCTCTATGATATGTTTACTATGATGACTGCTTATTTATGTGTAGTGCAGGCGTGCACACTGTATATATTTCAATATTTATATGTGCGTAGTCACGCGCGTATACTGTAAACAACAAAGAAACGAGAATATGGCCGCTCGATTCCTGGTTTCCATCGCAGAATCTTAATTAGATGGGCAAAGTTGCCTAAAATGGGTGAAACGTGACTTTCTTAAGAAATTGGACAACATAACCGTAGTCGGGTTTATGATTCGTTTGAAAGCTTGATTTTTATCTGAACTATTAAATGTTCTTCATTCTAAGAAGTCTGATCTCAAACATGGATTTAATTATATGCAAATATTTGAATTTCACATAAGAAGTCAGAAATAATAGTTTTAGTTATGTTTGACAAATTTGAAAGCGAATTATTCCAAAATTAGTACTATCGTGGTAATAAGTAACAGTAGTTTCAGTAAGTAAGAGCAGCTTAGCACGATCTTCTGCTCTTAAATTAACATCATTGTGATTCAGACTCTGATTTACATTAATCCTGCATTCCAGTGTTGCTGGATTGGCCTGGGAACTGGACGATCAAATAAATTTTGATTTATTTAGTGCTGTTTGCTAACTTGATGGCGTTTGTTGAAACCTTCTTCGACCATCGCTGAACCGGACAGGAAACAGAAATGTTTGTGAGTACATCTTGTTTGACAAGCGGAGTAGTGACAATGAATTCATTTATCGACCATTAGTTTTCATCGACTTTGATGTACTCATAAGAGTTTAGACTCAAATATGTTATTTAAAAATATATCTTAAAAACTGATAAAGGATCTATTCTATAATAGCATTTTGAATTTAATACAGAATTTAAATTTAAAGAATATATTTCATATGGATATCATACAGGCGTAATTCTAAAATAGAGGTTTAACGTCTCCTGTAAGTTTTATTTTGACAGCACAAAATATCTTCAAAAGCACAGTACTATATCAGTTTAAAGAAGTACCTGATGGTAGTACATTATGGACGAACTTGTCACATTGTACATTATGCACCTACTACCGATTATAAAACTGTCTAACATCTACAAAACACTAAACATAAATCCAGTTATATGTTGCACTTATGCATAAAAGGGTTATAAACACATGGTTTATGTTTCACAACAAAGTGTGTAAGTCGTAATAAAAGTGCAGATAAACATTTCAGTAGAATTCATTTCAAATTGTATAAGAGCTAGTGCTTTTAAGCTAAATAGTTGGAACTTTTGAGGTTGGAGAGCGTGTATTTTAAGTTTAAGCTGTGGGAACGAAACAAACTTAATATCAATGCCATTTCTGTACAAAACTACAGATTAAGGTATTGCTTTTAATATATACTAATGTGTCTTGCCCGTTTCAAGATCTCATTTTAGCTATCCCATATATGTATGTATACCTTCTTTTTACTTTCCTATTAATTTCTTAGCGATCTTAGCGCTGAATAAAATATGTATATAGTAAAGATTCATCTAAACTTTTATATAATATTAAAAATATAATAATAATAAATATTTTACACATCGCCACCTAGCCTAGCTTAGTGAGCTAAGCATAGCTTGTATCATGGGAAACAGACAATTGATATAATACTTATATGTTTTTTTTGTAAATACATACATAATACATATTGACACAGAACACACATCTATATTTGTCATATAAATATTTGTCCTGGGTGGGAATCGAACCCAGCGCACTACAGCGCAGCAGGCAGGGTTACTGCCAACTGAGCTGTGAGGCCAGTCATGTTCATTACATTACTTAAAGCGCATAAGATCCGCATCAAATAAGATCATAGTCATTTTGTTGTTAACTTCTGACCTGACAACAGACTGGCCAGGGTCGTCAAGTTCTCCAGAAAATCCTGACTGGTCGCATTGACAAACAGATAACTCTTTTGTGGTGGATTGGGCAGGTGAAGATCTGCACGTACGGAGGATAATCACTCTCAAGAGATGAGAGGGTATAATCTCAATTTGGACTTAATTCTATTGGGAAATATCTAAACTGAAAACATCAAAACCTCATTCAAACATTTCGTTTATTTAACTCATTTGATGTTCCATATTGAGCTGAAAAACCAATCAACGCCTCTCAAATAAAACACAGTATTTCAATCGGCAGTATTTGTCTAATCTAAATTCAATTGACTTCGATTATGCTGAGTTGACCTTCTGTCGGTCTCTACTCTGTGGCTTTCTAAAGGGAAATGTTGATTAATATGCCGGCGGTAACTACCGGATGTTAGCAGTATATTGCCCTGAAACGGAGTGGACTGATGTATTATTTAAAAAAGTACGATTTATTCGTTTTCTGCATCTTCAACCGTTTGAAATCAAAATAACTCATGCATATTACTTTGCATGGAATCTAATTTGTATGAATGTAATCTAATTTTTAGAACTACTATCTTATTATTCTTCTTCTTCTTGCTTCTGTTTAAATTATCTTTTATGTCTGTTATCTTAACAGTCTGTAACGCATTCGCGTAACTATGTTCCGGTTTGAAAGGTACGGTTGCCGATGAAATTACAGGCACATGAGATATTCAACCTACACGTCTCAGAGTCACGCGCATACGATGTGACTTGAGTCTTGTCGTACCTTGTAGGGGAGGACCAAGTCGAATCGGTTGTTATGGGCAGAGGTTACCACTTAATGCCAGGTGGACCGTCGGCTCTTTCCGTAACTGTATCAGACAAGAAGGCATAAATTGGAGATGATGTAACAACAGCCAAAATATCACACACTGATATAGTTTAATTCGATAATTCGAAGCCAGTGACACGAAATATCGCATTGCTAAACCTACACGCTTTCCTAATTTAAGGGATGGTCATGTTCCATGAAGCTACCGTATTTGGCTCGGATCAGTATTTCTAAAATAGCCTAAGCATTTTGCCTCCACCAGTATCTAAACAAATATAGTGAGATTCGATTATGTGGCCAGGTGAAATTAAGGTGAGATTCGAATGCATGTGTGTTCAAGACAAACATACAACCCCCGATCAATCAGCGGGCAGGAATTAATGAAAGCTATATTTAGGTGTGTTGTTTTGTTTCGCATTAACATATTATGAAATAAAATTCCCTACGAGCATGGATTTACAGAGCTTAAAGTAATATGAAATGAAAATAACGGTAATTCCCTCGTGATACGAAATTTTCCTAATAGTAATTAACGTAATTAAATGCTTTTTAATAAGAGTAGACAGTAGAGATAATATTCATGGAAATATTAATTAAATAAAGGCAAAAATGTATGAATTTTTTAAGGAATAACTTTCAAATCGATGTAAGCTCAGCATAGCTAAGTTAACAGGTATTTTGAATGTTATTTTTACGTCATGGGTTTAGATAGCACTTTATCAGTTAATATTAAATTCATAGACATAACTTACTACGATTCGGCGTTGACGCAGATTAAAATATGTTTTTTAGTTATTTTTGCGTAATACTAATCAATTTTGAATTACCCAGAACTTTTTTTTTTTTTTTTTTTTTTTTTATGAATGGACATTATGCTGTTGGCCGCAGATGGCCTTGACAGCGTTTACACGGGCTTTTGGTGAGAGCAGACGGCTCTCAACCGGTAAAAACTTAAAATTATACACAACGTCACCAAGGGCACCACTTAGGTTCGGACCTCGGCTTGGGGCGTTGCGAGTCGGGAGGAATTGGAGAAAATGCGCCCCGCGCGGGCATTTACGGAGATACTTCGACCCCGCCGGCGGGGTCGGTGCGAAGGTTGAGTGTTTTCTCTGTGGGGGGCTGACGATAGGAATAACTCCGGATAGGCGGCCGTTATCTCGTCAGGGGGGTCACCAAGTACGTGTCTTGGTCTACGGAGAGAGCGCCTAGCAGGGGGGACAACCGAGTAGTCGGGTATGGTGCGAACCAGGTGGTTCGGGTGGGACTCGACCGAATCATAATATCGCTGGGAGGCGAGTTTCATGAAGCGGGCAATAGACTCGAGACGCGCGTCTCGGTGGAGGGAGCGATTGCGTACGTACCAGGGAACGCCCGTGGCTTTCCGTAGGAAACGATTTTGAATAAGCTGTAGGGGGCGGGTTTGAGCATGAGCGAAAGCCACGGAGGCGTATGTCATGATGGGGCGTATGCAAGCTTTGTAAAGTCTCACCTTGTTGCCAAGGGACATTTTACTCTTCTTGCATACGAGGTTATTGAGGCGACCCAGAATAAAGGCCGCCCTGTTACGAACAGTTCTAATGTGTTCGTTAAAGTTAAGACGTTTGTCAAGGACGACGCCTAAGTAGCGGGCAGACTTCGCCCATGGAATGGGTTCGTCATAGAGAGTGAGGGGCTTGAGCGTTGGGCGTCGCCGGGAAAAGTACACCGCGGTACTTTTCGTCGGGTTCACCTCAATGCGCCACTTCGTAAACCATGCACCGAGTGCATTGAGTGCGGCTTGCAGCTTTATACGCACCCTATCGGCATTCCGATCAGATGCGTATAATGCTGTGTCGTCCGCAAACAGGGCGAGTTCTGTTTGGAACGAGTGGGGGACATCGCTGGTGTACAGCGTGAACAAGAGGGGGGCTAGTACGGAGCCCTGAGGGACTCCGGCTCGGATGGGCTTGGGTTCGGACAGCTTCCCTTCCACTCGATAGCGGAAGCTACGATTGGTCAGGAAGTCTCGTATGATGAGCACGAGTCTGTCTGGCACACCAAGTTGAGAAAGCTTGTAGACCAAGCCGTTGTGCCAGACCTTGTCGAACGCCTTTGCCACGTCTAGGAAGACGGCTCCGGTATCTTTAGGCCAAATGCCTTGAGAGTTTGAAAGGACGTGTTCCGTGAAGCGGAGGACCTGCTGGGGGCACGAGTGTCTGGCTCGGAAGCCAAACTGTTCGTCCGGGAGGAGTTTAAGTTCATTGACAATGGGCCAGAGACGATTAAGGAGGAGACGCTCGTAGAGCTTCCCCATGGTCTTGAGGAGACTGATGGGACGGTAACTAGAAGGCTCCGTGGCCTTCTTGCCTGGTTTGGGGATGCCAATGACATTGGCTTCCTTCCAGGCGTCGGGGAAAGTGCAATTGGCCATTGCCGCATTGAAGATGCTTACGAGGAGATAAATGAGAGCAACAGAAAAGTGCTTGAGCACTCTGTATATTTCCCTACGACACGTCCCAAGTCACAACGTATGCGCCCGTAATACTGAGACGTGAAGGTAGAATGTTTCATGCCTGTCATTTCACCGGCAACCACACCTTTCAAACCCTAAAATTAATCATATTTTGTGAAAATTCTTTCAGCTAGGTGACTATTATAGTTGAAAAGATACAGCACTTTAAAGGTTTAGTTAGAAGATAGAAAAACAAATGGACGTGTAAGTTTAGTAACTGAGTCCTTATATACGGAACCCTTAAAAACTATTCGGCACTTTAGCAGCAATAATTATTTTCAGCAAACTTTAAACAAGGAAGAGACGAAGGTAAACTCTCATAAATAATAACGCTACTAAATTAAAACATGTGAATACAGTTCAACTAAGACTTGTTAAAGCAGTCATTGTGATTCTGAAAGGTTCTGAGCTCGCTAAGTTATGTGCCGAGTCCAAGGACGAGGTTCATTAGAATCTGCATACAATCGTGGAATAATATCATCGCAGTAGTAGCTTAGTAGTCCCCAATTTCGGTAAAAGGGAACTTATTTACTTTGAGTATCTTTCTGACGGAATTTCAGTTGTACCATAGTAATAATAATAATAATACTGATGGACACTTCACACATCACCATCTAGCCCCAAACTAAGCATAGCTTGTAGTATGGGAACCACATAGCTGATAGAATACATATTATATACTTTTTTGTGTACATAAATATAATATATATTAACACCCAGACATAGAACAAACATCTATGTTCGTCACACAAATGTTTGTCCCGGGTAGGAATCGAACCCACGACCTACAGCGCAGAAAGCAGGTTTACTACCAACTGACCTGTGAGACCCGTCAAGTTATCTTAATGTATCTTGGAAATAAACAACGTAGCGCTTATTGTGCTCAATTTGGTAAACAATAATGTCGTATAACATAAAATCATTAATATATTCAAGGCACTTATAGTCTCACTACAGCACTTAGTGCTTCTTTGTCTGTCTTTGGGGCTTATTTATTTCAGAATGAATTAATATTTGACATACAAACAATATTAAGCAGTAAATTGCTGACGGTTCTATTATGAAATAATTACTCCTTTACGTACGTTTTAGGAAAATTACGCTATATCCTAAATTCTTGGATTTAATATATATTTTTTCTATTTCATATTGGTGGACATTTCACACAGCGCCATCTAGCCCCAAAGTAAGCTAAGCACAGCTGGTATCAAGGGAACCAGACAACTAAAATGAACTTACATACTTTTTGTAAATACATACATATAATACATATCAACACCCA
The DNA here is from genome assembly GCA_947359385.1 of Chesias legatella. Classification (NCBI taxonomy): domain Eukaryota; kingdom Metazoa; phylum Arthropoda; class Insecta; order Lepidoptera; family Geometridae; genus Chesias; species Chesias legatella. The sequence continues at coordinate 3,575,571 of OX375772.1, forward strand.
CACACAAAACAAACACCTATCTTCGTTACACCAAGTTTTGTCCTGGGTGGGACTCAAACCCACGACCTGCAGCGCACAAGGCAGGATTACTACTAAGCTGTGAAGCCAGTCATTTGTAACAGCTATTGGTAAATCGTCTAATTAAATTTCGAACTGAGTTAATATTTTCTTCTTAATTTTTATAGAAAATAGTATTACTATTAAGCATTTTAGTGTATATTTATGTAGTAACGACTAACTAGACAGAGTTACTGTGTATGATACGTTTTATATATAAAATTAAAGGAGCTTTCTAAACTTCTCTCATTCTAGGTGCACTTTAATTTTTCATTCGCAGCAACTTGTACTTCAGTGATAATCCTCTTTGTACTCTAAGTAGGTTTTGTGCAGCAGTCTAAAATAAAGGGAGCATTTTGAATTTTCTAGTGTCAGCCGCAATGCAAAATGTGAGCTTTAGGATTATGCTCGGAAGTTTTGTTTAAAACCTAGAAGAAAACTAAACTAAGAGATTTTTAATTTCCTTCTACTTATTTTACAGGAACGTACAACTGTTTTTTACGTCCCGCAGTATTCTATTTGCGTATAAGCAGGCAATTATGCGCCACAGTCAGTAATGGCAACTGCATCAGTTACCTCTGAGAACCCTCACAAATACGATATATACCTAATTTGGTTATAGGAAATATACCTCGAAACTAAGACTGAAAAAGTAAAGTCTAAAAATTATTCACTCAATATATATAGCTTCATGAACTTTGCAAACATCTATTACAGGTTAAAATCACTTCCATTCTAGGGTAAATTTAAATTTAAAAGTTTATTTTCTTTTCAACTCGGAGAAAAATAAATAATTATCCCCATAAACAATTTAAAGCCAAGATTAAAAATCATCAGCCACAATGTCGCAACGCGGAACCATAATACCGACGTGAAGCGTTAATTATGCACGATTGTAAACAAAGAAAACGAAATGAACAATATAGTGCTCGCTTCATACGTTCGTAAAACCGTCTCGTGGCCTATTTCGGGAAATTCAATGCTACAGAGATATTAATTTTAGGATGGGTGATAATTTCATATACTTATATGATACTCTAATATGCGTCTGATCAAGTATGCATATATATGTATATATAAGCAGCACTTTTAGATACATGCGACAAACTCAAAATTAGAAAATGCATCTTTGATATGCAGTTTTATTCAGAAAGATTTACGCGTCATCATAAAGATAAAATTTAAAGTGTGCTAGCAATTCTAAGTTTACAAGGACTTAAGACATGACGACATTTGATCCAATTTTTAATTTAAATAAAAGGCACATCATCGAGATTTTTCTCTGAAAAGCCAAGACAATCGAAATTTTCGTCAATTTATCAAACAGGAAGGCTTTAATTAAATCATTTGTAAAAAGATGTTTTTCCGTTTGCTTTTATCTCTCGTAAAATATGGTTTTTCCTTCCTACCCAACCATTTCGCTACTCAAACCTGTTGTCCTTTAATTTTATTATCACGTTTTTATTAACTCATTTTATTGTCTGTTTTTTGTTCTTGGCAATTTGGCAAACAATTTTAGCTAGAAACTTGATTAAAACATAGCCTTAGAATGGGAAAACAACACATTTAAAAAAAGTGACATAATCAATTTCTTAGCCTAATTAATTAACTTTAATTTTAATGATTGACAATTAAAAACAGACGACGTTAGCAAGTTTATAGAGAAGACACTTAAGGTTTTATGCCACCTGTTTATTGCACTTTCGTAACCATATTACTAAATGCATCTTTTATGGTTAACTGACATTAAAGTTTTGTGAAATGCTTTCTCATCTCTGTTTTCGAATTCGATTGTGTACCCTACTCCAAATGATGATGATGCTTATATAAATAACAGTTTCTACATAAGCTTTTAGCCTTATATAATAAAGATACAAAATATTTATATATTTAACACTGCAGCGAGAAAAAAGAGTTATACAGACACACTGATAAGTTTACCTAATTACCTACTCTTTGAACTCTATCCTATCTGAAACAATTAGTCTAAAACCTGGAATTCAAAGTATCGCAATTGTTATGCCTCCCACGTACACACCTCATTACTAGCCCCGCGACATGCATGTTAATCGAACTGCAAATGGGAAATAAAATATTGGCTACGTGCACACCCGTAATGCGGGCTCCTTTAATTGACCTGTCCCAGTTATGTCAAGTGACCCTATTCTCAGTAAATCTCGAAGACACATAGAATAATTACTCACATCTACATATATTTTTAATGAAAATTTTGGATTATTCATTATTTGCAGGAAAATCTAATTAACTGTATTTATTACATAAAAAATATCCAAGGAACATTGGTCAAATCGGTTTCAAACAAGCATATTGGTTATCAGATGTCGCTCACTCAGTGGTAATTACTTTAAACCACTATATATTACAAATAAAATTATCCAGTGTATAGGCTAATCTCAAAAAGTATCGTATAGATTTTGATGCAGTTTGCGCCTATAGATATAATGATTCATCAGAGAAACGTTAGTCTATAATTTAAAAATCGTCCAATCGTAGATACTAATGCTACCAGTGCGAAGCCGGGACATATCGCTTGTTCTAAGAAAAACAATGGTTACTCTTGTTTCACAAAACATGGTAACGAATATTCGTATTTTTACTTTATTATATTACAGCAAGCTTGATTTCTCAGGTATACAATGTTAATATTTATTTATTTAGTTAATATCTTTGATGGGTAATATGGTATTGTTTGCATTATTTAAAGTTAATAATTTAAATACAGTTATAAGTACCGTTTGTCGATTCATCTAATGTGAGGAGAAGTTCATTTGAGAATAAGCCCCTTTTCAGTTCTGTCCAGGTTTTATTCAGTTTCCGTTTTATCAATTAAAAATAATGACCGGTGATCAAGACTTTTATTTTACGTTCCAATTGGCAAACGGATTTTATCATGATTTACTGTAAAATGCTTTGTTTGAATTAAAATTCTTGTTTATTGGTATTGCGAAACTTCATAATAATTAAACAAAACATATTTATGCAACTAAATGAGAAAGTTTCTCGTTAGACAATTTGCTTAGGGCAAATTGGAATAAGCTAAACAAATAATAACTTGTAACAGGATTTAAATTTCATGAATTTCCATGTTAAAACTGTACTATGACGCTTATTCTTGACCCAATTTTGCAGGATAATTCGACCATGTCAAATACAAATCATTAGAAGAATAATTCATTCCATTATGATCAACAGATGAAACTTATTGAAATTAAAAAATCAAATGTTTGTACAGTAACATGGTAGTAAAAATATCAAATATAAAAAATATAAATATATTATATTCTAATGGCTATATTTAGGAGACCTACATAGCAACTTAATTAGATATGGTTAGACTTTTAATATATAACTACCTTCCTAAAGAAGTACCCTCAAAATTTCAAGTCTCTAGGTCAGGGGTAGATGTATAGATTGTATTTCTGTCAGTCAGAACATTCCAATTTATGTTGATTTGTAAAACACATAAATTTTTCCAATCTTTATATTTTATACGTGAGTTTCTCAAACATCGTACTACAAGGACGAAACAAAAATCTTTAACTGGGGCAGAAGAATACAGATTGGCTAAATGAGACGCACCATTGGCTCAAATGACTCTAAATGTTCCTTGGGGAACTGAAATTAAATAGGTCGAGCGAAATTTACTTTGAAAATTCGAAACTTAAATTGAATTGTTTTGTTGAATTTGGGTATTGTTGTTGATGTTGTATGTACACTGAATGTTTATGGCCCAATGTCATTTTAATTTACTTAAATATCAATAAATCATGCAAATATTTATTCAGTCAACCTTATAACGTTATTTGGTCAGTCAATCGCGACGTCACAATGAAGCCATCAAAAGCATAATGTTTGAAGATTGGAGACGTTATACAGAATAAGATTAACTTTATTTAGATGTAGGCCAAAACGTTTCAAGCCATATTCAATGAGGCATTTTTTTTATCTAGAATTATTTGTATTCTATCCGAAAACTTTTTGACCTTTATTCTATTGAATGGAAATGATCGAAACTTAACCCTATGATAAATCACATTTTTGTTTCAGTAATAACAGAAAGCTTCGTGTTCAAATATAAAAGCTCGAATATGCATTAAATCGAACATTTATTATAATAAAAACATTCAAAAATAGTTGGGTTTTATGCAGTCGTGATAAATATTAGAATTTGTGCTTCTGTAAGCCTCACCACAATCAAGTTGTCATACAAAATGAGAATTTATACGTTTAAATAAGCTTTGCAAAATGTTTTTACAAAAGGATTTAGGATTTGACATTTCGCGTTTACATATAATGTGAATGATTACTTTTTAGTGTTCGATAATGAGGATTTAGTTATCTTTATCTTTACAAGATTTCTGTAACATGCCATGTAATATTTATAAAGTGGTGAAATACATCTAAAATAAGACAGCCATGTTTTAAAAGAAAGTCTTATATTAGTTTGTTTCGCCACATTATAAACACTCATATTAGGTAGAAACCAAAAATAACAGTGGAGTATAATTTGATTAGTTGAACAATATATAGATCTTTAGAAACGGTCTTTAGATATACTTTCCTTATGTTTGTAAATATGATGCGCATATTTCTAACAGTTACATTTTAATCTCGTAGTTAAATACAATCAGTATGGTATTTATTTGTATTATTTCAACGGTGTTCGCAAAATTCAATCTGAAACATAAATAAGACTACAGATCCAATACTGATATTAGGTATGGTGGTAGGGCAGTGCAAAACGACCCTGGTAAATGAATCGTACAATCATGGCGATATTCATTACTTCAAAATGTAACCTTATAACCACTAACATATTTTATGATTTCCCAAAACAACTCACATAACTAGCAATTTCATCCTGTAAATTACTGAAAGATAAACCTTCAGCCAAGACCAGATATATATACAACACATGGTATCTTCGAAGATAAAAATGTATAATTTGCAAGTATCACCGTATCTATATTAATTCTTTATTTCCATTTCAGAAAATGAGATCTCTAAATATTAATTAGATCATCCATCAAAAATCAAATATTTTATAATCACAAGAATTGAGGGCTTGCTCGGACGCCTAAAGCCGGTATTTATCTCAGCTACGAAGTAAAGGATTATCTAAGAGTTAGAAATAGCTGATCAGTCCCAACCTTCCACAACTTGTTAAATCCTTTCCATCCAACCGTTGTCTGGAATAGATCGCTTCTTAGTGATAAGACCGCCCATTGTACTTGTATCTTAAGTAGTTCTTTACGTCTGTACTGTATTTTAATGGTGTACGATAAAGAATTTTCATTCATTCATTCATTGATTCAGGCCTGATCAGGTTACACAATATCCAAATATACAATAATGTACAATTAGTGTTGTTTACGTATAATTTCCGTAAAGTAGCATACCTACAGACAGACAGAGTGACTAAGTGGGTCAGGTGACAGGTGCGGAGAGCTGAAGACTGGACTTAGTAGGCCTACAGTGAGCCTAAAGTCCAACAGTCGACTATGATATTTTCGTTCGATGATGATGATATTTTCGTGCTGCTGGAGGCAAATTATTCGTATTTTGTTAACAACTATTAATCAAAACGAGGCTATTTCAAATATTTAGATACAGATCATCTAGTTTTTGTTCAATAGGGCTGAGAGAGTAATAAGATCTAGAAAGTTATATTACATTACATATTGTTTTACAAAATTGGAATATAATGAAAGAAATATCGGATTCTGGTTAACTTTAACTTTATATATATTACGGGTTAGATTAAATATTTCTACAATTGTGTGTTGTACTTTCATTTCGTGTATTGATTACAATTGATCAGAGAGTGTTCGTACTTGTCAAAGTGTGATCTTTAGCTCATATCTCTCTGAGGGGTTATCTAATATTCCACCGCCCTTGAAAACTTTACGCACTGTAGGGGAGAATTTCCTATAGAGGATATCTACAGTGAGTTTCTATTGAGTTTGTAGTAGTAGAGAAAATTAACAGGATAAGCTTCACTTATACAGAAGGCTTTGAAGATATAACCACGTATTGTTATGGGCGACTTGGTCAAACAATTCTATTTTAAGAGAATATTGCTACCATGACAAGCTTTTCTTGTTCTCGTGACAAATTTGATATGAATTTATATTTCCAAACGCATACAGAAGATGGTTTTAACATATTAAAATATATTTTTTGGAGGGCCCAAATTGCTCGCGTCCGTATGTTTGCATCCTTTGAATCCCTACACGTGTCCCCCGGCGCATGAGAGTAACATCCCCGTTACCGGTTGAGAGCCGTCTGCTCTCAAGGTCAACGCTGTCAAGGCCATCTGCGGCCAACAGCATAATGTCCAGTCATAAAAAAAAAAAAAAAAAACATCCCCGTCTCGGGTTGATGGACACAACGCAATGCAATTTAAATCATGTCTTACTTTGATGGAGAGGACTTGAGTCTCATTGCTGTTGTCTATGGGCAGCGGTTGGCACTTAAACTCAGGTGGGCCGTCAGCACGTTCCGTCACTTACGTCACATAAAAAAAAATTGCTATTCAAAAATAAAATAATAACCCGTAAAATTTGATATTTATTTACATAAAAGATAAATCTTAGTAGAAGAAAATATTGTAAATACTTGCAAACATTTGAACAATGCTTCAAATACATTTGTGAAAATGGCCTGAATGTCCAGCATGCTAAATACAGATTTTAAAATTTGCATAAACGCAAAGAGAGAAGTGAAATATTTGAGCGTCACGTTTTTAGGCACATTTGGTATACACAGTCGCGTATGAATATTCATTCCATATCATACATATAAACTATAAGTCCTCAACGTGAATTGTACGTAGATACTTCCGGATTTGTGAATATTTAGGAAGTAGCAGGTAATTTGCACGAGCTCCCTGGTACATTTAGGTCATTTCGTAACTCAGAAATTATTATAACGTAGTTGCTATAAAAGGTTTGAAAATGAAAAAGGCTGGTCTGTATTGTGTTGGTTGGATAAATGCAAAAATGTAATCATTGTTTTTTAGTAAGAAGTCAGTTTTAGTCGTACAAACAATAACTCCCATCGGGTATGACGAATAGAGGTAGTTTTTCAATCAATTTTTAGCAATATGCCGAAGATAGTTTTTGAATGGCTGACAAAAAATCATAATGTTTTATACAGTTATAAATTGGAACTAGGATTGGATTGTGCGAGTGCTATTTTTCTGAGATGGTTTTTATAATATGAAGGAGATATCAGCTATCATCGGATATCAGCTTAAAATAACATTCTTGTGTAAAGTTACATTTCAAATGAAAGTCAAAGGGCATAATTTCACGATATGTCTCAAACAGTCCCTTTATTCTTGAGATAACCTTTATATTCAAAAAGTGTTTTTACACATTGTCAGTTCATCATGTATCTTGTAAGAATTTGTTACATAAATACAATTACATGGTGAAATGATCATCTGTCAGTTCATATTATTCTTCCTTAGAACAATGTAGATATTTTCTATTAACGCAACCCGCCAAAACTCACGGAGAGAACTCAGGATGTTTTAGATAACATAGATATTGTTGATTTGATATGCATATAAAGTGATTTATGTAGATTGTTTAACTTATCGATGTTATAAATATGTTATATTAAGTATTTATGGTGTTATAGTGTTTTTTGTTAGAACGAGCTGATGGACCACATGATATGAAGATAATAAGATATGAAGAAGTGGTAACCACCGCCGATGGACAACGGCAATATAGTGTAATACTTATTCTAAATTAATAAATAAATTATCCCTACAATCGCATCTAGTTCAAAAGAGAGATCTTAGTTCGACACTAACTTCGTACTATTAATAAGGTGGCAATACGGTGAGGGATATATCGGCTGTAGTATCTGTAAATGTATTAACTGTTTCCTAAGATTATAACTAGTAACAAGTTTCCTAAGCTCTATACACTGATTTGATTTGAGTCACACAACTAGTAGTGTTCAGACAAATTTACACAAAATGAGATGATATTTAACCACTTCGCCCCGACTTGGTGGTTTCATTAGTTTATAATTTATCTGGCTGCCGGTTATTTAAGGATTATTTCAGGAAGAAAGTATTCAGATAAAACTCAAATTCATTTATTTGCGAAACACAGGTAAATGTTAGCAGATTTACCTACTCGTGGTAAAACAATGGCGGCGAATTTTTGTCTCCTGCATTTCGTTTCAATGACACTTATTTATGGATGAATGAAATGAATGGAAAATAAGCTTCCAAGGTATTTGTAGACTATGCAGTGCAGAAGCCACCCCAAACGCGTTTTTTAATCGTAAAATGAAAACGTATGCCGCAACCCGTATAATATAGTGAACAAATATATATCGTGTAATTTTTAGTAGGCCAAATGATTACTTATAAATTACAAATTAAATTATTTCAGTTTCAGCACATAAATAATTTCTCGTTTAAATACAGTGCGTTGTAACTATATTTATTTATAGCATATAACCAAACAAAATAAGTGTGAAAATATTCATAGTTGTTCAAAGGGTTGACCCTACGGAACTGCCATAACACAATAATAAACTAGTTTTGCATACTAACTCAAATCAGATTAAATCTCCTAAAATTAATTAAACCCAGGATCTTGGGGCATAGGTATAGGTAAGGTGTTGTCCCTTTCCTTTTAATCAATTACAAAGCTACAGGAAAGAGTAACTGAAAATTCTAAAAAATTAATTATATTTCATATATTAATACATAATATAACATTACAAACATTGACTGACCTCACAGCTCAGTTGGTAGTAACCCTGCCTTCTGCGCTGTAAGTCGTGGGTTCAACCCCACACAGGATACATTTGTGTGACAAATATAGATGTTTGTTCTGTCTGGGTGTTGATATGTATTACATATATGTATGAATTTACAAAAAAGGACATATGTCTTGGAAATATGTGTATCAGTTGTCTGGTTCCCATAGCACAAGCTTGTTAGTTTGGGGCTAGATGGTGTGAATTGTCACCAATGTAAAGGAAATTGCTTATAATCACTTCAGCTTTTTCTGCTTATCCTCTACGTCCTATAAATTTAAGACGAGTAGGCCGTTTCTGAGTTTTAGAGATTTTATCTTGAGTCAGTGAGTCAATTATTTTTTTCATAAGTGTTAAGTGTAAGAAGTTCACTTTGTCAATAGATGCTAGCGTCAGATCAAACACACATTGTTACTGTAGTTTTCCCGTGGCTTCACTCGCCTCTTTTTTTCTTTTATTTACTTTTCCTATCGATCTTACCATCTGCCTTAATTAAATTTTAGCCAAATCGGTTAGCAATTGTCTTAGCGTCATGAACATAAAAAAAAACATTTATAATATCAGTGTGATTAATTTAATTATCTATTAACTTTTAACACTAAAACAGAACATGATTTTACAAGACTGTTATAAATACACATGATTTTGCACACCGGAGAATTATCCTATTTATATGGTCTCATATTCGTGGAATTTCGCAATTAATTTCGTGTTAAGTAAACAGGCTGTTCGCTACGAACTGGCACGGTTATTATTTTCTCATTAACTCTTTACATTTTAAATGAAGCCCCTCGAGTTTTAACGACTGTTGAGTCTCAAAGCGTTTAAATTTGTCTTAGTTTGCTAATGGTGCATTATTTTAAGTTTTTTCGTCAAATTTTCTAAATTTTAAATTCACAAATCACTCGACTCAAGCTAAATTTCTTATTGTGTTTAAATAGTTAACTGAAAAATAAATTAATAAACTTTTCAAAATGGGTGTGTATAACATAGTTGTCATACACACCACACAAGAATTAGTACTCTTTAATCAACCCCGATGTTTCAGATGGAACTAAAATTAATCAATTTCAAAAGTAAGCCATTGAGACTCTTAAACAAAAGTACAGTTTGAGACACAAACTGAAAATCTGGAAAGAGTGTTAACGGACATTTTTGGCAATAAAATGACGTTTTGATTAACGTCCTAAGGTTAATTTTAATCTCGCGTAGTGAAACGCTTTGCGCAGCCATTTTGATATACTTAAATACGCGCTTCCGACTCTATCTTAACTGTTATTTTAAGCCATAATCTTGCTAGTTTTCATTACTCTTCTGAAATAGGTCGCAGTTGAAGTGACGAGCCACACCCAGAATATTTGTACCTGGAATTCATCTACTTAAATTGTCAGTGCCTGAAAGGACTCTTTGATGGTTAGTTAATTTATTTCAAATATTATTTTTTTAGAGTTCCCGTTGCACTAGTTATAGTGAATGCTCAAGTGTTGCTGCTTTGTCATATAAAATATGCAATCAAAAAACATTTAAGTAGAATCGTTTTGCAACCACACATTCTATGGTTTTTTTTTTCCTTTGTCTTTGACATCTCTGTGATGTCAGTGAAGGTGGGATGTCTCAATGTGAATGTGTCTCAAGCGCCTATAATTTTTGCCTCAACCACATCTTTCAAACTGAAGCAAAATATTGTGAATGCGTTACTCTTTCATGGCACGGTGACACGGTGGGTCCAAACTTGCCACAAGTTCTATTGTTTGTAAATGTCGATTTATCTCGAAGAATTTTTGAATAATAATCATATATTGCAGCATGTTGGAAAACAGTACTACATAGTAACATTAGTACCGGTCTGGTAACATCTCTTGCGCAAAATGAACTTTGCCTCAGTATTTTAGTTACAATTGTTAATTCCCAATATTGCCAGAACAGTTGCAGAATCAACAGGATTTACTACTTCCAATAACGTGCCTGCGAAATAGGATTAAGAACGTTAGACGTCGGTTATTTATGAACCCTTGTCAAAGTGTCGGAAACAGCCAGCACTTCGCTCTTCAAACAGCAGACAGGTAGAAACAGCACATATTGAAATCCACAAAGATTTTACTGAACAGATCTTCATATTCAGAAGATAATTGACTAGAACCATTGATGACACCCAAAGAACGGATGACCTTTGGTGTAGACTAATTCTTGAATGCTACCCGCGGTAGGAAAACGTAGTGACCCCTGGCAAAGTGCAGCTGTTGCGGAGGCGCGTTATTTTTTGTCTGTTTTCGTTCACTTATGGGAGAGAGGATAAGAAAATAAATGAGAAAAAAAACTGCAGGCATTGAAAAGTTGCATTGAATTTGCAGGCGCATGAGACGTAACATTCCCGTCTCGGGGTGATGGACGCAACGCAATGGTCATCCCGTACTTTGGTGGAGAGGACTTGAGTCATATTGCTGTTGTCTATAGGCGGTGGTTACCTCTTACCGGTTACACCGGCGGTTACCACACATCAGGTGGGCGATCAGATAGTTCCACCACCCAAATCACATAAAATAAAACGTGAAACAATTTCTTGCCATCAAAGTCGTTACTAATGTAATAATATCGAACCGTTATTTCGTTGTGGCATTTGTTAATAATGTTGTAATCAGATAATCAGAGATTACCGTGTCATGTTAATTACATATTAAATAACAATTACTGACTACATACGAAATTGAACCGTAATTTATAATTCTAAAATTAATTAATTACTAACGTATTTAGTTAGTAATCTACACAAACTGTTTTGACAAATGGCATCAATTAATTTAATTGTAATTGTGCTTCATTTATAACCGTGTTATTATAACTAACGTTTGTACATTTAAGACATAAAAAATAATAATAATAATATATTTATTGTCTCTCAACACAAAACACATGTAATATTAAAAGAAAATACAAATTGTAGTGAAAACCCAGTTTTATGAGAGACTGGTGCTAGAGGTAGGCTAGAAGCCTGTGTTACTAGTCACCAGGCCCCCACTCCACGGAAACACGCCTTAAAAGGTAAGGTACCATAGGGATGATGAATTTAATGTACATTTAGCTGATGTGTCTGATGACAGATGTGAACATTGCAGCAGTTCTAGAAGAGTATAATGAAAAAATTTACAATATGAAACAATTTACAACCCAAGGATCATGACAATGAAATATTGAAAGTTTTTCATGTAAATATGGACAGAACTGGGAAATGTCATATCAAGGCGTCTCTTTTGTGTCGCATTGCGTAGTTCGCTGGATGCGCATACTTATAGTTAATCCTGCTCCTACTAAAGTTATGGTAGGAAGGTTTATGTAGAGAAGAATTTCATGCATAACAATAAATATTTTTTTGTCAAAATCTGTGAATAAGTAGCAGTAGAACTTGTGCTAAGTTCACTCGCCCGGAGAAGTACTGCCAACGCGCCTGATAATCTGCTGCCAATAGTGATGCACTAATGCTGCTGTGTTCTGGTGGAAGGGAGTGGGTGCCGGTGAAATTGCAGGCGCTTGAGACGTAACATCCGCATCTCGGGGTGATGGACGCAACGCAATGCGACTTGAGTCATTTTACTTACTACTACTTTGTACTTTGGCGGAGAGGACTTGAGTCGTATTGCTGTTGTTTATGGGCGGCGGTTACCATTTAACATCAGGTGGGTCGTCAGCTTATATCAAAGCCTCTCGTATATTACAGCCAATAACAGTATTTTTTATCTATCAATAATAATAGTAATAATAGCTGATAAACATTAATCATTATTAGGAAGAAAAATAAATACAAGGAAGCCTGAAATCGAATTCTTGAGCTCTAACTTCTATCCGATTGCAATTAATCCAGCTCTTAACTCCTTTGCCAATAAAGTAGTTCCGCTGTGAAACTGTAAAACCCTTTTTACGGCGCTCCGTCAGCTTATCTAAGCCAAAAGATGAGGGAAGCAGATGGTTCATCCCTATAAATGGAGAGGCCGGGTTTCACTTAGTAGTCATTTTGTACTATCAGTAATATTATGTAAGAGGTATAACCGAATGAGTTTTCTTTTTTGTATGATTGTATCATCTTAATTAGTCATATGATGCCCTTGAAATAGGATTTTTTTGTGATGTGCCTAATGCATATTTCAACTTATATTTCCAGAAAACATAGATTATAAAGGTTATATTTAAGTACAATAATCCACATAATTCTTATTATAAATGCAAAAGTGTCTTGTAGAAAAGTGATTAACACTGTGATAGCTGAACCCTAGATTATGAACATTATAATTTTAGTAGCTAGTATTTTAAGTGCTATAAAAATATCCATATAAAATCATTAACAACAGTTTTTATGGTACAATATTTTGACACAACTGACTCAGTAAAACGAATACTATATTCGTTTGAATGTTTGATTCGTGACAATCTGCTATTTTTTTTTTAGATAGCAAATGGTGCGTCTTTTCTGGATGCAAGCCGTTCTTCATATTTAAATTCAAAATCTAAACCACGGCTGCCAAGCTCCAAAATACACCTTATAAATTTATCCTCTGGGTTAGCAAAATCGTAGGGTATTTTATGCGTTTGATAAAGTTAGACAGCTCTGCTCGTTACGCTACAGCTAAGTGCAGACACAGCTTAGGATTAACTTAACGCTTTACGTTTAACTTCGTAAGATTTGTAACCCAATCGATGTGAAATTTACAGCCAGATAGAACGCAACCCGGGATTTCCATTCTCATAATGTCAATAACACGGTTTTTGGAACGTTTTATCCAAGATAGAACTGTTCACACCTTAAAGCTTTAAAATAATACATGATTTTGCTATGAAAAACCTTGTCATCTCTTGAATTAACCGCAGATAATATTATTAAAAAAATGTTTGCTTTGGAATCTAACTGAAGTTTAACTACTTGAAAACGATAAGGATATTTGAACCTACAAACCTACCTATAAGAGTATGTATAGAAAAACAACAAAACACCATTTTTCTAACTCCATAATGCATTTATTTCTTCGCTGGAATTCCAGCCCATCGACTAACTTTCTTTCCTATCGGAATGTATAATCGCCGGGGATTGGATATCATTGGATTTGCAAATTCACCCTTCGTTTTTAGTCGTAAATGACGACTCATCGCGAAAATTATGTCAGAAGTTTAAACTTTTTGATTCTATACATATTCTATACATTGCCTTTCTATACATCTTTTACAACAGGACAGAACAAAAATAACGTTAATATGACAGGAGTGACCGTTCAGTTGTTAATTGGTAGTATGGAGGAAGAAGTGTTACTTACCCTACGACGATTACGTTTCCCCCCAGAACAAAAAATATTTGTGTGACAAACAAAATATGTTGCGCGTCAGGCTGTTAATATGTATTTATATTTAGGTATTTACAAAAAGTATTGAGCATTATAACAGTAATCTGTTTATAGCAAAAGCTATGCTTAGTTTGATGCTAGATGGCGGTCGTTGGCTTAATCAGGTGGATGGCAGAATTAGACCAATAATTACCCGACTGCAGTATTGCTAAACGTACTAAATACTAGCAGAGGATTATTAGTTTAATTAGTAGTTTGTTAATTTTTACGTGTATTCAATATAGGTCACTTTAATTACCTGAAACTAACAATGGACAACTTGATGTAAATTATATGCCCCTGCCTTTACAAAAACATATATAATATATATATATATATATATATAATAGAGAATTAATGAACTAAATTATTGGCAGACTTAATTCAAATTGCATTCATCTTTCACTCTGGGAATTAAAAGGCTAAAACTGAATTATTGTTGTGAGTTTAAACATTAGACTAGCATTGATATTAGCTTTGATTTATGTCTATTGATTATACTGTATATTAAATTATTGTATCCAGTTTCTTTGTTTTCCTTTAAGAAGGATAAATCTTTTGAGCTACTGAGCTACTGAATCCGCCTCGGGCTATTGGGAAAATTCACGATGTTACTTATAATAAACATAATATGTTGTTACAGGACTTTTCTTCTTTTTTATAATTGTTTATTTTTACTAATAATATAATAATGGTAAGAATTTTGATATATTTGAACACGAGACATATTTTAAAATCACATAACTTTTAGCCAAATCGCAACTCTAAATTATTTTTAATGTTCATAATTTGGAATAAAGATAATTTTACTAGACAGTAAACAAAACTTTAATTTCTCAAAAAAAAATTGTTCTGAAACGCCAATTATCCAAAATTATAATTATCGAGTTACCCGTACTTATTGTTAAATTTTGCTTTTAGTACGTAGTAAGATTTTTCGTTGTAGCTACGTGAAGTATAATATTTATGGCAAAATTTTTTTGTTTTAAATTTAAGAAAAATATTTAGCAGCGTCAGGAGGATATTTTTTTTTAGTATCATAAACAAAAACTACATCTCCGTATCAGATATTGTAGAAATTTTAGGATTTATCCATAATATTTTAATTATTGTACTGAAACAAACCAAAGAGATTAATTATTAAGTGTATACAATAAACAAACTTAAGCAGTAATATTGAAATGACCCCGTGACTGAAATTGAATAAATCCGTAAATATGTTGTGCACTTGCAACCGTAGCTCTATGTTCATTTCGTCTGCATTCATTTCGTACAAGTCCGCCTTTATAGTAAATTAATTCAAATCCAACGCAATGGGAAGTATTACAATCCTTTCAGTTACAGCCTCGTTTATTCTCGTAGAATGAGCTTCTTTCAGCAGAATCCTCGTAGATCCCATTCAACTCTCGCGTTTTGTCCCGTTTCAATGGCTAAAATGTTAAATCTAGCGTTTCAAATTGTGTGGCAGATTAATTTATTACGAAGTTTAAAGGTTCCTTGTAACAAAAGTTCTTTAGGCGGGAATCTTGTTACAGGGGCAGAAACACGTTAAGTCCATAATTGGCTTATTCATAAAATTTTTAATAGAAGACGTGATTTTCGGGTTTGAGCACTGTTTGTAACGTTGCCGGTTTTTCTTTATTTTTTTTAGTAAAAATGAACCATGTCAAATGTGATCTTTTATAGATCTATTAGGTACAACATGAAGTACATAAGGGTAGTTACAACATCCCTTATCTATAAACCCCACAAGCCTCCGTATGATATGCCGTAGGCTGTAGCGGTACCTACTAATAAAATTACTAACCCTACTCTGCTACAATGTCACGGTGTAAAGTTAAAATATAATCAAAGGGACAGGCGACGCTATATATTTGGTTGGGGTACGAATTTATTGTTCAATATATCTTTCTATGATATAAATTCAGTCTGGACACCTAATAAATTGACACTTATAAAGATTTGTATAAATTTATACTCAAAATCTTGTTATGATCCAATTTTAAAAAATGGATCCAGTATGGGAATTGACGGTGGATACAACTGGGAATAACACATTTATAATACATTATATTTATATTTAATTTAGATATACGTTCAAAATTTGTAATCCCTATTTCAAATATTTCCTGGCATCTCGTTAAATTAGAATTTGTCATACCTGCATATCTTCAGTAATAAAATTAAATAACTATTGGAGGATATTTTACACAGCACCATCTGGCCCCAAAGTAAGCTAAGCATAGCTTGTATCATGGGAACCAGACAACTGATATAATTCTTACGTTTTTTTAAACATACATATAATACATATTAACATCCAGACACAGAACAATCTATATTCATTACACAAATATTTGTCCTGGGTGGGAATCGAACCCACGACCAACAGTACAGAAGGCAGAGTTACTACCAACTGAGCTGTGAGGCCTGTCAGAATTAGAATTGAAGTTTCTCGAACGATGTATAAATCATCACTCGGATAAACAAGACCGTTTATAGCGTTCACAGGTTCGCAATTGAGCGCTTCGCTGTCGCTCGTCAAACAATCGATTTCTGCTGCATCAATAAGCATCCGTAGCATTCCATCAGGTCTAAAAATACCAATCTCAGGTGGATTATTCTGACACAAAATCAAACACGATTAAATTGGAATAGTGAAACATAATGAGATGGCAAGGCAAGACTACAATGGCCATTCCATCCAAAGGTTGTCTGGAAGAAATCGCTTGAAGCGATATGACCGCCCATTGTGCTTTGCTGGGTTTTTATATATAAGATTAATTTCATTTAAAATGTAATTAAAAAATAATAAATAAAAACAATAAAGAGTTTATCTATCTATCTATCTATCTATCTATCTATGGCCCTACTAAATCAAAGAAAATGATAATAAGTCGGTCTAATTTCATTTCGAATTCTATTCTCGTTACACGAGACTCATACAAATTTAGTCTTATAATTATTTAAAGGTATTATGTATTATGTTTCTAGTATAAACAGCCATCTGCACTGCTTGAAAATAGCACACTGAAGCTTTTGGTGCAAATGTTTATTACCTCAAAATGCGGCAGTGTTCCGCACTAATATTAGCTAAAGCTGTATGTGACGTAGCAGCGTAAAGTTCAACATTTTATTATCCAAGTATCAATGTATTTTGTAACAAGAATACCTACAAATACAGTAACCGATTAATTCACTCGGGAACTGCACAATGATGGTTTAGCCCATATACAAACGCTAATTCGCTATAGCAACGTCTTATAAACGTTTTATATCGAATACTCGTGTTTTTCTTTTTACTATATGTTTAATAGGAACTATTTCAAGAAGATAATTTTGTAGATAAAAGTGGTGGATTATCCCATTACGTGTATGCTGAGTTGTGAAGGGTTCACTGAAGCTTTGAGTATTCTTTATCAAAATATGAACAACTCTGAATATCAATATGGAAACATGGATGGATAAAATCAAACCATATAATTTAAGTACATAAAAGCATTAAACATAAACTGTTTGTTAAACAATACAATAAATTTCGCACTATTCACTTGGAATTATCTGTAACTATCCCAAAACACGCCAGAACAGCAGTTCCAAACGTCAACTTTGGCCATTAGCTATTTTTATGAATCACCCATTGCTACTTGCACATAGCACGTACTGACAATTAATCCGAGTAAAGCTGCAATGGATATTCGTGTTTCGAATTTCATTTGGGTCTTGATGCATTTACCTGAATAAAAACTGGCATTATTTGTGCAGTATGGTGAGCAAAATCCTTTGTTTTATTTATTAAAGCTGAACTACAACATTTAGCAATGTATTCTGTATCTCAGGAATTTTCAATGTAAGTTAACAACTAAACCGCTTGGAAACTATTTTCATAAGGTTAACCCCTCAACTGTAATTCGGAGTGAAAGTGCAACGTTTCTCAGTATTATATTGGCTGCGGCTCTCACTTTGCAGCGTGGATACACCGTTTTATTACTAAAGTTTATTGGTATTCTCTGTATGGGAAATCTTGCATTAGTCCAGTAACAGACTAATCCGCTTGGAAACTGTTTTGCTGGCGGTTTGGTGACGCATCATTGTATGATATGAGAATGCAACGCTGCTCAGTATTTATGATCTGCAATTGTAGCCACTTCGCAGTATAAATTCATTATGAATTAGATTGTTATCTGTGTTATTGGTAGTTACGCTTGAAATGACGTTACTGAAGGTATTTTGCCAGCCTCTGTCACTACACGTATTTATGCGTCAGAATTTGGGCCTTGTACCCAACTTTTATTATTAAAGTTTACAGAAATTCTTTGCCTGGAAAATCCTACATTGGTACAGCACCATACTAAATTACTTGTACACTCTAAATATAATAAAAGCTTACACGCGAATGGAAATCTAATGATAGTAAATTGCTTGTTTGTAGAAATCATTATGGTGGCAGAACTTCTCCAGACGAATACTGTACATAAAGTTGGTTCTTCCTCCGAAAAATATAGAAAATTCAAAATTTAAAAGAATGAGGTTATTAGTGCTGAAATGTGAAGTCAGAAATTTCACCAAAATGCTGATCCATGAAATTGATGAATTACGTGCTGGTTGAGTATATTCATCTGAGGTCGAATATATTTTATGCAGTAAATAAATTCACTATCGTATTACATACATAGGTATGTTAAAATTAAGTCACGTCAGCTTCGTATAGAAGTCGTGTCGGCTGCCGTCTCTCGACGGTCTTATCGTCTGTCGTATAACTATTTTAGCTGCACCAAAACATACAAGCACATGGGCTCACTATTCCCCCAGTCACCCGTTTATAAGCGAAACACGTGCCCAAATCATAAGCGGATCACGAAATTCCTGAACAGGGGTGGCCACTTGATATATAGAGTATACGATACGATAGTACTTCCTGTGTAACCATGGAGATTTATATTTTAAGAAGTGGCTAGTACTGTTTCTCAGAATTCAACTTCCATTTCAGTGTATGCAATGAACAAATTAAAAGTTTATTATCTATACAAATAAATAAAATTGGAGTGTCTGTTTGTAATATTATAATAACCGCTTTTTACTAAGTGCATATGGATGTATACACGGTATATATACCAAAACAACATTTTATTCAATTTTTGTGTCTGTCTATCTGTCTGTTTGTTCCGGCTAATCTCTGAAATGGCTGGACTGATTTTGACGGGACTTTCACTGGCAGATAGCTGATGTAACAAGGAGTAATTTAGGCTACTTTTCCGAGGGGTAAAATAGGGGTGTGGATAAAACCGAATTCGACGCAGACGAAGTCGCGGGCAACAGCTAGTCTATTAATAAGAATCGAATCAAAATCTAACATCAAAATGGTGTCCCGCATTCAGTTTTCATTTATAACAAAAGTATTTTTTTTTCTCTACATTTTTATTATGTATGATAAGTTTGAAAGCGTTCCGCTTTCCCGCATTTTCCACGTAGCTCTGTCGAGCTTTCTTCGATAACTCTAAATCTACTGGAAATTTACATTTGTCAATCCTCAACTTTTTCGTTCAAACTTAACACGCAGTGAAGGTTATAGCACAATAAACTAAGTTATAGTTGCGTACCTTACTCAGGTACTTTTTTATTGTAAGCTCCTAAGCTGGTTTTTTAAGACTTTGATAGAAGATTGCGTTATATATGTTGAACTTTCTTTTTTTCATTATCCAATTTAATTTTTTAACCTACAATATCCAGATTTGACTTAGAACTGCGTCAAACTTTCACTTTCGAATCAGTTTGGCAAAAGGATTCAACTGCGCCTCAGTGAGGCTCCTTTCATGCACTTTACACAATTGTACGACCTAATTAGGTTGTAAGACATACCACTTTCCTCACGATGATTTCGTCACCGTTATTTTGAGAAAGCGGTATTGCACACAAATTTTATAAAGCAAAAACTAATACCTACGAACCAGCGACCTCCAGATTGAAAATCGGGGAGTTGATATTACTGGGTCATTACGCTTTTAACGTATCAGCTGATATAAATATTTAAAAAGACCACCGGGTTCAAGATGAGGGTTGAAAACGTTTTTAATTACCTCCTCAAAACCTCTCATATTATATTACTATACGCTTCAAAGGTGAGTAATCTTTTGATCACGATACAATTTTGGAACAAATAATTGTTATTTGGATCCAATTACATGCTTACAAAGGTATTATTAACGTGCCCGAATAAAAAAAAAATCTCGAAAAAGTTTTTATTCCAGATTTCAAACTTCCTTTGATAGGATTATAAAGCAGTTATACGACCTTTTGAAACAGCAGCACCAGATATTTGATTCGTTTATCGATTTTCAAACAATGGCATTGCCGAATCGGCTTTGAAACACTCGCTAGAGGCGTTTACGAGGCAATATCGACGCTAGCAACGTCAAATCATCACGCGATTGCTTTCCGATTAATAGGGTAGGGTTGGAGGTACTATAGGTTTGTAGGTTTGCATGAAGGTCGTGTTAAATATTCTATTGTTTATGGTTACTCTACTGCCCCAGACGGGTACTGCCCTAGATGGGTGGGCATGTTGTCGGTTTGCTTAAAATATAATGAGGTACCTACACCTGCTCGTTTTTGACGATACCTCTCTAAATATAATATCTTATTGTTAGAAATAGGTATCGTAGCATTATATTCTAAACTGAGTACTTAAAAGTGAATTTATTTTCGGCTAATTGACTTTAATCGACATAAACGTCAAGCTACTTCCATCAAACATTTTAAAAGTAATACTATTATCTAGTCGGAATACATATTATTTATTTTCAAGATGCATACCTGAGAAGGAGTTGGATATAAAACGTTAAGATAATTCAGAATATTTTTATGTCCACTCCGAAACAAAGTTAAATTTGAATGCTCTTTTAATTTTGCACATAATCCTTTTCCCGAATATGGACAACAGGTAAACTTGTACCTCAGTATCTTCCTGGAAGCACATGGAGGTTCATCTAGCCCGAATTATGATTATGTGATTAGTTAAATTATTAGCTTGGTGCGCTAAGTGGAATCAAAATCGCTTCTGCGAATTTGCTGACACGTAGTTGTAAAATTTTATTTTCCCGATGTATGTAGTAAGAGAAAGCCACGTTTAATATGGCCAAGCCAAGAGTATCCCGTTGGCAGAAACTAAAAGAAATATAAACCTTACGAACTGATGCAATTAACACAATTTTACGACGTAATGTAAAATTACGTTACCAAGATTTTTTTATAATCGTACAGCCAAGACAAATATTACCCCAACGAAATCAGTATCAAGTCTGGATGAAATATATAGTCATATCGTATTGTTATATTAGTCAAAACTTCTACACTTCTAGGAAATAGAAAGTGTTATTTGTTAGTCAAGTTAAGAATAACTTAGCTTAACGTTATACAACGTTCACAAAAGAGAACCAATATTTTAACGACTAATATACTAATTTTAGATTCACGATTTGCTTCGTCTCCCTAGAAATGGAAAGAGGCTGACACAGACCTCACATTGAATGTTTTGACACTGCAGTAAGTTCAAGCCTCTTTTGATTCAAAACGTGTGAACCTAAGACACGTTTCAGTTTGTTTCCAACAGAATCACCACCAATGTCGCTTTTACATGCCCACTAAAGTGTAATCAACTATGTGAAAGTGGCCGAGTAAGGCTCTGTCTACACCTTTGGGGTAAAAGACATCAATCACTGTGTGTTTCAAAACTGATACTTTTTGTGTCATTTTGCAATTTAGTACTAGTTGTTTACCCATAATTGTATCCATCTGCACAATATTGAGAAAACGATTAAACTTGCGTGCAATGCACCCGAAATAGGAAGGAAGTAATCTAACTAAAAATCTTTTCCACAGTGGTTGTCACTTGACATGGAAAAGGTGGAACTTTTCAAATAAAAGCTGCAGTTTCAGTGCAAGCTCTTATATATTTTTGCTGGTACTATAGTCAGTACAACGCTCTAACACTACATTTCTCAACATATAGTCGATAGTGTTCGGAGACTGACACAGATTTTCAAACCAATAATCGTTTATTCAAATCTGGAGACAGTTTGCAACAAAAAAAAATGAATTCAAGTGCAATGTCATACATTCAATCCTGGGGCCATATTCCGGGTGGGATCTCACACCTAACATTTCATTTATGTCACTCTATGTTACTTTATTTAATAGTACCCAGAGAGTTCATCCATTACTTGCAGTCTGTCTATCTAATTCGAGTCACTGGTTCTCTCGAACCAGTGTGGTGAAAGGATTTTTAGATGCGCCTCAAAGAGGCTCCTTTCGTGCACTATACTACTACTTGCAGTGACACAGGGGCAAAATGAGTTAC
This sequence comes from Chesias legatella, assembly GCA_947359385.1. Taxonomy (NCBI): domain Eukaryota; kingdom Metazoa; phylum Arthropoda; class Insecta; order Lepidoptera; family Geometridae; genus Chesias; species Chesias legatella. Next base: position 3,598,158 of record OX375772.1, read on the forward strand.
TAAGTGGTCTATATTTGCCGACCCTACTGATAGATTTTCAGACCCACAATTACCTGTATATTATTCATAAATGGATTATTACGTGTAAGCGGCGGCTATTAAACCAAATACTTGATTTGTTTCGAGGTCGCAATGCGCAGCTGCATTGATTCATCCATCTTGCATACTTGACGTAGATTGCTCAATTAAGTCTATTTAAAAAGCCCCTACTTAAGCACTTACTAGCATCTAAAGCTCTCAATGCACTGTGCAGGAACAAAACCCCACTATTGACATGCCAGATTGTCTTCTACTTGTAAATAGTAGGCCAGGCGCATCTACCACAATGACCAATTTCGTCGTCCAAATCGTAAGATATCTTCACATTCTAACAAAATCGGTTCAATCACAAAGGTTTGCTTTGTCGCTTAAAGGAGGTATTGTGTAAATTTATGACAAATCACCAGAACTGATTTATTTATTGATATAAGTCAAACTACTCAATTCTCTCGTTACTCGATTCACGTACAAATGCGCGCTTCGGTAAGCTAAAATGTAAATGTTCCTATTTTTCTTTATACTTGTGGGTAGATTTTACTGAGAAAAATCGTATTCTGAATAATCCAATGCAAACATGATAAAAATGTTTTCACTAGCAATAAAATGGTGTTTATTCGTCTATTACTATTAAAACCTATCTTATCAAGGAAAGTACATTGAAAGTTTTATATATCTATAATAAAGTGAACGAATGCTCTGATGGGCCATCTGCTGTTAAGTGCCCATAAAAGAAAATAAAATCTTATATGGGAAGATCCAAGTCCGTAGCCCGTAACTTTGAACAAGGTATGTCTCATACACATTTTAGACACCCTTCCAAACCGATACAGTACAATACAATACAATAACTCTTTATTACAAAACCACAATACAGATTATTACTTACAAAAAAAAAATGTGTACAATAAATGCGAAATAACAACGGGCAACCATATTGTAATGGGCAGTCTCTTCCAGACAACCGTTGTATGAACAGTAATGTGAGTGCAGAACTGCTTTGCATCATAAATTAGTATGATAGCAGTATTTCCCCAATAAATCACTAAGTTGAGTTGATTCTACTGTTACTAGACTGATGGTGTGGTACAAACGGTACAAGTAGTCGCTGATCCCTACGACCTCAGTAGTTAATATTCTAAGTACAACTAAGTCATTAAGTACTACCTAGTGTGGAAGAAATGTTTTAAATACAAAATCTCTTAGGTCTTCGTAATATGTCCTTATTCACAGATAAATCGCGAATGTTCGGCATATCGACAAACTTGGAATAAATAACGTATATTTTCAAAGCGTCGCTTCTGCAACTACGGCTAGCTCCAAGGGGACCCTCTTCCTGTCAATATCCTCTATACTGGGGTCGTGACCTTTATGTAGGACTTTTGTTTGCACAGGCTCCAAGCATGTGGCCAACAATGTTGTCAGAATTTTCATAACCGTTTAATATATTCCCTACATGGTTCATCGACTGGTATAGAGGGGCATATAATTAATTTTTATTTTTGTTTTCTTATCAGCATCATACATCACATTGAGAGCGTGTTGGTCTAGTGTTACTGACCCCAAGTTGCAATCCAGAGGTCACCTGTTCAAATCCCGACTTGCAAATTCGAAGCCATGTGTCAAGTGCACGAAAGGAGCCCCTTTGAGGCGCACTTGTGAGGAGTGTCCGCTTAGGTCTGAAATACCGAATATCTCACCGCGCATTAATGAGAATCATTATGGTTGAAATACTCTTGCTTAGTAAACACTTAAAAAAAACGAACTGTATCAAGAACGGATAGAGACAGACTAGATAGAGTACATTAATAATATCAAGCTGCACATACAATAAACGCATATGCCAGTGATTATAACGACGATCTTGTGAACAATGTATGGACCTTATCAATCTACCTCTACGCACACCTTGCACTGATTAATTGCTCATCACTGCGCTAAGCGCTAACATCTGAACCTAATTGTAATGATACTGAAAAATGGGTCTTTTTATTTCATAAGAAAAAACATGATAACAAATGCCAAATAGTTTAATTTTAGTATATGACAGCAACAGAATCAGCAACAATAATTTAGCGAACAATAATACTTAACTAAGAACAGAATAGAGAAGTAATAAAAACAATATTTCAATATTAACTGACAAAACTGTAGACGTATAAAGCGAAATTATTCTGTTTATAGTCTTAGATTGAGTCGAAATTATATTTGGAGTCGTAAATCACCGGAATCTTCATATTACAAAGCGTGATTTGATAGCGTTGGCATAAAATGACTTAATTTTCGTTTATAATACATCTATGAATATTGATAATTACACTGGATAATCATAATGATGAGTAGTATCAGGTATATTAGTTGGAGTATTAACAATATTTAACTCGCGCTGCAAATTCTACGTAGTATAGTGCACATTTATATTTATTTGATTATGAAGCTAAGGAACGATACAGATGGCCCACCTGGTTAAGTGGTAACCTGTTGCCCATAACAAACAATACGACTTGGGTCTACCACTACCTAGGTACAACAAGACTCAAGTTGCATCGTATGCGCCCGTGGACGATGGAATGTCTCACGTGCCGTAATTTCACCGGAAACCACACCTTTAAAACCGGAACAAAGTAAAGTAAATATGGCAACACTGATAAATCGTCAGAATTTAAATAGACAACGATTATTACGCCCAGATAGTGGTGTGGGTGTGACGTACAATGTACATATTAACGTACAGTACGGGCATAGCTGAGTTTAAACTGGGTCGTCTACTCCTAAACTTCATAAAGTAATCGCCGAGAGGTCATACTTAATGTACGAAGGAGTTATTATGTTACAATACGCGTAACACGTAACTAAGACTTACTAATTATCTTAACGCAACCCTTTCTCCACTGGAACCTGTAGTGGATAACTGTCGAGGGCATTAGCCGATGTTAAAAGATGTTTTTGATGTGAAACATCTATAGCCGCACGTAAAACCGATTTCTGGCGTGGCGACGCGTCGCCACGGCATGCGTTGCATATTACTTTTACAAAATAATGTCGATGTTTGACATCTGCCAGGCGTCCCGTGACGGCTCACATTTTTTTTACGAATCGCGTTATTTTTCACAAAAATAGAAAAGGTTAGAAAAAAATATTACAATAATAATTATTCTCCCACATGTTATTCGCTAAGATATTTGTATTTTTTAACCGGCTTCAAAAAAAGGAGAAGGTTTTCAATTTACTTGTAGTTTTGAAGTTAATGTTTAGTTCATTAAGTTGGTTATCGTCCGCATATTAATTATTTCATATGTATCGGCTACATACTGTATAAATTCCTGTTTTAAAAGTGTTTTCCAATAGTGAAAAAAATTTTTTGTAGCATAATATGATAACAAAACTATAATAACACGATCAAAAGCAACAAAAACATATAGTGTACTTCGACTCTTACATATAAACCAAGTCCTACGCGACGCTCTGGAAATGTCACCTTCCTAAATTACAGCAGAATTAAATTAAGATAAGCTGCCTTGTGTAAACAGTGCATTTAATTGGGCTTTGTATGACATAACAATTATTGTACTGTGAAAAGTATTATTTCAGTATTGTCTTGTTTTGGCTCCATTGTGATAATTGCCTTCATACATAAATTAGTGCCATTTAAGGACTTATGTTTTGACATGTTGGAATCCGTTAAAAACATGTTGTGTTGAAGTTTATTATTCTACATTTATATTCAGTTTTAGTTAATTTGTTAATCATTACAAGCTAGAAAATCTAATAATTATTTCTCTTTATAATGTCATTTCTTCATTAACATCAGACGAATACTCAACTTTAATACACTTGCGGTTTAGCCTCCTTCAAACTTAAGGACATTTACATTATGTTAATATGACAGAAAAAATAGCAGATTGTATTTAAACAAAAGTTTTTTTAGCGATGCAGCTATTTTGAATCCTGAGTGGAGGGAAGGATTCTAGTGTAAAATCCCGAGTGAACGAAGGATTAATTTATTCTAATAACAATTCATCAATTTGCATGTCCTATTCATAAGGAATATTTGACGATAAATTTCCATTACAAAGTAGTTTAAACTGATTTAAAAAACCGTGACTGAGGAAATATAATACCTGTAGAGTGTATAATGTAGGCTAGCGGAGTTAATAAAATTCAAAGTTCTGAGAAAAAATAAATATTACAAGTAAGGTAGGCTTGACTATTATCAAGGCTACTTTAAAGCTTCCATTTTTGCCATATTGTATAACCATAAAAAACGAGACATTTTCATGATTTTTTTCCAGTAATTTTATGCGAGTGTGAAGCACAGCACGTAAAGGAGCTTTGAGAAACCCATAAAAGCAATAGCCCTACTCCGAAATGCTGGCTCATTCTAAAACGTAAGTCAAATATACCTTGTAGTCGATAACGGTTTTACGCTACGCCTGGATCGCAGTATTGAACCGTAGCCGATTTGCGAAACAGTAATTTTATACCATATTGGATATCCGATTTATGTAAAGTGCGGTCAGTTCAAACCTCCCACGAAATCCAGTTTACTCATGCAAACATATTTTCAGTGCTTTTTTCAGTTTCACAGATAATTCAACCACATCTATGTGACTGCTTTTGAGGTCACTAGGTACATGCTTTAAACTGGCCTCACAGCTCATTTGGTAGTAACACTGCTTCCTGTGCTGTAGGTCATAGATTCGATTCCGACCCTGGACAAACATTTTTGGATCGAATATAGACGCTTGTGCTGTGTTTGGATGTTATATTTAGTTTAAATAAGCATTTACAAAAATATATAAGTATAGTACAATTATAGCCTTTGTAAGTTTTCTCAATAGTACAAACTATACTTAGTTTTGGGTCACATGGCGCAGTGTTAAAAAGTGTCTGTATATTAACTGTTTTCTAAAGATGATAAAGATTATAGATATTAGATATAAAGATTTTACTGACAATAAATGACTTCAAAGGAAATTGTGTTTGGGTGACGCACTGTTCTGACGTTTCATATGTAGACACTATAGTTAAAAAACCAATATAAAAGTTTAGTACTGAAATTCCCCACGTAACCTGCCTACATAAAATGTAAGTAACTCTCTCATATGTGTGGGGACTAGTGAACTTTTATCGTAAATAATCTATTATGAGACTTTTTTTATTTTTTTTATTTATTGCACATGTAGAACTTATTACTAAATATAAATAAGAACATAACATGTACCCTGTAAGGGTGTTGCAAACAAAACCATTTATAACGTTAAATTTATAACTACAAAAATTATTTAGAATTAAGAAACATTACAAGCAGCACATTAAGAAAAATATATCCAACTAATAACTTAATATTAACTTAATAATGTTTTCACACATACTACATAAATTATGCAATTCCGTTATTCCGCTTGTAATACGCTACAAAATGCGTTAAAACAATAGCAATTTTCATTCATAAAAGCATGTCGCAAGCCTGCCGTATCGCATTTAGCCCGGGAGTGTCGTGTTCAATTTGCTAAGCAACGTGCACGCCTAAGCCTTTCTCCAGCTCGGCGCAGTACACCAGTACAGGAATTCCAATTTGTACCATCGCAAATGAGATTTGCACGTCGTCGTAAAGACTAGTACACATTGGGTGCCAAACAAACTTCACCTAAACTTAGGTAGTAGAACTGATTACCCATGTCTATAGCAAGATCTTATCTTTATCTATGGAAGTAGTATCAATTATCTGTTTTGTAGCCGCACAATAACACATTTGAAACAGTGTGTCTTGGAAAAGAACCGATGTGATTACAGGCTCTTCATCTTTACTAAAGACTTGTCATTTCTGCATATATGAAGGCCTTTAACCCCAAATTGGGTGCTTAGAGGATGAAATGATGATGTCGATCTTAATATGAAGGGTGCGGCTAAGATAACTTAATTTCTCTCTAGTAAGAGCTAGTTTTACTGTCATATTTTTTCACTACTTTTACTTGACTTGTAATTCCTGCTTTTCAATATGAAGGCATATCCCAAGTTGATGATGGTGATGATGAACCCTAAATTCTGGATTTCCTACAATGCCTTATCAGTAAGCCAATGTGAAATAACCTTTATTCAAATGTAGCCATAAAACTGAGGGCAAGTTTCGTCATCAAGTTCACTTGGAACGTATATACGTCTGCATTTAAAAATTCTTACTGAAAACGAATTCTAAACATGAATCGTACTCCGTGATCTAATCATCGACCACATGACTCCTTATTCTTGGCCCAATGTCACATACAACATTGAAATCAATTTATGCCAAACTAGAACTATTCTCATATAATAAGGTCTCTAGAAACTTATTTAATATATTTTAGTGACATCGGGTCTCTTATTTTGCATCCATTCACTTCATTGCAATGAAATAGTTGTATGGAAATAACTAATCTTAGTGATCGAAATGAAAAATTAAAATGAACGAAAGGAGCACTTAAAATCCTTTCACCACACTGTTTCGAGAGAACCAGTGACTCGAACAGAAGAAGTGATCGGTGATCGGCTTAGAATGTAAGCATGTAGTTCGGGGAAATCTATTTATCTATAACCTCAGCTCAACTGATAATAACGGATATCTAATTTTGTAACAAATCAGCATTATGATGTGTACAAATTAGCTTCACAAACCTATGAAATATACAAACGATATATTTTTAAGCTATTGCATAGCTTCTATCGTATCCTTGTTAGCGAAATGAATCATAAAAAAATACTGTTCAAAATCGCTCTCTATTACAAAAAAACAACTTAGTAAAAAGTATATTTTTAGACAGAATTATCGAACTATTTGATAAAGTGCCTATTTTTAGAATGATGGCACATTAGTGACGCATTATAACTGTGATAATACCCGCTGGATACCTTTATCTCACACATAAGCACTTAAATGTAAAAAGACAGTAAAGTGTCCTCATTTTCATTTCACGAAATAAAGACATTTTACGAAAGCTAGTATCAAGTTACTTTATTATAGCAGTATGGCTAAAAAGTGGACCTTTGAGAGACCAGACAGACAGAATGTTTGCCATTTTAATGTCACTCCAAGGAAAATTTAAGATTAAAGTGAAAATCTAGCCACTTTCATTTTCTTGTCAAGGGCAAAGTAATAACGGTGTCACAGTCAACTAACTGTTAAATGAAATTCACTTTGACATTATTGAATCAACATTTTTATGTGACATTTTTATCCAGCACAGATTTTGAACAACTGGCGCGATCTGTACTCAGTCTTACAGTACTTATTTCATGAAACAAAGGCAAAATCACTCACGTAGTTTTATTTGCAGTCAAGAGATGGCGCTATTCTTACTTCCCATGTTATTACATTAGTTTAACAAATATTTGAAAGCTATTATCTTCTGCATAATATAAAAAAGGACTGACTTACTTACTCATTGGCTTATTACGAAGTCTCTAAATCGCTGAAACAACAAGACCTAACGAGTGTAAGATTTTGCTTCGGAAGTTAATTTACCTAATACTTAAACGCCCGCTGAGACTCGCTGAGGATTTTGAGAAATCTTGCCTCTCAAGGATGAAATAGGCTATATTCCTAGATCCTACGTAAACGAAGTCCCGTGTGGTAGAATAATTATTAAATACCCAAGTTATAATGACAGTCAAAGTAATGCAGAACAGGGACTGTAAAATTACTCAGACATTCCTTTACTTGCAATTAACCTATTCTAAGAATTATATTAGAACGTGATTCCATATAAGAGGAAGAGGTCTATCGGAAGAATATTGTTTTATTATACCGTATGATAGCAAAACAGAGTTACCGTCGCATCAACATCCTTTGACCACGCAGGTTTGTTTATCCAAACACCAGCTTGGTGAATTATGAACATCAACATAGAGGTTCCGTATATTATAATGCATATACCATATCTCTTTGTTGGTTTAATCATTAATCATCGATAACTGTTTTGTGTTAAGTACATAAGGGAAACAAACAAAAAAACATAAGGGTTTTACTTATAAACGCTTATTAGCGATCTTTTCTCGACCCTGTAACAGGTTTTCAATTTAAAAACAAAACAACTATTAACTAATTAGGTAGCTAATCAATGACTAATTTACATTTCTAATTTGTTTTTTTTTTTAACTTTCTAAATGTCTTTGTAGCACACATAAATTATTCCTTTCTTTCATTCTAAAGGCATATTTTTCTCTATTTGTGATATTGCCATTCCAAGCTATTTATTGAAACTTCAATAACATAAATATGTAGAACTCCATTCCTGTTTGAATGAACGAACAACATAACAATTTTGTGTGTTCACATAAACATAAACATTTCACTGCACAGTCACTGCATTGATAGAGTTATACCAAAACAATTTACCAGTCGAATTTCAAAACAAGCATGAGCTGAACCATTCAGTAGTAAAGTGCATATCGCTTGAGCAACATAAGTTTACTAGTGTAATTAAAACGTAGAACCAGAAAAGAGATATTGCATAGGAAGATCTACATAATTGCAAACACAAAAATAAATCCTTTTATCCGAACAATAAGTGATAGATGTTCGCTCTTGTATTGTGGAGAAACAAGTATCTTTCTTAAGTGCAAACGGTTGATTATGAGTGAAACAAAGAAACGGAAATGATTCGTACAGGTTTTTTTGTGTTCGCGGCGCTTGTCGCTATAACATTTCAGGTATGATACCGTGTGACACACACAATACAACTAGTGAGTGTGGCTTGTATTTTTTTGTCAGCTGTATATTATCCGTATTTCGGCACCCTGAAAGTATAAGTCCGTTCACTCTCGGATTTCGAAAGTAGGCCTTCCAACATTGCAGTAAAAACATTATGCGGTTAAAAGTTTAAGTTAAAGAAGTTAAAAGACTGAGTGAAAGCTTTCGACAGTTGTCTCTTGAAATCCAATTTCATTGATTAACGATTCCCTTAAAAAGAATAGGCAAGCAGTTGATCAAATGATCAAGAATGTTAATAATTTTATTACTATCTCTACTATCTATTATCTATTTATACTATCTATGTAGATATGCCATTTTATGAAATTTATTGAACACTAGCTGTTCCCCGCGACTTCGTCCGCGTGTAATTCGGTTTTATCGCGCACCCCTATTTTACCCCTGGAAAAGTAGCCTAAGTTACTCCTTATAACATCAGCTATCTGCCAGTGAAAGTCCCGTTAAAATCGGTCCAGCCGTTTCGGAGATTAGCCGGAATAAACAGACAGACAAAAATTTAAAAAATGTTGTTTTGTTATATGTACCGTGTATACATCCATATGCACTTAGTAAAAAGCGGTTATTGTATTACAAACAGACACTCCAATTTTATTTATTTGTATAGATTTGCATACAGGCTAATAGAAAGCTGATAACGGAAATTTAACTTAGCAAATTTAATGAAGCATTATAATGCGCAGAGTTTGTAGAACTTGGAAATGCGCACTTCTAGAGATTCCCGTCATAGTTTAGTGTTTGATAACAACTATTTCGTAGCTAGAAAACAAGTAGTATGAAGCCGCAGAATTGAATTAAGTTACCTGGTTTACTTATACTTCAGCACGATAAGTAAACACAGGAGACATGTAACACCCACGCAGAACAAATTATCTTCAATAGTACGGGAATTATCACGTACTGTTTAATGACAGTTTATCGCAATGAAAATGTTTTGGCTGTTCGAGAGCTACCATCAGATTGAATGTTAAAGTCAAAGTCAAACTTAAATTCCATAGAATTCACTCAAAACATAAGGTCACGCGTACTTATCGCTAAGTTTGACGCCTGTTCAAACTACCTTTAAGCCGACCGTCCATGGGAAGAACAGACAAGAAACTCCTAATGGAGGGCAAATGTTCAGGTCGACTGCTGCACACTGAATTCATAGTCTAACGAATAAAACTAAAAAAAAAAAATTTTTTCTTCTTCTGATCCATTTATCCAGGATACCAATTTTTATTTAAAGTGACGCGAAGGTGCGACAAGGTGACTAAACTTTTCACATTTTCCAGGCGACAGACTTCCAAGATAATCTGATAAACGGGTACCGGGCCCTGATTGCCGACATTCAAGTCAGGACACAGAAGTCCCGGGAGGACATGGATACTCTGATCTCACAGATAAAACTCCTCATGAAAAACGAGGCTGATAAAGCGATCAACTACATGACTGTTTATCTCGAACAGATATCACTTTACTTTCAGGTGAGTGGAGATATTATGAATGTTATTATAAAACTAGTTGTTATCTGTGATTTTGTCTGAATCGTTGATACAACTCCAGCTTCCGTCATTGTAGCGCGATTGAATAATATACCAGTGTTTAAGACTAATCATAAAGCTAAGACTAATCATAAAGCTACATTAAGTGTGATCAAAGAAGGTCCAGTAGTTTTTGTGCGACACTCAAACATAAAACAGCCATCAGTTATATCTATACTCAAAAACGGATGTAGGATAGGTATATTTATCAGCTTCATATAAATCTCACACAAAAAATCCACAGTCAATAAAATGCGCCTCATTTCTAATCTATGGTGAATAATAAAAATACCTATTGAAATCTTGCTATTGAAATCGGACAGGTAATAATCCACGACCGGAAGCCTCGAAACGGGACGTACTGCAAGGAGAATATTGTAAAACTTCTCGGCGAGAATCTACAACTTGCAGACGAGAATGTCACATTGTGCCTCGCGTTGGGCTACCAGCGAGTGCAGAGATTGCCCGGTACGTATTTGATTCATTTTCAAAGGATTCACATTTTCACATTTTCAAAGGACTTCTCTATAGAGTTACATTAGATTATCGACCGTATTTAACTTGTACAAGTTGTGTCTTATATCGTTAAATAAAATGACACAGTTACAATTTAATTGTACAACATACAGAATAATATATTACTACATTTTGTTTTTATTTGACACAGTTACGGTACGATCCGACGGCCCACCTGGTGTTAAGTAGTAACCTCGGCCTACAACAACCGATGCGACTTGGGTCTTCCCCTACTAGGTACAAGACCCAAGTCACATCGTATGCGCCCGTAACTTTGAGACGTGTAGGTGGAACGTATCATGTGCCTGTAATTTCACCGGCAACCACACCTTACAAACTGGAACACAGTAACGTGAACGCGTTACTGCTTGGCGGCAGAAATGGGCCTGGTAGCAGTACTTCGCCGGACGAACTTGACGAGAGTTCTACTGCTTTAAACTAGATTTTTTCTTATTTGATCATTTTCATATATAAGGAATGAATCACCGCAGTACACATACATATGCACAAAAAGTGATAAAGTAATGGATTACATTGTTCGATCATAGTTTTGAAGTGAATTTGCTATTTGTAAGGTTTTACTACTGCTTAGAGATTGTTACTAGTAGTAGTAATAATCTCTACTTAGACTACCTATCTTTAGCTATATTTACCTAGGTAAATAATTATATAAGACATCACACAAATTATCCACTCGTTTCACTAATGCGAAATACACGTATATTAAAACAATATAATAAAATAATAAATAAAGTGTACATTTCTAAAAGTTACTATATAAATAAAATTAAAACATTGTTGACAAAATTACTTATTTTTATACGCATTTACTTCAAAATTTTGTGTACCATTGCACAGAACGGAAAAATAAATAGGTTTTAAACAATAAATTCTAAAGATTGTGTTCGCAACGTCAGCTAAATAGTTTCCTCCCGGACACGAGATTCCGTCACACAACAAAGATATTTTGCGAGTATTCCGAATATGCGACGCAGGAGACCTGAAGAGAGACTATTTCCTTGAATAATATTGTTAGTAGCTTGGTATTTAACTTCAGTTTTATTACAGACACGAAAGCATGTGGTGCGATTTTGCATACTATTATTAAAAACCTAAAAAACCAAAGCGAAGCCTAACCTGAACGAAAGGTAGAGGCAATTTTGCACATAATAGCTATTACGAAATATAATAGCCCAAGTTTGTAACGTCAACCGTGAATCTCAATACTTAAAGTGCATTTTGTCTTGCAGAGAAACTTCAGGTACATTTTGAGACCCTGGAGAATCTGAAGAAATATTCAGCTTCGAAACTGTTCGAGTGCCAGAAGCAGCAGCAAGTCGGTGGGAACTGCTCCCACGAGAGTCAGGACCTTGAGAGGACCGTCGTGAGTATCAAAGCAAAGGCAAATTATGTATGACCGCGGGGAATGACGAGTACCTCTGAATACTTGAAAAGTGTATTAAGTTTCATATCTTTTTAATACTATTTTGTTAGTCTAATGATTAACAAACTAACAAACTTGGTCAGAAAATAGGAATCCAATATACCCGCAATAAAAATATTTATCCAATATATTTTTGCATAAAAATATTTCTATTTGTCTTCCCATTTAATAAAGGCAAATATCCAAAATGTCTTTTGATAAGATTAATTCGGATATAAATTGATTATTATTAAATTAAAGGCACTTAATTGACACGGCACCATTTCACTTTGGAATTTAATTAGACAGGTTTTGCGAACGTTCGTAACTTTCAGCAAGGAACTAATATTCATTGCAAATAAGAACTATCTAGGGTATTTTATTTTTTTGAAGGCAGAACTATTATTGTATAAATCTTAGTATACGAGAACATAATGTATGCATTTATGTATCAAATGTATACTAGACTTAAAAAATTGCTCTTATTAAAAATGGAGGCCTACCAAAAATTAACTTGTCGTTTGGAACGGTATTTAGATAGCTCAGATGTTTCATTATAATTTGTAGTTTTAATGTAAATAAATGTACCTCTACTTATCACAATTACCGTGCTAATAATGCAGCATTTCATTTAAGATTGAAACCTTTCGAAGGCCTTTTTAATATCTGTGACAAAAATTACCTGCATTGTTCATCAATTACCCATATTAATGTTATTTTTTCCTTCATGCAGTTCCTCTACGAAACATCGCCGTTTCCAGTAGTCATGTCAGAAATAGCCATCCATGGCTTCAAAGAGGTGTCTGACCTGAGCGTATGCCTGAAAGACATCATTTCCCGGATGATGACCCATTCCGTCAAGGTCATTGGGGACTTCAACAGATGCATCCATAACATTGAGATGCCCAAACTCAAGTACCTGCTGAAGTTTATGAAGAAGTACGCTTGACGAAAATGACAAAGTTAGCTTATCCGAAAATAAATGTCATTAATGTCTTCCTTTTGGATGACAGAAATATTTTGTCAGTTTTATTCGTAACATAAAATTGGAAAACATGTATTTTCATGTTTTTGTCTTCTAGTGTTGCGACAATGAGCCAAATAAAGTAGTTAAAAAATTATTTAAATGCACCTTGAAAGTAATTTGAATGTTATCAGATAACATTGTTAGTCAACCACTAGCTTCATTGTTATCGTTAGTAACCATTTAAAAAAGTGATGTTCAGCCGTCCATAGGTACAACACTTGACCGTGTTTTGCCATAAAAAATCAGTAATCGACCACCGAGGGATGAAAATTATTAAAGTACTAATATCGCAATAAAAAAATAGTGGTTGGTTGGAGAAGGGTTAAAATTTAGGGTTGTATGTATTTCTTTAATGCTAAATCATAAAAAAAAAAATGTCCAAAAAATTTTTGGGGTGGACCACCCTTATCACTTAGGGGTATGAAAAATAGTTAACGTCCTATTCTCAGAACTACCAAATATACAAAAAAAAAATACACAAAAAAACATTAAATCGATCTAGCCGTTTCGGAGGAGTTTGGTTACAAACACTGTGACACGAGAATTTTATATACATACCTCTATATAGATATTGAAAAAGATTCAGTTCTTAAACCTAATTTGATCTAGATAGTTTACCATAGTTCTAAGAATATGTATTTGTATTTAAGTAGATATCGTATTTTTAAAGTAATTTAAGCATAGATAGTTATTGTATGTAGCAGCTATTGTACATTTAATTATTATTCAGTATAAAATATATGTAAATAACATTTATAGCATATTTTTTTTACTACATGCCAGTGGTATTTCAAAAATATATTCATTCAAATATTCATTTAACACAATCACATCAGTTTGCGGCTTGTTTAAATTATTCAGTATATTTATAGATGAATTTAAATAAAAATGGGTGATAGTTGAAAATTCATGGAATGCTGACAATTCAGCATTCAGCGACTCCTTCCATGTGCATTGCGTTCGATTCGATTCATTGAATACGTAGTTTATTTCAACTGAATATATTTAAAAATAAGGCCAAAGTTTTTCTGAAAGTCTATGCTTAAGTTATAGAGGTACATTGAGTTTTGCATGAAACACAAAATGTGCAGCAAGTTTGAAATATATTATTTAACTAATATTTTGAATAAACTTATAAACAATCAAATCAACAGAGCTGTTCACTGTTGTGATACGATGTGGGATCCTTAAACTTCGCTAACCAATTTAATCTGTCCCTATATATTTATTTTTTCAATTCATGTATTTTCCATTCATAAATGAAACCTAAGGCCCCGCAAACGTAATGGGAAACATTTTCTCGTTACAGCAAAAAATACCTTCAATAGTAAAATTTGATTAGAGCTTGAAAGCCGCTACTCGGATTGAAAAGATAACCCAAATTCTTATGACCTTTTACGATGAGTCATATAACTCTTTTAATAAAAGATATCCTTTTCGCAAAAAAGTTCAGTTGAAGATAAAGTAAATACTCATCGCATTTACATATAAAAAAGTTGATAACGTCATAGATAAACAGTTGATAGGCATCACAAAATGTAATGGCACTATCAAAGGGATTTGCATGCAGCGTTTAATGCCAATAAAGTACATATTGCAGTATATGAAACCTTACAAGAACAATGGTCGTTGAACCCGTGAAGCTATCACGAAACTACGTAACAAAACATACTAACCAATGTAATAAGAACATCAGTAGAACAAGGCTGGTACTTCAGCAGTCTACTGAACCTCAGCGTCCGCTGCGCCATCGTCAGGGGACCGATGGGTCGGGACACATGGATGAGTGGAGAGGACGGCGGACGCGACGGCGGGGACGAAACAGGCGCCACATTCCGCCTCACCGTCTCTAACGGCACAGTTCTGGCGACCAACGAGTCACTACCGACCGAGTTAACACTACCACTGAATAGGTTCATTAAATCGCCGATAGAACCGCCGCCACTGGAACCACCGCACCTTAACTTGTCCAAGTCGGTCAAACTGGAGCCGCGTCTCACGCGGAGTCTCGAGCCGCTCGCATTCGAGCGATTCTGAAAGTCCAACTCGCGTCTAACGTCCGCCTCGCTGATCGCCTGGTTAACCTTCCTAGTCCGGAACATGTTTACAACATCACACACTGAAAACTGTGAAAGTACTAAACGTTTGCACTCGGTACGGTGTCGATTTGCATACAAATGAGAGGTGAGTCCGTATCATTTGTGCCAGGGCCGCCCGCAGGATACCACTATCACGTTTCCGATGCCACCGCTTGCGCAACGGTATTGTCCTAAACTTGTATTTATTTACAAGTTTATGAATTGTTATTAAGGGGTGCGCTCGCTACAATGTCTGTTCGCAGACTGAATGGTGAGTGCGTATATGTGCGTATAGTGAGCATTCAGCTGAAATAATGAGGTGATCGAGTTCAAAGGCGTTACGAGCTCAGCGGGCGGTCGCCACTTCGCTTACACTACCAATGTTACAAAACCCCGTGTTTATATTTTAGAAACATTAATAATCCTGTAGGATGTAGGATAAATGCGATACTTTAATTGAAACCATGAAGCATAAATTATGCCTACGAAGCAATGTTCTCGATTTGCTGGCGGCGATCAGGGATGTTTAATGTACATACAAAAAGCTCTTAACTTTTGTATATAATTTTCATTAATATCAACATTAGTTTGAAGATAAATAACATTTCAAAGAAAATAATCTATTGTGGAAGCACTAACTATATAATATTATCGTTCCTAGAAGCCGATTCAGATACCAAAAGAGTCCAAGTCATATATTTTTCGGTATTTCTTCTAGGACGGTGCTTAATTGGCTCTTTTTACAATTTGCTGTGCAGTTCAATTGTACGACGATGTCCACTCAAGTGACGCAGTTTTGACTTGGTCTTCTTAAGTGACGCAGCTTTAACGTACCTTGACTACTAAGCTTCTCTGCACCGCTCACCTTACCAATTATTCTACCTTTTCTTTGTTATATTTTCTTCCATTTCTTTCTTTATCTCCTTGTTTTCGCTTTATTCAACTTTAACAGAATGAATTCTATTTTATTTTTGCATGTTCTTTTAGCTGTTGGCTTAAAATAGCCTTGACAATGTTTGCTCGAGCTTTTAGTGAAAGCGGAGGGCTCTCAAATTTAATCAAACTGAGAGGACTAATGATACATAAATTTGTCGTACCCTAACTTAGCTTCGTAGTTGATTAAACCGGACAACTATATTGATTCTATTTCTACCAGCAAAGCTTGAGCCACAAACTGGGGCAATCAAGAAGTAAAGTTCCCCGTTTAACGCCAACTCCTAATAACACTTCGAAACTGGGATTCCTATTGGAAACACCTTTACTAAGCTATGTGTAGACGCAAATGTAGAGCAGCTTATTAAGTAGAGTTGGACGTTTATAAGTCCCATAAAAACCTTGATATTATACAGTAGAGATCCTTATTTATATTGTTTATGTCTTGTATTGTATTGCGATGAAATAAACGCTTTCTGATGAAATAAACGCTTTAGACAATGGGTGAAATAAGCTCGCCGCTCGTCACCCAATGTTTCCGAGATGGTTTTACCCTCTGCTTCGTGGGAGAATATTCGGAGGAAAATGATAAAAAAATATTTATTTTCCCTAAATATTGGGGGTAGAAAGATATTCTCAATCATAATTTGATCTCTTTTGATAATGTAAAAGTAAAGGAAACATTAACAATTGCAATTGAACGTCTCAGGGCACTTTCAATGATGAAAAATAGTCCAAACTAATTACTTTTACAACTTCCAAAAAACACATATACAAATTTCAATGTCATATCGACCTCTGTTTGCCACTTCTAAGTGACAGCAAATTTATCAAGATTATAAGGTATGTTCTTTGCGTTTAATGATTCTATTAATTATTTTACTCAGAATTCAGTATATGAATTAAGATATGAATTCAAAATTATATTACGAATATACCAGAATATTATTGGTGAAAACATTTTAGATGAAATCTGTCTTATCCGATTATTCGTTTAATTGAAGACATTCATTAAAATAAGTCATTTTTTTACCTATAAACGTGTAATGTGAAATGAAAGTGTCTTTACTGCCTGATATAGTTTGTAAAACTTTTGTTGGAGGAATACTCTATACTATAAAAAAAACATTGTATCCGAACTGGTACCAGAAGAATCACAATAAAATAACCTCGTTGTAAACGGATTCCTCCGAGGTCGGTCCAGCTAACAGCATTCTCGCGTTATCGCAGCAGGATATTATGAAGCTCAGTTAGCCCTCTGGGATTCCATATGCTTTTATATTAGTGTAGTTTCACTACAGGATAACTTTGTTAGTTAGAGCAAATATAAGCTGTATTATGTTTGTACAAACTTGAGTTTTCAACGTCGCTTCCAATGCAAAACGGAGAAAACGAAACATCAGAGTGTAAGTACATATTCCTCATAAGGACACGAGGGATGCTAAAAATATAAATAAATAGTTCTGTTTAACGTAAGGAGAACATTATATAGTGAGAATAGATACCTACGAAGTATTAGCAAAACTTTTATTTCAAAAACCTCGTTAAATATTTATATTTATTTATACTGGGCTTAGGTTATGCATAAAGTGATTTACTTTATATAAGCAAAAATACAGGAAGTTCTTTTGTTTGTTTAAATAAAATGCCTCCTAAAATAGCGATAACGTTAAAATCGAGTATATACCAATAAACGAAAAATTATTATTGCTTTGAGTTGTAAAATGAATCAAAATTGATATCAAGTGGCACAAAATATGGTCAGAAAATTCAGATTCAGATAAAAAAAGTATCTTGTGTCATAGTCACAACAGATATAATAAAAATCGTAAAATTACTTATAGAGCACAAATGAAAGAAGTTCCATCCAAATCTTAATTGAATCTTCGGACGCGTTAATAAGTACCGCCAGGGCTATTAAATCGCCGTCAGCCGAGCACTATAATCATAGGGGGTAGACACCTACTGTGCTAGACGTAATGGGCTCTTCTCCCCAATAAATGTTACCAGGCAGCTATAAGCTTTATTGTGCTTTATGTGTTTATTAAGAGTAGAAAATTGAATCGTATTCTGAAGACAATAAATTCTAAAGTGCTTTCAATATATGAAGTTGTTATTTGTTTTCATAGAGATTATGACATATCGAAAAATTAAATATTTCACTGAAAACCTACGAAAAAGATTATATAAATACTTTCATAGAAACCAATAGAGACACTCTTGTGTACAATTGTACATTAGACATACACGTCTACAGTTTTACTTAGCTTATGCATATTGTATTTATATTTTATACTGGCCTATAATAGTTTATTAACATCTTCGTTGTTTTCCACTAAAATGTGTTGTGAACGTACTCGTATCGCACTGAATGATGCCGTCTTATGGTTTTGTTTAAAGAATTCATTAATTATTTAGCACTAAAATAATACCAAAAATATATTCAAGTATAAGTAGTTCAGTAGTCAATTATAAGTAAGTTAAGAAATGGTATGAAGATAGTAATAATTTGTTATTTAGGAGTTTAGGAAGTTTCAGGAATTAGTGTCATATGAAAGGCAACCGTATATTTCTATAAAACATTTTAGACAAACAATGGAGTATTAAATTAGGGCAATTTTTACTTGTCTTCATTCTTAATCTTGTCCACTGTTTTCGGAGTAGCTTGATTAAATATTGTTCTATAAATATTTCTTTGAATGTGAGGTTGGTTAGATTCTCTATCTCCGAAAATGTTCTGACGTGTTCTCGAAAACCACAAATTAAATCATGACAAGAAAATCAATAAACTATGAATGTGTTTATGTGTTTTAAATTACGTATTATTAAGACAAAATAAATCTAAATTAATCTGGAACCGATCATTGTTGTCAGAATGGCAAGACTTTTTTCATGACTCATGAATGTTTTAATTGGGACAATGTTTATACAAAACATTTCGTAAATTTTCCGAGAGAGTGAGCTGTTATCACTTGTTCACGACCTTATTGGAGTGGAATATAAATTGCATATTTAAATATTTATGTATTGGTACCACTTACCGTGTTATCCAAATGGTTAGCGTTAATTCTCCACAGTATTTCACAAAAAAGATAAATAGTTAGAAACAATAAACGACGGTGAATTCAGTTACACATATATTTAGAACTTTCAGTAACATTCTCGTTACTAATGTCATTATAGAACAAACGAGGTAAAATTTCAAAATAACTTAAATGATAGTCCTTATCGACACTTCGCCTTGCCGTACACACTTAAAAGTATCACCAGTAGCGGGATTGTTAGTGAAAGTCAGCATTTTTCTAGTAAAATTATTTCCTAACGACCAATGTGGATTTCAAGGGCATCAGTCAACTTCTTATTAAAAAGGGTAAACAATAATTCATAGTAAATAAATAATTAAATTAACATGAATTAGTAAATTAATGAAACCAAAAATACTAAAATTACACAAACAAAAATTCTGAAAACCTAAATTTCGACAAAATTTAAGATAAATCATACATCAAACTAAATAGCTCCAAAATCAACTTAGTCAAAAACCAAAAACTGTCGTGATCTCTCAATATAAAAAAATATTACTAAATTACTAATATCACTAATACTACTAAATTCACCGCCTGTTTTCAAAAGATAACTCACGTTTAGCTGCATCACGATCTTGTTGTACGCGCGATGCCACCTTTGCTTCGGCGTAAGTTTGGGCTGTTCGGGCTGAAACTGCTCAATCTGCTCATTTCTCTCCTCTTCTGGAAATACTTCCTCTTCATTATACTGTTCGTCAGTCAGCTGTTCGTCGAACTTTTCGTCTTCTCTAAAGGTCTCGTCTTGATAATCATCGTCTCTGTATTCAGTATCATCATACACTTCTGGTACTTCTTCACTTTCCTCAGGCACCTCATGGTATGTCGTCCGGTCTTCTTTAAACGTAACTTTTGTCTTATCCACTAGTGTTTCTGCAATAATTATGGGAATTTATTTGTCAGAATAGTATTATGACGCATAAATGGGGAAGTTATAAAAATTTAATATGTTACGTCTTGTACTCTTAAAATTTTTGTAACATGTAAGTTAAATCAAAAACTTTATTTCCATATAATTCATAAAGAAATGGTTTGGAATACCAAGTGATGTAAAAGACTTCTTCGAAAACCCGAGGTAGAAATCAAAGTCGTAGGATTCTTGCACAGTTTTCAGTCGTAATGTAAGGAACGATGATCGAAAACTAATCCAATTGTAAATATGAATCTAGGATTTCGGCGAGTAGGTACAAATAAATGTCTGGAATAAAAATCATAATTACCTTCTTGAGTAGTCGGTATCGTTAATTTATCTTCGTGGTGAAAAGAACTCTGTGATGTTCTCCGGTCAATTGTTATCGACGGTGTTTGACTTATGTGACTATGATAGCTGTCCACAGATGGTTTTCTCGTAATCGATACTGTTCTCGTAGGTGACGCTGTCTTTTGTATACTAGGGCTAGGCAACTCTGACATCCGCCTCTCAGTTTCTTCAAGCACCTCCTCATTTATGGTATCGTGGTATTCATCATCATGAAACCTATCCAGAGACGTTCTGTCTTGGCCTTGATCGAATTCAGTCTTATTATACTCGTCTTCGTAGGCACTTTCGTCGAAACTTGCAGACATATCCTCCGGTGCGTCGGGCAGTGTCCGTATTCGACGCACTGGAGGCCTCTGCAGCGACTCCTGTCTTCTCAATGATGGAGTACGTGGTAATGTTATGGGCCCTTGTGACGTTGTAACAATAGTCACAGGCATTGAAGTAGGGACTTCTGGGACGGACGTAGTGACGGGAACTGTTGTACTGATGAATTGTGTTACAGGTGTTACTGACGATGAGAATTGACTGACAGGGGCAGTCGTAACCAGCGCTGTAGCAGATGGCTGGCTGACTGCTGGAGCAGCAACAGCGGCGGCGGCGGCTCCAAAGAAACTACCCAGTTTCTTTGCGCCGCCAGCCATGAATGAACCTAAAGTCGCCGCTCCTGTTAATACTGTTGTTTGCAATTGCTGCGCGGGAGCAGCTTGTTTTGCTTGTTGTTGTTGCTGCTGTTGTTGTTGTTGTTGCAATTGTTGTTGTTGCTGATGATACAATTGCTGCTGTTGTTTCAGCAGTTGATCTTCTTGATATTGCTGTTCCGGCATAAGCTTCTGTTCTTGGTGTTGTATTTCGGCCGGATGATATAACTGAGGCTGTTGATATGGAATTTGGTGATCTTGTTTATGCTGTTGTAATGACTGATCTTCCTGATATTTTTCTTCGTAATTTGATTGGTACTGACTGTCTTGTTTCCCCTGATAATCCACATCCTGATATTGTTGGTCTTCTCGATCATACTGATACGGTTGGTCCTCATAGTTTGAATCGTATGTCCGTTTGTACTTCTGATCGAGATATTCGTCATCAGAATCTCGTATTGCGTATTTGTCTATTACAGTTGCGTACGATTCATCTTCACTAGTCACAGGATAAGAAAACCTTGTCGTGGTTTCCGTTTCAAAACACGAAGATTTTTGAACTGGAAGTTGAAAAATACCACTGAATAAATGATAAGTCAATTGATCATAAAATGTATTAAACAAGCGACTCGCCATTGGCGCGTAATAATGAAAACTGACTTCAATGGCAAATCACAAGTCTACAAATGTAGGGAACACCGGACGCTATTATCAATTTGGTCTGTAGGTAATGAGTTTATTTTAAATGTCAGGCGATAAAAGAGTTTGTACAATTTCGGTCATAAGGATTTGTCATACTTCACGTGAAATTTATAGGGAAAAAATTTTTATGATGAAAACCTTATTAGGCCACATTCTGCGCATAAAACGCAGTATTACGGATGTGTTCTTTAATTTTGAAGTTAATTATGAGTTTACTGAACGAAATCGTGTTTTAAATAATTCAATTGAATTAATTAATTCATTTGACAGGTGGTTAATATTGCGATGTGTATGATTTTATGTATTATTGAAATAAATAGATTACCGGCTGCAGGCGGAGTAGCATGTGGCGTTTCGTCGAAGAAAGGTTGCATCCCATCTTCATCATAACTGCAAACAGAACAAAATAACGAGCGGAATTATTTTTAAATATGTATATAACTGCAATTTAATCACTTCAAATTTGAAGCAAACGTGTACACGGTGACAAAGAACATCGTGAGAGATTTCCTAGTAATATTGCGGCGTCACATAACAAAAACCTACTGGACTACAAATCAGGGGTGCTAGTGACAAAATATTGTTTTAAGAATCCGTTTAAGACACTCAATCCCAGTTTTTTCGACCTAAGTGCAGGCAAACTTAAATCCTGTTGCTAAATTTTCAACTAATACCTGAATACAGTATTAAAGACCCTTGGTCTTTAATACCACTCGGGAGATTTAGTTTATTTGTCTCAAAACTTACCTAGTACTAGTATAATTATTATCATGATACTGTTCACTGGCAGTGTCCCGGTAATCAGGCTGATACCCGTAATTGTAACCGTAGCTCGCTTCGGGAACAACCTTCTCGGGTTCTGTGGAAAAAAATATCCTTTATTTAATTTAACTTAAACATTCAGATGGTATAAAAATATGTTACGCCTACTTTGAGTGGCGGGGTCAGAGAATTACATATTTTTAACCATGGATTGACAAATACCAAGTTTCTGACTGGTGGGTATATAGTGTTTGCCAGCAGATCATGTCCGTGGGGCGCCATTGGCAGTAAGCGGACGAACCGCACATATGCTTTCCTCTGTTTAAACACTCGCAGTCCGAGGGTTAAAAAGCTTAATTTCCATAAAATGTCATCTGTTAATACATGCTGCTACTGGAAACTGAGAACAACCACAGGATTCTCGTCTCCTTTCACCAGGTCTAAGTTAAAACTCACAACCGGCGCATGACTAGACCTGGATAGATCCTTAGCCATAAATAAAGAACAATGAGAATGAAAGGCAAGTTTTTAGGGGAGCGCGATAATGTGAGACCTATTACTTATTTAATAAGATTCTCTTTGTCTTCATGCAGTTAATATTTATTACAATTTATCTAGCTTTAAATTTAATTTGCCGTTTAAGTGTTGATATTTGTGGATAGCTTAAGACTTAGCTATATAGACTTCAGATATTATAAATAACTAGCTGTTGCCCGCGACTTCGTCTGCGTGAAATTCGGTTTTATCACGCACCCCTATTGTACCCCTCGGAAAAGTAGCCTAAGTTACTCCTTGTTACATCAGCTATCTGCCAGTGAAAGTCTCGTCAAAATCGATCCAGCCATTTCAGAGATTAGCCGG
Organism: Chesias legatella; assembly: GCA_947359385.1. Lineage (NCBI taxonomy): Eukaryota > Metazoa > Arthropoda > Insecta > Lepidoptera > Geometridae > Chesias > Chesias legatella. The sequence goes on from OX375772.1 coordinate 3,621,747, forward strand.
AACAAACATACAGACACAAACATTTAAAAAAAAATTGTTTTGGTATACTTGTACTTTGGTATATATTGTATTGTATATACATCCATATGCAACTTAGTAAAAAGCGATTATTTTAATATTACAAACATATACTCCAATTTTATTTATTTGTATTATAGATTAGAAAAAAAAAAATATTTAATTTTAGATTTTATGTTAGCTCTTCTCGCCTGAAACACAGGATTACCTTGGCTCTCGTGTTATATATACCTGTGTTATATATAAGTTTTGCGATTTGTTACATTTACCATGTTTTATTTGAAGAAATTCATTATTATTATTATTATATTTACCGGGTATGTAAGGCACGTGCGTATGCGAGGAGGATGCGAGGTCATGCCCGTGGGGCACAGTCGACGGCAGCTGGGCGGGCGCCGCAGCGGACGGCGGGGGCTGCGGCAAGCGGCGCCCCCGTCCGCTGCGGATCGAACCGCTTTCGCTGCCCGTCCCGGCGCCTCCGGGCGGCACGGGCAGCACCCGCCCTCGCTTCGGAGTTGACGATGGCGTGGCTGTAAGAAGTTAATGATTGAAGCATTATTCTTACGATAGTCTAATATACAGTGAAACGAAACACGTGACTGGCCTCACAGCTCACTCGGTAGTAACTCTGCCTTCTGCCGCTGTAGGTCGTGGTTTCGATTCCCATTCAGGACAAAGATGTGTTTTGAACATAGATGTTTGTTCTGAGTATAAATACATACTAACCCCAACAACACCCAGGTGTTAATATGTATTTATATGTATGTATTTACAAAAAGTATATAAGTCTTCTATCGGTCATCTGGTTATCAAAGTACAAACTGTGCTTAGCTTAGTTTGGGGCTAGATGTCGCCGTGTGAAATGTCCACCAATATTTATTAATTATTATTGCTTTGTGTCTCTGTGTACCCATTACTCTGTGGCGACGGCGACGGTAACCTAGGGGTACAGACTAGACGCGCGAGATCTCGGGCGAAGACCTCGAATCTGGAGCTCGCTGCATTTATATACATGTAACATAGATCTAAGTACTCAGATTGTTACAAAGATTGTGATCGCGATAAAAAGGGAAGCCCTCGATTAGGGGTTTCTTGGCTGTCTTCCCCATGGAGAGTTGGATAGGGTTTGAACAGGCGTCAAACTTAGCGATAAGTACGCGTGACCTTATGTTTTGAATATCAGTGACGTTTCCAAGCCATTTCTTTATGGATTCTACGGAAATAAAGTTTTTGACTTTGACTTTGACTTTTTACTCGTAGTCTTTATATTTTTCAGTATCCACTTTCCGTTCACTTTCACTTCAAACAACTTTTTGAACTATGCTTACCTTACTTTTAATATATAACTTATCTATTATTATAGAAAATGGTGGTATAATATATTAATAACATAATGTCGAAAGTAAGAAGTTGATTAACTCGAAAACGTTAACTGATCACCATGAAAATTGGCACATCTAAGTATATTTTAATGAAAGAGTTTTGTGCGATCGATTTCAGTATTTCGTCTACCGGGTTCTGCTAATATGATAAAAGGTTTAAATCTAAAGAGGAACCCCAAAGGTTACCTGGAAGACTCGCTGCTGTCCGTCTCGGCCGCGGCCGATATGGAGCCATCTCATTGTAGTCAGAATACCGAGATGATGGCACCATCTACAAAAAAAATAACAATAATGTATTATATAATCGAGATACCAACCAATAAATTTCGGTAGAAAAATAAATAAATACCTATTAAGAATAATAACAGCACCCATTTCACAGAAGAATAGTAAGCTACCCAAAGACCCATGAGTATTAGAATATCTCGTGAAACCGATCGAATAAGTGCTATGCCATTCGATGACCAGCACTTATTCAGAAATAAGCTATTACTGAATTACCATAAAACTCAAATTACATTACCTACGCTATAACAAGATTAGTTGCCCGAAGGCTTCGTCTCGGAGTTGAATGGATTTACGAACATAGTAAAGAAAATATTGTATTCTTCAAGTCGTGGTTTTAGTTTTTCATTGATATTTTGTTTTTGAATTTTAATTTTAGGTAACCAGTATCTACATAACTATAAGACGTTATACAATAAAATTTCAAGGACAGCCGCAAATGGATGTGACTTGTAGATTAGATTGAGTGAAAATTTCATTGTAGGTCCACCACACAACAAACAAGCGAAAAAGAAATAACATAAATAAATGGGCGGCCTTATTGCTTAAAGCAATCTTTCAAGTAAGTGAGGACCAAATCTGTATTGTTATTATCATTGACAGAAGTAATGATTAGACTGACGTCATCGGTCAGTTGGTAGTAAATCTGCCTTCTGCGCTGTAGGTCGTCGGTACGATTCCCAACCAGCACGAATATTAGTGTAACGAACATGAATATTAGTACTGTCGAGTGTTAAATATATTTAAATAGAAGTAATAAAAAAATGTATATAAGTATTCTAACCCTTCTCTAATTCCCATAGTATAAGCTGTGCTCAGTTTGGGAATACATGGCACTCTTTGAAATACCTATCAAGCTAAACAAGCTTCAAGCTCGCTTTGTAACTTACTATATTAGCATTTTCGTCAGTTAAATTGTAACTAATCTGGTGTAAACACTTAAGTAGTCATCCTCAAGTTCAGTATGTTATCGTGAAAAGCACTCTATTTCCTAAACAATAAGGCTCCATACTTGTTTAGGCGGAACTTGAGGTAGCTGCACGACGGATGATCGTCGTTTGTTAACGATATTTTCGAACTCCGTCGGTGTCATCCCGTTTCCATCGTCGTAGAAATACTGCCCCCCGCTGTCCCACTGTCTCGCCTCGTCTCCCACGTATGAAGCTTGGTATGAAAAGCTATTGCTATCGTAGTATTCCTCATAGCTCTGCTGTTGTGAAATGTTGAGTGAATGGTCCCTGAAATCAAATGAAGGGGTTCTTTTAACAGTGTAGTGTCAGATATAACAAATGGCCCACTTGATGATAAAGGATATATTTTTATATTTCAGTTGTTATTTTGTCTACATATAACTTGATTTGGAGCGACGATGATATTATATATTGTTATATTATTATATTATATGTTGGCGATGACATTAATATTAATTATGTATAATGCAAAATAAGTTAGTTAAGTTTATTTTACCATACTATATAAGATTAAATAAAGCTATTATTATTATTATTATTATTTATATGATTATGGCAGCACGTAACGCCTGGAATGAGAACTAGCTGGTGAGGCTACCGGAACACACCGTTAGGTATTTTCAACTTGAGGTTTGTAGCTATCCAGTCAAGAATTTTCCTTACCACCTCGCTACGGTTTCCGCACGATGTTTTCCTTTTTAGGAATTACGAGCTCATTGTTGATTCGAACTCATGACCAACGAATCGTAAGCCGACTTGACTACCAACTGCGCAGCGTCGCGTCGCTTTAAAACATACCTCACAATTATAAACAAGAATATTTTTTTGTCCAAATAATTGATAACATTATATGTAGTGTATTTATAAGCATTTCACTAACAACTGGAATAATAATTGTCTTTAAAATTAATACAGCTGTTTAGTTGGTAGGTATTTAGAAACGATCAAATAGTCCGTTGGTTGTTTCAAGATGACGCCAAAAAAATCATATAAGCGTCGAAGTCTAATTACAAAAAGTTTCGATAGTTCCACCACCCACTACTAGATGGCAGCACTAGTAGTTTAAAACGCGCTGGTCTTTTGGCCGGTGGATATGCCAAACACTCTAATTAATTTTAAGTTCTTGTTTTGTATAAATAAATAACGTAAAGCAAAAAATATATCTGTAAAATGGAATCTGCAGTATAACTTCGCTCCTTTGTATAGTTTTTCAAGTGTTAATTTAATAATTCTAATTTTGTATAAATAAATACCGATAAGCCTCATTCTATTATCATGGTTATAGAAGAATGCAATAAGATTATTTTGTATGTAACTGGCTGCCAAATTATAACAACAACGCTGCGATTCACCCAGACACATAAAGATGTTATTTTATACGGTTTTAATTTTACTGGCTGACTTTGTAGAATCAATTTGCTATGGTTTACCTAATGTGCGTGGCGTTTGTGTATGAATCGAACCCGAAGCCCATGTTGTCGTCGTATAACGTACTCTGTCGCTCCAAACTAGGCCTCCGCTGGTCTTCTGGAAACATACATTAACAAACATTACTAAATACAGCGCCATCTAGCCCCAAACTAGAAAAGCTTGTACTATGGACACTAACGAATTGTTAGAAAAATAGAACGGTAAATACATTTCATTTTGGTTTTAAAGTTAAGTTTAGTTTAGTTAAGTTACTAATTATAACTTTAAAACTAGAATATGTATTTTAAATTCGTTACTCCTACTTATTCCCGATGACGCAAATACTGTTTATCTTAATCTCCGCCGATAATAATTAAATAATTTAAACTTTTCTGAAATGTCAGAGGGGAGGCATTGAGTTAAGAAGCGTATATCTCACCTACCCATTTAAGGAAATAAAATATAAAAATTAAATTCGTATATCATTTTGAAAGGATTTTTTAAGCATGTCCAAACGCTTGCGGGCGCTTAAATATGTATCATAATTTCTTAAGCCCTTTGTATAGGGTGGATAAATATACCACCTTCAAATTTTTTATGAGTCTCCAAGTAAAATTGTTGTAACGGGCAGAAAGACAAACAGGATGAAACTATTACAGTTATGTTTCATATCATTCAGCTACGGAACCTTAAAACCGACATACCTGCTGATTGCCAGTCAGCCGCTGTCCGCCATGATATAGCAGATTCCACGCTGGCCTGTGCGTGCAGTTGTGACCACGTTTCAATCCTGGCAAAGATGTTTTTTTTTAGTTTGCGTATTTACCCGTTCTAGAATCCTATTTATTGGAGATGTTATTGGAGCTTCAAGAGAATTATAAAAAGAAATCTTCAGGGTAAGGAACGCATCAGGAATGCTCCCGGTGTTGCTAACATCAATAGGCTGCGGTGACCGCTTAACATCAGGCAGGCCGTAAGCATGTTTGCCTAAACTTAACATAAAAAAAAACAATGTGATAGTTCACAATTCAGTTGCAAAGCGCCACTATCGGTGACATGATTATTAGGTGATATATAGTTAAACTTAATACTGGTATTAGGAAGACGAGAAAAATATTTCCCTTGGAGGGTCGAATAACACAAAGGTGTAATGACAACTGCTCGTACAAAGTGTTACATAGAATTGGTTATACTAGCAAAGTACTTATGTTACGATACTTCAGTATCGTGGTCATAGAATAGTGAAAGGAAAAAATCGTTATGAAACCATCATATATTAGAACTAAAAAGACGAAGACATTAGAAAAGAACCAACTTTTTCGAGACGTAGGTACTTAATTCTTTCAACACACTGATATGATACAATATGGTACGACGGAACCCAACAATACTCTCCCGTACTACGCTTACAAGGTTTATATTTGTGACAACGTTATTCAAGTTGTTCACAGAATGTCTTACTCACTACCCACCTGTTTGTTCTCGGCTGGCTATTGTAATAAAGCGGATCGGTGTCACCATGTATGTGATACTCTTCCCTCTCGTACGAATTCTCCCTCGAAACTTCCAGCGATCTCTGGAAATTTAAAATGCCGTGCATTTATTATACTTAATAAAAGTAAATATACTTAAAAAAAGCTAGTAACAAAATAAGGATTTTTCAGTTAAAAATAAATCCAGTGATTGACAATACAAATTCAGTGATTGTGAGGGGTAATATAATAACAGTATTAGAAGGCAGAAAAGGCATTTGATTGTTTATGTTGCTTTTGATGATTTCTTTGCGTTATTCCCTTTAGATAATGGTTTCATTGAATAGAAATAAACTCATCGGAACAGCTTACACCATTGCACTAACTTGATTTCGAGTCCAATAGTATATTATTATGGTAAAATTATTTTTTTATATGAATAAAGCGACGGTATTCACTTATTTAAAACTAACACTTGATTTAAAACGATGTTTTCTGTCTATATCAACAGCAATAAAGTTCCGAAAACCTATATATTACGTCCAGCACCCTGAGACATTTAGATGGGACATTTTATGTTCCCGATATTTTATTTAGAAACAATAGAACTCCAACAGTAGAACGCCAAGTTCGTCCAGGGAAGCACAGCTACCATGCCCATTTCTGCCACCAAGCAGTAACGCATTTACGTTTCTGTGTTCCGGTTTGAAAGGTGTGATTGCCGGTGAAATTAAAAGCACATGAGACATTCCTACACGTCTCAGAGTTACGGGCGCATACAATGCGACTTGGATCTTGTCTTTAGTAGGGGAGGACCCAAGTCGCATCGGTTGTTGAGGGCCAAGGTTAACACTTACAACACTTACAATATCAGGTGGGCAGTCGGCTCGTTACGTAAAAGTATCACATTAAAAGAAAAAAGGTAGCAAGCAAAGGTTAAAGGCAATAAAATAAGTTATTCTGTCTGTTACCTGTGGCGTGTGCATCTGGTGCGCGGCATTCCTGAACTGGCTTGCACTGCAGTTGGCGTGTTGGCCCAACGGGAAATTGAGGTCCGAAGTATAGTCGGAATCTTCTGAGTAACCCGCTGAAATATAAAACAAACATTTCAAACACATGTACGACTTTGGGAGCTTTGCAAATCGCATGTAAGCACAAACCGCAAAAATGCGGCAACTGATTTGGGAAATACTTTATCTAGCTTTCTTCCTTACTCCAAGTTAAATCAACTATTATGTACTAGTGCAATTTTATTTAATACTGCAATTGAAGTGACCAAACAGATCGCCCTAATTAATTCATTGCCTCAACTGTTGAAAAGTTCAGACCTCCCAGGAGACTTTCAAAATGGTTTGACGTGGTTTGACATTCGTCGACATCAGTCGTAAATACCACTGCACCCATATAAGCTATCGTTTGTATAGCTGTCGCTTGTATATACCTATCTGCGCAGTGAACACCGACTGGATAAGCCATGATGAGATCAACCACCATATAACACTTATTTAAAAGTATTTTTCAAATATACGTCACATCTAAAAACTAAACTTTGCTTATCTAAGATATTAAGAGTTTCCTGATGAGGGAACACTTAATATCTTAAATTTATTAAATACATACGTGCAATTACAAAGTAATAATTTACCTATAGTTTATGCTTGTTATTATTATGACAGGCCTCACTGCTCAGTTGGTAGTAACTCTGCCTTCTGCGCTGTAGGTCGTGGGTTCGATTCCCACCCAGGACAAACATTTGTGTGATGAAGATGTTTGTTCTGTGTCTGGGTGTTAATATGTATAAAGTATATGTATTTACAAAAAAGTATATGTATTCTATCAGTTGTCTGGATTCCATAGTACAAACTATGATTAGTTTGGGGCTACATGGCGCTGTGTGAATTGTCCACCAATATTATTATTATGCGCTAAAAAGTGAACTGAACAAAATCCATTGTAGTGAAACACGGTACAACTGCATCTTATTATGATCAGCCCATAGTAGCCCACTATTGAACATGACTACAATTCTGGCAAGATTCTGGTGTAGTCCAGAATTGGCCGCAGAAGGTGACATGATGAAACATACAGCTATTCTAAAATTAGCTTAACTGTAGGCCCCATTTTGCATTAATCGCGCAACATATCAATCGTTCAAGAGTGACCAATGGGCACTCAGGCATACTACTTACAATGAGCAATATACTGCATTTGTCTGCGCGCTTGTTCTGCTCGCTCCGCATCCAGCGTTCCATTGAGCAGATCCAACTTTCGCTGGAGATCAGCGCCGCCCGTCCCTTCTGCATCTGGAATGGAGAAATGGACTGCATTATTCAAATGGTAAAGTTTAATTTCCTTAATTTAAAAAAAATACAAGTTAATTCGGATATTGACGAAATTAAATAATATTGATTATTTATATATCAAACGTAAAACATAAGTAAGTTACGTTTCTATGTGATTAAGTTACGGAAGTAGCAGATGGCCTACCAGATGTTCGAAGTCATGTGCCAAGTGCACAAAAGGAGCCTCTTTGAGGCGCAGTTAAAATCCTTTCACGACATTGGTTCAATAGAAGCAGTGACTCGAATATAATGGAATAGACCAGATGTTTAATGGTAATCTTTGTCCATAACAAAAGAGTATTGCATAAGCCTTGGGTCCTCCTTTATACAGGTATCACTTTTGAATAACTAGGGACAAATTAGTCACCAGTTTTATAACCTGCAAAAATGTCTACAGTCTAAATGGTCTACAGGCAAAAATTAAATTCTAAGATCTTAAAACTCTTTGGCAAATTTCAGTTAGAGACACAGCATGTCATTAGTTTTTTTACAAAAGCTAACTGGGTCAAATTTTAGGTTTATTTTACATTTTTTCGTTCAATTTAGCAAAATAATTACCTAAGCACTACCTGAACTGTGAAGTATTTAAATTAAAAATAAGTAAAACACACTTAAAAATGAAATATTCGCGGCCCAGCGGGGCTCACGGCATATTTTGGCCGTGCTATGTCATGAAGCCATGATAATGATACGCTGATCACAAAACTCGGTGTTCATAATACTTATCCAAAGTAATGAATCCTTAATTATGATTTTGACTGTACAGACGAAACCCTATATTTAGCAAAAAAATTTAGTTGTTATCACAAAGACAAAATCCTTGATCTAATTTTCTCTACTACATAAAGACATCTAAATAATTTGCAAATGGTACCGCTCACCTAACTACTACTAGAAATAATTAACATTCAGAAACTGTCTCATAATACCCGACGGTAATGATATTCCCCGCGGAAGTCGCGAGGGAAATATATTTAATCTGTGGAATTGGGTCGCAGAAGACTATAAGGGGAAGATAGGGCAATCATAGGCTAGTTGAGTTGCCCTAGACGTGATTGCTGGGATCTAATTTTAAATAGAATTAGCGAAGATCACACCAATAATAAAGCAATTAACCCAGTTATCAAAGAGTTTTTCAATTGGCTGCTTTTTCTTCATATTTATTGACGATTAAACAAGGCAGTTTATTATATTTACTTATGCAGTACAGATCCTATACTTTTGATTATTCTTTAGTAAAAAGTTTCTGCTTCTTTGTGTGTTATCATAGAATGAAATAAAATGTAATACAAATACAATTAAATTGGGTAATTAAAACAAAATGGTTAAAAACTACTATAAAACCCCCCTTTAAACCCATCATAACCTTATGAACCTAATTTTATACTCTTTTAATGACAGTGTGTAATAAGAACTTCTATACAAAGGAATTACGAAAGTCGAAATTCCATCAAAAGTTCCTGCAATTATGGGACTTATGGCTCGTAAAATTAAAAAGTAGTATCAGTGTCCCTGCCCTCTGCCAAAAGGGCCTAGTTAAGTACTTTGATTATGTACTTTAATGTTCGATCTTTAATAATGTACGCCAGTTTTTATTATCTATTGCCGAAGAGTTACTAAGTAACGAGTACTAAGTGGTTACAAACATTTCATTTTAGTCTGTTTCAACAGAAATTGACGAGATTTATCGCGCAAAGGTATGAAGAATCTGATTAAGTCTCTCCAATTTGAGGATTACAATGACGTCATGTTGATATGGATGTCATTATCAAAAGAGTCTGAAATAAATGAATTGGATTAAGATTGATAACTGATGAGCTTATCTGAACATCTCCATCATACCAAAAGGCACTTGCGAAGTTATTATATCAACAGTTTCCATTTCATTCAAAAGTATTATGATAGTATAAATTAATAATTAATACAATTAATAATTAATAATTCAATACAATACATTCTCTAAAAACTATATTCTAATTCTGGCAGCACTCATTTACTAACTAGACTGTAAATATAGACCTCCTGTTTCTCCTCTACTAACCTGATGCATTGTTTTTCTTTCTAAGTCGGAAATAAATCCCATAATAATATATATATATTATTATGGGTATATATATATGTATATATATATATATATCCCATTGAATTAATATGAAATACAAAATATTTGACAACTTATTTTTTCAACTTCTCTAACGGTATTTTACTACAGGTAGTGCTTTGTTTAATTTCTGAATATAAAACGTTCATACAATCACTCGCTTGCACACGGTTTTTTTACAAGACCCGAAAATAAAATTTGTGATCAAACGAATATTTGCCCCAACGGCAAATGGAAACCCGAAACTTCCAACCGATGCATCAATTAAATTGATTTGCACTTAATATTACTTTATAAATCCATAGTCTTTGCCTACGGAATTTCCCCAGCTGGAAAAAATGGCTCCAAAGGACCTTCGCGAACGATTATATAATCGATCCACGGGGTAAGAGGCTGTCATAATGTTCCTTTTATGCTTATTTACTGCAAAATCTTATCATTTCTGATAACCAAATTTCATTTGTAATGAACTTATTATATTTTTTTTATTTCACGGTGCTCTCACGCATCTATATTAATCACGCACCAGTTTAGATCTCATAATATTGTCACGTTATAACTTTACAAAATTTTGACAAGAAAAAACTGTACGGTAATATGCTAAATAACAAGACTAACTTATCATAAAAAAGCTTGTAAGAAGACTGGTGCTATTGTGATACAAAGTTACAAAAGTTAATGATAAAATAGTATTTTTCTCAATATATAAATATAATTTAAAAAAATACAAGCTGTTCGAATAATATTCGAAGATATTACCATTTTAAGCCAGAAAAACTTTAGTTCTACTACCACCTGCTGGAAGACGCAAGGTGCATTCACACCGCGGGCTTGAATTTTTCGGGAATTGAGATCTTTCGAACTCAAAACTAATACTTGAGGTTCAGTCTCGGGTGATCATCAGATAAATCAAAATACATTCTAAAAAAAACAAGGATTACCTCAAATACAAATTAAGACTGCTAAAAATACACTATCTATATATATTTCCTCTTAAAAATATCAAGAATCTATTTCAGTAAATGGCTAGATATTTTTTACAGCAGAGATAACATTATAAGTAATATTACAAATAAAAATAAAATACAATAAGAAACTTCTACCAGAACAATGCCATTACTAAAGATTCAAATTTAAGGAATTCGTAGCTATGATATACGGCTTGTAGTGCTACGGCGTAGACATACTACAGCAACATCCGTGTCGCATCGTAACCGTACCAGCCTCTATTATACCCACTGCTTGGATAAAGTCTACTCTTAAAATGTGAGAGCAAATAAACTTTTCTAAAATGGATGCCAATCCCTACCAATTTATCGGCTTTTATCGCTCAATTTGCCTATAATTTTTCCCGACTTGTTGCAACATTCAAGGTCAAAAGTCGAAAAGGAAAAACTCCAATAAATTAGTACCTTGAAGTCGTACAGAGAACGCAGTGATAATGAATAATAATCAGCTCTACTTAAACAACAGATGTAAACATATTTCAATACCGAGGCCTACATTAACTTCAAATGGATGAAGTGTTCATGGGCAGCCCAGTTGCGCCGGTTATGTCCAAGCTGTGGAAACACTACGTAGACGATTGTTTTCTGCATAATGAAGGAAGCCAAACAGGAAGTTAAGCACTTCGAACCGATCTTGAACTCTATTCACCTGAGCATCCGGTTTACCTATGAGGTTGAGAATGACGGATCACAAAGGCTTACTTAGATTTCAAAGTGATTTGTGAAACCAGATGTTATTAAGCCATAATTTATCTTTAATATTATCCTGAATAAAAGGTTAAGTAAATAGTGCGATAAAAACCAGTAAATATAAAAAACATCCATATAAATAAATATAAATTAAAATGTTACTTGTCTTCGATTTTTTGGTTCTAGGACATGCTGATTTCCTCACAATGTTTTCCTTCCCCGTTTTTTGGAACATGATATTGTAAATATCATATTTCAAGTGAAAAAAATATTGATCCATATCTGGATTTGAACCAGTCACCCCCGGCTTGCAAGTCAGGGTCTGTTTGAATAGGCCACCACGCTCTCTGGGTCACCACCATCTCAAACATAACAATATGCTCTTTAGATAGAGCATATTTCATCACTGGTTTATTCTGACAGAGAATCTGTTGCATCACTTAAAATGTATTATTAGAACCTGGGTCATTATGACAGCTCGAAAGATGCCCCCGTTTCACCGTATATAAACCACCCAGAATACTTAGACCCCTAGAAACTAAACCAGTGACCTTACCCTCTTGGAAATAAAAGAAAGCTTTGAAACGAGGGGTTCAATTTATAGAGGTCGTTGGTTGAGAGTCGCACCGACTCTAAAAGGGAGTTTTTTCTAGTTTACCATGCGTCAAACCATCTATTTACGCTTTTTAACGAGTATCGCTAACCAAATTTCCTTCTCTTCCAAATGAAAGAAACTTCTAGGACGTGGAATAAAAGAGTCTTTGTAAAACTTATTTCAAATATTTCATGTAAAACTTTGATTAACTTCCGGCCTACAAGCGATCGTGGTGGCGTATAAATAATATATATCTAATATGTTGTTCCTAGACTAAATTGTTAATCCAGATTTTGTAGCTGAACCATATAATGAGTTCTCTGTCCAAAATCTTTAATATATAAAGTAAATATTTAATTCAATTCTAGGCAAAGATTTCATAGCGCAACAATTGCGGATTTTGGTCAATTCTGACGATGACGAATGAATTCCACACTGACATGAAATTACACTAGTCTACATCTTCTGCATGGCATAATGAAAGGAAACTACTTACTACTTACTTATTACTTACTCACGTGAGACCTCAAGTGAAAGCAAGTTCTTAATCCAGGCGTTGTGTTGCTATTGGCTACATGATCTCTTGCAACATGTAATAAGAGAAAAAATCAAATATGCGTAGTCCAATAAGACATATCCGCTGTGACTCTAGGGAAATGCTGTAATGTAGATAGCGTAGCAAACATGTCATGAAATTTTATTTCAACAAATACGCAAACAGAAAAGGAACGATTCTCATATATATTATATGAAAGACGCACAATACATATTGTATAGTTGGCAATATAAAATATTTACATTTCAGAACCGGCCCCACTCTAATCTCGCATTTATGAAAACCGCTCGAGGCAGCACTTTATTATCATGCCCATACTATATAGAGGACATCTTTTAGAAAAAGCATGATTTTTGAGTGTTATTGGCAATATTGCATTATATCGATTCCATACGCCATGCTCATGGGAAATCTCAATAATCACTGTAAATATGTCAATTTTATGCATTATCAATTTCATTTTACGCTTTATTTAAAACAAATAAAAGTACGTTAGTAGTACGTTACTTGTACACTTTGAATAAAGAACAGGGCATTTGTGATATAATAAGGTTTTCTACGTTAGTCTTCTTCTTCTTCTTCGAGTCACCGGTTCTGTCGAACCAGTGTGGTGAAAGGATTTTAAGTTCCTTTCATGCACTCGTCAGATGTCTTTGAATTTTTAGTTCTAGGACATGTCGGTTTCCTCACGATGTTTTCCTTCACCGTTTTGAGAACGTGGTATTGCGCAGATAAATTTTTCGATCGAAAAACTCATAGGTTCACGTCGGGATTTGAACCGGCGACCTCCGGATTGAAACTCGGGAGTCAGTACCGCTAGACCACCACGCTCTTCACGCTTCACGCTTCTACGTTAGTAATTAGTAGGAAGTAGTTCGAAAAGTAGATTTACGTAAAAACACCCGGTTGTAATTTCTCAGAATACCCTCGTGGGAGCAAGAAACCGGTCATTTGTACATCAAAATAATCGGAAAAGATTAAAATGCACGACGCTCAGCCAAGTTCCTGAAATATATATAATAAACTTAGGGTTCCGTTTAGCATAATAAGTTGCCCGTAGTATAATTTATAATTTAACGCCAGTTCTCATCCTGTGACCTGTACAAGCTTTGTTAAAGCCTTTCCACAACCCGCTAAATTTCACTGCTTTCCTGGCCGGGCAATGTTTGATAAGCATTTGTATCCAACAATATTTTTCTGCAGAAAAAATATATCAAAGTTAAAGTCAGAAACTTTGTTTCCATAGAATTCATAAAGAAATGGCTTGGAAATGACAATAATATTCAAAACATAAGGTCACGCGTACTTATCTCTAAGTTTGACGCCTGCACAACCCTATTGAACCCTCCATGGGGAAGAACAACAAAAAAACCTAAAAGGAGGGCTTCCTTTTTTTTGCGAGCGCGATTCTTGTAACAATCTGAGTACTTAGATCTATGTTACATCTATGATATAGATATTATACATAAAATACTGAAATAAGACATTACAAGGCGTTTTGTGTGTCGTCGAACAGAGTGACATTAAAAAGGGCGTATATATTGTAATAACTCTGCAGTTGTTAATGTTGTTTGTATAACATGACATGGGGTGTAGTAGTGGTGTGCAAAAATTTGCATCATCTCCGTCAGTTGTCTATAGACGTACCTCACCAGATATTGCTTTATAATGCTCACAGGACCATCAATATATATAGTACCTAAAATATTTTACCACGCAATGCTCACTAGGGCTTGGACGCATGAGCGCACGGATAGGTAGGTATATTTGAGCGTGGCATAGTATATAGACATATATATGAAAGCAGCATATAATCATATAGATAACGTGTCTTTATTTTGCAGGTGGCATGGAAAAACGCAGCTACTCAATATAAACATCTAAACTCTAAAACTAACTGTATGCTCACCACGCAAAGTTTTCTTCAGCTGGGTATTGAACCCGAAAGCCTTGCTTTACATGCAGGGTTACTTACTACCAATTTATCCAAGAAGCCGTACAAGCTGTCCTACCCCTTTTGTAAAAACGCCATATTTTGATATATATTAAAATTAAGTTACTACTACTACTTTACATGAAGAATTTCAGATGCTGTATCGTCAATAATGAATATCCGGATACAAACAAATATTATCACAAAATCCTTTGAATAGGGTGATACTAAAAGTGTAACTCCTCAAAGACCTTTAACACATACCCCTCTCGACCTTCACGCTACATTTTGTAACTCCATTTTCAGACTGAAACAAGGGAAGATTTTCTTTTTTGTTCCCTAAAATATGACCAGACTAAATATCAAATCGATTACATTGCTAAATATGGAAAATGAGCCGCGTACACATTTGGTACATATACACGAAGGTAGAATAGAAGTATTTATACTAACATTCTTGTCATAGACAAATTGGCGTCTATGCTACATTTTTGGTCTTAATTTTTTGGTCTTTCTAATATTGAAGATGTTTGTAATGTCTTTAATTATTTTTTGAATACACATATTATAATATAATTTTGGAATTATATAAGGTATTTATAACAAAATCATGTTTTTTTGTCTATCTATTTGTTTGTTCTGATCTCCGTAACGGTGGAACGATTTTGACGGGACTTTCGCTGGCTAATGGCATATTATAAGGAGTAACTTAGGTTACTTTTATTAATGTTCATTCCTAAATTGATATAAATGACTGAACCACAAAGCTACTCTTTTAGTCACAAGATGAATTTAATGCGGGCACAGCTAGTCCATAATACTCGACTCGCCCTACAGGACAGTTGGTAACTGCCTTCTATGATATAGGTCCATGGGTCGATAATATAATATAGATAAAATAACATAGATATTTGTTCGGTGTCTTGCTGTTAATATGTAATCTATGTGTGTATTTAGGAAAACAAAATTATATTATATTAGTTGTCTTGTTCCCATGATAGGTACAAGCTACGCTGACTTTACATTGAGTCTAGATGGCGCTGTGTGAAATGTCTACCAATATTTATTTATTACTATTTACATAATCATAACACTAAATTTAGAATCGATTTCAAAATCCTCTTATAGGAGTATAAAATACGTTAACACAACGATATCAAAGCGATTCGATCAAAGGGCGCATTCGGCACGCTCAAATGAGCACATTGGACAGAACAAACGTGCAAGTTTATTTAGCACACATAGTATATTATCCCTTTCTATCCCCATCGCCTGCAAACAAGGAAAAAAATCATCGTTCTCTTCTCGTACTTCGTAATTACTATAAATGCTAACATCGAATAAAATAAACGTTAAACAATTAATGATGCTCAAAAAGAAATAAACCTACAATAAAATAGCGTGCTTTAGAACAAAGATGATGCCTTTGTGGACATTAATTGGCTTTTCTTGAGCAGAGAGAGTAAAATATAACATTTTGTAGCTCGGTTCTGTAGAGAAAATTTATAGCGCTGAGAGGAGAACTAGTTTATAAGGTTTCTCAAACAACCCTTCTACTTTACGATGTAGATTGAACGCTTGCTATTTCTTACAAACTTCAGTTTAAAGTTTGGTTCGCAGAGTTTTCAAGTAAGTATACTGCGTCTAGACTGCGCTTATTACCAACAAGTTTGAATGAAAAATAACCATATATTTATATTATAGTAATGATAGTGAGTGTATACTACTATTTATTTAATACTATTTATCTTCACCATGAGCTTATTTATTAAAGTAGTTTTCAGCAAAGAATATGTATGGAAAAAATGTAAAGTCTTTGATTCGATTTTTTAACTTATGTACCATTTCGCGCTGACTTAAATGGGTGATGCTATAAGTATTCAGAAAAATTAAAAATAATCGAAACTGAATTTTATTTTATTTATCTTCTATGATTTAGATAGATAGATACATAGATAAAAACTTTATTACACATTACACCAATAAAACAGAAAATATTTTTTTTTAGGTAAAAGCACAAAAAAAAATTACAATCGGCGGTCTTATCGCTTATAGCGATTTCTAACAGACAACCTTAAGATGCAAAGAGTTTAGTTTAATTAAGTTTATTTATTGGAGAGAATATTTTTTATACCAAATTCAGAAGCGGTATATTATTACCTACTGCCGATATGGATTAAGTAATTAAGATTTAGTAAAAAATCTGCCAAATTTACGTCTTCCACCAGTTTATATATTTCATTTTACAATAATAAACGCTTACCAACAGTTAACTGAAATAATTTATATTAGCTTCACTGGTGTGTGCGAATCCAAATGTGATTAAATTCAGTCAAGATAATTTCTGCTGTATACCTTACACAATAAAAGCTAGAATTCATTACGCTCGCACTAACAGAGGCGACAGAGGTTTCACATCCGCCCGCCGTGTCTCCACTTTCTCAGGATGTGGGCCGCCTTATGTAGGAAGTAAGCTTCTCGTGCGTTCAAGTGAAAATGGCACGATAAGATTTCCACTCAGACAAAACATATTAGACAGCGCACTGACATGTAAATTTCCTTATACCACACGTAGAGGAGGCATCATACATATTGGATTTGATCGTGTTTGGCAACTGCTAGTTTTATGGGTACCAATAATGCCACATAAGAATATACATGATATAAATAGTTAAATAAATAAACGAGTTAAAAGAATATTTCACAAATAAAAATATTTTCAACCCCCACTATGTTTTTTAGTTGATATAAACAGTATTTACTACTGCACCCACTGCTAATTCTGTGAACTGAATTATGAAACTCTCAAATGAAATTGAAGCAGTTGACAGGC
Organism: Chesias legatella; assembly: GCA_947359385.1. Classification (NCBI taxonomy): domain Eukaryota; kingdom Metazoa; phylum Arthropoda; class Insecta; order Lepidoptera; family Geometridae; genus Chesias; species Chesias legatella. The sequence continues at coordinate 3,639,342 of OX375772.1, forward strand.
TTCACAGCTCAGTTGGTAGTAACTCTGCCTTCTGCACCGTAGGTCGTGGGTTCGATTCCCACCCAGGACAAACATTTGTGTGACCAATATTTTTCAGACGTTTGTTCTGTGTTTGGGCGTTACTACGTATTTATATGTATATTTACATAAAAGTATAAAAGGTATTCTTTCAGTCATCTCGTTCCCGTAGTACAAGCTGTGCTTAGTTTAGTTTGGGGCTAGATGACGTTGTGTGAAATGTCCACCAATATATATTATTCATTAGTTGTCAACCTTCAAATGTTCAATTTTTTTTACAAATTATCAAGTTACGTTCTATAAGATTACTATTGGACAGCCCAATAATTTATCAACAGCCAATAAGACAAAGATCAATTTTTTACTCCTAACGAATTTTTAAATGTCAACTTATGTTAAGCACTAACTATATAGCCAGCAGATCTCATCGCTTGTATTGGGAACTAGCTCCCAAGTGAGGCTAATGGAAAACACCGTTAGATGCTTTAGGCAGATCCTAAATTTGAGGTTAGAAAGCCGGGTATTTTCCCACTAGACACTAGATGGTTCGTAACAATGTTTGCATTCACTGAAAAGGTTGTCGTAAGATCTCATGACCAACAAGATCGTAAGAGAAAGGCAAACAATGTTTACAATGAATTGATGATGTTTTGAATATGCTCAACGACACATATAAATCTTGTAATATCTTATTTCAGTATTTTATGTAGTCATAAATGTAACATAGATCTAAGTACTCAGATTGTTAAAAGGATCTTAAAAGGAGTTAAAAGGAAGGAAGGATGAAGCTCGCGAAAAAAAGGAAGCCCTCCTTTAGGGGTTTCCTGGCTGTTCTTCCATGGAGGGTCGGATAGGGTTTGAACAGGCGTCTAACTAAGCGATAAGTACGCGTGACCTTATGTTTTGTATATTATTGACGTTTCCAAGCCATTTATTCATGAATTCTATGGAAATAAAGTTTTTGACCTTGACAACATCTGAGCGGTCAGAGCTTAAAAAAATATTGAGAATGTATGCTATGCTACGGTGTTGATATCTTGTTCATATCTGTCCTGCTGTTCGTAGCTTTGTTCATTCTCAAGAATGTATGTTATTTTGCCTCCAAGATTCTAATCAGTGTCTCGTTGGGAGCGGTTGAGTGATGCAGGTCGCTCTATTTATAACTTAAAGGTGACTCAGAGAGACTTTATTTACATTCTGAGGTGTAAGTTGTGTACGAATTTGAGACAAACATGACGCCCCAATCAGTTCAGAACTTTTCGTTAAAATTTAACAAGGTTATACTATGTATGTATCTAAGGTATGTCATTATTAGTCAAACAAGCAGACGACCCACCTGATGTTAAGTGGTTACCGACGCCTATTGACATTTTCATTTCATTTCGTAGAATAACAGAGAACTGTGGCTCTTAATAGTGTGATTTTTAAATCAATCCTTTTTGTAATTAAGAAATTTGCGACAGATAAAAGAAATGTATAACAAATTACATACATGTTTTAAAAATACTGTGTTGCTTATTAACGGCTAAGTATCACTTAATTCAAACTTTTTATATTAGACCACCCATCTTTTTTTTTAAATTACGATAGACTCACATTTGACCGCAATCTCACCTGATGTTAAGTGACGATGAGGTCTACGATGTAGCATGCTTGGCTAAGAATCTCACAATGTGATTGCGATCCGGCTCGTACAGATTCCCGCCATCTCGTCTAAAGCCTACCCATGTTACGTCACGAGACCTTGTCACGGAGCAACTGACAGTATTCCGCCCACGAGTCTCGATCGCCGCCTAGACGGCGCCTCAGATCACTCCACTTGCCACTTCACCACATTTACATGAGAAAAACGTAGAACTGTCCGGGGTCGTCCTTGTGGGGTTGAATTTATTTATTGCTGGTAACTTTTCATGGTAGTGAATCTTTTCGTTGTTGCTTGAAGTTGATAAATTATGAACAAAGTGAAATAATCTCGAAAACTATTGTTGTTAACTTGACATTCGCAAAACCTTGGTATATGGCCTTGAAACTAACATTTTTCACACCTGTCTTTGTTATAAAATGCGCGCTATACTAATTAACCATGACACAGCTTCTGCTACTGGCAATTGAAGCTGATGCAAAATATTATCAATCTCTTTATTAAAACTTGCCACATACCTAATCATGTGATCTCAGCTATTTGTACACCTAAGGATATATTTCAACTTCGACATTTTCATCCATATTTAATAAGCTTCAGAAGATCATCACTTGTTTTTACCAACAGGGTGCCATTTTGAGAATAATAAATCAAAGTAATAGAGGTAAACCTGTTATAGCAACTTAGGTAACAGCACAAAATGAATTTTATCTTAAAGAGATATTGTTTGATCGCTTCCTCTTAAAGATAATAAATTAGGTATAAGAAACTGTTTTATGGCTTTTAGGGAAGGGTCCTACGAATAATTCATATAGGTCACGCAAATAGTCTCGCATAAAAACTTTACGCACTAATTTCGTAAAGCAACCAGACACACTAGTTGGCAAAGTCAGGGCCAGGCGGGCGCCATCCTGGCATACTTGAAACCTCTGCCAAATAGCGCTTTCCTTGTATCGATTGTGGTCTAGATTTGATGATGGGCCTATCAAAATAATGAGATATTTCAAGTCGAATTTCAAGAATGTAGCTATACTGTCAATCACCACAACACCCAAACCGCTTCACATACTGCTTGAGTTTCATTAGTTACAAGCAGAATAGTGGTACACGAAAATGCACTGTAAGAAACTCATGAGAAATTTTAACTTTACTATATATTTTTATAATATTTATAAAAAAACCCATGGCTTTGCCGACATGTAACGGTGTTAAGGTATCCTATCTGTTAGTCAGGTCAACAAAATCAAAATTGTATCTAAATCGTTTCGCACATACATAAATCCGTCAATTCAGCCCTATAAACGGACATACTTTCCCATTTTATTAATAGTGATGCTACATACATAACATTATTACATAACTACCGCCATAATTTGAGAGGCCTCACAGCTCATTTAACTCTGCCTTCTGCGCTGTAGGTCGTGGGTTCGATTCCCACCCAGGACAAACATTTGTGTGACGAACATAGATGTTTGTTCTGTGTCTGGGTGTTAATATGTATGTATTAACAAAAAAAAGTACATAAGAATTATATCAGTTGTCTGGTACCCATGATACAAAAAAACCTTTATAAAGACCTACGCGCTTCTGTATATTGAAGCGTACATCCGTGAAGTCGGAAAATTATGGCCCCAGGAGTTTTGCACAATCAGGTTTTATTTTTATATACAACTCAAACACACACAATGATTTAATATAATAAAACCGGACTGTGCTAAAACTAATCATTAAATGCGTGCTACCTAATAGCCTAGTGATCAAAAATCCAAAGAAACGTCAATTATCAAAATAATGGTTTTTCAAGATTCTTGCGGCAACGAAATTCGAGTATGGCTGTATGTGATTTGTAAATACAAGACATACAAGATATACCTATCTTACATCACACACGTGATCAACTCTAACTAATACACCTTAACGAACAAAATCCATCACGTCGTTTAGGCTACAGCTGTCCCAAATAACACGAAGTATATACGGAAGGAACACAAATATCTATATGAAAAAAAATAACCATCCCTTATCAGGGCAGTAAAAAACTACACAGTTCAAATGATGGAAATTCGAAGTCCTAGTTTTCTGATACTTTTCACCTGCCTTTTTCTGAATTAGCCGTATATACGAGTATATTAAAAACGTGATTAGAATCAGTCAGTCATCGAATACTGATATAAATGAATCGTTGGCCACTCCATTTATTTTCGTATTCCTTAATTCCACTGACAAGGGTGAAGGACGCTTTGTTGGAAACAAGGATTGTTTCAATGCATGGGCTATGGTAATGAGATCGAAAAGTTTAGGCCGTTGTCACGAAAGACTTATAGAATTCCACTTGCCTCTCCATTTCCTAATGTTATGCCTTTGCATATTTTAGACTTATCACAATTTGAGAGTGTGAGACAAGATACGCATTTAGGTATTCTGAAAGGGAAAGGGCACCGATACTGGAGTTTCTTTAGGAAATATTGTGATTATACGTGACTGCTTCACGCAGACTTCTAATGCAAAAACACCGTTAAATATTAAACTATTTTTAATCTTTCTCTTCATAAAGATGATTCAATGTCACTTCAATAATATGAAAATTCTTCAGGCCGTACAAGATACAGGTGAGCCAGAAGAACAGACCCACAGACATAAATAATAAATAAATAATATTGGTGGACAAAGTAAGCTAAGTAAATAGCTTGTATCATGGGAACCAGACAACTGATATAATACTTCAATATTTTTATTTGTAAAATAAAATGTGAAAAAATGGCGTGCTAACGATAAACTTTGCATTCGCTATATATTCTAAATATGGTCTTTTTGGCGGAAATTCTCGACAACACCTTGTCCATTATAGTTAAAATATCACTTGCAACAAAAAATGCTATTTGGGTAAAATTGTTGCTTACGATAAGTTGGCGGTCAAGAGTCGATATAATTACCCTATTTCTATTATGAAAAACAGCGAGGCCCGAACTAGGTGGTTAAGCCTGTATCTTGGTTCAGGAGTACGATTTAACTAAATAGAGTTGAGAGTAGTTAGCAGATCTTACCGAAAGGTGGCTCGAACCGGCAGTCGAGTAGAAGCGCATGGCCGGTGGGTCCCGTGGTGCCAACCACAGCACCACCGCGCATCATCAACTGCGCTTCCAGCTCCACCCAGCGGCCTCCGCACTCCTGCTGGGAAACCAATGTTAAGGTCAAAAAACTGCCGTTCTTTAACTAAAAGGCCGTTAAACCCGAATTTTTGTTTTGAGATATGTTCAGAGAACTCTTTTAATTCCTTTTAAATCAGTCACTTATCGGCCTACATTTTTTTTTGTATCTCCGGAACTAATTATAGGTTACTAACGTTTCTTAGACAGAAAGATGGAGAATTTTGAACTGTATCGCTTCCTATAAAAAGTCAAAATTGACCTTTTGAGGGTTAACGGCTTTCTTATTAAAGGACGGCAGAAAAGTACTCATCGTACCAAACAATGCTTTCAGCGTAAATCTTAACTTTAAACTATCTGTAAACAACGTAATAAACGTCATAATAATATTGATGGACAATTCGTATATACAAGCTCGTACTATGGGAACCAGACAACTGATAGAATACATATATGCTTCTTTTTTTTGGTAAATACATACATATTAACACCCGAATGTACTCAATTTGTAGTTGTAATCAACACTACGATCGATTGTCCGCTTGTGAACAAATTTGATACCATAGCGCAATCAGTTGTCATTGCCAACTTTGCTAATGAAAACAATACAAAAATTTAAAAAATATTTTTTATAATTAAATTTACGTATCATATATATAAATCATTCATTAATAATAATGTAGCTATATTATAATACTAGTATTTCGTATTAGCGCGCGGGGGTGATTTTCCAATTTGGCGTCCCGAAAAACCCCCAGATTATGAAATTGAGCCGAAACGAAGCAACTTTTTTTCGGCCGCCTTTTTGAATCCGCCATCTTGGATTTTCAATGGCTATAACATTTGTTCGACCACCCCCCCAACCTAAATTCAATAGTTTCCGAGATATGAGCGTTTCAATTTTGTATGGCAGCCATGTTTTTTTGTTCTGGAGCCATCAACTTTTCAATGAGAACGACCCCCCTACCTCTAATAGTTTCCGAGATACGCTGTGGAGGGGAAAGAAGGGGGGAGGGGTCAAATGTAAGATTTCCCAGGCCCTCCGGGCCACCCCCTACACGACCCTATACTCAGTTTTTGCCCACCTCCTCTCGAACTGCCGAAACATTTGTGTCAGTCAGTGGTAATCGAGGTTTATAGTATATAAATAAATAAATAAATAATATATATGTAGTAATTATATTATAATATAGTGAGATGAAGGGTCTTGGACATGAAAATTACTTGTGATAGCAAGTGCAAGTGATAAGCTGACCAGCTTTTTTATTTATCTATTACAGGCATTTTGAATCCAGTCGCAACGGACAATACAATAAATCGCTACGTGATGTTTCTGAGTTACTCAACTCGCTCTCGAACGTCATATATAAAGTTGATAAATGAGAGGAAATATTAGACTAAGGATTATTAGAACTTATTCACTACAGTTGACAAACTCTTCCCAAACTAAATAAAACTTCCCAGCCGTATAATGTAAATGAACCAACTTTTAGATATTTACCTAAAGAATCAAACTTTTACATATGTAATTGATGTGACATATATAAAAAAAGAAGAAATAAGAATTTATAATTGCAATAAGAATAAATTCATTACATTTTGCTAGGAATAGCCTTGAATTCGCTAAACACCAAATAAATTTTTGACTCACAAACAAGCAACGAAAGGCAAACATAAAATTGTTTTACTGATATAAAATTGTCATTAGGAGGTAGGAAAGTTTTAACGGCACTTTTAATGGGTGTCTTAAGAAAGAATATATACGACTTCTTTCAGTCAACTTTCAATAACAACTTTTATTAAATCGAAAATTGAATCTGACTTTTGAAATGCATAAGCTTTAGACGTAATTTATCAAACGTTATCATCAAATTTAAATGAAAACAGATTCGGTACAGTCTTGCCCCTTTCAAACCGCCAATTCCTATAATACTAAGAAGTAATGTCAAAAAAATCACAGGTCATAAAAACATAAGACCTTGATGATACCGGCTCCTATAACCGGACAAAGTTAGTTAAGTTAGTGCGTACTAACTTACTATGCGTGACCTTTTATGACAAAATTGAAAATAGCCCTAAAATGTAGTTATAGATACATATTCATATCTATAAGTTGTAATACTTTTTTTTTATACACATAACATAACATTTTCTGCATAAATAAAAAAAACAACTTATTCCAAAGATGGCTTTTGCAAATTTTCATCCCACAACTTAATGCAAGCGCCGTATGAAAATAATACTAAGTCCAATTTCGATATTTTTTATAGATCGTGAGCATTCAGTCTAACCTGTTGAGAGTAGACCTGTGCATATGCGGTGGGTAGCGGCATCAATGGCAGATTTTAGCACGTAATTATTGAATTCAAGAAAATTTACTTTTTACCTAAATAATGGTGGATAAAATCGCAATATATAATTTAGCGTTATGAAAACATATTTAAAAATAAAATTTTAATATCTACTACTACTAGTATACTACTTATTAAGTGTATGTATAGCCAATAAAAAACTCAAATAAAAGGCAAAAATCTAACTCAAAACTCCTTCAACTAGTGTTTGGGATTACACAAAAAAGTTACAATACCACGGAAATATGATCATAAATGATTAAACATTTAACCATCATTTAACAGCATTTAACCCAGGAGTCCTATTTCTGAGTCGATCACACCAATCAAAATTCATTTACCGCCATTTTGAAACCCGTAACTATTTTTATCCTTGTTTTAATAATGCAATTCCATACAGGTTTTAATAAAATATTTGAATCGCAACATTGAACAATTCTGGTAATAGATTGATCATTAATGTTTAATCTGTGAATAAATATATTATATACTACTATACTATATAAACTATTTATTCATATATTGTATTTAAGCACAGCTAGTAATTTAAAATAGCAGCAAACTCACTAGTCTATGTCAGTGGCTTAACTATGGTAAACTGCGGACAGCTCATGAATATTAAGTGTAATCTGATCAATTACGATGCAAAATGACCGCTTCAACAGTAATTACGCGCAGTTCTAGCTGAAACAGCAGAAATGCTTTTAATTTTGCATGACACAGTCACTAATATTAGATACCGACCCATATCTATCAAAAATGCCATAAATCCAAATTAATCATATTATATGTAATTTTAATGACATTTATGTGTCATGGGGTGTCAATATGTAAGTATTTACAAAAAAAAAGTATTTAAGTATTATATCAGTTGTCTGGTTCCCATGATACAAGCTATGCTTAGCTTACTATGGGGCTAGATGGCGCTGTGTGAAATTTCCACCAATATTTATTTATATTTGTTTATGTACAAACTAGGAGTTCCTGTGTCACTGGTGGCACAGACACCCACATACGCAGATCGGTCTTTGACCTAAGACCCGAGAATAAAATTCATCACCACATGATTGTTTGCTTCGGCCGGGCATCAAATCCAGGACCGTCGTTTTGCAAGCATGTCTCTAGCAAATTAGCTGCAAACCCATCATTTGGGAACAGTCCGATTAAAGACAATATCTGTTAAGAGCGATTAACCAAACTGCGCTACGATGTTTCTTGTGACAAGTTTATATTAATATTACAGCTGGGCTGGTATGATGATGTAAATGGAAGTTAAGTATCTCCAAAGAGATTTCGTTATTTATCAGTCACAGATAGGAAGGAAAATTATAAGGGGTGCTACATTTGACAGCTGTGTTAGGTGATTTCAACACACTTTGTATTATAATAGTACAAAATGATACAGAAGCGTGGCGGCCCAGTGGTAACAAAACCTGAATTTCAATCCCCAGGTCTCTGGTTCAAATCCCACTATTCACGAATAAGTTTTTTGCTTGATTAATTTACGTTTTCACGTTCTCAAAACGCTGAAGGAAAACATCGTCTGGAAACCGACATGAACCAAAAATTCAAAGACACGTGTCAAGTGCACAAAAAGAGCCTCAAGGTGCATTTAAATCCTTTCACCACACCGGGTCGAGAGAGCTAGTGGCACCACTAATAATAGAGTAATTACAAAAGTTTCATAAAACATTCGCTTTGCTCTGGTGAAAAAACTTATAAATCGGATTGTTATGGATTACATAAGCTATTGACTGTAATTCCCGGGATAATTAACCTTATTTATTCTAGCATATATACCATTCCATTTGCTATTCTCATTAAGGAAAAAAAACACACAAACGAAAGGTCAACAAACAAAAAACAATCTTTGGTATAAACAGTAGGTTATGGGAATATGCTATACAATTCTCGAAAATGTTGACTGTACTACTGTAATTAAATAAGAATTTCAATAAATAAAATTACTCCGAACTCTGTCCCATATTTTATTTTTAGTTGCAATTTTCAGTACACAGTTCTTTTTAAGAAATTAAATACAGTTTCCATGAAAATTAACGTCCATTGTCTAGCCACTACTTAACTAGAAAAAAACTTTTGATGTTCCAATTTCGCAAACTGTGAGTAGGTAATAAAAAGTTGCGAAGTTGCCCCAACATTTATTTACATTTTCGTACTTAATTTCATTCTGCAAATTGAGGTACAAAATGAGAGTTACATTTATGGAAAGTGAAACAATTTTCATAACAAAGTCTCGTCCAGGAACTTATATCGAACCCTAGCTGAAACTTTTATTTAGAAAGTCTTCTCTATCGTTATGCCTCGTATAGAGACGAGGCATAACGTAATTTGTAGACAATTTACATAAGAACTAATATCTACGTACTTTTCTTACTAGAACTAGTTTTCGATTTATGTATTTACGTGATGAAATTCGTTTTGTGTCCGAAATTACCATTTTTGCGTAAAATTTAATCATAACCGGGTAATATATTAAATCGCTCAGCGAAAACTTTTGTTAATTTTTTTTCATCTTTATCTTACTCACCTCGTTGTATACGACGGAAGTGAGAGGCAGATAGTGGTATCCCAGAGCACGGTCCCAGATGACTCCTTTATTCCACACTTCTACTAGCAGACCCAGGTTGATGTCATTGACCTCACTGTAACAAATACAATTGTTTAAATTCAAAGTGCGTAAACCTTATTTAATTAAACTTATATATTAAACATGCGTCCGTATTTCCTGAAAACTATAATATGGAAGTCTTCAAGAGGAGAGTGAATAGGTTCCTTCTAGGCAAGCATCGTAGACCACATCGTCATTTAACATCAGGTGAAATTGCGGTCAATTGCTTGCCTATCGCAAATAATAAAAAAAAAAGAAAAAACCTTACACAATTCAATAAATACGTATAGTAATACCCGTATAAGAGAGGAATTCGTTATAGAACTCTTTCATGTTATATCAACTTCCTGGTTAAATAGATTATAAATATCATCAGCCTTTATAGCTTGTCTCAGTAAGCGCTACTGGCCCGATAAATTACATTACTACCGTATGTTAATTGTATGAGATCGAAGCAGCATGCACATATAACATATGTATTATTCTGTTTGAAGATTGCGGTAGGGATTACTCTTTTTTTTATATTTCACACAACGCCATCTAGCCCCAAAGTAAGCTAAGCATAGCTTGTATCATGAGAACCAGACAACTGATATAATACTTATATACTTTTTGTACTATTGTATTGTATATGTATTATATGTATGTAACACATAATACATATGAACACCCAGTTAAGAACAAACATCTATGTCCATCACACAAATGTTTGTCCTGGGTGGGAATCGAACCCACGACCTACAGCGCAGAAGGCAGGGTTACTACCAACTAAGCTGTGAGGTCAGTCGAATTACTCATTAATGCGTCAGCTGTCTCGGGAACGCAATGCAGTATTGCGTAGAAAGGGGCAGAAGGTAATAGTTTTTATTTGGTTTATTTGGTAGAGTTACTACCAATACCAACTGAGCTATGAGGCAAGTCAATAATAACAAACCTGCGTATCTGATTTATGACCTTAAGAAAACTGATAATTTTACCTTGAATCGGATAAAGGGATAATCTAAATGGATAGAATATTTTCAATGGAATACTTTTTCCAAGTTTTTGATAATATTGATCCATCTTTAAATGAAAGCGCTTTGATCCATGATTGTTGTAATGTAAGAAATTTCACATTTCAAAAAGAATGGTAAAACAGATTTCTTTGATTTATCAATCATTAATTTTGAGATAAGTTTTTATAGTTTTGCACTTTTTGCATATTTTTATTATAAACGTATTTTTATTATTTATATATATGTATTCTGTTTAGAAGTTTGGTCAATGCTATAGTCCTATTTTTGACCCACTAGCGATCAAGTTTCAAAATATTTGTTTCTTAGCATAGGCCTAAACCATCACAGTGAGTTCTCATCCAGTTACGCAAATATTTACTAAGAATGGTAATGGTAAAATACTGGTAATATTTCAGCAGTAATTCACCTAGAATTCCCTGTCGTCATTTAAAAGCAATCCAACACTAGGGATTTGACACTTAAGAGCAAATATATGAAACGGCCTGATTAATGATATTAATTAACATTTTCTTTAAATTAATCTTTTATGATTACAGGTCAACCTGGCCTTTTGCTAACTACTAAGCCATTAAGCATTTGATATCGCAGTTGTAAGCTACAGGAAAGTAAGGAGTTTACAGTACATTACACAAAGAAAAAATGACCACAAAGTAATTATATAGTGAGAACGGCGAGCCGTCAACGCCGTGGCATTGCACGAACCAATTAAAACCATTATAATATTGTTTTTATTTTTATTTGATTCAGTTACGGAATGAGCTGACGGCCCACCTGGTGTTAGTGGTAACCTCGGCCCATAACAACCGATGCGACTTGGGTCCTCCTTAACTAGGTACGACAAGGCACAAGTCGAATCGTATGCGCCCGTAACTCTGAGACGTGTAGGTGGGATGTCTCATGTACCTGTAAAATCACCGGCAACCACACCTTTCAAACCAAAACAGTAATGCGAATGCGTTACTGCTTGGCGCCAGAAATGGGTATGGTAGCAGTGCTTCCCCGAACGAACTTGGCAACAGTTCTACTGCTTTTAAAATATCACTAAACATGTACCTACACTATAATATGCATATCACTTTAATATGTACACTATCTGGCAAAGCAATCTTTATTTTGATATAGAGTGCATAAATATTTACATTTTGAGCATCATTGCATTATTTTTATTTAATATAAGCTAGGTTCTACCAAGTGACTCTACCTGGACTCTTGAAATAAAAAGAAAATTAAACCAGTACCACAAAACTTAGCTAAAAAAACACACGTAACTAAATATGCCCCTAACTTTATTTTTAAACCTCTCTTTAGAATTTTCTTAAAAATGCTGTAACTAATGAAATGCTGTGTCACGTTTTCTTCGTTGAGTTTGTGGAATTTTCACCTAAAATTTCACGGATCTACACCCAATTAATTCACTGTTAGAATTAGTGACGAATATAATAATGTAATGGAATTATTTGTCATTTATAACAATGGAATGGTGTTATTCAAATCTATATACAAATCAAAATCATTATTCTTCAAGATGAAGTGACCGATGAAATGTGAACTCCAAGTTATTCTTTCTAGGTGACAATTTTCATGTAAAAAGTTGTCAACTTGTTTTCCATCTGATTCCGATCATGTACCTTGAAAAGTTACTAAGTTTATTTTTCCACTTCCTCAAACCTTACATTTACCCAAATTAAATAATAAATTTAAATAAGTAACAATAAGCTCTTTCAGGCTTGTCACATTTCTCATAATGAACGTGCGGTAACTTGTACGTTGCAGTTGAATTGTGGCTTGCGCCCGGAAAATATTGGTAACAACGTTGGGAACGAACAAAAAGGTGACAGGTAAAACTTTAATTTTCAATAACACTCTTACACTACCTTTTTTGAACGAAAGCGGCCTCTTTGCGGCGTACTTAATTCCTTTTACCACCCTGTTTTGAGAGAACACGTTAATCGAATAGTAGTAGTAGTTATTACTATATTAAAAGCAGTACTAATAATAATAATAATTCTTCATTGGAATGACACAGGTGATACTTAATACATAGTACTTTGCGAAAATTTTTGTGAATCTAATAGGCGGTCATATCGTAATATACGATCTCTTCCAGACTACCTTAATTAGTGTCAAATATTAAAAGTAGTACTACTAGTACTACTACTACTATTACAACTAGGTACTATTAGAGTAACGTGGTCTCTCAAAATTTGCCACATTTATATCTGGCAACAGACAGCATCTACGAAGGCTAATTCTCGATGAAGACATTGGAGAGCATGAATTTTGACACGAACACAACGCTAAGACAGAGTGGAGAACGGTGGTGTAAAAGAAGTGGTTATTCCACCTGCCTGTTGCCCTAGCAATGGTGTTCAGTATTAAAGCAGTCCAAAGGCATTCTGGTCGGTTCAGTTCTAACAGAACTACTTTATTGCTACAAGCGTGGCGTGATCCCTTTGACAAAAAAAAACAAGTTACAAATCCTGTCAAGCCTCGCTTCTAAGCCACATATTTGTTACGTACATACATATTACGTTCTATTTCTATAAAGTTAAGTTTTTGCTATGCCCATAACTAAGTAAATACTCAATAGATTTGACGGAGTCAGCTTCCCAGGCTTTTGTAAAATCTTTTAGTTCACTCAAAGGCCTCCTTATTCTGCATGTTTTTTTTCACCGCCGTTCTCTGAAGATATTTGTATGATATAATATTTTATTTAAAATAATTTATGTATTTATGACTTATATTTCCAAAAATCTTAACTTACTTAAAGTTAACAAAGCAAAGCTTTCATGACGAACGTTGAAGGATTTAAGACAAATGGTAGTATGTTTATGACCCAAAACTTTCCATTACAGGATTTGAGCCATGTCAAGCAACTTAGTCAAAAAGGAATCAAACAAAACATAGTTTACAACGTAATACGACAATAGTCCGAAAACCACTATAATACTGTGTTTGTTCCGGTACAAGTGAAACTGTGCCCGATGGCAAACAAACGGTAGTTAAATCTCTCATAAAACCTTATAGTGCCGCAAAATTACGAGGCGACTGGGAATAAAATATGACCACTATTTGATGTATTCTCTAAGTTTAGGTAGCAGCTTAGTCAGAAGAAGTTTTGCCAAGTTTATCACATACCTATTTATGTAATGCACTCGCATTACTGTTTCGGTTTGAAAGGTGTGGTTGCATTGAAATTACCAGCACATGCTGAGACTGGGACCTTTTTGCCTGCATGAGGTATGGAATTTAAATTGTTTTTTGTATAATAATTTAATGTATCTGTTTATGTTCCGTGCTCTTTGTAGATAAATTATTTTCTTTCTTTCTTTCTTTCATGAGACATTCCGCCTTAATATCTCAGTTACTGGCTTAATTTATTTATTTATTTTGCTTTACGATGCGATTTAGATTTTTCCATACCTAAGTAGGGGAATTCCCGAATCGTATCCTTTTTTATGGTAAAGGTTACCACATAATATACAATATACAAATATACAATATCCAGTGAGCCGTCTGCTCTTTTCGTAACTTAGAGTAAAAAAAGCTACATCCGTTTTGATTGTTCCTACGAGTACCCCATGCGACTCCAGACTGAGAATACAAATAATCTATATCAAATACATAACCTTTTACATTAAGTCGGTGAGTCAGAAAATGTTGTCGCTCTGTAATTTCGTGAAACAGAATAAATCCGCAGTCAGCCCTAGAGGGATATAAACAAATCACCGTTCGTAGAATTAACTGGCTGACAAGCCATGCATTGCAAATTTAAGTCTGTTCCAGTCAACCCGCTTACGACTTCAGAAAGAACTTCCATCATAATAAATTATAAATATTGGCTGACATTTCACACAGCGCCATCTAGTCCCAAGGTAAGCTAAGCATAACTTGTATTATGGGAACCAGACAACTGATATAATACTTATATACTTTTTTTGTAAATACATACATATAATACATATTAACACCCAGACACAGAACAAACACCTATGTTCGTTACACAAATATTTGTCCTGGGTGGCAATCGAACCCACGACCTACAGCGCAGAAGGCAACGTTGCTACCATGAGCTATGAGGCCAGTCAATCATAAACATTTGAATTTGTCAAATTTAGCCCAGATTGTCCTTACTTCGAAGTATATCGTGTATAACGTTTGATTTTTATATGCATTTACTAGCCACCATATACTTATTGAACTATCGCACATAATCTCACAAACTTTATATAAATCATGTACGCAGAATCATGCCTCGGTCCCCGAGGGGGAGGCAGTGCCTCAGTGGGATACTTGAAACTTTATGAGTTACTCTTCTTTAGATGAAACTAATGGCTCATCTCGGCTTTACACGGGTAGCGGTATTACCGTCGGAAAACTTGTAAATTATATACATAAACTTTCCTCGTGAATCGATTATTAGCAGTTTCTAATATAGACCTATACAGAGACGCCAACTAAAATCACAGAGTGGGACATATTAATATTACTTGAAATTCGTTAAAATAATATTAACATCAAACATTTTAGTCACTTTCTGTGAAACTTGGAGATACGGTGGGTTTAATCTGTACAGTTATTGACGAAATTAATTAAGACGAACAATTACCAAAAGTATATTCTGAAAGGTAGGTCGGTTGTCACTGACCCAGAGTAATACATTCAGTGGAGTAAATACATTACTAGATACTTAACATGAGTGCTCAGAATAATATTAATAACCATGTAGTTTAAAACGGTTAACAAATCCCAATCCATTCCGAAACACCGTTTAAAAAACTCATTTCTTATTTAACTCCGAAAGACTGAGCTAGTCTTTATCACTGCTGTTTATTCTACGCCTCCCTAATTGCACCCCATTCATGCCCAAACAAAACGTTAGAGCCCATTATGATTTTCTGTCTTTATACTTAGGCTACATTCAAAAGGTCAAACAATTTGAAGGGCCTTCAGTGTTCTGAAGACTTCATAAATGGCATTATAAAGCAGGAAAGAAAATGAGCAAAGCTTAAGCCGAAATGAGCTTTTTTACTACCCACCGGTATTTTTTTTACTAACTAAATACACGCTCTAAAGATAGATTACTTTTTGTTGCAGTATCAATAGAAATCATTATTTTTACTTAATTTTGGAATAATGGCGATTTGCTTGATCAGAGTTCCAAACTTACATAACCAACTGATTTAGATATGTGAAGACAAAATGTATGTATCGAAATTTCAGTCTAATTTCCTTTAACTACAGCTTCGGTTCGCTTGAAAAGCTTTTATCCGGTTAAGTCAGTTATATCATTAATAAATACATCGTTTACAAAGTAATACCAATCATCAAAGCGTGCAATTTAAAATATCTTTTTCTGTTAATTACTACCAAATAAAGAATTTAAAATCTAATAATCTTCCAATTCAATGGCGCCAACACACTATGTACTAAAACCGTATTCCTCGAAAAAAATTGCATCGCAATTCAAAGTTTATTCTAATTTACATAAACCTAAAAAGGTTATTAAATTAATCTTCGTAAAATAAATAAATAATAAATCTTGGTCGGCATTTCAAACAACGCCATCTAGCCCCAAAGTAAACTAAGCATAACATGTGTCATGGGAACCAGACAACTGGTATAATACTTATCAACACTGAGACACAGAAAAAAATATCTTAGCTTTGGCTATATACATATATTTATATATAGCCAAAGATATAACTTAAAAAAGTTAATACGATTACGGTCCTTTACCTACTATCATTGTATTGAGTTTTATTCAGAACATGCAGCTCTGCTAACTGGAATGTAAATGGGCAATTGGCAAGCGTGCCCTTCACACCGGAACAAGACGATCGGTAAACAGATCGAATAAACTTGCTTTCACTTATTGGTACAGAGACAATATGATTTCCCATCAGCGACAGTCAACCATCACAGGCGTCGCCAGGCAAACTTTACTATAAATACTTTGAGTCTTTTCACTGAACCTGAATCCAAAATATACATATATTTTGTTAAATAAACTGCGTTACTTCGATCTCCGCAGTACTTAAGTGAAACTTAAATTAACATTCAAGTAACACCTAAATTTCGAAAACTTATCACATAAAAAACATCCCCCATCGGAGATAGCATTCGGCACATATCGCTTTGCAAGCAATTTACAATCAACGTACAAATAGCTACGGACTCTTTTATATAAAACGAAGATATGTCTTTAATTATGTTATATTGTGAAGTTCAATAAGGTGTGTATTTTTTTCTTTAATCTACGCTCACCAATGGATCTACCAACTTAATGGTTTTAAGGGAACAGATATAGTTTCTCCCAATTTGTACAATATCTTCATTTTAGCATTTCATTTAAAATTTTATACATAAAAATTTAATATATAATATAAAATTTGATTGAAATTAAAATTTATAAATAAATTTTTAACATATAATAACAACGAAAAATGTATTTAAAGAAGTTTATAAAAATATGATAAACACTGGCCTCGCTGGAGAGCAATTCCCAATCATTGTGCCAGGAAGGGCTAGATTTCGGATCTCGTGAAAAGTTTTAAAACAGAACTCCTATATCCTATTAAATAAACCTCGCTTCAAGACTTAAACATAATAGTCTCTCACCTAAATGTGAGGATTGTGGAGATAAACTGCTTTCTTGAAGGCTTCACCTAATTTAAACCAACTTCACAACATGATACCAACTTTCGCAATAAAATGAAGCCAAATAATTAGAACGTACAAAGAATGCAATCGCATTAATTATATAGAATCGGTATAAGTGGGCTAGAAGCTTTTTAATAAACTGTATTATCATCACTGTATTTCCAGTACCTATCTACAATATAGATGGAAATCAATAACCGATATCGCAGCAATCAAGTAAAACCTCGTTGGCTAAATTGAATTCGTGTTGCAGCTACCACGGCATTCATTTTAACATGAACACGTGATAAAAATCTGTGTCAGAGTCCAGCAAAAGATTATCCTGTTAGATTACGGATACCTTATGTTGATAAAGTATAGAAAAGTTATTAACTCTATAATTTCATATTTATAGGATTGCAGTATTGTTTTGGAGATAGAAAAGCACACATTAAGTTTAATACAAGTGTTCGTTTCATGTATCCTATAGCGTCATATTGTACGAAAGATAGTCTAATTTGAATTAATCCGAATTATGGTAACAAAATACAACATGTTAACAAAGTACCTACTGAATCAAGAAAGCAAAATAAATTCCACTACGTTTAACAGCCGATTGCGCTTATAAAAGAGCGATTTATTTGAAGACTGTAGAGCAGTATAATTGATATTGTCACGCTGCCTATAAATTTTATGATTTGAGAACGAAATGTTGTCGTTACTTGTACATCCTTTAAGGTTATGCGAAGAAGTGTTTAAATAGCTAAAATACATTCAGACTATTGCGTTTACATGTGATAAAAGTTTGCTGAAATGATACATAATAGTGTTTAATATTAAACTTTAAGTTCTTTTTTTATGTTTGATATATCTCGCTCATAAAGTCATATCACATAGCTGCCTAAAGCAGAATTTACCTCATAAATAGCCTAGCTCCGGAACATGCGAGATAGAAATGACAGTTCTACGGAATTTCACGGAGATTGCCCTAAAATATAAGCGAAACTCTTCAAGTTCACTTTCATAAAATCATGTCATGTCTCGGGCTAGGTGTGGTTGTGACGTGTGCCATCTTCTTACGACACCCCGCCTCATTTATCTTCCTAATCTTAGAAAGTATTTGTTCACTTTCTTTTCCATAGGCATGCATATAAAAAAGGCGAAAAATGATTTATTACGATTTAGTTGTTGAAGAAATGCACTGTGTGTGCTGAGTTTACCAAGGAAAAGACCGCCACAATTCACATATCTGCTTCTAAGCAGTCAGTGCTTACGTATTTCTGTATTGCGCCTTGGAGGTATTGGATTTGGCGTATTGGAGGGTATATGTGCCGATGAAATTACACATTAAAACCGGATTTAAACAGAGACAGCAGAGAATATCATAATGTTTTTCGTTTAAATGTCACAGAATAAAAAATAATTAAGGGTAGGCATGCCTGAAAAACGTCGCAAAATCAGTTTCAAAAGACAAGAAGAATTTGTAAGAGTGGATAAACTATATTATTTCCAACACGTACTCTATAACAGATGTGCCTCTCCCACTAGTTGAAAAGGCAGAAAATGTGTAAAATACTCACAAAAGAAAGTCTTGCTCCCAACACGGGGCCGGACCCTTCACTGTCACCGTCGTGGACTTGACATTCTGTAGCTTGAGTGTCACGTACGTGTTAAATTGCGTTGCTGTGAACAAAAACACACCCAATTACAACAGCCCTTAAGTCTAATATAAATTTATAGATTATTTCCAAAAAATTTGTCTGCGGTTGATTAATAATAATTCTTCTATTCGAGTCACTGGTTCTCTCGAACCTGGTGAAAGGATTTTAAGTGCGCCTCAATGAGGCTCCTTTCGTGCACTTGACACATGTCATCGAATTTTTTGTTGTAGGACATGTCGGTTTCCTCACGATATTCTCTTTCACCGTTTTGAGAACGTGGTATTACATATATCTTTCAATCGAATAACTCATAGGTGCATGTCGGGATTTGAACCGGCGACCTCCGGATTGAAACTCGGGATCAGTACCACTAGACCACAACGCTCTCGAATATAATAATAAATTCACGGAACGAGCATATAGCTCACCTAGTGTTAAGCGATAACCTCTGCCCATAACAAAAGCTAAACGTCCTGGGTCTTCCTCTACTTAGGTATGGGAAGACCAATGTCGCATATTATTGCATCCGTAACTTAGAGACGTGAAGATGGAATATCTCAAGTGCTTGTAATTTCACCGGCAAGCACACCTTTCATACCGGAACACACGAAAAAAGCGAATGCATTACTGCTTGGCGGTAGTATTCCCCGAACAATCTTGGCATAAGTTTTAAAGCTACAGAACGTCTGCTGAATCAACTGAAAGTTTTTATAGCTAGTGAACACCCATACGAGACACGGAATCGGCAAATTTCCTAAAATATAAGCACGTGTCTAATTTTATAAAATAAATGCTATCTCTTCATAATTTTGTCCGTTCCTAAAAGATGATATTACAAATATCAGTGGGACGGAAGGAAACACGAGCACTAAATTATTTGAGGGATCACGTTACAAACTTCATTATTCATGAAGTTTAAAACGTTAAGTAGGTCTAGTCAGGCAGTGGACTGAATTTTAATTTTATGGCATTTTGAGTCCTAATGCGAGGGTGTTCAGTTGAAAAGGAAATGCTGGATATTTACCCGTACTTTTAACTATTCTTTTGTTATTATGACCTTCGGACTCTCCTGGAATATTAAATATAGCCAAAACTAACGAACTCATACATACGAACTCATGAGAGTTTATAAAGTGGTTTATAAAAGATAACTTAACTTATAGATTAATGTGTACATAAGAAAAGAAAGATAAAAATCTAGTTCACAGACGGTGTGTAATGAGCAGTTAACTTCTGATCAGCAGATGTTTGACCCAGACTTACTGACACTAGTAAAACCATTACTCATTTCTAATGAGTTCAATAAAACTGTGATCGCAAGTGATCCTATATAAATACTCGACAAAGCGCAGCTTTTTTTTAATGTAATTTAGGGTATAGAACGAGCTGACGGCCCACCTGATGTTAAGTGGTAACCGCCCTTACTGGTCTTCGATTCCCTTTCGAATCCCATAGATTATTGCTTGGTGATCAGTCAGAGCATATTTTAAGTACAAGCTCCACTTCTTTTTGCAAGGCATAAAAAATCTCTTTCGATGGGACTTGTTCAGTAAGGGTAGGACAGTACTTCCATATTTTGTTAGTACTAAAGTAATGAGTTTAAAGATATGACAAATTTATCTATATAGTGAACTGAGTGCGTTGAGCTGTGCTGGCATATCGTTTTTTTGTGACCGACTCTCTCAGTGCTGACTTTGCATCATTTGAATTAGTAATGGAAGTTGTGTAGCGAATAACTTTTGTAACTAATAAAACCTTTTTTTATCTCGGAAGCATCAGGCTTTCAAAGATTACTAAATTGGTTTAAATGTTTTAATTTAAATCACATGTTTAAAGAACCTACGAGTATAACATTAATGTATTCTACATGTCGGTACAATATATTTTGTAAATTCAATCCGATTGTATCTAATCTGTTACTAAGAACTTAAGCTCAGATCACGATGAACTAAGCCCTTTGTTTACTTGCAAATTTTATGAATCCTAGGGAATTAATGTATCGACCGATGCTAGAGAGTGCATCAAACAATTCCAGGGAATATTCTTCTTCAAATGTCGCAGTAACAGTGAAACGTAGATTATTAACTTATATGATGAACAATGTACATAAAGACAATTTTAAAATAAAAACATTCAAGTCTTAGGAATTCAGTTTGTGACAAGGCCTTTCCTTCACGTCACGTCACGTCGTTCCTTCGTAACCTTTTTGAAACGTGGTATTGGTATTTTGCATGCACCTTCACTTGTTTTGCATTTAAACAATTACTTTAAAACTTTCAAAATTGACTGTCAAGTAGTGAAATCATTATAATCGAAGTACTTAATATTGTCTACTAAACAGGATTAAATTTTGATCTTGCTCTGAAAAATTAGTCAATTAATATATAATTATATGTTTTCTTACCTTGTATTCCAACATAGCGCGCCTTTTTCACTGCAACAAAAAACATAATGTCAAGAAAAGGAAACTGAACAGTTAATTAATTCAAAACTTTAAATCTATTTTCACCGGTACGCACGACTTTAAACCCGGAACACAGTAAAGAAAATGCAATACTGATTAGCGGTGGATATAGGTATGGTTTCCCTTATTACTTTCCCCGAATAAATGGCACAAGTTTTACAGTTAGACGAGCCATATTTTTAACAAACCAACAAAAAATACTTTTGTACGTTGTTTCTGGCCTGTAAATATGGGAATAATAACCCTGTTATGTGATAGCCAATAAGTATATTTTTGTAAGCTTAGTCATTCAAAAACAAATGAAAAAAAACATTTATTATTTAATTTGGCTGTAGCAGTATCGGTCGAAGAGGTCTAAAATGTGGTCAACACCCAAGAAATCAATTATAAGCAGCGAAAAAATGTAATTTCTTAACATTCACACCGCGTTCCTTGTTCGCGTGTAACACGTCAAGTTAGTGAAATGTAGTGTATTCTGTGTGCTAAAACAATGCAATCGATGGTTGGTTGTGCTAACAGTTACAAAAACATGTTATGACCGTCTTGCGAAGGATTCAACTTGAACTGGTATTCCCAAGCTGTTTTTTATATCCAACAAAATTGGTACAGGACCATAGTTTACCATAGTTCATAGTAAATAAAATAAATAAATAAATATTGGTGGACATTTCACACAGCGCCGTCTAGCCCCAAAGTAAGCTAAGCATATATTGTGTCATGGGAACCAGACAACTGATATAATACTTATATAGTTTTCTTTTATAAATACATACATATAATACATATTAACATCTAGACACAGAACAAACATCAATAACATAAATATATATAAACATCAATGTTACAAATGTCACATAAATGTTTGTCCTGAGTGGGGGTCGAACCCACGACCTGCAGCGCAGAAAGCAGGGTTACTACCAACTGAGCTATGAGGCCAGTCAATAGTTAGGAATAAGTTCACCTGGTGGAAAGCAGTTGCCGTAGTTAATATTCGTTTCCACTACCAGAAGCGTCCATAACACGTGGCCGATCCTTTCAGTGTTAAGGGGACGAGTATGATCGGTGTTTCGAATGGCCTATAGCTCAGTTGATAGTAACGCTGCCAACCAAGATTCGATTCCCACCCAGGACAAACATTTCTGTGACGAACATAGATGTTTGTTCTTAGTCTGGGTGTTAATATGAATTATATGTACCTATGTATTTACCAAAAATGTACATAAGTATTATAACAGTTGTCTGGTTCCCATGATACAAGCTATAATTAGCTTACTTTGGGGCTGTGCTGGGAGGACATTTCACACAGCACGATTTAGCCCCAAAGTAAGCTAAGCATAGAAGTAGCTCGTGTCATGGGAACCAGACAATTGATATAATTCTTATATACTTTTTTAATACATATTAATACCCAGACACAGAACAAACATCTATATTCGTCACACAAATGTTTGTCCTGGGTGGGAGTTGAACCCACGACCTACAGCGCAGAAGGCAGGGTTAGTACCAAACGGCTGTGAGGTCAGTCAATTTCAATTTAAAAACATTATGGTTTAATAGGTAAACTGCTTTGGAAACTCCTTTTGGGTATCCCGGACACTTTTTCGTGAAGAAACTCGTAAACTTAGAGAGTAGAAATAGGTCTCTAGAGAGACCTTACCCCACTAAGACCGTTCCACAACTTAACTTCTCACGGGAGGAACTACTTTTAAACTGCACGATGTGTGCTTTTCTCTCTGGATAATTATGACGCATGTTCCCTTAGGTATCATTACATCATAATATTTGACTCCCGTCCCAAATCGTATGACTTTGGTTATGACCAGATGTTACCGCTTAACATCAGGTGGGCCATCGGCTAGTTCCGTTACTTGTTTACGTTAAAAACAAGACGAAAACACATTTAACTCTAAGCAATTGAGAACCCCGTCTTAACTTTCTATGTACATCTATCAAGTTTAAACTCATCTGGTAATCGGTGAGATAGCTACAGAAATTTTCAAATTATTGCTGTCGCCACCCTTCAAACAAACTAACAACGTTCAAAGTTTTAAATTAATTTAACTCTCAAAACAGTAGTGCTAATCTCCCCCGGGGCAGTACGCAAAAACTTAAACTACCCGCAATCTGTATCAATTTATCGGCCGGGTTGGTGGGCCGTACCCGCCCTTATCGGAACTTTCCTAGAGTAACTTCATTGGAAACAACATGCCATCAGCCACAAAAACATTAATTCGATAGAGAACATTTACAAAACCTTACAAATAGTTGACGGTCTTAACTTAATGTTATTATAACTTAATTGTGATTAGGGCTACGTAGCTAAGTTGGTATGGTAACGACAAGCATAGAAAACCTAAAGGATCTTTTAACAAGTTCAAAGGAGGTGGTTTGAACCACATTCCATAGATGTTGACATTCGGTTCGCACCAATATACATAATATAAAAAGATACAAGATGAATGAAATATATCCCAGAATCCCACACGTGACGTAGACTGCCTGGTGGCGCAATTGAAAAGCGCACATCACAGTGAGACTAGGGTAGTGGGTTCAAGTCCATGGCGAAGTGAGTATTATTTATTTAAACAATAACAAGTACAACGCTTATAACAAGGATATCGCCAACGCATGCTCCGGCACTGTACTTCAGTTTCCTCTATCGCAGTTGGCACGCACAGGTCCACAACATAAATATTCGAGAACAAACTCTATACTCATGTTCGTCGCGACTGGTATTTGAACCCCGTTTCTAGTTATTTATAAGAACACCAATAATCAAATTTATTCTAGTAACATTTTTAGTTAGCTCACAATTTTGAATGTCTGAAAGAATGTTTAATGTTTAATACTTAATGGCTGACGTTTCCGCTGAATACCAGCATCTGCTGTGAACAACAGCAGATAGAATGCTTTTATATTAAGTAATGTTTGTTGTTGAGAATAAGTTTCATTTCAATGCTGAGTTCAGGCCTTTTTGCTGCTGCAACACACTTTTCATATTTATAATCCAAATGTATGTTTAAACTTAATGATTATTTTAACTATACCTCTATTTTTATTTGTTAATCTGTGTTTTAGTAGCAAATAAATGCATGTCTATGACTTCCTACCAATTTAGCAAGGAAACTGTGGTTTTAATTCTACACTTCAAAATTCTCTCGCATGAGTATAACCCTAAATTAAAGTGACCACATAAAGGCGGGCGCCCCGTACGCCCGTACTCGCAAGGTATGCAAATTTTGTCCCGGGCGAGTATAAATAAAAACAGAAATGTCAAATATTCTCTCCAACATTGTCGGCGAGTGCGATGGTTGAAGTTGGATCTGCTTTGTATAAAAAGTCAGTTTATCTGAAATGCTAACAAACCTTGTTTTTAACGCGTACAAAATACCTACTTCATGTATCATTAAATTTCAATTATAAGAACCAATGAAGGCTGTGTTACATCGAAGGTGAAAATTTGTTAAAATTGAATTATGGACTAATAAATACGTATAAAATGTAGCCGATCGTTGTGCAAATATAATATAATATAATAATATTAAACTATCGACTTGTGACGGTCAAGGTATCAAGCTAATTGAAGTAAATTCCATCTAACTTTTCCGGATAAATCACAATTCGTTGGACAAATCCTATTTCAAGAGATCTATCCGAAAATAAATGACTATAAATGCAAAACTGCACTCAGATAGCAAGTTACCCTTAGAATATTTCGATAGCGGCTAGGGTATTGTATAAATGGCATTTCCTTTATCTATCATTATGCATGATACAAAATAGTTAGTATATAGTTTTTCCCACGGCTGGTAGAGATTATCGGCCAAAAAAATAATAAACTCATAATAATCTAATAATCTCACTTCATCTAATCTTCATCTACTTAATGAGTTTTATTCTCTAAAAACTACTATAAGAGTGATTTCAATAACCCTATCGTAACAAAAAATACCGTCGACATTTTTGCATAGGACATGTTAGATACGAGAACCTCACAACTATCTTCACCGTTTTGAGAAGTTGGCAAGTATATTTCGGTAATCTTACAAGCTCCAAAGCAATTAAAAAATATGCATGTGTTCAAAAAAATTTTAAAATACACCAAAAACACCTGTACTAAATTGTACATTAGAAATGCATTATGACTGGCCTCAAAGCTCGGTAGTAACCCTTCCTTCTATGCTGTAGGTCGTGGATTGGATTCCCATCCAGTACAAACATTTGTATGACGAATATAGATGTTTGTTCTGTGTCCGGGTATCAATATGTATTATATGTATGTATGTACAAAAAGTACATAAGTATTATATCAGTTGTCTGGTTCCCATGACAAGCTATGCTTAGCTTACTTTGGGTCTAGATAGCACAGTGTGAAATTTCAAGAAAATAATAAAAAAAATAACATAAAGAAATGAATGAACTGGCACAAATGGACAATACGTGGTAAATTAAAAATGTATCCTGAAAACAAGACAGAATCATCAGAGACAAAAAGTAGCAACTGCGGCATAATTAGTTACGACGGTTAACCCCAGCCGCCTTTATAACCGAAATAGCCAGTAAGAAACATTTCCGAGCTAAGGACTCGTTCAGATCTACTAACTGTGGAGGTTTAGTAAAAACGGGATACAAACCGGCCTGGGTTTGTTAGGGTTTAGTACTTATGAAAATTAGTTTAAGTTTTCTATTTTGTTCGAGTCACTCGTTCTCACGAACGAGTGTGGTCAAAGGATTTTAAGTGCGCCTCAAAGAGGCTCGTGCACTTGATACATGATTTCGAATTTTTTGTTCTAAGACATGTCGGTTTCCTCACGATGTTTTCCTAAGAGCCAATGAAATTAGTAGTATTCCCTTTCCTTTATCTGAAGCAATTCTTCTGTAGTAGTCAGTAGTGCCATGATCTGTGCGCCCTTACCCTGAAAAGCTGGCGAAACTCAGATTGTTGACAAAAAAGGCGACAGTTGCCTCAAATTTAAATAAACGTCCGTGTAATTAGCTCCGTCTCTTCTGCATTGAATGGTCCCACAGCATTGGAAGAATAGAAGAACATTTTGCCATAACGTTGTAGTTCCAGGACGCAATAATAACAATAATTTAATATTTGTGGACAATTCAGACAGCGCCATCTAGCCCCAAACTAAGCATAGCTTGTGCTATGGGAACCAGACAATTGATGGAATAATTATATACTTTTTTGTAAATACATACATATAAAACATATTAACACCCAGGCACAGAACAAACATCTATATTCCTCACACAAATGTTTGTCGTGGGTGGGAACCGAACCCACGACCTACAGCGCAGAAGGCAGTTACTACCATCTTAGTCACAGTATAACTACATTATGTACTAGCTGCGCCCCGCGGTGTTACCTGCGGTGAAAAACTAATCCCATGGGAGCACTGCACTTTTCCGGGATCAAAGTGGCCTATGTGTTAATCCAGGAATAAGCTATCTTGATACCAAATTTCATTCAAATCCATTCAGCCATTTGAGCGTGAAAGAGTAACAAACATCCATACAAACTTTCACGTTTATAATATTAGAAGGATTGTTAAAAAATTTGCACACTGTATTTACTCAGAAATTATTTCGCGGCTAAAGCCTGCAAAGCATAAATGCCGATATCGATCCCCGACTGGAGCCAATTATGACTTTGTTCGCGGAACTTAGATATTTTTGTTGTGTAGTAGGTACAGGAAATTCTACTATGGTATTAGTGTAAATGTAACAGGAAAATCCTAATAAATAAATCACAAAAATTGGCAATAGTAATGACAAGGAGATTCCACCCATTATAACAATTTTCAAAAACTCCGTCAATTATTTTATAAATAATTATTAAGTACAAACAGCCTGTTCAGTCTTCAAAAAATTAATCCTGCCTAGTATTAGAAATTCGAAAGTGAGATTGTTACGCTTTCACCCCTAAACAGCTGAATCGATTATGATGAATTTTGATATAGAGATCGATGGGATACGGTTATAGGCTACTTTTTCTAGGTAAAACTTATAAGGGAAGGGGAGAGGAAAACTTTGTATGAAACCTTTTTGGATGAGTTATTCACGGGCGCAGCTAGTAAACATATATAAATATAAATGAACGGCAAAATAAGTTGTTCAGCACAAAACTCGAGAAAGGCTGGACCAATTAATTTCTTTTTATAAATACTCTTTGGAGTCTGGGGTAGGTTTTTACGAAGTTTGTAACCCGGTAAAGTGCATTGTTCTGACTTATTCACCGTGGGTAACACCGCAGGCCGTAGCTAGTATATAATAAAAATCATAAATTAAAAAAAAGACGAGTGGCACTCGGAGACTGCCGCGGTAAAGCTATTGCGCGTGATATTTCAAAAAGTCATTAAAAGTTCTGGTATTTATCGATAGATGGAAAAACTAAAAAGTATCACCGCTGTGCCGGTCGGAGTGGGGGGTGTTAGGTTTTTTCGTTACGGAATTTCTGGATTCGGTCTCCACGCTCAAGGCCCGCGATAGAAGCTATGCAATAGCTTAAAAACTTTCCTCGCAAATCTGTTATCCATATGTTAAAATATGTCAAACACCCTTCAGTAGGTTCTAGGTATTGCCTTTTTATCCACTATAGTTAGTCATAGTAGTTATCCACTGTAGTATCGTTATATAATAATGATGATAACGTAGTGATTATATACAGATTTTATCGCTCTTTATTAGGTCAATATACTTCTATAAATAGAAAATAATGTAACAATAATTCACACACCTGCTGTGATTGGTCACGATGAAAATAACAAATTATAACCACGTCGCGGTTTAGCCATGTATTGCTTTTATTAATCGTCAAGTTTCACGCAACCGCGAGTATATTATTTTTCAAGCCTTCGTTAGCGTATATCATAACCGTAATTTTGTGAAAGTAACTTTTTTTTATGAACCGTTACCTATTCTTGAACGGTTTTCTACTTCTAGTTACAAAAGAAAGAATACATTTATTCACACACTGTACACAAATATCACAAAAATAAAAAAATCCTAAGCAAAACATATAATAAGACAAAAAGTATGTGGAACGGTGTCACGTACAGGATTGTGTGAAAAGCCCTGAGCTCAGCACGTGCTGCAACAGGATACAACGCTGCTTTTCAGCTCAAGGCTTCGGTGGCGTACGAATATAAAGAGAAACACACAATAATTAACATTGAGTGGTAGGAAATACAAGAAAATTCCTAATTAGAAGTACATATAACACAAAAAAAATGATTATAATGAACTAAGCTCAATTAATGGACCAATTAATTGGTAAAAAGTTTTACTTTAATCTAATGATTTCGCGTAAACCACGACAATTCTTAGTCTCATAACAATTTGTAAGTGAACTGAGACAAGTAACAAAAAGTGAAAATTACTTTTATTTCTTCAGAAGGCAGTACACTAATTTGGGCGCTTTGCCAGCTTGAAGTTTTACTACGATTTTACACTGCTTTAATTCAAAACTTCACTTCAAATTTATTAATAGACCTGTCGCATTATTGACATACTTATGCCTGAAAGACTATCAGTTTTATGTTGCTCATTTTTTTCTGATCAACTTTTATGAATGGAAAGAAGGGAACTCTGTCCTAAGCATGTATCGGTGTTATTTTTGTTTGAAAATACTGCAGTATGTAAACCAAATTGCAAAATGATGAAAAATTTCAGTTCATACTAACTTCAATTCAAAACATTCACTGAATAAATATTACTGCGAACAAACAGAGTGCCTCATCAACCGATCCGATTGTGTCGCTTTATGTGCTTGTTACTCACCGTGGCTCTCGCAAAATATGGCTCTCGGGTAAGTATTTTTCCCGTAGGAGTAGGCAGAGATCATGGTTTTCCACCTGCTACAATCTGACATACCGCCTTAGCTTCATCTACTCTCATCACATTCTTCATGCATGCTCGTCGTTTTAGAGTACTCTTGACCTCTTACTCTTAGGATCTAGTACTAAATAAAGGCATAAAAGCAGTTAATTTCGGACTAAATCATTACTGAAAAGCCTTTAAGAGGATATTTTTCATGGTAGATCATAAAATCTTATCATATTCTAGTGATGCCAACAAATCTCAAAACGAGGAAAGTTCCTCTAGTAATAAAACACTCCCTTTCTTATCGAAATTACTTCAAGCCTTCACTAACACCACAAATCTGCGGTTGATTTACGATGATACGAAGAATTTTTGCTTTTAAATGTGAAAAGGAGAAGGACATCAGAAAGTCCGTCGATTTGATACATAATATAGTTTATTTCCTTCATTTGCCACAAGCCAACTTTTGACTGCAATCTCACCTGATGTTAACTAAGAGGCGGTCTACGATGTATAATTATAATAATAGTGTGTTTTTTGTCTTACGGCGAAAGTTTTAGAGTGTTTAAGGGAAAATGTCAGGCAAGAGTATAGTTAGTGCATACCATTTAATACCACTTTGTTAAATTTAAATGTTTACTACATGGGTATGATCAACAAGCAATTATTTATTATATTACGGAAGTTAATAAGCATTCAGTGTCCTGGTAGTCGAGCGTTTTAAGCCATTTGCTCACTGTCTCTTTACAGATGTATTTAAGCAGGAGGTATATTGAGAGTATTTTGTAAACTTTTTTGTAAATAAAAGGACCTTAATAGCAATAGAATTTGTGTGAAAGGCTCGCGCTATGCTTGCCTATTAGTAAAAATTCAATTTTCTTTCTCTTTTCTCCTAAAAAAAAACCAAATTCACTTTAAGGAAATATCCTCAATACGAACGTAGGAGCAAAACACTTCGTACGGAATGAGATAATTCAACCAAGAAAGGGTGACGCGACACCATACTTTTTGATATCATGTGGTGGAAAAGAGATGGAAGAAGTCAATTTGATCGTTCAACTCACTTGCACACTCACCGTTTTGAAACCTGTTGAACGCTGATAAACTGGTAACTTTGTCTCGGTCGTACAGACTTTGAAGTTTAGCCTTAACCAGTGCATCGTCCCCAATAAGCGTTTTATCTCGCCTTCACTAAATCCAAGTTCACAAGATAACATTTAGCCAAAGCATACTGTATATAACTATATATGTATGTATATATATAGTTAGTAGTATTATACACTAATGCGACAGTGCAAACCTTTAATTCTAGTAACAATATACTTAAGCTTACAACAATACCACAAAAAAAAATAACCTGATGCACGAGCCAGTGTTGAGCGACCATGGTTAATCTAATGAACTTGGCATTGAAGTTTGTTTCTGCATGAAGCGATGGCAACCTTGTTAAGTTCAGTACTTCTAGGTCTTGTTTTCCGCAAAATGTCGTGAATTAATAAGTAAGGACAATGTAAAAAAAATGAATAATTATAAATTTCTCTCTTTCTTTTATGTTTCTTGTGTGTAATGTATATGTGTGCTAAATTGCGACTAAATGTTTGTCTATATCTAAATAAATATGTATCGTTCAACGTGCTATCGTCTGCATATGGATGTCAGGTTTCATCCGATCAGTGAGTTAAGAATAGAGTAGCTGAAAGAACTTACCCCTGAAGAAATTCGGCATTCATTGCCATCAGATGAGATAAATAGTCGACGACAACCGGGATATCAGTTTTTTAAAAAGTCTGATAGCCAGACACATAAGTTGGCGGGTATTGGCGGCGCTTGTTTATAAGACTGTCGTGCCGAACGCTCACTTTATTTCAAGACATAGCAACAAGATTCCCAGCGTACCGACTTCGTCGAAATCTGTATTTCCGGTCACAGAGGTAATTCATTTTAAGGTAGGTATGCCAAGTCTGTTGTTGTTCAGTACACGTTCCATACATGTACAGAGTACCTATGGACGTGATTGAGACAGGTATGTAGTTTACGGGCCGAGTTTGTAAAACAAGAAGAAAGGGGAGTACCTGCTCTGCATGTGACAACTCACATTAAAGATAAAACACTTGGTTTATGGAGGACAAATGTCGGTGAAAGTAATAAATTGTTAATTTCGACAATGTATCATATGTACACTTTACGTTCAATCAAATCATAACATGACTGGCCTCATAGCTCAGTTGGTAGTAACCCTGCCTTCTGTGCTGTAGGTGGTGGGTTCGATTCCCACCCAGCACAAACATTTGTGTGACGAACATAGGTGTTATATGTATTATATGTAAAAAAGTATATAAGTATTATATCAGTCGTCTGGTTCCCATGATACCTACAAGTTATTTACTTAGCTTACTTTATGGCTTAGATGGCAATGTGTGAAATGTCCACCAATATATTTATTTAACAATCCATAGTTCAAGTATTACAAAAATATATCCAACGTAGTTCCGCGGAAGTACGAACTCTTCTTTCTCAAATCGATACATGTTCAAGTCGAGAAAAAGGTTTCCGAACAACCGTCCTCAACGATCGTTTACATTTTATCGCAAAATAATGTACATTTTCGTATTGACTTTCTCTTGTTAGATGTTAAATGTGAAGCCTAAATTGTACGTTGGAAGATTGCGCACATCAACTGGTAACTTGAGTTGGATACGATAAACCTGTATTATTTGTAACTTATATTGTTAAAAATTATTCAGGATATATTATTAAATAATATATAATTATAATTATAAGTTATTATTGCCAGAGAAAATCGTTTAATATCAGACGGACCATCTGTTCATAGGCAGCGTCAATTATACAACAGAGTATAACTATAAAAAATAATTCAAAAATATTTCATAATACAACAAAGAGTACATTTAATCTTTTTAACTCACAGTGTTAGTGTTATGAGGTACTTCATTCAGAGATATGCTTTCAACTCTACAACAATAAAAGATCTTTATTGAGGGAACCCTAAAAAAGTATAACACAGACTGGTATATTAAGTGAAATTAGTAAAGTACTGAGATTCGTAGCATATATGGGCTAAGTATAAAATAAGTAAACTTGAATATCTACATGCGTTTAAAGTTGTTTCAAATTCAGTGTCATTATTATAGTGCAAGATCCCAGGGTCGCCAGACGTAAGGTACTTATTTTCTAAGTAACAACATATGTCGGGCAGAGTAGTATTGGTGTACTTTGAAGGTATTTATGTACATTTGCCTGCTACCATCTGGCCACCGGCCAATTTAAACGTTTCCTTAAAGTCAGAGTGGTGAGTTAATACTTGTTGCGATCATGTGAACGATTGTATAGACGTTTTTTAACAATGGATAAAAGATACATGAGAGAAACATCACACGACTTCTTACAACTCTGAAACTTCGACCAGTCAATATTTATATTCCATTTAAATAGCGGCTTCAAATGGCTCAAAATAGAAACATTTCAGTAGAGCAGTACCAACTGATTAATATTGCAAACTTCAAAATTAGACTGTCTATCATTGAAACAAGAACAGCATTTTAAAGGGAACGATCGATTTCAGTTCTGAAATATACGATATTTTGATTTACTTTCAACTTCAAACACAAACGCGAGACATTATGACATGTTATGAATACTATTGACGTTACCAAGCCCTTTATGGATTCTATTGAAATAAAGTTTATGAGTTTGAATTTTAAAACTTTAGATAAAAGCTTATTAGAAAACCGATACACTACATTTTTAATTATTAGTTAGGTATATTACACATACGATACTTCAAAATCAGATCAGCTCACATTGTAATCAAAACCATAATCTATGTAATCTCAGCTAGAACTGTAGAAGAATTGTATAAAACTAGAATAAAAAAAGATCAAACCTTACGATGGTTTACATTCAGAAGTAAAGCTGCCTTGCAAAGCAATAGGATAATGGCGTACTTCGCGTATACAATTCAATATTGTTTATACTCATCAGAAGAGAAAATGCAGAAGCATTTTCGTGTTTAAAGTATTAGTGTTCAGTATTAATTATAGTATAAAAGTAGTCACAATCTCACTCACTCACTCACTCACTCACTCAACCCATCGACTTTCTCCACTAATTTCTCCCAAACTGCCAATTATGGCAGCAATCACTTAGCGTCAAATTCACAATAAACTTGTAATGGGCCGTTATGAAGCAGCCTGTTTTCTGGCAAATAAGACGAAGTATGGCAAAACATATGAAAATAAAGAAAAATAAATATTGGTGGACATTTCATACAGCGCCATTTAGCCCCAAAGTGAGCTAAGCATAGCTTGTAATCATGGGAACCAGACAACTGATATAATAGGTACTTCAATAATTTTTGTTGTAAATACATACATATATGTAATACATTTCAATACCCAGACACAGAACAAACACTTATCTTCGACGCACAAATATTTGTCCTGGGTGGGAATGCAACCTACGACTCCAGCGCGGAAGGCAGGGTTACTACCAACTGAGCTGTGAGGCCAGTCTCTCTCTAAAAACTGTACTGAGATTTTAGACGTTATGTTGCGTCCAAATTTTGTCACGATACCCATTGGTAACTCAGGGGTTACACTGCATTAATGTTAAGTGGATGAGGTGACCCGAAGGTGACAATACCAAAACCGAAAAAGCAGTTCTCCTCACACTACTAGTTTTGTCCAAACGGTTGGAAAACTTAATGTCAGGTATAACTGTGATGCGTCGTCGGTTCGACGGAATTGGTGTTCCTCGGATTGGGACACCAAATTGGGGAATCAAATCTGGTATTTTAGTAGCAGTAGCCAAGTTCGTCCGGGGAATTACTGCAACCATACCCATTTTCACCGCCAAGCAGTAATGCATTCGCGTTATTATACTTAATGATACATAGACATATATTGCATAATATAGACGCTTTTTTTTTTATTTCATGTTGGTGATAGAACGAGCTGACGGCCCACCTGATGTTAATTGGTAACCGCCGCCCATGGACAACAACAATAGAACTCAACTTGGGTCTTGTCGTACCTAGGTAGAGGAGGACCCAAGTATTGCTCGTTATGAATAGAGGTTACCAATTAAAACCAGGCAGGCCCTGACTAGTTCCTTAACTTTATCAAATTAAAAACTTGTGCTACGAGGCATCTTGCATCTAACTCGAGTTGATTATCTATCACATGCTCTGTATGAAAAGTGTCACTAATTTTTTCACTGATTTGGCTCATGCATAGTCTGCTGATCAAAAACCGTACAATAAGCTGTATAACCCTCAAATATCAGTCAGGTATGATCGCGTGTTTACTAGCTCTGAAGCTTGGCTTTCAAATTATAGTTCGGTAGCTTAGATCCCAATAGCTTCAACTACTGTACCTATCTACATAACATCGGAACGACAACGAAACGGAGGAAGGGTTGAATATTTAGGCCTTTTTTTTCTTTAGTATAGTTGGCTACTCACACAGCGCTATCTAGAGACACAGAACATCTACATTTGTCACACAAATGTTTGTCCTGTGTGGAAATCGAACCCACGAACTACAGCGCAGTTATTACCAACTGAAGTTTAAGGCTATATGTACTTTACTATTACATTTGAATTTTGAATTTTCGTATAGAGATAGATGAACTGGAGACGGTCGTGGGTTCAATTGGCCAAGAATATTGGAATGGGGTCGTCATCAAGCCTTTTTGTAGAGATCAGGGAGTCGATTACATAACTTTTAATTACATCGATGTCTTTCAAATGATAAATGATTGAATGTGACATTGAAAAGTTTTGTAATTACCTTACTGATTTTGGGAAAGTTATTTTAAGAGCTATCAATAGATACCTACATTAATAATAAGACAGGAACTTAACTGCGACGTTCAGAACAATTATCATGTAATTATCACGACAGAGGCCTTAAATACATTCATACATTTTCGGAATGAGTTCAAAGCTGTGAGCGTTGAATGTCCTATATTTCTGTCACTTCTAATGAAAGCTGTGACGTACATGTCAAGATATAAACAATACTATAAATCCTCAACTACTGGCATTATTCCAACCACTCCTTTTTTGTTATGATAGAAATATTCATAAAATATCGTGTAGACGCGAATTTCGTGATTTGCGATAACAAAGGGAAGCGTACGAATCTGCGAATCCGAAATTCATTCGGAATATTCGAATATTTCATCACGTTTTCTGAGTTTGGATGACAATTTGAAATCTGATTAGACGTGGTTTTTTTTTTATAACAATGTATGCTTAATATTATATATTATATATATGAGTATACTTTGTTTTAATAGTTATCACAGTCACACCTACAATAAATTAGCCTGTGTCGCAGGTGGCAGCTCTCGGGTATTGGATATTTGTGTGTGGAAACAAACTGCATTAACAAGTGTTAGACCCATTCGACTACTAATTTGTTGACTTGTACTTCTTGTGGCTACGACAAAAACTATCAGTTTTTACTATTCAAATGAGTGAAGATGTTTTTCTCTTTAGCTCACGGCCCACCTGGTGTTAAGTGGTAACCGCCGCCCATGGACAACAGCAATACGACTCAAGTCATCTCCACAAAGTACGAGATGACTTAAGTCACATTGCGTTGCGTCCATCACCCAGAGACGGGGATGTTACCTGTCATGCGCCTGCAATTTAACTGTGCCAGCTTTCAATCTACTAGTGTCCATATGTGGAAATTCGTAATGCATTATACCAACTCTAAGTTTTATACAGCGCTGTTAATTTCCTGTTAATATCGTATAACTGGGATACAGTAATAATGTGTACACTACAAGCTACACAAGACAAGTTTTTTATGTGGCAATGTTACGGAACGAGCTGATGACAAGCAACCAGACTTGGTCCTCCCCTGCCTAGGTACAACAAAACCCAAGTAGCATCGTATGCGCCCGTAACTTTGAGGTGAAATGTCTCATAGCCTGTAATTTAACCGACAACCACACCCTTCAAACCGGAACACAGTAACGGGAATGCTTTACTGCTAGGCGGCAGTTTTTTTTTTCATAATTCATTTGCCTATAATAGTAATTATTAACATAAGTTCATTATCTAATTATTATACCTTGTTCCTATTTACGTAGATTCATCTGTGAATCTCAAGCTAAGCTTGTTATAAACTTGTGTTTTGAGATTCAGTGCGAATTTATATATTTTTTTTTTTTGGTGACGTGAACATTGTTATCTCTTGAGAAAAAAATATTTTAATAGAACACTATGGAAGTTCAATATGCGAAGGCATAGCTTTGAACGGGCGGATCCGTTATTGTTGGCACACTGCCATTACCTTCCATCCATATTGCATAAGCTTCATGCCATCTGTTGCAATATTAAGCCTTAAATCTCAAACTTTAAGCTTAAAATTCGTTTGTTCGTGTAACATCGGATGCCATTCTTTCATGTCTAAAAACTCTTTGTTTTTTACATTTTGTTACCTCTAAGAAGTAATGGCTCGGTTGGTTATCCAAAATTAAACCGTTTTTCCGTAATAACCCTCGTTCGTTTGGGACATGAATTTAGGTACTATACTACGCCTACGCCTCACATCTCCGATGGGAGCAACTCTGCTTTCTGTACGTGGTCGCGGGTTCGATTCCCATCCAGGAAAAACATTTATTTAGTTATTTATTTTGTCCTCAAATTTCCCGTCTTCCAATTGGTGAATGAGAACATACATGGCCTAGAACCAATTTGAATTATTTTACAAAGTGGCTAATTTGAATAATTCCCCACTTTGGTTCACAGGAGCCAGTGACATGAGTAGTCATCTACTTTCTCTGCCTCACACTGAACTCAAATTTATTTAAACAAGAGAAACAAATCCTCTCCGAGATGGAAAGATTAATTAAGAGCGAACGTCTTGCGTCGATCTAATTAATGAACTTACTGAGGGAAAACTTTGGAGATTGGTTATCTTTCAGACGATGTATGTAGCAAACGTCATCAACTTTAAAAGCAAAGATAACTAGAGCTTATTAAAGAAAATCCTCTTTAATCAACAATGTTCTACTAAGTTACGCCTAATTTAAAAAATTTAACCATAAAGTTTGAAGAACTAAATCCGCGTATTCCATGAATAGAGATTTCTATAGTTTATTATTTTACATAACAAAATGTTCTGAATTTAAATAAACGGTAAAGTGCTTAAACATTAAAAAAAACCATTGGTGCGTCTTACTGCGTTTCACCCGTAATCCCTACTTTAGTTTTCCCACGAATAAATCAGCTAACAATCAAAATGTTCAGAATTTAAATACTAAGTCAAGTGCTTCGACATTAAAAATAATATATACCTACTAGTGGCGCTTCAAACTACGTTTCGCTAGTAAACTTGAGGCGTTAAGGTGTAATATCTGCTTAATTTAATCCCTGTTTTAGTTTTCCCACGAATAACTCAGCTAACAACCTCTCACTAAGAACTCTCAATAATCCGCCATCCGTAATAAATTAGACCAATAAAATGATCAAGAAACTGACAGATAGCCCTTGATATTGCCATAATTATTATATGTTTTCGCAAATATTTCTTTATTGCGTTTTATAATAGTCCGGGTAGCCGCAACTGCCGACCTTCGCCTCTCTCAGGGTCACGGCCGCTGCTCTGCGTCATCGCATTCCGAGCATAAATCTTCCGTAACCAGCCGTGCAGAGTTCCCTGTCACATTCCACTGTCATCCAATATCAGTCCACAATTGGGCATAGGCCTCCGAAGTTTGTCTCAACAATAACCAGTTACACTCAAAGCAGTAGTTACTACATAATAAATATTTAAATAAATATTGGTGGACATTTCACACAGCGCCATCTAACCCCAAAGTAAGCTAAGCATAGCTTGTATCATGGGAACCAGACAAATGATAGAATACATAATTATACTTTTCTTTTTTATTAATACATACATATAATTGCATTTTAACAGAACACAAAACAAACATCAAGGTTTATCATATAAATGTTTGTCCTGGGTGGGAATCGAACCCATGACCTACAGCGCAGAAGGCAGGGTTACTACCAACAGAGCTGTGAGGCCAGTCGTCATATAATGTTACTAGGTATATTAATCCTGTGACTAGTTCTCGTGAATCAGTCTGGCGAAGGGATTAAAGTGCGCCTCTAAGATCCTTCACCGTTCTGAGAACACGGTGTTGCGCACAGCAATTTTTAAAGTGAATAATCTCATTGGTTCTAAATTATTCGACTCGGTGACCTCCGGAAAAAACTCATGGTGTTTAGCACTGGGTCACCATGCTCTCAAAGCTGAAATCAGTAGGGAACTGGTATTGCTATACTGTAATTTAAAAGGTGTCATGAAGTTCGCTATTTCAGTCGTAGAGAGAAGGAGAGTCGAAGGTTTTCGACATCTGTAAATATTTGTTTGTCTGGTGAAATGGGGTAGAGAATTAGTGTGGGTGTGATTATGAATTATTTATGTTTATTCGTGTATATTCTAGAACTGGGTGAGGATAAAGTGTGGGTGCGACTAAGAATTACTTGTTTATTCATGTGTTTATATTTAAGTGTGGTACCACAAATTTTCTCACTTCAGGGACACAAGAAAACAATCGACAAAAGAGAGTTAACGAAATTTTAATCCAATTACAGTACCCTAGGGTACTAATAGCTATCAGGATTCTTAGATATCAAATTTATTCAAACTTTTATTATTTCTCATAACAGTTTACTTACGATATTTTTTACTTTGTTTCCTCGTGAATAGCTCTAATAATAACTTTTTCCAGGTCATAATCCATTATAATACGATCGGAAATTTTGAAACAGACGTAAACCGACCAAATTCCAGGAAAGTCCAGGAGGAAAAAGTTAAAGATAAAGTATTTCAATGAAAAAAAAATATTTTGATTATATTAAGATCCCTAATTAGATAAAGTTATTAATATTTATACGAATGCTAATTTCTATTGCCGAAAAAAATATATTTATATGTATAGGTTGTAACTGGAATATATATTAAGGAAACATAAAGTCATAACCAAATATTCAGTAGACATCAGCAGTATTTCACGTAATCATAATAATTAATAAGTGGAGTTTTCTTAGTATTATTCAATTAAAAGACAAATATTACGTTTTAATTTACATGCTATGCACACCATAATGTTGATTTTTAAAAGGTTGGTTTAAATATTTCACTTTTTAATTGCAGCCACTTGTTTTTATGAAGGATAATTATACATGGAACATAGTAATGTCATCGTTTGTATCAGTTTATAGGCACTGATTTATTGGAGCTAATTAACACAATGTGAAAACGCAGAAATCGATCTTTGATATTTAGGTATGCCACGTTGTTAGTATTACTTTCACAACGTTTATTTGCTACTTTCATATGCAACAAGAACCCTCCACCTATTCATGTGAGCTCGCTGTCTGGGAGATTTAAACATAACAATAGTCGCGCAATATGTTTGCGTCAAACTCTTTATATAGCGTATTGAAAGAAAAATAAGAAATAAAAGTATTTATTTTGTGTTGCATTAGAAATGAAATTAGGTACAAATAAAAGAAAATGTGGATTGTAACATCAAATAAGGCTACCATTCAGCATGTGCTGTATCAGCGGTGTGGCTGCTCAGCGCTGGTTTTCTGTGGCACCTGTGTGTGTGTGTGTGTGTGTGTGTGTGTGTGTGTATGCGTGTGTATGCGACAATGTGATCCACACTACATAAATGAAACTTAAAAGACATAAATTAATTTTAAGGGTTTGTATACAATAAAGGAAACTAATAAAATTTATTTTTATATTATTATTATATTTTACCTTAGCTTAAATACTATGCTTTACGAAATTTCCACACATGGTGGTCAATAGAGTATTATCTATTTAATTACCTATTATTCACATTAAAAAACTTCAGAAACAATATTAATAAGTGTAAATAAAAATTGCCACAAAATGTAACCGAATGTCGTAGCAATCTCGTAGCACATTCTACGCACAGCAAGTAGCAAGTCTGACGACGGCACATAATAGCTTTCCAAACACTCTAGATAAGATAAATACGTAAAGTTCTTTAATTTAAGGCTTCTGCTAGTTTATCTGAAGTATTCGATCGTGGGCCACTTCACACCGTAACTTTGCAGGAACACTCTTCTGATGAATGTTGAATCAGTGAATGTGGAATAAGAATTTACATCAAAACCTAATTAGGTCTAGTTGTTAGAATAAGAAAAAAACATCCCCTCGCCATCCGTTCGTACAACATATTGTTAATAATCTTCGTTTTAATATAACAAAAGATATCGTGTGCCATACTATGTTAATACTAATTAATATAATAATTTTTGGTCGACATTTCACAAGGCGCCATCTAGCCCCAAAATAAGTTAAGCATAATACTTATATACTTTTTTGTAAATACATGTATATAATACATATTAACACCCAGACACAGAACATACATCTATGTTCGTCACACAAATGTTTGTCCTGGATGGGAATCGAACCGACGATATACTGTGCTGAAGCCAGCGTACTACCAACTGCGCTATGAGGCTAGTATATACTATGTAGTATATATCTAATAATCAACTGAAAAAATGCGTAACATACATTTTTTTCAGTTCTTACTCACCGTCCACCTCATGAGACCACCTGGGTGAACCGTTGAAAGTTTTTTTTACAACGGCTCACCTTTGTTCCTGGGTGATCCTGGGGAAATATTTAGTTACCACCTTGTTATGAAAACTCAAAAAAATTTAAGGAAATTTTGTGCGTTTTCGGTGAACGTCACAGAACCAATAATGTAGCAGACGCATTTCATTCAAAGTTGCAAAGAGATATGAATAAAAGAAATACGTCTATATTGAGACTTTTGTTAAAATTGAAAGAAATAGAGTCCAAAGTGATATTTCAAACTAAGAAGAGAAGGAAAATGTATATTGAAAATGATGATTATATAATGTACTATCAACAACAACTTCTAAATAATGAAATATCGGTGGGACACACTTTAGAAAAATTGCGTTGAATAAGTAATTTTCTTTTTCAAACTTATGTTACAGAATAATTTTTTTAAGTTTTTAGGTTATTGTTGTATTTTGTTGCGGATGCTGAGTTTGTATCCCAAGCTAGCAAAATATTGTAATTACTATGTGATATTTAATTAAAAAATAAATTAATAACACCTTAAACATATGATTAATAATAATAAAAGTGAGATGAATGGCTAATTACACAAAATAGGTTCAGGAACGTCGATTTTCAGCTTAACTGTACAATAAGTCAAGTTAATTTGCTGGCGCAAATACATCATAGATATTATAACGGCCAGTACCAAATTTCTTAGGTGTACCGTCACCAATATAAATTTAGGCGCGTTCAAGTATAATCTGAGAGGTGAGCCGTTGTAAAAAAGAACTTTCAACGGTTCACCCAGGTGGTCTCCTGAGGTGGACGGTGAGTAAGAACTCATTTTTTCCTATACAGTCGTCACGACCCAAGCGTAATCCGAGTCACAACAGGGTCACAGGCCTACTCTCGATAAACGATAGTGACTGTGCGTTTAATCTACGCCGCCTACCCAACGTAACGAAGATAGAAAAAACAGAGAATAGGAACAAAACAGAACTAACGGCTAAGTTCGGCATACATCAAAGTAATACAAAGAACATCAATAATTCAAGTGGCGCTATCCCGTACTTAACGTCAGAGTGAGAGCTGTAAATGAATGTGGCATCACAGAACAGACAATCAACTATACTAGAACGCTGGCCAGGAAGGCAGGTGCGCTACGACGCTTCTAAACTGTGCCGCAAATATATACTATAACATCAACATGATTATATACTAATAATAAAGACGTCCGTTCCTTTATTTGTATAGAGGCACTTTATATTATACTGCTATTTTGATTGTTATTATTATTATGCTCAATTCGATTTCATCCGAGATGTCACCCTCATAGGCTCAGTCTGAAAACCAGCGCTGTCCCCGGCATGAATACTATTTTCTCGCCTGGGATTAGCTCCATGCTGAGATACAATTCTTTTTGACCACACTTTGTTACACAAAGAGGGCAATTTAAGGCATATCATCTTCCTATCATTTTCGTGTTATTATATAACTATCTTTTTATTTTAGTTCATGTAATATATGTGTGTGTGTGTGTGTGTGTCGAATAAAATATATTCCATCCTATTGCCGCGTGTTGTCTTTATTTATTTAAAAACATTGATGGATATTTCACACAGCGCTATCTAACCCCAAACTAAGCATAGCTTGTACTTTGGAAACTAGACAACTGATAGAATACTTATATTTTTTGCAAATAGATAATGAAACTTAGACACAGAACAAACATTGTCACACAAATGTTTGTCCTGGGTAGGAATCGAACCTGAGACCTACAACGCTACTAACTGCTACCACTAAGCTGGGAAGCCAGTCAAGCTTTGGTGCGCTTCAGGATTTGAACCAGCAACTTCCGGATTGAAACTCCGGATCTGTACCGATGGGCCACTACGCTCCTGTATTTTTGCATTTTGAGCTATAAAATCTTAACAAGGCCACTGCACTTGATAAACGCCAGTTTGCATAATTATAAATGACTTATTGACGTGTGAAAAATGGAGGCCGTTTGGAAGCTATTTTAACAGTTTTAGCCTCTGCACGCGAGTGCCCCTGTAGCTGTTTAATATTAGAGTGGGCTTATCTTGATTTGTTAATACTTGTTTTTGTTGCAAGCACTTATTTATCAAACAAATCTGTAAAACGCTGAGATCGACGAAAGTAGGACAAACGCAAGGACTATCAAAAGTTTGCGCCGAAACCGGAACATTCGCTTTTGCTGGCTGTACTTAGCTTTTTAGTGTACGGGCTGTAACTATAAAGGAATGCTATGGGACGGTGGTGTCAATAAAATATATATACCTAATACATGCAAGACAAAACTACTGTTCATTATTCACTACGCGTATATTTTAAAAGGCTTTATATATTCTTAACGGCACAGCATTTTTGATGAAATGCCTAGAAAGCTAGGCTTAGTATCTCAAAGCTGAATCTCGTCATTAAGAGGCACGTAAAAACATTACATCTTGAGAGCCCCACTTGAAAGCTCCCTTTCGCAAGTCACGTACCAACTATTAACTGGAACTCAGAAAAGTTGACGGGTGATCATTATAAAGAATCAAAAACTCATGACTATCATCTTTACTAATATTATAAAGACGAAAGATTTTATGTTCGTTTGTACCGAATAGGCTACGAAACTACCGCACCGATTTTAAATTTTTTTTGTAAATATAAAGCTAAATTAACAGGATGCACATAATATATAATCGTCATTCCGCGTATCTGTGCTATTTTTTTCATATTCCTCAACTTGTACTCCTCGCTGGACGAACTTCCTTAATTTCTTTATTGCTAGATACTATTCGAAAATACTACGAGGAACTTAAAATTCAAGTGTTTCTGGGACCAGTGGTTTAGGCATTACTTGTCTGTCATTCAATCAGTCAGTCAAGCCATCCCCTTTTTATAATGTACAATACGTTGTTTCACAACTTTTATAGCTAAGATTT
Organism: Chesias legatella; assembly: GCA_947359385.1. Lineage (NCBI taxonomy): Eukaryota > Metazoa > Arthropoda > Insecta > Lepidoptera > Geometridae > Chesias > Chesias legatella. The sequence goes on from OX375772.1 coordinate 3,683,325, forward strand.
AAGATTTTAGAACGTGGTGGTCTAGTGATACTGACTCCGAGTTTCAATCCGGAGGTCGCCGGTTCATATCCCGACGTGCATCTATGAGTTTTTCAATTGAAAGATTTACGTGCGCAATACCACGTTCTCAAAACGGTGAAGGAAAACACCGTGAGGAAACCGACATGTCCTAGAACTGAAAATTTGAAGATATGTGTCAAGTGCACGAAAGGAGCCTCTTTGAGGCACACTTAAAATCCTTTCACCACAGAGAACCAGTGACTCGAATAGATAGATAGATAGGTAAAGTTTTTGCGAATACACTCAGAAAAATGAGGAAAAACTCACAAAATATTTGCATGAACCATTAACTTGACTATTATACCAGTGCCACAATGAAAAAGCGAACGAGTACATTAAATTTGTACTTTATTTAGGTGAGATGCGAGCAAATTACATTCGTATTTCTGTCACGAATATTTCTCGATCGAAACGGAACGATTGCTTATTCGTGTTCCTTGTTCAATGTCGTCCATTTTCACGCTACGGTACACCGGCAGATGATATTTCCAGTACAATAAATGCCATTCGTAAAACAGGCTTGTAAAATAGATTTACTTTATTGTGATTGTGTTTTTGACGGCCTACCTAAGGTTATAAAGTTTTTGCTCTGTACTTTAACGTATCTACCAACGGGATTTTAGTTTACAGTAAAGTGTTCATGAACTCAAACAAATACACCTTCAAGGTGCCTTCGATGTTAAGGAATCTAAAAGAAATATTACTACTCAATTTACCCTACAATCACTCGAAACACACCACGCCGACAAGTCCAAAGAGTTTCGTTTATGCGTTGCCTACCGTTATGGTGAAAAACGTGTTTTCGTTATAAATATGTTGACTGCTGCATTTTGAAAAAACTGTATTATATTGGTATAAATACCTGGAATACTTTATTTACCACCGGGTTCCGCATATTAACTGTAAAAACCAACTTTAACGGTCTCAGCTGATGTAAGTGCAAAATCCACTGACCCATTTGGCTTCGGAATGAAACGTATCCAAACACAAAGAATGGCAAAGGAAGGCTCTGAATGCAGAATGCTGAGTCAACGGCTCTTTAAATTATACAAACGAACAGGACAAATGAGTAGTAAGTTTTGTACTATATTCATTGTATACGTTTTAGCGCAAGCACCTATATTTGAAGCGTTTATTAATGTATATGGGTTTGGGAAAAATGTGTTTATTTAGATTTAGCCCACTCTATAGTATAACCACGTTCATGTCTGTAGGTGTTTGTAGGCGTTTGTGAGCTAGGAGGACAAACTAACTGCCGAGATATAGTTTTTCACTAGGTCGAGGAGCCTGGTGGCCCAGTAGTACTGACTGGAGTTTCAATCCGGATCACTGGTTAAAATCCTAACGTGCACCAATGAGTTTTTTACGTGGTAAATCGCTTGAAAAATGTATATATGTATTTTGCGCATAGTAGGAAGATAGTTCAGGTGTATATCACGAAACCGGTTTAATTGTCGAAACACTTTACTGTCCATAACTTTACAGTATTTACTCTTCTGCGAGTTTTTGATGTCATGGGAGAGGATAGAAAAGCCCTCAGTGCTTTGTTAAGCTAATTTTATGTTGTTCACAAAATTATTTGCCTCAGCGAACCTGCCAGTCCTTGCTTCGAAGGCTAATTTACTGTTATGTTTATTGTGAATAAATTAATGAAATGAGAAGATGGCCCTCTTGATTTTGGGCAGCAATACCATATAAAACAAAATCATAATTACTTGAGAGAAACTTAGTTGATGTGGGGAAAACCAAGTCGCGTGTTATGGCGCCCATAACTAGCAGGCGAGAGTTCTGTCATGTGCCTATAATTTTAGTAGCATTATTACTTCACGGCAGGCAGAAGAAATAGGATTGTTGGAAGTACTTGCCCGGACAAACAAGGCAATTCTAATTCAAGTTCACCTTTCATATATATTTTTCTCTGTTTAGATTTTCTAAACACGGATGGTTTCAACCGCAGTTATTTAGAGAACTCTCAAAGTAGTAGGCGTAGTACCTAATTAAGAAACATTATTTGTAATGGAAACCAAAGAAATTACCCGTAAAAGATGAACCATAAAATAACAGCTTATTCGCTATTTGAAAAGGTTGACAGAAGGCGCGAGTGGGCGTTTAAATGAACTGATATTGTAAAAATGAAAACTGGTCTAATATAAAGATATAAAGTCGTTACTCCCTCGTTACGCCTACGGATAACGGTTGTTTGGCCTATTAAATGTATGGCCGACTTATTAATCCATCAGAGAAATAGAGCAATTTAAAGACAGTAGATTTTGTGCATGTACGTCTGGGGCAGTACTGCCACCACACCTATTTCTGCTGTGTTCCAGTTTGAAAGGTGTGGTTGCCGGTGAAATTACAGGCATGTCGGACATTCCACCTTCACGTCTCTATCCAACGTGCAATACAATGCGATGCGATCTTCCCATACCTAAGTAGGGTAGGACCCCATGACGTATTATTTATCTTGTATTCTCTTTGTTATTGTCAGAGATTACCGTTTAACATCAAGTAACCCATTATAATCTTCCCATAAATTATTCGCATTAAAAAAACAGAGTTGTTACATTTGAATATGGAAACAACTGTGGTAACTCTGTTGGCAACGTTCTAATTTCAGGTTCAAGGTTATTTTACTGACTTTACGTTTACTTTACGTTATGAGTCTTTTGAAAACATCTTTATGGAAGATGGACAAGGAACCCTCCAGAATGGATTTATTTTTTTCGGGAGCAAGATCCTCTTCACGATTCAGTGACTTAAATTTATGTTACATTTTATTAAGTTACTAATAATTAATAACGATGCCTTATAAGAGATTCATTCAAATTTATCGATTAACACAACGCACTGCAGTAAACCATAACTCAAGTGGGCCTTTGTGAAGCGAATAATGGGCACCGTAAGATTATTTAATTAACTACTGGATCCATGAACATACTCTGGAGTATATTTATGTATATTACATGTAGTTACATATTACATGTAGGACAAATCCAATCCAACCACAAATAACATACTCTAACATACGTTGTAGATATAAATTTAGAGGGTGATTATACCTATATTTTGAAACATAAAAATATATGTATTTGTACCTACTATTTCAAACGTCTTAAAACAGGAAAAATAATTAAATAGTTGCTAATAATAATGAAATAATTAAATCTCTGATGGCCGCAATTAGCCACCAAAAAGGTAGAAAATAATGACTGAAGCGCTACGCCTTGGTACAATGAGATAAACTTAGTATGAGTTTCGTTATAGAAATTTCGGGCCAGGACTGTACTACGCTAAATACATTATATTTTACTGTATGACATAACTTATCTATCCTACGTTTTGTGACGTAGTATATTCGTATTCAGTGCACTGTGCATCTAGTACGTTATTCAATGAAACTAAATAAGAATCCTGCAAAGTGTTGTGCGTTCAACACGTTCAGTGCCACGTTTAAGTATGTACCAACTTGACACTGACAACTGAGCTACTGAGCTCACATGCCAAAATATAATGCAAATTTATTGTAGAAGGAAAGCGTTTTCACGATGTTTTAGATATACCTACCGAAAATCATCGCTGCACTAGGACTATGAGATACTGAATTATTATAAAATATACATGCCATGATAACAAAATTGCAGGAATAGGCTCCACATTAAATAATTTAAGTTAATCTATGCGTTTCGCAGATATGCAGATAATATGCAAAGCATTAAAGCAACAAAAGCAGCATTAAGTAACAAAAATATGATTTTAGAAAGAATGTATAGTTCATGCGTAGATATTGGCGATGGGAGCTTGCCTATATCTCAAGGGAAATATCTACAAACTAGAATCGAATTCGATCTAAACAATATTTTTGACACGTATCTTATCTGACAACGGGATATAATAAAAGCAGTTAAGACTGCTTATTTGCTACTCTGTATTAGAAAATTCACATAACGTTGAGTGTTTATTTTTGCGTAATCTTTCTGAAGTCAACGTATGAAAACGATGTCTATTAATATTATTTTATATATGCTATGTGGAACGAGCAAATATACAAAAACGAATAAATAAAACAAGACCAGGGGGTCAGTTTCTCTCACACTCAATGATAAATTCATGGATTTGACATTGAAACTTTGACCACAATATATATGACAATGTAGGTGACAAAAGTTAAAAACAAAAATTGATTTTCTTAGCAGGTAGTTTGAATTTCTGTAATTAATTTGAATTCGAATTCTTTTTGAATTGGTGTCGACCAGTTTTTCAAAACGGATGTAACGCGCCGTACCCTGTTATAATGGTGACACGTTTGGTCTTTATACAATATAAAAGATATAAAGGCCGTATACCAAAACTTGAAGGCTAAATAGGCTAATAATACAAAGTAAAATTATCGTTATTAAAGTTATGTTTAGTCACACGTTCTTATTATGCTGAATTAAAGAATGATTCTATTAATTACGGCTAAATTAACAAGCCGCATTGTATAATGCATAACACTTTAACAATGTGCGTGCCTTCATTAGCTGGATTACGTACCACCTGAACGTCTATCCGCCGGATTAGAAAACGGAGCTGTAAATCGGCGAGCCATTTTGTAAAAAAGGCATATCGCACATTTTGCCTGCGATCAGCTCGGTTATACTCAAAGATTCAACAAATCATGTCTAAAGTTAAGCCACTTTGTGCAACACTTCATAAGATTCTAGATAGTACTAGCTTGTAAAAAAATATTTAATGATTAGAAGAAACTTGTTATTTTGAATAAGGTTACGGATTTGTTACGGAATTATATATTCTAGATCCCACAAAGACAGACTACGTCGGTTCAAACATACAGAAATACAGAGTTCGAGACAGATGAATAATTGAAGACTGCTGGGAAACGTGCGAAGTAAGTTGTAACGAAGGCGCAGAATAGACTATTAATATATCGCGCATAAGGTTCAATTTATATACACGAATAGCTTCTGCCTGCAGTTTCACTCACGTAGTACTGGCAAAATATTATCCATACATAATAAATAACCAATGTTCAACATTTCAGCGAAATCTACTACTCAGCGTCTTATTCGGTAGACAAAACTGAATATAACGTCGTTTGGTGCCCAAAAGTCCCCAATCAACGTAAGCAACTTTGAATCTTTAGTCAGCGCATTAAAGCTCATTTTACATATCGACGCTCAACACGGATATGTCTGAGTGGGATGGACCTGGTAAGGATTAGATTGGGCCGATACCGAAGCCGTAACTGGTACGTCTACGTGCCACGATTTGTAAATAGTAAAGTTTCAACTTTGGAATAAAAGCACTCCGGTATTTTCAAGTTGTAATTTGCAGAAATTTGTCGAGTTAAGTCGTTTATAAAGATCTTTTTATTTCAAAAAACACAAAATAACACGTTTTTCCAGAACTAATTAAGTGTGAACTACTTAATTAGTTCTGGAAAAACGTGATAATAATATTTAAACTTAAAGACTGCTGTTTTTCACATGTCAAAAATGAACTTGAGAACGGTATAGTTTGAAGGTAGTATAAAAGCTGTGCTGTCTTTGAAAAAGAAATATATAAAGGGCTCTTAACACTCAAAGATCAATGTGATGCAAACTACATGTACGAAGGGAAGGCGGAAAAATATGAATTTATTATTTTGTGAGTTGAAACGCTGAGGTAATCCAATCTCAAGACATTATCTCTTGATAAGCATAAACCATTTCTTACAGTATTATTTCATATTATGTTAAGGGAAATATTCAAGTAATGATACCCATTTTTCACTCGGTAAAAGGACTAAGTCTTGCGCCAAGTCATTAATCATAATATGAAGGATATGATACTTTCTGTATACATAACGAATAATAATAAATAAAAAAACCTGAATATTACAAAGTTTAACATTTAATTAATATTTAGAATCGCAAGTACCAAAGTACCAAATCTTTAAAACCTTTATTATGTGACTAACATAAAACTAGATATGAACTGGTGATTCTTATTCAGAGTAACGAAAACAATGTCCGTCCTCACATTAACTTGATATCCAGAGGAGGAATGACGTCATCAAGATAGGGCAGTTGTATCTACCACGGTGCCACAGCGCCAATTAATAAGTAGGTGAAGTTTCAATAATAATTGGGTCAAGATACGCACGCGGCTAGGGTTGCCAGGTCGTAAAACTGAAAAGCCGGAAAGACCGGCAAGTTTAGCCGGACGTTTTGGTAAAAATTCTTAAACACCTGTTTTTAGTCTTAATATAACACGACAGTTTTTTTATCAAATAAAACTTGACTTTTTCACCTTATAGCAAACCATAATCATTTTACTTTTTCATCTTCATAAATTCTAATGCAACGAAATGCAAAAAAATGCATGCTAATAGCAGCAATAAAATTGAATGAATAAGTCTCTTTATACCAATATATGAGAAATGTAAAGAAACTGGCCAAATTTAAAAAGCCTAACAAAAGCCTAAAACCAACTAATTTGGCCGGACATGCGACCAAAAAGCCTGACTGTGTCCGGCTTTATCCGGACGTCTGGCAACGCTACACGCGGCTGATTATTGCCGATAAACGCAATTATTGATTGATACCCTGTATTAAGGGATAGTAGCCTAGACTCCATTGTTAGACTAGAAGCTATGCTGAACATATTATGAAATTGAATGGTTTGCATAAATACCTGTACTACATGACAATACAAGAATACGTTTTTGCGTTAACTATGTTAGTTCTAACCTCAATTTGAGTCGACATACGAATTTTATATGTTTAAAAGGTTCTTCATTCAATCATGCTTCAAATCTTAATAATAATAATTAAATCTTAAATAAATTAAATCAAAAACTCTTATCTATTATTTTATAACTCTTTAAAAGAATACTATTTATATTGTCTAACATTACTATTGTTTCTGTCTAATATTACTCTTTAGGCTACTAGTAAGTAATTTCAAAAAATATTTTCTCATTGCAGCCTCTTTGAAATATCCTTTAGTAACTTATGAAAATCCCTCGAATTTGAGCGGATTACTGAAGGAAAAGTAAATGAAGCTCAATCCAATCTCATTTACTTTAATGTACAAGTGATATGTATCTGTAGAGTTTCAATTCTGAATACCGATCATACAAAAGAGAAGATTTGAGACGAAATTAATGAAAAACATTTATTATTGTTGAGCCTTAGTGTAAATTTTACATTTAAAGAATCTAAAACGCAATCTAAATATTTTAGAAAATACGTTTTAATCATCAAAACCTCGGAGAACCAATTTTTGCTAATCCTGGCTTTCCAGATTCAAGTAAATGTAATAGCTATAATAAATGACAATATACAAACATACTGCTTAACAAAGGTCATTCAACTTCTAAGCTCATGTTAAATTATCCTTATCAGAGCAATGTTCGATTAGTTGAATCGTTTTCGATAAAACTTATCTACCATCTAAACAATTACCTGCTATCGAGCGAACTTACTAAAATGAAACGATGTTAATATTTGATAGGAAGTAAGTTCCGATATACATACGTACATATATTTATGTATATAATCCACCGTTTTCTCTTCAATAGCTACGTACATTCTCAGAACTGAAACTATCAGCTACCCATCAAAATGTGAAGTAATTTAGACGTTGCTCAATAAATACATATTATTTTATTTAATGAAATACTCGGTACAGGGAACAAAACTTTAAATGAAAATAGATTTAGAGCTTAACTGGGTTTAATTAATAATCTTTTGGATTATTTAGGAACGCTTTACTGAATTTGATATAATACTTTTATATACTACTATGTATTATTTGAATTTATCATGCAAATGGTTGCGATGAACTTCATGGGCTTACTCACACATAAGTAAATCATGTGTAAGGTTCGTCGTCATCTGATAACTTGTGGAGGCCGTCACATCACAATATGTAAAGAACGAACCTATTCATGGCCAGATGTGGTGTGAGATGTGACACTTTACAATTAATTCATAGTCTGCTAACCGAATAACTTTTGCGGACAGAAAAACTTACATTACATTTATTATTATTTACTACAAATTTACGTTTTTACTTAAATTACCGTTCCGGTTTGGCAGAAAGCAAATACAGTTTTAAGTATCGCATCAACTACGTAAGCTCAATTCAATCCTAGTTACTACAGGATGAGTGATACAGGTATAAATTTGTACTATAACAAATATTTTTCTGCAAACAACAAAAAATGTTGCCATGCAATGTAAGCAAAAAACGTTGAGTGCAACAAATTTCATCTCTATCGGTTTGATGTTTGTTTAAATAATCCGCGGTTGAATGAGCTTTCTTAAAATGCAGTTGCAAGATTTTAACACATTATAACGAACCGTTACAAAATAATAGTAGAAGTCAAGTAAAAGCTTGTGATTTCAAAACAATCTCGAGTTACCATTTTCCTAAATGATGAAAAAAATATCTTTTAGAAAAAACCTATAATAAAGAAATTTACTAGATTAAAATTCTGCTCATAATGTATAATAATTCACTATTTTGTACATAAAACCTTTTTATTACGGAGAGAAAAAACTACGGACCCTCCGCTTATCTCCGCTGATCTTAAGAGCCGCGATGAAACTCATTAAAACAAAATGTGCCATAACTCTGTTTATGAAACTAATAATATATTGTTTTCTTTCAGAGCGCCTAGTCGAAGGTGAGACTTGGCACAGAGATTAAACATTTGCCATCCAGCTAAGCAATGACACCAGTGTTTTAAGCGCAATTCTATCCAGTAGTGAATTGGATTAGTTGAATTACATATGGATCGTGAAAAAGGTGTTTAGAAAGCTTAATTTGTTCCTATGAATCATGTTAATAAATTGTTTTTATATTTTTATAAATAGTTGTAATTAAATAAATAAATAGTGATGGAAATTTCACACAGTGCCCTCTAGCCCCAAAGTAAGCTAAGCATAGCTTTTATCATGGCAACAATTTATTGAATACTTATATGCATTTTTTTTGTAAATATATACAACATTATAACATATTAACACCCAGACACAGAACAAACATCTATGTTCGTCACACAAATGTTTGTCCTGGGTGGAAATCGAACCCACGACCTACTGCGCAGAAGGCAGGTATACTACCAATTGAGCTGTGAGGCCAGTCAAAAATTAATCTATTTTACAAATTGTATACTTCAAATTAAGCCGCTGTTAAGGCATCTCATCCCTACCTACACACTTATTGCTGTTGCCCGCGACTTCGTCCGCGTGGAATTTGGTATTATCACGCACCCCTATTTTAGCCCTCAGAAAAGTAGCCTTAAGTTACTCATTGTTACATCAGCTACCTGCCAGTGAAAGTCCCGTCAAAATCGGTCCAGCCATTTCAGAGATTAGCCGGAACAAACAGACAACCAGACAGATAGACAGACAGATAAAATTTTAAAAAAAATATTGTTTTGGTATATGTACCTTGTATACATCCATATGCACTTAGTAAAAAGCAAATATTTTAATACTACAAACAGACACTCAAATTTTATTTATTTGTATTGTTTACAGAAACTTGTGTGCGTTACATGCACGTGGATGAATCGTGTATTAACTTATTGAAGTTGCCGTAAAATATGTTGTGGGCGTGTCGCTAGTCCCCTATTATTTTAAAGAAGTAGAACTCACGCCAAGTTCATCCAGGGAAGTACTGCCACCATGCCCATTTCTGCCGCCAAACAGTAACGCGTTCACGTTACTGTGTGCCGGTTTTAAAGGTGTGGTTGCCAGTGAAATTACAGGCACATGAGACATTCCACCACACGTCGCAGAGTTAAGGGCGTATACGATGCGACTTGGTTCCTGTCGTAGTAGGGAAGGACCCAAGTCACATCGGTTATGGGCAGAGGTTACCACAGAACACCAGGTGGGCCGTCAACTCGTTCCGTAACTGTACATAAAAAAAACTTACACGTGTTAATAAGGAAATTACATTAGAAAGGTATAGTTACGCGTTGAGCCCCGTATATTTTATAGTTACTTTTGTAAGCAGCTTCGCGTGGTACCAGGTTAATTTTAATAATCGTTCACTCTTATCCCCTACATCGATCGCCCTATTTTAGTTCTTAAATAACCGTGGTGCCTGCGCATAAGGAACATAAGGTCGTTCTGAACCCGCTTTTAAGCCTTTTGACGGGTATTGTCCTTATGCTACAACTGCGTTGCTACATGTCTTGATTTATAGAAATTTATTTCTCAAAAAAGACATACTCACTTACATGACAATAAAACAAATAATTAATTATGATACATAACTTAAGTGCGTCGTTCTAGTAGGTAGGTTGCTAATTATAATTTTAGTTTTAGTTTTGCCCATCCAATATATTTAAGTAATACGTCTGAAAGAAAATATAAAAATAAAAAAATATTGAATGAGTTTTCATTTTTTTATTGTGGAGGGTATTTTATTGTAAAGCTGTGCGCCTTCAAACTTTATTGTTTTTATACCATAATTAGTCCGCACTGACGGTAGGACTAGAAATCTGACTCGGCGAGTGTTACGTTTGGTTAAGTGTCGCAATGTTGTGAATTATATATTAGTGTGGAGGGGGTATGTTCTGTGACTAGGTATTAATATGTATGTATTTACAAGAAAAGTATATATGTATTCTTTCAGTTGTCTGGTTCCCATAGTACAAGCTATGCTTAGTTTGGGGCTAGATGGCGCTGTGTGAATTGTCCACCAATATTATAAATGGTGACACCGCGGGTAGAGATACACAGAGCGTTCCCAAATCCTGATGACTTACGCTAAAAACTTAGGCTAAAACGTATAAAGACGAGAATCGACTATATTTTGTTTAGCTCCGCTCAAATAAACGCTCGAGCTTCGGAATCGTTTGTTTTATGTACTCAGTTTTCGTGAAATCGTTATTTTGCTTTCGGGGATAAAGATGTGAATCTATCAAAAATTCAATGTGCCGTGATAACTGGTGGGCTCATCACGGCCACTGTTTTCCCGCGAAACTTGGTTAATAGCTCTAGCAGCATACATTCCTTTATATCCGACAAACAGGACAAATCTTATACCCAAGATATTACCAACAAGTCCAGGCGATGTAGATCTACTTACAGAAATACGAGCAGGCTGTATACCTTACTAGTTCTAGTTCCAAATCTCGTTAATAAAATATTCCGTATCCTAATGAAGTAAAACAAACCATATTTTGTATATAATATATTTAGCTAACATTTGCAACTAGACTAGTAAAAAATGTACAATAAGCATATGAATAAATAACATAGGTATTATATAAATAAGTAAATACACAAAAAGTTAACACAATTATTGGAAGAAAGGTCCTGAGTTTATGGAATCATAAAATAGAAATGTATCCGCTGAGCAAGAAGTTGGGTAATGTTGAAATAGGCGCTACCTTGGTATATTATTCAAAGAGGGTTATGACAAATTTATATCTGGGATAACCTCTGACATATTGCTCGAGAAAGTGTTTGGGCTTCATGTTTCCAGTTGGCAAGAAGTAAAATGATATGTATTTATCAGTATGATATAAAACTATAGTTGCGTTTGACTGGCCTCACAGCTAAGTTGGTAGTAATCCTGCTTTCTGCGCTGTAGGTCGTGGGTTCGTCCCACCGTGGACAAACATTTGTGGGACGAACATAGATGTTTGTTATGTGTCTGGGTGTTTATATGTATTATATGTATGTATTTACAAAAAAAGTATATAATTGTCCCATGATGCTTAGCTTACATTGGGGCTAAATAGCGTTTTATTAAATGTCCACCAATATTTATTTATTTTATTTGAGTTTAAATACTAGTGCTAATAATAGTATGACTGTTATTTGCGTAGGAAAAACATTAGCTGCCACCAGGACTTTTCCTTCATTCCTACAATAATATATACGTGGCCCATTGCAGGCTCTGCAATGGGCCACGTATATCGTATAGCGCCGGCCACGTCTTTACCACTTCCAGGAAAGTTACGTAATTCAATGTGTTTCAGTAATAATAACGCACATCACATATGTTTTACTGATTTCACATTGGAAACTACGAAAACCGTGGTATTACACCTAGATACGAAACAAATATTTGCAATCGTTCAAACATTTGTTCTGTGCGAGTATCGTGTCAGCTAGTTTTTGAACCGTAATAATCAAGTTTCCGAAAAAACAACCTGGCATTTATAATGCTCTGAGTTTAAATATATTGTCTTTTAATATAATAAGGTACATGAGTTATCCCATTATACATTAGAAACTAGCTTCTGCAGCCGAAACTTTGCCCGCGAGGCTTAAGTAAGTAAATTCAGTGGGCTTCAAAGTACCTAACTGGTTGCATGGCAGCAAAACCCAGCATCTAAACCTATCTTACACCAATATTATCTCTCCCACTTTGTTCTTAATATTGTTTTGAACTTAGAAAAGTCTCCTATTACAAGTTTAAAGTCTCCTATTTGACCTTTTGATCGTTCAAATAAGTACTTTAGTATTTATCATGATAATTATAATAAAAGTTTTGGGGTTCTCCGTTTTCAGGCTAGATACACAAGATTTTAACTGAAATATATTCATTCATAAACGTTTACACACAATGTAACGTTATATGCCCATTTAAAAGGCACTTTTTTGATTTTTCAGTTTTTGGATTGAGTTTTAGGGGGAGGTATCAATATATTTAGTATTTAGTTATACTTACACCAGCAAGTAATCTAAAATCGGCGATCTTATCTTATTTTTAGGAATGAAAGTTCGCTCAGAACATGTTTACAAAAATGCTACAGCTCGTGTTTCTTTATAAGATTAAGTAATATTATTATTTCATTCATTAGCGGTCCAGTTTTCAAAATTCTAGTGTGTCCCTCAAAATTTCAAATGTCTAGGACCAGAGGTATGAACTGTTTGTTGCCTGTCAGTCAGTCAGGTCAGCTCTTTTATAATATATTGATATTAATGAGCGTTATTTCAAATGAAAAGATGAATTAAAATTACTTCTTAAAAAATGATTTACCACCGAAAACGTGTATTTTTGGACTATGTCATATGACTATTACTACGACATAACTGAAGCAACGAACATTTTATGGCTCTTCTGGTTTCCTCAGTTCCTTATTAAGAGCAACACTTCTAAAGTCGGGTCATATACCATTGCATCTGCGACGATGCGTATTGAAAACAAAAGCTCTGTTATGCTCCGTAATTTTAATCATAACATTGTAAAAAGTCAGAATGATGAGGCGTAAATCAAATTCGTAGGAAGATATAAAAAGTGACGCATAACCTGTGAAATCACTTTAAATATTCAAGTGATCCGTGTGTACATGATCTAACAACAGCACGGGTCAACAGCAGTACCCATGCGACCTGTGTCTCACGACTTTATTGCTCGTCACCGAAATCCACGCATACCCCACGCAAAACAAACAAGTGTGAGATTAAAATCCTCACTGATAAATTTATATATCTAGTTGTAGTTAGTCAGGCTGAGATAGCGGTGTATCTAACTCGATATTATTCTAGGTATGGACTAACACGATTGTGCTCTCATCCTACATTGTGCTATCATGATATTAATAGAGGTTATACCCGTATTACATGCGGCAGTATTTCAGCGACATAACATCGCTATCCATCTCAGCCTGACCACAAATACCTGACAGGGCACACTGAATAGGCGTCCATAACGACCACAAAATTGTGCGTAACTCAGTGCGGTTGTAACAGTAAGAGCAGACACCGGGCCCGGGCACTAGTAACACACCTGTGACGCTGAGCAAGGACATGTTGTGACATGGATGTGGGCTGGCCCGTCGACCCGGGGCGGTCGGCGGGGCCGGCGCGGCGCCTCACCGGCCGCCGCGGGGCGCCATAACTGCACTCGCGCGCGGCTGATAGCGCGGCCGGCGACCGACTGACACTGCCGCCTCCGCCGCCCGGCACGGCGTTGAACCCGCCACCCGCCACGAGCACTGACGCGTTCCCCGTCCCTATCACACGCGGGCACCACCCTCCGACGCGAAAGGGAAAGGGCGAATGTTTCGTTCGGCGTGGACGGCCGCTGTTCCCGCGCCGCGCGTGCGTACTACCCGCCTACTCGCTACTGACATCACCGTCGCCCGGATTATTTTTGCCCGGCGAGGTAAATACCCTCACATTGATCGGGCCCGGTTAAACTTGATGCAATTATTGCACTGCCCTAGTCCATGCAGTTTTAATGGACGTGACCGGGATATCGCGTATTAGAACTGGATCATTTCCTGAAACATAATAATAGTCTTTTAATGGATGTTTCGTTGAAATAATAACAAACAATAAATTTTATTTTAAAGTCAAATTTTCTAAGATACCTTCTATGAAGGAAAGATGATATAATGATCTGCCAAGTAAACAACGTCAATCAAAATACAGTTTAAGGTTAACACTTGAATAATAATAATACTTAGTATAGAAATACTACTGTATAAGACTTAAAACTACTTTAGTAAGAAATTAAGTAGGAAAGCCTTAATGCAACTCAATCGTTTTTTATATTTAGGCGGAATGGGAAATGCACGCGAACGGGTAATTTATGCTAACAATTCCGAGCTGCGACATAACGCTACGAGCTACGAGTCGTAGGCCCGTGCTACGTGCTTATTGCTTGCGATAAAAACCAAAGGACATGAAGATTTTGCCGACTAATCTCATGAATAGTGTACATTAAAACTACATCTTTTTTATTTTGGTGAGAGACAGTAAGAATACTAACTAAAACATGTGTTACCAAGTAATTTATAATCAAAAAAACCGTCAGTGTTTGAGACAAAACTCCATCTGGTAGTGAATTGGATCACTTGAGCTGCCTGCAGATCATTGAAAACGCTTTTTAGATAACTCTACTAATTATCTTGTATTTTCTTTATTTCGTGTACATATTTCTATTTAAATTGTTTAATGTTAATAAATGTACCAAAATCTTAACTTTAAGAAATCAAAACAAATAGAAAAATCTACTAAATATTAAAAAAAAACACTGACATGAATCATTGTATTCAAATGGAACGCGTAGCAGAAAATTACTGTGCCATTGTAATTTCGTAGCGTGGCGCTACGGCGTAGCGGACTTTTTACATTCTTTGCAATGCAATTTTTATACTTCTGTTGTTGGAAACGACTGATTTTCCTGTTCCTATGAAAGGTTCTATTTTATAAATGAACTTTAATGACAAAGTTCGTAAAAATAAAGATATTTACATGTAAAATGCGTCAGTGGAAACGTTAATATTACATGCAATGTATATGGTACTATAAAACCTTAATAATTACCCGCTTAGGTAAATTAGACATTAAATTACAAATAAAACAACATACGTCTTAGATTTTGTAGCAAATACTCTTAACAAAACTGTGATAATAATCTATATATACTGCATAATTTCCAATAACATAAACAAACGGAAACTCTCTAACTAAAGTGAGAAGACACCAGAATTTCAAGATACCGTAACTCAACTGTGCATTCGCAGCTTAAGCGAGTTTTTTTGATCATTTAATAAACACTAGCTTCTGTTTACGGCTTCGCCCTCATGGTAACGATTTCATTTCGTAGCCTATGTGTTATACCAAACCATCACCTACCTACAAATTTTAAAATTAAACCAGTAAGGCGTTAAGGAGTAACAAACTTGCCATCTAATTTTATCATATAAGTGTCAATATTATGATATACAAAATGCTGTTGTCTACGTGCGTAGCATTCCAACTTCATGCAACGTGGTGTTGACAAATCAGAAAGAAATGTTAATAACGTATGAAAATACTTGATCTGTGTTATAGTACACATAATGAACAGTTTGGGGTGAAGGATGATTCACAGAAATTACAATGGAAAGCACGACAAGGGAGCGGGGTGCCCGAGTAGACCTTGACTTTTAATCCGAGACTCGCTGATTCAAATACAGCGAGCACCAATGAATTAATCCAGAAAACAGCATGTTCTACAACCAAAATTCGAAGGCATGTGACATCTACTTATTCCGTGTAGATTAATGCTCATTCACTATCGCTTGTAGGCCTGTTTCGCTGTTGTGATGTCTGATGTCACTCCTCCATGAGTTTTTCGATCGAAAGATACATGTGCGCAAATTGCGCAATACCACGTTCTCAAAACCGTGAAGGAAAACATCGTGAGGAAACCGACAGTCCTAGAACTAAAAATTCGAAGACATGTGTCAAGTGCACGAAAAGAGCGTCTTTGAGGCGCACTTAAAATCCTTTCACCACACCGGTACGAGAGAACCAGTGACTCGAATAGTAGTAGTAGACTGCTCCATGATAAACAAAATATCTTGTAATATAGTAAGCATCCCAGAATTATGTTGTCAAAGTAATAAACTAAATATACTAACTTAGATTTAAGTACATCAGCCAGACTTAGTTATAAGTGCACGTGAGATTTTGAATATTACTTGTTGACGTTCCCAAGGCATTTCTTTATGAATTCTATTGAAATAAAGTTTTTTTGACATTGATATAATTAGAGGCTGGCACGGTACGGATGGCAGCACAACTCGTCTTCGGCGTATAATGTACTAAATTCAACTATACCTACGTACCTAAATCGAGTTACCGCTCTACAAAGGAAGTGTTCCTTGTAGCTGCGAGCTAGTTGGCAATGCACAGCACAGTTGCCGCGAGGTGCTTCCGGATTTACTCTTCGAACTTGCGTAATCCGCTTGTAAGACTGTAAGTTAATTTTCCTTTTAATTATAGGTCTTTCCGAGCTCTATTTTCTTTTAACAGTTTCCCGAGAAAGGTAAAATGTTCACTAGCCACGTTATTTCAATTGTAATTAAATTAAATATATTTCTAAAGACGTATTCAAAAATTACTTGGTTTAGAGTTAGATGTTTTCCCGCTGAAAACTTATCTAGGTATCTACTTGTACACTACTTTCAGTATTAGTTTCCCGCTCTGAGAGATTAAGACTCTGTACCTAGCTATAAATCTCCCCCGAAACAGTATCGTCCCGAGCAATCTTTTAATTTTATTTTGCATAATCAGTGGAGTGTCCGGCCCACAGAGCGCTTGTTGAGTACAAAGTCTCACACAAATAAATCTTTGTCAATGAGTTGTACCGTTGTAACATCATTACGTAAGCTAGCACGTGGTGCCACTCGGGCCGAGCGCTCACGGGACCGCCCGAATCCTGTCCAAATATCGATCGAAAGGCCCGCGACGCGCGGCTGTGACGTCACCGCGATCAAAGTACCCACAATGTGCTACGACAATTCACATTGCAAAGTTCAAAAGTACCCTCTACGTATAAGATAGAGCTCAAAATTGAACGCCTTTTCAAAGGGCGTTATGTTTTGAATGCGAGGGAGATTAAAAGGCGGCCGGCGATACGAACCTCCTGACCCACATCAGGGCTATGGCGATGCGTATAATGCGTATGCACCTGTTCTGTGCCTACTACGCGATAATTACGAGCAACATGTGAGGACGAATGACGCATAAATTGTAACGTTGCGTGCGTGATGCAGTAATGGTGTTGGCTCTAAAGTTAGCGAAGGCTTAAGACGGCGTAGGATAACTAATTTAAAGGAATAGGTTAGTCAATTTAAAGTTCAATACTGTACTTACATCGAAACGGCGATCATTACGATGTATCTAGCACTATCTAGCTATGTACCTAACCTTAAAACATGTTTTGTACAACATATGTTTTAAAATAGCGAATCCCTCCCACATAATAAGAGTGAAAACTTGCTTATGTCGTTTTTTGACGGTATAAGAATCTCGCAATGAAAGAAATTAAGATTTAGGTTTGAGTGATAATTATAAAATGTTCTCTTTTGAACAGTTGAATTAAACTAAACATCTCAATGTCCAAAGTGTAGGTTTAGACTTCTGTTAGGGCGACGAAATGTGTAAATCTGTGAATATTTGTTAATTTCTAAACGGACGTAGTTTATCAAAGCTTAAAAGGAAAAAACTACGATAATACCTTTTTATAATGCGTAAGCTCTATTTGCATTCGGTACCTAATACTGGTACTTTTATTGTTCATTTTTTTGTTGTTGTATTTTAACCTAACCATTCAATTTGTTTTATTAATCTAATATGGTCATTTGTAGTCTGAAATGCTTATTATTATTATTATAATGGGTTAATCACTTACTCAAGGACCGGAAGGCATCAGCATTGCCCTTGTTAGTGCAGATGTCCACGGGCGACGGTGACCACTCTACATTAGGTGGCCCCTCTGCTCGCTTTAGCATATAATTAAAAGTAGGTACCTACTTATCACTGATTTTACTAATCGATGTGCTGAATAGCTGGCTGTATTCAGCACGAAATTCACTAATCACGTTTATATCATCTGCACTGCACAACAGTCAATAAACCACTTATACTACAAATCCGTTGGATTATTCTGCTCGCAGCTGAATCGCCAGTACTGGATTATTCTGCCGAACGAAACTATTTGCAAAATCCTGCACCGACAAACAATTTTACACATATTTACTTCGTGCTGTTAAAGTTTTGTTGTATTATAGGAAAAATGCTTGTTATACCCGTGCGAGTGACCCGGTGGAACTAACCCCAAATTACAAAACGGAGATAGCTGGTTCAAATCCAAAGGCGTACCAATGAGATTTTTGCTAGGAAAATAATGCGCGTAAAATCACGATCTCAGAACGGTGGAAAACAACATAAAGAAACCGTAGTACCTTCCCACAGTATGGTATAGTATGCTTAGTTTGGGACTACACGTGTGAAATGCCGACCACATAAATAAAACTAGCTAGCTAGCTAGTAGCTTGTGTCATAGGAACCAGAAAACTGATAGAATACTTATATACTTTATTTTGTAAATACATACACATAATACATATTAACACCCAGACACAGAAAAAACATCTATGTTCGTCACACAAATGCTTATCCTGGGTGGGAATCGAACCCACGACCCACAGCGCAGAAGGTAGGGTTACTAACCAACTGAGCTGTGAGGGCAGTCATTAATATTGTGTTTCTCTTGTAGTTTAGGATTTCTCTTTTCTGTGCATTTCAATAGAGAGACCTTTGATGGAGTATTAAATTCATAGAACGAACATGAATATAATTTATATATTGCTTAATAAATTTCATTTTTATTTTATTTACTAACATGCAAATAGATACATAAACTATTATTGGCAGTAGTTGAAAGTTAATTCACATTACATTATTCAGACCCTCAACAAATCTCATGTACTTCTCATGCCTGTCAGAATAGTTATCACCGTCTTCCCTTCTCTCATCAACAAATTTTTTTTCATGACCAATCAATACATTGAACAGAATACTGGAATAAACCCTGCTGCAGTCATACCTTACTATTTTAGCCTGTTTTTGTCTATGTTCGTCTTCATTGCATCTCTTACAGATTTTCTTCAGCAATGCTCCATGTTTTCTAACAAAACCAAAGTAATCATACATGAGGCGGACTAAATTGTGCACTATAAATCTCCTGTGATACCACAATGTTTCATGGTGCTTGTAAAACCTAAGTAATTCATTATTCAATGCTAATTCATAAAATAATACTTCTATTTGTCTACTAACTGACACATCGTTTGTACAATTACATGTTTTGTTTGTGTATTTCATAATGAGGTCCATCAATTGCTCAGGAGAATACAACAACATGGTATCTTCCGAAACTTGAATAGTATCTTTGGGAAAATTTGAAGCAACCGCACACACCAAACCTTTGCTTAAATTTATGTCAAATGAGCCCTCAAAATTCTTCCAACTTGTGTGATCCATAGACAAAATATTTTGAATACAAAATTGTCTATAGTGGAAGCCGCTGAAATCTGAAACATGTTTCGACACCCATCTTTCAGAGAATCCATATTCTTTAATGTATAAAAATGCAATATCATATTGCTTTCTATAGTTTTTGAGCAAATCTAATACCCAAATCCTATGACTCCATCCATGGTAGTTATTTGGAGTTCTCTCTGATGCCAGTTCACATATTCTGAGCTCATCACTTATGAGATTTTCTATTTGATTACTCGGAACTGAGTCATCTGAAATAAAAAAAACAACTCATCATTTCAATCAAGAGATATATGATTTTTTTTATTCATTCTTAATATTGTATTTATGTTTCAAATTCAGTCTCATTTGTAGTTTGTGTCTATACAATTGAGACTGAAATTGAAAAAAGGGTCCATGTAAAAAAATCTAAGACCTAAGTTCCAAAATTTCTTTAAAAATAGAATAGAATAATGTTTATTTTCATATATGAAACACATAATAAATTACATTATAATAAATTAGGTGTACAAATATGTCTCGTCATGAGTCTAATTACTATTTTCTTATATTCTATATTTAATTTTTAATTTCTTAAAAACTACACATTTTGTCGCTGTAAAGGGGCGTATATAATAATGAGAGGAACACTATTGATGAACTATAACGTAAGTCAATATTTTAGGAACTGAGGGTCACTAACTTATATCACATGACAAGTAACTGTAATACAAAATAGTTAAATAGCAGCCACACCATACAACTTTGTTCAAAGTACAATATTTACCTGAGAAGATTCCCTGTAGAAGCCACCTTCTATATGAAAAAGCTTCATTACACTTTGGCTTTCTGGACAACACAATTTTTGTGAACAGCAACTCTGATTTTTTATCGATCCGATTGCCTTGGACCGTTTCACGCCTCTTGTTCCACAAAGTACTTAGTTCTGGATTGATTAAAAGGGTCACATTCAGTAGTCTAGTGAGTCTCTCCAAGCTGACTGAAGTCAGTTTTGAAGGTTTACGTTTCGGTTTGCTGAACCACTTGTCCACTAGTTCGTTATAGCAATAAATATATACATGTTTGACGCACCAAGACTCCAATCCAAGGCAGTTTTCCAAATGTAGGACAGGCGACTTATTACGGTAATTAATCTCCACTGGGACGATGTCAAATGCGCATCTGAAAAGGAATTGAAGAGTGCGTAAATAGGGGTACTAGCGGACACATGAAAATTGAAATAATGCCAAAATTAATTAATTATTTACAACTCAGCGTTTTTCGACATAACATTGTCGATGTCTTTGATTATTTTCTCGACCAAAGCAAATTTATCTTCATCCATTTTATAAGAAATAAAATCTCTCAGGCCCGATAAGCAAACTTCTTCGCTTCTTAAATATTCGTTTATTCAGTGGTAATAAAATATTCAAGTTATTCAACCCACTAACTCTCGATTTAAACAAACACAATACCAAAACCAACACATGACGACGATCAAAAAATCAAACAATCAGTGTTACCAAGTCAATTATCGCAAAAGGGGCTACATCTTTTTAATGTAAAATATAATAGGATTTTCTTGTGCATAATATTGTTAGGAAATAAATATATTATATACTTATTCAAAACAACCCCTTACAGGGTACAAGTAAGGTTGATGTATTTAGTGTAATATCTTATACATGTGCAATGAATAATAAATCTGACCCATTCCAGTATTTGGAAGATATTCATAGACTACGCAACAACGAAAATTCGTTTATTTTCGATGATAAGTCATTTTATTTAAAATTATTAGCTACTTGGTACGCAACTGTACTATCTTTGTATTGTTTTATGAATGAAATTATTCAACCATTTTGGCAGCCCCGTGGATTAGCTGGTAACAAGCAAAACAATAATAATTATTGCAAGGCCGACAGGACCAACTGTTGCTTGCTACATAATACATAATTTTACCTTAATATCATTGTTTAAACACATTTTCCAATAAACATATTATAAGCTATCTAGCCATTTGTTGAGAATTCGATTTAGAACGACCGCCATGACACCGGACTCTATTACTAAAATGACTCTTTTGCCACATACCGAGTTAGCAACACTGGAAATATTTAGTACAAAATAGAAAATAAATATACATAGTTATTTTATTCTGTTTTGGGACAACGTAAACAAAGTGAATTTGCATTTTGCTCGTTTGAGTAATATTGATTTCTCTCTCAATATTATTCTATTGTTCACTGGAGGAAAATAAGAACATTATTTATTTTGTGTCTGAAATACAGTAAAAATGGTAAGATTTGTATTTTAACCTTAATTGGGCCGACCTATAAACGGGGGCTGTAGTTTATCGTTTTTTATATTTACAGAGTGCTCTATTCAATTTCCAAAGTTTACTGACTGTGATTCTACTTCTGATTTGCACCTGCGCATATCTGAGATCATTTTTCACCAGCCTAATGGACCGGCATAAGACTGGGTAAGAATAAAATACGCATTTCTCAAACAGCTGAGGTTAGACCAAAGAATAGGTTAAATATCACCCTTTTTAATTTGAGATGTCCTTTATTTTGCAACTATTTTTTCAAAGTTATAAAAGTATAATAACCCTGCCTTCTGAGCTGTAAGGTCATGGGTTCTATTCCTATGGGTCCTATCCAGGACATACATTTGCATGACACAAACAAATGTTTGTTCTGTCTGGCTGATATGGTGATATTATTTGTATTTATTTACATATCTGTCACAGAAACCTAAATAAATGAATACCTTTAGTGTTATTAGCTTACCCATCACCTTTTTTACATTAGAAGGTCAATATTTAGATTGTTCTAAAGTTGATGATTCAATTTTTTTTTCTTTCAGATTACTGGGAACCTTCTGGAAATGTGCAAGGATTGGTGAAAGAAAGTCTCCATATGTAGCTATCTGCTGTGTATGCATGGCCTTCTCCATACTATTTCTCACATAAGACTGTCTGATTTGCAATGTGGTAATTATTTGCCAGGGGTGATACTGTGTAGCCATTGTATTATGACTGACCACTTGTCTTATTTTTGCCATTTGAGGTAATAAAATTCAGTGAGATTTTTGTTGTTGCATCATATCAGTGGTATATCCAATATTCATAGTGTGAATGAAAATTCTGGTCATTTTATTTTTCAATCCATGAAGTGCGCTGTGCAGTATCGAACCATATTTTCTACTATTTTTACTAATATATAAAAAACAAACACTATTTTTTGTTCTCCATATGTACTTATTTGTAATAAAACAGATAAATATTTTTTTATATAATTTTATTTTCATAAATAAGAGACTGTATTTCTAGCACAGATAATTTTTTTATCATAAAACAGGTACTCACTATGGGATAGACTAAAGTTATTACAGAACTCAAAACTAACTGTTTAAATACCATCTTATAAAGTTTGACCATTGTAATGCCTTGTGTACGTTGAGTTTAAAATGAAAGGCTAAAAAAATAATGAAAGACTGAGCTAGATAAAGTACTGTAAACGAACTGAAATCGAACTTCTAAAATGTAGATCAATAATAATTATGATATCAGTAGAAATTGCTTACTTTGATGCAAACTTAGACCATAGAAATGATTCATTCAGGCACAGTATTGCATTATTAATGAATTATATTTGAAAATAATTATATAGTTTGTATATCCAGCATAACAATCGTACCAGTTTTATTCGACAGTTTGGAACTAAATTGACATAACATTTCTATTTATGATACAAATAAATTCTTACTTATATAAGTGTAAATATGTAAGCAACAGATGTGCTAATGCAGTTAATAACAAGTGCACAACACAAATGTGCTTCAAAGTGAATACAATAAAATAAAAATATTTGCCACTAACAATTGTTAATATACCTGTAAAATATAAAATCCAAAATTAAAACAATCTATAAATGTTACTGTACAACAATTAATTGCAATTCCAATTTAGTCATTTTTAACTATGACGGAAGTAATCTCTAAATGCATTTGGATTGACGTTTTGTGCGTCAGTGTTAAGAAATAGCACTTTAAATAATAAGATAATATTGTAACCCATAATTTTGAACAGTGCTAGAACGCGTAAAACAATTTTGACAGCAGATCTCTTCGCTGGGTTTGGATTAATTTACTTTTTTCTATTTTGAGATGAAAAGTCGATAACTAATTTTAAACGCTTCGTAAACGCGAATACTAACAATCTAACATTACAAATAGAATCCATTTAGTACAAAATTTCCATAAAAAGGGCCGAAAAGTTACAAAAAAACTCTTTCTTTACAATTTTGGTGGAAAATCTAGGTGCACAATGTACATAACTAATCCAACTAGTTGGAGCTTAATTCAGTCTAAAGTTTGCTCTAAGATAAGCTAATTCACACTTAGTTTACTGCGACAAGACATTATCTAATTTTTCTACTTGCTAGATTTTATCATTATACCTATAATCATCTGTACTTTAAATAGATTAATTGAGGTGCATACGCTAATACAGCAATGCTGTTTTTTTTTTATTGCTAGTTAAGGAAACCATTAGATACTGAAACTACAGATATTAAACAATTCAGCCAAAATGTGATGTCTGCCGACTATGATCAGAACTGGAAGTTGCATCAATAAGATTATCTGAAACATTCGTACTTCAGATATCTACCAACTGTTCAATATAAAAAAAGATACCAGTGCAATAAATAAAATTGCAAATTATACATATCTGCAAGTTATTAGGGCTGGAAGGCCAGTCACCACTCCATATTTATTCTTAGGGAATATTAGGCTAAATTTGGAAAAAATCTTTTTTCTTATATAAGTAAGCCAATAGTAAAAACTTTCAGGTACAGAATCTGCAAGTTATTACTATTGGCTCATGGCGAAATAATGAGTTCCAGTTCGGTACAAAGACACCAATATCTCTCTTCAACTGTACATTCGACATTACTACACTGATATTGCTTACTGAATGTACCATACAGTTGATATTTTCTTCATTATAAAATATCATCTAGATACCTATATAATTAGCAGCAGTGATTAAAAGCGGGTGCAGTAAGTACAGATTTTATGGCACAAGAAATATAAAATATAACAGTTCCTTGAGCAAGATGGGAAGAATTTGAGGAAACCTTAAAGTACATATTATCCACTTGAAACATTATACTGCTGAAGAGATGTTCAAAACGATCAAAATGTACCTTCAGAACAATAGTAATAAGTTTCTTTCAATATTTGAAACCTATTTAATAACAATACTATGCTTGCATTCGTTTGCGATAATATTAATAATAAAGAAAAATGCAATAATTAGAACGGAAACAGAACAATTTATCATTATCACAGAGACTCAATAAATATTACAGTATAAGTGCACTGCAGACTTTTAAGTGCAACTCCATACAAATATCAATTCGATAGATCACCTACATACATACCCCTATCACAATACAATAACTACAATATTTTTGGTGTTTTACAATTAGTATTCAGATCCTAAATTATTGCTTATTGACGAGTGTGTCACGAGACATAAATCTGCGTTCGAGTATGGCACGCAGTGATAACCTGTCTTCATAAAAAAAGTGTGCTTATGACCACACGATAGAGTAAAATTATTTATTTTTTTATTTTAAAATATATAATGAAGACTGGAGCTGAGTATACCCGATCAAGCGTCAGTGACCAAATGGAGCCGAGTATACGCGATTCAGCGTCACCGACAAACCGGAGCCAAGTATACGCGATTCAGCGTCACCGACGAACTGGAGCCGAGTATACGCGATACAGCGTCACCGACAAACCGGAGCCAAGTATACGCGTTCAGCCTCACCGACGAACTGGAGCCGAGTATACGCGATACAGCGTCACCGACAAACTGGAGCCGTGTACATCCAATTCGGCGTCACCGACTGACGGGTCAGTTCTAATCACTGTTCAGAATTCCTTTTGAATTCTTAAAAAATCTGCTTGATTGATGTAAATGTAACATTTCATCAGTATCTCGTTCACGGACATGCTCGTAGCGAATATTACGTTCCAATACATTTTTAGGCCACCTTCAAATGTTCCATAGTCATGCATTCAGTGCTGCGCTGGGATCCAAATACCATCGCCATATCAAAGAAAACTATGCTTAGTAATATTCTCTAATGTTATTAATTTAGTCTACACTCACGCTGTACTAAAATACAAATTAATAAGTTATTATTAATAATATATAGATGTTTACAAAAAGTTTAAATAAGTATAAATCTTAAAATTTATCTGAAATATTAAAAAGGCTTTTTTTTAAACATTTTAAAGCATTTTATTTTTTTAAATTCCTAACTTATTATTTAAGGTTAGCTTTTTGGGTTTGTGATACCCAGTCTTTTTAGCGGTTCACAAAATCAGTTTCAGTGTAATTAGGTAGCAAAAAAAAAAAAAAGAAGCCAAAGTGAGTATTTTGTTTTTCATTCGATAAGTAATCAATATTTTCATGAGATTAACGCACTACAACTTAAAATTGGATTCACTGTAACAATAATACAGAAACCTGATTAAATCTTCGAAAGGAAGTTGTTTAGATAACCTAGTGTATAAAGTTCTCTTATATTTTGTGACTTGTGTGATTGAGATGAGATACAAAATAAGTTTTTATTTGTTCCTATAAAACACAAAAAGCAAATATATCTTTAAAAAAAATATGATTAAAAGGCTGCTTAACAATTTGTTGTGATGGTCCGCAGTTATTGCTCTGACTTAACAAACTAAATGCTAATAAAATACTCAGTGCATGTAAGTAAATAGTTATTAGTAAGCTAGAGAGCATTTTGTGTTGTTTTTCTTTATAACTAAACGATTAGGCAGTTTTAAATAATATAAATATAATAACCTCTTATAAATAACTTAATCGAATTTAATTATATAAATATATACGCACACAAACTTTTGGCACGAAAAAGCTTTTAAGTAATAATTTCAGTGCGTATGAGAATGCATTGAAAGTTACACGATGGGAGTGTTGGCTGGTCTAAAGATTCTGACATTCATCATTCATACAACTCTAATAATACGACATCGAGTATTATTTTTGTAACAGGCTGACGTGATTATGTATATCGATTTTCCATCAGTAGATGGGCCAGTATTTTGAGCATTCTACGAGAAAATAGTTACTTTGAGCAGCAAAACGAAAAACCGACTTCATCGGCAATGAACGAGAATGATTCTTCGTTATCTCGTACTTGGAAGACATATTTATTCCAGTTATTTTGATTTCAATAACGGAAGCCCAACCCATTTTTAAGAAATTTTTGTGGGTCTATGAAAGTACAGTATTTGTCCTTTCAAATAAAAAAATAATCTTCTAAACGGCTTATAAATGGCGGAGATCTGAGGTAACATTCAAACATCAGGTACAACCGAAATCAGATCCTCCTCCCTTTTTCTGAAGTCGGTTAAGCAAAAGATAGAAGGGTCCAAAAAATCGGTGGCAGGAGTTTGCAGGGATCGATACATATTATATACAGCTCGATTAGGCATTATAATAGGACCAAAAATGTCAAAATATATTTTAGGGCTAAGGTATCAATTTATAATTGCTTCCAGAATTCAAATCACCATCACATAGTTTGATTAAAAAAAAAATACTATAGATAATTTCTAGCTGCCAATCGCATGACTTTCAATGCAAAATTCGTAAATTAGAGTACAGCTAACAATGACTACGCATGTACGACTATGGGGAAAATCTATATATACGTACGCAGACCACTACTTCGCCTTACAACGTTCCCATTATGTTGTACGTTATGTAATACGTTTTTACCCTGAAATAAAAAGAAAACAGATAAAACCAAAGTATACAAGTGTATACAATAGACCGACACGTTTGTATCCATGATTTTCTGTTCACGTATAAATATTGGAGGGCATTTCACACAGCGCCATATTTATAGTCCCAAAGTAAACTAAGCATAGCTTGTGTCATGGGAACCAGACAACTGATATACTTTTTTTTGTAAATTCAAATACACATAACACTTTAAACATTTTAACACCCAGACACAGAACAAACATCTATGTTCGCACATATGTTTATCCTGGGTGGGAATCGAACCCACGACCTCCAGCGCAGTAGGCAGAGTTACTACCAACTGAGCTATGAGGCCAGTCAAGAGTTATTGTGTTTCGGTTTGAAGGGTGTGGTTGACGGTAAAATTACAGGCACATGAGACATTCCACCTTCACGTCCGAGTGACGGGCGCATATGATACGACTTGGGTATTGTACCTAAGCAGGGGACGACCCAAATCGTATTGATTGTTATCGGCAGGGTTACCACTCAACACGAGGCGGGCCATTTGTTCGTTATGTAACTTTATCGAATAAAAAAAAGGGAAAAATGTAATACTGCTAAGGTTTCGTGTCTTCTGTAATCTCACCTGTGTGTATCGAAGGCATATCCTATCTGATCATTTCGAGATACTTGTGCTTGTGTTTGGTCAGCATCTCGGTGACAGTCACCAACTTCCTTATGGCCGGTTGCGTCTTGGCCAGCCCTTGGAGCTCAGTGAGGTGGGACACGCAAATGTGGTGCAGTGTTGCCAGTTCTTTCGCTGCATATGTGAACACAATCGTTAAGTTCGTGTGTACGGATATAAAACAATATATTCTACTAGCCAGCGACCCGCCAGATTTTTTCGACGTGGAAGTTAGGTATATCACCCGTGAAATACTAGTTTGCATACAAAACTTGACACACCCCCAAAGGGGTGGAATTTCCCAACTATCAAAAGCATTCACGACAAATCCACATGTAAAATTTCGGAGTCTTAAGGTGCCCATTGACGATGCGGCCATCAATCCAAATGGAGTGGACGTCTTCCAAAATCGTTTCGTGAATGTGAAAAACGTATGCCAATTGAATGGACGTCGTCCAGGTCTGGATTTCCAAACGGATTGAAATCCATGCGTCCAGGCCAAATGGACGTCATCCGCGGCCGTCCGTCAATGTCAGAAACGTGTGCCACGCCATATGGAAGCAGTCCGAATTGTCCGTGAATGGGCGAAACGGCGTCCATTTTTTTGAGTTTATTGTTTCAGTTTATGTTTTGATGTCGATGGTGGTGCATGTGCTGTGCATTTGTCAAGCGTTATAATTTATTTATTTTATTATGTCTTTGTCCGCGCGTGACTTTGTGTTGGAAGTAATAGAAAAATATAAATCATATCCATGTTTATGGCAAGTAAAACATCCTGATTATCACAACAGAGAAAAGAGAAATGCAGCGATGAATGCTTTGTTGGAATTGTTTAAAACAAAGGATCCAGAAGCTAACCTAGATACGGTTAAAAAAAAGATTACCACTTTAAGAAATTGTTTTAAAAAGGAATTAAATAAGGTATGTGTTGTAAATTTATAGAAAATTATTCGTTTCGGTAGTTATTTGTAATATGTGTAGACAAATAAAATAACACAATAAAATAGAATATTTATTTCAAGTCTTCGATCATTAATATAGGTACATTAAAATTAGGAGTTTATGTTAACATGGTTAACGAATTGCTTAATTACTTATTTATTATATTTGAACCGACTTTATATTGTGTTACAGGTTAAGGCATCAGAAAGATCTGGTGCAGGAACAGCAGAAATTCACGTCCCTAAGTTGTGGTACTACAGTGAAATGTTTTTCTTAGCAGATGTGGATGTACCAAGGGTCACAAGATCAGTGAATTCCATCCTCGATGACATGCCATTTGAAGATAGTGCTGAGGTACATGCATACGTTATACTATTTTATCATCTTGCCAACTGACACTACCTTCCCCATTAAAATATTGCACAAAGGCTTCCCTTACATTTTTTGCATTACTGCTGGCATTCCTATTTGTAATATTTAATGAAGTAAAACCGATTGCAGAAGTTGAATCATTAGTATTGATGTCAATATCGAATACATTATCCGTTGCATAAGGGGAGCTAGATTTTCTAAGAAAATTGTGAAGGAGACAGCAAGTTAAAACAACTAGATCTATTCTATCTAAACGTAAGTTTATAGCAGTATGAAAGATTCTGAAACGGTGTGACATAATACCGAATACATTTTCTATTATTCGCCTAGCTCTTGACAACCTATAATTGAAAATTTTTCTTTCTTTTGTCAGAGCTGCTCTGCTAAATGGCTTCATAAAATCACTTCGTAGAGCAAAAGCTTCATCTCCTACAAATACAAAAGGTAGTTTAGTGTGGCTGTTTTGACACCTCATTGGGGAGTCATCATTGGGGATGTTAAGTTCCTTTCTCAGTAATTTTTCATAAAAAATTGTATTCTGTATGGCTCCTCCATCTGAAACTCGACCATTTGTACCAACTTCACACCATATAAATTCATAGTTGGCATTTGCACAAGCCATTAACACAATGCTATTGAAATTCTTGTAATTCCAAAAATAGGAACCACTACCTGGAGGTGGTATTATCCTTATATGCTTTCCGTCTATAGCCCCTAAACAATTAGGAAACTGCCATCTTTCTTCAAAGTCCTTTGCGATTTTCCTCCATTCTTCTTCAGTATCTGGCATCTGTAACAAAAACATTTTTTTTTTTCAGATGAACGATGATGAAACTGAAACCAGTGTATCAATGAATGTGCCATCGCCACTTTCACAAAGTAGTGTGGCTTCATCGTCAAGGACTCAAACAAGAAAAACCAAAGCCCAAGCTGACTATGTTCTAACAAAGATAGCAAAAAAATTGGAAGAACCTCCACAAGTGAAACAGCAATATGACTCATTTGGTGAACATATTGCAGAAAAATTAAGAAATTTGCCGGCAATGATGGCTACATACTGCCAAAAAATAATTAATGATGCGATATTCATGGCTGAGACCAACAATTTAACTATTCATTCGCACATTGTAGATACCCATTTGAACCAGAACAATGCAAATAATTCGCAAATATATATGAATCTGCCAAACCAGAATAATGACAATTCTGTTTTTGTGAATAATTCAGTGAATGAGCCTGGATCTTCACAACAGCACCATAATTTATTGTATGAAGCATTTGTTACCGCTGTAGGCGACACAGATTCAGACAACACTAAATAATTACTTTTAAATATGTTACTTTTACTCTAATAAATGATTGTAATACTCGATAATAAAAATACTAAATACACATTGTATTATTTACTTACCTTCATATAACTCTTCAAAACCGTTATGATTGCCTTGCAAGTTTCTGGAATAATGGTTCCCAGGCACTGTGCAGAAATTGCAGTTTCAAATTTCAGATTTTCATATGTCGTTCCTGAGGCTAAAAAACGAAGTGTAGCACATAGCCTTTCGTGAGCAGTTATGGCTTGCCTCATATTAGTATCTTGTTTTATTATTATTGGCGTCACAAGTCCAAGTAATTTGAAATACGTCTGTTCGTCCATTCTTAAGAAGTTTCTCCAATCAGTGGGCTCTAGAGACAATTCAGACAATAAGTTGGTATGTGTAAAAGTATTTCTTTGTTTCAACCAATCCTTCATCCACTTTCTCTTAGGTTTTTTTTGTCTTTTTAATAAAATACACACAGCTGCTGCTACCAGTAAAGTATTGTTATCCATAGTATTATTTATTTCCGTTCCGTACGATTGCAAAGTTCGAAGTGACGCCATGCATCCAAATGGAAGTATTGTGAATGGTACCGTATCTGGATAAATTTCCATTTGGAGTGCATCCAAAAGGAAGTCTACTAAATGGACGTATCGTCAATGGTAGCCTTTAGATCTTAGTGTAAGAGATTCATAGACAGTCCGTGGTCAGTGCCATTCTGTTTTGTACTACTAGGTATAACAATCATTTCTGCCGCCAAGCAGTTAGTTGCATACGCGTTACTGTGTTTGAAAGGTGTGGCTGCTGGTGAATTACAGGCACATGAGACATTCCATCTTCAAGTCTCACAGTTACTCACAGTGAACTTTCCAGTGTTGCAATTAAATATTTTTTCATTTTTCATTTTTTTTTTTCAGTTAAGGGCGCAATACAATGCGCCTCGCGCTCCCATATCCAAGTAGGGGAAGACCCAAGACGTTTTGCTTTTTTTATAAGTGATTACTTAACATCAGGCAAGCAAATTGCTCGTGCCGTAACTTGCGAATAAGTTATTAAAAAATAATAATTAATAAGTTTAAATAAAATAAGTTATATTTAAATTAAAAAAATAATAATTAAATAAATATCTTACCAACTTGGGGGGGAATGAAAGAGAAAGTCAACTCACCAATATCGAAATTGTTATTGGAAGCGGTGGGAACATTCCCTGGGTCAGGCACGTTGCTCAACTGGTCTAGAAACACGACCATACGCTCTTTGTTCTTCAGGATGAAAGGGTTCACCACTTCCATGTACGGCTCCTGTTAAGAGGCGTTCATTTGTCATCAGTCCATCTTACACCACACTTAAACCGGATACTGAGGCCGTTATACCGGACTCAGTATACAGGTTTGATATCGATGGAGTGTTCGATAGTTTTTATTCAACAAATACATGATGAAACATGGAACTGCGTCCACATATTAGTTGACAAAACTCAAAAACATGGTAAAATTGGTGATTATAGGCTCCGATGAGCGACTGGAATTGACTCCTTCATGCTAAAGATTTTAATTATGCTTAAGATGCGCTAATATGTTGAGCAGAGGCAACGTAACAACAACACTTTCAGTTAACATTCAGAAAAGAAAATCTATTCTTGGCAAGTAAGCTGCAAAAAATATAGTTAATTCTCAAAGTAGTGTGTATTGCCTGCTGTAAAGTGGTTACATACCTTAGCGCCGAACTCTACGAGGTTGGCGAGGTTCTGCAAACACTTGGCGACCATGAGGAGCGAGCGCTGCGCGTGCGGCGGCGGCGCGCTCGACACGAGCCCCCACGCGCGCGGCTCCACCAGCGCCGGGCAGATCAGACGCAAGAATATAAACCCTGTGGGCATATACGCAATATGACTATCAATTGCATTTTTAGTTATGGGTAAATATGATAACAGTGTTCTGTACACCATAACCAGCAACATTTGTTCTGCAGCGTTGGAAACGTCAATAATATTCAAAATATAAGGTCACGCGTACTTATCGCTTAAGGATCGTGCTCACGAAAAAAGGAAGCCCTCCTTTAGGTGTTTCTTGTCTGTTATCCCCATGGAGGGTCGGATATGGTTTGAACAGGAGTCAAACTTAGCGATAAGAACGCGTGACCTTATGTTTTGAATATTATTGACGTTTCCAAGACATTTCTTTACGAATTCTATGGAAATAAAGTTTTTGACTTTGACTTTGAATCACCTGAGACGACTCTCGTTCTGACGAATCTCTCGTTGGGCCACTTGGCGACGGCGGCGCGCTGCAGGCACCCGCACAGGTAGCGCACGGGGCGCGGACACGCCTCCGGCGACGTGAAGATCGACAACGTTATCTGACAAATATAAAGGTTATTTAATTGACTAGCTTTCGTGTGTTTCTTATATAATATGTAATGTTTTGAATTTTGACATTTGTCTTAATTGATTTTGTTTATACGTATTACCTGGTTTCAAGAAGCAATGGATGCTACAGTGAAATATCGATGTCCAGAGTATATGTTGTAACTATCGCTCCGGTGTATTTTGTCTATGTTTTTCCACTGTTCTTGAGGAGTTCGTTGGCGTGTTGACAACTCAACAAGTGTAAAGGTGGACTTAATAGTTCAGAGAATGGAAATGCGTACAATACATACCTGATCAAGTATCATAAGTAGGAACTCTGCGTTGTTGCAGGCGTCATCGGGAGAATCCATCTTAGTGGGGTTGAGCTCGGCTGACTGCTTTGCGTCGATCAGTTTCTGTACAGTTTCTGATATCGCGGCCTGGAATATGGAAATCCGATCAAGTATAGCCAAGTACGAGGAATTATCGTTAAACTTTTAATTGGTGCGACACACTAACTCCAATGGTGGACATGTCGGTTACTTCAAAATGACATCATCTACCGTTTTCAGAATGAGTTAATAAAAACACTGCTTATTAGTTCTAATTCTACAACAAAGTAATGGCAGTCAAATTATGCTAAATAAATAAGTAAACAATGGTGGCCATACCACACAGCGCCATCTAGCGATAAAAAACTAAGCATAGTTTGTAATATGGCAACTGATGACACATATTTTATACACACATATTTCGTAAATAATAACACCCAGACTCAACACATAACATAATCGATGAGTATGTATGTCATACAAATGTTTATCCTGGGTAGTAATTTAACACAGGACGTACAATGAGTATGTTTGTCACACAAATATTTATCCTTGGTACTAACTGCACGCACGACTTACAGTGCAGAGGACTAGAGTTAGTACCGAGTGAGGTGTGATGCCATTGGGAGTACCCACCAGGAGGAACGGCTTGCAGTGGTTGTGCATGAACTCGTCGACGACGGCGGTGGCGAGCGAGGCCGCGCGGAACATAGCGCGGTGGTCCGTCTCGCGCGACACCTCCGCGCACACCAGCTCACGCGCCAACTCCGCGCCGCGGTTGCACTCCGTGAACGCGTGCAGTACCGCTGTGTACACACAACAATAGAATAGATTTTTTTATTTGATACAGTTACGGAACGAGCCGACGGCCCACCTGGTGGTAAGTGGTAACCTCGGCCCATAACAACCGATGCGACTTGGGTCCTCCCCTGCTAGGTACAAGAACCAAATCGCATCGTATGCGTAACTCTGAGACGTGTAGATGGAATGTCTCATGTGCCTGTTATTTCACCGGAAACCACACCTTTCAAAACGGAACACAGTAACGCGAATGCGTTACTGCTTGGCGGCAGAAATGGGCATGGTGGCAGTACTTCCCCGGACGAACTTGTCGTGAGTTCTATTGCCTTTAAAATTGTGTGGCGATCCCAATAAACAGAATAGCAATCGTTTAGTTTTGGTGTCACTGCATCTGCAACCAGATTGCAGGCCAAAGGTGCATTGAAGTAAAAAGTCTATCGATAATGAATGTGTGTCAAGTTGTTTACTTACACGTAGCCAGCGGTTGTCTGTCCGTACGGCACATATCAGACAACGCTTTGACAGCTGGCAACCCTGGCTCTAGAAGTAATTGACGCAACGGATTGTACTCTTCACGAGGCATCACCAGTTCCTGCATATACCTGAAAATTATATTTAGCTATATTTGGTCAAACATAATGTAGGGAATAAAAATGGTTACAGAAATGTACTGGTACAGAAAATAAAAAGGAGGAAAGGAAAGGATTTTTCGTGCGCCGGAAAATAAAGGTAGTTTACCTAATGCGCAATCTCAACGAGCCCCATTCGCCAATCGGAGTCATTCCCGCCAGTGGGTACCATTCTTCTATTTCTTCTCCATTCGCAAGGTTCGCCAGTTCTATCGTCAGTTCGGCGACCTACCGATAAACATTACAAATAAAATAAAATGTTATTCACTATGTATATAAAGCTGAATATGGAAGGTTAAGAATTATCTTACTTCAGACTCTTTTCCTCTCTTTCCAGTGTTGTGCACGGTAATTGTGAATGATGTCACGTCTGGGGGGACATCGCTGAAATGAATAAAAACGCTTTGAGGAAATCAAATTAATTAATGTTGTCAGACAGACATAAGTAAAAATTATTGTAATTACTGAAAAATCATTCTTATAAATACTATATTAATGGGATGATGCATAACTTTGAAATTAGAATCGCAACTAGTCCAACCTTGCTGTAAGGTCAACAAAATTAAATCAAAAGTTATATAATGCAGTCTGTGCAAAATAAAACTAAGCTATATAGAATAAAAAGATGTATTGTTGTAAGATGATGAGGGTCGCGTTTTTCGACCCATACGAATAGCCATGTACTGAACTCTACATTTAATCTATCTCACGAATAATAAGTACTCGGGAACTTATTGACTGAGGCCATTTATCTCAGAATATCGTGCGTGCACGCACAGCAGTGGTGAGAGCTCGTGTTGAGTTCGGTGCGGGTGCGCGAGTGGTGTACTGTACTCACTCGAAGAAGAACTCGTCGTCCCAGTGCGGGTCGGGGGAGGGGCGCGGGCGCGTGCGCGCGACGGGCGCGGCGCCGAGCGCGAGCCGCAAGTGCGGGCGCGGCGCGAGGCGCGCGGGCAGCCGGTGCGCCGTCAGGCACCGCACGCGGAGCGCGCGCAGCCACACAACTCGAGCCACCTGAACGACACATAACATTACACATAATTTATATTCTGTTAAGCTATACTCCATAGAGGGAAAAACGGAGCCATATTACCTTAACTCTTTCAGGTTGAAAATACAAGTGACGTCACTCATTCCTACACATAGTACCAGCATTGAAACTGTGCCTCTGGTAACTTTCAAGACTATGTTGACGTTAAATAACTGAAATACACGCACATTTTGATGCTAAACCCATTTAGTAAAACTTGTGCCAGGTGTATCTGTGGAAGCACTACCACCATATTATTATTATTATTATTATTATTATACCTATTTCTGCCGCCAAGAAACAGTACATACAGTGCATACGCATTACTGTGTTACAGATTGAAGGGTGTGGTTGCCGGTGAATTCAAAGGCACTTTAGACATTCCACCTTCACATCTCAAAGTTACGGGCGCAATACAATCGGTGCTCATACCTAAGTAGGGGAGGACCCAAGACGTCTTGCTTTTGTTGTGGGCAGAGGTTACCGCTTAACATCAAGTATCTTGTTCATCCGTAACTTACTCACAAAGAAAAAAAACTGTGTCCATATATCAGAATTGTCACAGTGCATAAAGGGAATTAGTAACAGTTGTAATTTGGATATTATATTGAGTAGAATGTTGACCTAAAATACTAATATTGAAACGATAAAATCTTTTAAATAAGTTATTTACAAATTAACTTCCAAGTGGTATAATTAATGACAAAAAAAAAACAAATATCTTCATCACTAATAATAATAATAGTCAAAACAATAATTATGCGACATTTAACCTTTATGTTTTGATCAAATCTGACTAACAGAAAACGTCAATAATGTTACATTTTTGTTACAAAAGAACAGACTTCACTAAGACTTGTTCACGTGTGGACGCAGTAGGGCTCATCTATAGTTTAGTTTTCTTCCAGACTCAAAGTACAGAACCACTTTTACCTTGCACTGGTGTCTGGCTTGTTGCGGCACACACAGCGGCCTAAGCGCATCAAGCCATGCTCGTTCCTCGTTCCCGCTATTGGCTGCGAGGAACGTGTGAGTAGACAGGCACGGGAGTGCGCGTTCCACCAGCTGGAAGCAAAATTCACGCTCCCAAAGCGATTCGTGGACCTGAAATTAAGAAGTAAAACTTATTTCATTATCTCACACTTGTTTTGACTGGCCTCACAGCTCATTGGTAGTACTCTGCCTTCTGCGGTGTGACGAACATAGATATTTTTTCTGTATCTGGGTGTTATATGATTATATGTTATTTATATGAATGTATTTAACATTAGTCTGTTTTTTGTTTGGGGTAATTTCTGAAACTACTGAAGTGATTCGCAATCTTTTTCAACAGTATAAAGCTTAATTGTAGCTAAGGCATCATATGCTTTATTTCAACATTACAAACATTTCAAACATAAGGAATGTGTAGATACTGAGTAAATAATTATGTGTTATATATGTGTTAAAAACAGGCTTTGCAGGCAATTTTGGCAACAACGACTGCTGCTTACCGAATGACTGACTTAAATGACCTAACATCGCGATTTATATCACCAATCTTACGGCCAACCTTTTTTAACGTCACATTTCGGACATACATAAGTCATAAAGCATTTAAGTAAGAGAGAAAAATATATTTATTTGTGACAGGCAACAGGCAAAAATACAAGGCATTGAAAATCATAAAAAACACACAACAATAAAACAAACAATGTATACTAGAGGTACCTGATAGAGGTAAGCGCACGAGAGATCGATCAGCCCCTTGGGCTTGGTCCGCTTCGGCGAGTCGTAGAAGTAGAGATGAGTGTCGGTGCCCTCTTGCAACAGAACGAAATACAATGCCTTCCACTTCTTGGCCGCTTTGTCGGACTTCTTGTTCAGATATCCGTGATGTTTGATGCCTTTCGTCTTCTTGAGGCCGATCTGATCGCGACATTCGCGCAGCGTCGCGTAGATCTTCTCGGCGGCCGCGCCTGTCGTGCTCTGCTGGGGTTCTATCACGTGGCCTTCGGCTATAAGCTGTAACGAAACACCGTGTCACAGAGTAAAGAAGATAAAGAACACTTTAAATATATATATATATATCTGTGTCTGTGTATAGTCTGTATGTTTGTATAGGCCGAAAATTGATATTCATGCATAAAGCTGAATGCAATATGATGGTGATTGCCAGGGCCACCTGCAGCTCACATTTTTTTGAATGTGATAGTTAAGGAATGTCCTACGGCACACCTGGTGACGACACACTACCAAAAGCGATGCAACTTGGGTCCTCCCCAAGGGGGGACCTACGTAGGCCATAAAAGGCATACTAAATGTTATAGGCAGAGGTTGCCACTTAACACCTTAACTGAGCCATCTGCTCGTTCCGTAACTTTATAAAATAAACGATATAAACTTTTCTAAGCAATTTTACAACATTCGAAGTGCTAAACTCTACCAAGTATCCATTAAGTAACCTTACCGGTTGTCCTAAAGTGTGCCCTTCGACAATCTGTTCCTTCCTGTATCTATTGATCACTGCGTCCAAGCACTCGAACGTCCGTCCCCCCATCAGATACCTGAATAAATGTTAATGTAAATACTATACCATGAATTAAATACGAAAAAAAATGCGAAAATAATAGTTTTTTTCTAATTATTGGGTTGGTTACGAGCGATCGCTTAATTTCTAAAGTTGGTTGACGTTTCTGAGCAATTTCTTTAAGAATTAAGTGGAAATAAAGTTCTTGTCTCTTTTTTTGCCAAAAGTTAATTATGTTCCATTTCTTTCTAACGTTTCATACTATCGCAGGGTCTTCCTCTGGCTCTTGGATGTATTTGACTTTGATGTCAGGTTTTCACATGACTGGCCCCACAGTTAAGTTGGCAGAAACTGCCGTCTGCGCTGTACAGGTGGTGGGTTCGATTCCTACCTAGGACAAACATTTGTATGACGAACATAGATGTTCGTATTTATGTATATTTAACTATTTACAGAAAGTATACAAGTATACTAAGGTTCTCGCAATAAGTTAACGAGTATTTTCTCCCTGTTATTGACAGAAATGGTAGTTCTAGTAGTCTTTTCTTATCTGGCTGGTGTTGTTTATATATATTTAGTGTTACCTGACTCCTTTCTTCTCGATCCGGAACCTTTGTATCTGGTTGTTGATGTGGAAGAACAGCGAGTAGTCGCCGGGCGAGTTGTCCGAGGGTCTGACGAGGAAGCTGCCCGGGCCCGCCTTCACGAGCATGTCGACCGCCTCGCTCTTGGTGCAGTTCGGGTGGAACCACGAGAACACAGTGTTGGGGTCTATCGCCGGGTCCAAGTCTTCCACCAGCTCGCGGAATATCATCCCTTGTTCACCAGTCCTAGTGATCAAATTTGTTATATTGACAAAAAAATGGAATTAACAAAATTTTCTTAACACGTTTTATTAGTAATACCGTGAACTCTTGAACCATTTTGGTGAAAGGACTAAAGTGAGGCTCCGTTCGTCCACGTTTTATTATAAAGTTGCTAATTAGGCACAAACAATATACAACGGATGCGTTTACAAAATTTTGAATCATAGATTCAAATAGATCTAAAGATTTGACCCCGTAATACTAACTTTGCTACGGAAACCATTTTGCCAAATAACCGTCAATTATGAAAAAAAATACACAGTATTCTCGCAACCATATATCAAATAACAATTTTGCAGTCTATTTATATCCTGTTTATGATATCATGAATCATAGAATACAGATTATAAATATGATCTATCAATACATATCTTTAAATTTTAAAGCACTAAGTATAAACCAAACACCACTTTCCATCATAACGTAACAATTAAGACTAGCGTCAATATCTTATTCTGAACAAAAGAGGCAAAAAAATACCCCCTTTCGCATAATCTTACGGTTACCGAGTGCGTGCAGCCGCTGACCCACGTTGAAAGGTCAACGGAAGTTATTGTGTAGTGGGTAATAAAGAAGGCATACTTAAAACGCACGCTCCGGAACCGAGATTAATCAAATCAAGTATCGCTGCCTAAATTCGATAGTGGCATTAAACCAGATGTGTCAAAATTGAGTTATTGGTGTAGTTTTCGGTGAAATTACAGGCACAAGAGACATTCCACCTACACGTCTCAGAGTTACGAGCGCATACAATGCGACTTGGTATTGTCTTACCCAGTAGGGGAGGACCCAAGTCGCATCGCTTGTTATGAGCCGAGGTTACCACTTAACACCGGGTGGGCCGTCGGCTCGTTCCGTATCTCAATCACATAAAAGTTCGACGCGAATAATGTGAATAAAATTCATATTCCTATTCGCCCAACTGAGCGAGTAACGTCACTAAATGTTGTT
The DNA here is from genome assembly GCA_947359385.1 of Chesias legatella. Lineage (NCBI taxonomy): Eukaryota > Metazoa > Arthropoda > Insecta > Lepidoptera > Geometridae > Chesias > Chesias legatella. Next base: position 3,723,744 of record OX375772.1, read on the forward strand.
ATCTGATTGTTTGGATTTACTCGCCATCGCTCAACGCAAAACCGCTCTCCTGACAAATGAGTTTTTTTTAGTTGTGTCGTTATCAAATGTAGGCAGCGATATAATATCGACGCCAAGGTGAGACCACTCATAATCAAAACAGCCGCAGACCGTTTGGATAGCGCTCGTTGCGTATCTTGTCCGGTCAGGTCAAGGAACCATACGGTCACTTGTATGGATGACCATTTCGTGACGACTGATGGCTGATGACTGATATGGGGAGGACGTGAAACTACAGTATATTACTATCTAAATTACAGTATACAGTCTGCCACATAATTACATACGTTATAAAGTCTTTAACACAAGACTAACTGGTCGCTAAAACCACTGATTATTTTATTTGTTGTGAAACCCAGTTTATTTTTTATTTCCAAGCTATGATAATTAAGTAACTTAATCAGAGTTAAAAACATTATTTAAAGCCCATTTAAGTAATTCTTATAACTAAATTTTAAAATGTACTTTTCTATACTTTCATACTATCAACACGTCGATTGTCTTCTGGATACATAACAATCAATAAATACACATCCTGATCTCAAACGAAGATACCCTCACGTGGTTATAGAATTCTACAACCACAACCACGCAAGAAGTTGAACAGTTACAAATATTGGTCCCAATAAGAATCGACACTCCGATCCTAGTTGGACAGCTACTACAAGTCAAATCACTGGTTATCTCTAACCAGTGTAGAGTAAAGATTTACAATGCCCCTCAAACAGGCTCCTTTCACACATGTCTTCACACTTAATGTCAGTTTCCTCAAAATGTTTTTGAGAACGTCGTACAGCGCACATAAATTTATCAAGCGAAATAACTCATTAGTGCACGTCGGGATTCGAACGAGCGACATCCGGACTGAAACTCAGGGTGAGCTCCACTGGACCGCCACACTCCCGGTTGGACAGTTTAAACAGCTAGACCAAACAATATACCTGTGAGCAGTCACCCATAGCCAGCCGTCTCCCATGTCATTGTGCACGAAGAATATGTCACCTTTTTGAAAGGTGAGCTCATCCGTGTCTGGCATCTTTGTGTACGGTAGGATGGCTACCACTCGCTGTTGAAAATAACATTTAACATTACTGTCACCTTTTAGATTATAAGTACTCCTTGAGATTCGATTTTCATATTTCTATAAATTTATTTTTCTATTTATTTATTTTATTTTATTTTTACTTTTAGGTACAGTAACAGATAATAAACCATGAGAACAATAATTTTCTAAGTTAAGTATACCTACATATCATAAAATTTGCTATCCACTTACAACTATACACATAAGGAGTTCAGTTTGTTTAAATAAAACTTATGAAAAGTGAAATCGATTACAATGTAAACAATAAAAATATGAATTTAGAATGAAGTTCAGTTAATTATTTTGAAACAATTTTAAGCAAAGCTAATTTAATTGAAGCCAATGATAAACCAAAGATATCAACATCGGAATTTATAATTTTATTATAATGATTGCTCATTTATTGTTATGTCATTTGTTGATTATTGTGCGAAACATTGTTGTTAGCAGTTGGTACTAAAAATAAGGTATGATTTATATTTAAATAATAAATAATATTGGTGGACAATTCACACAGCGCCATCTAGCCCCAAACTTAGCATAGCTTGTACTATGGGAACCAGAAAACTGATAGGTACATATTTTTTCTATTTTTATTTAGTAAATACATACATATAATACATATTAACAACCAGACAAAAATTATTTGTTGTAAATTTTTAAAATCATCATTTAGATACTTATCAGACTCTTCAACAATCAAAATCAACATACTTTTTTATCATTGACTGGCTCTGGCGGGGGAACTGGTTCCACAAGTCTCTCCCGTTTCAGAAGATCCGAACAGTGACTGTAGAACCCCACCAGCTCTGTCAGAGAGTCGAACTGGCGTCCACCGATGTAGTAATCACCGCAGACTGCAGTTATTCTGTTACCGACACATTAATTCATTAAATTTTCCTGCTTGATGCATTACTGTAATGTTTACTCATTGTGTGTGTGTGGTTTGAAAAACAAATAATGTTTTGAATACCTACATAACAGAAATAGGAAATTTTTATGCTCGAAAATTTTACGTTATACATATAACATATACAGGTGTCCGGTAATGAATGGATAAACTTGAAATGGGTCTTAGTAGAACTATTGGGCATTCGGAAAAAAATATGTACAATACTTGCTTGCTTAACAAATAACTATAATATTCATGTCAAGTAGGTAGTGTTCCTAATAAGGAACTTACCGAAAGTGATTAATTCCAGTCCTTCCCAAGTAGCTTAGAACATAGGATCCTGGTTTCCGATCACTCTCTCGCACTAAAACCAAACGTGCAATTTAATATTTATACATACTACCATAAATAAAAAACCTCTTCAATACTAGCAGATACTAGGTACAGAGATTTCACAACTCAGCCCCTTCTAAGAATAAGCAAAGTAATGAAACTTGATACACAAAAAGTTAGTTACCTTGTGTGGGAATAGGCTTAACAGTAATAGAAACGCGTTAGGAAACCTTTTGATAAAAAATTTGGCATAGTGCTATTTACAGTTACATTAAATAACTTGCTTTTGAAGTGCAGCTTTTCCAGCTGGTTTAAGGAAATGCAGAACTATCTTTTACAGTTTCAATCTTTACATATTAGTAGACTGACTGAAACAAACCTGATGCCAATATTCTATTTCCTCTATGGTGGCCCTTTAACTCCCTTATTCAAAATCTTTTATTCCATCTGGATTGAATGAACATGATATGATAGAAGTAATTTTTGAATTCATATATATATATATATATATATATACATATATATATATATATATATATATAACTTTTTACTCTGAACTAAATCTAGTTCTAAAATTATCAGGTCCAAACTTGGTCAAGGTCTGAACTAAAAAATTTGATGATAAATATACAGAAATATTTGAAATGTAATGAATAAACAATACCACACTTAATTTTTATGTATTCGTTTTGTAATACATACAAAAAAATGTACTAAACATTATAACACCCAGACACAGAATAAACATCCACATTTGTTTGTGACAAACAAATGTTTGTCATGGATTAGAATTGAACCCATAACCTAAAGCGCAGGAGTCAGGACTACTAATAACTTGAGAGGTGTGTCAAAAGACCTCATATTTTCTAACTATGCACATTATTCACATGCTGTTTTATGTAGTCAACTTATAGTGACCAACTTTTATTTTACCTAGTTAGCAATATATTAAAAAAAACTATGATCCCAACTGGGATTCATAATTACATAAAAAAATTGATATGTTTGAAGGATGTGTGGAAAAAAAAAAGATTTCCAACAATATACAAAATCAGCTCATTTAATTTTTACTTGAACTAATTGAAGTGGCGGTGACCTAAGAAGTACCTATCATTATGTCTATTGCATAAATTTATGACAATAATACCTCATGGGAATTTCAGTTGAAGAGGTGTTATTATTTACAGTTAATTGTCTACAATCAAGCCAGTTTTCCCATGGTGAAACTTAGATGCCTCTTCAAACTCAATGACTGCACACAATTTACACAAATTTCTATTAAACATGCTTTTATAAATAAATAATTGAATAGATAGTGCATAGACAATTAACATATTTATATGCAACCATATACAGGAAAATGCTAATACTTACCTAAGTAGCTACCAAGTTTTCCCGCTGCCCAGAGCCTTTCCTCAGAGGTGTATCTGTCGAGACGGCCGTGGTACCATTCTGTTTCCGGTGGAGCGAGCACAGCTTGTCTTTCACCTAAATAAAATCTCTATCAATACTCTTTTTTATAATAATTTTGATCAGGTTTTGTTTGTATAATTACCATTACATACCGTTGGTACTGGGCCCATCAGTCTCATCTAGCTCTAGGTCGGCAGCCAACTCTGCAATATCTCCTCCGCCGTCTTCAGACTCCGTCGATGGCGATCCCAACTTATCCTTTACTGGGGGTCCGATAGGCGCCCCCATGCCGCGTATCATATCAGCCATTTTTCCCGTTGATGAACAACAGAAACCAGGCACAATTTACTTATAGAAAACCCGGTGACTCATAGTTCAATCACAACAAGATAACAAGAAAATAATATCAAAAGTGTTTACTTTAAACTAAGAACAAAAAAAGAAAATTAAGCTATTTCGTATACGTCTGAAGCAATGATTATGAAATTTGAGACGAACGATACTTTCAGTTAAAAGTCCTTAACGGTTTACCGATATACTTCTTATAAATAAAACATTTTGTTGAAGGAAATTACAAAAATTGCGGAAATACAAAAAATATATCGCGAGTCGCCATACGCCGCTCGTCAATCAAAGTGTTGCCAACGAAAACTAAAAAAACAACCTTGCAGTCACCGCCCGAGTAACAAAACGACCACAACATAATGCCAGTCGTCAACTAAAAGTCAGATACCACACACACACACACACACACACACACACACAACATAATGAACAATGACAAAAATAGATATAAAAGTCAGTCAATTCCAAAGCAATGAATATTTGATGCATGTAATCATATAATCTACATTATAATATGTTATTATTTATGTTTACCATTTGTATGTTTATTTATATATTTGTATTTATATATCTATGGTAAACATAAAAATTACAAGGTATTTACGTGATTTAGCTTGGCGGGAATTTATCCATTAATAAACCATAAGAAATTGTTATAATGATGACTATGACCTTAAGTACCAGTAACAGCGGTAAAGCCTATTTAAGTTGGCAACACATAAAGAACACAGATAACAAAATGAACGAATGCTTTAGTGCTGTTAGACTTATTGAAATTTGAAATTTCGTTCAATCGCGCTATCACAAACTAATGAACGTGGTAATCGAACGGCAGCACTGTAATTTGTTACGGTACATTTTCCATATGATGTAGGTATCTCCTTTTATTTTATACGATTATGTTAATGGGAGCAGTATGCACAATAATGCCGCGTTTTGGGTTACGCTCACAGTATCCTCAACGTGCTTAGGTATGGCACTCGTATTATAAAATAGTTACGGAATGTGAACTGCGCAGACTGCTGACGTATATTTTTGATTTCCTGTGACACATAAAATCACCTTAATAATATATGACAGTCTTTTAAGTGAAGATTGTAATTTTTTTTCAATAAATATCAGCTAAAAAGAAAGAATTTCTGGGGAACCACGTTGTTCGCGTCCATTGGTGATTACCCTTTGAATCTCTCACTTGTCCCCGGGTTGTGCGAAAGCAACCCATAGTAGCAATAGAACTTATCCTAAGTTGTAAGAAGTACTGCAACCACAACTGATAATCTGCTGCCAAGCAGTGATGCACGCGTATTGCTGTGTTTCGGTTGAAGGGAGTGGGTGCCAGTGAAGTTGCAGGCGCATATCTCAGGTTGATGGAAGCAACGAAATGCGACTTGAATCATCTCCTACTTTGGTGGCAAGGATTTTAGTCTTATTGCCGTTCATATCAATCTGTGGGTGCCGGTTATCACCTAACATCAGGTGGGCCGTCAGTTCATTCCATCACTTATATAACATAAAAATAATATCACATAGGTAATGTTTCGGAATTAAATGGGGCTTGGACTCACTTTGTAGGTATCGACGAAAGTGTGACTTCAAGAACATTAATATAAACATTGTTTTGGGATTATTTTCCGTAATCTGCTCTCGTTAGGCTAGCAGTGAAGGATATGAACGAATGAAATATAATAAAATTGATATCGATAACATTGAACATCACTATCTTACGTATATAACTACAAGGAAAAACGTTCATTCATACATTTTGTGCTGGCGGACGTGTCGATCGCTCGTGATTCTAGTTGAACAATTGGATTTTATTTGTTTAGAAAATAGTTTCCTGTGTATTGATTCCATTTTCGAAACGAGTTTGGTAAGTTTTCGTGATCATTTGCCATCGTTCTTCTTTGTTTAAGGCTAAATTCGATTCAATCAACGTGACGCAGTCACATCGAATCAAGGGCGACGCCATTTTGTGATCGCGAACTTTCTTTGTTCCTTTGTTCTTTTGTCTATTTATCGATCGCATTTAACTGGAAACCGGACTAAATTCACAGTCTTATTCTAGGCCAACCATACTAAAATTCCAACTTCGATTGTTACAGATCTCAACATGCAGATTTTCGTGAAGACCTTGACGGGCAAGACAATTACTCTGGAAGTCGAGGCTTCCGACACAATCGAGAACGTCAAAGCTAAAATCCAGGACAAAGAAGGTATTCCTCCAGATCAGCAGCGACTGATCTTCGCTGGAAAGCAGCTTGAAGATGGGCGTACACTCTCAGACTATAACATTCAAAAAGAATCGACCCTTCACTTGGTATTGCGTCTTCGCGGTGGAATGCAGATCTTCGTTAAAACACTGACAGGGAAGACTATCACATTGGAAGTTGAGGCCTCTGACACCATCGAAAATGTAAAGGCCAAGATCCAGGACAAGGAGGGGATTCCCCCAGACCAGCAGCGTCTGATCTTCGCTGGAAAGCAACTGGAAGATGGTCGCACCCTCTCCGACTACAACATCCAGAAGGAATCCACCCTTCACTTGGTCTTACGTCTTCGCGGTGGAATGCAAATCTTCGTTAAAACCTTGACAGGTAAGACCATCACATTGGAAGTTGAGGCATCAGACACCATCGAGAATGTTAAAGCCAAAATCCAAGACAAGGAGGGGATTCCTCCTGACCAGCAGCGTCTGATCTTCGCTGGAAAGCAACTGGAAGATGGTCGCACCCTCTCCGACTACAACATCCAGAAGGAATCCACCCTTCACTTGGTCTTACGTCTTCGCGGTGGAATGCAAATCTTCGTTAAAACCTTGACAGGTAAGACCATCACATTGGAAGTTGAGGCATCAGACACCATCGAGAATGTTAAAGCCAAAATCCAGGACAAGGAGGGGATTCCCCCAGACCAGCAGCGTCTGATCTTCGCTGGAAAGCAACTGGAAGATGGTCGCACCCTCTCAGACTACAACATCCAGAAGGAATCCACCCTTCACTTGGTCTTACGTCTTCGCGGTGGAATGCAAATCTTCGTTAAAACCTTGACAGGTAAGACCATCACATTGGAAGTTGAGGCATCAGACACCATCGAGAATGTTAAGGCCAAAATCCAGGACAAGGAGGGGATCCCTCCAGACCAGCAGCGTCTGATCTTCGCTGGAAAGCAACTGGAAGATGGTCGCACACTCTCTGACTACAACATCCAGAAGGAATCAACTCTGCATTTGGTTCTGCGTCTTCGTGGTGGAATGCAGATCTTTGTAAAAACACTGACCGGTAAAACCATTACTTTGGAAGTTGAAGCATCAGACACCATAGAGAATGTGAAGGCTAAGATCCAGGACAAGGAGGGGATTCCCCCAGACCAGCAGCGTCTGATCTTTGCTGGAAAGCAACTGGAAGATGGTCGCACTCTCTCCGACTACAACATCCAGAAGGAGTCTACTCTTCACCTTGTGTTGCGTCTTCGTGGTGGAATGCAGATCTTCGTTAAAACACTGACCGGTAAAACCATTACTTTGGAAGTTGAGGCATCAGACACCATTGAGAATGTGAAGGCCAAGATCCAAGACAAGGAGGGGATTCCCCCAGACCAGCAGCGTCTGATCTTTGCTGGAAAGCAACTGGAAGACGGTCGTACCCTGTCTGACTACAACATACAGAAGGAATCAACTCTACATTTGGTTCTGCGTCTTCGCGGTGGAATGCAGATCTTTGTAAAAACACTGACCGGCAAAACCATTACTTTGGAAGTTGAAGCTTCAGACACCATAGAGAATGTGAAGGCTAAGATCCAGGACAAGGAGGGGATTCCCCCAGACCAGCAGCGTCTGATCTTTGCTGGAAAGCAACTGGAAGATGGCCGCACTCTCTCCGACTACAACATCCAGAAGGAGTCTACTCTTCACCTTGTGTTGCGTCTTCGTGGTGGAATGCAGATCTTTGTAAAAACACTGACCGGCAAAACCATCACATTGGAAGTTGAGGCATCAGACACCATCGAGAATGTGAAGGCCAAGATCCAGGACAAGGAGGGGATTCCCCCAGACCAGCAGCGTCTGATCTTTGCTGGAAAGCAACTGGAAGATGGCCGCACTCTCTCCGACTACAACATCCAGAAGGAGTCTACTCTTCACCTTGTGTTGCGTCTTCGTGGTGGAATGCAGATCTTCGTTAAAACACTGACCGGTAAAACCATTACTTTGGAAGTTGAAGCTTCAGACACCATCGAGAATGTCAAGGCCAAGATCCAAGACAAGGAGGGGATTCCCCCAGACCAGCAGCGTCTGATCTTTGCTGGAAAGCAACTGGAAGATGGCCGCACTCTCTCCGACTACAACATCCAGAAGGAGTCTACTCTTCACCTTGTGTTGCGTCTTCGTGGTGGAATGCAGATCTTCGTTAAAACACTGACCGGTAAAACCATTACTTTGGAAGTTGAAGCTTCAGACACCATCGAGAATGTCAAGGCCAAGATCCAAGACAAGGAGGGGATTCCCCCAGACCAGCAGCGTCTGATCTTTGCTGGAAAGCAACTGGAAGACGGTCGTACCCTGTCTGACTACAACATACAGAAGGAATCAACTCTACATTTGGTTCTGCGTCTTCGCGGTGGAATGCAGATCTTTGTAAAAACACTGACCGGCAAAACCATTACTTTGGAAGTTGAAGCTTCAGACACCATCGAGAATGTCAAGGCCAAGATCCAAGACAAGGAGGGGATTCCCCCAGACCAGCAGCGTCTGATCTTTGCTGGAAAGCAACTGGAAGATGGTCGTACCCTGTCTGACTACAACATACAGAAGGAATCAACTCTGCATTTGGTTCTGCGTCTCCGCGGCGGCAACTAATCTTTACATGATCTGTGGCAATCGCAGTTGGAAATTTTAATTCAATTCTATTGCTTTTTGTAGCCATTCCAGTCTTGTATCTCAATAAATAGTAGTTGCAGAATAAAATGTTGTTTTTATTTTAATGTCTTAATAGGTCTGCAGCCGCCAGAAAAACACTTCGTGTTTTTTTACGGGATGAGTTAATGGCCTACCTGGCGTAGTAACCTCAACAAGCAATACGACTCTGATCCTGCTTTAGTATGAAAAGACCCACTTCGAATCATGCGCCCGTATGTCAGACAAAGGTGGAGTGTATCTTTCCTGTAATTTCACCGGGCACCACACCTTTCAATCCGAAATATTGGCGCGAATGCGTTAGGTACTGCTTAGCGGCTGCTGACAAGGGAGCCCTTATATAAATTGTCTGGTTCCCATGATACAAACTATGCTCAGCTTACTTTGGGGCTAGATAGCGCTGTGTGAAATGTCCACCTCATTTTTATGATTAGTTTCAGTCGCACCGTACCTACTCTCTGAGTGCGCGCTCATGGACGAAAGTTGGCAGCGAACCCTGTTACCAGGGCGTGGTTGCCGCCCGGGGATTGGGATAATCTCGAGGCTCGTAATCCTCTCCCGTCGGATCAAACCCGAAGATGGTGTTTTTGGTTCGTGTGTGATGCTACGGTGCGTTAGGTCCTCGCTGCAGCGTCTACATACAATCAGTGATATGCAAAACCGTACGACACATCGCAGCGCGCCATACGTTGAAGCAGCATAGCATGAATGAAAATATGTAACAGATTTAAGTACTTGTATTGTTACTAGTATAGAACTAACAAAAAAAAAGGAATCCTTTAGGGGTTTCTTGTTTGTTCTCCCATTGAGGGTCGGATAGGTTGCGACACTGACATCAAAGCACAGCCCAGACCGTTAGGTCTAAAATCTAGGGATATTGCAGTTTCTCATAAAGCATAATTACCCATTATAAAGAATTTACAAAATAAGGGTGAGTGATAAAGCAGCATTCATCGTGTTCAACACTACCAACTAGATAATGTAGGTAGCAAATAAATGAAACAACAAACTTAATTATTAACATTTTATTAGGAGGCGAAAACGAGCAAAAGTTTTTGGATAAATTTTAATACAAACAAATTATATATTAATCTCGTAAATCGTCAAGTTATTCTATCAAATTACAATATTTTAAGATTACAGTAACATGAACAAGAATAATACACGATAACAGACAATTTGTATCATAGCAAAATACTTCGAACGCCAGATATAGGCAGGTGTTACACCCGGTACAAACGTTACATTATATAATAGTGTGCTAACATACTTCTCCAGATAATGTTGCTTGTTAACACGATCGTTTGATGAAACCATCAAATCTGTACTTTATTACATTTATAATTGTTACTCTTAAATTCGGCTGCAAGCATCATTATCAGTTCGATCCATCGCGGCTACACTTATAAAAGTGTAAACAGCACTTCCAAAATTGCTCTACAAAATATGTCCTCTCATTGGATACTCTACGCACACTTTCATCTTTTCAAAATATTTAATTAAGGACAGGGTTAGAAGATTTAGGCGATCATTAAATCGTTTGTTTAGTGAGAAATAGCAATTGATAGATAATGAGACAGCGAACAATGAATACCACACTTCGCTAGTCGACAACTCATTTAGTAACACTGAAACAAAACGTTCTGTAACATTTATTTACTCGAAATACTTACACATTAAGAGACACTTGAAGATAGAACAATTACTTTATGAACTTACATACAACTAACATTAGATCTAGGTATTGTCTTTTGTATGCCAGAAATGTGATTAAAATGCGCAATGGAGTCCAACACTACTAATTAATGCGTATTCAATATTACTGCAATATTGGACAAAGACATAATTCATTACACAATAACGATTTCAAATATCTCGGCGCGTAAATGCATATACATCAACAATACAGGCCATTTACATTTACTAATGATTTTTGGTATCAATAACGCATTAAAATATAATTATAGTACTAATTATTTGATAAACTATAACCTACATTAAGCTATATGAGAAATTAAAGTGAGAGTAAAAAAATATACGGGACAGAATGATGCACCAGTAGCATGATACCTAATTATCACAATGACATATATTATGTGTTTATATTAATAATAGCTTGCCAATAACACATATCAAACATTAAAATGCCATGGATTTCTGGCAAGATAACAATAGTTCTTATACCGCCTTCCGTACCTCCGTCAAATTCATAATTTTTATAATACGTTATATTGTATACATTCTCCATTTAGATAAATATTATACCGCAAATATATAATTTCTAATCTCATATGTAAATTATGTGATTTTCTAATAATGGTGAGATGTGCTTGCTATGAAGGAATCATATAATTGAACAGTCTAACTGCAAACATGGCAATTTTCGGCCGAGTGCGAGTTAGTGACGGAAATGAGATATCTTAAGGATCTTCTTAAGGCTTTATTTGGCTCAATTGAAAATAATGCCAAAATACTACCAGTCTTATTCTATCTGACAATGAGAATATCCAGTCGCATACAAACATAAAGGAATAATAAAATTTGACTAATAATGATTATTTTAATAATCATGTTTCTTGCAATTATCTCGAATTTTGTTTTGGCCTAAAACTAGCCTTTTGCAATTGGACTACTCAAATATTTATCTGTGAAAGATACTATGTAACGGAACGCATCTAGAAATTGAGGATATATAATTATATTTATTTTAAAATATCACCTTTCAGAATTGATGCTGCCTCAATAGCCTTCAGTACGTTCGATAGTGGAGCTCCCAATATCTTACTTCCTAGTTGTTTACAATCCTAGGCATAGGAGACATCAATCTCCAACATAAATTACATGAGTTACGGTATTATCGAGCAAGAAAAGGTCTTTGTTACTCAAAATCTTGCAGCGACACGATTCATATTTTAAGTAAATAAAATAATAGAGTAATTGTTTAAAAACTAATTATATTCATAACAATGATAATCATGAAGTAGAATGGTGACTACTAACGCACAATCATTATCAAAACGTCTTTTAAAATTTGGCAAAAAATCAAGAAATGTAAAATATATAAAAAAAGTAAAGGTATATAATTATTTAGTCATACTTGTTTTCAAATTAATTGTAAAAGTGGAATCGCTACACACAAGTCCGGAAGACTAAAATGATATTAAAACAACATCAATCAACAATATACATCAAGAGACTGTAAACAATTCATGGAATCAGTTGAAACTTTAACATTGAGCTTTTGACACAAATTCAATTAATATCATTTGTATAATACTGTGAAACAGTGAAGTAGACAGTAACAATTTAGATTATGATATATATATATAATATGTACTCGCTTATGTTTAACGCAATTTTTAGAAAATAATAAATGCATCATACACACATAAAGTGTATTTAGATTAAAATAAAACTACAATACGTTTCTCATGTTCCAATAAGTATCATAAGACTAAATCATAAATATATTTAGAGATACTCCTAAGGATTTAATGTTAGTTTTCATTTCATTATAAAAATCGCGCTACACATAAACGACACAAAGTTGGATTCACTGCGACACACTCTGTGTGTCAACGGATCAGTTGTGGCAAGTTGTTGACTGATGATTTACTATTGGCTGATCAAACGCCGGCGATCAATCTGTCAGTGACGGCATCAAGCCACGCTATTGTTGATGGGATGGTATTGTTCTGGCCCTAAGATATCGCCAGACAAGATACGCTCCGAATAAAGGTAGAGAGACTACGCACGTTTGCAACGCAGACAGCGGTATTTGACATAGTTTTTGGGGCGCATTATATTACTTATCCATATAAATAAAACTGAAGTGTCTGTTTGTATGTTAAAATAAGTTTTTTACTACATGCGTATATACGGTACTTATAAGAGAGAAACCATCTTTAACATTTTTTGTTTGTCTGTTGGCTAATCTCCGAAACAGCTGGATCGATTCTGACAGGCCTTGCACTGCAGATAGCTGATTAGGGTAACTTAGGTTACTTTTCCGAGGAGTAAAATAGGGATGCTTGATAAAACCGAATTCCACCTGAACGAAGTAACAGGCAACATCTAGTTTAATAATCAGTGACCATTGCAACGGCGTACGCGAAACCAATCTGTCAGCTTTATCCGGACCATTTTATTATTGACGTTCCCATGCCATTTCTTTATGAATTCTATGGAAAAACATTTTTCGATTTTGACTTCATACTTGTTGGACTAGAACAAGAAAAACCATTTAAACAGCGTCGCTTGATGCCTTCACTGACACATTGGTAACCAGGCGGTCAGTCCGAGTGGCTTTCAGTCAATCAAACTTCAACGTACCATGGTGACTGGTTGAGTGTAGGCAGAGTGAGGCGCAGTCGGCTGGGTAACGTTTACATGTTGGGCAGCGGCACAGTGACCTGCACGTAGCTGATCGGGAAGTACCCGGTCTTGCCGTGGACAGAGCCCTCGAACCAGTTCTCGTCCACTTTGTTGATTAGGGTGATCACGTCATTTTCCTGGGGAAGTAGATATCCAATAAGTCTACTGGAATTACACTTTATGTGGCAGAATGTAAGGCATTCTGAAGGTAGCTGCTAAGGCCTAAAATGTAATATATGCTCGTATATAATTATAATATTTTCTTCCATGTCACCTGCAAACCTCTTTGCAACCAGCTTCAGAGTTGTCAAGATTCGCCAGAAATGAAAAGGCCACATTCAAATTATAGGAATGCTACGAATATAATTTTTGACTATGTCAAATTTGATCATTATATCTCGAAACTGGATGTAATTTTTCTCAAAAGATAACGATTTATTTCGTTAATCGAAATGCAGCATTTGATCTATTTTTTGTGAGACAAATAAACGTCTTATATGAAGCACCTAGTAAAATTGTTCTTTTTATTTTAGCCCTATAAATTTAAGACAAGTTTATTTGGCGTTCGAACGCCGAATCCGTCCCTCTCACACTATGCGTATTTTAGCAGGGAGTGATAGTGACCAATTCCCATGCTGGTCAGCGCTTTGAAGTCGTGGTCGTAACACGTCCTAAGACAAAAAATCATTAGTTTCTCAAATCCATGCTCCGGATTAAATGTCCAGACGAAGAATCTGAATAGAGTGCGGGAATTGAATCCGTGGGTGAGCGGTTCAGTCGCTTCGTCTTGTTACAGACGTCTATAACCTGAAGCACTATCAATATGACAGAGTGTGCAGACTGACCTTGAATCCCAGCTCGCCTTGGTTTTCGGCGTCGAAGTCGTAGAGAGCGGTGCAGCAAGGTCCCTTGGTGGGTGCGACGGGAGTTCGCGCGGGTGACTTCACCGGAGACGGCAGGGGTGACGCTATGTATGTTATACTTTAGTACCATATCTGTACTCCTGCAATGACCCACGTTAAGATCTGTTCTCACGGAGCTACGTTTCGGTGATATGGAGCCGATGGTATAACGCAACAACAATGAAAACAAATCCTTAAAACCGCTCGCTTGTATGGTTTCTCTATAGTTTTTTAGCACACAAAAGGTGCTACTTTGAGGCGCACTTTAATCCTTTCACCACAGTGGTTCGAGAGAGCCAGAGTATTAATCAAGTCTTTTTTATCGTAGCAGGAACGAGAACCTTATATGGACTCAGAACAAGCAAGCAATTTTAGCAAATCCTATTCTAACGTGATTAGTGAATAAAACGTCAGATTAGCATTTGCGGCGGGTCTGATAAACTAATTCATTCGATAACAAAACATGAAAACACATACAATGTGCTTGGTTGGGAAATATATGGCATCACGTAAATGTTTCCCAATTAAATAATGTGGTGCGCAACTGATGCATTCATGGGATGTTAAGTGAGACTTTATGGGGTCGTGACAAGCACTAAAATGAAATAGGTATGAAATCATGTCCCATTACAAAAAATATGACCATACACATTTGACATGCACATTGCGACAATGCTTATTTGAATGAGCTAGCAATATCAAAACTATTGTTAAGACACGCCGAAAATAAAAGTAAAGCCACCCATTTTAAAATAAACCTAAATCTAGCTAAAACTCAAATTCTAAAACGATTCAGAAATAACGTAATTGTCTGTAAGATGTGTGTAATTTAGTTCGAGCTCGGCGGCATGAATGTGATGTGTGTGATGCGTGTGAGTATTGGTGGATGTATGTGTTTGTGTGTGTGTGTGTGTGTGTGTGTGTGTGTGTGTGTGTGTGTGTGTGTGTGTGTGTTTTAGTGGATGCGTGTGTGTGTGTGTGTTAGTGGATGCGTGTGTGTGTGTGTGTGTGTGTGTGTGTGTGTGTGTGTGTTACCGTTGTTAGAGCGTTGCACGCTGCCCGTGCCCGGGAAGAGCTCCAAGTTGGATGGGGGCTTGTGTTCCGGGGTGCCGGCGTGCGAACCACCCTCTCCACGACGCCAAATAAAATACATCTCAAACTCAGTAAATAATCATCTCACTCCAATATTTTATAGTTTATTAAATAACTACTTGAGTCGAATCTTTCTACTGCAATCAGTTGCATTTTACTTTTTATCTGTTTTAAATGAAATACTGTTTAGAATAGATAAAAAGGAGGTTTATTTAATTTAATAAATTTACCTATTTTATTTTACGAAAACACTCGTGTTTAGTTTTCGTGTGTAACACTTGCGATGTGCATGCCAATTAATTCGTCTGTGAACTGTGATACCTTTAGAAAGAGATAGAAGACACATCGATCTACTCGCTCTAATATATAGGATAGATCACAAACATACGGACAGTCTCAAAAGTGAATACACAGATAACATCAAAACACTGTAAAACCAAATTACATTAAAAGTCTATTCCACAAACTGTTTTGTTCAAAATTTGTCTTGAACTATTACTAAAAAGTATCTCATTGTACTGTTAGAAAAGAAGTCTTCAGATTTATTTATCTATCTATTACTATATCCTTCGTTGATATTTTTGTATTCGTATTGATATCTATCGCAACCCAAGATTGAAAGAAACTGAGCAAAGATAGCTTCGTAGTATTGTTCATTTATATTCTCCTCCAACAAGGAGCAGTTTTTTCGGTAGCAGTGTAATTAATCATTCAGTTATACTTCTTCTTCAGCCGTATTATAATCATCAATTCACTTCGTGATACTGTATCTTTTAAGCTGTATGGTTATGATGCCCTATTGATCGCTTTTTCTCGTTTATTAAAATACTGTCTTTGTTTTGTTATGAACAAAGATTATATTATTCCAGTAAATGAAGTTTAGGTATTTTTAACAAATTCTACTGATCAAAGTTTTATTTGTGGAATAGACCAATATAAAACACATGTTCAAAGTACATTAGGGATGGGGAGGGTTCGGGATAGGCAGGATATTCAGCAACCTGTAAGAGAATCTCCGTAGAATCACCTCGCCTTTATCAGTAACGACCCCGTATTAACACTACGATAAGAAGCTAACATAAAATGTTATGTTTAGCATAAAAATAATAGATTAAATGAAAAAATGTACTATTTTTGGATATTGAAGATTCATATTAGTTACAGAATAAACAAATTAGTGCGGACACAGCCAATTTTCTACCAGCAATTTCCATGTGAGAATTCTATACAATTTAAACCACGGATAATATATACAAGTAGTAATTTTTAAGGTGTGATAAATGAATTTTATAACGTTATTAAAAGAAATTTGTAAAAAAATTTACTTTTTATAATTTATTCCCAAAAAGACTCGTTTCCGGTTTGTTTCATAGGGAAAACGCAGTCGAGTTACTGTGTTCCAGTTTGCAAGGTGCGGTTGCCGATAAAATTGCTGGCACATGAGACAATTCACCTCCACATCAATACGATTCCACTTGAATCTTCCCACAACTATGTAATGGAAGACCCGAGTCGTATCTCTTTTGTTTTGGTCAACACTTAACATTGCTTTAGGAAAATGCTCGCTTCATACTTTAATGATTTATCCCTATCACTGTCATCTACACACCCAAACAAAAAATTGTATAGTACTATCTAGAATTTCATTTATTATACTCCAATGAGGAATGTGTGTTAGTAGTCGAATAGTGAATGTTACAAGTGTTCCATCACCTTTGATCAGTGCAACGAACAAGAAGCGTGATTGAAAGTACACTGTGAACACAAGTGCAGAGGCACACCCATACATTAGACCGTCCGGAACAATGAATGGGACTATCCGGTTCCAACATTACCTCTTGCACAAGTGTTCGCAATTGTACCTTGATGGTTAGAGTGAATACGGATTTCGTTTGTGCACTGCTCCTATGTAGATATATTTTTCTTTTAGCCAATACGTCTGGAAGAAACTTTTTACTGATCACGATATTATTATCCGAGTGTATTATGTACCTTTATTATACATTTTGCAATACAAATCGATTGAGTATCAATCTAAGCCCTACAAAGGTAGAACTCTACGAATGTGCTACGGCGTAGTTAAGAATTGTTTCTTTGAAAAGTTTCACAAAACAGCTACGACAAAATACCCCGAAAAATTACCCAAATCGAACGGAGACCACCACCAAAAGCAGTACACACCAAAACCGAGCAAATAAAACCCAAAGTCACCTGTCCAGGGGTCCCCGAGTCCGTTAAACTGATTCCGCGGGGCGGGGTGAGGTTTGAATCCGGTCGGTTTCAAAGGCTGGGGTGTTTTGAAGTCGTGGGGTGTTTTGAAGAAGGCGGGTCTCGGCGGCTGGGCTTCCCACGCCTTCAGCGGGTCTACAGTGGAGAGGTCGCCGACTGACGAGGAGGGGGGGATATGAAGGCGCGGGGAGGGACGGGACAGGCTCTGAGAGGAACCGTAGCGCCTACCATGGTTCAGGATGCCCTCGATGTGAAGGTCGGCCAGGGTCTTTGGTACGAACTCCAGTTTGGGACGGTTGGCGGCCTCCTCTTTCCTGGAATAAAGAATATTCTTCGTGTTTTCAACTAGTGAATCTATACATACAAATGAATAAAGTGGAAATGTCGTTTGTAATGACATAAAGTTCATAGAGACTGTACAGACGTATCAAACTATGTTTAATTTGTCATTATAACTATTTATGGATTAGCTAATGTCATATCAACATCTCAACCCTCGTTAAAGTTATGATACTAATCCCCAAAACTTGTTAAAAGTCTTGTCAAAACATTTCATAGTCATAAGACTATTATGGACATTGTTTCAAACATGTTTTATTATGATCTTGCATCAAGTATACTGTCCACACCGATCAAACACCAACGTGCTATAGACAAGTTGCAAGACTTGCAAGTATTTACATGCACATTGTGCATTAGAGTAAACTATTTAGTAACTGTGGAGTAAGGAACACCTCATTGGCATTGCTGTTATTGGAGGACTCAATCTCTTACTCAACATCAACTCAATCACTTAAAATGAAATTAAAACTATCTTTGACATAGCCACTGCAAGATGCAAGTCCCATTTTAAGCATTTTTATGAGTAGTTTATATTAATGAATGTAAAGAAACTTAAGTTTTCAATAAACGTTACATTATTAGTGTAGTAGTATTTGGGCCGTACTGGTACTTACTTCTCCATGAGCGTTGAGACGAGCCCCTGCAAGATCTCCGTGCACTGCTGGTGGTACTCGAGGAGACCCTCCGCGAAGAACGTCAGCTGCGCCACTTGTTCTACCTAAACACAACAAATATTAAATAAATATAATTCCAAAGCGCGACAGTAAGTTAAGCGGTCCCCAAATATTCAAAACAATTTATCAGTCAAGTCATTTTGGTAGGTGTATTGACAACAATATTCATGGACTTAAGAGTCACGCTTTTGAAACGCACCGTAACTCTTGAGACGTGAATATAGCTAAATCCTATCCAGGTGACACAATATGTAAAAGCATACATCAAAATCTTTATATAATGAATCAAACATTATATATAAAGAAAATTACTGACTGCATATTTCATACTGACGATAGAGTATTATCAAATAAAATCTACTCACATCGTTATCAAGCAGATTGAACATGCCAATTTGGGCGAGGTGAAGCGACTCAGCGAACTTATCCTCCGCCTGTCGGATCTCATCGTCTGGAATGTGAGAGCCTGGTATACACGCATACTTCACAAACGTACACGCACGCACACAAGCACGCAACAGGGTACACGTGTGTACGTTAACATCGGGCGGAATACGTACACATGTACGTAAGATAAGGCGGAATGTAACATAGTGTACATAAAAGATATAAGCAAAAATAAAATGTAGCATACAAACCAAACGGTGAAAACAAACTCAGGCGGGTAAAATGGCGTAAGGACGACGCAGGCGCGGGACGGGAACATGAAAGAAATGAGCATTTATTAAAGGATTTATTATAAAATGTGTCTAAATAGTTTTCTCTAACTAGCAACAGAAAGTCTAAATAGGAACTGAGAAAGACAACATTTCTTTTTTCTTAGCTATTCATCGTTTTCTAGAGATCACGGTGACTGCAGATCTAACACTAACATCCAAATCGATAATTCCTTCCTCGTCTATAATCAACCTACTCCCATTTATTTGTTTATGAATTCTATAGATATAAAGTTTATGACTTTATTTGTCCAACACACACCTCTCCACACTATTATGGGCGTCGTCGCCACCGTAAGCCCTTACGATGCCTGTCACTAGCGGCACTGGAGCCCGTAAGAGGGCAGTTTTTAATTTGTTGTTTATACTTAATAATATCTAATAAAAAATATTATTCCATTACTCTACTTTTTTGGAGAACTTTCAAAAGCCCGTCTTACACAGAAAGATACAAGATCTCTAGAAACTTCTAAATTACTGTGTTGAGTGAATGTTACATTGTTTCATTAAGCACTCCAGTGAGGATGAGGATGTCTCAAGCTCTAAGATTACCAGGGTAATTCTGAAATGTATTTTAGCTGTAAATACTTGATCATCAGATATTCATACCAGTTCGAGTAGATCCGTGACTTGGACTCATATATGGACTTGCCCTACCCGGGCCTATACGTTTATATAAAAAAACAAAACAAATTTACTCTCATGTAACAACATAATAGAATATAAAATGCGGTTTGTGAGATATGCTGAGAGAAATAATCACCTTTTGCCTGTCTCCGCCGTTTGCAATCAAAGTCCAATCGGCGACCCTGGAGTTTCTTTCGGTGATGCTGTAAACAAATAAGTTAATAAATTACCAGATTTGTTTTCCCGTAGTGAATAGAAGATTCCAATTATAGGTCTCAGTCGTTAGATTCACCGAATGTAAATTAAAGATTGCAGGGCAATTACTTATTTGCATCTGGTATTGAATTTTACGATGATTACAGGCTTGTTTTTTTATAAAAATGAAGCTTAAAACAACATGTGGTACTAAGTATGATATTCTCAAAAAAACATTAAAATTAATGACATGTATTTCTGCGGCCATGCAACAACGCATTCGCATTACTGTGTGCCGTTATTTTTAATTACAGGTACATGAGACATTCCACCTTTATGTCTCACGAGTTACAGACACAATACGACGCGACTTGGGTCTTTAGATACCTATTAATGTGTGACCTAAGTCACACTGAGGTTACCGCTTAACATCAGTAAGGCCTTGAAGCTTATTGTGGGTTGTGGACGAATTCTGACAACTCTTAAATTTGCTGTAAAGGGTTTTAAACTATGAAAGTTACCATAACTGCCAAGCCACTCCCCCCCCCCCCCCCCCATAACAGTGTGTATAAGTTTCTGGATAACAGGACATAATTGGTGTGGTGGATGAACGGAAGAAGAACAATAGATCCTCACCATGACCTCTTTGAGATCTTTGGTCTGCAGATGATGGAGAGGCTCGAGGAAGCTCTGCTTGATGTTGTCGTCGAGCGAGTACTTCACGTCGGCCATCTGCTTGAGCGCCTCGCCGAACTCGATCATGCATAATGCTGAAGATTCCACTAAGGATTAGGTAATCACTTCATCTTGTAAGCCGATAGGGCTCAATATATACATAATTATAGTATAAAATGCATATGCATAATCTATTTTATTTTCTTGGAAAAATGTCTCTCTCAGATGTTTTTAAGTACGTTAAAAGTAACAATTAAGGTTTTGAGATTATATTGAATTATATTTACTGGAACAGAACGAGACGTTAACTGTTTTATGAAGCTTTTTTGTTTCTAGCACTAAAATATTCGGTAACAATGTTTCACGAAAAATAAATTAGGTACCTGAACACGACCGGTTGTTTCAAATTTATCTCATCGGATAACTTCTGAGTCGGTAATGTTACAAGTTTCAGAAAATTAACATTTACACAGCTGCGTTTGTTATGAGTAGGGGTTTGTTACGGTTTTCCTTTGTCGAAAATTATCGTATCTAAACTAAATAAGTTTATAACGCCGTTGGCTCAAAGATTAGGTAAATACAAGTGATCCAATTGTTAGGACAAATTAATTTGGCTGATAACATAATATTATAAGATCATAAATAAATATATAAATTATTAATTCTTCCAAATCAACTTGAGTATAGCAAATAAATAAATGCATAGAAGAAATTAGAAACAATCTACAGATTCTCAAAATCTATCTTCCAAAAGTAAACACAAGAAATCTGGATTCGCGATTAGAATATACTCGTAGCTCTTGAAACAAGAGCAACATTTAACGATAACTACCTCGCTATCGAGCGTATGAATGAAACGACATTGCTAAAATATGTACAGAGATGATTCACCTCAGGCAAAGAGTACAATATTCCAGGCCTACTTGCAAACAATCATACCTCGCAAAATGATAGCTTATTTTGATTAGAGGAAATTACAGCGCTGTCATTACCATTTTCTTGATGTTCAAAGGAAAGCTTGTGTATCGTTTATTTCCTCAGATTTTCACAGCGAACCGGAGCTTGGTAATGGACTTATAATGGACCTTTACAGATTACAGCGTCTCGTTCGGTAAATCATGCCTTTTGGAACCGTTACATAAAATTTACAAAATAATAAAACAAAAACACTTTAACTTTATTTCTTGATAAACCTCATCATTAAATGCAAAGAAGTCATATTTTCAGTGAATGAAAACTATATAAAAATCTTTTATATTTTTTATTATTTTGTCGACCAACAAAGATTACGATTTAATTGTCACATAGCGTGAGCGCTCGTTTGTTTTTTATCTTAGTTTTGAGCACGAGGGTACTTTGCAATAATAATTCAATGTAATTTTTTTCTATTTTAGAATTGAATGGATAATAATTTTTATAATACAGATTACCAAGTATTTTATTAGTAGCTTTTCCGATGAATATTACAGGTGAAAAAGGGTTTTAAAAATCATTCTAATATATCCGCGCTTTAAAAAAACAGCACCGCTACGCGCCGTCCACCGCTGATGTCCAGAAATCACATTATAAAATTGAAAAGTTTTACCGCCTACTTAACTCTAAAATTAAACTGAAAACCCCACCACGAAACAGACTTACAGAACATCGAGTCTTCTCCCAATTTCTTTCCATAGAAGAGCATACAATCTCCGAGCACGCCCTCTGGCTGTGGGTACGTGTTACTTTTGGCCTGCCCGCTCAGCTTGCTGATGCCTTTGACGGCGGCCATCTTTGCGCGGGCTGTAGGGTTCGGCTGCAGGAATTCTTTTGTCTTCGCTTGTAACTCTTCTACCAGCTCGCAGGTTACGTCTGTTTTCTGTCAAAAAACAGTAATTATTAATCTCAGTATACTATATTGACTCAAGTAGTAGATCTCTTTAGAAATACAAGTTATACGTATGAAACAATGACTCGGATGAGTTTAACTCTAAAGTCTATATTAAACTCTATATCTCGTTTTAAGTAATAAACATTCAAAATAGAGAAGATACTCTACGTCGTTTCTTTAAAATGATAATAATTAGTACAAAATATTGAAAATACGATAACATAATAAACTGTGCCGCATTGCGTGATACCAGAAAACAAAACATTTCATTTGAGTCACGATTAATATGTGGAACAATAGAATCCTATTACGCCATAAAAATTTACCAAAAATTACTTCAAAATAAATCTCTCCATACTTACTCTTTCCATTTCCACGAAGTCCAAATCCAGTTTTGTGCCCTCGGCACCGCCCATTTTTTCTGTGACATACTGAAACATGAATAACAAAAGCAAATAACAAATTGCTACACCAGACGAAGAAAGACAGATTCTTAGATAAAAAAAAAGGAAAATTTCTGTGGCTGAATAAGTAAACAAAAAACTGACCCCGCGCTAAAATCTGAAAGCTACTAGACAAAAATATATTTTATCCGGTTCTTTGTAGTTACTTCTTACGCTTCCTAAACGTTTTAAGAAAAGCTATTTCAAGAACACTTTGAAGACGAATCTACCGCAGTGACAAGTTTTAAAAGATTGTAGATCGATGTATTATCCGATGTTATTAAAAAAGTTTATAGGCAAGGATAAACAGCGAAAGCTCTACGGGAGGGTCGTTCGAACAAAGAACAGGTCGAGGTCTTTGCCTTGGCCGAATTGAGCTCCACTACGAGAAAAATAGAAATTGTTATATGAAGGTGAAAGCTTCTGATATGAATGGCTACAATTAGCATCTCTCGGTACTTAATTACCGTCAATTATACATCAATTTGGTGCCTCATTCAAGAAACAGTGCGGTATCAGAAATCCTACTAGGTAAGAGAAATCGGGCAGAGGCCAAATAATTCAAATTTTAATTTTATAAGTATATAGAATCTGAATTCATGCTATGTCTTTAACATTGGTCATATTTGTTGTACAATTTTTTTTACCGTAAGTCGCTCATTATTCTAATTATACTGTTTACTTAAAATAATTAAAAGCTCTCAAAATTATGTCTTCTCTTAAAAGTTAATGATTTAACTTTTCACATGGGTTCACTCGAGAACAGCTTTCCTTTATGTAACGTAAATAAAATTGATTAGTATTAAAATGAACATTTTAATAGCATTACAGTCACAAAGGCGGTATTCCCCTCATATTTGTGCATCGAGCGGGTACACCCGGGGTGACAGCCTTGACCCAGAGCCTGCCCTATATCGTCGATGCGCCCCAATTATTGCGGCCTTCGCACCCACCCTCGGTATCCTGTCACATTCGAGATGAGACCTTGGGAGTGCATTTGCAGCGCTTTTGAATAGGACTGCTTGATATGCTTTTTTAAATATGTTACGAATTGCCGTAACTAATAGTGTAATTTTAGTAAACGGAGTTCAAATTAAAGATCGGAAATTTTTAGGGTTCCGTTTTCAAAGGGAACCTATTACTAAGAGCCTACACAGCTCGTCTGTCTATCCTGCATGTAAAATCTATGAACCGTAATACGTAAATAATTTTTTTTTTAAATACGAAATTTCCATAAATTATGCGGCATAATATTGCGGCGGATAACTGACCAAATAATAAAAAAAAAAACAAAATAAATTAAACAATCGTCATCCAAATGTTTTTAAAGTTATGCTTTATTTTTAAAACGGTTATTTATAAAAGCGTCTAATTTGGTGTGATTATAACATAATAAAAACCAGTGTTAAACAGATTGCGCTAAAGTTCCCGAATAATAGAAAAAATTATGTACACTATATGAAGATAGAAAATAACAGTTAGGTCCTTCAAGTTCCTTTATTCACAACCAAACATTTTGATTTATGTAAGTCGACGTCAAAAGGAAGTCAACACAGAAAAAGTAAGTATGAGCATCATTATAATTCAAAGTACACTGCATTTGCCGAGCAAATCCTTGTAAGCAAAAAGTTTACGACGGAACAAATGTTTGTTTTCCATCCCTACCTAACATCGTATCGCAACATTACGCGGCATAAACTGAATAAACGATAATTTAGTCGTAAACTCCGCCTGTTAGGATGATATACCTATAAGGAAACAGGTCAAAGTTCGGGCATCAGCACCGTTCCGATAATCAGTGATAAATCACCCTTGCAGATTCAACAACCTCCCTTTTATATTGATTAAGGAACTTATCTCAAAGAGCCACCGAAATTTAGGATCCATAGGGTCCAATTTGCGACAAGCTGGTTGAAATGTGTACAGACACAGGATCAGATAGTATGTATAATAATAAATAACTATTGTGGACATTTCACACAGCGCCATCTAGCCCCAAAGTTTAAGCAACTTAGATTACACATAGGTTGTATCATCATTACGATACAGTTAACTACAATAGGGGGTCTAAATACTCTATAGATTCGAAACTGTCAGATAATGGACACGCATGTTTCAGCCTGAAGTCCATTTAACTGGATTAGCTGACATCGGTTATAATTCACTCCAATCATTGTCCTCGTACAAAAGATCTTTATGAATCTATATCAATTACGTAAAATTGGGGTCAGGCAATATTTATAAAAGACCCATTTTTCTAAGTTTTATCTAAAAACCTTTATCTACAAGGATGGGTCATCTTCCAGTCAACACAAACTGATCCATTGGCTTATCCCAAAGTTCTATAATACGATATTTACGGTTACTTGGCAAAGATTTATTCGCAGAATGGTAAGAATTATGTGTCCCATTTCCTACAGCTAAAGCTAAATCGATTTTCCATTTTTTTATTGGGACAGCTATATGTTATCTTAGTTTAAGTTGATGTCAAGAACCACTACCAATATTATAGACACATCAAATTACAACATTCTAAGAAGTTAATTGTCAGAGATTTCGGTAAAGAAATACGAATTCTAAGTATCTTGTCTGGGAATATATGGCGAAGGTTTTATTTGACGTCTTTCTTGGTAGGGCTAAATTAATTTCCTTAGCGTCAGCCATATACATACTCGCCTTACATAGAGCTGACATTTTATACAGAAGCCTCCACCCACAGGTGTAAATTAATTAAAAGTTATACAGGGGTCGGGTAAACCTCGTTGGTTTTTGAACGAGGAGTTCGTTACGTAAATATAATAAACAAGGCTAGTGAATAAATAATCCAATCTCGTCTCTCGCTCATTTACAATTAATTAGTATAGGTTTAGACAGGTAAGAAAGCTTTGAAACGGGAGTGTCGGTAATGGTGCCTGATCCATCCCTCGATCAGTGGCCCGACAAGCCAGCAGAACAGTTATTAACTTCAGTACAACCCGAGCGTATCCATTTGTTTAATTGGAAAATATTTCAAGCAGACTGTTGCCACGCACGTGTCTGGTTCAGGGAAATGCTGATTCGCTATTAAACCCTATCGCGCCCGAACAAAATGAATGGGGCGAATTCCATTTTTTTATACGTTCCGTAAGATTCATGAGAAAAGAAAATATATTCCAGCGAGTTGTTGTTTCCCAGGGATCTGAACCGAGTAAATATCTTTCGCTCTAGGAGATACGAAATGTTAAGTCTATAAATCTTCTATGTATAACATTAAAATTATTGTTTTTCGAACATGTTTCACAGACTGTTCAAAGGAAAGATAA
Source organism: Chesias legatella (assembly GCA_947359385.1). Taxonomy (NCBI): domain Eukaryota; kingdom Metazoa; phylum Arthropoda; class Insecta; order Lepidoptera; family Geometridae; genus Chesias; species Chesias legatella. The sequence continues at coordinate 3,750,197 of OX375772.1, forward strand.
ATAATATTAAAAACGAGCTGTTCAATCAAGCTTTTCGATTATACCGTCTTGGGATAAATAACTAGTAATGTTGTTCCAAATCTATATCGAACGACTTAAAATAAACCGAAAAAGCGACATCTTATATTTTCCAACAAGAAAAAATATCCATTAATCCGACGTGCACCTCCCTGGGAAATAAAGTTTGTTTTTCAGGATAGAAGCTCGGACGCAATCTTCGAAGCTTCTAAAGTTTTAATTTCAGTTCTTTATTTAGATTAAAATGTATTAAAAGCGCTGGAATCTTTATAACGCAGATCTTAATCACGGGCCTGCTTTTTAATTAGCCTTGAATGGGTGTACTTATTGTAAGGTTGCGGTTGCGTGGTCTTACCTGATTGGCTTTGTTAATTTGTTTCTTAAGTCCAGCGAAAGCCATGTTTGTGGCGTCAGTCTAGCTGCGTAAAATGAGATCTGAAACAAACAGAAATAACAAATAAGTTATTGTAAAATCTCTCGCTTTAAAGAAAAGACGCACAACGTTTCCTGCATTCAGACTTGGTTGTGTTAGTATCTAACTGATCATGCTCTGTCGATAGAAGAAAATTTAACATGTTTTATGACACAAGAGTCTTCTTAACATGAAAGACAAATAAAGAAGGGTCGATAATAGGCAAAAGATTGTTAGGTGGCTGAGTTATCATAGTCGTCAGTCTAATTCAAAATTTATTTATGGAGGTTACAAATATTTATATTTTCACACATACCGTCATGTACTTCTACAGGTCATATAGTTCATGAGGCTAATGTTTATTGCTCTAGGGCTAACATCTACAAATCATTGCGGAGAATAATTTGCCTGCTTGTTGTACAATGATATATTGTTGCAATTAGCGCAAAATTACCACACTTGTGAAACATTCAGTCCAATTTTTCACCTAATGTCAGCTAGGCGTAATAAAGTTCTTATTGTAATAAAACAGTTTTAACGCCAAAACTTGGGAACGGGCACAAGTTCCTACTTGTATTGAAGCGGTGGGTAGCCGTTTGTTATTGGCAGTGTGCCACAGGCGCAGATCGATACCAGGGCTGTAAGTGAATTCAGTCAGAGGAATAGTCTAGCCAGTTCACTCCCTAATATAAAGGATCTGAATTGCAAAAATTTGACCTCATAACCAAGAAAATAGTTTTAATATGAATTTTTTTAAGCGCCTCTTGCTGATGTTGATCCTTTGTTAATATATTTTATTTGTTTCTTTACTATTTACTATCCTTACTAATTATGCTTTTTGTTCTTATTTTACTTCTCTTCTCGCGTTGTCTAGACGATGCTAAAAATAAGAGGTAAAATAAGAGAAGGACCCAAATAAACAAAACTTGAATGAGATATTGTTTTATGTGAATATACAGAACGAGTTGATGGGTCACCTGGTGTAAAGCGGTAACATCTACCTCTATAGCAAGTAATACAGCTTTTGTCCTCTCATGCTTAGGTATAAGGATACGTAAATCGTATCGTATACGCCCGTAAGTCTGAAACGTGGAATGTGGTGTCCATAGGTTAGATGGTGGGTTCCATTCCCACCCAGGACAATAATTTGTGTAACAAAGTTGTTTGTTCTTTGTCTAGGTGTACTATGTATTTATTTATAAAATAATAATAATAATAAGTTTATTTTTTTGGAACAGTAACAATATACATTTTTTTAATACAGTAATTATTTGAACACAACTGAATTATTGAATGACGGTAACTTTTTCTAGATTCTGTTAAATAAGATATAAAACATAATCAAATAACTTTCAGTACCTATAACCCGCGTACCAATGACCATCCCCAGCTTAATATCTTAGCCGTTACACAAAGACATAGCAAACTTAAAAGCTGACCGCATTCGCCCAGCTAACCACAGTGTCTCTGATAGCTTTAAGTTTTAGCTTTAGTTAAGCCCAAATTGTTGTTTTTGGGATATGTTCAGAAAACTCTTTTTAATTCCTTTCAATACATTACAATTAATTATTTTCATATCTTCGGAACTAATAATAATTTACAAACGTTTCTTAGGCAGAAAGATAGATAATTTTGAACTGTATTGCTTCCTATTAAAAAGTCAAAATTGACCTTTTGAGGCTTTCCAGTTAAAGGACGCCAGAATAGTCCTCTTCCTGCGTTACGATACTGTGACTTGACCGTTAATACAGTGGTAGAGGATGTACCTAGTGCAGCTCAGTCGTATTGATTCAGTAGTAGAATAAATCGTAGAACCGTCGTAGCAGCCCGTATTTGTAGCGTCACGTTAGGCTATATATAGTGTAGACCTTTAACTGTAGCAAATCGATCGGACTGTCGGTTGTAAAATAATTTATTGTTATTTGTATGACACCTAGTTCAAAGGGCGATGTACATAAAGCTGCCTTTAACATTCTCGGAAATCTACTGAAAAGACAGTACTACGCTTATACTTATATCCTGAATATGTTTCAAGGACTTTGCCCGCCTCTAGCCGGGTATAGGCATGAAGTGTGGAAAAAGCCAAAAGAAATGAGTAATTTAAAACTCATGTACTGTGCGCATAGGAGTGTTTGGTCCTTGCTGCCATGATAATGCGCAGCAAGCAAGCAACATAATGCATTAATTACAAAAACGGTATCACATAAACTCTTGATTCTCTCTGTCGGAAATGGCAACCAGGGTACACCCGAAGACAAATTTTATGCTCAATATACAAAATCTGCCTCAGCCAGCCTATCGAGCCTAATAAACACTTTGAAGGCAGGGTTGCTACCAACTTAGGCATGGAGAAGCCTACTCCACAAAAGTACATTTGTACTTATCTTGAATATAAAACCACAGTACGCTACGCCGTAGACCGTTTACGAGTGGGCTTTTATCCTACACTGAACAGAAATACTTTACACTTTTTAAGCTCACTCTACCTTAGTGTTTTGTAAATGGTATTTTTACTACGTCTTAAAGCGTGCTTCTTAAGGAATTTATTCTAGGATTGCAAGTGATTACAGAAACATTTTTTACGTATTTTTTCATAATAATTCTAAGAAATAAATCTTTATTTCTTTTTATCCATAGTTTTGTATTACATTAAGCTGGATAATAGAAAGAAATTTCTCGTTCCTCGATCGCCTTTTCCAATAAATTTCTGACCTAGTCTGTAATAAAACTTGCGAAACATTCTTCTGCGGAGAATACCATTCGGCAAACTGTGACTTACTCCTAGTAAATTAAAAGCAGTGGATTTGGAATAGATTGAAACGCAGGCTTTTCATTAAATCCTGCGAATCACCGAACCCTTTTTTAACTTTTCTAATTAATTACGATGATATAATACTTATAGCAATAGTATACTAACAACATGGGTAATTAGTTTGGTTAAGACAACAAGGGATTCTCGAAAACTACTGGACAAATATTAGAAATCAATATTCTCGCAAAGTGTTAACAACCATTCCGAGATTCACCACTCGATTTTCGCCATCTAATTCTATTCTAGACATCAACAAAAAGAAGCCCGCGATGCGAATTTCTAACAAAAAAAATCGTGTACAGTAAAATAAATAACAGGTAATAAATAATAGATTGTGTAGATGATAATTTTACGGCATACGGCATTCACATACGAGTTTTATGCCAGCACAGTTCGAGGAAATCAGTTTTCACCGTACACTAGCAAGATTGAATATGCTACACTATGAAATGGGAGCGTAACACTTGTTTCATTTTCTTTTTATTAGAAATTATTAAAGAGCATTCATTAGAAACAAATACTTGACCGTGTTTGCTACTTTGTCGATTAACTGACGTAAATAATAATGAGATTTACTGCTTTACTCACTCGCTAATGGAAATTGACCACCATCTAACTTTGGTACAAGGAGAATTCAAAATTATTGCTTTATAAAGTGAAACAAATATATTCATGAGTATTCACGAGGTTACATTTTTATGTCAAGGGATGTTTTTACGCTTTGATGTGGTAACAAATTTGAAGCCCCGGAGAATTTCATTAACATAACCGGCAAATATAAGTCTATTTTCAGCTGTTCTTTTATATTTTACACAGCGCTATCTAGCCCCATAGTAATCAAAGCATAAGCTTGTATCATGAGAACCAGAGAAATTATATATTACTTTTTTGTAAATACTTATTAATATCCAGACACAGAACAAACATGTTCATCACATAAATGTTTGTCCTGGGTGGGAATCGAACCCACGATCTACAGCGCAGAAGCCAGGGTTCCTACCACCTGAGCTACGAGGCCAATCTAAAACCAGTACCTAACGAATAATTGCTGTTCAAATACGTTATTTCCGTCAGGAAAATCTTTAATACCTACTTATACCTTCGAACTTAATACCTAAGACAGGCCTCACAGCTCAGTTAGTAGTAACTCCTTCTGCGCTGTGGGTCGTGGGTCCCATTCCTAATACGAGTTAGGTCCTCCCCTACACAGGTATGGCAAGACGCAAGTTGCATCGTATGCGCCCGTAAGTTTGAAGGTCTCATGGGCCTTAGTTTCACCGGTTACCACACCTTTCAAACCGGAACACAGTAAGGTGAATGCTTTATTTGGCTGCAGAAAAGTATATAGCATACGCATACCCTACCAAATCTCTACCCTGTCAAACAAAGTAGCGGGCGGATAGAGTCTAGTGTTACAAGTCGATAATAAGTAAACTAAGCAATGGTTGCTCTACATTTTCTTCCGCAAGTGTAACAGAGTTCAAACTGCGTATCCAATCAGACTAATGAACATTTGTTGTGTTAGTTTCTTGCTCGTGAACATTGCACGAACTTTTTATGGCTAATAAAAGCGTCCATCATTTTGTCCCGTTTTTCTATGTCGACTTTGTGATTTGGACATTCAGAATCTTAAGACATATCAAGCGAGATCAAAGATACTAATCTTTGATATATATATAATATTGTAGAGATGCAGATTTAAACACTCTTAAGTCCTTAAAGGACTTATTTACTCAAAGTAAAAGCTTTTATGTAAAGATGCTAATTGTACAAACACCGCGCGAATTCTCTAATGGTTGACTCGCATGAGTTGTGAATTACTTAAGAATGTAATTAGTTAAGAATGTGATTAGGTTACTAACAGGCAAGCATGCTACATCGTAGACCGCATCGTCACTTAACACCAGGTGAAATTACGGTCAAATGTTATACATAGCAAATAAAAACATAATTATATAAACTACCACCGAACTTAAGTTAGTACTATATCGAATCAAGGGCACTAATTGCTACTATAGATTGATTTTGACATTGAAATAGTTTTTTAAGCTCTCAAAGTACAAATTATATGTTAAACCACATACTACACTGCTTGAGATTTCTTGATTTTTAACAAGAGGTTTTACTCCTGCTTAACCCTTAACTTTATAAAGGGGCGAGCAAAAAAAGTCTCCTTGACGATGCGCCTAACAAAGTTAAGACCCGATCCCGGCATTGTCATCCTATTATCGGAAGATACCAAACATATACACCCAGTATACATACTATATATATAATTGACCTTTCGCCTACAAAGGTGTACAGGTAGGTAAGGTAAAGGTAGGTTATGTAATACACGCCGGTTTCTGATTTGAACCATCAGTGTTCAGACTGAAAGGGGGACTTTACCAATCAATACAAGCATTCAACGCAATGAACAGAAAAAACTATGGTCATCCATCTCAACATCTCTGACAAGCATTATTGTCTCAGACTTTTATCGTACAGTAAACGGTGGCCATATTTTAAATAAATAAATATTTAGTTACTTTTATTACAATAAGAATTTTTAGACCAATTTGAAGCCAAAAACAATGAGACAGCGCCCAATCAAGCCCTATTTGACTAAATGCATAGTCTGAGAAAAATACTGTGTGAGAGGACCGGATAGACACCATAAAGATGTCGTCCAGTATTTGATAGAAAGCTTCAATATCAATGCTCAAATATATTGTATTAGTTCGTGTCTAGAATACATCAGCCCACAGTATCGTAGATCATATTACGTTGGCATGGGCCACATACGTTTACATAAAACGTAACAAGCCGATGCAGCTCTTTGCAACAATGCCTTATTACACTCCACGCCATCCCATTCATGCTATTAAGCACCACTCTATCGTGCGACTCATGTTATAAGATCGAGAATCCTTTGGCATTACGTTCCCTACATCAGTATGCACGTCGCGAATGACCTATAAATAAACGATACTATGTTTTCAAGTACTGTACTGTAGTACAGTAAATGTGACGTAATGAAACTGTACCTTTAGTCGTCCGTCGTCCAATGAGTAGGTATTCCTTTGAGATCACCGCGTCACAAATACACCGTCGGTATGACAAATCGTTAGCTACGTGGCTCGTTGGCTACGTAGCAGTCGACAGTTCTCGTAGGTTGAACGCGACTGAGTTGCTCGTAGCGCTACAGAGGCGGCGTGCGCGCGCAGCCTCGCCCCTCACATATGAAATGAGTCCGATAAAAATCCGCTTCCATACAACTTGAAAACCATTTGCGACAATTCGATTTTACTAAAACTAATCGTCAGAAATATCCTGTTAATGACTTTATAAAAGCCAGTGTAACGTAATCGGAAATCGGAATATAAGACGTTTAAATAGAAGCTGGATACTTATAAATCAAATCAGTCATTACGTTGACTAGTATTAGTCTAAGGTACGGTCAGTTGATGTAAAATATAAAGTACATTTGATACCAGAAATAGCTTAACTAATCTAGGTACTAGCTATTGCTCTGCTATGAAGGAACCCAGTCGATACGATAATGAAAGTTTGTAAGGTGAAACAATAATTTCTCAATAAAGGGATAATAACTCATAATTATATTTCTGGTAAGAAATAAAGAATATTTCTGCGTTTTTGACCAATCAAGTTGACTAGGAGATATTTCAATTATTTTTAAAGTACTCTGTATAGAGTTTGATGAAGGCTACGAAGTTGCGGACACCAGCTTATATAGGAATATAAAAAATATCAAGCAAAACCCTTACATTATGATTTTCATATAAAAATTAACTGTGACTGGTTTGCTCGTAACTAACTTGACTTTTCATATCTGCTAAGTTGGCTAAGCTTATTGGTTAAGCTTTTGGCAGGAATTCCAAAATGACGCAATATCGCTAAGATGTAGGAGTAGATGCCGAATATTCCCTCTGGTACACTTACCGCCACGGTACGTTTCCAGAACTTCGTCCAGGCAGGACCGCTCGCGTAAAGAACTTTGTCCAGCGCTAAATAGATTCATTTTCTCGCCTACGACGAACTTTTTAATTTAAAACTTCTGGTGAAAAACAGGGTGCCACAATACAAAGCATTATAATAAGTTAAGTAGGAATTTGGAATAAATTTAACACATTAGTATTTTGATGCTATTCCAGAATAGCAACTATATCCAAAAAAAAAATAACATTTATTAGCCGATTTGAAACTATTGAGTATGTAGCTAAATAGCATTATAACCTATAGTTGCAACATAAAAAGCCCTCACTCCCACACCACACACTTCCCACACACGAACAAAATAAATTATTCACGAATATGATTCTCACGTTATCCTTCACTTAAGAAGAATTCAGAAGAATCTGTTTATAGAAATCTTATTTCCACCCTCTGATCCTCGTTGAATATTTTAAATCTTTTGACAAATTTGAAGCTTTCATTGAGTGAGACGCTTCATAACAATAACTATGTATGAAGGAAATCGAAACGAGCGTACTGGGTGTCTTTTAATTAAATATGAATAGTACAAAAGTTAATGCTATTTTAGAATTGCGTACATATGATGTCGTAGCAGTAGTCAAATAAAAACCTTGCTCCGTTCTACTGTGTGGGTAGTTAGGCGGGCGTTATTCCACGTTCCGTGACTTATTCGCGTAGTTGATAACATTATTTACGTGTATAGAAGCTATCCTTAAAGTTTTGTGATATTAAAACCTTAAATAACATTTCTGGTAATGCTCAATGATGCCTGACATTGAGTTTGGAATGTGCCCAACTTCTTTGCATGTTAGGTAACAATTTGTTTTGGAACATCATTAGTAATGGTAACGACTTAATTGAGTACGTCAATAGAGCGACAGCCTAACGGCTGGTTTTAGTCTTCGTCACATTGTCCTAGCAGGTAACCAATATTTGAGCACGAAGGCTTGTATGTGCTATGTCAATCTACTTGAATTCATTTATTTATGGTAGTGGTAACAAAACCTCAGTGTGCTACTCCAACCTGTTTCGTCCATTTTTTCTTTTATTGTATGCGCTCATCTACTTCCTATATAAATAAAAATCAATGTTTGTATGTTTGTTCCCTATGCGTTCCGAAACCACTGATCAGTTTGTGATGAAACTTTGATAGTGTTCTGGGGACCCCGCGACGGTTCCTGGCCCAAAAAACTATATAATAAATCATTTTTAATGAAACTTTTATACTTAACGTGGCATTGTAACGCATTGCGGGTACAGCTAGTATCTTATAATTCCAAGTGCGTGCAGTGCTACTATTAGGTTGCCGTGATATAACAAAGTTCCAAGCAAATTATTTTCCGCATTCTTCTCATACTTCACTCGGGTAAAATGTATAGTTGACAAGCTTAAAGTAATCATCAAATGATTAAATCCATGACATTGTATATTTTTATTTTGTTAATTTCATCCTTTTTATAAATGTATTACAACAGCGTACGCGAGTATATATCCTGTACATGAGATATTCGATTAAAAGATCTTCTATAATTTTAGATGTAATCTCGCTTTTATCCGTGACTTCGCTTCAGAGGGTACCTACCTACCCGGGCATTTCTCCTTAAACTATAAAAATATATCAAACCTGAAATTTCAACTAACTAACGAAACAATTTCACATTGACAATAAATATTATTAGGATTGGACATATTTATTGTTGACTAATTTTTAGATACGTCTTGACATCTTAGCCTCTTTTACCTATTTATCTCTATTCATAAAATCATTTTGACACATTTCATACGAAATTGAAATCGATTTTCATTCGCGTGGTTTCGTGGCGATGAGGTTACAATTTACACGATCAATATTTTCACATGATATGAGGGTATATTTCGATATGAGAAGGTAAAATAATTACCAAGACATTCGGTCGGTTTAATAGGGTAGGTGAAACCGGAGATGAGATTTCACATCTAGGAGTAAGTAGGCTAAACGTAAGAAGCTGTGTGGGTATCTTAATGAGAAGGTAAAGACTAAAATTGAAAACAAAAAATTGCTTCGTCTGTTCTTTCGTGGCATGCCAACGACCGCAAGTATTAGTTTGCGTTGCTGTCAGGCCAACTCTCGGGTACGTATCTATCTAAAATATTAATCATTACGAAATTTCTTTGAATGGTGGTCAATAAAATATTATCTATTTATCTATCTAACGACTATATGAGTACGAAACTATGCAGATTTCTTTTCATAGTTAAACCGTACTGAATCGATATTCTGAGTACACAAAACCAGCGAGCATGCATGAAGAATATGATAAGATTGGATGAAGCAAAAGAGGATACGCATCGTCAGTTGCTCTCCGTGCTCTCTAAAAACAGGATTACTTAATTGTGTGTATGTAATTTTAGCAGTTTAATTTGCTGTAAGTGAAATCAATTATTTATCAACGACAGAATAAATTACTCGTGTGATACTATACACAAGAAAACAATATTGCGTGGCAACCTTGTAATTACTTGTTCATAAATTATGCTAATTCTACGGATCAAGGCTGTGTTGATATCTACGACTATTTTCCGACAATTTCACACAATATATAATTTATTTAAACACACAAATATATATATATATTACAAATATATTTTTTGAGATATCCATTTAATAATACTTGAGCCACAGACAAATATAAGTTAATCTATCTCTAATAAAAATAAAAGTATTAGGACTTTATCTCTGCTGAATGAGTGAGCAGTGCTTTCATTAGATTATTCCGTTGAATTTTGTCATTGCTAAGATTAGGTCTTTGATCGGATCCAAGTTAAATAAATAAATATTGGTGGACATTTCACACAGCGCCATCTAGCCCCAAAGTAAGCTAAGCATAGCGTGTATCATGGGAACCAGACAACTAATATAATACTTATTCTTTTGTAAATACATACATGTAATACATATTAACACCCACACACAGAACAAACATCAATGGTACAAATGTCACATAAATGTTTGTCCTGGGTGGGAATTGAACCTACGACCTACAGCGCAGAAGGCAGAGTTACTACCAACTGAGCTATGAGGCCAGTCAAAAAATCAACATCATAAAAAATACATTACAGTACTCTTTATGTACATAAAAACGATATTAAAGATAAGACTAAACCAATCACACGAGCCTAACCTGTCTCAATACAAGGTATAGGAATCAATAAGTTTACTTCATATCCCAGGACTCCATGAATTATGATCCCGACATTTTTTCTATACGCCTAATTTGGCCCCAGCTACAAATTACTTTCCGTGCAAGATGTGAAAGTAGCAGAAAATTATCAATTTCTAAGTAATCTTATATATTATAATCTATATAGTATTAACATCACAAATAGTATCTTATCTCTCAATCGTTTTCCTTTAATATGAAACAATTTGTAAACAATCTATTTGACGACTCTTTGACGTTGATTTGTAAACACATCTGTTTTGCATACTTTTCAGTCGATATCTGAGTTATTCGATTCCACCGGCCGCCAAAGAAATAAATATTTGTTGAAAAAAGACATGAAATGAAAACAACGGCACTTGTGTATGAAAATAGTTTCTAACCCAATAATGGTCACTCGCCGCGGTGTCAATAACGTTATGTTGAATGCATCTGATTAATGGCTCTATAACAGACGTAATGAATGGATATTATACAGAATGTGTTTTAAGGCTGTGTGATTTGCGTCGCCCTTATCTTAAAGCCGTAGCAGAGACGAAATTGCATTTATATAGCTTGGCCTTTACGAAATTACTCTATAAAGAGAAAACCTACACGTAAAATGAGACAAAAATGACGTGGCTATAAATGTGGTCTCATACTCGGGCAGTATAAATGGTAATACAGGCCGCCACACGTGACGTCACCACATTGAGTGACCAATCTTTCATTCAAACGGATCGAAGAGGATGCGCGCGCATTCCGTCTTTACACTACCGAGACTACCATTTGAAACGAGACCTTGGATTACGGGAGAGTATTGAATCCGTATAAAATTACACGTGAACTCATTCACACTGCTGACGATTCAAATAAGGGGAATACGAACGCAAATGTAGTATCGATCATTTAGTTAGGTACTTAATTTGTACATCTTCAAACTAACTAAAAGTGACATACAGTTTGATATAGCTCTAATTTAACTTAGAAAATTTTAATAATTAACCCTTTCTAGTTTGTTAATTCATTGAAACTTCCAAGATCCGAGACCAATGTTATTTTATGTTTAGTTTAAAACTGTTTTCATGACATTAGTTAGGTACGTGTGTGTTTTATTTTTGTATCTGTGGATCAAATTTAATATTATTATTATTATTCTTAAACGTCAGCAGTCGAAAAACTAAATTAATAAAAGCGGCCCTAAACTAGCTGTTTTCAGTGGCCACAAGCAGAGCCACAGAAATAAATTTGTCGATAAAATCTATAAGTATACCAACGTCCATAAAGTCATTACGATTTAACGTGAGCCATTTAGCGGCCGAGTATAAACAGGTCGAACATTTGGATTTTGAGTTATTATGTCAGGGGGCGCCACGCCGATCGAAGCCAAATGTGATCCTTAAGGTTTATCCTTCTATGAATGCCTACGACCCAAGCTTGCTTTTGATCGAAGCTGAGCCACGATTAACTTTAAAATGGCAAAATTTATCAACACCAAAATATATTTTAAAGCAGAATGTCCTGACCGATAAACAACATTTAGGCTTAATTGTATCTAAAAGGAAATATAGATTGATGTCATTTAAAAGAAGAGGTTTGTGTTTATGATTAAATATTTAAAGTAACTAAACTATCCGGAAATCAGATAAGAATCTCTATAGTCTTTCTAAATAGGTTCTAAATAATTTCAAAGTAAAAATCGTAGCGGAAGATACATATAGAATATTAGTGTAACAAATGATTGTTTCTGACTCTACTAATATGCAATGATCGTAACTAACTGATAAGCCTACTGCATTTTCTTAATCAGACAATATTAACTAAGAATTAATGACTATGCTAAGAGAAACTAAGAACCGTTATCCATGAAACTTAATTATTTAATGTAATTATAATATGCTTATATTATACCACAAAAACACTTCACAATTTTCCAAGCAAGCATAAAATAATGGTACAAAAAGTATAAAAAACACAAAGAAAAATTTATCACTTTCATTAGCTAATGAGTCAGTCGCCAAAGCGAAAAAACTATAAAGACCGCCGCGGTCCTTCCATAAAAATGTTTCTGGAGCATGGGCGCTATTATTAAGGACGCCGGCATCCACCAGACGCCAGCATGTCTGGGGTTAAGTACTTAGGCTCCAGCCCTAGATACCGCAGCCAAATAGGTTACCAAATTTGGAATAGCTTATCACGAACATTTCAAGGATCCAATAAGTATGCGTAATTTTTGACTGGTGGCCTCACAGCTCATCTTGTAGTAACCCACCTTTTGCGCTGTAGCGGGGTTCGATTCCCAACCAGGACAAATATTTGTATGACGAATATAAATGTTTGTCATCTTAAGATAGTGTATTTTTATAGCCAACAGAAAACTGACATCGGCACTAGGCAACATTATCCGGAAGGTAAATATAATCGAAATAAAATTCATCTTAGTATTTCCCGGGACAAGCTTCTTCAAGTCGACCTCAGACGTTTAATTGAAATGCACGTAGCTCATGCCAATTTCACTGCAGCAATTTGGAAATTCAATAATAAAATGTAGAGTCAAACATTCTAGCGCTGAAGATGGAGCTAGGTACACAGTCTAAATATTTTTGGTGACGTAAAAAATGCAGCTGTGGCACCGATCCAAATAAACTATCACCGTTTCGAATTTTACAATTAGGGTTGCCGAACAACCTTGATGGTAGAAATGCGGTTGGGTCTTTCAGTTATATAGAAACAATGGTCCACGAGACTATAGCTTTTGTACTGTAAGGCTGTCACAGAACCTAAAACACAATTTCAGTTTGCCACTATAACGTATAAGGTCAAGGTCTAAGCCCCATTCTATTTTAAAATATGATCTTAAAATTTCCTAGGTCCAAACAGGATCTTGGAACATCAGTCTGTGAGGATCTTTATTGTCCCGAAAAATTAAGTACCATCAAAATAAGCTTTTATTTTACGAAGGGCGATAGAAGATTTGATTTCCTTTGTGAGAAGATAAGCTAAGATTTCGTTTGTCTGCACTGCGGAGTTTGGCTATTCAAGAAGCGTCATTGAGTTGCGTAACCAGAGCTTATTTACGTTCATATGTTTTTTCTAATAATTTTATTTGTGCAAAGCAATATATACGTACGCATTCTGAATATAAATATGGGTTATGCAAATAGAATATAATTCAGTCAAGCAAGTTGACAAAGTTTTTAATATTGTTGGAACAAACTCTTGAACACATTTCCATCTATCAACTTCTGTAAATTCAAAGCATGAATTAAGTTTAAATAGGATACTTCGCTATGATTACGAAGCCAAGTTGGAATAATACAGCGGTTAGTTGGAAAGTTAGGTTTTTAGAACTTAGGTTACCAACAAAAACACTGATTACTTAAAGCGAAAAGTTCGTTGCGCAATAACTTTAGCTACTTATGTTCTAGACAATTTACTAATTCGCACTCCTATTAATATACAGCTTCATTTATAATCAAAAATGAAAACGAATGTCTTCGCGTTGAAGCTGTTAAGACGCTAAATACAAATATTTCATAGCAACATCAATAAATTCTCTAATAACAACTAGTACTAGCCCTACCTACTATTGAGGACAGCCCGTTTTCTCGAGGTAAAATACTTATCCGTCCCAAGTTCGGATAACATAAAAAAATACGTAAGCAAACAATGCGACCACGGGAAACTTTATACGTCGTCCTCATAAAATAGGGTCAAGAGGAACGTTTTAGATATTCGAAGACATTTAAAATGTAAAATCTGTAGGGCAGCATTCTGAAAAGCTATTCCGAAACCATATTTGCGGACAGCACTGTTAGCACAATAACCAAAACGGAACGGCATTTAGCGCTCACAGCGCCTACAGCTCTATTGACTATTTCGGAACGCGCCCATACGTCCAATCGGTGAAGAATTAAAATGACGCAATAAATATCAAAATTCGACTTATTCTACCTTTGATATAAATCTTCAAAGGTTTGCTGGAAGAAAACTATTTTTAGGGTTAAGCTCGCCATCGTACGTGTCATAAAGGTATTTTTTGTAATGTAAATACAATAAAGAATAAAGGATATAAATTTTAGGTACTTACGAAAATACATTCAATGTAATTTGAAACAAAACTAAGGGAATATATTTTTGAAAATTACTTTTAGTCGTATTACGTAAATACATTGAATGGGTAAAACCAAAACTAAAATTATAATTAGCAACCTACCAACGACGCACTTATCACGAAGTTATCGCCTTAATGATTTGTTTTATTCTCATGTAAGTGACGTATGTCTTTTTTGAGTAATAGAAATAAAGTTCTATAAACTGACTAACTAAATACCAAATTCGTCTGTTACAGTATATACCTAATAGTTAATGAACAAGCAGATGTGAGAATCGCGTCGTGGACCCAACCCAGGGCAGGGCTATCTTTTAAATGTCGCTCATGTGCAAAGGACTATACAAACCGAAAAGTTTAAGGGTTCTTATGGAATTATTGTTAATTAGTTTTAGGGTTCCTTTAGGTATTTTAATGATTTGGAATAGATACGTGGGATCAGATGGGGATGGGGATTTAACCGACGAAGCGGACTATGCGGACGCAACTTTACCCCTCACCATTCCACCCATACGCACACTTATTATTTACCCAACACCAGGATTCCTTATCCAAACCCAGAGCAAATATTTACACATTGTGCAAATATTTTGTTTGTCACGTTCGGGAATCTAACCCGCGATCCAACTTATAGCAGACGTTTGACAAATTATCATTTCATCACCACGATCGAAGTCACGGGCACTTAGCTAACGTACCAAATTGAGCAACCTAGTATATTTTTATTGTTATAATTGAATAAGACAATATTTTGGAAAAATTTAATATCCATTACTGAGCTGTTTATTTCTAATTACATTTATCGTGAAACCCTATCGATGAAATGGTTTAAAAGCTTTCTATCAACGTATCTTACTTAATATCCAATTTCCGATAAATGGCAGTATAAAAGCCTACGCTTCCCGACATTATGCCAAACTGATTTGCTGAAAACATTAAATATTTACACTTTCGTCGTCGCCTTGTCTATGAAATTGTTATAATAACATTCGATTTGGATGACCTTAGCTTGAGTTAAATTAATTTGTTGATAAAATAAGTCAAGCGTGTTTTTTTGGAGAATCCATAAATAAAAATTATAACACTGTTTAAAAAAAGGCGGGCGCTAATTGAGAGACCCTAGGTAGGATATTTACGTACTCTATAAATAGAGGAACCCCGCGTTGTATCGGCTAAAATGCACTCTACACAGAAAGGTATGAAACGGGATAAGAATGCTATTTTCGAAGGGCGCCGTATTGATCGTTCTCAAGTTCAGACTGAAATGTAATTTGCTGAGGTATATTGCCCAGCAGTATCAAAACTAAGCTCTTTTCTCTAGCCCTTAACTCTGTTGTGGAGAGACCATTAACATGGCTGACGACATGGCTTAACAACTGTTGGAGTACGGATAGTACCTAACAAACAAATTACATGCTTTGATTGCTTTTGAAAGCACTTAGTAGTAAACACTACTAATTTTAGAGGCCTCACAGTTCAGTTGGTAGTAACTCTGCCTTCTGAGCTTTAGGTCGTGGGTTCGATTCCCACCCAGGACAAACATTTGTGTGACGGGCATTGATGTTTGTTTGGTATCTGGGTGTTAATATGTATTTATACGTATGTAGTTACAAAAAAGTATATATAATGTATTCTGTCAGTCATCTGGTTTGCATAGTACCTACAAGCCATGCTTAGTTTGGGGCTAGATGGCGATGTTTGAAATGTCCACCAATATTTATTTTATTTATGTAATTAATATAAGTTAGTTAAGTGAAGACGAAAGTCTGAACTTTTATTACTAACCAAATTATAAAGGATATACACTGACATTATCTGAACTTCTCAAGTACTCTCTGTATAATGAAGAGCGCTCTTACTCCTTGACAATCATCACCAAGGTGACTGTTAGCGCTATAAACAGCCGCCCCTAGAGATTACTGCCTCATCTACTACCCAGGTGACAGTATGGACACTGCACTGCTAAATAGCAGTAAAACCATTTTATTTATTGATTGGCGGCCCGTCCCGGCTATTCAAGGGTGGGGTCAAAGCTGGAATTTGTCTTTTTCAGAATAAAAAGTAGCTTATAGCACTCAGGGTTAATCTACATTCCTATTAGTGTAAGAATTGTTTTTAATTCATTTTATTCTTTAAGTCTGTTGAGGTAGATGAAATGGATTATTTTTGCGATTACGCTTAAATCAACGAGAAATTTGCCAGACTTCAATAAACACTGGAAGAAACCCCCATCTTGTAGCTTTGTGTCCATCTGTATAATGAAATCAAACGTTGACACATTCATCTCCAAGACGATTCACGTGAAAGGCCGGCCTGCGATATCGGTAACAGAAACTAATACTGATGGATCCGATGGAAGCAGTTGTTGCTGCAAATCAATATTGAATAAGACATGAGCTAAATGCAAAATAATTTTAACGGTCGGAAGCTTTGTTCGTGTTTGATAACGTATGAGTAAACGGAAGTTCAAAACCCAATAAAAAGTGGTGTGTTAAAATGATAATAAAATATTTGTTAGGCATTGTTCAGTCAATATGACGGAGTAATCGTAATATGAGCAGTGTATGATATCGTAAAAGAAAACGAAAGGGATTTACTGTTATGCACCTAAAAGAGACATACATTCCTGTTCTTGACTTTATAGGCAAATTCTCAAAAGAAAAGCCCTCGGCGAATTTGCAGAAGAAAGTCAAGACAGTTTGAAGAAACACTGTTCGAATGAGTGGTTCTTTTTCTGGTATCATGGGACAATACACTTGAAGAACAGTCACTGCCTGTCAGACTTGGAAGTTAACATTTATTGTTAGTCCACTGTTTTATAAAAACATCGAGAATAGCATCCTCACAGCAAAGTATTCCTCCATAACGACAATGCATCCGCCCATTCAGTATCGCTAAAGCAATGTGTTTTGTAAATATTGGATTATACAGAAATAGAAACTAATTAATATAATGCAGACCTGTTCGAAAATACTCTCTTAAACAAAGTTATAGCCTGGAAATTGTGATTTTTATTTTTAATTAAGTATTTTTTGTTAAAAGTATCTGCTGAAATGTATTATAAGAAATAAAAAAATACGTTTGACATATTTCAGAATGTATAATAGAAGTACAAAAAATATATATTTTCTAAGTATTATAAATTGGTTGTAACAAAATTCTACTTTTCACAGATACACCACCTTTTAACTAAATACCTAAGCCTATTCTGGAAAACATTTGCTAGCAATATTTGTTATTGCAGTACCCTAACAAGGGTTCATAATCTGAAACCCATGAAATGATGCAAACAATTGGGTACTTTATAAACATTACATGAAGCAATAAATCTATTGATCATTGAGTCTGACATCAACACATATCTCTGTGGGCCAGGCCGTTTTCCTTCCTTTCTTTTACTATTCAGGTTAAGTAATTATTTTTAATATGCCTTAAACAAAAGAAACAAGGACAAGACAACTGGCTAAAAACATCTTAAATTATCATTATCACTGTCAAGTACAATATCATCATCGCATATGATGTCATTATTCAGGTAAGGTACAAGAAAAAAACTCCAATCTAATAGGTGAACTAGCGCAATAGACACAAGGTCTAAGTTTGTATTTTAGATGTACTGTTAACGCTGTACTACATCTGCTAAGACGTTATTAAGCTCAATTAGGGACAAGTGCCCCAAAAATAAAACTTCATTTATAATTTATGACCAGTCAATAGTGCTATCACTTGTTAAATTTGATAGCTAAATGAATAATAATTGAGATAAAAATATATCTGTTTCAGTCTTATCAGCAAAATTTTATTATTAAACTATGGAAGGCATTATAAGAGATGACAAATTTAAATTCATCATACAAATTGTGCCAAGTTTCTGTGTGGAAGTACTGTTTCCACACCTATTTTTGCTGCTGTATCTTAACTCATACGTATTACTGCATTTGGAAAGTGTGGTTGCTGATGAAATTACAGACCCATGACACATTCAACTTCCACATTTCAAAGTTACTGGCACAATATGATGTGACTTGGGTCTTTCCATACATAAGTAGGAGAGGAAAAGTGATCTTGTGTTGTGGGCATAGGTAACGCTTAATATCAGGGGAAACATTTACTTATACAGTCACTCATATTAAAAGGACAGCCAGCATGAGAGTGGATGAAATAGTTTGTGAGGTACAATGTAGTTAACAGTCTAAAAGTAAGTACAAGTAAGTTATTTATTTGGAAAGTGTATCCATATCAAATCAAACAGAAATTAATACTTTTATTGAAAGATGTTGATAATTTTATTTGATTTGGTTACTCAGTCAGACAGTGACCACCGATACTTAACACCGATCTTAAGAGCAGTCCGGGGAAGTAATGCCACCATGCCTATTTCTGCTGCCAAGCAGTAACGTGTGCACCTGTGTTCCGGTTTGAAAGATGTGGTTGCCAGTGGTGAAATTACAGGCACATGAGACATTCCACCTACACATCTAATAGTTACAGACTCATACGATGCGACTTGGATCTTGTCGTACCTAGTATGGGAGGACCTAAGCCACATCGGTTGTTATGAGCCGAGGTTACCACTTACCACCAGGTGGGCTGTCAGCTCGTTTCATTATTATATCACAATAAAAAAAAACTGCAATACATTCAAAACTGAGAATAGATATATTCTAATATACACTAGCAATCCACCCTGGTTTCATATGGGTACAATTAAGAAATCATAGACATAATTTCCTCATTTCAAAGCTATTTTATTGGTGAAAACCATATCAAAATCCATTGGCATGGTTTAGAAGAAGTAACTGGCGAAAGATAAAGAGGCAGATAGCAAATTTGTTTTATACTATTTAGAGAAAAAGGTATTGTTATATCAGTATAACAAAACAATCTTTAGTTGTTATCTTTATATTTTAAAACAACACTTTGTCTGGCAAGTGAGCAAAGAGAGTCTACCTTTTTTTATACTGTTTATAAATTTATTAAGTTTATCTACTTCCTTGAAGGTAAAAACTACAATTACATTAGTCCAGTTTTTTTTTTAATGTTATTTAGTTACGGAACGAGCCGACGGTCCACCTGGTGGTAAGTGGTAACCTCGGCCCATAACAACCGATGCGACTTGGGTCCTCCCCTACTAGGTACGACAAAACCCAAGTCGCATCGTATGCGCCCGTAACTATGAGACGTGTAGGTGGAATTTCTCATGTGCCTGTAATTTCACCGGCAACCACACCTTTCAAACCGGAATACAGTAACGCGAACGCGTTACTGCTTGGCGGCAGAAATGGGCATGGTGGCAGTACTTCCCCGGACGAACATGGCGAGTTCTACTGCTCTTAGAAGTTATCTAGTGGTCACTTACTACGTCCTTACACTAACTTATCTTGAATTTATGTATGTAGTATGCTGAAGCCATTCTAATTTGGCTGAATAACCTTCCAATATTTACAAAATTTTAAAAATCAGAACAAGTCTTCTCTATATAGCTTAAAGCTCTACCAATTGTGGATATATTTATAAAATAACAAAGACTGGTGTAGTTAGGTAGACAAAGTTCGGACTATATCGTGAAACTTCCATAAAAATATATGTAAACTGTAAGCTTACCTTTAGTCGACGTCGTGACTAGTAATGGTCGGGGTGGTCCTCAAATTGTAGTGAAGAATACAAGCACAATTAGTTTCAATTAATGCCCTTTATCTCACAAAACCGCGAATAACCGTGATATATTCAATTAAATCAACTTATAACACAGCACTTTCAAAATGCAAACACGACTACGATAAGAAGACGAACGAGCATTGGTCATTGGTGGTGAAAGTGAAATATGGAACGAAATCGACGAACGAAACGATTCGATTAAAGTGGGTGTACTAACTAAAAGTGCGTTCGTATCATATGTTTTTTTTATTGGTACTTGTGCTTGCTTCGTGTCATGCATATGAAAGATGAAGTGTGTAGAATGGTACGCGTACCAATACCAGTAATCATTTTTAAAGTACTGCAAAAGAGCTAAAAAAACGTGACTAAAAGTATTCTTTTGCTATTTGGCACCTGTCCGAACGCTCTCTGTGATTCCAAAAGCAACGAGCGCGTGTGAACGAAGGCTTTGCTTTGATGTTATGTTCGCTAGATCTGTTTGTATGACATTGACTGCTTTGTGGAAGAGGACTGGGGCTACCATTTCTAAAATATCTTGCCAATATTAAGGTAAGGTTATAGGAAAAATCCATAATGTTTAATAGGAAACTTATGAGGTCTTACATAATGTAAATTAGCCAATGATTAGGTAATCGAATTTGGTAATTTTATGCTTATAAGACAAAACTTATCCACAGCCGGGGATCTAACCCGAGAGTCATGTCTTCACTCAGCAAGCCACACTACTACCAACTGAGCCACGGAGCCATCGATACTACTTTTGTTTTCTTATACTACTGAGACAGAAGTAGCAGGGATTCCATGCGGGTAGGAGATGCGATTCTAATCGACTTGTTAACTTCACTAAAGCGCCAAGTTAACTGCTTTAATTATTTATTTCGCTTCTAAAATCGTTTAGAGCGTTCGGAATCTTTATCCAAAGTCGATAAATGAGGAAGTTCATATTTTTAAGAAGTAAGTATACGCATAGTAATTTTGAAATCCTATCCTTATCACCATATCGTATATCTGAAAAAATGACGTAGAATTTTATGCACGAGCAAAAAATCTGAGTTCAGTATAGCAAGGAAATATATGATTTAGCTAGACGTGCATTACGAACACTGTATATCATTTATCTCTTTCGCACAGTCTACGTCATTCTCTCACGTTCGATGTGATGTGAGGTGTCAGAAAATTATTCGCGTTATTTTAACGAAAATAATTGTATTGAAAATGTTTAAGACATTTTTAAACTTATCTAATGATGTACTACATTAACAGAAATAACTCAGTGAAGTTTGGTCTCTTGGAATTTATTTAGTGAAGATTATTTTTGTTTTATTAAAATTCACCATGAACTGTCACCAAGTATTAAGTGGTGCCTGTAATTCAGGAGATCAATGTTTTGCTGTTGGTTCCGTGGAAGGAATACCTTTTACAGTAAGTATGACCGTCAAGGACTTCCTATATTTTGATCGATGGGTCTCGTGACCGTAGGTCTTTAAGCCCTAAAGTGGTAAATTGTGAAGTAATGTCCTTAACAGGAAAATCTAATTAAGCACAGGCTGATAAGTATAAAATCTCTTAGTTTGGACACTAAACATTATCTTCGATTGTTTGTCTATGGATCCAACCTCATTCTCATTCCCTCCATTAGCCACAGTATTTATACCTTTACAATTGTGTTTCCTTGAAATCTAATTTGCATCATTCTTTTATAGATATTTAAATAGGCACCTAACATTGATGGCATATATGCTGATTACATATGTTTGTGTGTCTGAATGAAACCCTGCACCTATATCAATGAGTTTTCTGATAGGTATCCGTCTGTTATACTTGAAAGAATTGCATTGACACAAATCACTGTTCAAGTTCATGATTACTGTAGTAATGCGAATCAATTATGGGTCATCACAGAGTGCTGTCATATGTGTAATAACTGCCCACACAGTTAGTACCATCATATTATTTTAGCCTGAACATTAATATAGTTTTTTTTTCTATAATAGCTCTCATTATTATAAGATTGCATGCTAAGTGTCTATGGAAACTGCTAGTATCATCTATACATAATACCTAGATAATACCTAGACTTACTAAATATCATACAGTAAGTTTTTATAATAGACAATTTTGTATAGTATCACTACAATAATTTCACCACTTGTCATATCTATTGTGCCCATAACTGTGTGCACCCCAATGACTCTGTCTACCACTGCAGGACTAGCGTGAGTTGCATACAACCTCCTTCGATTATGTAACACATCCTGAAGTTTCTATTGTGTGAAGTTAAAGTGTAATTAAGTAAATCAATCAATTGCAGAAGGAAACAAGTATTTAAAAAATATTCCTATTTCATTTTACTTTTAACTAGTGGCCCATCCTGGCTTCGCATGGGTAGTATTTAGTATTAAGGGCTGGAACTATATACTATTGCTATAGCACTCAAGGAAAATGTAGCTTCCTGTTAATTTTATAATGTAATCATTTACATAGTTGGATCAGTAGTTTCAGAGATTTACTACATGCACTGCACTATAATGCACTTACAAACTTCTCTTTATAATATTAGTGCCGATTAACTTTTGCTTCACATGCCTTATATTTTACTTACCAACTGCTGTCTCAGAGGTTGTATGCGATACAGTAGTTTTATAATAAATAGTTTGATTATAATGTGGTTTTGAATTGTTACAGGCCTATGCAGCAGGGTGTAACATAGTTATCCTTGCATCAAATTTCGAACGAGTCCAGATCATTCCGGGTGCTATTCACGGCTATGTGAAGATTGGCTCTTTGGACTGCAGTACTGATACAGGGAAGATTGCTGCTGCATATGGTGCTGAGGTCTGCATATTCGAACCAACGCCACTAATACACACTGCGGGCACCACTCATGTGAGTACCCAGGGTATTACTAATGTGTATTCGTAATATTGCTTTAATCTGTTATGCTTTTGTTATAAATTTATAATAAATTAAATTAAAAATATTGTGGGTAAGTAATTATGCAACTTTGCTCAACATTTAGGAATAACTAGTTGTTGCCGGTAACTTTGTACATATGGAATTGTTTTATCACATAAACTTATTTATCCCTCAGAAAAGTAGCCTAAGTTACCTACTCCTTAAACATCAGCTACCAGTGAAAATCGGTTCTGCCGTTTCGGAGATTAGCTGGAACAAACAGACAGTTTTTTGTCTTCATGTCCATATAAACTTTCATATGCATTTAGTAAATAGCTGTTATTTTAACATTAGCATTAGACATTTGAATTCTATTTATTTGTATAGACCGAATACAGGTTTATTCGTAATATGCTAACAAACTTATAAGCAACTATGGTACATCATAACACCAAAATTTTTTCTACAACTATTTGAGATACATATAATATCAAATATATCAATGACCCAGTAATCAATCAGTGATTGAGTGATAAAACTTTCAGAAAACAATGATTAGCAGCAAGGGGGTAACAGTTTAGTAATAATATATTTTTGTGTACATACTGGTTGTTTATCTTCGTAATGAAATCTCTAACGGAAAATATTGGTTCTGTTTATTAGGACTACAATATTTACAATGTTGTCATTCGATGTAGCACCTCCGATTGTTCACTTGTATTTGATTGATTCACATGTAAAGTCGATGTGCACTCGTCATATTCGTTTTAAGACTATACTATGTACTAGCTGTTGCCCGTGACTTCGTCCGCGTGGAATTCGGTTTTATCACGCACCCCTATTTTACCCCTCGGAAAAGTAGCCTAAATTACTCCTTGTTACATCAGCTATCTGGCAGTGAAAGTCCCGTCAAAATCGGTCCAGCCATTTCAGAGATTAGCCGGAACAAACAGACAGACAGACAGACAAAAATTAAAAAAAAATTTTTTTTGCTATATGTACCGTGTATACATCCATATGCACTTAGTAAAAAGCGGTTATTTTAATATTACAAACAGACCCTCCAATTTTATTTATTTGTATAGATTGTAAGTTTAAATTAATGCAGATACTATAGTAGTAATAATAATAATAATAATAATATACATTTATTTCAAGCGACGACTCCAGTGAACCAATAGATATAACTAACGAATTGCGCATTGCGTTAATGCCGATTATATTTCGTCAGCAATTTCAAATGAAACTTAACTAAATAGCTATTAATATAATTTCGTTATGTGATGAAATCTTTATGACACTAATGGATTTAAAGGCGACCTATTCAACAAACGTATTTTTAATCAAAGTCCTTTTATATTTGTTGTTTGTAAAATTTACTTGTGTGATTGTAGTGCAAACTGTAAAGTAAAATAATGGAAATAAACTCCGGTTAAGTATAAGTCGGACACGCGGTAACGAACCCTAACCGAATCTATGAAAAAACAGTTTTAATTGCAATTAATTATTAATTTTACATTGCACAACTATATATGGTACCTGCGGAACCTTCTGTGCGCGAATCCGGCTCGTACAATTTTAATATTTTCCTAAAAAAAGAGAGCCATTTCGTACATAATACACGCGCAATATACGAGAGTTTTTTATAGGTTGCGGAACCGGACCTTAGCGGGAGATAGAATTATCAGTTCAGTATTATTTAGTATTTTCTGGTGTGCCTAATGTTAAGCCCACTACACTAAACTCTAAACCCACGCGGGACAGACGCACTGGCAGAAACTTCATCTTCAGTTTCATCATGAGAAATGAAAATTTATTTGTTTCATCTTACCGTTTTCCTCTCTCTTGTTTTTTTTTTTAATGTGATCCGGGTGGCAGAACTAGCTGACGGCCCACCTGATGTTAAGTGGTAACCGCCGCCCATAGACAACAAGAATACGATCAAGTCCTCTCCACCAAAGTATGAGATGACCTAAGTCGCATTGCGTTGCGTCCATCACCCCGAGACGGGGATGTTACGTCTCATGCGCATGCAATTTCATTATCTCTTTTTTTTACTACACAATTTGTAAAAGCCATGTTATATTCTCAAGTTTTCTCATTTAGCCTCGCAACACGTTTCCTTATCTTCGCTTTACCATGAAGCGCCCGCATCCTCCTGTTATATCCTATATAATAATTCCTGCGCAAATCAGTATTTATAATTCGTTGTGACAGTTTGAGATTGCGTATCCTATTTTCCTCATGACCTATGCAGTACAATGCGTAACAGTAGTAACTACCACTAACATGTCACTCTTATCTCGAATTAATTTGTTGTAGTATTAAAGTGTGCCTATAAAGGCTCTTTTTCGTGCAATTGACTCGTCTTTGAATTTTCTGTTCTAGGACATGTCGGTTTCCTCACGATGGTATCATTATTTGACAGGCCTCACAGCTCACTTGGTAGTAACTCTGCGCTTTAGGTCGCGGGTTCGATTCCCACCCAGGACATTCTGTGTTTGGGGGTTAATATGTATTATATGTATGTATTTGCAAAAAAAGGTTTTGATGTATTCTATCAGTTGTCTGGTTCCCAAAGTACAAGCTATGCTTAGTTTGGAGCTAGATGGCGCTGTGTGAATTGTCCACCATTATTATTATTATTATTATTCACTGTTTGGGAAAGGTATTGCCGCACATACATTTTTCAATCACCTTATTGGTGCACGTCAGTATTTGAACCGGCGATCTCCAGGGTCTGTGTCGTTGCGCCACCACGCTTACAATCCCACATCGTGACAGTGGCAGTAATGTCGACAGGGTCTCGAGTACAGATGGGTGCAGACAGGCAAGCTGATCGCTGATGGCCCTATCACCGCGTTGTCCTGGAATCTGGAGGGCACCCGTCTCCTCACCGGCGGCAAGATACTGCAGCTCTGGCACCAGGCATCACTCTACCAGGATGATAGCCAACGTGAGTACACTTACATTTCTTAAAAACTTGAGACATTCTTACAAACATTCTTAAACATGATAACTATGCACCTAACTACATCCTTATAAAACCCTTACATCATGTTGTGTATGCGTATACTACCATGTTTTATTGCAAATAAAGTGATTTGATTTTAACTTTTATTACATTTTGTGACATAAAAAAGATTTTTGTATCAGGACAACGCAGACGGACGCATTAGGGACAAGTTCGTCGCCGCTATTATTTTCTCACGAAAAACTGTCCTAAAACTCTTTAACATTCCACAGCTCTCATAAATAAGTGAAATCTTGGAACTAATCTTATAAATAACAAATCGTAAATATATATATATATATTATATGATACAGTTTTGAGATTAAACGCTTAAGAAAGACTTAAGGTACACCAGTATCCGTCTTTATTTGCACATTGTGCTGATTCTAACCATAAACACAAGTATATTTAGACAAAGCCATGATACCTTTATCAGTATATCACATTAGATATCGTTATTTAGGGCGATGTCATGAATCATTTACCCACAAAACTTTTCTCGTCTGTTTTGTTGACCTTGCAATGTATTACTGCAATAAGAATTATAATTAATCTATATATGTTTTTATTAGTCTACTAGCTGTTGCCCGCGACTTCGTCCGCGTGGAATCGATTTTATCACGCACCCTTATTTACCCCTCGGAGAAGTAGCCTAATTAACTCCTTGTTACATCAGCTATCTGCCAGTGAAAGTCCCGTCAAAATCGGTCCAGCTGTTTCAGAGATTAGCCGGAACGAACAGACAGAAAGACAAAAATTTTTTTTTTTTTGTTTTGGTATGTTTACCGTGTATACATTCATATGCACTTCGTAAAAAGCGGTTATTTTAATATTACAAACCGACACTCCAGTTTTATTTATTTGTATAGATATGTTTAAAATTGAGAAGCGTCAATTTTCTTTTTAATTATCTTCTATACAAATTGCCCGGCAAGCACCTAATAGCGTGTTTCGCCAGCCTTAATCGGAAGTCATTTCCCGTTCCAAGTGCTGCTTGTTGTTTGGGTAGCAGACGTAGCTAACGCAAACCTAAAATTTAAAAATATGTGTCCCTAAACAATCTCTGATTTGGCTAAAAACAAAAAGAACCAAGTTGAAAACAGCAAATTACCTAATTACCTCCCAACTGCACGATTGTGAAATATCAAATATCGTTTAAGTTAAAGAACGAGCAGATGGCCGACCTGATGTTAAGTGGTAATCTCTGCTCATGATAAACTACGCACTACAGTGGTATTGGTCACACCACCGACACAGACCGCATTATATAAGCGTTTATTGGAGCAAAATTCCGCGAGAACCCAGCCTCGACCGTGAACTTGTCGCTACACCTGACGATTTTGATCACAATACTGATAACAATTAATTATTTATTGGTTATTGGAGATAACATGTTTATTTGCAGCGAGCTCGGGCGTCACATTCCAAATAGGCGGCGATCGCGATGACAAACCAAAACAACCTGAGGAGGACGAACCAGTAAGTTGAACTTTATTGTGCGGACTGCCTACTAAAATAATCTAAAGGTCGATCTAGTGACAGCTATTTTAAAGTTGAAACTGCACGGGGGCCGATATTACATCAGTTATTATTAAACACGATGATAATGATGAGAGAATTTGAAGAATCAACTTAATGTTGGATATTAACTGCATGATCGCGAAATATCAAAGCAATATTTTATGTTTAAGTTAAAGAGATGGCTGACCTGATTTTAACTGGTAATCTCTGCCCATGATAAACTACTCCCCTACTTAGTTATGGAAAGACTTATTGCGCCCGTAACTCTGAGACGTGAAGGTGAAATGTGACTGTGATCTCACCGGCAACGCCTTTAAACCGGAAGTCAGTAATGCGTGACTACAGAACTTGACGACAGAAATAGGTGTGATGGCAGTGCTGCCCAAATGGAATTGCTAGTAGTTCTGCCGCCCTAGAATATAATAGGTAAAGAGTCATCGTAGTAAGTCATTATACATTTCAATTAAATATGATACAAACAAATTCAATATTAGTTACTAATTTACCCTATCATCTGTAACTGAACCATCCAACATTCGATACGTTTGACACACTTTACTGCGACTTTAATATGTAACAAGGCCATGAAAACCGTGTAATAACTTTTAATTACGTCGTAAAACCAGTAAGAACACCCGACTGTAGGATAGGTCCTCTTAAAGGTGAAGACATGCCTTACGGTCGTTCTGAAGATGTCTCGCCAACGTGGCTACTGTACTGCTCAACGACACTTTGTCTTGTAATGCAGCTTAATATATTCATGCTCAATTTTGACAAAAGCTTCCATGCAAGGTATCGCAGTGATGTATTTAAAGCTTGTTTTACCCTTGAATACGAAGTTGGATAGGTTATCAGTTTCTTCTTCCCAAATATTTCCATGATGATTTTTCTGAGCCAATGAAACTTGTTATATCATTCTGTCCAATACTGTAACCGTGACCTTCATAATATTGTTGGTCCATCGGTAGGAATTTTTGACGGTTTGATGATTAATAGGTATTTACTATAGATAATTAGGTAATGATTTCTGTTAGCCTAATATTATTTTGATGACCTGACGAATCAGGTCATCAAATTTTTACTACCTTTGAATAAGATGTTTCTGATATCAAAGATAACTATTATGTCCTGCAGTATATTCTAATAAAATTCTTTACTCACTTTAAGATCTCACTAGATTCTAATCAGAAAACATGCAAAATGCTCACAGATAAGATAAAAGATACAATACTGTCGTGATAATGAATGCTTTGTTTATACAACAGACGATATTCGCGTTCCAGTGTACCTACCTACTTGACTATAATCGACCATAATTAGACTTAATTCATTCAATTGGATAACGACTTTGTGTCTTTTTATAAATGATTCACTATCTACATGATTGCATACTTACATTTCCATTGTAAAATTATTAATAAAAGTATATATCAATTAATGATTAACATATAGTTTATTTATCATTGCAATCAAAGACTCGGTTGCGGTTTAGCTCGCTACATATTACAAAAAGTAAGCGTTGTCTGAATTACATGATGAAAATCTTTCAACTCCTTATTTGCAACTTTAACAAACATAATCCATTTCAGCCTAAGATTCCTTATGGCGACCCTGAGACTAGTTAGTTGTTATATAAACGAAATTGTAGCTTGAGACTGTTATGCGTAAAATCAAGCTGTAATGTGGGCAATAATTCAAACAATTTTTAGTATTTCACCTTGATTTGCGTACAACGCAATACCCACCCATTGCCTTCCATTTAGCTTGACATTGAACTAAGGCTTTGATCGGTAAATATTGAGTAGGTCATAAAAACGATGCGGAAGATACAGTTACTGTGGTTGATACTGTGATGATTATTACTCACAATATTGGTTTCAAGTTCAAGACTGCTCAGTTTACAAACATAAGAGATTAATAAAGTGACCCGTTGGTACATTTTTACGATTTACGATAAATCATATTGCAACACAACGAGCCAATTGTCCCAATTTCCGATAAATACTTTAGTGACGTATATACCTGACGGGGGAAGAGCGGAGTATTTTCAACTTTTGTTGTTTGTTAGTTGAGTGTTACTGACCTCGTTTCAATCCGGGGTCGTTGGTTCATACCTCGAGAGTTTTTTCACTTGAAAAAAGTGTAATATCGCGTTATCAAAACGGTAAAGGACCGATCCTAGAACCAAAAATTCGAAGTCATGTGTCAAGTGCAGGAAAGAAGACCTCTTTAGGACCCACTTAAATCTGGCTACAGTTGTAATGATTGTATTGAAACTAGGACCTCTAGACTATTCCCAGATAAAGTGAATGGAAATATGTATTCTAAATGTAAATAAATTTACGTATCGATAGAATATACATCAACTTGAATAACTTACTATGATTATTTATGAAAGATAGTTGTTCTCTGACCCCAGCATGCAGCTTGGCTGTGACGACCGACGTTGATAGAACAGAGATCTATTGTCGCCAGTGACGCTGTGACTGGAGCATTGATCCCATTTGTGATTGTAGGAGACATTTACAACTGCTTACGGCTAGACCGTGATAGCCAATTTACATCCTCCAAAACTTGTGAAAACACTTAAGAGCAGTAAAACTCACGCCAAGTTCTTCCGGGAAAGTACTGCCACCATGCCCATTTCTGCCACCAAGCGCGAAAGAGTTACTGTGTTCCACTTTGAAAGGTGTGGTTGCCTCTGAAATTACAGGCACATGAGACATTCCACCTACACGTTTCAGAGTTACGGGCACATACGACGCGACTTGAGTCTTGAATACCTAGTAGGGGAGGACCCAAGTCGCATCGGTTGTTATGGGCAGAGGTTACCACTTAACACCAGGTGGGCCGTCGGCTCGTTTTACTATCACATGTAGAACATTATTTTGTTATTTTAGGGTTGGATATGCGTCTGGCATTGCCACACGGCCACACCGGCGCACCATCTGGCTTTCTCCCCGGACGGTGTTCTCTTCGCCACTTCAGGCATCAATGACAGACTAGTCAAGATTTGGTATCAGAACAAAGGTATGTATTAAATAGACTGTAGAAATTTGTAGGCACGGCGCGTGGAAGATAGAATGTGTAGGTCTCAACATTCAAAGATGAAGATGTTTGTATGTTTAGAAACGTTATAAATAGTTTTTTTTTCTTTGCCGAATTGATTTTGAATTGATCGATTGCTGATACGATCCGATGTTCAGGTTTTGTCATTTATAAGTTCTGAGGCAAACAACAAATATAAATATTGGTGGACATTTCACACAGCGCTACCTAGCCCCATAGCTAGCTAAGCATAGCTTGTATCATGGGTACCAGAGAACTGATAGAATTCTTTTATACTTTTTGTAAATACATACATATAATACATATTAAACACCCAGACACAGAATAAACATCTATGTTCGTCACACAAATGTTTGTATTGGGTGGGAATCGAACCCACGACCTATAGCGCAGAAGGCAGGGTTAATACCAACTGAGCTGTGAGGCCAGTCATAATCAAACACATCACTGTATACACTACACATATATACACTACATTTCCTATCATTTGTAATCCTGAGCAGACCAGATCTTGTACTTAAAAATACGAGACCAAGATAGATAGATATTGCAGCAACTCAACAGGAAATTACTTACGAGTCTTACTGGCGTCGTTCGTCGCTCTAGTAACTTTTCTTTGGTACGTTTCAGTCCTCGCTCAAACTCAAGCAGAGCAAGTGTCACCAGAGCTGAATTACACCTTCATCTATGTAGCCCATCCTCGAGCTATTACACATCTGTCATGGCGGAAAACCAGCAAATATATGCCCAAGTATGTCGACATTTCTTTTTAGACTTCCCATATAAATAAATTTAGCACAAAAGTGACAAAAATAGTACGAGTGCGGATTTTCATCGGATAGCTCTATTTACCTACAGCCAGCCGATTTAGAGAGCGTGGTGGTTTAGTGGTACTGACCCCTAGTTTCAGTCCGCAGGTTGCCGGTTCAATTCTCGACGTGCACCTATGAGTTTTTCGCTTGAAAGATTTATGTGCACAAAACCACGTTCTCAAAACGGTTAAGGAAAATATCGTGAGGAAACCCACATGTCCTAGAATAAAAAAATCGAAGACATGTGTCAAGTGCACGAAAGGAGTCTCTTTGAGGCGCACTTAAAATCCTTGCACCACACCGGTTCGACAGAACCAGTGACTCGAATAGTATAGTAGTAGCCAGCCGATAACGCCCGTATTATAATGTTGTTGCTTTGAAATTATCATTAACCTTAGGTGTGTTTGAACTCAATGAAACCACTGACCGTACCGTTGAGTGCCGCATGCGATTGCCACACTCATGTATGTTATCTGTTGCAGGGGCAGCGTGGGCAACGTGCTGGTGACGTCATGCGTGGACAACATCTGCCGCGTGTGGGCGGAGACTCTCCTGCCCGAGGACGAGTGGGGCGGCGGCTGTGTGACGTCACACTCGCGCTCCCCGCCGCGCCGGCAGCGCGCCACGCACCGGCACAAGCACCGCTTCATGCAGCGTCTCAAACACATGAAGTATGTGTGGCTAGCGTAGCGTTACTTACGACGTGGATCTCATCTGTGGGTCACGTGGGGTGGCTGTGCTCAATTTTATTTAATACTTTTATTGCACACAGAAAACCAATGTACAAAAGGTGGACTTAATGCAAATGCATTTTGTACCAGTCAACCAGTCAGGTGGAAAAACAATTTTGGTGCATATAAATAATATAAACTATTAATAATACAAAAAAAAAGTGATTTTGTGGTTGCTCAGCACGAACTCTGCCGTCTACGCTGTAGGCTTTGGGTTCGATTCCCACCCATGACGTCTTTGACAAACATAAATGTTTGTTCTGTGTCTGTATATTTATATACATATATTTCAGTTTAGTACTCATATGTCAGTTATTTAGTTCCCATAGTACAAGCAGTGCTTATTGTTGGAGCTACATGGCTCTGTGTGAAATGTCCACAGTATTCATTTATTTAATACCTTAGTAGGCTACAAAATTATCGGAAAAAATATCCAGTTTCGTTCAACTTATTCCAAACATAAATTGTAATGTTTCAGAACATGTTTCCATATCAGACGCAACGCCCAGTCATCGAAACAGCCGGGCGCTCCCATCCCGACCCTGCCTTCTACGTACAGCGCTCACGACTTCCACAACCCTTACCACGTCACATCTTACACTGGCGGTAACTACTTTTTCATCAGTCAAGACAAGATTCAGAGCAATTATAAAATATATATAAAATAATCAGTTTTTACTGTAGTACTCATTTTAGTATAAATAATGTATATCCCAGGTCTCCACTTCCACCTGGCGGCGTCAATAAACGCGGAGACAGACATTCCCCTGGTGCCGTCGCTGGCCGGCGGCGGCAGGTTCATCCTGCACTGGCTGCACAACAAGGAAATGTACTTCACGAGCCAAGCGGAGGCCATCTTGCACGATCTTACTAAAAAGGTATCGTTTTACATGAAAGTTTCATGCTATACTTCCACTTAGCTGCGTTTGTAAAGCCGAAGACGATTACACGATCTTAATAAAAATATATGGAAGCCTATGCAGGAGCCAGAGGTAGTCGCACGATTAGTTATAGTAGACTACCCTAATATAATAAAAAAGGTAAACTTCGGGTATAGAAAGTAATCTTACTTCCTGAATTAAAGTTTTTATAAAAAGGTATCGTTTTACCTGACATTAATTTGCTATGCCTAGAAATTGGCATCTTTCATATTTTCTTACATATTCGGTTACCACTTAACATGAGGTGGGCCGTCAGATCGTTCTATCACCTAGATGACATAAAAACTTACTTGATCCTACCCTTTATTTAC
Source organism: Chesias legatella (assembly GCA_947359385.1). Classification (NCBI taxonomy): domain Eukaryota; kingdom Metazoa; phylum Arthropoda; class Insecta; order Lepidoptera; family Geometridae; genus Chesias; species Chesias legatella. The sequence continues at coordinate 3,783,655 of OX375772.1, forward strand.
ATACCTCGAAATAATCCTTCAGGCTTGAAGAATATTATGCATATACTTTTAACTAAGGTCACGAGGGTAGATTAGGTAATCAGGTATCAGAATAAGTGTAAGCAAATCTTCCCACAGACAAATTATAGAGCTAAGCGACGACAGGTTTCTGACCAACGTTTCTTCTTTCAGATTTTGGATAAAGAAGAGAATGAAGACGGTAGTTCTGAACACACCGCTCACCCGGACGGAGAGAATGACGGAAGTACGTATCACAGTAAAGTATTGTTCAATATGCTGCCGTATTTGCATTCGGTAGAGTTCCTAATAATACTTAAATTATTTTCTCATTGTGTAATCGAATTGCTGCTTTATTTGTATGTATGTAATGTAGGATTTGGCATATATAATTTCATATAATAATATAATATAATATTCACATAAATATAGTACATTCAGTCATGTAATCAACAGTCCCAGCTAAGCAAGCAGATAACAACGTTTTTTTTTATTCAGTTTTGTTTTGTACGAGTTAAATTAACTACTGAGAGAACTATTGATTGTGCTGTTTATAATTGTCTAAGTCTAAGGGCACTTATTGGAACTGTATAAAACTCGACGTTTACATAAGGTTGACTAATCTATAACGTATTAAGTCAGCTTTAAACTATATTATAATGATTGATGCAATTTTTGTATGGCATTTCTACATAAAAAACTATTCGTATTGCGCTTTCTCTCTCCCTCATTAGTTAAGGGTATGAGAGATAGCACTATAGTATTTTATATTTAAAGAAGGCAACAATTGCTGCCAACTTCGCATACTTATTTACGCTTTATCGCTATTCCACGCTGCTTAGGACATATGAATAGGCGACCCAGTCAACATTTGACTAAAATGCAGTCTGAGGATAATAGCAACAGCGATGAACAACCAGGTGAAGTTAATACATACACATGCTTGCATACACTCATATAAATACATTGTAAATTTAAAGTGGAACTTACCTTTAGATACAGTTAAAGCGAATATTACGGTTGCACAGTAACACTACTTCTTCTTGCTCAGCCTATAACATCACAGTAGAGTTACTTCTTCTTCGAAGACATCGAATTCGAATTGTTTACACTGGCCTCACTGCTCAGATAGTTACTATACTGTAAAGTTTTCTGCGCTGTGGGTCGTGGATTCTAGTCCCACTCATGGCAAACATTTGTGTGAAGAGCATAGAATACAATACTTGTTGTGTCTGTATGATTTATGGGGGCCCAAGTTGCTCGCGTCCGTAAGTCATACTTTGGTGGAGAGGACTTGAGTTGTATTGTTGTTGTCTATAGATAGCGGTTACCACTTAACATCAAGTGGTCTGTTAGCCCGTTCCGCCACCTGAAAGACATAAAAAAAAAACTAAAATTTATGTGATTATTCTATCAGTTGTCTGGTTCCCGTAGTACTAGCTATACTTAGTTTGGGATTAGATGGCGCTGTGTGAAATGGCTACCATTAATTATTTTTATATTAATAAACTGTTCGTATAAAGGTAGCGGCAACCACAGCCACCCAAGCCTGTCCAACACAACGTCAATAAATTCTATCGCGACTGACGTGACGTGCACGCACTTGCCGGACTCCCTTGACGCTAAGATCGAGGCGTTACTTCGCGACTGGCATCAGAGTCCCGATTTGCTGTTTTCTATACACCCTGTCGATGGCAGCTTCCTTATATGGTGAGTATGACACATTTTATTGCATTTTATAAACATGATTATAAACTAGCATAACTTAAAAACATGTTGGGCAGCTTTCATGTATGAGAGTTGAAGTGTAAAAGTAAAATTTGTTTCAGTAAAACTAAAAATTACACGATGACCAACTTTACTTAGTAGCTCAAAAAATATCTAGGCAGGGAATGAACACTTTAACATTCCAACTTGGAAAATGTGCATCAATTATTCCAGGATTTATTTAATGACATTTTTGGATTTCCTAACGTTAAAAGTATCCCAAGGAATTGGGTTTGGTCACCAACACCAATATACATAATATGTTTGAAAAGTATTGTTAACCAGTCATTGAAGCAACTATAATTGCCATACATCCACAAGAAATCAATATTTGTCAACAAATACGACAGAAGGTATTATTTACAGGGTGTGTGAATGGCTAGACGAGCTCCAAGCTGGTGCAATCCGTCAAGCCCAAGTGTCATTCTCTGCTCGGATACCTTCCGCTTTCCCGCTCGGGGACGCGACCACCATGTGCACTCCGGCCGCGCTCTACCACGCGGCCGCGCAGCCGCTCTACGTGCGACATCGCACCAAGCCCGTTATACCTGGTGAGACATACTGATTGATAGCTCTAAGTGACAAAAGTCTTACTAAGCAGTTGGGCTAAAACCAAAGATCTGGTAAGCAGATCCCTGTCAGATCGAAAACCTGGCTGTTAACTACAGCTGCACTTCTACTAAGTTCTTTTGTACAGAAAAGTATCACCTGCCAATTATTTGTCATAAGTATAAAAAGTTTAGTACAAGACAAGCATCGTAGCTGTGGCTGGCCGGTAGTAAATGGGACCGGCAAATGTGTCTAATGGGGAGATTAGAATGCGAATTGCACATGAAACATTCCACCTACACGTCTCAGAGTTGCGGGCGCATACGATAAGACTTGGGTCTTGTCTTACCTATATAGTAGGTGAGGACCCAAGTTGCATCAGTTGTTTTGGCATAGATTTCAATACCAATTCTATAGTATCTCTTAATAGTAGCTCACCAGTTCCGCTATCGGAGACCGCCAATTTAGTGTGAAGTCGAAATCGAGAAGTGTAATTAATGTCTTTTGTGCAGTTTATTTATTTCATATTTTTTTTTCCTATTACAATATTACAGGTCAACCAGCACAACCAGATGCCGTGACCACGCCATTAGCTAGTGTACAGGAGGAGAAAGAGGACACAGAATGGCCTCAAAATCAGAACGAGGAACGCACAGAACCACAAGAAAACGGTCAGTAATTGGTATTTCCAGATTGTTGTTATTTTTTGAATCGCAAATTAAAGTCGATAATATATACAATAACGTTCGCACTGCATCCTATGTGCAGCTCTACCTGTTGTTCAAAATGGATTTATGTTGACTAGGTCCAGTACAATCTCATTGGTTGGGTGATCATTGGTAGCATTTACAAATGAGAGCCTGATGAGAGCGAGTTGCAATGTCTGGTGACGGCTATATCAGTTGACAATTTGTGTGGATAGCCATCACCTAATAGTAGACAACCGGGAAAGCCTTTTACTTCTATGAGAAATGCTTTTTTAATTCAAATTCCGATTTTATGAAATAACAATCTTTTAAGAGATTTTTGTTCTCACGGCATGGCCCTTTCATAGGTGCTCGCGAAGAAACCACCGATATACAACGCAAGACTAGTGTAGCGACGGAGGACCTCGGGGAAAACCAGGAGGGCGACGTGTTGGACTCCGCGCCCGTCATATCCATGGTCACCAATCACACCAACGGAACCCTAAACCTCTGGCAGTTGACCTTCGACGACAAATCCAAGTTTTCTCAGGTAAATTCTTCCAAGCTTGACGACTTGTAGGAATAATAGTTTACAGCTGACTTTGGCTTTCGATCGGTAACCCATAGTCGTTCTCATTTGTTGCAACTTATTATTTACTTTGTGATATGAATAATAACGATCGCTGTTTGCAGGTGCTATCAATAGGCCACGCGTCCAGAGCTTCGGGTCATAGGTTTAGAGTTAACGACATCACCTGCCATCCAGTATTGCCGCTACTTCTTACAACGAGTCACCACAATATATCTGGTAAGTGGACCGATAATTACCCAGTAGAAAAAAAGATAAACATGGTCTCGTATTTACTAGAACTTGATTACTCAGCACTCTTCTCGTACTCTCTTTATTATATATTATTTTATTATTATCATGATTATTTACTAACACATAATGGACCTAAAGTGGTCTCATTAAATAAACTAATTATTATTATTTATAATTGGATGTCCTTCTCGATTCTCCAACAAAGTTGTTAGTTTCCACAGATAAAGAGAGACAGGACGTGCACAAGACGGAGGATGACTCGGCGGCCGGCGGGCTCTGCTCGGAGCTGATCATGTGGCGAGTGGAGTGCGTCGGACCGCTGGGGAAATCCGGGGGCGTTTCAGAACTGGCTCGAGTCAACTCGCCGCATCTATCGGCGTTTAGCAACGTTGCTTGGTTGCCTACTTTACTGCCGAGGTAATTTTCTTTTCATTTCATTTTTAAGGCATGTTGTGGTTATTTGCGGCCATTGGGCTAAACCTCCTAATATCCTTAATCCAAATATCTTAAAATCCTTAAGGGCCTATTACATCTTTCAGTATCCAATTTGGATAACTGATTCACAGTGGTCTCATTAGATTAGCGTTGCTTACTCTGAATTATGTATTAGTTGGTGTAATTGGCGTAAATGCCGTTCCAATTAAATAAATAAATTTACGTTTTACGAATTAAGTAAGTACATAATATACATAAATATTTTCATATTATAATTATGAACATTTATATTCGTTCTTGTTTGTTTAATCTACAAGGAAATACTTAAGGATCTTTATGACAGGATTTATTTGTGACATTTCCTGGTCTTTCTCGCCCGACTGATTGGCAGTTATTCGAGAAACGATCTCATTCGTTTTCTCCCGTCATCCTTACGTCTGTTAGTCACGTGATCTCAGTGGCCAGTTAAGTCAAAGCAGTCCGCGACACTGGTTTTAAGTCATTTACTTTAATTATTTGTAGCACAACTCTCGGGAACCTTTCCAATTCGCCGTCAGCGTGTTTCGTGGCGAGCGACGGTGAAAGCCTGCGAGTGTTCCAAGCGGTCATCGACGCTCGGACACTTCTCGCTGAAATCGCCACATCGCAAAGGAGACATAAAGATGTACTGGTAATATAGTGAAAATTAGATTCTGTCCTTTCTGCTTTAGATTTTGCGCTGCTTACATTTTCCAACGATTAACTAACTCGAGATAAAAATAACTAAAATCAAGTAAGTAGTTTCTCAGTTCATATGCTTACGGTATGAAGTCTCTCTACAGGCATTGTTACTCAACCACCTTATTTCTCAACAGCACCACGATACGATGTCAATGTCCTCCGATTCTACGCTAGAAGAAGGCGGCGGAATTCCCCTCCACGATCGCATAAATATAGTGTCGCAGCAGTCGACCGCTCGTCCCGGTGCGATCATTCAACTGCACGCGATCGCCGACGCGACTCACGACTGGCACAATACGCAGTTGCTTCACGTGTTCCAAGAACAACTCATTACTGGTAAGGCCAAAACAAGGTGTTAGAAACTTCTATTGGACAATTCATTACAAGTCACAATTTGAACGACTTAGCCCGATGCCAACGACTTAGCCCGATGCCTAGTCTTAACAAATAACTTTTCCAACAGGCGAGCGCACCGCTCCCGATTCGGATTCAAGCGTAGATTCCGGCGTAGAAGCGTCTGAGGTGAACACTATCACCGAAGCCGGCCTGGAAGCTATAGTTGACCTTCGCAAAGCGGCCGTTTTCAACGAACCATTCTATATAGTAGTGTTGGAACGAACGGATGGCGGTTCAACTGTCCATATGTGGCGACTTACTGTTTCTTCCCAGGCGGACCCTAATGGTGAGTTCCTATAATATAAAATATTCAGTCGAGAATATTTTCTGGCAAAGTGTCATGAAATAGAAATAGAGTTCGGTATTTCAAAAGGATCATACCACTTGACAGAGTATCTAGCGATCGTAACTTTTCGAGTAATGGTTATCGATTTCAAGTCCCGGTATAGTTATTTTGTAAAAATTTGCAGCTATATCTTTCAGTCGTGTTATACGTTTTCCTTGAGACTTGTTCCAATATTAACTTCCTTTTATCTTTATCAGCCTTAAAGATGAAGCTCTTAAATGGCCATCTGATTTCAGATGATCTCACTAACAGTATGATGTACGTGCCCGATAGTGCGTTAGTTCAAGAGGAAGAAGGCGAATCCCGCAAAAACTCTGTATCAGTGGACAACGACAGAGCTATACCGAATACAACACCTCATTCGCATCTTTCGATCACCACTCAGAAGGTAAATTTTTGCTTCTTTTATAGGCTGACATCTGCTTTAGAGATTTCTGGTTGTGCACGAACCTGCTATGTCATTGTGCCATGTATCGCCGATATATTTTGGTGTGTTATTCCGATAGAAGCATTTATCTCCTAGACTTCTAAGAAGTTAGCCTATGGTAGCCGCGAACGAAATCTAATAAAATCACTGGTTCAATTATTCGGGATCTGACGTCGACTAAGATTCAAGTCAGTTGAAAAACAGTAATTGGTTTAATTACTAGGTTAATACGATATAATATAAATAGGAGTAAAACTGTACGAGGGTAATTATTGCCTTTCGTTTCGACTTTTAGAGCTTAAAGAGGAACCATTCCATCGCATAATCAACTGTATTTCCAAGTTATTGAGTGTGAACTGCTTTTTAGGTGTGCGAGTGTCCCTTAGCTTTACCCGATGGAGTGGACGTCATACACGCGACGCCTGCCGCGGGTCATTTGAGCTCAGCGTCTATATATCCGGCTTGTTTGGCGCCTTATATACTGGCCACGGCTTGCTCTGATAGCACGTTAAGGTTAGTTATCGTTTTGTAATCACTTTCCATGTTTATTGGCGAAAAGTGAAATCCAAAATTGTAAGTAGGTGAACTAAATGAAACTTTTAGCTGTTATTTTGCTTTTTGAAAGAAGTAAACAGTCCATAACACATTTTACTTGATATTTTGAAGACGATAGATAGACGATTTTGATTGTTCAAATATATATCCGCTACAACTATACTATTTCTAACATAACACATTGTGGTATCTCTATCTATTTACACTGAGTTTCGAAACGGACTGGCTTGACTTAATCTAAAGTTATTTCTGTGGTAAACTAATTATTTTTTTCTCTAACAAAAATGTTGTAAGGTCAGTGACGGTATCATCAGATAATGTAATTTTGCGACTATATTGCTGTTGGTGCAATAATGACTAATTTATTTTCTAGATTTTGGAAATGTAATGTTACTAAAAAGGATAACAATGAATTCGATTACACTTGGAAAGAGTGGGAGATGATGAACAAGGACCAAGAATCTGCTATAGACATTCCAGGTACAAAATCCGTGTCGATGCAATATCAACCTATATCTCGCTCGATATGAAGTTAACGTTTGTAATGTTTCACAGGGCAACCACTGCACATCAGCGCCGCGTATTCGGGTAGAATCGCTTGTGCTTACAAATGCGGACGGTCGTTCACGAGACCTAAATGCGCGTCTGCGTCGACAGCAAACTTGAGCCCAGACGCGCGGTTTGTGAACTTGTGCGTTTGCGTGTACGAGTGTGAGAGCACTGGAGGCGCCGAATGGTTGTTGGAGGACACTATCCCGCTCAGGAACGTGAGTCTGCCCAGAGTGGGGGTGTGCGCCGACACGCAGATAGATTTGTCGTACCTACACGACACTTCGTTTATTGCCAAGAAACAGAGACTCAATCAGGTATGTGTATCATATACAGGTGGATTTCTTACTATGAAATATTTGAAGTACTTACTTTTGTATCACAAACGCCAAGCGGTTTGGGTGGTCACTTTATAATTGTTCTAAATAAATTTACTGCTACAATTCTGTTCCATCAATGTGTTAGCAATCGTTAAAGCAATTTTCAAGGAATTTTAAAGTCGTGGTAGGCGTTCGTTGTAAATATGTTTGTCTCTTTCTACGTCTACTGCATGGTAAGAGATTTTCTTTTGAATTCAACTTCAACGGTTGCCATTAACCGTCGAGCTTTAAATCTGTTTATTGTTTTAAGTATGTTGCTTAAGAAACTATATGACTGTCGAAAGTTGGTAAGTGCCTTGTACAATACTGAGGCAATGATACTACAGTATGTCCTAAATAGTTTGTTATCTACCATCAGGTACTACAGACTTTATCCTCGGAAGAGAACCGTAACAATCGCAACGGTGAAGGTGACACCGGCAAGTCGGCGGGTCTTCTTGCTGTCCCGTCGTTTAGTACTCTACAATCGTTACGCAGGTAAATCATATGTATTTTTTCTTTTTATGTAACTGAGGTGACGGAACGAGCTGACGGCCCACCTGATGTTAAGTGGTAACCGCCACCCATAGACAATAACAATACGACTCAAACCCTCTCCACCAAAGTACGAGATGACTCAAGTCGCATTGGTTGCGTTCATCACCCTGAGACGGGGATGTTACGTCTCATGCACCTGCAATTTCACCGGCACCCACTCCCTTCCATCGGAACGCAGCAACACGAGTCCATCACTGCTTAGCGGCAAATTACCAGGTGTGGTGGCAGTACTTCTCCGGGCGAACTTAGCACGAGTTCTACTGCTACTGCATATTTATTTTTGCATTTTATATTTTATGTATTTGTTTTTGTATTAGTCTCCAAATATTTGACCTTTATATTGATGTATATCAAAGAAAGGAAGTTTAAAACCGTATTATATTTCGGTATTATTTGCACGTTTTTTTTTAAGCTGTCACTTCCCTAACTACACCTTAGTCGCAAGAGGCACCAAAAGTCCAAAAGGCCAAAAGGTCGGGTTCTATGTGAAACGTGTGCATTGGTGCCCGTCGGGATTTCAACTAGCGGCCTCCGGATTGAAACTCGGCATCAGTACACTGGTCCACCATGCTCTCAAAAAACAGCGCTACATCACTATCACTAAAAGGAACATATAATTTACAGGAGCATCATGGAAAACGGCAATACATGCCCACTGACACAGAAACACCTCGTGCAGTTGGACTGGGTGTCGAAAGAAGACGGTTCGCATATACTCACGGTTGCGGTCGGATCCAGAGTGTTGCTGTTCACGCCTGTGTCTAGTGATTTGGCTCAAGCTAATATAAAGGTACGTTTTTGGGAAAACTCAGTTACATATATATATATATATATATATATATATATGTATGTATGTGATGCCACGGCTGACTACATAATTTTTGGATATTATGTCATATTCATCATTCTAAGAGCATTAGAACCCTCACTAAGTTCCTCCGGGGAGGTACTGCCACCATGCCGATTTCGCCGCCAAGCAGTAATGCACTCGCGTTACTGTGTTCTGGTTTGAACGATGTGGTTGCCGGTGAAATTACAGGCATGTGAGACATTTTACCTACACGTCTCAGAGTTACAGGCGCATACGATGCGAATTGGGTCTTGACGTACTTAGTAAGGGAGGACCCAAGTCGTATCGGTTGTTATGGGCCGTGGTTACCACTTAACACCAGATGGGCCGTCGGCTCGTTCCGTAAATTAATCAAATGAAAAAAAAAACAGTGTCAGCTATATAAAACAATATCTCGACATTTCCTCTCAGGCTATGAAAGAATCTATAAACAACAACCGTCCAATACTCCGCAAAGCGTCCTCTCTCGCCGCGCCGCTGTTCGTAGAAGAGATAAGGTGGATGCAGTTGCGTAGGATCCAGCTCAAGACAGCAGACGGGCTGCCGCCGCTCCCGATGCAGATCTCGTGGGTCCGCGACGGAATACTCGTCGTCGGAATGGACTCTGAGATGCACGTCTACTCACAGTGGAAGCCGGAGAATCCGCAAGCTAATGTCGGACAATATGGAGGACAGGTAATACATAAATAATAATAGTAATAAGTATTCTTATTAGATTTTATTTTTAAACCATCTCTGTTCCTCATTCTATTGAAGGCTTTTTGTGATGGCCTGGTAATTAGTAACACAGGCCTCTAGCCTATCTCTGGCACTGTCTCCCATTAAACTGGTTTCTAGTAAAATGTTTGTACTATTTATTTGCTGTGTGATTTTTGTGGGAGACTATAAATTATTTTATTATTATATCGATGGACATATCACAAATGGATGTTAAGTTTTATAAGTAAAAATTTAATATCACACAGCGGCATCTTACCCCAAACTAAATAGCTTGTACCATCGGAACCACACAACTGATAGAATACTAATATTTTTGTAGGCAAGGTAATACTTATTATTAAAAATTTAATATTATTAAAAAATACTGATGACTGTAATGAAATTAAACCCTATTTTTTCTGCCTGCGACTTCGCCGTATTACTGGAATAAGCAGTAGACTATTAAATAGTCTACTGCTTATTCACATCAGGAGTTCGGAAATCCAACTATATTAATGTAACATTAAAGTCATTCTGATCAGCTTAAATTATTTTTTATTATTTCCTTGCGTAGTTACTGTTATATGTTTTACATTTACAGGAGTTGGAAGAGGGAAGTGAAACAAGAGCCCTTCGAGACTCTGATCTCCGCGTGTCCGCACCGCATTTGCAGAGAGTGTCGTCCATTAATCTGCAACTGTTAGAGCGAGATGCGAGACGGAGGAACAAAACGCAACCGGATCAACCGCAGGTTTGAGAATGGTTAAATTTGTGTCCTGTAGATAAATAAATATCTCGATGTCCAAAATGCTCAGCTATGCCCGTTTAGAATATAACAGTAAGCGCCTACCTTTTCGTTTAAAAAAGACATAACAATTAATTGAGGCATATAAAGTGTATCGGATGTATTAGCAATTATTGCTAGAGCTATTAAAAGACCCATCTGTAAATTTTACGTCTTAACTTCTGTATTAAATGCCATTTAAGCCATTAGAAATATTTTAATTTATCTCGTTGCATATAGGAATGAAATAATGAATGAAAGTAGTCATTCGCTCTCTGTTAACTATGAAATTTACTTCTAATTGCAAATTACATTATGATTTTTAGAGCAACATCCAAGACTTAGCTTCGGGCCAAAGTGGAGACGACATTGTGACCATAGTTTATTGTAATGGTAGTAGACGTTGGCAAGGTCGATCCTTGTTTCCTTGAAGTTTTCACAATATCCCGTATACTCCTCAGTGAATGTATGTATTGGTCCAACAGCCTCTGTTAGACTACATGCCGGACTACGGGCTGTTCGAAGCGTCGCAGATGGCGTGCCCGGTGCTGCCGCAGTACCATCCCAAGCAGCTGATGGAGTTACTCAACAGCGGGAAAATTAGATGGGTCAAGGCTATTCTTGCTCATCTTGTGAGGTAACCCTTAACTACTGTTTTGTGGGTAGTGTGTAACCGAACGACTCATTGACTGTCACTCATTTAATTGAGGAAATCTAACTAATAACTTATTAATAGTAATAATAACTTATAGTAATAAAGTTTACATAAATAATTTTGATTTAAATATATGAAATTCCTCATTATTTAAATAAACTATGTTAAACCAGTCAGCAGTGCTGACGTCAGATATTTAAAAACAACCCTGTTGTTCTTTACCCGTCATATATATTGAGCTTTATCTGTTACTAGATGTATCGGTGGGACCTACACAGGACGTAGTTCGCAAGGCGATGAAGATAGTTTGTCAAGACAGGTACTCTTTTATAATATTTAAATCAGTGATGGCCACTTATCACAATCAGTTGGTTTTAGATTCAATCATAGGGTTGTAACTGCACACGGCCATTACATTATCGCACGGACGTCATTTACCGTGATTGCAAAGTTGATTATTCCAAAATTAACAAAAAACACGATATGTTTAACATAGCACATTTCCACTTATCACTTTGCTTCAAGTTCATAGAAAACTCATTGATTTGATTTAGCATGATACAAAGAGGACTAAATAATCACGATATATTTAGATTACATTCTCATGATTTATAGAGGAAACTATTAAATCGAGCGCGTATGACAAACAAGGAAATCCCTTTTTTGTATGAACCAAACCAGATCGTATATTTTGTCTCTAGATATATTTTCTATAACAGCTTTATCAATAAAATCCATGGCATTATAAAACCAAATATACGTGTTATGAGGCATTTATTAGCAGTTTTGCAACCTTAAGTTGTTGTATCTTAAAAATAGTATTTTTTTTATAAGTTTATGCGCCTCCAACTGTATGCATTGTTTTATATTGGCCATATAGACTCATGTGCAAACGAACTCGACGGTAATCTTCTCCCTGCCACACAACATAGATGTCCTGTCACGTTTTAAAAAAAAAACCTCATTGTTGAACTGTCACTTCCTAACAAAACCTATTGAGCCGTTAAACATATTCAATATTAAATCTCACTACGGCACCCTTCAACACATTATGCATTAGCTGTTGCATGTGGCACGTTGTTGCAGCGAGGATGGTCGCGCTCGCGAACGCTGTCCGTTTCGTTTGCTGCCGGCGCCGGATCGCCGCTAGACGGCGCTGGACAGGTAACGAAATCTCATAATAAACATTATTTAGATCTTTGACGTACAGTGCTCGTATTGGCTCTTTCAAACCATTATGGTGAAAGGATAAAAGTATGTCTAAAAGAGTGCTTTCATGCACTTGACACGTGTCTTTGAATTTATGGTACTAGGACGGGTCGGTTTCCCCATGATGTTTTCCTTTACCGCTTTAAAAATTATAGTAAAGCACAAAAAAAAGAACTCATTAGTACGCGTCCGGATTGAATCAGCGGCCTCCGGATTAAACTCTCTATCTGTACAACTGGGCCACAATGCTCTGTGAAATAAAATGAAGAAGCAAAAGGAAAAGTTCTATAAAACACACACAATTTCCCTGCTACTACGGTTAGGAAACATTAGATATTCTCGCAAGCGTTTGCATAGCTTTCACATAGAATTTGGACTGCAAGCACTGCCTGTCAACTAATTTGATACTGATCTCACTGTTATTAATTCTACAAGCTTCATAATTTAACGTCACACAAATTCACTCTCTTGTTCTTCAGTATTTTTTTTTAGAAATGATTCCCAATTATATTGAATACAGTGTTATTGTGATGGCATCTTAAATTAGTCTGACGTGTCGCATTGGCTCAATGACATTCTGAAGACAGAATGTTCTGTATATCAGTTTTACAAGAAAAAAAGTTCCTCAGTATATTGTTAAAATTAACCCATTGTAACAAAATTACAAAACATTAACTTTACCCGATCTACACTCTCGACAGATAACGGAGGACGTCCAACTAGATTACGCCGAAATAACGTCAGTCCCTCCACTGCCACTTTGGACTCTGCTTGTCGCTGACAAGGAGTCTCCTCATCATCCCTCCACTATTCAAGAAGCTAAGGTAATGTACTTATTCTGTGTTTTTTTATTATCTCTCCCAAATTTGTTATTTGTGCTACTATAAAATTATTTTAAAGTTGCACATTTTTGAAGAACTAGTGTTTCTGTTGGCTGCCAGCTAAAGCTAGTTAAACTTTTTTTTTCACCCTAGTGAAAGGAAAGAGACAAAATGTACACGTAAATAACGTATTTGAGGCATCCACAGACAATTAAAACGTGACAGTAAAAAAATCACAATTAAAATATCATGCAATCATAGGGAAAGTCACTAAATTATCTGTGACAGTTCTAAAATTTGGTCTGTGGGTGTGTCGTTTTATTTTCACTCACTGCAGAGAGAATGCATGGACATAAAATAAGTTTCTTGCCCACAAAATTACCACTGTCATTTGGTCCATCTATGAATCAGTTAAAAGGGGAACATTTACTGCAGTAGAATTCTTATCCAAGGAATAAGACTTACTGTTAGTGATAATGACGAAGGCTATTGGTTTACAGGATTATAACGAACTATTTGAAGGAACGATACAGGATACTGACGAAGATTTAGATGCATTGCTGCTTAGTGATGATGAACGGATCAATAGGAGACCGTCGATGCCTGAGAGACAGCCGCTGTCTCACTTTGGCCCTAGACAAGGTACAGCTGAGGATAAAGTTTATTTATTTGCGGAATACATCAATATGCACATAGTTTAACACAGGTATTTTTATATTTAATTAGATAAAGTTTTGATAGCAGATCCTCTAATGGCCAGAAAGAATTTCTGACCTTTGTTGTTCAAGTTAAAACTGTATAATATCCGACACCGATTATATGGTGACGTAGAATGGTCTCTTACACTTTGGATTGAGATAAATTATGTTATTTCCATGTGGTTATATCCATATCGATATGTAAACCATGGTTTTGATAAAAAGATCCTGTGATATGAATATGTATCTTCGAATATCCTTTCATGTTTATATGTCATTGAATGATGTATAACGATATACTTGAGCATAACTATATAACACCAGATTTAATATTAGACCTTGCGCTTTCGTTCATGACGCACTCCTTGCTCCAAATGAAATAACAATAATACAGACAATTCTCATTCGAAAAACTGATAAACAATTAATGTGATTGACCAGGTCGTATCCTCTCCCGTCTGCTGACCCACACACACCTGCCCGGGCTCAGTTCCCTGGACCAAATGCATCTCCTCGCGCTAGCGGATACCGTGTCCACGTGTGACGCTGACTTCGCCGAAAGATTAGCTACAAATGTGCGGACTGACATGGCGCAAAACAATATCAATGAGATACTACCAGGTGAGTTCCTGCAGCATAACTGTAAATGCTTGGGTACTCCCTGTTTTTTGAACTAGACATAGACATATCACTTGAGGTGTTTCCATGCGGTAAAATAATTATTATTTGGTCGTGTGAGGTTAAAGTATCACACTTATTAAATACTTGGAATTTATAACACTGTATTTCTAGAAGATATTTAACTGTTTTGGCCTCATTTTTGGTCACTTACACACTTTGTATTTTGGAGCATGCCTTGTCCCTATGAATGTTCCTTATGCATGCTGCACACATAGCCAATTCGACCAATCCGAGGAGACACTTCATTTATTGATTCTCTTAATCTTCTTTATAATCTGGTACATTGTCTTCAAATGTAGATTCACTCGACGACTGCGGTCTCCGGTTTCTTCTGGCGATGAAGCACTACGGTTACCTGCTCCGTTGTTTGCCGCTCGCTCAGCGCGCCAACCTCCAAAGAACTGGTGTGGGCAGCTGCAACCTCGTGTGGGCGTTCCATTCGGAAACGCACGCACAGCTGTTGGACTTGATACCGGGGTACAAGAAGGGACAGCCTAAGTGGAGCACTATGCGTGAGCTGGGTGAGTTTAGTGTGCATCGTTTTTCAGGCAGTAGAGCTTGTGCCGAGTTCGTCCGGGGAGTGCCAACACACCTATTTCAGCCACCAGTAGTAGTAGTCAGTACTATAAGTACATTATTGTGTACCGATACTCAAAGTTACGGGTGCAATAAAATGCGATGTGGTCTTCCCGTATCTAAGCAGGGGTGGACCTCAAGACGTATTGTTTTTGTCATGGGCAGGAAGAGGGTCATCTTGCTCCTTTTGTAACTTATTCACATAAAAAACACAATTGCATGCGCTTCATGTATCGCTCCATGTATGCGCGCTATGAATCATACCGAGTATTAAATAATCTGTAGTTTATATGCCGAAAAGGCCAAACCAGCAGCGCATGTAATAAAAGCGTTACACTTGAACATTAAGGTGCATTTTCGAACGCAGCAGTCGATGACTTGAAGAGTAGACTAATAAAGCTGTAGGATGATTTTTATATATAGTGATTAATTTGTTACTAGTGAGAAATTATATGTAGCTTTCATTATCTTCACTTAAGAAATGTATGTAATTTTAGCGAGATACTATGATTTTCGACAGGCCTCACAGCTCATTTGGAAGTTTCTCTACCAAAATAGGTCGTGGATTCGATTCCCACCCAGTACAAACATTTGTGTGATAAATATAGATGTTTTTTCTGTGTCTGGGTATGTATTTACCAAAAAAAAAATATATATTCTATCAGTTGTCTGGTTCCCATAGTACAAGCTATGCTTAGTTTTGGGCTAGATGGCGCTGTGTGTATTGTCCACCAATATTATTATTATGAATAAGAATGTCATACACTGATCTCAGGTGTCGGGTGGTGGGTTCGGGGCGAACTTCTCCGCACTTGCGTTGAGAAACTGGCCCGCGCTTCGTACATGGCCAAGCAAGATCCCATGGACGCGGCGCTCTACTACCTCGCCATGAAGAAACGTATGCTTCTGTGGGGCCTCTTCCGATCCAACAGAGACGAGAAGATGACTTCTGTGAGTGACATTTATCTGAAGTGAGATATTATTCACGCGTTATCGGATTGCGTGCCATATAAACGAATGTGATGGATGTGTTGCGGCCAGAGTTTATGATCTGCCGTTTTACTGGTGACATATTCAAATCCGGTGGGTCGGCTTTCAGGCGGAACGTATTTACAATACGCTATATACAAGGTGTTTTTAATAATTTTAAGGCACTTTCCCTATATTCACAATAATGTACATTTTCTGTCGTATATCTAAACATACATTTGGTTTCCAAACAGTTCTTTTCAAACGACTTCACCGAAGACCGTTGGCGCAAAGCGGCTTTGAAAAACGCATTTGTGTTACTCGGAAAGCAACGATTTGAGCACGCGGCTGCATTCTTCTTGCTGGGAGGCGCGTTAAAAGATGCTTTGGAGGTTCGTATTGAATGATTTATTACACGGTTCGGGTAAACGATCATGTCAACTCTGAAGATAGCTGCTTAAGGCTTACATATATCGTTGTCTCTTTCCAAGTACCCTGCATGATAGATACATAATCTTTTTCGTTCAACTTCACTGTTGCTTGCGCTTTCCAGAACTGTAGTCGCCTTGGCATTATATCTATTTTTAGCCACATATTCGGCTATATAGACTTGAGGAGCACTGTTCATCATGGTAGACTAATTGTTTATATCTCTTATCATTTATCATCTCTTCATTCAGCGAGACTGTTGTTCTAGAAAGTATAGTCTTAAATACTGAAGGCTTCCGGAATGCTGGATGAGACTATATTAATTCCCAATTGCGGGTACTATGATAGTGTATTGAGCGCAATAAGCTAAATCCAATTATAACGACATACTTTTTGTTGTTTTTAGGTTCTTATTACTCGTCTGGGAGATTTACAACTCGCAATGATCGTTGCTCGTTTATACGAATCGGAAAGCTCTCTTCCAACAAGCCTGAGGAAATTACTTATGGATGAAATACTTGGGTAAGTAAAAACATTTATTACCAATCAAGGTTTTAGATTAATCGCATTATAATGTCTCTTAGTTCAAAAACATTGTAAGAAAGAAAAAATACAAATTAGTTAATAACATTAAAAAAGAAATGAGAACAATAAATATTTAAATAATAAAACTAAAATTGCCCTTCCAAATTGATGAAAATGTCACACGATAAAAAATATTCTATTCCTCCAGTTCAATAAGTTTTTGTTAGTTGCACACTAACAAAAACTTATTGAACTAAAAGTAGACGGCATTACATCTTTTTCTGTTTCATATGCACTAAAAGAGACAGAGAGATTATTTCTTAAACATACGCGATCTTATAACATGTTTTTTACCTCTTAACCTCTACAAATTTTGGTACACATTTGAAGCGTCGCGACAATATTAATGGTAATAAACCTTAAATATCAAAACAAACACATATCACTTGAGTCCTTTCGAAAGCACTTTTAGTTAGACGCCAACAGAATTAGCGCCGTGGTTATTTTATAGCATTTACTTAATTCCGCAGAGGTGAGACAGAAGACGGCCAGTTAAATTTAGAGCAAGCTCATCCCGATCCGTTCGTACGTTCGATGGCGCTGTGGGAGCTGAAGCAGTACGGGCAAGCGCTCGACACGCTGCTCAGTCCCGCCGGCAGACTGCACGCTGCCAAGGACAACGAGCCACTGCCCAGTGTGTTCAACTTCTACGTATATCTACGGACACATCCTAGGCTGAAGCGACACAATCTACCCAGTCAGGTAAGCCGTATTCTAAGTGCGAAAATGTTTGTTGGTTTGTTCTTGTGGACCCACGGTGGGTTATTCGTGTGTAATATTTTTCATTAAACTCTAAGGCACATTAGTCGCCATTACACGCAAGTTATTCTACGTAATTTAATCTCCACAAGTAAATAAATTCTCATACATTAACATTACAGCTATAGTTTGTGATATTTGCTCACAATAATTTTTAAAAAGAGGGTTTACGGTTTTCTGTTTTCGAGGACTTTTTCAATCCTTTAATTGCTGTTATGGCCTTAATACATTGTTGTCTCTTTCGTGTGTCCTACATTGTAAAATACAATACCTTTGAAAACTCACGTCGTAGTTACCTTATCTTATTAGTTTCCTAATCCTTCGTCAGAACTGTAACTATGCAATTTCACCAATACAAGCTTCACTTTGTACAGGGCGGAACCCTAGCGCTACTGCAGAAGGAAGACGACGAAGGCATCACGCGCCTCGAACGCCGCCTGTACTTCCAAACGGCGCACGGACACTTCAAAGCGGGCTGTCCCGCGCTCGCGCTCGAGGTGCTGTCCAAGCTGCCCGCTCGAGTGCGCGACGAGAAGCCGAGACACGCGCCGACGAGCAGCGAACACGTCGAGATACACACGGGACAGCTCATCACGAATGTCACAAGTACGACACGCTTGCTGGTTGTACGTCGATGTGCTTTTGTTATTCGCATATAATGGATTGCTTTGATGTGTATGAGGTGTCTGTATTACCACTTCACGATGAAAAGCGGAGCAAGCGCTTGCGTGTGATAATGTCGGGATCCCCCGGGACAAATTTATTAGTTGTACTTCGATGTGTTTGCGACTATTTTGATGTTTAAAATCTGAGACGTCTTCTTCATTTAACGATACTTAAGCGCGTATTCTGAATCTAAAAACTTCTTTCATGGTTTATATTAAGGGAGCAGAAGACTCATTTCGGCTCAACAAACATAGTTTATTGTATATGAAAACTTTTTTTATAATTGATTTTTTTATTATATGATATTTTATTACAAAAATGTCAAATACATCAATAGAGGCAGACGACAAGGTGGATTGGAGCTCATCTTCGGTAGACTGGGGCGCGCCGTTATCATCG
The DNA here is from genome assembly GCA_947359385.1 of Chesias legatella. Classification (NCBI taxonomy): domain Eukaryota; kingdom Metazoa; phylum Arthropoda; class Insecta; order Lepidoptera; family Geometridae; genus Chesias; species Chesias legatella. The sequence goes on from OX375772.1 coordinate 3,802,602, forward strand.
CCTAAGATAGAGGAACCAGTGATGGATGTCGATTGGGGCGCACCCGTCGCACCCAAGTCAGATGATCTCGTGCTTGACTGGGGCAACGATGATGACGATAAGTAAGTTATATGTTTTAGGCGAAGTGGGAGGCGAAACTCTGGCATTAAAGATAAAATTATTTACCTACTCATAGATACTTCTCACTTTTCCAAGACTCCGTGTAAACACGTAAAAGGGACTTTTGCCAGTGATACTTTGGATTTCCAAGGTCATATGCTCTATTAGCTCGAGGAGTATTACATTCATGTTCCAACTTCAACTCTACTTACTATCTTACCATATCAACTTTACACGATACCAGCCATTCTTTCATATACGTATAATTGATCATAATATCATATATGACATAATTTGATATCCTTAGATCTGAATCGTCTGGCGCCTCCACTCCTCCGCTAAACATGAAAATGGACAAGGTAGAAGCAGAGCCTGTCGCAAACGGCATATCCGATAAAGAAAAGGAAGATGAAGCGCCATCTGTGGACATAATGGCGCAACAGTTGAAATTTGTCGCCTGCTTGAAGATATTGATGGAAGAATTGAGCACCCTGGCGACTGGGTTTGAAGTTGACGGTAAGTTATGGTTGACTTTGGAGTATGCGTTGAAGAGGGTCCTGTGTATTAATCTTGATCTCTTTGTTTTTGGCAACCACTCGCTCAAACAGCGAAAAAATATGGTGAGAAGTAGGAAAGAAATAATCTAGCGTTAGAACAGTTCGATCTTGTTTTGCTTAGATGTTCACATAGGATTCGTTTTTTGTTTTGTTGATGTTAATACAGTTGAATGCTTAAATATTTGTGCATTTTCATTGAAAATGTTTCTACATATATAAAGCATATAGTATCCTCATAGTAGTAAATCGGTAGTAAACAATTAATTATGTGGCTTTCTTTTAATATGTGTTAAAATATTTAATAAAACGTCTATATCTGTAATTTTTCTATATATAATCTTGATAGGCCTGAAGTTATCTGTAAAATGTAAAAATGTAATCGTTTATCTTTTACTTGTCTGCATATTAAGAGACTAAACCTTATACTTCCAACTCCAGAAATGCCAACTATCGTGCTAGAACTGTAAATATCGTTTACTCTGATAATTACTTTGCGCATCAAAACTAAAAAACCTACTTTATCGCCAATGAACGAGAATGATTCCTCGTTAATGTGAAAAATCACTTTGATGACATATTTTATCCAGTTATTCTGATTTAAAAACCAAAGTACTAACCCTTTGATGAAACTTCTATGGATCCAATCTGAAAATGTATCCTTTCAGAAAAAAAAAATCTCCTAAACTGTTTATAGTTGACGGAGATCTGAGATAACAAAGGTAAAAAAAAAAGAGTAGAACCACCTCCTTTTTTCGAAGTCTGTTAAAATTATCTGTTGATGTCAGGTGGTCACCTGCGCTACCAACTGTACATCTGGCTCGAGCGCGAGGTGGAAGCGCTGCGTCGTCTCTGCGGGTACGCGAGCACGCGCGGCGCGAGCGGGGACAAGCTCGCGGGCGGGGAGCTGCTCGGCGCCGAGGTGGACCCGCCGCCGCTGCCCGACCAGCCGACGCTGCACCAGCTGCTGCTCAGGGAGAAGGCGGACTTCGAGGCCAAGGTTCAACGAGCTGTCAGCAGAAAGAAGTGGCTCAAAGGTCACTCCAGTTATATAGTAATAACGCGTTTAGGGCGCTGTTGCGGCTACCGCGCTTCTGCAGTGCTTCCACTATGTTTGCGGAGGCGCGCACAGATGACTTTGACGCTGTTTGGCGGAAAAAGACAGCCTCACTGCTGAGCAGACTTCGCACAAGCAGCAACAGCATCCTAAACGCAATTGCATCTCAATTTGATTCGCCTCTGGTTTGGAAGCTCATACAGAGGACGAACTCCCTTTTAGTTATTAAGTACTAACATTAGTTTGAAGTTGATTTTATTTTATTTTGTGTTACTAATACTAATGGATTTTTAATTGTCTGAAATAAATAAATAAATTAATTAATTAAATAGTTCATGACGCGGAGGAACTCAAGAGTTCCTCTCTGAGGTCGTGCCTGAAAACCAGCGCCGGTCTCAGATCTCCCGAAAAGCTTGCACCGCGTGCAAAGTTTTGAGCATATCTAATTTACACATTTTGTAACTGTTATCAGTTTGTTCTACGTAAATTTTTCCGCTTTTAACGTGTTTGCTACCGTAAAGTGAACAGCATATCTAGTCGAGCTGAACTTGTCCTCGAGCTGTATAAAATTATATGCCAACTGCGATAGTTAAGTTTACTTTCGCTCACATTGTCTCATGATTGTACAAACCAGATAAATTGAGTATACCAATGTTCAAATTTGTTTGTTTTAGCCAACGAGACCCTACTCAGGACACTGTTATCGTACTGTTCCCTTCACGGCGCCGGCGGTGGCGGTTTGGCATCCGTTCGGATGGAGCTCGTCCTGTTACTGCAAGAGTTGGGACAAGACAAACAACATCAGCAGTTGTTGTCACCCCTGCCGTTCCCTACCACCCTGCCGCTGCTGGCTGCGGCCGTCGCCACCAATAATACCGTTGTTGCTGACCCTGTTAGACATTTGCAGGTATGTTACATAGATTACAATGTTGACGGTATTATTATAGACTGGAACTGTGTGTGGAACAAGCTTGTAAAATAATTAATTAATGGTAGGCAGAATCTTAAAGCCGCAACATCTTGAAAGATTTGTAGTAAGTAGTAGTGAGTCTCGTTTAGATTTAAATATAAAATGATCATTATAGGAAACGTGTCTATAAATGAATAGAATCTTCCCCGATTACTCTTTAATGCGTATAATAAAGTCTGTGCATTTGTGCGCACTGCCATTGGTTTCCTATGAGTGATTCTGCTTTCAAACGCCCTTCAAACAGTTACGTTTATACCGGCCTTTTTTTATTCTTCAGTCTTTGTTATGCATAAAAATCATAACATCTCCAAGGACAAATAGTTAAATGAATGCGTTTGCAGTCGGTCGCACACGACATGCTCAGCACGATTGGTGAGTTGGGCATCCCCGGCGGCTCGGCGACGAGGCTGCTGCATACCCTGCGAGAGCTCGCCGTCGCGCTGTCCGCCTGCATATACCAGAGTCTGTGCGACTCCGACACCTTCTGTTTGAAGCACACGCATCATCACGACGGGTGAGCGCACTATATCACTTTAGTTTTTATGTACCAACACTGACAAATGTATGACTTTGACTGGCCTCACAGCTCAGTTGGTAGTAACCCTTCCTTCTACGCTAGGTCTTCTAGATGACGAATATAGATGTTTGTTCTGTGTCTGGGTGTTAATATGTTTTATATGTATGTATGTATTTACAAATAAAGTATATAAGTATTGTATCAGTTCCCATCATACAAGCTATGCTTAGCTTACTTTGGGGCTAGATGGCGCTGAGTGTAATGTCTAGCAATATTATTATTATTATGTATTTAATCAGACGCGTCAGTGCCGGCTACAACAAAATTATATTTTAACAAAGATATTGAGCACACCCGCTAAAGGGGTAATAACTACTTAATGATAAGCTTTTATCAATATTCCAGGGTATAGTTCCAAGTTATGCTACCTGCTCAGTTAGTGGTATGTGAAGCGGTAAATGTGTCATGTGTTGGAAACCATCATAATATTCAGATGTCGTAATTGATAACCAGATGTTGTACGCGTTTTTGGACCTGGTTCAACAGTATATTTGAGAACAAATTAAGGTTTATATTGATGCAGTGCATTTATCACTTGCAGGATCGTTGCCGAAACTCCCAACACTAGTCAATTACTTACGCGGCAACGACGTTTCTCCACTGAAGAACTTATAGTCACTACGATGCCCAACAAATGGCCAGGTGAGACATTTCTTGAATAATACAATAATACCAGTTTAGGTAAATGAAAAAAAAAATACGACTTTCTCAAAGTGGTAAAGGAAATCATCCTGGAAACGAATACTTATTTATGTATACAATTTTGCTATTTTTAAAGGAGTGTCAGCTCTTCGCGGTCTAGCCCTCCGGGCAGCCGAAGAAGACGACGCACCCCGTCTTCCAGTTCTACTAGCCGAAGCATTCTGCGCTGTGTACTTGGCGTTATTAGGCTGGGCGTTGGCGGCCCGAGATGCCCATCTCCTGTACCGCTTAGCAGCGCACGTGGTGGATGCTAAGGCGCACGCCAGGCTGTTTGGGGGCGGAGTTAGGAGATTGCTGACGACAGCGCCCGCCCCACCCCAAGTGAGTGTTCATTCTTCGTTTCTGAGGGTTGTTATGAAAATGTACCCTCTACCATCCTACGTGACAAGCATGTTCCTGGATGTTTAGGGACGGAGACAGGATATTGCTAACCACAACCTTTTAGCATTTATTTAGGGCTGTTATTTAGATAATGGTTAGCTGCTACGATTGTCAAGAGTACAAATCAATTTTCACTTTTCAGTCCTATCGCTAGTAGACGCATTGATTTAGAGTTTTAATAAATGCTACAGAACGAAATGTAAAATAGTTTACATCATCAAATATTTTGTGTTTGCCTGTTTTGTACATTTTATCCTAAGATTACTTTCGTTTGATGTTGAAAAATACATTTTTCAAAACAAAATTTTATAATCAGACCCACCGAGACAATTCTATCGAGCCCAAAGACTGGTGTTATTTTGAGAAGTTGAGGAGGAGTTCTTGTGCACACCTCCCAACTATATAGTAGCATTGACGTCAAAGTTTGGAAAGAACTGGTCCAAAATTCAATTGCAAATTTTGACCTAAACAAACATTGCAAGTTAAATAAAAGTTTATAAAACCTTATTCCACAGCCAAAACTAGTGGAGCGTCCAGAGGGCACGTCTGTGTGGTCGTCACTCCGCGAGAAGCGCGCGCTGCTCAACATGCGGCTGCTGGGGCTGGGGCCGGCCGCGCCGCACAAAAACATACAGGAGGGCCGACCCACCTACAGGGAGCAGTTCGTACCGCCCGTTTGCAGTATACTCACCTTCCTACTCACCAAGGTAACCGACGCTACTGATCTTTACATGTATACCACGCCCTTATGCCCGAAAGGGGGAGGCAGAGGTTCAGTGCGCCACTCTTCACCTTGTGCGCTAGACTTGATAACGGGTGAGCTTGTCGCAGCCATTGATGTTTCACGAATAACTCGGCTAACACTCTCTTTCAGTAATTAACTCCTCAATAACGCGACAGCTGACAATTCGTATACCAACTAATTTACCAACAAGTTTAGGCGGGTATAGTATAATTGTTACCTTCAATTATATTTAATATTCCCGCAATCAACTATTTTATGAAACAATATTGTAACTGTGCTGTCTGTTTGCATGAAAGGAGTCAGTGAAGGTTTGCATAAGGGTTAATTTCATATTTCAAAGCTATAATTCCAGAACACCTGAGCAAATATTTATAATGAATGTAATAAAAACTACTCATTATAGACTTGATATTACTTTAAAGAATCATCATCAATCATCGGTTCCAGAGAAAAGTGGGTGTGAATTTCATAAAATCAATGTTTTATAGCCAACGGCAGAACAAGATCCGGAGAACTACGAGTATGATTCTGCGGAATCTGGCGGCGAAGACGCGGAAGAAAGCGAGAGCGAGCCAGATGACGACGACATCTTCGATACCACCAATACCAAGTAAGATTACATATCGAAAATATACCTCCTTTAGGGGGTTTCTTGTTTGTTATCCCCCATGCAAGGTCGGATAGGGTTTGGACAGGCGTCAAACTGATCGATAAGTGCGCGTGACCTTATGTTTTGAATATTATTGACGTTTCCAAGCCATTTCTTTATAAATTCTATGGAAATAAAGTTTTTGACTTTGACTTATTTTAGACCGATGGGCGCAAACGCATACGATGCGACTTGTGTCTTGTCGTACTTAAGTAGGGGAGGACCCAAATCACATTGCTTGTTATGGACAGAGGTTACCACACAACAACAGGTGAACTATATGCACGTCCCATAACAATATCACAAAAAATTAAATGTAACTGACCGGAACGCGAAAAGAATAATAATAATATATTAGTTCAAAAATATTGGTGGAAATTTCACACAGCGCCATGTAGCACTAAAGTAAGCTAAGCATAGCTTGTATTATGAGAACCAGACAACTGATATAATACTTTTTTGTAAATACATACATACAGTTAACACCCAGACACAATAAACCTATGTTCGTCAACAAATGTTGTCCTGGGTATAAATCGAACCTACGACCTGCGGCGCAGAAGGCTGTGAGTACAGTCAAAAGATCGTATGTGTTAAAGAAATAATTCATCTGAATTACTTAATAGGAACGCATTTGTCCGCAGAACTGAGAAGCGTAAACGCGGCGCGAACGTGGAACATTCCGACCCGGATTCGTACTCGTGGTACGTGATGCGAGTCGCCGTGCTGAGGTTGGCTCAACAGAAGTTGCAAAACTTTCTGCAGTTGTGCGGTATTGAAATGTCTGGTAAGTTTTCACTAATATTATAAATGCGAAAGTATGTCTCTTTGTTTTTACTCCTTATAGCCAAAACTAATTAACCAATTAGGCTTACTACTACTACGACTAACGGCGCGGCTTCGCACGGATAGCGTTAACTATTTACGCCTGGAACTAATTCAGTCGGAGATAAAGCTTCCTATCTATCTATCCATCTATTCAAGTCACTGGTTCTCTCGAACCATTGTGGTGAAAGGATTATAACTGCGCCTCAAAGTGGCTTCTTTTGTGCACTTGACACATGTCTTCGAATTTTTTGTTCTAGGACATGTCGTTTTCCTCACGATGTTTTCCTTCACCATTTTGAGAACGTGATATTGCGCACGTAAATCTTTCAAGCAAAAACTCATAGGTGCACGTCGGGATTGGATCCGGCGACCTCTGGATTGAAACTCGGGGTCAGTACCACTAGACCACCACGCTCTCAAACTTCCTAAGATTTTCAGAATCGAATTAGTTCCTACGTCCAAACTCCTCTTTTTAACATTAGTTTAGATAACAAATTTGACTCATTGTCCTTTATCTTATACGTTATTTCATTATTAATGTTTAATTATTTCAGAGTTGGCAACGACTAGCCCTACAATACACGCGGCGTTGCGTCGCGTAGACCAGTGGCAGCAGCAGCTGACCGAAACGCTGGAGTCCCGGTCCCCGCCTCCCGACTACATACCCGGCTGCTTCCCCGAACAACAGACCAATGGACCGCCTATTAACAAATACAGGTAGCTTTCGCTTTGACTACTTGGTACTTGTCCTACAGTACACGTATTGACGTAACTTTACGTACGTAAAAGTAAAAAAAAATAAGTATGACTTTTTTATTGGAACTTCGCTTGGGTTCTTTTTTGTAAGATATTTTGGGATTTCAAGGTTTCCATCACCGATATATAAAAATAAAATGCCTTTCGAAAACCACACTGGCACTCCTTGGAAAATTTAAGTAAAAAAATCGCAAAAACCTTTATGGTGTTATTAAAGATAATACTTTTTTTTCAGATGTCTGCTGGAGAAGCACAATACGCCTTTCAACACCGCCCTCTACAGCTCAGCGCCGGCTCGTCGACTGTGGAATTTCCTCGTCCGTCAGGAACCAGTGCAAGTGAGTAATTTGTTCATAATTAGGATCGTGATTTTGCAGCATCCCTTCTGATATTATCTATCTGAGTTACGTTTCACGCAGCAGTGTAACGACGGATAGACATGTTTTAAATTGGTTTAAGAGTTAGTGCAAAAGAAAACTCTTACTTTGGTGGAGAGGACTTGAGTCGTATTGCTGTTGTCCATGGGCGGAGGTTACCACTTAACATCAGGTGGGTCGTCAGCTCGTTCTAACACCTACATTAGATAAAAGAAGATAGGGTATCGCGCAGTTTACGGGAGTGGACGTCGATAATTGTTTTAGATTTACGTCCTTGAGCATCGCGACGCATTCGCAAAAAGTTGCCTATGACGCCATCGTAAAGCTGCATCCAGGTCGGCTCTTTGTGAATATAAACATTGTTTTTTGTACAAGAGCATGCATAATGTTTACAGGATCTGTTCATCCGAGCCGTGTTCTCGCGTCGCCGGACGCACTCGTTATCCAGCGCGTCTCACACGGGCGAGAGAAACCGACACGACTCCGAATCCCACAACCCAGTTCGGATCATACACAAGGAACAAGATTCCATCGCAGCGTTCTGTCTCAATAAGGTACAGTAATGTTTTATATTTTGACTGGTCTCACAGCTCAGTTGGTAATAACCCAACTCTTCTGCGCTGTAGGTCGTGGGTTCGCGTCTCAGGACAAACATTTGTGTGACGAACATTGATGTTAGTTCTATGGCTGGGTGTTACTATGTATAATATATATATATACAAAAAGTATATAAGTATTCTATCAGTTGTCTGGTTTCCATGATACAAGATATGTTTAGTTTATTTTGGGGCTAGCTGTCGCTGTGTGACATGTCCATCAATATTTATTATTATTAATGAACTGTTCTCTTAACGAGCCGAGACTCAATTCTGACAAAGGAACGTGTCTCTCTCTATATATCTATATGTATCTCGATAACACTCTGTGAAATGTCCACCAGTATTGACCTACTTAATTCGCGCCAACGTTGCACTTTACCCATAAGTAATCAATTCTGAATCAGTTCGCGATCGAGCAGCGATCACGCCGCGCGGCTCATTATCATTTATTATCAATATCACTATCATTTATCATTAGAAGTACTTTTATCAATCAAATCAATCAAAGTTTATCAGTGAGTTTTTTCTACACAACTGTCAACCCCGGGTTTGCACCGTACACGTTATTATACATAAAACGTGCAGGTCGGAGGGTGCCTGCTGGCCGTGGCTACTGCCCGTGAAGTACAGGAGATGGACGTGTCGCTGCTGCTGCGGGGGGGCGCCACTTGGGCTGAGGACGAGTGCGAGGTGGATCTGCTCGGGCTGGCGGCCGATCCCGCCGCGTTACCGGACACCGGCTTCCTGCTCATACAGCATCAAGACAAGTTTGTATCACACAGTATATACACAGCCCTCACACAGTTGGTAGTAACCCTGACTTTTTGGGCCCACCTGATGTTAAGTGGTAACCGCTGCCCATAGACAACAGCAATACAACTCGAGTCCTCTCCACCAAAGTATGACTCAAGTCGCATTGCGTTGCGTCCATCAACCCGAGACGGGGATGTTACGTCTCATGCGCCTTAAATTTCACCGGCACCCACTCCCACCGTAACACAGCGACACGAGTGCATCACTGCTTGGCGGCAGGTTACCAGGTGTGGTGGCATTACTTCTCCGGGCGAACTTGGCACAAGTTCTACTGCTACTTTGGGTTGCTCCTTTTGCACCACGCAGGGGACACATGTAGAATTAATTCAGTGGGTTATCACTTACGGACGCGAGCAACCTGGGCCCCCTGCCTTTTGCGCTGTAGGTCGTGGGTTTATATGTTGGTATGTTTGTTCTGTTTATTGATGTATGTATTAAAACATTATGCAACAATTTATCAACATTTTGTTTGTTACAGTGGTTCCGTACCAGGGACGGGCAACAGTTCGCCCCTGAACCCCAACGCGCCACAAGTGCCAGTGGGTATGGCGAGCCAGACCGGGCGTGGAGCTAGTGTTGTGAGTAATCATACTGTTCACGTCATAATAAAACTGGTTATGTACACCATGGAATACTCACTGTGACAATATACACCGTGATATTAAGAGTATATGTATATAAAACAGGATGTGATATCATACTAATATGGATAATGAGAGACATAGTTCTCCATGTCATGAAACGGTGGAAAACAATGAATCGTGGACAACACTAGTACATGTATGTTATGGACCTAGTGATTAATTGGACATCATACATAATGCCCGGGCAATATGAATGATTACCAATGTGATAATAACTATCGAAATAACTAGTCTGCTGCTTTCGGTGGGCGCTGCCGCGGCACGCTCGCGCGCCTCAGCGCTGTGCATCCACACAGTTAAAACATAACCTAACTGACTGATTTCGATCTGTATAGGCCAGTAACCAGTTCACTTTGACTTGTCATTATTCATATTCCGCGTGCAATATGTATAATGCCCTGATTAATCACTTGGTCCATTACATATAGGTACATTATCCCATACGTCACGTCATCTAGATTCGTCGAATTATAGTCAAATCACAATTTAAGATTCCACATTCTAGAACTCGATATCTATAATTTAATATAGAGCAAAATACAACCAACATTGTACTAACTACTTGCTGTATTTATCTTTTTGCAGGGCATTTAAATATAATACATTACACACTTTGGTATCGAATTAAACACATTTCAATTATCTCGTTGTTGCATATACGACACATTAATGTTTATATTAAATTTGAATATCAACTACACATTGAAAGCTTTTATTATATTGCCTACACTACACTTAATATTAATGTCTAAATGTAGTATTCACTTGAAAATGTTGCTAATATCTACAACTTTTAATATAAATCTCTAAATGTATTTATCCGAAAACGTTGTTAACACAGGTCTAAAAAATGCTGTTGCTGACTCAAATGATGTATATTATCACTGTTCAAAGTAATATTTCTTCAAATAACAAAATGTTTCCACTGTACTATAAGTTGTGGGATTCTGTCTAACAAAAGTGACACCACCAATCAAATAGGTGCTACGAGTGGGTTCTCTGTCGTAACACGAGTCTATTAACACTAACCGTTGGGAGGATGTACAGAAGCAGGGTCCGGGAACTAACCATTGTAAATAATGAATAACGTTCACAGCAGGAGCGACGAGCGAGCGTATCTATGCCGACTGGCCACGAAGCATTTATTGTCACAGTACGTGAATGATGAACACTAACAACTAATGAGGTCCGGTGGATAAATGTTTGTACATAAAATGAAATAACAGACTTCAGTAACTTACTATCACCGAATAAACTAGCCAAGCTAGTCGCTGCTCTTTTTATGGCTCTTAGCAAAATGGAATAAAGCTACCATTAATACTATTGAGGCGGCCAAATTTTACAGACATTATTTAAGATTTGTACTTTGACTTACAAGAAAAATTGAAATTGAAATTTGCTTTTTCGTTAGGTGCAATAAATATAAAATGGTCACTGCAGTACCAAGGACTAAGTGTTACAACAAACATTTTATATTTGTTTTGTGTTATTTAAGATTGAATTAGATGTTTTCTAAATAATTTGAACGGGAATTATAAAGACATCATTAATATGACGTTTCTCTCGTTCCATCTTTCCCTATCAGTTTCAGAAAATTTTACTTTAATTAAGTATTTCCAGTTTACTTCGACATTGGAGAATTTTCTGTAATTGTTCATTATTACTCCTCGATATGATAACTGTGTTTAATTAAGTATGAAATATAGCCAGTTAACAATATTTTTGATGTACAAACATTTACCTATCAAAGCTGGGGCATTAACGGTGTGGTTATTGTGTGCGTAACAGCGTTCCTGTGTCCGTACGCCTTAGCTTAAGCACGGTCTCCACTAACTCACTCTATAAATAAACTTACTCTAATAGAAGGATACGTCTCTTATATGTTTGTGTCTGATACGATAGCTGGTCGATTTACTTCACTCTTTCCATTGTCATATAATAAGACTTAAAAATGCTTCGGTATCCAGTGTGACCGTTGATTGCGGGTAAGTTTATTGTGATATGGCAATACTTGTTGTTTGGTTAAGAAGGATCGTCTTGTACTGTAAGAATGTATGTGTGAGTGTTTGCGCGGTGTTGGTCGCAGGTGAAGGGTCTTCAATTCCCGGGTTGCCACGATCCGAAATACTGCCGCCTGGTTCTACACCGCTCGAAGCTTCTAATGAAACCGGTCAGTGACAACCCTAGCCCACGTCTAGTTTCCATGTCACTTCCTAAACCAGTGATTCGCACCCTTTTATTTTCGGCTCGATGTTCACGTTTTATTTGGTGATTTAATTTTCTTCCACAATGTTTATCCCGTTTTATTTGTTTTATTTTCTGCAACACGTGCGACGGACAAATTATCTTTTCTTTTCCCATATTTTCTCCTCTCATTTAGATCTTTGGATTTGGTTCTCAATCCGTCTCATCTGTATCTTTAGCACTCAACTTCACATTAGGTTATCGTAGGTTCCAAATTGATTATCTTCGCTAATTGTTTCACCGCTATTATTGTGTTCGTTGTTCGTTGCCTGTTTATTTGTTTGTCGAGCATGTTCTGTGTTGTCATACACTGTCCGAATATAGAAAAGTCTTGTTAGATTTTTACAGATTTGGCCAATTTATGTGTGCTTCATTTCTTTATACTTTAGTTATACGATTATTGTATGTTTAGGTGCTGAAACACAAAATCGACAATATCAAACGTATGGCAGCTCATCCTTCTCAACCACTGTGTAAGTTATTTCACATTGCGTATAGATATTACTTACTTTATAAATTAAAAACGTCGATTATTGATTGCTTAGCCAATAAGTATTTTCTCATTCTCCGTGACAGGTAGTTTTCAGTTCAGTCGAAAAAGACAAAACACTTATCAATTGCTAAGTACTTTGATCAATATTTTTAATGATAATAGTAGCAGTAGAACATATGCCAAGTTCGTCCGGGGAAGTACTGCCACTATTTCTGCCGCCAAGCAGTTATGCAATCGTGTTACTACTGTGTTCTGGTTTCAGGCACATGAGACATTCCACCTTCACGTGTCATACTTAGGGCGAATACGATAAATTTCACACAGCGCCATTTAACTCCAAAGTAAGCTAACCATAGCTTGTCTCATGGGAACCAGACAACTGATATAGTACTTAAACACTTTTTGTAAATACCTATATATAATACATATCAACACCCAGACACAGAACAAACACTTACGTTCGTCACACAAATTTAGTCCTGGGTGGGAATCGAACCCACGACCTAAAGCGCAGAAGGCAGCCAACTGAGCTGTGAGTCCAGTCGTATACTAGAGGTACTTGCAGATCTGACTGGCGGCGCGGACGGGTCGGTGCAGCTGTGGGAGTGGGGACACCCGTCGTGCGTGTGGTCGCCGCGCGCTCCGGGCGCGTTCGCCAAAGTGACGCGCGTTCGATTCTCCGACTACGGCAACAAGTTCGCGGCGGGCGACGCCGACGGGAACCTGGCGATGTGGCAGCTGCACCCCTCCGCGCAACAGGCCGGCCAGCCGCAACAGGCGCCCAGACCGTTCTTTGTGAGGAAAAACCTAACACTACTTAAATAAATAAATATTCGTGGACATTTCACACATCGCCATCTACAGACCATTCTTTGTGAGAACTACTTAAATAAATATTGGTGGACATTTCACACAGCTCCATCTAGCCCTAAACTGAGCATAGCTTGTGCTATGGATACCAGACAACTGATAGAATGAATATTAACTTTTTTTTGTAAATACATATTAACACCCCAGACACACAACAAACATCAATGCTCGTCACATAAATAATTGTCCTGAAATTGAACCCGACCTTTAGATCAGAAGGCAGAATTACTAACCAACTGAGCTGCGAGGCCAGTCAATTCTTGTGTCATCATATAACCTATACAGGTTACATCGTCATGTCAGAGGAACCAGTGTGGTATAAATACTTATGAGAGGTGCATATGCAACGCCGCTCCATTAAGACTGAATGTATTACATTCGCATTAGACGTAACATCCCCGTCTCGGGGATGACGCAACTAATAGACTTGAGTCATCTCATAGTATGGTGGAGAGGACTTAAAAAATATTATTTTTTGAATGAATGATTTGACACTAAACTTCATAAGCAATTTTTTGTAATTGTTTCAGACACATCAATGCCACAGCAAAGGAATTAGTGATTTCGTATTCTTAGGTTCCTGTAGTTTAGTCGCAACTGGTAAGCAATACACTATTAATCTGATTTTTGAGAATAATTAATATTTTGATTTTACTAAATATAAGGGAACATAAATATCACCTAATTTTTTTTTTTTTTTTGTTTACTAAGCCAGAATAAAAATCAATTTCGAAATTTTTGTATGAAATAGGGGTTAACCAAAAAATTCTAAAGTTATTGTTACCATATATTTAAATAATAACTTTACTTATTTGTTGTTGCAGCCGGTCATAGTTCAGAGAACAAAAATGTGGCAGTATGGGACACTTTGATGCCAGTGAAGAAGGCGTTAGTAGTATGTGAGTATAATGTTATTTACCTTAAATACCCCTTTTTTGTTGTATACCCTTTGTCATATCGAGTTTCCATTTGTGCGTAGTCCAACGCTGAAATATTGGCGCGTTTTGTAAGTTCTCGCACAACGCGATACGTCGCACATCAAAACAATCCGCCTTGAATACTTCTCCTTATGTATTTATTTGCAGATTAAGTTTATACAAACCGTTTGCATGCATTGCCACCATTTGAACTGATACACTATGTGTCCTGAGCTACGTTCTGTATTATGCCTATTCAGTTCCTCCCAGTAGTTGTGAGCGCAGATTTATTTCTGTCAATGGATCTTGTCAACTCTGAAGTTAGCTGCTAAAGGCCAAAATGTATTGTTGTCTCTTTCCATATCTCCAACAATGTACGGTGCGTCAATCTCCAGACTTGACAACATCTGTCAGTGCAAGTTATGAGCTCTGGATGAATATGTATTTGTACGTGTTGTAGCGTGGACGTGCCACGAGGGCGGCGCTGCGTGCGTCGCGTGGGCGGGCGGCAGCGGCGCGCTGGTGTCGTGCGGGCGGCGCGGCGACGTGCTCGTGTGGGACCTGCGCGCGCGTGCGGTGCGCCACCGCGCGCACGCGCACCACGCGCCCATCAAGTGCGTCGCGCTCTCACCCAGGGAGGACTACTACGCCATAGGCGCGGCCGACGGAGATATCAAGGTGAGTCGCAACTATGCTACACTCACAAGCATCGCTGATCAACAGAAGGTGCCTATGACTATTGCCTGAAATTGCTTACTATTTTTCAGGAAAATAAATATATGATAATACTAATTCATATTTGATATGCAGGTGTTTTCGCTGACCACCCACCAGTTACTGTACACATTCGCCGGAGAGCACGCCAGGAGTTCCTTCTTCAAGCATATCGGTCAAGGAGTTACTCAAATACATATTGGTAAGTCTACATATTCAATCACATAGGAACAGACTACCAGGCCAACGTTATAATTTTGTATAGCATTAAAATATTTTAAACACGAAGTGTCAATGGTCTGGTTGAATTAGGACACGATGGGTTAAGGAGTAATATTTCTTATAAATTGGTGGTCTTACACACAACGCCATCTAGCCCCAAACTAAGAATAGCTTGTACTGTGGGAACCAGATGATAGAATACTTATATATATTTTGTAAATAAATACCATAACACCAATACAGCACACAGCGAATATTCACACCCAGATAAGACCAAACTAACATATGTGTTAGTCACACGAATAATTATTTTCCTGGGTGGGAAATTTAGATCCAAGTTTATTTGTAAGTTTGTTAATAGATGTATCATCACCGTTCACCACAAATGTATTTTCTGGGTGTGTATTTGTAATAATTGTTTAACATTCGAAATAGCAAGCAATAAATATAACAAAAATCGTTTTCAGATAACGCCGGGCGATTGTTCTCGTGCGGTGCGGACGGTACTATGAAGGTGCGCAAGCTGCCGGAGCGCGACGCGCCGCCGCATCAGCCGCACTACTAACGCACCATAGGTAGGGGCAATATACTGCCGTCGTCGTAACTAGAAAGCCGTTAACCCTCAAAAGGTCAATTTTGATTTTTTTAACAGGAAGCGATACAGTTCAAAATTCTCTATCTTTCGGTCTGTGAAACGTTTGTAAATTATATTAGTTCGGGAGATAAGAAAAAAATTGTAGGCCGTTAAGTGACGGATTTAAAAAGAGTTCTCTGTACATAACTCAAAACAACAATTTGGGCTTAACGGCCTTTTAGTTAAAGGACGACAACATACTATTCCTGGCACCCCCTCAGTGATGGCCACTCTCACATCAGCAGCAATCATTTAAAGAAAGAAAGAAAGAAAGAAAATATATTTATTTGTGACAGTACAGGCAAAGAGCACAAGACATTGATAAATAAAAAGACATTGATAAAAGATGAAAAGCTATAAATAAAACAAACATAAAAGTATAACAAATTATTAGTATGATTATCATTTTCTTGATTTATTTGGTAGACTGAATTCATAGTGGCAACACCATTTCACATCTGAGACGTTGGCCGCGTTTTTATTACACAGCTTCATGAAGGTACATTTGGGTACTTTAGTTATTTGCTTAAGTACAAACACGGCGTTGTGCGACTTAATATATTAAGCGTACGTGCGTTAGACCGTATTGAGAGTAAAACTTAAAAAAAACATAATAAACTTAATAATCCTTTCAGACCCACAATATAGCGATTTTTTACTCGTTTATGTTGCGGAACGAGCAAGATGGCCGACATGCTTTTAGGCGGTAAACTCTACCCATAACAAAAGCAAAACGTCTTGGGTCCTCCCCTACTTAGGCATGGGAAGACCACGGCCATCTCGCAGACCACACAGCTCCTCAATAGCGCTCACCGGCCATATCATGTTTAGGCTCAATAATTTGTCTGGAAAAGTTTTGCCTTCGGTCGCATCCTGGGACTGATAGTAAAAGTTAGTTTTGGAATAAATACTATTTGACAAATTATTTATTTTTTGTTGTATATTTAATTGGTGTTTTATGACAGGTAAGCGAGAGGGATGCAAGCATAATAGTGCCGGTTCGAGGCTCGGGGTTGCGTCTCGTCCCGCCTCACCGCCCTTGTGATGTATTTATCGTTGTTGGTATTCAAATGTTACGTGTATGATTACATTGTACGCAGTTAGACTAGTCAATGAGTAGCCGATGTTATATTATAAAATGTGTTTAAAATGTGAAATGAATCTTTAGTTAGTTACTAGTTTATAAATTCGCTATTTTATCATAATGAACGTGTCCTAGATGAAATTTATTTATTTGCACTCGGTGTTGTAGTGTTTCGGTCCACAACGGCTGGCCTAAGTATGTAAACATACGAGCCGAAGTTAGTTTAATGTAATTATAGAGTTATATATATATATATATATCATGTGCAATAACTTTACACGATGCTGACTTATGAACCCGCGACGCTACGTCGAAAGCCTTTAGTAATTAACTGTTAGCCTCTTGATTGACAGCACTTATTGACGCATAATGAAATGATTTTATTAAAAAAAATACGTATTCATCTATTTTAAATCTCCATTGGCTTATTGTACCAATGTATATGTAGTTAATCAATTTGTATTGTGTCCACTTTGTCTGAATCATAATGTAATAATATAATAATTCCCCTAATATGGCACCTTATTTCTAGATTTAAGTATTATAATTATTTGTGAGAAAATAAAATTATTATTATTTATTCTATATATATTCATGTGATCCTATCGAGATTATTATGTTCACATTATTTTTAAAGCAATATTTTGTTCCATTGAAGCATTTCTTTATATCGAAGCAATAACATATACACTGTATTAGTACCTATGCTTATCTAACAGTATTATTGTATACAGTTTTACTAATTACCCCGAGGCATGCGAATTGAGATATCATGTTATTGTACTGGTGGAAGTTGTTAATTCATGTTTTTGTGATACAAACACCGTGATATTTATGCTGTTATCAAAATGTTAGTCTGGCAATATATTGTAATAAAATTATGAATATCTTCAACATTAAATGGTATTTTAATTACAATGATTTGGCCCTTAATCAATACTTGAGAGACAATGTTTTGTTTTCTCTACACGCTACGATATAACCATCTTTGGTTCCTTGGTTCTTCACAAACGCACACTCATTTTTGTTTATAACAAACTAATATGCTGTTTTCGTATATAACGTTCATGGAGATTTCGTTAACTATTTGCCGAGTAATGTTAAAAAAGACATTAATTTTGGTGATTTATTTAGGTATTCTAATTGTTTCCTAGGTTTAGTATTTCGCCAAAGTCAATTATCCACAAGCGTAGCTATTGAATTTTGGAACAAACCTTTAATGGAGTTACCAAAATTAAGCTTTATTGAAGACATTCGCACAATTTCACTTAATCATTTCAAGCTTATTATACAAGATAATAATAATACCTGGTGTAGTACGAGCTGATATTTTTTGTAAAATTCAGTTGTTGATTCCTATGTATAAATTCATGTCAGAAATATATTTTGTCTGTTTTCAAATAAATTATTCCCAACTCTAGATGCATTTTATTCTGCACCAACTCATCCGCGTATAAACAAATTATCTTATAATAATTAGACACGCCACTTATCATTTGCCGTGAACTGCGGTTTGCATCAGCTCCATTGACTAATTGCAGTAGTACTATCTCTAGAAGCTACTGAACACTATCAGAGGATCCTTTAGTTACATTCCTTTCGGATGGACAGTGTTCTTAGGTTACTTGTTCATTTAAAACACAAACGTAATTTCAGCCATATATTCAAAAATAACGCGTAAATGTGTTACATTTACAAAATAACAGAAAGATTTCATTTTAAACAACTTATTTCAGCGATAAATTAAAAAAGAGCATGTGGCATCTAAAAACAAACAAAGAGAGACGGGTAAGACATTTTACGCATAATCTTAAATTCTTAGGCAGTAGAATGTTTCAGTCGGTCGTTCGTTCGCTATCTTTCTTATAATTTTATGACAATAAATAGACATAATAAACTATCGGATTATAATGCGATAATTTTATTTAAACAACTTTGTATCTACATCCGTCGCTTTGAGGCCCAAATAATCAGCGACAAAACTGACTGCTTGTTCATGGTGTATGGTAATATTTCCCGCTGGGTTCTCCAAGAAAAGTGTTGCAGTTTTAGTCCCATTCGCGACATTCACGAATTTACAGAACGGACTGTTCTGAAAATCGCAACTCTTCGGTAACGTTGAAGATGCAATTATAGTTTTAGCGTTTAAACCCGAAGTGTCCTTAACCTCTACCCCATCACACCACAGAGTAAATTTCAAGCCATAAAGCCCGAATAGGACGTCGACTTCACTATAAAGTCTGTCCAAACTCATGAATCTACCGGTTTTATCCTTAAGTACAATGCTAGCCTGGTTGTTTTTAACTCCAAAGCGCGGAGTAATGCCTTGTAAGACGATATTAGCCCAGGGATTTGCCGGCATCTCCACTTCCTTTCTCCAAGTAATCACTATTTTTAGTTGAGATCCTTTCAACTCCTGCGTTTCTTCAATAATCACGGGTTTAGACGCAGACATGGACTCGATCGGAATCATGGGCGCCTTCACCGTGCTTTCAATAAAATCACGATGAATATTGATTATACGCAAGATATCACTCGTTTTGCTCACAGAGTAAAACACGTCGACATCATCGGTCGGTACCAAGCGGGCTTTCTTCCTGAGTTTCTGTACTCTATTAATTATTTCCCTAGAGAAGCCTTCGTCAAGCATATCTTGGTCGGGAGTTACATTCACCAGGATAAGAACGTCGTTGTCGCTGTGCGCTTCGTACTGATCGTTTCCCACAGCTTGGAAGATGAGGCGCACTTCTGAAACGTCGATACGTTGACCGACCAACTCTACGAATCCATCTGTTATAAGCTTCTCGCATTGCTCGTTACTAAGAGATTTCAGTCCTTGAGTAACGGCTTTGAAGTCGCCCTTCAGCCTGGCGCCGAGTATTTTGTGATCGGGCTCGGCCTTTAGCTTAATACCGTACTTTTCTTTATCGCTCGTGAGCAATATTTTCTTAACGTTCATCTCTTCTAACACATACGATTCTAGTGATTTGACGTCATTCAAATAAGTGTCATCGCGATGAATTACAACCATCTCGGGGAGCGGGTACTTGATAGGTACAGTCTTTCTGTCCCTCACGACTCTCCCCAATTCAATAACAGTCTGCATTCTTTGGACGGCTCTTTCAATGTTAGTGTCTACTAACTCCTCTTTAGCGTCAGGAATCATGTTGAAATGTACGCTCTCGAGAGAGTCGCCGGGCAGAAGTTTGCGCAAGGTCTTGTACATAAGTTCGGTGAGGAACGGAGTGAAGGGTGCCATCACGCGGGCCATATCAAAGAGAACACCAAACAGCGTGTCCAAAGCGACTTTGCAATCTTTAACACCGTTTTCTCCCTTTAGCCTCTTTCTGTTCATTCGTACGTACCAGTTGGTGAGATGGTCGATGAATTTCGTCAGCCTCGGCACCACTGTGTACAGTCTGTACGCGGCCATTTCCTTCTTCACAAATTGGATGAGAGACTGCGTAAATGATGTAATCCATTTATCCATTACGTTTTCGCGTTCGGCCTTCTCGTCGAAGCTGTAATCGATTTTGTCCTCCTGGACAATCCTCTCGACATTTTGGATCAAAAACCTAAATGCATTGTACCACGGCAAGAACACATCCTTGATGACATCTCTCACACCTTCTTCCTTGAATCGAAGATTCTCGGCTTTTACCACGGGCGAGTTGATCAAATAGAGCCTCAGTGCGTCAGCGCCGTACTTCTTGACAACTTCTAGAGGATCAGGATAGTTCTTCTTTCTCTTTGACATCTTCTGGCCGTCCGACGCCAAGATCAAGCCGTTCGCAATAAGATTTTTGAACGGTGGTTTATTGAACAGAGCAGTCGACAAAACAATCAGCGTGTAGAACCAACCTCTGGTTTGGTCAATACCTTCTGCAATAAAGTTTGCAGGGAATATGTCTTCAAACTCCTTTTTGTTTTCGAACGGATAGTGACTTTGAGCGTAAGGCATAGATCCGGACTCAAACCAGCAGTCGAAAACTTCGGTCACTCTCCTGAGAGGCGGTTCACCGGGACGAGACGAGGGAATCTCCAGGTGATCGATGCTTTCTCTGTGCAAATCCGTAATTTTTTGGCCCGTTAGAGCTTCCAGTTGGGCAATACTGCCGATACACACCACCTCTTGTTTATCACTGGACACCCACAGAGGGATAGGCGTGCCCCAGTATCTGTTGCGGCTGATGGCCCAGTCGCGGGCGTCTTTCAGCCAGTTTCCGAATCTTTTCTCCTTCACGTATTCGGGTACCCAGTAAGTCGCCTCACTGGACTTGAGAAGATTTTGGCTCATTTGTTCGACGCGGACGAACCAAGACGGCACGGCTCTGTATATCAGTGGAGTTTCAGAGCGCCAACAAAACGGGTAACTATGCTTTACTTGGCCGGCGGAGAGTAACCTGCCTCGACTCTTTAGATTAGCTATGATGTTCTTATCTGCGTCTTTCACATATTGTCCCAAGAATTCTTTGACAGGTTCAACGAACCTTCCACTGGGATCAACGGGGCAGATCATATCTTGATCTCTAGTGATGACTCCAGCGGCTAAACAAACTCTAAAATCGTCCTCACCGAAATACGGGGACTGATGTACAATACCAGTACCAGAGTCATCAGATACATAGTTATCGGTTAATACTTGGAAGGCATTTGGGCATTTCTCAACAAAGTAAGTAAACAGAGGAGTATATTTGATGCCTTTCAGCTTTTCACCGACAATTTTTTCCAGTACATCATAATCATCTATCTTCATCATGATGGGAAACCTCGCTTCTTGGATGATGTAGCACTGCCCCGAAGATTTCTCTTTTACTTTCAGGTATGTGAGTTTGGAGTTCACACAGAGAGCCAAGTTACTGGGCAGCGTCCAGGGTGTTGTTGTCCAAGCGAGGAATGAGAATCCTTTGTCGGTTGGGAATGTTACCACTACAGCCGGGTCTACAACATCTTTGTAATTTTGACCAGATTCAAAGTTGGAGAGTGGTGTTGAACAAGCAGTGGAATAAGGCATTACCTTCACACCTTGATAGACCAAGCCTTTGTTGAACAGCTCTTTGAAAACCCACCAGATGGATTCCATAAACCATGGGTATAACGTTTTGTAGTCATTTTTAAAATCTGAAACAAACATAAAAGTTCCACTTAAATTTATTCCTCATAATAAGGGCAAAAATGTAACTGAAAATAAACTTTTCCTCACCAATCCAGCGACCCATTCTTGTGATAATAGTCTCCCACTCATCAGCATATTTCATGACAATTTTCCTACATTCAGCATTGTATTTGTCAATTCCCATTTTCTCAACATCTTCAGGCCCTTTGATGCCTAGTGATTTATCAATTTCGAATTCAACCGGTAGACCGTGACAATCCCATCCAAATCGCCTCTCCACATAGAATCCCTGGAAAGTTTCATTACAGATCAATGATTATATTTTCTCATAATAACTCTGCTCTTTCACCTTCTTTTTATGTAAACAATAAAAGAATCAGCAATTTGGCCAAAACTTGACAAGTAATAATAATAATATTGACGGATATTTCACACAGCGCCATCTAGCCCCAAAGTAATATAACCATAGCTTGTATCGCGGGAACTAGACCACTGATATAATACTTTTTTTTTGTAATTACATACATATAAAGCTTATTAACACCCAGACACAGAATAAACACCTATGTTTGTCCTGGGTGGGAATCGAACCCACAACCGACAACGCAGAATGCAGCATTACTACCAACTGAGTTATGAGGCCAGTCAAAAATCATATTTGACTAAAGATTTATGTTCTTGAGACAACTTTATAAAAATGTACTAAATATATCACTGCCATAAATAATTTCATACACATTTTTTGTAAACATTTTCATATACATATCACACTATATTCAAATTGAATTATAATTAATAAATAATACATTAATGTACCTGTTGATGCGCATATCTTGTGACGACATCCTTGATGGTCCCAGCCAGGATGTGTCCATAGTGAGGCAATCCTGTGGCAAATGGAGGTCCATCATAGAATGAATATCTGCAATACAAATTACATGTTGCATCATACTATGGACATGGTGTGTACAGTCACACGGGTCTAACCCAGAATACTGTATGTAGGATATAGGAGTTCAGAAAGCCTACACTCATTCTTTCAAGTATGCTTGCTAGTACTGTACCTCAGTGCATGTGTATTATAAGTATAAGAAAACTACATTGTTATGAACTATTATTTAAAGAAAGCCAAAAGATGTATGATGGCCAACCTTGTAATAAGCAGTATCCATTACCCATTACAACCCATACAAACTGGGTACCCACCTAATTAGGTATGGGAAGTCCAAGTTCTACATACTGCCCATTATTCTGAGATAAGAAGATTAAATATTTTATGTGTGTAATCTTTAGCACCAAAAGATATATGTTAATACAATAATTTGGTACATAAATTAGAAATTGCAGTTACAGCACCCAGAAATAAAAATTTTGTAACTTAAATTTCAACATCGTAACTTAATATTTTAGATGCAAAAGTGAGTTTGTTTGTTTGCTAAGCTTTCCCGCTTGAACTGCTAAATCGATTATGATGAATTTTGATATAAAGATAGACCGGGCCCTTGAAATAGTAATGGGCTAAAAAAAAATAGTAGGCTACCCATTTTTCGAGTTAACAGCCTACTAGCATACTAGGAGTAATTTTGAAATGAATAAGCAACAGCTGTGTGCGAAAAAATAACTTTATATAAATTTTATTATGAAATTTATTTGTACTTTAATTATTAAATTTCGGACCCTTTTACCAACATACCTAGGTTTATTCTTCGACTGCTTCAAGCAGCTGTGAAAGGCATCAATATCTTTCCAAAATTTTAAAACCGTCTCCTCTTCTTTAGGAAAGTCGATATTTTCAGGTACCCTGTCCACTTTATTGGCCATCGTAGTTTATTTCGTTTTATATATTTTTATGACATAACCTCACATAAAACCACGGTTTCTATCATTTACTTTACACCTCCAATTCTGTTCTGTCTGCCGTCAGCAGCACCATTCGATGATGTGGGCTCGCTAGTGATACGCTTGCTCAATAAGCGATAATCGATGATCTATCGATAGCACGGCTAATCATAAATATTAAAGAAATGTAGGTGAATAGTTAACAAAGCGCATTTATCACATTTGTTTGTGCTTTTACAAAAGTTGGTTTCTTGTATCGAAATGAAATTTTATTTTCGACAAAAACATTATGAAATATTTCGTTATATTGAGATTTTGCACAGTTTCTACGAACTAATTTTACTAAATTTTACGATGTTAAGTTTAATTCTACATGAAGTATAATAATAGTACTGAAGCCTCTGCCTAGTATCGATACTATTAAACCTCTCAATAGTCGCTGCATAGTAAGCGTGGCAACCACAAACCGCTCAGCTGTTCGCAATTATTATTATTATTATTATTAATCATTTTATTTCGAACATTACATTCATATTACACTAAAATTAAATCAAAATTACATTATTATTATTACAAAACAAAAATAAAATCAAAATATAAAAATCTTAAATTAAAAACTTAAACTAGGTGTACCTCACATGGAGCTGGATCCAGTGAGTCCAAATTGGACCAGTCATCCTGTCTGCCACAGTCTTCAGAACGCTGTTAGCGCTGCCCCGAACCCGCTGCATCAGAGAGGCGACACGTTTACGCATGATGGCGTGAAAGCCATCTATACGTGCCTCAGCGAACATTCCTGATGCGCTGCAGTGTCGTGGAAGCCCTATCAGCGCCCTAAACGCATTATTATATTGGACCCGCAGGGCACTGTACGCCTTTTGAGTATAATTGATCCATAGGCTGCAAGTATAAAAAGATTGGCAATATGCCCGAAACAAAGTGATCTTAACGATTTTAGAACACTTCGCAAACCTACGGATCAACATATTACTCCTGACTGACAGTGCCCTACGTTCCCTCTCTAGGTCCACATCGTCTATTTGCGATGCGGTGACCCAATGTCCCAAGTACTTAAATTCAGATACCAGTTTAAGAGGAGCACCACCCAGTGTTATCGGCGGCACATCAACATAGCTTTTAGTACCTGCCCTAAACACCATACACTCACTCTTTCTAGCATTGTACTTGAGGCCGTGGGTCACAGCATATCGCTCACAAATATTCACGAGTTTTCTGAGGGCGCTGATCGACGGAGCCAGTAGCACCATGTCATCGGCATAACTTATGTTATTGACAAAAGTACCGTCAATAGAACACCCGACCTTGGCACCACTGAGCTCATCGATCAGCCGATTGACATACAGGCTAAAGAGCCTTGGAGAGGTCAATCCCCCCTGCCTCACCCCGCACTCGAGCCTGTATGGGTCGGATAGAGAGCCTTCCCAGCGTACCCTGTTGCACTGATGGTTGTACCAGTACTTGAGAACCTCAATCAACTCATCAGGCAGTGTTGTGTCATTGGACAGCTTCTTCCACAGCACATCATAGGACACCATATCGAACGCCTTGGAGAGATCAAGGAAACACGCATATACTGGTGTTTTCCTGTCTGTGTAGTATTGAACAGTGTGCTTGAGACAGAGAACTGCAGTCTCTGTAGAAAGGCCAGACCTGAACCCAAACTGGGCATCATGAAGCGTGATGTGCTCGTTCAGCTGTTTGTCAAGCACACTGTCCAACACTTTGGCTATGATAGTCGCCAACGATATGGGCCTATAGTTGCTAATATCTGAAGCGTCCCCCGTCCGATTCTTCACTATGGGTACCACCACGGTCTCCATTAAGCTATCCGGTAAGTAGGCGTGATCGACACAGATGTTAAAAAACATGGCTAGCACTCGGGGCAGATGAACTCCAGCATTCTGAAGATGCTCAATACTTAGTGAGTTGTGCCCCGGGGATTTACCGCGTGTCATGCCTTTCACCACTGCTGCCACCTCTCTGGCGGTAAACCTAATGTGATGTTCACTAGTGGGTTTGCATACCGGTAGTGAAACATCGGGCTTCACCAATGGTGAAGTGGTCATAAAATGATTTTTAAACATATTCGCAATGGAAGGAGGCTCACTAACACCCTCTATATTTGCTGGGATGCTCGGCTTGTGTTTCAACTTATTTGTATGTTTCCAAAATTTTGAAAAATCCTGTCTATAGTGGTGTGATGCTATTATGTCCATTTTGATTTGTTCGCGCAATAAACGCTGTATCAAATCAACGGTACCTATATGCCACTATCACATAAATAATAATTACTCAGGTTGTTTTATCAAGCAGGTGGTAATTATCAATTCTCTGAGAGTATTTTGCAGATGGGCTGGCACAGCCAGAGGTTACCATTTAAAAGTCCGGTGTTGAGTGCTAAGCTGTGGCCATAACAAAGCGCAGTACGACTTAGTTTCCTAGTTGACAAGATATAATCTCTAAGTCGCATCGTATGCGCCCGTACTCTGAAACGAAATCCGCCGGTGAAATTAATGAACTTGAGACACTCCACCTGGAATGTCTCAAGTTCATTAATTTCACCGGCAATCTGTAACCTACTCCCGAAATTTTACACGAGAGAATTGGACGAATGCTTTGAATATTTCAAAAAATAATACAGGTATATGGATTATCTATCCCATTAAATCAACTATTTGCCGGCTTACACTTTGATACCTATTCTAGTACCCCACTACTTTGTCTTATACATTTCACACAACAAAATTTACTGCTCCCAAAATGGAAAGGTCGAAATTGGGTGAATAATTTGACTACTGTATATTATTATGATTATGATATAAAAATTAACGACCTCGACGGATTTTGTTTGCTTTCCACTCTGCTTATTAAATAAAACTTAACAGACTTGCAATAAGCAAGTTCCCTTGTTCTTTAAATGAATAAACCAAAAAAACACACTGAACTTTAAAGTGAGAATGTAAAAATCATAGTTAAAACGAGAAATTCTTCATTATTCTGCAATAAACCGCGTTTAACGTGCACTACTGCCGTATTTTCAACTTTTGCATCTGGCAACACCAATGAGAATGACGAAAATTATGGAACAACATTACATTACCGATATTAAAAATAAATTATTATTAGTGCAATTTTATTGAACTATTTGATTTTTTCCTATCTCCGCAGGGAAACCTGAAGTCAGGTATACGTCTCCGGATTGTAATTCATCCTAATAACCATGGAGTGTTTATGGATAAAAATTACACCAAGGTATAGTAACCTGTACTTACCAAACACCCCTGAAGGTGTAGGCGTACCTTACTTTATTTGCTTTCGTCATATTTCTAGAAACATCTTTATATACCTAGTCCAAGATATTTTTTTTGTAAAACCCTGTGGATCAATATACCTTGTAATATTATTTGTTGTTTTTCAGTTTATCAAAAGGAATCACCATTATTAATCAGTTAGATCACTCTAAATGTGAACAGTTTCTTCAAAGGATTGTATCTAAAATGAAGATTCAAGATTCTGAAATATTCAGTGAGGATAAAATGGAAAAGCTGACAAGAATATTCCAATTGGACCAAGAAAATTTACTGATTGCAATCAAAACAATCATATTTTTATTCAAAAGACTCTTAAAGTTTATTTTTATGCCTGCTGACTTAAAAGATGATCTGAAATCTATTGGACTAAACAGTGAAAAAGCTGAATTAATTGTTAAAATATGGTCTTTGGAAACAAGAGCAACATTGAATGATTTGGGAGCTGAATCAGTTGGAAAACATGACAGTTCTTTAGACTTTTCATGGAAAGTTAATGCTGAGCTTAGTTCAGACTACTGCAAAAAAACGAAAATACCAAAAGCGTATTTGTCTTTAGCCAGAAAAGATGAAGACACAGAAATTGAACTGACTCATCCCGAGTTGTACTCTATGTTTCTTCAATTTGAAGTCATACAAAATGAATTGGATAACTTGGGAATATGAATAGCATTGTATATCATAGTTTGAATTTTTGGAATGGTGCAATAATAGTTTTATCTGAGATGAGAGAATGGTGCGAATCTTGTGCCTCTGAAAAGTATTTTTGTATCATATATTTATAAGTTCTTGTTATGCCATTGTTATGTGCATGTTAAATAAAAACATTGTATTTAATTTCAAAATCATTACCTTCATTGGATAACTCGTAAGTATTTTACAAAACATTTCATAGTATGAACTATGAAGTATGCAGGATTAAAATTAGTGGAGGGTTTACCTACAACTTTTAATTGAAAAATATAATAGTTTTAACTTGTACGATAGATGTCACTGTCTAGCAATTCGAAAATGTGTGTATAAATAATGTCAAAGCTAGTTAAAATCTGTGTTAGAGGAGGCTTATGTATCTCTGTATAGCTCTTTGGGTTAGATCTTTTAAAAAAAGCTTTTCTAATCTTTCATCTCAGGTTTTATTTCCACGATTGCTAGCAGTCACTGTCAAATTTTTTTTTAATGCTCATACTCATATTGTATTATTTATTTTCATGCTAGAATAATCGTTTCTACAACGCCTGAACTGGAACGCAACAATGCCAATTCCATACGTCAGAGGTTTTGGCAGCCCGCGGGTGAACTATTTTCTTCATTGTTGACCTTTCCTAAATCTTAGGTGTAATTATTTCATCATTAGACGTGCTCAGGCTGCATCCTTATTATTATTATAGTTTACATATTTCGTGTGTCTACGATGGACTCTGAAGACGATACAAAGGACGATGTGGATTCTGGTAACGAGTCTAGTGGAGACGATGTCGACTTTGCAATGGACGTAGAGACACACAGTACGAGAGAAAGACAAACGGATCTCGAGGAGTATCCTTACGAAGTGTTATCGACGGAGGAAATCGTCCAGCACATGGTTGATTGCATCAAAGAAGTGAACACCGTAGTTGAGGTCAGTGTGTTAGTGGTAAACAATGCACGACCATAATGAGGTTACTCGTACATTGGTACACTTCAACAGGATCTTTTGTTTGTGTTATGTCGTATTTGTACACAATATCGCAATATCCAGTGAAGGAATGCCTCAACTATAGCTCTACATTTGCAAGAAAACTACATTGAGGGACTCATTTAGACTCTCTTTTATGTCAGTGAACACAAAGAAAAAGTGAATTTATCAAGGTGACAAGCATTGTAGAAAATAATAATATTTGCTGTTTATGTGTGAGTCATATGTATTTCCCCAGAGTTAAGGCAATTGATTCATTGTCAGTTTTACTTGAAGAATTATTTTTTTCACTACAATTGCTGAGGTAATGTTAGTAAAGCCAATTAGACTTTTGACTAATTGTGTTAGGTGTAACTAGAAAATCAGATCATCTTGTTGTATAAACAAAATATAGCTAAAGGTTTAGGTTGTTGCACAGTAACCTGATTTCATTCATTCACTATCAGCATAAAAATAGAATTTGAGGTCAATCAACTACAGTTCATTGGGCGTTAGTTACAACACTCAAAATGTGTGAGCCAATACAAATTATTTCTGTGACATTTATATTGTCACTTGATTTTTTTTAATACTTTTAATTGTATCTTAAATAAGAGTGTACAACTTGTATTTTGAATAGATCTCTGCAATCTCTACTAGTTTTTATTGATACTGGAATCATTGGTATTCAAAAGGTAAAAGAGTAACTAAAGACTGTAAAAATATATAAATATAAAAGTGGTAAAAAGTGGTAAAGTATTTACCGATCAGCTGATATTTTTTTTTATAATATTCTATATAAATATAATCGGGCTAATTAATTTAATGGAAACCTAAGTTGCATATTCTCCATGTACCCATCCATATTTTATAAATATAATTTTTTATTTAAATATCTGTAATCTTACAAATAAAACATTCTGATTAATTGAATTATAACAATATTTGTGACAGTGTTTAGAGATTTTTGATATGCCATATTAAACATTTACACTAAGCATAATAACTTATTTTTGGTCATGCATCACAAATATTTGAATGTATTGTTTGTTATCTGACTGTATAATCCAAGATTGTCATTCACAAGTGTTAGGGTGGTATTTTATTTCTAAAACTAGTAATATTTACAGTTTTTATAGTCTAAAAAACATAAAAATTGAAACTTATGAAGTGAGAATGTAAAAATTATCAAGAAATCAAGATTAAAAATAAGAACTTTTCGCTATGTTTTGCTGCTCCAACAATATAATATATTTTCCGACATGAAATTTTTATTTAAAATTTAGCATTTAGTTGATAGGTGCGCAATAAATTCCAGTATTGTGTAGTCATCAATGTAATATAGATTTAACTACTCAGATTGTTACAAGCTCACAATAAAAAAATTAATCCCTCCTTTAGGGGTAATAAATGGGTCATGTGACTAAGATATTACTTGCCTTACTAAAATGTTACCTTGATATTTGGTTATTAGTTGATAAGCTTTGTAGTGTTTTTTAATGAATTCAAAGTTACTGTAGTAGAGGTTGGCAAAATGCTGATTAGCTAACCAATCACTAATCAATGTTTTTTTTAGTTAGGTCCTATATTTAGAACAATAAATGTAATTATATCTATATATGACTTACAGATACCGGCCACCACTACACGTATTCTTTTAAACCACTTCAAATGGGACAAGGAAAAGCTTATGGAACGTTTCTATGATGGTGATCAGGATCAGTTGTTTTCCGAAGCAAGAGTCATTAATCCTTTCAGAAAACCTGTCATACAGAGACCTAAGGTTTGTATTTTCATCAATTGATTTTTAGGAACGCTGCCAGGTTAGACTGTGGGTAAATATTTTCTTCAATTTGCTTAGTTTAGAAATTCCTATTATTGTCATTAAATATTATTATCACAAAAAACTAACATCACCGGTTAAGTAACGTTAACTACTAAGTTGTCCAGCAATCACTTTTTTGATACTATGATGACGAAGATTTCGTACTCTTCCACCAACTTAGCTGATCTTGCTAAAAACATATTCAAGTGAAGTGAAATTGATCTGTCTTAAATATATATACTTATACTAGTTACTACTACTTATAATAGTTTAAGGATAATTAAAGACGATACATGAATATTGCTGAACCTTTCAGACAGCGTAATCTAGCCCCAAACTAAGCATAGCTTGCAGACTATAACTGATTGAATGCTTGTGTACCCCCGACAAACATCTGTGTATGTCCTGGGTGGGAATCGAACCCACAACCTACAGTGTAGAGGGCTGAGCTACTGTCAATTGAGCTGTGAGGCCAGTCAACATTGTTTTAATTAGTCTTTAAAGTATTGTATGATTTATTTTTTATTTATTAATTCTAGCTGCCCAGACGGATATCGACATCAGGCACAGAGGAATGTGAAATATGTTTTACAGTTTTACCTAGTGCTGTAAGTATATACACAAACGTCACAAGCGGTATATATTTTTTGTTGTTGTCCCTACAATCTAATATTTGCAACTACTAAAGTGATTCTAAAAACTTATTAATAAAAAGCTCTCACTTTTCAGTAATTACGACTATTTTTGCTACAGTGTATCAAAGAGTCACCATAACTTACAAATAAATAAATTACAAACGCTTACTTCTGATTTATAAAAAAAAAACAAAGAAATGTGTCCAATGCATGTAAGGAACCTCTTTAAGGCGCAGTCCCAGATATCAAGTGAGACACAAGAAGTAGTAATAATGTCTCTTTCTACCATACAATGTTCAGAAGATTCAAAAGCTTCAAATGTTTTGTAGTAAACTAAGAATATCTGTTAAAATATTACAAAATGAAACTGAAACTTTGATTATGTATTTCAGATAATGACAGGTCTCGAATGTGGACACAGATTTTGCACACAATGTTGGTGCGAATATCTTACAACCAAAATTATGGAGGAGGGCTTAGTAAGTGTATTTTTATGTAGATTTAAATGAGTAATATTTGTTTGCTTTGACTTCTTAGTTATTCAGTTTACTAACTTGACATCCACAACAATTTTAGTGAGGATAGTAAACTACCTCAATATACCTGAAACACAAATGGCTAAATTTAGTTTGGTGGTTCTGATAGATAGATAAAAACATTTATTTCAGCACAAACATAGGAACAAACAGTACAAGAAAAACATAAAAAAATGAGTCCCTATGCGCCCTTTGCTGAAAAAGGGGATGGCTCAGCATATGCTGAGAATACTAGCGCTGATTTTCAGCCAAAACCTTTTACAGCTAATATATAATAATAATAAGAGAGAGAGATGCTTAAATAAGTTTACTTTGCTGCCAGCGATCCACTTGTGGTTCTAGTGTCACCTGACAACTTGGCACGAATATCCACAGGGGCAGACGATAGCGTGCGCCGCGCACGCGTGCGAGATACTGGTGGACGACGCGACCGTGATGCGGCTGCTGCGCGACCCGCGCGTCAAACTCAAGTACCAGCACATCATCACGAATAGCTTCGTTGAGGTGAGCCATACATTGTCATCGGTGGATGTGTACCACTAAATAAATAAATATTGGTGGACACACAGCGCCATCTAGCCCCAAAGTAAGCTAAGTATAGCTTACTCTGGTTTAAACTTGTATCGTGGGAACCACACTATTAGTTTTTTTTTTTGTAAGTAAATACATTTAATTGTACTTTTATGGGAACAAATAAAGAATTTTTCGTTTAATATAATTTAATTACATATTGAACGTTGACCGTAGAAATGCTTACGCGTGCCCTACAGTTTTTGTGGGTCGCACTACTGGACGATGCCAATAGCTCGTACATCAGTTTTGTGAAGTAATTGTAATAGTGAAGTTTGTCGTGAACGTTCCAGTGCAACCGTCTGCTCCGCTGGTGCCCGTCGCCGGACTGCAGCAACGCTATCAAAGTGTTCTACGTGGAGGCGGCGCCCGTCACGTGCCGATGCTCGCACACATTCTGCTTCGCGTGCGGGGAGAACTGGCACGACCCCGTGCGCTGCTGTCTGCTGCGCAAGTGGATCAAGGTACCGCACACGACTCTAGACACTGCTTCTTCTTCGCCAACAAGGTACCGTCTGCATGCACGCGACACATAGACACTGATTCTTCTTCTTCGCCAAGACGATGGTCCGTCTGCCTGCGCGCGAACCATAGACACTGCTTCTTATTCTTCGCCAAGCCGATGTTTTTTTACGTGTCAGCAATGCTTAGCCACGTTGCATACTTTGAATTCTATGGAAATAAAGTTTCGACTTTGACTTTGGTCTTTCACACAAAAACACAAAGCAGTGGCGTTCTGTCTGTCTTCATACAGTCACCTCTAGAATAAATACTTTTCTTTGAATAACTAATGTTTGTTTGATTTGATGTTTGATTTTTAATTTTTTACTTGTAATAAAACCTCTACACGATATACTAAAAAATGCTTTATATATAAATATAAGCAAAAAATGGTTGACATAGCATTTAATTACGTTCTCCAGCTTATGTTGTTAAGTCACAAAAACTGCACATCTCCGTGTATAGCCAACAAGTTTGATATAACTAAACCCATTGATCGCCTTGTAGAAATGCGACGACGACTCGGAGACCTCAAACTGGATAGCCGCCAACACGAAGGAGTGTCCGAAGTGCAACGTGACCATCGAGAAGGACGGCGGCTGCAACCACATGGTGTGCAAGAACCAGAACTGCAAGGCCGACTTCTGCTGGGTGTGCCTCGGGCCATGGGAGCCGCACGGCAGCAGCTGGTACAACTGCAACAGGTAAGGACGACGGCTGCAACCACATGGTGTGCAAAAACCAGAACTGCAAGGCCGACTTCTGCTGGGTGTGCCTCGGGCCATGGGAGCCGCACGGCAGCAGCTGGTACAACTGCAACAGGTAAGGACGACGGCTGCAACCACATGGTGTGCAAAAACCAGAACTGCAAGGCCGACTTCTGCTGGGTGTGCCTCGGGCCATGGGAGCCGCACGGCAGCAGCTGGTACAACTGCAACAGGTAAGGACGACGGCTGCAACCACATGGTGTGCAAGAACCAGAACTGCAAGGCCGACTTCTGCTGGGTGTGCCTCGGGCCATGGGAGCCGCACGGCAGCAGCTGGTACAACTGCAACAGGTAAGGACGACGGCTGCAACCACATGGTGTGCAAAAACCAGAACTGCAAGGCCGACTTCTGCTGGGTGTGCCTCGGGCCATGGGAGCCGCACGGCAGCAGCTGGTACAACTGCAACAGGTAAGGACGACGGCTGCAACCACATGGTGTGCAAAAACCAGAACTGCAAGGCCGACTTCTGCTGGGTGTGCCTCGGGCCATGGGAGCCGCACGGCAGCAGCTGGTACAACTGCAACAGGTAAGGACGACGGCTGCAACCACATGGTGTGCAAGAACCAGAACTGCAAGGCCGACTTCTGCTGGGTGT
The DNA here is from genome assembly GCA_947359385.1 of Chesias legatella. NCBI lineage: Eukaryota > Metazoa > Arthropoda > Insecta > Lepidoptera > Geometridae > Chesias > Chesias legatella. The sequence continues at coordinate 3,836,899 of OX375772.1, forward strand.
GCCTCGGGCCATGGGAGCCGCACGGCAGCAGCTGGTACAACTGCAACAGGTAAGGACGACGGCTGCAACCACATGGTGTGCAAGAACCAGAACTGCAAGGCCGACTTCTGCTGGGTGTGCCTCGGGCCATGGGAGCCGCACGGCAGCAGCTGGTACAACTGCAACAGGTAAGGACGACGGCTGCAACCACATGGTGTGCAAGAACCAGAACTGCAAGGCCGACTTCTGCTGGGTGTGCCTCGGGCCCTGGGATCTATTGGTGGAAATTCTACACAGCGCTATCTAGCCCCAAACTAAGCACAGCTTGTTCTATCGAGCGAAACAACTAATATAATACTTATATGCATTTTTCTTTGGAAATAAGTATTAAACAATCATCCAGAACAAGCATCTATGTCACACAAATGATGTTATGATAAAGAATTCGTAATTTAGTTACATACCGTTATATTGTGATACAGATACGATGAAGACGAAGCGAAAGCGGCCCGCGACGCGCAGGAGCGGTCTCGCGCAGCGCTGCAGCGCTACCTGTTCTACTGCAACCGCTACATGAACCACATGCAGTCGCTGCGCTTCGAGTCCAAGCTGTACGCGTCCGTCAAGGAGAAGATGGAGGAGATGCAGCAGCACAACATGAGCTGGATCGAGGTAACACTATGAAACCAACCAAAACCTGTGCAGCGAGCATTCCATAAATCTGGCATCGTAAGCTATTCTTGTCAATGGTGCTACCAAGCAACGCATATACATGGAGATACCAACCAACTGACTCTATGTACTCAATACTCAATTCATTTATTTACATTTACTTATTATATTTATTTATATTATTTATTTATTACATTTATTGTATATTCTTAATAAATATTAAATAATAATAATAAATATTGGTGGACATTTCACACAGCGCCATCTAGCCCCAAAGTAAGCTAAGTAAATAGCTTGTATCATGGGAATCAGACAACTGATATAATACTTTTTTTTTGTAAATACATACATATTATACATATTAACACGCAGACACAGAACAAACATCTATTGGCTGTTCTTGCCGGAGAGTGTCGGATAGGGTTCAAACAGGAGTCTTACTTAGCATTAAATATGCGTGACCTTATAGTTTGAATATTACCTACTAATTAACGTTTTCAAACAATTGAATTCTATTTGAATAGTTTATATACATAATAAATATGAATATTTCACACAGTTATCTAACCCCAAAGTAAGCTAAGTAAACAGCTTGTATCATGGGAACCGGACAACCGATATAATACTTAAATTTATTTTTTGTAAATACAAACATTTGTCCTGGGTGGGAATCGAACCCACGACCTACAGAGCAGAAGGCAGGGTTACTACCAACTCCCTTTGGCTATTTGGTTCCCGAGGTGGTTGTGACGTGCCGTGTGTTCCGGTGCGTCGTACCCAGGAGGGTGGAGACACCGATGGAGGGTCTGGTAACAGACAGCCGCGGTGGGTTCACGGAAGAGTAACCGTCCCCGTGTTCCCGCCACTAAGCGGCAGAGGCGGACACCGTGGAGTTTTAGTGGGTATATACTCCTAGTCCCACATAACCACTCAGTTTCCCCGTGGCTGGGTGGTATGCGAGTGCATTTCTCCACGGAAAAAAAAAAAAAAAAAAAGGGTTACTACCAACTGAGCTACGAGGCCAGTCAGTAACGTTTGCCCATGTGTATTCCAGGTGCAATTCCTTAAGAAGGCTGTGGACATCCTGTGCCAGTGCCGGCAGACGCTGATGTACACGTACGTGTTCGCGTACTACCTGCGCAAGAACAACCAGTCCGTCATCTTCGAGGACAACCAGCGCGACCTCGAGTCCGCCACCGAGACGCTCTCCGAGTACCTCGAGCGGGACATCACCAGCGAGAACCTAGCCGACATCAAGCAGAAAGTACAGGACAAGTACAGGTGACTGAGTATTTTTGATGTGAAACATCTGTAGCCGCACGTAAAACTGATTTCTGGCTTGGCGACGCGTCGCCACGGCATGAGCGCTGATTGGTCCGTTCAAGGTTACGACAAATCATAAACATTATTAGTGATGTGGTACTTAGTTTCTTACAAAATAATGTCGATGTTTCACATCTGCCAGGCGTCCCGTGACGGCTCACATTTTTTTTTATAGTCATTTAGATGATAGAACGAGCTGTCGTCCCGCCTGGTGTTAAGTGGTAACCGCCGCCCATATACAACAGCAATACGACTATATAGTATTATTATATAGTAATAAATAATACTAATAATAATACAGACTATATAGTAATACATAATTTATTGTGCAGATACTGCGACAGCCGGCGCAAGGTGTTGCTGGAACACGTGCACGAGGGATACGAGAAGGATTGCTGGGATTACACAGAGTAAACATTTACATTATATACTTCCCATAACAAACAATACGGCTTGGGTCGTCCCCTACTTAGGTACAGACCCAACTCGCATCGTATGCGCGCTTTACTCTGAAACGTGCCGTCTCATGTGCCTATAATTTCACCACACCTTTCAAACTGGAACACAGTAACGCGAATGCATGCTTGGCGGTAGAAATGAGTATGATAGCAGTACTTCCCCGGTACTTAACTTAGCATAACCTCTACTGCTACTAAGTTGGTAGACAGTGGCCCTATCAATATGTTGTCTGGTTAGTTTGTTGCTGACAGACCATACTCTGTCGTTTTCAATAAATCAGTTTCGTTATATCGATTGGAACCATGAAGATTAATGTGTGAAGAAAGCACTTCAATGTTTTTACACACTACTAACTTCTGCCCGCGGCTTTGTCCGCACTATACTGGGATAATGATGAATATAAATTGTCATTTTCCGGGATTAACAAACATTACGAGGATAAAACTAAAAAAATGTGCTGTTTTCAATCCATACACACAAATAATGTTAATTATACATAAAAAAAAGTATTTAGTGATATAGAATTTCGTGTATACTATTTGACAATTTGTTGATTTCACTATGTAAATTTAGCTGGCTCTGTAGAATAATACATTTAGGTGATATTTTTTTTTCCAAATGATAATATATATGTGACTTTATCTAAAATTATGTTTTTCTTTACAGGGACACACCCTTCAATGCCTCTGTGTTCTAATAGGTTTTAACCTAATCGTGTTTTGAGAGAGAGTTTTGATTTTATTTTATTTTTGATGCCAGAATCATTGTGCTTGTACTAAAATAAGAACACAGTGCTACTGGTCTGTTTTCGAAATTTTTAACAATAATCTTAACATTCACTAAGAATCGCCTCGAAAATCAATACTAACATGTCTGTTTTGTTTTCAACTAAATTGACTCAAAAAAATAAGTACATTAAAACATTATTTCTAACAACTCGCACGTGATTTTCTGCACGACATAAATTAAACTAATAAAAATTCAGATCTCCGTTTAATGAGTATATAATTAATTAGTACCTAAACGTAATTATTTTCTGTGACTAAGAGTGTCTACTTTCAAAGTTATAATTAAATTAATTTCATACATTAAAATTATCGTTCGTAGCTTCATGTAAATTGCTTAGTGTAGTGAACTTATGAAATATTTCGAAGCTTTGTTTAATCTTGTATTATTGACCTCATTTTCGTGTAAAATATAGTCTTGTATTAAGTTTTTCTTTATATTAGTGTTGGTTTATAGTTTCATTTTCCCAAATCACTGAATAGAAATAGCGGCACAAATATGATAATATCGGTTAATATAAACGAGAAAATATTTATATATTTTTGTTGTCTATGGAACAGATTTCAATAATGTAATGTTTTATATTCTGTGATCGATATATTATTTGACGCCTTGAAGGCTTTGTCGATTCTCGGTGTGTGTAGGGCTAATCTCGCAGCGGTACAGCGGTCAGTACATTATAAGAAATATTGTAATATTAATATGTATTAGTAGATGCGCCTGCGCCACACTATAATAAAATGTGTTTTGGCTTTATTTTTGGAAAGAAACTGGTAAGAAATAGTATGCGCTGACGGTAAACGCAGTTGAATGTCCAAAATATTGCTTTTTGTTCTGTGGAAGGCTGTCAGTCTTTATTACTCCATGACCATGGTACCTATTATTTGTCATAATGATGTCTAATTTTCAAAACATTCAACAATAGGTGGATATCTCTTGATTAAAAAAACCTTATTACATAATTCTTAAATAATTTATTATTACATAAAATATTTTCGAAAATTTCAGAATCGCTAATGTAGCTTTTTTCGTAATTACCGCGCTACATATCTTTTCATTGGACCGTTAAAATTTGGTACGGATTGTGCATGGGTTGATTGCACTGCCGTTAATTGTGGATGCTTCAAATTTGAGAGTTCACATAGTGAACTCTAGTGTAGAGATGCTTCTTATCGAAGCTGTTGACAACTGACGCTCGGTCTCTACATTCAATCCTTGTATATATGCATAAACTCATATTAAAAAAAACGAAGGTGAGAAAAATATGTATATTCATCTATACTTAGGTCACACGAGGGACTTTTTCCATTCTATATTAAACTGTGCAAATTATTTTATTTAATAATATTAATAATAATAAAATAAAATTTCATAATATTAATTATTTATTAGCAATAGCTCAGTGACACAATAGTTGAGACGATCTTCGTACTCAAAGCTATTTAAAAGTGAGGGTATGCCGAAGATAACTCGATTCGATACATGAAATAAAATTTATGCAAAAGCAAGGTACCCGTTTGGCTGCTAGGTGGGCATTTATATTATTTAAAAATCATGTATTTGATTTTGTGTACTAAATAAAACGAGAAATAGCGGGTGACCCGTATAGCAGCCAAAAGCAGGGTACGTATACATTGGCTCCGATCAGGACGTGATTGATGGCTGACTCGCCAATCGAGATAGTAGAAAGCTGGTTTTCAATAAGTCATGTAGTTGTTGTATCGAGAATTATGCTGTTTATGGTTAGTAACTAGTATGTTATATATTTTTTTTATGTAATTCGGGTGGCGGAACTATTTGACGACCCACCTGATGTTAGGTGGTCACCGCTACCCATAAACGAACGATACAACTCAAGTCCTCTCCACCAAAGTATGAGATGACCTAAGTCGCATTGCGTTGCGTCCATCACCCCGAGACGGGGATGTTACGTCTCGTGCGCCTGCAATTTGTTGCAATTGTTATATAAGGATTGAATATAGAGCACCGGTTTAATTGGAGGGGTTTATAATTCTAGCACATATAAAATTGTACATATAGTGCAGATACTTGTAAGTCTCGATACTGCATATTGATATAGCATCCTGTATGTGTGTATGTTAAGGACATAATTTGTCTTAAGACAAAAATAAATTAGTAACATCAAGATATTTTTTTTAATCACCCTATTCCTAAAATCCTGTGTTTCTTAGTACGACTTCCATATTATATCCTAGCTGGAGAAATTACGCGGGTCGTAATTAGTTAAAAATGGATATCCCCTCACGTTTATCAGCATGATGTCTGCAAACTAATAAAAGTATAATATTTATTTATTTAGTGTTGGTACATTTTCCTTAAATACATACTAATGCGACATAGAAAACAAAAAAAAAAATAGAAATACGTTTATTTCGATCAACTAATAACTCGTACAGGAGACGAAAATAAACCACATTTAAAAAGACAATGAGATAATTATACCCACCTAACGGAGAATCAACTCCTTTTACGAAACCTCTAAAACGGATATATGAGTAAATAATAAGGCCTATTAATCATATTTAATATGCGATCAGTCCTGTCTTAGTTTACTAAATTGTTCAAATTGTTTCGTGTTTACTCCATGAAACTAATAAAAATACCTTATTTCGTATCTGACATAACCGAACCCAAATCGTCTAAAGTACTGACTGAAAGCAAGTTTTTCAACCCTTTGCCAAACTTTCCCCTTTATCAAACTTTAGTTAAACTAAAAGGCTATTCGGGATTTTGATGCGTGAGCCGCCACCTTTTAAATTTACTACATAGCGCGATATCCGGCATATAGATTACTCATACTACATCGTAGACCGCACCGTCACAACATCAGGTGAGATTGAGGTCAAATGTTAGTCTATCGCAAATAAAAAAATAAACACTAGCTATAATAGTCATTTACTGGTAATATAAATTACATGGCAAACAAATAATGTTATGCAAAAATGTATCTACCAATATCATTAAGTATAAAAAATAAAACAATAATAACTTTATAATACTCATAAATAACATTACATTAAAAACTAAAATAAAGGTGGTTTATTTTTAAAGCCTAAGAATTCACCACAGGTATAAAAAGTCTGCTCGACAAGCCATTTTTTTTACTTGATATACCAAAATCAGATACCTTTAGGTATATAGAAATTTTGTGCAATACTTTTCTAGTAACTGAGATATTATTGCTATTTAACATTCTGTCAATGTGACCTCGATATGAATACGCCAAGTCAGCGCAAAATGTGCGTGATCGGGGTACTGATTATTTGCAATCGATAGTGAGTGTGTTGATCTGTTACGCAGCCATAATATGTGCTATTAAATACTAGCTGCGCCCCGCAGTGTTACCGGTGGTGAATAAGTAATCCCACGGGAACACTGCACTTTTCCGGGATGAACGTAGCCTATGTGTTAATCCAGGATCCAAATTTCATCCAAATCCATTCAGCCGTTTGAGCGTGAAAGAGTAACAAACATCCATACAAACTATCACGTTTATAATATTAGTAGGATAAGGGGAATTCGTGCTTCACTGCGGCGATAGCTAGCGTTTTTAAATTGGTAAATAACGACAGCGGTTAGCCACTAGCTCACGAACTTGCTTTTCAGTTTGTGAAGCAAACTAATTTCGTGAGCTAGCGTTAGCTGGTAGCTAACGAATTCGCAAAAAAACTCGTAACTGCATTCGAGTCTGCAGATTTGCCGACTCTAAGCGTTACGGTAATTCTGCAGTGGAAAGGAATTTAGACATTTGGAAAAACGAAAATAAATCTTGTAAAAACAAATTTTATTGGAACATTTTGATGATATTTGGCTCATGGGCACTATTTTACGGGTCATCATGTAGGGACCATAGATATTACATACTACTTACCTACCAATTTTCGTTGTGGCAGGGATGCATTGGCGCCTTCTCCGACGAGACCTAGTAAAGCCTAATGGGATATCAACTGGTAATAATTGAACATTATTTTCCCATTACCATAGCTTTTCAGATACGTACTGGGTAGATTAAATTATACATTATTGTTGTTATAATGTAATACTAGATTTTCTTATATATTTTTTATTTATAGTATTATTATCTATTACAGGACAACGTGAGCATATTGTATTGAGAAAATGTTATTCTGATAAATTCTACAAGTGAATAAAGACTATAGATATATATAGCGGTTAACTGTTTAGTTAGGACGGTAGGTTACATATTCCAAAAATCTACATAAACTGTATTTCTAGACGATGTATAGGTCAGTTTTGTACAATACCAAATAAAAATCTAAATAAAAATAGACAGTGCCTTTTATTTGTAGTTTAGTAAATAATTAAAGCAGATAAACTATATTCCTACGTTAATCTAAAATAAAACTATGTAGTAAAGCAGTCAAGTTCTATATTTATCGTTTACTTAATTTATTTTGTACAAACTTCAACAATATATATATAATAAATATTCAATTAAACCTCTATCATTCAGCAAACTGAACTCACTTTTTTGTCATAAGTATAGTTAAAAATAAATAAACAATACAATTGATATCATAACTTATTGTCTAAACTTAATTAAACACAACTTTTTTGTGCAAATATGCCTAATAGTAATAAAATTGTTTGGTTTCACCAACATAATGTAAATAAGGATCGTTCGTCGTACGCCATTGATTGCGAATCCAAACGGAGCGGTCGAAACGTATCCGGTGCACTCGGCGCGGGCCTCTGTGGGCCTCTGCGCCCGAGGGACCGAAGGACCAATCAAACTATCTATATATCAAGGAGACTTACACAGATTGATTCAGAATTTCTAAAGCATAACGGGGACTACTCCTAACACCAATATCATAACCGTTCCGACATTCGAAGCTATCAAGTCAGCATTTATCAACTTCTACACTCATGTATACACGTCCCTAGATACAATAAAGATATAAGATTCTCATCGTGACAGAGTTAATATTACAGTAGATAGATTGTCGAACTAGCGGCTAACAGCGTGCCTTAGCGTCTAATGCTAAAAAACGAATAATTATTTATACTTAATATTAACAAATTCACGACATAAAATATTTGTGTACGCATTCTAGAGCAAACCATTTAGATATTCCTAATTCGATCAGTCTTTTAACGCGTAATCTTATTTAATGTAAGTTGTGTTTCGTAACCGCTCCGAAAGGTCCATTGGATAGGTTGATCTGTGGAACTTAGGTAACTCGTGGAACGCAAGAGAATGGTAACCGAACCGAGGGGCGTGCGGCGGGGGTGCGCGGGGGAAGGGGAAGCTCGCCCGCGCACTCCACGCACTTTATTACAAAACTATCTACATAATCGTTATTTGTAATATTGCAAAATATGTGCAAAACGGTAAGCGTCTCATTTATGATACACTGACTTAAAAACTCATGCAACACTCAAAACTGTCTTGCACTTGAGATGATTTCATTGTAAAACACGTAACATAGTCGAGCGCACGTTACTGCTTCAAGCTTAACACGTACTCGTAAAGGTATGCGTTGCGCGTACTCGCCATATCAATAGTTACGACAAAATTGTGTTGCGACGTGCTTGGGGATCTACCCGGCGATAAGCTCTCAATATTTACAGAGTTGTAGAAAATTGACCACTTTCAAAGTTAAATTACAAAAATTCAACGATTCGTTTAATCTTTTGTACCTATTGAAAAGGGCAATACTGTTATAAAACTGTCGTCTGTGTGATGCGGCAGCGATCGGCATTCCTACTCTCGATCTAGATAGCAACCGATAAATAACGAAACACTTCAATAATATCTACCTTACTCGGTAAGGGACGTTCGATCTCTTAGGTATATCAACTTATTGCTAATAACGGTCGTCAAGTAGCCGAATCGCTTGTAAAACAGCGGATGAACGTTAACTTCAAAATTTAAATTTGCAAGAGCAATATTTGAAGCAGTACCAGCCCGCTTGCATTATCAGTTACAGGTTCTAGTTGTGGCCGACTTCTAAAGGAACCTTCTATCTGACTCGGCAATTTAACTTCAACTTTCCAATTGTTATTAGTAGGTAGTTATAATTTTAGGAAGTTTTCGAAGAGTCCGAGTGAGACAGTGGGTGCGCTAGAAGCGTAGCGGTAGGCAGCGGCAAAGGTCGAGAGCGCGGAGGGGAAGGTCGCGCGGTCACGTTTTGCCCCTGCTACCGTTGCTACCCTTTTGCTAACGTAATTTAGGGGAAGGAAATTACATTAACTAGGTATGTGGAAAGTGCGCGTTACATAAAATGGCTCGATTACTATGATGCGTACTGAATTAGGACGGAAGTGAATCCTGGTACCGATTTCACAGCTGATTGTTAAGCTTATATAGATATAACTTGCAAAAATGTCTCTAAACTCTCCTAACTGTGAGGTCCGCGGTACGACCTCGCACTCACACGACGTGGCGTCGTCTCGGTACGGTGAGAAGCCTAATAATGGAATTATTAAAAACTATACGGACAAAATTTGATATGAATCGGCGTAGCCATTGCTTCTCATAAGCGTCTATCAGATACAATAACACTAACGCCCGATCGCGCGGACGACTCGAAGACGTTCAATGTTTGTAATGTACTCGTTATAATAACAATATGTAATAGAAAACAAACGCTGATTAGGAAACGATTAGGTGCTACATCGATTGCACGCCGTGGGGCCGTGCCCGTGCCCGTGGGCCGGCCGCGAGAAGCCAAACTAACGAAGCGTCACTTCGCGTCCAACTCCGGCGCGGCGTCCTCCGCTCTGCACTCTGCACTCTGCACTCTAGTCGCCCAACATACTCTACTCTCGACAATACCGTACAAATACAATACAACAAACAGTGCACATTGCTTGACATCATTTCGGGGAAATCAAATGATATCTCACAATCGGTAGGTACATAACGGATAAATTTTTCATTATTTTAATAGAGCTCTGTTTTAGAATTTTACAGATAGACAGTGATTTCGTCGAATACAAAAATAAGCTTTTAGAGTTTTCTCAATATTATCCAAATATCTTACATTATACCACTAGTGACGAATAAAAAAAGGGCACGCTCACGCATCGATTCCTTCCGCTCGACGGGCTCTCCGGGAACGGGTCTGACGCGACGCAAACGAACGAACGTATACGAATCGGAACACGACAGGACACGGTGTAGGAGCGCGAACGTCGCTCGCAAAACAACTGTCACTAAAGCATCGGCCACGCGAATATAAAACACTCCGTCGAAACGTCGATCTCTAAACGAATGTGTGGGTCCGTGGGGCGCTCGCGGGCGCGGTCCGGCGCGGTGGGGCGCGGCTAGGCGCGCCTCGGCGGGCTCAGCAGCTCGGGCAGCGGCGCGGGCAGCGGCAGCGGCAGCGGCGCGTCGTCCACCAGCGCCGGCAGCAGCGCGAGCGCCAGCGCGGGTCACACGGGCGCGGGCGGCGGCGCCGGCTCCGGCGGCCGCCCCACCGCGCCCAGCCCGCCGAGCACCACGCGGTGCCCGTTCGGCGTGACCGCGTCCAGCAGCACGGCGGTGGCGGCGCCCGGCACGCCGCCGCCGCCGCCGCCGCCGCCGCCCGCCTCCTCGCCGCCCGAGTCGCCGCCGGAGCCGCCGCGCCGGTGTCGCCGCCACGCGTGCTGGATCAGCCGCGCGCAGTACTCCTCGCGCTGCCGCCACAGCGTGGACGACACCGGCTCGTACCCGATCTCGTTGGGCCGCCCCGGCTCCAGGTCCCCCGTCTCCTCGATAGGGTTCCCCTTGCGCGCGAAGAAGTCCTTGGTGAGCGCGTCGAGGATGTCCACGCAGAACATGTTGTCCCCGCGACAGATGGGGATGTCCATCGATATGATCTTGTACTTGTTGGGCTTGTGTATCTGCAGCGGCGGCTCGAGCACGTCCAGGAACTCGGACAGCTGCTCGTACCGGATGTACTGAGTGCCGTCCGGGTCGAACCTCTGCCAGATCTCGTAGTACATGTCGTAGTCGTCGTCCGTCAGACCCTCTTGCACGTCCTCCGTCGCCTGGTAACAAATTCATAACGTTCATCTTAGTTCCGTTCCGTTCCGTGACCAAATACACTATATATGGCTTGATACGTTCATTGTAGTTTATTCGCAACACTGCAGAAGTCCTTGTAATGAACATCTTATCAGGCACACCTACTTCGTACTAGGCAGTGTTGTTTTATGTGATACAGTTACGGAACGAGCCGACGGCCCACCTGGTGTTAAGTAGTAACCGCTGCCCATAACAACCATGCGACTTGGATCAATAAAGGTGTTGTAAACGTTAAAAGTAGTAAGATATTATCAGAACAGTGTACCTGAGAGTAGTTCTCGAGAATGACGGCAATGTACATGTTGATGACTATGAGGAAGGATATGACGAGGTAGGACAGCAAGTAGGTAATGCCGATGGTGGCCGAGCCGCAGTTGCCCGGGTAGCCGCGCTCGTTATCCGGCAAGTCGCACTCCTCCTCGTTGATGATGCCGTCCAACACGCCGTCCCACCCGGCTGACGTCGACATCTACACACAAAATTAGCCCGGATTCAAACAATTAGGTCGCGGGTTCCATTCCCACCTAGGACAAACATTTGTGTTACGAATGTGTTGAATGTTTGTTCTGGGTCGGGTGTTAATATCGTCGCCGTAGAGCGAAAAGTCATCAACTAGGTCATTTGGTGTTTTGAGTTATGGAGGTTTAAAGTTTTTCAAATGAAAAAAAAATCATAACTTACGTTTGGTATGAGATATATCAAATGTTATGGTCTCATATCATAGGCAATAGATAAACGCATAGGTTTATAGTGCTACATTTTATGTAATTTGTTATTTTTCAGAGATTTTGACATAAAACTGACTTAGTTATTTTTCGCCCACAAATCCTGTACCCAGATTTTGATTTATTAATTTGCTAAATAGAGTTAGTGACTTTTTGCCCTTGATTAGGCTATTTTGAGGTATATTTAGTGATTATTCTAGATTCTCTACACTGATCTATTTTTCATTTTTAATTAATTTAATCAGATAATCGAGACAAAAATGGTTGGAAATAAAATGCTATTATCGTACATTTTATTAAATATAATAAAAAACGCGCAAATAAAGCAACCTTCCAAATTAACAAAGAACACGATTAAAATTTCAAAAACTAGCAAATAGTTCAATGGTTACTTGAGACTAAAATCAGCGGGTTCAAACCCAGAACATGTTTATGGTGACATTCTGATCTTATTGATATCAGTCTTCACCTTCTTCGGTGATATCGGGCTCTTACAGCCTGTCTACAACGTTATTGTTGGTAGGTAGAGATTCATACCAGGAATGTAGCTCTTCCTTGTGACAAAGACCAACTAGATCTTTTTTCTTTGCCTTAGAAATAGAAAGAGGTGCTGTATACGCCATAGGGATTTTCAATGCCTTTAGTTGACCTTTCACATCATCACTCATTCTCAATTCAGCGTTACTTTCTCCTGCGCTATAGTCTTTCTGAAGTCTCCGTCTTTTCCTTGTTTGTGGGACTGCCTTTTCTTGTTTTTAGCACGCATCATCAGTAAGCTTTGTTAGGAGGTTTTGCAGTATGAATCGTGTAGTTATGCACATACAGTTGTCTGGTATAGAAGAGGATGCCAACACCACAAACAGGTATGTGCAATGTTGATTGCATCTTAGCAGTGAGTACAACATAGGTTTCATCATCAATAGATCGTTGCTTGTCTAGTTCCTTGGCAGCTTGTGCAGCAATATTTCTCGCTATATGGGCATCATAATCTGCTTTAAGGTCTGCAGGTCGACCGGCATTATCATAGCGAGTACATATCACGCACAGATCCTTCTTTGGCACGAAAAATGACAAGTTAAACTCCGATCCAAATACTCTTTTGTAAACATAATAAGAACTCGGCTTTTCGTTACTCAGTACCAGTTGTTCTTTGTTCATAGTCAGGATCGCAGGAAATCGGTGGATGCAGGTGGCTCAAGACCGTTCAAAATGGAAATCTTTGGGGGAGGCCTATGTTCAGCAGTGGACTTTTCCGGCTGATATGATGATGAGTTGTTCTTTGTACAACTCGTACATTTTAGCAATGCTAAGTTTGCTGTCTAAATACTGTCTTTGGGTTGTTTTTCTGAAATAATGAGATTCTTGACGGGGAAAGGAGCTTCTGTGATCAGTAACTTTTTGTTTGGAATCAGGACGGGTTTTATTTATAGGAACATTGGAACCACGTCCGTCTTTTCCTTCGAAATAGCCGAACTCGTTGTTATGTTTCAGTGCTTCATTAATTTATCGGTCCATTTGAAATGCACAATGTTTTGGTAAAAAACGGCTTGCACATTTTGGTGTCATTCTTGATCAAGTAGTATTCATTATGAGACACGTCAATGTTTTTGATCTGGAATTCCAGCCTTTAATGTTTTACTGGCATGTGAGAGCGAGTGGAGAGCGTGGTGGTCTAGTGGTACTGACCCCGAGTTTCAATCCGGAGGTCGCTGGTTCAAATCCCAAAGTGCACCTATGATTTTTTCTATTCAAAGATTTATGTGCGCAATACCACGTTCTCAAACGGTGAAGGAAAACACCGTGAAGAAACCGACATGTCCTAGAACTAAACATTCTAAGACATGTGTCAAGTGCACGAAAGGAGCCTCCTTGAGGCGCGCTTAAAATCTTTTCACCACACTGGTTCAAGAAACCCAGTGACTCGAATAGTATAGAATAGAAATCTGGCATGTGAACTATCAATTGCAAAAAAAACTGTTTTTGAGCCACATAATCATTGATCTTCCAGTAGTCTTGACAGAGCTTTACTCTATCATCTTCTGTAAAGCTATACAAACAACGGCGTCGGCAATTTATATCACAATTCACAGGTTTAGGCTTCTTTGCGGGCGCATGTTCGCCCGACGAACGGTGGACTAGATATTGAATGAATAATCATCAAAACACTTTAGTGACTATTCAAAACAAAGCTTTGTGTGCATAAATATTAGGATAAAGCTCATAAAACCAGTTTAATGATTTCTTGCTCCTACATAATAGCGTATTTTTCATAAATTTCGATCGAAAATCAGTAGCTAACTAGACTTAGTTAGTTTTCGCTTTCATGGTTTGTATCGAACCAGCCATACTAAAACTAATCAAGTGGATTAAGTTAGTTTTACGTTCTTGTCCTTACAAGTATTACCTATTATATATTAAGGAAAAGTAACCAACTCGACTTAGATTTCGGATTGCGATTTCTCCAAGTAGAGAAAAAAATACCAAAATGAGTTAATGAATTTTCGACTACAATATTTTAGTCGAAATGTCGAATTAGTGTTTTTTCGCAAATCCTGAAATGAAAACTATGATAGCTATGAACATGGTTTTAAGACTGAAAAATGCAGAAAAAATCAGTGAGTTTCATGACATGCTTAACTCAATTTTGGCCAAATAGCGAGTTGATGACTTTTCGCTCTACGGCCACGATATGTATTATATCTATGTATTTACAAAAAGTATATATGTATTCTATCAGTTATTTGGTTCCCATAGTACAAGTTATGCTTAGTTTGGGGCTAGATGGCGCTGTGTAAATTGTCCACCTATTTTATATTATTATTATTAAACATGATACAAATCTTTAAATTTGTCCGCATTTTATAAATTATCATTGTACACTGAGCTGTATCTTAGTTATATAATCTGTTTCAACTAAAAATCGATTCGGTTAGTAATTATAGCATCATTATATACTTAATTAGTGCAATCGATACTCACTTGAAAGAGAAGTATCATGCTCTGCACGAACGTCTTAAAATTGTACACGTCGTCGAGCCCGCCTTTGTCTTTGACGTGCATAAAGAAGGACATTCCGAATATCGCAAAAATGAACATAACCAGGAACAGCAGTAGGCAAATGTTGAATAGGGCTGGCAGTGACATGGCTAACGCGAACAGCAACGTCCGGATACCCTTGGCGCCCTTCACGAGTCGCAGGACTCTGCCTACTTTAGCTACTCTCACCACTCTCAATAGAGTCGGCGATACAAAATATTTTTCAATAATATCACTCAGTACCAAGCCTGCAACAAACAACATCCATTAGTTCAGTATATCATCTCAAAAGCTTAAAATTTACGAAACGATACTCACTAAGAATAGAGAACATAACTACGACGAAATCGAACAGATTCCACGGCTCGACGAAGTAGTGATACCGTAAGGCGAATATTTTCAATAGGCACTCTGAACTAAATATCACGATGAATATCATATTGAGATAGTCTAGGACTTGGCTGAATGTTTCCGCCTGCTGATAGTGGTCTAGTGTCATCGTGAGCATGTTGAAACCGATGAATAACATGATTATCATGTCGAACTTCTTGTCCGTTACTATCTCGAATACAATTGCTTGTGGGCGCCACTGTAACAAAAAAGTAAGATTATTACTTTTTTTATTTTTTATTTACCAATATGAATTATCAAAAACAGAAAAGTATGGTTATTAGCTACTAAAAAACCACAGAGGTTTGTGCTAGTGCTACTTATTAGAGTCTACGTCACACAAAATACAAAATAAATTTACAATATGAAAGTACATTAGTAAAAAAGAAAAAATAAATAAAAACAACAATTAATATAAAAATAAATTAAAAAAGATATATTAACATTAACTTCTACATATGTATATATTTGTTTTTTTCAAGGATTGACAGTTGTGTAAAAAGTACGATTTTAACTTATTCTTAAATTGGTTTTTGATAAGGTATCACGTAAATGCTATTAGTCAGCTATTAATTAGTCGAGGGACTACAAAGCCAGTTGTCCTCTCACCGTACGCGTTACTGGAGTGCATTATTTGCAACCGGTTTTGAGCAAACATAAAAACATAAAAACCAATATTTAGGAATACTTATACATTCAAAGTTTTAAAATGGAACTTTTAAATTTCTCCGTTCCGTGTTTTACAGATGCTAGAAATCACACTTGACGTATTCGCAGCCAGATGAAAAGAACAGGGTACTGGAGGCTAGACTTGATTAAGGCTAGACTAGACTAGGCTAGGCTAGACTTAAATAGAATAGGCAGAGGCTAGTGTCCAATATTCTGTTTGGCATTGTCCGTAATTACGCAAATTCAATTGAACTAACGGGCGATTTATGTTATGTGGTGCCATGGACTACTAACCGGCGCAAAGTGCGCTCAGGATTTTTGCACTTAACGCCTGTCGAACAAATTCCGGTTTACGTTGCCTGCTACGTCGAATGGTAGAGACCTACGACTCAAATTTCATTCATATATATTTGTGTATACTAAATGGAAATTTAGATAATATGTTTTCCTATATTTATGTGATACCTCAAATTATAGGCAATAGTTAATTTAAGTGATATGTAATAGTTATGTTCGATTTCTATGATCCGATAGAGGGTAGTTGTATAAGTGCCCTCTCTCGATCGCAATCTGCGCTCAGTGACAGGTTGCCATTGCGCGCTGAGAAGTGCAGACGCTCTGTGCATATATTCTCATTTCGACCGTGTCGGAAGCCTTATTTTAAATCCCATTAGCTAGACGTTTTAGCTTCCGTTGTGGCTATTATCTACTGCCGTGCTGTGTTTACTGGACTCCCGAATTCCTCCTGAACACTCGGTGACGTGTCATGCTGTTCCGTGCATGGTCCTGACTGCTTCTGCCGTGGAGAGTGTGAAAGGTGGGGTGCTCAATCACTCCTTGAAGGTTGCAGAATCGAACTACCATAACACTGACCAATTAAAAGGAAAAGGATCATAAATTCGCCGATATAATTAAATCTCAAAGGTATTGTGGGTGTAAGAACCGCACAAGTTAATTAAAATATTAATAAAGTAGCAACAGACATATTTATAAAAACAATTGCTAATACGCGGATAATGTGGTAGGCTGCAGCACTAATACCAATTGTTTATGTATTTATGATTGAAGAATATGTACTGTACCTAGTTGTTTTTTTGTCCCTAATAAATAAATGAATGGTCACCTTTGGTCTGGGGATTGCTTTTAAAGGCTTCTTCGACCCCATTTTCTTCATCGCATTATAGTATTTCTTCTGGTCTTCAGTCATGAACATTTCAAGACTGCCACCTGCCTTCTTCTTCTGTTCATTGAAGTTGTCAATAATTACTCCTATGAACAGATTAAGAGTGAAGAAGGAACCGAATATGATGAAGAACACGAAGTAGAGATACATGTAGATGTTAGTTTCTCGGATCGGTTGGCGTCCCACCTGCAAGTATAATGATATATAGGTAAAGGGTTTTATTAGGTATAGGTTCATCGCCAAAAATTATTCACCATTCGTGAACCTCAAAAATATGCACGCATTTAAAGTGTTTTCAAAGGTTCAATTCTTTAACTTGTTTTATGTTATTATACATATATTGATGTTACTGTAACAGGACAACGATAAATATGTTTGCATAAAAGTCGAAAATCCGCATTACTCCATAATAACTAAAACAGATCCATTACCTCTCTTGAATCAATGGCATCATTCATTATCTGAATCCATCCTTTGAACGTTGCCACTTGAAATAGACAAAGGTACGCTTTGCCTACGTGATCGAAGTTCATTGGTGAATTCTCCCATGTGTAATTTTCTAGTACGCAAGCGTTCTTGTCGGGAATAATTTCGTGGCTCAGTGTCGTGTGGTTCATATCAACACACTGGAAGAACAAATATTTAAATTATAAAGATACAACACACCATACAAGATAAATAACGCTTTTTATACAATTCTAGAAATATATATTATTTCTCTGAAATAATGGAAGCTTACGAAATGCATCTAAGAAAACTGTATTCACGTAGCGATTTCTAAAAGAAGCTTTAATTAACGCTGAGAGTAATAGTGCGTACCTTGAAATACTTCCCAGCAAACAGTTGCACGCCCATGATAGCGAATATGAGCCAGAAGATGAGACAAACGAGCAGCACGTTGAAGATGGAAGGTATCGCTTGCACTAATGCATTAACTACCACCTGGATGACAGAAAAGTTACCAGTCAAAATATTATCAGCAAACCATTTGAATCGAAACCGAAGAAACGGCAATTATTTATGAAACAGATGATGAATTTTTATACTTGAATGTTCTTGAAGAAAAGCATGTTGAATGGTGATAGGTATTCAATCCTTAATGTCCATTGAGCTAATCGTGAATGTGAATTGTTTAATCATTCTGCTACTCAATTTAGATATATAATTACATTAAACAACATCCAAGCGTACATAAAACAAAGCGACATCGAACATAAAGGTTGCTATTAACTACTTACCATATCACTTCCGACAGAATGACGGATATTGCTTAACATGCTGTCTTCGCGTTGAAAACGACATAGAGGAAGAAATATCTAAGTGCAGAATCTAAATTAGCATTCCAAGAAAAACTAAGGTCAATTCTATAATACTAACTAAAGAGTACGAATACGGCTACGAAAGGTTATTAGAAAAGAAGACGAAAATATTAAATGATCCCAAAATAAAACCAATATTCGACTTCTATAACAGGATTATGACAAATAGTGATGATACTAAGCCATTCCCATGGGTGATACCGTCGACTGAAGAATGATTTCTCTAAAAGTTGGACGATACAAAACTACAACCAATAATGTCGAAACAACTCTTCAAAGTTAAAACAGACCGTTCTGGGTGATTGATGCAAGATAGTGGAACTGTCGAGTGTTGAATGTCGTTCAAGAGTTGAAGGAGTGTTAAGATGTTAAAATACTTATGTGAGAATGAGAGTGTGGAGCGTGTTGTATGGTGAGGAGCTATGGGGTTCTGAGCCTGCGGGTAGCAGAGCAGTACGTACCCTCATGCCCTGCATACGGCTCATGGCTCTGAGCGGACGCAGAGCCCGGAGCGTTCGCATCGTTTTGAACGCCTGAATGCCTCCAGCGCCACAAAGCGCCGCTACGAAGTTTATTAGCGAGACCTGATGAAATCAAGGGTTGCATATTGTAACACGTCCGTGGCATTATGTGATTTATCCTACGGAACATCTGCATCTAAAACTGACTTCAGTATTTATAAAATATGTCGACGATTCTCTAAACATTTGAGTGATAAAATGAGGATACCAAACCATAGGTGAAAAGACACACAACCAGAGATTACAACCTAAAGGAAATATAAAGTGGAAGATACGAAAAGACAGCTGCAATTACAATCATTGTTACTTGGAGAATTCAAACAATGAATACTGGGGCGAAAATCACAATTAAGTCCTGATTTGATAATTCATATATGTATGACAACAATTATAAATCTAACCCTAGCTGCATTGAAAATTACCAGCATCCGTCATGTTGCTGTTAATTCTCAGTTATTCCATTTATTTCTTTACCTAAATAACGAAAATGGCATAGAATTGTTACAGAGCACAGAGACAGAATTGTGACATGCACTTGAAACTAGTAGACCTTATACTTTAACAAAGTAAATAAAGAGGAATTCAAGTTGCAGGACTGTGGTTATAATAACACATAAGCAGGACCACAAACAAACAGTACGACATCGAGAGCGCGAGGTAGCGAGGTAATGCCGGTCGCCGGGGGGGGCCCTCGCTGCCCGGACATCCAACAGACAAAGCTGCACGCACGTTACGTTGCCCATCGACGGAGTTACGTCGAGTCGGAAGGAACAGTTGTCAATGAGCATCGCAACTATTATACCGACACCGATAGCGTGAGCGTGGGCGTCCGCGCGCGTACTCACGCGCATGCCCTCCCATCTGGAGACCGCGCGCAGGGGACGCAGCGCTCGCAACGTTCGCATCGAGCGGAACGCAGGGATGTCGTCGGCGCCCGCCATCACCGCGCCGTGGTTTACGAGCGACAACTAATATGATATCAATTATCATAAAGACAATGCGTATGATAAACCTTATTTATACTTAGCTACACCTAGTTTGTCACTTTTCAACTTAAAATGTTATTTACTCAGTGATTACAATATATACCTGTAATGCTAATAACCTGCAAGAAATCTTTTAGTAACTATTTCCGTAACATTGTTTTGCGTACACGAACCGATCACTCAGCGCCTCTTTCACTGTGCCTTTTAAGTAACGACATATTTTCGGTCACATCATAGACGATTTGATGTTTCATTTACAATTACAGACGCAACTGTGTATTGTTAAAAATTTACGAGAAACAAAGTTTAAGTTTTTTAGAAAGTTTTTAGAAAGTGGAATAAAATCCTATTGGGGACTTCACTTGAAGGTGGTGAAAGAGGCTCTACATGTTTCAAATATTGAAATATGCTTACCATGACAATTATGAAATCTAGCCAACACCACGCATTTGTGAAGTATTTCTGGAAACCTAGAGCCAACCACTTGATCAACATCTCGATGAAGAAAATGACAGTGAAGATACGGTCCATATAATACAATATATCTTGAAGAATAGGTCTGTGTGGTAAATGTACATCTTCTAAGGCCTGAAAATAAAAATTAACAATTAAAGAAGAGTCGTATTATTGAACGTTCTGCGTCATAATCGATGTCCCTTACCAAAGCCAAACTACTGAGCAAAATCATTGTAATCACAGCCGTTTCGAAGTAGGTGTTCTCGATAAGCCTGAATGTTTTCAGTCTCAGCATACCCCATCCTTGCCAGAAAGGCGATTCATCGTCTCCTGCCAGGAATGGGAAACGCTTATAGCATGGCTCTGGGCAACACTCCGCCGGAGAATCATCTACTATCTCCTCATCGGCCTCCACCTTAATGACCTTAAGACCATCTAGTTTTCCATCTTCTTCTTCTTCTATCATTTCTGAAAAATTTATAAGTTTGCTCGTTACTATATCGTCGTACTATATGTAAATAAAAAACTAAGCATGACGTTAATTTGCATGAAACACACCTTCTTCTAAGCCTAATTCTTCTTTGCTGGCGTCCTTCTTTTCTTCTCCGTCTATCGTATCTGCTGATACTTTATGGCTTTCGTCTTTGAATGATCTGAGCTTGTGACTTCCGTAAGATTTTTGACTTATTGTATCGTCGTCCTGCAATATTTAAATTAATATCACGATTTACTTACTAGTTTTAAGTGTTTATGTGTTATATTATGATAAATAATCAAAACCTTACTTGTATAGGGTATCCATGATGGTTTAGTTCACAATCTAAGCGGTTATCTCTGTGGTTATCTGTTATTGCGTTTATATTATTCATAAGTATTTTGCCTTTTTTGTATTTATTGTCACCTGAAATAATTACAGTTTCATTACATATTCTAGATTTGCTTCGAAAACTCATGACACGGTCCAGTTTTTACCTGGTATCGTGAATTCCATTCCGTCACCTATAGCTACTTCTACTTGGTCTTTGAGTTTCTTGTCTTTGTACAGTACTGCGTCATCCAGATCAGTGCCAAGCTCTAGTTCGTTGTCAACTCGTTCTGTAGAAACACACCGGCCACACAGAGCCGCTTTTAAGCCTAACGTGGCGTGATGGGTCCCACAGTGCGCAGTGCCGCGATGACCGCATCCAAGCATAGAATCAGACCAGGATAAATAAACTTTTTGATTTAGTCTTGTGTTAGCCGTAGGTTTCTATGCACCAAAACTGGTACGATCAAATCAAACCATATACAAAATAAGAACGTTTTAAGTTTTTGTTTTACGGTATTTGAAAATGTAAAAATGTTTCGGTAACATTCGTAATTTAAGATAAATCCACAATCTCTTTTATATTTCAAACGTGTCAATAAAGGTTTTTTTTCTCATTACTAAATAACTAATTGTTTGTTTCTAAAATTACCATAAAAAACAAATAAATGATTACAAAAGAAAGTACGATTAAAATTATTAATTCAAATGACTTTGATCCATTTGCTACGGTGTCTATGGAACCCTGTAACAGTATTTTTTATTACCTTATGTATTACATACAGAAGGAAGGAAGGTACGATTACCCCATGTACAGAGTATGCGCATGTATATTCCTTTTTTACTAAGCAGTCTTTTATTACATATGTAGTTTTAGAAAGGTTATGAGTGATTATCTATACTGTATCCTACCCTATCTTACATACGTATTCCCAGGTGTATCATCGAATTAAAATACTATAATCTGTTTCAGCTTGATCATAATATATTATTTTTCAATAATAGAAAATTGAAACACATATAGCATTCAAGAAAAAATATATTTCCCAGGGCATATGATTTCTGTGATATTTGGATCTTTGATGCACCTTTCGACAGTCTTGAAGCTTGTATTGTCTACTACGATTACTCTCTGTTCAACGCTGGGAAATTGGAATTACAACTGAATAATTAAAAATTCATTCTTACATTTGTATATAATGTATATAAAATCAATTTAATACACCATGATTTCATATACTTGGATACAAAATTGATTAACAATATATGTAGGTAACAACAAACATGCATGACACACAAGCTATAACACAAAAACATATAACACTGAAGTTTTTAAAGCTATATAACAAAATACATAAATGCAGTTAAGAATGAATGTAGTATAAATAAAAATAAATAAACATTTGATGTAACATCTCAAACAGCTGAACACAACATGGATATCAGCATCAACGACAAGTTAACATAAAACACAAGGTCCGATCTACACTTGGATTGCAAGTCATAGGCAACGTACAGTGAGCCACATAAAATGACACAAATTAATGAAACAAATACCATGCTTTATATTTTATTTGTTTCAACAAATCATGCCAGAACAACACCGATTAGTACCAGTAACAGCAACAACATCAAGTCATAAATTAATTGCAGATAAACAGGTATTCGCACGATAATGAATAAACGTCATACTCTGGAGCAAAGTTTTTTTTTGTTTTTTATGTATTACAGTTAACAACTGATGCGACTTCAGTCCTCCCCTACTGGGTACGACAAGACCCAAGTCGCATCGTATGCCCCGTAAATCTGATACGTGTAGGTGAAATGTCTAATGTGCCTGTAATTTCACACCTTTCAAACCAGAATACAGTAACGCGAATGCGTCACTGCTTGCCGGCAGAAATGGGCATAATGGCAGTACTTCCCCGGACGAACTCGGCGAGAGTTCTACTGCTCTTACTTCCCTACTTTTAAGTATCGAGATATTAATTTTGTGCTCGTAGATAAAACGCCGATTGGTTTATAGTTTGTCCTGTTTATTGGCTGCTTAAATAACTAGAGTTTACAACATTTGCAACAACAACACACATGCCATAACATGTTGGCAGACACGCTTCTTACCGGGTGCATGAATTGCTATCTGGTTGGTCAACTTGTTTTTGAGTATTTTTAGGAAATCTGCTACATTCTTCTTTATCCAATCTGTAAACCTTGATATTCTATTAAAGGCCTCCGCTATTTTGTTGGTTTCCTGGTCCGCGGTTGGAGATGATAAACTCGAAGAACCGAAATTGGACAGTAACAGGGCCAAGAAGAGGTTAAGTACCTGGAATTACGAAATGTGTTTTAAAATATCAGATATAGTATCTAGAAGTAGCTGGTAATTATGAAATTTTTTCAATAATTTTTACTATTTTTAATTATATTTCTTATTAATATTAATTATTATATTTATTTCCACAAAAAGAGCTTCAATAAAATCAAACAAAACACTAAATTAAAAAAATGTTTCTAGTCCAGCTTTAGATTTCACTTGCAAAGTTTTATTTCAATAATACCCCATTAATAATCTTTTAGAATAAATAAATGTGAATGCAAGTTGGAAATAAATATTCATAGCAGACACAACAAACTTAAAAGACTCAACTTTACGTAGTCAAATTGAGTACTGACCACAAGATTGCCAATGACGACGGTAGCTAAGAAGAACGGTATACAAGATACGTCGCCGACCAACATGCAATCCCACATACTCTCTATCCATTCTCCGCACAACACTCGGAATACAATCATGAAACTGTGCATGAAATCCGTGAAGTTCCATCTCGGTAGATCACCATCGGGAAAGCGGTCAACGTTATCTGTTCATAATAACACATCATAAATTAATATTCATAGAATATAGAAGAAAAATCAAAATATTACGTGAAATATTGCTAATAATGCATTAAAGTTATACAGATATTTTCGTCTAGTTCTAGTGAAGAAGGTGACTACTTACGTCATTATTTTAAGAACATTGGAAATGCAGTTCTCAATGCTTGCCATTTTTTAATGAGGAATGTAATAAATAGGCACCCTCAGAAAATTTTCGTAATTTTGTGTTAGAAAAGCAAGGTGTGGGCGAA
The DNA here is from genome assembly GCA_947359385.1 of Chesias legatella. Taxonomy (NCBI): domain Eukaryota; kingdom Metazoa; phylum Arthropoda; class Insecta; order Lepidoptera; family Geometridae; genus Chesias; species Chesias legatella. The sequence continues at coordinate 3,861,392 of OX375772.1, forward strand.
TATCATTCTAAGCTCCAATTTCATTGTCTTTTTGATTTCAATAAGTATTGTTTTTTTTTACTTTGATCATCGTATCGTATCAATTATATCATGTAAACATTATTGGCAAAAGCAGCTAAACGTGCATTTAAATTTTACTTAGGCTTGACCTACGCATGCATACTCTATCTAACATAGTGGTTAAGTCTTCATATATATCATGTAAAATAAATATATATGTATAAAGCATTCAAAGACTCACAAAAACTTACAAAGAATCGAACCATAACAGCTGGTAATGTCAAAGGAAAATGTAGTCGAAAAGATGAAAGAATTCGAAGTTAGCGTAATGTTTCACAAGTGAGGCGCCTTCTGAATAATCGGGCTATAATATTTTTTAGGATATTAGGCTCACTTGGAAGGGACACATAAAATTTCAACACTAAAATGGAGCACAACAGTGTGACGCACATAAACACAATATACACTATTCCAACAGGGCGGCGGGTCCGACTAAACTGTGAATCAATGCAGGCAAACGAACCGAATCAATATATTACTAATTGAATCACATTTTAGACAAACTACAAATGTTTTCCAACACAGATCATTCATACAGCAAATTCATAGTTTCTGAAATGTATACATAATACATAATAACGTACTAATTGAAGATGACGGTTGGTACACATTTTGGTCGCACGGGCCCCGCCGCCATACCGTTAACATTTAACATTTTCAAACACCAATTTACATGCAACACTCCCACCAATTACACTTACCCACATAATTTTTCCCGAATAGTTGCATACCCATCACCGCAAATATGAAAATTATGATGCACAATACGAAGGTCAGATTGCCCAAGGCACCCATTGTCCTACCCATTATAGAGATGAGTAAATTAAGTGTCGGCCATGACTTTGCCAATTTGAATACTCGAAGCTGCAATTACAAATTGTGATACAAGGCGTCACACAAGCTCGCTTACCGGCGCTTCACCTATGCTACCGCAGACCCTTCTGTACCTACCCCTAACCACTCGCATCCTAATACGTACTGTGATACTCAGTGGTTCGGGGTTGATTTAATATTATGGACTAGGTTTAGCGAATGTGTGCTTGAATCACCTAGTAATGTGCACTGACTTATTTCTGTATGAGTGGGATATATGTAACTCTTCATCTAACGTGAGAGCTTTTGGACATTTTTTTCACATTTTGTTCTTATCATAAAATCATTATTCGAATTACATTGTGCCTATCAAACACATAGATCCCATCAGTTAGCCTGATGCGTTAATACCCTCGGGAAGCGAAGCTGCAAGTCAAGTCTATGTTACTCAAGGCAAAGCTTAGTCATGATCGAAAGCTGCGTGGCATAGCTTTATAACGTGTTTCCCTTCGGGCTCGTTGCGGCTCGAGCCAAAGTCGTTGTTATAAAGCCACATCATGGATTCGAATTGTTCATTATGAAAAAAATGTTTAATCAAAAGCCCAGTGTATAAATTTCTGTAGTGTGAAGCTGATTAATCATGAAGCTTAGTTAGGTTAATTAGAGATGCTAAATTTTCTTTTAAATATTGAACCTGTGTAGTTCTTCCCAAACAACTGCATTCCCATCACCGCAAATATGAATATAATGATGCAAAGTACAAAGGTCAAGTTCCCTAAAGCTCCCACCGTCCTACCCATTATGGATATAATAAGGTTTAGCGCCGGCCAAGACTTGGCCAGTTTAAATACACGTAGCTGAAAATATTTAATTACATACATATTATGAAAATTTCACATATCTTAAAGATTTTTATGACAATATCATGTTGACAAGGAAGAGATAAGGAAATGAAAGAAGTATTAGAACTATAGAAGATCCTAGATGAGACTTTGAAATATTATCAAATTCAAGTTAAGATATCAGTTAACTCATGAGAATAAATGATGCATATACAAAATTGACCAGATAAATAAATGTTTGTGATAATACTAAAAGAAATTAGAAATATGATGTTATAGATAAGGTTTGATGATGGTTAGTTAATGTTGCAAGTAACTGAAGAAACTTACCAAACGAAACGAACGCAATACAGACAAACCCTGAACTCCTTCTAATCCCAACTCCAAAAGTGATAAGGCCACAATGATAAAGTCAAATATATTCCATCCTTCTTGAAAATAAAACTTTGGGCTCATAGCTACTAATTTTAACATAGCTTCAATACCGAATGTCGCTGTGAAAAACTGAAAAACGTAGAAACCATAAGCATGATTATGTCAAGTTTGCTCATAAAATACAAAGTTACTTATAAATTCGTAACTGTACTTACGTAATTGCCACTCTTGAGCGCCTTGTCCATATCTTTATCCATATCGTGATGGTCCAGCGCCATGAACAGCGTGTTCACAACGATACACAGGGTGATGAACAATTCGACAAACGGGTCGAACACCAACAACGCGACGTACTTCTGAAACTCCAGCCACAACCAACAGCAGTCCCACACACAGAAGAAGTCTATCGCCTTCATTAGGAATTCCAGAAACCGTTCTTTCAACGTCGGTCCATCCTCATCGTCGTCCGCTGTTGGGAAGTAGTATACTGACACTGTTGGGTCCCCATTACCAGCACAGCGGGGTACGTGTTTATGTGTGAGAGAGAGAAATATTTATGTTAGTATTCGCTCATTATTTATTTAGTGTGTTCCAATAAAAGAAAACTCACAAGGAGATCTCAGAGGATACAGTAGAATCAACAGATTCTTTTATTGGAATTATCTATACTTAATTTGTATACACCAATATCCATATTTTTTGTAATTTTGATGGTTGTCATTTATCATCGTCTAATGATGCATAAAACTGGTGGCACTCGAAGATGTGTTGGTAAGCATCAAACCGTCGGAGCTCGGGACACCTTTGTGCTGTAGTTTAGTGCAATTCAAACAAACACTTGCGGTGGACTCGCTCGCTTCCAAACTTTGCGTGAAAGCTTAACTTTACTACACCGCTTCTATTGTACGGCTTTACGGATGGAATTCAACTAATTTAATAATTAATATATGCTTTCGATCAAAAAATATGAATATCGTGACAAATCTCAATACAATACTGATAAAGCAATTGTAGCGTTTTCTAGTAATTCGTACAAGTTTACTTAATCTTGCAACTATTTCAACGTCCATTCTTCTCTGTTTCTATGATTAAAACAATGAAATTAAATACTTTTAATCTAGTTTAAATGTTAACTAGATTAAATGTTTTGTTCTATTAAATAAATAAATAAATAGGATAATGCAAATTGATAAGTGCAATCAGTGCGCAATACAATGTAATAAATAGTCATGGTGATAATACTTATTTGCAGCAGTTACTATGTTATGTGCATTGTGCAGATTATGTGTCGTTATGTAAGCCAGAAATTCTTGTAATTATTTAATTTCTTGTTTGGCACTCACAGCCTAAATTACTAGATATAGGTGAGTGGAGGGAACCGTGAATAACATAGGCATTAAAACTACAAATGTGACCAAAAGTGTTTCTTTTTGAAGTTTCGTGATGAGGCTTCAAACAAAATTTATCATAAAGTTCTAGATTAAATTCAAATTCGTATTCATATTATTTTATACCGTAAGATATATGCCTAAACTAACATTTGAAAAAGTTAAAATTTAAGCTTATGCAACTTTTAATTCCGACGGAAAGTCGATACTTTAGAATATTTTTGGCAAAAATTGTATTTTAGCGAAATTACTTATTATAAATATTGCCAACAATGTCTGCTCTATAAATTTATCGCCGTACTTATTTATGTTTTTATTTGTTTTTATCAATTTAGAATGAAATATCGAACTATGAGCTTTCGGTTAACCAAGATTGAAATTATTCAGATACGTAGCACTTAATTTTAGTTCGTACCTCCGAATGTTTCATCGACTCAATTCGAAGTCCCATCAATTCTTGGTTAAAATCACACTTTAATTCAAATTAAGCATCCACAAAAAAAAAATGATTATATATTATTTTATATCTATCAAGCAGTATGTCAATTCTAAAAAAAGGATTTAAAGACGGTTAAATTGGTGCTTTTTGTATACCTAAACATATTTGAACGTATGGTTAAACACGGTTCTTTGAATGTTAACTCGGGTCGAATTGATACAAATATTTAACTAGCATATGGTGCGTGCGTGCAGGTGAAGTCTTTCAGGTTGTACCATATGCAGAACACGAAAGCAAACAACATCGCTTTGAATATAAATGACATCCACAAATATTGAAATTTCTTTGCCAATTATGCTTTTCATTCGCATAATGAGCAAATACCGGCGATGTGTGAAGTGTTATGTGTAATTGTGTAACTGTGTAACTGTTTTGTTCTATGTTTTGTTGTTATTGTTGAAAGCAATTATACAAAATAGATCAAACACGAATATGGAATGCAACAAGACATTAGCGTTGTCACAAGAAGGCAACGACATTCAAATCGTATTATGTTTATTTACGTTCTTACCGTTCTGTTCGCTTGCTCTGCTGTGTCTCCCGGCTTGCTCTATGATTTCGTTTAGTACCATTACATCTGAAATACAAACATGACTATTGTTCTACTAAAGCTTAAGTACTGTTGAAAATTACCTTTTCTCTATTATTCCGTTATTATAAATTCTTGGAACTATATTTCATATTTTATTCATAAACGATTACAAAATCGTGTCTGAAATATATTCTAACCTAAGTACTTAAAATAGCTTAAAATTAAATTTACTTAAATGATTAATATTATGTTTTTTTTTGTAAATATCTAAAACTAGGACATGTCAAAAAAAAATCGTAATTTTTTTTTACTTACCTCTCATATCTACTACGTTAGGCTGTTGCGATGATTCTATGAACGGATTGTCACCCGATGGTTTCAACACTTTGCCCGCTTCATCGGTGCACTCTGTTGTACTCATGTCCTGGAATGAAGAAAATGAGAATTCTTAAGAATATGTAAATGATGTACTTAGCTTGGTATTAAGTATTATTCTGCGTAAACAAAGTACTGTATCGGTTATAATTTAGTGATTGTAAGTAATCTTTTATGTTTTTTATGTGAAAAAAAATAAGGAACGAGATGTTGGCCTGCGTGATAAATAGTGGTAACATCTGCCCATAACAAAGTAATACGATACGGTTGCCTTCTGATATATGGGACGACACAAGTCACTTCTTATTGTATACCTAAGTCTGTGACGTGAAGGAGATTTTTTGTTAATAGCTTTTAATTTCACCGGTAGCCACACCTTTCAAATCAGAACGCAGTAATGCGAATGAATTATTGCTTTGCGGCAGAAATGGGTACGGTACCCAAGTCTTATTGCTTGTGGGCAGAGAATTACCACTAACGCTAGGTGGGTCGTTGAGTAATTTGATCACATAAAAAAGTACATGTTGCGAATATCAATTTATTTTTTGACATTTCACACATCACCATCTAGCCCCTAAGCATAGCTTGTACTATGGGAACCAGACAACTGATATAATACTAATATACTTTTTTATAAATACATACATATAATAAGAAAGAAAGAGAGAAAAATATTTATTTTGTGTTACATTAGAAATAAAATTAGGTACAAATAAAAGAAGTTGGTGGCTTGTAACAGCAAAAAAGCCTACCACCCAGCATGTGCTGTATCAATACATACTAAACAACACCCAAACACCGAACCAACATCTATATTCGTCACACAAATGTTTGTCCTGGGCGGGAATCGAACCTACAGGCCTGCTGATCATTAGTGGGAGTACGTACGTATTCCCGTAGCGGTCTCGAGGCGAGCGATGAGTCCTGCCTCGGCAGCGGGTACGCGTGCGGCTGTGACGTCACGCTGTGGTTCCTCGAGGCGGAACGGCCTCTCAGCCTCGCCTCCTTCGTCTGCGGCTTCCCCCCGAGCAGGTCGCCGTGCGACGTGTACGATAGCCGCGACTGGTGCGACGTGTACGACGAGTGCCTTGAGCCTGGAAACAGACATTTTGTCAGTTCAACGAAGGGACTATTTACACACTAGTTAGCCAAAGTCTCGGTTAGAACTCAAAAATTTTACTTTAAAAAATTAATTAAGTGTAGGTACAGTGCATTAGGCAAGGTTACTAACAAATGAGCTGTGAAGTCAGTGAAGACAATTAAAGAAAAACATATCTGGCCAGTGAAACGAACCTGAAACTTCAAACATCTTAGTTATGGCCTCTTCTCTGAATTGTAAAATTACAAAGAAAAGTTTTGAACGAGGAATTCAATGTAGAAAACTTACAATAATTATTTTACGAAATCAGTTCAACCGGTTTTAATTAAAATATCAGTTGCAACGCCACAAAACCATTGTTATATTTAGATTTCTTGGCTGCTGGGTACAAAGGCCAGGCTTATGTACCTAAAGTTTTAATTAAAACCACATAAGATTATATTGCAAAACTTCCAATATTTTGTGTACAAGACGTAACTGAACAATGACTTACCTAAATTAGCGTAGTAAACTGGGATAATGATAGCACCGTTTTCCTCTGACATCGGAGTGACAGCATTCGAATCGTCGGCGTAAGGTAGGTGTTCCTGTGCATCCAAATACGTAGAGAGAACCAGCGGCTTGCGGTCCGCGCCCGGCGGGTACCGGCTGCGACCGTTCGGCCTCAGTGTCATCTGGTGGGACCCGCGAGACCCTCGACGCAGATTGAACGGAGAACCAGGCAGTGATAATGAAGCCTGCAGCACATATTTGCATTTCAAATGGAACCAACTCATACCACAAAAACAAAAAATCCATTTATATGCGCTGCCTAAATTCGACAGTGACACAACTAAAAAGAAACACATTTGTCAGGAGAGCGGTTTTGCGTTGAGCGATGGCGAGTAAATCCAACCAATCAGATAACAACATTTAGTGACGTTACTCGCTCAGTTGGGCGAATTAGAATATGAACTTTATTCACATTATAAGACAGAAGATTTCGCGTCGAACTACACCAAAAACTCAATTTTGACACATCTGGTTTTGTGCCACTATCGAATTTAGGCAGCGATATATTATTTGTAGATGTAGTCACAATTTTCCTCAATTCAGATCGAGTAATCTTGAGTTTTACTATATATGTCTAACTGACCAGCTGCAGAGGCTTTTTGTGTTCCTAATTACTTTTCATATAAATGATTAGTTACTTTCATGTGCTGATAAACAAAAATAGACAGGGGTGTGAAAGATAGTGAAGAATAAGGTGGTGGTTTAGAAATGAAAAGTGGGTTAGATGGTCTTATTGCATCAATGTAGGTCAGTACGAGTTCAAATATTACAATTTAAAGCAATAAATGTGATGCAAAAGCTACAGTGATATTATATTTACATACCATGGATTGTTGCAAATAGACTAAGATTATAGACTCTGTAGATCAAAGTGTAGAGAACTTAGTAAGAGTAGTTGAAATAAAATATTGTCCTGTTGAAAAGGAAAAGAAAAGGGATCACAAACACCAATGAGGATTGAAGGACGAACCTGTGAACCCTCCCGCAGTGGCCCATATGACACATGTCCAATTTTATTTATGCGTTCAGGGTGAGGGACCTTCAATACACAAAGAAAATTTTGAATTCATTATCATTAGAAATTGTACTTAGAACAAAGCTAACATCCACCATGTAGGTTACAAGGACGGAAATAGGCAATGCCATAATACGAACAATGGAACGTCAAATAATAAAACAAAACATCTAACTCATGTTATGTTGAAGCAGATTTGTGAATGGAAAATTTGGCGTGGGAAGCTACATGAAAGTGTTCATAACATAAATTAATTGAACGATGACACTGATTGATGATGACATTTATAGCTACAATTAGAATTTTCGATATAGAATGCTGAAGAGTTTGAATAGCAAAGGACAAAACCCAAAATTTGAAGTGCCCAGAGTCGATTAAAAAGTATTATTTGATATAGAAGGGTTTGTATATAAGACTATGTAACAAAAATGAAGTTAGTCTCAGTGTCTACTTGTAGTAACTTCCAGTGTGCAATACTAAGTAATTTCATTCATTTCTTATTATTCCAATAATAAATTCATTATTATTACAAAAAATATCGTTAGGTACTAGAAGCATTTTCATCGCTCTAAAGCCAGTCATGTCGATTAATTTTATTAATCTAATTTCACGTTTTAATACTACTAATAGAAACAATAAATACTCCCTCTATACCAACACATTTTTTAATCGCCTCAAGAGTAATTTTTGGATATCCTCCTTAATTTCTTATTATACTTCCATTAAAATGTTTTAATAAATAGCAATGAATATGAGTTAAAGCAAAAGTTAGTCAGGTAACTTTGTTTATAAACACATGAAGTAATTTATGTGGGGTAACCATGCACAATTGCATACTTCTAAATCGTAATCCTATCGTAGCTATGTTTTCTTGATTCTACGTCTATAGTCATGAGGACTGTTCTTTTGTCTTATTAATATTGAAGCCTCCGCATGTAACTAAATCAAAATTGAGGAACGAATATTATTGAAGTTATTTTGTTACTGTTCTTAGTACCAATGTTTATGTTATAAAATATTTTGACTGAACCTACCTCAGCATCGTCGATACGTTCAGTTTCGGACGGCTCGCTCGGGAACACTCATAATTTTTGCAAAAGAAACAATCTACCATGACAATAGATTCACTATTGTCCATTATATCTCCAATAGTATTCCTCAGATCCTCATCTACTTTAATACATTACAAATCATCTAGTTTTGATCAATGTTAGATGTGAAATTCCAGTCACGTGCTGTTAAAATACATTGTAGCACATTGAAGAAATATTATTGGAGATTGGACAACTAAAACATGAATGGGGCATTCAATGAGATGAGAACCTAGTTCATGCTAAGGCAGACATTCATATCGACACTAATCCCACGGACTATATAATCATTTGCAATATCAATCAAAAAGAGGTAGGCAATAATTGATCTAATTGAGGAAATAATATTGCTACAAGAATGATCGATGACGTCGAGTTTTGAGCTAAATTAATGATATTCATTCCAAATAAGACGGTAAACATTTGAGAAATGAACAATGAAAAAAATTAACTGCAACGAAATTGTAATAAACATGTTTGAAATTAAAGTTTTGGACGATATCATGCTTGAGGATCGGCAAAGGAATTACAATTTCAGATGGTATCATTGATAAATTCAGCATATATAACACAGAGGCAAATAGAATTTGTTTGTAAATATACAGATTAAATCCGCTTTACTGGCTACTTTGTCTGAAGTTATAGAACTCTCTGAAATATAATTGTAGACAAAACCATGTAATCTGTATAATTACACTATTTTTCAGGAAAAATATGTAACAAATCTGGAAGCTTTGTATGAAAATAATAACAAAAAAATATAGTTCTTTTCAACTTGAGCTCACTGTGCTTTCATGGGAATGAAGACTGTGAACTAGTGGCCCAACTTAGTCTTTGTTGGATGACAATAAAACAGCGTGTAGATGATATTCAAGTTGCAAAGACCTAACAGCTGCCAATGATTCAATAATTACATACTTGAATATATTTACTATTTATTTGAGTATTGACATTATCTTGACCTTTGATTTATGATTATACAATTTAAAACTATCTTGCTTTGCATCAAGTTTGTTATGTTGCTTGCCAATCTTTATCTTTATCAGTTATTATATACAAACTCAGCTATCTGCGTGTTGTGTCTCATAAACATTAATTTCAATTTGATTTTCCAAAGTCACGTTTATCATCCTGAATGAATCACGTGCATAATGAAAGGGTAGATTATATTTACTATATTATATATGATTATATTTATCTGACTGGCCTCACAGTTCAGTTGGTAGTAACCCTGCCTTCTACGCTATAGGTCGTGGGTCCGATTCCCACCCAGGACAAACAATTGTGTGAACGAACATAGATGTTTGTTCTGTGTCTGGGTGTTAATATGTAATATATGTATATAACTATAGACAAAAAAAAAATATTCTATCAGTTGTCTGGTTCCCATGATACAAGCTATGCTTAGCTTACTTTGGGGCAAGATGGCTCTGTGTGAAATGTCCACCAATATTTATCAATTTATTTATTATTAATATCGTGTCGTGTAAACGCGAGATGCATGTGGCAGAATATGTACATTGGTTGTGTTGAATCATTGTCAGCTATTGTGACGTGACGTGACCAGCGGCGTACACTCACCATGCTGACCTTCCTCGGGCGGCGTGCGTCGTGGTGAGTTTCGTTGGGCTTGTGCGCGGGCTGTGTGCTCACCGAGTCCTGGAAGGGGTCGCTACGGAGGGACATCCGCTCGCGCGTGTTGTCGTCCTGGTTGCCGCGCTCCTGGTTCACGAACAACTCGTAGCTCTGACACGAGAAGTCGCTCGGGGACTTGGCGGGGTGCGCCTCCGCGTACGCGGCCGCCTCCGCTGCGGCGGCTTGCTCGCGCGCGTGCGCCTCGCGCGCCTCCTGTTTGTCCGCGCGCGCCGCTGCCTTTTGCTCCGCTTCCTGTGACACAAAAACAACTCTTATTAATATTAACTTATTAACTCTTGGAAATTTTTGGATGACTAAATATATAAATTACAAATTACAATTATATAATTTTTATTATTTTGTTTGTGCTGGTAGGTACTCTATTTATCTATTAATATATCTAAATATCTAATTAACTAACCTTACCATACTAAACTAAAATTTACACTAATAATTAAAACAAATAGATACCTAGAATAATAAAATTTCTGTGCCCTAACAGGGTTTATGTTTGTATCCTATAATTTATTTGTAATAACATAGTGCAATAAATGATTTGAATTTGAAGTTATATGGACAGTCTAAGTTTTTTTTTTTTTTGTGTATATAGACCTGAAGACGTGAAGACATGAATAGAACCTCCAGAGATTATATTTACAGTAAATACAAAATAAGCTGTTACAGTTGACTGTTTCATCTAAAGGCGACATATTTAATGAGCGATAAAAATATAAATAAGTCAAGAATTTCTATTGCCTCTATTCTGAAGCTTACCCTCAAAGCTTCTTCCTCAGCCTGTTCTTCCTCCTCTGCTTTCTTTTGCAACTCATCGTATGACATGGCGACAATAGCCAAGATCAAGTTCACGAGATAGAAGGAACCCAGAAAGATTATCACTACGAAAAACAGCACGTGCCATGAGCCCGCTGACCTCAGCACCTGACAGAAACAATACTTTAGTTAGATTGTGATCTACAAAGAAGAACCTATAAGAGGAATGTGATACTTACCTAATACTTAAGACCTTAAGGTTTTTCAATGAAATCGCTTTAGATTAACATCGGATAAATGGATGAAGGAAATACTGATAAGAGCGTTTCCATTTATGATGCTGTCTTGTTGAAAAATCGAAAACAAAAAAATCCTAGAATCCTAGTATTTCATTCTTTTGGATTTGCTTCATCCCTAAACTTAAATCGTAGAATGTAACTTTCTAAGCCAATACACATAAAGATCATTAGCTGTGACCCTTACAATCTTGACTTTTATATTTTTAATAACTAGTTTCGTCGCGGTGAACGTAATGGAATAATGCTTATATTTGTTATATGAATCGATATTAGCTATCATAAATTTAGATGTGACGAATTGTTTTTACCTACTGGCTGAATATAGAACTAAAGTATTAATCTTAAGTTAAATTAATGCCTTGAAAAAGGTTTATCATATATTTTTATCAAAATATATTAGACTCGGATATTTACACCCTATATTTGGTAATCTTGGTGTTATTGAAAATACAGTCATTGCATTAATTGTCGCAACTGTAAGCTCGCATTTGTACCTAACATAGCGAGCATACTGATTTACTTACCAATTGATATAAATTCTCCCAATAGTCTTGCGTCATTAGCCTGAATGCCGATAAGAATGCCCAGCCGAATGTGTCGAAACTCGTGTAGCCATAGTTTGGATTTGGCCCATAGCCTTGGAGGCAAATATAACCCGGTTCACATTGTCTGTAACACATAATTTGTAGAATAAGTTTGGCTCGATATCGTCTTGGTGTGTGGTAAAAATGTGAATCCATTGTGCGCCTCAATTAAATCTTGTAGCTTCATTGATTCTGTAAACCACAGAGTCGACCAAATCGGTCCTTAATAATTTTTATTGACAAGATTAATGTATTTTCTAATTGTATCTGACTCCCCGATCTGATGAGCGTGAAACCCCCAGTAAACGGTTGAGTGGCGATTGTCTTAACATACCAAATGACCGCCAGTTCTTGCAGTCTTGAGTCAATAAGATAGATAGATAGATAAAAACATTTCAGCACAAACATAGGAACAAACAGTACAATACAACAAAAACACATTAAAAAAATGAGTCCCTATGCGCCCTTTGCTGAAAAAGGGGATAGCTCAGCATATGTACAGAATACTCAGCGCTGATTTTCAGCCAAAAACCTTCACAGCTGACGATACGGACAAGATCCGGCAGTCTCTTATATACATAACGTAAAAACTAATCGTATAAAATATAATAACACAAAATAATACTTAAATAAAGATTAAGAGACTACAGACAAATGTCTCAATTATTATAATAGTGGCATAATTTTCCAGTTGTATACTCGCGGGGTATAATATAAAAGAGATCAAAGAGTTAACTGTAATGGAAATTCATCATTAATTTATTGGTGTATTTAAGCTGATAATGTGTCAAAAGCTTATTTTATTCCAAGTGTGATACTGAACCAAGTACAACCACAGAAATGATCCAAATGAATTATCTAAGAAAGGTTATCAGTATTTGAGATATAGCAGTGATTCAATTCATTTCAGTAAGGCTGACCAGTAGATCGTACAATTTTAATCGAGATTTCTTCTGCTACTAAGATTAAATTAGATATCTTAATAGATAATTTGAAATAATGAGTTATCTATCCTGTAACATTAAAGTGGATAATATTTGATTGTGCATTGAACCAACGGTAGGTAACAGCGTGATGCAAAAAAAAAAAACTTCGATCGACGCAACTATAATGTTCTAGATCACACTTCTTACCCAGCTCCTGATGAATTTCCACAAAGTGGATATTCCCCTCCACCCCCATACCAGTTGGCTGAAACACGAAACCATTATCATAATTCGTTTAAAAACCACCCTCTAGAGAAAAATCTACAATGAGTGAAAAACTCAGACAGAGGGCCTCAACCTCTCCTCATTCCCGTTTGTCCAACCGTGTGACAAACAACCCGTGTAATTACTAAAAGTAGTTTTCCTTCAATCTGTCTGCCCCTTGGTTCGTATTTAGATGCAATATGTCTCTAGTATCAATTCATTTTTAACTTCATACTTTAAAGATTACTATAGACGATCTAAACTTGACAAGACTGGCCTCATAGCTCAGTTGGTAGTAACCCAGCCTTCTGCGCTATAGGTCGTGGGTTCGACCCCAGGACAGGTCCCACCCAGGACAAACATTTGTGTGACGAACATAGGTGTTTGTTCTGTGTCTGGGTATTGATGTGTATTAAAAGTATACATTTACAAAAAAGTATTTAAGTATTATATCAGTTGTCTGGTTCCCATGATACAAACTATGCTTAGATTACTATGGGGCTGTGTGAAATGTCCAACAATATAAAAAAAACTCGACAAGAGGGATAGGTGAACTTGTGTACTTGTGAACTTACTTTCGTTCTGGCAGAACCTTTCCCAGTTCTCATCGGTAAGGTTACCCCAGGAGCCGTCCTCTGGGAACACTTTCACACATTTCTGCGTCAAGACACCCATGTAGATCTGCAGGCCCATCAGAGCGAACACAGACAGTGAGAACATCGTCAGGATTATCACATCTCGAAGATTCTTCACTGACTCTATCACGGCGCCTACGATGGTCTTCAAACCTGTGGGCGACAGTTGCATTAAAAATTTACACTAATTACTAATAGAGACGGTTAGATTCTTTTTATCGATTCAGATTTCTTGGAGAGAATATCAATATTTTTGTTTTATTGATACGGTTACGGAACGAGCCGACGGCTCACTTGATGTTAAGTAACCTCTGCCCATAACAACCGATGCGACTTGGGTCCTCACTTACTAGGTACGACAAGACCCAAGTCGCATATGCGCTCGTAACTCTGAGTCGTGTAGGTGGAATGTCTCATGTGTTTTATTTTTTGTGTACTAATGTTATATATTTTATGATTCCAACATATAATTTATACTACAAATTCTATAGTTTTTACGGCTTATGGCGTTATGTTTTATGTCTTGATATTACAACGTTTCAGTCACATTTTATGTATTTTACACCTAGACATACCCAATATGCATTAAATTTAACATTCACTACAATCTAATGTACTTATAATAACATCTATTCTATAAAACATGAATGTTAAATAAGCTTTAATTTACCCGGAATAATGGCTACTGTCTTCAACGCTCGGAGTACCCTGAACGTTCTGAGAGCAGCCAAGTTGCCGAGATCTATGCCCATCGTCACATAACTGAAAACAGACACCAATAACCGCTATATCTACTATAATATAATAAACTACATCGCTAAACACATCGATGACTAAACACTGTCCAAAAGACTGAGCTCGGTTAATAACAGTGGACCACTATACAGCGGCTCTGACATAAATGTTAGTCTCTCTGATCTATATTTTCTATACTAGATAATGCGACATCAAATATAACAATATAAATCTACCTTTAATACTACTAATAATATCAATAAAATAGTCTACTACTCACGCTAAAGCTATAACTACGAAGTCAAGCCAATTCCATGCATCTCTAAGGTATGTGAATGGCTGTAGTATGAAACCCCTGGCCATTACTTTCACCGCTGATTCAAACGTGTAGATCCCGGTAAAGATAACTCTGGAAAAATTCACCTCCACTCAGGAACCGCACTCAACATAATACATAATCTTTTAGACATAAAAAATATGAAAATTACGGATGGTATTTATTAATCGAGCTTATAATGATAAACAAAAATGCTATTTGAAAAACTGGTTATAAAAGTATGTACAGTACAATTTCGATTACATTGTTTAATGAATAAGTAGATAGTAGGTGAGAGGAAATTACATTTTGCAGTCTGGTAATTAAAAAACTGCTATACAACACCAATTATCAAGAATGTATTTCAAATGACACAATGTACGTGGCAAGACTTGAGTTAGACTACAATTTTGATTATGGATATTAAAACTCAGATTTCTGTCGGTGAAAAGTAAATTAGATAATCATGGATCTAGTTTGATTGCCAACTATTATATCAAAGTATTTTACTTACAATTTTGTAATAGATTATTGCAGGCGCAAAATGATACATATTTTACTGTAATTTGATCATCTTCCAAATAACTACCTATTTTTATACATAATTCTAAGTTCATATTTAACTCTCCTTTATAATATTAACTAAATATTTATATAAATCCAATTAGAAAACTAGACGAAAACTAACAATTTTGTAACTAGCGTGCACTCTACTAATGTTCTAAAACCTAATAAAGGTATATGTTCTCGTACTTCGATGGTATTTCAAAATTGCAAGTCGAAATTGTAGTTGTAAGAAGTCTAACTTGAACAAATAATGATAGACAATTGTTTATATATACTTACTCAGTACTTTCGACGGTTGGCGTGGAAGGCATTATCATAAGAATACAGTTGACTAGAATTGTTGTAATAATAAATAATGAAAAAAGAGGATGCACCAATATGTATATCGCCACTCTTCTTATTGGATTAAAAGGGTCTAATATCCATAAGGCGTCGCTTGCCGAAAATCTGAAGATATCTCTACCCTTGCTTACTACTACGAAGGTCTGAAACAAAATGAAAAAAAAAATTACGAAGTTTAGCTACAAATAAATATATATAATGATATACACTCATAATAATACATAATAATAATACACATAACGATTTTTTATAATAACAAAAATAAGAACTACTTAGATTTCCATAGTTATATAATAAATATGTATAATGTAAGTACATTATTAAAGAGATAAGATTTATTTCAATGATTTATTAGGGCGACGCGTTTTCATTCAATATTTTCCCAAAGTATAGTAATTAAATGTTTTTATTCATAGTTATATTGAATACTAGCTATTGCCCGCGACTTCGTCCGCGTGGAATTCGGTTTTATCATGCACCTCTATTTTTACCCCTCGGAAACCTCGGACACTCCAATTTTATTTATTTGTATAGATTTTATAATATATTTTCCTCCATGAAAATTACAAGCTATAAACGATGAAGTTAATTCAGATATATTTTCAGTATATTCGCAGAGATAAGTATATTTACTACTTAAGAGGTATTCCGCTAACAGAATCAGAATTCTCATGGGTATATAGTGTATATGGTTATAAAAATGTTAGCTGAATATTTTTCTTGAAGAGTAGGGTTCAAAGGGGATGTTATTATTAGGTACCATAAAAAACCTATTAGATCTTTTTGAACATTAGTATATGGTTACTGAATTAAGGCAATAGCAGATTTAATTTGTCAGAGAAAAGGGCAGATCCAAGATTGTTCTTATAGTCTTGACGAGGGCCGTTGAAGCTGATTCACGAGATCAGTGTACTTATCTAAAAAAATGAGAGAGCGTCGTGGCGTAGTGGTACTGAATCCGAGTTTCAGTCCGGAGGTCGCTGGTTCGAATCCCGACGTGCACCTTTGAGTTTGTCACTTGAAAGATGTATGAGCGCAATACCACGTTCTAAAAACGGTGAAGGAAAAATTCCTGAGGAAACCGACATTATCCAAGTACTAAACATTCGAAGACATGTGTCAAGTGCACGAAAGGAGCTTCTTTGAGGCGCTTTTAAATCCTTTCACCACACTAATTCGAGAGACACAACTTACTTTTTTACTATGATAGAAAGGGTCGATGTCCTCGAGGGGAGTGGAGGAGAGCTCCGCGGGGAAGCCGCCTTGCATGCGCACCGGCAGCGGCAGCCCCTGCTCCAGGGTCGCGTCAGGCTGCGGGCCCTCGTCCTCGTCTTCATCATCGTAACGCACCTACACACAAACACATACACAACCCTAATGTCAGAATGTGAAATCGCAGTTTACTTCCTTCAATAGGCAGACCTATAAGAAATTGAAATCACGTTGGAAAACGAAAGCTTTCCATGTAATGAAACATACATACATAAAATCACGCCTGTGTCCCGGTGGGGTAGGCAGAGATCGTGGTTTACCACCTGCTACGATCCTGACATAGCTCCATAGCTTCTACTCTCATCACAATCTTCATGCATGCTCGTCGGTTTAGGGTAATCTTGACCATCCGCTCACTTTATGCGTGCGGGGCTCATTTCAAAGGAAGATTTCTTAACCGATAGTAGAGTACCGTGTAAGAGAGGCCTAAGCTTAAGCCGGGCCCTCTTCGAAGCCTATTCGACCACCGTCCGCTGAAACAATACCGCTCAGCAAGCTGGTATTGTTCCAGCTCAGTGCCATCAAAGCTTATTCAATTTGTGTGTCCGTGCTGCTTTCAGTGTTGCTATGCATCTGGCGGAACTAAAAGCGGATTTGAAGTTGAAACGCTCCCTCTATTGTGTTACCATTCCGATTGATTCGCATTCGAAAGGTACGACTTCGAAGTCACTCTTTTGTACAAAGTATATCAATTCGAAAACGGTCCCAAAATAGGAGGTGACTAGCGTAAGCCCAGAAATATTACGTATGGATCATAACCGCTGATTGAGTGTTGCCGCCAAGTGAGCTAATAGTTATGCACTAATCGCTAGCTAGGTGATACCACCATGCTAGTCCTAAATGACTGCGGTCGATGATGAGCGATGGCCAGTCGTGTGCAATGCTTGATAATGGTGAATGTATGTGCTGGTGTAAGTACTTGATACTAACGCTTATGTAATAGTTGGTACCGCATCGTGTTAAACCTAAGATTTAATTAAAAATACATCGGGAATTGCTTCCTATTGAAATATAATTAATAATAATAATATTGGTGGGCATTTCACACAGCGCCATCTAGCCCCAAACTAAGCTAAGCATAGCTTGTATCATGGGAACCAGACAACTGATATAATACTTGTATACTTTTTTTGTAAATACATACATATAATACATATTACTAACCAGACACAGAACAAACACCTAAGTTCGTCACACAAATGTTTGTTCTGGGTGGGAATCGAACCCACGACCTACAGCGCAGAAGGCAGCGTTACTACCAACTGAGCTATAAGGCCAGTCAATTAAATCTAAGTAGAATTGTAAGACTACAACATAGAATTGCAAATATGAGCTTTTACGAATTAAGGGTTATCTAAATTAACTATATTGTTGGGGCTATATTGAATCACTATTGGGTGAAAATATTGTTAGGTATATAATGAGGGAGGTCTTATGGAACGATATTTTCTTTTACTGTTTTGTCTTTTCACGCGATAATTTGGATATTATTGCAATTATTGGACTGTTGCGTTCATGAAAGCTTTCATTTAAGATTAGCTGTTACAGTAATTATTCTTCATAGTAACAGCTAAACTTGTAAAATTCTGTTACAATTGTATTGCCGAGAAAGCGATGGGATCAAGGAATAATGTTGCAAATGCGATCAATATGCATAAAAAATGCAGTACAAGTTATCGCGGTTGCATATCTGCGACGCCAATTCTCGTGGTACATTCCCATGTTCCAGGTACAAACAATTTTGATCGATAACAAGCGATAACTTGTCAACAAATTAACTTTCTAATAAACGAGCCGTAAAAATGTAAAAAGGGGCAAGCAAAGAATCTTACTTCTTTTTTCTTTTTCGTCCGCCCCAAATCGTTCTGCAATTCAAAATGAACCGTCAGCGTACTGAACAGTGTAGACAAAACTGAAGTGCCTCAAGTCCTGATTGTATTCGTGGTAGTTGTGTGAAGTAAACACCAAAATACTGTGTCGCATATCGCGTTGCCTAACACAATCACACGTCAATAAATAAACAGAAATCCGGTGTTTGTACACACAGGTGTAGGAACACACTAAATGTTGTGTTGTATGGTGGTACGTTACCTCGCCTTCCGCTCGTTTTTTCTCGAGTTCCTTTTGCTTGGCATGCTCCTCTGCTATGCGGGCTTCGATAGCGGCGAGTGACTCTCGTGTGAAGGGTCGGAACAAGCTTCGTTCTTCCTCGCTGATCGAGTCCAAGTCCTCGGACATTGTCTATCGAACTCCCCCCGAGTGAACTGCCTACTGGAATCAGAAGTGAGTATTTCAAACACGAGTAATAGAACTTCGTTCACATCACTGCACATAATATTACTTTCATTTTATTCCTGAGCGTGCCAAAATTCAAAGAATCTGTAAATGTCTCTCTATTTTAAGAGCAGTAGAATATATATATATAGTGTATATATATATATATATATAGTAGTAGTAGTAGAATATATATAGTATATATATATATATATATAGTAGTAGTCGTTCGTCCGGGGAAGTACAGCCACCATGCCCATTTCTACCGCCAGCAGTGACGCATTTGCGTTACTATGTTCCGGTTTGAAAGGTGTGGTTGCCGGTGAAATTACAGGCGCATGAGACGTAATACCGTCTCAGAGTGATGAACGCAACGCAATGCGACTTGAGTCATCTCATACTTTGGCTTAGCTGACTACAGTCGTATTGTTGTTGTCCATGGGCGGCGGTTACACATCAGGTGAGCCGTCAGCTCGTTCTATCACCTACATCACATAAAAAAAAACATTCATAACAAACAATAATTATCACATGTCGTGTTTAAGGATACTGCAAGCTATTATGACTTAGCAATTCACCTTTTCAACCGTAATGACCACGCGCAAGACAAGCTCTTTCTTATCTGTGTTATTATTTATATTAGTGACTATCAAATTGTTTATAAAAAAATGTTTAGTCACAGTAAGTACTTACATTATAACTATTTCAGGTCAATATAGCACCTATCGCACTGATATCATCGCGCTCCGACATAATAAAACTGCGGTCATTCGTTGAAATTTAGGCGTGTATGTCTATCGAACTTGGGTCCTCCCATAGTAAATAATGGGGACAGCCAAGTGGTATCTATCCTATTGCGCCCCTTACTAAGAGAGACTAAAGAAGAAACTAAAGAAGAAAGAAAGAAGAAACACTAATAGAGAGAGAGAGAGAGAGAGAGACATAGAAAACATCTCATTTGCTTGTAATTTCGTCTCGTATGCCAAGTAAACGTGATGAGTAGCGATTTATCTATAACTATGTACTTAACTGACAGTAATGCTAATCTTGAATTTAGAATCTTATAGGTGGCTGCCCCCAAATTATCTCTCTAGTATCAAGGACAGAGCTTGGACTGAGGGTTGTCTGTCAGTCAAGACATCCTCTTTTCTCCTTTTCCCAATTATTGTATTAAATATATGCGCAAAAAGTCGCCCACAAAAGTGTGAATGACTTCCATTGGGAGGAAATCGGCATGTACCAGAAACAACATTTCGAGGTCATGTGACGTCCGGGTTAAGTTAAAAAAATATATTAAAGCTAAAATGTGTGAATAGTGATGTAGTAAATGAAACCAAAATAATAAAATAATAGTAATGAATGTATACGATGAGATTGGCCGTCTTATCGTACATATTGTTATGTAAACATAATTATAAGTAAATTAAGCTGTTTTTTTGTAAGAAGATCAAATAAATTTTATCAATTTATATTATTATTATGTGAGACTGGTCCTCTTACCTGCTAACAGTGAATGGGCGGGTGTGTGTGGTGCGGGAAACGCGCCCGTCCCCCGCGATCTCCCGCCGACCACCTACGGGCGGAACGCCCTTCTGTCACCACATCATCCACACATTATTACAATAGTATAGTAACATTATAACCATCTATAATATGGTGGCAGTACTTTCCCGGACGAATTGGGCATGAAAATATCGTATTTTTTTCATATTGATGGACAATTCACACGGCGCTATCCAGCCCCAAACTAAGCATATCTTGTACTATGGGAACCAGATGACAAATATACACTATTTTGTAAATACATACATATAAATACATTTACACCCAGACGCAGAAAAAACCTCAATGCTCGTCAAACAAATGTTTGTCCTGGTGGGAATCGAACCCACACCTACAGCACAGAAAGCAGACTTACTACCAACTGAGCCATGAGGCCTATCGATTTTTCTGTTATTGTTGATAAATTCGTTATTTCAGTGTTTTTCAAGCAGTAAGACTTGTGCCAAGTTTGTCCGGGGAAATACTGTCACAACCGCCAAGCAGTAACTACGCACTAACTACTACCTACGTTCCGGTTTGAAAGGCGTGGTTTCCAGTGAAATTACAGGCACGTGAGACATTCATCTTCAAGGCTCAAAGTACGGACAATGCGACACTGTCTTCCCATATCTAACTAGGTTAGGACTCAAAACTTATGTATTGCCTGCAGTCCGTTAGATACGGTCTTTAGATGTGTTTAAAACAAGTAGAATACTTGTAGAAGCTAAGAGTATATGGGATAGAGGAATTTGATTTACCTGTCGTCCGCGAGAGCAGTGTGACCGCGGCTACGAAATAGATGAAAGTTACCACGTGTTCGCTGATAGGGACAGCCAGTAATTGGGCAAGATTTTTCATGACCGACCTGAAACAAACAGTATGTATTTATTGCATCAATAATTCAATCAGTTTCATTACGGCTTTAGACACAAACTTTTTTATTATTATTATGAGTAAAAGTTCATAGGGCCGTATCCATAGCTTCGCGGAAATTAGCGCCACAGACAGAAGGCACACACAGAAAAAGATAGAAAGACGCCGAGTTTCATTCGGTCACTGATTCAAATTAAGGCGTTGACAGAACAGTTCTTAGCTTGAATAAATGTGCCAATAGGACCTCTTCAAAACGGTGAAGGAAACATTTATGGTAACCAATATGTTCTAGAACCAAAAATTCGAAGACACGTGTCAAATGCACATAAACAGAGTCTCTGAGGCGCACTTTAGTCCTTTCTCCACAATGGTTCGAGAGAGCCAGTGACACGATGCGTACTAGTAGTAAAAGACTTCTTTCATGAAATGAGCTCCAATCAACAGTATATAAAACTGGCCGCTAAATTACAGGTTTATTATCTATATATATATTTTAAATTAATTAAAAACAACTTTTTTTTATGCTGCAGTAACGGATCGAGCCGACACCGACGGCCCACCTGGTGTTAAGTGGTAACCCGTAACAACCAATGCGACTTGGGTCCACCCATACTAGGTACGAGAAGACCCAAGTTGCATCGTATGCGCTCGTAACTCTGAGACGTGTAAGTGGAATGTCTCATCCTGTAATTTGACCGGCAGCCAATCCTTTCAAACCGGAATATAGGTGGCAGAAATGGGCATGGTGGCAGTGCTTCTCCGGACGAACTTGGCGTGAGTTCTACTGCTGTTGTTCATTACCGTATATAGTGCAATGTGTAAGGAGTCGAGCTCTAGAGGGCGCGCGGGGTGGTGGCCGCAGCGCCCGCGGGCCGCACTGCCTCTCTCCAGCTTGGGCGCGCACGATACATCTGCATCTACTCCTCCCCTCCTCTGTAACAACACAAATACTATCACAATTCTATTCCAGTATTCAGTCTCCGTAGACCAAAACACGTACTTGGTGACCCCCCTGACGAGATAAAGGCCGCCTATCCGGAGTTATTCCTATCGTCGTCACAGAGAAGACGCTCAACCTTCGCACCGACCCCGCCGGCGGGGTCGAAGTATCCCCGTAAACGCCCGCATGGGGCGCATTTTCTCCCATTCCTCACGACTCGGAACGCCCCAAGCCGGTCCGAACCTAAGTGGTACCCTTGGTGACGTTGTGTATAATTTTAAGTTTTACCGGCTGAGAGCCGTCTGCTCTCACCGAAAGCCCGTGTAAACTCTGTCAAGGCCATCCACGGCCACAGCAAATTGTCCAGAAAAAAAAACAGTATTCAGGCTAAGTTCAGATGGTCACATGACTTCGTGACAGGTGTCTCGCTCTCGCGTGCAGTTGCTAGTAGCCGGTTTGCGCACCACCACTGGCCATCATGTATAGACTTGTATAGACTCTTTTCAGTATCTGTACGCACGAGCATCTGAACATCGCCTTATACCTAGTCTTCCATTAGTTTGAAGATCTAGGTTACATTATGAGATTGGTGGACTTCTCCATATTGCGAAATAAAAGAGTGGGTGTTAGCTCAGATTCTTTGAGGAGATATTGGGATATCGCTTAATTCACAGGTGGTCCATCTTCAGTTGACACCAATGAGAATGACTAATTCTTTTTCGTACTATATATTATTGTTATAATTTGGTTGCAATAAAGGGATAAGTATTTTCTCTTACGTTACGTACGTCTTACTTCTCGTTTTACCCCGTCAAAAGCTGGTCAGGATGCTTATTCGAACTCGCACTCACCGTAATGTAACCTATAGAATACCGATAGACTGGCTACTTTGCGTCGGTGTTCGAGACTTTGGAGTCTAGCCTCAACCAGTTTATCGTCCCCATTAAGCCTTTTAGCTCGCCTTTCAAGAGAGTCCAAGGCAGCGAGATGACATTTGGCAGAGCCATCCCATAGGTGGGAGCAGTACTCCATATACGATCGGACCTGTGCTTGATACAGATTAAGGAGCTGCCCCGGTGTGAAGAACCGCCGCACCTTAGAAATAATGCCAAGCTTTTTCGCTGCAATTTTGGCCTTGGACTCTATGAACGAACCAAAATTAAGGGTGAACGTTAAGGTAACACCCAAAAGTTCCAGATGAAAGTTCCAGAAAGAATAATACTTTAGCACAATTTTCTCTTCTGTTTATGAATGTGTTCCTCAAAATTTCAGGGATGTTTATGGTCGTATTAAGACCACCAGGGCGAACACTAGTTTAATAAATCGCATATGAAATAAGATTTTGTCTCATCATGAAACATTAAAATCGACAGTGTCAGTTAACAACATTAGTTCTGCAGACGTAAGGTGTAATTATGTGATTGAACTAACATAATAAGCAGATTTCATGCAGTAGAATGCCTCAGTGTAAAAAACTAAGTACTACTTACAAATAATGCGAGTTCACTATGATATGGCGGTAGAAACACTAGGGTACTTCCCAGTAGGAACTCTGCACACGGGATTTTACTGCGCCGAACCATTTTGATGACAATAAAACCAAATATAAAAGCTATAGAGGGGGAGTTTGATGAAACAAAAGTTCAAAGGAGCTCCAACAAAAAACTAACTAAAACCCACGAAATTATTTCGTTTTTTTATTTAATTCGTTTCCCACAATTACAAACTACTTTCAACTTGTAAAAGCTCTACATTTTTTGTTATCTTTGATCGATCCTGAAACTTCAAAGGAGTTAAAATGCTTCACGTTTTCACGCGACGTCAGTCTTTTTCTGGCGTACATATTGATATTATCTTATTTATAAAGAACAAACAAAGGTGACGAATTCAAATCCATGAATATATATGATAAATATATGATAAGCCGATAGGGTTATCACCTTTGTCGACCATGTCGTGTCCCCCACTGGGGGCCAATCGGACAAGACTTGTTGCAATGTCCGCATGTGGGTGCGATTGATTTATTGTTTTTTTTTGTTTTCAATTAATTACTTTAGCACATATTATTAAATTGTTATGCATTTAGTCCTACTTACTCTTTTACTGTATTGTGTTGAGCGGAATTTTAAGAGCTTAACATTGATTGAAGAGAAATTGTCAATAATAATAATATTTAATTTTGTACTATGGTTTCTGTCAATTCAATAAAATCCTCATATCTGGAGTCACTTTCCATCATGGGTATAGGTGAAATAAAATGTGTGACAGTGCAGCTATTTATCACACTCTCCACCAGTGAGGGACACCAGGTGGTTACAACGGGAATAAACCGTCGATTCAAGATAAAATATGCTTGTAAACTCGCACGCAGTAGGCGAGTATTATCAGTTCATTATATAAGAACCGATCGTTTTCACGTACTAATATTACTTATTTAGCATTATAAGTAAGAGCATAGGAACAGTGAGACGTTATCATGATATTAATATATTGGACTCTAACGCTTATCTCAGTGCCATGTGCTTTGTATTATTATTTTACTCGGACATTTAACTACTGGAAAAATAGAAATGTTGTCTCCATCAAACCTGTTCCAATTTTTGGGAATCTTTATGAGTCAACTATAAGACGCAAGCATATCAGTGAAGTTCTTAGTGAATTATACAAAGCGTTCCCTAACGAAAAAGTTGTCGGAATCTACAGGATGACCACACCGTGTCTTTTGATTCGCGACTTAGACATTTTGAAAAATATAATGATCAAGGACTTCGATACGTTCGTGGATCGAGGCGTGGAGTTCAGCAAGGAAGAACTGGGCGTCAACTTATTCCACGCTGATGGAGACACTTGGAGAGTATTACGGAACAAATTCACGCCAATGTTTACGACGGGCAAACTCAAAAACATGCTTTACTTGATGCTCGAACGCGGTGATAAATTTATCAGTTTTGTTGACAGAGAAATTGCCAAGAATCCTGAGCAAGAAATACTCACTCTTCTCCAAAAATTCTTCGTGACCATCATAACTGCTTGCGCTTTTGGTCTTGACGTCGACATCATGCAAGACAGCCGAATGGATACACTTAATAAAATAGATAGTGCCATTTTTACTGTAAATATCGTACAAGAACTGGACATGATGTACCCTGGTTTATTAAAAAAACTCAGCAGTTCCCTTTTTCCAAGTTATGTGAAAGAATTCTTTGTCAATCTCGTGACGGAAGTGATGAAGCAAAGGAATAATATGCCATCGGACAGGAAAGACTTTATGGATTTGTTTTTGGAATTGAGGAACCAAGGAGAAATAAAAGGCCCCCAAAAAGCTGGACGGGACAAACATACTTTGGAAATAACAGACAACGTGATTGCTGCGCAAGCGTTCGTGTTCTACGCGGGCGGCTATGAGACTAGCAGTTCCACTCTTTCTTGCATGCTATACCAACTCGCACTAAACCCTAATATACAAGACAAACTGATAGCAGAAATAGACGAAGTTCTTGCTAGATACAACGGAAAAATTACATACGATGCTCTGATGGAAATGGAATATTTAGAAAAGGTGTTCAATGAAACCCTTCGCATGTATCCTATTGTTGATCCACTACAAAGGAATGCTCAACAGGATTACAAGATACCTGGCACTGATTTAGTTATAGAGAAGGGGCAGACTGTGTTAGTTTCGTGCTTTGGAATACACTATGACGAAACTATCTTCCCGAACCCCCATGTATTTGATCCTGAGAGGTTTTCGGCTGAAAACTGCGGGAAGCGACACCCCTGTGCATTTATGGCCTTCGGTGTGGGTCCAAGAAATTGTATTGGTAAGTATCACAGGTAGAAAAAATGGCTTATAGAGCAAACCTCAAACCTCAAAACTCGGTTGAAGAATTTGTTTTTAATTTTTTTGTTATTGTGTTTTAGTTCAATTATATTCCAATTTAGTCATTAAATTAAATTTAATGATTAGATGTTTCGATGTTTTGTAATTGTGTTCGCTATAAACTTGCTTTAATGGCTTTATATTTATATGTATCATATCGAGAACTACGGAAAAACAAATTATAATAATGAAGATATGTATTTATGTTGATATTGTATGTTTGTTATGTAGCATATAACTATATAGGTATGTCATCAATAAAATAATCTGAATCTGTAGGGAAGGTGTAAATATTTTAAATTTGAGGTACGGGACGATTTTTTTGCAATAATCAACAATACAGACTTCCATTCTTTTTACTCACTTATTTAATGCTTCGCAGCAGTTAAGTTCAACCACATTTTCTTTACTTTCAGGAATGCGGTTCGGTAAGGTCTCTTCTCGTGTGTGTCTCGTCAAACTTCTCGACAAATTCCGTGTGATGCCTTCAAAAAACACCCAAAGAAACTTGAAGTGCAGCCCGACCAGAGTCATCGTGACTCCCAAGGGAGGCATACCCTTGAAGATCGTACCAAGGACTAAATGAGCCACTGCTACTTCGGGGAATATTCAATTTGATAATCATAAGTTTTCTAAGCGTACTTGATGTTGTAACGATCTCAACTCTGTTGTACCACCAAAATTTCTAATCAATAATCAATTCGAGTATTTTATTTGGAATCAATGTAATTTTATTAAAACCTTTTTCATTACTTTGCATTAAATACTTTTTATTCCACATACGAAAGATGACAGAATGCTACAGGAAAAAGAAAAGGGTTTTGACAGGGGATTCGGAATTGGTTAGTCGCTTAGATGTGTGAATCGAACAGATTTTTATTAAAATATTATTGATTTTGCAAGTAATTACATTAGAAATTAAAAAAAACGAAAAAGGCAACTTTTTCGATTCAAAAAATTCAAAATTCTGACGACATACTCGTATATATAATGTGAGACATTTTTAATGATTAATAAATATCTAATAATTAATTATCTTTTTTTTATATATGAAATCTGAATAGCGCTACAGTAAATTAAAACACTGGAAGTTCATACATTTCTTGTTTTCTAATACTACACCGATTGGGATATAAATCATTTCATATACTTATGACATGACTTACTACATGAAATGAGAAAAGCTTTCATTTTATAAAACATTGGTGAAAATAGACATTTTTTCCAACAATATAAATTCTCGGCGCGGGTAAATCCGAAGAATGTAAAATTAGTTCTTTGTCTCGGTATCATCTCGGGGCGAGAAGGCGCGAGTCGAATTGGGTCAGGCGTGTTTTCTACGGCGCGTTAACTAGGCGGCTCTGCGGCTATGCCCGTTCCTGAAGAAGCCTATTTCTTTGTTCTGGTGTTGTTTCGCGGTGAATTAAAAGTCTTATAACAATTCATTAGCTTTCATTTAGTGGATGAAGCGTTTTACGTTTGATTAGATGGGTTCAACGTAGTGTCGGGATTACCAACTCGTTTCTATACTTTTGTTGACAAAATTGATAAAAAGTCCAGTATTTCTTGTCCATCCAAAGGTTGTCTGTGATAAGACGCCGATTGTTTCACTCTTTGGTATAATGTTACTGATTGTTGTTACTTTGATTTGGTGAGCAATAAAGTGTCATATATTTACAAAAAACCAGCATACAAAATTGAAGACAAGCCATAAAAAATATCAAGCGGAGCTGAGATGTTGAGCACTACATTGTCGAATTTTTTTTTAACGAATGTTAGTTTGTATAAAATTAGTAGGCTTTTATTATTAACAAGCAAATTTTCTAGGTGTAGAAATCAGGTCAAGGCATTTTCCGCGGCAGCTACCTAGCTTTGTAAGAATTTAGCTTGACGACATATATGGCGTAGTGGATCGAGCGACTCACTTAACACGCAAATGTTCATTAAAACAAAAAATATTTTCGAATGTCTGAATTCTGTATGAAGAGCATTTAATTTTAATCTTCACTGTGTGCTTACAGACAGTAAGTTATTCATTAAAAAAAAGTTGTGTAAATGTGACTAAATAAAATAAACTGAATAAAGTGACCTTATAAACACACAGGATTTCCAGGTAAAAATTACTCCTCCTGTAAATTTTGAAATTCAATTCTTTTTGGACCCCGAATTTCGTATGATGAACATTTGCTTTTTAACTCTACTGTGGGTAAACAGACAGGTACCTCTGAGGTTATTCACTAATGACGACCTCGGATGGGTGGATATCTAAAAGAACTCAGACTGAGGGAGCTGCTAGATGATGAAAGCGTTTGCTTATGTATTAAAAACGTTAAATAGAACCATACATTGTTCGAGACAAAATCTCAGTGGAAAGCCATGGAAAGCTCTAAAACCCTAAAAAGCCGACAACACGGTTGGCCACTACCTATCAGGCGGGGATCGAACCCGAGCCCCCTCGCTTCGCAGGTAAGGTCACTAGGAACACATCCATGAAGTTGCTGCTTGACCACAGAGCCGCCATCATCACTAGATTTTAGACAGGCCTGACAGCTCAGTTGGTAGAAACCCTGCCTTCTGTGCGGTAGGTTGTGGACTCGATACCCACCCAGAACAAATAATTATGTGATGAACATAGATGTTTGGTCTGTGTCCAGGTGTTTGATATGTATTATATGTATGTATTTATAAAAAAAAATATAAGTATTATATCAGTTATCCGGTTCCCATGATACAAGCTATGCTTAGCTTACTTTGTGGCTAGATGGCGCTGTCTGAAATGTCCCCCATTATGTATATTATTTATTTTATATTATGCACTTTACCGCGGTCTTTTGCCAATAGTGATGGAACATTTTCAGTATATTTACGTCGCCAGTACTAGCTCGCGCCTATATCGATCGAATGCGGCACTGAGTTTGTTCAACCCGCCCAGCCCGCCTAGCCCGCCCGCCCAGCCGAGACACACACATTGAATTATACCCAGGCTACGTTCACGAGCCATTTCTGCGGTAGGTATAGAACTTTCCTAGAACCTTCCTCTTTTGTCTATATAACAATACAGTGAACCATTTGACAGCATGGTGATTCTCTACCCTTTTATTAATTTAATTCATAAAAAGGCTTAAGATGTCAATTATTCAACATAAAATTACAAGTTTACAAGTACTTATATGTTAGTTTGGCGGCCGTTCAATTTGGATTTGACCCTACCCTCCAAGGGGAAGTAGAAATAAAAACCCCATTAACTGTGGTTGGGATAAGTGGAGGAGGAAAAATTAAGTCAAATCATAAATTATATCATCTATCTCACCAATCAGGTAGAAATTGAGTGTTAAAGAATAGTGCGAATACAAACACATAGATTAAATTGTTCTTTTAAGTTAGGATTTGTACAGTGTTGATTTTCCTGGAAACGTTTAATAAAAAACGCCATGTCTCTCAAAACCATGTCTAGATAAAAAGAGCCTTTCATTTCACTTATATTATAAACATTATTATTCTGAAAAATAACGGTGACTATTTAGTTTTTTCAAAAAATTACCCCCTTTATTTTTTTTTTATATTATAAATAGGCAAACAGGCTTACGGCCCACCTGATGTTAAGCGGTCACCGCAGCCTATAGACGTCAGCAACACCCGGAGCATTACTGATGCGTTGCCTACCCTGGAGATTTCTTTTTATATATATATTATAGAAACAGATGCAGACCAGTTTTAGAATCCAGTAGTAAAAGAGTAAACACTATGTTGTATTAAAGTGGCCTGTTAGACGTTTTGCGTAAGACCTTAGTAAGCCGCTTTAGCTACGCGCTAAATAAGATTTACCCACACGCTCATTTGACTTCATTATGTTGGAAGAAGCAGGATTGTAAGCAAACAAAATAAAGAATATCTGCTCTATATATCGGTTTTTTTATATTAGTTACTAAATTCACTCGATGCGCGTTTTTTTATAACTTGAACTGGAACGAACTGACAGCCCACCTGATGTTAAGTGGTAACCGTCGCCCATAGACAACAGCAATGCGACTCAAGTCCTCTCCACCAAAATACGAGATGACTCAAGCGTTGAGTCCGTCACCCCGAAACGGGGATGTTACGTCTCATGCACTTACAATTTCACCGGCATCCAATCCCTTCCACCGACACGCAGTACGAGTGCATCACTGCTTGGCGGCAGATTACCAGGTGTGGTGGCAGTACTTCTCCGGTGAACTTAGCACAAGTTCTACTGCTACTCCTGGGTTTGAGGTAATACGAGTAATTTAAGATTTAAGAAGACTGAAAGCGTCAATGACTAAGAAACTGCCCATATAACTTTACAGAGGTTTGCAGACGGTGAATCTTCAGGCGATGTGTATGAGAATTGAAACTGACTGGCCTCATAGCTTAGTTGGTAGTAACCCTGCCTTCTACGCTTTAGGTCGTGGGTTCGATTCCCACCCAGGACAAACATTTGTGTGACGAACATAGATATTTGTTCTGAGTCTGGGTGTTAATATGTATTTATATGTGTGTATTTCCAAAAAAAGTATATCTGAATTCTATCAGACATCTGGTTCCCATAGTACAAGCTACGCTTAGTTTGGGGCTGGATGGCGCTGTGTGAAATGTCCACCAATATTATTATTACCATAAAAACTGATATTTCAAATATCACCTGGTATATCTAAATAAACTAGCGAAGGAAATGTGAAGACTACAACTTGGGTCCTCCTAAGTATCGAGCGATCCAACTCACATTGCATTGCGCCTGTAATTCTGAGACGTTTAAGTGGAATGTCTCTCGAGCCTGTAATTTTGCGACGCCCACACCTATCAAACCGGAACACAGTATGCGAATGTGTTACTAATTGGTGCCAGAAATACGTAGGGTAGTAATGTTTCTCCAGAAGAACTTTGCACAAGGAAACAGGTCTAAAATACACTTAATATACAGAAGACGAAAATACCCCCGTTAAAATTCTGTTGCAAATACAAGTCTTGTAATAACTTTTGCTCATCGTTTTGAAATCGAAACTATCACAATATACAGTGGTATTGTCAGTAAAGGTTCAATTGTAAGTAAATCCAGTTTTATTATAAGTAATATCGATTCACTTTCTTGAGGATGGAGCGACGTGTCGACGACCTTGGAATGCCCTTGCCGATCGATATGAATAAAACGAAAACTTCTGAAGAACATCTGAAGCTACACTTCTAAGTCTACTTGTATGTGTGTATGATACGAATGTAGAATAAATGGGATTGTGTTGTGCAATAAATAAACCAGAAAACGATCGACTACTATCTACTCGAAAATATTGAGAGCTTAGGTTAAGTGACTGTAGGATGCCAAAAATAATTCAGAAATATATTTTAACCAGAAGTACCGAAAGTATGTAAAGCTTAAAATATCTCGTGAAACTTAAGTCGAAAAGTTTCTCGTTTTTACCACTCAGCCTCAGGCTTGGGCACATATTAGGTCAACTGGCTCTCGTAAGCACTGCACCGTACAACCGAGGCGTCTTGTTGCACATTTAAAATGAGCTGTTTATGAATATCAAAGTTCGGAATGTCTTACAAACTAAACAGATGTTTATTTTTTTTATCTTTGGCAACCTACGTTAGGTTCATAAGGTTTAAAATTTCCGGTAATTATTTCGTTTTATTAATATTCAAATGATTCCTGTAGGCAATATTGTAGTTATTATTATAACAGTGACGTTGACTATTTTATACCTAATGAAGGTCGTTTATTACATTTTTTTGCCAAAAAAAAAGCTCTTTCTTCCATGTCATGCTAATTTGTCGGTTTGTTAAGGGGAAATCTAGAAAAAAACAGGAACATTTTATTTATAAACATTTTGTTAACACATTATATATTATTATAAGATTGTTTATGAATATGTGTTTGAACATGCCACCTTGATTGTCCTGAAAGTGTATTTTATCAAATAGTATTAAAATTGTAATGATCCTAATAAGTTTTTATAACTCTTACTTATCTTAGCTACCAACATACAGCAGAATTTTGAGGTTTAATTACTCAAAAATCCGCTGGTTCTTGGAAATCACTGACTATCACACAAAAGAAACAGCTGATTTAAAGAGTAATTCAAAACATTCTCTTCAAAATGTCCAATTGTCGTAGAAAAAATGTTGGTTATATGTTACAAATTTACCATTAAGTACTTTGACTGCATTTACGAATTACCAATTAGCCTGCATATTTAATATAGCCTATAAAGGTAGGGAAACCAGCATGTAAAATCACGTTAGCCGGCCATGTGTCGGGTTACGCATTACACGTGCAATGCTCTTAGTGCACTACTGATAATCGCATTACCTTCACAGCTATCGTAGGGAAGCTAAGAAGGAATTTATCGTAGGGAATTGTGGGGATTTGTATGACAGGAAATGTTAAGTAGCAAAACTTTGCAGCAGAAATGATATTTTGGCTTTTGGCTCTGCCCGCAACAATGAAAAGATAAGTGACAGTGGTGTATAAATAGAAATTTGCTTGCATGGACGGTTTTTTTTTCGAAATATTATTGATTATGGGACAATAAGAAAATATTGACGGAGAATACTAAAAAAAATGCGCCAATAATACGCAGAGAACTGAATTGCTAGAATTGCTACTGTACATTTCTGAGCGTCATCGAACCCATTGTCATCTCCGGACGAATTTTCACATTAAGATTAGTAGTATAATTCGTTTAAAGGTTAAGGATCGGCAATGCTTGAAGGGTCGCGTCGGTAAAAAGATACACCCCGGCAAAATAAGCTCCAGAACCGATTATCAACTCGCCACATTAATTTTTACTAAAAAATTATAAAAATCAAAAACATCGCCTTCCAACCTAAATGTTGTACAGATAGATAATTACAGATCTAGAGATAGATCTGTAATTGTGCTAACATCATTCATATTGATTTTATAGGTACCGTACTGTAAGCAACCTAATCGGAGAAGTTTACTCAACAGGATATTAACCAAAAAAAACTATGTGTATTTCTCAAAACTTTTTGACATTGCGTATGTCAAAAAGTTGAGAGCAAGAATAAGATCGTAGGAGCTAGTGACTAACTCTGTTGTACGATTTAACTACTCATATACTAGGGTAGGGGAAAACTACAATGAACTCGCGTAGCACCCCTCACACCAATACGTAAAATAGAATGTCTCAAGCACCTGTATTTCCATTGGAATCTATCAAATTTCAAAGGTTAACAAAACAACGTTTAATTTTGTTACAAAAGCCGCGCTGTCAAACTACGTAGCTTAGATATTTATTATTGAACGATATTTCATAGGAATCTCCTGGTAGTTAGTAGCGTGCGTCATTAAACTAAATTTATACCTCTATTTAAATCGATTTGTAAAGGTTTCAAACCTCGATAGTAAGCACATGAGTAAAGCTAAATGATTACGCAACCTATAATTCATTGTTTTTGAAAGTGAAGTGAGGTGAACCAAATATGGGTTGGTTGAACGAGTAATGGTATTCATTATAAAATTTGACTTATGGGACTAGGACCTAGCTCAATATGAGGATCTCATTTCTGATAGTGGAGGAAACTAATACAATTGTCATAATGTGAAATGAAAAATGGCCTTAAAATCTAAAAAACCTTTTTAAGCTCTTCTCTTAATTGTTTGTTGAATTCACCGAGTGGGTGGAGATTACCTCATTTTATAAGCTTTTTCCTGCTAAGTGTGGCTTACATTACAGTGGAGGTGTCGAGATGTCCTTGCTTTAATAAGAATAATGGAGCTGGTGCTTTTATCGACCAAAATTATTCCTAAATAAGCCTTGAGCCCGACAAAAACCAAATAAATAAAAACCGAACATCCAAACCTCGTTACAAATTTAATAAACACTTAAGAAAATCAGATTCAAATTTCTGTAAATAAATAAATACTTACTTAAAAATACCTGTTTCCCGGAAGGGCAAGCAGAGATCACAGATTACGGACCCATTCAATTAAGGTATTGTTTTAAGACTTGACCTCTTAACTTATTCACCGTTACAAGGGTGTACTCATTCACGTATCTAGCTATATGTTGATAACTTGCCCACGCAATACGAGGCTCCCCGCTTTAGTACGCAATGGGGGTTCTGTCCTTGACCTATTTTTATGTTGTTCCTTGTAATTAAATGTCAAAAATGGGGTGACTAACAATTTGTTACGGAAATTAAATTGGTTTTTAGTTCGTCTCGTCTTCCGTTTAGTTAATTAGGAGCTGTCGTTTACCATTTATTTTAAAAGTTGACAGTATTTTAGTCATTATAATTTCCTTGAGATCGTGGCTACCGAAATTTGTATGTACCTCGTGCGAAATCAAACGCAGTTTGAATTTCAAACCTGGGCGGGCGGTTTCTTACGACACTGATCTGTTGCTTCCTTGAATCTAATATATTTTCGTTGTTGTTTTATTCACAGAACTGACAATCTCCTTTTGCAGAGATGTAAAACGTTTTTGCATGGTATTTATAAAAAAAGGAACACCTCTTTTAGGGGTTTCTTGTTTGTTCTCCCAAGGTCGGATAGAGTTTGAACAGGCGTGAAACTTAGTAGTACTACGATAAGTACGCGTGACCTTATGTTTTTAATATTATTGACGTTTCCAAGCCATTTCTTTATGACTTATACGAAAATAAAGTTTTTGATTTTGAATTAGACTTTTGACTATATCAAAAAATTATTGAAGAGGCCTTGCCATGCCATCGAAGAATATTTATTTAAAATTTCATTTGCTACCAGGAATACAGATAATAAATATGAATATAAATAAATAATAAACATGTTGCTAAGTCTTGCAAAGCATGTCGCGCAAAATCAATCGCGTGATTATATCTGTCCTATTATTTTTCTAAAAAAGCCATTATTTAAAGTAAAGTAGTCTTTAGAGTTAGTGTTACAAGACAATTCTAAAATAGATGGCTGTCAATGTCAACGTCTACGATTAATAGTTCACTGTGAAAAAATAATTGTGTCGAAATTATATCTGAATTCGTCATATCTTGCCCTAACTATACTGTCGCATGCTTACTGGCCTTGGGTCGCCATCGCTGCAACTATTCCTTCTATTTTGTGTTTCAATACATTCACCAAAGGCTGTGGACGCATGTGTAAACACTTGCACACAACCCAAGCGCAGACAGACACCACAAGACTAGCGGACGCCGCTGATATGTGTGGCGTCGCGACCGACGTCGCACTGTAAGATTCTGTAGTGAGGTTATGAAGTTATCGATTTAATTTTATTTTAATGTTCTGATATTGTTGTTTATTTAGTTACAATCGAATACTTGTATATGTCATTATTTAATATAGAGAATATACATAACCCCACGCCAGACACAGCAACATTCAAACACTTATTTCAACACTTGTTTGAACACTTTTCTGGCGCGGGTATTTGAGATTTATTTCAATGTATGATTAAATGTTTGCACTTTGCCATTCGGTGTCTGTTTTTCGAACGCACATTAAAGGGTTCAAACTTCACACATTGCGTAGCCTGTCACACTTGTGTCACGTTTGAGAGGCCTCATAGCTCAGTTGGTTAGTAACCCTACCTTCTGTGCTGTAGGTTGTGGGTTCGATCCCCACTTAGGACAAACATTTATGTGACATTTGTAACGTTGATGTTTGTTCTGTGTCTGGGTGTTAATATGTATTATATGTATGTATTTACAAAAGAAAAGTATATAAGTATTATATTAGTTGTCTGGTTCCCATGATACAAGCTATGCTTAGCTTACTTTGGGCTAGATGGCGCTGTGTGAGATGTCCACCATTATTATTATTATTATTATTACTTGCGCAAAGTTCATTTGCTATTGCATCACCTTGCGAGATGTCTGGCAGGTACATCAAACATGTGTTCAAATGTGTGTACAAAGTCTTTCAAAGTCTGTTTAAATATTTGACTGTGACTGGCGCCAGGGTAACATACACATCGAGATTATAATTATATAGACTGGACACAGTTAGTAACTGGCTTCAGCGTAGGTCGTGTTTTCCATTCCCACCAAGACAAACATTTGTGTGACGAACATAGATATTTGTTCTGTGTGTGGCTGTTAAAATGTAATTATAT
This sequence comes from Chesias legatella, assembly GCA_947359385.1. Taxonomy (NCBI): domain Eukaryota; kingdom Metazoa; phylum Arthropoda; class Insecta; order Lepidoptera; family Geometridae; genus Chesias; species Chesias legatella. The sequence goes on from OX375772.1 coordinate 3,897,982, forward strand.
ATAGTGTTTAGTACATTTAAATGTAAATTTGTTACTACAATGTACATTAAAGATTACATAAAATAATGTTTTATTATATATTATGTGGCCGTATTTCCCCGGACGAAATTGGCGTGAGTTCTACTGCCCTTAAAAAAAACATAGTTTTAATAAAAAAAAAAAAAAATACCTTCTAAATTTTAAATAACGATCAGTCATTTACGCTGTACATAGTCTGTCAGTCGCTCAGTCAGGTCTTTCATCCTGATAGATAGGACACCATTATTGTAATCGATCAAGCGTATAGGAATGGCGGGTCGGCCGATCGATTCCCTGGCGCCGACCCGGTCAACCATCGCCTGCCTAGCGTGACCCTCGCACTGGGCCACGCACGGTCGATATGATAATACCTGCTTTTTTATGGTGCCATGATGCAAACTAATGGCCTATGAGGTCGTATTTATTAGGATTGGTGTAAGTATTTGGTTGCTACGTGAATCGTAGCCCTCTACGACAAACGCGTTTGTCTCTAAGGCTCGTTTTTAAGGAGGCTATGTTAAGTCAAAAACTTCATTTCAATTGTATTGTATAACGTAAGTTTATATCGAGCTATTCGTGTTAAATACCTCTATACATTGTATCCAAAATATTTTTTTCTTTTAAATACAGTAATAGCATAAGTCTATATATAAATATACGTACTTGTTAATTAATGTCCTTTTATATGTATTTTTTAGGTTTAAGGAATATATTCTATGGGCCCTGTGTTTGTTACTACAAAATTGTTTCCTGAAATAAATAAATATTATGTATGTACTTCGTTTTTTATTTTAGCAGTTTAAAACAGGGAGGTTACTAGAGTTATTAGGGTGGGTCAATACTGCTGCGTGAAGGATAGGCTGAGACAAATTAATTTTAGAATGTCGATTAAACGAATCCATAAATCCATAAATTGAAAAAAGTAGGTATTTGTTTAAGCTTATCGAACAACTACAAGGATTTTGCTAGGATTGCTACAAGGATAAATACCAAAAAGCCGGTGCTATATGGTTGTGTATCATCGTGAATTAATGGAAACCAGATATGGGATACTCCCGACGAGATTAAAATTGGAATTGTAATAGGATCGACTTTTACCCTCGATTTGATTGAAGGTCTTAATAAAAAGTAATCTAGAGTAGGTCTGATTCACTTAGAATTCTCATTCCATCGAGAATAGCCCACCAATACGCCAAATAATACAATTTGGAACACATTTCACTATTTGAATATTACGATACCAAATTAACTATTAAAAAAACTCTTTCCCTTTAATTGGGTTTCATCAAAGAAACGCAAACGAAATTACCTTTCGTATAACAATAATCAAGCCAGGACAATGAAAACGTGTTTCAATGAATTATAAAATTTCAACGAATCGCATAATCATGCAGTAAAAGCAACTACAGTATTATCGACCGTTCTGTTTTTTAACTTGCGTCGTTCACGGAAAGCGTTTGCATGTTTGGTTGAGTCCAACCGAGACAGCTTGTCAGCCCATGACAACAACAATATAAGCTGGTTTGATGTTTAGTGGTGGAATTTTGAAACTCCAGTGCATCAGGGATAAAATATCTGGCATCGTACATAATCTCTGATAAGTCATGGGTTGTAAAAATGTTCATTATATATTTCTTATAGGTCTGAGAATGTCCTCGATACGAAGATCACGACCAACCAATCAATGACACAAAGGATCCCATTGTGAGGTGTGAGCAATCGTTTTATTTAGACAAATTAACAAAATTGAAGTGTCTGTTTGTGTCAAAATAACAGCATTTAACTAGCATGACAGTACAGACGGCAACAAAAAAAATTGACTGTCTATCTATTTGTTCCGGCTAATTTCCAAGGGGTAAAATTGGGGTGCGTGATAAAACCGAAATCCACGCAGACGAAGTCATGAGCAATAGCTATAAGTCCACCTTCCATCTTTCTAATGCTCTTGTAAGACGACCTACTCTAATCAACAAGAGTGAACTCACCTTAATAATTTAACTGCAGCAGTAATTAAGATGCCTTCCAAATTGCGGAATGTTAACTTTATCTTACAAACTTTATACTTATTTAACTCTGTATATAAATAGAAAAGTACAGGCACACTCACTGACTCATCAGAAATGTCTGAAGCTACGAATCTTGCACGTCTGAAATTTTGTAAGTGTTTCTTTCAGGACGTAGACCCTCTACGGAGCTTGGAAAATTTTACCCACTAGGGGGTAAACGCGGACGAAGTCACGAGTGGGTCCAGTACTGCGTAGTCTAGAGGATGACCGCCGAGTTTCAATAATGGAGCGGTGTCTTAATCAGCCTAATATTAGTTTACCACTGCACATAAGCATCTTAGTGCCAGTGTGTTGAGATAGAAAGCTATTGAGGCTTTGAAGATCAGCCTACATCGGCGAGTCATCGAGTCACATCCGTCAATAAGATATTTGGCACGTTTTATATAGTATCCAAGGCCTTAATAGCGATGCCAAATTGTGAATATTATAATATTATATGATGTTGATTTCCATAAGTCAAAGGTTTTTGCAAACACCGTGAAGACATTATTAGATTTTTCAGCATCCAATGGAACGGAAAAGACAGCTGATTACCTTTTAGTCTAGTATTTTGGAATAGGTGATTATTTTTAAGTACAGTGCTTCAGAGATCCGCTCTAGTCGGAACTAGTGTCTGCAAATAAGGTACCAATTTAACCACGGAGCTGTCAAAGATATTAGCCGTCTTATTACACAATAGGTTTTTGTAGGCTTAGACTCTTACTGGTACATATTACTCTGTGGTTTATTTTTTGTAAAAGTAAATGCGCTTTGATAACAGTTGCCTATTATATCATTGTGAATTAATCTTTGTGCTCCTACAAACAATGTATGAAAATGTATTTAAATGTATTTCTAATGTAGAATAGAATATATAATATAATAGAACACAATACAATACAATAGAAGTGAGATGTATCAATTCATAGGTGTAAATATAAATCAATTTTTTGAAGTAACCAAGTAATAAATAATAGTAGTTAATTAAATAATAATAGTAACTTTATATTAAACCTTTGTGGGGTGATAAAACTTGCACAAACATACTGCGATCTAGAATAGTACCTACTCTCCAATACCATTCTAATTTTAGGTGTAAGTAAATGTCTGTGGTATGCAATTTCACTTAGAACTGTATGTTCAGGGCCCCTGAACATACAATTCAAAGTTATATTAATTTCACAGAGTATTTAATTAATTTCCGGAAAACCGGAAAGATAAACATAATATTACATTTTTAATACAATTCTTTGTCTGTTCACAAAGTTGATCTCAGTCGGTAAAATATGAATAAAATGTTACTTCTTTATTCGACTCGATTCTTAGATATAAGTATCGAGCCGGGAAGAGAGCCCGTAACTATTCGAAACACGATACGATCGGGGATGCGATGGGGTTAGTGGAAATGTTGGATTTCTATATGGACTGCACGAAAGGGGAATTTAGTTAGTATACCGACCCTTCTCCTACGATCGAATGATTGGTCGAGTCTTCAAGCTTGCTTTGAATGACCAAGCGCCAGATGTATAGTATTTTATTTCTTACGTAATGATACTTCTGCCCACAACAACCGATGCGACATGGGTCCTCCCCTACCAGGTACGACCAGACCCAAGTCGCATCGTATGCGCCCGTAACTCTGCGACGTGTAGGTGGGATGTCTCATGTGCCTGTAACTTCACCGGCAACCACACCTTTCAAGGAACCTGGACGAACATGGCGTGTATTCTACTGCTCTTAAATTATATAATTGATAATAGTATTCTGGATAGTCGAATATTAAACCTTTTGGTCCCATGCGATTAAAACTATTGTTTTCGAAATTACGGATTAATCAATTGTTAAAATTCGATATATATTGCCTGAAAAACAGGATCACCTGTAAAATAGGTAACCTAGTACGAGGCTTTTGGCAAGCCTAGTCACATTTCTCATATGTATGTACTATGTTTTAGCATGCAGGATATTAACCCATTTCAGCAGCATATGTAATGCCAGCTTAATCGGTCTAAGACAACTACATTAGTTTTTTTATGATAGTCAAAGTAAGCATACTCTTTTCTTACATATTTACAATAATATTTGTGGAATTTATTCGTTGATGACAGGGTTTTTATCATCTACTAGCTGACACCGCAAACATTGTTTTGCAATAAAAATTCTTTATAGTATGGCAATTAAAAAATAGGGGTGGGTGAAAAATTAGGGATATAAGTATTTTTAATGCTGAATCATAAAAAAAAATTAAATAAAAAATTCTTTTAATGGGAAATCTCTGATCTCTACAGACAAACCACAGACGATTCCCACCCTGAAGGCCAACATAATTCGCGTTTTTCATGAATTTAAAATCCCATTTATGCGAAGATGTCATCCAAAATTGGTCTACTAGGATGCGCCACTTACAGTGGAGCCACGGCGACCTTTTGCCCGAAATGCATACTACAATGACAAAATGTCATTTTAGTATGCATAATATAATAATAACAAAAATTTGAAATATCTTTTAAACTGTTTGTTTTATGGAATTTCAAAGTTCGAGCGCTCTTAATGAAAAATCCTATACTTACAATATGAAGTCTCTTAAGTTTAGAAGCTTCAGTATCTTAGGACCTATTAGAATGACAAACTTTTTATAAACCAACTTGACAGCATTCCAGGTACTAAACTAAGTACTTAACAAGAACAGGAAAAAACACCTAAATTGAACCGATAAAGAAAAATACAAGGAGTAAAGGTTGTCGAGGCGTGCGGGCGTTGGGAGGGGGCGGCTTCAAGGTCCCGAGTTCGGCACAGGCGCCACTGCGCGCTGCGGGACTATGCGTATTCTACGTAATATATTACGCGGCGAAATACGGATGGCCGTTCCAAGGCGACAGCGTGACTCTCCGTATTTTCATGTCTCACCGTAATATTGTTAGCCGGGAGGTTTATTTTTCACTTGAGTTGATGTTGCTGTTTGTAAGTGATATCTCTCTGGGCGTTTCTTTATTCAACTTTGCGACGGGGTGCTCGGATGTTATTCTTTTCATTTCAGCTGTACGGAACCACAATAACGAATCGTAAAACTTTTTTAATACAAAATTTTGTTTATGTTATTATAACAGCGGTTTCAGCTTGTGCTAATTATAGGATGTCCCACCTCGAAGAAAACTATTGGCCTTTTCTATTATTGTTGACAAATGACAGGATCACGGAGATCTAGCAGATTTTCTCGGAACAAATTTGCTAGATCTACTGTCACTTCATTGTGTTTATAAGATTAGTGTATAGGGGGATTCAGGGAGGAAGAACATTTGATATGGCGTACCCCTATTTCAGATTTCTGTTTCCTCGTCATAGCAACAACCTTGGCACGAACACAAAGAGCTATTCCTGGGTGTCCTTAATACAAAAGCAGCGTAAAGGTAAATCGAGTACCAAAATTACTCCGTGTATCTTCTAAGGATTGTTAAAGTTAATATTTATTGTTTCCAAAGATAACTATTAATCCACATCGGGTGGCTGGAATAGCGGTCTCCACCAATCACACAAAAAGGGCCCACTGGCGGAATTTTTATAATTTACGCTTCAGATTCGATTAGTATGTTTTTCTTATGCAATCCTCAAACAACGTCTTAGTTTGTGAACAGATCCTGATTGGCACAAACTGATGTTTATAGCGTTGTTTGGAGCTTGTTAAAATATAAAATAAAATAAAATAGTAAAATAAAAATAAATAAAAAGTAATTATAAAATAGTGATTAGATTTTGCAAATATTATAATGACGGTCACCGCATAGAAGGTGGACAATTAGCGGTATTTACAAATGAGCCCTTCCGCGACCCGGGAGGAAAAATAATTGAAAATTATAAGTACAAATTAATAACAAAGTAATTGATCGAAATATAATTTAATAGAACAAATTTATTATCAGGCAATAAAAACTCAAGTATAAAAGTGGTCATAGACAAAATACAAAAGTTGTACGTCGCAAGCGAGACACAGCTAAATTACTCCTGCTCTTATCGCACCACGGGGCCCACGTTGCTCAAGTCCGTAGGTGATTACCCTTTGAATCCCTACGTAATCTAATCCCTACACGTGTCCCCCGTGTGGTGCGAAAAGAGCAACCCAAAGTAGCAGTAGAACTTGTGCTAAGTTCGCCCGGAGAAGTACTGTCACCACACCTGGTAATCTGCCGTCAAGAAGTGATGCACTCGTATTGTTGGTTCCGATGGAAGGGTGTGGGTGTCGGTGAAATTGCAGGCACATGAGACGTAACATCCCCGTTTCGGGGTGATTGACGAGACGTTATGTGACTTGAGTCACCTCGTACTTTGTTTGGTGGAGAGGTCATCAACAACATCAGGAGGGCCGTCAGCTCGTTCCGTCAGTAAAATCACATAAAAAACTTCTAAGATCTAATCTGTATTGAAATTCATTTTTTCTAATAGGTTGTATGAATTGATTGTAAAATTTTATGTTATCCATATTTATAATAAACTAGAGATGTGTATTTTGTACTGACTACAATATATCTGCCGGGACAGTAAACATTTTTTCATTTTTAATAACTAATAAGTGTACTCTTTTGATATAAAATAATGCTTCCTAAGTACAAGAACATAATAAACATTCAGTAGTTTGCTAGCAAATGAGAACAGCCAAAGTTCGCACATGATTATTTGTCTCTGTATGTGTCCTATGTACAAAGGCTCTTTGATTTCCAAACTTTAGGAAGCTTTTCCAAAATAAAACGTGTTTACGTTGAGTTTGGTTAATTAAAATTCCGTCACAATGAACTAGGTCCCGTTAGTGTTACAGGACAAAGAATACATTATTTTACAAAATACACTAGCTTTCATAATGTTTTCAGGAGAACTGTTGATTACCGGCATTCATATATAGGCCAACTAATATTTTAACGCTTATTTTATGTCTATAGTTTTAACACAACAGCGCACCCCTTTTGTTAAGTTTGGGGAATAATCTTTTAAGGCTCTTATCATTCGTACTGCAGAATATTATTTGCAGCTAACTTGCAAGCTATTTTGAGCTAATCGTACCGCGCGTTACACAAAACCATACACAACTTAATATAATTAGTTTTACTGTTGTCATTATATACCTATTGAATAGGTACTATTTAAAGCAATTCAATAGTTAGTAACATTGCCACTTAGACGTCGAATTATATACATAATACTATGTATACTAGTAATTATGGTATATAATAATATAGTATATTTATTTTAAGTTTCTACGACCAGCGGCTGTGCGCGGTCACCGCCAAAATGTACGAGTAGGTATAATCCGCCATTTTACAAGATGGCTAGCCGCTTTACAAGACGGCGCTGTTTTTTAATCCAGCGAATTCACTTTCAGTCGGAATCTAATCGGGCTAAACTAACGTACAGTGCTAAAGCTTTTTGCGTTCTACAATGCGACTGGTTTATATCGCCGGTTTTAAATTGCCTAGTCATTTTGTCAATAGAGAACAGAGTAATTAAGGATATTAAAAATGGAGGTGCCTACCGAATTTAATGGGTAGATGGAATTGGGACTAATTTCGAAATTCAAATTATACTACTCTGATAAAACAGTTTGTTCTTAGTGTGCGTGGTCACAGTTCAAACCTAAACTAACTACCTGATTTCAATATGTGAACTGATGTTTATTGTAGTGTTTATTTATAGAAAAATGTTTATTCTTAACTATTGTAACCCTAACGGCGGATTAAACATTTTGCTTGCGATTTATTGGTAAGTACTCTTTGTAAGGTTGTTTTTTATTTCTTGTGCTTTGTCTGATAATATATTATAGTTAATATTTCAAAAAATGGATATCACGTCTGAAATAAATTTCAAAATAGATTATTTTACATAAATTCATAACAAAACGTTTAATTATAAATCTATTCATTACATTTAAATGAGTAAAGCAAAAGTGCTACTTAACGGCAGTATTGATTTACTGAAACAACCTTGAGTGTATCCGTTGGTAACTTTAACATAACAAAACTCATCTCGGTTGTAATATCATCCAAAACTATCGGTCCCCGCTCCGCTAGCCAACTTGATACAGCATATTAGTGGGCGGGGTGATACGAGCGGCTCCACACCCGCACAAGGGTTAGGCCTAACTTTTCCGCACGTAACCGCATTTTAACACAATTATGTCTCACTATCGCATATAACATTTTGCTCTCCAGAACAATCTTACATATTACTCATACGATGCCACTTGGGTCTTGACGTAGAGGAAGACTCATGTTGTATTGCTTCTTATGATCAGGGGCTACCAATTAACACCAGGTGGGCCATCAGCTCGTTCTGTAACTTAATCCCATAAAAAAGCTTGCGTTTTTGCTTCAACGATCAGTTTCAGGTCAAGACTTCTGTTAAGTTTTTGTCAAATCAGGCTGAGCAACCAGATAATTGCAGACACAGGATATTTGACCAAAAATACCAGTTAACCCAAGTAGGCCTAATGAAATCTAAGATAAAAGTTACCTTATATGTTAGATTTCATACCATTTCATCCATCGTTTCACATTTCATACAATTTCAGAAGGTGGCGTTAGAAAAGATGGTTGCAAGCTGAAACTACCCTGACAACCCTAAGCGTTACTACGTTCATTTACATACGTGAGGGCTCATGTAACGGTTGGCTCTCAGCAAAATTGCTTTTAGCTTTTTCCAACCATAAAACGAATTTACTCATATCGTCAATGTTTCAAGGGAACAAGTGACGTTTGTGAATCATCATTGAAGTTAATTCCATAGCAATTTTGATGAGTGTTTGTTGCGTTAATCGATGGTGGATGTTGTTTTTTATGGGACCAGGTGAATTTGATACCATACATGGTCGATTAGTAGGTAATGAGGTGGGGAGTAGTGACTGGCGTGTCCACAGACTAGTAATTTGGTTAATTTTGTATTTTGTCATAACCGAATGTCCATACACGAAGTAGGTAATTGTCTCACAAAACCAATTGATTCAAACACGTATAAAACTTTTATAGTAGGTTTTTTAAATTAACGAAGCTGAAAAAAATAAGATAGCGTTACTTGCAACCATTAAATTACATTACCTACTAGTAAATATTGAAGCTGGACAGGATAAAAGTAAAGTTCAACGCAGAACATAGCCAAAATAGCATAGCAAAAAAAAAACATAGCCCATATAGAACTAGAATATGAATTTACTATAGTTGGATTGTTCGTATCAAACATTTCATAAATATGCATAAAATAGTAACACAAAAATTGGTACCAGCTTCCAGTTGTAAACTGGCAACATTAATAATCGAGTCACAGTCGCGTGTCACAATGTGCTCGCAACACACGCGCACTGGTGGAGCGTGTACATAAATGGACAATGTTTTAAAATAAGGTTACATTCTATACTAATTGTTTATTTGCTAGATATATATGCAATTATTGCTGTGTGCTACTGTCGTTATTTCCCATTCTGCTTATTACAATCATGTAGGTAGGGATAGAGTACTTCTATGATTACAAAACAAATTTCTGCAAATCTGAGTGCTTAATTTTACTATATGACAATAAAATTGCGAGAAATAAAACAGAATGCAATCAGAAGGATGGCACCCTATATAATTATTTTTTTTATCATAACTCACTAATAATGGTTAGTAGTAATAATGAAATTATTGAGTCCATGCTCCAGCAACAGAAAGAACATAAATTATAATTTGGAATTAATCAAACAAAAAGAAACACACCCAATATTCCTCATAAGTAAGTAAATCTGAAAAAATACTTTTTTGAATCCCGACATAAAGGGGGAGTCCTGCTGCTTCTTGAAACGATGCCATATATTTACAGATATCTTTATCGATTAACATACGAAAATAGCGCGCACGTGGGAAGTGAACTCCATAAAACGAATTTTAATGGAATTCATATTGTTATAAGCTTTAGCTTTAAGCAGAGGTTAAGTTACTATGTCTATAAAGGTGTTATTCACTCGATACATGTAACTATAGCATGTATTAAGCAGCACTACAACCAAGTTATGCCAAGTTCATCCAGGGAAGGACTACCATACCCATTTCTGCCGGAAAGCAGTAATGCATTCGCGTTCCAGTTTAAAGGTGTGGTTGCCGGTGAAATTACACACATTATAGTGAGCACTCCACCTTCATATTCTAGATTTACGGGCGCATTCGACGCGACCTGGGTGTGGTAAGTAAGTAGGGAAGGATCCAAGTTGTATTACTTGTTATGGGCAAAGGTTACAACTTAACATCAGGTGGACCATCTGCTCTTACTAACTTTATCACGTACAGAAAATAGTTTATCTTTCTTTAAACCACATGAAACTGAATTTGGCGTTGGGGTACGTCAAGGAACAAGGACTCTCGCTAAAATGGTATTTCGGGAAATTCCAACCCTGAAGAAATGGAATGGGGTTTGTATGTAAACTCGTACCCTCGTAACTCGTCTCATGGATGATATAACCAAAATCAAGTTGTCTGTGAAGCTGGTGAGTTGGCTCATCAGTTATTAAATTAATAAACGCTTGAAACTGTCTATAATAGAACTTACCTACGTTTATATAAGCCTTCATGCATTCCTCCATGTAATACCATAATGTGTAAAGAAACTCAGCCGACTGGTTACATAACTCGACTATAAATTCGCTGGCCTAAATCTTTATAGGTTTTTTATGGCATGGTTGCTACTAGGAGTACGAATAATTATTACACCTACAAATTTTCATATGTTCGTGTCTCTGTGAATAGGGGCGTGCATCAGTTCCTTCCCAAAGCTTAAATGTTTTATAGCTTTAAAGTATAATTTTATGTACATCTCAAGTTAATCATACCGGTATTTTGACTGACTGAATTTCTGAATGACAAAGTACAGACTGAGCATGAAATTCTGAGGGTTTATTGCTTATATTCAAATTTCCTTTCTTAGATGCATCTACCCTAGAGACATTTCACATAAAGAAAATAAATTTGAAAATTAATTCTGCAGCTATCGGGTCCAAAATTAACTTCTGCTGTGAAACAAAACTGTGTATTTCGGTAGCGTTCGTAAGCGTTGGGATTTAGATCTGTGTTTTATGTGAAGATCCCTTAAACGAGTTAAATAGGCAAAAAGTGTTTTTGTCCCGTAAAATCAAGGGGCACTATTTTCCTTCAAAAAAATATAGAAAAATACTTATTAACTATTTTAAAACTTCCTTTGCAGCTAAGGTTCTGTTTTGGTGCTGATGTAGAGTCATGAATATTTTGAGGAGACAAAGGTCAAATTCCTCACTTCGAAAATTGGAAAATTAAGCGTTTTTAAGTTAAAACAATAAACTTTTACACATATTTAGTTCAGACCCTAAATTTACAAAACTCTTAAATTACGGGGCTCGACATTTGGAAACTGGGGAGAGGTATCGCTGAATAAGTAATGGGAAAGCTAATTCGACAGGAAAGTGTCAGAACAAATTTTCGGAGATCAAACAGGAAACTAACAGACGGAGAATCGTTTATAGATTCTGAACATCTTCAAGTATAAAATATTTGGGGAGATAGGATACTATAGTCAGATGAGTTTAGTTTTTGGAATCCTCTAATACTGAACGACTGAAACTCTGATAGGCCTTCATTTATTACTTAGCCCCAGGCAAGTCATATCTTACATCTATGAATTATTGCCTTATTATTTAATGACAAATATTTAATTGCTACGATCAAAATACAAATACAGTTATTTTGAGGTTAGTTGTTGGTTTATGATCAATATCATCATTAAAGTAGATAAAATAAATAAGATTCTTCTAATATATGAAGAAATTCTGTTATTATGAATAGTGACTTGACAGACAATGGCCATGATTTCGGGATTCAAACCGATAATAAACCGATCAAGAGCCACCGCGCATCTCGGCTAGCTGATTCTATTCTCCGATTGGGTGCAACGGATACGCCCCTTTACTACTAAGCCTATGTTTATGAGCATTTACTTGTTCCGCGTATGAGTGATATGATACCAGATACTCAAAGTATCAGATACATATTCTGGCAATTCTAGTAAGGGTAGGACTTACCATGCAGCAAGTAATTTATTATTCAAATTATGCTCGTAGCACTCGTAGCGTACTGTAGACTAGTGTAGACTAGTCTACGCTGTAGACGCACTACGAAACTGTTACCCGAAAATAACTCGTAGCAAATTCGTTTTCTTTTTCATTATTAAAGTTCGAATAAGCTGAACGTAAAACAACATTATTTCTTTGGATTGGAGGATAATGAGAGAAAGAAATGTAAAATCTTTTACGTAACGACAACGAATTCACGTAACCTGTACCAATGTCGTTACGGAATGTTCGTTTAGGGAATAAATAATGATATCGCATCTCCTGGAAACATGTTTAGATTTCGTATTAATATAGTAGTATACGTAAGAAACCAATGAACAGTTATTATATTTTTTTTTACTGATGCCATATTTATTACGGTTCCCAATTTCCGCCTACTGGCATAAGTGAGATGGCTTACATATGAATCCTGTTTAGAATGTAAGCTAGCTGTCTATAGTAAAAGTACCGTTTTAGAGCTTTTTTTTTTTAATAACTTTATGAACATTAAGTTCTTAACCCGCCTGATAGTGTAAACCACGTGTCACGTCCATACAAATAGCAACAATACTACATTGTGTTCCTCTCCCTTTTTCTATTCTATTCGAGTCACTGGTTCTCTCGAACCAGTGTTGTGAAAGGATTTTAAGTGCGCCTCGAAGCGGCTCCTTTCGTGCGCTTGACACATGTCTTCGAATTTTCAGTTCTAGGACATGTCGGTTTCCTCACGATGTTTTCCTTCACCGTTTTGAGAAGGTGGTATTGCGCACATAAATCTTTCAATTGAAAAGCTCATAGGTGCACGTCGGGATTTGAACCGGCGACCTCCGGAAACTTGGGGTCAGTACCACTAGACCACCACGCTCTCCCTGAGACAATAATAATAGAAAATCTCATATGTATTAATTACTTCAGCTCCTAATTTTTCTATCTATTAACTAATGCATGGATTGGCGGCAAAAATATTTATTAAGTAGTTTAGTAGTAGCCGACACTTATTCCTGTGAGAACTCAGCACAAAGAAATCCAGGAAAAACCTATAAACATACTAAGTTACTTCATGAATGTACAACTTCCCGTAGATTGTAGTATCAGCATTACGGCGATCGATCCATAGCTATCATTAACATTTCGTGGAACAACAATCGTCGCATCGGTCGGTTCCATCCAATCGAGGAAGTGGACCCGGCCGAGGCACAATGGTGACGTTACTTTTGAGTGACGGTCCGAAGATAACGCTGTAAATGGGTTAGTGATACAACAGAATCGATAGCGTAGCATAGCATAGCACAGTAGTGGTGTGGTGGCGGCAGCGGCGGTGCGGCCCACTGCCGCAGCCAGCGCGGCGTCCTTGCGGCGGCGGCGGTAACACGCGCGAGTCACGCGACACTACGAGGTCGATAGTGGCCGCGGCCGGCGCCAGCCTCAATTATTCACCGCGCCACGCCACCACCACCACCACCATCACCACCAGGCGCCGGACAAAGGGCAGCGCGCACTGCGACACGTACCAGGCCGACGGTTGCGCCCGGCCGCACGGACGAGCAGCGGGAACCCTTCGCCCTCACCGGTCAGCACACTAATCCCTTATCACTGGAAACGTCAACGGGAAACGGATGGTGTCGCGCGCGGTGGTCTCGCGGCGCGTTACGTAAAGGGCGCGACGTAGCGCGTGTGTGCGCGTTTTGCGCGCTCGCGGCGGGCGTCCGATGCGGGATCGCGCGCGGAGTGCCGCCACAAGTTATGCAACGCGCCGCCACCGTCGCCTCGACTGGGAAAATCGAACCCGACGGGGCGCGGGCGGTGCGCGCGCACCCGCGTCGATACCCGCGACCGAGCCGCCGCAGCGCCGCCGCCGCCCAGCGCGCCGCCCGCCGCCGCCGACACCGCCACCGCCCGCAATTCACATTACACCGGAGACACCAGACATTTCTGAACGAAACATAGGCAAAGCCGCCTGGCTTCATTTATACATCAACTCGCCCGTTCATTCGATACGAAGTCGAGGGAAACTACTAAGTTTAACTACTAAACCTCATCGCTTAATTGCTCGGGGAACAATAACGGCAAGGTAATTTTCCTGATTTAACTTTTCGAACGAGTTGTTTGGACTGACATGTTTTTCCGGAAGACACTCCGCAAAAATATACGAGAGCAAAAGTAGGTCAAAGAAGTAAAATAGACCTCGACACGAGGGTGCCTAAAAGTCACCGAAACATAGCAATAGGACTTGAGAAACAGAAATAGAATTTAAGGAAGAAGCGACGAAGGTCGATCGTGCGTGACCTCATTATTGGTTTTTAATGACAATCGAAGGAGCAGATGGTTAGTCCATTTTCCAGTAAGACTTAAAAAAACGTTACCTCGTAATGATTAATAATATATTATACTCCATTAATTATTAAAAGAAAGCACGATAAATTAGTGTAAACGTACGAATCCCTTTTATTCTTTAGAATTCATATCATGAACTTCTCATAGGTTACAAATGAGGCATACCCGCTGAATTGATGTGTTATAAATCCGGGACATTTGACAAGCTTAAAGCGGTCGCCGCGTCGGTTTTTACGTCCAATAAGTAGATTCGCTGTAATGATTAACAATATATGCGCCAAGGCATTGCGGTTTTGTTAAATTTGTACTAAATTGTGAACTTCGCGTCTTATAAACTACGGTCACAATTATTATAAAGAGCTTACTTTTTAGTTCGATGAGAGACTAGTATTATGATATTTCATTTTATCAATATCTGTTAATTCCTACAAATCATTTTACACAGTTGAAAGACCCGGGAAACATACGCAAAGCCCTAATATGATTGATTACCACGAAGTAACTAAGAAGGCTTCATATAATCATAGCAATGATATACAGATTATGTACGAATCATTGAAAATCATTTTTGGCGCTCAACATGGAATAATATCAAGTATAAAAGTTTCGGATTTTATGAAAAACTAATGACAAAATTATTTTGTGCATTAAACTAGCCAATCACGACATGTCTAGACGCTACCGCTACCGCTGCCGACTCCCGTCAGTTCCGCAGTGAGCCATCTATGTATTGAGGTTACTAGGACTCTGCGAACAATGGTGTTCGAGCACCATACTTGGTGGCATCAGTTTATGGATATTTAGTTTAAATTATTTTGAAAAATTTATCATATATACTCAAACAATTAACATAGGCATGGTTTTCGTCTTTACAAATAATGTGGCGCCCAACATGGGACGATTAATTTTAATAAAAAAATAATAGAAATTGTGATTTAGGTGGTTTATATATTTAAGTATGTTATTAAATGCATTATGGATTATTTTTAATCCAATCTTACTAAACCGTAGAGTTAACGGAGTTTAGGTTTATAAAGGTTTATTACTACCCCAAGCAATTGTCACTTCGTACGGCAATAAGCCTTATGTTAGAGTATGATATACAGAGACACACGAAAGGAGTCTCTTTGAGGTGCACTTTAATACTTTCATGAGTTATCACTTTCACGACACGAGTAGTAGTAGCGAACCCAAAACAAAATTACCTATGTTATGTATTTTATCTTAATTTTTAATTATCCGTAAACATTGTGTAATAAGTGTTTATAAAAACGTTAAATAGGTATCTAGACTAATTCAGAAATTATGACATGTATTTATGACTGAGAAAATGATACAATGATATCGAAATAATAAGCAGTATACGAAAACATGTAACGCAGACTCAGACTCAGAGCCAGACACACTGGCGACACAGATCATTAAGCGTCTACTAGATATTGTGGCTGACATAATTTGCAAGTTTTTGACTTGGGAAAACGTTCCAGACTTCATACATGAACTTTATGTACACTACGCCACTTTGAACAAGTGAAAGTCTTACCCATATACATTTATCCCCGAAGGGGTAGTCTTAGTGGGCAACTTCTTACCTTGTGGGTTACACTAATGTAGACATGACTAGGGATGATCACGGCGCCGCGCCGTCGCCGTAACTCGGCTAACACTTTCCTCCAGTAATTCGTTCCTCAACATCGGGTAGCAAGGAGGAATCTTGTACCTTGAAATTACCAACAAATCCGGGCAGAATGAAAGTTTTAGAAATGGTAAAACAATAATTTCATACCAGTACTATACTTTTTTTTACATTAATGTTTAATTTTAAACATAAATGTATGTGGCTTGACAACGAAGTTTGAAACTATTAACGCCATCTATTGAGCGTGCATGAAAGTATTTAAGTAAAAAGATTCAATCACATGGCATAGGTACGTGAGTAGATTCAGAGACGCTTGTGCCAAGAAGGAAACCTGTTGTTTCAGACTTGTAAATATAGATGGAGTGTAACAAATAAATTACCTTATACATGGGATTCATTTAATGGCTTAACAAAATATTTTTATAAATAAGTTATTTAATACATATAATACTGAACTTATATTATATTAGCTGTTGCCCGCGACTTCGTCCGCGTGGAATTCGGTTACTCCTTATTACATCAGCTATCTGCCAGTGAAAGTCCCTTCAAAATCGGTCAAGCCATTTCAGAGATTACCCGGAACAAACAGACAGACAGACAAAAATTATAAAAAATGTTGTTTTGGCATATGTACCGTGTGTATACATCCATATGCACTTAGTAAAAAGTGGTTATTTTAATATTACAAACAGACACTCCAATTTTATTTATTTGTATAGATTTAGCAGACTTTTCCAACAATCATCTGCCAACAACTTCTAAATTTGATTAAATTACATTGAACAATACAATGCTGGAAACTAATAGATTCAACAGGCTTTATTAACTGCGTTTGAGGACCATCGGACGAATAATCTTGATTCAACTACGTTAAGACATACACAACAACTTTAACATATATATGCTAGAGCCACGAAAAGTACGTATTAAAACTACCGGTTTCCACTTGCCAATTCCACAGGCAATATTACAGGCAAGTGCGATATTCCGTTTCAAGTTACAGGCGCAATACTGGTCTCATAGCTCAGTTGGTAGTAATGCTGCCTTCTGCGCTGTAGGTCGTGGGTTTGATTTCCCCACAGGACAAAACATTTTGTGGTCTAGGCAATTTTGCTGGTTCAATAACTAGTTAATGCCAATTAACAGCATAGCTTACTAGAAAATCTAATAATACTCTAGCAAAAAGTTGGAATGAGTTAGTAACTTAAAAAGGATTTTAAAAACTTTTATATAAAGCTACTTATACTTGCTGCTTTGTTTAATTTTCTGCATCATTAAATATATGTATTACTAAAATATATTTACACATAAATATCAATGATTTATGATTTCATCATAATCAGTCATTAGATACTGAAATGTAATGAGTTGAAATAATTTGAGAACATTCTGTTTCCTGCATATTTGTTTTTAAATTTACAATATCTATTCATTATTAATTTAAATTTACAAATGGTTTAAAAGCCCCAGTATACTGCCTAACTGTTCTACTAACAGTTGCCTTTCTTCACCGTTGTTTATCACCAAATCCCAGTCAGTATAGTCATCTAAATCACACTCGGACATGACATCATCAACTCCAGATCTGAACTGATACCCTCGTGATATCCTTGTGTTGTCATCAGCAGTTATTCTAATGGTTCTTATGAGGTCTTTATATTTTTCTTTGAACCATTGTATGTCTGTTTTTCTTCTAACATCACTTACTATCCAAATAGGCGCCTTTCTAGCTAAAAAGTAATGAAAGTTTACCATCAACCCATGTGCGACACATGTGATACATAAAACTAGTACCAATATTATATTATGTACCTACTATATACTATACTATTAAATTCATTGTTTTTTTTTACTGACTTCAGGAGGAGTTTATGCATTCGGTTGGCATTTTTTTGTCTGATACTTTATACCATCATTTATAAACAGATTCAGACAGTTATTTTTTTATTTGAAAGGTTTGATTGGTTGGGACCATAGAAATTGGTTCAGTAATTTGGTCCTGGCCCAAGCCAAAATTATAAATATTAGCTATCATTACTTAAGGCAAAAATACGTAATAGTATTGTTTATCTTGTTTACCATTTTGACAGGCTATCCGACAAAAGTATCCATAGTCAATGTTCCTCATCTCATCGCTCCAGTTGATCATATCTAGCCGGTACTGTTCTTTGTATTCACCGTCACCGAGCAATTCATTTAAATTCAGATTCTTTTCTTTAGCCCAATGACTCTTAATGGGCTGTGAGATTTTTATCACCTCACATCTGTCGCCAAGTCTGAAAACACTGTACTGTAAAATTTATGAGAACTACTATATAGTTTCAGTTACTTTACGATTTTATTAAAACAACATTGGAAAGTATATATTAATAGATACATACAGTTTTCTCAGATGGTCCGTTAAGAAGTCCTTGCCGCATTTCCGTTTTCCGCTGAACAGAAGTATGATTTGTGGTGACATTACCACTTAAACCAATGATTTTCTGAAAACGTATAAACAACCGTTCCATTGACGTGCATACAGCTCAGTGGTTAAATCAATCTAGCATTTCTTCATTCGAAACTTACCTGCTAGATATACCTAGATATAGAATACCAATACAGGTTCTAAATTAACAAAAATATATACAAAATAAATAAACTGACCCAAATTCTTTAAAACATTATATGATAAATATTCTAACGCAATATTTCTTGCAAAACAATTTTAATGTAGGTCCTTACAAATACACAAGTTTACACAACACAAACATAGTGTATTCTAAGAATTAAGAAACGATT
This sequence comes from Chesias legatella, assembly GCA_947359385.1. Classification (NCBI taxonomy): domain Eukaryota; kingdom Metazoa; phylum Arthropoda; class Insecta; order Lepidoptera; family Geometridae; genus Chesias; species Chesias legatella. The sequence continues at coordinate 3,916,886 of OX375772.1, forward strand.
ATGTTACTAGTGGAGATTTGTCAAATTTCCCTTAGACGATTTTTGGTTCAGCTTTCGGTGACATTATATGTCAAAGTCATTAAAAATGGAATGTAATAATGACGTTTCCTTATGAATGAAAAAGACATTGCCCAATTTGATACTGTAAAAAGTGAATCAGCGCCATCTGTGTATTAACGGAGCTACTTGTTGCACAATCATGTTTACACCGTTGTTCTTTACACGTTTCAGCAATCAAGTACAGCCGTTAAAAAAAGATATGCGTGGTATAAAGATTAGCTTAATCCACAGTTTGGTTCCCAATTCTAGATGTCGCTAGTAAGTAATAAGCGAGTCAGTTTCAGCTATAGCTATTATTTTTCGTACTATGGAGATAAAGAGTTGCGACCGTAGAAAGGTTAACAGCCTGAATGGGATGTATCTTATTTAGAATTTTAGCAATTTGAATTGATCATAATTAGGTATGTTGGTATTTAGGTATGTTGTAGTCAAATAAGGTCATGCTTAATTTCGTGGTGAATGTTAAAATTACAACGAAATAAATAAGGTTATTAAGGTACCCTATCTGTTATTATATGTATCTGTTATTTTTAATTAAATATATTATATATCGATACGTTACTCCTACAAGTCCTACGGAATACACAATGCCAATATAGTTTTGAATATATTCGAAAAAATATAAGCTAATCCAATATGTACCTTCTTACTTTCTACGTTTTTGAATACAGACCAAGTTATCTAAGGGTCGGGATACAAAACCTAAAAGGTGGAACACTTTTGGAATAAAAAATGAGGGAAGCGAAGCCTCCGATGCAAAAAATAAAACGAAGTCACTTTTGAAAGAGGGGTAATTTTAATTAAAGCCTTATGGCGCATTCTTTTGGCTGCCGTTCGTTTTCTCGTCGAAAATTATATCAATATCGAGAAAAGGCAATAAATAAATTGATGAGTTAAGTTTAAGTATCTTACCTACCTGTCCTGTTATTAATATCGCATCGCCCACGCTGTATTATTATAGAGGCTATAACATATATCTGTCTATTAAAATAAATTCGTGCCGACACGAAAAAATGGCGTTATTTGAATGCCGACCGATAATTTAAATGTAGCAACAACCGCTTTTAGCTTACAACCTTAATTGACTTAAAAATGCTTATCGATATTCCTCATCATATTACCATTATAAACCATTAAGTTTATAGCGTCAGATTACACCGTATAACAGCGTCTTACAATTCACTGTCGCAAGAAGCCTCTTGGAGCTTACGCTGTTGCCGAACGTACGAGGAGTTGGAAGCACGATGCACGCTCACGACTTTCTGAACAACTCCGGACATGACATTCCACGTTTCGTTGTAGATTAGAACGGGATGGACAGCGAGCTACCCGCTGAAAAAAACGAGACAAGGCAACCGCGAAGCACTCCACGTGGACTACTCAGTATCAACACAGGAGCAACGACCAATAGAAAACGTTACCGCTAATGTATTTCTCACCTCCGCACTCACACCAAGGATTGCTACCATTTTTGCATTATTTATACGATTCTCAACTTTGTGTCGTGCGTCTAGAGTTTTAAATCTTTTACGTCGGACATGTCGTATTCCATCGTCGAAACTGCTTCTAAAAATTTGCTGTAGTCATTTCAGTTCTTACTCCTCGACGTGACGGTGTGTTTTGAATCGGCGCGGGTCCTGCGGTTGTTGAATTTAAAACGATTCCCAAGAACACGGGCGCGAGTCGGTTGAAGGTTTGAGGAGGCCGCGCCGCGGTGCAAACTGCATCGTAACACCGCCCGCGCCCCCTCGCCTCACACTGCCCCCGCCTGCCTTTATTGTGTACGTATGTTCCGAGTCAACTGTGCTGAGGCGAGTTTTCATAGCGCTGCCTTCGAGACGAGAGATGCAGTAGCTGCGCTCAACGCTAGCAATATTTCGCCGATGCAATAATGCCGTCATCCAAACAAAAAGTATCAAGCTTTATGTTTGTTGAGGAATATTGTGTTGTTTGCTTTACATATAAGTATAAATACTCTTAATAGAGAGTCCTTCTCTTGATTATAGGATACTAGATAGTATAAAAACCATCTGGGAACAAAAAAACGTTGAATAATTGAGCAGATGAAAGAATAAATTCTGTTCAAGCACTTACCTTTATCTGAGGTAAGTACTGTTTTGAAAACAAATGGAGTCGTTAAAAGCTCTTTCGCGATTGTGCTTTAATTCAATACAGAATGGATCTTTTGTTCATTGCAGGTCCGGAAATATTACATTCAACGTGCCTCCCCTTTATTTCTTTCAACATATTTTATATTGGTTGTTTTTATTACAGATTGACTGATCTCACAGCTCAGTTGATAGTAACTGCCGTCTGCGCGTAGGTTTGATTTCCATCCAGGACAAATATTTGTGTAACGAACGTAGGTGTTTGCTGTGTCTGGGTGTTAATTTGTATTTATATATATTTAAACATAAAAAAAATGTAAGTGTTCTAGTTATCTGGTTCCCATAGTAAATAATGCTTAGTTTGGGGCCAGATGGCGCTGTGTGAAATGTCCGCCAATATTTACTCTTAAAATTTATTGTTTTTATAATGACTGCATCCGTTGCCTAAAAAAATAATTTTATTCAAATAGTTTAAACTAAACCAGTCTCGTGATATTTAGAGGGATATATTGATGAGTGTTAATTATTGACAATTAATCTTTAAGTTTGGGTATTTAAGACAGAGCCGAGCGGAAGTTCAAAGGTCAGAGTTTATGGAATATCCAAATTACCATGTGCAATATCTATAGATAACAATTTTGTATTTAGGGCTTTTATTAATAATATAATAATAAAATAATATAATATTAATAATGGAATGTGAAATATGATGAAAACATTTACTTGCTGCAAGAATACTGACGACCAAAGAATTTACTAAATAAACTACATAAGTCTAGTTGCGCTGCCAACATCCGGAACTTAAGAAGCCATCTATGACAATGATAAAAAGCTTAATATGCACAACATGATAAAAAGCAAGCTTTATAATTCTAGCTTAATGTATTTAAACATGGCCCCGTTTAATTAAGTGTTAGTCGTGATTGTGCAGCAAGGGGTCCCGGGTTCGATCCTCGACAGGTGCAGACTTTATGAGTTGGGCATAAAATTTGTTTTCGGGTGCTCGCAATGCTCGTGTTGCGTATGTTTGTCCGTGCCACCTGTGACACAGGGAATCTTTGTGCAGGTAAATCAGTGTGTAACCGATAAATCATCCATAGGAACAATGTAAAATAATATAATCAATAAATATAATATACTAAAATAAATATGCACTAAGATCTGAAGTGAACAACATGAGGGAAATTATTCATAACATAATCTCCATACATATACGTATTTACTTCAGTATTTCACGTGGCAGTGGATTGGATCACTTGAGCTATCCAATCAGTCTCGATCAAAAGTTATCTCAGTTGGTTTCATTGTATTTTGAAATATACATATGACATTGTTTTTATGTAAATAAATCATAAATTATTCATAACTACATATTTAGTACTTTCAGTTAATAGACGCGCTCCGAAATGCACGATGTTTAAGCCTGTTAGAATTTGGGTTCTTAAGTAAATTCTGAATCACTTTAGAGCAATATGGGGGACAATATACAGCACAGATTATTGTATAGTAACGACGAGGGGACAAAAGAACCCGGCGGGCGCCCCTCGGTTTATTAGAGACAATATTTGATTTATTGGTGGTGTTATTAGAAAGCGTTCTTTGCTAAGACGGGAAAATAAAATTGATTTTGTATTTGGCTGCTTGAATTTATAAAGTGATTCACGTTTTTTGTGTTTAAAAAATTGTGGAGCTTTTTACTATTTTTGAATTATTGAATTCATTTATAATCAGCACTCTCGATTATTGAGAATTCGTTGGCACAACAATAGTAGAAGGCAATACCTATTTATTAACTAATATAATGTAACAAATAGAAATAATGGTAATAATAATAATAACACTATATTATAGATACACCAGAGAAATTAAAAATAACTAAAACGTAGCACTAAGTAGTACAATGGGCGGTTTTATCGCTATGAAGCGATCTTTTACAGACAAAATGGGATGTAAAGGGTATTCAATAGTTGAAGTTTGGGGTGCATTAAAAGCTGTTTTAAGTATTTACTGCAGGAAGCATGTGCATAAATTATGGTCCACATGTTATCAAAAATAAACCTAACCTGAATCTTTCTTACGTTCACTGGTCTGCGGTAATATGAAAAGGTATTAAAAATACAGTATTTTTATTAAGTATTAAGTTATACAGTATGTTCTCCAGTCGTGAACGAGATAGCAATCTTATTTTCAGGGTAACAGCGATTTACGATTCTATTTTTATGAATAATTCAGCTGAATGAAGTTTAGTTTCTAAGACAGAGTACAAATCATAAAATAAAACACTTAAGTACAAAAATTCTACTTGAACTAATATTTTCTTTAAATTTTTTGAGTTTAAAAATATCAGTTACAACACTTTGTTTGCATAAGTAAATTTAATGGCGATTAAAATCCAGAAGATACTTTAAATCCCCATTCAAACTAATCAGCATAAATAAAATGATAAACGCACAACACTCACGACGCGAACGGCATTCTCAGTCATCAGTCATTCATGGAGTGGAGTCAGAGCGGAGTGCAACGCAGCTCCCGGCACATTGCAGGCATTATTCAACGCAAACAAAAAGGGAATAAATGCTGGAATAAAATACTTTTAATTTCCCCGGGCGCCGCTAATCGGACCGCTTCGATGGAGGGCGCCAAATCGCCCTTTTTATTTTACTGTATGAACGCAAATCCGGCGGGAAAACGGCCGAGCGGGAGTGGGGTGTGCGGTCACGCGCTCCGAATTAGCACCCCCCTGCACCCCCCCGCGCGCGCCCCCGCACTTGACCCGCGAGGTGTCACCGAGCACGTTACCTACCCGCAAAAAATGGGGAGTAAACACCCGCGCCCGTGGGGGCGCATGGGTTTTGTTTTAAATTTTTTACTTCCGATAACACTAGGTAACTGTTATATGGGTCGTTCTTGACGCCTCATATAAAACTTATACATACGCGATAGGTACTCGTATCCGGCGGGCGGTCGGGCCCACATCTCGCGTAAGCCACTAATTGACCCACAAATAACACACAAACCGCAAACACAGAGATATTACAGCTTCACTGCCAAACAATGAGTCACGTTCGGTCGCCTTTATCAATATATTGAAATAAAGGCTGTTTGTTTCCTTCCTCGTTCGTCGAAGGAATGTTATTATATTAATTAGTGCCATTTTACAATCAGGCACCCAATTTACGTCAACATTGAAAACTTTGCAAAATATGAAGCTAGAGTCGTAACACGTTTTAAATTATTCCGATGGGCGTTGTAGCAAATTACTTGTTAAACTTTTCACGTGTATTGCGAAATTAAATTCGACTCCGGTTACCTGACGTGTTTTGCAATTTCCACTGTAATCGAGCAAACTTTACGACTTGGACGCTCACCGCCCCAGAGATGTCGCTAGGTTTAGCGGTCCTCAGCCGCCAGTAAAAATACGTGCGGGTATTTCCTGTCCCTGTGACCGGGGGGCGATAAATAACTCAGTTTGCGGCCGCAGGGGCGACGGGGGTGTGTTGCGGGGCGTCGGGGGGGTTCCTTATTTGTAGGGCTCGCGTGTGAATTATTCGTGGGTTCACGCGGGTTGTTTGCCGGCGTCTTGCCGAGTGCGGAGTCGACCCTCGTTAATGAAATTTCATATCGTCGCGTTCCATTGTTGGTGTGCCTCGAACGCTATTGAAACTACTGAATTGTTACACTTGACTGTTGAGCTGCCATTGTTTGTATACGTCGCGTCGGCCGGCGTTCGCTCGGAAATTATGAACGGTTTCGAAATTCACTTGCAGAGCAAGGTTATTAAGCTTTGATCGTTAATCCGTGCTGTACTAATTAAAACATCGAGAGTTTCTCATTACATCGAGTATCTGTTGAAGTCTTCATTTAAGCAATTATCTATCACTCACTTTATTCTGTGGCTGTTTGAATGGTTGATCGGTTAATATACCTACCTAGGTATGAGATGAATTAGCTTTATGCACATAGTTTATGTAACTAAAAGAGATATAAATGCTGTAAGAGTTGTCTGTTTACCTTAATAATAACATATAAACATAATATGTTTTTTTTAAATTTTTGTAAGTTAGAGGATGTGTTGCGGTCGCAGCGAACTCCTCAGTGCTTAAAAACCCGTCTTTTCAACCAGTGTGTTCTACCAACTATGATCTATGGTGCCGAGACATGGACGCTCACTAAGAAGACTGTGTACCGAGTTCGAGTTGCACAAAGAGCCATGGAGCGAGCCATGCTCGGGATAAATCTTCTGGACCGAGTTCGAAACACTGAAATCAGACGTCGTACTAAAGTCTTCGATGTTGGTGACAGAGCAATGAGCCTCAAATGGAATTGGGCCGGACATCTGGCTAGACGTGGTGATGGAAGATGGAGTAAGGTTTTGACCGAGTGGTGGCCCAGATCAGATCAAAGGAATCAAGGTCGACCGAAAGCACGTTGGGTCGACGACATCGTAAAATCTGCTGGAAAAACCTGGACGAGAGTGGCGCAGAACAGATTGGGCTGGCAAAAGAAAAGGGAGGCCTATACCCAGCAGTGGGCCATTACAGGCTAGGATGATGATGATGATGTTTTTTTTCTTAAATTACACCTTAAAATATTTCACAATTTTCTAATTAAGTTATAAAACTTAAATATCGTTTTTTCAGACTTACTTGTGATGTGTTTTCTACTGTTACGCCAAAACACAAATTATTTTATGAAAGTTTAAGTTTAAAATTATTACGATAAACTTTATAAGTTAGCACGCTATCAGACAGATATCTTCATTATTCCAGCCTTGGTACATTTCGCCATTACTACCTCTAACTAGGAACTAATTGACTGGTGTAATTGCATACACGTGTTTATGTTAAGACACAGAATAATTAGGAGTATGTTGACTTTATAGACAAGTTTTTCTCGTGACTGGATAAACGTTTTAATTAAGCTTATAGTTTATTCTTAGATAACTATAATACAAACTCAAGTCCTAACTAAAATTACAATTTAAAACTACGAAATTATATAGGTACCTTTAGAAAATAATCTTCATTATTTGCATTAAAATTAAAATGCTGTATAAAATCTTAATTAGCATGGTATCCAATTTAAGTCGTTAGTTTGAATTCCAAGCAGTCATTTACAAATGAGTGAATCACTTAAAAAGTTTATGCTCATAAAAAAATGATCTCAGTATATTATATATCCTAAGTACCTATGTCTGATGATCTCAGTAGGTAGATATATTATGGTAGGTAGATAGTAATCGAAAGTACCTATCATCACCGTCAGCAAATATCGCATGAAATTTGAAATGTAAACAGAAAGTAGTGTACCTAACCAAAACGATCTCATCAAAAGTCTAACAAACAATAAAAAATTGTTTTCTAGATGTTATAGTTTCCAAACGTAGGTATCAAGTATCAAAGTATCAAATCCCTGCAAAGCCTACTTCGTAAGCCCAAATCTCAACTATTTTAGTTTAGTTCTGGGCAGTTAACATAGATTTAAGTTCATGATTTGTAAAAAGGCTCACGAATAGAGTGAATTCTTCCTTTAAATACCTTATCTGTTCTTACTCATGTGACAGTCGAATAAGGTCTTAAAAGGCGCCAAAGTTTATTACCTTGTAATTTTTAAAAGAGGTATTTAGCTCAAGGAAAGATTAGTCTGTTAAACTATGTATAAATAAACGGTTGTTTCAGGTGTATCAGTCAAATTGTTAATATTTAAAGCATAAGTTTTGACCCGAGTTCAGAAATTCTCAAAACTGCTCAACGGTTTAAGAGACCTCCTGGTTGGCGAAAAAAAAAAGTCAAATCCTTAAGTTTGTTTCTGTTGAATTTCTAATTTATCTACAACATTTTGAGAACATTCCAGTTTTAAATCGACAAGCAAAAAACAGCAGGTAGTGTCACAGAATAGGGACAACAGACATAACTTTTATTTCATTGAATTTTAAAGAAATGTTTTGTAAACGACAAATTTTAAACTTTGTTTGAGTTTGGTCAACTTATACATTGAAAAGTATTAGGTATATCGCTGAGTTTGGCGCCTGTTCGAACTCTGTTTGACTGTATGTGGTAAAAAAAAACCCTAATGTAGGGAGTCCTTAATTTCACTGCTACCGGAATTTAATATACATAAATAAGGGAACTTAATAATAGTAAGCCTTTTATTTCCCAATTAAAAACAAAAAAGAAATAATAATTTAAATACAAAAAAATAATAATAAGGAAACGTAGTGGTTTCAAACTTCTATTGATGTTAAAAGATTTTTAAACTTCGATGCTCCAGAACCAATTGGCCGATGCAATACTGAACTGACAGTTAAATTATACTTTAAAACCACAGCCTAGCAGTACTTATAAATCAATTTTGCCTCATTAATTGCTATTACTTAAATTAACAGACGAAACAGGCAAAGAAATCTTTAACAAATCCAACCAGACCATAGTCAAACCTGTTGTTAAATGAAAACGCTGTTATTGTAATATGTAATGGAAACTAATGAAGGCATCTTTACGTATATTATAATCGGATATTACCAACAATAAAACTAGTAATTACACCTGAAAAATGGTAATTTTATTCGGATCAGATAAAAAGGTTATTAAGATTGTCTATTTTTGAGGACAACATGTTTGTATATTTTGCATACGTCTGTATAAACCAGTCATGTTTATAATCTAGATATAAATTATAAATGGCGCAAATAAATTTGTTTTGAATGGTGATTAAAGATCGAATGTCATTAGTTTTTTACAATCGATTATGAATATTAATTCGATAATATTTGTAGTACGCCAAATAGTTTTACAATTGTAAGCCGAAAACCAGCGATGAGCTAGAAACATTGTTGGTGGCTGATTTATATTTTCAAAATTTATTATCATGGCCGAAAGTTCGCAGATACTATTACACTGTATTGTCACTGACACTGTGTGTTTTTATGTGTACAAGCTGATGGCCCACCTGACGTTAAGAGGTAACCTCTGCAGTCTGCACATAACAAGCAATACGGCTTGGGTCCTCCTCTACTGAGGTAGGTACAAGAAGACCCAAGCGACCGTGACTCTGAGACGTGAAATGGATTCCATCTGGGGAAGTTCTGCTTCCACACCTATTTCCGCAACCAAGCAAGCAGTAACGCATAGGCACGCATCACCTTGATCCGGTTTGAAAGGTATGGCTGCTGGTGAAATTATAGGCACGTGAGACATTCCACCTTTAGATATAAGTTAGGGGCGCAATACAAGGCGAAGTCATCATCCCATACCTAAGTAGAGAAGTACGATAAGACTGTTTTTGTTATGGGCAAAGAGATGTATTAGGTGAGCCAACTCGCTCGTGCCCTGAGGTATACAAATAAAAAAATTGTGAAGTAATATGTCGAGACAATATAACTAGTAGGAGGTACCTAGCTTCACCTATGTAGTCTTTGTTCATAGGACGTCACCATGTTGCAACAGACAATTGCTCGGAATTGACACAGATGTGTGTTGTGTGTAGTCACTGACACGGCGTGTACTGTGTTAGTGTTGTGTGCAGATGTTCTGTTCACTCTACACGCACACAAAGCATTAGTCACAGCCTCACAAGCCAAGTACGCAGCTCTGCGGCACATGCCAACTTAACATAATAATGTATTTAGGCGGTAACAGTTATATTACTGTTTCGCTTTCATATTGACGAGTGTCTAATCTTCTCTGTTTTAATAAGACATTTCAATATATATTTTGTTCGATCACAATATTGGTCGTATGTTGCAGGTAAAGTGAGCCTGTTAAAATTATATAATAATAATTGAAGGAATTCACATTGATGACATTATAGCGTGGTGTATTAAAATCTGCCGTCCTTTAACTAAAAGGCCGTTAAGCCCAAATTGTTGTTTTTGAGATATGTTCAAAGAAATCTTTTTAATTCCTTTTAAATCCGTCACTTAACGGCCTACATTTTTTTTTACATCTCCGGAACTATTTATAATTTACAAACGTTTCTTAGACAGAAAGATAAGAGAGTTTTTAACTGTATCGCTTCCTATTAAAGAGTCAAAATTGACCTTTTGAGGGTTAACGGCTTTCTAGTTAAAGGACCGCAGAAATGCCAGCTGTCCTTACTATTGAGGATGGTTCCTAATCCAGGTGTTGCGTAGCCCTTGACCTTGGTAACATCAATTGATATGTACCCATGATGAAGAGGCAACTCTGTAAGTATTAATTAAACAAAAGTCAAAAGACGCGTCACGCTGACAGAGTTGTGGAGTAAACTTGTCAATCACACTTTAGATATGACAGTTTTTAAAGTAGGTACGTTAGAACCGAAATAATAGGTTAACCTATAACATATATGCGCCCCGCGGTGTTACCTGCGGTGAATAAGTAATCCCACGGGAACACTGCACTTTTCCGGGATCAAAGTAGCCTATGTGTTAATCCAGGATATAAGCTATCTTGGTACCAAATTTCATCCAAATCCATTCTGCCGTTTGAGCGTGAAAGAGTAACAAACATCCATACAAACTCACGTTTGTAATATTAATAGGATTATATCATGTTGTTTTGTCTTATAATTAAGTAACTTTACTACGTTCGGGTTTATTATTGGTATGTATTTTTCATAGTAATGTAGATTTATGTTTGAGATATTCAAATGGCTTTTGACGTATGCAGATATCAAGCATTAGTCAAATCCAGTTGGTAGGGTCTACCTAAGTATAACATACGTATCTGATTTGCTTATCTTAATGCACGAAGAGAGACTGCGTCTGCCTTGTTAATTGGTATAGACGTAATGTAAGATTTGATTTGATGTGATTAATATTACGAAGTATATATATATAGCTCTCAAAAGTTTCAAAGTTTAAATATTTACTATAGGTAGATAGAAACGTTTTTCATAGAACACTTTCAGAAGTGTTGTGTTCTGTGAAAAACTTTTGTTCACTTAAGTCTGAAAAAAATTATCCTATTTTCCTACCAGACTCATAATAATGTTAATAGTTTAATAATTACAAGACTTAATTATCACGTAATTACGCTATGTAATCAAAATTATTAATAAAAACTAAACATGTAGTAAGATAATTTAAAACTAAAAGTTCACGAGAATAATATTGCTACGACAAGTAGGTGGTTTTGGTATATAAACACCCGATCGCTTTCGAGAATCTACTTTGTCGGTTAATGAAATTGATTATATCACAAAAGATAACCTTTTTAGGAAGATGAATGGGCCCGAATGAGATATAATAGGTTAAAAGTGGTATTTTGTCCAGCTACCGCCTCTTAAGCGTAATGGGTGTAATGAAAGGCCATCGGAGATCAGAGGCGGTCTGTCGGTAGGTGGCGCGGCGTTACGAGCGCATCCGTGCAAGTAGGTGGTACCTACAGTTCAGTGCATCGCTCGCTGTTATCATATTAATTGAACGTGTGCGGGGGCCCGCCTCAGGCGCTTTGTTTACATAACGTCGAGCCTCCGCGTGCCCGTCACTGTGCTGCGCCCCGATTAGCGACAAATCAATAAGGCGGCCGATAGCGAGCGAGTTTAATAGAGTGAGCGAGTCGAGTCGAGCGCCCTCATTACCCCCGCAATTAGCGCACGGCGTGCTCCCGAGTCCCGGCGGCGACGCACCCCGCGCGAAAAACGAATAAAAAGAGCTGCCCTCAAAATGGCCGCCGCCTCCCCCCGACCGCCCGCTCGGCCCCCGCGCCGCTTCGTGATTGCATCCCCGCAGCTCTTATAAATATGGCCGTATTCCTCCCGCCTTTACTGATTGCCCGTATACCCCCCGGTCTCCCCGGCCCCCCGCCCCGCGCCCCGCGACCGCGCCGCCGGCGTCTGAATAGATAAACGAGTCCACGTGGAGTTCCGCTCTTATAAAAACGTAGTCCGCCAATCGGGCGAGTTCCGCGCGCCGGTCGGACCAACGGCGGCTCCCCAACGCGTGTAACTCCACCCTTAATAAGCGATCTCGCCGTTAGGTCCAATGGCGCGCCGTTAAACGCGGAGTAGCGCTCACCGACGACGGAGCGGTCCACGTGGAGCGACGCACACACGGACGCGAGTATAATGCCTCGAGTGGAAATAGCTATGACGGCGAAATGTGCGACAGCGAAAAAATAAAATGCGGTCGGCGCGGCGGCGGAGCGAGCGACCGAGTGGGTGTAAACAGGGGATATTTCGGTGCGGCTCGTTCATTATTATTGAATGCGCGGCGCTAATGGCGAGTCGCGGGGTGCTATGCTCGCTCCCTGCTCCCTGCTCGCGACTCACACACTAGTCTCCAGTAGACGGATCTAGTTGAGCATAAATGATGACCTCTCGACTCGAGATAATGAACTGCACCGACACAATTTCAATGCTGCTGATTGGCATCACTTTATGGATGTTTTTAGATAATTGTTTCACTGAACTGTTTATGCATTTTCCTATTAAGTAAAGGAGCGTTAACAAAAAAGAAAGGCCAAATGTGTACGTTTGTACGTATGCGGCGTGCGGCTGTGCCGTGCCGACCTCCATCGGATAAGGTAAGCTTGTCCGGTAGCCGGGAACTCGCCATTCAACACACTCCTCGTATAAAAAGTGACTACATACGTAGGTGAGGTACGTATCCCGCTCGCAGGTAGACAGGTTTCTGATATATCTTTTTATGCTTCACTAACGTTTACGAAGTGGGCTTCGACAAAAGTTTTCGATGGTTCAAAACTTATGTTCAGTCTTCGGGAATAATTTCTTATATACGGATTCATTAAAAGTTAAACGGCTCTTTCTATCTTCATTTTATGATATTTTGTGTCGTCTACACATAACCTACAACTCTACCTACATTTGTTTTAGTAATTAGATAATATTTTAAAAAATGTAGAGTAATTAACATTTTGGGAGAATATTTAAATGATACTTAATTATTTTAAATGTAAGGTATATGTATGTAAAGTGTATAAAAAATGAGTATAAAAACTAATCGCCGTTAGAATTACCCATTGTTGACCTTTTGTCGTTCAAATGTCGTGCAATGACAGGTGTGTGTCGTGTGATGAGGGGACCGTTCCCCAAACAGTAGAATGGAGTTTATTAAAGGGAAATAAAATATTTCTTTACTAAGGGTTCCGTGAGTAAATATCAATAATAAGTGTTCGATTAATTATGTTTCCTGTACATTTATTGTATTTCTTTGCAATGTCGCATACTAATATGCCCTGACTATCGGATGCAGAGCATTTAAAGAGTACAACAGGTATCTATCTAGTATCTACCCACATAATCTAGCAAGGTCAAAGAAATCCTTTGGATAATGCAAAATTGCCTGAGTTTATGATTTTTTTTTTCTGTCAGTAAACTGCTATAGTGAACTATCTATAGATCGTGGAACGGTTTTTATATAGCTCAAGTGAGAAAAAGTTTATAGATAGCTCATTTCTTTTTATTACGTAATTATTATTTGCACACACTCGGTAAATTATTTTTATTTAAATAATATTCGTAGTATCCTTAATAAGTAATGTAAACGTTCTACTATCAATCTGAAAGAATGTTAATTATCTTGATGGATAAATACACTGTAGATTTTCGTGTTTCTCATTAATTTTCCTGTTTTTTAATTATTGTGAGATCAAAGGCTTAATCATTCAACGTGGCGTGAACATTTCATATTTATATAAGAAAACCCCGAAGTGAATTATTAACGTTACATTGTGTTGTAATTTTATAACATCTGCGATAATTCCACGTTAATTAACAGCGAAACCGCTCTCGCCGTCTTTATCGCGTCAATTCGACGATAGCTCTCCATTGGTCGTGTGGAGCTCGGTAATTGAATCACATATGCTATTAGGAAAGCAATGTACAACACACAACTACATATAGTCGGCGGTGTGTACTTAAGTGCGAGATAATGAATGGACGACGCTAGCACTAAAAGCTATAAGCTGAGAAATAATTACTTTGCGGCGGCAAAACGAAAAACCGATTTCATCGCCAGTGAACGAGAATGATTCCTCGTTATTTCGTATTTGGATGACATATTTTTCCAATTAGGTATTTTCATTTGAAACACCAAATCAGTGAATCGATTTCGATTATATTTCTATGGGAACAATCAGAAAATAAAGTCAAAAGAAAAAATGCTACTGCTACTCTGGGTATCTCCTTTCGCACCACCCGCGAGACACGAGTAGGGATTCTCAGTGTAATCATCAAAAGACGCGAGCAACGTGCTAGATCTAATTCTACCTATATTGAATTCGCAGCCACCAGTCACAAACAAAGTCTACATCAGAAACGCACATTTACTCATCTAACAAATCGGCAAAGAAAATTTCGTAATCTCGATAATAAAATTGATAAATTTATCCCAGTATCTTTTCAGCATTTTACGAACAATATAAAACCACTTGGTATCTATAAATCGGTTGAGGATTCAGTAATAGCTGGAAGAGCCGATGTTATTACTATGATGTTGATGTGTCAATCGTTGATCGCCGCGGGCGTACTCGTAAGGCGATATTGACGCGTATTGTTTAGACGAGTTTAAATGGGCTAGTGGTACTGGTACGGACACAAGATGATTTTGCACGAGAATTGTTTAAGAATTGTGTGCACGATAATAGTTTAAGAATTGGGTACAAGAGAATAGTTTAATAATTGTTCGCATCGCACGAGAATAGTTTAAGAATTGTGTGCACGAGAATAGTTTAAGAATTGTGAGCACGAGAATAGTTTAAGAATTGTGTGCACGAGAATAGTTTAAGAATGGTGTGCACGAGAATAGTTTAAGAATTGTGTGCACGAGAATAGTTTAAGAATTGTGTGCACGAGAACTGTTTAAGAATTGGCACGAGAATAGTTTAAGAATTGTGTGCACGAGAATAGTTTAAGAACTGTGTGCACGAGAACTGTTTAAGAATTGTGTGCACAATAGATTAAGAATTGTGTGCACGAGAATAATTTAACAATTGTGGAATGGTTTCGTTTTTCCCCCAAGATCGACGCCTTCAGCTGTGTGTTTAGCAGCAGTAGAACTTATGCCAAGTTTGTCCGGGGAAGCCTACCGCCATACAACCTATTTCTGCCGTCAAGCAGTAATGCATTCGCGTTACTGTGATCCGGTATGAAAGGTGTGATTGCCGGTGAAATTACTGACACATGAGACCTTTCCAGAGTTACGGGCGCATACGACGCGACTTGAGTCTTATACGGGAGGCCCCAAATAGTATTGCTTGTTATAGGCAGAGGTTACCACATATCACAAGAAGGGCTGTCTGCTCGTTTCGTAAGTTAATCACGTTAAAAAAAATACTCTCGAGTGGTAACAAAACGGGTCAAGCCCTACCGATTATTTATTTTATACCTACCCTCACAAAACCACATACTTAAATAATATCATGTACCTAATTGTTTATATCGATACCCACTTCACTTAAAGTGCCGTACTAAAACATCTCTCATGATATATTCCATTAAGGGATAAAATATATTTTCTGTAATTAATGTTATCTGAAGTCGTATAATGCTCATAATAATCTTAATGCTCGCATTGTTAACCTCTTAAAATTCACGTCCTTACAAACAAAAAGCATTACGATCATGATTCACACCTTTTGCAAAAGTAAACTTGCGTGGGCGGTATCAGGAGCTACGATCGCATGCGATTCCGACAGCGGGGCCATTATATATGAATTCTCTAGCAAAAAAGATGACCAAGTGTGCGTAGACTTCCGCCCCTTCGGTTCCGTAGCAAAAGCACACCGGTTTCTTCGCGTAATCTACCCCCGTGTGCACTTGATGCAACCGGCTAGTCTTGATATTCACATGCATACATGGTACATTGGAGCCTCACCCTTATCCCTGAAGGATTGCTTCCTAATAACAACCAGACACAAAACAACCATCTATGTTGGTCACACAAAATTTTATAAAATTACCAGGAAGGAAGGAACCCATTACCCGCAGTGGAGAAGGCAAAGCTACACCAAACTAACTTCAGAGACCAGTAAAATCCCTAAAGCCAATCAAGTGAAAGTATCACGTGCGGAAACCTCTGTGGTTTCTTAGTAGCTTATATCCATAATTTTCTGCTCTTATTTAAATTAGTAAAAAAAATGTTTCGAAATAATTTGGAGCTTTTACTCCCAGTCGTCTTACCAGTAACCTATACAGAACCCAAAAAGTACCTGAACACAATGGGTATGCCAGTGAGAATCCGAGACTTCGTGGAAAAGGCGAACTTAAAAAAAAATAGTCGCGCCACAATACCCGGTTATACCGCGTTATACAACTAATTGTTCGCGACGGTTAATTATGCAGCGCGTTTGTTTGTACAGCGTGGCTGTGTGTGGCCGTGTGTGGCCGCATTTGTTGTGAGGCTGTGGCGTTGTCGGGGCGAGATAGCGCGGCCCTTATAGCCACCGGCCACCGGCCACCGGCCACACACTCGCCGGCCCAATTAATGCAATGCTATTTTATACAACCAATGTTCAGCTGATCTGCATACTTCAGATGTTTGACGCGATTTAGATAATTATAATAAAACTTTATTAGGACCAAACAAATAAAAGACACTTTAAAATAAAACACGATGGTAACTGCAATAGTTATAGAAAAAACTGTGGCGCAGTCACCAACGCTCACCTCCCAGGGCAGACTCCTAGATGCGATGCACAACGGTGCTTTCTTCAAATTACTTTTATTTCAGTTTTTCAGTATTTTTTTCTGTAACCTAGCTCTAAGTCTTATCTAATGACACAAATGGAGCTAAATAGTCGTCTGATTCAATTAATGAATTAATATTTTTATCAGACAGTCCTCACAGCTCAGTTGGTAGTAATTCTGCCTTCTGCCCTGTAAGACGTGGGTTCAATTCCCACTCCGGTCAAACATTTGTGTGACGAACATAAATGTTTGTTCTGTGTCTGGGTGTTAATATGTATTATATGTATCTTATCTATATTTACAAAAAGTATATGTATTCTATCAGTTGTCTGGTTCCTACAGTACAAGCTATGCTTAGTTTGGGGCTAAATGGCGCTGTGTGATTTGTCCACCAATATAGATATATTAAAATATATTAATTCATAAAACCCGTTGTAAAACTACATCTAGATATGCCAATGCCCACTTTTCCTAGAATAATCCCGTCTTAAGTACATTTATAGTACTTAAGACTATAAAAGACAAGACACGACTAAACATTAAATTTAAAACACACTCGGACTTAATTCCCCCAATGATCCGCAACATCCGTCCATCACAGAATCATAAAGGCCTCATTCAGACTCTTCATAATTAAATTAATCTCACATTGGTCGTAAAAAAAAACGAGTTTCTTTAATACGCTTCTACCAAACGTAATGGAAGATAATTTCTTTCATTTGAACTCTACCCACATAGCTATTACGAATTGAAGTATAAAACTTCAAATTAAGGGAAGCAATCTTGATATAGGTGTTTATAACAGTCATCAACTGTGTAAATTAAATGGACATGAAAATAAAGGGTCGATTAAGCCGGTCTACCTAATTAATTAAAGCTTATCTTGTGCCCCTCCGATGCGATCTGAGCGAGGATCGTAAAAATTTCGTTTCAGGTGGGTAGGTAAGTGGGGTGTTATTACGTAGGGGGAGGGTGTGGGGAGGGGAGGGGGCGATGTCGATGTCGCTGATGTCGTGGCGATATCGCCCGATTGTTATTTATCT
Source organism: Chesias legatella (assembly GCA_947359385.1). Taxonomy (NCBI): domain Eukaryota; kingdom Metazoa; phylum Arthropoda; class Insecta; order Lepidoptera; family Geometridae; genus Chesias; species Chesias legatella. The sequence goes on from OX375772.1 coordinate 3,934,725, forward strand.
GTTATCGCGTCCGCATCTTTCGAGACCGCCTGCGCAAGGAGCCGTGTATCGGAATGATCTCCGTTCACGATGGATATAAATTGCTGGTATTTCTCTGGTGGGTTTAGTTAGACAGATGTTACATAATGGAGCGGAGGCTTAGAATTTATATTTCATTATTAAAACATAGCTTTTATCAAAATATACTTTAAAGAGATGATTGACTGATAGAAAACAGCTAGTAAACTAAGCCGCTAGTAGGTACTAGAGACTTTTGATTTTGGGATATGTTCCTTAAGAAACGTAAGCGCACTCAAGATATAGTTTTAGTGCCTACAAAAAAAAACTGTTTTAGCATTTTTGAAAATTTGTCCTGTAAAGTGATGATAGCGGATTTTCTCTTACCAAAATTCACGCACACTCACACAAGATGGACTTACTTATTTGTTTTGAAACGTTCCTGACCAAATGTTTTGGAATGGTACTGGGGTGAGATACTAAATATTTCAAGCGGGGTAGATAGATAAAATAAAAAGCCCGAAACTGAAAAATAGAGTTCACCGTCGTTCTAAAGTTAGAAAAAGTTGTATATGTTTGTATTTTTGATTAAATGTTTAGTTTCGAGTTCCTATTATCTGCAATTAATTGGGTAAGTACAATACATTTACCTACTACGTTAGTCAACGCCGGCAAAACCGCGCTGCTAGTGTATCATACAGATTCTGCTGCTCGATAAAGGTTTTGCTAAGGCTAAAGCATTTCCTACTCAGTCATATGAGATTTAATAAAAAAAAGGTGTCGTCTTACGGCGATCGTGTCGAATAACATTAAACCATTGTCACGCGATCCCCTATCGCTACATCTGACATGTGGCGGAGTCGAAGCAAAACGGGGCGGTTCAAATATTCAAATTAAGAATTTAAAGGATTCGGCCGGTACAAATATTCAAATTAAGAATTTAAAAGATTCGGTCAAGGGAGTAAATTAAAAATAAAAAACAAATTGAAAGGCAAAGAGGTTCTACTGCGAAGTTTTTGTCGTGGAACATTACCTCCCCCAACTGAGAATACTTGTACCTAAATTATATACCTACGCCTTCTTTGTAGAATATGTAAGAAAGAAGTGACTTGTACAGTTGTGGATTTAAATTAAGCTGCGGCATATGTAGTAGGTATATACTTGCGGTTCGCTATTACTTGCGAGTGTTTTTTGTGAACATAGGAACCTATTTCAAAATTCTTGTTAACGGGTGGATGTCTGAGAAAAACATTCACTGTGTGTTTTAATTTCTTTATAAGCTAACTTAACTCGTGCTTCATATCAAATAAGTAAAGGGGTAAGACCTCTCACTAGATTCCTGCCTAAAAATAAACGACTACGCATAAAACTATAGACTGACATTAAATACGTTTCTAACTGTAATTAAGACTATTAATTTCAATCAATAGTTTCAGAACTTTCATTACACGCACAAGGTCGCGCTAATTGCAACACAGCTGTAACACGAAGTCGAGCGTATAAAATATGAATATTTAATCGGTTCCCTTGCGGATATTATTTCGAATGAGGAAGCTTACAATATATATTATTAAATAAAAACCTTTTTAAAACGTCGTGCACTTTTTAAACTGACGGATCGTAGCAGGTGGCAAATCCTGTTATTTACCTACTACTCCGGGAAGACAGGCGTGATTTTGTGTGTGTATGTTAAATCTACCATTTCGTGTATATTATTTAATACCTGTAACGTGTAAGTTTTAGGTATGAAACGGAACTCTGTAAAATATTCGACTGATTTATTATCATGCCAGTCTGTAATGGTTCCACTCTTGTCCAGCTGCAGGCTTACTCACGGCAAGAGAGAATGAATGTGTGTATTATATCAGTTATATAGTTCCCGTATTACAATGATATAGATGGCGCTGCGTGAAATGTCCACCAATATTTATTTATTTAATTGGCCTTTAATCTACCACGGGTACGCAATCTGGATAAGATGTTATATGTCTTATAATTCCTGGTTCTAGGACGTACCGGTTTCCTCGCGATAATGCCTTCAGCGTCTTACAAACGTGGTATAAATTTTAGGGTATAAGTGGGCCTAGTTATGCAGAAAGCAGCCATATGGCATTTTTTCCAAAAATGAGTTATAAACGCGGCCAAATTAATTTCGACATGACGGATTTTTTGCAAGACATCTCTATTTTTCACGGAGACATGAAGCCAATACAATATACGAATCAATATATAACCGAAGTAACCATCGACAGAAAAATGCTTATAACTTCGTTTGTACTTTTCCCCACATCGCTATTTTCTGCATAACACGGTCCAAGTATGGTATAATATGTGGTATACGTTTTCATACGAAACATTAATGTTTAATGGTATAACTTAACGGTTCGTGTCTGAATTTCAAACAGCGACCTCCGTATTTAAATTTAGGTAACCACTGAGCTACAGCTGACATGCTTTCAAAAAAACTTATCTTCTATACATGCTTAATTAAATTTGTAACAGTGAACAATAAATACGGTCAATTTACGTCAAATATATTGTTGTTATATTATCATAAAAAACATCACGTTTTCCTCAAACGACTTCCGTTAATTATTTTTCCTTCTCGAGCAACGTGACAAGTTGGCAACCCTATAAGATATTGCAGGCGTAATACGGGCAACACCTTCTCATGTTTTAAACATTTATGCCCTTGCTACATGACAGTGTCGAAACTCAAACCAGGGGCCCTATTCTCAGCATATCTCGAAGGGTTATTATAAATTTAAAAATAAATTCCGTTTCTGTAAAGTTGAAATAATTTGAGAAAACAATGATAATTTTTAAATACTGATGACCATTCCAAATTTGTTCACATATTAATTTTCGGAACATGTTGTAATGTTGAAAGGAAAACAAACGGTGGTTACATATTAGTTAACTGTAAAATAAGTTGTACTGACAAATCATAAAAAATTATATGAAAGTACCTATACAAGAAGGGAGCGTATGCAAACTGGAGCTTTACTGAAAACTAAATAAGATTATTTGTACACACCAATTTTCAAATAACATTATAATATTGGAATCATTCAAAATAATACCATAGCAATGATGAAAATGAATATATGATGAAAACAATATCTATACTAGGTATATAAAAAAAGTCTCAAAAGATGCGACTAGAAATACAATGCTTGTTCGAATAATTGTTTACTAAGAATAAAAAGGAGTCTTCGTTCAAAGGATCCTCTTATTACCCAAAACATATTCCTCAAAAGTGAAAAGTCTTCAAATTTTTGACGCAACATATTGTAGTAGTATAAATGCTAATAATAGAATTAAACCTTGCATGTTTTTGATTCATTAAATTATTTAAACTTTATACTTTTTAACTCAATACTGTTACACTCCTGAAGCGCAACCAAATGCGCGTACGATTTACCTAATCTTTTAAGCATGACCCTTCTTGTTACTCTGTTTCAAACATTTGAAAATAAACAATAGAAATTTGTTTTAACTAGTTTAGGGTTGAAACAAGAATAGAATTAAATAGAATGTGTAAGTAGAAAGATAAATATTTTAGGGTTGTATTCACAATAACAATTTATTTGATAAAGTTAATCGTATTATGTACTACTTTTACAACTATCAGTATTATCTTTTTTCTACAATAGACGGTCATATTTTTTTGCAGATACTATACGATCTGTTATGTTACCTACTTGAAGAATGTTTTTATATAGCCATTTTTTAAACCTAATTATTCGATTCTGATCCTACGCGGTGCTGAGTTTTTTTATCAATTAATTGCTGTATTAAATTAACAATTAAAATGGTGCAATACGATACGCCTTCTCCGTGTATTTATTTGTACATACAAAGAAACTATGTAATACATAGTGGCTATATAATATTTATATACTATATAAATATATCTGAGTAAACTATTATTTCATTTGTACCTCTCCCTTGATTAGATATATATTTTGTATTTATTAAGTTCTGTTTGTGCTGAATAAATGTTTTTATCTATCTATCTATCTATCTATTTTGATAAAGCGCACTAGTTAAATTGTATTTGCACAGGAGTAGAACAAATAACTTTATATTTCACAATTTAACATTACAAACATTCTAAATCTAAATAAATATAAAAAAACTTTAGGGTTGTAGTTACTAACCTATACCTGTAATTAAATGACATACTTGAAACAAGTCTTAAAAACTTTTCAACCCTCTGAAACACCACTTGACTAATTCTCACCCTCACCCAAACCTAGTTAAAATTGTATAGGTATCGCGCATAGAAATAACACGAAACAGCTCAGCCACAGCAGGGCCCGCTGAACCGTGACACGACACCCCAACTCACCCCTTCTAGAAAATCCCTAAATAATACGTATCTATTAGAGCGTATATCTCCGATTCGACTAAAGTATTCCTCAAACATGAAGATAGTCGACGAAAAATTCGAGTGGAGAAAATATGTATGGCAGTGGCAATCGGCATGCGGGGTCTCGTGGGGCAGGGGTCGAGGGGTGGGGTGGGGGGTGGGGGCCCTCTCGCGCGCCAGTTCGCTCGCAACGCTCGAGAGGGTCGGACGTGTTTCGCGAATCCGCTTCATAAATAGTGTATCGCGTGTAACTGACCGTGCGAAGTACGCGCCTTGTGTTGTGTGGATTCAGTGGAGTGTGTGCTGTGTTACTTTGAAGTGTTTTCGGCGATGACCGTCTGTGTTTGACAAGGATATGTATCCAAGCGCGGGCGCTATGAACGCCGCCGCCGCCGCCGCCGCTGTGGCGGCCGCAAGGCACCCGGTAACAGAACACATCTTACAAACTCTCATCCACTTCCAACCAAATAGCAACGCTTAATTCGCGCGCTTGCTTAATATTGTGATGTGTGAAAGTTCGCAAGTTTTATTCGTGATGCGGTAGAATTGTATTAATAAATTTGCAATTATTATGGTATAGTGATGAATGAGCGTTCAGAAAGTTATCTCGTGGTAAATAACGAGTTAAAAGTTTAATCGTCACGACATAAACTAAATACAAACAAGATACTAGCAAAAAAGAAATCTTTTGTTTCCAAATAACTTCATTGCAAAAGCATCGACGAGCTATAAAATTCTCCGAGCTTTTCTTTCAACCATCCGTGTGGCAAGCGAGCATGTACAATGTAACAAAAGTTTCCTAACAGTATTAGTAACAAAAGATTTAACGAGAAACGTGGAGTGGTAATAAAAGCTATAGTAATAAAGCAGTTGAGTGTAACAAACAAATGAGAGAATGTCCCCCGCTGAGTCCGGGTGAGTCGTCGTCAGACACTCAATTACCCGTGAAATTGTCGGCGGAATACGCTCCGAACCCACTACCCACCCACCTACCTATATAAACTGCGTTTTGGGGAATGTTTCATTCGTGATGCGATTATTTTAAAAAAGGCCTATGTGGTAGTAATCTGTACATTTATAAATCAATTTTCGTGCGTTAGTCTTAACTGAAACTTGAAATCGGCTTTACCGATTTGGATATTTTTTGTTTTGTTTGGGATACTGTATAGCTGTCTGTACATTTAAAAAAAAATGCTTTTGTACGGAAATTGTCGCTTCGGGTAACTTTAATATCATATAATTTCTAGGGGGTACTAAGTTCACCGGGTCATTCTAGTATTTAATAAAAATATGTATACCAGTAATGTTAACAACATATTTTATACAAAACTTTGAATCAATTTTGACACTATAAATTTATGATCTACATTTGTTAGATTGCTTTATGAAATTAACTGAAACCGATGGGCTGTTATTTATTTCATAAATTTAGGAAACAAGCAGATGGCCCTGGTGTTTAGTGGCAGCCTCAACCAATAGAAATGTTTCCTTAGGTTTACTGCAAAAGTGATATTCTCTCGGGCAGATTATGGAAATACATTGTTGAATATAATCGCCTTAATTCTATAGGAATTTTGATCCTCCAATGCGATGAGAGTAAAGCTTATCTTAGGAAAGTCACAGATTATACAATACATTTAGTTTTAACCTTTAATATTTATGTATACATAAACCTATATAGATAATCCTCAGCGCTAGATAATTTTACTACGATGTACATCTCAGCGTCAACTTAGGCACCCTAGCTCTCGTTATAAATATCATCGTACAAACACTTCAACAAATGTAACAGGTTATTATTATTCGAATAATCGATAGTTATGGAACTGCGATAAACTGCCGATATCTCTCACGATTCACAATGTCAACAAACAATATTGATCCGCGTCGTATAGATCGCTCATCGAAAGTCTCACTACCAGTCAAAATGAACGGTCATAAGCGAGCTTGAAATTTGACATTGAGAACGAAATCACTCGCAAATATTTTGCAATTATAATAGCTGCGCCCCGCGGTATTACCCGCGGTGAATAAGTAATCCCACGGGAAAACTGCAATTTTCCGGGATCAAAGTAGTCTATGTGTTAATCCAGGATATAAGGTATCTCGGTACCAAATTTCATTCAAATCCATTTAACCGTTTGAGTGTAAAAGAGTAACAAACATCCGTACAAACTTTCACGTTTATAATATTAGTAGGATTTTGAAAGAAAGGTTATTTATATAACCTAATCTACACAATTAATTAACTTATATGAGTAGTGGCAGACAATAAATTATTTATACTAAGACAGATGTGTTGAGCGGGCAAAAAGTGTTCCTGCGTAGTGCAAAATGAAGTGTGCAACGCTGGTTTTCAGGCAGGGCTCAGAGGTGAGTTCACGAACAGTCGAAAACATGTATTTATAATTAGTTTTAACAACATCCCAAACAATTTATTCAACAACGGAGGTCGTCTCATCATAATCCGTCATAAATAATCAACACGCATTTCATAAAAAAAGAAACGTTATGTTACAGAATGTTTTATTCATGTATGCTGACCATGTGTTAGAACAACCAACTGTACATTCCATTTAAAATTAACATTTGCCCCATTGTGTTAAGACTTATTTTTGTAAAAACCTACCTCGGACTAAACGAGCGACCGCAAGCCACATCGCATCTGTCGCCGCATTTTCCAACGTTGAACTAACCACAATTTAAGAATGAATTAAAAGTGTTTTCTGGAAATTGTGTGCGGTTTTTTGAATGAGATTTGCAGTTTTATTCTTTATAATAATTGTAGGTGCTTTTTAAACGTTTAAGAATTACTGTGAGGAGTATTTATTTCAATTAAGATCATTACTGTTCATAGAGGTCTTGAAGACTTGCCTATCTTGATATTAAGCAAACAGCATTTAGCATTTTTCCATATATATTTTTTAGCATAGCAACACTGACTTAGCTTGTACGTCAGTGACCGTCTATTAGTCATATGGTTTCCGCAGAAAGGGTTAAGAACTTAAGAGGATTACTGAAAGACTTACAAGGAAGTCCATCTCGATATTTAACGAGCTTATGGGGAAATAAATCTTTCATAACTGCTTATTTTCTATTCTTGTACAGAACTCGAATCTAGGCTAAATTAAAGTTGATATGAGAGGAAACTAGGAATTAACTGCTTAACCACAGTCAAAGTTAACACCTAGATTTTCAAAGAGCTAAGACAACACAGTAAAGTGCATTATAATTTGAAGGAATATTATGATGAGAGTTAAGTTTAAGTTTAATTTTGTACCTATGTTAAAAATAGTAATTAAATGTTTTTTTTCTTCTTACATCTGAAATATTCTTTGTAATATGTTTGTGTGGTATTTTAAATTGTTCTGTGTTCTCAATTTGTACCTAACTGATATTATTGTATGTCCGAGAGCATACCTACTATTCATACTTTATATTAAAATAAGATCTTTTTATACACAGTTAATAACAAATGTTTAATTTCTTATTTCTTATACACAGTTTATATGGTGTTTCGTCGTTGAGAATTCTATGTATTTAACTGAAAAGAAATACAATTTAAATTCTTTGTTTTCTACATACGGATAGTAACGAAACTTTCGTATAAGGCCTTAAGTACCACTTAATACTGTCGAAGCCAATCTCCTCCGCTTATGTAGATTTATTCGCATACATAGAACCTAATAAGCTTCTACAATACCACTATTAAATCGTTTCCCACGATGTCATTCTTCTCATATCTCTGTTATACGTAGGTAAGGTACCCTTACACCACTTTACAAGTTGACTGCCGACCATAAAAGATTGAACCCCCCCTTTCGTGTCCTCCAATAAGGGTGACATCAATATTTTTAGGGTCTCTTTACGCTGGACACCAGTGGCAGGAAATCGCGCGTCGTCTCAGACCCTCGATGCATTCGTTTCACACAAATGCGTGCGTTTATTGAATAAATAAGCAGCTTCGGCAGTTAATTGACGTTTTAAGACATTAATAGGTAAGGAATAATTTATGGTTTTCAATAACAGTCGCTGGATGTGTCATTTCCTTTAATGCTTCGCTTATTTTCTTTTCATTGTTTATAATAATTTATTCAAGTAATATTTTTTGTGCATTTCATAATACACAGATACATATTAATGGAAATTTCACACAGCATAACTTGTATCATGAGAACCAGATAACTGATGTAATACTTATACTTTTTGTAAATACATACATATTAGGTAATACCCAGACAGAGCAAACATTTATATTCGTCACACAACATATTTTAATTTCATGGGTGGGAATCGAACCCACGACCTATAGCGCAGAAGACTGCTACCGACTGAGCTGTAAGGCCGAATAATAAAATAACATCATTAAAAAACATTCATCAAGCACCAATTCACGATATAATCATTTACATACATACTAGACTTTATCAGCTGTAGAGGTATTTCCATGTTTACTGTATTTTTACGTAGAACATAATTTCTTTTTACGGTTGTCGCTTCGGGGTCTTTGAGGGCGTGGTGGTCTAGTGGTGCTGACCCCGAGTTTCAATCCGGAGGTCGCCGGTTCAAATCCCGACGTGCACCTATGAGTTTTTCGATTGAAAGATTTATGTGCGCAATACCACGTTCTCGAAACGGTAAGGAAAACATCGTGAGGAAACCGACATGTCCCTAGAACTAAAAATTCGAAGTCAAGTGCAAGAAAGGAGCCTCTTTCAGGCGCACTTAAAATCCTTTCGACACCAGTAGTCACTGGTGTCGAATAGATAGATAGAGACTTCGGGGTTATGAGTGTCATGAAGTGGTGAGGAGGGGGAGGGGGGAGAGGGTGTTAATGTAAATGCCTATTTGTCTATTTGCTCAAAATCCGTGTCGCGTCCTACTGAGTCAATATTTGACCATCAGAATTACCGCTACGGACAAACGAGATGGTGTTTCGTTTGAATATTTTACGTTTTTCTGTTGTTCTACGTGACGGTTTAGAGTAATGTCGGCTTACAGATAGGTCATGGGTTCGAATCCTTCTTTGAAGTTTCGTTCGCCTAGGTTTCGGTGACGACACCATCGATGAGAAACCAAAGCGGTGGTAGGGAATATGCCCGGTTGGCTTACTAACGATTCTCGAGTGGAAATGTAACGACAAGTACTGCGTTACGGTACGAGTACCTAGGCTCACGTTAACATTTACCTAGTCTAGTACCTGGGTTCATTTCATTCATTACCAAACGCGACACTGTATGTAGTTAAAAATATGTTCAAATATCTACTCTTTGGGTGTCTGTACACAATAGAAATAAACTTAAAATAGTTATGTTTTTCAAACTTTCCTCTTGTTCAAACATATGAGAGTTGACCTAAAATTATAGGTACTTAGAAATTTTTAGTGGACTTAATATAGTTTTACCCATGTTTAGTTTAAGGTGGTATTAGTTATTTTAATTTCAGAAGTTGCGCTTCATAGTACCTTATGAAAATACATTTAAGTAAGTACTTGTAGATTTTTCTTGTTTTCATAACAGTAGTAGAAACCTATGACATGACTCTACCCCTAATGCTTAATTCAAAAGTAAAAAAGAAACCTTAACTTATTTTTACGATCTATTTTACCCCAGAGAAAATAATTTTAAGCTCTTATTATTTCACCTAAAACTGAAACTAGCGCAATGTTGCACACATGTACTGCAAGCGATTAAGGAGTGTGGGTCGCTTCGTGGATACCACTATCTAAACAACTAAAAAATACAATAAACTGAGCTCAGAACGTATGTATATAACGTGTTCGTATGATGACTCAAATGATATACATATATCCATTTACATCGCACGCGTAGATCGCAGCCACAATTCGTCAGCGGAAACATGTCAGGATTATCAAGGACTGATAACAAACGCCTTGAGTCAATGTTCACCAAAAGGATTTCAAACATTTGTACAATGATAACGCGATATCACGGCTCAAACGAGACATTTGGAGTACGCAAACTGTATAATCACGGCATCAATTATTGCTCGGCTGAAGAGCTCTACATAAGATATATACCTACATACATACATTCTATGTAATAAAAAATATATTTCTTTATTTTACTTTATTTTTTTTCATTGTAACTTTAAATCAATCAACCTGTGCTACGGAAGAGCGTGACCCTCTAACACAGGTATCTCTATTCTCTCTATACTTAAAAGAAGGTCAATAACACTTAAAATGTATATTAGATTAAGTTTACTGAAATAAATACTTATTAATATTATTATATACGAGAGTATGTAAAGCCGCATTGTTTTTTTGGATAATTAATTACAAATATTAAATTGGGAAGATCGTCCTCATTTGATGTAACAGCTCTAAATTCTAGCAGCAGTAGAACTTATGCGAAGTTCATCCGGGGAAGTACTGCCACCATACCTATCTCTGTCTCAAAGTAGTAACGCGTTCACTGTACTGTGGTCCGATTTGAAATGCACTCATTTCAAATCGGATGTTGCTGATAAATTACAGGCACATGAGACACTTTCACGTTTCAGAGTTTCGGAATGCTACTTGCTTATATTGCTTGTTATGGGCAGAGGTTACCACTTAACACCGATCCGGTCATCTGCTAGTTCCTTAAATTTATTTGTCACATGTAAAAAAAATAACTGCGTATTTCAAAATCATCTATCCTCTTGAAGTATTAAGAAAACTTTTGTCGAGCAACGAGTAAACTGAACGTCTTTGGCACGTTATTGTTTTAAAAGTTAAAAGGTTATAATTAATTATGCAAAAACAATATTCAGCTTGACATATTTTGTCCCAGTTGAAGAACATACTCAAATATAATTAAAAGTATCCTCTATAATAAAAAAAAAAAACGATTAAAAATTTGATTTTTATAAAATAGTCTGCTTTTTATGTTATTTTAGTTGTACGCACATTTGCTTACGTTATAATTCAGATTTTCAATTGCTATGTATTGTTTTTAGAATTGTAATTTTTTGTGCGAATAAATATATCAATAAAAAAAGGTAAGTGTCGTGTTGTTTGTTATATGAAGGGTTATCGAATACGAATAATGTATGCGGAACACCAAAACACGGGTGGCAGGCAGTGGTGCGGTGTTGTGTTTCCGAGAAAATAAAATAAGCTTTCTGATCCCATAGCCAGCGCTACCATATTAGTTTACTAGCTTTTTTATTTCACCAAACGGAATGCCTTAAATCCAGCCCCAGATACACTTTTTGAGCTCTAAAACGTACATAATAGGGTAGGAATTTGCTTGCGGCGTTTGAACGTTGTAGCGTTGCGTTGTAAAGCCAATCTCAATGCTCAAATATTTGTTTATGCTTGTTTGGTTTGTAAGTGCGAATGGTGTTTAGATGTTTACCGAGCCGCTGAACTTGTGTGCGTATGGCGGGATTCTAATTTTACGATAAATAATTGACATCGATCCACTTTTGGATTGTTCTTGGCTGACGTCATGGTTAAAGTATACGCTGTGCTGAAACATGTCAATTCAATTAAGATTCTTTGACTGGCCTCTTAGCTCAGTTGGTAGTAACTGCCTTCTGCATTGTAGGTCGTGGTTTCGAATCCCACCTATGACAAACTTTGTGTGATGAACATGTGTTTGTTCTGTGCCTGGGTGTTAATTTATTATATGTATGTATTTACAAAAAAAAGTCTAAATGTATTCTATCAGTTGTCATTCCCATAGTACAAGCTATGCTTAGTTTGGGGCTAGATGGCGCTGTGTGAATTGTCCACCAATATTTAAAATAAATATATATATTACGTGTGTATTTACAAAAAAATACAAGTATTATATTAGTTGTCTGGTTCCCATAGTACAAGCTATGCTTAGCTTACTTTGGGGCTAGATGGCGCTGTGTGAAACGTCCTCCAATATTATTATTTTTATTAAATTCCAATAAAACCCCACGGATTGTACATCAGGTAGACGTGGGCAGACAGACGTATTCAATAATTTGAAATAAGTACGTGTGTGTTTTTTTATATCCGTTTAAACGCATTCTGTTTAGTTTTGTTTTTATGAGCGGGCGCAGCTAGCCGGTCCTTTCATCCGGCCCTCTACACAATACTGCCACTCAAAAACTGTTCATTGTATTTTAATTTGACCTTTTCGGCTATAATTTATGAGAATCTTTTTTTTTCAGTCGAAGGGAACGTTTACTCGGTCTATTATTGCCGGGGGATTGTTTTCTTTTCTTTTGTGATCGGTTTTGGATTTCGATTGCTTCAGATCGATCGTGGGCATTTTATCGGAGGGCGTTTTGATTATCGGTCGTGAGAAAGTATCAATTACTTATTACAACTTTGACTTACTGGCATCTCGATTGTAACTTGAGAAATTAAAGCTACAAGTAACTTTGCCAATACTGATAACTTAATGTTTAAATATAAACTATGATAAAATTAAAATATGTATAATCACAGCAAAACGAAAAACTGACTTCATGAGATTTTTTCCAGTAATTTTGATTTAAGGATCAAACTACTGAACCGATTTTGATGTAATTTCTATGGGTCCAATCCGATAGTATATAAAACAAAATAATTTACCAAATCGGCTTATAAATGATGAAGATATTAGGTAAAAAAAAAAATTGATAATCTCCTCCTTTTTATGAAGTCGGTTAAAACCAATGAGAAACCGTTAAATGATGCTATCAAACCAATTTAAGATTATTTTCTAATATTACTTGTAGTCAAATTAGCAACGTACAATTCTAACATTTAGACAAATATTGGTTTAAATTTAAATAAATGCAAATACATGCGAATATTTGGATATCTAGTCATATCTACATAGACAGCGTCACATATAAGTAAACATTCCATAATTAACTAATTTACCATAAAACGAAGTTAATCACAATTAACGACAGGTTAATTCGTTACGGAGCCCACAAATGATTTCGATGTTTAAGCGATAGCGCGAATACCGGAAACCAATTGGCATGTGAACAATTTTATACACTAAAAGCTTTAATTGAAAATCCAGTTGTAATGTTGTTTTATAGTGATTTAACAGTGGTCGTAAAACACTTGCCATAATGAGTTGTCGGGGGGAATCCAAAAATAATACACAGCGGTTAACTATAGCGGTAACACCTGGGGGTGTTATATTGAACCAGATATTAATCAGGCTACCCGTTTAGTCTTCAAACATACTAGCTGTTGCCCGCGACTTCGTCCGCGTGGAATTCGGTTTTATCACGCACCCCTATTTTACCCCTCGGAAAAGTAGCCTAAGTTACTCCTTGTTACATCAGCTATCTGCCAGTGAAAGTCCCGTCAAAATCGGTCCAGCCATTTCAGAGATTAGCAGGAACAAACAGACACAAAAATTAAAAAAAAAATTGTTTTGGTATATGTACCGTGTATACATCCATATGCACTTAGTAAACAACTTAGTAAAAGTAGTAGCGATTATTTTAATATTACAAATAGACACTCAAATTTGATTTATTTGTATAGTTTTATATACAGAAGCAGTAGAACTTACGCCAAGATTATAATTAAAAAAAGAATATACAGACGCTAAAAATTATTAATGATAAAATTAATATTATTTTTGTGCACAGATATTAATTTAACATAGCAATCACATTAAATTAGAGATAAATAAAATAAAGTTTCACTAAACAGTTAAATATTAATTGCACCTCGGAAAGCCATAATTTATGGTAATTTCGTTTAGTGTAGTGGGTTTATTAGTGTCAGGTAATTAAGTTAAAACACTCTTTCTTAATTGATTTTTATTGAGAGTCTGATTTAAAGGTTTAGAAAGTTGCACTTTTCCAATAATGATACCCAAATAAATTAAGTACCACTGTTTGGAAGGTTTTATAGCAAAAGTAAATAAATGTTTAAAATTGAGAAGTTGATAAGTACTTAATTTGTAATATACATTATTTGCTCTGTCTGTACTCTATAGGTTTTAAGTATTAGTTAAAATAAGTTTTAATATGATAATATATCTTAATTAAATTAGAATAAATATGTATGTATATGTAGTGACACATGGCGCCATAAAATAAACTCTATGTATCCTCAAAATCTGTGAGATGATTACGGATCTATGATTGATTGAATACCTGTGGATGATATGATTAAAAAGCTGGTAGAATATTGTAAAAACTCAAAGGAAGTGTCAGTTATCTTGCAATGAATTTAAACGTTTCTGCTTGCATTATAGGAATCCACAATAACTATGTCTTTCATTATTTCTATATATTTCTATGGGTCCTGTCTGTATATTATGAATACTGTGTTAGCTAATTTAAATAAATAAAATAAAAACGACCCTGATATTAAGTCCACGCAGACGAGTTGCCACCTAGCTGAGTAAGCAAATATGTAAAATTTACAATGTAATATAAATCTAATAATGCGGGTAAAGAAACACCTAACTTATAAATGTGTGTGTAGTGTAGACAAGGCGCGCGTTGCGTGGCATATCATACGCCACGCGTTGGGCGCCCGCGCCGCGTCCCAAGGCGCCGCCCGGCCCCGGCGCTTCCCTCTGGCATTGTTTTGTTACCTCGCCTTCAAACAATAAAGCAACTTTCAATTCATTTTTTATATATTTAATGATACAACTGTATGAACACGGATAAGTAATTACCCGAATCCACTCTTCTTCAGACACGATTGCTTTTAGCCAATAATATATTTTTATGTTCTCGCCGCAGTAATTTATATGCTATTAACATTCTTCGATAGAAATTTCGACATCGGATTTCTCACTAAACAAGATCGAGATTTGATCTGAATTTGTAATGGCTTCGCTAAAATGTGTGCGCATTAAATGATTCGTTTTAAATATGGCACTGACAGCGTAGAATGTTGTTTTTTTTAATGTGATTATAGGGTAACAAGCAGACGGCCCACCTGATGTTAAGTGGTTACCGTCGCCTATTGCCATTTGCATCCTCGGGGATGCCAATGCGTCGCCTCCCCTGTAGGTACCTCTTCACATTTATTTGTTGTCACACCTCAGTGTTGCGGTCATATTGTTGATGGCGGACCGCAAGCCGGTGGGTATTTATTAGGATCTGGTGAGTGCGATCAGGGATCACATGACGAGCGTGAGAGAGCGGCGCGGCCGCGGGCGGTTGCATTCACAGAATTCCCGGCCACATATTTCCCGAGCCGGATTGTCCGCAGCTCCATTTACAACGTCTACACGCCACGCCAGTTCCTTTTACGCTTTTATTTACGCTCCTTTTATTATTTTTAAAGTCCGTTTGTTCCTCGCGCGGCGGTTATTTATTTTTTTACCGTCGGCCGCCGCGCCGCCGCGCCGCCCGCCCTCCCGGCGACCGTGTGTTGTGTCCCTCGCTTTATTTTTATTTTGGTGCTTCTTATTATGGAGTTCTTTTTTTACGTTATTATTACGTGCTCGCGTGTTCTCGTTGCTTTATTTCGGTGTTAAGAGGCAAGCGGTCGCTCTTGTCCTTTTTTCATTAATCGAGGCTCGCACCGAATTATGGTCATTAAAGGATAATTTGTTTTATGGTAATTTGGGATGCGTATAATTTTTGTTTCGTGATAGGAATGTATTTGTGTTTAACTGTGATTGATGATTTGTGATGCGCTTTTTGAAACTGCGTGTCGAATTGAGCGTTGCTAAACGATTACCTAGCTTGGAGAGAATTTATAAAGAAACGTGAATTTCTCTTTGTGTCGTTGAATTTTGCTTAGATATTCCCTTTGTTCCAGGGTCCCCCACAGCCCGGTCAACCGATTAAATTCACAGTCGGAGAATCCTGCGATCGGATCAAAGAAGAATTCAATTTCCTCCAGGCCCAATATCACAAGTGAGTTGTTTATGCTTCGCAATTTATATTCATCCGTCAAAATATAATGAACGGTTACAACATGTAGAATTTGGGACTGTACACGTTTGTTCACAAAAAAATAAGCCGGAACAAAAAGGATTATGTTTTTGTACGTGTTTCAAGTTTCCTGTGATTAATGACTTGGACCGGCTTGAGCGGAGAAAAAAATAATATCAAAGTCTCGGACGACGCTTCTGACATTACAAATGACACGTTAATAGTTATATAGATAATCGTGTCTAATTTATACGTCCTGTCTTTTTAATTTAATATGAGTTGGACAAATCATCTAAAAAAATTCGACCCGTTATATTATCAGACTCAAGTTTTCATCGTGTTTTGGGATTTCAAACTTATTTGCCCATTTCGACTCCAAATTTCCGCCCCAAAGGATTGTATAATCAAGCGCCCCTACTTGGTATTCAAATGCCCTACACAGGTGCACGGATACTAAAAGAGTTAATTGAAACCCTATTTGGCGAGGCACACGATTAGAATCGGATAACCTAGTTGAATTAGTAGCATGTTTTAAATAATTACATTTCTTTATGGAGTTGTTTTAGGGGGGGGGGGGGGGGGGGGGGAGGATCTAAGTTTTCTTTGAGTATTTGACAATCTGTGGCTTTCGCCTTTACCCTTGCTTTATTTTAAGTAAAGTCGAAGTCAAAAACTTTATTTCCATAGAATTCATAAGGAAATGGCTTGGAAACGTCAATAATATTCAAAACATAAGGTCATGCATACTTATCGCTAAGTTTGAGTAGGTAAGCGATACTTAGGCGATCGTTAATAGAATAGGGCATAAGCTAAATAGGACACAAAGAATAAAACCAACGCAAATTACAATGTAGGTATTTGCAAAATCCATGGACATTGAAATGATTGTTGATTTGTTTGTAGACAGAACGGGAAATAAATTCCAAATGTAGTGAATAATCCAATATTTCATGTCACCAGCAATCAGAGGCAGTCCCTTTGAGAACTCAACCGTCCTTTCTGTGCTGCCTTTTTGTGACCCTCCATTGTTATCTGTGGAAAAAGGGGACACACAATGGTTTATTTATTTATTTGTTCTCTTAAACGTAGATAACTTGTGAGTGGTTTTTATGAACATTTATGGTGTAGGAGATAAGATAGACTGTTACTATTATTATTTCATTGAGGCGATATCGGAAACGCACTGGTTATGGTTACTTCTGATTTGTGCCCCTAACTTAATACACACAGACTTTAATGGGATTATTAACCCTTAGTGTTCATAAAGTCTCTTTGTGGTGAAACCATGACTCGATTTGTTTACACAGGCATGCATTTGACCGCTTTCTTGCCTGATTTATCTTCTTTATACATAAATGTAAACAAAACAATTACATATAATTTCAAGTTATCTTAAAGATAAACCTTTTTTTTTAACAAATATAAAGTGTGTATTTTTAACGTTAACGTGGTCTGTTTAGTAACTCCTCAGTAGCTTACGTTACATCGTTTAAATTATACTACGATAACGTATCAAACAATATTTAGATAAGTTCAGTGTATCATGTTTTAGCACAAAAGCGATTGATAGGAAGCTTCCAACTATTTTGTTTACAAGGATATTTCACTTACGATTTGGTCGTAGTTATAGTAAATTGTCATATACTAGCTGCGCCCTGCGCTGTTACCTGCGGTGAATTAGTCATCCCACGGGAACACTGCATTTTTCCGGGAATAGTAGCCTATGTGCTATTCCAGACTATAATCTATCTCTGTGCTAAATTTCATCCAGATCCGTTAAACCGTTCGGGCGTGATTGAGTAATAAACATTTATCCCAAAAAGTTTCGTATTTATAGAAGTATTAAGATATAGAATATAGGTATTCGTATCAAGTTTATCAGAGACCTGTCCTTGGAACATAAGTTACCGAAATCACCTATCGCTGCTGTGTATCACATTAATAAATCAATATTTACACGTAGAAATAATAATAACATATAAAAACAAAACAATCTACACAAATACATAAAATTGAAATGTCTGTTTGTAATGTAAAAATGACAGATTTACATGCACATATAAAAAAAAGTCAATTTTAATATTTTTGTCTGTATGTCTCTTTGTTTCGCCTAATCTCCGAAGCGGCCGGACCAATTTTGACGGGACTTTCACTGGCAGATGATGTAGAAATGTAGATGTTATAAAGAGTAACCTAGGCTACTTCTATTAAGGATAATACACAAATTGATAAAAATTACTAAACCACTTAGCTGTTCTTTCAGTCACAAACTGAATCCAAAGTGAACAAATCCGCGGGCACAGCTAGTTATACAATATGAGCGGACCCATGAGGATCGATTAGGAGGAATATAATCTACTATAAGACTGAAGCCGTTAAATAAAGCTATAAACTGTAACCATAACAATACCAATAAACCCAATACCTACCTATCGATAACAAATATACCTATAACAGTCTGTTATATTACTCTTATCTTAACATTACAAGTGTTCCTTAAATAGAACAAGTGCTTTTCATATATTTTTATGTGACTAAGCGATGGAATGAGCAAATGGCCCATCAGGTGTCAAAGTAACCTCCGTAATACGACATAGGTCCTCCTCTACTCATGAACTACAAGACCCAAGTTGCATCGTATAAGCCCGTAACTCTTGAGATATTAAGGTGGAATGTCTCATGTGCCTGTAATTTCAACGGCAAAATGCGAATGCATTACTGTTTAGCGACAGAAATGGGTACGGTACGGTTGCTGCATCATCAAAATGTTCTATTTTTGTTTCAGTTTGAAATTAGAATGCGAAAAACTTGCCAGTGAAAAAATTGAAATACAGAGGCATTATGTTATGGTGAGTAAAAATCCTTATGTTTACATTTGCGACCAAAATGAGTTACTTATTTGTATTCATAACAGCATGATGTTCAAAATTATTTTGAACGTTTCATAAATACATCTAGTACAGAAAAAAAAAACACATTTAGCTAAACGCATTATCATTTTTAATATGGCGACTCGAAAAGTGACGGTCATGTCGTGATAATAACATGTACAACATGTGTTTGGTCGTGTGAAATCAATAATATGTCGGTCCATTCGCCGCACCGCCCGCCCGCATGTCTACCATTATATTTTCATTGGGTCGCTCCATCAACCGCTCGTCGGTGAAACCACTTATTAAACTCAATTGTGCATGTGACTGTATTGTTTACCGTCCGTCTCTAATTTGGATCAATAAAATGTTTTATGTATACGAGTCGAGCTCCGATCAAACAACATGTTTTCCATCAAAAACACGCGCGGGGTAAACGTATTATTGTCGAGCTGGCAATACATTTTACAAACGGATATTTTGGCATTCCTTAATCCCCGCATGTTCGCTCCATTCAGTTATGAATCACGATTAAGTGTTGCCAAATCGCTCGCAATTTATTTTAATACGCTCGTGGGGAATTTTCGCGAGAATTTTTATGTGTCGGAAACACTTCTGGCCTGCTTCCAAACAGTTCTGGTGGCGGATGTTTAGTCGCTCGACTCCTATAATTTGGGGAAGCTAATCTGTGCCAAAAGCTTTCCGTGTCACGGCACACTCCTACGTTACAATTGCGCGAATTAATTTATTGGTAATCGATTATGCTAAAGATTTGTTTTATGTTTCAGTACTATGAAATGTCGTATGGACTCAACGTGGAAATGCACAAACAGGTACGTACAATTTAAATACTATAGTTAACACTATTCTTATGCCCGGACTTGTTATTAAAATAGTTGTAGCTGCCGGATGTTAAGGAATGAATTGCTGGAAGAAAGTGTTACTCGACTTATTCGCGAGAAAACAATGGTGGCGACCCCTCGTCACGTCTACGTTTCCGTGATAATCCACATGGTGACAAGTGACCCACTTAGGCTCTGCCTACCCTTTCAGGGATAAGGCGTAAATTAATGTTTATATGTATTTAAATATCACCAATATCATAATTGGTATTACAAAGTTCAATTCGAAAAATATTTCCGCATTCCCGACGTAGGCTGGTAAAAAAATGGAATGGATGTGAACTAAGATGAAAGGGAAAAAATGGCTTTATTTCAGAGGGTCGGCCGGGGTGAATTGACGCACGGGGAAATGTTGTAAAAGTATAAAAACGTGTTATTACACCGCGCCATTTTGTTTGATAAACGTTGTTTGACGGCCGGGCCGGGCGGCGTGTTTAGGGCGTGGGGGGACAAACGTCAGCCACGTTTTGGTCAAACCGCTTTGCTGACATTCAGTTTTTAATTTCCGCGAATTTTTGCCGCGTTTTTTATTAGCGTTTCACCATTTTCACCCTCAATTTGATACCAATATTTTGCATGTAACAAAGCTGTTTGGAGCTAATATTATGGTAACGTTTCATTTTCAATAGGAATAAAGTTGAAATATGGCGTGCAGAGGGGTGCTTGCCTCCCGTAACATGTGCAACGTTAAGCTGAGAAAATGTACTATGAATTCGACTCATACCAGAAATCACAAGTAGGGGATTGTTGTGTAGGGATGTCTCTATATTATTTTCATTTTAAATAATTTTATCTACGTTGCATTCAATTCCCTGCCGTAGTTTTTTGTGTGATGCGTGCACAAACATACAGTACAGACAGACAGAAAAAATATGTAAAACCTGTTATTTTGGTTTCTGTTGTTATAAAGAGACCTTACCCATATTAGTTTTACTTCAATATCTATAATGTACAGACATCAGCATGTTACAATTTTATTATATGTATAAATTCATATTCGGAATCATGTGCGTTTGTATGGATGGATATATGTTTGTAAGTCTTGCGAAAAAACTACTGAACTGAATTGGCTGAAAGTTTGAAGATATGTTAAGACTTGGAATAAAACATAGGCTTTTATCCTGCTAAAAACGCGGACTAAGCCACGGGCAGCAGTCAGTAAATAACTTATTTTATGAGAAGTCGCGCTTGTAGAAACTATTGTAAATTGATTCTTGTATCACTCCAATTTTCGCATGACTGAGTTTACAAAAGTATCATTCACTAAATCCCGATTAGTTAGTCGACAACCCTGACCGTGGCACAAAAGCTATCGTAACAAATAGCCCAGCTATTATTATATCCAACTGGGTAGTACACCCTTAGGGTGAGTCGCCCCGGCCGGCGCGGCCGCGGGGGGTTTTCGGTAATCTGTAGATTTTACGCTCACTGCCCCTTCGCGCAAGCTTTTTAATAATAGGGCTATACTTTAACACGTTTTCAAAATCAATTTGAGAATGGAAATCACGGTGTTATTGTTATGAACGCCAGTTTTGTTGTCGAAAATAATAATCGTCAATTATTTTTGGATTTAACTTCAAATACAATGTATTCTCAACTAATGGCACATTTTGACGTGATAACGTCATGTAAGTGGTACCTGTTAATCAGAAAGTATTGAGAGTGTTATTTAATATGAGTTGACAATGATTGAAAAATAATACAAGGAAATACTGTTCATAATTATTTATATTTGCTACGGTATCGTTAAGCAAAGCACCAATAAAGGAAGATTCCTGAATATGAATCTTTAAGTAGTTCTTAATTAAAATCGGCTGTATGGATAGCCAATACCAACATCACATGCATTTTATTATTCCGTGATTGAGAGAAATATTTTATTGTGTCCGCATCGGACGCCCGTAAAATGCAAATGACGTCCTACATTATATTGCACGATAAAATTAAGGACAATGCATTATTTGAAATGTGAAGACCGCAGAATATGTTAAGGCGACGGCTGCCGCTCGCTATATTTGTTTAGGGTCTGGCAAACTAGCAACAAGGGGTGATTACGAAGGGTCTTATTGTTTGCGCTGCGGCCGACAGATGGCGACTCGACTCAATGGTTGAATGCGCTATTTAGCTTACACTGCCGCGCTTCATTGTAATGGATTATTACATTAGCACTTAACACGCTCAGTCGAGCGACAACAGAAACGTACCCTCGGAATTTGTTAAGCTTTTATAGAATAACTAGCTAGCGTTGTTTTTCTTTTTGATCACTTTCGTGCTTGTTTTTCTTGGTGTTCAATTAGAATGACAGAAATGTCGTGAGCTTGACAGTTTTTGTTTGTAAAATGTGGTGTCATTGAAATTAATTTCCGTGCGCAGAGGCTTGGAAAATTGAGACATTATTTGTTTTGTGTTTGAGAGTGCTGAGTTAGAGTGAGTAGAGTGTAGAGTGGCAGCGCCTGAGCGCAGTTCCCGCCGCGCCGCGACCGCGACTAACGCGCGTTTTCCGCTCTTTCTGACGACGACTAATTGCTTAGATTTCCTTTTGTTAGTCGCGGGGCCAGAACGCGGTGGGACCGTGCCGAATCACACCTACTTACGCCGTGAATTGATTGTTTCGTCTCTGTGTGGCTGTGTCGACACGGCGACTTATTGTTCTATACTCTATTATTCACGGCCGAACTGACTTTCACGGTACCGATTATCGAAACGGTTTCCTTATTTAGAAACGTTAAATCATATGACATACCTCGACAAACCGGTACATAAACGCCCGTAATGTGACTGTAATCGATAAAGCGTCATCTGATAAATTCGGAACTGTAAACTCATAACGGTAGAATGATTTCATGAAGTGTCGCAAATGTCGAGAGGAGACAATAGGGTTGCTTTGAAAGGGTGCGGGCGCGGCGGGTTGTCGATGAAATACTTTGTCGAGGTTTACGAGCGTTGACACCCCTGCGTGAGATTCCGCTCCAGTGCACCCATTCGCCACCCTCCACTGGCGTTCGCTTGTTATGAAATATCAATAGCGGGAACTCTCGCATCGCTGTGTTAATATAAATTATATGTGTGCCAGTTTCAACTTTTTACACCTTGTTGCTTATTAACATTCCGGTTTTTTTTATCTGTATCGTGTTAAACACGCGACTGCGTTGTGTTATTATATTAATCATAGAACCTATTAGCATTTTCTTTAATTTTTCAAATGTTGGCGCATTATAAATTGATATTTAAAAAAGCGTCCTTATTTTAAATTTTTTCACATCGCAATGTCATATTTATTTTTAAGTTGTTGAGGCGCTAATTATAAGATTAATCAGTTAATTCGGCAACAAATTTAATTATGATCATAATTCATTAAACAGGTAGGTAGATAGTTCTGAAGAGGTCACTTGACGGTTGACATAAAAGACCAGGCTTAGGTAAAACATAATACAATAGCTTACTTCATATAAGATTTTGATGACTTTATATGCGCCCAAGTTTTTTAAATTTCAAGATCAAAATTTGCAATGACAAAAAACATAAACAAAAATTTATATTACAAAATAGACTAGGTACACTTCTTTTTAAATTTTAACTTTTGAAAATAAACCAATCTTCTTTTCAACTTTCACCAATTTTCATGAAATCAACGAAGCCATTGCAGAAGCTAACACAGTTATTTCCCGAAATCCGAAAGCATTACGTGTCCGTATAATTTAATAATCCGGAGTTATTGCGATGCGGTGTCCCCTCGGCTCGGCTTGATGTGCGCAAATTATTCATGCATAGCTCGAGGGTTTCGCTACCCTACTGTCACTCAGGGTTGCCACGCAGCCAACACAAATATCTAAGCCCTAAATCGGAATATGTGATTTTGTTCACATGGTTTTATCGACGTCCGAAGAGGAATGGAGATGGTCCCGTGAAATAAGATTATGAAAAACATAACAATTCTTTTTGGCTTTGCCGCAGTCGGAGGAAAATATATGTCTAACTTTAGGCCCTACAGTTTTACACACAAGCACCTGCAAAACTCCAAGAATTTCCCGCGCTGTGCCTCACAGCTACATAAAGATATCTCTAGGTATCCGTTACACAAAATCCGAAATAGACAAAGATTTCAATTATTTCTAAAGTTAATAATTGATTTGCGGTAACTGATTATTCTTTAGAATGCTTGACAAAAGTAAAAAAACAAATAAAATTGTATCATTCCGAAAAATTTATTATCATGCTTGACGTACGTAATTTCGGCGACGTAGAGTATCTGATGTTCATAAGTTTCCGGGTGTGTGACACCCCTAGTGTCAGGGTGCTCACACACCCTCATTTATAGAATGCACGACCTGCACGTGCCTTATCCGCTTACCTACTATTTATAATGGAGCGAGGGGACGACGCCTCCAATCTCCCATTATACTGTTTGTTTGAGCTTCCCGATATCGAAAACGTGGCGTGTACTGTTTCATATCACCATTATCTTTATCACTTTTACGCAACAACAAAAACCAACGCATTATAACTTCAAACATGCTTAAATTTAATATTTTTAAAAACATGTACATAGACGCGCAGCTACTTAGTTAACTTTATCTACACAGTATCTTAATTACATATTTAACAACTCGGTATGCGGAGCTTACCAACCTTTATGTAAGCTACTAAAAAATCCTTATGAAGTGAACAAGTTACAAGATTATCGCGATACATAGACTTGTGTTTTGAACTTAAAGCGTGGCGTGCCTTATCAAATTATCGCAGTGGAGTGTTCACATCGCCCGCGGCCCGCCGTCGCCGCCGCGGCGTGCGATCGTTAAGGCTCGGCATAACGGAGGCGCTATCTGGCACATCTACAAGCGTACACTTTTGTATTGTCAAAACGCGCAACTGCTCACAATGAGCGCTCGGTTGGAGCCCCTCGCTGTTGAAACATAAATTATCTCTCGCATGTAGCGGTGCGGGGCGGACGAGTGCGCGGCGGCAGGCGGCAGATGGCGCTTGCAATAAAACCACTAAACGCGATATCGCCGCTGCGCCCCTCCGTCCGCTTTATTATTTGATCGGGGAGCCAAATTAAAGGATTTGCCGTAACCCCTCGGCTGCGACCCTCACCCGCCAACAATCACCTCTGTATTAAGTCTAATTGTGTTTTCAGATTCTGCCCCTATAATACCGGGCACGATATGCTGAGCCATGTGAAAAAATGGGGCGGATTCCCCTCGTCGCATATTAAATACGCTCTTACGGTACGCTCGACGAAAATAAAAATTTTATTTATAAATTGTAATTTATTGTAATCAGCGTTCGTGCGTATTGAGTCGATCCGTGTAATGAAACCGTGAACCGCCGACTCGTGACTAATAAACATAGTTTTACGGCCCGCCTAAACCACGCGAGGTACGACATAATAATAACGTGTGCTAGTGCTCGGTGGAAGCTCGGGGCGCTCTCGAACACTATCTCCCCGACACACACATTAATCCCGATATCTTGTTCATACTCGTGTTGGGATACATTATTCAGCGCGTCATAATTATGATACTTCGAGCCCTACTTCAGTACGCGCGCCCTATAATTAACATACCACAATCAATAACGTTTCAAATAATTACTTGAACTATTCAACTGAAAATAACCTTAAAAAACTTATACCGTAAAATAGCTTCGTTCCTTTAGCGTTTACGTTAATCCACAACATTTATTATTGAGTAGTAGGTAGTTTATTTATCGCCCCTCGCCTCGGGCCGCGAGTGACTGCGTTGAACTAATTACATTGAATACGGCCCCTGTTCCACTGGCCGAGGTAATTGCTCTGATTGAGACACGGGTATTGATTTCGAAACAGTTTGCGTCGGCAGTGACTTGCGTTGCGATGAGCGCCCGCCACCGCCCGCCCTGACTTGAGGTCGGTGAGATGCGGATCTCATGTATAATGGACGCCTTCGCTCCTTGTCTTTCCACTTAAACGAACGATTCCTATTCGACTCGTAAACTACACGTCCATGAGTCATTCATTCCACATTCAATATAATAAACCGTATAACTGCAGCCGGATCGATGTAAGAATTTCAAGAAGCGGAGTGTTCGCCTCGCATACTAAATAAAATGACGAAATTAACATACGTAGCTGAACGTGGTACCGCGGTTATATACATAGATAGGGTATCATTAAATCTCGCTTACATTATCATGAAACGGTAACAGTTGTACGACGGTGGGTCGCCACGTAGTCTATTCAAATAGAGTGAAACAATGCAAACAGGGGTGAAGGGGTTAGAACAAATAGGGGGTGGCTACCCTCGAGCTATCGACGGCTGGATCCTTGCTACAGTTGCTCGCTACTACACTTGCTGGTTTTTTAGGCATTACGGTGCACGTCGAGAACTGTTCAAACGGAATTCGATGAGAGCGTGTGTGGAATAAAAATTCGTTGGCTTTTTTAGATCGTGTTGGCCTGTATTGATTTTAAATGCTGTGTCTTCACTTGTCGCAGGGAAATCTTTTATTTCGCTTTTTCTTTTAATGATTCATTTAGTATTTGTTTCTAGAAAGCACTAAATGAACCCTGTAACGCGACGTAACTTTGACAAATGAATTAGGTGCATTTTGTTGATATAGACTATGTAGTCACAAAAAACAAGAAACCTGATAATCCTTATCTCAGGCATTGTATTATTTAATCCAATTTATTTATTAAAATAAAAAATTATAATAATTTATATTATATTAATGTTATTGTATTAATTTATTTTTTTATCCTCAGAATTATAATCATATTCCGCTTGTGCTTTCAATATAAAATTCATATAATATATTTTATGTTACAACACTTATTTATTAATGAACACGTTGATCCACCGAAGAACATAATCTTGCATAACGTCCTATTGAGTGATATATGTTAGTTGTAAAAAAAAAGTATAAATAATGTATAACCATTTGCATAACTTTAGCGATTTATTCCAAGAGAGTATAAGTCTATCGATACGAGAAACGACCGTCGACCTTAGTCTACATAAAATGAATATTTAATTCAGATTGGATATTAAAACAGGATATCAATATACAATAATTATGGAGATATCAATATTTTAAATAACATTATTCCAATGAAACATTAGTGGGCGATACTCGGTGAAATAGGAGCTGATTATAAATAGGACGATTAGCATATGATCAACTGAACTGATGCGATATGGAATGAACCGTTAGGTAAGGCATTATGAAATATTTACATAAATTAATAATATGCTTAATAGATATTATAATAATTGATATACTTAGAAAATATAATAAAAAAACTTTACGAAAATTAAGTTTATTTTTGATTACGTTATTATTAGTTAAGCTGACTCATCGATTTATTAAATATGTATATTTTAAGGACCTTGATACTAGTAGTTCTCAAGTGTTTCGGGTTCAAATCCCCGGAGCCAATCAAATCGGGTTTTTGTACATTATGTAGGTATTGCAATAGCGAACAGCTAATGCTCAAATCTATCAAGTGATCCATGTATGAGTAGTTACATAGCTTTTATAGTCTGTAAAATTGTTGAAGTAGCAAATATTCTTAAATAAATAACAGAGACATTCTATAACATGATAGTAAATAACGTATCATGCCATTAATGTATCCAAAGTGGCTTAAAAGCTATTAAGCGACTTAATATTGCATATCATTACAATTTAAATGTGCCTAGATAAAAGTTTCGTCAACGAACATGACATGACTGAGTAAAAAATAATCAAAAAATATTGAACAAATAGGATAAATAGGTACTACTATTTATCCTATTTGTTCAATATTTTTTGCGCCATATTTCACCTGACTTACGAATTGCGTAAGCAATCTTATATTTATTTGTAATCTTTAATCAACTTAATACTATAAAAGAGGTTTCCGCTTCTAACTGAAAACGTAGCGTAAATTCTTCTTCTACACACTTGAAATTTTGGGGGTGTTTTCTTTAAACTACTATTAGTTAAGCCCACCCCATTTTGTGCGAGCAAAGCGGCGCTGACATAAGCTAGTAAACCATAACATCAAACAATACATATAATAATATACACTATTATGCGTATACGAGTGGTCTATACTCATAATAATGTCTATTATTCCATAGAATATTCTATAAATAATCATTTTTTACGATACATTGATTCACAGTTCCCCTTAAAGGTATAATAATAGTCCGGAGGGTAATTTGTTTATCTATTATGAATATTGTTTTCTTATATTCGACACCTTTTTTACAAATTAATTTGTATCATGAATTCCTCGGCACTAATTAAGTAAATGATAATGGCGTGTTGTAAGCCGCTTATGAAACAAGGTTGGTTTAAAAAGGTATAATTTCTCATAAAATATTAAATATATTCAGCCGTTTAAGACCATTTACTTTCCGATTCAGAATATTTAATCCTTTTGAAACGAGGCTTCGTAATTACCGACATTTAAACCGTTTATTGAATATGACATGTAGACGTATATGATATTTTCAAGTCGTGAAAACTATCATGCAGGAAAGGAATGTAAGAATTTTTAATGTCTCGTAATTTTTTAGCTTGTTTTTCAATACTTGATACTTTATTGCTTTAAAATGCGATGCCAAGTTTATAAAACGCTGAAGAGATTATTTTGAAAGCAATATATTTTAGGAAAAATCCGGGGCGGGTCGCTAGTTAATAATAACTTAAGATTTTGAAACTAATTGAAATGCAAGGTCCACCCTTGTGAGTGCACAAATTGTTATTCAGGTCAGGTTTTTGTGTGCGATATGTCGACTTCCTTTGTGTCCTATTCACGTGTTTCCTGCGCTACCAAAGTGACTTTACATTTGGGGAACTTGATTCCCAAAATGGCATCATTTATTTCGTAGAGGGAGGAAAAAAATCAGTTTCATGGTTCGCAGATATAAAGGTGGGTATTAAATGTATAGGAAAGTAACGAGTCCTTTAGATGTTTTAAAATAATACCAAGTTCAGAGTATCTTTTTACAAGTAAATATGCGATAACAGTTTACGTTGTATAACATTTTACGGTTATTCATATATATATTTTAAATAGACACATAAAACTACCGGATACAAAATACGTGATAGCAAGACAATCAGTCGTTTAATATGCAGTCAAAAGCAACTGTCGTTAATATAAAAACATAAACCAACTCAATAAATTTAAACGTTTGCATAGAAAACACAAATTTGTGTTCTTAATAATAAATCTTAATAAATTCAATAATTTACGTGTAATTATAGCTGCGACATAAATGTTCGGCGACACCTTTTAATTAGCAAGTGATCGCGAAAAGGTGAGCGTGCACTAAATTATAGCGTGCATTCGTATGCTCGTCGTTAGGTTAGCTTTGTAGGTTGCTGGTTATGTGTACTGTTCGACATGCTGCCAGGGTTGCCACACTCACCGCTATAGTTATGTGGCTTTCATTAAAGAAATAGAAATATTTCATCTGGCTACTTATCTGGGATGCCCGAAGAAATGCCCGATGATATATCATGTTTGTAAATATATCGTTACCAATTTACAAAGTTATAGCTTTGTATGAGGCTAGGGTTGCCACAATTCAGTGTTTCCGGTAGCTTCAATTTATTTTTTGGCAGCATTCAACGGTTTTTACTTATCTGGGATGGCCACAGGTTACAAAACTAGGCCAGACATTTCATATTCCTAGAATATCAGTTTAAAATATTATGTAACTTATACAAAGGTTGTTTTGGTGATAGTAACCAAGTTAGAACGATCATTTATTTGTAAATTTGTTTCTGGGACATTGTCCATAAGTAGTTTAATCAAAGTCTAAAACATTATTTTCATAGAATTCACAGAGGAATGGCTTGGAAACGTCAATAATATTCAAAACATAAGGTCACGCGTACTTATCGCAACGTTTGACGCCATATCAAACCCTATCCGACCCTCAATGGGTAAGAACAGTCAAGAAACCCCTACAGGAAGGCTTCCTTTTTTCGCATTTATAATGACTATGTTCACGTATATCCAATTTATCACATTATTCTTCAAAGAATACACTTCTGCTAGTTTTATTAAATTTTGCATTATTAAAATAGTTTCTTACTTGTCTTGAGAATATTATTTCGTTTTACTTGGTCGCTTGATCACAACATATATTTCAGTACTACCTATTACTGACCTACCTACTGAGGTAGATCTATACACACTTTGGTTCGAGCATTGTTTCGGAAGTGTAAGAGATAAGATATCGTTATAGGTGATTTAGTTGAAACCCTGCATGTTCGTGTGGCGCCGCGCCGCGTCGTTACCGTCGTTATTTCAACAAACAGCAATATACTTCGCTGCACGCAACGTGCCATTCTACTGACTAATAACGGCGCAAACAAATCTACGTATGTCGTTTCGTTATCGGTGCCGACTACTCACCAATTAAGTCACAATTGCTTTTAGCTGAATAATTTAAATTCCGACCACCCGCTGGCATCCGCCAATACGATGCTTTGATATTTTTTCGAATACGGCATTTAAATTTATATGATTACATTTTTTATTATAATAAATATTATAATTATAAATAGTAATAATACATATTAACACCTAGACACAGAACAAACATTCGTGACACAAATGTTTGTCCTGGGTGGGAATCGAACCCGCGACCTACAGCGCAGAAGGCAGAGTTACTACCATCTGAGCTGTGAGGTTTATGAATTGAAGTGGAAACCGTACATAGAGCTTGACAGATCACAAGTCGGGCTCGTGTTGGGGTAGGCAGGCGCTCACGGGGCGGGCGCGGCGGGGGCGGGCGGTGGGGCTGTGGTCGGCGACGGTCGCGGTCTGCGGTCTCGCGGTCGCACCCCGCACGCTTCCACTCGCCTGCTAACATAACGCGCTGTTTTATATTACAGAATTAATCTGATTTTATATCCCTATATTGTAACTTATATTTATTTTAGTTCCTCAAGATTTAGTACTTTAATTACCTTTATGTTTCACATAAGATATTTATTACTTAACTAGCTGCGCCTCGCGGTGTTACCCGCGGTGAATGAGTAATCCCACGGGAACACTGCATTTTTCCGGGATCAAAGTAGCCTATGTGTTAATCCAAGATATAAGCTATCTTGGTACCAAATTTCATCCAAATCCATTCAGCCGTTTGAGCGTGAAAGAGTAACAAATATCCATCCAAACTTTCACGGTTATAGTATTACTAGAATCTCACACTGCACTCATTAGTAACTGAGAACTTGCGGAGGTGATGATTAAAGACTCTCATAAACATAAGTGGTAAATCTCTTTAAAAGCCAGACAATATCTATAAACTCTGTGTCTAGATAAAACATTCAAATTAACATAAAGCATAAATTGATATTGGAATATCCAGCCAGGCGCTCATTAAGTAGCCCGTTGTAGACAAACCGACATCCCCATAAACCTCCAATCATAAATGCTAAGCATAAAGTTGTTCCAAGCTAGAGGTCTCATCCATGCGGTAATTTTATTATGCAACGACAAAAGCGGGCGCGCAGTAAAACCCCTTTATGGACTGCCTCGATTGAAGATCGTCATTTAGTTAGTTGTTTTACGTTCACGTGGATAAGTGCTTTTGTAGGGAATATAGTTATGAGAGGAATTGCGTCTATTGTCGAACACAAAAGAACAGTATATACGATGCTGACATTCATTCGATTTGTTTAGTTGGATACAATTTTTTGAAATGTTTCCAAAAAGTTTTACTTTACAGTTGCAATATTTCAAAACAATTGAGAATACTGCTTTTACTACCTTTTTATTTTTATGCAGTCATTGTTCTAGTAATGTAACATAAATGAATAGATTCGCGCCTTTATCCCCGAAGAGGCAGGCAAAGCATCAGTGAGACTCTTCACCTTGTGAGTTACCCTATCGTGGGAACATAGATGTGAGGAGGGGTGAGCTGTCGCTGTCATTGTTTTCTCATGAATATCTCTGCTAACGCTTTCTTACTCATTCCTCAATATTCCCACAGCTAGGACAAATATTATACCAAAGAAATTAAATTGGCAACAAGTCTACTTAAGTCAAATCATGTAAAAATATAAATGATAAATTGATTGATATTATCTATAATCACTTTAAGAAATTTATTATTCGTTCATAAAATATTTTTAAACATAAAATATTTTTTGCTTTTATTACAACATATCATAAACAAAACATATATATAGGTTTTGGTATAAATACAAGGAACTAGTATTACCGTGAAATTAAACTCGTTCAGAACAGAATACAGTAGCGTACCTAACGAATAAAACAATATCCATGTGCTCGTAGAGCTAGAGTTTCGTCGCTGTCACAGTGTGTAAGAGACAGCTAGGTTAATTACTTCAAAAGCCACATTTAGTTATACCACTAAAAACATGTTCCGTCGCGTCGTTCCAACCAGACCCTTATTAAGCGCCTTCGTTGCTTCTACAGTTTCTTAGCAAAAGTGTCCTGTCAGCGTGATTGTAACATATTGAAACCAATCATTAAATTAATGTGTTTCATTTCATTGAAATCAAAGAAAAGCCTTTTTTACTCAACATTAAATTTATAGATTTCCGCTCTGATTTCTAACAAAACATTAATGAAGTAGTTTCATTATGTATTAAATTTTGAAAAAATATAAAATTGATTAACGTACTCTTCGTTAGTATCGCTATCATCCGTCGGATGACTTTTTTACCGATATAGTGTTACTAATAACACTATATCGGTAAAAAAGTCATCCGATATTATCTTTAATATAATTTGATTCTACGTTCTAAAACGTAGAATCAAATTATATTAAAGATAAAACAAAGATGGCCAAACAGCTCTCGGTATTCCACTGTGTATGATGTCGGGCACAATAAGCATCAGGCAAACAAGCTGTGCAAACACAGGCTGAGCAAACTTGCAAACCAACCCCCGTCCGCTGTGCCTACAGCAGTTCAATATTTGACTCAACCTTCACAAAGTTTCCTTTTACAAACAACGGGGAAAATTTCGCTTAATTTTTTACCTCGAATTGTTGATACGCAATTATAACATTTTTTCGTTTGTGTAAACAAATAAGTAAATACGTAAATAAATCTCTTTGATGAGATTTGTTCTGTACAAAATATACAATGTCTTCAAGATCAAAATACCTTTCGTTTCCGTGTAACTATGTGTAGCGGTTTATATCACAACAATGGAATCTATTGTATTGTACAAGTATCTTTGATCAGAAATCCGATTCGTACCGATTGTCGTATTTATAGGGATAGCTAAGAATTTACTCTCCCGGCAGTCGGCAACTGCAACGAGATAGCAAACAGTGCATCGCAAACGGTTTCTGTACATAACAACGCTTGTCTCGAAAACGAGCGGCTGTGTGCCTTGTGCACTACGTCAGTGCATGACATTGGATCGTGTAACAATAACGCGAGTATTCCATCAATAACTCCCCTTTCTCCCGAGTGGAACGTGAATGATTCATTTTTTTTATGTAATGCACGGTATAGAAAGAGCTGACGGCCCACCTGATGTTAAGTGTTAACCGCCGCTCATATACAACAGCAATACGACTCGAGTCCTCTCCACCAAAGTACGAGATAACTCAAGTCGCATTGCGTTACGTTTATCACCCCGAGATGTTACGTCTCATGTGCCTGCAATTTCACCGGCACCCACTCCCTTCCACCGGAACACAGCAACACGAGTGCATCACTGCTTGACGGCAGATTACCAGGTGTGGTGGCAGTACTTCTCCGGGCGAATTTGGCACAAGTTCTACTGCGTGAATGTGTCTTCTACAATCTCGAATTTAATACGCTCCGGTTGACGTCAAATAATATAGCGTATGAATTATTTAGTAGCACAATCTACTGTTGTTTTTACTTATCTGAGAGATCATCTCGAAACATAAATCATTTTTGATGTCGAAAGCGATTAACTCGCCAAGACTTACTGATATGTTTTAAGTACTGATACGCACATTTATCGTAACACGGCTTTTACCTAATACCCTTATCATCGACTTTACTCATCATACAAAAATAATACAGATATGCGCGTTTATCGCGAACCCATCGTAATCAGCCCAATCAATTTTAGTACAAAAATCCGCGATAACGTACTATCATGTCTAAAAAAACAAAACAGGTGAGTATAAAATCGTACCAGATAATGCGGAGCGGATTACGATATATGTAGATACATTTGGTCAAGGATCGGATTTGTGGAATGGAGTTATCAGAATATTTATGTTGTCGTTTCAAACGGCCGATGCGAGGTTCGGTTTTCACGATACCGCGAATAATCTTTTCAAACTAAAATTAAACGACTCTACTGCGTCGAACCGAAAATAATTTGAAGCGAGTGTTCAAACAATTCGTATAACGCAGCGAGTGTCCAGGTGAGAGCCGGCACAGCGCAGGCGGCGCGGCGCGGCGGCCGCTCGCCGGAAGGTTTCATCGCAAATTGCATAAATTAGTTCTGTATTAACTCTGCTAATTGCTACGCTATAACGTAGCCAAATAGACTTGTATTGTAACAACGATCCATTGTGTTCTCGGCTAGGTGTTTCGAGCACCGAAAAGCGGCGGAAATGCAAAGTCATTACAGCTCGGCTCGTTAAGCCGACAAAAAAGCACCGAACACTCTGCGATGATTGATTCGTCTATAGAGACCGCTCGAGAAACTATATCTCTACAAATTGGTCAATTCATTTCATGCACAAGTAGTAGAGAAAGTTGCTCGTTGCTTTATTATCGCGTAAGCGTTGTGCGGTTTCTATCGCATCTGTGATGTAGCACCTTCGTGTTTGTTCAGCGCTTTTATGCTCCGACGATTACATAAGCAAACAGTGAGCTGTTCGGTTTCGTAAATAAATACGTGCTTTATTTAAGAGTGGAGTAATGTACACGCATATAAATGCTCTTGTAAAAAGTGCCGAGTCAAAAAGGCTTCACGCTTTGCCGAGAGGTAAGATACACAAAGGGCAATAAACGTTTGGCGTGGACCTAAACAAACAAGGGTAGCTAGGAAGCTGGCTCTTTGTTTGTCGAGAAACATGCGAGTCAACACAACCTCCACTCGACCGGTCACCCCCCTCCCCCGGTGTACCCACCTCCCTCTCGCATGTCCACGCTAATCTGTCAATCGGACTTACCCTCAATCCTGACTAATCATGTTAAAATCTGCAATAGGTAGTATCATTGCTAAGCTAGACTTTTTGTGTATATATTATTCGGTTTGGGTGTTGATTTAACACGGTACTTCTAGTTTCTGATACCTATGACACATGGAATTCTTAAATCTTAGATAAACTAGCTTAAACGTGTTGCTTTGCTACGGTGATTATTATATACCTATATAAACTCCTTCCTTACATATATATCAGATATACATGAGATTAGGATAATAACGCGATTAACGCTCGATTATTTCACGGCCCGATTTACTAATTAAACTCATTTTCCTGTTATACGTATCGCAAATACAATCAAGTCACAACCAATTCAGTCGCAATAAAGCAAACAAATACGGACTTAATAATGACTACGCGACGCAATGAAGGCTGAACATTAACAAAAAACGTATCTGATTAAGGTCCGCTGCAACCAACCAGCTTAAATTGACAGCTCGGTCGCTCGAGCGTGACTTGTTCTCGGTCGCACAGTCACAATCTGATTACGAGGTGACATCTCGGCGGGCCCAGCGCTACTCGGCTACTCGCTACTCGGTACTTGATACAGCGATAACGATGCGCCTGCACTACACTACCCACTCCCGAATCGACTTGTTCATGCCAAGTAATTGTACCCATTTGTTTATAATGAATATTAACGACGCCAGTCCACTTCCAGCAGTTCTGTTTATTATAAGTATCGACACTCGAGCGCCAATTATTTTAAGTAAACTCAATTATTGGCGTTCACAGACCCTCCACTTGATTGCGCGGATAATTACGCGTCCAAAAACAATATTTCTCGCAGCCTTGTCCCATTTGATGTCTTTGCAAACATGAAAGAGCTCGCAGTAGCGGTAGGTATCAATTAGAAAGCTAACGAGAAGCGACGACCGCTAACAGCACTCTGTATTTTGCATTATCGATGTCCCGCCGCTAATGTTCCGCGGCAGTCTATGTTTAAACAATTATTGCTCCGCGACTGCGATACGAATCGATGATAATGTTGGCCTCTGTCTGCGGCAATAATAGCCTATTTATCGATTCGACTGCCATTTCGCCGGAGGAATTATTTATTGCCCCGCCATAAGAGCGACGTCGTTTTCGATACAATAGCTCGCCTTTATCGGCGACTGTTTGATTTAATAAAGTGGAAATTTTGTGAGTGCGGTAGATAAGCATAACGCGGCGTGCATAAATAATTCATAAAGAGTTGGAAGTCATTAACGGAGGTCGAGACCGCGCGGAAGTGCGGCCTTTCTTTGGCGAAATACAATCGCGGCGAAAGCGGTGAAGTTTCCACCGCGACCCGGGCTCATTAAGTCTCAAGATAACTTTTGAGTAAATTGGCGGAATCTTAACCGCGAGTTGAAATCGCGTTATTGTTGAAATAATAGGAGTGTGTCATCGGGTCGCTTCACGGTTGGAAGGTCGTTAGTATTCCGCGCTCGCTAATGTCGTTACTGTGTACGCGACCGCGCGCGTGAGCATTCTACGAGAGACAATAAATTGCGGGCTGGGGCCGCAACCGCGACCCGCATTTAGGTCACGCCACACGCCACACGCCACACGCCACACGGCCGTACAGCCACCGCACGCTGCACTCTTCAAGACTCCACTCTCCACTCCACAACACGTTGTGCCTCTTCCATCTCACTTAAAACTGTAATTTACCATTACACGGAACTGCGAATGTAAAAGCTTTTAAAATTAAGACTCATTATTTCGCGCATACCTTTAATAGTTTACTTACCTACGTCGTGTTTATTCTTTCGCTGAGAGATCATGTGCCGTTGTTTCTTTCGCTGAGTGTTAATGTGCCGTGATCGTATTGATATTTGAAACTTAACAGTTTAATTGCAGTTCAATTTTTTTACTACTGATATTTTATTTTATTATTTGAATGATTTGTGTTTGTGGTATAAATATATCAAGTTTAGCTGCTCTATAGTACCTAGCACGAGGAACTTTAAATTTATAACGGCGCGGCGGTACAAATAAACCTAGCAAGATGCGAGCTCAGATTAAAAGCTCCAACGACTAAACCACGTGAAAATCGCACAAAAAGAGGAGTCACCCGCAGCATTAGCGGATGAGTGTTGGAGCCATTAGTGCACCCCCCGCCTCCCCCCGCCCGGCCCGCCCGCGGCGCCCGCTCACCCCGAAACCAACGTTCCTCTTTTATTTCTCGCGCGGGGATGAACTCCTTAATGACAAACCGTACTATATCTTTTGTGGAGAACTCGAAAAAGTACGTATTTTGCGGCCCTTTTGTGTGCCCGCTTTTTATTCCGCGCGTCCTGCTCGCTAGATGCAGATGGAACGGGGATTTCGACTCGTGGAAATAAGAAAAACTGCTTTATCCAAAACCCTGATTGGAATACGTTCCGATGAATTCCAAATTCAATGAATTTTTGCTCCGGTATTGAATTTTCAGCTTTTGAGTTTTTTGTTTTTTTCAGGGTTCTGTAGCGATCTTTCAGCAAAAAATTACGTACCCTGCCCGCTTTTGTTTCTTTGATATAATTGAAAAGATTTCTACCAAGTCAACTAGAATAATTAAATTTGACTTTAATGTTATGCCATGTTTATATTTCGTAAGTGCCTGTTAAATATTATTTCACAATATTGCTACTTCCATATATGTATACCAATAGTTATGTACACACAATGTTAGTTAAACTTTTTTTTATATTTGTTGACATTTCACACATCGCCTTCTAGCCCCAAGTAAGATAAGCATAGTTTGTATCATGGGAACCAGACAAATAATATAGTTCGTTTAACCTTGTTCTTGAAACTACCTAGGTATAAATAAGTATGACCAGAATCCATTATGTTTTTATCATTCTTCTTAGTATCGTTACATTTATTTCGTAAACTAAACATCAATTCAATTGCAAAACCTTTTTTCAATTCTGATGAATCCCTTCCAACATTTAATGAAGCGGTTAAACTTCCTAACCTCAAATTAAAATCGCATCACACCTGTTATGTAAAAGTTGGGGGTCATTATTTTATTTTCCAGTTTACTAGTAAATTTGGAGGAAAACCGCGGGAGCGGCAAATGAAAATGTAATTTGCGGTAATTCGAGCGCGTCGGGCGCTCGCCGCGCCGCTGCGGCTGCCGCGGCTCGCTCGCGTCACTACCCCGACTCGGTCACTACAATATTATATACAGATCCTACTAATATTATAAACGTGAATGTTTGTATGGATGCTTGTTTTGATTTATTGTCTGCCGCTACTCTTAAAAGTTATTTTATAATTGTGTAGATTCGGTTAAATAACCTTTCTTTCAAAATCCTACTAATATTAAAAACCTGAAAGTTTGTACGGATGTTTGTTACTCTTTCACGCTCAAACGGCTGAATGGATTTGGATGAAATTTGGTATCAAGTTAGCTTATATCCTGGATTAACACATATGCTACTTTGATCCCGGGAAAGTGCAGTGTTCCCTTGGGATTACTTATTTACCGCGGGTAACACCGCGGGGCGCAGCTAGTCCGTAATAAAACGTATCGCGTTTTGATACTTTGTTTTATGGGCTTTTATTTTGAGATACGCGCGCTTTTATGTAAAGAACGTTACATCATATTGGGGAAATCACCCGCGTGAATCAATGAATACTAAGGCAAGGGCTTTCATGTATTTGATACACTTCATTCGGACGCGTTAAATGACTTTGTGTGCGGATTGTTTATCGTTACTACGTTTAGATATTTGGTTCAGTTCACTAAGTATATATCTTAAAATTTAAAAAAATGAATACGACTAAATCTTTAATTTCAAATAACGCCTTCTCTGATGATTTTAATTTAAAAACGTCCAAATCTTTTTGTTTACTATTATTTCCTTGTAAGTCAAGGTAGTAGTAATTTTGAACTTTCGATCAGCCATCGTCTCAGCATATTTATACAATCTTATCGCCGTCCTAACCTTACGACAAATTTTCTGATAGCTTTTACGTTATTTTAGATTATGGAAAGGTATTAATTATTTTATTACTTACCTTTCTCTCATTCCGTAGAAAAAAACAGCAATGAAACTAATTGTAGCTCATTTTAAATAAAATTTAAACAACTTTTCTTTGTTAAATAATTAAGTCATCAAATTCAACAACACATTACCCAGACATCCGCTAAGTTGCCATTAATGAACCGCACACTAAATTAATGCAAATAATGCAGTTGTACCATTTTGCCAGACTCGAACGATTTCACCAATGACCTATTGGCTCACGTTATTAGCATGTCGAGATAGGAAATTCGCAATAGCAAATATTCCAATACCAGCCGCCAGTCACAACCTCAGATATTTATCCAATCAGCGGGGAATCGCTCTTTGTTTTCCAGTATCAGATAACATACGACGTAGGTACTACTGTTCGCTTCGAGTTTGTTTTTGGAAAATATCAAGTTACCTGCTTCTGTTACTCGCTTACAGAAATGGTTTGTAATACCATAACGTAACGAATATACGTCTAAAGCGCAAATAAGGCTCGCGTTATTGCACAGTTTTCACAATGCAGCAAACCGTTATTTAACAAAATCAAATTGCGATTTGCGGCTTCATTGAGGCGCAGCGCCGACCAATGAGTAAACGTATTTATACGTAGTTCAGAAAGTACCTAAAAGCTTTTGAAGAATCCATATTTGATTAAATCCACAAAAGAAACAAAGCCTAACAAAATACACGAATAAACTTGTTTAGCTCGCCGCTGAAGTTAACCAAAGTAATTTTGTCCTGAATGTAACGGCTGTGTAACACACCCGGCCTTTGCGGCGGTAATGGAGCGTACTCCTCGACAATATTGTAATTTAAACTCCAAATTGAAACTTGTCGACGTTTGATTGCGTTAACGAAAAAAAAAGCGCGTTTTATGATCCGCTATATTTATAAAACGATCTCGACGAAGCCGGTTGAAACGCCCACGGTTCTATAAACGCTAATCGCTATATATAACGCAATCAAATACGTCCGTCCGCAGATCATTGCTAAAATAAAATAGAGCTGTCAAAAATAACTTGTAACTGGCGAGTTGACGAAAGCCAAATAATACACACTCAATTACATTAATTCGTCGCCGATTCAGTACAAATCTGCGTATAAAATTAATGTCCATTTAAACGGAAAATAATATGTACAAAGGCAATAAATACAGACGGGCCGGCCGACGATTTATCATCTCGTTCGACCGCGCATTATTGTTTATCGTGTTAATTTTATATGTTGCTCTCCAGCCGGCTTATCAACTAATTATAAAGGTTAATATTGAATTTAATATGCGACGGAATTTCGAAACATTTTTTGTTGTCTATTTGCATGTTAAACACAACGCCAATAGCGGTCACTTATTTCACACGGATTTATTTTAATTTAAACGCTGATTTTATTCAAAGTCGCTCACCGAATTTAAATATTCATTACTTGTGTACATTAATTTTATGAATGTTCCGTCGAAGTGTCGTAATAACTCGACCTTTGCTCGTGTGATGTGTGGGTATGATTCGCTAATGGGATATGTTGATTACAGACGGAGATAGCGAAAAGGCTGAACGCGATAATAGCTCAGATCCTCCCGTTCCTGTCACAAGAGCACCAGCAGCAAGTGGCTTCGGCGGTGGAGCGTGCGAAACAGGTCACGATGACGGAACTCAACGCCATTATTGGGGTAAGTGGCTGCTTGTAGCACGATAAAATAAATAAATCTGTTCAGTCAATAGCAGCTTTTATTGAGTGGACGTGGGTCGGACTTGTTTTGTTAACTTTACAACCGAATGTCTTTGGATCTAATTACGTTATATGCGAAGCAGAAATTCTACGTAAGAGAATGTGTTCGTGTTATACAGACGTTATTATATTGGTAGGCCGCGCGGGTCGTAAACGAGGAATGTTTAGCAATTCTTACTACTTGTTCGTGTAGTGAGCGCGGAGGTGTGTGGCATCTGTCCAAATATTTCGCGACGGCACCGTCTTGTGTCATTGCTTAGTTATTAGCTTATTGCAAACACGATAAAAGTCGGTGATTTTTTTTGCATAATGAAAGGTTACTAGATATAATTACTATAAAGAATTAAAAAATGTATATATTTTTTGGATGATTTTGTATTGGAGTTATTGGCTTTATAAGTACCTAGGTGTTATTCTTTTTCCCTAAATGTAAGATAGCAGTGTTAATTGAACAGTTTTGTAAAATAATGAAAGGTTTCGTTTCATTTGAATTGTTATGGTAGCATTGGAAAACTTACTACTAACCAAAAAAATATGTTAACAACCAAAAACGTAACTGTAAAATGTTTCCAAAGTGAAATTTTCTTCACAAAACCTCACAAAAGTACTCTCTAAGTACTTAATGATTATAAAATGTGTCCGCAACTATGTAGTTATTATATCGGAAAGTATTAATATGAATTAGAGCATAAATAATGTGAACAAGAATACGAGTTGGAAACAACTTCAAGTGTAGGTACGTGTAAAGTAAGTCGATCGAGAAGCACGGCTTGCCTTTCAACAGGTCGGAAGTTCGCCGCTCGTTAATTAAATGATCAAAGCCGAGCAAGACACGTTGGCCGCGCTCCAACCCCTATTGATAAAATTACTACAAACTATTAGATATTTTAGAAAATTATTATAATAGCGCGCGGCTTTGGCACGTTAACATCGAATTAGCATGTTTGTATATATGTATATAAGTTGTAACGTTTGTCAAACGCCGAGTGTGATTCAACATTCCGCCTATTTGCTTATATGTGATGACCACACTAAGCATTTACATCAATTTGCACTAGCGCTGTTAACAGCACAACTCCGTGAATAAGTATCCGTCCTCGAATGTGATTCAAATTTAGCTAATGAGACTTTTTAGACGGTAGGTGTCGTGACGACTTCATTGCCGCCTATTATTTCAATGCACCGTTTTGCGGGCGAGTGCCAAGTAGTTAGTGCCCGTTCTTTAGATCTGTTAACGTTTGACGTTACAAATTTGTGATACCGAAATAAATCACTTGAGCAGATAAAGAGGACGAAAATAAAACTGTGGAAGCCACTCGTCGCTCATCCGTCTGCGGCGGATAGACTCGGGGCTCGGCTCTCTGGACGGACGCCAACGCGATCACACACCATATCACATTGTTGTACCTCGCTCGTCGACACTCATTCTAAATGCCAGCAAATATATCATTTTGCTTTGCAAGCTACACAAATTTAGCACCATTTATATCGAAATGAAACTTTTGGACGTCAATCAAATGTCTCGTGAATTATTGAAACGCACTTGAGCGCTCCACTCGAGCCATTAACTCTCTAATTACCAAACACCGTACATTGAAATCGGAGGTGCTAATGTGAATGGAGGCGTTTCGATACCTGTTTCTCAGATTGCGGATATCACGTAAATCATCTCTACACGACGTCGAACGAAAGCTTTTTATTCGGCAACGAAGATCGGAAAACACCCAGAGGATAAAAGGAAATACCTTAAACCCCAAAGTATTTACTGAAGGTTCGCCGGGCTCCGTTCGCGGGAGGATTTGAGTACATGTGCGGCGGCATAGCTTTTCATAGAGCCAAAGCTTCGAGACACCGGCGAAACGCAATATCGCCTTCTCCCCATAAAACACTCTAATTTAAATAAAAAAGCGGCGCCACCTTCCGTATGTCGGCTCGTTTTTTATTAGGAACCTTTTTTATTTCGGGGTCAGGTCGGGATCAAAAGGGCTCTCCCTGGAGAGCGGCTCCCGCGCCTCTCCCGGCCGCGTCTGATTTGCGACGCCTCCGCCGCGCGCCGATTTGTGAAGAGGGAATACTCTTCCAATAGGGGTCTGTTTGCCCGCCTATTAAAATCACTCACCATCCCGAGTGCTACGTTTCGTTTTAACGCTCCACTTTTATTAAAGCTTTATTTGCGATGTTGTACCATTGTTTACATTACAGTTTTGAGCGATTCGAAAACGTGAGTTAATTAGTGTTACGGCAACGTAATGAACTCCGCAATGCAAGTACGAGTGGAGCGTGGGCTCGAGTGTGTGCATGCGAGATGGCGTTCCAGTGTGATTGATATCTCACCGAATCAGGAGTTGTGTTTATCTTTAAGGTATAGCGCATGAGACGCGCGCGGAGGATGTCGTTGGCGCGTTATCGCCGCGTAAATCATTTCTCGCCTTGATTTTATTTCGCACCACAGCCCGAGGGGAGGACGCGGAAGTAATAGCTTTCAGATACGACGCCCACTCACCTATACAAAACGTGTTACATTGAAACAATATTTACCTGCTGTGTACTACGTGCGACATCGTGTCACAGATACGCGACGCGAATCCAGTCGCATTTACGTTCGCGGCCCGAGCTAGTAATTGAAAAGCTACAACGCAGGCTTCCGAACAAACAAGTGTATTGTGCGTAGTACATCGCCGTATGCAACATTATCTCTGTAGGTAGGTGTGTGTAAACACGCGTTCGCCGTGTAAATAGAGCGTATCTGTTTCCCCGTCGATGGCTCTATAAACAAGCGACTCGTGAAAACATTTCTATCTAGTTTACGTCGGGTCGCGCACCCTCTGATAAAAATTACGACTAGAATAAATCGGGGCGGGCCGGGCGCCGGGCGGGAAAACATGAATTTGTCATTTTTTCCCAGGCACGTTCGCGGGCGGGTGATAAATATTGCATCGCAGGCCCTCGGCGGGTCTTGCGAGCTCTCGGACGCGACGAGCCGCGTTAACTTTCCCCCGTCGCGATGTCGCTTTGACGACTCCTTGTTTTTGAACGCGCGGAACTAAGTTAGGGGCCGTTCTGTCGTCGCTTTCAATGAGATGATGTAATCAGTTTTACGACCGATCCGGCCTACGAGTTTTTCTTGTTATTGTTGAGTTTTTGCTTTGAAGTTGTAGGTAATCTTTTAGCAAAGTTGTGAGTTTGAACATAGTTCTGACATTTTTATATATGAGATAAAATGAAATCGCGCAACACACATACATAAGCAGTTATTTGTTTTTTGATTGCTCTAGGTAGGTATTAGTGTTTCAATCTGAATGAAGTCATTAAAATATCCAAGCGCCTATAAATAGGGCTTAATTAACGTCTACATCTCGCTATACTATTATGCTACGACAGTGCTACGTCGTAGACAAACGCGTTGATGTCTTTGCGCAGTAAAAACATAATGCGCCATAAAGCAATTAAAAAAATATTCATTACATTTGCTCAAGTTGGCAATGGGTATAAAGTCCCATTGTTCTCGCTAACTACACTTTATGAAGATAAAGCGTGAGACACACTCGTAAAAGGTTTAAAGTTCAACGTTAATAATTATTTACACGACACTGCACAGACTCGTTTACATGCGAATGTTGGGATTAAATAGTGATGTGCCGCCATTTACGTGAATACGGATACGATTGCATAGATGTTTGTGCCTGGCATTCGAATACAAAAGCCAATGTTTCAATTATAGCTGCAAACAAATTCGATCATTTTTATTGAGCTGCTTCCCGCATGTTTGCTGTATGTTTTTGCTACAAATAAGTTGCCCACGTAGGTATAGTATAATAGTTCTGCAAAATTGGTTCAAACAAACTTAGCAGCGTAGCATTAAAATAATCGAGTTGTTACTAATTTGCGAATTATGTGGGACTTCTACTGTCTCCAAACCCTATTTGTTTCTTCTGAATGCCTGGTACTGGGGTAACGGGTAAAAAGCAGCGGAAGACACTTGTTCATGACCT
Source organism: Chesias legatella (assembly GCA_947359385.1). Lineage (NCBI taxonomy): Eukaryota > Metazoa > Arthropoda > Insecta > Lepidoptera > Geometridae > Chesias > Chesias legatella. Next base: position 3,979,589 of record OX375772.1, read on the forward strand.
AAAATATTCGATACGCCTTATATAAAGTGAACTGTTCGTCATGTGAAGACGCGGCACATCACTAGTGGTAAGCCCATGCTAGGTAGTTTGGGGGTGCATAGGGAGGTTCACGCACCATTAGGCAGCCTTCGGGCACGCGACACGTGTTACACTTTCTACGTAATTGCTTCTAATCACATATATTATACCGAAACTACGCAAACACATTTAACTTTTAGGCTTTTGAACCCTTGATGTTTTATGGCTTGAATTTAATATCTTGTTTATGGAAATATGTTCGAATGGAGTTAATGGTGACTCTTGGCTGTACAAGCTTTTACCTGCTCAGCTCAGCTATGCACCACTGCACCACTGGATAAAACACTAAGACTATGTATGAATACTTAAACTTTACTATAAACCCTTTTTGACTGGCCTCATAGCTCAGTTGGTAGTAACCTTGCCTTCTGCGCTGTAGGTCGTGGGTTCGATTTCTACCCGGGACATTTGTGTGACAAACATAGGTGTTTGTTCTGTGTCTGGGTGTTTATATGTATTTACAAAAAAACATAGTATATAAGTATCTATTACATCAGTGTCAGGTTCCCATGATACAAGCTTAGCTTACTTTGGGGTAACATGGCGCTGTGTGAAATGTCCACCAAAAAAAAACACCAGATATTGTTACCAAATGAAATTGATTTCAAATAAAAATACACTCAAAAATCGTTAGCTAACAAATTCAGCCTTATTCACTTTAGCACCAGTGCAACGGAAGTTAAACTACACTGAACTCTAAGTTTACTTTCCCGGCACATCCTCATCTGGGAAGTTTACAACAACAGCATTGGCTTAACCTAACTCGCATCACCTCCATTATTTTCCAACTAATCATAAGCTAAAGTTTCTACTTAAATGTATATTCAGTTATATAATTACCGCTCCATACTATATTATGTTTCACTGGTATTTTGGCGGTGGTAAACACCACAGTAAATAATAAATATTGGTGGACATTTCACACAGCGCCATCTAGCCCCAATAGCTTGTACTGTGCGATTTGTAGTGATAGAGATGTAATACATATTATCATAGGTACATACATAGAATAAACATCTATATTCGTCACGTCACACAAATGTAAAATAAAAATATTTTATAAGTATTAATTTGTATTGTGGTTTTGTAATAAAGTGTTATTGTATTGTATTGTTCGTCATGGGTGGGAATATAACCCACGACCTACAGCGCAGAAGGCAGCGTTACCACAACTGAGCTATGGGGCCAGTCTAAGTATGAAATTAAGTATATCTCAAAAACTTGAACCATGTTACATTAACTAGTTAATCGCCAGGCTGGCCACGTTCGCACAAAACCAGTAACATACTTAAAACAACTCCCAAATCCATACAAAACTCCGTGAACATGTCTCGAATGGCTGATCCGATAAATGAATAACATTATGCAACGACATAATCCATCAAGTCGACTGGGGCAATTGCTCCATAATAGCACTTTAAATGACTTTAATGTGCCTCCGACCACAGACTAACTCACTCTTAATTATTTAAGTGGGTTACAGTTGGAACTTTCCTTGATACTATCTATTGACATGAGTAATTTGTTGGTAACATTTAACGTGTGTTATTGCACGCATATCTAATCTATTCACTACAGCTATAATAATTATAATAATAATAATATTGGTAGACATTTCACGTAGCGCCATCTAGCCCCAAAGTAAGCTAAGCATAACTTGTATCACGGGAACCAGACAACTGATAGAATACTTGAATACTTTTTTGTTATAAATACATACATTTAATAAATATTAACACCCAGACAAGAACAAACATTTATGTTCGTCACACAAATGTTTGTTCTGGGTGGGAATCGAACCCACGACCTACAGCCCAGAAGGCAAGGTTACTACCAACTGAGCTATGAGGCCAGTTAACAGTCAGACAACTACATTTGTAGGTACGACTTTTTACTATGTATGCTGTATAATGTCGACTAATTACTTTATTTCTGTATTACTAATAATTACAATAATAACATTGTAGATCATTGTACATAATTGTCTATTGGTTGCCCTTTGTAGTTTGCAACTTTTTATATACATAGTTGTAAACTAGGTATTCATTCTTGCCGTCTGTAATGCTTTGATTTGTATTGCAAATTTAAAGATTTTCTGTAGCTGTAATGTATAATTACATGAAAAAATTACTGGCCTCACAGCTTTGTTGGTAGTGCCTTCTGCGCTGTAGTTCGTGGGTTCGATTCTCACCCAGGTCAAACTTTGTGTGACAATCGTATATTTGTTCTGTATCTGGCTGTTAATATCGTATGTATGTGATTACAAAAAGTATATATAAGTATTTCTATCAGTTGTCTGAGTTACATAGAACTAGCTATGCGTACTTTTTGGCTAGTTAGCGCTGTGTAAAACGTCCAACATATTTTTTTCTATATAACATTTTTAGTTTAAAACCTTTTATGAAGACATATACATAATATTAACAAAATACAGTTAAATCAACTGAGCTATGTAAAGACCGTTTCCAGCGATCTGTAGATAGATCAACTGATGCAATTCACTGACAGATGCAATAATTGTACCCAGAACCTAATAATATAACTCAGTTTTCTCAAGCAATAGTTACTATAGGACTTTTACTTTATAAAATTAAGTTTACCTGCAGTGTGTACGCGGATTTACAAACGTCGTTCACCGCAACCTACATGAGCTTAAACTTCTTAACGGGTTTTAAATGTTAAAACCACTTACTAATAGATGTTTGTATAAAACTAATTGATTTGAAATTACATTTTACGATCACTCATTTTCGTGTCGTTGAACTTATGTTCTCAGTTTATAACTAAGAAATATTTTTAAAGTTCTATAACGAACTGCACCTCGATCGATGTCTAAAATGTCTGATAAATAGGTAAACAAAATTCAAAGAAGTTTATTTCTATTTACGGAAGATACCGTCTCCTCGTTAAGCCTCAGAATATACGTAAAATATACATCGTTAAGCTGCTTCCAAACAAACCATAAATACGTAAAAGTATATCGGATAAAAATTGGTTGCTAAGCCATGAGAAAATATTTATGCGTAGAAATCTGTGCGGCTGGCGTTCGGTATCCATTTATAAATGGGGAATAATCCCGGCGTACAGACGTGCCAAATGTGGCGTGAAACCCGAACGCGGCGAACCATTTTTCTCGTGACTAAAGCTTTGGGAGCCAGCCCACGTCTACTGCTGCTTAGAAGGCTCACACATCATTCACAAAATAATCTATCCTATTTATATCGTAGGACGTGTTTTATCTTTCTGAAAACATTCCTTACAAGTATCGGCGTTCCAAATCCTGGAACAAAACTAGCATTCAATTTTCATTTTTTTGTGCAATAACGAATTTTCTGTCTATCTAAATCCATTTAATCGAAATTTAAATCAAATTCCGATCAACTTAAAAAAGAGATCTCGTAAAACTAATTTTCTTAACACCAAATAAATTCTTCGCAATCGTGAAAGTAATTTGATTTCTTATTGCCTCCCCAACTTATATTCATGAGACGTCATAGTTGAGCCAAAAGTTGCGTTGAAAATTCAATGAAAAAATAATAACATCCAAGACGCCCCTGTTGTTCGAAAGAAACTTAATCAAAGTTTAATTCGGTCGATAATGCAAACAGGGAAGTTCACGAGAGATAAGTAAACGGATGGGAAAGCCGCCGCCGAGGGGAATGAGTTTTAATCCCGAGAGACCGTATCGGGAGTGTTTAATCACGGCTAAATATGGAAAAAATATCGTGAGGTATCGCGGTGGGATATTGTCATTCATAACAGGCAGTGAGTGGGTGGGTGGTGGGATGGGGGGGTGGGTAGCGGGGAGGGTGTGGGGTGTGTAAACCCGAGGTGTGGCGACCCACTCGATACCGACACTGGCGGGATCACGTCACCGCACAGTAACGAGGGAAAAGTTGGGTTCGTGCGAAATGTTTGTAATATACGTATTCATACATTGAATATTTGGTTTGGGATTAACAAAATTCAACAGTCGTTTTTCGGTTCTATTACAGTTGCCACAGGATAAAAGTTGAACAAATAACATCGATTTTGTTTTTATTTATGGTAGGTATTTGTTAGACGGCCTTATCTTGTTTATTTAAATTACTGATAAGTATAATATTGTAGCTAATATCTTGGGTCAGAGTTTAGAGAAAACATTGGAGAGATGCTGTGTAGTCGTGTAGGGTATCTATTTGTGTTAATGACTGCTCGGTTCAAACTGGTCAGCTCGTGGTGTCGGGCCACAACAACGTTCAATCTGCCCAGACGACACCTAATAAAATACTAATATTTGATGTTCTTTGTTTGTATTAGAGTAAGAAACTACTAAGTACTAGACTGAGGTTATAAAATACAGGTCATTTGGATCAAACTTTGTGATTGCTTTTGAAGAATAATGTTATCTTTAACAAAACTTACTCTAAACAACTTATATACTCTGTAAAAAACATTATTTCTTTCTTTGGTGTACAATAAAGCGTTTATCTTACTATCTCTACACTCTAATTACTCCCTGAAAAATCAAATTCAAGGGAAATGATATTAAAAAGAAAGTCACTTGAAATTCAATATTTTAATGGAATATAAGAGATATTCGTCCAGTATTTATATTAATATTTTGTTGAGAAAGAACTAGGCTTAAGTTGTTTGTTATCAGAACCACGATGGTATTTCAATTGTAATAAATGAGATTACTTTAGATATGAATCATTTAACAAACATGAAACGAAAATAATATTTTCAATTATATACAGGCGTGGAAACGTAAACATTCAAACAGGACTAATACAAATTAAAAAATCTCCCCTTTTGTAAAAAAGCACTCTCAACTAAGTGGCGCTCGCCACCTTTTGACACACAATAAATCACAGCCGTGAGCGGCCAATAAAAAATATGTTCCACCCTCGGCGAAAATCCAATTAATTTTCGGCAGCTAAAAAAAGGAACGTGATCGTCCGAGCGGAAAAACATGGGCCGGCGCAGCGGCGCGAGACGAACAGAGCGGCAGCGGACAGCGGCGTGAGACTAACAGAGCGGCAGCGGACAGCGGCGTCGCGTCCGGGCTACACCTGCCCGCACTATATAATAATATCGTTAAACGAGACGAGATAGGATAGGGAAGTGAGGGAAAAGAGGAATAATGGAGGACGAGTAATCAATTTCGCTCAGTCGCCGCTGGAGGCGTAGCTCTCATTTAAAATTTAAAATATCGCGGTTCGGAGGGGAGCACTTGGAAGCGTTTTAATTTGGCTTCGCTTGGTTTGAAAAATGCAAGCTCTCTGCGGCGACACATCAATCCACTTTTACTGTCGACGCTCCAACTGTAAGAGCATTGCTTTCGCTCGGGGAAGACTAAAACATTTCGCAATTTAACGTACGTGTTTACTTCGGCGCTTACATTAAAACTTTCTTTATGTGTTTACTTGGTAACTTGAGGAGCGACTATTGTATACGCAATCACTTTTGATGCGTCGGAGTTTTTAATTGCCGTCATGTGTTTTTACCTTACTATAGTGATTTCTTCCATCAACACTGCTATGTATTAATGTAGGAACTTTTTTTTTATTGTTTCAGCAACAAAGGCCAGATCTACCGAGGTTGTTACAACAGATGCACGCGGCGCACCTGCCGGCACACGGGGCTCCGCCGCTGCCTCTTCTCGGCCAGGGCGCTCTGCCCCCGGCGGGGCTCCTCGGCCTCGGAGTCCCCCACCATCCCCTTTCAGTGCTCGCCAAACCACCAGACCTCCACCGACCAGATGATAAAGGAAACGGTAAGATTACACCTTATATTATAACCCTTAGGTATATTTTTTATATGTAAACGTCTTAACCTGGTCAAAAACTCCTCTTCATTTATCAATGTCTGCTCACACTGAAGATATCATTTTGCATAACGCACCAACGGAGTCCTATGTGATCCTATGTGAGACTAATAATTTGTTATACTTTTATGTTTGTTTTATTTATAGCTTTTCATCATTTATTAATGTCTTTTTATTTTTATTTTTTTGTCTTTTTATTTTTCAATGTCTTGTGCTCTTTGCCTGTACTGTCACAAATAAATATATTTTTCTTTCTTTCTTTCTAGACGTAAGTAACGTTTCAAAACAAAAATGAATATTTTAGAAGGCTGTCACTGTCTGTGTATTCGTCTTGTTTGCCGTGTGCCACTGGAGGCTATTAGTACCTCCTCGGGTCTCTCCGCCCCCCGCGACCTCACCCCCTCCCCTCCCCCCGCCCCAGCAGTCGTCTTCGATCCCACTTCTGATTCAATATTTACCAGGTTCGAGAGGCTTTTTGAACTCGCTCACTGTTTGCGTGTTTTCGGATCGCTGACGGCTGCGATATTGCTTCGAGAGCATGAATAAGTCAATTCCACGAATCGGGTATATACGCGTGATCGAGAACCACTATAAACAAAATTGATGAAAAACATTGTTATCGCTCTAGAGCAGCGGTAACACTGGCCGGGTCAACGGTATCGTCGCATTTATGAAACGGGTGGAGTTTTCAGTTTTAACGGCGGCAAGTTAATCCGGGCGCGGTGCGGGGCGGGCGCGCCGCAAATGAAAATGTAACACAGAAATGGATTTGGAAGCCGCCCGTCGCTCCGGTTAATTACAAAAGCAAGCGGTAATCTGCGCTCCGGGATGTTCCGGCTTAGCGCGCCCCCGACCCCTCCACCCCCTTACTCCCGTACGCCCGCCACTTCCCCGGCTAATTTGTGCCATTATCGGTGTACTGATGTAAGAGTTACCGCGCAGATGGCCCGCCCTCCCCCCCCCCCCCCCCTACCCGGCACCTTGCCCGCGCTCAATTAATTATTCCTCGCCGGCGTGAGCGTCGCGTGTTTTAGTCAATTAGTAACGTAATTTTGCGGGTGACTTGAGTGTGCGCGGTTGCAGACCGACATACGCGCATTTGATACTGCTAAATTACATTCCATTTAATGACACGGTTCGGCGCCACGCTGCCTACTACAAACGGCTCACTGATTAAGAACGTACTGGCATAATGGGAGCTCACGAAAACGTTAATTAATCAGTTATGGGCGCGATTGCAATTGTTTCCCCCGATGCGATATTCGGAGCGCATCGATGCGTGCACCACGTATCGTATAGCCGAATGGTTCGCCAATAATTGAGGCTATTGCATATAAATTAATTGTGGCAATACATGCAGTGCTAATACGACTGTCCGTTGTATATGCCGGTACATATGTACGGTACGTGGACGGTAATGGGATTGCCTGCGATTGCTCACAAACTTGAGACGAATCAGCCGGAGCATAATGCCTTTGATGCATGCTATTCCGTACGCACAGATATGAATACCGATCGAGCGCATGCATTCCGTAAACTCGTAACACTATCGAGCACGCAACCATTAATTACAATAACTTAAAATTAATATTCCGACATTTAGAATCAACTTCTCACTTCTAAAAGCATTATAATGAGCGGACATTTAATAGATTATCGATAGCGGTATTGAGCCGAGGGCTATCACGGCTTTTATTGTGGCTCGCTGATAGAGGGCATTGATTGATACTCGGATAGGGGAGGGGTAATTCCACAGTGGCGTCCATGCTGGCACTTCTAGGGCGTGTGACGCATCTGACTCGGCAATTTGCACGCCACTAGTACCACTCTGTTCCGATTCACACTTCGTCATTGAGCATTGCCTTTTGAAATCGCGTCAAATCGGATATCGAGTTAGCCTTCAAACGGAATGGATCGTCATTTCACAGTTTATAATTAGAAACTTATTCGTATTCAGATTCATTCGACCTACCGATGGATGCTAATTGAATTATCATTCTCAAAATATTCATGCTGGGGCTATGTTATTAATAAACATTCATTATCAGTTAAAAATGATGAAGAGATTTCAGGTGGCCTGAAAACTGATTGCACATAGGTACTTATGAATAATTTTATTGCTTATCGAAACACATTTTATTTTATTATATTCGTATATTCACAGATATTTATCCAAATAAAATGGGTTTATTATTTTCCGAAAAGTAGTTGTTACTAGCATGTTCAAATCGTTAACCCTTACGTTAAACCCTTACGTCCTTAACGCAAAGGAAACAACTGATTTTCGAGTAGGTAACCATAATCTCTAAATTTTCATTTAAAACTATTCGGTATTTTTGGAAATCGTAGAACAAAAGAGGCTCGTTATGTTAAACAAAAGAGTTTGATAGCATATCAATTATTTATAATATTACCCTTTAAAATAAATATGATAAAAATAATTAGAAACACTCGGGCGAATCATAAACAAAAAAAATAAGTTCCAAGTAAATATGTTTATATAGTTCGTAACCCAATCACCCAACTCACATGTAATGTCGCGCAAATCAAATATAAGTAATTCTCTACAATATAATCAGTCCACAAAAAAAACGCGACCTTCACCAAAAAGGTACAAAAAAAAAAGGTTTTCTAGTGTATTACGAATTTAGAGTAGAGCGGCAACCAGTTTGAAGGTGGGTGGAAATGGAAACCCCCGGCGCGTGACTCGACAGCCTCTGCAATATTCATCGGCCACTTCACACTGCGACCCGACCTCAATTACACTGACACTACAGACTCATCTCAAATATGCTGCATGTGAGCCGAGCTCGAGACTATTTCACACATTTACATAACAAGCATACAGCTACATGTATATACATACGAGTACATAGTGAGAATCTGGCATTGGCATTAAGTGTTATAAGTTATCAATTGTAAATTTTTCTAAGTGCTGTTAATACATAAAAAAATGTGCAATCCAACCTATAATGCGTTTAGATGTAAGTACAAATACACAGTTACAATTACAAGATCATTTACTACTATTACTTTATCTTATACAACACTTTACCTCAGCGACAAATTCATTAATCATATATTTCGATTTATCGAATCCTTTTTCAAAGTCAAAAACTTTCCATAGAATTCATAAAGAAATGGCTTGGAAACGTCAAATATGAACGTTTTGAGATATAAAATATTTATTATCTAATTGCTCCACAATGTTATCTTATATTTTTGTCGCTTTCACTATTTGATGTAAGCTCGTAACGTAATCGTGAGAACCTTTAATTGGTTATCCGTAGCTAATCCATTGTTAACTCTAATGAAACAAATCTGTTGCTTCTCCGTGTCATAATAAATAAATTACAAACAAACCAACACTATTCACTGCCGTTTTATAGTTTATAGTACGTTGCCTTATTACTTGTTTAACGGTGATAAGTGTTTTCAGATTTTTCTTAACTAAATGCTTTAATTTAATTATATGTATGTATGTTGTTCAGAAGCACGAATTACCATTCCTCTTTGTTAAAATAAACACAATATTTTTTCCATATCCAATAATCCCGACACAGATAAATCTGAAATACAAAAATACCGTTATTTACCTCTACAAATAATATTTTCCTGTTCCAGGTATCAGTTCAGCGGAAGAGAGACATGTGAGTACCGCATAACTTTTTCCAATTTCGCGCGAGTTGTTAAAATTCCGCAGGCAAAATTTTGCTTTGAAAAATTCCCCAACAAGCGTACGTAGGTAGGTAGGTAGCAGCTGCCTTTTCCATTTGGGAATGCGAACGTGGAGTGTTTCGCTCGAACACGTTGATTTCATAACACCGGCACACGACTGCGACGTGGCGGGAACAAGTGGGTGGTATAAGGCAAGTGGCACACCGCGCCCCGCGCACTACACTCGCTCGCCTCGCCTCGCCTCGCCTCGCCTCGCCTCGCCTGCTCGCGAGCGACTCGTGACTTACCCCTCGCCTATCTTGAACTACATCAGGAGCCATCAGAGCGTCTTCAGATATTAATGGGACGGGATTGAAGCACTTTTTAGATAGGTGTAATTAATTAGCTGATATTGCTATTATTCGTGTTTTCAATTCAATAATCGTTTTGATGAAAATTAGAATCTTCATGAACGATCCTTATCCCTAATGTTAGAACTTGTCTGAGAGTTGATTATTTAGTTTGGTAATAACAATAACTCATTTATGTTCTCTAATGAATACACACTCAGCGTAAACTAATAAAAAAGTTACTAATAAAACACCAAAAAAAACTTTCCACTCGAGCCGAAACATCCGTCCGGGTACTAATTAAATCGAACCACTCAATGAGTTCGTACATTTACAAATGCAATTTGCCAACCCTAATGTGAAGTGAGCTCGCGACCGAGAGAGTGCGTTCGTGAGGTGTCGGGAATGTCGGCTATCGTGCCAGCGGCAGGGGCGGGGGTAGGGCTGCCACCCCTGTTGTGCTCGACTGAACGCAGCGCGGCGCACCGCACAGATGTGCCTCTCTGCGAGCGAAATGCATGAATCGATAGCGCGCTCTCGCTACTTCATATTGTCTTTGTTGCAGTCGCCTACTTCTGTTTGACGTTGGGAATGCACGATCCATGTTTATTTTGCTCTGTTTAATGAATGCGGCTGCGTCTATTTGCCTGCAGTTTCCGTAATATTGTGACAGGAATTTCGTAGCTACTATATCGGAAAACACGTATGTACAATTATTTTACGGACGCATTTTTATACGTCGTGGGACTTACTACACGTAATTCAGGTAATACCTAAGTATTACATCTAATGTTATGAATACCACCCTTAACTACACATTCATAAAAAAGACAATAATAAATCTAAAAATCAATTTATAATAATTACATATTAATATCCAATAATTAAATAATTACGTTGTTATCAGAACCATTAGCCAGTAAGTTGAAATACAAAAAACATGATTTAACACATCTTATCACCGCCATAATAAAGTTTCAAACAAACGCATTCCTCCATAATAAAGAGACAAACTATCTATCACATTACCCGCAACAACCGCTGAAACCGTAAAGCATACTTGGCCGAACTTAGTAACAAAAGCAACAGCAGCGCGAGTTTATAAGTTGAGGGTAGGCCACGTGAAAAGTTTATTCCGGTGTGTGCCCGATGTGTTGGCAGTCCGCTCACGAAGCCGCGGATACGTCGCGATCTGTGCAAACGGGGAGCTGAGTAATGCACGTACGCGCCTCACAACTCCAAGCGAGACCCAACGACTCACTAATAAAGTTTCCATATACCTTCTTGCGGCCGGTGTCGGGTTCCGCCGCCTCGCTTACCTACACTTTGCAGTCCAACTGTTTTTACTGCGAATCACGGAACACGGTTGCAGGCTCCGTGTTTATTTGCAAACATTGCACGTCTGTTTGATGTTCCGATACATCATCCGATGTTTATTTTACAAAGTAGAGGAATACATACGATATTTATGAAGAACAAATAGCAATTGGAAACTTTTTAGTTTGAGATTTAAGAGAGGGCTTTTAATTTTCAGTTGTTATTTTAAAGGTATTGTTGCATCAGGCTGTGTATGAACTTAGGTTAGGTTTAAATAATTAATTCAAAGATAAATTCTCATTCACAAAACCGCAGTGTTACGGTCGATTTGCTCGCATGTTTAACAACTCAGTTTCATTAATTTCGCGGAAGCTGCTTATATTCTCGCGAAGTAACTAAGTTTACGGCGGGCAATTTACGCCGACGTGAAATTGAGCAGCGGCTCTGAGCTCACCGGAGCGGGCCCTTCCGCAACCTCATTTGGGTAACATAATAACCACGGATTTATTTCTACCGCCCGTTCATTCGCTCTCAAATCGCGTCTAATATTCAATTTGGGCGCCCGCGCCCGAACCACACAAAAACTGCTCGGAGCCGGTTCATTACGCCGCGCATCTCGCCTCTTCATCCTCCTTACCTTATCTAAGCCACTCTGAATAACACACCCCCACACCCCCCACCCCTCCCAGCGCACCACCCCACACCCCCCTGCACCCGCACACCACTTCAAGTGGAAAACTCGTAGGGCGAGGGCCGCTCAACCTTGTTTAGCATTCTCCTCGACTTCTTTATTTAATAGATGCCGAAAAAACTCCAGTTGGAATAAATTTACGTTTGTTCTCCGATGTGCTCGGCCGTTGCGTTTTTTTTAAGGTGAGCTCTTTTAATTAAGGTAAAGCGCCTCGTCTTCGTTGCACCGCGCCGTAAATACGTCCTAAGTTTATACAAGAGACGATTGAGTGCTTTATTAAAACAGGAATAAAAATGGAATGCGTTTTGGTCGTGTATTTGTTTGTCGGGGGGCAGCCCTAGCGCGGGATGTTTACGCGAGTTATAACAGCGCGCGCTCGCTTCTCGCCCGCGACAACCCTCACAATTTATAGCCCGAGACTTTTCTTAATTGGAAAGAATGGCCACTTGTAATTATTAAGACGCCCTAAAGTGAAACAGATTGCGCGGTAGTCGTTTTCTCGGTACTTTATTTTTTGTTAAGAGTCTTGATACAAAGTTTAATTTGTTGATTACGAAATGAAACATGAAATGAATCTCTTTTATACTTGGGAATATTCAAGTTTGCTCAGGAAATTACAGCGTTTTTATCCGTTAATGTTTTTCTTGTTATCGTAATTGGAATTAATGTTTTGTCACGGAATTTATGTCGGTGCTTTGCTAATGCAGGTAGGCAGGTAATATTAATACAGTACTATCGACAATAATCTGAGGCTTTTACAGCGAAGCCCTGTCCATCAATTTGCTGCCTTTGAAGCCGTTGCCTTGAATTAATCTGATTGCAATGGAATTGCTTTTTCCATTCCCAACGGAATGATAGATGGCATAACGGAACTCTTTGAGTGTGTGCTTGCATATTCCTTTGCTTTAATGCTTACATAAATCAAAGTTAATAGCATTCTGTGCAAAATATTTTAAAGCTTAATCTTTATGGGTAACCGAACTCATCTTTAGTGTAAATCAATAACTTATTTCCAGTCATGATCCACTGATTTGAAATACAATACACGTATCCCTTACTCTAATATCCATTTAGGAAACGGTTTATCGACATCGTGCCAAATCTAGTTCGCTATTATTCCGTTAATCCGCGTATGCTGATCATACATAACGTTTGATTCCAGTTTCGCCTCCGATACTGTAGTTAATCTTCTTACTCCTCGGCTTGATAGGGAAACACATAGATTATGTCGGTGCATCCACATTATTCCAGACGGATTATCTGTCGTGTCACAGTCAGCCTCTGCCTCACAATATATAAGCCCCTCGTACTGAATTAATTAAACTGGTGCCTATTAACATTGAACTATAATGATAACTCGGATACTTGTTAACATGTTACCTCAAGTAAATATTATTTATATACTAGCTATTTTACCCCTCGGAAAAGTAGCCTAAGTTACTCCTTGTTACATCAGCTATCTGGCAGGGAAAGTCCCGTCAAAATAGGTCCAGCCATTTCAGAGATTAGCCGGAACAAACAGACAGACAAAAATTCTAAAAAAAAATGTTTTGGTATATGAGTACCTTATATACATCCATATGCACTTAGTAAAAAGCGGTTATTTTAATATTACTAACAGACACTCCAATTTTATTTATTTGTATAGATAGAAAATGGATGCCTTTATGAAATACCCAATTTTAATAGTGTAATTTTATACCAGCTTTGTGTTGTAACCTCGTCAACTTCAAAGTCTTGCTTAAAAAGCTCGTTTAAAACTTGTAGCCCAAGTTTTAACAACAGCCAAGTTTTATTACCTCTTTGTAAGCGATCCCTTACAGCGCGATGCAAAAAAAAAATGCGAATCAAAGGGGATTCTTAACAAAATATTTCTCGTTGAGGAGCAAACGAGGTGCGGGCGAGGCAGGTGGGGTATTTGCGTCCCTGAGCTTGCGGCTTTGTTCCCGATGCTGGCGTATCGCATCGATTTATGCAAGCTTGATCGAATCGCGTCTGCCTCCGTCAACCCGCTCGCCCCTCACCCCTCGCCCCTCGCCCCTCGCACCCCTCGCCTGTCGACGGTGCAGCTCACGTGAGAAAATACAATATTGATGTGTGCACTTCAGATCCTACCTATCCGATCTAAATTTGAGCCCGAGTGGAGCGCAATACACTGAGCGCAATATTATAATTGTGCGACTAACTTTAGAGATTACATCTACTGCGCTGCCGTCCTTTAACTAGAAAGCCGTTAACCCTTCAAAGGTTAATTATGACTTTTTAATAGGAAGCGATACAGTTCAAAATCCTCTATCTTTCTGTCTAAGAAACGTTTGTAAATTAAAATTAGTTGCGGAGATATAAAAAAATTGGTAGGCCGTTACGTGACGGATTTAAAAGGAATTAAAAAGAGTTCACTGAACATATCTCAAAACAACAATTTGGGCTTAACGGCCTTTTAGTTAAAGGACGGCAGTGCGGTGTAGCAAACACAACCGCAATCTATTTGCCTAATTCGCATTACCGCCGTTTGAGTTTTCAAGCAATAAACGATCTCTGCTAAGTAACATGCAATTAGTAGTTATTTATTTTACTGTGCGGCTTATCGGGCGAATAAAAGTTTATGCCAGGATGTAAATTTATGACGGCTGATAAACTACGCGGTCTGTGTTCGTAATAAAAATGAGTAGATCTGCATATCTGTGTTTTATTACAATTGCGATTGATATCGCGGCATCGATTCATTGTTTCGCGTCACAGATATTCCTCCGACCGTGTCGTATCTGCCTGACGAGTGAGACTTGAACCAAATTTATTCAGTAACAGACTCGACAGGACGAAACTCCTTAATATAAAGGATAACAAATTTGCCCATGAGCCTGCTTTGTGACGTCCGAACTGAGCCGAGCTATAATAATAATCATCTTTATTGTTTTATCATTAAAGTATATTAAAGTAAGTAGCTGGATTAGAAGATGTCGTATATCCGTGATATAAAGGTTATCGCGCCTGAAACTGCACGGTGGCATAAATGACAACTTCGCCTTGCGATCACTTGAAATTCAATATTCCGATATGAAATATTCAAATAAATATTACTTTTCATATGGAAAAGGCAACGTCGTACATGCATTCCGTTAACGATTGAATGAAGCATTCACTGGCGTCAACCATACGTTCACATTCATCCTGCCTTCTGCGCTGTAGGTCGTGGGTGCGATTCCCACCCAGGAAAAACATTTGTGTGACATAGACGTTTGATCTGTGTCTGGGTGTTAATATGTATTATATGTATGTATTTACAAGAAAAAAGTATATATTCTATCAGTTGTCTGGTTCCCGTAAAAGCTATGCTTAGTTTGGGGCTAGATGACGCTGTGTGAATTGTCCTCCAATATTATACCGTCTAGTATTGTGTAACAAACCCCACGTGTCATAAACAAAAGTGTAGAGCAACCGCAGGTGGTGCGTGCGGTATGTGTGTCGAGCTCACGAGGCGCTCTACTGTTGCGGTCGGACGAGCGCTGCAGCTGTTCGAGCCGACGTGTGTGGCCCAACCTCCTCCCGCATTCACGATAAATCCCCAACTACCCACAGCGCCCTTTTGTCTCATTTATTACTGCCTGCGTTCAGATTTTACGACGCGTTATAACCGTCTAATTGCATCGAACCGCCATAATGTTTTTACATCGTGTTATTTGTGATTAAATCGCCGCGGACTAGCCGGAGAGCGGAGAGCGTAATAAAAACAAACTTCGCCGCACACAACCGCCGGTTAATTGAAATGGTTGCATGTAATTAGTGGGTGGGGACGGTAGCTCGCAGTTCGGTGCACGTCTTCATAATTTATCTCAATTAGTCACCGAGAGAGGTAATGAGCGGAAGCTGCTTGCTACCGTTCCTAGTTCCAATTGCACGAGCGTCACGGAACCTAGTCGCACAGTTCGGTTTAAAAAAGTTTACTCTCAAAAGAACATAAATTAATTAATTTCAAAAGAAATGTGAAGAGGTACCTACAGGGTAGGCAACGCATTTACATCCCCGCGGATGCAAATGTCAGTAGGCGACGGTAATCACTTAACATCAGGTGGGCCGTCTGCTTGTTACCCTATGATCACATAAAAAAACAGTTCACTTATATGAGATCATTAATACATATTAAAAACTTAAATATACTAGTATAGTACAGTTTGTTCAATAACGAACTTACAAACTACACAAATGTACAAATACCAAAAAAAAAAATTTTTCTTTGAGTTGTGGCGTAACAAATATGGTACAACCACAATTCTGTCACAAACAGAAGTGGGTCTTTTGAGAGTAAACATCTTTAAACCGACAGTTACCCTAGATTGAGATCTCAATTGCAGTGATAGTGCATTAAACATGCTGAGAATTGTGACGCTGCTTCGATAAACTCCAGTGACTACGCCGCTGTAATTTGTCACGCCAGCATTATGTTGAATCATGGTTGGAGGCGCTTATTTGTGATTTTCCTGATTTACCTGCTCATCAAAATAATCATAATCAAAATATATGATGGTAGTGCATTAAAATGTATACTTTCATAAACGTAATGGTAATCAGTGTGCAATGGTTATACTAACTAATATTAGAGGTATAAATTCGAAAGTGAGTTTGTTTTTTACGCTTTGACGCCTAAATCGAGCATGGAAATTTCTTGTATAGATATAGTTTGTATATAGATGGGAACCTGGAGAAATGTTATAGGCAAAAAAAAAAACATTTTGATAATGATTTCTGTATCGATCGACAACCAGAATTGGTCGATAAAATCAACATTAACGCGCTTAATAAAGTACTGCTACGCTATACACTGCTTGCGTAAAAGCTATATAGCTATATTTTTCATATATATTTTTCAAATGCGGCTTCAACCATAAACAATTATGTATTGTTCTAAATATAGTTTTCCATCTCGCTTATTTCGCAGGCCAGAAAAAGTAAATTTATCGTTCCGCTACGTAGAGCGTGCTACGTGGGCGCTCCAATATCAGATTAGCTAATAATGTAATTACTAATCTGCAAATTGGATAAATTACTACGCCATTAATAACTGAACTGTGTGTTTAATACAGCACACAAAACGTTTAAAGGAATTAGTCTTCACGGTGTTCCGTAGCTGTGTAGCTATACTAGCTATGGTGCACCCAATTTCTGTCGGGCCTTGTTTACAATGCGGACAAACGATGTTCTGTGCAAGCAAGCAGCGCACGCTGTGTAGTTGTATGTTGTAGGGTAGCGTAGTGTAGTGTAGTGTGGTGTCGGTTCGACAGGATAGCGATGGCTGACTGTAGACCCGACGCGCAGCGTGCATTCACCGCACGTCCTCCTTCGTGCTTATCACGCATTTACATATGCCTCGCCAACCACACCGTGTATGAGCATCGAAAATGTTTCATGAATAAATTTGTATACCAATTTGGTCGTTAACTTGTAACTCGACAAACATCGACGCCGACGTTCCGCATCAAATAAAACGAAGGAAAAAATCTCCAAAAACAAACAACCGAAATGGAATCTAATAACCTTCGGTTCGCTTGAAGCGATTAATCAAAAAAATACGCGGGTCGCAGCCCTTTTTCGAGTTTCCTCGTTACGGGCTAAGACGAGAATCATTAGGAATTAAATTTCCTCTTTCATTAGTCCCTCAACCCTCGTATAATTCAGGACGCGGAGCAATAACAATATAAATCCCCCGTCGCGCCGAGCGGGGGATTACGGCTTGTCTCGACCCTAATTTAGGGCTGCCCCGCCCTGGATTAACGAAGTGCCGGAATCCGCTAGGGTTGTCGCTGCGCATAAACTTGTTACGTGTTTAATGTTTTATTGACGGGTGGCGAGGGAGCTCTCGTTTAAATAACCGTCCGCCAGCTGAGACCCCTTCCGATTCCGATCGAGAGCCATCATCGTACACGACACCTAAACAAATGTTCCTACGTCCCACATTCATGACCATCACAAAAATACCAAAAGTATTTCAAACCTTATATTCTTCGCTCAGTTTCACAGAAATTACTCTATCGTATACGCAAGCCTCATAAAAAGCTAACATACACTTTTATTGTTATAGTCGTCGTTTTGCCTGAGATTATCGTTGAATTTGTTTCACCGCTTACACTAAATGTAACACACACGTGTAACACAGTGAGCCGGTGGAGCAAGATAACATTTTTATATGGCGTCGTTTCGATCAAAGGTCGGGCGGCGACCTTTACAAATTAATTTTAGTGATGTTATGGCGTAAAATGAATGGTTCGTTAAATCGTAACGAATCGCTTAAAGCCGTTATTAAGTTGCAGTGGCGTCGACGTACATATTGCGGATCGAGGAATTTGTGTGAGGGGAGCGAAACATCCGGACCCCTATTTGATTTGAACTAGCGGATCACAATTAAAGCGACTATGATTTGTCACGATTTACCCTAAGGATAGGAATATTCCATCAACTTATGACAGATACAAATAATACAAACTTTAAATATTTTAGGCTATGATAAAAAAACTATAATACAAATGTTCGAAGCGAATCCAAACACCTAATGTAACAAAATCGATTTACTAAACGAATTGCCTTTGATCGTGACGAAACCCGAGTCGAGGTAATCTATTTAAGTAATTTTACAGAGCGAAGCCGCGTGCGTACCCACAACGTATTAAAATTTGCCTCGAAACCGCAAAGTAGACGCAAACACAAAATTAAAGTCGTCGACACTTAAGGGCTTCGTAGTTCGGAGGGGAGTTTCCGTGAAATTTCTCTCGGAATGTCGAAATGGCGGATGAGTTTCGCAAGTCAACTCAATTATCGTTTTAATTAAGGCGCCCGTGCCACGTGACATTTGTTTGCGTGCGTGAAAGCGATCACGGCTCCCCTCTCCCCCCGCGTCTCCCCTGCCCCCGCGGCCTCCCTCCTCGTCTGCTCCTGTTAATTGTGCTAATTACTCCTGTAATGGAGCAAGGGGCGGGGTGAGATTGCTTATCGACTACGGCTTCTCCGGAATTTACTTTGTATAATACATCTGCCCGAATTCGGCGTTAATTTGATGTAATTTGTAATTCACTTCATTCGTTGCCAGTACGCCGCCGGGCGTGACAACCGTTAAGTAAAACTTTACGAGTCCGTATTACATTTAGGGCTATACATCATACAGTTACCGCCGGATTAGCGAAGGTTAGCAAACAGTGCAGTAATGAACATCAATTGCATCGGGCAAGTTTCCAAACGTATTTTGTTAGTGGCGCAGCGTACGACTGAGTTTCCACGAAGAGCGCTCATAACGCGAAGTGGTGAAGGCGGAGTGGCGGTATAATGGCTCTGCATTCGGGAACAGATTGAGTGGTCGCGAACGGAGACTCAGCGACGAGCGAGGCGGGCAGCGGCTGCCCCTCGACAACCACCAAGCAATTTGGTTATTTGGGGTCGGTCATAAACCGATAGCGAGCGCAGTAAACGCAATCCTCCACTCGCGACTATAAACTTTACGAGTCACGTAAAAACGCGCTCGAAACGCCGACTCGCTACCATAAATTTATGCTAATGTATTCTTTATAGGAGTTTAATGTGTATTCAGAAATTCCTCCATTATTTATGTATACGAATGAACCGGTAAAGTTAATTTTAAAGTCGCGCAACGCCCCGCAGTTTATGCGATCGCGTGCGATTACAATTTCGTTAACTTTTCGCAGAGTAGGTTTCCGACGAGCGACATTCTCGTTTCCGAATCGCTTCTCATATTTACGGTGCGGCCGTCGTCGCGTCGGTTGCGATCGGTTCAATGACGCGTGACTCCTTGCTGAGTGAATGAGTTCCTTACGTGTGCTCGTTTTATCGCGGCATAACGATGTACTCGGTTATAAATTGACAACATAATGGGGTTTAAAAGTAAAATACGCTATAAAACTTTCGATGACAGTATCATAAAGTGAAGTCGTATAAAACGGGTAGTCCCTATAAAAGCTGAAAACGTCGCGTGTAAATCACGTAACTTTTCAAAACTATTATGGCTGAAATATAGTCCGAACTCAATCCGTACATTTCCGAGCGGCGGGCGGTCTATTTATCTATTTCCCCCGCTTCCGCCCCTGAGCGTCCGGTTAACCGCCCCCCTTCCGGTTAACCGGGCGGCGCGGCGCGGTGGGCGGCGCGGCTCGCGCGGCTAAACGGCTCGTCGCGTGACCGCAGACAATAAGCCCGGGCGGCGTTAACGGCGCGCCTGTGTGTTGCCACTTTATATGTTACGTCGCAGCTTCTCACTCCCGCGGCCCTCCTAACATGTGCGCGCACTCGCTCGCCCACTACGGATGCCGTCCGGCTTTCAAGGGACTTACGACGACCGCCTGTGAATGAATGACTTTCTTCGGTGCACGGCGCTACGAACTTAATGTTCTGAGAAATATGGTTGCAACGTCGCATATAATAGCGGACAAAATAACTTACTTTGTATTTAACAATATGTTTCACACGTGCATCTGTCTACATTCTTCCAATGTTTTAAGACTATAATCACAAACAAGTAAACCTTGGTATTTCATATGTACAAACAATACTTGCATGTATACAATTACGAGGTACTAGTTTACCCGCGGCTTTGCTTCCGCGGTTCGTTCCATCAATCATAAAAAACCATAGAATCTATAATAACGTATGAGAAACTATATTTTTCTAGGACAAATAGTAGCGCATCTCTGCGGATCAAAAAGTATCTGTAAGAAAAAATAAATATTATCTCGGTCGACTCATAAAAAGAAGGAGAAACCAATAAAAACCTATGCATATCTATAATATTAAATTAGCAGTACAGGATACTCCTCAAATTTTTTATATGACTTAGTTGACATAACTAGCTGACGTCCCACCACCATAGACAATAGCAATATATAAATAATATCTCTGGAATAATATAAATTTGTCAGGACAACCCTGTTTGGTATTGCTTACTCATGTTATCTAAGCTTGTAGTTGGTACTTGTTTCCCCGGCTTCACCCCGGAGCGGCGCGGCGTCCCTTACTCAATTGTCTTTTTCTTGAGGTTGACCTGTGTAATAGGATTAAGTCAAGATTAGCTTTGTTCACTTTCTGTGGTAAATGGAAAATGTTTGGAATACTCCATATTTATTTATTTATTAAAGCAATACACCTATCATTAATTCTCAAATATAATTAAAAGTATCCTTCATATTAAGAACGATTATTAGTTTTATTTTGTTACATAGTCTGGTTTTATGTTATTTTAGTTGTACGCACATATGCTTACGTTATAATTCAGATTGTTAATTGTTTTGTTATGTATTAATTTTAGAATCAAAATGTGTTTTGTAGTAACACAGGCTTTTAGCCTACCACTAGCACCAGTCTCTCATAAAAACCCGTTTTTTGCACTATAATTTGTAAATTAGTTTTAATTTCACGTGTTTTTTGTGAGAGAAAATAAATATATATATTATATTATTATTATTATTGTTTTGTGCGAACAAATAAATAACATAAAATAAAAAACCAACACAACAGAATAGATATGTAGCCTTTACCTATGCCGTGACAAGATAAAATTTACTAAGAAATCGAAATACAGGGAATAACACCGTGACGTGATAAAGGGAAAATTGTTTCACAAGCAAATAGTGTATTTTAGTGACCCTTGCAAACTCTTACGTCCAGTCCATTTGTCCTGTCAGTATTACCAGTAAACCACAAAATGTACTCGCAAACGATCTCTACTCGACGGTGCACGAGAAGCAGCCAACATAAAACTCATCCAATTAAACTCTACACATCATATCACCAAGATCCCGTGCTCTCGAATAGCGTCACTTGAATTTCGTTGTCGAACTCTGTGGAGACAGAGCGGTCGTAAAATTAGAACCTCGAATGCGCGAACCCCTCGGGTATATCCATACACACTATCTACTATACCGTGTGCGGGTAACGTTCGGGTCGTTCGAAGCACAGACATCGCTTTATGTTCCGTTCCACACGACTTGTGCCAATAATAAAAGTTTATTGGCTACATCTCGCCTATCAAATATCCAATAACATCGGCCGCAATAATCCGTGTCGACTTGTTTATCCTACAGAGTGATGGTTCGTCTCAATGTTGTCCTATAGTGGGGCCGAGAATTAAAATAGAACGACCGCAGTTATAGAAGATTATTAAAGAGTATATGGTAACATGTCGAGTGGTGATAAACAGATGTAAATCTGGACATAAATTGTTATCGTCGAGAGCGGAGAACTAGCCGAGGAGGGCTGTAAGTCACGGCGGGTGGCGACAGGTCGCCGCGCCGAGCAAATTAACAGCCGCTTGCCTCTCGCCTCTAACTTAGTGCCTCGTAAAATTAGGCCCGTTACACCCCTCTAGGCGCTACAGAGCCGTGCCTCGAGCTCCCTCAGGATTAAGTCTTAACTGTTTCTCACGCGGGAACAATTAACCAAATCGGATTTCGCTCAGATTTCGGTATCTGTAAGTCATAAAGGGGGAGATAGACCAAAAGCCACGTTCAACATTTGATAATCTGTAAATGAAATTGATGTTAAAAACGCGTGTATAAATCTAATCTTCGCAATAATTACTAAAATGAAATATCTTCAACACGAGTCGGTGGCGTGTTTATTAAGCTTTCGGTATTCACTTTGGTTGAAAATCTATTTTAAAAGCAAATTAACTTTGCGAATTTAATTGATATAAATGCTGATAGCCATTTCGGTTGAACGATCACAGCTGGGAGTGTGCACTTGGAATAGTCTGTCTAACACACAACTGGCTGGGAGCACTCGACTGAATATTGATAAATCAGTAAATGCGATACCTTCCGTGGAGGGAGGGTACACGTACCCACAAAGTGTATGCGCGAATGTAGGCACGTTGTGTCAACACGGGTGGAATCAGTGGAGCGCAGGGCGGTCGTTCGTCACGTATATGATTATTTCATTAGTCCGTATTTGCGCGCTCATCCAAATGTTGCGGTCATTCTCCCCCCCCCCGCCCCTCGCGCCCCTCCCCCGCGCCCCCTCACCCCCTCTAGAGCGCGGGGCGATGACCACTCCCGGAGCTAATCATGCGGTCAGTTTGTTCTGCCTCAGCGTGTTTTGATATTGATATTGACTGTAGGGTTCGCCTCGCTGCGCGCCGATTTATTTGCGAACAATGATCGATTGATTGCTATAGGCGCGTAAGCCCGCCAGTAAACGTTTTGATTATGTTTACACTTTACGTATTTGAACTAACAATTTCCAATATTGCCAATTTCAATTGGTTTGCGGTGCCATTATTGAGGATCGTATTGTTGTTGCAGAGAAATTCCATATCGCCCGGCGAGAGAGAGAAGTACCGAACGCGAAGTCCAGCGGAGCCTGACCACAAGAAACTAAAGAAAGAAGAGAAAGATATGGGCCACGTGAGTTCATAGTTGCATAATAATTTAAAAAAATCTCGTACATATTCTACGTCAAAATGTTAATACGTTAATTTACCTGACTTGTAAGCTTAATCTAAATTCTCTATTTTCTAGGAGTTAGTGGTAGACGACGCCAGCGAAGAGCCCACCTCACCACATAACGGTGCCCCCTCACCTCGCGAAAACGGACTGGACAAACTGCAGCCCAAGAAAGAACACCCACCACATAGTCCCAGGTATGAACAAAACCTTCTTAGGATTAGCGCAGACCTTCCAATTCTTACTAAAAAGGCCTTAGAAAACACGCTCATCATCATTATCATTTATACAGTTTGCTTGTGTAATACGTATCACTAACTAATGAAATTTCAAAATAGACAGACTATTGTAATGGAATGCGATTCAGTGACCGACACGATTCGCAATTTACATTTACATTACCACTAACCAACTGTATTTCAAACGTGTACATAAATCTTCGACGTTGTCACGAACCCGGCCATAATTAACCAGCGCCTATAATTTATCATTGCTTCACTCGATAGGGCGAAGCCTCATTCGCACCTTGCAGCGTTTACGTTAAACTTCGAAGCGTAAATTCGCCATAATCGCTTCATCCTTTTAATTGAAGCCATAATATGTAAAGTAGTTGTTAGTTGTAAGGTCGTCGTACTACATGTGGCGAGTTGTTCGAGTCGAAAGTTAATCCGGCTGCGAGCTGAATCAATTACGGAATACGGACGCGGCCGAAGCTCCGTAGTCCTATTAACTACGAACGATTAAATTAAACAGCTTGATGGATATAGCCAGATAATCTTTATATAAATTTCTAGACAAATTGCCGGCGAGCCTAACTGAATTAATCTTGTTTTCACTTAGTCTTCAGGCACTTCAAGGACTATGTAAACTTGGTAATTCGATAACAGGCTTCGTGATTTTCAGACGATTTCGAGCGAAGTTTTACCAATTTTCGTTGTATTAAAATATTCCATCTCACCGTTTCAGATCTGGCACATCGAGTAATGCGTCAACACCCTCTGCGAAAAAGCTAGATGAGAAACCCAGCACACCGATCTCAAAGCCAGTCACCCCCACATCCGGGGCTAGCGGGGCGGGGTCTGCGGGCGCCCCTCTGAAGGCCGCCGTAAAGCCTCCGGCACTTCAATACCCATACTTGGGCAATGGTGCGCACGACGCGTATGGCCTGGCTGGATACTCGGCGAGGGCGGCGCTGGCGTATGAACCGCTGCGTCCTCCGATCGGACCAGCGGGCCTGGCGCCTATACCTGGAGGCAAACCGTGAGTACTACATCCAGCCCAGTCCAACATCGTATTTGATTTGTCGTACTTCTAACTCAAGCGTAGTATACATTTTTATGTATGACAACCGTAGTTGATATTGGCAAAAAGCTCTTAAATTACAATTTTGTTACATACAGAAGATTGATAAAACAAGTGTATAAGGGGAGTATAAATGGGACCATTGAAAGGGGAACACTTCGGCGTAAGTACTTGGGCCAAATCGGTGACGTTTTGGGAAAGGCCAGGTCAAGAGTACCTTAAACTGACGAGCATGCATGAAGAATGTGATGAGATCGGATAAAGCGAAAGAGGTATGCCAGGATCTTTGTAAGTGGAAAACTGTGATCTCTGATAGATAGAGATAGATAATACTTTATTGACCACCATACACGGAAATTTCGTACATATTAACTCTGATGTGTGTTGGTACACAATGAATGATGTATGTTTGATCTTTATCACATGATTTTTTTGTTTCCAGGGCATACTCGTTCCATGTGTCGGCTGAGGGTCAAATGCAGCCGGTCCCTTTTCCCCCTGACGCCCTGATAGGTCCCGGCATACCGAGGCACGCGCGGCAAGTTTCAGCATTATCTCACGGCGAAGTTGTCTGCGCGGTTACTGTATCTTCGCCGACCAAATACGTGTACACCGGAGGCAAGGGCTGCGTCAAAGTGTGGGACATCAGCCAGCCTAGCAAGGCGCCAGTCAGCCAACTGGATTGTTTGGTGAGTGGGTAACTGTCGGCGACTCTTTTTGGCTATTATTTGGTTTGTGTACCTTAATAAATTCTAAAGTCTTTCAGCAATGTTAAATGATGTGAAAAACTAGGAAGTAATATCTTGTTTTTGATTTTAAGATGTCCTTAATATTAATGTGTCTGTTTCACGGATAAAAAGAACATCGTTAGTACCTCAAAGGGCAGACGCAAAACATATATTTCCAGATAATCAAACTTTTACAGAAATCAAATCCACACTTGTGTCCCACTATTGTTACGCATCAAAGCTACCGCCTTAATAGTCCGATAAATTTCCTCAATTTCCTTCATTGTTACAGTGTAGTTAATTTATTATTTTAGTAATTGTTATCATTATAAACTAAATTGTTCCAGCAAAGAGACAACTACATAAGATCAGTGAAGCTGCTTCCCGACGGTCGCACATTGATCGTGGGAGGCGAGGCGTCCAACCTGTCCATCTGGGACTTGGCGTCTCCTACCCCGAGGATCAAGGCTGAGCTCACCTCCTCGGCACCCGCCTGCTATGCACTCGCTATTAGTCCAGATTCAAAGGTACTATTACATTTTACTTACTACCTGTCTAACACTACACATTCTTCCTAATTCATCCGATAAAAACTGTGTCATACAAAGAGTTTGATCATCGCCACACCAGATAGTAAGTTATCTTTATAGAAGAAGGAGTATGCTTGTTATTTCAACTTTTAAAGATTCCACGATTAAAATAGTCCCTTATTCATAGAGGACCAAGTAGTGAACCTTGCGCGAAACTTGGCGTCTTAATATTGCTAGGGAGTTAACAACCTACAAACATTATGTTAAATATTCTTTGTCAAGAACTTTTTAAGAAGTTTTGATTTTCATTATTTCGTTACCTTTATAACAATTGATAATATAATATATTTTATTTTTACCTGTTTTCAATTCCAATCAACATGGCGTGATACCAAGTCGTAAGCTTACTAAAACTCGATGCCTTAATCTTTCAGGTTTGCTTCAGCTGTTGTTCAGACGGCAACATAGCAGTGTGGGACCTGCACAACCAGACGCTGGTGCGGCAGTTCCAGGGTCACACGGACGGCGCCTCCTGCATCGACATCTCCGCCGACGGCACCAAACTGTGGACCGGTGGACTCGACAACACAGTGCGGTAAGTTTATACTAAAGTGAGGCTTATCTTCTAATCTCATGGTGCTTTCCCGCGGTAAAACTACGTGAAATGTTAGGCAAATATTTTCATCCACAGATTGCTAGAGACTAAAGAATCTTGATGTTATTGAGGCGCTATCTGAGGCGCTGTTTGCTAGGTTTGGCTAACTTACTCTAAAACAACTTCCTTGCATACCTAGTCGTTATGTATCCAAGGTAAAATGGAAAAAACAATCCTTTTTCATGGCATTACGTGATCGGTCAACATGTTATGCAATTCACTTCATACACATTTAAATTAGTAAATAAATACCATAGGAGACCTATATTTTTATAGCTATTTTAGATTGTTAACAGAGTCACAGATGTATTAACCCACAGAGAGTTTATCAAAATTGTAAGAGCAAATTTTTTTGTTTTCAGATCATGGGACTTGAGAGAAGGCAGACAACTACAGCAACACGACTTCAGTTCACAAATATTCTCATTAGGATATTGCCCCACAGGTAATTATTATTACAAATCAACTCAAATAGCGTATTTTCGTTTCAAAGTATTCGAAGAATACGTAACAACACACATGCTTTTTCCGTAAATCATGAATTTTATAAATAAAAAAATAAACAAACCTGCTGTCGTTTTCTGTAGCCTTGGTGGTTTACCATTTACATATCCATAATTATCTTTGCAAGTGTCCTTATACTGATCGGTTTATCAAAGTATCAGGTTAACTCTCTTCTAAGCTGTGCTAATCTGAAACAAGCATTTTTTTTATTGAATGTGATTTGCCTCGTAGCTCAATTAGTACTAACCCTGCCATCTGCGAAGTAAGTCTTGGGTTCGATTCCCACCCAGGACAAACATTCGTGTGACGAACATAGGTGTTTGTTCTGTGTCTGCGTGTTGATATGTATTATATTTAGGTATTAACAAAAAAAAGTATGTAAGTATTATATAATTTGCCTGGTTCCCATGATACAAGTTATTTACTTAGCTTACTTTGGGGCTAGATGGCACTGTGTGAAATGTCCGCCAATATTATTATTTTTCAAATATATTACAAATGAAATCTCTCGATAATCTAACCCTTAGTAGTTCTAGTAGTAGGCTTTAAGCCGTGTTAATATATTTTCTAATATTACCTTCCTAATCTATCACTGACTGTTTGGTTTCCAGGTGAGTGGCTAGCGGTGGGCATGGAGAACAGCAACGTGGAAGTGCTGCACGCGGTGAAGCCAGACAAGTACCAGCTGCATCTGCACGAATCGTGCGTGCTCTCGCTGAGGTTCGCGTCGTGCGGCAAATGGTTCGTCTCCACCGGGAAGGACAACCTGCTCAACGCGTGGCGCACACCCTATGGCGCCAGTATATTCCAGGTCAGCCGCTTCTATATATTAGTATCAGCATTATAATAATAATATTGGTGGACAATTCACAAAGCGCCCAACTTTTTTTTTTTTTTTATGTGATACAGTTACGGAACGAGCCGAAGGCCCACCTGGTGTTAAGTGGTAACCTCGGCCCATAACATCCGATGCGACTTAGGGCCTCCCCTACTAGGTACGACAAGACCCAAGTCGCAACGTATGCGCCCGTAACTCTGAGACGTGTAGGTGGAATGTCTCTTGTGCCTGTAATTTCACCGGCAACCACACCTTTCAAACCGGAACACAGAAATGGCAGCAGAAATGGGCATGGTGGCAGTACTTCCCCGGACAAACTTGGCGAGAGTTCCACTGCTCTTAAAGCATAGTTTGCACTATACCTATAATAAATAATAAAATAAATAAATATTAGTGGACAATTCACACAGCGCCATCTAGCCATTATTATAGTTTTCCAGGCAATTTGTTTTTTGTAATGAATTTTAAATAAAAGAAATAAACTCGTTTTCTATTAGTCGAACCATTTATGAAATGCCTACTACCGTTCGCAGTTGTCCGCATGTGTCCTGTCCATCCTAATTATCTGGAAGAGATCGCTTTTAGCGATAAGGCCGCCCATTGATGTATACAGCATTATTTTTACATGTTTTTTTACTTATGGTGTACAATAAAGATATATTCTATTCTATTCTACTGATGCGGTGATATAGACTTAGCAGCATGCCGACTTGGTTAAAGCTAGTAGTAGTAGTAGTATCTACCAAATCGATCATATTTTGTATGGTGAACATTCACACACATAACGCCGTCTAGCGCCAACCCTATACTGTAGTAACCAGATAACTGATAGAATACTTACATGCTATGTTTGTTACAGTCAAAGGAATCATCATCTGTGCTGAGTTGCGACATCTCATCGGACGACAAGTACATAGTGACGGGATCGGGCGACAAGAAGGCTACAGTCTACGAAGTGATATACTAGATAGCTATGCATAGACAATGAAACCGAACATAAACGTACAAGTGTCTGTGTATAGTCTGTCTGTCTGTGAGTAACGTTCCGGGAACGTGCGCGGCAAGTGATATAGCTTTAGTTGTATGTATAGATATATGTATTGGGAAGCCTGTATGTACTTATGCGACTTGTTTATATAGATTAGTGTGCGCGTTTTATGTTTATTTGTTGAGCGCCCGTAGTGTATGTTGGCAGCAGATCTCAAAATGATGATTTCGTTTCAATATTGTTGTAAAATGCTCGTATTAAAGAGAAAAAAAATATGCGCAAACTATATATTTGTTATTTCATTTGATCCAAGACTAATTTATCAACCTTAACTTACTTATTAGGTAGGTAATTATGGTAACGAAAATGCATAGCACAATATAGATAATAAATAATTAAATCTGAACGAGCTGACGGCTCACCTGATATTAAATGGTAACCTCCGCCCTTAGACAATAACAATACGACTCAAGTCCTCTCCACCAAATTACGAGATGACTCAAGTCCATCACCTCGAGACGGGGATGTTACGTCTCATGCGCCTGCAATTTCGCCGGCACCCACTCCCTTCCACCGGAACACAGCAACACGAGTGCATCACTGCTTGACGGTAGATTACCAGGTGTGGTGGCAGTACTTCTCCGGGCGAACTTAGCACATGTTCTATTGCTACTTTGGGTTTACTACCCTCACATTGGGATTCGGGGACTGTGTCGTGGTTATCATAATCTGCCAGTACGTTGACACTCACTCCAGGCAAATATTAGCAGGGGAAGCTAATAATCATATTATGTCTGGGATTATGAAAATCCTGGCCTGTTTGTTATACTAACTGACATTTTAGTATCCTGACCTGGTAAATGAATGTTTACTAACTCACATCTCTGTACTAGGATTCCCTGTGTCACGAGTGGCATATGGACACACAACAGGCTGTATGCTCAACACTATGAGTCTAGAAACAATGTAGGAAACTTTGACCCCATGATGCACAGAGTAGAAGACAAGTACTGGTTTTTATTTATTTCACACAGCGCCGTCTGTCTCCAAATTAGGTATAGCGTATACTATGAGAACTCTATAACTGATAGAATACTTTAGTAAGTACTTTATTTAGCAAACACATATAAACATCTGTTTGTGACACAAGTATTTTCTCTGGGTGGGAATCGAACCAACTTACTTCGAGCTGTGAAGCCAGTCAGATGTACCCTGTGGCTCACTATTTTGTTAATATCTGTGGAAATAGTCTGTCAGATAAAGAAATAATTATCGTCATATAAAATGAGTATATGCAATATCATCGACTTTGAAGTAAGAGCATAGGGTTCCGATGTCAATAATGTTCGCCCCTATAAGTGATACCGAGTTTGCAGGTTGCTACGAACTCTTAACGTCAACAAATATTTCGACAGTTTATCCCATAGATTATTATTCATAAAAACACGGGATATCTGTTTCCTTACGATATTTTACGACAAAAGGCAATAGTTCACGTATATTCCTTTGAACCAGCTACCTTCAGATTGAGAGGAATGACCTCTCCTACCTATTGTATGTACCTAACATTACAACAAAAACTCGTAGGTAATAACAAAATACCTATATGGTAGATAACAGTCGATATGAGAGTCCAAATCGCATTTGGGAGCTTTAATTAGGTACTACGGGTTTTTTAATGACATAAAATCAAGTAAAGAAAATTAAATTTTAGGTATAGGATAAATCATTCTGCACAAATATCTCACTACGCACCTAAAAGACAGACGTCAAATGTTATTCCTGACGTGTCCCCAAAATCCCCAACAATCACTGAAACACTGAATAAACAACGCTTATCTCGCTAACTACACGTGAACACTCAAAATTCCATTGAGATAGGCAGATTATGGTCTGGGATGATAGAAATTTGACGCTAACGAATAAATTTATCATTTGGATTGCCATTTTTCACTCAACATCGCCATGTGTGCTAATGAAGTTCTTATCGACCGCTCTTCAAAACATTTTATTGGGAATTGATGTTGTGGTAAATTTCCAAATGGTAAAATTGAACCAAAACAGTCATGTTCCGACTATGCATATAAGACTGACGGAAAAAATAAATAAATATTGGTGGACATTTCACACAGCGCCATCTAGCCCCAAAGTAAGCCAAGCATAGCTTGTGTCATAGGAACTAGACAACTGATATAATTCTTAGGTATATACTTTTTTTGTAAATACATACATATTAACACCCAGACACAGAACAAATATCAATGTTCGCCACATAAATGTTTGTCCTGGGTGGGAATCGAACCCACGACCTCCAGCGCAGAAAGCAGTGTTACTACCAACTGAGCTGTGAGCCCAGTCAAAGCCTGTGACCTGCCTGATCTGCATCTGCTTAAATCTCCAACAATACGACTTGGGTCCTCTTTTACTTAAGTATTTACAGGAAACATTTTTAGGTATATAAGTTACGAAACGAGCGAGATGGTCTACCTTATGTTACTTAGTATCCTCTGCCACATATCAAAAATAAAACGTCTAGGGTCTTCCCTTACTTATGTATGGGAAGATCCAAGTCGTATTTTATTGCATCCGTGGAAGTCTCAAGTGCCTGTAATTTCACCGGCAACCACTCCTTTCAAATCGGAAAAACTAATGAAATAATCAACAAATAAACTACCAACTCTATTTGTTAATGCGAATGTGTTACTGCTGTGCAGCAGAACTAAGTATGGTGGCAGTACTTCCCCGGACGAACTAAGCACAAGTTCTATGGCTTGAATGCCAAGTGGCGGCCTCAACCTGGGACAAGAAAATGTAACGGCCTCAAACTTCACCGGCGCTCACACCCTTCAAACCGAAACAATGCGCAGTGGTTGCATCTAACCGAAGCTACTTGGGTCTTGTAGTAGCTAAGTATGGGAGAACTTAAGTTGCACTGCTTGTTATGGACAGAGGTTACCACTACACACTAGGTGGGCCATCTGCTCGATCCGTAACTTTATCTAAAAAAACGAGCTTACAGTATATACCTCTATACACCAAAGCACCCAGATGCTAAAACTTCATCACATACGTAGTTGTAACACCCACTGCATAAGTTTTCCTGTTATGTATTCAGGACTATGTATATATACTGTGTTATGTACATTACATATGTACTATGGGTAATTGGATCGCCGCCGGGAACAGACGCTGGTACGGCCAGCCACCGATTCGTTTATCTCTACAATACTGAAAAACATAAGTGAATATAGGTCTGCGACCAGCTTTATCTGGCCTCACAACTAAGTAATAACTCTGCCTTCATTGGTGTAGGTCGTGGGTTCGATTCCCACCCAGGAAAAACATTTGCTTGAAGAACATATTTTATGTAGATGTTGGTCCTGTGTCCGTGTTAATCTGTATGTATTTATAAATATCTATTTATTTCAAAGTCCAGTCAAAAACTTTATATCCATAGAATTCATAAAGAAATAGCTTGGAAACGTCAATAATATTCATCACGCGTACTTATCGCAAAG
The DNA here is from genome assembly GCA_947359385.1 of Chesias legatella. NCBI lineage: Eukaryota > Metazoa > Arthropoda > Insecta > Lepidoptera > Geometridae > Chesias > Chesias legatella. The sequence continues at coordinate 4,011,989 of OX375772.1, forward strand.
TTTGACGCCTGTTCAAACCCTATCCGACCCTCCATGGGGAAGAATTAAGAAATTATTAAAAAGTATATAAGCTTACTATCAGTTATTCTCACTATAATTAGTCGACTCGCCTTATATTGCATATTGTGTGAAAATGTCTATTGGCTAGCTATTAGCGTTGGAAAGATAGCCCTTTAGACAGACCGGCGGCGACGCCGACGTAAGCTTAGCACAATTATTTAATGTGATTTAGTTATGGAACGAGCTGACGGCTCACCTGATGTGTATTATAATAGGATACCTTCTTTGTTACGGAACCCTAAACAGCGGATTAATATCTGCAACCCCAGTTAAGAGTCACTTATTCGCCGAACTAGCATTACAAGAAATGGATTTTCATATTCGTCAAAAACACATATAAGACTCAGTTCCTTCCGAATTTTAAGACCGTTACCTATAAAACATTACTTGGGCAGCAAATCCATAAATAAATCTACAAAATGTTGGAACACATGCTTATTTTGCTCATGCATATTTAGTTTGCGGAATTTAGGCAGTATTTAAATAAAAAGTCCTGACTGACTGACTGACTCGCCGACAGACAACGTACTGTACTACTTGTCCTAGAGACTTGTGGAGGGTATTCTTTATTAGGTATAAGTCTATAGTTTATTACTATTTATGACTAGTTTATTACTATCATTTAATAGTAAGCTTCCATAAAACCTCTACCACGCTGCCAATTCGAAGTTTTAATCACATTTCTAAATTTGTTTTATGTATCGGCAATAGCTTAATAAATCAAACTTTTTTTCAAAGCTATACGAAATAAAGCTTTTTATAGTGTACGGACAATGCCATAAAGGAAATGAATTATGGAAGAACCCGATACGCTTAAGTTTGTAGGTATGCTCCAAATCAAGTCTCTATAACAGACAACTAATTCAGCTGTACGTTCTGTCCATTAAGTAACCATAAAAGCGACAAAAAAAACGATACGAAATTGCAAGCGTATGAGACGCAACATCCCCATCTCGAGGTGATGGACGCAACGCAATGCGACTTGAGTCATCTCGTATTATGGAGAGGACTTGAGTGGTATTGCTGTTGTCTATGGGCGGCGGTTACCACATAACAGGTGGGCCGTCAGCTCGTTCCGTCACTTCAATTACATAAAAAGGAAGATAAAAAAAAACGTAATTTAGGCGTTATAAGTATTATGCAGAAGCAACCTACGTTATAACTTACAAAAAAAGATCACAAGCGCAACATTATGGGACAAACCCATGACATATTTTCCATACCAGTTGCGCACGCGCATTAAATAATTCAAAGAAAGAATGTAGGGACACAGTATAACGCGACAGTGAGTGTGTAAAGTGATCTGCACTTTGGCACATGCTGGCAGTGGCTGGCACCGCTCGCCGCCGACGCCGATAGCGCTGGCGGCTAGAAGAGCACTGCGCACTGTGCTGTGACGCAACATAAAAATACAATTACCTATCATTTTATTTACAAATAATAATGCACGTAATTTTTCACACAAGATTCAAAAAATATTATCATATATTTATTATTAATATTATTTCTGTAAGACTAGTTTATTACTATCATTTAATAGTAAGCTTCCATAAAACCTCTACCAAGCTGCCAATTCGAAGTTTTAATCACGTTTCTAAATTTGTTTTATGTATCGGCAATAGCTTAATAATTCAAACTTTTTTTCAAAGCTATACGAAATAAAGCTTTTTATAGTGTACGGACAATGCCCTGGGGCAAGCTGACTGATCTGGAATATAGCTTAAGTATTAATTAGTTAAGTTATTAATATAGCTAGCTCTGGAATACCCCGCAAAGCTGTAGCCATAAGAACCGTCAGTTTTTAGAAATAATTGCATCATAAGACATGTCTTAGAACCTAAAATTCGAAGACAGGTGTCAAGTGCACGAAGGGAGCCTGATTGAGGCGCACTTAAATCATTTCGCCACACTGGTTCTAGAGAACCAGTGACTCGTAGTAATTCAGCCAGCTACATCTGTGAGGAAAATATGTACTCACTCGCGCTAGCAGTACATAATCTGTTGGGTCCAATAAAAAAAGTTCAGCAAGCCTTCAGTTACTCTAAACAGATTGTTAAATAATGCATATTTTACGTGCTGCCGCACATAAATACGATCTTACAAACGAACTGGCAAATAATGACGCATCAAAATTGTTTACCATATAACTTACAAAGAATTTTATCACCCTTATCGGGATGCTTTGCAAAAATAGGAAGTGCCTAATTCCGGTCAAATATATAAATTAATTTATAAATATACCATTTACTTAATTCAAGGAATGACAAATGACGAGTATAATTATATGCCATTCTAAACTGAGCGATTTATTAAGATACTGATGTTTTAAATCCATTACAGGATCTAATTTTCAAAAAAGTTAGTAGAATGGAAATTATCACTGTAAAGAAAACGCTAGAAATATTTGCTAAGAAGTACAGCTCTGGATTATTGTATTTACAATGTTAGTAGGTAAAAGAACTGTAGGATACGCCGGTCAAACGCCCGATAACATGAATGATCGAAAGACACAATAACAATTGAATAAACTGTTCTGTTAATTATTTATTATCTGTTTAACTGCTCATAAGAAGCGTCGGTAGGTATATTATATTGAATTAAAATGTAAGGACACGCCGTCTAGAAATATTAGGTATTATTTCCAATAGAAAAGTCATAAAAGGTCCATCGATCTATACCGATTATGATTTACTGCCTTTGTTAGCAAGGCATGCCCACAGTATGTTAAACAGTTGCATGCATGGTGTTGTCTGTTGGTCCGAAGCGACACATGTGGATCCGGCGATAATCGGTGATCGACGCGAGCGCCGGTCGTTATCACACGCCGCCCGACGCCGTCCGTGTCCGGAGCGACGCCGACGGCGGACACTCCATCCCCGGGACCCGACGACGACGGCCGTCTCATCCACAATATTACAACACGCATTGTCATACATCGCGTGCGCTTACAAAACTGGCAAACAATAAGGCAATTGTAAGTTTCTATTTTAATCTTTATAGATTAGGTGTTTTTTTGTCAATATTTTGTAATTGTCATGCAATAATGTTGTCTTCTAGATTATCATGTTTTGCGACGGAAACAGCGCGGTGCTAGAGGAGGCTCTACTCAACGATCAACTGCTGTTCGACTTCTCGCCGGCGGAGAGCCTAATCAACTTCGAGCTACCGTCGCTCGGTACAGAGAGCGCCGACTGGCAGCTCAACGATTTGGATCTCAATTGTGACAGTTTCGTAATCGGTGTTAGTGATCTAAACAAGGAAGAAACCAATCACGTCGACGCGTCGCCAGTTTTCGATTTCGAAGATTTGGACAGGAGCATAATAGACGAATACTTGTTGGAGGCCTTGAACAGTGACATTTCAAACGATACACCCAATTCGGGAACGGACTCCCCGTGTAGCGGTGATTCTGAATACGCATTGGAGACGCATGATTATCTCCCCATTCAGAAAGAATTGGACACGCGGGAAGAAAACGTGACGAAGCCAACATTCGGCGAACCGAAGTTTTGTCCGCAACTCGGTGCGTTTCGTTGCCCCGTTGAGGAGTGCGGGAAACTGTACGCGAAGGCTTCGCACGTTCGAGCGCATTTGCGACGTCACAGCGGAGAGAAGCCCTACCAGTGTACTTGGGGGGAGTGTACGTGGAGGTTCGCGCGGTCGGACGAGCTGGCGCGCCACCGCCGCAGCCACTCGGGAGACAAGCCGTACAGGTGCCGGGAGTGCGTCAAGAGATTCGCGAGGTCCGACCACCTCGCGAAGCACGGGAGGGTTCACGCGAGACGCGCCGCCGCCGCGGCCGCCGCAGCGAGGCGCGCCGCCACCGCAACACCACACTGTCGAAGATCCGCAAGAGCCATTTTGTTGTTATGATGTAGGTAAAATAAAACACTTGTGTTGTGCTGAGTGTACATTTTGAAGTAATTTCAACGCAGACTTGTTTAGTGCAGTTCTGTAGACACTATTATAATACTAAAAAAATTAGTACAGTAGTATTATGTCCTTTGAGGTAGACATGGTATCTACTCCACCTAATATGGGATAATTTGTTAAGTTAGTTTTGCATATTGTGTATGTATTTATTTTCCATTTAGGTTTACTTATTGTTCCAAATATTTTTGGGAAGATTTAAAAGCGAGACCTTTTTTTTGATATCGGACATTATTGTAATATTTTCTCGGTGTATTTCATTCTGCTTCTGATAAGTATGTAGTTGAAAACCCTGAGCCCAATAATTTAATACTACGTACAGACACTTAGGTAGTAATTTAATTTTAAATGTTTATTTTTAAGCCTTTTCGATATTAAATGTTTTTACAGCTTATTTGAGACTAAATTACTTTAAAACTGATTAGCAACTTCATTACCTCCATCCTCTCGTAATACCTACTACTTAGTGTGAAATTTCGGCTTTAGGTATATACATACAAACCACAGAATATGTAATCTACCATACTTACTATTCATTTTATTTAAAAAACTAACAAGTTAGCCAAACGCTGCAGACCATATTATAGCATAACTAAATCTACAAACTAAATTTAGTTTTGAACTAACTTGTAGCTTTTTTAAGAATTTTTTCTAAAATAAAAATAAAAAGGAGTTTCAGCCAACTTGTAGTTTTTCTGTCAAATAAGTAGCATTTGTATGTTACGTCGAAATTCCGCACTATGTGCCTCTTATGTTATTCATTTGTAAAGAAGAATACACAAGAATATATTATAAATGTACACATTCACAATTTAAGTAGGTACATAAGTATTACGTGTCGGGACACGAGAGAGAAATGTACTTACCTAGGTATATAATGTTACGATCAGGTGGACCGTCAGCTCGTTCCGTCACTAATATAACATTAAAAAAACCTGCAATTTGGATCCTTTTTATAGGTAGGTAAATCGTATTAGTCTAAACTCAAAAAAAATGTGATGAAGAATATCGTGGAGAAGTATTACTATTTCATTAAATTTGAAGATTGCTATTTCACTACCGTATATTTCCTATCACTGTTTTTAACAAAAAAACGTCTACGAATATGAACGAATGAATAAGATCTGTCGCCAAAACTTTCATCAAGTTTTATCTAATCGTCAAAATTCACCTAAGTATGTGATAGAAATTATTAAATATTCAGGAGACGACATTTGATGGGAAAACTTTTTGTCTTTTAAACTTAATTTCTGTTCTGTTCTGATTTGGGGATTAATTTTTAAAATTTATTTTGTTTAGTTTCTCATACATTTGGAACACATCAAATAATGGATTATTAGTTTTAAATCTACATTATAACCGTACGGGATATAAATGTATACACTAAAATCCTGTGGGCTAAAACAAACACGAATAAATATATTTTTTCTTCATAAAATGTACCTACTTACCTATAAAATATTCACTGATTTAACCATTTAAAAAGGAGAACCACGAAAAACTCAATATTAAATGTTAGGTAGGTACAACATTTCTGGCCGATAGCTGATCAGCCGCCTGGCCTAGTCCCCCATCCTTCTTTTTCTTGTGGGAAAACCTACATTGGTACCCGTCCATCGCCGGTGATGCCGAGATCACATTTATAGAACTAGTGTCTCCTAGTTTAGTCGTTGAAACTCAGCTCTGCTTTTCAAATTGGGAAGGTAAGAGGGCTACAAAGATGGAATTATTTGGTACGACTAAAAAAATAGATTCATCTGAATCAAAAAAAAAACTGAAATCTGAAAAATCTGAAAAAACAGACCAGACGAAAGGGATCTCTCTTTCGTCTGGTCTGTTTTCGCAAAACTAAATGGGGTGGGGATAAAACAAGATGGGAATTTTCTTCAGATGTACTGAAACGCAACATGGTCAAGTTATTTCGAATTAGCCCGCGTCCTAATCTCGGTGCCGAAGTATGACGGCATGACGTTACTTTGACAGTATTCATTAATGCACAGATTATCGCGATATATGTCAATGTCAAATTGCAAAGCCATGGACAAACCTAAATTTAAATGAAAAAATAATACATAAATAAACAGTAAACTGCTGCAATAAGTAGATACATTTAGTCGTATGAACCTGAAGTAGGTGAAGAACATGTTCGTCATTAAAACTGTTACATTTTTTATCTGTTAGATATGTTGTCTATGGTATTATACAATATGATTGAAAAGACAATACATTTGAGTTCAATTCTTCGAAAAAAACATAGCTTTATATTTTAGCCGACTTATATAGATTGATACACGATACAGTTCGTTCAGTTGTTCCGTCCGTCCGATTCATTCCACAAATAAAAATGGTGGTTTGGTTGGGCACTAGAGTTTCTCCTTTCTCTAAATAATTTCTAATTATGAACTGATTATTAAACAAAAGATCCCAGGTGGTAATAGAAGCTAAAGAACTTTTATTACATTTTACCTTTTGTGTCACTCATCTGGTGTAGTTGTGTAGAGTTTTCGGGAGAGTTGCGTGTGACAAAATAACAGGTTGTCGGAGACTCGGAAACAGACACCGATTTAGCTGAACTTGTGTTTCAGTGTTGTTTTTTTCTGCTCATTAATTTGATAAGTGTAAATAGTTATAAACGGCACATTGTTTATTTATAATTCTATGTGAAATTGTTGTATTAGCGAAACCAGTTCCTAGACGAAAAGTTCCAAGCAAACTGGACGAGTATTTTATTCAATCAGCATGTGACCCAAATCGAAGATTTCTCTTCTTTGTGTTTATTATATTTTATTCCAATACATCGAAATTGTGTTGTTGTAACTGAAGGCACGTCGTAGTGCTATCAGAATAGAACGTCGTAAGTACAACGATATTTGATGATATTCAGACGTTGTCACGGTTGAGTACCAGTTTATCTCTGCGGGGGTCAGCTGTAGAACGCCTAAAGCTCCGCATGCCGTATTGAAACTCCTTGCCAATAATAAAACGGAAGCCCAGACCAGTGGTTAAACCATGGTCCAAACAAAAACAATAGAAAATATGCTGAGAGCAAATGCTGCAAGAAAGAAATAACAGAACACTACAATTACAAACCCCCAAGAGTAAGACAATGATGCATGATGGCTCTTCCTGAAAACCACAGATATATTGTGCAGGTAAGTGAATTTTCGTCATATCGTCTCTTTAAATACTATTAGTTTACTAAACATAGTTTGTTTTGATACTTGAACAAATGACCTTGCATTTTCAATAAATTCATCGCGTGCAACCTTGTTTTCTGTCAACCGTTTTGTCTGCTCTATTATGATATTAAATAAAGCTTAGTGTAGGATGACAGTGCAGCTCTTAGCTCCGCAAATAGAATATGAATCCTGTCTCATTGAAGGGTGATGAGTTGATTGACTTTTCGGTTCTTGTGATTCTTCTAGATTTTTATGTGTTAAAGTTATGCAATGAGCAGTTGACCCACCTGGTGTTAAGTGGTATCCTCTGCACATAACAAGCAATATGACTTGGGCCTCCCCAACTTAAGTACAATAAGAGCCAAGTAGCATTGCTAGCGCCCATAACTCTCGAGTTGTGAATGTCTCATATGATGAGTGATGATGAGGCTTCTATGTCACGCACGTGGGTAACTATCCCCCTTAAGTTGACTGTCTGCCGCCAAGCACTGGACAGTCCGTCATTGCATTCACAACTCCAGTGTGGCTTATTTATTTTTCCGTTTTATTGCTTGATGTAGTACCTGGCGATCAGAGTACTTATTACTTAAAATTATTGTGTATACAGAGAAAATTAACATTTAACATGCTGAGGGTTTCTATATATCATTGGCAAAATTACAAACTTCTTAAGTTTGATTGAGTTTGAACCTGTCTGAATGATTGGTGTCAATCTTCAAGAAGTATACATCATTCCATTTATGAAGTTGTTGCTTATCTAGTGTAGGCCAAGCTAGCAGTTAGAGCTTTGGTGGTTCAAAATCCCAAACCATGTCTCCATGTGATTTTAATATTATTAACCAATTTAAAGTTGGGCCACACAAAATGTATAGTCTCAGTGAAGCAGTGTAAAAAAACAGAATAATACAATAATCGCCAGCCCTGTAATTTTGCAATACTGCCTCATTGTGGCTTCAGGTTAACTGGTTTCTAATTAAAAACTTTACCACAATGTATCCATTTGGTCAATAATAATATGTATGTATTTATACAGGTATTTGTTGGAGCTCTATCACCACACTATGAAGCCCTTTCAGTGGAAGCATCCAAACAGACCAGCTCAGAAGAAATAGTCAATTGCATCACTGAAAAACTCAGCCTTACAGATGGAACTGGAGGATCTTATGAGCTGGCCGAGGTTTGTTTTATCATTATGTTTTTATTTACTATCAATTTATTAATGTGACAACCTTACAGTACTAACAAAAAAAAACTAAAGTACTGTAAATTCCAGATGGTATCGGAAACCTACAATATGTAATGAATCCTAGTTTGATGTCAAGATTCTTAATTATGAATAGCTTTACGGTTGCATATATTATAGCTTTAGCCCTGTATATAAGTTGGTGCCTGCAAAGCGATGGGTCAGGTGTTAAATCCCCAGCTGCGGCCATGACAAATGTTTCTGTGATCATAAAGTTTCTTCTTGAGTTTGGAATGTTTGTGTTTTGCATCTGTGTAGATACCTACTTGACATTTGATATATTACATTGTCTCTAAAAACCTGATAAATGGACTAACAAAAACAAATAAGTATAATCAACATAATAGTTAATTATTATCATTGACATTGTTAATATTGTCCATTATTTTTTTACTGAAATGAGTCAGCTTCTAAGATGATTGTTTCCTCCTCTTGATCATTTGTGAAACATGGCATACACAGAGCTAGAGGTACGTAGATGGACTTCACATGAATTAGATTCTATGAATTTATACTTCATAAAATATAGCGAGGATTGTTAATTTGAGTCACAGTCGCCTACTTTGTCTATTGCTTATGTTAAATTTATCAGTATAATTAGGTTCAGTGACCTTACAGTGAAATGTGTATGTGTATGTAAGAAAAAATAGAATTAAGAATTGTTGGTTACAAAGTAATACAGTCAGTTTCTTGTGGTTGTCATTGAAAATCTGTAATTCACACTATTTCACAATCTTCTATTTTAAATATGGGAGCGTGTCAATTATTTTTTACCTATTATTGATGGTAATCGAAAAATAGTATCTTATCTTCGAGGCAAGGTTTTCGTTATTCGGCTTGATTGATTCCCGCAAACAAATGTCTGCAAAAAGCTGTCTTACTATATTAAGCATAAATTTAAAAAAAAAATACGTATAGTAAATTCACATTTGTGTAGTAAGTCTGAAAAACTTTCTTTTTGTGTTCATATGATAATTTTGACATGCGGATGTCTCAAGCTTCATACAAATTCTATGTATTTTTATCGGTGACAGCCGGTCTATCACGTAAAAGTATAATGTAATTGTAGCAAAGTATTGATTCACTTTGTCTGATTCACGCTGTTATCCAAAACTGAACCCATTTCCTTTCGGTTCCGAATAGTTATCCTTTTTGCAAGTATTGAAGATAAAGTAATAGTAAATAAATAATAACAGATACATACACGATCTAATCTAATTAACTAAATCCTCATTATCAAGGTAACCCCAGTATTATAGTAACCACATAGTAATGTAATGATTTCGAAATACAATACATATACATAGCATATTACATATCCCAGTGGCGGCCGCGATTGCGTCTGACTGCCTAGAATCTAGGCAGTCACATCTAGGCAGAACACGATTCTATTCTCGACGAACGAGAATAGGCTTGTGTTTTTGGAGAAGGCTCATTCCTTCTACCCGATTCCACTCCGGATTGATAGTTATCACACATAATGTTATTTATCATTTTCTGCTGATGTTCATTTTCATTGTTTTTCTTTGATAGTACCTTTTTGTATGTGAATAAGTTACGAAACAAGCAAGAAAGCCCAACTGATATTAACCGGTAACGGAAGCAAAACGTCTTGGGCCCTCCCCTACCAGATATGGGAAGACCCAAGTAGCATTGTATTGCGCCAGTAACGAGACGGTGGATTATCTCAAGTGCCTGTAATTTCACCTGCAACCACACCATTCCAACTGAAACATTTTTCGTATGCGTTACTGCTACGCGGCATAAAATTAGGTATGGCGACAGTACTTCCTCGGACAACTAGGCATATTTCTAGAGGCATTTCTTGAAAACTGGCCTCACAACTCAGTTGGTAGTAACCCTACCTTCTGCGCAGTAGGTCGTGGGTTCGATTCCCATCCAGGACAAATACTTGTGTGATGAACGTAGATGTTTGTTCTGTGTCTGGGTGTTAATATGTATGTATTTAGAAATATATATAATTATTTCAGTTTTCTGGTTCCCATGATACAAGCTACGATTAGCTTACTTTTGGGCTAGACGGCGCTGTGTGAAATTTCCACCAATATTTATTTATATGTTTCTACTGCCTGAAAACACCATAACTCACACCCAGCTGCAACTCAGAATCGAACCAGCTACCTTGACTTGTTTATTCACGTCACTATCATAATTAGACGCAGTCCCAATCGTCGATTTAACACAAACAAAGCTGTGTACAGGATATTTACGTTTTTCCTGTACGTCCTAGGTGGTGGGGGACACGGTCAGCGGCGAATGCAAGGAGAGACGACTCGGTCCCGACGAGTCGCCGGTCGGAGTCATGCTGTTGTGGCCCAACAACAGGACAGCCGGTAACAGCACTGGACAGTTTTACAGGTGAGCTTACAACTTATCATTATTATTTTTATGTCAAACTAGCTGTTGCCCGCGACTTGTGGAATTCGGTTTTATCACGTATTTTACCCATCGGAAAAGTAGCCTAATTTACTCCTTGTTACGTCAGCTATCTGGCAGTGAAAGTCCCGTCAAAATCGGTCCAGCCATTTCAGAGATTAGCCGGAACAAACATAAAGACAGGCAAAAATTGAAAAAATGTTGTTTTGGTATATGTACCGTGTATGCCATATGCACTTAGTAAAAAGCGGTTATTTTAATATTACAAACAGACGCTCCAATTTTATTTATTTGTATAGATTAGTGACAGAACGAGCTGACGGCCCTCCTGATGTTAAGTGGTAACCGCCGCCTATATACAACAGCAATACGACTAGAGTCCTCTCCACCAAGGTAAGAGATGACTCAAGTCGCATTGCGTTGCGTCCATCACCCCGAGACGGGGATGTTACGTCTCATGCGCCTGCAATTTCACCGGCACGCACTCCCTTCAACCGGAACACAGCAGTACGAGTGCATCACGGCTTGGCGGCAGATTACCAAGTGTGGATTTTGAATTTGCGTGTCAATAAATATATTTCTTCTTAATCTCTCGTCGCGGGAACCCAGTTTGGTTTCTTTCTACAGACATCAAAGGAGAAATTCAAACTCTCCTCACAGCTCAGTTGGTAGTAACTGTCTTCTGTGTAGGTCGTGGGTTTGATACCCACCAAACAAACATTTGTGTGACTAATACTTGTTGTGTCTGGGTGTTAATATGTATGTATTTACAAAATAAGTATAAGCTGTCTCGTTCCCGTGATACAAGAACTTAACTGAAATTGGGGCTAGATGGCGTTGTGTGAAATGCCTACCAATATATTATTATTATACACTGGGCAACGCTTGTTGGATGCGTCAGGCCATAATCACCCTTATTACTAATAGGATTGGATCGAAGCGATTCATCAATCAGTTTGTTTATATTTGTTAGCTGTTTGCAGTGGCTTTGAGATCAAAGAGATCTGCGTGGAATTTGATATGTATCCGTGACACACAAAGTAGATCTGTTACGTAGAACACTCATTGTTTTGATATTGTAGACTTGTTTAAGTGTCTTCAGGTCAAAGTTAAAGACCTTGACCTGTCACTTTATTTGTGACTAGCCGTGCCCGCGGCTTTGCCTGCGTTGAATTCAGTTTGTGTCTAAAAATAGTTGAGTGGTTTAGTCATTTTATCAATTATTGAAATAACCTTAATAAAGTTAGCCTAAGGTACTGCTAATAACATGAGCTATCCGCCAGTAAAAATCCCGTCTCATCAAAATCGGTCCAACCGTTTTGGAGATTAACGAGAACAAACACACAGACAGACAAAAAATAAACAGTTTTTTATGAGTTCCTTATCTACTTTCACATGCATTTTGTAAAAAAAAACGAAAATCAGACACATAATTTTGTTCATTTGTATATATTATTTAATTTAATTATATTATGGAATGCATAGCTGATTAGAATACAATGTTCGCAAATAGCGACCCAACACTTCATTTTAGTCACTATAATTTTTCCTCAACATTGTATATATAATGACAGTTTACAATATGAAATCAGGTTCTTGTATGTAATTATCTCGTGGCCACAGTCTCGTTGTACGACATGTACTTACTACCGCGCGTCTAACCTCGCTCGCACACCTGCAATCTGCGTGTTAACATCCATTCATCCTGTCCTGTCACCGTAATACTATTTGCAACTCTAAACTAATCCACCGTAAGGCGATGATTCATATATTTTTTGCCTTACATCAAGTAAAGATTACAACTAATTTCGTGGCATTGTATCCTTATAAGTGTATTTAGTTTAAACCATCAATAAATTAACTTAATCGGGTTAACGGCAATTTTGCTGTAGTTTATGCTGCGTACCTACAGCCTAAATTATTTTAATTAATGTCGTCATTAGCAGTAATGCAATCGATATGTTGGTACAGGTTCGAAGAAAACGAACTGTGAAGCCGATTGTTGTAAACTATTGTTTAATGAAGGGCTACAGCGGCAGTTATTGCTGCCGTCCTTTAACTAGAAAGCCGTTAACCCTTAAAAGGACAATTTAGATTTTTTTATAGGAAGCGATACAGTTCAAAATTCTCTATCTTTCTGTCTATGAAACGTTTGTAAATTATATTTAGTAACGGAGATATAAAAAAAATTGTAGACCGTTAAGTGACGGATTTAAAAGGAATTAAAAAGAGTTCTCTGAACATATCTCAAAAACAACAAATTTGGGCTTAACGGCCTTTTAGTTAAAGGACGGCAGTATACCGGCAGTATACCGGCAGTGATTGGGGATAATGTCCCTTCGTGAGCGGTGCGGCTCGGCTCGTGACTCACTCTTCCTGCCGCGGCACCACGATAACACGTCTCCATCCTGCCAGTCAAACTGAAACATTGCCGTCCGATACAATATGGACTCACAAATACATCTAGTAAATATTTAGATTCCCTCGTCACAAACATGACGCAAAAGTATAAACTACTTTAAGACATTTTTTTTTAAACTAAGTTACTCCAGTTAGACTTACTTTACCACGCTTTGTATCATTCCAGGTTCTATCTCCGCGAAAAAATCACCGACGAACCATGGATGGAGAACTTTTCCGTGGACCCCCAGCTGATAAAGGATTACTTCCAGAGGTTCCTCTACCAACCGAAAGACCGCGAATACCCCGACCTGTGCCAGCTACCGGAGCTCAACGAACAGACGCTGCTAGATAACCTGAAGGCGAGGTTCACGGCCGGCTACATATACACATACGTCGGATCTATACTGATAGCGCTCAACCCGTTCAAGTTCTACCCGATATACAATCCTAAATATGTGAAGCTGTATCAGAACAAGCGGATAGGGTCGAGTCTGCCGCCGCACATATTCGCTGTGGCGGACGCGGCGTACCATTGCATGCTGCGCGAGCGCACCAACCAGTGCATCGTCATCAGCGGCGAGAGCGGCTCCGGGAAGACTGAGAGCACCAACTTCCTGCTCCACCACCTGACGGCGCTCAGCCAGAAGGGGTCGCACGGCAGCGGCGTCGAGCAGACCATACTCAGCGCCGGACCCGTGCTCGAAGCGTTCGGCAACGCTAAAACGGCACACAACAACAACTCGAGCCGTTTCGGCAAGTTCATACAAGTGAATTACAAAGAGAACGGTATGGTGCACGGCGCCGTCGTCCAGAAATATCTTCTGGAGAAGTCGCGGATATGCAGTCAGGGCCGCAACGAGCGGAACTATCACGTGTTCTACTACTTGCTGGCGGGTGCTTCCGAGGTGGAGAAGGAACAGCTGCATTTGCTCAGCGTGGAGAAGTACAATTATCTGTCCCGGACTGGTTGTAGTGTAGTGCCCGGTGTTGATGAGCAGTATGAGTTCTCTCGGTTGAAACAGTCTATGGAAATGGTTGGGTTCACGATGGATAAACAGAGAAGGTTGTTCGCTGTTCTCTCCGCTGTACTTCTATTGGGTAAGTGCTGTCCAATAACTTATCTTGTGTTCATAAGTATCTTTAAGGACTCGTAAGCTTATAAGTTTATAAATGCTTTGTGAAGTGTCCACTTATCTGGCGATAAAGATTATGCCCTATGTAATTTATGATAACGCTTTTTATCGTACAATATCTATACTATCAAAAATAACACCGGTGATATTGTATGTTAATTGAGATAAGCTCGACATTATTTTGGTGAAATTATCTATTGCAAATTGTATTTGATGTTTAACATCCTATTCGATCTGGCCTTGAATTACCGATGATACAACTGCATCCTCAATAATTCTTGGGTTATGTCAATTCCCATTTATGATTCTTAGCTTGTTGAGGTTGCAAATTCGAATTAAGAATCCCTTTGAAATTAAATTGTTTAGTTATCTAGTTTCCATAGTACAATCTATGTTTAGTTTAGGACTAGCTGTGTCAAATATGAATAATATTGTGACTAATCTAATCTAATCATTAAACCAAAAATTTCTTATTTGACCCAAAGGGTAGGAGTAAATCTTAGTCTGAGTGAACACAAGATATGTGCTTTTTTCGCTGCAAAGAATCTAAGATAATGTTTTTAGAACTTTGTTTTCTCATCCAATACATTATACATGTTAGCCTTACGAGGCGCCGACATTTTTAAATCCCCATGGTTGCTCGTATGTTTTGACACATAAAATCACTGAGGCAGTGTGAGAAGAGTATCCGTTCAGTTCCATTTGACTTAAAAATATCCAACATAATAGAGAAAAATTGGATGTATGTCTCTCAATCTTTGAACCTGAGCATACAAAGAAGAACCTCAAGTTTTGATATTTCATGCTCATGGGTGCTAAGCGCCTACTTCAAGTAGTGTGCTGGAGCCCTCAAGCATCCACGGAGTGTGCATCCTTGTTAGCAACGTAAACCATGTAAAATTAATAATGTCCTACCTTTATAAAATCTGTTCTGTAAAACAAAACATTGCCGTAGCCATAAATTAGAATAAATATTTCAGGTAATGTGGAGTTCCAACCTCACCGAAAGTCATACCACCACGACGAAGCGGTCGGCGTGAAAAACCCAGAAGTGGTGTCGCAGATATCTTCGTTGCTGCGAGTCAAACAGGAGACACTGATGGCTGCGCTCACCACCAGGAGGCCTAGAGCCTCCGGGGAAACCATACTTATATACAACAAGTGTGTATTTCTTAAAAAAATAATAACTTTAGGTCCCAAACTGTAGTATGACAACAAAATATATTATTTTATTACATTATAGAAGATATTAACTATTGAGTGCCTTGTTCATGTTTACGACACCTGGTTAACTGAATACATTTGAGTTACTGAATGAGCAGATAGCCCACCTGGTGTTAAGTGGTAACCTCTCCCCATAACAAGTAATATGACTTGGGTCCTCCCCTACTAGACAAGACACGAGCCAAGTAAGAAAGAAAATAACATTTATTTGCAACAACTTATTACAATTCTAGGCTATACGAAAACAATAACCTTCATAAAGAAATACTAAATTAAAAAGTCGCATCGTATGCGCACGTAACTCTGAGACCAGCATCTGTAATGCCTTATATGCCTGTAATTTCACCGGTAATCTCACTTTTCAAACCGGAACACTAATGCGAGTGCATTACTACTTGGCGGCAGAAATGGTGATAGTACCTCCCCGGACGGATTTGGCATAAGTTCTACTGCTACTAAAAGAGCCACGGCATTGGCCAGTATGCGAAAGTTCGCGCAGTGCGAAAGGTACGATTCGGCGTTCGAAGAAGAAAAAGCATATGAACTTGTCTAGAAATAAATAGCGGCATAATTGAAAGATGCTGCCTTACCATGTTTTTTAAATCTTTTGTGCAATTAATCATGTCTCAAATCGCATAATATATATTTTGAGTTTATGGATGAAAACTAACAAAAAACAGTCAAATTTGAACAGTGATTCCATCGAGATAATTTTATTTTCCCCTATCGTAAAAATCAGGTACACAGCTTCCCTATAAACTTGTATTGCGTTAAATTAATGCCCCTGATTTTGCATATCATAAGTGAAGGGTGTACTAAAACTACAACTTTTACAAGTTTTTCATAAGTTTTATTTTCATGCATTAAACACGGAATTAAAAATTTCAATAATTTCAAATGAGATTTTTCATATTAAATTTTCAATGTGACATATCCGCAGATTGCCAGAAGCAATAGCAACGAGAGACGCGGTCGCGAAATGCCTTTACGGGGCATTATTCGACTGGATTGTGATGCAAGTCAACCATGCCCTGCTTTCTAAGAAAGATACGCTCCGGGAACATCAGGGTAACAGCATTGGTATGTATCCACATTATATCAACGTAATAACATTATGAGAGAAGTCTCAACTGCATTAAGTGCCAAGACATGTCCTTATTTCGCTTTCCTGTACTTGAGGGTAGGCACTAGTACTATATTACAAGATATTAAAATATGTTCAGGTTTTAGCTCTTTTCAATTAAATTGTTACTTTAAGCAAAACTAAGTTGTATGGTAATTAAGCTAAAAAGTGAAAATATTATTTTACTAAAATACATTATGGGCTCTGTGGTCTTGCGTAAAGAGAAATAAGTTGTAAGTCAGTGGTTTTGTCATCGTCATGCCTTACGCCATAATTGTGCTAAAATATAATGTTTTACAATTTTTCCTTCTAGGAATTGCACTTGACATATTTCGAAGTATTATAATTTTCACTATTTGTTTGTGGTTTTGAGGTGCCGTGCTAGTAAGTGCAAAATGTGTCAACACCTCATTGACATACTAATCAATGTAGGCTTAGTTTACATTATCTACTGAGTCCCACATTTAAATTGGTTATGTAAACACATTCAGGACATTTCACAATGCGCCAGCGATTAGTACCCAGACACAGAACAAACATCTATGTTTGTCCTGGGAGGGAATCTAACTCACGACCAGGCAGAGTTACTACCGACTGATTATATAAGTTTTCTGTCAGATTACCATAGTAATTAGTTATTATAGCTTGGGGCTAGATTGCGTGTGCGAAATGTCCACTATTATTTATTTATATTCCTATATTAACAGGAAAATTGTCATTTGACCCCATAATTATCTAGTAATCACTTATTTCAGGTGTCCTCGACATATTCGGTTTCGAAGACTTCGGCCCCTCAAACAGTTTCGAACAACTGTGCATTAACTACGCGAACGAACATCTCCAGTACTATTTCAACCAGCATGTGTTCAAATACGAGCAAGAGGAGTACAGGCGAGAGGGTATCCGGTGGACGGACATCGGCTTCTCCGACAACACGGGGTGCTTGCAACTCATTGAAGGGAAGCTTAACGGGTTGCTGCCGCTTTTGGACGACCAGTGCAAGTAAGTGTACTAATTAATGATGATCATGACTGACTGACCTTATTCTAGGTAATCTACACAATAACTCTTTATTGTAAAAACACAATACATACATACTCATAAAAAAAAATGAAAAACATTTTTCGAGTAAAAACTCATTGGTGTACGTCGAGATTTGAACCAGGGACCTCCATTGAAACTCGGGGTCAGTACCACTATCACGCTCCTTTAATCCAATGAAGGATCATCATGATTGACCTTATTATCGACAGTCCTGCAGTCAAATGATGTTGGCCGGAATTCGTATTCCCAATGTATCTGTATTCCACTTCTTTCTGATGGAATTGATTCCCCTGTTTATTTGATGATGATGATTAAGCTAACGCTTTCGAACGGATACGCAGAGTATTGCTGATGATGTAACTGAATTTTTGGTAAAAGAAACGAACTATTGACTTGCCCTCGCGTCTCCCATGAGAGAGAGATTTCTTGGAAATGTATTATGCATTGGACGATTGGTAGAATGTAGACTATCAATACGAAACTACCCACAATAGGAAAAAAAGATGCGTTTAATTAATGCTATCCTCAGTTAACAGTCCCATTATTTTCCTATTTGCCATTAATTTCAGTTTTCCGTGGGCGACAAACGAAACCATCCTGCAAAAGTTCAACTCTGCGCACGAAAACAACCCTTTCTATGAGAAGCCGCAGCGGCGGGAGCCGGCCTTCGTCGTAGTTCATTATGCGGGAAAAGTTAAATATCAGGTAACAATTACACATATGATTTACGAACCTTCCAAACGCCGGCAAATCCTTTACAATGTAGCAGTCTAAGTTTCCTATATTATAATGAGTTTATTGTTGCGTAACATATATTTCAAAATAAGTTTTATTATTCCACCTAGGATACCTAGGCCCACAGTACTATTCAGTTCTATTACAAGACAAATCCAATGTGCCCAAACACGACGGTGTTATTCCGCCATCTTGGACCGCCCGCCATATTGGATTTAGAGTGACGTAATTTAATTTTTCATATTCTTCTCAGATAACCTTTCATTTATACCCATATCATGTCACATTAGTAGTCCGCCATATTAGATTTACTATGGAGTCACTTAGCTACCCATGCTTTGCCATCCAAATTCAAAGTATATTCAAAATTTCAGCTCAATCGGTCGAGGATACCTGCTTTAAAATTCAGTGGCATGATTTGGTCCGAACAAACATAAATTGCATGTTAAATAAAAGCTTGTTAAAATATGTGGTAATCAAAAGATCGACTGTGTGAAAAATGACGTAGTAAAAAAGACTGAGCCCTGAATTATCATAACAAGTTTTTTAAATTGAACTAATAACCTTTTAACATAAACTACTTTTATATCTCTACCACGCGGGCAGAAAGTGTAAAATAAGAGAGTTTTAACTAACAATAAAACTTACCTATTATTTTTCCAACGATATCCGGAATCCATCTTGAGTCAAGCCTCTGTCTTTTAGCATTCGTAGGTCCTAGCTACTTCCTCCCTTCTACTTCCGGCGCCACCGTCATCCGGTTTTGACGGGTAAGATGGCGGCGTCCGGTATGGCGTACAGATTTTACTTCATTATACTCACGATGTACCAGGTAGGTATTACCTGGATTCCGGATATCGTTGGAAAAATAATAGGTAAGTTTTATTGTTAGTTAAAACTCTCTTATTATTTGTTCCGAGACGATATCCGGAATCCATCTTGAGTGATGTGTTTGTTATCTCCTGGTAGGTCTAATTTATTTTACAGAATGTTGACGCTATAATGTGTTACGCTAAGAATAATAAAATTATATGGAAAGAACTTTTATTAGACACTGAAAATGAAAAATAAAACTTAACCAGTTAATTAACCCACTGGTTCAAAGAATCTTGATAATTAAACAGGATTGGAAGGGTCCATGGATTGATTCGCTACTTCCTTCTAATAATATGTTCTGAAAGTATGCTTCTGTTTCTAATTTCCTGTGTCGAGAATTTGATCAATAGGAAACTTTTTCAACCAATTTAGCGATGCTACAGCTGAGCGCGCACAGAGCCCGGTGAGGCTTCTACACCAGCGTCTTTCAAAACAGACTTGACCCAGCCGCCGATTACGGTTTTGGAAGGACTCAGCAGAGTCAGGTCATGGCCTCGTCGCCGCGAAGCTAGTAACAGTAAGATGGCGCAGCGACGGGATACTTTGTACAAGTTATTCTCGTCTAGTGCATTGTTTACAAAGTTTTTTTTTTTTTTTTTTGCATTCCAAATTGGTGGCTTTAATTTCTTGTTCTTTGCGACTGAAATACCTTTAAGAATATGTTTTACAAAAAAAATTCGTCGATAAAACATTAGTCGATAAATTGCTAAAGGTGGCAATTACGGCTTTGTGTACCAGTATAGTCCGATAAGCCAAACCTTCATTGTTATGTAGATGCGTTAGGTAACGAGCAACTTGTTCTGGAATTGGACTCTTGTACGAAAAGTTATTACCGACGCACCATGTCTTCCATTTATTCCATGCAGGGCGGTATGTATTTAGCAGCTCGATATTAATAAAGATTTTTCTTCTACTGACCAATTTTTTATTTTATCTGTCCACCCAAAATCAACCATGCTCCCAAAAGAATATCTTGAATTTCCGGGTGATGTATCCAGATTCTCGTGCCGATCAAAACTTGTGGAAGGTTAGGGATTCTGTAAGGATCTTGAATTGCTTGGACTTGAAGGTATGGTCGCCAAAAAAAACCCTGTTCCACTTGGGAGCTATCAGAATGTATCGACCTCTGGATGTGTTCAGGTGAGATAGTACCAGAGGTATCAGGTTTGGCGGTGGAAACACATGGGTGTTTCCACCGCTAGCTCGCAGTCCCAACGGTGAAGAAACTCATTGTGAAATAAGGCTTCTTGGTCCTGGACATCCGACGATACATACCTTATTGTCACGTGTGCTGTCCGTGATGCAAACAGGTCCACTTCCGGTTTCCCCCACAATTTGAATATTATCTCCGTTGCCGCTGGCATCAGGTGCCATTCCGGACATATCTTACCTCGTGATAGAGCATCTACTTCGTAATTGAATCGGCCGGGGAATTATTGTGCTGTGAGAGATATACTCTTATTTAACTGGTCCATTACCAGTAATAGCCTCAGAGACAGATCTAGAAGTTTCGTCGATTTGGTCCCACCTTCCTTGTTGATATACGCCACCACAGTGCGGTTGTCCGTTTGCAATAAAATGTGAGCATTGTGCAAATGGGTGCTTTCTTGCTGGAGAGCTGCATAGACGGCAAACAGTTTTTTGAGGTTGACATGCCATGATTGTTGTTGTGCTGTCCACTGACCGGACATCTTAGAGTCTCCCAATTGAGCACCCCAGCTGAAGTCGGACGCATCCGTGGTGAGCAGGTGAGGGATTGAGCTTGTATGTATTGGTAGTGAGCTCCGAACTGCTTCGGACCACCATCTCATCTCGGCAAGGACAGTGTCTGGCAGTGCCACCTGCTGGTAAGGATGTTCTTTGGGTAGATATCTTGAGTGAGATCTTCCCCATGGAGGGTCGGATAGGGTTTGAACAGGCATCAAACTTATCGATAAGTACGCGTGACCTTATGTTTTGAATATTGGCGTTTCCAAGCCATTTCTTTATGAATTCTATGGAAATAAAGTTTTTGACTTTGACTTTGATATCGAGTTGCATGGTTCGACAGTGCAATCTTCCTCTGCGCACTACAAACGAAGCGAAGTTGAGTCTCCCCAGGAGGGACTGGGCCTGCCTGAGGGACCAACGACCCTTGGACATCTGACTGAGAAGTGCGCTTTGTAGGTGCGATATTGCCCTCCTCTGCACACTACAGACGAAGCGAAGTCGAGTCTCCTCAGGAGGGACTGGGCCTGCCTGAGGGACCAACGACCTTTGGACATCTCACTGAGAAGTGCCCTGCGTAGGTGTGATATTGCATGGCTCGACAGTGCAATCCTCCCCTGCGCACTACAAACGAAGCGAAGTTGAGTCTCCCCAGGAGGGACTGGGCCTGCCTGAGGGACCAACGACTTTTGGACATCTGACTGAGAAGTGCCCTGCGTAGCGTTGGGCACTTCGGTTCAGACAGAGACTTCGTGTTGAGTTTGGTGTCCCATGTAATGCCCAGAAATTCTAGGCGTTGGCTCGGAACTAGAACAGACTTGTCCGTATTGATAGTCCACCCTAGTTGCCTCATTAGGTTTACCATGTAAGCGATGTGTTGTTTCAAAAGCCTGTGGGATTGGTCCATTAGTAGAAAATAGTCTAAATATACTACGCACGGTATATTGTGGCTTCTTAGGTATTTGGCTATCCAGTTTGTCAGAGAGAACTTCCGTGGTGCTGACGAGAGGTCAAACGGTAGGCAGCGCATCTGGAGTAGTTAACAACCGTAACTGAGCCTCAGGAACCTTCGATGCTCCTTGGCTATGAGCAGATGGAAATATGCTGGCTGACGTCTACCTTAACCATCCAATCCTCGATCTGCAAAAAAAACTTGGCATCCGAAAGTAACTGAAAAGCTGAAAGCCTTTTAGATTGATGAAATGGTTCAATCGCTTCAAATTGAATATAGGGCGAAACGAACCATCTCTTTTCGGAACAAGAAAGAATTTCGATAGGTAACTGAGACCCATCTTTGTTCTTTAGAGTACTTGAGTGTCCAGCATATTGTGTATTAGCAGAGGCATATGGAATTTCTTATTTGTTTCGTATTTTTTCATTAGAGTTCGATTTGAATATACTAGGGGCGGCTTCATCACGAATGGAATTACTGCTCCTATCAGAAGTTTGCATACGTGTTTGGGAGCACCTAGATTTTCCCGTACATGCGTATACTGACTTAGACAACCGACCCAAAATGCAGTCGAGGCATGCACGATTATATCTTTGTGGTGAATGAGATCTGTATTTCTTACCCCGTGTATCCATTCGTTGCTTGTTTTTGGCATCTACATTGGCAGACTTATTATTTCTCGATGACTTCGCGTGACCTTTGGACATGTTCTTGGTAGTATTTGATCGAAAAAAATTATTAGGTACCTTGTTTACTCGTCGATGGCTTTGGTTTATCATACGCCCGCCTTTGGGTGGTGGATGCGGCAACTGTAGTCTAATGTGTCATCGGCTGAAAGTAAGCGTCTAGTTTTCGTGCCCCTCCCCCCCAATTTTTCGCAAATACCCTGCAGCATGTCGCTATCAAGTAAATCTTTTCTGATTCAGAATAGCATTTGATAATGCCGCGTATGTTCTCTCTAGCAGTTGTAAACGATCATCGTTAGAGTTGTGCGCACAAAAAAACGCCTCATTTCACAAAACCAGGGGTAGTTAAATATTTTTTCTGTGCTTCGGAAAAACGAATCGATTGCTAATCATTGCATTTAAATCTTTGTAGTTGAGATATTTTTTCCAAATGCTTACTATCGGTTTTAGGAAACGGCGGATCTTTTAATGTAGTCGATAAGTATGATAGTTGAAGATTTTTTCTTTTACGCCTTGCGGGGCACGCAACCCTAAATCATCTATTGTACAGTATGTAAGTTTGCTCACCGTTACGATCACTTGTGAAGGCCCCGCCTCGGTCTGTTTGCTCATATTGTTGAGAAATCAAATCCGTCAGAAAAGCCACTTGCTGCGATAAGAATTCGTAATGGACATCACTTACTTGCTTCGAACGTTTTGATTTCCCTCGCTCTGAGCAACAGTCTTCTGATGATGACTACTCGTACTTTGAGAACGAGTCCTTTTTCGAGATCCATGCTCTTTAGAAGTATCACTTTGTTCACTGTGTTGCACATAATTTTCGTTCTCCATAACGAAGGGAGGATTTATACTTTTGTTTGAATTTCCAATTTAAAAATTAAATTCAAATATATTTGCTAAGACGTCTGAACTGTAGGAAAGACGACGCTATAATGAAGTAAAATCTGTACGCCATACCGGACGCCGCCATCTTACCCGTCAAAACCGGATGACGGTGGCGCCGGAAGTAGAAGGGAGGAAGTAGCTAGGACCTACGAATGCTAAAAGACAGAGGCTTGACTCAAGATGGATTCCGGATATCGTCTCGGAACAAATAATATGAATTTAATTTCCACTTTGAACTCGAAAGCCTTTATATTTTTCCAGGTGACGGCAATGCGCGAAAAGAACCTCGACTCAATGAGGCCGGACATTGTCAGCGTCCTCAAGAATTCGTCTTTGGCTTTCGTGAGAGAGTTGGTCGGCGTTGATCCAGTGGCGGTGTTCCGGTGGGCCATCGTGCGGGCGTTTTTCAGGTGTGATAAAATTAGCTTGCACTTAATAATTGTGTTGTTCTGAACACTACAAACTGGGTACTGGCCAGCCATGGGTGAATATATGTCTAGATCCTTTGTGATCCATCATCGCTTCATGATGTAAAGCGAAATAAGCGAGTCTGTTGAGGGGTAGGTGGGTGAGGTACATACAGGCCTGCGCTTGTGTGATTATACAGTATAAATTGTGTATAATTAGCTGGCGATTTGTTCTCGAGCATAGATTAAACCATGCAGAGGCCGCATATGTGAGGCTGGATCTGACATAAGTTTGATTTCTACACTTCGATCCTCAGGCAAGCTTCGGAAACTATCTCTTTATTTACTTTAGTTGTTTTTTTCTTTTTCAGGGGCTATTTTGCCTTTCTAGAAGCCGGTAGAAGGCATCGAGTCCAAAGGATAGACGGTGCATCAAAAGTACCGCGACCCTCGATGCACGCTCCAAACGATAGCCTCATCAGGTGCGTGTTTTCTTGAACTAAAATGAGCCCTGTTGTAACCTAACTGAGTTTGAATTGCATTATGACAAAATCCTGCTTAAATACTGAAATGTTTATTTAAATTTCGTGGCATGAAGATAAAGTTATTACCAAAATATATAAATATTTGTGTATCCCCAAATGTGTGTGCCACTATAGGGAGAATCTCAGCTTAATCTTAAAAGCCCAGTTCTAAAAGATTTTGTGAAGTCTTGTTGTGGTTCGACTGAGTGTAACAACATGTGATGTACCTATCTATAAAGCTTTGCAAGCCAAGTTATGTGACGTAATGAAATTGTGTCTTGTTGCTCAGCCAACTGGTGACAGTATCGTCAATCAATCTAGCAATCAACCGCATTGCGTAAGTCACCGATATTACGGCATGCTTACTGTACGTTGTATGTGCACCTCACGCATGGACGTCGATATTCAGACGTACTGTATCACCCTTGTGGCGTCTCGGCGACAATCCGCTTACTAATTAATATTTTTTTCAGTCTGTTTTATATCTTTTATGAGTACAACACGCTATAGATTTGTCTCTATTAGTTCTCTAGAAGCATTCGCCAGCATGCCTTAATTTTAGTAACTGAAATGTATTTTCATTAATTTTGTTATCGTCTATTCCTTTCTCACTCGACACGGGGGTTAGAACGCCACACAGAGCGGCGAGTAAAACGCGCGACACGCCCACGCGGGCGACGAGCGATAGTAAACGGACAGAGACGGCTAGTTCGACGCGCGTCAGTGGGAAAGGGACAAAGAATTACAGAATCGCCGAGACTCGAACGCGTCGCGTCGATCGAGAGGAACGTACGTTCGACGACACGGATGTTATGCAGCGCGCCAGCCAAATCGTTATGTACGTGCCGCTCAACTTACACGTGACGGGCTCTGATTGTCTACCGTATCTATATTCATCAAACAAATATCTATGTTTCCTTCGACTGAAATTAGACTTTAGAGCCTAGTTATACGGAATTACATGGCAGTCGTCAGCTTGGATGCAGTTGATAACAGAAACTGCTGGAAGTCTGCATCGGAACTGCCGTCTTTAATGGTGGTATTTTGCAGCGTCAGGCAGTCTGATTGGGTTCTAAAATTCCGATAAAACTTCTCTTAGCTCCTGAATTACCACATCAATCGACCGATCTGTTGTCGATGGTAGAATGAGACACGTCTACTGATCTTATTTTAACATCGATCGATTGGTATGGTAAAATCCTTGTGTATTATCTCAAGATTTTGTTTGATGAATCTGCGTTATCAGGTTGGGGTCTCTGGCTGTTCTCTATCTCGGTGATGGCAATGGGTGTTAATTTTCCGCGCAACTTTCTCGTCTTATGTTTGTCTGTGTTTTTTCTTTCATTGTTGGATATTTGTCCTCGATGCGGCTTGTTAATGTTGCTTTATTTGTTGCGTTGTTACTAGCTTACGCGCAGAATAAGTTTACTGGGCACTTTTTTAGTATCTAGATGGCAACATTCTCCTCTGTATTCTTCTTTCGTATCAGATGTTTCCGGCCTGTATTATTAGTAATTACTTGTTATATAGTTATATAGAATAAAGTATATCTAGAAGCATGTCTGTAAATAAAATGCACATTGTGCAGTGTCAGTGCATTAATTAGGTGTTGGTATCCAGAACCTGTTGTTCATTGAGAGATAATTGTGCCAAAATTTACAACGAATGATTACAATAGTATTCATTCGTAACATTAATTTATATAACTAAACGAGTATTGATGCTATCTCCACGGAGAACTATTGTACCTTAATCTCTCACAGAGCAACATTTCATATTCCAATTTGTACAACTCTGTCGCACCTTTAGGAAGAACAAATCGTTCAGGCCACGCGAACGCGCAAAAAAAGGCCTAAAAAACTTGCAAAGTGTTAAAACGCTCGCGGGGCGGACAGCGGCGCCCACCGGCAAGCGGAAACAGCCGCAAACCGTCGCGGCGCAGTTCCAGCACTCGTTAGCCGCGCTCATGGAAACGCTCAATCAGGCCAATCCATTTTTCATCAGGTATGTCTTAGAAAAAGTAAGATCTAGAGATATCACACATACTGGAAGACCTGATGAAAAATATTAGGAATCTGGGAGACGACAGCTGCGCTGGCAAGCGTATACAATCACAAATTGTTTCAGCATATTTCCAGTTGCTTTTGAAAACGCCCAACTTAATCAGTTTCTCATTAATAAAGATTAAGATTTTTTATAATTAAATTGTGAAGAGCTTAATGCTAGCAGCAAACGGAAAATTACTCAAGCCAAATTTTAAATTCGATCCTATAAACGGAGGATTTTTATTTCTGCATGCATCCTCTATAAGCTTGCAGTTTGATTGAATTTATTACAGTATCTCAAAGTTCTTATACAGCTACGAAAACTTCCCCCCCCAGGTGTATAAAATCAAACAGCGATAAAGTACCGCACGTGTTCGACGAAGAAACGGTCCAACGACAGCTCCGGTACACGGGCATGTTGGAAACGGTCCGCATCCGTCAAGCCGGGTACAACGTGCGGCTCACTTACGAAGAGTTCATACAACTCTACAGGATATTACTACCCAAGGGGTTGTTGAGCTCGCAAGCTGACGTCAGGCATTTCCTGGCGACTTTGAATTTGGACAGAGACAACTATCAGTTAGGTGAGTAGGAGCGGTTGTACATTATCACTTACGAAGAGTTCATATGACTCTGCAGGACATTAGTATCCAAGGGATTGTTGAGCTCGCAAGCTGACGTCAGGCATTTCCTGGCGACTTTGAATTTGGACAGGGACACCTATCAATTAGGTGAGTAGGAGCGGTTGTACATTATCACTTACGAAGAGTTCATATGACTCTGCAGGACATTAGTATCCAAGGGATTGTTGAGCTCGCAAGCTGACGTCAGGCATTTCCTGGCGACTTTGAATTTGGACAGGGACACCTATCAATTAGGTGAGTATGAGCTGTTGTACATTCTCTTACGAAGAATTCTACCGAAGGGACTGTTGAGCTCGCAAGCTGACGTTAGACGTTTATTCGCGTGACGTCTGTCAGATATCATATCGGGTAAAATGTAACCGTTCTCTTAACTGGTATTTTAGCGCTGAAAGCATTGGTTATTATCTTTCTCCATACATTTTTCTATCGTTTGTCGATCGTTAACGCTTTTATTTCCGTTTCATATTGTGGTCGGTAATGTTCCGTACTGTCCGTAAAAGGTTCAATAATAAAAATAGGTTTATATGTGAACCTCAAGATATAAGCTAATATGCGAGTATCCGTTTTAGGTGCTACTAAAATCTTCATGCGAGAAAGCGAACAAACGAAGCTGGAATACCGGCTTCACCAGCAAATAATGGCTTCCATCATCACAATACAGAGGTGGTTCAGGGCGGTGCTTGAGAGGCGGAGGTTCATCGCTTTGAGGCGGGCGACCATCGTTCTACAATATCATTGCAGGTAACTACATATTTATATTCTTTGTAGCAGTTGAAATTGTGCCAAGTTTTTCCGGGGAAGTATACCCTTAACCTTTCATGCCGCCAAGTAGTAATGAATTCGCTTTATTGTGTTCGGGTTTGAAAGGTTTGTTGCCGGTGAAATTATAGGCAGATATTCCACCTTCACGTCTCAGAGTTACGGGTGTTATATGTTACGAAGGGCGCGACTTGGGTTTTGTTCTACCTAAGTAGGAAAGGTCCCAAGTAGTATTGCTTGTTATGGGCAGAAGTTACAACCTAACACCAGGTGGGCTATCTGCTCGTTCCGTATCTTTATTACATAAAAAAACAAAACAATTTTATATTACGGAACCCAGGAGAAATTTAAATTTTCTGTTATGGAATCGACCCCTATATGTTGTTTAAAATCGAAGACACGATGCACAATGTAACAGCACCTACTTTATCCCTTTATATAACCTTTATGTTATACTAACGCTGACATTAAGGATCATAGGGGAGCCACAGTGCACAATGAATATGCCATTGTGTTACAGAAGATATATCCTAAAATATAGATAACAAACTTTAACACGAATTATTTTTGTTTTTTCATAGACAGTGGCTACAATCCCGGATCGACGCTGCACTGAAGGTTCAAACGTGGTTCCGGGCGATACGCGGCCGTCAGTGGTACAACAAGTTCTGCAGAGGACTGATCATCTTCCAATCAGCGGCTAGGGGGTTCCTGCTCAGACGGCGGAAACTGCCAGAGCTGAGGAATCGACTGCCGCCGCCGATGCCCCGAGAAAAAACCGAGGTTCGTGGACTTTCGCCTCGCATATAATTTTTATCTGTCAATAATAATACGCGACCAATACGTAGACGACAGTTTTCGCCTTAATATTTGGAATTTACCTTGGAAATGTTGTGTGTTAACTGTACAGTATGTTGAATGTTTTGTTGTGGATTTCCGTATATACTGAGACATATTTCATGGAAATGTAAATGTAAAAAATATATCACCCTTCTATCAGAACTACTTTCTTACGTACCATTTTTACTAATAAAACTCTGCGAAACAGCCTAACGGTGAAGTTAACTTGAGAATCTCGAACAGTTCCATACAGAATTGGTCGCCAACCGATAATATTTTACCATGATACCCAAATTCCCATTTAGATTTGGAAGAATGTCAAAGATTGCATTGGCGGGTTGGGGGGATTAGAAATTCGGTATACAGTTTTTTAATAGTTATTGTAGAACCTGTAACATTGTCAATGTACTCTTATAGCCTCTTGCATTTACCTTCTTGCCACACACAGGCGAAGTCGCGCTGGAAAAAGCTGGTCCTTTATATAATTTTAGTTATTAGTTAATAATTTCAAGTTACCAGTCTCTATACTTTGTAAATTAATGTATATCGCCATTTAGCGAGTCGATGATGATTGTCAAGATGCTTTTGGCTAAGATTATTATTACTTTTGGCAAACCTAATCTCAATGCACTACTTAAAAAGATACAAAATTATTATGCTTTGAATATTTGACACAGTTATCAAGTGAAGTTCGCCGTATCATACAATGTTGTGGATGTGTTTGTATTGACAGCATGATGGCATAACCCAGATACCTGATGACGAGGTGTTCATGACGAGGCGAGAGGAGGCCGGGGAAAAAACCAAGGCGAATATTGATAAGCAGTTGTAAGTATATTAACCTTTTAGTTAAATCTGTAACCGTTCGAAGCGAAACTTTTAAATGTATGTGTCTAAATAAATGATGTAAATAATAATGGATTACTACCGTGGTGAGGTGAAATTGTATTTACTTGTCGAGTCTTAAATAATAGTTAAATCTGCTGAATGCTGTTCCAAAATTTCCGCCATATGATGATAGCTTTATCTTGTTCTAACCATAATTATTATTGGATTATTGGAGTCAACTCCTTAAGAGTCGATTACATTTAAAGCTCCCGGTAATAACATTTGATGGGTAGTAAAAAATGAGCGTTAACAAAAAGCGTTATGTTTTTAGAAACAAAAGAATAAACTCAAGTCCTGCGTCGGAACTGACACGCACATTTTTTTATGGTGAAAATGGACATTGTCCAATTTCAGACGTGAAATTGAAGCTTGAAATGTATCAATAATTATTATTTAATTATTATTATTAACAATTATAATTGTAATACTCACGGACTCTCTCGACCTAGTGGTCAAATGATTAAAGTGCGCCTCCTAGAAGCGTCTTTCGTAATAATTATGTCTATATGAATAATACATAACGTCGAATCTATCGAATCTCCATAAGCCTTTTTATTTCAGGGAAATGATTCTACAACTGGATTCCGAGAAGTCAAGACAGTTGAGGCCAACACAGTCCTTGCCGATCTCATCGGAGTAAGTTTTATATCTACTGTATTTATAAGTTATATATAATGTATCACTCCCCTATCTGAGTAAACAATATGATTCTTGTTTCCAGTTTGAAGAATGTGTTGGACTACACGATATTTGCATTACAAAAGAAGAAAGATAGGATATTAATTGATCAAAGTGTAACTAAAATACCGTCGAAACCCACCAGCTCATCAAGGTAAGGTCTTATCTGTTTATTATTAGTAGGTTATCGAGCCAGAGCCAAAAAAAATTTTAACAATTTGTTACCATCAAAAAAATGTACTGTATTTTTTTTGTCATTGACAACAATTTTGAACTTAGGTACTTTTATTTTATCGCAGATGATGTTATCCTTTATTAAAACATTTATTATTTATTTATGTCGTGGTTTAAACGAACCTGTCTCGTTCTGTTAACGCTTCTATCTTCAAGAGCACTAAACAGTAAACATAATAGACCACCAATTTATTTCCAGTCAAGACTCAAATATATCGATGTCCCCGGAACCCAACCAGTGGAATAGCAGCACGAGCAAGTATCCGCAGCAGGCTGTCTCTATGCCGAACAAGATCACGCCCGAAGACCTCGCCAATGAAATACTGTGGCTCACTATAGATCAGAGCTATTTGATGTCGAATAAAATGGATAAGGTAATATTACGATTTAAGGAACAAGCAGAGATGACCTGTGAAGTGCTAACCTGTGCCCATAACAAGTTACAAGGTAGAACAAAACTCAAGTCGCATTGTATGCAATGCGACTTGAGTTTTGTTCTACCTAGTGTGGGGGCATACCCCCCATAACTCTGACGCGCGAAGGAGGAATGTTTCACATTAATAATAATGTGCCACGGCGGCAACCACGCTAGTAGAACCCGTATTATTATTATGTGATTCGGGTGGCGGAACGATCTGACGGCCCATCTGATGTTAAGTGGTAACCGCCGCCCATAGACAACAACAATACGACTCAAGTCCTCTCCCCCAAAGTATGAGATAACCTAAGTCGCATTGCGTTGCGTCCATCACCCCGAGACGGGGATGTTATATCTCATGCGCCTCCAATTTCACCGGCACCCACTCCCTTCCACCGGAACACAGCTACACTAGTGCATCACTGCTTGGCGGCGGATTACTAGGTGTAGTGGCAGTACTTCTACGAGCGAACTTGGCACAAGTTCTACAGCTACAAAAAAAAAACCCGTTGCATGGAGTAAGAGAAGAAAAAGTAGACAAAGAAACAGATAGGTAAATTTGGACTTTGTTTTATAGTATTTAGAGATAATCATCGCTACTTATTGTTGTGTACTTCCAGTTGAACTTCTTCTTCTTCGAGTCACCGGTTCTATCGAACCAGTGTGGTGAAAGGATTTTAAGTGCGCCTCTAAGAGGCAGAACTCTTATAACACTAGTGTTCATACATCTATGTGGCATGTTTGCCAATTTGTTAAACTGAATTTGTGGACGTTACAGAAATGCGAGAAGGAACTGGCGGAGCTCGTGGAACTGATGAGCACGAGTGAGGAGTACCTGCGGCGGTTCGGCAAGTGGAAGCCGGCCGACGGAGCCGACACCAACGCTAACATGACCACTTCTAAGTAAGTACACACACTTGTATCATTATCAGAATACCTGTATTGTTTGTGTATCTATCTTACTATGGATTTTCAACAATTTCACAACTACCCGCGTTTTTTTTAAATAAAGAAATGTTTCGAATTGGACGTGAATTTGTTGTCAGTCAAATAGTATTATTAGAGATAATAAGAAAAATAATAATTATTCATTTAATTCCTCTAGTACTATTAGCATAATTTTGAGAAATTTAGTGACTGGTGCAAATTGTGATACACAAAACATTTTTGTTATTTCAACCTGATTCAAGGCTTTTTATTAACATTAAAATAATTTAAAAAGATACGTATATGACTATGAAACCAATTGAACTATCATAAGACCTTTTCTTACGATACACACTAATTAGACACTTAATTCAAATATGCTGAAACACTTTCATATTTTTGTAGAATGTTTCCATAACATAAAAATAAGAAAATAAATTCTAATTCAAATAAATAATACATTATTTTTAATGTCATTTATAATTTCTCCTTTTCAGTCTTTCCCTTTGCATTTTATTCGTGATAATATTGTATGTACGTTGTACTCACGTGGGTGTACTGTCCGCAGACGCAGTTCACCGCAGTCGTACCACCGCTCGCTGTCGACGGCGGGGCTGGTGTCGCTGCCGCCGGTGCGCCGCGACCCGCGCGCTCACGAACCCCTCAACACGACCATCTCCACCGCGTCCGACACTGGTACTGAAAACTTATCTTTAATAACTGAAAGAAAGAAAAATATTTATTTTGTGTTACATTAGAAATAAAATTAGGTGAAAAGAAAAGAAAATTTGGCTTGTAACAGCAAAAAAGGCCACCATCAGTATGTGCTGGTTTTCTGTGGCAAACTTAGTATAGCTTTTAGCTGCCGCCGGCCGCCTTCACACCGCTGCCGCTATTCCAATGGGCATCTTAGGAATCACAGTTTTTAGAGCACTCGTGGATAAATATTTGTGTCATTTATTTATTTGAACATCAACACATTTACTTCAACAATGTTATAGAACATTAGAGATAGCCAAGTCTCACTGCAATTACTGGCAAAGACACCATGATTTATAATACAGCGAGTAATTTACAAAATGGGGTTTACAAATATAAATATTTTATTAAAATTGGCGTTATGTATCCGGGTCTTGGATATTTGTTGTCTAAGCCGTGTGTAGTCTAGTAACCTGCGATCTACGCCACAAAATGTTCAAACCACTGGTTGTCACTTTGACACTGACATTTAATAACATTTCTTTGTTTACATTTTGTATCTTGGACCAAAAAGGGAGTTTGTGTCAATTCCACCCACGATACAGGCAGTGCTTACGCCAGTCTGTAACTTATTAGTACATATTATGATGATTTACCTCAAACCTTTACCGTAATACTATGGGTTTACATATTTAAATATTTTTTTTCGTGTGAGCGATAGTTCCATGTATATGTATAGTTTTGTTTATCAGTACTTTCCTACATTGTAGGTTTTCAGTTGTATTTGGTCTTTATTTAATACCCAGCGTTGTCTACTCTGCCACAATTGGCTTGTAGCTTTATTTTAATGATTTATTTACCTCTCACACCCAAATTACGCATTATTACTTTTCATGGATGTCACTAACTTTGTTTTGTAACTCATTAATTAATTATCACAAGAACTCTGAGAAGTAACTCTAATTAGTTTAATCACTTAGCTCCTTTCTTTCATAGTATGGAGTAAACAAATGTTAGCTGCAAATTAAAATAGTCCTCGCAGGTTTTTATTCGTTGAGAAAACTTCGTGAGGGAAACATGGCTGAGTTAATGGCGGTTGTGTATAGAAAAGAGAGACGCAAAAAGCGTTTTGTGCTCTTTATTGTGTTCGTCACTCTTTTGCTAATAATAGTCATGGAATACTTTAACCTGTGTTTGAAAGTGATGTTATATTATTATGGTAAGATTTTTCACGATAGTCAAGGTATTTACTATGATTTCTTGCACCACTTTGTATCTGTTGTTGGGATTTTTATTTTGTCAGTAGTAGGCAGACTGCCCGTCGTTGCGTATATGTATAATTATATTATACTTTTGGTCTCGCATAAAGGAGTTACAAACATCTGGCCAAACCTTTTTTTTTAATATAAGTGTTATGTTACTCAACATACCTGTAGTCATTTTGTTTTTTTTTTTTTTTTTTAATTCTAAAATAGTCTTATACTATTCTAGACGATATAAATTAGGTTTTGAGTTACAGTTCATTCCGTTTGTAAAGGTGTTCTTAACCTAACAGTAAAGGCTAATTAAAGATACTTAAACGAGGACAAACTCAAATGATCCCTTTTTTTATATTAAAAAAATATCATTTTTATATGTCGTGCAGTTAAGGAAGAAGCCGACGGCCCACCTGGTTTTAAGTGGTAACCTCGGCTCATAACAACCAATGCGACTTGGATCCTCTCCTACTAGGTACGACAAGACCCAAGTCGCATCGTATGCTCGTAACTCTGAGATGTGTAGGTGGAATGTCTCGTGTGCCTGTAATTTCACCGGCAACCACACCTTTCAAACCGGAAAACAGGACGAACTTGGCGTGAGTTCTACTGCTACTGAATACATACATACATAAGCACTGTTTTTTGCTTTTGTATTAGCACGGGTCCACGTTTATGTTTGCAGCGTACGAGACAGCGTCCCGCGGCGTGACAGCGTCTGCCAGCGGCAGCTCCCCGCCCGCGCCGCCCGTCCGCGCCGCGCGCCGCTCCCCGCGCCGCTCCGCGCGCCACCCGCCGCCCGACCTCGTGGTGGACGCCGCGCGGCACCTCGACGCGGACACGCGGTGAGTGACGCCACCTCACTGCCCGGTACCACCACCACCAAATTCGCGCGAGTCAAACGGTCTATGTATTTTGTACATGTATTACTTATGACTTTTTTGTATTATTTTAACTTATATATAATTAACTTTATTCCGCTACAGAGTGAAGCTGCCGATAGAAATCCGCGAGAACAGTTCGTCGAGCAGTTCGCTGCGGCGGCGCAACTCGGACCCCGCGCCGGGGGACCTGCGCCCCGTCGACCCGCGCTCCGCCGGATTCATCGGACAGACAGAGAATGGACTGTTCAGAATCGCCGGACACAGGCACGTCGATGACGGGTTTTATTTAATTTTATTACCACTTATTTTGTTACCACTTAGCACCAGGTGAGCAGAAAAAAAAACCTGCTAGTATGTGGATATCTTGCATTTAAATTTCAATCCAACTGATTGAGCTAAAATGATGTATGTACGTTTTGGTGTTGTGGTAATGCATAAACATGCATCACGGCTTGCAACAGTAAAACGAAAATGTATCGATTCATATAGACGATTGTGCTTGTCAATTTCAACCAATTTGTCTCTTTCTTTAGCCGTACTCTTCATTATTTATTTGCATAATATTTTTCAAATTGCACAATAATCGGATAGGGCATAAACGTTTGTTATTAAGCATCTACATCGGAGTAAAAATGTGTGTCAGTGACGTTGATCGAAATGTCAATTATAGGCAGCTTTAATACAGTTCGTTGCAATTATCACCATCAAAATTACCGAATACCTTAATCTATTCGTAGGTTTCGAAAATGCACGAGATTCGCTAAAGCCGAAAAATGCGTGTACTGCCAAGAGCCAATCGACGCTTTCGTCACGCAAGGGCAGCGGTGCATCGACTGCAAACAACTTTACCACACGAAATGCATTCAGAACAAGGGCGTCATCAACATGCCATGCAACAGTCCCGCCAGCGTCAGCAGGGGGCGTCACAAGAACCGGAAACGGATCGTACCAAATCAGAACAACCTACTTGACCTCTCCAAAGGGTCCGTCAGTTCGAATTTCAACCTCACCGGCACTTCGGAGTTTATGGACCGGACGGATAAGATCATATCGGACGGCACGGAACTGCAAGCGATGCAGAACTTCATCACGGAGAAGATCTATCAGATGGAGTCCAATGAGAACAAAAAACAATCGGAAGTAAGTTCTAGAATATTTTTTTCTAACTGTTTTTTATTATTAAGTTATTTCAAGGAGCAAATAGCTCACCTGATGTTTAGCAATATCCTCTACGCGTCACGAAGCAACACAAATTGGGTCCTCCGAAGATGTAACGTATCTATGTGCCTGTAATTTTACCTACACCCTTCAAACTAAAACCCAACACTACTGCTGGATATTCCCCAAACAAACACTGCACATACAGTTGACTCTTATAGTTAATTGTGAGAAAACTATAGCAATTATAAGTAATATAATTGCTATAGTTTTCTCACAATTAATTCACAACTGAGCGATAACGTATTTGAGAGGTAATTTATGTATATTCAGACAGCGTATTCAACAAAATATGTCCGAAAAGCTTTCTGGACTGTGATTATACCGATGTTAGACCGCTCATACTTTAATATACTCTTTGTTTGCACATTGATTAGAAGTCCTATTTA
The DNA here is from genome assembly GCA_947359385.1 of Chesias legatella. Lineage (NCBI taxonomy): Eukaryota > Metazoa > Arthropoda > Insecta > Lepidoptera > Geometridae > Chesias > Chesias legatella. Next base: position 4,048,376 of record OX375772.1, read on the forward strand.
AAATCGCTTTTTATTCACTTATGGGTACTTCCAGGTCGACAGGGTATTCAAACACGCACTTCTAGAGTTCAAAGACAATCTAGTAGCGTCGTACAGCATAGTAGAGACGCGGGGTTCCGCCCTCAAGTACAAGGATCTGATCGGTAACTTCCTGCACGTGATGGAGACGGTGTGCGCGCGCGAGGGCTCGACGCTCTCCATCACGATGGGCGTCAACGCGTTCAGGGGGTTCATGGACGAGTTCATGAGCCAACACGACACCGACAAGGCGAGGACCAAGAGGAAAAAGGATAAGAAGCGGAAAGTATGTTGTCCTTGTTAACCATTAAACTGGCTCGGAACTCTAGTTGGTCAGTGCAGGGAATATTTGTAGATGAGGATTTGAATATCACATTGTAATGGAACGTACAAACCGTGCAGCATCTGATGGTTTTACCAGTAAGACCGGCCACCTGCACAAAGAATTATTTGAATGTGGCCACAGACAATGCTGTGCATCTAGCCTCACACCATGCAAAACTACTATGAGAACCATTCACTCGTAAAGCAGTTGGCTTACAGTTTGGTTTGATTTTCTTATTTTTGAGATTTCATTACATCAAAACAAAAAAAAAACTTACATTAACAAAATGTTTATTTTATTGAAAATATCACATGTATTCTAGGTGGATGACCCGATACAATACAAGGGGCATGCGTTCGTGGTCTCCATGATCAACATCCCGACGGAGTGTGAGATCTGCAAGACGTTCTTCATGTGGCCCATCGAGCGTTCCCTCATCTGTCAGACGTGCAAGCTCGCCTCGCACAAGAAGTGCTATACAAAGGTACACATTGTTACTTTACAAACATCTCATTACAATTATATAACCGAGTTTGACGATTTCCACGGCAGCCTGGCTCAGACATGTGAATATGTGGAAAATGGAATCTTCCACGAGTTATATGCAGCAAAAAAAGTGTAGTGTTGTGCTGTGATTCACCAGTAATTTCAAACTTGTTTTCGGCTGCGTCTTCCCTTATAACTCGGGCACGACATAGTCATAACGTGTGGGCGTGTTGTGCAGTATAGTCTAATATACGAGTTTAAACTTTTTGTGAACGTTTATATATCTATGGTGCTAAATAGAATAAAACAAACTCACTATTTACGTCTGCCTGTTTCTCTTACTTCTAAACCACGAAACGGATTATGTTAGGGTTTACGCTAGTAAAAAGTCGATACATGAGGAAGGTTTATGTTATGTAATTGTAAATATTTTATACAAAATACTAAAAATAACGGTGTTTTGTCGAAAAAAAAAAGCTGTTAATTGATAATTTCTTGCTAAGCGCACTCCTTTGTTAGAAAATTCCACCCATGTGAAGCCGGGGCGGGTCCTATTTTTCTATACACAAATGTTAATTTCCCATACTATTTCTTGCAGGTGTCAACAGTATGTCTCAAAAACAACATGGCGTCGGCGTCGATAGTAGGTGCAGTGGACGCGGGCGGTAGGGAGCAGTTCGGCGTTATCAGAAGGGGAAAGGTACAGTGCCATAACTACGCAGCATTACGGTCTTGAAGCTGCAAAATATGTTGTCTTTTTACCGACATTTTCCAAAATGTCGTTTTTGTACCGCTCTGAAACGTAAATACAGAATCCCTTGGTCTTCAGTATGAACAAAATCTGTAAACTCAATAATCGAATTCGATACATGCCGCGAGGACTCCGCGAAAAATTGGCGCGCCGCACGAAATGTTAACTTCCGGCTTACCTGTCAACCAACCGAGTGAAGTGAATCTTGTGTTCTACAATTGATTTAGCTGTTTTCTCTGATTTAATGCTCGGTACAAGACGACTAATTATTTTCATAACTGAAATTTGTTTTAATCTCTGTTTCACAGGTGTTTGGCGTCCCGCTGACTGAATTACCGACTCGCGATAGCAATATTCCAATCGTGGTGGACAGACTCATTATAACTATTGAAATGGTTGGCCTTTATACTGAAGGATTGTACAGGAAGAGTGGGCTTAGTTCTAAGGTAAGACAAAATAGGATCTACAAAATAATGTTCAAAATGATAGATTCAAAAGTTATGATCAAAACGTAACCCAATGAGCATAACCCACAATGTTCAGCGGTATCCGCTGCCTATAACAATAGCAATACGACTTAGATATTTCATACTTAACGATGGGAAGAATCAAGTATATTGATGTATATCGTTTATCCTGGAACACAAAGAAGGATAGCCGCTTATACTTGTAATTTTATCGGCACGCCCTTCAAACCGGAGCACAGTATTTCGAGTGCACAATTGCTTGTCGCTGCAATAGCGGCAGTACTTCCCCGGACGAACACTATTGGATTCAACTCTACAATATAATCCAACATATATATGAATACATGTTTACCAGGACAAACATTTGTGTGACGAACATAGATGTCTGCTCTGATATGTATTATATGTATGTATTTACAAATATATATAAGTATTCTAACAAACCCCATAGTACAAGCTATGCTTAGTTTGGGGCTAGATAGCGCTGTGTTAAAACATGTACGAATTCAAAAACTATCAGTCATCTTGTTCCCTTAATACGAGTTATACTAAGTATGGAGGTAGATGCAAGTGTTTCCCAATATAGAAAGAAAGAAAAATTATTTATTTTGACTCATACATAATTATTTTCAACAATGGAAACGTAAGATAAAGAAATTTTTACAAAAACAAGTAATCACAAACATAAAAATCTTTCTACGCATCCCAATCTACCCAAGTTGTAGCATTTAGTGCGTCAATGAAGGCACCAGCTCAGTACACGTAATGTTAATATGCGAGTAATGGGTCAGGTTCGCGAGCTCCGTCAGCTGTTGGACGAGCGGCCGGAGGAGGGCATAGAGCTGCTGGACACGTACGCGGTGCACGTACGCGCCTCCGTGCTCAAGGGGTTCTTCCGCGACCTGCCCGAACCGCTGCTCACATTCGACCTGTACGACGACTTCATCATGGCCGCGGAGATATCCGACCCGCAGGTATTTAACCTCATAAGCCCTTAATTTTGAAAACAGCACTTGTCTTTGAGGACGAATGTCCAATTTTTGGAACAAATTGATTGACACCATTAAGACCTGAACTTTAATGTGCTTGTAAGTTTAGTAAGCTTTAGAATATATTTCCTGTGTTTTCGCTAGAACGAAGTTGTTCAAACTACATGTTCTATTTTGTTCTAAAAAATGACCGCTAGGGCTTAGAAGGATATGAGGGGGAACAGCTCAAAGTCAAAAACTTTGAAAAACAAAAACAAACACGCGTACTTATCGCTAAGTTTGACGCCTGTTCAAACCCTATCCGACCCTCCATGGTGAAGAACACACAAGAAATTCCTTAGGGCTTCCTTTTTTTCGCGAGCACGATCCTTTTATCAATCTGAGTACTTAGATCTATGTTACATTAATGACTATATAAAATACTGAAATAACATATTACAAGATGTTTTGTGTGTCGTTGAGCAGAGCGACATCAGACCATGGGGATTTATCATTTATATAATCATTTAGTGTAATAAGCTTTACTTACTAGACCCTTCTTTATGTTGACTTGAATTTTTGGTTCGTTGCTTGTTCAGGAAGTTTATTATATAAGTGTACACAATTTCCCATAAACGACCCGTTGACTTTTTGCGATCGGAATCATAGAATGTTTAATTTATCTTATTTCTAGTCTTCATGCTATGAACATCAGTTTTTATCTAAAAGCTCCAGGGTTGTTTTTAAAAATCTGACCTCAGCAGAGAGCTGTTCTCTTTGTCGTAAGCACAGTAAAGAGTTATCTATCTATCTCATATGTATGCACAATTATTAACATACAGTTTGTTTTCAGTCGTCAGTCTGTGCTATCATAAAATCATAAATAAAAAAATAAAAAATTATTTCAGGAACGAGTGCAGACAATTTTCGGATTATTGAAGAAGCTCCCCAAACCGAACTTTGATCTAGTCGAGAGGCTAATATTTCACCTAGCTAGGGTGGCTTTAGGGGAGAATCACAACAGGTATATTATTATTATTTGATTTGCATTGTAATTTTGATCAGCAGCAGAGATATAGTGTATCCATATGTTATGTTGGTATTGCAGGATGGGTCCGAACGCGCTGGCGATAGTGTTCGCGCCGTGCATCCTGCGCACGCAGAAGGTGCAGCCCGCGCAGGACTCGCTGCACGACATCGCGCGACAGACCTGCGCCATCGAGGCGATACTCGTGCACAAGATGAAAACTGTAACCATTTGTCAAATAGACTGCGTTTCTAATGACAGACTTCTGACAGAAAGAAAATAAAGTCGTAGGCTAAATATATCAGCTCTGTTGGTAACTCTGCTTTCTGCGCTATAGGACGTGGGTTCGATTCCTACCCAAGACAAAATTAATGTAACGAACACGGATGTTTGTTTTGTGTCAGGTGTTAATATGTTTGTATTTAATTACAGCAAAGTATGCAAGTATTGTATCAGTTCTCTAGTTTCACCGATACAAGTTATGCTTAGGTTACTTGGGGGCCAGATGGCGTTGTAAAAAACCAGTGACTCTACTAGCAATAGCAGTGTTTGTACAACGCGAACTGTACGTTGTCGTCAGATCCGCGGGATGCTGAACGACATTAAGACGCTGGACAGCGCGTGCCACTCGGCGAGCAAACAACTCAAAACTGTGACGAGCGGCGCCGCCGAGGAGCAAATACTCGTCGGACACATCAACGAGATTGAAAAGGAGAAATTCATCCTACAGTCCAATCTGCCTACTCTCATTAGGTATTGCTCTGTCAACACGTATGTATATCAACTTTTGTATATCGCGATCCGACGTGTGCGAGGTACACAGTTTTGTATGGTGATGGTTGAATGCATGCTGTTGCTAGTGGGCGGTCCTACGCTGTAGCGAATCTTAAGTTGATGTCACCTCTCATTTGTGGGGTTAATAGGGTATTTTTTCACAGTTTGTAGCGTAGACTTCGCGTTTTTAATAACAGCACAAACGGCCGCAATGCAATAAAATACTGGCATCCCCAACCTTTGGTATATATATTTATATCATTGTATATATTGGTTGTTGCAATTTTAAGTCGAAAGAGGTCGTTTTACCTTTAGTCTAAAATTAACAATTAGCCAGGTAACATAAAATATGTTCTTCACTTTCCTTTCGAGAGAATGGAATATTTCACAATGATTTTTTGTTATATGTGAATTAGACTGTTTGAAACAAGGAAGTTAATCTGATACTGATAACATGTTGGCCACAATTTGGCATCGATAATTGCAAAAACATTAAGCCATGCTATACTATAAAATAATGTGTGAAATAAATAACTTTCGAATTTTGACTTCGACTTTTTGAAATAAAATTTAATATCACAGATATAATGGATTTTTTGATAACATTAACAGTAGTTTTAATAGTAAATCGTTACAGTATACATAGGACTGCCTTAAGGCCGCTAACGCACTGTAGCGTAGGCTACTAGCGACTTGAACACTAAGCCGAGCCTAGCTTACTACACAACTCTTGTATAATTACACTATGTATTTGTAATAAGTACTACCAATAACTACCCCTTATATTTATTGCGCACTTATTTGCATTTCATATCCTGCACGTTACAACGAATTATATCTATTACAACACTTTCTTATTTTTCTGATCTTAACAACTTTGGAACTGATAACCATTGCATGACATAATTCAGAATCTAGTTTCGCCTTTCCAGTAGTTAGCAGACTTTAGTTATCCATACATTAATTAGAAATAGTAAAAATTTGGGAGTTCTTTAGTAGTTGTTTACAAAAGCAAATAAGTATTGAAGTACGAAAGTTTAAAATAAATTCAGACGCATCTTGATATGATTATTTTAATATTATATTAGTGAAATTTGCCCTTTCAAATACTGTATCGTACATACAACATAGATAGGAAAGCCGAACTTTATTGCATATCAAACTAAGATAAGTAGTTTGTCAGTGAGAGTGGACTTCAATACTTATTTCCATAAGTTACTTCAAACTGCTAAGATTGGTGAACATAAATATTTATCATTGGATTCTACCATTTGAGATGCTGCCTACAAAAATAGATTATCAAAAATACCCTCATTTTGGCAGTCTTACACTGCGTAATTATACGATTAACGTCAGTCGCAGCGGGTGATTGCTTGTTAGCTTTTGAACGGAACACGTGTTCAACAGGGCCACTTCGGACGACGATTTGCTGTCGACGACTGACCACGACGGCGAGTTGGGCAGCACGGACGACCTGAGCGCCGGCTCCGTGCGCTCACAGCGGCTGCACAGGCAGCTCTCGTCTGACGACCCCATCATGGTGTAGCCCGTGAACATACCGAACATTATTGATGCTAAAGTTTGTGTAAAGATAGCCTCAACGGTGCGAGCGTTTTTGTACTGCGTCGCTCGGCCGCTATATCGGCGTCTACCTTTACGGGTTATTGCTGGGGTGTCCGTTTACCTCGGCGATAGCTCTCTCATGGTGTAGTTTTAGGCCAGGGAAGTCGGCGACTCGTTGATATGCATGAAGATAATTTTCGAGTGTATTTCGCAATGACAGTGACTAAAATATCACCTGAACTGTCTCACGAGCTGGTCTAAAGCACAATACGACCATAATTTGATATTGGCGTGTTTTAAAAAAAATGACATTATTTGTTATGCTTTGGGTTATTATTGTTGATACTCATTGTGTTTAGTTTCTCTGCCAAAAATATCCTTTGAAAATTGTTGTTGTTTTTATCGAGGTTTTAAATGTTGATTTAAGATGATAGGGAGGAACACAGTTCAAATTCGGCATTTTAATGATACAGACTTTTTTCGGTTAAATTATATCTACTGACTTTTCTATTTAAAGAATATAAGGCATTGTGATCTGACGTCGATGTTTCATTCCTTTCTGGAAACTATTGGCGCGTTGTGAAATGCGTTGAAATCGCTGTTGGCTGTGGGGCGCTGTGAGCGTACTGAAAGCTTTTATTTGACGTCAGCTCATCTACAGTAGCTGTTTTGACGTCCGTACTCGCGCCATCATGCGCTCACAGGTGCTGTCAAATTTGACGTTTATTCCGAGGGTAAGGTTAGTTACATTTATCTTGCCTCGCAAACGTCCTGTGTACATTCGTTTAAGGTAAATCCATCATAATTTATTACTTTTCTTTTAATGGTCGTTTCCAGTAAAGAAAAAAACACTGATGATAGCCCACAATGTAAACGGAACCGCATTAAGCGCTCACAGCGCCAACAGCGCTATTGACTCACATCGGAACACGCCTTGTATAAATTTAGTATTTTCCGATGTGATGTTCAATTTGTGAAGAATTTTTAGGCCCCTGTGTCACTATTTATGCTATTGTTGATCTTTTATAACGAATTTTTTAAACAAAATTATTTTTATATGAAAACTGCGTTACTGAGCCGGTTTTTGGATTATAAATTGTAAATATGTAAGTTCTTGTCTAATTGTGATTTTAAAAATATTGCCTTTTAACATTATTTTGTTCCAATGACATATTTTATCTATTATTCGTTCGTAGGATTAGATTATAGATTGTATCCTTATTGTTAATTTCTTATTTTACAAAAGGTTATGAGATTCCATAACGTGCAGACTTAATTAGTTGATAAGTTATAAATTACAGTTAGAGTAAGATCAAAATTACTAATGATGTTGATCCATTCCATAAGTATTTTTTTACCTTCAAATTGTATGGCGAAAATGTCATCGGCTTACGTAATTTTCAAAATTGATTTTTAGTCGTTATTTCGTAGGATTTATTCATTACATATACACCTATAACTATGGCCAACAATAGGAATAATTAAATGTAACAACAAACTTCGCTTTGAATCCAAGTAAGATTTCATTATGAATAATGTTAAGTAGATCTGCTTTTTATTTACAAACGGCATGCGTTCTAAATTGAACAACGTATCATAAACTCTTTTAAATTATAAATTTAAATCGAGCATTAGCAGTACTTCAACAGGTACAATAATCAGTTCTGAATTTAGAACTCTTCATATTTTCTTCATAGCATGAAAACATGTTCACCAAATGCTAAGGTAACAATTACTTTATACCATGACATATAACTGTCGCGTGGGATTCCACTGTTGCATACTGCTTTCATAAACAAAAAGACTGTCTAGTAAGCTATGTATTGTATTTTAAGTCACAAATGTTTATTACATTTTAACAATTCATGTAATTAGTTTTAACAATCTTAACAAACAACGAATTATTCTGTGAAGACAACAACTGTCATTTAACCCGTAATATATTTTACAACAGATAATGCTTGGCTGAAATAGTCAAACATTGAATCTCAAGTCCAAACAATATTATGTAACAAACCATTTAAAATTTTATTTTTCTTATTGTCCAAACAATATGTAACAAATCATTAAAAAATTTATTTTTACTAATGTCCTATACTGTACATTATAAAAAAAATGTGATTTTAATTTCTGTTTATAGAAACAAACATGAGAAATCTGTAACATTCATGATTATCATACATGTATATGATTAGGGTTGTGTCATAGTAATTATCTACTTTCTGTGCCTTCAACTAGTTCGCTTCTATCGGTCCATGTCTAGTTTGAAAACTATAATAGCTTTGCTATCATCACTTAGATATGATAATTTACAATGTATATGTGTTGGATGATGTTGCATTCTACTGAGTAGGTATGTGTTTAGAGTTTTAAAATTATGTACATGTAGGCCACAGCTATTGATCACATAATTATAATCAATTACCCTATTTTAGGTAAATATGTCCCATATAACATACTCAGTTCTATATATAGCTCAATGTGCTATTGTAACTTGTAGAGAAACTTCGTCTTGTGTCCTAATGTGTAAATATGGTTAGTGTTAATATTTTAGCGAGGTACTATTTTGCGGTAGTAATTATCTTTTGCCACTGTTAATTTGTAGAAGTGCCTATTAGATGGATGACTGCAATATTTTTAACTCTTTGATGGTGCATGTATATTTTATTTCGTACATATTTCCTCCGTGAAAGCTAATGATATTATAGCATTTGCAAATTATTTCACTATAATAGCTTTGTTAACTCTGATATTGTGGAATATTTAATTTAATACCGACTTAGCTTACAAAATTGTTATGGACCAATTCTAAACTCAAAAATGGTCATTTTATACTTTCTTTGCATCTAGACTTATGAGTGATTATTGTAATCAAAGTTCAATTAATTCTTACATCAAAATCATAATGGAACTTGTATCATATTATAGCATGTATATTGTTCAATGTATTTTTAGGATCCTATATTGAAATGTAACCAAAACATTATTCAAAATATAAATAAAAAAGTAAACATTTCTGTGGAAGCATTTGTTTTATTTTTATAAATATTGTTATACAAATCTGATTTATATAAGCAATCAACCTCATCCTGAGTGTGAAGTGGAAGTTGTTTGTACCTGTGTTGAAACATTTGTTTGTTATTTAGAACATGTCCAAACCAACTATAACTTAACCAAAAGCTTTTATGCACAAGAATTGTAAGAACTGAAGAAATAGGATAGGGGACCTGTTTTATAAAACAGCTAATTCAGCATTACATCTGCAACAATGTATACAGTATGTGTCTCATGATAATTTCATATTTCAGACTTCTTAAATTGTTATCATGGCCTGTTTTACCAGGAGCCTCGTTAGGAAATTTCTACATATTTATTAACATTATACTTGAGCTACTATCTATTATCACATTCTTTCATGCATTTTCTTGGCTCATTTCTACATCTGCATTGATTTGATGCCAAGGTACTTGACCTATCGGGCAAGATGACCAGCTGTGGTTCTTAGAAGCAATTTTCCAAATACCAGTTATGTATTCTTCAGTATCAACTTCATTAGATAATACTGAACCAATCAACTCATCACTCAATATGTCAGCTTTATTAGTTAGTTTCAAGTCAGCTATAGTATATATTTTACCTGGATTTCCTTGAAGAGGAAAATTCTCTGGTGCTGATATCAGCTTGGCTAGTTTACAAATTTTATTTGAAACTTCTTTAGGTATCTTTGGCTCCACTAACACCAATAGGTCATTAACAAAATATGTTAAATATGGATTATATGATGAAATAATTGGCTGCAAGAAATTTATGTCACTAAGTTTTATGGGAACTGGCTTGTGCAGGTCAAGAATGAGTCCAGCACTTCTCTCATTGGGAAACCAATGATAATACATTTGTTTCAAATCATTCCTTTTGTTGGACGCACCATCAGAGCTGATCCTGTAAAAAAATAATCCAAATATTAGTATACCCCATATAGGTTTTTTTAGTTTAAAAGTGTCCTTTTTATTGAAACACTATGTGAAATGAGCAAAATAATCTTACTTGTTCAGTCTTTCTAAAAACTGCTTCGACTTTTTCATAGATGCCAGTATCTCAGAAATCCATAAAGCAGCCAACAGGGACTTTTTATGATCATTGCAGTTTTGTGTCATCTCAATCAAGGACAGCACAGCATCCAAAAGGAGGTCATTTGTATGAAGGAAGGTAAGCAATACTTCAAAACAGTGAACATATCTTCGGCTGAGTTTATTTTCCACAAATTCATTCCAGCTGAGTAAATGTATTAGATCCAGTGACAGAAACAGGGAATCCTCACCTAGCAATGCTTTATTTACATATATAACAGTATTTTTAGCTTTCAGGTATTTTCTGGCGTGCACATCCATTATACTAATTAGGTTTTTAACTGACTCTGTTTTAATATTTGAAAGATCAACAACTGCTGCTAAATCCCTTGCATCATTCACAATAGATTCTTGCATGCTAAGATCTGGAATGTCAGATATTTTTTTTATTTTACAGTGCTTACATATACTCAAGAAACTATAGAAATAAATGAGGGTATTTATCCTTCTGTCATCATTATTTTCAATAACATTCTGTCCTGTTCTGTAATCTTGTATGAACTCCTTGTGTTTATCCCAATAGTTTTTTTTTAGCCACTGCAGGCTTATCTCACAGGCACTTCTCAGCAACGTTAGTGACGGTAAACTGTTGCTGTGAGCGGTATCATGCCTCAAATCGATCACCCAGTCAGGGACTTCCAAGTTTTTAGCAGCTTGATACAAACTAGCTCCTCGGACTGTTTCAGAATCTAGCATGTGGTTCACGAAACGCATAACCGCGGAAGAGTATGCCAAACGCAAAAGATGATCATCAGAAATATCATTTTTACTATTTGTATCTTGAACGTGTACTTGCAGTAAACTCAATGTTGATTCAATACCAGACGGCAGCGAAGGAGACCGGGCTTTCCACAATAGGAGCAGGCCCAGCGCTTCTTCTTTATTACATGGTTCTAAATAAATGGCACTATAAGCGTTTTGCCACTCCACACTATTGTACCAAGGCACTACGTGGTAAAATTCAGTCATGGTTGAGATATCTGAGTCAAGTAAAAAATAGCTTTAATTATCCAGCAACAAAACTCGCAGTGGCAACGCACATGGTAGATCGGCTGGCTGGCTGAGTAGGACTGACACGAGTGACACGCATTGTCAGTTTGACAATGACAGTAAATAAAAAAATATGAGCCGTCACGGGACGCCTGGCAGATGTGAAACATCGACATTATTTTGTAAGAAACTAAGTACCCCCTACTAATAATGTTTATGATTTGTCGTAACCTTGAACAGACTAATCAGCGCTCATGCCGTGGCGACGCGTCGCCAAGCCAGAAATCGGTTTTACGTGCGGCTATAGATGTTTCACATCAATATTGTCATGTCAGCTTCAAAGTAGTGGTAATAAGAAGAATGAGATCATGAGGTGGGCAAACAAATCCGTCTCGGTCGATTGGCGGCAAACGCATGTTGCTATGAGCCAAATGTAGAATAAAATACTATATTTGCTCTGATCTGAAATCTCATATGACGAATTACAACCGGCACTCAATCTTCATAACGAAATTGTAACACGGCACGGCGGGCGTGGCGGCAGAAATGGATATGGTGGCAGTTTTACAGGCCGTAAAACTTGTGCCAAGTTCTTCGGGAAAGTACTGTACACATGCATTTACCGCTAAGCAGTGACGCATACGCATTACTGTGTTCTTGTTTGAAAGGTGTCATTGCCATTGAAATTACTTACAGGTACTGAGGTGATATTCCACCTTAATGTCTCAAAATTACGGGCGCAATGACGCGGTCTTCCCAAACCTTTTTTTTGTAGTGGTCGAGTATGGGGGTAAAATCTTTACATCAGTTGAGCAAGCTTATTCGTTCCGTAACTTTAAATAATAAAAAAAAGATTTTTCTCTGTTCAGAACTGCACATAGTTCCATTGCTGATAATGTCGACATCATTAACTATTCGAATCTATGAAATATTTAGGCAGTGTCCAGCGTTGGAGTGCGCCACTTACACGGGACGCGGGAGCAACGTCATGTAGGGATGGCGCTTCGTGAGTCCTTTTTATTGAAACACTTTTTTCTGCTGAAAGTTTATCAAACAGAAACTTAGGATTTTGTTCTATATGAAATCTAGTTTACCGACTGCTCTAGATAAAGACAGTACTTGTATTAGACTAGGGGCCAGCATGTGCATTTGGTTTCTTATAACCTGCGGAAAACCACATGGTCGTTGGGGGAAATTGCTAGTATTGCACTGGATTCACTGCAAAATGTTTTGTCCTCAGCTGCTGAGCGTAGTCTTGGACTCAATAAAACACAGACACATAATTTACCTCTTTTATTAGAAAAATCGGTTTGAAAGCAAATGTTGTCCATAATCACGTGCAGTTAAAACGCTACATTATTTATTGTGTTGAAAAAGGGCTTCACACCCTGATTCAGTAAACAGGGATAAATAAAAGTGGTAAGATCAAGCGATCACAGATTATACAGTAATCACTGCTGTTTGAAGACTTTTTTGATGTGCAGTTTAAGCCTGTCTTTGTAATTTGGGTGATAAGATATATTTAATAATACTAAGCATTATTTGTTTAATTCAAATAATTTAAGTACGACACAAAGAAAAGACAACAAAGAATCACAGTTTACACAAAATCAAATTAATTATATGCGATAAATGGATGGAATATAATACAAATGGAATAAAAATAATACAAACGCAATAAAAGTAATTCAGAATGTGATTACCGGATGGAAGAGTTACTGGCACTCTTACTTTGTTCAGAAGTGGACATTTTTTTTAAAATAACAAAATTTATTTACACTACAAATTATAACAGCACTTTTATAATTAAAATATACCATCAGCATATAAATTAAATTTCTGAATCTCAGGTACTGAGAATTTCAACAACTCTGCACAGCCTGTACAATTGAAAGTGACGATTGTTTCCAAGTCAATAACATTTTTGGCACCAACATAATGAATTAAAAAAATAAAAGTAACATGTGGCGTTTTCTCTGCCTGTGATACACCAAATATTAAATGCACTTTTGTCTAGGATTTCCGGACGTCATCGAACGTAACTAAACGTATTGGTAAAAAATCTAGTCATCCGAACGTACACTTCGGCGACGATCACCGATCGTTCAAATTATCCATCGGAGTGACCGCGGCGCACGACACGTACAGACAATCGTCACTGACCAACAACACAGCTTAAGTCACTTTTACTCATTTGTGGAACGAAAAATAATACTTTATGTGAAACGTTGTGCCAATACAAAACGCATTAACTATATGGTTTGAAGTCTAACCGTCGCACATATATATTTTTATTTATATTACAGGTTGTATCGCCCTGTTGAGTAAAAATGACTTAAATTTGTATGCTGGCGACGAAATAAACACAAATGTAACGAAGTTAACACGTAATGCTGCTTCCACACCCGGCAACGAATTCGTTCACTCGCGATCACCAATCAACGAGCGTCGTTTGTGATCATGGTCGCGGAACCGTCCACGTACGGTCATCACGTTTGCAACGTTTGAGAGAACTTGTAGTAGACCAACATGGAGATCACAGTCACTAAATAAAGTCGCAAGATTTGACTTTGAAAATACCTGTCTGCTAGGTCGCTTTTTCGACACACTTCTAGAAGGAGAAGAAGCGACCCATCGGTAAATATGATATACATCTTCATCCTTATATTCAGAGGCAACTTTAGGTGTAAACGTCATCTAGATAACGCTGCAAACACGACTGAACATACAACAATGCAATGCGAGCACGATCAACAAACGTCGCTCGCCGAGCAGTGAGCGTGAGTGAATTGTAATGTGTGAGGCGGGCGGCGTGTGTATGGTCGCCGGTGCGGCTATAAGTCGACGGTGTCGAGCGGCTGCGTGGGCGCGCGCGCCGGCTCCGGCGGCGGCGTCGGCGCGCGCGGGTGGAACTTGCCCGGCAGCGCCGCCAGCGCCGACAGCGCCGCGTCCGCGTGCGGGATCCGCCGCATGATCTTGCCTGAAGTGATGAGGCGACCGAAGCCCTCCTGTCAACCGAGACACACTGTTACGACAACTCCTTTGCAAATTGTATGAATTCTGTTGTCATTGACAATTGTAAAATTGTTGCAGTTTTTTTTTTATTAGGTGATAGAACGAGCTGACGGCCCACTTGATGTTAAATGGTAACCGCCGCCCATAGACAACAGCAATACGACTCAAGTCCTCTTCACCAAAGTACGAGATGACCTCAAGTCGCATTGCGTTGCGTCCATCACCCCGAGACGGGGATGTTACGTCTCATGCACCTGCAATTTCACCGGTACCCACTGAATATTTAATTTAAATGAAAAATAAATAGTTCCGCTTAGCCCGAGTCAGTATGTGTGTAGAGTAGAGTAGAGTGGGTGTACACTGACCTGGTGCGCGAAGGCGTACCCGGAGCGCACGGAGCGTCGCGCGCGGCGCGCGGAGGGTGTGCGCGGCGCGGGCGCGGCGGCGCGCCACCGCTGCCGCGCGCGCAGCCGCTCCGCCAGCGTGGGCCGCGTGCTCGACCACGCGAGCCGCCACGACACCACCGGCACCATCAGAATTATCATCTGCCGCGACCAACACACATTATATAGGGCGGCACAAAATAATAATTAATGCTGGAAAATCTTGTCGGTCGTAAACTACCCAATGGTCGACTCTTCAGTTATGACGATAGTTTAATGCAAATCATTTTCCGCAAGGTCAAAGACATAAATCTTTTCACGGGTAATATAAAGCACTCTCCCTTCTACGATCGTATGGAAGTGAAAAGGGCGCACTATCAAAGTGCTGAATTTAATGGCGACAGACCTGCCTGAAACACCAACGGTGAGAAAATGCAGTGTAAAAGTTTATGTAGGAAAATAACGTACCCATTGTTACTCTTTGGCGCAAAAACAAAGGAAAGGACTAAGCTAACAATTTGTAAATCTATAGTAATATACAAGAAATAACATAAAGAAGACTTTTTCCCAATTAAAATTCTACGAATGCATCCCGTACCAGCGCTTAACAAAATTTTTCTGGGACTGTTTTCTCTTTTCATTAACATGCATCTTGCATGAATCTAAAATGGTCAGATAACCTCTGCCCAGAACAACCGATGATTTGGGTCCTCCCCTACTAGGTACAAGACCCAAGTCGCATCGTATGCACCTAACTCCGAGACGTGGTAGGTGGAATATCTCATGTGCGTGTAATTTCACCGGCAACCACACCTTCCAAACCGGACTTACAGTGAGTACGGCAGTGAACCAGAATGTCGCCTGCGTTAGCGCGACGGTGAGCGAGCCGACGTAGGGTCCGCCTATCGCGTAGTTGTAGAAGTAATCCAACACGAAGTAGGACACCAGAGAGCCCCATATCGTGACGTGATTGAATACCGTCCAGTAAGTAGTGTCCAGTGCGATCTGAAACACAATATATCATTTTAATGGAACGGAAATTATAGATTATTAATCATTATTATTATAGATTGATCGTGTAAGAGCCACTTTTTTATGGTACAGAAACAAGTTGAATTAGATCGACCGGCTGTGTTGATGCGCAATACATTCCTTACGGACCAAACGGCGGCTTGCGCGCACAAGTACGGATGGCGTTGTTCCGCCCGGTCAAGTTAGCCCGCGAGTGTTGGGTATGTTACTTACCTGTGTTGTATTGTCAATAATTAAAATGGTGGCAACCACGCTTCCTAGTAGCCTATGATCCGATAATATTTTGCCGTCCGGCGCTAATCCATCTTTGTAAGTGCCTGAAAGTAAACAAACACAGTTTAGCAATTAGTTTTGTTATTATATTGGAAAAATATAAACTGAGACTGTACTCACAGAAATATTTAATCTGTGGGGTTTGCAAATATTGCAAATAAATAAATAAACATAGTTTTAAACTATTAATATTTCGTGTCAAGTCAACTGCGACTTTTGGCTGTTATCATAAAAATCCCAATAACATTAATTATAATAATAAAAATATTAATATGATGAGAAAGTTTGAATGAATTTTATGATTTCGCGGCAAAACTTATATTTGACCGAAATTGATTATATAATTTACTAGCCTTGATGAGATCGCTATTAGCTGAAATTAACATATCGACACACAGACACAGAATAAACATCTACAAACCATACAGCGCAGCAGGCAGGTTTACTACCAACTGAGCTGTGAGGCCAGTCAAATATTTCCACTTTAAAATATATTTTTGGCTACTTTTTACCCCCATTACAAATCGATCGAAGTCGCTGCCAGCAGGCAACATATATAAGACAACTTTTTCATGGTCCATACATGTTACACAACATTAAAATTAATTATTATAATTAAATTAATACAATTAATTAATGTAATTAATATAAACTCACCGTAAGGTATGAGAAACAGCACTAGGGAGGTGAAGCATCCGTGCACCGTGGACTTGATGAACTCCGCCTTGTTGAACAGTTGGCTCGTGTGTCCGGGCGCGTACAGCTTGGGGAACTGCAGTGACGTCACGTCGGACACGTCCTGCTCGAACACGCCGAGCGCCAACACCGGCAGCGACGTGTAGAACAGATTGTACACCGATATGAACATCTCGTCGAATACCGTCTGCAATGTCACCAATATAATTATGTTAATTACAATATTCTAAATTAATAAAAAAAAATGGCCTTGTATTACCGAAACTGGAGATTAAATCGAAAATACACACTATGAGCCCGGACAGTAGAAAAATATATATATGTTCGTCACACAAATATTTGTCCTGGGTGGGAATCGAACCCACGACCAGCACTAGAGCGCAGAATACAGGGTCACTACCAACTGAGAGACCAGTCAGATTGTGTTTTTTTTTTGTGAAGTAAACTATAAAACTACTTTTAGAAATAGCAAACATTTGACTGTAAATGTTTTGATGTAGGTATTTAGGTATTTCTCTACCACTACAGTTTTATACGGGCAGAGGTTACTACTGCACACCAAGTGGGTCGTCTGCTCGTTCCGTATCATAATCACATAAAAAATCTACGATATAAACAAGGTAGATACTATATAGTATGTAGATCTATTTATTTGGGCCAATGTATTTAATACTAAGCAGCCTGAAATAAATAAATAAATTATTATTATTATGTGAATGTAATGTGACAGCGTAACTCACCTGCGCACTGAATCCGCAGAAAAACGCAAACCAAAAGTGGCACACGGTAAATGCGAAGTTTTTGTAGAAGAAATAACGAAGGAATTTGCACATTCTGTAGTATGACCACCGACCGTGCACCAGCAGCAGTCGCTGCAGGAACCTGAACTGTGCTATCGAGTAGTCCGACGCTAGCACCGCTTGCATACCCTCTTGCCCGGATATACCCACGCCTATGTGTGCCGCTGAAAAACAAATATCAATTTTAGATGAACCACAAAGTCCAGTATTTCTTGTCCATCCAAAGGTTGGCTGTAAGAGATCGCTTTATAGCGATAAGACCGCCCATTGTTTCACTCTGTTGTATATTGTTACTGATTGTTGTTATTTTGATTTGGTGAGCAATAAAGTGTCATCTATCTATCTGAGTTTTAATTCGATAGTCCCACGTTGGGCGCCAAAGAATTGAAAGATAGAAAATAAGAAAAATATTTTATTTGCGGCACTAAGCTTACGACATAAAAACAACAGGCACAAGAACTTAATTAATTTTACCTAATTGGGGTCAGGAGCGCCAATTACAATTAATCTATGCCAAGTAGGCTTGGCATGGATTAATTGTAATGAAAGTTGCAGATTATCCTACATATATATTATAATATTGAACAAGTTTGGGCCCTAATACATATAAGTGTAGGGCAGTTTGACCTATATACTAATACTACTACTACTACTACTACTACATACTCTCCAAAACTGATGATTATTATATGTATGCATTTAAAAAGTTATATATGTATTCTATCAGTTGTCTGGTGCCCATAGTACAAGCTAAGCTTAGTTTGTGGCTAGATGGAGATGTGTGAATCAATATTAAATTTATCGATCATCAATATTAAAAAAACCTCTCGCTCTTCATAACGAAGAAAAGAAACATACTAGGTCAAAATTTTACAAGTTACATATATATCCTATTGTATTTACATATAATTGAATGTTAAGTATATGTATGAAGTTGATAAACTACAAAACCGGTTGACTGATCACAAAGAAAATTGGCACATCTAAGTGTTTACTCACTAAGAAGGTTATTTACTATCCATTCTAACATATGGCAGAACAAAGTTTGCCGGATTTTGCCAATTTATATAGAAACGACGTGCGGTTATTATTAATAGGAATAAATAGGACGTTTATAAAGTTACCTTTTATCATAGAGACGTCATTAGCCCCGTCTCCTATAGCCAACGTGACCGCTTTTCTGCTCTTCTTTATGAGTTCCACAACCATAGCCTTCTGCAGCGGCGTTACTCGGCAGCATATCACTGATCTACATTGTAATACTACGTCGAGAAATCTGAAAGGTAACATTCAATACACAATAAAAAAAACGCAAACAAGTTATCAAGAGACAACAAGGAGAAACTCTGTTCGATGTCAACTCGTTGTGATTTCGTAATAATAAAAATAAAATGTCGATGTACTGATGAATCTACAACTAGCTCAGTTGGTCTCTCTGCCCACTCAGGACAAACTTTTTTTGTGACGATCATAGACGATAGTAGTAGGAGAACGTATGCCAAGTTTGTCCTTGGAAGTACTACCACTACCCATTTCTGCCGCCAAGCAGTAACGCATTTGAAAGAAAGAAAAAAGAAAAGAAATGGGCATGGTGGCAGTTCTCCCCGGACGAATTTGGCTAGAGTTCGACCGCTCTTAAAAGTACAACTTTAAACAAGTGTGGTCAAAGCGTTAAAGTGCGCCTCAAAAGGGCTCCTTCTAATATTCTGTAAACAATGCTCACTTGTCCTCCAGCTTGGGGTGTAAGCAGTGCACGAGTGAGTGCCCGTTGATGACGATGGCGAACCCGTTCGCGTCGTCGTAGTTGTGTTCGTGCGCCTCCGCCGCGTACGGTCCGCCGCCCGACACGTACTCGTTGCTGGAAATACCATTGGACCGTTGCTACATTCACGTCAAAGTCAAAGTCAAAAACATTTATTTCCATAGAATTCATAAAGAAATGGCTTGGAAACGTCAATAATATTCAAAACATAAGGTCACGCGTACTTATCGCTAAGTTTGACGCCTGTTCAAACCCTACCCGACCCTCCATGAACAGACAGGAAACCCCTAAAGGAGGGCTTCTTTTTAATATGTCGGGTAACACTGAACAATGAAAATCTGACGTGTTCGGATGGCTGTGGCTGTGGAAGTTGTGGCTGTTTTTACTTCTTTATTGTACACAGATAACAAAATACAAAACAGTGAAAAGGTTTATACAAGGCGAGCTTAATCCTACGAGAAAAAAAAAATTTCCAGCAAGCTATTGAGGCTAGATAAATTTTATGTTGTGTTTTATGTATGTTGCTATGTTTGACTGGCCTCAATCTAAGTTGGTAGTAAATCTGCTTTTTGCGCTGTAGATCTTCGGTTCGAATCCTACCCAATACAAACATTTCAGTGAGAACATAGATGTTTGAACTGTGTCTATGTACATATGAATGTGTTATTTGAAGTGAGTACATAAGTATTGGACAGTTACTTTCAATCGCTTTGATTTAAAATATTTTTGGTAGTAAGGCCGGATTGCTCACGATTATTTTAAAACATATATTATATTTCCTGGTCGTCGATAACTTTAGTTCACTATTTGGGAACAAACGGGGTTCTGAGTTATTATATTTATAAAGTTTGCAACGATATTTTCATTATACGTAATATTTCAATCACTTCGGAACAAATTCAAATTAGATATTATTTCTAAAGCAATATAAACACAATACACTACACAGTATACAGTAGCTACACAGTACAATGTATTAGCAAATCGCGTAATAAATTACATGAAATTATTGAAAAACACTTCTGAATTGTTTGAAAAACTAGTTTTAGTCTAATCTAAGTAATGGCGAAATTAGATGAATATGTAGAGGAAGAAAACAGAAGAGCGTTAAGGTTTTGTGTTCTAGAAACGACAGGGTGGAAAGCTAGATAACGTGGTGTTAGGTTAGTATCATTTGGAAATATTATATAATAACGTGAATGTTGGGGAGGGGGGTGTACCTAGTGTTGTTATTCTTTATTTGGACCAATATTGGAATTCTAATTTTACTGATTCTATAAGATATTCTAAACAAGTGAACTACAATTGATTTGTATAAAGCATTTTAATTTATCATTGAGACTGCAGCATTTTTTAGACACACACACACACACACAGTGAGACACGAACACAACAGGCGGGGGCACACTAGCACACTAGCGGTGATGTTACAGCGGTGATATACAGGGTGTAGCTCTTAATCTCTCTACCTGTCGTGCGCTATTGTGTTATGTTCCCACCTAAATGTAACCACGGAGACGGCGGGCGCGTTCAGCTTCACGTTGGCGGCGCGCCCGGGGGAGGGGGCGGGGCAGGGGGAGGGGGAGGGGCCGCCGCCGTTTGCCGTCTCGCTCTCATGCTTCCGTTCCGATGCTGTACCTGTGTAAAATAAAAACCTGTATTAGAAGGGTCCCCTCTTTTCTGTGGTCTCCAAACTCCTAAATTGTATAATGGTATAAATATATATACTGCTATTATTATCTAAGATTTAAAGGACTAGCAAAAAGTGAAACAAAAGCGTAATCGGTCTTCAAGTCTGAGTGACGCGCGCAATATCACAATATAAAACTTGGGTTTTTCAAAACATTATTTATACAAAAAACTTTACAATATGGAGCTAAAAATAAGGTGCCTATAAAAAAAAATGTATCTTCATTTTTTAGACATTTTTATTTTGTTAGTGGCGTACAGCACCTACCATGCGGTAGGAATGTATTGACGACTCGTATCGAGTCCCTGCATTTAGCGAGTTGTCTGTCAACATCGTCGTAGGTGACGCCATCTATGATGAACACCTCCGCCATATCGTCCGTCAGCAGTTGACATGAGTATCCAATGTTTATTGCAGTTTCTGAAAAAATTAAAATTCATACAGCACTAGGCCTTGTTCCGGCATTAAGTTACATTATTTTTGTGTTGATTTACAAATTTTATTTTTAATTCCATTGAAGTCTTAAAGAAATATCTTGGAAACGTCAATCAGCCAACTTGGATACATCAATCAGTCAACTAAATCAATTCAATACTTGATGTTTGACTATTACTTAAACGCGTACTCATTGCTAAGTTAGGCGTCAGTTCAAACTCTATCTGATAGTATATGCATACCTTGTTTATCTCCCGTTAGAACCCAAACTTTAATGCCAGCCATACTGAGATTCGCTATTGTTTCTGGTACACCGTCTTGTAATTTGTCTTCTATCGCTGTTACTCCTGTGAAACAATGAGAGTTGATGTAGTTAGACCAACAATTTTACCAGCAGATAAACAGTATCAATTATATAAAACTAGCAGAACCCGACAGATTTTTTTATAAAATGGATAGCAAATAAAACTTCTCCATAAACTGCTACGAGACTGCTAGTGCCGCCGCTTCTGGGTACCGACGGTAACTCACCCAGCAGTAAGAGATCAGTCTCTATCTCCTCGTAGATGGCGTCCAGCTGCTCGTCCCGGTCGTGTATCGCGAGCGCCGCCTGCTGGTGCCGCCGCTTCTGGGTACCGACGGTAACTCACCCAGCAGTAAGAGATCGATCTCTATCTCCTCGTAGATGGCGTCCAGCTGCTCGTCCCGGTCGTGTATCGCGAGCGCCGCCTGCTGGTGCCGCCGCTTCTGGGTACCGACGGTAACTCACCCGGCAGTAAGAGATCAGTCTCTATCTCCTCGTAGATGGCGTCCAGCTGCTCGTCCCGGTCGTGTATCGCGAGCGCCGCCTGCTGGTGCCGCCGCTTCTGGGTACCGACGGTAACTCACCCAGCAGTAAGAGATCGGTCTCTATCTCCTCGTAGATGGCGTCCAGCTGCTCGTCCCGGTCGTGTATCGCGAGCGCCGCCTGCTGGTGCCGCCGCTTCTGGGTACCGACGGTAACTCACCCAGCAGTAAGAGATCAGTCTCTATCTCCTCGTAGATGGCGTCCAGCTGCTCGTCCCGGTCGTGTATCGCGAGCGCCGCCTGCTGGTGCCGCCGCTTCCACTCGGAGAACATGCGCTCCTCCAGCGGTCGCCACGCGAGCGCCAGTGTGCGCAATCCTTCTCCCGCGAATTTCTGCAATTGAGTAACACGAATTGCTAATCAAGTACGTTGGAGAAGAAACACTGTCAAAATGTCGCTCAATGTGTGCTGCAACGAAGGGCGCCAAAGCGAGTTTATTTTACTCTCGCTTGGTGATAGTAGGTGGGTATAATGCTGGAATAATTAGAACATGAAATCGATACAATAATATATAATCGATACAATATTTCTTTTTTATTACTTTTTGCCGAGTAAGGCTATTATAATGTTGTAAATGTTAATGTATGCAAATAAGCAGCAACGACATGAATGTTTAAAAAACGAAAAAATCATGTTGAAAATTGGTTATTATTTTTACGAATAGGAATACTCACATTTAAATGTTCCTGTGTTTTTGTTTTGACTTCCACTTGGTTTGATTTTAATCTGTCATATATTACATTATCAGCACCTTTAGTATATAACCTAATTTCACCATCCTTCCTCAATATCACGGACATTCTTTTCCTAACATTATTAAAATCTAATATACATAACAATTCATACACCTGAAACAACGTAAATATATTTTAATAAATCTATCCTCCATCATACACAAAATATTCACATTCATATTAGAGAAATATTTTTGGTACCTCTGTTTTACCCATAACTTCTATTGTAATACTATTAGGCGATCGTTCTCTGAACACAAAACCAAAATTTCTCGCCGCAGATACCAGCGCCGATTCATCGGGCGACTGGGCCTGAAAATAAACGAAAGGGATAGTACTCCAATGTAGCATTCAGTGCGTGGAAATGCCTCATCTATAAAAATTTTGATATTTACTAAGTTATATAATTATTCTCACCTGGTATTCTAACCGGCCATTCTTTTGAGCCGGCATAACCGTATGGCACAAGGCGAGTAAGCGAAAAAAATCATGGACATTTCTGTCGCCGCGCTTCGTCGCATCCAGCAGCGTGGAATCGAAGAATTTGAACTCTGGTTCGTATTCAGGATTGAACGAAAAATCCAAGGGCTCCGAACTCTGTGGAGTACAGTTACAATTCTAGTACAAAGACAGCAGAGACCCAAATGATAGACAAATCTACGTCGGTGATAGTGCATGCAAAAGTCAACTTTGCTAACGAGTGGTTACGTTCCATTTCGGTTACGGTGTCGTTAAATGCCCGAATTAACGTAGATTTGCCTATAAAACACAATACCCAAAAGTAATAATGTTAACAGGCAAGCAAAAACCAACATGCAAAGCGAATCATGCAAAACATTCAGTGCTAGCAGATATTTACATAAATGATACAACACATATTTACAATACACAGACGTACAAATATCCCCGTTCTAAAATATTTAGGATTTCTACTTTGTGCTCGATTATTAAGAACCTAAAAGGTAGCGTAGGAAATTCTAATACAGTTCTCGAGTTATTTGTGTAGATTATACGGGAAAACCTATTTTTGTGTAAATTCTAAACGTGTTAGCTTATCACCATTCCATAGGACAGAGAAGACAGAGTGTAGATATCAAGGTTAGGTGACTTTTCGTTTAATAGAAAGATCTTTGCAATAAGCATCATTTTAGTGGCTAATCTATCCACACCTGTTCGCACTTCTAGTTTTGGTAAGAATAAATGTGGATCTACAGAGATCCCTTGGACCTACAGAGCCGAGCAGATAGCAAAAGATAATTTAAGTTCAGGGATTTGTTCCACATAAATTCCAACTTCTATGCTCAGTTCTTACGAACCTATCTGATTATGTACCTAATGCCAGCGACGCATCATAATGCATTTTCGAACTAAACTCGACTCTCGGTGATAATGAACTGTCGTTGTTGCATTCTAAAGTTTATTCTTTTCGCAAAATGTCTATGGGATTTAAATTCTTTATTATTTATTGTACACAAAAAAATATACATAGCTTGTCATGTGTAAAATATATGTACAAAGACGATCTTAACCCTAAAAAGAGAAATTAAATATATAAAATAAATTAAAGAGTAAATTTTAAGTAAGGCTTAAAAATTGTTACCATTATTCATTTAAGGACTTTGATCTTCTATTAATAGGTAAGAGGAATCTATTTTTAAAGGAATGGAATGAAATTGCCGATATAATTGTAATGTAACGGTTTTATATGGCTTCTGCGGTTAGTAACTGGAATATGCTATAAACCGTCTTGTCATTCCAAATGCAGTAGTAGGTAAGATAGGCTAAGATTAAAGACTAAGATTTTCCAAAAACAAAGCAGGTTTTGAATGGAATTTATCTGTCACAAACAACCAAATGCGAAAGAACAGAAATAAACTTTGGTATGCAACGTCAACCGGAAAAGGGTCTATTTATTTGGTGGTTCTGTAGGTAAGAAACAATTGTATTTAGTCTATCTGCTCAAAAGTGGTTAGTACAACCAAACAGCATGCAGGAAATCACTGTAATATTAAAGGTGGTACAACAAAAAAACGTGAGAGCAGAATGAGCAAACACTACTGTAAAATTTAACTAAATAACTTTGAGGTCTTCGTTCGTCAGACATCAACTTCCGTTGTGACCACGTCTGACATCAACTTCCGTTGTGACCACGTCTGACATCAACTTCCGTTGTGACCACGTCTGACATCAACTTCCGTTGTGACCACGTCTGACATCAACTTCCGTTGTAACCACGTCTGACATCAACTTCCGTTGTAACCAATGTCAGACGGCACGTGGCTTGTCGGAGCTTACAACGGTGCCACTATATGAGCAGATAGACTATAAAAGGGATATTAGAGACAACCATAAAAGGAGGTTTTCGTCGAGTTTAGCCGGGTTCGATTATGTTGTGTCGCTGTGTACGTGTATGTCGTACAGGGTGGTTGTCGCCGGGCAGGGGGCGCGCGCCGGGCGTGGAGCGCCCCGCCTCGTGCTCCTGGTCGAGCAACCGCGCGCGAGCCGCGCCCGCGCCGCCGCGCCATCCGCCGCCGCTGCGCCGACGCTGCGTCACCACACATATGCTGCAACTATCGTCCAACCCCCAACCGCTCGCCCAACTTCGCCCAACCTCCTATAGCCGAAACGGCAAGTTGGTAGGAAACCTGCCGCCGAGTGGGTTTCTGGGTTCGATCTCATGCTGTGGCACTCATTTGTGTGGTGTGCATATGCGGTTCGTGTTGTGTATCTGTGTAGGCATTCGACCCGCGACACAGGGATCCTAGTCCAGGGAATGTCGAATGGTGGTCTGTGCAGGTTGGACAAAGTTTAGTTCACGACTCAGTGGCTCGCGAAGTTTTGCCAGTGATGGAGGGTTGGACGATATGGAGAGCTGGTTTGTGGGGTCGTTCCAATTTGTAGTTTCGAAAAGGTTAGCCTGAGTTGGAGGGTAAGACGATATCGTAGATGGTGCATTATAGAACCAACTATACTGTTACAGTGGCTAACATGGTCGTACCTCGCCAGATGTGCCACACGCAACTTTTTTTCTGTTTTATTATATGTTACTGCTAAAACCTACCTAGTCTCATCGGTATCCTAATGAGTCCTAGTCCGAACTGTCATCGAAGATATTTTAGTTAACTTGTATCCTCGATTACTATGTGGCTAACAAGACACGATCTGGTGCAATTGGAATAATCATTTGATAAGGTGGCGCGTGTAATTCGTGCTACAAAGCCTTCGCAAGAGTACCTAGTCATCTATAAATTGATATAGGATGATTAGTTCTCTGCCCTATATTGTTTTCTCAATAAACCCGTCATTTACGTGATAGTCCATAGTTGTGATTAGTCGCTATCATATAAGAACTTAAACAATTAGTGGTAAAAATATCCAACCAATCGTCTAGATTGAAACTTTAGCCAACTACTGAAGCCCAGTTTCAATGCGGTTTCATATTATGTTTATTTGCACTGAAGTATAGTTCCAATCATTGGAAAAACTAATACTTTGCTTTTCCTATTTCTGTAAATTGAATATCTGTACAATAAATTCGCCTACTCTTTGATAAAAAAAAAACAATTGTTTTACGTTTATTCATATTAAAATTTAAAAACTCACTATACAACCTATGAAGATGTATTGCCATTGTGTGTATATTCAAATAAAAAGGGGTAAAATCCATACTCATACACAAACTGTAAGACAAACAAACATGAAAACATAATCATAATGGTAAACAGTTCACAAACTCCCAAAGCATGGGCCAATGGTGACAAAACATAATTTTTGTTGTATATGAGGGTACTTCAAAAAATCTATAATAACTCAAATATCATGCAAAGTAAAATAAATGTGGATTCAAAACGTGCTCATATTATGTACTCTTCGTCTGCGCTTCGTGACATTTCGAAGATCAAATGCCTACATGCATAAAATTGTGATTGTTTTCTATTGCTGTGCGTTACGAATAATAACTTTATGGGGAACATATAAGGTATCATATCGTGTGTATCGTGTGGGTGACACTTACCTCTGTAAGTTCTAAGGTCTCCCCGGTGGTTTCATCCACGACGTCTCCGTAACAGACGCCGGCTATCGAACACTTGTTGAAAGTCATTATATTTTGTGTCAATGTGCCAGTTTTGTCCGAGAATATGTATTGAATTTGCCCTGTTAAGAAATATCATAGGGATTATTGGAATAATAGGATCTTTATAGCTCCGACACCGTCTTAGCAATGATAGCCTAAAGACTGGACTGCCTACACCAGACATTGTTACGACAGCAAAACTGCGCACTCTAAGCAGTATAAGTAGATATTTTTTTTATTCATGTTTTGTTATGATTATTTGTGTTTAGCTTTAAAATTGTATTTGTATGTTTATCATCTATGAGTTAAGGACTTGAAATAAATATATTAATATTACATTATTATTATTATTATATCCTGGAGAGAATGAACAAGAAATGTATACCTACTAGAATAAAATTAAACACAGAAAACAATAGGTCATAACTTTTATTCAACTAGTCTGTTTTGAAATAAAGTGTAAGTATTGGCACGCACAACGCAAGTATTTGGTCCCTATGTTTATAATTTTGACTGCGTTACTCTTATTTTGAACAAAGGTATTTAACCCCGTTTCGTGCCGTGATTAACGTGAAAACCAATATCTTAACGACTTGAGACTTTCTTAGAATTAAATTAGGTCATTTTATAATTCATTATTTTCAAGTATCTGGTGTGATACATTGCATTATCACGACTCACAGCGTATTCAGTGTCGGATGAATCAAGAAAATATTGAGGTATGTTTTATTTTATTTATAGGTAAAGTAATTGAACATAAAGATAAAGTTTTAAACTCATTTTCTACCTAACTACTAAATTAAACTATAAATATGAAATATGGACCTGATTTTTCTTTTAATTATAGTTATACTGTACCCATCATGGGATGATAGGGGAATTTTTTCAGGGTGCTGATCTATATAGCAATTATTATTTAGAAGTATGTGAAGGTAATGACGGTGGTGAGCTCACCCCTTGTCCCGTCTGTGTTCCCACAACAGATTAACTCTCAGGGAAACGTGACCAATGGAGGCTCTGTCATTAATTGATCAATCAGTAGTTTATATTCATACGGATGATCGATATAGTATCAACTCACCGAGTTCCTCATTCAGGGTTGTTGTCCTCGCTTTAGCGGCAGTTCCAGTCTTTTCATAATACATTTGTTCATCCCAGTTTATGAGGAAACTCTGCGCAAATCTTATCACCTGCGGAAGATAAATTATTTTACTATGGTCAATTCTGAGGTCTACGAGGAACAAGATGGCCAATAGATGGTGAGAAAGAGGGTATTTGTAATCAAACTGAATTAGACAAATATATGCCTAGACTACACCACGGTTTCGTGGGAAAACGTATGCCCCTACGGTGATCTCCAGAGCAGTTATATAAAAAAAGAATGTCTGTAGACTGGTATATATTAGATTGATATAACAGGATTTATCACGATGGCATAGGAGAAGAAGACCAGTAGCGCAATAACGACGGCTTCAAACGTCTGCTCGGCGGGACACCGCATATAAAAGGTGGATATACGCGTATCTGTGCATGTATTAGGAGTGGACTCACCTCAACTGACACGTAGAGCGATATAGGCACGACAGTGTTCATCACGATGGCGTAGGAGAAGAAGACCAGGAGCGCAATGACGACCGCTCCGTACGTGGGCTCGGCGGGGACAAGCGTGTCCCAAGGCAGGAACACTTGGAAGTAGCGCCCCGTCAGCCACTCCCACACGCCGCACGCCACCGTGCAGAATACGCACATTGATAACAAGAAGAAAACTATCTGTAAACAACAACACGTAAGGTCACTTTTCGTGTAGCAAGTCTGTGTTTTAAACGTAATCTTCTAAAGAAATATATGGGTGATCGGGGTGGGGTGAGTTTTATGTGCTGTTCGTGTGTCAAATCCTACGTTGAGTATGATCAAAAACATCGTGAGGAAACTTTAGCATCTTGGTAGGGAATTTTTTGAAATGGTTTTTGAATATCACTTTCTAGAGTGCACCTGAAATTAATAATGCTGAGGCATACACCCATTTCACAGCTATAACGAAAAAGGTAGGTAGGTACATATAATGGCTTGTTTGATGTACCTATTATTATTATTATTACAAAAGTACCTATGTATATTTTGTCATAAGTGCTTTGTTAAATGTTTTCTTTTCTTTTTGGCGTTTCAAACAAATGCTTTTCTTTCTTTCTTTAAAATTGTTACGAAACCTCACATATTATAGTTTCAAAACCGGGCGATGCGGGTGTCATTATAGACTAAATAGTCACTTAACAACAAGTTCTATTGTATATATAACGCAACATAGCCTGATTTGTTCAAAAGTAGTATAAACGTATAAAAGCTCACCGAAACAAATGATACGAAGGATGATTTCCCTGTGTACTTTATTAGTAATGTATGTCACGGCAACGCTATCACTAATCGGATGTGAAAGGAAAAGGCCGTGATAACATTTTAGTCAGCGCGACATGTTGCGAAACACGCAACCGTAGCATGTTTTTAATGAATACTAATAGCAATTACATCCAAAATATAATTAATTTTATGGGTTTTTTGTTTGAACTTTACGATTTTTATGTGGATCACACCTTTTGAATATCTAATAAGCTTATTATGCACATGTCAGGGAAAAATTCGCCTGTCGAATGTCATGTTTTGTTCGGTAGGCGCGTAAGATGCGACTTGGGTCTTGCCGTACCTTAGTAGAGGAGAACCCAAGTCGTATTGCTTGTTATGAGCAGATATTTTTTTAATTCTTCACACTAGGTGGGCAATCTGCTCTGCAAAACTAAATACATTACTGCTTGGCGGCAGAAATGGGTGGCTATACTACCCTGGACGAACTTGACATATCTACAGCTACTATTCATCACATTACACGGATGGTTGTTCTGTCTGGGTGTTCATATGTATCATATGTACGTATTTACAAAAAGTACATAACTATTTATCAGTTGTCAGGTTCCCATAATACAAGCTATAATTAGCTTACTTTGGGGCTAGATGGTGCTGTGTGAAATGTACACCAATATTATTATTATTATCAAATAAGCAATATGTAGCAGTAATTACGCGTGACTTTATAAACAGAATATTACTGACTTATCGGCGTATCCAACTTTATTCTACGGAAATAACGTTTGTTGACTAAGCAATCACATAACAATGAGAACTCACCCCTATAATAAGAAAATTAAGTAGCCTATCTATGCTGGTGCGTTTGAACTTGGTCTTGCCGGAGTTCTGCATCAGCTTGGTGTCCTTCCCGGCGAACACGACGACGCCGTAGCACCACTGAGTATTGCGCAGCACGCAACCGCGCAGCAGGATCTTGTCGTTATCCAGGGAGAAGTGTTGGTTGCGCCAGCTCAGCGTGCCTGCCGACATGTCACAACACAGTCACATCTAATGCGGACGGACGATTGACATGTTTGGATGTTTGTTCAAACTCCGTCACGCCAACTACCAACCTATTGGCTATTTGGACTACGCGGTCAAAACTTCATATGTGATGATGTTACGATAATGAAACAAGCAGATGGCATACATTTTCATTAAATGAGAAAATGGTGATGAGGTATATGAAATAAATGTAGAAATATATGTAAAAAAATACTTCGAGTCTGACTGATTTAAACAAATTTATTCAGCGAAAGAACCACAGTACATAAATCTACTATATATACTATATACTACTATATACTATATAAGGCTATTTAAGCCGGTCGAAATAAATCGGAGGCTAAATGTGAGTAAAATTTAAAAAGACTATAGACATACAAGAATCAGCAATTGCTGTAATAGCGAAAGTTTGCAAAGTTATAGATATAAAAATGTAAATCTTTTAACATAATTAACTTTTATGGTCCGCCCGAGCTTCCCAAACGTGAGGCGAGATTTAAATATGTATATTAATCTTCAAATTTAACACTGTCCAAACCGGGACTACGTACATTTTTTTACCTAAATTTATTTTGGTTAAGTACCGAGTTTTACTCAATTATGCTGCCTGTAATGTTATTACTGGCCTCACAGCTCAGTTAGTAATGCTGCCTTCTGCCCTGTAGGTCGTGGGTTCAATTCCGACCCAGGACAAACATTTGTGTGACGAGCATAGATGTTTGTTCTGTATCTGGGTGGTGATATGGTATTATATGTATGTATTTGAAAAAAGTATATCAGTTGTCTGGTTCCCATGACACTAGCTATGCTTAGCTTACTTTGGCGCTAGATGGCGCTGTGTGACATCGGCACCAATACTATTATTATTGTGCATGTAAAATGAAAGGAAGGAAAAAAAAGGCAAAATGCAGGCGTCGACAAGTTTTCCTCAAATTGTACACGTCTATATTAGTCGTAAAGGCGATAACAAATAGATTTCTATTAGCACGGAAAGTAACTTCAGACTTGACAGTTTTATTTTCAGTTAAGACTATCATTAGTAACAGACGTAAAACAAATTGATGAAATCAATTGTCACACTGAAGGTGTTATTAGCTACAGTAGAAAATACAATATATTTTAATTTTCGATTTTCGGTTGCCTCATAGCTCAGTTGGTAGTACCCTGCCTTCTGCGCTGTAGATCGTGGGTTCGATTCCCACCCAGGATAATTTGTGTGACGAACATAGATGTTTGTTCTGTGTCTGGGTGTTGAATATGTATTATTATGTATGTATTTACAGAAAAAAGTATTATATCAGTTTTCTGTTTCCCATGATACAAGCTATGCTTAGCTTACTATAGGGCTAGATGGCGCTGTGTGAAATATCCACTAATATTATTATTATATCCAAAGTCGTTTGGTTGTGAATTGTCAGTCGTATACACTATCTCTGTGTTATCATCATTCGTCACTGATACGGCCGGCTATTCAGCAGACTTCGCATAAATATATATTTGTTTAATTCTGTAATGCATAAAGAATAGGACAAAACAAATAGTCTCAATGCTAAAGCACTTTGTAGGTAGAAAAGTAATTCGACTGTAGCAATTAACATAGTTAAATAAAAATCGATACTTTAGGGTACAGCCGTTCAAAGTTTCAAATATTAATAAAGTGAACTGAACACATATTACTTTTTCCAATTAGAAAAACAGAGATAATTGATTTTAGAGATTTAAGAATTTACCCTTTTTAGTAGTAGTTAGGGGCCTTTATAGTTTAATCTAAGGCCTTTTATGCAATAAAATGAAAATCGCAAAAATGTACATCCGACAATGTTAATTGCTACAGTCGAATTATTAGCGTACTAACAAAAAGCAAAAAACTACCCAAGGATAACAAAAATGGGGACAATTTTATACCAATTAAAAACTAAAGCACGTACTTATGTAAAAAAAGTAGATTAAACACCTAAATAAATATGAATAACAATAAATAAACATGTTATTGTATATTATTGACCTCACAGTTCAGTTGGTAGTAACCCTGCCTTCTGCGCTGTAGGTCGTTGGTTCGATTCCCACCGAGGACAAACATTTGTGTGAGGAGCATTGATGTTTGTCCTGTGTCTGGGTGTTGATATGTATATATTATATGTATGTATTTACAAAAAGTATATAAATATTATATCTGAAATGGCTGGACCGATTTTGACGGGACTTTCACTGGCAGATAGCTGATGTAACAAGGAGTAACTTAGGCTACTTTTCTGAGGGGTAAAATAGGGGTGCGTGATAAAACCGAATTCCACGCGGACGAAGTCGCAGGCAACAGCTAGTCAGATATCCATAATAGATGTTGGTGACCTTTCCTCTATGATGCCAAGTGGTTCGGTCTCACTAATTGGTGCGTCGTTAAGTGTTAGTGGGCTAGTCAGCTTCAGTCTTCACCCAAAATACATTGTCAATACCACATTCAGTTACACTCAACATATAAACATATGGAATATATAGCAACATTAATGAAATGACAACTCAAAAAACTTTAATGTTTAAATAATTAATGAAATATATAACAAGTTATAAAATAATAATAATATTGGTGGACATTTCACACAGCGCCATCTAGCCCCAAAGTCAGCTGAGCATAGCTTGTATCATGGGAACCAGAGAACTAATATACATTGTTATATATACTTTTTGTAAATACATACATACAAATATACAAATACATAATATAATACATATTAACATCCAGATACAGAACAAACTAAATACAAAATATAAAAAAAAAAACTAAACTAAAATATGTTGTATCTTGTATCCTACATAGTTAAATTTCAGCGGCTCATCCGTTAGAAGGCATAACGAAGTTTTTTGCTTCAATCTCATCGGCCGTTTTGTGCGCAAGTGAAACACGCGTTTAATTGCATCGATCCAACAGTTCGCCGTGACGACATCCAATCAACGATTTCACGGCAATTTCGCAAACTGGCGTTACGCAAAGTTACAGGAACCATGCGTATGTAACGAACTGAGTGGTTGCATCCAACTGTGTGCGATAAGTGAACGCATATCAATTTTCATACCTAGCTTTTATTTAGACTGGCCTCACAGCTCAGTTGGTAGTAACCCTAAGCTACCTCCTTGTTCGTAGGTTTTAATATTTATGCAAATTTTATACATGAATGGGATGCTAACGTCAGTATTACCTCAATACGGAAGTTAAAGTAAAGCTCATTTAACTAACTTGAAAATAGCCGTTAAAAAAGGAATCCTACTAATAACATTATAAACGTGAAAGTTTGTATGTATGGATGTTTGTTACTCTTTCACGCTCAAACGGCTAAATCGATTTGGATGAAATTTGGTATCAAGATAGCTTATATCCTGGCTCAACACATAGGCTACTTTGATCGCGGAAAAATGTTCGCGTGGGTTGTATTACCTACTCACCGCGGGGCGCAGCTACTAATAAATAAAGTATTCGCTAAGAGTCACAGATTATCTTACCATCGAACTTATTAAGTAGATTGTTGGGCGTCTCGCAGACGATCTCGCCGTCGAAGTTGCCCAGTTGTGCGTCGTCCTGGCTCATAGCGGCCGTCTCCAGAAGGCACTGACGACATTTTAAATTTGTCTCCCTGTAAAGAAAATATATATTAAAAAAACACCAGTTGACATTCGATATAAGATATGCAAAAGGCCCTTTAAGAACAGGTGAAATTACAGGCAAATGAGACATCCATCGACGCCATCTATACCCAAAGTAAGGTAAGCATAGCTTGTACCCTGGGAACCAGACAACTGATATAATACTATTTTTTTTGTAAATATACATATAATACATATTAAACACCCAGACACAGAACAAACATCTATGTTCGTCACACAAATTTTTTTCCTGGGTGCTCATTATCAACGCAAAATATATGCTGTTGTCTACCATATCGAGCTACCCACCCTACAAGGAACTAACTAAGTAACTAATAAAGGCGCGAAACTCAATGTTGGCCATGTTTAACGATATTTTCCCGATTGAACTGCTAATGTAGTACTTAGTGTAGTTAGTGATAACTAAAATGTTATTAACTCGAGTTGTCTATAATTTGGTATTTATCTTGTATCGAGTCTCTGAAGAGTACCAGGTCACAAAGTTATATCCACCCCTATTCAACCCTTCCATTCCTCGAACTTTTTGACCTCCCCTCGTATGTACCTAACAGTTTAGTGACGTCACTCAACTTTTTTATAATAACATTTAAGTAGCGCATTCCTCAAGTAGTCCTCAAAGTTTATCAGCAATCAGCCAGCTCCACTTCATTGTGTATAAGCCTGTAACTGGAACAACATAAGTAGCTACCTGCCCGAGTTAGGGCTCGTTTACACTAGGCCGAAAGACTTCAGTCAGAACTGTCAAAGGTGGCAACTTATTTGAAGTTAACGCCTCGTTTGACTACTTAGTTCGTATCTAAGTCGAAGAGAACTACTAACTCTGAAAGAGGAAGAATAAAAAATGTTCAAGATCACACGTCGAAGGCATCTGCTGTCTCGGTTAAGCCGCGATTCGTTTGCCACCCACTAATTTCTCATAAATGTCTCGTACGCCTAGTCTAAGATAGAATATGTTGATAGAAAACATAAGTCGAATGTCAAAAAATACATAGAACAAACTGTAAAAGAAAATCGTATTTTTATTGACATATGTTCTCGCAAATAAATTTGCCGTCTTCGGCTAACCGAAGTTGCTTGCCGAAGGCGGCAGTCAGTCCGGTGTAAAAAAGCCCTTACATAGTACTCGAGATATTGAAAAGATTTCCAGTGACTCTACCTTTCACAGCTCTTTAAAAGCTCACAAATATTGGCAAAATGAAATTAACAGGAATTTAAGGAAATTAACTGGATATTGAAATCACATTTCAAAAGATTGACAGGTTTCGGTATTCAATATACGTAATACGTGATTTGAATAGCTTGTTCGTTGAAACCTTAAAGCATTTAATATGCGATTAATTCAATATAGATTAGATGGATACGAGTTTTTTTTAAATATTGTACGTCCTTGGCTCCAAGTATATGCTCAACGCCCTGCTTTTTCAGAACCCAGTCATCGATATTTTTTTGGATAATTACAACGATTTTCTGGCCACATGGTTAAGAACATTTTCAAATCTAGTTAAGTGCTGATGTAGCTTAGTTATAAACTTATGTGAATTGAACCTTGATGCACGTGTTAATGGAAACTGTTAGTGCAGTAAGTAGATGATGAAAAAGAAAATAATAATAAATAAAAAGTATAACAACGACTCTACTACTAAACGTATCACTACAGCTCTGGAATCTGTGTGGGGAAAGGATTAAAGTGCGTCCCAAAGCGGCTCCTTTCGTGGACTTGACCGTCTTCGAATTTTTGGTTCCAGGACATGGTGGTTTCATCACGATGTTGCCTTCGCCGTTTTGGTATTGCGCACATAAATTTTCCAATAAAAAAAACTCAATATTGCAATTGAGGGTTTCAACTCGCCCGGAACCTCTGGAGGTGGATTGAAATTCGGGGTGTGTGCCACTGGGCTACCACACACTCAACAAAATATAACATAAATACATATATTCACGCCTTTATTCTCGAAGAGGTAGGCAGAGCGTTCAGTGAGCCACTTTTCTCCTTCTGGGTTACACCATTGTGGGAACGTAGACATGACGAGTAGTGAGCTCGTCGCTGCTCTTGCTGCTTTTTTTCTCACGAATAACTCGGCTAACACTTTCTTCCAGTAATTCATTCCTCAGTAACCCGACTGCCAGGAGAAATCTTATACCAATAAACAAAAAAGACAAGAAAACAAACAAGAACTCCTTGCCTGCGTCCGTATTTCCTGAAACCTATAATATGGAAGTCTTCAAGAGGAGAGTGAATAGGTTCCTTCTAGGCAAGCATGCTTCATTGTAGACCACATCGTCACTTAACATGAGGTGAGATTGCGGTCAAATGATTGCCTATCGCTAATAAAAAAAATAAAGAAAATACCATCAAGTCGGGGCGAACGTATAACAACGTGCGTTTATATTAGTGTTTTGTTCCTTGGAACATATTTATTAAGGTCGAGTTACGTTAAAATGGAACTGAAGTTCTATTATTGTTCCGTTATGAAGTCGATCTTGCGAATGATCGCATGATCGCAGATCGCCCAAGTTAGTAACATAACCGCAGTATAACTAACATTCGTCGAGTTAACATCGTACTAAAATAGACTGAACTATCACGGAAATGCGATGGTAGAAAACAACTTGATTGTTTTTGTATCTCGTATGGAATCATATTAATGGCCTGTATGCGAATGTTTCATCATATTTATTAATCAATGACATTTTGAGATGCTGAGATTGCAGCTACATGTGTCTAGGGAGGTTGGTACCGGTTAATAGCGCGCTGTATCTCATTATATTTCATAGAAAGAATATAAATGTATAAAACCGGTTCAGATTTTCCTTAAATGATGAATATCGATTATGTATCCATACAAATTAACATTTTTACCTTATCGCAGACTTAATTATAAATCTTCTCCCTTCCATAATATATCTAATGTCGAAATGTAAATGTAAAAATCTATGAACGATGTAAATAAGTCTTCTGTTTTGAATTAAATCTCGTTGTATTTGACGTTTTCGTCAGAAATACTACATAATATACGAGTTATTTAAGAATGAATACATGAAAAAAGTGTTAGCCGATTTATTCGTGAGAAAACAAGGGCGGCGACGAGCTCACCCCTAGTCACGTCTGCTTCGCCTCGATAGCGTGACCGACAAGGTGAAAATTGGCCCACTGAAACTCTGCCTACCCCTTCGGGAAATATATAGGCATGAATAGGCGTGCACGTTGTTTTTTTAGGCATCTTAAAAAGCACAGATTTTATCTGGATAGTGTTTGATATAGGTATGCTGAATATAGAAATAGCTTATATGGATTCGATCATTCCTACCGACAATACCCGTTTGAATACAACATAAATATAACAAATAAACATTTGTAGCTGTTTAGGTATATCCCTTGCTTTTGAAGATGGACGGCCCTTTGATCATAATCAGTCAATTGTATACACGTAGTGCAGATATTTTCACTAATTATGAGATATACTAATATTATCATTATTATTCCAAGACGGAAATTAACACTAGTGATTACTTTTTGATTATATGCTATAGAAATGTTCCATTATTTTCAGAACAAACAGCACATGTTTGGTATAGCAGCTACATTCGTTTTGAAAATCTGTGCCCTTATATCACCTATTCTTTTTATTTCTCACTCGCACGTAAAAGTATATAGTAGGCATTATCTGACTACCCCACATTCGTATACACATAAAGTCTGCGTGAATTTACGAGAATGAGGTTGCAAGTGTTGCTAAATAAATACTCGCGACTTGCGCCATGTGATAATAAGTCTTGTAACAAGGCAATTCCTTTCCATTCTACGTAAGGGTTAGGTGGGAGGAGGTTGGTGTTGTGATTTTTTATCTATGGTAGTCAATTTCTAACGAATAACTACGCCACCCAAGTAGTCACATGTTACTACAGAATTATCATATGTCCAGAGCCAAGTGGCGTCACATTTCATGAAACACACTGAGATATGAAGATTAAACATCTCATGTGCCTCTTTTCAACGGCAACGCTACATTCCAGTCACAAAAAATATTGCCAGTGCATAAGAATTTTTAAAACAGGATAAGTATTTATTGATTTTATCCATTACAAACAAACTTACAAAAAATAAAACCTTTTCACTTTATAATATTAAGAAAAAACATGCGCAGTTCATGTATGCAATGGTATTATAAAAATAGTAAATACAATTTTAGGGGGGCCCACGTTGCTCGCGTCCATAGCTGATAACCTTTGAATCTCTACACGTGTTCCCCAGGTAGTGCAAAAAGTGCAAAAAACTATACGACTCAAGTCCTCTCCACCAAAGTACGAGATGACTCAAGTCGCATTGCGTTGCGTCCATCACCCCGAGACGGGGATGTTCATGCGCCTTCAATTTCACCGGCACCCACTCCCATCGGAACACAGCACGAGGGCATCACTGCTTGACAGATCACCAGGTGCGGTGGCAGTACTTCTCCGGGCGTACTTAGTACAAGTTCTACTGCTACAAAACATCACATAAAAAAGTACGTTGGTCTCACCCATCCAGCTCGGCGGTCTCTATGTAACAGAGTCCGTTCGGCTCGGAGCTGCTGAGCAGCAGGATGTCCGCTGCGACGAACTGGTCGTTCTCCAGCCGGATGACGTCTCCCACCTGTACAGACGCCCACTTCTCCTCCACGAGCTTGCCATTGCGCAGTGTCTTCGCGCGACGGTGGTTCACTTGAGAGTCGTTTTGGTGACGTTGCTGGAATACAATGTATGCTTAATATGGAGGTAGGCAGCGCTGTACAAAATTTCCACCAACATGAATTATCCATTTAGAAGTGAAATTGTTTGGGCGGCAAAGTTCAATTTATTTATTTATCAGATTAACATCCATTTTTGTTAGTAATAATATTTCTAAGACTATGTTAGCACATCATATTAGATACCAAATGATTCGAGCAGTATAATAAATAAATGTCAGAGAGGGAACATTATAATGTTCTCTCTCTACGACATAATCTCTCTATAACATAAAAATAAGTAAAATAAAAATAAAATCTAATAATAACTGTACAAAATTAAGTTCTTTGCGATCAAAAACATCAAAATTTCTTCAGCTTTATTATTAAGTATAGATATAAATATCGTTTTCTCAGGACGACACATCCTTACTGCACAACTAAATTACCATTTCCAAGTGATTATCAAGTACACGCAAAATAGCTACAACAAAGCTAACAAATAATGTGAAATAGGTCTGATTGATCGCAATTATAGTTGTAGAACGAAACACACACGCGCCATATTTGTATCGGAATGTTAAGTGGATCTCGGTCCTATTGTTATTTTACATACATCTATACAAATAAATAAAATTGGAGTGTCTGTTTGTAATATTCAAATAACCGCTTTTAAGTGCATATGGATGTATACACAATACACATACAAAAACAACAATTTTTAAAATTTTTGTCTGTCTATCTGTTTGTTCCGGCTAATCTCTGAAATGGCTGGACCGATTTTGACGGGACTTTCACTGGCAGATAGCTGATGTAACAAGAAGTAACTTAGGCTACTTTTCCGAGGGGTAAAATAGGGGTGCGTGATAAAACCGAATTCCACGCGGATGAAGTCGCGAGCAACAGCTAGTAAAGAATAAAAACAGATTTCATTTCACATCATTCCCGGTATTACGTGATTTAAGATAATCCAATTAGCAGCGCACCGTGGTCAATCGGAGGATTAGCCGGTCGATATGGCCAGATTTAATTTATATCTTTCCAACCAAAATGAACAATTCGTCCCGTAAATTTATTGTAATTGACTGGTTTTGCTTCGAGCTACTTTTCTGCATACATGATTTTAAATATTACGATTGAAAACAGGGCGGTAACTGAATCATCATAATATCGCTAATGGCCGTAAATTATGAATATAACTGTGGTAAAATTACAAGACAATCTTTTTTTAACATTGTATTATACGAGTATATACATTATTAAATATTAACATATTATAATAATATCAAACCACAGCATCCCAGTTAAAAATGATGTGACTTTAAATCTGCAGTTTTGCATATTCAA
Source organism: Chesias legatella (assembly GCA_947359385.1). Lineage (NCBI taxonomy): Eukaryota > Metazoa > Arthropoda > Insecta > Lepidoptera > Geometridae > Chesias > Chesias legatella. The sequence goes on from OX375772.1 coordinate 4,088,725, forward strand.
TCATCATCTAATAATTTGGTGCAACAAGTAGGTACTATATTCTTAGAGCTGGAGCTAAAAAAGCTTTTCCGAAGGTAGTTCCAGACCATACCGCGTCATTTATTTCCCTCTATATGTTGGCACAAGATTTAGTTTGTTTTGTTTTAAATAAATAAATATTGGTTGACATTTCACACAGCGTCATCCACCAGCTAGGGACTAGATAAATGATAAAATATTTATACATATTTGTAAATACAACACCCAAAAAATATTAACACCCAAACACAGAACAAACATCTAAGTCACACAAATTCTCGTCCTGGGTGGGATTCGTACCCACGACGTACAGGCAGAACGCAGGGTTCCAACTGATCTATCAGGCCGTTTTGTAGTGGTACAAGATGAAAGCAGAAAGCTAATTTGAAAATAAAAGTGTACTTACAAAGTCGTCGTAAGCGTCTTTGACAGCGGTGAGGGCTAGCACACCGATCAAGGGTATCGCTGTGGTGATCGGCGTCAGCGAAGAGATGGCCGGAATCAGTTGGAGGACCAGCAGGCACAGAAAATAGAAGTTCGCCAAACGCTGAAATTGCTCCAGCAAGTTCAGCGGGAGAAACGTTATTATCGAGTACTTCGATGTTTTGATGTAGTTGTTCTGGAAATCAATGGAAAACTTGACTGCTTCTACTACTATATGACTATTTTAAGGTATAGAATAAGAAATAATAGAATAGAAGAAAAGACGTGTGGCACTCGGAGACTGCCGCGGTAAAGCTATTGCGCGTGATATTTCAAAAAGTCATTAAAAGTTCTGGTATTTATCGATAGATAGAAAAACTAAAAAGTATCACCGCTGTGCCGGTCGGAGTGGGGGGTGTTAGGTTTTTTTCGTTACGGAATTTCTGGATTCGGTCTCCACGCTCAAGGCCCGCGATAGAAGCTATGCAATAGCTTAAATATTCAAAATACAAAGGAATATTTATTTCTAGACTTTCAATAAATATATTTTCACTTGAAATATACTGAACTGGTAATTTTTGTCGATTAGTCATTATACAAGGAAGTTGACCGCACCGTTTATAACAGTACAATAACAATTAACGATCGACTATTAGGTTGTTAGTTGTTACCTAACATCCAATCTGCGTAATTGATCATGGCTTTTACAGGCCTTGATCTAGTCCCCGGTGTAATTACACGGAAAACATTGCTCAGATTAAACTAATCTACTAAAACCTTAATTTAATATATATAATGACTTCTATGTATTTTAAACTGTTAGTCGGGTTAACAACTAGGGAAGTTTTATGTTTATTTGTTTGAAAATATGTCTTCATCTACAATCTGTCATTATCAAATGTCACTTATTATTGGCATTTTAGATGAGTATCAGCAGAGAAACATATTGATATGTTTCCCTGCTTTTCCTTTTCCTTCCTGATCATTGAACAATGATTTGAACGTTACGTCATGCAGTCAATTTCCCTGACGTGCCTAAGGTATCACATAAGAATACGGGCCTGAAGGCAAAATATTATTACTTATCAAGACACTAGCTCTCTCGAATCAGTGTGATGAAAGGATTAATTTTACTTAAAGAGGCTCTTCTGTACAAGATTTGTGTCAAATCTTCAAATATTTTGTTCTAGGACATGGGGGCTTCCTCAAGATGTTTCACCGTTTTCTATTGCGCTTATACATTTTTCTACTGGTAAAGCTCATTGGTGCACGTCAGGATTTGAACCAGCGACCTCCGGATTGAAACTAGGGGGTCCGTGCGACTGGGCCACCACGCTTTCCCGAACAGATAAAGTGACGATAAGGCGGAAGTGATTAGTAGAGTCGAAATCAACGCTTTGGATAATTTGTATAAGTAAATGGTCTGTTCGCATCAAACTCTAATAAACTCCTGTGTAGAAAGGCAAGAAACTTTATCTATAACACTGATTCTTCAAGGACACATTCTTAATGCGGAAATATTAAGAGTAAAAATACTACCATTAAGAAATATAAGGATAACGCGGATTGATTAATGGGCTTAAGTAAGACTTAGGATGTTCAAGGCTAAGAAAGATTACCAAAGTAAGAGAATGAGATTGCGAGAGCTCTGAAGCGTGGGCATTAGACGGAATAATCCAAATGAGTATCTAGAGACGTTCGCAGACGGATACATTCAACGGTTATAAAGGCATTACGGGAATATATTGTCATCCTGAAGGCACTAAACAGAGCTAAACATAAATATAAGTAAAGTAACTTAAGTAACGTTATTTTTTTTCACCGAGGTTTTTTTATGTGATCCAGTTACGGTACGAGCCGACGGCCCACCTGGTGTTAAGTGGTAACCTCTGCCCATAACAACCGATGCGACTTTGGTCCTCCCTTACTAGGTACGACAAGACCCAAGTCGCATCGTATGCGCCCGTAACTGAGACGTGCAGGTGTCTCATGCGCCTGTAATTTCACCGGCAACTACACCTTTCAAACCGAAACACAGTAACGCGAACGCGTCACTGCTAGGCGGCAGAAATGGGCATGGTGGCAGTACTTCCCCGGACGAACTTGGCGAGAGTTCTACTGCTCTTAAACCGAGGTAGGTGTGTGTAATGCAGATGTTTCTACTTACGGCATAACGGAACTGAGCGTTGTATTCCCTATTATTCGCTTTGATTCTCCGTTCATTCTCTGAAACAATAAACAGTGCGCATAAGATGCCATACACGCAGACAGCTTCGAAACAACAATTATTTATGAATTTAATTAACATCTGTAAGCAGTCATTGTTTTGTATAGTTCGCTTGAGTAACTTGCATTGTGATTGTACTGTCTCTATAGACACACGAACGTTCGTTGTTCTCAGTACAAGAAAAACCGGCAATACCTAGTCACGGAAGATTTTCATATGTAACATTTTCACAAATAGGTGAACAAATATAAACAAGAATTAAAAGTAAATTGTTAAATTGGTGTAATCCCATGCTGATACTACTGTATCTTTGCAATATCTCCAAAAAAAAAACATTGTGGTTAAACAGTTTTATAACTGAAAAGTTATTACAACCTTTTTCATCACAACTTATGTAGGTACGTAACAGAATACAAACTAAAAGGTTATAAGAAATAACAATTATACGTCTTTGTTCCTTACTAACATTATTAACAAAAGCGCCTCAGTAACAGCCACTCGAGATTAATATCCATAAAATTTTATGTACACAGGACGGAACATCCTTCAGTCCAAATGGGGGTACTTATTTCGGAGACCATAAATCCTACTAATATTATAAAAGTGAACGTTTGTATGGATGTTTGTTACTCTTTCACGCTCAAACGGCTGAATGGATTTGGATAAAATTTGGTATCAAGATAGCTTATATTAGGCTTAACACATAGGCTACTTTGATCCCGGAAAAGTGCAGTGTTCTCGTGAGTTGACTCACCGCGGGGAATACCGCGGGGCGCAGCTAGTAAATGTATATGACTGTTTCGTCCGAGGACGTGCCGCGTCATCAGCAGCAAAGATAATTAGATGTTCATTGAAGCAACACAAGCGACAGAACGCGGCCCCAATCCTAGATAACTAAAGCCAACTCATAGGCAATTTACTGCTTTCAATGCAGCACAAATTTTATTTGGTTTGCATGTCCTAGCATATATTATTTTAAATGAATTCTAAATATTTAAAATACTTTATTTTTATTTTATTAGTTGACATTTCACAGAGCTATATAGCCTCAAAATAAGCATAGCTTGTATGATGGGAACCATACACTGATATAGTACTTATATACTTTTTACTAATTACATACATATAATATACATTAACACCCAGACACACAACAAACATCTATGTTAGTAACATTAATGTTTGTTCTGGGTGGGCATTGAACTCACGACCTACAGCGCAGAAAGCTACTACCAACTGAGCTACGAGGCCATTCAAAGGTCAATCAAAGGTTAGCATGGAGATGATACCTAAAAGCCACGATAAAGTTTCCCATGAAAGAACAATAATAACAAAGAACGTGACTCATGTTTTAAATTTTATATCAACAGTGACGCTGAAGGACTTTATTAATTCAGTCGAGGGAGGTTCGTGTGAAATTTATACGACAGAGTGGTAACATTCTGACTTGTGAGTAATAAAATCTGACTCAACATTTTCCTTCCCTTTTTGTCCACTCTGTATATCGTCTTGGTTAAAAGTACCGCGGTAGGAAGGCTTAGATTAAAAAAGCACATATCAGCAAATCGTGCAAATTTTTTTTTTTCATTCTGATTCAACTCTCGATTCAACCTCGTTTAGTCGCCTGTCGGTTATTTGAACCAAAAAGTGACAAAGAACAAGAAATCAATTACGACGTGCAAAAATATTGTCATTTTATATCTATGTCTGCGTATTTGTTTTTTAATATTAACCCCCAGACACAAAACAAACATCTATGTTCGTCACACAAATGTTTGGCCTAGGCCCATCCACAATCGAACCCACGACCTACAGCGGAGAAGGCTGTTTCTACCGACTGAGCTATGAGGCCATAATATTAAAGTTATTCCGTAAATAACTTTGTATTGCCGCAGTATGTAGGATATTGCTATCATTCTGCTAAATGGTGTCGTAAAGATTATATCGCACTTGTGCGAAAGTAACAGTGTTAGTATTATACGATTTGACAGAAAGAAAATCAAGATCTGTGCCATTCTTGGTAGAAATAATTTCATTTTGTTGCGGTGCGAAACCATAACTTTGTTACTTAGCTGGGAATTGAATTGCCCGCGGTGGCAGTGTAGCTTCAAGCGTCTCGACATCGGCGCCGCAGGGACGCCGATCGATCTCACCCGTTTTACGAGTAATAACGTTCTAGATCTCTTCCCTTAAAGGTATCTTTATCATTAGCGGATTTTACGAAATACACTACACCACTCAGCTAGATAGTTGGACTTTAAGTCTAGCTTTCTTTCCTAAAACGTATCAAGTTCGTATGAGCTAGTGACGAGGCAATGTTGAGTTTCAGGCTTCCAAAATGGTTTGAGCGATGCTAACTTCATAGATATGTAACAAACATACGCTAATTTTAGAGAAAGTCAAATTGCATATTCTGACAGGAAAAAGTATTTTTAATTGATTGGATAATTGGCCTTAAATCCCAAAAATACGATACACGTTAAATTAGCATGAGTATTCTACGTATATTGAAGGTAAAAGATAAATGAATTAAAGATTCTGTATTAAACATTTTAACTGAACTGACAAACAAGATTCTACGCTATCAAGCAAGAGCAAACTATTTATGGACATTCGGTGAATAACATTTTCAATTATTGTAAGTCTCATCAACCAATTACACAGAAATATAAGCAGAAAATTTTAAATCCTAAACTTCCTGAATGAAGGGTTTTTGGTGACTCTTCATAAAATACTAGCTGGTGCACACAAATTCGTACTTGTATAAATAAATAGTACTTCGAGTAACTCATATCATCCCCTAATTAGCTTAATTGGCCAAAAACGCAGAAACATTCGAATAGGATCCAAAACCAAAATTATAAATATGATGAGTTTTATATCCCTTACGAGAAACGATTGATTACCTATACAAATTTTCATCCCCTATTTCACCCCCAGGCTTTATTTTCGTGACGAAAAGTAGTATGTACTATGTCCTTCTCTAAGGTCCAACCTATCTCCAACCATATACCACTATACCAAAGTCACCAAAATTGCTTCAGTGTATTACGAAATGAAAAGGTAACAGACATACAGACATTCGCATTACAATTATAATTTGTATAAGTATGGATTCAATAAATATCTTTCCGACAACAAAAATTTAATATAATGATGTACAAAATAAATATATTCAACAAAAGTTAAAAGCCTTTTTAAAATTAATATATTCAGTTTCGATATTAAGAAACATTAATTATGCATTTACGTACATAAAATATGTACTTAAGTTGATCAACCAAGCAACATCCAAAATAAAATACAGGACAACAAAGCAACGGTTTCGCAACCCACACTGAACCGGGCAAATTCATTCAATTTGTTATAACGAGCTGTTTATTTGCCAACTGAATGTACTATAAGACTATGTATATTATGTATATGTATACTCGCAGATTGATCCATTTTTTTATTTTTATTTTATACAGTTACGGAACGAGCCGACGGCCCACCTGGTGTTATAACCTCGGCCCATAACAACCGATGCGACTTGGGTCCTCTCCTAAAAGGTACGACAAGACCCAAGTCACATCGTATGCGGCCATAACTCTGAGAAGTGTAGACGAAATGGTTCAAGTGCCTGTAATTGCACCGGCCACCACACCTTTCAAACTGGAACATAGTCACGCTAACGCGTTACTGCTTGGCGGCAGAAATGGGCGTGGGCATCCAGTTGACATTATTTATACATCGATGAGACGGCTCTAGTAAGATTTAAAATTTTACTGGAGAACTTTTGCAATCGTCCTTATAATAAAAGAAATACTACACAAAGCCAAATCTTTCTTCTCTTCTTTCAAATCTTTGTGTGTAGTCCTTCTTTGAAGACTGATATCTTTTATCAGTAGAACAGAATCAATTTTGCAGAATGTAGAAATGCGCTACAGTCAGTCTGCTAATTCATTTAATTCCATGCTGCTATGTATGACTAATAGTCAGAATGATACCATTGTCTACCAATAACGCGTTATCTAATGGCAAGTATTGTGCGAATTCGCACACGTTAACGATGGAATGAAAATTAGCTGCGTGTAGGAAGTAGAATACCCAAGCTAATTTTGCGTGAAGCCAACGCACAGTATGTGTAGATATCCGAGTATGAACTATGTTCTGTTTTTACTGAAGGGCATTAAATTAATTACTCAGTGGATCCTCGTAGCGATACTAGGATAAATAAAAATTCCACATGCAACCGGATAAATCAAAGTTACAGCAGAAAACTACAGGTGCATTGTAATTAAATTTAGTAAAGTGAAACACTGGCGGGTCGATAACAACATCACTGCTCGGCTGTAAGCGAAGCGCTGTCGCGACTCGGCCGTTGACCGTGTGGGGGCACGCCACGCGCCGGCTACCGGCCTTGCCTATTACTCATCTACATCTCTATCCTACGCATTACACTACACATTCACTTCAGGAGATCAGTTACACGATCCATTAACGAACCGATCCCAACGATCTAAGTAACTACGACTAATACGACGCAGGACGCGGGTGACGAGTATTCAATCGGTGGGGGTGGGTGATAGTGTCGCATACAGACCGCAAGAGACGAAGGTTCGAAACCGGTGGTTGTGGTGGGCGCGGCGGGGCGGGCGGTGCGGCGGCGGCGGCTGGTCGCGGCGCACCAGCTTGCCGAGGAGCTCCAGCAGCGAGAGGCGCAGCGGGCGCGGCGGTCTCGCCTCGCCCGCGCCCGCGCCCTCCGCACCCAGCACCTCCAACTCGACGGCGTCGGAGCGCGCGCACATCCGCGCCTTCACCGCCGCCCCATGTCGCGTGCCGCCGCGGGAACCCACCCCGCTGCGAGCGCCCCACTCGCACGCTCCCGCTCCCGCCACACGGCACGCGCGGTACGACCCGTCGCGGGGTCCACACTACACACTAGAGCGGCCGCCACCGCCGCGCCGCCTCGGATGCGGCGCGCGCACTCACGTCGCATCAATGCGCCGCGCCGCGCCGCCACGACTCGTCTCCATGTTGCTATACTCGCAATTGTACTCAATGAACGACTCACAATAGCCGTGATTCCCGATTTAAAATTAAAAAAAACGTCCAGTTAAATTTCTCTGTCGCATTGAATCGTTCCTTCATTGCTCATTTAGATCATTAACTTCCCTCATAGCTCATTTGGTAGTAACCCTGCTTTCTGCGCTGTAGGTCGTGGTTTCGATTCCCACCCTGGACAAACATTTATGTGTCATTTGTAACATTGATGTTTGTTCTGTGCCTTGGTATTAATATGTATTATATGTATGTATTTACAAAAGAAAAGTATATAAGTATTATATCAGTTGTCTGGTTCCCATGAAACAAGCTATGCTTAGCTTACTTTGAAGCTAGTGGTGCTGTGTAAATGTCCACCAATATTTATTTTATTTATTTATTAAGAGATAAACATGGGTAACGAAAAATCCTGCGATGGAACTTATCGATTACAATGTAACAAAGATACGTCGAGTGCAACACTGTTCTTTGCCGAAGATGTCGTTTACTCTAAACAGTATTCGTTTATAACTTTATGCTATAAATTCCAAATATATGATCACAATCAATGCACAGGTGGCCCAGCAACGGTGTTGTTTGCTTTGTAATTTTGCCTGTCTGACGTAAACAAATATACTTTTATGATGTTTATAATATGAAATCATAAATACAGTACTTTACGGAATGTATAAGGAAAAATAACGATCAAACGTTAAAGAAGGTAGAGAATTAATAATCTATAAATGCTCAGTTTACGGACAGCGAGTTGGCAACGGTTCAACAAGAATCACAAACTTCGTCGTCGCTTCGTTTACCAACATTCATGATTTGCTTAAAAAAAACCATAGAGAATCTTCACGTTGTCTAAGATTACATTAATTATTTACCTTCAATTGCCAACAAACTCTTTAACAAAAATAAAAAAATATTTGTTTCGTTTAAGGTACGAGTACGATATTGAGCAGTAAATGAGTTACATAATATAATTGCTTACGATAAAGGTTCACTAGTCCCACTTTAGGACATAATACATACATATTATTATAACGATCAAACTAAACAGAACATACCCAGATCACATATACAGGAATAATGTTACTAATGATAAAACAATCTTTCCAACAGGAATAATTACGTAATAAGGATGAGGACAACTAAACCGCATAAACAAAGCATGGAACTAACTAAGCTACTGAAATGTACACAAACAGTAAAAAACTTAGGAATTACTCAAAATGTAACATGTACACAATGTAACCTATGAAAATAACTATCCTTCGAATTCTAACAAAGGAAAGGATTGACGAGAGCTCAATAAACGAACGTATTCCTTTAAATATCACGAACTTACGCAATGAATACTGATGGGTTTGATTACAGAGCAATTGACAAGCAGTAAAGGTTCACGAAATAAACAATAAGGATACTTATAATCAACTAGCTGACTCGACTTCTTAATATTTAGTGCAGCACCATTACAAAGCATGAAAATCAGATAGAATCCTTATTATCTTCTTTTTCTTGAAAGGCATAATCCATCCTAATGTGGTTTTTTTTCTTTTGACATTGAAGAAGAAATTAAAAAGACACCTTTTCGGGCTACTTTTAACCCGTAAAAGTTGCGGACGCAAGGCAATGTCAAATTAAGCATAAAACGGTTAGCGTACTCGTTCCAATGTACGATACGGAGAATCTTAGTTTGGGCCAGCACTACGTACGTTTTTGTTGATTGTTATGCATTAATGACACGAAACTAAATGCGACCATCGATGCTTTTAATATTTTATAAATGTCTTCCACTTTTTAATTTGATCACTAAACTACAGTATCATCCGAAAAATCACTCTTTACGATTACAATTTATATTAAATTTGGATTGATTTTAGGGTTCCGTACTGAAAGAATGGCTGTTGACCCACTTTTAGTTTATAAGGGATGTTCAATACACCACTAGTTCATGTGGGTCCCCCTGTACCAAATAGCCCATTTTAGCATTATAAATGTTATACGATAGAGAAGAAGGAGTGATAACGTAGTATTAAGACGAATTCAATTAAATAAAATTCAAAATCAACAATAATTTAATAATTAACCTTTTTGGTGGCAATGGATAGGAAGCAAGCTCTGGTACGGAACGGAAGTAATTTTCAATTGTAGTTTTAATTCTGTTCACAAGTAAAGACTTAAATCGTCCATAACAAAATATGAGAAATTGTGAAGTTTTCTATGATACAAATTTAATTTATGAATGCCTTTCGTTGTTTTGTCTTAATTTTGAACAAAAATATGCATGAATGATCAATAAACTGATAAAACTTAATTCATAGTGGTACACTAGTACCAGAGTCAGTATTTCAGCGGGCACTGTATCATTACGTTTGTACCAGTGATAAAGGACAAGGTAATAAGTGGTTTGTGCTACTTGAAGGTAAAAACGTCCACTTCACAATGACACCGATACAATAACGTCCTCATACCATGAAATATTAAATGATACTTGTTCGTGGATCTAGGTTTATCTACCAACGTTAGGTCGATGTATATAACGAGGCCTAAGTATTACATACGAAATTTCCCCGACTTTTCTGATGACCATTGTTTTATTAATCCAAATTTTTACTGCGCGAAGGTTGTTCAACCTGTTTAATCATTTAAGTCTATAAATTTAACAGCAATTAAATGATTCTGTAAACTTACCAAAAACCAAAGGCAAATTATAAAAAAAAAAATTATTGTAGGTGGTTTAAAATATTTACAAAAATATTGATATAAGTACGTTTTTCATGAGCATGAATTATATTTTCGTTTATTTAATGTTTATCATTTCTATCAAATTTTATATCAAGCAGTTTGCATTGAAAGTAAAAAACGAAGTTTTTCAATCACGAGAGAAATTCAGTCATACCCGTTAAGGTCAGTGATATCAAGAAAAAAAAACAGAAATTCAGCATTAAAATGTATGAAAACAACAATTTTAATGATGTCCAAAACGTTAATTCACCGTGCATGCCTTAAAATCCAGCTTAAACGTTTCTCGAAGGTCGCGGCGGGGGTACTAGTATCTATACATAAACGGCAAAGGCGGCCTAGGGGGACATGTGCCCCGCGGGCGGCGCCCAGCACTGGACGGCGGACGCTACGCTACACTCACCTTGGCCATGTGTTCTCGCCGAGGACTTTCCCATGTCGCCCGCACCATCGACACACATACATGTACTCTCGCGCGTCACTTAATACACTAAACACTTTGCGTACTTATACTTATAGGTCGGTATAAAAGAGGCGTACAAAATGTTATACGTTATATTATAGAAGGGCACTTGTGGACTAAGCTATGTCTCCTGTGGAGATGATGGTATGGTTGGGTCGTAAGGGGCGGGGGAGAGCGCGGCGCGATCGGCATCCTGCGCTACGGCTATGCACTTCGTGTTCCTGCAACAAACATAAAATATATTAGTTTTTTTTATGCGATGTATGTGATAGAACGAGCTGACGGCCCACCTAATGTGAAGTGGTAACCGCCGCCCATGAAAATTCAATTCAATTATTTCAATTATTTTTCGTAAATTTAACACAAGAATCTTATAAGCTCAGTTGGTAGTAACTCTGCCTTCCGCGCTGTAGTTCGTGGTTTCGAAACCCAAGACAAATGTTTGCGTGACGAATATAGATTTTTTACTGTGACTGGGTGTTAATATGTATAATATGTACATACCTACATAATTACAAGAAGTACATAGGTATTCTATCAATTGTCTAGCTCCCAGAGTAGTTGCGTACTTAATCTAAGTTACAAATGGTTATTTACTGCCTACTACCTACTATTGCTTATAAGGTTAAAAACTATTAATTCACCATACTTCTCAACTACATAATAAGTAATTGCAAATGAGCGTAAACGTTACGGTATTAGACAAGGAATCAATCTGTTTACGTTATTATCAACCGTTAGTAGTTTAAAAGTCGTAACTAGATTACTACATTTGTCTACACTTGAAAGAAATTATTTCCCTTCAATCAAATGTCACTATTGGCAGATGTTAGTAACGCAAACATTCTAAATCAAAGTACACATCTAAATATATACAATTATCATGTCACAGTGTTTGCAACCAAACTCCTCCGAAATGGCTTGACCGATTTTTATGTTTTTTTTTGTGTATTTTCGGTAGGTCTGAGAATAGGACGTAAACTATTTTTCATAACCCTAAGTGATAAGGGTGGTCTACTCCAAAAAAGTTTTTGAAATTTTTTGCATTAAATTTGTTATTTAAATTTTTTATGCTGTTATTAATTTGTTATTTAAATATTTTAGTACCTGGATGGCCGAGCTTTGCTCGGTTTTATATTTTTGATATATTGTGTTTATTAGAAATTATATTTCAGTACGAATTACATACTGATAAAATGATGAAACATGAATAATATTTTTCGATCTTACCGACAGAATAAACGCCACCTTTTTTTATTTTCTTTCAATAAAAAAAAATACGTTTGTTTAAGTTGATTTTCTGAAAATGAATCCTAGCTAGATCGATTTATCGCCCCCGAAATCCCCTGTATACTAAATTTTATGAAAATCGTTGGAGCCGTTTCCGAGATTCAGATTATATATATATACAAGAATTGCTCGTTTAAATATAGTAAGATACAAGGAGTGAAACAATCATCGTACTCAAAATGTTATATTCCGAAGGTGAAACATATTATATTACCTTTAATATAATATGTTTCACCTTCGGAATATGTATGATATTGAAATGATGCATGAAAAAATGTATCTAATGAATAGCCAAAGGTTAGAATCTCATTTTAAAGAGCCATCAGTTCAGTAGTGAGACTGTAAGCCGCGAAATTTCCAGAATTCACGGGTTTTTAGGTAGAGTTTACGTTCAAGCATTTAGTTATGCTACTCGACAATAGATGGTGTTGCAGTCATTAAGTTGATTTTTGAAAACACAAATAAAACAACATTTTCTGAAAATGAATCCTAGCTAGATCGATTTATCGCCCCCGAAATCCCCTGTATACTAAATTTTATGAAAATCGTTGGAGCCGTTTCCGAGATTCAGATTATATATATATATATATACAAGAATTGCTCGTTTAAATAAGTAAGATTCAGCATTAAAAAATACATACAACCCTAAATTTTCACCCTTCTACCACCAACCTCTATTTTTCAATTGCGATATTAGTACTTTAATAATTTTCAACCCTCGGTGGTCGATTACTACCCGGCAAAACAACGTTTGCCGGGTCAGCTAGTTTTAGAATACATTTTTGAGAATATAGATGACGTATTATCATAGAAACAGTGGCCAGCAACCAGTGCTCATAATGTGTCAATTAGACTCTATTGGGAGAATTGAGGTGCGCTCCTCGATAGCCAATCACATGGCCTACAATTGACGTAATGTGCCTCAATCATGAGCAGAAAATCATTTTAAATTGATCACATGTAATGATTCCTACACTGACACAAACAAATCTTAAGTATATACATTAGCACAAGTAGAAGTATGAAATAGACATTATTTCGGAGGAAGATGTTTCCTTTATTTAGCTGATACGGGTTTTCTCCAGGAAAGTTGGGATATCACCATATGAAAGTTGTCATGATGAAGTAAACAAAGTTGCTATGATGATATTGCTACTAAGATCGAACCATTACATGGGAACTTATGATAACTATGCAGATATGATATTCCTTTTAATTATGAAGGTTATATATATAACTAAAACTATCGTAAAAGCATCAACCAAAGCTTAGAGGCATGAGTTTAATTTTAATTTGTACGGTATCCTGTGCAACGGGAGCAAGCATTATATTCATACACGGAATTAAAATAATAAATAATAAATAAATAAATATTGGTGGACATTTCACACAGCGCCATCTAGCCCCAAAGTAAGCTAAGCATAGCTTGTATCATGGGAACCAGACAACTGATATAATACTCAAATACTTTTTTTTTTGTAAATACATACATATAATACATATTAACACCCAGACACAGAACAAACATCAATGTTACAAATGTCACATAAATGTTTGTCCTGAGTGGGGATCGAACCCACGACCTACAGCGCAGAAGGTAGGGTTACTAACCAACTGAGCTATGAGGCCAGTCAATTGCACGCATCTTAGCGAATCCACGCAGCCCAAATACATTTTACGACGGGCTATGCTTCATTCACATAACTTAGACTTCAATACGGTTAATCCAGATACGCAAATAAAATGATTGATGGATAGAATTATCATTCGATTGTTATTGAAACGAAGCTTCTTGCCAATTATCTTGTTTCTAGCCGGAAAAACATAATGGTCTCAGTTCCAAGTTTTATGGGTGTACATCAAGGTTGATGTAAGACGCAGGGCGTGGCATGGCGTTAAATTTAAGGCCTACCATATAGCGAGGATGTATGTCAGTGTGACATCATATCAAGGTCTGACCTTGAGATACAATCTCTATTTAGCTTCTCGAGATTACGCGACTATTACGTTACAGTAAATCACATTATTTCATACACGTGCACTTCATTATCTAGATAGCCAATCATGCGATACCTAACAGTTCTAATAGACCGCCTTTTACTTACTAAACGCGGTTGAAGCCGGGGCGAGGAGCTTGTATATCAAGGGTATAAGAAAAACGAATTATCTATGTCGGTATGTATGCGTTACAATGTTATCTGGAATATAATAAATATTAATAAAAAATGTCATTTTGAAATATGTGATGCCAAAAGTTTAAGGTACTTCTGGGTCCTGATATGTTTAAAATGACTAGCTGCGCCCTGTGGTGTTACCCGCGGTGAAGTCATCCCACGGGAACCGAACATTTTCCCGGATCAAAAGTAGCTTTTGTGCTATTTCAGACTATAATCTGTCTTAACGTGATTGAGTAAAAAACATCGATCCGTCCAAAGAAGTCCGCGCGTGTACTCTATTGCTAGACGGGATTTACGTCCTGTAATAAGATGTAATGTTACAGGAGTAAGAACGATGAGAAGTTTAATCTGAAATTATATGGACCTGAATGGCTATGGACCTTCGTGTCTTTAAATCGCGAATCTAGAAACACGTGCCATGAAATTTTGCAACAACGTTAGGTATACATTTCTTAGAGCCAGGGCTCAAGTTAATCAATTTAATCTTCAGAGATTAAACCAATTAAGTAAACGCGAAATTTACAAAGTATATACGTGTTGTTTTTCAAATAATTGTTTCCGAACAACACAGGAAAATCTAAACATAAGATGGAATGCCGGAAGCTTCTGGAAATCTCTTTCAAGTGGTGACGAATAATGTGATTCATGCATGATTCGCAATCAAAATTCAAATACAAAACAAAAATCATTCATCTTTCGTTTACAATACATAATAGACCAGTTAGTTATGTTAACATAACTACTGAGTAGTAACTATGTTTAATTACTAGATAATTAGAATACGAATATGAAAACGAATTTCCTGAATCACGTAACGTAATTTGAAACATTACAATTGGAAATTGAATAATAATATTTTTTCAAATTTAGATTTGCAATTTCTTATTGAAAATCTGGTAGCTCTTAACTCTATTTGAACATCGAAAAAAGATTTATTATTTTAATAATACATTGTTTACTATAAGCCCACCGGGAATGGGTAATTTCATTGGTATAAGATTTGTCCTGGCTGGCACAAGGTGAAAAGTGGCTCACTGAAGCTCTGCCTACCCTTTGGGGACAAAGGCGTGAATTTATGTATATATTAAAATTATGACAAGAATTCACCTTAAAATATACCACGTTCTCAAAACGGTGAAAGAAAACATCGTGAGGAAACAGACACGCCCTAGAACTGAAAATTCGAAGACGTGTCAAGTGCACGAAAGGAGCCTCTTTGAGGCGCACTTAAAATCTTTTCACCACACTGGTCCGAGAGAACCAGTGACTCGAAAAGATAGATAGACCTTAAAATGCAATATAGTTTCAGTGCTTAATTTAGACAGAATTTAATCAGAATAATGATGCCTGTTATTTAGGAAAATTGGTACCCAAGCCTCCGAAATAAGATCTAGTACCTAGGATATGATGTGGCTGAGTACACAAAGATAATGTAGGTAATTATTTATTCAAAGTGAATCACAGCTACAGTTGTACGACAATGTCGACAGTACGTCTTCCATTCTGCGGGAGTGTCTTCCACCCCGAGGCTTAACGACTTATGGTCGTAATGTTCGTATTTATATCTTCCACGGCGGCAGAAGCGACATAAATTCAACCCTTCAGTGACGTAATCACTGACATAAAGATATACCATAAAACATGCACGTAGTAATAACTAACATTACCCAGGCTGTTTCAACCCCGTAGAGCGTGATGGAAAAGTGGTACAGGCCCGAGTTTTAATGCGGTCGCTGGTTCAAATCCCGAAGTGTACTAATGTATTTTTCACTTGAATATATGATGTGCTACGTTCTCAAAACGATGAGAGAAAGTTCTGATGAAATTAATTAAATTTTCCTCCCAGTTAGGTTGACTTTATGTTTGCCTGACTGCTTTGAAACGCTTTGTATCTGAAGATCGTCTAGTAAAAATATATTTTATCAGACACTATATAAGTCTTACTCGAAATATACTTTTAACAAATTAATAATCTTTGCTACAGATCATCGAACAAAGTCAATAATCCGGCAAAATTTTTCGTTCACCCCATACTTTAACACGCTTGGTGTGTCACATAGCGAAGTGATCAAGTGAGGAGCGTGGCGTGGTGACCGTGATACGGATTTCGGCTTTCAATCCAAAGGTGGCTGGTTCAAATCCTGAGAAGATGCTAGCATGTTCTAGAATCATAAGACATGTCGTAAATATTGACATCTTGGGGATGATTGTTCTAAAATCATTGCCGTCACTGTTATGATCTTCTAGACATCATTTTGCTACAAAAGTTCTATGTACATTTTTTACTTTACTCTTTAATATATTTTACTAGGGGAGGGGTCTTATGAGGATCTCATGCCGGGTCGTCCGGAGAAGTACTACCACTATACCCATTTCTGCCGACAAGCAGTCATTCATTCAGGTTACTGTTTCGGTTTGAAAGGAGTGGATGCCGGTGAAATTACAGGCCCATAAACATTCCACCTTCACGCCTCAAAGTTACGGGCGCATACGATGCGACTTGGGTCTTTCGTAGCTAAGCATTGGAATACATGTCGAATCGCTTGTAAGACAGAGGTTACCACTTGATACCAGGTAGACCATCTGCTGGTTCCGTAACTTTATCACTGTACTTATAGATTATTTCATACTTCGTACTTCACAGGTTGTATAGTAAAAATGAGAACATAATACTCAAAGGATTCTCTTCGGCTCTATTAACATCCGTCTAGTGTGTTACGCATTAAAATACGCCCACACTCCACTATAGATGGTGTATATACATCTAAAAGGAGGTAGATAATCAATCAGTGACGATGATTAAATATTACATAATCCAATACATTGACTGGCCTCACAGCTCAGTTGGTAGTAACTCTGCCTTCTGCGCGTTCGTGGGTTCGAACCCATCCAGGACAAACATTTGTGTGACAAACATAGATGTTTGTTGGGTCCGGGTGTTAATATTTATTATATTGTATTATTTACATAAAAGTATATAAGTATTATATCAGTTGTCTGGTTCCCATGATACAAGCTATGATTAGCTTACTTTGGGGCTAGATGGCGCTGAGTGAAATGAAATATCCGCCAATATTATTTATATTATTATTATTATTATAAAACAACAAGCCCAGGACGAAAGCGCGCTTGTACATAGCATCAACAGCGAAACCATACCAACGTTATAATTATAATAACTTGTCTACCTTATCTATCCACAATCGACGTGTAACGAACACAGATAAAACGCAGACACAAATGCAACCATTGATTCCCATAACTGCAAAAATGCACATGCACAACCAGTAATTACTAGTAGCGTGTATCGTATCACATTGAATCAATGATAATGTGGTATTTAAGGACACAGTGCCTGAATAACAACATTTAAATACATATAATCACGCCTGTTTCCCAAAGGGGTAGACAGAAGCCACGGATTGCCTGTACGTTGAGATCTCGATCACTTTCGCGTCACTCGCTCCAATCACATTTGTCATGCTTTGCGCGTCGGCTACGGCTTTACGACCTGTCCTTTTTTTAAGTATTTTGGCATTTTAATCAAAGTTTCGCCATTCCGACTGCCCCATTCACACTCACCGGATACACTCTTTTCGTCAATGTTCTTTTCTTTCATCCATCCGCTCTATAGAGCGGATGGATGAAAGAAAAGAATGAAGATGATATTGATCAACATTTACTTTAACTAATTGGGGAGCCCAAATGTTGGTCTTAATGCAATAGGCTGTCTAATGTAATTTAAAATAAAGCAATAATTTAAAAAAGCTAAATATCTAATTTTCTGTTGAAAATGTTAGAATAGTTAAATTTTATGAATGCCAATATCATCTTTGTAACACCAAAAACAATAACAAGAATACCTTTTCTTTTATCCTGAAATGAACATATTTTTATTTGCACAGTACCCTCTGAATGATATAATGAGAGGAATATTATATCGCAAAGACAAAGCTCCAGCTGTGACATCGTATCGTCTCGCGAATATTCCAAATGATTTCAGATTTCTATCAATCCTAATACATGCTTAAAATGTTATTTAGCTGTATTATGAATTATTGTAAATTGTAATTTATGAGTTGTCGCTCGAATTAAATGAATATTATTATTATTATTATGAGAAAGCAAAGATTAATCTTTGAGAATCAACTTAATTTATATAAAATGTGCTGTCCATAAGATGTCAAATTTTGAGGTTTTATTAATTGATGTTCTTTATAGTTTTATAGCTCATTCTAAGAAAAAAAATCTGGAAGATTGACTCATAAGTTTTTTTCTCATGTCGTGTAAGTGATAGAACGAGCTGACGGCTCACCTGACGTAAGTGGCAACCGCCGCCCATGGACATTACGACTCAAGTCCTCTCCACCAAAGTACGAGATGACCCAAGTCGCATTGAGTTGCGTCCATCACCCTGAGACGGGGATGTTAATTAATTTACCCTTAAGTATCAAACATACACTTAAAAAAAAAAATGTTGAAAAAGAAAATAAGTTCTAACAGACTTGAAGCTCAATTCTGTGGGAGAGTAAATAGTGGCATCAAAAATTCAAGTTTCGAGGGTTCCAGGGATAGTAATATGCAAGGATTGAATCCTGTGTGAGTACTTACTATTAATTCGCTGCATTAACTTAAAATGTGCTTAAAATTTTGTTAATTATCCTGTATCTTTTATTTACGATTAAACGTATATTTATCCTATGTCGTTAGTGTTACAAGGACAATAAAAGACTCAAATGTTATAAAAGAAATCGAGTTTTACGTTAACTAAACCATCGTGTACGTTTTTCCTTATATTTTTGTAGTTACTAATGGTGATTTAATGCACATTATTTTAAATTACTAAAAAAATAAGTATTAAAAATAATAAAATTTGAGTTGATGATTTTCAACCAAAAATGTTTTCATTACTAAATTCTGTTCTGTATATAATTTTCTCTTTATATCCGATAATGTTAACAGCGCAGAAGGACGTATTTTTAATAGAAAAAAAATCTGTTTCATAATTCTTCGTTGCACAAACAAAAATACGTAATAATTCACTATTTGACATACGAAAATATAACGACAACTCAAATAAATAAATCTTATTATTTTAATTATATTGAATACAGAAAACAAACAAATTTCTTACATTTCGAAGTGTGGCAGAATACATCTGGATTTCAGCGCCAGACCAATGTTAGACAATCCAAAAAACGGTCTGCAATGTAAGTCACTTCACGAGTCACATTATAGTTATTTATTAAAAAATATTCAGTGTTATGACTCCGGAAGGCACTGTATTACACTCGGTCTGTATTTAATTATTTTCATAACAAATATTCAGTAAACGGTCCAAAGCGGTAGAGCTCAGCGCGCGAGCGTCTTCCCCGCCGCGATGAACGAAACACACTGTTTTGATAAGTAGTGTATTTTAGCGTACGTAACAGCACGGCCCAAGGTGAGCCGGAGCTCCACCACAGCCAACGACGATACCACTTTCATTGAAAATATCACTCGCTATCAAATACAATGCCGCTCTAGTGAAGACTACGAATCTCCTTTATCCAACTTTGCAATACTTCGATACGTTTATATTATAGATAAACACGAATATTTTAAAAACAATGTTCATTAATTTTATAAGGGAATGTGAATTGAGCTGATCTCTAAAAAGTTGTTATCCTTAACACACTTGGTAGATGTATTTGTTCGGGAATTTAACGACCTACTAATGTGTGAACTGATTTATT
Organism: Chesias legatella; assembly: GCA_947359385.1. NCBI lineage: Eukaryota > Metazoa > Arthropoda > Insecta > Lepidoptera > Geometridae > Chesias > Chesias legatella. The sequence goes on from OX375772.1 coordinate 4,108,831, forward strand.
TTTGTAAATTCACATAAAATGTGATTTACCTTTTGTTAAGGTAATAACGCCATATACTAACGACTATATAATTTGACAGCATAACAGTAATTAACACCTTTTCGTATTTTACTGGTAACGACCAAGTTCAAACATTATTAAAAACTAGCCGTGCCTGCGGCTTCGCTTGCGTTGAATTCAGTTTATGACGAGTAGCTACGTGGTTTAGTCATTTTTATCAATTTGTGAATTAACCATTGATGGATTAAATCAAAGTAGGTACCCTAAATTACTCATAATATCAGCTAACTGCCAGTGAATCGGCCGTCAAAATCAATCGCGCCGTTACAAAGCCGTTAGCTGGAACAAACAGACAGACAAATGATTTTTTTGTTATAAATAACTTATATGCATTTTTTTCCATATGCATTTAGTAAAAAGCTGTTATTTTGACATTAAAACAGACAATTCGTTTATTTATTTGTACAGTATAAAATTATGCGTACGTACACAATACAATACTAAAAAGTTATATTAGTCTTTGAGGTATCGATCGACGACATGAGATGTCTCAAGCTAAAAGCCAGTAAGCCAATGGTTTCGTCTAAAATTTTAAAACAGACAATATAGCTAAATGTTGGAATCCGTCACACATAAAAAGCTATCAACAAAATAACATGCTTAAAGTTGCATGAACATAGAAATGTTATTTTTAACTTTCTGTTGCCCGCGACTTCATCCGCGTGGAATTCGGTTTTATCACACACCCCTATTTTACCCCTCGGAAAAGTAGCCTAAGTTATTCCTTGTTACATCAGCTATCTGCCAGTGAAGGCCCCGTCAAAATCGGACGAGCCATTTCAGAGATTAGCCGGAACAAACAGACAGACAGACAAGACAAAAATTGTAAAAAAAAATTGTTTTGGTATATGTACCGTGTATACATCCATATGCACTTATTAGAAAGCGGTAATTCTAATATTACAAACAGACACTCCAATTTTATTTATTTGTATAGATGTATAGATTTGCGAACTTGGACAGCGTCGTAGTTAAGTTCAAGTTAAGTACGCGTGCACCGCGCGAACCGGTCGTGTCGCAACTGCGACTACCTCCGATGGTACTTGCGCAACGCAGCGGATAGACAACATGGTGTATATCGGACGTGTCGTGAACGTAACGACTTTATTATTGGCGTAAACATTTGCCTCGCGAGCGCCAATATTAACTCTAATCAAACAAACAGTAAATACAAAGATCACGAATCAGGCCAGCCGTGGAACGAGAGGGATTACCCGTTTGTTTAGCGGGAATTTTGTTCTTTACATCCAACCAACCTAGATATATTACTAAAGGAGATGACTGACTGTCACATAAAATACAGTCTAAACCTAGAAATGTCCTAGAAACTTGAAATTTTGATGGTGTGTTTTTCTTAGGCCGTATGCGCCTCTAAATTATTTCGAAAATTCGACGCTTTTGGTGCCTAAAATTAGGTTATACTGGGAAACTGAAAAACGCCGTATTTCAAAACCTATGAAGATTTCTCAATGTAAAGAAAAAGTCACGCATTTCAAGCTTTTAAAACAAAATCTTAGGTAAACATAAGAGGGGAATATCCGACTCCAAAAATAAAGAGAGATTGTTATTTTACTCTTTAATTTGCCTGTGCCATAGAAGTTTTTTGTAATGGTGCTTGTATGGGGTATTTTGAAGGAATAACGGAATAGAACTGAAATATCCAGTGTGTTGTTACTTGTTACGTATAAGGGCTAACACCTGTTACCTTACATTTTAAATGTTTGAAAATTGTGTAAAGAAAGGTAGCAAAATTTTGCATGAATAATCTGAAAATATTCAGCATCCGAACATTTAATATTTTTAATTTGGAGATCAAGTAGGAAACTTTTGAATAAGTCAAAGTCAAAGTCAAAAACTTTATTTCCATAGAATTCATAAAGAAATGGCTTGGAAACGTCAATATTCAAAACATAAGGTCACGCGTACTTATCGATAAGTTTGACGCCTGTTCAAACCCTATCCGACCCTCCATGGGGAAGAACAGACAAGAAACCCCTAATGGAGGGATTCCTTTCTTTTCGCGAGCACGATCCTTGTAACAATTGAGTACTTAGGTCTATGTTACATTTATGACTACATAATATACTATTACAGGATGTTTTGTGTGTCGTTGAGCAGAGCGACATCAGACCATGGGGATTTATCATTTATATAATCATTTACAGTGTAATAAGCTTTACTTACCAGACCCTTCTTTATGTATGACTTGAATTTTTGGGTCGGAAGCTTCGTTGCTTGTTCAGGAAGTTTATTATAAAAGTTTACACAATTTCCCATAAAAGATCCGTTGACTTTTTGCAATCGGAATCTTGGAATGTTTAATTTATTTTTGTTTCTAGTGTTCTTGGTATGAACATCACTTTTTTTCTCAAAACTAGATATGTTTTTATGAACATATAATAAATTTTCATATATATACTGTGATGACACTGTAAGGACATTTATTTCTTTGAATTTTTCTTTCAGAGAGTCCCTTGATTTCATTTTATAAATTGAACGTATAGCTCTCTTTTGTAAAACAAATATGGCATGGATATCTGCTGCTTTCCCCCAAAGCAGGATACCGTATGTCATAACACTATGAAAGTAACTAAAATAAACTAACCTAGCAGTAACTTCATCCGTTAGCTGTCTTATTCTACGTACCGCGAATGCGGCTGAACTAAGTCTGGAGGCAAGTGCTGCGATTTGATCACCCCACTGTAGCTTTGCATCTATAGTTAAACCCAAAAACACAGTGGAACCAACAAGATTAAGCACTTCTCCATTTATTTGTATATTAGCCGACATTTGCTTCACATTTGGCAAAGTGAATTTAATGCACTTAGTTTTGTTAGAATTGAGTAAAAGATTGTTCGATATGAACCAATCTAAAACTTTAGATAGTGACGCATTTACACTATCGTAATTATCTTTATATCTGTCAACTTTACGAGTCTTTAACACGTTCTGTATTGAAAAAATACTAGAGGGAGATGAGACATTCCACCTAAACGTCTCAGAGTTACGGGCGCATACGATACGACTTAGATCTTGTGGTAGTAGGGAGGACCCAAGTCGCGTCGGTTGTAATGGGCAGATGTTACAACTTAACAATAGGTGGGCCGTCGGCTCATTCCGTAACTGTATGACGTAAAAAAAAAAGATAGTAGATGTCAGCGGTATTCAGTTTCTGGGTTCTACTAATATGCAACGAATGAAACTGTACAAATAGGACTATAAATCCCACTGAAATTCCTTACCCTACGCAAGCAAAGCCGCCCTGGCAGAAGCTATTATCTGCATAAAGTAATTTGCAAACGCAATAACGGGCGTAACGAATTAGCCAATACCCACGCACCGGTTTCGGTAATCAGCGACGAATATTCGTTACGACCGACGCGACGGGAAGGAAATCATGTATACCGGTTCGCATGAAATCCGAGCTATTCAAGGGAAATCCGAAAGGGTGAGTGTGGGCCATCATGTGAGTTTATGAATAACCTTATTTGCATCTTAGAAAAGTTTATTTTGAACTGAAAGGTTTTATAAATGTCAAGATTCGTTTATTATGTCTAAATTAGTAGCAAATATAGTCATGAAATTGACTTTATTATTCCGTTTAGATCGCTAATTCAAGACACTTAATTTAAATTTCTAAAACTGAAAGTTTAAACGTTTACGTCTGTAACACTGAAAGTTCGAAAAACGTCATTCGTAGTTAACCTGAAACTAGCCCAATTGATTTCATTGCATTTTATCATTATGTACATTGTGATTTGTAAATTGTTGTAAAATACATTATAAATTAAAAAAAATGTGAGCCGTCACGGGACGCCTGGCAGATGTGAAACATCGACATTATTTTGTAAGAAACTAAGTACCCCATCACTAATAACGTTTATGATTTGTCGTAACCTTGAACGGACCAATCAGCGCTCATGCCGTGGCGACGCGTCGCCAAGCCAGAAATCGGTTTTACGTGCGGCTATAGATGTTTCACATCAAAAACGTAAAGTTAACATAACAAACATAGTGTTGTAGAATCTTATCGGACATCTATAGGTTTTAAAAAGTTTAATAATTTAAAGTAGTAAAGCTAGAAAACAAAAAATTAAAATAAGAAAAACATGTGCATTAAATTTAAAAATAAATTGTTGAATCACAGAAAACAATCACGCAAATCTGGCGGCATTCCAGTTACAAAGTTATGGTTTTACATTTTGATTGTAGCTAAATAAATACAGATATTTGAAACTCACTCACACTCATTGCTGTTTTAATAACAATCATTAATATTTTATTTATTAGACCGCTTATTCAAAAGATTAAAGATCTAAGTTAGATTTGTTCTATTTAAGATTTATGTTAAATAAGAAAACTGGTGTTGTCTTTAGGGTCCATAATAATTAAAATTGACTGACCCGAACCCAGTCATTCTATAAATGCTTATGATTAAAAGTGTCCTCCAATTTCCAAAGTAGTTTTATAAAACAGATTTAAAGGAATCTATGTTAAACTCCCATTCTAAAATCCGCCACATTTTAAAATTAAATCCAAAACCGATATTCTTTATTTATTTGAAATTGTTTTGGTATTCATTTATTTAGTAATTTTCGGCGAACGGCCGTAGCAGCAAAATTACAATGTATTTTAATTTACCAAGTCTTTGAAATAGAAAGAAAATTTAAAACTATCGCAATGCTAGCTTAACTGTTCGCCAGTAACCAACTATTCATTATCTGTGGTACTAAGAAAATTCCAAATAATCTCATTTAAATCATTACGAAAAAGGTCAATGATTACAATACGACACAGTACAATAATCCACTAAAACATTTCCTAACAAAATCAAAGCCGTCAAATTAGGCCGAGCCGTGATGCCAACAAACAAACCTTCCCTTAAACCCTTTAAATAAACAACATCATTAACGGACAGCAAGCCTTACACGGTTACAGCTAAGGTCTACTTTGGCATACATAGACGAGGTTTCGCGTCCTACTTTCAGGCGCATTAAGCACGGTCCCCGAAGTGATTGAGCAAGGCGTGGCGTGGCGTGGCGGCAATCATGCGTCTATGCGGTCACCCCACCGATATAGCAGAGCCATCATTAGGTGGGAACTGATAGCAGGGGTTTCATCGACTAGTTCCAACTCAATCACTTGACTGGCCTCGCAGCTCAGTTGGTTAGTAACCCTACCTTCTGTAGGTCGTAGGCTCGATTCCCACCCAGGACAAACATTTGTGTGAGAAACATAAATTTTCTGTGTCTGGTTGTTAATATGTATTATATGTATGTATTTACAAAAAAAGTATATTTAACTATTGTATCAGTTGTCTGGTTCCCAGGACACAAGCTATGCTTAGCTTACTTTGGGGCTAGATGGCGCTGTGTGAAACGTCCACCATTATACAAAAAAAACAGATAGGTATTCCATAAAGGCGTGTCCGTGGCCCGTAATGTTGAGCTTCATCAACTAACTTAACCACCTTGGAAGTTTTTAAGTAGTTAACTCATAATTACGATATTTTCCAAACTGTTGATTATTATTTCTTGGAAATAACTTGACGGGTTGTCGGCTCCCACAATGTTACTTATCTAACTGACGAACAGTTACTTATTCATGGTATTGATTGATTTGTGCCTATGACAACCGATGACAAATATATTGAAATACATAAAATCGAACATATTGATTTGCAATGAAAGTATTATACTAAGTACAAAAGAATAACATTTTAACTGAGACATAATACCTATTTACTAGCTTAAATGTTTGTGCAACATGATAATATTGAAGTATGCCACATCATAGCACTCCAAAGTATGCCACACCACAGCCCTCCATTAAAGGCATTAAGCTATATCCTTGCACTAACAGACATGTCAACGGTGAGCTTCCAATAAATTTGGCGTATAGCTTCCGCTGGGCTATAACGTATTTATGTTATATACGAATATAGGTGAGTAGGTTGAGTAGCCACACCTTCCGACCTTCACGAATCCCACCCTATTTCCGCAAAAAGGTCAATTCCATTCAAAACTTGTGCAAATCCATCTATCAAACTGCTGACATTTAGACAATGAACACCCGATATTGTCTAAACTTACAATACATTCCACGAATAGACAAAACATCGCACTAAAATAAACACGGAACACTTTATTTTCGCATTCGACACGAACTGCCCGAAACGATCGAGCAGACCAATTTGTTTGGATGAAGGAATGGGTGTAAATTGGTTTACGTTGGACTTTTATATCAAAGCTAGTTTTATTTATCGCTATAACGAAGACAATGAGTCTATTTTAATTAGGTTTTATTCCTAGATGGTTCGTATATGCCTTGTAATGAAACCGCAGCAGGGATCACCTAAACAAATGAAAGTTAATTCGTTGTAACACGAGGGAACGGAAGAGCCCAAATGATAGCTAGATGTCACCTCCGTATCTTCCAATTCTGTTTCTAGCTAGAACATATCAGTTCCCTCATATGTTTTCCTTTACTTTTATATAATGTTGGTTCCCACTTCAGTCTCAAGAGAAGATCTCTTCGACTGGATTTTAACCATAGACCTTCGGAATGTAGGGTCGGGAGCCCATTCGCGATACTCATCACGCTGATTGCAATGCAATCATAAATATCTTTGTTGGTCGGGGCCTTTCTGTTACGAGGGGAACACTCATGGATACTAAATCCTTAGGTGTTCCTACAGAATACCTTCTGCTGGGGCAAGGATACGCGCACTCTTCCACGACCCCAGCGGCGTTGGAGAGATCCCAAGCTCTGGGAGATGCATAAGGTTCTATACGCTCACCCCCTAAAGACCCTCTAAAGGCCGGAACACAGATTCGCCGTCCTATATCAGGGACCGCATCCTTCGGCGGGTTATTTGGCAAGGCTACCCTTCTTTAACTAGAAAGCCGTTAACCCTCAAAAGGTCAATTTTAACTTTTTAATAGGAAGCGATACAGTTTAAAATTCCCTATTAAGTGACGGATTTAAAAAGAATTAAAAAGAGTTGTCTGAACATATCTCAAAAACAACAATTTGGGCTTTACGGCCTTTTAGTTAAAGGACGGCAGTAGGGCCGCCAAAACAGTCCCAAGCCGCTTGTGTTGCATCCCCTAGTAAGCTTCGCGCGTTGGACTGAAAAAGAAGGGCTTGAACACAAATTTTTCGAACCAGACAAACGAGACACGACACGAGTCACAATATATGTGTGAATAAATGTTTTTCTTTCTTTCTTTGAATGTTTAACTGAAATGATGTGACAAGGTCAAGATTTTGCAAAGCGACTAGTGAATCAAAAGGCAACCTCATAAATCAAATGTACATACCTGAAGGCGTAGTCGCAACGCGGCTCACGCTCCGAAACCCATTCCCGCCATAATGACCTGTTAACAAACGTAAACCATTAGTTGGAGTATCACTCGCGCGTATTAACGTATAGTAGGTATCAGCTTTTGTTTATCGTGTCGTTATTATTCTTTCGACGCGTCTAGTTAATCTGCTGTTTACTATAGTTTAATTTGTACGGAAATCCCGGAGCCATACTGGCTGGTATATTATTAATTTGATTGTCTGGCTTTTGACTAAATAGTGCAACTTTACTCTTATAATACGTGTTTTTTATAGGTACACACTTTAGTCAAAGTCAAAAACTGTATTTCCATAGAATTCAAAGGAAATGGCTTGGAAACGTAAATAGTATTCAAAACATAAGGTCACGCGTACTTATCGCTAAGTTTGACGCCTGTTCAAACCCTATCCGACCCTCCATGGGGAAGAACTGTACTATACCGATTTTCTTAATGAAAAACATCCATATTGGTAAGTAATGAGTTTTGGAACACATGTACCGCTACAATATATTGAAAAAACGTCAGTTTCGACATACTTAATATAATAATCCTTCATCATTTCGAATTATAAGAGCTTTCCAGGTTTAGGTTTATGAATTATGTATATTGTGTTTAACAATTATTATGCGTAATAAAACGAAAAAACCGACTTATCGCAAACAAACGAGAATGATCCTCATTATCTCGTGCTTGGACGACGTATTTTTTCCAGTTATTTTGATTTTAAAACCAAATTACTGAACCAATTTTAATGTAATTCATATGGGTGGTCCCATATGAATTACATTAAAGTTGGAGATTGGAGAAAATTGGATCTGAGATTATATATTATGTATTCAAACAAAAGAATTTTCCAAATCGGTCCAGGCGTCTTTTGAGTAATCGGGAAACATACATAAAAAAAAAAGATTCTGACGAATTGAGAACCGTCTCCTTTTTATGAAGTCGATTAAAAATATGATGACATTACATTGCCACTCATACAATGAGTGACGCAACGGATATGATGTTGTGTACGATATGAATCACGCTTAAGATGTAGCGTCGCTATCATTTTTGCACTTTTAGTAACTATTTTCGGCGATCCGTAATTAATATAAAAAGGATAATTAATGAATTACCTTGTTTTTAGAAGAAGTAATAGTTTATGACAGTTTAACAGTCTAATTTCAATTAAACAAAATGTACTTACTTAGCAATTTGCTACGTAGGTTATTTTTATTTAAATTAGTAAAATATTAATTTACTAAAGCGTTCCAGTGTTCGACGCACGCCGACGGCTCTATACCAAAGAGAGGTCTTTAAATTTAATTTCAGAACCCTTATCTATTTTCCGACTCACACTTAGTATTATTTTATTTGTTGTTTTACTTTACAGTAAGCAGTACAATCACAACAAGTTTATATATATATAGATAGAGCAAAAACAAATCGTTTCTTTTACGGGGACCCCCTTCAATTGACTTTTTAATTTGTTAAGAAATTTGTCAAATTAACACATATTCCGTGAACTTTATGGTTCAAAAATATTACACTTTAAAGGTAGGACAGACAGACAGACGTAGGTGTGGGTAGGCTATGAAACAGCGAGGTAATATTACTGAAAGTGATTACCTTGTCAGTTATGAAACTAAACTACTATGACACATAAGAATAAAGTGATTGTTCTACCATTTCTATTCAGCATGAGTACACACAAATAATAAGAAAATTCCTCATTTTAATCCAGCGAATAAAATACTTACGGCAGATTATGGCATCGTTTATATTTACAATTTACGATTGCATTGTAATGAATTACGCGGAGGAGATAAAGTGTCTGGTAAGAGTAGTAATAACACTATCATATTGTATTTCCTCCGGATCACAAAGTCATAATATAATATACTGTAATATAGTTTGATTAAAAAACCCGAAACGATTGAGCTTAATAACAATATTGGCGGACATTTCACACAGCGCCATCTAGCCCCAAAGTAAACTAAGCATAGCTTGTATCCCATACAAACTACGCTTAGCTTAGGTTCCCATGAACCAGACAACCGATATTTTTTTTTTGTAAATACATTCATGTAAAGACACCCAGACACAGAACAAACATCTATATTCGTCACACAAATGTGTGTCTTAGGAGGGAATCGACCCTACAACCTACAGCGCGGAAGGCAGAGTTACTACCAACTGAGCTGTGAGGCCTGTCAAATAATAATGATGACCTGATCGCACTTCACACATATTGAAGAGTTCAAACCATATAGCGCCTATACGAACTACGACAAACCGTCTCGTGACGATTTGTCAAGGGTTCGTATTTATTAGAACGAACGAACAAATTTCTTTAAATCGACATACAATAATAATGTAAGTATTGTATGTTTTTCCGACAAAAACTTCCTCAACATTCATCCAACCTTTATGTAACTTGGGTAAGTGTATCATTAGGTGGCTACGTGGATAGGGCAACATTAATTTCATCAAAATCTGGACTAAAGACCTCACCGGGACGCAGCGCCGCGCCGACTCCCCGCCACTAGGACGCCGGCGGCGTCGTTTCGCCGGATCTACGACCGCAATGTAAATAAACAATGTATGGCTACTCAATGACTTGGCAACGATTTCACAACCATACAATTATAACATTCATACAGATTGGTAACGTTACCGGCGTCGACACGGTCAAAGTCAAAAACTTTATTCCCATAGAATTCATAAAGATAGGCTTAGAAACGCTATACGATGTATACTAAGGCGTAGGTACTTACTGCTAAGTCTGACGCCAGTTCTAACCCTATCCTTTCTTTGAGGGATTCTTTTCGCAAGCATAATCTTTTTAACAATTCAAGTACTTAAATCTGTATTGTTTATAAGACTTAGATAAAACAGTACTGGAATACATAAGATATTACAAGTTATTATATGTGTTATGGGAGAGAGCGATATCAGATAATGGCATGGCATGGCATGGCGTGGCGTCCCGGAGTGGTAGAGCTCTAAATCTCAATGGAACGGTAAGCTTCATCCAGAAGTGGAAAATTTGTTCAATTACATTGTGATTCGAGTACACTTTTGTATGTTCCCTTGTTAATGCCTGGGTTTATCAGAAGCAATTTGGTAAAAACAAATGATTAACAGGCGTAGGAATAAGGTCAGTTGTCCCCAGAAGCCTTGGGGGACGATTTGTTCAGAACAACCCTGCCATGACAGAGATTAGGGTGGGCACGGGCGTGGCGGCACCGCTAAATGTCGAGCCATTTCAGCGTCAAGCCAAGTGACGTCACCAGCCGCGCCTGACATTTTGGCAAAAGCATCGAAGCCCTACCTTCCAACGGGAGCTGATAACAGAAAGAGCTTAATGGCATCGAACTTAATAGAGTTATTCGCGTCTCAATATCACGTAGCGGCAATTTACGTCTACGGTCGACACGTTACCTTGGCTTTTTCTGCGCCTCTAAGCATTAGCTTCAAATAGTAAATATTTGAATTACGGCCGTGAATCTAAACTCATCAAGATTTCGATCGCTGTAATAGAAGTTCTTAAAAAAGATTGTTGCATTTGCAGGGTAATAATAGTTAAAAACACTTTTAACTGAGACGTAATTAAACAGTGTAGTATGTACTCGAAGCTTGAATGAAGTCTTGAAAGCTTTTGATACTAACAACTTTATCCGAGCAAAATTAATGATTGAGCATCAACGCTTGATATTTTAATTTACCGCAGGACGTCTTAGTTTAGATTTAGTGCGTGCGGTCAATAAATAAGCTATCTCAGTGATGGATAACTAAGTACCTCTTATGACGTAAAGTAATTTGGTTCTATGTATCCGTTATTACCTTAAGTGTAGTGGACTTGCGTGCGTGTTCCGTTTTTTTATTATTTCTTGTGAAGGTTAACTCTCATTTTGGTTTGGGCAAACAGATAATATACACTGAATTTATTAAGTTTCTGAATATAGTACGTAATGTATACGAATAGTTATATAAACAGGCCTGAAAACCTACTTTTACGACTAGATCAATCAATACAAAACAACACATAAACCTAACTGGGGTGGATACCATAAACAGTTGGTTGCCAAACAACTGGGTCACGGGGGTTTAAACGAGGAACAATGTTTTGGAACCCGGTATATTGCACGGCCTTGCAACCCACTATAGTGACACTGAAAATATCCTACTAATATTATAAAGGTGCAAGTTTGTATGTATGGATGTTTGTTACTCTTTCACACTCAAACGGATGAATGGATTTGGATGAAATTTGGTACCAACATAGCTTATATCCTGACTTAACACATAGGCTACTTTGATCCCGGAAAAGTGCAGTGTTTCCGTGGGTTGACTTACTCACCGCGGGGCGCTGCTAGTATGTAGTATATATAGTATTCTGGCAAATATCTTCATTCATTCTGTCATTCATAAACTTGGTTCAAATTTTCCTTTTAACAAAGTATTACATTTCAAAACTTCTTTAAAACAAATCATAACAGAATCAATAATGCATAAACATGCACCTTCACACATGTGGACCCTACCACCTGGAGTGATTCGCAAAAGAAAGTTCAAGGCTACCGACTTCGACATTTGTTTGTTAATAATTCAAACGCTTATGAGTGGCCGGCCCGTGGGACGAGACGCAGCCGGTGACTCGACAACGACTCGTATTGGAAATAATAGTTCTCACGGTGTCGTACTGACAGACTTATTGGCAAAGTTTCATCTTTACCTAAGCAATTCTGAAGCAGTTTTGGACGGAGCAATCCGGAGTCGGTTTCAGTGGTAAAGCTCATTCGCTATAACTTATCGAGAGTAGGTTGTGTCACTACAGTGGTGATCAGATTAGATCAGACTGGCCTCACAGCTTAGTTGGTATTAACCCTGCCTTCTATGCTGTTGATCGTGGGTTTGATTCCTACCTAGGGCAAATATTTGTATGACGAATATAGATGTTTGTTCTGTGTCTGGGTGGCAATATGTATTATATGTGTGTTTTTACAACAAAAAAAAAAGTAATTATATAATTTGTCTGGTTCCCATGATACAAGCTGTGCTTAGCATACTTTGGGACTAGATGGCCCTGTGTGAAATGTCCACCAGTATTTATTTATTTATTAAAGGAAGGTATAGTTTAGGAAGTCTATTTGATAAGATATATGACCTAAGAGATGACATTGAAACGAACCCAGGTTTGCTCAGATAGGGATGTCAAATAATTATTTTAAATATTTATTAAGCAAATATGTATGCTTTATGAAAAGCTGATGAAAGATTAAAAAAAAAAGATTCCTGTATGTTATTTGTGGCTTTGCCCCTCATTTTATGATTGTGCAAGCAACTATAGTCAATTTATAGTTTGTTTTTGACTACATCTTGATAGATTCACTCACATTTGTTGACAAGCCTAGGCCTGTGTCCCCACTAGTGTGGTGCGTTACCATACATATGAATATTTAATTACTGATCAGTTAGGTGCCGATGCAGTTTATAAATCACCAGCTTATGACAATGAGATTCATGCAGTTGAATCATAAATGAGAGATCACAATTTTAAATTTGAGCTTTGTGGCCCAGGTGTACACATCCCGAGTTACATTCTGGTGATTGCTGGTTCAAAACATCACATACATAAAAGAGTTATTTTTGAACAAATTATACATAAAATAAATTATGTACACAATAACATGTTCTCAAACTGGTGATGGAAAACAAACCAAGATGTCCTAAATACAAAGACATGTGTCAAGTGCACACAAGCAAGCACTTTGATGTGCACTTTAATCCATTCACCATTCTACACAATTAGTAGTTAGTAAAGGATGAATATAATTTTACTCCACTCCTTATAGATTTTCTTACTCTAGGCTCGATAACAAGAGATCATTTGAAATTAGTTTTTTCATTCTATTTTATTTAGAAATGTTTGAAGTGTGTATATTTATTATTTATATCATATTCAGTTAGCAAATTAAACAACAATTTGATATTTAGAAATAATTTACATACTTAGATTAAGTTTTAGATGGTTCTCACCTAAGTTGAAAACAAATTAGTCTACTTGATGATTACTAGAGAAATAACTGTTAATAACTTCTCTATAGAACCACAGGAGTGTATTAAATTAGACACATATCATAATTGCCTTAGAGATTATGGTTGGTAGCATATTTTTGACATTTTTAGAGAACTGGCATGTTTACATACAATATTTACTGAGTTTATATAAGTGTCCTCTTGGCATGGCTGCCTGCAGCAATATATTCAAGGGATACATCTTGGGTTGGGGCCAATGTTTTATATCAGTTCATCCTTAAGCCTCTATTTGTCATAATACATTTTAATTTTTAGTTTGTGATATGGCCAAATTGCTCTTCACTGAATGATAAGTGTTTATCGAAAAGGTAGATAATGAGGCTCATCAGTTAAGTATATCATTTATTTCTGAACATTTCCTTTCAAGACAGGGAATGCAAGTGCACCCCTGCGCTCCCCTCTTGGTGCCTGTTAAATTAAAACTGTATAGAGTACTTATTTAAAAACTATCTGAACACAGTAAAGTACACATTTTTTGGCTCACATATACCATACAATAATAATTATTTATACTAATGTAAAGAAAAATAACAGTTTTGTTTTAAAAGACTGTTGCTTTGGTCATCATAAGGTGTTATACAAACTAAGAGAAGTCCGGAAGCTCCAAATAATATTTAATTTAAGTTTTTTTTTACTATGGTTAGGAAGTGAAAGTGTAATTCAGACCAAAAGTTGACATCATTCCTGGAATGAACAATAATTAAATCGCAACTATGCAGAACCAAATACTTACTTTAGCGATCATTGGACACTTCACTCGCCAAATAAATTTGTTAGAGCACTATTCGGTACACAATTTCTTGATTTTCGCGAAACGTCCAAGGAATAAACTGAAAATACAAGTTACATCCGCCAACAAGCAAACGAGAGAACGGATAGGTATTGAATTGACACTTCTCGACAGCTAAGACAGCACATGACATCAACAGACATTGACATTGATTTCGCAAATATTACAATACATAAATTTGTCACTACACTGATTATACAGTGTGAGAGTACACCTGAATAAACTAATATCAACTAAGCAGCAATCTATGGATCAATCATGATGAAAAACTAGCTCTTTAACGTTTTGTTAAAACCACGACGATTCTTAGTCATTAATTTTGAATGAATCAATGATATTAAACAGGGTAACTGCATAGAATTCAATTGAATTTAATTGAAATTGAAAAAGAATAATATAGGAGGGTTTGGAATTGGAGTTTGCTAAGCAATTTCCAGGGGCTGCTTCTCCTTATTATCTCTAACTGTGCTTAGCTTCATGTAACTCTCTTCTGTGTTTATAAGATATAACAAATGAAAAAGAAAAAGTATCGACTAAAATTGATGACATCACTAAACCATCAAGACAAATGTCATTATTAAGATAAAAAAAACTACAAACAGCTAACTTCACTTCAACAGCTTCGCGAATTTTTTGATTTGAGTCGCTCTCTGTCGACTTGTCACTGGTTTTGCTTCTGCTTGCAGTACAAGAGTACAACACTAGTTGCGGTGTTGTTGTGGTCTGAAAGGGGGATTTGTTTTTAATTCAGAATTTAGTCAGCATCTCTGAAAATCTCATTAATGTTCGCAACCTGTTCAAAATTTAATTAGTCACGCGAGCACATTTATATCACAGTTACTTTTCAGACATGAATATATCAATTGAGAAGAAAAGATCGGAATGCTCAGCTTTACCAAAAGGCTGGCAAAGAGAGGAAATTGTGAGAAAGACAGGACTCTCTGCAGGCAAGGTCGATGTTTATTATTACAGGTAATCCTAACTTACTATCCTAGAATCTTTAATATGCCTAATTAGAAGATTATCTTAAAGTTAAGTTTGGGAAGGTTCAACTACCCATTATAAAAGTGTTTGTGTGGTGTATATTTTAACGTATACTCCACCTCTACATAGCATTTGGTATTTTCCACAAATATATTTTCTAAACCACATGGAATAAAGAATAACTAGTCACTTATCATGTCTAACAACATTCACATAATCATCACTAAAATGGTGTAACAAATTTTAACATAGGTGCATCATTACAATGAATTTTCTGTAGCCCTACAGGTAAAAAGTTTCGCAGTAAACCCGAGCTTGTACGGTATCTCGGTGATAGTATGGACCTGTCGTGTTTCGACTTCCAACAGGGTCAGATAAACACAATGCTGCTGTGCAAGGCCAAGAAAGCACGCGCGCAGTTTGACTACAGGTTCCACATCAGTGTCTTCCACTTGTGTTGTGATCATTAGTGCAGTCCTTAGCTTTGTGTTCCATTTATAGCGCTGTTGACCGACGCTTGTTTAGTCAAAGTGCTACATCTTAGTTTTGTGTTTGTTATTTGGCCGACCATGCACACGCTTCAGACACAACTAGTACTATCTGTCTAAGCAATTAACTCTCTTGATGCTTAGGCTTCATAGTGCTTAGTTCATCTTGCATATTGTAATACCATTGTAGACCTCCCCATCACTGCAGCTTTCTAACCAAACTAGTAGATGGGTTTCAGTAAAATTGCACCCTGAGTTCTCAGTTTGGAGATCTTCCCAAAATGCTCTTAAAACATTGTCTCTATGAGACATCAATTATTTTTGGAAACAATGTTCAAAATTTAATTTTTTGTCAGCAAAATTTACTTCCGTGTCTAAAATGTTTGTTATGGTATTTGGTTATATTGTTTTTGTGTTAATCCATCACCACTATTATTCACTGTTTTTATTAGTCACTGTTATTTTTTTCACTCTGCATGATTTTTATATAGCATGAATAAATACATTATATTTTAAACTATTCAGTTAACTCAATTTAAACTGCATTAATATTTTCAAGTATTAATATTTTGTATGTTAACAAAACAATTATAATAATTTTTATTTCAAAGTGAATTAATTAATTATTCATTTTTGACAATTAATTCAGTCTTACTTCACACCTAATAAGCTGCAGTAATTTATATCGTCACAGTTTCACATTAATATGCCCTAATATATTTTCCATATATAAATTTACAGAGGTGTACGTTCTGACGCATCACTAGTGCCTCCAATTCGCCAGACTGCTTCAATATTCAAGCAGCCTGTTACCGTGTACAAAACTCAGGAGAGCAAAGTCAAAACAGATTTGAAGCATGGCACTCAGGAGAAACCTAAGCAGCTATTTTGGGAAAAACGTCTGGAAGTAAGAATACTATTGAACATTATTTAACAATGCATAATTAGCCTACATTTAAGTATAGTTTTACTTCGTTATTATAAAAAATAGCTCCAGAATTCAGAGCGAGATTGTTTCTATTTGCAGGGACTTACAGCTTGTGATGCCAATGGTGTTCTAGCCACTACTTCCCTGCCCAAGTACATCAAGCCCTTGGGTCCATATAATTCTGATGCAACTACTATACAGTCGTTGGCGACTACTCTACATGTCTCCTCACAACCTATTACAGGTAACATTTTGTAACTGTTTCAAATAATTATTAAATTCGTATACCGGGAATTATTCATAACAAATTAGGAACAACCAGCGCTGATAAACTTTTTTTTTCTAATATTGGTGGACATGTTGCACAGCGCCATCTAGCCCCAAAGTAAGCTAAGCATAGCTTGTGTCATGGGAACCAGACAACTAAAATAATACTTATATACTTTTTTTTGTAAATACATACATATAACACCCAGACACAGAACAAACATCTATATTCGTCACACAAATGTTTGTCCTGGGTGGGAATCGAACCCACGACCTACACGACAGCTCACAAGGCAAAGTTACTAACCAACTGAGCTGCCAGGCCAGTCAAAATTCAAATTGGTTCTAGTATACGAAATCAAATCAATTCGCATAACAATTTAAGTAAATAGTGTCACTAATTCACTTTAACGGTGCGAAAATTTTGATGGATGGATGTTGGTTACTCAATCACGCCAGAACAGCTGAATCGATCTGGAAATTAGGCACAGAGATATTATAGTCTGCAATAGCACATAGGGTTTTATGCCGGAAAACCCCGCAGGATCCGGGGCGCAGCTAGTATCTATCAAATTGAATAATGCGCATAAAAAAGGGGTGAGGGGGGTTATTCCATCAATTTGTGTAGGTGATCTGTTAATAAATAAATTTATCAATTCTTTTTTTTTTATCAATCTCAGGCCAGCAAGGTTCCAAGCAAGCAATCATCGAGAACCCGGGTGTTTTCCTTAACCCTGAACAGCCTTTGATCGCCGCCGTCACCATCACCAAAGACGACGTCCGCAAACAGGAGGAGCGAGTTCTGCGCGCGAGGAAACGGCTGCAGGAGGCGCTGGCGGCTGCGTAGGTACTACCACACTACTACTATACTACTCGTGTCACTCGACCCAGTTTGAAATTTGAGAGCGTGGTGGTCTAGTGGTACTGTCCCCGAGTTTCAATCCGGAGGTCGCATGTTCAAACCCTGACGTGCACCTATGATTAGTATTCACCTTTCGATTGAAAGATTTATGTGCGCAATAATTATAGGAAAATATAAAGGAAAACATCGCGAGGAAACTGACATGTCCTATAAATAAAAATGCGAAGACATGTGTCAAGTGCACGGAAGGAGCCTCTTTGAGGCGCACATAAAATCCTTTCGCCACACTGTTTCGAGTGAACCAGTGACTCGAATAGATAGACTCGACCCAGTCTCGTGAAAGGATTCAAGTGGGCCACAAAGAGGCTCCTAGACTAAGTCGGTGTCGTACTTTTGCATTGTCGTATTATCTTTTTATGTCTGACCCAACGTAACCCATGTTTGATCACTGTTTGTCACGGAATGACTAGATTGGGAAGTAGTTTTCAAGTGGAACACACCATTGACTCTTGGCGGCAGATTTGCAAGTTGAGGGTAGGTAGCAGCTGAGTATTTACTCTACGACCAAGTTATGGTTTCCTCACGATTTGTTCCTTTTTTCCAACGTTAGGCTTATTCTAGTATACGAACCTACGACCTACACGAATAGACATTACCAACTCAGGCGGACGGCGAAAAATTTTTAGGACGTATTTAATGTAAGATTGATGTGTTACAGGAGCACGCCGGCGGGGGCTCGTTAGCTCCCGCCGCGCCCTCTCCACCGGCGCTTGACTCGGAGCCCCCGGCGGCCGGGGACTCCGCCCCGCCCCATGCCGAGGACAACCCTATCTTCGAGTAACCTAGGACTAAAACTGCTTTACGCTCATTTCATTCATCTGACAGCTGGGTTGCTCAGCTTGTATACCGATCTGGAGTTTAGCCGCGTTCCATGTGAAGATATGCCTCGCACGAGCATATGATAGTTTTTTATTTGAATTAGGTAACTAGTTTTAAATTTTATAGATAATAAATGTGTGAATGAAAAAATGTACCAAGTATAAAATGAAATGAAAATTTACATGATTATAAATATTTTGAGATGAAATGAACTCTGTAAATTTATAACATACTTTCTAAGGACTTCTTGTAAGATGAATAAAACTACTTAGATTATACCATTCTTGTTTAATTTCGTATTTAATATATAGGAAAAACATTTGTGCAATTATGAAACTACCTACATTTTCACAACCTTAAAAATTGGTTTGTTTATTGATTTTTAAGCATTTTTATACCCTTAACTTCTTAGCCTAGCATAAGCTGATATACGACTGAAAAGTAAGTAAAAATATGTTAACATTGAATCTATATCCAGAGATCTTATAAAGCGCAGAAGTGTCATATAGGAGGCGGCGCGGTGCGGTTAGAGACAACCGCCCCGATTCTAAATCACGCTGCCTATTGTGTGCTGAACACAATAAAGAATTAGGCAGCGCCGCCTCGCACCGCGTTTGGTATGTGGCAATCCTTAGAGCATTGTAAACAATATTTTAACGATACTTTCACTGCTCTTTTTCATATTTCTCCGTAATAATTTAAATGCTAGCAAAAAGAGCAAAACTATCAATATCAGGGCATGAACTATTTAACTCAATAACATTTCCTGTACGGTCAAGCTTTACGGGAGACTAAAAATGTATAATCTGAAATCTGATTACTAATATGATTTTTTTTACTGAGACTACTCAAAATGGACGGCTGCTGGGTGTATTGCATGGACAAGCTGACGTGCTTAGTGCAATTCTAAAATAGTAAATATTGAATTAATTAACTAATGAACATTTGAAAATTCATTAAATTGTGCCCTCATTTGAAACCTATAATGAATTAAATGATTGGATCTCTTCTAAACAATTACAATACTGCATGTAATGATAATGCATGTTTTCACATTATATAAATAATTAATTTAAATAGTGACTAGATAAGCATTAAATGTGAAGTAGATATCTAACTTTCAAAAAGTGAAAACTATCATATTTTTAATCAATTAAGTTTTTAACGAACAATTCGACTGAAAGGCCACAATTTGAAGCAGGAAACAATGTTCCCTAAGATTACTTCAGCTTATAAAATGATTTCTAGTAATTGGAAATGTTCTTACATAACTACTCTAATTGGCTATTGGGAAAACTTTTAGGAGCAAGGCCATCAATTATTACCTACTTACTTATTGTTATAATTATAAACAGTTAAAATTATACAGTAAATTAACAATCGAATAATATACTGAGTTGAGATCAAACCTATAATAAAATGATTCCTGTATAAAATGCTGTCTGGAATGTTTTTTTCAGATAAAATTATTATAGATGACTGTATAGATTTCATTATAACCTACACATGATATCATATCGGAGATGTTACCCTGGGCTCAACATCAACGTTGAAATGATATGTATGTTGTTAAAATTAAAAACAACTTTGATACAAAGTTGTGTCCGATACGTGCAAATGATATGTACTGTTTATTGAAATAAATTAAGTCCATGGATAGAAGTTGGAGAATAAAACTGTACCTACAATGAAGTATCCAATAAAATAATATTGAATTAATCGAGATTGAAAATCTGGCATCCGAGTGGATATCACATACGTCCTCCATTTACTATACATATTGTCAACACCCTCTAAGTTAGCTATGGATAAGTGATGAGACGGTATTCTCTTCCCGACAGCAATGCGCCTAAAGTGTTCATTAATAGCATTCTGGTCTGAAGTAGGTGTTGGACTTACATTCATCCTACTAGAACATATCCAGTACAAAATAGGGCTCGCAGAAGCCAGAAGTCTAGTAGACACTTGAATATGTACATAAACTATACAAAATATTGATAAGAATAAAGCATGAATGACATACACAAACATTGTTGGATCATTGGCCCCGAATCCTCTACAGTATTGCTTTGTCCGATAGGGCATTTTATGGGAATAATATCCAAAAATATTGGACTTCAAACCTAGCCTTAAGCATAATCTAATATTATTCCAAACATAAGACATACAATGATAAATTATTAAGAATAAAATAGGTGCAGCTAAAATAAAGTTTGGAATTTGTTTTACTTTATAGTAGTTGAACATGCCAACATCCCAGTAGTGACTTTGAATGTATGAATATGATACAGGAAGAGTTTGATTGCACCAGGGACTCTCCGCGCTGCCTGGAAGTACATAATCAGGATTTATCAAGAATTCAGGCAACTTATGATCATTCTGAACACAATACTTAAAATAATTATATGTCTGAACTAATAAGAATGGTAACAATGCTATTATCACAGTCAAAAATAAGGCTACACTAGATGTAAACAGTGGTAATAACAAAAATGGAATAATTATTTTACGCTTGACTGTTCTATATTTATACATTATTTCAGGCAAAGTTCTTTCGATGACATTTTTGAAACTTGTGTAAACTATGAAACCTAGATTCACTGAGCCATTAGATCTGGCTATTATTGAAAACCCAGCTGGTACACCACTCATAATTTCTATATTAGCAAATCTCAGTGTTTCATTTTCTGTACATTTTAACATAGTGTAGAATGACATCCATGCAAATATTGTCTCTGAGTAGGGTGCTGAAAAGAAAATGCTAGCAGGATTGATGCAGTATAAAATAACTGCCTTGTAAGCTTTGCATTCACTTCTCAGCACTCGTAAGCTCAGTCTGTGCAGTACATCTGCAGATTTTATGAACATGACAACATTGACTAAACTTGCTGAGATGAGCAAAGCACTGTGGAAATTCAACAATGATCCAAATATACTACTTATTCCATATGCAACGTATCTTACGACTAATGGAAAGAGTGGGAAAAATGCTAAGCAATTCTCGTACGTATATCCATACTGTGCAATGTGTATGAAGTACTGAGCATCCCATCTTTTCAAGCCGCCTAGGAACTTGTCCACCACGAAATCTCCATAACTTTTCCGCAGCGAGGGGTCTTCGGGACTAATGAAAACGTTCGCATTATGGTTCGGCACAATCATATTGGCCACAGCTTGCAATAATATCAAGAAAACCCTTGAACTGAACGCAAACCATAAAATCTTCTGCCGTGGTGAATACATTCTGCCTGAAAAATGACCTAAGCTGTAAGCACTTCACACCTAATTAAGGTTCATAGGTCAGGTAGGATAGGACTTTTTTTACCTTTATACCAGCATGGAAATCATGTAATCATTGGGTATAATTCATTTAAAATCCAGAAATCAATAAAACGTAGTCTCGAGATAAAATTCAAAACAATACATGCATGCAAAAAATGTTGACATTGACAGTAAAGGCAAATTATACGACACTGAACGTTACAGTGACAGCTACTGCATTTAACAGCTGGCTGTTTTATACTTATGACAGTTAAGCTGGTCAGTGATACCATTTTTTAACAATTTGATGTCACTGCCTCCTTTCATTTTGATAAACACATAAGGAAGGCCCTATAGATTGAATGATGACGCGCGACTGACTCTCCTGATGAATGACGCTCTACGCGCGTCATTGGCCACTCATGTCTGTTCATTTAAAATTCACAATGAACATTAACCACAATCTGCGTAACTTAAGCCTTCAATATAACATTGGCCCAAAATCTCATTTCAGTTTTTTATTTATTTTTTGCCTTCGCTTTAGTTTGTTTAAATCTAACTTTGGAAACAGCGTGTAGAAAGTATCTTCGTAAATGATCCCAGTCCGCTAAAATATTGACATCTGTGAATTTTACAGCGTCACAGTGTCTTTTAAACTGAGAGTATTTTGCGACAAGTTTCGAGTGCACCAAAAAGTGACCTGCTGTTCTGTTTCTTGATTACATAGAGAGGAGAGGTTATTTCGAATCAACTGCTTTATATCTATCTATGATCACAATCAAAAATGTACACAATTGGTTCGTTTATTGAAGTGATATGGCCCTAAATATTGAGTAAATAAATAATCATTATTCAGTTAGGGTAACTTTAGCCCGGGCCAATCTTAGCATGATTGTCATTCTTTTAAAAAGGGTTGCTGTGAAAATTTATTTTCTGCTCATATTTAGATAAAAATACATCCAAATTATGTTATATTGAATAAATATATTGTTTTTTGTCATAGGTCATAGGCTATATATGTATAAAAATATATTTATTGGCTGTAGATCGCTTTTGTATAATTAATTACGAAGGAACATTGTTCCCACGACGAATAGTACTAGCAAACCACCCAAAATACAATGTTTCTGTGATGCAAAAGGGCGAAATGGGCTGGATTTGGCCTAGGAGTGTCCAAAATGCTTCAGTAAATGATACGAATATTATAAGAGTGCTGAATGACTCGAATATACAAAGAAAGAAAGGCTATATTACTATAGAAGACGACTTCCTAGCTATGGAATGGGGTGACTAAGTTTTCAAACTTTGATATCATGATGTGTAGTATTAAGCAAATGTTTTACTATATCGATGTTTTTTTATTAATATTTTAGCTATATGTTGTTATTATTATATGTAAAAAACGTAAGTTCCTGATTGATGACCAAAATATTTGATTTCATAAATGGCAGTGCCGACTTTAGTACGGTAACATTTTATTTACCCAAAAATACCGAAAAACAAAACAAGGACATACGAACTTATTGTCTATGGGTCTCAGCTGTATTTTTCTAAGTAAATAGAGAGGCTAATGTTAGCACTACTCCTTTATTTCCATAAAATAAGCAAAAAAAGCCTACAATCGGGACCCGGGCCAATCTAAGCCCAACTCACAATGTAACTTTGGCCCGGAGATTAAATGGATTTTTCAGAACTATTTTCCTAGAAACGATCAGTAAATAATTATATTTTCTAAAAGAAGGACACTCAAAGCCATGAAAATAAGTATTTTTTTGTGTCTAACGTATTATTTTGAACATTAGTTTATCTGATTTCTCCGAAATGTGGGCCAAAGTTAGCCTAAGTGACTGTATGCTTTATTTTACTATATTAATAAATAAAATGAAGTTAATACTGAACGAAGATCTTAAAGCTTGCGTGGGGTACGGGATATTAAATAGAAACACCACTGTTGACTTTTTTTTTTTATTCATAATAATTGCATTCTGTCACATAATATTGTTACACCCAGATTCAAAAGATATTAAGATTTATCTTGCAGTTCAGGATACATCACAGAATACATGTCTATTTGGAACATGACAATAAAAAGCGAAGTAAAAATAATTTTAATCATATTTATTACTCTTGGTAATTGATATTTCTAACATGTACATATGCTTAAAATTAAAACAAAAGTGGTTTAATAAAAACAGGTTTTTAAGAGACAGACAGAAAATACTTGTATTTTATCTTTCAAAGACCAGCAAATAGAAAACCAATCGCAAAAAACTGCACTACTTAAAGTTTTAATAATTAAAGTAAAATAATTTGTAGTGATCATTTTTAATCATATCCTTCTTGAATTTTACTAAATATGATGCATAATTTTATAAACATGTTCTTCTGTATACAGTATTCTGTATACATAATTCTGTAGACAGGGCCATTCTATCCACTACCTATTAAAGGATACACAGCTCAAGGGGCTCGTAATAGCGGCACACGGGGTCCACTTAGTTATAGTTAAAGTACCAAGCATGGAATAGGACTCGACAGACTCCCAAAGGCATTGTTTGCTTAGTGACATTACACAAAGTGGGCGTGCCGGGATCGTAGCCAAGCGTTTGGTAAATTATAAAGTCCCCGGTATACTTTATCTAGCCTCCCGGATTAAACAGCCCTTATGAATCATATAAGGTGCTGCCAAATCGTGAAATTAATAAATTTTAGCCTTCATCAATCCCTTATAACAACTTACAAGGCTATAGCAACACACCACAGAGTAGAAAACTTTTGAACTTCGTTTGATAAGGTAGTATAAGATACGATGACATCAAACTGTAGGTGTGAATGCTTGCTAGACCACTTATTTTAAGTATTTTACTAATATTAAATGCGAAAGTGAGTTTGTTTGTTACGTTTTCACGTCAAAACAGCTGAATCGATTATGATGAATTTTGATATAGAGATTGATAGGACACTTGATACGGAAGTAGACAATTTTATTTTTTTGACGATTTGACACCACCTTAACGAATGACAATTACTTCCAAAGTCGGGAAATATAACTCTCTCATACTTTTTTACAACTTAAATTTAATATAACTAACTATAAAACCACTAGAACAGGCTAAAAAAATATTAATTTAATAGTCTTACCACCACAAAGGAAAATAATGTGAAAGTTTAAAAAGAAAAAAATATGTTTAATAGAAGCATAAATTTCGAAATAAAAGTTTTTGACGCACGAAATTTTTCACGCTTATTCGTGAAAAAAGATATACAATAATGGCCGAAGCACAAAGACGTGTGTAATGTTTAATATTATCATCAATTTACCCTCATCTTACTATTAAATAGAGAATGGGCGAATTTAAAATAATTCCAATTTTACAGAGCTTTGCGAGTAACTTTACTTATCCACACGAAAGCACGTTATTGCATGAAAAACTGTCATAGTAATAATTTACTGTAGACATATTTACATAAAACTATAGATACATAGTTCATACAAACTTATTAATTTCATGTTAAGAAAACAATAGAGAAATAAACATATTTCTTATACGAAATTACAGCAAGTATACAAAACGGTGATTCCATATAATATTAAAAAGTACGATAATTGTTTACTAAACCTATGTTTATACAACAATTTTGTATAATGCCTAGAGAGGAATGAATCTGTTATTATGTAGGGGAAACTACACACATCGAATTACGAGATAGTTTTAATTCAAAATAGTACACTCTAATTTTACTAACACCATTGGCATTTAGATATTTTTAACAATGCGAAAATTTAATTGCGAACGTAAAATTATAGACAAAATTATAAATTAATACAATAAACGTTTACAGTTTGAAGAGATAACTTTCGCAACATAATTTTTATGATTTTGACAATTTTAAAATCAATTTTATCCCTTTACCATTGAAACAGTAAAAACACAAGTTTTGCGCTTCACACAAACCGTCATAGTCGTAGAACAAAGGCGGATCTGCAATACAGTAACATTACTACAACAGTAAAGTACAGTAAAGTTCCTGTATTGCAGATCCGCCTTAGCACTTTTAAAGTTTTATGAATTAGAGTTGATGTGATATTTTGAAAACGGCTAGTCCTATCAACGTCAAATTTGGATATGTAAAACTGTAATAAGGTTTTCTATGATATTTAAGGTCGAGTACATCATAAAAACTAAATTTGAAAAAATCAAAACCGTCTTTGTTCTGCGACTATGACGAAACATTAGCACTACAGCCATCGGAATAAGTCTATATAATTTTTATAAATGGGGCATTTCACTAAAGCTTTTTGAGCAAAAAACAAAATGAACGGAAATGCCAAACTTGTTTCCGATTAAATCGCATGTTACGCTGCGAGCTAAGATAATTAGCTTTCCACATATTCACACCATAAAGTGCAGACTTAAGCTAACCGCGAAGTATGAAAAGACGACGCGGCCATACAAACTAAGTTAGCTTAGCTTCCATAGCTATAGCTGGCCTGCATTTAATATCGCTCTGCGACGCTCCTTGATTTGGGAAAGTGAAGCTTTCAATGCGATAATGAAATAATATATAATTTCTATCAACTGCCATCGATGTTAATATATTTTTAGATAGTTACTTAGCTTCTTTGTGAAAGTAGAATATTACAATTACTAACACGTACATTATAGTACGCTCATTTATAAGTAATTTTAAGCATGTTTCGTCAGTGAAACTACACGGAAGTCAGCTACGTATCAGACACAGGACACTTCCATAGTATTTGTTCACTGTGATGTTGTGAAATATAACTACTATTTGAGTACTGAAGAGAAATCTCGTACACGACATCCATCATGTATCTCTAATCTCGGATTTAAATATGCCAAAATATAGATTTCCGAGGATTTTTATAAATAAACCGTAAAATGTAAATTCGGCTTTGGCATCTGACAATTCACCTTCATCATTACCATCGGAGTAATTGTGTAGATCTGTACGCGGTAAGACAATGTGAGCAGACATTCCGAATATTATATCAAACGTCTATTTTAGACACTGACATACATAGAGTCACAGAAATTCTCAACGCTTGTCGCTGTATATCTTCGAGGCCACTTTCAATACATAAAAAGCCTCTACAATGACCGGCATGCAAAATATATAATATTTATTAGGATATAAGAAGCTTGAATAGCCACGTGTGACAAGCGTGGAACGCGATGTGATTTCAATGCCAAAGTTTGCAGTTCTGATGATCCTGTATGCTTCTAAGAATTTACATGGGTAATGTATATTAAAAAATATATATATATAAGAAAAAAAGGAATCCCTTTAGGGTTTTCTTGTTGTTCTTTCCCATGAAGGGTCAGATAGGGTTTGAACATGCGTCTTAGCTACAAGCACGCGTGACCTCATGTTTTGAATATTCTTATTGATGATGTTTCCAGTTCATTGTTTTACGAATTCTGTAGAAGTGTCATTTTTTGACTTTGACTTTGACATTTCTGCACGATCACAGAAGCAAAAATTCCACATTACTTATGCCAAAAGTCTCCTTATTTTTGTAAAATCTTTAATGTACAGACACGATTGTACGATTTTATTATATATATAGATTTAACGTATTAACCAAGTTGACGCAGTAATATTGTAATGGATAAAAGCATACTTCGGAAACAGAAGCAACATACACAGCACACATAACAGTAGCACAGAACACAACGGCAAACTTTCACCGAGAAATGACATGAGAGGAGACAGACCGTCAGACGTCCGCAAATAAGTGACGTAGTGACGCAAGGTATGATAGATGATAGTCACCTGTGTGTCGACAGTTGAAGTTTGTATATCGTGTAGCGAGCAGTGTGGGGGTGGGTGTGGGGGTGGGGGTGGGCGCGGGCGTTAGCTCATTGACAGCTGTCCGAGAGACAGTAGCCTCTCCACCGCCGCGTTCACATCGCCAAATGTCGCGATTAACGCTGAAATACGAATATATATACAATATAATATAGTATATAAATTTATTGTACACCCTGAGTTGGAACAGCCTCAAAGGTTTGCTGGAAGAAAACTCTTTTTAGGGTTAAGCTCGCCTTTGTACATATCTTTTATATAAGTTTTTTTTGTGTACAATAAAGAATAAAGAAAAATACTGCTGCTATGACTACTATTGTATGTTTTTTCACTTCAATAAATGATGTGCGCAATACCACGTTCTCAAAACTATTAACACATCTATATCTATAACACATATGAGGAAATCAATTATGTCCCTGAACCAAGTATTCGAACTCATGTGTCACGTGCAAGAAAGGAGCCAGAGGCCTTACGACACGACTAGTATCAGAGTTTAAAGAGCAGAACTTACGCCAAGTTCGTCCGGGTAAGTACTGCTACAATGCCCGTTTCTGGCGCCAAGCAGTAATGCATTCGCGTTACTGTGTTGCGGTTTGAAAGGTTGCTGGTGAAATTGCAGGCACGTGAGACATTCACGTCTCAGTTACGGGCGCATGCGATACGACTTGGGGTTATCCTTCCTAAGTAGGGGAGGACTTTTTTTATGAATGGAGTATAATGATGTTGGCCGCAGATGGCCTTGACAGCGTTTACACGGGCTTTTGTAGGGGAGGACCCAAGTCGCATTGCTTGTTATGGGTAGAGATTACCATTTAACACCAGATGGACCATCTGCTCGACAGTACCACATAAAAAAGTTACCTTGCAGATTAGCTTCCCTGTTGAGGAAACCCATAGCGGTTAGCTGTTCGAGTTGCTGCGAGTAGCGTTGTTCCGGCGGCTGCGACGTGTTCGTCTGGTTGGTCGACATCGCCGACACCATTCGTTGCATAAACTGAAACACACACAAGCAACTGTTTAATATGTTTCATTGAGCGATTTGGTCAAATTTTAGAAATAATTAGTGCTATTTTAAGGCATTTTAATTACTTATTCAACAAACATTATTTCTGTAGAATAAAGTTAGATACGCCGATAAGTCAGTAATATTCTATTTATAAGGTCACGCTTAATTACTGCTACATATTGCTTATGTGATACAATGATAATAATAATAAATATTGGTGTACATTTCACACAGCACCATCTAGCCCCAAAGTAAGCTAAGCGTAGCTTGTATCATGGGAACCAGACACTGATATGATACATATTTTTTTTTGTAAATACATACGCATAATACATATTGACACCCAAACACAGAACAAACATCTAATATTCGTCATACAAATATTTGTCACAGTTACTACCAACTGAGCTGTGAGGCCAGTCATTGAGGTGTATTTATTTGTTTTTTCATTAACGTTCCGAATTACGAATATCGACAAGCTTTGCACACTTGTTTTTAATAGGTACATGTAATCGTGCTTTTAAAAACTATATTAATTAACACACACCTGTGAGAACAGCTCGGTGTTCTGCTGTTGTCGCTGCGGCGCTCCGGCGGGTGGCGGGGCGTGCGGTGCGGTGGCCGGGGCGGTGGGCGGCGTGCCCGCGGCAGCCCCCACGCCCAGCCCCAGGTTGTTCACGAGGCTGGGAGCCGCCGTGCGGAGTTGCTCCATGCCTTGCTGAATCTGGAGCAGCGCGTTCAGAGCCTGCGGGGACAACACTAGTGTGACGACGCGAACAGTACACTGCAGACATCTTTGTGGTAACCTCGGCCCATAACAACCGATGCGACTTGGGTCCTCCCCTACTAGGACGAGGTAGGTAGGACCTCCAGTACCAATATCTGAATAACTCTGTATTTAGTGAAATAGGTTCTGCTTAGCCAGGCTCCAGTACAACTATGCAAATAATATCCTACTAATATTATAAACGTGAAAATTTGTATGTATGGATGTTTGTTACTCATTCACGGAAAAACGGCTGAATGGATTTGGATGCAATTTGGTACTAAGACCTTATATACTTGATTAACACATGCTACTTTGATCCCGAAAAGTGCATTGTTCCCGTGGGATTACTTATTCACCGCGGGGCGCAGCTAGTATTTCAATAATTGTCGGCTTTGATATTTCATTGAATTATTTATGAAACAGCAGACAGTTACCTGTGGATTAGACATCATCTGTTGCATTTCAGGATTCTGCAACTGCGTGAGCATCTGCGGCATCATCGTGCGGATTTGTTCCTGCAGCTGTGGGTTGTTAGCGAACATCGGGTTCTGGAAAAAGGAAATTACGTTTCTTTTGACTGGCCTCACAGCTCAGTTGGTAGTAACCCTGCCTTCTGCGCTGTAGGTCGTAGGTTCGATTCCCACCCAATACGAACATTTGTGCGACAAACATAGATGTTTGTTCTACGTCTGGGTGTTACTATGTATTATATGTATGTATTTATTAAAAAAAACCCACATAAGTATTCTATTCGTTGTTTGTTTTCCATGATACAAGCTATGCATAACTTACTTTTGGGCTAGATGACACTTTTTGAAATGTCCACCAATATAAAAAAAAAATTATATGTCCACCAATATTTATTTATTTTATTTATTGTTAGTTTCAGCGGAAACAGTATGGTAAATAAATGTAGATCATCGCCGATACTAAAATTTAACGACTCTTGCATACCACCAGCCCTTCGCCCGAATCCCCATATAGGGCATTATTAATCTATTTTTTTTAGTACTGGAACCATTCGAGACACATCACAATAGGGTTAATATTAGAAGTTCCTATTAGAATTATTTAATTTTAGGACATAAAGCGGTATGGAAAATACAATTAGTGCTAAAATTGTTTTTTATATCCGAATCAATAGGAAGCCAATTAAGAACACTGTCTAGTTAGTCTAGACTGTCTAGTCCAACTAACAATATGCTGAACTAGAGACCTTCTTGCGGCAACTAGGCTTGATTCAACTTCTATATCCTACTAATATCATAAAAGTGAAAGTTTGTATGGATGGATATTTGCCTTTCACGCTCAAACGGCTGAATGGATTCGGATGAAATTTGGTATCAAGATAGCTTATAACCTGGCTTAACACATAGGCTACTTTGATCCCGGAAAAGTGCAGTGTTCCCGTGGTTTGACTTAATCACCGCGAGGCGCAGCTAGTAAAATATATCTTTAAATAAATTTTTACGTACTAGTTTTTGTTTTTATGTCCTGTGTAAGCTTAGTGCCATGAATAAAATCTTTTTCATTATTTCTTGCTAGTCAGATTTAGATAGATAGATAGATGACACTTTATTGCTCACAAAATCAAAATAACAACAATCAGATACAAAGTACAAAAAAAAGTGAAACAATGGGCGGTCTTATCGCTATAAAGCGATCTCTTACAGACAACCTTTTTTCACCTCACCTTTTTTCAAAAGGTTGTCAGATTTACCTGGTTGATGAGCTGGGACGCCATCTCCGGGTCGGCGGACATGGCCTGCAGCATGGTGTTGGTGTACGGCGCGGACAGCATCGACTGCACTAGCCGCGGATTCTCAGACATCTGCTGCAGCAGCGACTGCATCCCCGGCGTGTTGATGAGCCCCGGCCCCGCGGCCCCCGCACCCGCCCCCGCGGCGCCCCCTCCACGCGACCACGGGTTCGGGAGCGGTTGTCGGTTCTCAGCGCCTTGCTGAGGGTTTGTGCCGTCTGGGAGTAAAACGCGGTGATTTAATATCGGCATATAGTAGAGAGGTAATGGACACCTGATTTTGGCCCAGTTTCAGATGATATCACTCCTTACAGGACGTAAACTCTGTTAAGACAGCATGAAAATGCCCAAATTATTTCTTTACAATGTTATTTGGGCACTAGTGGGCTATTCTTAGACTAAATTAGCAAGCTAACACAGACACTCTCGCTTGTACAATTACTATGGTCGCAAAAAGTACTCGCTATGTGAGCCATACTTAATTTTTCTGGAAATGGTTACTTATTTTAAATATACTTAATATTGACTAGCCTCACAGCTCAGTTGGTCTACTCTACTAAGTGGCACTAAAGAATGTGACTTACCAGAGTTGTCAACTAATCCAGAGAAAGGGTTTCCGGCCATGCTGCTAGCCACATTCAGCATAGGTTCCTGTATATCTCTGTACATACGTTGCAATGCGTTGTAACCACCTGAAAAACATAAACCATAATAAAAGGCTTACTAAATCACGGTATTTATTGTAATAATTTGCCAAAAAAGCATATTAGAAAAAACACATGTGACTGAGCAGTAGAACACACGCCAAATTCGTCCGGGGAAGTAATGCCACCATGCCCATTTCTGCCCCAAGCGGTGACGGATTAGCGTTACTGTTCCGGTTAAGGTGTAGTTGCCGGTGAAATTACAGACACATGAGACATTCCAACACTTCTCAGATTTACGGTCGCATACGATGCGACTTGGGTCTTGTCGTAGATAGTAGGGGAGGGCCTAAGTCGCATCGGTTAATGGGCCGAGGTTACCACTTAACACCAGCAGTCTGCTCGTTCCGTAACAGCATCACATAAAAAATAACATGATTTTTGACGACTTACTGACTGATTTTGACTGACGTATGAATGTGCATTAATATTACTATTACTATATTACATCACACTGATACTTAGATGATTTGTTGGCCGTACCTGGTATACTCTCGAGGTTTGAGAGTGCTCGGTCATGTGAGCGCATTAGCTCCTGAAGCATGGCAGGGTTGCGCGCCAGCTCCATTGTTTGCCGGAGTAACTCTGGGTTGTTCAGCATGTGACTGATTTCTGGGTTTCTCTGTAAATATATGAGTGTTAGTAATTTAATACAAATAGATTCACGCCTTTTACCCCAATGTGGTAGGTAGGGCATTTTCTCAATGTTGGGTAGACAGTCCCAAATTAACTGATAGATAGGCAAATCTCATACCAACAATTACCTGTACATTCTAAGTATTTCTATAATTGTATTTGAGATTGCGGTCAAATGATAGCCCATCGCAAATTTAAAAAAAAAGAGTTTGAATCCATATTCATTTATTGTTAAAGACAGGATCATAATAGTTATACAAAGACATCAAATAAATAGTTATTATGATAATGAACAAGATATTTATCGAGATTTGGAGTTATGTTGGCTCCCGATTATTTTTCTTTCAAGGCTCGGAACCAATGCAATCGGAACTTCAGAAACTATCTACACAAACTTCGAAACAATTCTCTTATTTAGTGTACAAGTTATTTATTGTTCTGGCTTATAGCCATTATTTTCTGTTGACGGAAACGTCGCAAATGGCGTCTCGACATTAGTTGCCAATTAGAACTTAGCGTAAATAATATAATGGGAACTAGTACGCAGTATATATCCGTCTTTGAAAAGTTCCTTTTACGACTCTCCCTGCCACTACAGGGAAAACAGAGTGGATATATGCCTATCTCTAATACAGGGGTGTACCGAGTTCTGCTACAAGCTAGACCTAACTAAGGCTATGAAGATTTCCACAATCTGAACTCAGCTCAGTTCGTAGTAACTCTGCCTTCTGCGCTGTAGGCCGTGGGTTCGATTCCCACCCAGGACAAACATTTGTGTGACGAGCATCGGTGTTTTTTCTTGTCTAGGTGTTAATATGTATTTACGAAAAAAGTATTATATGTATTCTATCAGTCATCTTGTTCCTATAGTAAAAGCTAAGCTTAATGTAGGGCTAGATGGCGATGTGTGAAATGTCCACCAATATTTATTTTATTTATTCTTAAATAAAAAAGTATGGCAGCAATCGCTGACAAGCCCATCACTAACAATGTTCAGTGACGCAATAAGTAGCGCACGGGGACTTTTAATGCTGTGGTTGCGGGTTCAAGTTCCGTCCTTGCCCAATTTTTATAATAAACAAAAAAAAAATAAGTTTTCTTTCTGTCAGGCATATGACACTTTCCATCTGTGAATATCTTAATCTTAAGAATCATATTAAACGCTTCTTACAAGAAAAACTCGAGCTATCACCGATTTCTGAACAAATAAAATATGAGCGAAGCGATTGGACCTAATAAGTATAGCTATTGTTACGGGCCTATGCCCATACAGCCTATCATCAGGTGAGCATAATTATTCCACAGTTGAGTCACTTAAGACGAAACCCATAATAACCAATTAATACCATTAAATTGTATTTTAATTCATATCAGTATTCTTAATTATGTATCAAAAATTCAGGTAGCATATTAATTAGTAGTAAATTAATCATAAGAATTGTGCATTATTAATTTATTTACAGTACACATAATTGACATATAAGCAAGCTGTGCAACTTATATATCAGAAAATAAGCAATCTTTATCAGTTAGTTAAGGGGTGATTGGACAATTGTTATAGTGAATCGAGGGGCAAGTACGACGATGGTATTGAAAATCCAAGATGGCGGATTCAACATGGCCGCCCACTAGAATTATGCCGATTTGGCTCAAATTTTATGTGGGGGCTTTTCGGGACGCCAAATTGGAAAATCGCCCCCCGCGCGCTGCGCGCGCCTCAAAATACTAGTCTTTATTATATATATGGTAATGTTTCAACTTACAGACATCAAGTCCTGCATCTGCGGGTTGGATGTGATGAGAGTGCGCATGTTCTCCGGGTCATTCATCATCTGCTGCACGAGCGGGTTGTCGAGCACTTGGCGCAGCATGTCTGGGTTGGACACCAACTCTTGTTGCATACGCGCCTGATAATAATAATATTGGTAGACAATTCACACAGCGCCATCTAGCCACAAACTAAGCATAGCTTGTACTATGGAAACCAGACAACTGATAGAATACTTAAGTACTTTTTTTTAGTCAATACAAACATTCAATACATATTAACACCCAGACACAGAACAAACGTCTATGTTCGTAACACAGATGTCTGTCCTGAGTGGGAATCGAACCCACAACCTACAGCGCAGAAGGCGTAAGTAATTAATACTTCAATATTACTACTATGCCAGTCAGTGGTTCTCTCGAAGAAGTGTGGTGAAAGCATTCAAGTGCGCCTCAAAGAGGCTCTTATGATGCACTTGACACATGTCTCCAAATTTTTGGTTCTGGGTCATGTCAGTTTCCTCATTATGTTTTCCTTCACTGTTTTGATAATGTCGTATTGTGCACATAATTTTTTCAAGCGAAACATCATTTGTGCTCATTAGGATTTGAACCAGCGACCTCTGGATAGAAACTCGGGGTCAGTTCCAGTGGAACACCAAACTCTCAGTAGTAACACACATAGCTAATCAATAAATCATCAGGAAATAAGAGTTAAGTCAGTCTCATAATCACCATCTCAGACTAGACTGTGATTCTGCATATAATTTTTGTAGGAAGGTAGGTTGTATAACTGCAATGATTTGGTACTACCATAAATCGAAAATTTTGATATCACCCCAAAGACCTGCTCTGTTACCTAAAAGAGCATCAAGTCATTACAAAAAACATCTAAACGCAGGATTTCACTGCAAATGGTGTCAAATTGGCTCTTAGGAGCACCTCTTCACACATTGAATGTGATGTGGGGTTATGCAACAAGTTTTGGTGTTCGGAGCTCCTTAGAGATTGAATAATTTAAATAGTAAATCAGCCTTCTCGACTTAACTTCTCTCTTTCTTGTCTTCTGTCTTCTCTCTGGTCTTTGTGAAAATGCATAAAAAAACATGAATATCAAAAACTATTTAACTGCACAGTTTTGATTGAAAACAAACTTACCTGTAGATCCATAAACGTGCTCTGACCAAGACCCAGGCTTTCCAGCCCAGCTAGACCTCCGAGTGAGTTCAGACCAAAAGGTGTGGCACTGACATCAGCTGCAAAAGAACATTTTAAATTTGTAAGGGATTCTGTCACTAAACTTCTGCTGCAACTAATGCACTCATGAATAAATATTATCAATCAATTTTTTCCAATATCTTAATTTTACCAAACTTCAAGTCAGTAAGGATACTGTACTGTCCCATATAATTTTTTATGTTTTTTATCTAAAAAGGTTTTAATTTAAAACTGGTTACTGGCACAATTTTCAGGTCTTGTGCAAATAGGTAAAAATCTATAAACTGCAAATAAATATATTTATCCTTTAACACACAATCTACTAACACTTTGATGGTTAGCTAACAATCCAGGGCAAAAACTTCTAGTTTATTTAGGGGAGGCCCTAAAGCGTAAAGGCCGTAAGACGTATCTAGGCTATACGTCTAGATGCTTGGGGACATATAAAAATGATTAGTTTTTCACCAATCATTCAAAAGTGATTTATTTATAAAGTTAAAACACACACAATACAGCTGTTTTCTTCTTAGTTTGATAGCTTCAGATGCTGTTTGCTCCCAGTCTGCCAATGACCTTGTGATAGTGTCATATAAAACATAGAAGTTTGATTGAAATTTTGATGGTAAATATTCCAAAAATGTAGGTCTGCTTTATATTCCTATTCACTAATCAGTTATATGACAAATGCCTTAAGTCAGTTACGTTGAGAATGGACATATATAAACTAATATTATTAGGCGTTCCACAGAAACGGCCCACATGAGGATGCCTTACAGACTGCCTAGTTTGTAAAAGCGCCACTGTTATTTTGTCTCATACAGAGATGGATACAAAACTCGGTAGCCACGGTCGCCGCCCCAATTTCAATCCAAGGAATTAAAATGCAAACAACTTGTTTGTACTGTAGCTAGTTGATTTATGTAAATAGGTGACAAAATACTTTATACAGTTCATTGTCTACATTCCGCATGAATAATCAAATAATCAAACTAATAAAACCATTAATTATTAATTGATATTCATAAAATCTAAGGATAGCATAACTGCTACCATCAATAAGTTTTGAACACTAAGGGATATTAATTTACACATTAGAGACAAGTTTACAATTTTGATTGTTAGCACCAAATGAATGTACACACCAACAAGTTTTTTTTTTTTATATGTTTATCTGGTTCTTACAGTGCAAACTTATAACCTATGTTTAAGTTCAAACATCAAAGTTTCACGCAAGGGCGGATCTAGGGGGGGGGGGGGGGGGGGTTCATAGGGGTCATGACACCCCCTGATCCCCCACGAAGATGTGACCCCCCTGGCACCAAAGCCGGATCCTTGTCACTTGACCACGACTATGTGACCCCCCCCCTGGCACCAAAGCTGGATCCGCCCTTGGTTTCAAGTTACCTAGTGTGCCAACTCATTTAACTCTTATAATTTAGATAACTGACAACACATTTTTCTATTTGTTTAGGAACTGTCTTAGAAATATCACATACCTAAACCAAGATCATAATCCTAGGGCACATTCCCATAAAGTAGCTCAGAGAGCGAAGGAGTTTTGTTTGTATTTCAGACTAGCTGTTGCCCGCGACTTCGTCCGGTTTTATCACGCACCCCTATTTTACCCCTCAGAAAAGTAGCCTAAGTTACTCCTTGTTACATTAGCTATTTGCCAGTGAATGTCCCGTCAAAATCAGTCTAGCCATTTCAGAGATTAGCCGGAACAAACAGACAGACAGACAAAAATTGTAAAAAATGTTTTGGTATATGTACCATGTATACATTCATATGCACTTACTAAAAAGCGGTTATTTTAATATTACAAACAGACACTCCAATTTTATATATTTTTATAGATTTCACACCTGCCATGTTGTTATCAAAAGGATTAGTCACATACATTGTGAAATATGAAATTAAGTCTCATTTCAATCGAAAACTCTATGAGCAGTTACAAGCTTCGGCTCACTGCTAGTCCCCATGGACAGTAGTCTTTATTACAGCATTGGAGATAAAATCCATGCCAGTCTTCAAGTCAAAATTATTAATAATTATTATTAGTTATCAATTAACCACACAAGGTTTCATCAAAGTCCAGAAGTTTTGTGATTTTATATTACTGTACGTAATTCTGGACAACTGAATCTATGGTTTCAGTATAAAACATACTGGCAGCCAGTCTGACGCATATTTTTTACTGTTAATGTTCACCGCCTACTCATATTATATTACTACAATATTACTTCTACACATCTAATCCTACCATTTATATTAGCATAATGCGTTTAAATACTCCATTTAGATCGCAAATGTATCCCAATAGAATGGTTAGTTTTATTTTATAACTTTTATTGTATTTCAAGTGACCACTGAAAAAGTATGAATGATAAGAATTGGTATCAGTGCAAACTTCATTATTTACTCAGCTATTTAATCATCTGAACAGTAAGTGAAGGTCGCCTTACCTGGGGGACGCCGCGCCGCCCCTTCGGGCTCCGGCCTCGGCGGCGTTTTGATCACGAGGTGAACCGTCAGTCCATCCTTGATGTTATGCTGCCTCAGAGTATCCCCGTCATTCATAATCTTCCCGGCAAAGATCAAGCAGAGTTGTTCCGGTTCCGCATTGAATTTTGGGGACAGAACTTCTTTGAACTAGAACACACCACAAATTTATGCTATACATTGTCGAACCATTATATGCATTTCGTCACTGATTGCGTGTCCGATATTCAATGTTATTACGCCATGAGTAAGGTTTCTGGCGGCGCCGCCGTCCTCACCTTTTTGATGTCAGCATCCTCTTCGATTTCAACTTGTTGTTTTTCTTTTGGTGTTTTCACTGTGATAGTTATTTTTTTGGCTTCTTGACCCTCTGCCATTTTGGCAAATTAAGAATGACTCTGTACTTTGGCGGAATAGATAGAAAAATTACGATAAATTGTAGAATTTGACTTGCGTTGATGAAATGAAATTGACGGATGTGAGTGAGTGTTGGTCCAATGAAAATTAAAGAAACTCAACCTCGCTCTGTATTACACTGAAGTGTGTTTTATGGCGTGACGACAAGGTTCACTTTCGGTAATTTTATTACCACAATGAAGTTAGCTAGGAACACGTGACATTTAATGCAATTTCAATGGGCCATACTATTAGTGATGCCAGATAATAAATTAGAAAAAAAAAATTAATATAGTCTATGGTACTTTTAAATTGTGTAGTAAAAATATCCGAACATACATTTAGTTTTTCCGGAAGTGCAACAAAATCAACGAGAAACTCGAATGAAAACTCAGGAAGTGTTTATTTGATTTGACGGCTGACATGAAACAAAACAAAAAACAATTTTCAACAATGTATCTTGCAAAATTTCAATGAAATTACTACTTCCAGGCAAAGTTTGGTACGTTGGTTTGCGTGATTCACAAAAAAACTAGTTTCTTTTGATTATAATAACTTTTTTTTATAGCTCGCATTTGATTTTTGTTTTAGGTCTCCGTTGTTAGGCGATTCTTTTACAGTGTTTTTTTATAAATCGGAAGATGCCCAAAAAAAGCTTATAGACACTTGAATCTGAGCATAGCATCGTCAAATGGAGGTATTAATAGTTGTAGTCCAATATTATATTAAAGTAGTTGAATATTTGATAATGCTACCTGTCTGCGGTAGACACCTACGTTTTTGGTATCTTTCAGGTAGAGCTGCAAAATAATCTACTACTTGATGAAGAACAACCATCTGGCCGCAGTTCCAAACAAACATTTAAATTAAATAATAGAAAAAATGATAAAATGCAGGGTAAACTAATATTCTTGCTGAATCATTTAGTTTGTAGTATGAATATCTTAACTCATAAAGTAGCTGTATATCTTTATTTATTAATAAAGTAATTCTCTAAAAATATGTATAAAATATGTACCTACTGACGACTGACGACTAAAATTTAATAACCAACATAGGCTACGAGTCTGAAATATTCCATTAGGTATACATTCAGTATGCAGACTGTCGCTAAGACGGGAATTGCAGGGAATTCCACCTCTAAGTGTGTAGATCAAATTAGAGGCGAAGTCGCAGCCGGTTTGACTATTATAATATAATAAGCTTTAAAATAACATTATATTGTATTCATCAACTTATATGTTGTAATTTTGTATGAAATATATAAATAAACTTCTGAAACCTAAACCCTTGGCTAGATGAGAAATTAACATCCGAGCAGCAAGCCAAAGAGGAGAAAGAACAGGCTGAGAGCATAGCCACGATGTTAATGCGGAAATATGACGCCAATCTCTACGGTGAAGATGACACGTCGCAACCAACGTCACGCGCAGCACCCATTATACCTATGGAGGCCACCCGTAAGAAAAAGAAACGAAAGAGGTGAGCTTTTATTACGATTTACCTCTGCACTTTGTTTCCGCTTGTTATTGTAGAAGAATGACGTCGACCTTTGCGGTGAAAATGATGCATAGCAGATAGCAGCCAACGTCACACATCACGCTTGTCTATGGAGGCCACTCACAAGAAAAATAAAATTTAATACATATTCCGCTTACGTTTTTCTCATTTCGATATGCAAAAATGACGCCAACCTTCGTGGTGAAGATGATATATCGGACCATTACTCCTATGAAAGCAACTCGCAGGAGACAAAACCTATTTAACTCCATAAAACTACAATGCTCAATTACGGTAGATTTAATTTTGATTACCTACTTCCAACCTGAATACAACTGTCCCCCGAATTTGTGTACTAGTTCCAAACGCCCGCTTTTAGAAGCCACCATGGAGGTAGTATGTACTTTTGATCTCTGTGGTGGCCACTATACCACTTTCCTACTTATTTTTTCTTTCGTACACTTTTTTTTTATGTTAAGTTTAGGCAAACATGCTTACCGGCCCGCCTGATGTTAAGCGGTCACCGCGGCCTATTGACGTCAGCAACACCGGGAGCATTGTATATTGTTATTCACATTTGTACCAGATCCCAAATATCAATCTGCCTGACAAACTGTCGGTACGAGTCGATCCGCAAGGTTGCCAGCGCGTTCGGGATGCGTGAGGTGTGCGAGGAGGACGCCTGGAACTTCTACTGGACGGACATGAGTGTGTCGGTGGAGCGCGCCAAGGAGATGAAGCGGTTCCAGAGGATCAACCACTTTCCGGGCATGTTGGAGATTTGCAGGTAGCGCCGCGGACTGACCTCACCGTTACATGAGACTAAACAAGCTCACAGCTCAGTTGGTAGTAACTCTACCTTCTGCGCTGTAGGTTGTGGGTTCGATTCCCACCCTGGACAAACATTAATGTGACGAATATAGATGTTTGTTCTGTGTCTGGTTGTTAATATGTATTATATGTATGTATTTACAAAAAAACAAAATATTTGAATTATATCAGTTGTGAGCAGAAGGCAGCGTTACTACCAACTGAGCTATAAGGCCAGTCCAAGTATAATTATATTTATGTGATGTTAATAGGATAGCCTATGAATGTTTCAGGGTTCTATTCCAATATTTTAGATGGCTTATTTAAATATAGAAATTCACCAACCCCAAGTAATTCTAGTTTTTATTTTTGCTTTTCAGGAAAGATCTTCTTGCGAGGAATTTGAATCGAATGCAAAAAATATATCCAAAGGAATACAATTTCTTTCCCAAAACTTGGTGTTTACCTGCAGAGTAAGTAAAAATTTGTTATACAAAGATGGCCTTACAGCTCAATTGGTAGCTATGCCTTCTGCGCTGTAGGGTGTTAGTTCGATTCCCACCCGGGACAGATATAATATTATAAATATGTATTAGCTTAGTTACGAAAAAGTAAACGAGATTATGTCAGTTATCTCGTTCCCATCGTATAAGCTTACTATGTTCGAGGCTAGAATGTAAATGTAATAATAATAAAATCTTTATTGCAGGCAACCTACAGTCCATATATAAATGAAGTCTATAAATAGTTAACTTATAACAATCGCACACCAATGGTGCAAAATATGTTTAAAATACATGTAGCAACACAGTTCACTGATTATTTCTATTTCCAGTTTCGGCGAAGCACTGAATTACAGCAAATTACGTAAAAATAAAACTTTTATCATAAAACCGGAGTGCGGGAGTCAAGGCCGCGGCATCTATTTGACGAAATCCCTCAAAGATATCAAGCCAACCGATAAACTAATCTGTCAGGTATTGTTACATTTCTTTATATCTTCCATTATGGTTTCTTATTTGCATTATAGTTTCTTATTTACCTTCTTCAGGCAGTAGAACTTGTGTCAGGTTTTTCCGGGGAAGTACTGCCACCATACCTATTCCTGCCGCTAAGCAGTATAGGTATCTAACGCATACGCATTCTTGTGTTTAATTTTGGAAATCATTTGCCAGGGAAATAACAGACACATAAA
This sequence comes from Chesias legatella, assembly GCA_947359385.1. Lineage (NCBI taxonomy): Eukaryota > Metazoa > Arthropoda > Insecta > Lepidoptera > Geometridae > Chesias > Chesias legatella. The sequence goes on from OX375772.1 coordinate 4,150,880, forward strand.
ATGTTTCACCTTCCTATACTACACGCTATAAGGAACACATTCTCAAAAATTCTAATATGTAGGACCAAATTCTAATATGTTATTGTCGTCTTTTGTTATCTACCTATGTTCCGCAAATAAATGAATGATGAATTACGTTACAAAGATTGTTACTTTTATATTTATAAATAAATTAGTGCACTACTTGTAACGTAAATTTGTTCCTGCACTAATTCTGTTTTCAGGTATATCTTTCGAAGCCGTACCTCGTAGACGGTTACAAATTCGATATCAGAGTTTACACGCTGATAACTTCATGCGACCCTTTGCGAATTTTCGTTTACAATGAAGGACTCGTAAGGTAAAATACCTGTTTGGTAGTATGTGAAGCATAGGTAATATTCTCATGCCCTGTTGAAGATACCGTTACTATTATCACTAAACGAAGTGGTGTTAGTTAAAAATCGTGTTTGTTTTATTCTACATTATAATCCCTTTTGCTTTCTAACGGGATATTTGGAAAATGTGACTTAATTAAAAGATTGATATCTTTCAGATTTGCAACAAGTCGATATGCCGATCCCAATGTCAATAACACGACCAACGTCTTCATGCACCTGACTAACTACGCTCTAAATAAGCACAGCCGCACTTACGTGTATGATTCTGAAGCGGGCAGTAAACGGTAAACTATCTCATCCCTCACTCAAGAACTCAAATCCTTTACTCAAAAACTCAGATCCTTTACTCAAAAACTCAAAACCTTTACTCAAGAACTCAAATCCTTTACTCAAGAACTCAAACCCTTTACTCAAGAAATCAAATCCATTACTCAAGAACTCAAATCCATTACTCAAGAACTCATATCGTTTACTCAAGAACTCTCATCCTTTACACAAGAACTCAAATCCTTTACTCAAAAACCCTTAAATTTAAGTATAGGTAGGTACACGACTGCATCTGCCTTTTCCTTCCAATTTGGACTCTGCAGTGTTTCTCCGGGAAAGCACTACTTGTTTTTGCAGCAATTCTGTACCTAGCTATGCACTTTTATTATTGAGGTTGTGAGTAAATTGAACGTCAACTAAGTGTCGGTACGAGAGTGAATTTGACTTCAAAATAACATCAATTGATTATTGAGAATGTGGATGCACTATACAAAGACTCCAACTCACGTGTCTACTTTGCCCATCAGCAAGATATCTACACTGAACAAGATACTCCTGTCGCAAGGCATCGACCTCGACAGACTGTGGCACTCCATAGACCAAGTCATCGTGAAGACTATTATATCCGCGTGGCCGATACTCAAGCACAGCTACCACGCGTGTTTTCCGTCACACGATATGGTTACACTATACAATACACATTTTAATTTAACGTACTACTTACCTAGTGTATTATGTCGCAGTACAGTAAACGTAGGCATGATGTGCTCTTTGACAAACTTCTAGACGCTACAAATCGCGCTGTACACCTGATTAGTATAATAGTTGCGAGGAACGATGCGATGAGCGTTAGGTTGTATGGTGCTCATGCGGCACGCGCCGAGTGAGCGTAGCGAATGTGCCGCGGTAGCAGCTGGCTAGTACCAGAATCAAATTGACCCTCAATTTCACTAGGATATAATTATAAGATGATAGATATATTTTTTATCGAGGTAATCTATGTATAACTTATCCTAACGTAATTTGGCGTGTCTCCGTTAAGCCAAATCATTTGTAAAGCATTTTTTTTTGAAAGAACGTTTTGTTAAACATTTTGACTGCGACATCAACATTGCTGTTTAGTAAAGCGGCTAGCAGTTTTGTAAAAGAGTGCATCACATTCTGGTGTAGTGTCTTTGAGTAAGAACCATTGCATTTAGCAGTAGAGTAGCATTCTTCAACATCTCGGGTTAGTTCCGACTACTGGGCACAAGCGATGTTTTAACTATTTAGTAGTTTATCGCATTGTTCATAACGAAACAAGCGTAGTTTACCTAAAATTCGAAGTTCAGAAAATCTGAGAATTTTGTCTTCGCTTTTGTATGCATTTAGGAACATGCATATTTGCAGCGACCCTACTTGTTTTATTAACTTTATTCCCACAATCATTATGGTGATAAATGACCAACCACCATTTTGTTATTAGATACCAATCTAATATTTTATTATAGGCTACGTATTTCAAAGCTGTTTACTACTATTTGTCCTCCATCATACAGTACTTATTTCATTCATATTTCTATATCTGCATATATTAATTTTAGAGTTGCGATTTAGATAATCACAATTTTATAAAACTTTTATAATGCATTAAATGTTGGTGCTAATTTAAGCAATCTTTTTATAAAAATACTTATAATAATATTTCACTTGAATCTTACCTGTATTAGTATTGCACTATAATTTGTAAATTACTTTTAATTTTACGTGTTTTTTGTGAGAGAAAATAAATATATATTATTATTATTATTATTCTTTACTCTAACTGTGATGCGCTTAATTGCAGGTGCACGCGTGCTTCGAAATCCTCGGCTTCGATATTCTTCTGGATCACAAACTGCATCCTTACATTTTGGAAGTAAGACCTTTTAATAACTTTATAGGAATTTATACTTATTAGGAGCGCCTATTATATACCTTTAATGGATATTCTTTACCTTGCTCCTTACTCCGCTGTTACCCGCAGAACTACATTAGCTAGTATCCTACAGCAGGCTTCAAACAACGATTGTACAATTAACCTGAATTTTGTTCGTTCTAATGAATGTGTCACGGAGCAAGTGATTAATCAGGGCATTATACGTAATGTCTAGGCAATATGAATAATGAAAATTCAAATTGAACGTTACTGGTCTACACAGATCGAAATCGGTTGGTTAGTTTAGATTTGAACTGTGTCCATGCGCACCAGAGTAGTTATTTCGATAGTTATTATTAATTCCCCTCTCAAATTAGTCACTAGCTACGCGCCACGGTGTTACCCGCGGTGAATAAGTGATCCCACGGGAACAGTGCACCGCGGGTAACACCGCGGGGCGCAGCTAGTTCCTTTATAAATATTTCGATTAATGACGTAACAGTTTTTTTTTTATTTCATTGTGTAGTTTTTGTCCTTATTTGTTTCTTTTTGTTACAAAGTGTTATAATATATTGTGTGCTACTTGACTAAATAAATAAATGTCTTATGTCTTTCAGGTGAACCACTCTCCTAGTTTTCACACGGACACTCAACTGGACCGGGAAGTAAAGGAGGGACTCCTCACGGACACTTTCACGATGCTCAATATCTGGCAGTGCGATAAGAAGCGAGTGCTCGAAGAGGACAGGAAGAGAATACGTGATAGGTTGCTGCAGACTAACAAGTAATACATAATATTGGTTCAGTTCGCTTAGCCTCACAAGCTCAGATGGACCCTGCCTACTGCGCTGTAGGTCGTGGGTTCTATTCCCACCCAGGACAAACATTTGTGTAACGAATATGGATCTTTATTCTGTGTCTGGGTGTTAATATGTATTATATTATATGTATTCACAGAAAAGTATATAAGTATTATATCAGTTGTCTGGTTCTCATGATACAAGCTATAGTTACCTTGCTTTGGGGCTAGATGTCGCTGTGTGAAATGTCTAAAAATGTTTATTATTATTTATTTATTTAGTTTCTATTGCACGTCTATATATACCTACATACAACCATGACACATTTTCTGCTTAGGTTTGCTGAGTTCACACCAGCTGAAGTAAAGGAACCAGAAAAAAGTCCGTGGCAGACGCAGATCCAGTGGGAGGAAACGCATCTCGGTAACTATAGGTAATGTTTCTATTCCACATACTATTAAACCAGTATAAATAATAATAAATATTTAGTTATTAATTTATTCTCGCAATTATCGATTCGTTTTATCGAATCGCCGCCTAAGAAGTTTCACTTAAGTGAAGTAACTATGAAGAGCAGTAGATCTCACGCCAAGTTCATCCGGGGAAGTACTGCCACTATGCCCACTTCTGCCTCCAAGCACCTGCACGTCTCAGAGTTACGGCCGCATACGATGCGACTTGGGTGGTGTACCTAGTAGGGGAGGACCCAAGTTGCATCGATTGTATTGGCAGAGGTTACCACTTAACACCAGGTGGACCATCTGCTCGTTCCGCAACTGTGCCACATAAAAAAAAGAAATGTAAAAATCTAGGACATCCCTTACGATACTTTCCTGCATGGTTACGATAACGTGGTATTGGGTACATGCATTTGTCAAGCAAACATCTCCATTGGCCCATGTCTCCTTAACCTGGTGCTACCGTACATTTCAGGAGGGTGTATCCTGTGGGCGAACAATATGCGTCGTTGTTCCAACAGCCTTCAGGCTCGCTCTACACGGGTACTGCCTCGTCTCGTGCGCGCGGGGACTGTACCAGGATACAGAGGGAGGAGTTTCAGGTTGTTTTATGTTTTTTTTATATACCTGTGGACATTTCACACAGCGCCATCTAGCCCCAAAGTAAGCTAAGTATAGCTTGTGTCATGGGAAACAGACAACTGATATAATACTTATGTAATTTTTTGTAAATACACACATACATATCAATACCCAAACAGAACAAACATCTATGTTCGTCACACAAATATTTGTCCTGGGTGGGAATCGAACCCACGACCTACAAAGTAGAATGCAGGGTGACTATCGACTGAGTTGTGAAAATTACTGGAAAACCTGAGATAAAACATTTAACACTTCTCCGAATGCATCCAATGCCTTTTATAAGCAGACTGTCTGAACTTGGTTTGGGTATCATTATTAAATTATCAATAAAACAATTCCATAATGTTGAATACATTCTTATTCTCATTAGCATTCGTCAATATATGCTTTGAGTATTTATTGGAAAAAGTCATATTACTTAACAAAAAGTTAGAACACCAAGGCTACTTTCGCGAGCCGACACACACTTGACCGGAAACAGTGTGTTCCGTTTCAAGTATTTCATTTTTAAATTCAGTTAAGTATCTATAACTCTAGCCGACTCACACTTTGCTGGATTTTATTATTTATTGTTTTACATTTAAGAGTTTTTGCGTTATAGCGAAATTCAGATCTTGAAAGTAACTTGTAGGTATGTTCTGAAATTAAACCCGTGACGCTTACAAACTCCCTTATACCTATCCTTTTAACTGGAATATAAGTGAATAATAAGTGCAGTACACTATTTATTCGGAAGTTCAACTGAATAGTTTTTGTCTGAAAGTTTCTTCAATATTTGGCCAATTCTGAAGATACATTAAGGTTATTTATAGTATAAAAATTAAGAATTAATCATTTTAAAATCAATAGAAAAGAACCATGCTTCAGTAGAGTCCGAAAAGCCAACGTTTGTAATATTAATCTGCTTTGCAGCAAACAAAAGCCAAAGCTGACGCTCTAAAGAAACCTTCCCAGTCCAAACCCCTGAAGGAGGGTGACAAAAAGCCGGAAGAGGCCAGCACGACAGCCAGCACGGTCACAGCCCCGCCGAGCACGGACAAAACGAAACCAAAACCCAAAGAGAAAGAGAAAATCAAAGATAAAGACGATAAAGACAAGAAACAGGTGACGGCGAAACCTTCGCTTGTACAACAATCCGTGAGTTGCAAACCCTATCAATATATAGAAATATAGTAGTGTTTGTTTATCCTCCACTCACGCAGCAGCGGGCAACGGTTCGAAGTGATAATAAATATTGATGGACGTTTCACACAGCGCCATCTAGCCCCAAAGTAAGCTAAGCTTACCTTGTACCATGAGACCAGACAAATGATATTACTTTTTTATATGTGGACAATTCACAGAGCGCCCTCTAGCCCCAAACTAACGAGATAACTGATATAAAACTTAATACTTTTGTAAATACATATTAACACCCAGACACAGAACAAACATCTATATTCATCATACAAATGTTTGTCCTTGGTGGGAATCAAACCCACGACCGGATGATATTAATAATATGTTATAATTCCTATTATATACGTATTATTTATGGAGCGGACATTGATATTATCATAAATTTAGTATTTAGTTGTGCCAAAATAGGTACTGGTCTCGCTTTAAGCCGTACTGCACCGGCAGACGTGGGACGCTGGTATTCTGACCGGATATTTCAGGTTCCCGAGATAGAGCACAAGCCGCCGTACGTACTGTGCTCCTTCGAACCGGATCCTATCGTGGAGAAGGAGGAAAGGGAGCGAGTCAATTTACTTGCGCAGCGCGACTTCCTCATCAGAAGCTATGGCATGTTGGAACAAGTAAGCCTCGAGATTCCCATGTAGCTTGATTAATATATTCCTCTATACATGTTAATAATAATATAATAAAATTGGTGGACAACACAGCGCTATCTAGACCCCAACTAAGCATAGGTAGCTTGTACTATGGGAACCTGACAACTGATAGAATACATAATTATATACTTTTTGTAAATACTTACACATAATACATATTAACACCTAGACACAGATTATTCTTTTGTCTTTCTGCATTTATGTTCGCACACAAATGTTTGTCCTGGGTGGGAATCGAATCCACGATCTACAGCGCAGAAGGCAGACTTACTGCCAACTGAGCTTTTTTCTGTGTCTGGGTGTTAATATGTATTATATGTATTTGCAAAAAAAAAAAAAAACTATCAGCTGTCTAGTACCCATATTACAAGCTATTCTTAGTTGGGGCTAGATGGCGCTGTTTGAATTATTATCTACCAATATTATTATTATATATTTCAGATTTATTTGGTCATGAAAAAAATGGGAACTCTGAGGCCTGAAGATGAACGTAAATATGGTGTATATGGGCGTCTCTCTCTTGTTTCTAACTCTCCGAAGGTAATGGAAAAATAACACAATGTTCTGAAGCCATTTCATCACATTTAGTCCAGTACCTCTTTGCTGGCCAACACAATATAAAATGAACAGTTTATAATATTTGTTTTCCTTGTATGAATTGGCTGTGAACATTGCGACGTTATGAAATCGAAATTACCATTACATTGATTAAAATAATGTGTTTGCCTGCAGAAGGTGTGATCTACGTGAAAATTGAAATATAATGAACAAATTATAGTAACAAACAAGTGGTGTCCGTTAAATTTTGTGTACAGACGAACGCAAAGAAGACAAAAATGCCCAAGAGACACAAACCGCACAACAACGGAGACTGTTCGGACGATGGTAAAAACAATAATTATATTGTGAAATAAACAGACGCACCTCTCTTCCAGGGGGTAGGCAGGGTTTATGCGCTTTGTAACGTGGTAAGTGATGAGCTTAGTAAATATTTCTCACGTATGGAAATCACGGCCTTTTCTGTTTGCATTGGTACTTTTAAAAACGTGTAATAAATTATGGAACGAGCTGATGGCGCACTTGATTTAAGCGGTAACCCTCTGGGCGCATACAATGCGACTTGGGTCTTGTATCCGAGTAGGGGAGGACCCAAGTCGTATTGCAGAGGTTTCCACTTTACACCAGGTGGGCCATCCGCTCGTAATCACATAAAAGAAAGTTTTTTTGTTGTTGGTACTCCAGTTTTGCGTGTGGAATGCCGTGACGCGGTGATCTACGAGCGGCCGCCGCCAGTGACCGAAGTCGCCGATCGCTCCACGAAGACTCATCTCGTTAGAATGGCCTATACCATGTGGAAAATAAACTCGTGCGTATATATAATTCAGTAGACTAATGTAGTTCGTTAAAAAAATAAGGAATAAACTAATAATGAGTAAACGTTGTAAAGATATTTTAAATAAGTAAAATTAATTAATAATAATCTGGTGGGCCGTCAGCCTGTTCCGTCTCTAATATCACATAAAAAACCTTTCACTACACTGGGTCGACAGAGTCAGTGACAAGTAGTATAAGTAAAATAATCACTTTCTTTTCCAGATTTGCACTCCCAGCATCTCTTCCAAATGGACAATAATTGTGATACCTTAGGAATTCAAGCGTTCCTTTAATACCTTACGGAATGTACGCCAAATGTAGTTAATATAATGCATATTTAGGTACTTATATTGCATAAAATCCCAAAAAAGGCTTAGCCAAGTTATTCATAAGTAATCGTATATGAACGATTTTACTCTTGCACTTATTAAAAATTATGCTATTACAAAATAATATAACAAAAATTATTGCTCATGTTAAGGATATGACAAAGCCGACAGAATATATTTACTTAATTATTAATCATATTATTTATATGTATACTCTTCATTATTAATTCGATTGTGCATTTTGCGAAAATAATAAAAATATTTTATATCAAAGTTATATTTTTTAAGTCATACAAGTATTATACACCTTTACAGATCTCTTCACCTAAGTCCTGCTTTATTTATTTGATCTTGCATTAATTAGGAAATAGTTAAATTCTATCATAACAAAGTCAAAAATATCATTACTTATGTTACAGATTAATAGAAATTGCACTTCATTCATTCCATTAGTGTCACATTAAAACCATCAGAACTGCAGTCTTTTCGCTAGGGAGCCTCCATCTATGTTTTCTAATAATTTCCTCTTGAGTGAAGGTTTCTCAGCTTCCATCTTTGCGAAGTTCGTAGGCATAGGTAATTTGTTTCCAACTGTAGGCGCTGGCTTATTACTGTAATAAAAATATTCGAGTTTATACATATAACATAACATACACAAAAATTAGATTATTAAGTACGACCAGAGATACCATCTAAGCACAGATAATAAAAAAACTGCTCAATTTAAATGAGACGTGTGCGGTATGTCTGAAGATATGTGTGGCTCAGACTGCTATAGACTGCGCTCCCAGTAACGATGGATTTGTAGAAGACTAGAGATCTTTCCTTAAACCTCTCGTAAACTACAGGGTACGGGACCAGTATCCCGAAAGTAAAAAAACTGACAAATTGAAGGTGATGCCTTTGCCTTGGAGTAACAAACCTTAGGATCAAAATATAGGCCAGACTAAAAATTGCCCAGGAAATCATGAATTTTATTGATTTTTGTGGGATGTATTGATGAATGGATGATTGGTGATATACCTAAAATACGGCATCTGCAATGCCTGTGTGCAATCACACCGGCTTGGTGGGTACAGAGCCAACAAGCTTTCCAGCAGCTGTATCAAATCATCCGACGCTGCACTAAATATGTGCCTCAATTGCTGCGCAGGAAACTGCTTGAACTGCACGTAGTCTGTCAAAGTTTTCATCCCCTGAAATTCAAAAAAATGAATTTAGCTTAATTTAGGAATCTAAACTAGGATTTCGGAGCAGCAAACTATGCAACTATTTGCCTGTATGAAACCATTGTGCCTAAATGTAGTAGTAAGTAGTTGAGTGATACTTACAGGCCAAACCTCTTCACTAGGAGTGCCAAATACTTGGAAAATACGGGACAGTTGGTCCAGGTCCGACTCTCCGGGCAAAAACGGGACTCTTAGAAGTAACTCGGCTAATATGCAGCCTATTGCCCACATGTCTACACCAGTACCATACTGCCTTGCGCCAAATAATAGTTCTGGTGATCTGAAAAGTATTAAAAACTAGTTCATAGCTGGAGTTAATGTTTTAATTGAGAGCAAAAAACTAAATAACATAAGGGCAAATTCAGATGACAGTCTCGCTGTGAGCGCAGCACGTAAAGTGACACGCAGACCACGTACACAGTTCGTAACGTGCAACATTTTATGGTTATGACTCGCTTTTGAGCCGACTTTACATTCAAACTTAGTTCCCAATTAGATACATATTAATTGGCAATCTGGCTCACGCCAGAATTGGAGATATTCTAACAAACTATTTACTTTTTACTATTATAAATGAACCAAACAAATAAGCAAACAACATATAAGTTCACCATCTTAATTTACTAAGTTAATTGTTTATTCATATGTATGCTGCTGCAGCGAGGAACATATTGTCCGACATCGAACACTGTGCATTTGTGATATATGCATGTGGGCAACATGGACATAATATGGACAGTACACACTAGAACCTTGTTACTTTAACTGCATTGTTACAGAGTTACAGCTCACTAGCAAATACTCAGCTAATAGTTTGGACAATCATGGTTCAAAAAAATTTACAAAAAAAAAACCTCACCTGTACCATCTAGTAACAACTTGATGTGTATTTATTCTTGTTGGAGACCCAAATGCTTTTGCTAAACCAAAGTCACCAATCTTCAAGATTCCATCTCTGTTTATGAGTAAGTTATTGGGCTTCAAGTCTCTGTGCAAAATCCAGTTCTGATGGAGGTATTCTAGTCCTTTTAGTGTCATAATCATATAAGCCTTAACATTACCAGGAGTAAGCACTATGTTGCTGTCCTTAATAATTATCTCCAAGTCAGTGTCCATAAAGTCAAATACAAGGGAGACATTAGATTTTTGTCCAAAAACATCTGTAAAAAGAAAATTGAATGCCATAATATTAACTTCTAATACATCTTTTTGCAAACTGGTTAATCAGACAATTTTAAATATAACTAGCTTTTGCCTGCAACTTCACCTGTAGTAACTATAGTCTTTAGCTGTGAAATGCACTAGTTGTGCAAAAAAAAAAAACAAGGTTAAATTACATACTGTTGAATCTGCATGTCCCATTATCACAGTGACATTGATTAGTTAGAGACTTACTTTACTACTTTTTAGTCTAGTCAGCTTCTAACATATAAAGTATCATAATAAGGGTCAGCATGTATGAAACGGGAAGCTAAGGAAAAAAATTGCAACTAGTCATGGACCTAAATGTTAAGGTAAATAACTGTGAGGTCAAGGTAATCCAAACATAGCTGCTAATTTAAACTATGATATATTCCAACATTTTTGTTTTCTTTCTGGCCAATTTTAACTTTCAGACTATTAACTGACTTAAAGGTAGGTAAAATTAAGATCTTCTGCGTCGATTACTTTTCCGAAATGGGCTCTTGCCAGAAGTCTTGTGAGAGTCACCTCACCCCCTTCTCACCACTTCATCCTACATAGCCCTTCAAAAATAGGTTTCAAACTTGGTTTGATAATATTTTATTCAGAATAAATTGGGTAACAGACTCAGAATCAATATGGTGGTTATTTTATTTCATGATGCATGATCATTAACTCTCAACATTTGCCAGATAAACCATAATGCGTAATATCCTTCCCAGTCGGAAATAAAAACAAATCTTTTCCTCAGTGCCCTATTCCTTACTCCAACCAAATCAGTCCAACAGTTTTAGCATGAAGCTTTAACAAACAAATGAGGCACACTTCTGGTAATGAGTAATAAGTATGTTAAGCAGAGACATGAGATACCAGTCGGCAACATACCTAATAACCCAATGAGGTTTATATGCTGCAACTCCTGCAACAGCTTGATTTCTCTCAAAGCCGTTCGGTTGATCCCATCTTGAGCCTCTAAACGTGAGCCTATTTTTATTTTCTTCACCGCTACGATCTTATCTGTCTTAACGTCCCTGGCTTTATATACTGTAGCAAACTAAGAAAAGGAAATAAAATCATTAATTACAAATTAAAACATCTTTTAATTTAGGTTATAATGACTTTTGTGAAGCGCATATTTTATGAAACCCGTTTGAAGATTGTGTATGAAGCTATTTATCCAAAGTATTTATTTACCTGCCCTTCTCCCAAGAAATCTATTTTTTCATATCGTAAAATTGGCTCTCCCATTGTTGTAGTTTTTGAATTTGTCGTTACTATTTACCCGTCATCTATCAAGTAATAAACTCTAACTAAATTCAGAAGTAAGACAGAGGTAACAGTTAAATCTTAAAGACATCAACTAGAATTAAAGGCATCAAGAAAACTTGGGAAAAAATAAAACTAGACCCGAACGAAATAAATTCAAATCCTATCCTATGCCTATTATCAAATTTGACATTGACATATTTTGATATAGACAGTCGCTCTGCAAAGCGATGAAAAGAACTTCATTATATCTCTAAGTTTAGGACAAGGTTATGTTTACTGTAAATGTAAAATAAAACAATGTATTCAGGATTTAGCTCAAGTATAGCATATTTAGTAAACAAATTTAATGATTTGCAGAAAAGGAAATCAATTAAATATGGCTTTCCTTTTGTGTTGTTCATGATTGGTGGATCGTTTGGCCTGAAAGAGTGGACTCAAATAAGGTAAATAAATCTACAGTGACATCAGATTTTAGATACATGTAGTACCTATGTATAGTTTTCATAAAATCTTTAACAAGTTTGTCTAAACCTAACTAGCATTTGCGCTAGTAAGCACTGAAAACACTCCATGTATGTATGTGAGATTGCACAATTAAATCGTTCAGCTAAGAATGCAAATTTCATCTCATGAAAAAAAAGTGGTTGCATTTTGGTCATATAATATTTGGAAATATTTTTCGCTTTAGATAGTAAATCTACAAATTGAAAATGTAATATTCAAAGTACATTTATTTCCATAATTTTGGAAATAAATGTACTTAATGAATATTACATACTTAATGAATATTACATGATTTCCAGTCAAATTAAATAATAATGAGGTACTCTCTAAATTGAACACAGAATCTTATCTTCACAGTAATCTTCGCAGTCCTATCCTGGACTAAATGTAGTCATTATAATTACATACTTTTCATTGAAATTTGTTGGCTTGAATTATTTGAAGTTTTGTAGTGTTAGGTTTTGTCTACAGTAATATTGCTTGCTCGAGGCAAGGAGTAGTCCAGATGACTACTTTTATTTTTATGAAAAATATTAGAAGTTTAATCGAAAGAGAACTTGTTAAGCTATTGCATAGCTTCTATCGCGGGCCTTGAGCGTGGACACCGAATCCAGAAATTCCGTAACGAAAAAACCTAACACCCCCCACTCCGACCGGCACAGCGGTGATACTTTTTAGTTCCATCTATCGATAAATACCAGAACTTTTAATGACTTTTTGAAATATCACGCCCAATAGCTTTACCGCGGCAGTCTCCGAGAGCGACACGTCTTTTTTTTTTTTTTGATACAACTAATCTTTATTAAATCGATACATCTTTTCATAAATTCATAATGAATCTTATTCCACAGATATCAGTTCTCAAATGTAAAAGGAGTAACCAAAGAGGAAGCTGAAAAGATGGGCTTGCACAGAGAGAAAAAAGTAACATTAGAAGATGCCTATGAAGAGATCCAGAAACTAGATATAGATAATTGGGAGAACAAACGAGGGCCTAGGCCGTGGGAAGAACCTGTTAAGAAATGAACACAATCCAGATCAATGCTTGATTAGTTGTCTTAGAAAATCCAATCCAGTCTGTCTTGAAATAAATAATGTTATTGTTTGAACATATTTTTATGTAACTTGATATTTTTAATTAGTGTGACTTATATGACACTATACAAAACCTATTTTACAGTACTGCTGTTTTAGAGTTTTTGTAATTTTTATGAGATCAATAGCAGGACTATGAACTTAAATAGATGTACTGTTGTTGTTTCAAATAAGAATTACTCCAAAGTAAGCCCTTTTTGGATTTAAGGTACCTATTTACCTGTAATTGCTACAAGAAATGGAGAAGAAAGTACATTTTTTTTATTTATTCTCTACTGTCTCCTCTGCTGTGCATAGGCATCAGTCTACCCAAAGCCCTACCATCCCGGTCTTTGGTTACATCCCACCGATTTCTCTCAAATGTACCCAAGTCATCCCGCCAGCGATTTCTCAGGTATAATTTATCCTAAATATTTTCTGGTTCTATTTATTTGAACATAAAATAGTTATTATTTAATTAGTTCTCAATGTCAAAGTGAGAAACATAAGTGGCACGAAATATTTTTTGGCGTGGATCGTAGGTTACTGGTACCCGCACACGACTTTGCTTGTCAAACACGTACACAGGCATCATCATTTATTTAGTACCACTGCGATAGATACATTTACTAGTTGTAAGTCAACATTCAGCACATTTCAGAGAAATTGGTGTTTTCTCAAGTTGTTACTAACTTGATACTGTTATAAGATTAGTACTAGAGATGGGTCTAAAATTAATAAGCTGCTAAATTAGCAGTGCTAAATTTTATTCGTGTCAACACCTGTTAAATAAATTACGAAATAGTTGTTAAATTTAGCAGTCCGAGAACAAACTGCGAATTTTGCGGCGGGCACTACCTAGAACCACACATGCAGTGCAGATGTTTCTCTCTAACACAGACAAACAATAGAATTAATAAAGGACACAGGATTTTTATCGCTTTAAATGTGAAATAACACATGAAAGGAAAGGAGACAATGATGTTCTATCTCAGTTGAATTGTTTTAAACTTAGCAACTTAGCAATTTAGCAACTGTTAATTTTATGAAGTTTTGGGTTCACTAAATAACACTGTTCAGTAATCAGTCAAGACAGATTGTTATTTAGTCGAGTTGTTATATTTAACTGCTGATTTCGAAAACTAGTGTTAAATGAAGACTGATCTTCGTTACGAAGTATATTTGCGTGTGATGTTATTTAGGTAGTGAGTAGTTGTGAGTGAAATTTCAATTGTTTCTGTAGTTTTGATAAAATTTTAAAAATACTAGGTACTTTCAAATTTAAAGTAAAAAAAAAATAACGGAAAAAAGTAAAGAAAAAGATAACAATTTTAAAAAATATAATGTAAATCCATAAGAAAATATAAAAAATGATGAAAAAGAAATCGTTGTAAATAAATTAATTCTCATTTTAAATACGCCAACCGAAAAAGTTGACAGTCCTAAGCCTGTAAAGTGAAAAGTATGAAGGAAATGAAAATTAATTGTGTTATCTAAAAATCTGTCTGTCCTTCAATTTAACAGTTGCTAAAAATAACAGCTAATAATAAAAGTTAAATTTTATTAGCACTAGCATTTAGCGTGTTATTTTTTTTTAACTTTAAAGCCCATCTCTGATTAGTACTAAAAAAAAAAACTGCGTATCAATTTTGGTTCCGACTGGAGTTTACTCTTTAAGTGCGATGACATTTATTTGTCGTAACGCTTTTTTGACAAAGCTCGATTTTACTACCAAATTCTGCTACCGGGGCTTTATAGAAATGGATTCTTTTTCATTGCATTCGGATACAATGTGGTCACGACGATCTTGGGTTTCTAAAGTTACGTAAAAACTAAAAAGATTGATGTTATAAGGAGATTCGCCGCGGGCACTAGACTAAATATAAAATACGAATTTTATAGAGAAGAGAAGAGATGCAATTTTACAAAACAACAAAAAAAAGTTCTCGATTACTATGCCAGCCTCCATCCCATACAAACATTTACAAACTCTCTTAGGCCGTGCAATATTTAGTTGTACATTATCGATGTCTTCTTAGTCTCATTCCATAATTTTCAAAGAATAATTATTCTGTCAAAATGTTGGCTGTGTGAGTTATGTGTAGTTGTTTATTTTTGGTTTTACGTTCACTGGAATTTAGGTGATAATATTCATAGCTAAATAATGTAAGGATAAATATGGCATCTACTAGTAAACCAAATGTGTATTATGAAGACCTTCCAGCCGGCGCATTTGACGAAAAAGAGTTCATTTGCACGGAGCGCATTGTGCCCCGGAAAATCAAGCCTCAAAACATTGCACTTCGGCTGAGAGATAGAGAAATATATGGCTCACGTAAGCCTGGCGCTCACTTCCATGTCGCAAGGGAGTTCTATCAAAATGTGTTCCCAAATCTAACAATAGTAAATGTTGAAAAGCCGCCTTGTTTCTTGAGAAAGTTTAGCCCTGATGGTAAACATTTTATTGCATTTTCAGCTGATCAAACGTCTTTAGAGGTGAGTGCCAATTTACTAATGTACCTTTAATATACTGACCCCCGAGTTTCAATCCGGAGGTCGCCGGTTCAAATCCCGACGTGCACCTATGGGTTTTTCGATTGAAATATTTATGTGCGCAATACCTCGTTCTCAAAACGGTGAAGGAAAACATCGTGAGGAAACCGACATGTCCTAGAATAAAAAATTCGAATATATGTGAGCCTCTTTGAGGCGCACTTACAATCCTTTCACCACACTGGTTCGACAGAACCGGTGACTCGGAAGAAGAAGCCTACCTGTAATATTTTGTTTTGTAGATTTATGAATACAGAGGAGCTGCCGCAGCTGGTGACTTAGTGGCTGGATATCCTTCAGACTTATTGAATGCTGATGCTGATGCTCATCACAGAATCCGAACTCAGATATTCTATCGGTTCTTCAAGGTAACATTTTAAAATTCTTACTGAGTTCATTATCCCTGCAATAGCACCTATTTCCCTAGTGGTGTGCACATTCAGCCCACAAAATATTGTACTAGCTACTTGTGATTGAGTACTGGACTCCAACTTTGTGGGAAAAGACATTAATTTTAAAGTTAGACTATTTAGTCAATTCCATTTTCAGGTCATCAAGTTAATAAATAGTGAGCCATGTAGCCATTACTATGAATTTTCAGTCACGATTATTGGGTTAAGCAGTGTCTCCTCAGCTGGGACTAATAAATAAATTTTTCTCTGATGTCTAAAAGTGCTGTTGTAACTTTCACTCACACGTCCAAATGTCAACGTCTAAACCTTGTGTACTTTAAGCGTAGTGCCTTGTATGTTAGTGTATGGCCACTCATTATTCAGCATCACCCCTTGCTAACCTTATTGGTTAAAATTTTACATATTATAGAAATTTAAAACAGATTTTCTGCCAGCTGGATGATGAGGCTATAAATCTTTTGATGCTTTTAATTCTATTACCACAATTTTTTTATAATTTCACTACTATTATATAATTTCTCATAAAATATGTAATTACCAACATTCTTGTCATTATTTTTCTTAGTTTAAAAAGTATTAACTATAATTTATTTGTGTATGTTTCAGCCAAAATTCATAGTCAACGTATGCCAAAGAGAAGCAGCAAGATTAGTACATAATAATGCTCACATGCCCCTTATGGAGCAACAACTAAACAGAGAGTGCAGTTTGTTTACTGAAGATGGACGATATGTCATAGTTGGTTCAGCAGCACACATACCAGATGACTTGAGGCCACATTTCTATCATATACATAGTAATAACGAGGCTGTTACGCCAACTATAAGGTAACTGTAATTCTGTTTAGCTCATTATCACAACTAATAGTTTTCAGCAGAAACCTATATGCCTCTAAGCCTCTAAAGTAATGTAAAGTCTCTAAAGTAAAACCAAAGGCATGAAGACATTGCTTTGTTCCGGTTTGAAAGTTTTGGTTGCCAGTTAAATCACAGGCACAAGAGACATTCCAACTTCCTATATCAGAGTCTCTGGTGCAGATTGATGCAACTTGGGTCTTGTTGTACGAAGGTAGGGGAGGACCCAAGTTGTATGCTTGTTATGGGCATAGGTTATCACTTAATATCAGGTGGGCCATCATGGGCCAAATATTAACATGAATCTCATAGCTGTAAGTTTAAAAAAATGCAAATTTCATCTCTGTTGGGATACCTGTGTAAGTAAAATATTTCTCCTGTTTTAATTATTACATAAAAATATCCACTTTCAGATCTGCATTAGAAGACTATTCACTGCATCTAGTGGATTTACACTATGGCAGGTTATGTGACACAAAACATTTCAGAATAGATAAAATATACCTCTCACACAACCAAGGAATTTATTTATACAAGGAAGTTCTAGCCGTCTTGTCGGTACAACATCAAACGATACATTTATTTCAAATAGTTGAGGGAATGCTTATAGAAATGAGAAAAATAGGACGATTTTGTTACGATGATGACCCATTTATAGTGAGTTCAGTATTTACTCCAGTTATGAATGAGAGGCTTTTCCATGAGGAGACAATAAACAGTTTGAAGCACAGACTACTCGTATACCTGTTCAGAAGGGCCAAGGCAATCAGTGATGAAACAAAGGACCCCCTCGAATTGAGAAAATTTTACAAATATTTTGACATGTTCAAGAGTTTGAGAATGTGGAAAATGCAATTATTGGACGAAGACCATATATTTATCAAATACGCCAGCGAAGAAGTCGTCACACTGAGGGTGGCGGAACCCAACAGTCAGTCGTCATTCTTTGTTATTTACAACATAAGCGGAAGTAAAATATTGGAGGTTTACGAGAACACATCCGAAAGTCTCTTGGAGTTGTTTGAGAATTACTGCGACTGCTTTAGAAACGCGCGGCTGTGTGCCGACTCGCAGTTCACGTGTTCGCCGTCCAACAACCTGTACGCGAGACTGACGCAGCAACGGTTCAAGCAGACCATCGTGCGGGCCATCTACGGCGGACGCACCGAGGCCACCAAGAGGATTCTGGCGCAGCTGCCCATCAGCGCGCAGTCCTACAGCGGCTCGCCCTATCTCGATTTGGGATTGTTCAGTTACGATGACAAATGGGTTTCCGTTATGGAGAGACCTAAAGCTTACGGAGAATATCCCATAAGGTGTAGTACCACTATCTATCTATTCGATTCACTGGTTCTCTCGAATCAGTGTGGTGAAAGGATTTTAAGTGCGCCTCAAAGAGGCTCCTTTCGTGCACTTGACACATGTCTTCGAGTTTTCAGTTCTAGGAACATGTCGGTTACTATGACTGGCCTCACAGCTCAGTTGGTAGTGACTCTGCCTTTCAAAGTCAGAGTCAATTATTTTCATAGAATTCATAAAGAAATGGCTTTATTGCTAGGCCGTGTTCAGTTGTCTGGTTCCCATGATTTAATCTAAGCTTACTTTGGGGCTAGATGGCGCTGTGTGAAATGTCCACCAATACAAATAACAATTCATCCGCACTTACTGAATTTTTCATTAAACTATCCTTGTTTTCAGGTTTTATGCGCGGGATTCAGGCTTGCTGAAGTTCAAGATATACGCGGGAGTGTTAGGACAGTCGGTGCCGGCGAGCGCTCGGAGACTAGTCGCCTTCACGTTCCATCCGACAGACCCGTTCGCGATCAGCGTACAGAGAACCAACTCTGAATACATAGTCAATTTTCACATAAGAAATGTTGTATTCAGCTAATGAAGTACTTATTTCGTTATAAATTTGTATATAGAGATTTTTTATTTTTTTATGAGCTGTGATGAACGTGTAAGCTACTATGTAGTACTTATGGAATATATTGGAATAAAGTGTTTTTATTACTGGATCGGTAGCACCTATTCTTTTCAACTGATCGAATTAATTGTAATATAATTAACGCTATCAGCATTTCAGGTAATTTTTTGCCCGTGGTATATTTCGATGAACTAGTAGAAGACGTAGAATACTGTAGTAGACCCTACGGACTAGTACAACTAAGCAAGTGAGGTGCTCGCCCGGTAGTCCTATTTAGTTCACCGAAATATACCACGGGCAAATAATTACCTGAAGTACTGGTAGCATTAATTAGTAGTCCGGTTATGTCTGTTCTTGACTGGTGCAGTTCTTCTTCGGACGTTTATTAAAAGCCGTGTCAGAGTGTAAGCGGCAATAGAGGAATGTGGAAATGTCTAACTATTTCAGCACAACGGGACATTTAAATTAATGCTAAATTGTGTAGAGTACACACATCGCGCGACTTACCAAATTTAGCATCTAGAGCCCGTTCCACGCAAGAAAGCCTCCTGGCTGTGGCGCTAGTTTCTACGTAAAAGAGAAATTTCAGTTCAGCTTTGCGTTAGTTCCTTTACCTGCCGCAGGACTTATTTCGTAGTACTATAGTCGGTCCAACGCGTGGACTATGAAGGCACAGTATGTACTCAACCCATTGTCTCTTGGCTTTGTTGACCCCGGCACACACCGAGCGTAACCTCCACGTGGGACAAAACGGGCTCACGCATGGGTCCACATCATCTGTAAAGAATGAAATCACTTCCTCCATGGACGACATTTTGACATGAGAGATGTCAGATGTCACAAGACAGGAGACAAGTGTATTAACATTTTATTAACACCGCTTATCAAAATGGATGCTTCAAATACCGTTACATTGCAATAATTCAAAAATAAATCGATATCCAGCATTCATATACATAGATTAAAATGTTTAGTTAAAAGTATATAATATACAGGCATGCAGTTTACTCAGACATTCCCCACATGCGGCCAGCCTTTTACGTTCAATACACGTGAGTACCTCATCCTATTTCACTGGCCTCTTGTCTTTTCACAGCTCAGTTGGTAGTAACTCTGCCTTCTGCGCTGAACGTTGTGGGTTCGATTTCCACCCGATACAAATGTTTGTGCGGCAAACAGACCCAAGTAGTATCGTTTGCGCCCGTAACTCTGAGATGTGAAGATGGAATGTCTCATGTGCCTATAATTTATTATTCTTCCAGCGTTCCAGCACAATGGACACCCCGAGATAGTAGGCGAAGGCAACGTTACATCAATAATGTCACCAGACGGAAGTACGCAGCTCCTGTTCCTGCCAACAGCGCAATGGTGGCAACCTCTCCACACTGATTTTATTAATCGTAATTGGCCTCCCACAAGCGCTTGGTTTATTCGAAGAGTTTTCAGTCCGTAAGTGCACTTAGGTATTGACTGTCCTTTTCTGAACTACAGTTTTAGAAGTAGCACTTGCATTTAACACTAATTTTTAAAACTGCTTTAAATAGATTAGGTATATTGATTAGGTATCTTTTAACGTACTTACGGATACAATAAGTAGGTACTACTATTATTATAATGATGATTAGATTTTTCAGATTACCTCCTGTGAACTGTAATCAGGCATTCCTAGCTCCCAACGGTATAGAACTTCCCCGGAATTACAGTTCTCAGTATTTTGTGAACACGCCCACGCGCGAATCTAATTTTGAACTAAAAGTAAGAAATGATCTATTTATGCTCTGCGAATCAGTAGACGGTATAATCAATGGATTTTAATTGATATTTTCAGTTTCACAACGACATATGTACATCGACATCGGATATACACTACTTCTATCCCAGTCTGAGACCATATTGCGATTGGTTACAACATTCCCACGCTTTCGCCCCCGCAGTTCAAGATGCCCCTATGGCCGGACATTACGATATATTCTGCACGAAACCTTGCAACTGTACCCCAGCGAATGAAGTTCCAAGTTCGGGGAAAGATAGATGCGGCTGCGCAAAAACATTCAACGCGAGCGTCAGCAGTATGTCTTGTGAATCAGAAGAAACTGTTTGCCACAGAGGTAAGCCAAACCAATCCAGTAAAGAGAAAAATACAAAAAAATCTAAAAGACACAAATGTGAATGTAAAAAAGGGAAAACTAACGACAAATCCGTGACGACGTACGCGGATCAAGCGAGCGGTTCTGTTGCGGAAAAAGGGCGCACAACTCAAACTGAGTGCGGAAGTATTCCGGTGCGCAAAGCAACGAGTGGAGACTTAAGTGGGAAACGGATCACAGCCGAGTTGTGGCTGCCTAAAACTGCGACCGGCAAGAGAGCCATCAAAATCAAATCTTCGGAAAACTTCAAAGGTGTCTGCGAAAGTGGCTGTTGTTCCGGAAACTGTAGTTGTCACAGTGATACAGACTAGTGGTGATAAGAAAAACCAAGTAGTTGTGGCTATTTATATTTTGTTATTCAGTTTATTCCTTAATATTACAATTTATATTTACAAAGAAATAAGTAAATTAATAACCAAAAACAATTGGATATTTTATGTTCACAATAATCAATTATTTGGACTACATTATACAACTGTATACAACTTGAGCTCATAAGAAAGTCTGGACATGGATTATTTTAAGACTAGTAAACAGTTGTCTTAATATATTGTCTTGTGTGTGTGTAATCAAAATTATTCAATAATACAAAACGAACAGGAAGACATTCTCGTGCGAACAAAAAGTAAGATAATTTACTTCCAAACAATGCTTTGGCTGTAAAAAATGACTTTCATTTGAATCGCTTCGGTAAATAATTCTCACATATGCTCATAAATAAAAACAATTTAACACTTAAAAACTAGTATTGCATAAGATTAGATAAACGATTGGAGACAAATTATTTTCATAATAAGTAGTCTTTGAACCAAGTCTCTTCTGCGCTTTGCATGTTGGTAATTAGACTTGAAATACGTAAAATATGCACAAAACATAAATAATATACCTACTATAGACAATATTCTCATAAGAATTAAATGTTAATTTGAAACATAAGACAAACATTATATTTAAAACTATACTTAATTATTACAAAACTGGACAATTTGACACCATATTGAGATTCAAAATTTTACAAATATTTTGTCATATCTCAAACATTTAACACCACATTATGTACTATATTTAAAGTAAATAAATCACAAAATATGTGTACGTTAATGAATATGATGGAGGATGATTCACGTGAGGCGTTGACGACATCGTGCGTACGACATTTGACAACAATATATCAATAACTATCAAAAATGAACATCTAATTTGTATTTTATAGCACACAACCTTGGCGTAAACTTGTTTCAGTTACCTCATTATGGCTAAGCACTGTTCCCTACACGCGGACAACACCCAGTGAGGAATGGGTTTATTTACGTAACGGCTCTTACAACAAGCGGCGCTAAGCTGATGGCGGCGAGACCATAGAGATAATATCTAACGGGAGTGCTTGTTACGTTTGACATAAAAACTAAAAATATACTTTATCAGCATGACATAAAGTTCATTTTGCATTACCAATAAATGTAAGGGAAAACGGTCTTGAATTTTAAGTAGCGGTGTCCCTCTCGCACACATTGCCATTTTTCGTTAAGTATCTAAATTAGTAATATTAAAGTCCTACATAAAGCTCCTACGAAAGTCAGTCCAGTATAAAAGTCCTTGTACTTGAACAAATACACCTACATAGGACTATTCGATTCCAATGTTTTAATAAATTGTTACTATAAATAATATATAGTATAATTATACCGCGTCACAGGTTTGCTCTAGTGCGGGGACCACAAGTAATCTATGTTATATAATGTTTACGGTAAATAAATTTGATTTGATTTGATATATAGTATTCAGTCATACTCAAAAAAAAATTTTAAAACGCAATGTTTCAAACTTGATTTCCTTATGTTGATTGTCGCAAGTACGTGTGTTGTATTTACTAGCTCCCCGGAAACACATGGAGAAAAATTCTATAACATTTACAATCTACAAAGCAGTCAAGAATCTAGTGTGATAACTGTTAATAACTTTGTCCTATATTTTAATGTTTATTGGTCACCATATTAGACAAGGACACCGCGACCAAAAGTATTCTCTTTCGAGACCGTGTTTTTGGCCTCAGTCAGCCCTCCAGTTGTACGAAAGTACATACTACCTCCATGGGTGCAATTAAATACTCTTATTGCAATGCAACGTTTCGGTGGACA
Organism: Chesias legatella; assembly: GCA_947359385.1. Taxonomy (NCBI): domain Eukaryota; kingdom Metazoa; phylum Arthropoda; class Insecta; order Lepidoptera; family Geometridae; genus Chesias; species Chesias legatella. The sequence goes on from OX375772.1 coordinate 4,174,155, forward strand.
ATAACATTCCAAGTCCCAGCAGTTAGCCACGCCATCTATTAAACGAGAGTTAAAACGAAACAAATCAGTCCCCTTATGCCTGCAACAGATAGATGTAAGAGAACTATATTATGATACAACAATACTACAAACAATACGTTGACTAGACAGTACCGTTAATAGTACCGAGTTGTCGCACGACCGTCGCGGTCGCTATCGGAAATATTTAGATAACAATTAATTTCAATAAAACTTTAGGCCTCGAATATACAGACTCGGATCTTTCAATGGTGGCATTGGACTCATTCTTATTATATTATTGTATAGGTACTTGAAATGCATTAGTAGAGATAAATATCATAAAAAATAAAATTTATGGTAAATTCTTTTAGACAACTATACCGATGTATGCTAGGAATAAAAATGCTATATAGGCAAACGCACCACTGAAAAGTTCCGAGCGACTGTACGATCCGACGTACTTCTCTTACAACACACCACACGTCACTTACCTACGTACATTATAATTACACTACAGCGAGGGTGTGGCTTCGAACATATTAAAATAATTTAGTACTTACACTGTTACGTTATATTGTTCTCTTTTACTATGTAAAATTATAGCTCTCAACCTTCACAGCACTTCAACTAATTGAATATAAAATTAACACATTCTGATTTACACAGTCCATTAAACTATTTCACCTGGAGCACCTCACTGTAACAAAATAATAAATAAACATTGTTGGACATTACGTTATTTCAAAGATATGAAGAGACAGAGAGTTGGTACAAGGAAAGGTAGTTAGTATTTCTAAAGAAGAGAAGTGAGGTTTACTGCTATGATCGATACGTAACTAATTTATATTAAAAAAAAAAAAATGGTACCTGATGTGTGGTCGGCTGCGGTTGCGGCTGTGGCTGGGGGGGCTGTGCGCGCGCGTGGTCCCGCATGACGGCGAGCCGCAGCCGCGTGCTCGCGAAGGTGGGTCGGTGCGCGGGGTCCGCGTGCCACGCGGCGCGCATCACCTCGTACGAGCCCGCGGGGCACCCCTCCGGCGCCTCCATGCGGTACCCGCGCTCCACGTGACGCACCACCTCCGCTAGCGGCTACACACCACACACACGGTCACGGTGAGTTTTTTTTTTTAGGAACGGACTATTGAGCTGTTGGCCGCAGATGGCCTTGACAGCACGGGTTTTTGGTGAGAGCTGACGGCTCTCAATCGGTAAAACTTAAAATTATACATAACGACACCAAGGGCACGACTTAGGTACGGATCTCGGCTTGGGGCGTTGCGAGTCGGGAGGAACGGGAGAAAATGCGCCCCGCGCGGGCGGATACTTCGACCTCGCCTGCGGGGTCGGTGCGAAGTTTGAGTGTTTTCTCTGTGGGGGGCTGACGATAGGAATAACTCCGGATAGGCGGCCGTTATCTCGTCAGGGGGGAAATTGTAAAAAAAAATGTTTTGGTATAACGTACCGTGTATACATCCATATGCACTTAGTAAAAAGCGGTTATTTTAATATTACAAAAGAGACACTCCAATTTTATTTATTTGTCTAGAAGAGAGACGATAGTAGTAAAAGTACGCTATCAACACACGCATACACGTTAACTGTAATGCGTGTAACGGACTGTAAAGTTTCTTTCGTTGATAATGATCATAATCAAACGCGAAACGGTAGTATTTCTACATGTACACTCTCGTCCGATCATCATTATGTAACAGCCCGAATTGGTACTAGGCGACATGAATTTTAAGCTTTAGAAACGATTCATATCAATGATGACTGACCATAGCTCAGATCTTGCAGAAAGGACAACAAGAGTATTGATCGATAATGAGTTTATCTGAAACGTAATGTGACGATCAAAAAAACATAAAGAGATATTTATATACGTACAATTCGAGGATATGGAACTCTTCCAAAGGAGTAAATTTCCCACAGTAGAATGCCGAAACTCCACATATCAGACTTATTTGAAAATTTCTGGAAACGAAAAAAATATGTTACAATCAATGTAGAATCGGGAGCGCCTTAAAATATGTCAAGCAGGTAAAACCGAATAGAAAATACAGCGGTATTTTTGTTGTAATTGCCAATATCTTAACCAGTAATAAAGTTCTGGCGTCGGACGTGCCAACCCAAAAGATGGCCGCGAAGGTTTGTGTATTACCATGCGAGAAACATGAGAATAATAATAAATGTTTGTGGACATTTCACACAGCATCATCTAGCCCCAAAGTAAGCTAAGCATAGCTTGTATCATGGGAACCTGACAACTGAATATAATATCTATATACTTTTATTTAGTAAATACATACATATGACATACATTTGACTGGCCTCATAGCTCAGTTGGTTAGTAACCCTACCTTCTGCGCTGTAGGTCGTGGGTTCGATCCCCACTCAGGACAAACATTTGTGACATTTGTAACATTGATGTTTGTTCTGTGTCTGGGTGTTAATATATATTATATGTATGTATTTACAAAAGAAAAGCATATAAGTATTATATCAGTTGTCTGGTTCCCATGATACAAGCTATGCTTAGCTTACTTTGGGGCTAGATGGCGCTGTGTGAAATGTCCACCATTATTATATTATTATTATGACAAAATATTAACACCCAGAGACAGAACAAACATCTATGTTCGTCACACAAATGTTTGTCCTGGGTGGGAATCGAACCCACGACCTACAGCGTAGAAGGCAGGGGGGGGGACAACTGAGCTGTGAGGCCTGCCAAAGAAAGATGATTACAAAAGAATTATTAGAATGATACAAAATATATTTAGAAACTTTTGGAAACCCGGCCTAAATGTTATGCGGTACTCTAATGCCGCACCGCGAGTGCTACCAAAGTGTTATATCATACGTACGGTGTGCTTGAGCGCTTCGGGCGCGGTCCACTTGATGGGCAGCTTGGCTTGCAGGCGCGCCGCCTCTATAGGGTCGTCTAACGCGTGCTCCGGCCGCGCGAGACCAAAGTCAGCCACCTGACAAATAAAGTGTACATATCCTATACTTAGTAATTCAGAAAGCCATCACAGGAAGTCATGATGACATACAGAAACAAGGGCTCAAACAGAATAACTCTACCAGAAACATTACGGCTTCGTATGCACGGTATTTCCCCATGTAGGGTCGGATAGGATCGGAATAGGCGAAAAACTCAGCAATAAGTTCACGTTTAATACCTTGGCGGTTCCTTCGGCTGAGATGAGCACATTTCGCGCCGCTAAATCTCGGTGTACTATACGTCTCTGTTCCAGGTACTCCATCCCACAGCACGCATCACTGAAACAATAACAAATGTTAGTTTTGTCTTTCCCCGTGTCGACTGAATGAACGACATCATATTGCTTTGTGACCAGTAGGTTGCACGCTGATGGGAGCGTGCACCAAGTCCTTCAAATTGCAAGATCATGGATAAAATAAATAAATAAATAAATATTGGTGGACATTTCACACAGCGCCCCTATCTGGCCCCAAAGTAAGCTAACCATAGCTTGTGTCATGGGAACCAAACAACTGATATAAAACTTATATACTTTTTGTAAATACATACACATTGACACTCAGACACGGAACTAACATCTATATTCGTCACACAAATGTTTGTCCTGAGTGGGAATCGAACCCACATCAAACAGCATAGAAGGCAGGGTTACTACCAACTGAGCTTTAAGTCCTGATTGACATTTCAGCAAGTGTATACGACGTTGAGTGTCGCGACGCGAGGGCATTACTCACAACGCGAAGTTGATCTGGTCGAGCTGCGTGACGTAGTGCCGGCCGCGGCTGCGCAGGTAGTCGAGCAGCGAGCCCTGCGCGCAGTGCTCCGTCACTATGCACGTGCTGCCCGCAGTGAACACCAGCCCGAGCAGGCGGACCAAGTTGTCGTGTTTCAGCGAACTGCAACACGGTTACATCACTACTGTCAAAGCTGCTGTTTTTGCAGTGGCAACAAAATATACCTACCACAGCAAAATTGATTTTTGAGTGTAGAATACTAAAATGTTACTTTTTTAAATGAATATAATAAAAAAAGATTATTCTTTTCAGAAGACTTGTGATTTGGCAACCATGACAACCATTAATATGTAATTAAAAGTATGATTCTTACGCCATAATACTAGCTTCTGCGCGAAATTTACTCGCCGCACTCTGATCCTTCAGTATTTTGACGGCGACCTTAGTTCCGCTGAGGATTCCGAGCATCACATCACCGAATTCACCCTTGCCGATGTTCTCCCGTATTTCCAGATCGCGTTCATCTATTTTCCAGCCTGAAATTTAAATACTAGATTTTAGTACAGTTTAATTTTCACAAATCGCATATAAGTTATAGCTCTCAAATACAAAAACTGAGTTTTGGGCATCGTACTGATGCTCAAAACTTGTTTAGTGGCCACATAGTTTACCACGGTTTATAACAAATATAGACAATGATAGCTCGCAGACCCCTTTACTCACAAAATTTGTACCTTAATTTTGTTATATTAACTATAAAAAACATTAAATACATTTGGGATTCTATACTCTAAAATTGAAATCGAGTTTCATCCCAAATAAGACAATGTATTAAACTGAAATATTTAATTAGAAACTTTGAGATACCCTTCAATAAACAGTGAATAGAGCATGTTGTATATAATAACTCACGTGCATCAATGAAGTTGTGCGGTTGTGAGCTGTCAGTCTGGTCGGTGGCGGTAGCGGCGGCGGGAGCGGGGGTGAGGGGCGGCGCCTGCTGCGAGTACGTGTGCTGGAAGTGCGCGGCGGGCACGCTCGGCGTCGCCGGGTACGGAGGCGGCTGCACACAACGGACAAGTGATATCAACTTTATTTCCATGGAATTCATTTAATTATTTTTATTGGCAATAGGCTAACATTTGACCGCAATCTCACCTGATGTTATGTGACTTGAATTGAATTAATGAATTTTTTTAGCTTATTTATTTTAGATAAATCATCGGCACAATGTTACAAGCTAAATCACTGCATAGAAATGAGATGGATTTCAAGGTCCCTACATAGAGAAATTACTTTTTTACAGCACCCTCTAGCCCCAAAGTAATCTAAAGTCAGAAGCTTAGTTGCATTTTCAAGGAAGTATTAAACATAAATATTAGAAGATAACGCGTACATAAGATATACATAAATAACAGTAGATAGCTAAATTTGTTCAACTCCTATCCGACCCTTCATAGGGAAGAAAAGACAATAAACACCTAAGGTCCCTAATCTTTTCTTTTCGCGAGCATGATCCTTATTACAATTTAGTAACTTGTATGTCTGCTACTCTACCCAAACAAGAAGTCGTCAATACCGTCCCAAGTTAGATATGTTCTAAAGTTATATTCACCTGGGGATGAGGTGGGTACGGCGGTTGTAAGACACCATTATTGTTAGCACCGTTGGGCGCCGATTTGGGCAAACATCGAACTAGCTTCGTACATAGGCCGTCGGCATCTTGTAAATAATGCTGTAAGGACAGAGATACACATACGTTATTTCATGTTTTAAACCAGTAATTTTCAGTACGTATATGTGCTATAACAAATGTGAAGTTACCCTAATTCTAACAATGAGAGATAAGTAGCAATGAACTACAGTAACTGTAACTAAATGTACTACAGGAAAATTTTTATATGCAAATAAATATTGGTGGAAATTTCACTTATTTTGTTTTGTAAATACATACACACATAATTAAATACATATTAACACTCAGACACAGAACAAACTTCATCACACATATGGGTGGTATGACAAAAATCCTGGGTGGGAATCGGACCCACGCCCTACAACGTAGAAGGCAAAGTTTCTGCCGAGCTGTGAGTCAAGAGACTTGAGGAGAGACCATGTCGATAAATTGATTAAGAATTATTAATTACTTACGTGGATTAAATCTGTCATATTATCAAAAAACTCTTCATCATCTATCGTAAGACGTTGGTTTTGGTTGTCGGTTGCCCATTTTACTCTGTAACAAGACAAATAGGAATGTCACAAAAACAATATAATCTCATACATCGATTAATTGTGTGTGTGTTTGTGTGTCGTGTTACAACTTTAGTATTTTTATGCTACGAATTCCAATATAAAAAAAACCGATATTAATGTTAATCGCAGCCCATCAATTGCAATGGTCAATCGTTACATCTTAACTGGTCCGCACACATTCGTGCACGTTAGACGCACACGTACACGCGGCCGTGTGCTCGCTCTATGCAGCCTTAGCAGCAATAATGAGAGTAACGGCTTTTGTCCACGATGCAGTTGGTGCATTTGCGACGGGTAGTCATCGTCATCATACAGCCGGTAAAAGTCCACTGCTGAACATAAGCCTCCCTCAAAGCTTTCCATAGTGAACGGTCTTGAGCCACCTCCATCCACCGATTTCCTGCGATCTTGATGATGTTAAGTCGGTTAGTAGCCATGTTTAAACGACCGGGTCAAATGTACGTTTTCACTTCGGAGTTACGGGCGCATACGATGCGAGTTGGGTCTTGTCGTACGTAAGGAAGGGAAGACCCCAGTCTTATTGCTTGTTATGGGCAGAGGTTAACAACTTAACACCAGGTGATCCATTCACATGTTCCGGTACTTTATTATATAAATAATTCTATATTTACCGGTAATGTTCAACCCGTCCCCGGAAGCGAACGCACAGCGTGTGGTCCCCGGGGAAGTTGGTGCTCTCCCGGACGAGGAACACGCCGTCCGGCGACGCGGAGAGCAACGCCTCGGCGCGCTCGCGAGATATCGCACCGTGGTGCCATCTGTTATAAAGTCAAAGTCAAAAACTTTATTTCCTTAGAATTCATAAATAAATAGGGGGATAATAATATGGGAAGAACAGAAACTAAACCTCTAAAGGAGGTACCTTCTTTCCTTTTCGCGAGCACGATCCTTTTAACAATCCGAGTACTTAGATCTATGTTACATTTACAAGACCTATATCTCTATCTACAGAGGATTATTGTTAATCTGTGTGCCAAATGCCCACAAATATTTAATTATCAATTTATTGATTTCTATTTTTACACTTCAAGTGGTATTTCAGTCAATCTGGTCTTATAGTCTGATAATTGTAAACATTATCATACAATAAGACCAGATATACGTGAAGTATTCATATCACATCAATTTGCACGATGACTCAGGCGATAAGTCCAAACACGGCGCCATTTCTCCATAAGCCATTAGCGAACGTACGTGACCTTTCCCTTCATTGTGTGAAACGGACGGAAGTGTTTAGGCTGGCACACAAATGGCAGAGGCGAGGCTAACGACATAACGGCGTTTTTCCAGCTTATTACATAAATACTATACTACTATATAATCATTTTGGACAGGAAATGTGCATTTTACTTTACTATCATCTGAACTTACACAAGATAACTGATACACGTGTTCTGTGTAGGAACTATTTGATAATCTATAACAAAACAAATTGCAACTATTTCTATATTGCACTGACCAGGGTAAGGAAACTGCAGATACACGAGTATTGTGCTCATAAATATATGGAATCAGTTACATAACTCTATTAGCAAAAATTTTACCGAAAATAATTTAAGAACCTTTTAACAGTCGGCGAATATAAGGTCGACAAATACTTGACTACTCTCATACTAAAGTATTTATCCAAAATAGCCCAAGACACAAGTTAGAGTAGCGAAACTGCCAATTCAATAATTCACTTAAAAACTAATGTAACTTTGAAAAGCAAAAATTTTGAAACTGGTACGTACTCTGCGTCTTCGTATGGACATATTATCGGTGGAATATATAATTTAATTTTTATAGGCTTAAATAAGCACTCGGTAATATCACACTCCATTGCTTGTATCATACTGAATAAAAACACGCTTTTATCATCATCAGATTACTTGAGATAAATTTGCAGATCTTATCAACATGTACAAAATAATTTTCATTGTAACACTATTATACTGACAGCACTAATTGTCACTTTAATGGCATGTAGATAAAGTAGAAAATGTATTAAATTGTGGTCAGTCTCTTTTTATTTTATTACTTGTTCACAAAAAAATGATAATTGGATTTAAATCAAATAGAGTTTCGAACAATGATAAAATATTCAATATGCTTAAGACAGTTGCGATGCCTTGTTTATTTGATTTCTGTTTAGTAAATATAATATATTGTACGGAATGTACATAATGTTAAATTAAAAAACATCAAGAAAATTGCACTATTCTAAGTTGGGCACAGTAAATATTATGAAATGTAAATAAGTGTAATTTATACAGGATGTAAGACTGCTCGCAGCTTGCGGGCACTTAACCTATACCATCAGACTACCCAATTCCTAATTAGATAAACAAAAAATATATAATCTTGATTAATTCAATGAAAGTCGTAACATTTCAGTTTATCTTTATTTATCTACTCGATAAAGTGCCTATGTATAATATGTTTCATATCAATGTGTTCGTGGTTATTTTTTTCTTTTAATATTTTCCAATTTTTGCATTGTCTACATTTAATAAATCTTTCTTTTATATTTCTTGTGTGTAATATATATGTGTGCTAATTAGCGAATAAATGTCTGTCTATGTGTGTGTTAATGTCTAATAATACGGCCGTATTCACTGAGCCATATTAATTAAGAGACCGTAAGCATACATAAGGTACTAAGAAGAATAAGATATGGCGTAGGACATCTCGTCTGTGATGCGTTCTATGGATATATGAGATTTCCACCTTCCACCTACACGTCTCAGAGTTACGGGTGCATACGATGCGACTAGGGTCTTGTCGTACTACCTAGTAGAGGAGGACCTAAGTCGCATCGGTTGTTATGGGCCCAGGTTAACACTTAACACCAAGTTGGCACGTTTCGTTATGTATAATATAAATAAAAAATAAACAGGTGATGGCTTGGCGCCCTCTAAACGGGCCCCCATGAGTGCCGCCAGGGACAGACAGCGTGGTGAAGGCAACGTTGGTGAAGGCTAAATGATGTCTGCGGTTTCACTGAGAGCTACTCCCGATGTTATGGCTGACAACACTTCCGCCCTTGCAGCATAGGTTCCGCTCTTGTCCTGATCGGCAAGTTGCGGCAAGTCGAGGGTCAGGGACCTCTACTGACCCCAGGCAGTATCAAGCTTCGCGGGTTCGCCACGCAACCAACGCTCGTCACAAGCGCACCATGCGGTTCAATTATTATTCTCGCAAAAGTTTTGCTTGCTCAACCTTTATGTAAAAGTTGGTATTATCTGTATTTACGGGCGTTTAACCAGGTAAATTACAGTAGTTGTTTGTTTGTTGTTGATGTAAGATTTTGATCAATTATTCATCCCTTTACGGGTGTTATTAGGTCTCTCGGGTCTAGCCCGGTCCTCAGTGCGTTAGTATTATGTGAACATTTGTAAAGGTCAGGACTTACGGCCACTGAGTCATGTTGACGAGCCTGTTGCCTGCAGGCGGTGGATTCTGGACAGTCGAGTTAATCAGCACGTCACTGGGGCCCTTCGACACGGCTGTAAAGAATATACTTTTATTCAAACACCATAGAGAAAAAAAGAGGTTTTGTATTTTTTTATATAGGCGGACAATTCACCCAGCCCCATCTAGCCCCAAACTAAGCATAGCTTGTACTATGGGAACCAGACAACTGATAGAATACATATTTATACATACATGTAATACATAATAACTCCCAGACACAGAACAAATATCTATGTTCGTCACACAGTTGATTGTCCTGAGTGGGAATGGAACCCACGGCCTTCAGGGCAGAAGGCAGAGTTACTACCAACTGAGCTGTGAGGTCTGTCAATAGAATTTTTCGTCGAATGACTGATTATCAACTAAATGGCCGATAATAATAACTGAATAGTCTAGATGCCACTACCACAAATAAGTGGTAATGATAATAATAGGAGCAAGGATGCAATTTCGAAATCATCCGTACACTTACACCAGTTTAAAAAATAAATATTGGTGGATATTTTACAAAGCCCATTTAGTCCCAAAATATAGCTTGTACTACTACAGCTAGGTTTATTTTAGTACTACTTATCGTGCCAGTCTCTCTCGAGTCAGTGGCGAAAGGATTTAAACTGCACCTCAAAGGGGCTCCTTTCATACACTAGACATGTCTTCGAATTTTCAGTGGTAGGACATACCGGCTTCCTCTAGAGTTTTTCTTCACCGTTTTGAGAACGTGATATTGCGCACATAAATTTTCAAATTAAAGAAATCATTGGTGCGAGTCGATGGTTTCTACCAGGGCGACCAGATTGAAACTCGGGGTATGCACCACTAGGCCACCACGCTCATGCTAATATTAGATAAACAAACAAACATACCAGTCGTTGTCTGCGAAGTGTGCATAGCGGGTGGCGGGTTGGAGGGCGCGGGGGTCCGCACCGACGATGACATTATCTGTAACGTACAGTAAACCACTCAATTATACGTACATGGAGTACGAAAAGAAAATCTGACATCAGTTTCAAAAGTTGGAAAGCTTGGTTTACTTAATATGTATATAAGTAAACCAATTTAAACACCGCTGACACAGCACATGCTGCGTGCTAGCCTTTTTTTAGTGTTACCACTTTTTTTTTATTTCTAATATTACACAAAATAAATATTTTTCTTTCTTTCTTTCAAAATTTGCCAAACTGAAGCAGAACTGTAGTTCCCGTAAATTAGTATACTTATTACTCATTTACGAGAAACTATAGTTTTTTTTCTTCACAAACCTAATTCTTTCGAAAAAGCATTAAAATTATAGCAACGTTTGGTTTTACAATGTTATTAAACTGAAGTTTGCGTCATGCACGGTTCCAGACAAAACTAAATTTAATCACGCGGTTTCGCGTGTCATAGTTATTTCCTTTTACTCAAGCCAATTATAATATTGCAGTCAAGGATCAAGGGTTTATGTATTAGAATAATTATATTATGTATTCGACTTACATTATGTGAAATGGAATTTTGCAATGCGGTGGGCGAGAGAGGCGCGTGTGGCCCATTACTGCCGCTCAAACTACCCGCGCACTGAAACAATTAATATAATAAAAATAAATAAATATTAGTGGACATTTCACACAGCGCCATCTAGCCCCAAAGTAAGCTAAGCATAGCTTATATTATGGGAACCAGACAACTGATATAATATTTATATAATTTTCTTTTGTAAATACATACATATTGACACCCAGACACAGAACAAACGTCAATGTTACAAATGTCACATAAATGTTTGTCCTGGGTGGGAATCGAACCCACGACCTACAGCGCAGAAGGTAGCTACTATCAACTGAGCCAGTCACTGAAACGTTTGAATTTGATTTATAAATAACTTACACACTTTTTAACGTAAACTGTGCAACTGAAGTCTAGATAACCTCATTACGTAGCGCACATCTGCCCTCGTCGAATCAATGTTTATCTTTGAAACAGTAAAGCGTATTGCTTTCTAAGTAATCGTGAGAAACATTAACAACGCTAATGTAGTTGAGTTACTGTGAATTTGATCTCTATCTTCGTGATATTGGATGTGACTTTAGTGTACTGCGTGGAAAAATATTAAACAATAAACAACAAATCATATTAAATCTTGTCACGTTTCAAGTGGTGTAAAACCACACTCGCATATTCAGTGATCGCTTAGTGCCCATTACAATGGATGGTTTAGTTCGATCACGCTTTAATGAGATCCAATCTCGGCTTGGTCTCCGGCGTGATTTGTGTAGGCCAAGTTCGTTACAAAGGGATATAATTTGACGTATGGACGGTAGTAAGGATTAATCTCCTATACTCTAGTCAATGTAACATAACCTTAACAAATAGGATTGTACAAAATATTTTGACAGACCTAACAGCTCTTTCGGTAGTAAATTTGCCTTTTGCGCTGTAGGTCGTAGGTTTGATTCCCACCCACGACAAACATTCATGTGACGATTATAGATGTCTGTTGTGTCTGGGTGTTAAAATGTATTATATGTATGTTTTTACAAAAAAGGATACATCTATTCTATCAGTTGTCTGGTACCCATATACAAGCTATGCTTGTTTGGGGCTAGATGGCGCTGTGTGAATTGTCCACCAATATTATTATTATTATTAGGTTTATATGTATAGCTCATCAGCACAGTATGAGTTTGAATTTTGCTCATGTCAATAATAAATGTCAATGTCGTCATCAAAAAAAAAAAGGAAGGCCTCCTTTAGTGGATTCTCGTCTGTTCTTCGCCATGGACGGTCGGATAGAGTTTGAACAGACGTCAAACTTAGCAATAAGTACGCGTGACCTTATGTTATGAATATTATTGATGTTTCCAAACATTTCTTTATGAATTATATGGATATAAAGTTTTTGACTTTATGTAACATATGTATATATACCGGCAGGTGATGGGGAGGTTGCGCGCGCTTGAGTCTGGCCGGGGCGGTGGGCGCGGGCGCGGGCGCGGACGCGGGCGACGCGGAGTACCAGCCGCAGGGGCCCACGCCCTGAGCACCCGGGTGCACACCGTGCTGCAACATACAACATGTTCAAATATTTTTATATCATATTAATGGAACGAGCTGACGGCCCACCTGATGTTAAGTGGTAAACTCGGCCCATAACCGATGCGACTTGGGTACTCCCCTACTGGGTAAGACAATACCAGGTCGCATTGTATGCGCCCGTAACTCTGAGACGTGTAGGTGGAAAGTCTCATGTGCCTGTAATTTCACCGGCAACCACACCTATCAAACCGGAACACAGTAAGGCGAATGCGTTACTGCTTGGCGATAGAAAAAGGCATGGTGGCAGTACTTCCCCGGGCGAACTTGGCGAGAGTTCTACTAAAATCATCATAATATAAACTATAACAGATTTGATCAGACACGTAGAGTTACCGCCCCAGTGAAATAACCTTGGCACGACGCCATATCCATACAGATACAGGTAAAATGTGTATGCATTTTATCATGAAGAAATTATTTCATGTTTTTTAGCATTATCTGGTATGCAGAAACTTTTTTTAACAAGTCAATGTTATTTTTAACTACAATTTCAACCTGCTCGCTACTATTCGACCTTTCTATACCGCAGTATAATCTTTAGGCACAAAAGTAATTAGAAGCAGTGGCGCATTCGCGTTACTGTGTTCCAGTTTGCAAAATGTGTTGCCGGTGAAATTACAGATACATGAGACATTTCACCTTCGTGTCTCAGAGTTACGGGCGTATACGATACTACTTGGGTCTTGTCGTACCTCAGCAGGGGAGGACCTCAGTCATATTGCTTGTTATGGAAAGAGGTTACCACTGAACACTAGATAAGCTATATTTAGCTTTAAGAGCAGTGGAAGTACTGCCACCATCTGTCACCAAGCAGTAAGGCGTTCGCGTTACTGTGTTCCGGCTTGAAACGTGTGGTTGCCGGTGAAATTACAGGCTAGTGAGACATTTCACCTACACGTCTCAGAGGTACCGGCGCATACGATGCAACTTGGGTCTTGTCGTAACTAGTAAGGGAAGACCCAAGTCGCATCGGTTGGTTATGGGCAGAGATTACCACTTAGAACCAGGTGGGCCGTCGGCGTCGGCTCGTTCCGTAACTGTATCACATAAAAAAAAAGGTAAGCTATCAGTTTGCACCGTAACTGTAACATATAATATTCAAAAAATAAGCAATTTCGGCTAAGCGAGATTTTAACACAAGTAAATACAGTAGCAGTTGTAATAAAACGTGTGTTTGAAATTGTTTATGGCAACCAATAGCCCGCTTGTGTAGGCAGATTAGGCACACCCACATAGACTTAACGTCCCACACGACAAAGCGGCGCCCCTCTTCGGATGCCTTTCACTGATACATCGATAAAGAATGCGAAACAGACGTGCTACTGTTTGTTACACATTGCCTTATTCGCATACTACGCGAGTATGCCACACGACATAACATGATGTAATCGATGAGTTTTTACACAAACATATAAGTACATCACAATTACTAGCTGCGCCCCGCGGTGAATAAGTAATCCCACGGGAACACTGCACTTTTCCGAGATCAAAGTAGCCTATTTGTTAATTCAGGATGTAAGCTATCTTGGTACCAAATTTCATCCAAATCCATTCAGCCGTTTGAGCGTCAAAGAGTAAACATCCATACATCACGTTTATAATATTAGTAGGATATAACTTAACACAATTGACAAATACATATGAATGTAGTAATGAAGTATGCACATAATAAAATAAAATTAGATGAGCTATCTAAAGACCGTTTCCAATGGTCTAAGATGGCTCAACTGATTCAAATCACTACCAGGTGGAACTGTGCCCAAAACATTGGCGGCACAATCTCTGAGCCAAAATAAGGTGCCAGCTTCCGGGTCACATTTCGCTTCGACCAGGTCCTCTTAAAATACCCTGAAATACGTGAAGGGCTCTAATTTCCCAATGGACCTCTAGGGTCTCTAAACCAAAAGACTCAAACGTTGTAATCTCTCAAAGGTTCACATAATTATGCATCTTTGGCAGAATCTACCACCGCACACGCCTCATCCTGAGTTCTATACAGATGTGAAGGTAGTGTATCGACGCATGCAGCGTCCCATACCATAAGCCCGCCCATCTTCCATAGAACCAGTGTGACAGATTCATCGTAACTGAAGTCTAAGTTATGACAGTACCTGCACTAGTGACGGATGCGTCTGATGACGGTGTATGTCCGAATTCATATCGGGCGTCTCTTACAACTCTTCACCCATCATCATCTGTGAACAAAGATCAGATTTAAATACTACTTTACAATATAAACAAGATAATATACAGATAAGAAACAGAAGCATTCATTTGAAGCTTGACTGCTTTGCTTTGTTAAGTCTCGTATGAAAGTCTTGTAAGAAACTTGCCACATACAAAAAACACTCAATGTCGATACAGCTTTATTTCGCATCAAGTCTTTTACGCATTGCGGAGGCATCAAAGTACGCAACTTTAATGTACGTATGTTGACAAACATGGCTGAGAACTAAAATATAGCAACGCAAACGTTTACTAATTTAGTGTGGTAGTTTGTGTAATGTGGAGATTTGTGATTTAGGAGTCTGAATTTTGCCCTTGTATAACTAATTTGATGTTGAAACGCTATTATATCAGTAATAGGGCTTCAACATCAAAACAGTTTATAGTACACTCTTAAAAAGTGCTTTCACGTGATACCTAACATCCAATGCTTTATTATTTATTAAGCTTTTTTATATTATTAAAA
Organism: Chesias legatella; assembly: GCA_947359385.1. Lineage (NCBI taxonomy): Eukaryota > Metazoa > Arthropoda > Insecta > Lepidoptera > Geometridae > Chesias > Chesias legatella. The sequence continues at coordinate 4,189,396 of OX375772.1, forward strand.
TGTTTATATATATTAAACACTTATATAAAACCTGCTACCCCCCACAACTCGGCTGGTTTTGCCGTAGTCGGGGTAAGGCTAAGCTATTTCGGTACTACAACTTCATCATCGAACTTCACAGGCATAAATGTACTTGGTACGAAAATAAATATCTTTATTGATCGGGTCGATTCAACGCCAGACTGTGATGGTCCAGTGTAACACAATAAGAAATGAATCACCAATGTTTACGTTTATCACAGCCTTTAGATGTGCTAGCCTTCGATAACAAATTTGCAAGTACATAATTAGATAATGACTGGAAAAAATACATAGAAGTATTACATCACTTTTCTGGTTCCCATGATACAAGCTATGCTTGGCTTACTTTAGGCTAGATGGCGCTGTGTGAAATGTCCACCAGCCATAGACCCAGACATCCAGACAACACCCAGATACAGACCAAACACTAATGCTCGTCACACAAATGTTTGTCCTTGGTGAGAATCAAACCCACGACCTTACAGCTCACAAGGCAGAGTAACTACCAACTAAGCTGCGAGGCCAATCATAGGTGTTGATTCACTCTCGTCCTCACGCCGATGATGTGGAACTAACGGAGGGGGGTGCGTGCTGGATATCGTGACCACCACTTTTGTTTATGTATCGATCTTACATAACATAAGTGGATCGATGACAACATTACGCCGATTAATTTTTATAGCTCTCATTGTCTAATGTAGTATGTCAAAATGTATCGTCGTTTGCTAATGTCAAACACCAAATAAGAACTACTCAACGCACTCATACGTAATACAACACAATCACACATAGCTGCCTAAATTCGACAGTGACACAACTAAAAACAACTCATTTTTTAAGAGAGCTGTTTTGCGTTGAGCGTTTGCGAGTAAACCAACCAATCAGATAACAACATTTAGTGACGTTACTCGCTCAGTTGGGCGAAAAGGAATATGAATTTTATTCACATTACAATACAGAAGATTTCGCGTCGAATTACACCAATAACTCAATTTTGACACATCTGGTTTTGTGCCACTATCGAATTTAGGCAGCGACATATGCAACGTACTAGGATTCCCCGTGTCGCAGTTCCTCGCTTTGCAGGCAGGGTTACTTATTAGCCACGTGTCAGTTAGACATGACATATGTATGAGATATAAGAATATTCTATTATTACGTTGACTAGTAAGCAAGAGCGAAAAACGAAATGCAGTTAAAAATGTTGGTGTTCAATACATAATGGGTCAGATGTTACCATTGGGAGTAACAGTTTTTTTTTATTTATTATTCAATTTTTTTACCAAGAATAAAGTATAAAAGGATAAAAGTATTGCAAATTGAATGTTTTATTTACTTTTATTCCTTAGGTACGCTTGGACAGTTACTAATCCTCTTTCACTCAGGGTTATTATACTTCACTGCGGCTGTAAGCTGCAGTGTATAATCTGCGTGGAAATGAACCGACGACCGCGTGTTCTGTTAATGTCATATTTAATTTGAAGACGGCAGAACCAGTAGCTGGGCGTTGTTTAATATATACCGAGTAACCCATAATATATAGTGAAGAATGCAAGTCTATTCAGCGCATTAATACAGAAGTTTGTTTTTTCTTAAATATTTGAGAGATGTAGACACATCGCACAGGAAAACTAAAAACTTTGTACATCAATAAATATTGGTGAACATTTCAAACAGCGCCATCTAGCCCCGAACTAAGCATAGCTCGCACTATGTGAACCAGATGACTGATAGAATACTAATTATAAATACATACATATATTAATACACAGAATAAACATCTATTTTCGAAACACAAATTATAGTCCTGGGTGGGAATGGAACCCACGACCCACAGCGCAGAAGGCACAGTTACTAACTACTGAGCCGTGAGGCCGGTCACATACAAATATTTTAATCATACTGGCCACACTGAATTGCCTAACTATAGTATTAGTTGCAGTTAACTAGCGTGCACGCATTTCGTCGCACCGAGAAATCAACGTACGGCTGCGGCTGCCCTCTTGCATTGCGTGCCACGTTTCTCATACAAACCGATATGTTCTAACACGCAATTGTACCATTACGTCATTTCACGGTCAAATGATTATAATAAAACAATCTATAAATGCTTACTAAATCAAGCAACAATGGTGAAATTCAACACCTTATGTTGTAAACAATAATTAATGCAATACAAGCGTAAAAGTTTATTAAGAAAGAGTAAAATCCTTGTACAGAACGCTTGTTTTATTTTGTTTCTTTGTTCATGATATTTTGTGCAGCGAAGTAACCTAGTTAAGTATAGCACTATTATTAGTCTTCTTGTGAAGATTCCAATGATTATATTTCTAAGCGTATTGGTATTTCGCTGCTTGATATTCGTTCTAATTTTTTCATTAGACGTTTATTTTTGCACTGCGTTCACAACTCGAAGAAATGTTATACAATTAAAACTGAAAACAGACCATATTGATAGAACGAAAAAACGAAGTTTTGGTTTTCCTATACTTATTACACTACACTGATACTAAATTTAACGAAAAACAAGATTACAGAACCTACTTGATCTCTAGGTACGTCTGATATCACCAAGATAATAATGAGTTAAATCACAGTGCTGAGATTTGATAACTAAATCACTGTTATTTAACAGTTGTCCAAGGGATTGCTCTCAATGTATTATTCATTACGTAAATCCAAACTGATTCAGCCACTTAATACGCATATCACGATATGTACCAAAACCTTAATACGACGCTTGTGCTTCAAGATGTTTGAAGGTCGCTGCAAGACAAACAATGACAAATACACCAGCAATTTCGGTAGTGCCATACTTAGAATAACAATAGATCCATCTGAATAAACATTAACGACGAGTAATAACCATTTAAGACAGTTTGTTCTACTTCACATTTTTACACCAACGACGAAACAAGTATGTTGGAGCTATTACGCAATGTATGACTGGTCGCCAGCGACATGGTCCCTCGGCGATCAAAACATAGGGAACTAGGCTGGAGACCAAACTGACGGACTGAATCTAAAGTAGTTCTTTAGTTGATAGTAACCCTGCCTTCTGCGCTGTAGGGTGGGTTCCATTCCCACCCAACACAAATATTTGTATGACGAATATCGATGTTTGTTCTATGTCTGGATCTCAATATGTATTATATGTATGTATTTACAAAAAAAGCATATAAATTCATCAATTATATCAGTTATCTGGTTCTATGATACAAGCTTTGCTTAGCTTATTTTAGGGCTAGACGGCACGTGTGTGAAATGTCCACCAATATTTAGTGTGCAATAGTGTGCATAATTAGTGCAATAAAATATCTACCTAGAATTAATGCAAGGTCAAATGCTAACCCGACTGGACTACAACCCGAGGTGTATAGCGATGCTAAAGCGCTACAAATACATAAGAGTATATAACAGTTGTACGTTTGTAGAGTGCAATAAGAGCAAAACGGTGGCATCGCGTCGTGCGGCCGAGGATGCGGCGCGTGCCGAGTTCAACGACCACATGACCGCACCTTTCACTTTCATCGTGTCCCGGCAAACCGCCCGCGCCGCGCCGCGCCGCGCCGCCCGCCCGCCGGCCTTCGCCGCCGACTTACGGAATAACAACATCCATCAAACTACTGACACCTCGCATACTCTCACTCGATTATCCGAGTGGACTAAATGAAACGCGTGTCTGACGCATATCGGTACTGCACTTGTTAGACCGTGCTAATCACAGACTTACCGTCATTTGTAAAAAAGTTTTTATTCATAAACATCAATGCCACTACCTAGTGATATTAAAAATCTAAATTTTAGATAATTTAGTCTTATGTTGAGAAAATTATTAATGAATGCATGATGAATTTAATGTAGTTGTTTTAAAAATCAAAATTATTTGTATAAATGTACGTAATTAAATGAAATTTTAAAATTATGAAAATTATTATAATTAATGTTAGTAATGAAGTTTCCGAGTGTAGGTCTAGGTACCATAACAGTATCAATAAGGAAATAATAAATTAAATGAACTGACGCCTTGAGGCATGATGAGCATGAAGGGCATGACCATGAAGGCCGTTGAAATTACAGAGATTTTCTTTACTATGAGACTTTCCATCTTGGTCTCTTCATATAATGGGCGCAATACAATATAACTTAAGTTTCTAATTATTATCGCTGTTGTCGTGAACAAGACTGAAAAATATAGTTATATATCTACCTTCAGTAATATTAATAAGTAGAACACTTTCTATTTCATAACGTTGCATATGCATATAATTTAATTTATTCAAAATTCAATAAAAAAATATATATAATTAAAATTCAAATGTATATAAACCTTCAACAACCGGCGAAATGTGAACAAAATATAGGTATTTTCAACAACCAAGAGTTTGCTAACAAATGTAGAGGTCTTCAAAAAGATGATTCCAAGTCTTTTATGTGAATAAAGTAAAGGAACATCCTTACGGAGTGTCTAAGTAAGTAGTATCATCTACGCATAATACAACTATTTTATCGTTCCTTCACTTCCTTGCATAGAACAGAGTTGATACTGTCATATTTAACTTGGAAACACACTATTGGAAATAACATGTTCTCTCCAGGGATTTACGTTATTATCGTTGGTATGTTTTTCCTGTATGATAATGGGACTGAATTTCTGGAGGAAAGTATTAGCAGAGTTACTCGTGGGAACAAAATGGCCGCCGATGAACTCGCCACATGTTACGTCTAAGTTCTCACAATAGTGCAACCCAACCACAAAGAGAAAAAGGGCATACAGAAGCTCTGTCTACCCTATAATAGATATCGAAATAAAATGAATATATCTTTTTCTGTTTTTTATTGAATGGTTATAATAAATCACAATTGTCATGTGGGGAGTCAAAGTGTGTCCATCTTGTCAAAGTGTGTCCAACTTATCGTACATACTGTTATGTCAACATAATTCTAAGTAAGTTAAGAAGTTAAGAAAGAATTCTAAGAAAGTTAAGCTGCTTTGTGATAAAGATAAAATAAACTTTATTATTATTATTATTGTAAATTCAAAAGTTTTTGTTAACACTCGATTTTACTAACGATTACATTTTCGTACCGGGGGTTTTATATACAAATCGATTCTTAGGGAGTAAGCTCCAAAAATTAATCCATCAAACATTAGTGCGTTGCGTCGCACGTATAACGTACCTCTATACGTGATTTACTTTTGGAGAACAGGTTTCGCAACACTATGACCTGATGACACAATAATCAAGTTTCCAGAGCCGCTATAATAATAATAATAATAATAATAATTTATTATTTCACAAATCTTTTGGACAATAATTAATAATTATAATTAATTTGCCACCTGAATTTTTACTTTATTAATAATTCTGAATTAAAAGTAAATGTTTAGTAGTAATTAAATCAATATAAGTACCACTATCCCCCACTCTAGGTTACAAAACCTGTGTTATGGGTAGATAGAGTCCTCCTTCGTCCACAATATAAACAGTATTTTGCTACTGATTAGATATAGGTACAATAAAAGAAAAAACAGGTTCAAAATTATACACAAATCATTGTTTCATTATTGATTACTTTCGTCTCTATTTTCAAATACGCGTAATGATTTGCCCTAGAACGGTAGTTACAGAACAGTTGGTCGTTGACTTACTTCTAAATAAACGAGGAAGTGATACGCAGACGGCCATCGCGTTTGTTTATGTTACTGCTCTCTGTTTACATTTTATTTTCAGTTTAATATGATATATACCGGAACAGCATGCGCTACAGTAAACTGGTATATAATGCCACAGCATGCATGACATGCAACATAAAAAACACGCTTAGGTCGTAAATTAATAATGCATGTTGTTGCAGTAAAAGTAATGCTGATAATAGACCCCGGTAAATACTAATAGAATCTACAATTCATACTCATTTAACGCTTTTCATCAATATGAAAAATAAATAAATATTGGTTTTAAACTAGCCCCAAACTAAGCATAGCTTGTACTAGGGGAAACAGATGACTGTAGAATACATTTTTTTTACGTACATACATATTAACACCGAGACACAGAAAAAATATCAATGCCACATAAATGTTTGTTCTGGGTGGGAATTGAACCGATGACCTACAGCTCAGGGGGCAGAGTTACTAACCAACTGAGCTGCGAGGCCAGTCAAGCGAGGTTAGTCAAAAACGAAAAACTAAGATTTTTCATATAAAAAAACCCGCATAATTCATTTTCGTTGTACTGTAAGTGAGACATAATGTGCAGAAATTCTCAAGTTTAAGCATTGTAAGTTGGAGGAAAAGATAAAGTGACTAATTATATGGAGGTACTATGTATATTATGATTCAGTTTGCCTCTCTGTAAACATATGGTCTTCATACTGAGCTGTGTGAAACTGTGCACAACGCTCTCAGTGGTCGTCTTGATGATTTGCATTTTTATAAATAACTCGCGATATTCAACTCATTAAATACGCGAACGACAAAGAAGCTTACACTTACAACGATAAAATTTGTTTTATCATTCTTGGGGATAAGTTCAACGTTCGTTTAACTCGACAAATTTTAATGTGACCTTCGTGCATTGGTATAAAAATGCTTCCTTTCCTGCCGCGAGGTCGATTGAAGCATTACTAGTTTCTGAAGAAATATTTGCAATACAATTTGTGTAATTTTAGGATACGTAACAAATTTCTTGAGTATCAGCATTTTTGCATGTATAGCTTAGTATAGGCACAGCTGAATCCACGGAATGTAACGGCTGTAATAGTCTTCATTTATAAAAAAATAAAAATAAACTCCACCCTTGTACCTTCTAAATGCAAGGTGCCTCATAAATACAGCGTTTCCGAAGGGTGTTTCCATGTTTGGCGAACATTAATCCTGAACATGAAAGTGACGCCTACTATCGTCGTATTTCATAGTTGTAGCCGCTCCTTTACTCTTTTATTGCAACGTGACTCACTTTTATGTATTTTCTGTTCAAGTTTTTCCTCAGCAATAAGGTATTCATGAAATCTTGAGTTTACAGTAATATAAGAGTAGTAATTAAGAGCAGTAGAATTCACGCCAATTTCGTCCAGAGAAGTACTGCCTCAACGCCCATTTCTGCCAACGCTAAAACTAACGCATTCGCTTTACTGTGTTCCGGTTTGAAAGGTGTGATTGCCGGTGAAATTACAGGCAAAATAAACATTCCACTTAAACGCCTCAAAGCTACGGGCGCATACGATGCGACTTGGGTTTTGTCGTACCTAGTGGGAGAGGACCCGAGTCGCATCGGTTGTTATGAACCGAGGTTACTTAACACCAGGTGGGCCGTCGGCTCGTTCCGTAATTGTATTACATAAAAAAAACATTTGTTGCTTTAGCTTTGGCAGTATTGGTCAACAAACGACTATGTAACGCCTACACGGACGACATATAAAAAGAAAAATAAGTGGGCAAAAACACATAGCGGCCTTGTGACACACTGAACTGGCCATGCCATTTACCATAATTACTCAAAAATAATAGTAAAGTTTACTTACGTACATCATTATGGAGATATCAATGTTAATTCCAGAATTTAAAACAGAACGCATCCGACCTCCTCAATGGAGAACAATTTATTTGAAACAAATTGTCCTTTTTAACATATGGAATAAGTTTCTATAGAGCACATAATGTCACCAACTAGAGTAAAGAACACCGCAACTCGATTGTTTACACACTTGCTAAGTTTCGTTACAGTAATGAGTCAACGTGTTCGAGGTTATCCACGACATTAGTGTGGGAGGTGGAAACCTCAAGAATATAGCTACACTCCGCATTTATTACGTCCAAACCAATTTGTATAGACATGCGTGCAGATATCGCGACGGCCGAGCTCAAACTGTCAGCCTACAGCGCAGCGGGGCCTTCATTGCCACTGACGAACCAATTTCCCTATAACGAATGGTATTACACAAAACACAAGCTACGTCCGATCATTCGTCTTGTAATCGGAATAATGTGTCAATAGTACGTATCTCTATGATCAGTGTATAGAAAGACTAGCTGCGCCCCGCGGTGAGTAAGTAATCCCACGGGAACACTGCACTTTTCCGGGATCAGAGTAGCCTATGCTAAGCCAGGATATAAGCTATCTTGGTACCAAATTTCATCCAAATCCATTCAGCCGTTTGAGCGTGAAAGAGTAACAAACATACATACAAACTTTCACGTTTATAATATTAGTAGGATATTTTTAATATAGGGCATCGTAATACGTGTATCTTTCTTTACAGGCGTATTGGGACCTTTTAAAATAGTTAATCAACTACATTGATTAAGCTAGTCAAGCTTACGCTTGGTTTAGATACGGTATCTATTGAATTACCCGCAACATGCATAAGGAAGACTGAGCAACGAGTGTGGATTTCCCGGGGTGCACGTTACAGATATTGAGTTACAGCAAAACGAAATCGAAATGCACAGGAAACGCGCCAGTACACATCAGTGGCGCAACGCAGATAGCCGCTGGGTAATTGAGAATAGGGCATTCGGAAGAGGTACTTTTATTTAGCATCAATTTAAAATAATTTAGATTAAATATTCGTTAAAGTAACTACTAGTATAATAATAAATCGATAATTTTAGAGCAATGTTATCCGTACTATCTCAATCAAAACCCAAAACTTTATTTTAATACCTACGAAGGCATTGTGATCCTTCAAAATTCTTGGACGTGTATGTTAACCTCATACTAAGGAATAATTTTAAATTTTGTGTTCAAGTACAGACCGCACAGAAATTGTTGGGATTTCTTTAAATATACCAGTAAATAATTTGTTTTGAAATCAAGGCTACGACCATATTTGAACTAAGTAAATACATTGACAAGCATTTTAAAGTTTGAACTCATATAATATGCCCAACGACAGAAACTACGTAGGCAGCATGCGCAATACGTAGTAAACATTACAGGTCTGATCATACAACAAGGCTCAAGTCAAATCGAAGATTAAATAGAAAACGTGCGAGACATCGGTAACGTAGAGCAGCGCTGTCAAGAAAAGGGTTGTTAATTGTGAAGACGCTCGTCGTGTCATACCATCCACGTCTAGGGTTGCCAGGTCGTAAAACCGAAAAGCCGGACAAACCGGCTAATTTAGCCGGACATTTTGATAAAAATGCCGGACACCTCTAATTTTTTAGTCTTAGTATAACACGACAGCTTTTTTTATTAAAACTTTTTCGTCACACATCAAACCATAACCATTTTACTTTTTCATCTTCTTAAATTCTAATGACACAGCAATAATATATATAGAGCATATTAGCAACTGGTGTTTTAGAAATAAAATGGTGCTCAATACATATAAATGCTTTCATATAAAATTTTCGAGAAAATTAAATATATTACCTGCTGATTATTATATCGATTCTGTTAGAATAAGAGAAGTGGCGAGCATACGTGACCTGGGTGTTGAGTTGGACAGCAAACTAGACTTCCGTAATCATTTCGATGTTATAGCTAAAAAAGGTGCACGTCTGTCAGGCTTTGTAGTACGTCAGACCAAATTTTTCAAAGATCCCGATATTCCTATTCTTCTTTTCAATTGTTTTGTGAGACCTATTTTGGAATACTGCAGTCCTGTCTGGAACCCTTCCTATGCTGTACATGTCCAACGCCTGGAAGGACTCCAGAAACAGTTCCTGTATCACCTTTCCTATGCTAATAACCTATGCCGCAATTTAAACTCTTACGAGTCCAGGCTATTACATTTTAAAATGCCTACGCTGCAAACCAGACGAAATATTGCCGATGTTGTGTTTTTACACAAACTAATAAATGGAAAAATTGACAGTCCAGATCTACTTGAAAAAATTGAATTATTCATTCCTCGTCCGTGTAGCCGTCTTCACAACATGAAAACGTTCAGCCTCGCCTTCAGTCGCACTAACTATGGTCAGTGCTCACCTTTAAACCGCATGTGTTCATCATATAATGACATTTGCCATGTCTTGGATATTTTCAGTGCATCGGTCACTTCCATTAAACATTTCTATTTTACTTCAAAGTAACCAACCCATTATTATGTTTGGAAAACCATTAATATTACAAAATTTCTATAATTTATAAAATTTAAGAACAGCTCAGAAAGTAGTGTATGTACTACTACAGGTGTTATGATTAATTTAATTGCATGTAGTGTTCGCTTCGAGAAGGTCGTTCACTCTCGCGTGTTATAACATTATGAATTTTTAATGAATACGATGTGATCGTCCAGTTTAGTGAACCAATAAAAAAAAAATAAAAAAAAAATTGAGTAAGTCTTCTTTAAACCAACATATGACAAATGTAAAGAAACTGGCCAAATTTAAAAAGCCTAACAAAAGCTACCAACTAATATGGCCGGACACGCAACCAAGAAGCCTGACTGTGTCCGGCTTTATCCGGACGCCTGGCAACGCTACGTCCGTGCAGTGGCAAAATTCAATACAATAAGTGTTATTTGCAACAACTGGAGCGTGAGAGGAATCCGGTGTACGATAGTGTTTGCGGCGCAGCGCCCCGTAACCGAACGTTGGTTGTCAACAAAATGCCCTCTATTGAGGTGAATGGAGCGCGGAAATCGTGTAAGTCGAACGTTACTCAGCAACCGATGAAATGCAGCCTGCATACTACAAGTAATGCAAGTAATGCGCGCACACTACGACGAATACAGCTTGTTATAACCAACCATATGTAGCTTTATTTCTACATTTATTTTACACTGAGATCGTCTGAATTCCCTAGCGGGATCGTGGAGGGGATAAACTAGTTGCAAGATTCCACTAACCCTGACCTGTTTCCAGACTTTGTATTCTGCGCATACAGTATACTGCGAAGGGCGGTACAAATACAACATTAAAGGAAAAATACTGTATCAATCAACAATGTCTAGATGCAGGTCGGAAGATATTTTCTACGACAAATCGGTATTTTCCACCTGATTTCATAAGTAGTTAAGTTCACGTGTACCAATCATAGCGCAAACGTAATCGATATTAAACAACGTACGTTGTTTAGCAAGCGGTCGTGCTATAATTGAGCTCCTACTTTGCTCATCAAATTGACTACACAAACAGCGGACAGCGGCGCGGCGTGGCACGGGCACGGGCACGGTCCAATCATGACATCATCGACGACACCGTTTGTCAACACGGTCGAATAAGGATTATATTTGACAGGCCTCACAGCTCAGTTGGTAGTAACTTTGCCTTCTGCGCTGGAGGTCGTGGTTTCGATTCCCACTCAGGACAAACATTTGTGTGATGAACATAGATATTTGTTGTGTCCGGATGTTAATATGTATTATATGTTGTTTACAAAAAAAGTATATAAGTATTATAACAGTTGTCTGGTTCCCATGACACAAGCTATGCAATATCAAAGAAAATAGCGGATCAAACCGTGGGGCACAGCTAGATAATTATAATAATATTATTGGTCGACATTTCACACAGCACCATCAAGCCCCAAGCAAACTAAGCTTGTACTATGGGTACCAGAAAACTGATATAATACTTATGTACTTTTTCGTAAATACATACATATAATACATATTAACACCAGACACAGAATTAACATCTACGTTCTATGACCTGCAGCGTAGAAGGCAGAGTTACTACCAATTGAGCTGTGAGGCCAGTTCGACCAGACATGAGTCAAGATTTGAAATAACTAGCTGCAATGATGTCCTCTCTAAAAATAGTACCATACTGTGCAGTTGTATTTAATTTTAGAAGCTAATTATGAACCTCCGTTTGCATGTGGTATACTGGGTGATTTTTCTTAATAGTGTGAAGAGACTGAACTATATATTACGTTTGATAAAACACTGGGTTATTTATAGTAGCGTCTGAAATAATCTTATCCCCCATTCGACTAGGCACTTGAAAATAAGACTGACAAGCAAATAAAAGCTCAATATAACAACTGTTAAACTGAAGTGGTTGTATTTTACTGATACAGTAAAGTGGTTATATTGGGTATGTAGGTGGACTACAATATAATTGGTCGGCTAATATCGCTCAAGTAATTTTGTTCCAAAGTCAGTGCTCATTGGCAACAATAAAAATACTGTACTGATTTTGTGACAAAGTTATAGAACAAGCAGATGACCCACATGGAGTTAAGTGGTATCCTCTGCCCATAACAAGCGATACAAGGTTGCTCCCCTACTAAGGCCCAAGTGGCATCATAAGCACCCATAACACTAGAACATAAAGGTGCAATGTCTCAAGTAGTAGTAGTACTATAGTTTAATAAATATTGCCCATATTAACAGTCAAGTTTAATACTAATATTATTCATAAAAATGAGAAATTATAATTATAATGCTGTGTAAGCTAAGTTGGTAGTTATTCTGCTAGTAAAATGAAAGTCTCTGATTTTGGATCCAGGCCGGGGCATTAATATGCATGATGATGATATGCATAAAGTTAGTTTTGGTAATCAAAACTTTTTTAGAACTCTAAATGTGATTATTTTAAAATAAATCAAGATTCTACATACTTACATTCATGTGCTCAATTCTTTATTATGGGCCTTTGTTTGTAACACATCGAACTAGATGATGTCTGTCTGATTTATTGATTATTTCTAATATCATAAGGTCGCCTGGAGATTAATTTAAGCAATAAGTATGTATTCACCCACTGTATAGCATATTGTACTGTTATTTCTTATTATTTAATTGTATATCTTTGTGTGGTGTACAATAAAAAGATTTTTTGACTCTACGTCAAGCTTTGAGTATATAATAATTATTTTGTATTTAGTGAAAATTCACACAGGTTATAGTAAAAACATTAATAAGGAAATTTAAGTTTGTGGGATGTATATTGTTTAGAGTATATTCATTATTATTTGTTTTTTACATTATTTGTGTGGCTGATTTACATTAATGCAGTGTCTCAATATGCAGGGTGCAGTAGACGGGACTGGATTGGAATAGGTTTACATTACCACACTGAACTGCACATTTGATAAATAAAAATCAGCCAAAACTTCGCAAAAAGCTGGAACAGTGTTCTTGGTGTATTTTGTTTTTTTATTTTATAGCAAAAGGTGCGTAAACCTAGCCCAGTAATTATTTCAATCAGTAGAAGGTACTACTAAGTTTACTTTTTTAGAATATTCCCTTATCAATCTCGTAACATTGGTTAATTAGCTTATAAGTATTATTAGGCTGGAATTTGATGAAACAAGGGCCACTTACACCATTCCCGATGGTTGATTTCGTAAGTAGGAATTACAATATTTTTTTCGCCCTGTTGAATTGATTTCTGTGATTTATTTATCAACACAAATTCTTTCATGATGTTGTAGAAGTTATCTAAAGCGTATTATCTGGTCTGCATAATGTTCATACCACCTGCCAGCAAGCTGATAGCTTTGCTGATATGATAATGATTGCAGCTACATGGGGAGACCGTGACACAATCAGCGCTTCCATGATTCATGTAAAAAACAGAATGACTTACCACAATGATGATAAGATAAAAACAGCAGTCCAAACTTCTGTTTTATCACTTCATTTCATTTTCCAATCAAACTAAACAAATCAATATTTCTAATAAAATTCATAAACACACAACACTCAATACGTCACTCAGAGTCCGCCATTTTGTTATTTTTATTCCATCTCCATTCCTTCCACAATCTGTGTTTCATTCCATAGACAGCAACGTACAGCAAAAAAAAGTATACACTAACAAACATTTTGTTCATTCATTCTGTTTATGATTATCTGCAAAGTGACATTTTAAAACCTAATTACATCATTCGACATTCCCGGTATTCAGTTGTCACACTTTTCTGCCACTATTATCTTCAACCAATGAAATTAAACTTAATTAATTAACATTACTCAGCGTTTAGCACGCGATATTCTATCGCTACTGATTCAGAGAAGTGTCTATTGCCAAGATCCCTACTCTGAATCAGTGTAGTGTACCAAGCTTATAATAGTACTGCACGTTTTGGATGCTGATAAAGTTATCGCGCCGTCTCCTAAGTTGGCAAGGGACCGTCAGTTGGTCTTGTTTTTTTTTATTCTTAAGTTTATAAAAAAAACAGTTGTTTCTGGCTACTTATGGCTCATGTGACAATGTCAACGGAACTGACGGCTCTGCACCAGTGATGCCAACTTAGCATCTTGATAGTTAAGCCTAGCCCCTTTTTCAAGTTTATTCAGCCTTAAATTACGATTTGTGATTCAATTGTCATGTGATTTTATTAAATATAACACTATCCAAAATTATGTTTTATTAATAATAATTTCAGTCTATACCTAGCTATTACGTAAATTGTCTAACAAAATGGAATTGTTGCTGCTTTGTTGCTTGTTGCTGTCGCTGTGCTGTTGCTCAGTTGATTCCCAAAATGTGTGCCTCATCTGCGAGGCATGGGGTGAGGCTAAAATTATGTCGGGTCCTGCTTGTGTTGTATATATATGTGTCTTCATGCCGCCTGCAACACAGTTATTTTATTACAGGGGCATAAGTTTGCATGTTTTTACTTATATTGGAATTTTTAGCGATCTAAGCTTATCGTCACTACATATATTTAAGAATTTAGCCTACGATATTAATTTAATCTGAAAACCTAACACTTAGCTTGCAACACTGTGTGTTGTTTAAGTTGTTTTGTGTGGTGTGGTGTGGGCTGGTGGATTTATATTTAAAGATGAGTTAATACCGATATTTTACAATATCACTGATACCAATATATTCATTGAGAAGTATTATAATACCTAAACTAATATTGAATATCACTGATATTCATGATATTGGTGGCTATACCTAATACTATGAATACCCATCTACTCCTAATATTATTATCACGGTTATTGTGAAATTAATATTAATGCCTATTATGTATGCCTTTCATTAATCTATCGGATTTTGTTGAATTATTGGAATCAATAAAAAAAACGATGAAACACTATTAGGTAGTTAAATAAAAGTTAACAAAAAAATGTGGGAAAAACAATTATTCAATCAATTTATTACAATAAATAAAGAAAAATGTAATAGGCATAACATAAAACATAGTAAGTAAAATGTAATGTAAATATGTAAGTAAGTCAATGATATTTTTTTATTAACATGTTGGTCTGAAGTAAGTTGCATTTCAAATATCCCGCCGGCCCAACCACTCAAGCGTCCACCCCGCGCAAACGACACTCGCTTCGCTTCACCTGTCCGCGCATTAAACGTCACTTTCGTTTTCTACAACTGCGCGAGTAGTCTACAAAAACGATTAGGTACTACTGAGAAACTACTGTAGCCACAGTTGATTAAAAAATACTCCCGAAAAGTTCAGAATCAGAATCTCAGTATAAATATTAAGCTTTCTCACAAAAAAACAAATATAGAAGTACTTCCCGCCGGGTAAAGAGGCCTCGGGCGACGTAAACATCCATCCATCCATCCATCAGACGCATCTCAGTATATTTCGTTTGTTGAATGGTCTAGATGTAATGATAGTGAAGCATTATCTTATATTTAGCATTTATTTTTCCAAAGATACTATTATAAACTTTAAACAACGTACAATCATCAATCAATTATAGCGTCGAGATCATGTAACTTTTCGGACCAAATTATTCTATGAAAACCTTTCGGGATCGTCGTCATTATACATATTTCAAACATAAAATATCTTCACGATTAATTTAATGTACCATGTCCATTACAAATATCGCAAAGAAACAAAAAAAATACTTCATTTTAGTTCGACCACAAATTCACAAACAAGAACGGCGAACCGTCACTTTAATATTTTTTTTCTAAATATTTTGTTTCCGGACAGGTACTATTCACTCTCACGGATGCCAAATTTAATATATTGCCATCTAGTAATTTCCTCTTGAACTATTAACAACTGATTGAGGCGCTGTACGCGCCTACATGACAAAATATGTCCAATGCAAAATAGTCCTTAAGCAATGCACAAAAGACTCACTTTCCCTACGTAACTATTTGTCTCGCTTGTTCTGATCACGTATCACATATTAGCGAATCAGAGTGAGGCATAATTTACACGAAGCCCGCCGACAGATATATCAGCCAATGAATAGTGAATATGAGTAGAATACTGATATTATATGACCGATATTAAACGCCCGCATAATATGGTAGAGTGAATATTAAGTATTAGCATACCAGATTTCGTGGGATTACTGATACATGAATACACGAGATATCACTGATATCTTAGCGAATACTGATATATCGGACTCACCCTTATTTATATTATAGACTAAGATTGATTGAGGTGCCATTGCTTGCTTTAAAATTTTCAAAGTTACTGTGGTGGCGTTGTGTGTGGGCTTGTTCAGCTGTAACAGGATGGTCGCGTTGAATTTTCTAGCTAGCTATTTTAATTTGCATTTTATAATGCTCTCGCATACAGCTTAAACAAATATGGACCTTTTTTATTAGAATATACATGAACTAAATATCGTTTTGCCGGCAATCAAGATGAGATATTCTGAGGCCTTGCTGTTAGCGTGTATTGTTTTTATTTTTCTCGTGAATGGACAATGTAAGTAAAAAAATATAATTAATATATAAATTGCAGTAAAATGCAGTATTTTATTTTACAGTCATGATGTTTGTCAACATATATAGCACTATATTTACAAACAATTCTTAGAAGGAAACTAAATAATTTCTTACAGCGTTGCCCTTCGTAATGTGCTGTACCATCAAAGACGTGAACAAAAAAAAGATAAAATAATTGAACTCCGAATGTGTAGTGATCCTTTGGAGATTGGTCAAAATCGCCCCCTCCCTTTCTTTATGTAATGCCCCCTCTGATTAAGAATATTGAAGAATAACTCATTTAGCCCTATGGTCTTCAGTTTCCTCCATAGGAATTTTTATTTTGATCTCACCACTTGTCATGTCTAGTTACACCAAATGTACAGACAGAAAAAAGCTGTAAGGGCAGATACATAATCGTCAAGGGCCACTCTTGAAACTTATGTATCTGTTTATAATTTATACATCATAATTTCAGGTTCCCTTTATAACAATTTGAAGTACTTTGAAACATTACAAGCCTCAAGTTTTACCCATCACATAGTGAAGAGAGGGACAAAGCTTTCGAGCCATCCTTTCAACACTATCAAGGAGGTGCATTTTAAAACTCACGGGAAGGACTTCAGGCTCATATTACACCCTCACACCTCTGTCTTACATTCAAACTTTAAGGCTTATGCTGTGGATGGTGATGGAAAAGAAACTACAGTTCATATCGGTAAGTTAATTTCATTAACTAGGTTGATAATATGTTTTTCACATATGTAGAGGTTACCACTTAACGAGATTTAGGCTTTGAAAGTAATGTATTATTTCACCATTAGTTCATAGCTTTAATCTCATTTATGTTCTTAAATAAAATATGGACATAAAATTCAAGCTCACTGTATGGAAAATTGAGCAATCTATGTATCTATTATATATTCTGCTTTGTCTCAAAGCTTTGTTTAAGCTCAGGCCATTCAGATGCGAGAGCATTCTGGTACTGGTAGCCTGTCACTTTGAGGCATGATACCTAAGAAGACAAACCTTATATATATTTTACCAGAAAGCTTCAAGTCACACCTCTATTCGGGACTCCTTTGCCTTTCATACTGGCCACTAAGATCACATGGCTGATGAACGGACGGATGATGGGAGAAGACAGATGAGTCGAGGGTTTCTTAAAGAATGTAGATTGGCAGATGAGGAACACCAAAACAAGTCTAAAATAAATGCTCCAATAAAGATCCTCAAACCTTTCTTTTTTTAGATCAAACAACCTCTGTATTGTCTGAGTTTTAAGCAATTGCTTTTGATCTTCATAAGCTTCTGAATCGGGCTGCAGCTTCTCTTATTCAATGCTAGTGCTTTATAAGTGAATAACAAATTGATTTAAACTTATAGATCGAGACAATTACTACACTGGCCGGGTATTTGGTGAGAAATTGTCAGATGTTAAATTGCATATGGAAGATGGTGTCATTACAGGAATCATTCACACCCCTGATGAAACATATCACATTGAGGTGAGCTGAATTTCTCTTCTAAAAGACCCTAGAATACTTTCTTCAAAGCAATCTCAAAATTATCAATCCCTGCTACTAATCTCGATATTAAATATCTCTTTAGTGTCAATGCACTATGTACCAGCAATCCAGACCCTCCTAATACCAAAATTGCATGTCTTCCTTTTTATTTAGCTGGACCCAAAATCCCTTAGTTATTTGCCTTTGTCGCTTCCAATAAAGATAGGTGATAACTTAACCCTGCCAGCTGAGTTTGAAAAAAGTTTGATATCTGTTATGGAATTCCATATCATCGCATGTTTTGAAGCCATTTAATGAGTAAGTGACTTGGTATCTCATGCATTTTTTTTTATATCATAGCCATCCTGGCGTCACATCCCGCACCATGGTCAAGATGAGAAAAGTATGATCACCTATCGAGCATCAGATATAAAATTCAGTTGGGCCAACGCTGATGGTTCTGATAGGGGCAAGCCCAGAGTCTGTGGATATGTGAAGGAGGGAAGAGGTATAACTATATAATTAAGCAATTTGTTTGCGTTTGTGAAATGTAGCAGTAGAACTTATGCTAAATTAGTCCTGGGAATCACTGCCACATATCCATTTCTGCCGCCAAACAATGAAGCATTCGCGTTACTGTTTGAAAGATGTGGTGGCCGGTGAAATCACAGGCACATGAGACATTCTACCTCCACTTCTTAGTTACAGGCGCATACTTTGCGACTGGGTTCTTGTTGTACATAGGTAGGGGAGGACCCAAGTCGGAGATTGCTTTTATGGGCAGAGGTTACCACTTAACACTAGGTGAGCCATCTGCTCATTCCGTTACTTTATAACCTAAAAAAGTCACCAAAAAACGAACTTGACACAAGTAATCATACCAATTTTGGCATTAAACTACAGTATTATTATTTTATAGTGCATTAATAGTATACTTAATACTAAAACTGGATTATAAACAATAATATTTATCCAAAATTTCAGAATTGGAAGAAGATGATGATGGTGATGGCACCGAAGACATTGAAATGAAACATGATCAGTTAGAAAAGGACAAATATTTTCAAGAAGACGGTCTGATAGCTGATATCCACATGGAGACAAGTGATGCAAACGATAACTCTAAACGGGTGAAGAGACAAAGTGATTATGAATACACACCGACAAAGACTCGGTGTCCGTTGCTCCTGGTGGCAGATTACAGGTTCTTCCAGGAGATGGGAGCCAGCAATACTAAAACAACGATCAGTTACTTGGTAATCATAATTTTCGGATTTCTATGTAGTTTTCAGGCAGTACAACTTATTTCATTCGTCCGGGGATATACTACCACCATATCATTTCTGCCGCCTATCAGTAATGCGTACGTATTACTGTGTTCTGTTTTGAGGGGTTTGGTTGCCGGTGAAATTGTAGGCACAGAGGCGGGCGCAATATAATGCAACTTGGTTCTTCATATATTTAAACTGGGGAGGGCCCAAGGTGTATTTATTTTGTTATGGGCAGTGGGTACCGCTTAACATCGGGCCATCTTCCTCGTGAGTTATTTACATTGAAATAAGTATACCAAATATTTCAATTTGGTTTCTCACGTATGGTTTTTGATTTCAGATAAGTCTTATTGATCGCGTTCATAAAATCTACAATGATACTGTTTGGCAAGACCGTCAAGTAAGTAATAATGTGCATTTGTATTATATTGGTTCAATTAGCAATCTATGTGAATTGGTGGAAATACGCGAAACGCAAAACCAATAAAATATTGGCCTTAATAATATGCTGTTGTCAAAAGATAAAAATATTTCTGTACTTCTTTTATGAATTCGAACTATTTAATAAAGAAATATTATTAGTTATTATTTTTTAAGTATTATTTAATTTATTTAACTATTAGGCATAACCTAATGTTATAACCTTTTGTCAGGATATGGACGGTTTCAAAGGCATGGGGTTCGTGATCAAGAAGATACTTGTGCACTCTGAGCCTACGCGCGTCCGCGGCGGAGAGGCGCACTACAACATGGTGCGCGAGAAGTGGGACGTACGGAACCTGTTAGAGGTAACAACTTACCGCCAGTCAAGGAACCCTAGCACAAAGCCATAACATAATGTGAAACCTATCATGTCACAACAGACAATTTTTTAAACTCTTATTTGACTTTTCACGTAGCGCCATCTAGCCCCAAAGTAAGCTAAGAATATTTTGTTTCTTGGGAACCAGACAATTGATATAATACTTAAATACATACATATAATCCATATTGACATCCAGACACAGAACAAACATCTATATTCGTCCTACAAATGTTGGTGGGAATCGAACCCACGACCAACAGCGCCGAAGGCAGGGTTACTACCAACTGAGTTATGAGGCCAGTCAAAACCTTTGTTTTTTAATATAACCTTAATGTTGAAATATGTTGAATGCCTTTCATGAAACCTAGGCACATTTGTAGGTTTTCAGTCGTGAGTATTCCCACAAGGATTTCTGCCTGGCGCACCTGTTCACGGACCTCAAGTTCGAAGGCGGCATTCTGGGGCTGGCTTATGTCGGCTCGCCGCGACGGAACTCCGTCGGAGGTATTTGCACACCAGGTACTAATCCAAGCCCCATATATTCGTAAAAAATAATAATATAATAGTTATATTTAATAAAACCTATAAGTATTATGTTGAGTTGTCTGGTTCCCATGATACAAGCTAGGCTTAGCTTACTTTGGGGCTAGATGGCGCTGTGTGAAATGCCCATAGATATTTTACGCAGCGCCATCTAGCCCCAAACTAAGCATAGCTGTGTGTGTGTATGGGAACTAGACAATTCAGAGAACAACTACTATAGTTTTTTATAAATTATCACCCAGACCACAGAACAAACATCTATGTTCGTCACACAAATGTTTGTCCTGGGTGGGAATCGAACCCACGACCTACAGTGTAGGAGGCATAGTTACTACGGAGCTGTGAGGCCAATGTATATGATTCTTTATATATAAAAATTGAGGTTCCATATGTTTGTGTCCGCAAAACTCGAACTTTGTCTGTGGACTGACTTTTGCTCATCGATGTATATATAATCTGTACTCTTTTACAGATAAAAAGTATATAAAAACAAGAGTTTTTTATACTTTTTATTCCCGAAGTCCCACGGAAACGATAAATTCCAATTTTAATTCAATTCCAATTCGAGCGTGGAGGGTGGGGTTTAGCAAGTTCTTCATATTTACATAATAGTTATTGTGCAGCGGGAAAGTGTTTAAGTCCTTAGGTACTGCATTTTATTATTTGTTCTGTTTTTCGTTGAACGTAATTAGTTGTTGATTTGCTATTTGTAGCTTTATGTTATATTTTACTGTTTGTGTTTCAGCAATGTTGCTGCCTACTGTGAGTGTCAATTTTTGTTTTCCTATGTTGCATGTATTTGTTGTTATACTGTTTATAGCTTTTTTTTATTTGATTCATTATGATGTAATATTTTTATTTCATTCTGTCTTATAAATATATATTTTTGAAGTTTCCTCCATATCTAGTCTCGGGTATATTTTATTATTTAATGGGTAAATGGTATTGAAATATTCTCTAACATAGATATAATATTAATCATCTATCAAGTATCTTATTCAATGAAAATGAATGCCTAAACCTTCGTTTAACAGGTTCACAGTAGACTTCAAAGCTATATTTGAATTTTTAGCTATCATATGTTTAAAAACGGTTATGAGGCGTATAACAAAAAAAAAATTCACAAAGTTAAAGTGTCCATCACTAACTAACCTAAGGGATAAAAAAAAAAATCATAACATTTAAGTAACCGTAACTAACTAACAAAACAACCCATCTCTCTAAAACACAGTAGTTTTAGTAGCAGTAGAACTCTCGCCAAGTTCGTCCGGGGAAGTACTGCCACCATGCCCATTTCTGCCGCCAAGCAGTAACGCATTCGCATTACTGTGTTCCGGTTTGAAAGGTGTGGTTGCCGGTGAAATTACAGGCACACGAGACATTCCGCCTTCACGTCTCAGAGTTGCGGACGCATACGATGCGACTTGGGTCTTGTCGTACCTAGTAGGGGAGGACCGAAGTTGCATCAGTTGTTATGGGCCGAGGTTACCACTTAACACCAGGTGGGCCGTCGGCTCGTTCCGTAACTATATTACATAAAAAAAAAAAAAAAAAAAACACACCAACTGACTTAGCGTTATTCACTTAGAATACTTCAAAAACGGGTACACCCTGTACCTGAACTCTGGTCTGAGCTCGTCCCGCAACCACTACGGGCAGCGCGTGATAACCCGCGAGGCTGACCTGGTGACCGCGCACGAGTTCGGCCACAACTGGGGCTCCGAGCACGACCCGGACGTGGCGGAGTGCTCGCCCGCCGCCAGCCACGGCGGCTCCTACCTCATGTACACGTACAGCGTCAGCGGGTACGATGTCAACAACAAGGTAACAACACTGCATATAGCGGGTCGTCACGTTTAGGCCACAACTTAGGGGCACCGAACACAAACTGGACCTAGCTCAGTTTGTGTACCTTAAAGTCTGTTCATTGGCCTCACAACTCAGTTGGTAGTAACACTGTACTTATAGATTATTTCATGCTCTTACTTCACAGGCTGTATTGTAAAAATGAGTAAATCAATTTTCAAAGGATTCTCTTGGGCTCTATGTTCATGATTTACATCTTTCTAGTGTGTTACAATTATATTAACATACGCCCACACTCCACTATAGATGTTGTATATTCATCTAAAAGGAGGTAGATAGGTAATCAATCAGTGACGACGATTAAATATTACACACTCCAATTCATTGACTGGCCTCATAGCTCAGTTGGTAGTAACTCTGCCTTCTGCGCTGTAGGTCGTGGGTTCGATTCCCACCCAGAACAAACATTTGTGTGACGAACATAGATGTTTGTTCTGTGTCTGGGTGTTAATATGTATGTATTTACCAAAACAAAAGTATATAAGTATTATATCAGTTGTCTGGTTCCCATGATACAAGCTAAGCTTAGCTTACTTTGGGGCTAGATGGCGCTGTGTAACAAGTCCACCAATATTTGTTATCATTATTATTATTATTTAATGTGTGTTGTGCTCAAAATTGCCAGTTATTTAGTGACTATTACTGACTTCTGTCTGCGGCTTCGCCCTATATCTGTACCAATTACCAATCTTGCTTAGTATTCACTTGGTTAGTTCCTGTGCGTAAATTGACAACAACATTAGTAGGGATAAAAACATCGAGACAAATTCCATTTATATTATTTTCAGAGATTTTCACCGTGTTCCTTGCGATCAATCCGCAAGGTGTTACAAGCAAAATCTGGTCGATGCTTTTCTGAACCTGAGGAGAGTTTCTGTGGCAATCTGCGGGTTGAGGGCGGCGAGGAATGCGATGCTGGCTTACTAGGTGAGATTGAAATTTAACGCAAATACGGGTTAATATTTTCATTTTTTCAAATTAATGTATTTTTCTAAAACAGAATAATGATTTCAGGTACGGAAGACAATGACATGTGTTGTGATAAGAATTGCAAACTACGGAAGAATCAGGGAGCTGTTTGCAGGTGAGTTTTTGTTACACATTGTCTACTTACATTCCAGTATACTGCTTTTTGTTTTTTGGACAGGATTCACACAGCGCCATCTAGCCCCAAAGTAAGCTAAGCATAGCTTGTATCATGGGATATATAATATACACATCATGTATATTAATTATATCATAAATTTAATTATGTGAAGTAAAAAAAACTATTATATTTTTAACATAAAATTATCAAGATACTAGTAATCATTATCCTTCGGAGGCTGTTTTTTTACCTCATCACTTTCCAAAAGCGAGTTTTCAGATTTCTCGCATTACATATTCCCTTCCACACATTGCTGTAGCTGTGCCTTATAAGTGTGCATATTCTCGTACTTGGAGACCGTTAATATATTAACATTACACCTACGTGCGTATATACGTAGTGATACGTGTGTGCAGCGATAAGAACTCTCCGTGTTGCGCGGGCTGCGTGTTCGCACCGCCGGGGCTGGTGTGTCGCGAGGCGGCGCATTCCGCCTGCGAGGGCGAGGCTACCTGCAACGGAGCCACCGCCGACTGTCCGAAGGTATCGCATCTAAACATTCAATGTGACACACACGAGGGTCAAAGTCGAACATCCAACATTGTCACATTCATAGAACACTAACTTTAAAATTAAACAAGACACCTTCGCATTCTAGAAAAGTATTTAATTAAATTATTGATAAAAGGCACCTGATTCTCCACAAGCAAAGCACAAGATATATCTCTTTTAGTACGTTTATGGACTGTGATGGGATCAGCGCTGCATTCTTTTTCAGTGTGTGTCTTTAATGGACCCTTTTTTGCCCAATATTTTGTTTGAGTATTTAATATATTTAATATATGTTTTGGTACTTATGTTGTTTGGGATATATTATGAAATAAATACTCTTTCTGTCTTCCTCTTTATCCGCAACTCTTCGAACATAAGATGCCACACAAAGACATAGACATTAATCTGTTCGCCACTGAAACATTAAAATTTTCATTGATGATGACATGTTTTAGACATTTTTGTGTCACGTTGTATTCATGTTTGTAGTGGCGTGAAGGATTAACAAACACCCAAACTTTTCCATTTATAATATTTGTTGAGCTGATCGTTGTACTGTGGTGTGTGTGTGTGTGTGTGTGCGGTGCGCAGGCGCCGGCGATAGCGGACGAGCACGAGTGCGCAGAGCGCGGCCGCTGCCGCAACGGGACGTGCGTGCCGTACTGCGAGACGCAGGGCTTGCACAGCTGCATGTGCGACATTGGTAAATATCATTTGGTAGTAACCCTGCCTTCTGAGCTGTAGGTCGTGGGTTCGATTCCCACCCATGACAAATATTTGTGTGAGGAACATAGGTGTTTGTTCTGTGTCTGGGTGTTAATTATGTATTTACAAAAAAGCTATAGTATATAAGTATTATATCAGTTGTCTGGTTCTCATGATTATATGCTTAGCTTACTTTAGGGCTAGATGGAGCTGTGTGACAAAGTCTACCAATATTATTATTAATTATACAAAACGCGTACATATAGAATCTATGGCTCATTAGACATTGATCAATTAGTAATGGATCAGAAAATAAGGCAGTTTGGACCTAATTTTACCTACTATTTGAAACCTATTTTGAAAACCAATATGGAATGATGACATGACATTTGCTTTAGTGTAATACTTATTGATTAAAAAATATATCGTTCTCAGTTCTTGGCGAACCACAAGGGGATGAATAAGTATTAAACGCTGATTTTTCACAGTTGCGGATGCGTGCAAGCGTTGTTGCCGCAAGAGTCTGAATAAGACTTGCTTCCCGGTCGCACACAACGACATACTGCCGGACGGCACGCCTTGTATACAAGGATTTTGTAATAAGGTAAGCGAAGCATATACATACAAATAAATAAAATTGGAGTATCTGTTTGTAATATTAAAATAACCACTTTTTACACGGTACATATACCAAAACAATATTTTTTACGATTTTTGTCTGTCTTTTTGTTCCGGCTAATCTCTGAAATGGCTGGACCGATTTTGACGAGACTTTTACTGGCAGATAGCTGATGTAACAAGGAGTAAATTAGGCTACTTTTTCGAGGGATAAAATAGGTGTGCGTGATAAAACCGAATTCCACGCGGGCAACAGCTGTTACTTTTAATATACGCTGGGAGTTCAAAGTATTCTCGGTATTGGAACTTTTTTGTTAGTTATGAGGGTAGTTTTTGTCTATGGTTCTCTTATGATATTATCCAAGGTGACAACTACAAAATTTTGCCGGTTTACCATTATTAGTTTTTTCACAATCGTGCTTCGAGCGCAAAAAAATGTACGACGTGGAAATGTTGACCAAAATTGAGCACCGCGCTGTGATTAAATTCCTCACGAAGCAAGGAAAACCTCAAAAAAACATCCAGGAAGAGATGGTGGCCGTTTACAAGGATTTCGCTCCTTCGTTGTCTACTATCCAAAAATGGTCAAGTGAATTTAAAAGGGGCAGAGAAAGCATTTTAGATGACCCTCGATCAGGTGGTCCTGTTTCTGCCACTACGGAAGAAAACGTGGAAAAAGTCGAGAAACTTGTACTCGAAGATGCTCGAATAAAAATCAAGTCATTAGTGGAGATGACCAAACTATCCGTGGGTACCATACATTCAATACTTCATAACTTTTTGAACCTCTCAAAAGTCTGTGCAAGATGGGTGCCACGAATGCTCACACCACCCCAGAAACAAGCGCGAATTGAATGTTGTAAAGAGTTTTTGGAGCTGTGTGGTGAAAATCCTACCAGTGTTTTCGATCGAATCGTTACCGGAGACGAAACCTGGGTTCGTCACTACGACCCGGAGAGCAAACACGAGTCGATGCAGTGGGTCAAAAAGGGTGCAGCACCTCCGAAGAAGTTCAAAGTCACGCAATCGGTCGGAAAGCTCATGGCCACAGTATTCTGGGACTCGAAAGGGATTTTGCTTATTGAATATACCAAAAAAGGTCAAAGTATAACCGCAGCGGCTTATGCAACCACTATGCGTAATATGAAGGCAGCAATTAAAGAAAAAAGGCGCGGAAAACTGACCGCTGGTGTGTTGCTCCTCCACGACAACGCGCCGGTTCACACGGCGCGCGTTGCCAAGGCTGCTATTCAGGAGTGTGGTTTCCAAGAAGTCTATCATCCACCTTACAGCCCAGACCTGGCACCTAGTGACTACTTTTTGTTCCCGAAGCTTAAAAAAGAAATTCGAGGAAAGCGATTTTCTGACGATGAAGAGCTCAAGGCAGCCATAAACGATAATTTTTTAGAGAAGGATGAAAGTTATTTTTTGGAGGGTATTGAAAAGATGATTTCGCGTTGTAAAAAGTGTATTGAGATTGCAGGAGACTATATAGAAAAATAAAATTATTTCAGATTATTCTGCCTTTTCTTTCATATCCATACCGAGAATACTTTGAACTCCCCTCGTATATACAGGGTGTATGTGAGAAGACCATTCAAGACGTGGTGGAGCGCTTCTGGGACATCATCGAGGATATAAACATCAACAACGTGTTGGGGTTCTTGCGCGACAACATCGTCGGCGTGGTTGTGTTGATCACCGCGCTCATTTGGATTCCGGCTAGCTGTGTGGTAAGTGAACAGTTCAAGAGCAGTAGAACTCTCGCCAAGTTCGTCCGGGGAAGTACTGCCACCATGCCCATTTCTACCGCTTGGCGGTTCGGTGTGGTTGCCGGTGAAATTACAGGCACAAGAGACATTCCACCTGCACGTCTCAGAGTTACGGTCGCATATGATGCGTCTTGGGTCTTAGTAAGGGAGGACCCAAGTCGTATCGGTTGTTATGAGCAGAGGTTACCACTTAACACCAGGTGGGCCGTCGGCTCGTTCCGTAAATGTAACACAGTGATTTATTACACACTCCTGACATTGAAATGAAATGAATTTAAATTGATTTTTCGACAACAAACATTATTAAATTATTGCAATAACATAGGTAGCCATACATATGAAACATTTGTCATTTTTGGTTGAAAAAACATTGGTACCCATACTGGATGACCTGTGTTATGGCGTACCGATGCCCTCCGCCGGCTTAGGTGAATATTACATAGCGAACATTTCACAATTAAATTTGCATATATTTTTTTTATAATAGTCATAAAATTCTTCTTCCTTCCTCACGTATAATCCATTCGGTTAAGTCACAAGCGGCGGCACAATTGAACTTGTATGTTTTTGAACTCCGAATATTTGTTTGCTATTTAATGATTTAATTCTTTTTTTTAAATTTGGTTGCGTAGTGTTTAGTAACGTCTACTCGTAACGAGGTCCAAGCTATTATATTTCTATATTCGCTATTATATCTTATTATATATATATAGCCATTCTAACACTATCTATAATTGGTTTTGTATGGATCAAGAACTTTCTACTGACTGAAGTGTACTCTCAGATAAGTTACGTGGATCGGCGGAGACAGCGTCAGCAACAAAAATACGCCGAGTGGGAGAGACAGCACGACCTCGTGCATCCTTCTTCTCCACGCAAAATTATACACACCAGGTAATAAACCATTCGTATGTAAATATTAAACGTTACCCTAATCTTGCGTTTTTACTTTCGTCGTTATCGTATTGTTGTTTCAGATTGCCAAAACTGAATCCACCTGGTATAAAGAACATGCAGAGTACTAGTCAACTTTAAATCATCACCAATAAAATTAATTTGATGTAGAAATGTTTTTTTTACTTAAACTATTGAAAGAAATAAAACAGCGGTATATATTATATTTTTAGTTTATTGCTATTCATAATTTATTAAGCATACACTGGGAACGATTACATTATTGATACAAATAAATAAGCAACATAAATAGCTTTCGAAGCACTTTTACGATAAGGCAATATGATAAATAGGTCTAATCAACCACCTAAGTCAAAGCACCAGAGTACGTTTTCTAATAATTGCATTAATTTTATTTAATTACTTATTTTCAATTAATAATAAATTATTGGTAAATAAGATCACATATTGAAAAAAAAAAGTTGGTTGTTAATACATAAATTGAGATCCCACTCAGGCTCATCAGAATATTTTTGTCATTTCTTGACGCAGATTTGATAAAAAAAATAACTATAGATTAAAGAACTACTAGAATCTTTCTGCCCGATAATATATAACATTCAAGAAAACGACCCGTAAACGCGACAATGACAGTTCGGGACTAGATGTGGCAGTGGGACAGCGTTTAGTTAAGGGCAGTGGATGTGAGTAAAGCGACGCCCCTCTCGTAGAAGGCGTGCGGCTCCTGCGCGGGCGCGATGGGCAGCCGCACAGTGAACAGCAGCTCGGAGCGCGCGCTGTTCAGGTACACGGGCAGGGTAAGCGTCTGTCCGGCTGGAACGCTCTCCGGACCCCTATAACAACATTATTTATAATTGGAAAGAGAAAAATATAAAATTACGTAACGGCACCTCCTGAGAGCCCAAGTGCACGAAAGAAGCCTCTTTGAGGCGCAATTAAAATCCTTTCACCACACTATAGGCGACGGTATCGTATGCCCATAAATAATCAGCAATACAGGCGCCTCTGGTACTAACGTATGAGAATACTAAAGTCGTGCAGACTTGACGCTTTTTATATGTTAATAATAAGTTAGAATAGATTGGCCCACTTGTTAAGGCGTAAACTCTGGCCATAACAAGAGCCGTACGACTTTGGTCCAACTTAGGTGTGGTTGTCGCATTGTATTTCGTGAAATGTCTCACGTGCCTGTCATTTCACCAGCAATCACACCTTTCAAACCGAGTAATGCGAAGGCGTTACTAACAGAAAGCAGCTGAAGCGTTACGGCAGAAATAGTTATAGTGGTTACTAGTCCCAGGAAACAATTTGGGATCTGCCTCACATGAAGATGGAACTAAAAATTCATCTTCATTAATAACAATATAATAGAAGAAACAAAATTTACCGCATCCAAGTGAGAACGGTGAGCGGCAAGTCGACCATTATGGTGTTGGTGAGAAGAAGTCTGTTGCCCTTCACGGTAGCGCCTTGCAGCTTCAGTCCTGTCACGGAGAACGACCATTCAGTTTGGGCGTTCTCGGTGGGCGTGCCGGGATCGGGGATTGTCACCTATAATAATAATAATATTAACAGCTATCACTTATCCCCTCCACTAGAATTCTCTGTGTGCAAATACTCACACGTACACAAGGACAAGATTATAGAGACAGTCCAAAGATAGTTGATAATTAGCAACATAAACGAACTACTGTTTTTATGTTCGGCCTTTTCAGTTCCATAAATGTGTGCAAGGGAAAATGGTTTGTCTCCGCGACTAAAGTAGAAAATCAATTACACATTTTTAACTATGAGATTACCTGCAGATGAAGTTCTTCAAGTGACCAGGAGTTGGCCTGGGCGACGCACTGTCTGGTGGCTGTGATGTACGCTTCAGGATTCAACAGACCGCCGAGCCACACAGGGATATTCTGTAAATACATCAAGCGTAAATTCATGCAAACAACGTGGTTTAGACCGATGTTGAGATCAAGTAAAACAAATTGGTACGATGTGAGATTGGATCTTGATCGCCCTGGCATAGTGAAAAGCCACAGGTCCAGATCAGATAGATTTAAAATATGCAATGATTTTTTTGCTAATTGCTTTGGCTGACTTGTTTTTATGTTAAGGAACTTACAGATTCTGTTTGTTTTCCTAAGACATTTGCTTTGATTTGTTTTAACCGTTGTCGTTGGCGTGGCGCACCGTACTATACTATGCGTCGTATATCTGACCTGAAGCCGCTTGGCGCCGTGCTCCGCGACGGCGTGCGAGAGCGCCGCGAGCTGCGTGACGCGGTGCGCGAAGTCCCCGACCCACTGCTGCACGGTGCAGCCCCGCGCCACCGCGTAGCGCCGCCACCCGCCCGGCAGCATACCGCGCACCAGCGAACCGACCATCGCACGCGTCTCGTTCGTTTGCTTCATCTCACCCTGGAATGTGGTGAAGCACAGCCCATATAGAGGCTTAAAATAATTACTCGGAGCGCACCAGGGAAAGCCCAAGTGCGCACCGAGGACAGTTATTTTTGAGTTATTAATCCTGCCACGTAGAGACCGGCCTCGATCGAGCCTGCATACTATGACTCGTGTGAAGCACCTGCGCTTGGAAGCATGACACAAATCGATGTTTTATTTAGAACGTCACTGATCTGAGTTGCGAGTGATCGAGAACGGAACTGTGTACGTTGAGGCTGCGCTCAGACACGTAATAATACTAGCCCATACTTGCCCAGGAGTAGCACAAGGCATAGCAGGAGGCAAAGATATATACTAGAACTCTCAGAAAACCTAGGCATACGTTGACACCCAAAAAGCGCAGCTAAAGAAAATTGCCTGCCGCACCAGACAGCTAATTCTACGTTAGATCTGCCATCAGTGCAGTATTTCACAAAAAAATTATACAGACTGATTATTGGAACGAATATGGGATAACTTGGCACTCGCTCAAGGAGCAAAGAGCCTTTTGTTCAAAGAAACGATACCGTGCGTTTTTATAAGCAGTGTGTTAAAACCCTTGCACTGATGAATAACTTCAGCTTACGTCGGACATACCTGGCAGATGGATATGACGCAGCGCAAGTCGTGCAATACTTGCTGGAGGAGCGAAGCGCCGGCCGCCACCTCGCGCTCGAAGAAACGATACAGCGGATCTTTGATGTTCTCGACAGTACGACGCAACGTCTGAAAAAACAAATTATTTCATAGTTATGTTGTATAGAACTTAGTGAATGCCGATATTAAAACTTTGTTCAAAGTCATTGAAAACTTTATTTCCATATAATTCATAAAGAAATAGCTTGGAAACGTCAATAATATTCAAAACATAAGGTCATGCGTGCTTGTCGCTAAGTTTGACGCCTTTTCAACCCCCGTGGACCCTCCATGGGGAAGAACAGAAGAAACCCCTAAAGGAGGGCTTCCCTTTTTCCGCGAGCACGATCCTTGTAACAATCTGAGTACTTAGATCAATATTACATTTATGTTTAATGACGATTATGTTTATGTTAACATTTTTGTCACATAAATATATGTCCTGAATGGAAATCGAACATAAGAGACACGGGCAGAAGACAAGGTCTACCAAGAGGGCAATATATACTGTCAAGTTGTGTACCGGTAACTGTTGTGGCAGCAGCTGCAGCCAGTTGGTGGCGGTCTGGTGCAGCGTCTTCATCCACGCGGGCCGGCCGTCGCCCTCCACTACCTTTACACCTACAGATAAGACATCATTAGGATTATTTATTCAAAGACATAAGCAGGTGGAAACACACTGTCAACTGAAAAGAAAAAAAAACAATGGAGAGTCCTATCCGCATGACTCATGACAAAAGGTTAAACGGTATCGTCTGCTCATATCAGCGTTATGACTTCCAAAGGGTTTCCCTCACTTAGGTATGCAAAGGCGCAATTCACCTGTATTTTTTGCTGCACCCACGCCTTCCGAAAGTCAGTTTCACGCTCATGGCATGAGAAACTAAAAGTCGTGTGTATAAATACGGTTGATCAGGCCTTATGAATCTCATTATCAAATTGTAAAATAGGATCTAAGGCTAAAAAAAGTTACTATAGTAACAATATTTAAAAAATGTTTACTTGGGTCATGGTCCTGGGAAGCAGCGTTGTAAGCTAGTTCCTCTTCGTCCTCCAGTTGTTGCATCTTCAAGAGCTTGGACACGAGGTCGCTCCCTTGAGTCGTAAGCAATACCTGGAAAATAAGTTAAAATAATCTATTAAGTTACAATAATAATCGTTTCTTAATTATTTATTCTTTATTGTACACAGAAAACATATCAAAAAAAAGTCATAATGAATACATGTACAAAGGCGAGCTTAACCATAAAAAGAGTTCGAAAGCTCGTTCTAAAACCCTCGCGAAAATATACGATTATTTGTGATATGGTGTATAAATTCAAACATGAGTGATCACCTTTTCGGCATTGTTCGGCAACCCAAGCCAAGACGGAGTCTGCCTATCGGACAGTTCCTCGATCCATTTGAGGAAGTGATCACGGCGGTTGCCGTCCGGCATCGTGATGTGCCGTTGGTTTCCGGAAGCCTGCAACGTGTAACAGTATTACAAACTGAGGTAACAATGCGCGCAAGCATACTACGAGTATTATAAGCACGTATGATTAAACGATGTGAGAGGTAGTTTGAGTCAGAAGTGAATAATTTGCTCATGTAGGAATTGTATTCTTGCCTCCGTAAATGCGTTGCGATAGAAATGTCGTAAACGCCTAGTCTATTGCTGTCTATTTGGGGGCTCACGTTGCTCGCGGTCGGAGTCACCCTTTGAATCCCTACACGTGTCCCCCGGGTGTTGCGAACGGAGCAACCCAAAGTAGCAGTAGAACTTGTGCTAAGTTCGCCCCGAGTTCTGCCACCACACCTGGTAATCTGCCGCCAAGCAGTAGTGCTCTCGTATTGCTGTGTCGGTGGAAGAGTGTGGGTGCTGCGAAATTACAGGCGCATGAGACGTAACATCCCCGTCTCGAAGCGATGAACACAACGCAATGCGACTTGAGTCATCTCGCATTTTGGTGGAGAGGACTCGAGTCGTATTGCAGTTGTTTATGGGCGGCGGTTACCACTTAACATTAAGTGGGCTGTTCAGTCACTTAAAACCACATAAAAAGTCTAGGTGCTAGTCGAGAGCAGGAAGAGAGGGAGAGAGAAAGCGGGGTATCGGTAGAGTTTCACAGATTCGTGAAGGTTTGCCAAAATTTGGGGGTTGGACGATGGTGTATCAGCACCATCACTTGTACTACTTACCCCGTCAACATTAGCGACGAGCGCGAAGTCTGCCTCAAACGATCTAGGCGTGAACAACTTGCACAGGAAAGAATGGAGCAGCCGCTGATCGAACGTGTTGTCAATCTTGCCTCCGTAGATGCACTGCGACAGTAGGGTCACAAGCGCCTCCCACGGCACTTTCTCTGGCGGTAAATTTGTGCGACCCTGCGGATATTTATTGTAAATTATTCAGAACTACAGCTCGGCAAAATTCTAGGGCTCTCATAAATCAAAACAAAAAACTGCAAGAGGAAGTTAAATGTGACAGGTCCCAGACACGTTTCGGGATTCTCTCGAACGATTTGAGGTGGCAATGCAATAGCATCCACGTCTCCGATGTTGATGTGTTTGAAACATAACTGAATTTATCGCCCATACTACACTTTCAAAGCAAATATCTCCGTAATTTACCAAGCTATATTCGTAAAATTTAGAAGGATAACGTATAAAAATTTAATTTTTTGATTATCCAACAAATTTTGGAATGAAACCTTTTTTGTGCTTTTTTCACTTGTTTCCGGAGAGCGAGCAAGCTATCAATCATTCGCTAAAGGTCAGTGTTATAAGTGTTACTTACCATGGCAGTGGCGTCGATCCAGGTATCGAGCGTATCGCAAGCGACACGCAAGTCAGACTCGTTGAACTCGTAGTACTTAGCCCAGCCGAGAGGCACGTAACGAAGGCGCTCTTGGACAATACCTGAAACAAACGTAACTCTTCACCATTTGGAATTTCATTTATTAGCAGTCCACGAGTCATGGTCATCACCCTTGAACTTCCTTTGTAAAAAGATTACCTACTGTGTAGTATGAAACTTAGTAGGTACACTTATTTTATTTCTTTAGTAGTACAGTAACGGAACCAGCACTTAGTCCGCATGAAGTTAAGCGCTATAATAATAATAATAATTCTTTATTTCAGATAATTAAATCCATATCAATACAAACTATATATATATACACAAATAAAATTAAATTAAAATTTAAATTATTTACAATTTACAATAATCTTACAACTAAATATAAAATAATAATATAATATAAATAATAATAATTATATCCTATCCTATCTAGCTATCCTTTATCCGTACAAATACTCGATAGCAATATGACTTTCAACAAATTCGCATCGAATTGCTCTTGTCACATTTAGAGATGAGTTTTAAAAGGATGCTTAATTTGAAGAGTTATCATTTGAATCGATGTTGATGATGTTGGGTTTACGAAGAGTGAAAACTCCTAATTACAATTATGTGCTTACCATGGAACCAAGCTAGCAAGAAATATAGCCTGGCACGTTCCGATGGGGCCTTCATCATACGAGCAGCTGGTACCTGAAAATTACGAATAAGAATTTAATTAATGTTCAAATTTGAAGGGTTACAGTTACTATTTGTTATAGTTATAACGAACAGTTGTTCGAGGTTTGACTCAACCAGAATTAATTTTTGACATACTATACAATCTATAGTGATGTGCGATGTAATCTGAACAGGTTTAATGTTTCCTACACACAGAACACTGTTGATAATTCTAAGGGTTTTCATGGTAGTGAAAATTCTGAGCAGATTCGGGCGGATGTCAGAAGGAAGCTCGAACACTAACACTCGGAAGTTCAGTGGCAGCTCGTACTGGTCTGTTACAATCTCAACAAAAATACGGTACTACCGAAGTAATCAAACAACTGGTTTGATAGCTAAAACACGCGCAATCGTAGTTAAAGATGTCTTAGTAACTCACGGTGGCGAAGGTTCTGAGTAGATTTGCGCGGATGCCAGGAGGAGGTTCGAAGACCAACACTCGGCCGGCACGAAGCAAATTCACCGGCAACTTGGGACTAATCTCAGTCGTGAGGAACAGTCTGAAGTTGGGATGCGGTTGCAAGGAATGCAGCTTCTTCTCCAACTGGACCAGCCAAACTGGCGCTAAGTGGACGTTCTTGAGCATCACCCAACTGAAAAATATGCCATTGG
The DNA here is from genome assembly GCA_947359385.1 of Chesias legatella. Classification (NCBI taxonomy): domain Eukaryota; kingdom Metazoa; phylum Arthropoda; class Insecta; order Lepidoptera; family Geometridae; genus Chesias; species Chesias legatella. Next base: position 4,224,865 of record OX375772.1, read on the forward strand.
CGTCAATGCACAAACGGATAAAACTACAGATTACATGGTTAGATAAAACACAAAATAAAAACACGTAGTAGAGGCGGTCTCCGGTCTCTTCGATAGACGACGGACGAAAGGGACGAAGACAGATCCAACCTCGTGTGTCAAAAACCATAGTTTTGTGTTAACGAGGAGTGTGTATTCTTACCGTCCAGTCTTGCAAGCGGTGTTGATAGCACGTTCAGCTTGGTTGAAACCTTCAGCCGATCCGATAGCGATACTTGAAAGCGGCTTATTTAATTCGGTGGCCATGTCATCCACACGACCTATAATAACACAATACATAAACTTTTGTATCCAATAAAAATATTTATCTCCTTAAAATTAACTTTTTACGCCTGACTCGTAATGGAAATCAATGATAAATGTTTAATGAGCTCACCGCTAGCATCGTATCCGGGTACCGAGCAGAGTAACGCGGGCGTGGTGGCGTTCAGTTGTGTTTCAGTGATGGAAGCGAGGTCCAACTCCGTCTCCGCCTTGGACATGTACCCGGCGCCGAGCACGGCGGATACCAGCTGTGTGGCCGCGGCGATCACGCGGTCCGGACGGAATGCCTGCACTCCAAATGATTATTATAAATGAGTCACGACAATTAAATATCAAATTTCATACGACTGGTGACAGTGAGACCATAGGTGAAAGGCCCATTGCGCGAGTGTCTATTCCTTCAAATAAAAAGCGTGAATTTATGTCGATGTTTATAGGCAATCTCTAAATAGCACAACACAAAGTCGCCATCTGTCTATTTCTCCGCTTATTTCTTCTAAACCACGCAACGGATTTCTCACTAAACGGGTAAGATTTATGCGATAATTTGCAAACTAATTGCGCTCTTGCGAAGCCGGGATGGTTCGCTAGTAATATAAAGCCTTAAGGATAATTGTATGTCATATTTATAAAAATTTGTGAACAGACAAGTCGTCAAACATTAGCCGACAACAACAGTGCAGAGACAGTAGTACAGTGCAGTGCACACACCTGTATGAGCAGCAGCCGGTACATGGCGAGCGTGTGGGGCGCGGGCGGCGCGGCCGGCTCCGAGTCCCACAGCGTGGGCACGCACTGCTCGGGGGCCGCCTGCGACAGCCACGCAGACAACTCGGGCAGCTCGCCCGCCTTCTCCAGTAAACGACGGAACGCTACCAATCTGGAAAATAAATCATAATATTTATATAATAATATTGGTGGACATTACACACAGCGCCAATGTAGCCCCAAAGTAAGCTTGTATCATGGGAACCAGACAACTGATATAATACTTATATGCTTTTTTTGTTACATATTACACAATATTAACACCCAGACACAGAACGAACATTTATGTTCGTCACACAAATGTCCTGGGTGGGAATCGAACCCACGACCTACAGCGCAGAAGGCAGGGCACCAACTGAGCTGAGAGGCCAGTCAATTACAGTTGAAGACATTGAAAGATCGAACAATATAGTGGTAATACCTCGGTGACTTTTAGAAAGCTAGTTAGTTAAAAAGAAAAACAAGCAAATATGGAAAGCTACCTGGAACTGAGTCTAGCGGCCGCGTCGTGTTGTTGGTGCGTCAGCGGCTCGAGTGGCGCCGAATGTGATACGAAGCCTTCCTTTCCACGCAGGAACGTAGCGAACGTTTGGTCCAGCGTGTCTTCTGCGCCGGTGCCTTTGAGGTGAATGCGGCAGAGCAACAGCGCGAACGTGAGCCGATCCGTGTGCAGCATTCCACGGGCGACGCGTTCGTATACCATCTACAGGGAAGCAATATACAATCAATATTTGTCGACATTTCACATACTGTAGTCTAGCCCCAAACAATGCAAAAACTTGTACTACGGGAACCAGGTATGAGGACGTTCTCAATTACTTCAGATCTTCGGTCTTTCTCCGTCGTCTCGATTTACCCAAATATTTTCTCTTGAAAAGTTCTAAAAGTACGTAAGTATCTAAAAATACTTTTAGATTGGTCCCATAGAAATTTCATAAAAATCATCTCAAAAGTTTGATTTTTAAATCATAATAACTGGAAAAAATATGTCATCTCAGTACGAGATAACGAGAAATCATTCTCGTTCATTGGTGATGAAGTCGATTATATCGTTTTGTTGCACAAAGTAATTTTATAGGATATCAGGTGCTCGAAAGGATCCTCTTTGAGACACCTTTCACTACAGTGGTTCGATAGTGACACGAATACTATTACTATAGAATTGTATATTTAGATTCAGGAATCATGGCCCATGAGCATATAATAAAAAAATAACACTAATTAAACGAGCTTACCGTGAATAATTCTTCAGTAATGATCATGAGACGCGCCGTGTAGTCTGTAACGCCGCTAAGGCCCGGGCATATGAGCACCGAGCTGAATATATCGAGGAACATTTTCAGAGAGTACTGGTACAGGAAGTGCACTTGGTTCAGAGACTCCATTGTGAAGTAGATGCTGCTGCAAGCCTGGTAGGAAAAAAAAGTAATACCCCATAAAGTTTTATCTTTTACCCTGCAGGAGATACATGCAAACAGACAACAATGTGTTTCTTGGCCATTAGCCGTTAGGTAACTTAAGAGTGGCCTTGATCCACGACTAGGACAGCACATCTTTATTAATATTCATAGCTTACTTGGGGTTTATGTTTAAAATTGAGAATTGATTGAATAATTTGAGCTGGTGCCTGACATACGTCTGCGTCACAGTCTCTGTCGGGCAAATCGTTACATAGCTTTACTGGATGGGTGAAAAACTCACTGGCCAAATTTATTTTGACAAAATCGACTTGTGAAACAGAAATAAACTTGTATTTTGACAACGACTGAATGATGATACCGCAAATCTAAGTCAATGCCGATTTAAGGTATCATCATTCAATCAGCTTAATTATAATGAGGGCATCACACTCTTATATTTTATCAATATTAACCATTCGATTCAGTGAATAGGAATCCTGTGTATCCAGAAAATGTTTGAAGAGTACTCACAGTATCGCGATATTTTAATGATTCAAATATCACAATATAATACTGAGACATAAAACGCAGTTTCAGTGTACTCACTTGAGACAGCGGTAGATATTGTTGGCTGACAGTTTCTATCTCAGCGATGACCTTATCGGTTTCTTCCACCTGTAAAACAAAGATATCATTAATTCCAAATTGACTATCGTCAGTTCCTTTCAATGAGTGTTATGTTTTGTACATCATTTAACATCATCTTAATTACATTATCTCATTTGACAATGAAATTTAATTTCAACTCATGAGATACGACCAAGCTTTAAGGTATACATGATATAAACCTAACGATAACCCTACGATAAAACTACGATACAAGAAACGATAAAAGAAACCCTACGATAACACAATAGATTTTTTTACAAAGACTTTTTTTCTTTTTTCACGGTTACCTTCTGTCCAATGTCATCAGCTTCCTTCTTTAGTGTTTCAAGCGTGGCAATAACAGAGTCGTCATCGAGAATCTTGCCCTTCGCGTCATTCAGAGCTTGGAGCAGCGATTTCTCCAATTGACGCAGTCGGAGATGGAATTCACCTAAAAACAAACGTAAAAGTTGATTTTTATTGTGTAGTGTTAACACATCACCAGAATCAAGAGAATGCAAACATGCAAAACTGGAAACAGTTGAGAGGATCAATAAGCGCATGAATTTTATAGCTAGCAAATAATAAACATAAGCTAGGATGCGACATTGGAACACTATGGATATAACACAAATTCGTAGCATCTGCACTATACCAAGTCAAACTGAAACTGCATTTTGTATCAGTACAGCGAATTGTACGTGCAGTAATTAGAGAAGTATTGCTCCATGACCATTTCTTCCGCCAAGCAGAGCAGTGCATTCGCACTGAACGACTGAAGCGACGATCGCGTCACAGCGATGGTGAGGTTACCTTGTAGTTTGAGCAGATCGGACCGCTTGGTGTCGATGTCGGGCCGTTCCGCCTTCAGCACTCTGTGCAGGCACTGCGACTGAAGCGACGACCGCGTCACAGCGATGGTGAGGTTACCTTGTAGTTTGAGCAGATCGGACCGCTTGGTGTCGATGTCGGGCCGTTCCGCCTTCAGCACTCTGTGCAGGCACTGCGACTGAAGCGACGACCGCGTCACAGCGATGGTGAGGTTACCTTGTAGTTTGAGCAGATCGGACCGCTTGGTGTCGATGTCGGGCCGTTCCGCCTTCAGCACTCTGTGCAGGCACTGCGACTGAAGCGACGACCGCGTCACAGCGATGGTGAGGTTACCTTGTAGTTTGAGCAGATCGGACCGCTTGGTGTCGATGTCGGGCCGTTCCGCCTTCAGCACTCTGTGCAGGCACTGCGACTGAAGCGACGACCGCGTCACAGCGATGGTGAGGTTACCTTGTAGTTTGAGCAGATCGGACCGCTTGGTGTCGATGTCGGGCCGTTCCGCCTTCAGCACTCTGTGCAGGCACTGCGACTGAAGCGACGATCGCGTCACAGCGATGGTGAGGTTACCTTGTAGTTTGAGCAGATCGGACCGCTTGGTGTCGATGTCGGGCCGTTCCGCCTTCAGCACTCTGTGCAGGCACTGCGACTGAAGCGACGACCGCGTCACAGTGAAGTTGACGAAAGTTACACGTGAGCACATGTCCGGCGGGAACTCGACCGTTGGATCCCTGTATTATGGAAATAATATCATTGCTTGACTGTTTGATTGTATTTTATTAGAAAATTGTGTTGTGATGTCACTAATGACCAATCTATTTATCACAAAACTACGTTGCAGGACGTTCGTAATAGACGGGTATAATTTTGAAGTCTCCATAGTGCTGTATTATGAATGTTTAAGTTCGAATGCCACTTTATGTAACAGATAGCGGTTAAGTAACTGCACTTTTACAGGGTTGACGTAAATTTCACCTAAGGTTTGTAAATTGTAGATTTAATAAGTTTACGAATACGACATGGCAGTAGTGCGACATGACTGTTTTAATATTTCTACGGTTGCATGTCGGAAAAACAGTACACCAAAGGAGCTGTGGTCCGAGAGAGTCAGGGACACGATTAGAAGTAGTAGCACAATTGAATAAAATATGATATTAAAATAATGAAGAAATAAGAATTTCTATGGAGCTAGGGATAATGTATGTTAATTTTTTTAATAATCTGCATGGTAATTATATAATTTTCTTACCTGGTGCTAAGGAAGATTACGAATGAAGGGCTAAGATCGATGTCTTGATCTCCAAGCGTTATGAGAACACGCCCGCCCGTGCGGCGCAGCTCTCGGTTCAGCACCGGGTTCAGAATAGGATCATAGTTCTCTACATCCTGAAATATAACAAGAAATAAATAAATATGTGATCAAAACAACACTAGGAAAAACGGGCCAGTTTTATGACGGATGTTTGTCGGATGCAAATAAAGGAATAATATTGGACTGGCCTCTTAGCTGAGTTCGTAGTAACCCTGCCTTCTACGTTGTAGGTCGTGGGTTCGATTCCCACTCAGGATAAACCATTATGTGACGAAGATAGATGTTTGTTGTGTCTGGGTGTTGATATGTATTACATGTATGTATTTACAAAAAAGTATATTATATATATAAGTATTATATCAGTTGTCTAGTTCCCATGGTACAAGCTATGCTTAGCTTACTTTGGGGCTAGATGGCGTGTGTGAAATGTCACGAATATTTATTTATTATTTATATTCACGAGCGTAATGTAACTTGATTATGTTACTACTAATTAAACTATGAGGTCATCAATTTAAAAGTCAAGTAACATTCAATTGTGTACACAATAAAAGTATACTTACTTGTACAAGAAGCGGGTTACCGAAACGCAGTGCAGATTCTAAGTTCTTTCTGAACGAGTCGTCCAAGAATGAAGTTTTGGTGATCTTGCGTTCCTTGAACTCGCGCATTATGAACTCTGTCGCTTGCCCAGAGGGGTCTATGATGAGCGGGTAGCGGTTGAAGCGCTGTTCAAAAATGCACATATAAAATCAGTGTAACCAATTTGTTGGTAAATATACTCCTTGCTTTCGTCGGAAAAATAAACACAGTCTATAGTTTCATATAACATGTTTATCTAACTGAACAAAGTATTTAAGCATCTAGTATATATAAAAAAATATATTGTTTTTTAATTTCACCTGACGTTAAGCGATTATGTAGTCGATGGTGCCTTTACGTAACATCCGTATAGGAATTAGCTCTCAAATTAGGCTACCGGAACCTGACCAAAACACACCATTAGGAGCTTCGTGACAGATATCAACTTGTGGGTTCTTCTTCTATTCGAGTCACTGGTTCTTTCGCACCAGTGTGGTGAAAAGATTTTAAGTGCGCCTCAAAGAGGCTCTGTCCGTGTACTAGACACATGACTTCGAATTTTTTGCTCTAGGGCATGTCGGTTTCCTCACGATGTTTTCCTTCACCGTTTTGAGAACGTGGTATTGCGCACATAAATCTTTCAAGCGAAAAAATCATACATGCACGTTGAGATTTGAACCGGCGACCTCCCGATTGAAACTCTGGATCAGTACCACTAGACCACCACGCTCTTACTATCTTGCGGGTGGGTAACTAGACCAAGCTGCTTTGAGTTAGTACCACGCCATGTTTCTTAAAGATGATTTCCTTCAACAGAGATCTAGTTCATGTAGTACTTGGATCGACGACCTACATATCGTAAGCCGACGTTTTTTTGATACGACATGCTAACTCTAGATGGAGCTAATACTTACTCTCAACATAATAGCGTTCTCAACACAGAGTTCGTCGGTGGGTAGTGCGTTGGCCTGCCAACGCAACCTCTCATCCGGATTACTGAGATACTCGGTGCGAGCGATATCGGCTCGGTACTTGATACTGGCTGCGGCAAGGTGGGCCGTCCATGTGGAGAAAAGATTTTGGCGATACTAAAAGAAAGGTCACGGGTTATATTGACTTACAGTTCTGGTGGTAGATCTTAGCATAAATAAAATTTTATTGTCAACTGCATAATATGGTCCAATACCTTTTGCAGCTTACTTCAATTGTAAAGATTCGTCACCAGAACTATACAAGATTATACAAATCAATACGGTGCACATAATTAACTCTAAGTGGATGCTCTCTATTCACGTATCAAGAACCGAACTGCTTTGACAATGTCAAATTAAATTTGACTGGCCACACAGTTCAGTAACCCTGCCTTCAATGCTGTAGATCGTTGGGTTCGATTCCCACCCAGGACAAACATTTGTATGACGAATGCAGATGTTTATTCTGTCTGGGTGTCAATGTGTATTATTTATTCATCTAGATGGCGCTGTGTGAAATGTCCACCAATATTTATTTATTATTATTTATTTAAATACGCTAAAATGACAACTTACGTGTTGATCAAAGTACCCTCCATAAGCGATAAAGGCGGCAGACAGGAGCACGTCTCCCACAATAGTGCTCATTTGTGAACGGAACGTTTCCGAACTGGACTCCCACCGCTCTCGTTCAATCACCAGGCTCTTGAGCAACGCTATAGACCTGTCAACCTGTAGATAGCAAAAGAAAACGAGTCAGTTTCACTCTATTTGCGAAGTTATAAGGCTTAGCATTAGGATTAAACAGGTGAACAAATTTAGTATAACTACTGCGGGTGATGCTGGCATATTCTAAAATTGGAAGAGTCAATGGTTCTTTACATTTTCATGTCACATAAAATGAAAAAGTGCGACCCAATCTCTTTTTTTTTTGCCATGTAATGGCTCGATGCGTTATTACCTTGGCTTGAACATTCTCCAAGTCAGTCTTGATAGCCTGAGCTTGGCTGATAAGCTGTGCGTACTCCTCCTTGTACGAAGCGATGGATTTCTCCAGCTGTGAGATGAGTTCGGACACTTCATTGCCCGCCGTCACGTTGGTTTGAGCTCGATCTTCCAGTGCTTGGAGCTCGTTGCGAAGCGGCTCCACGCGTTTTAACATATCCGCGTATTCAATCTGTTGATCGATACCTTGGTTAATAATTAATTAGGACCACGTGTTTTTTTTATCAGCATCAGTCCAAATATATAGTCTTAACAATGTTACGAAATGACTGGTAACAAGGGCATGGCTACGATAATTAATAAGAACTGAAACTTACCTGAGCAATAGCCCATTTGACCATAGGACCGCAAGCCATACTGGCACGGTTGACTTTCTCGAAGTTGTAATCCGGGTTGCTCAGGTATCGAGTCTTCATCTTTTCACGAACATCGTCACTGGGCATATAATATATGCATTAAATTTTGCTCTATATCCATCGGATATATTATTAGTGCTGTTCGTGCAATGCCAATGAACCAGATCCATATCAAATTGCCCACCCACCCAAACAAACGGATGTTTCATGCAACATGTTATTCCAAATTAAACCTTACACTTTGACACTGCATATTTTATTTAAGGACGTCACTTACCAAACAACACAAAAATTGAGAGATAAACACCATTACCTACCTTCCAAATGAAAGGTAAATAAGCAAACAAACTAAAATAATAAGCCGGCTCACTTCAAAGTTACGGCAGTTACTCATTGTTTTTTACAATTTATTTATTGGCAAATACTTTCATGCAACTTAATTTCAAAATTGAACACAGGCATAAATGTCGATTGCAATTTCCTCGTATATCGTTTCACGAAAATTTCTCTTTAGCGCTTTAGTTCCAAATATTAACTATAGTAAGTACTCAACCATAATTCAGTAATCATGTCACTGGAACATAAATGTAATCTGAAATAAATTGTTAGTTCGTTGTTGGGGTCACTAGAGTTGCATACTGACTACTATAATAAATCAATTTGAGAGTAAGTATTGCAACTAATTATGTGATTTTACTGAAGAAATCAGCACCAAGATGCTACATGCACAAAATACGAGTACCAACATGCTCATACATCGTCCTAGTTTACAAAATACATCATAACAAGCATGCAATAAGCGCCATCCTCACACACCGTACCCAATTTACTATGTATCCCACGTTTTACGGTGAAAACATCAAGGGCATTACGAAAATATGTTCGCTCATATGACCAAGACCATTGTTTGCACGTAAAACACCATCACCGAACAAACTCAAAGAGGGAGGGGAATTAATCGGGAGGAGTGGAAAACAAGCGGGGGGCGGTGCTCACGTTATGTCCTCAGTGGAGAAATTAGACACGATGCTATTGATGAAGTTCTCTCGCATGATGACGGCGCGGATCGCTTTCCAGTCTGTCGCGTTCTCCCCGAGCAGCAGGCAGATGGACTCGAGGGCCACCTTCACGAGGGCCGGCGGGTTGCCCATCGACCTCACTTCCACCAAGTGCTGCTTCTTTATACTTTTCACGGCTGTACAGTAAACTCGGTCCGCACGTGCACGTTCCCGCCGAGTCCGTCACCACCACGAAGCGAGAGCGAGAGAGTACAAAAAAAAAGAGAGACAAAATAGGCGTTTAGCTGCTTCCTGTGATACGTACATGCGGCGAGCGTTATTACTGTATGACGTGTTCGTTTCTATTATATTTAGCGGTTACGATAAAAGATCACGGACGCTCAACTAGTCTAAAAGTAAGAGCGATCGTAATCTTTCGGTATCGCGCAAGAATTTATTTTATCACAAGATACATGTACGAATTTTTTTGTTAATGTTAATCACTCTATTAACGACGAATGCTTAGCAGGGTTAGTTACGAATAGTCACGGTTTTTTAGTGTGCCTTACGTAGATGCCATTTTATATTACATACAGTGATCGCAGCATTAACTATTTAATGATAAATATTAATAACAACAGTCACATAATGCAAGCGAGCTTAGCTTATATACAGTTAAAATGTTGGTCTAGAGTACACCTAGATATTTCATTCAATATAATATATTAAGTAAATAACCAACTACGATCACGACAGTCATACATAAGAAATATTAAAAAGAATAATTGTTAATAAGTTACAATAATTTAATTTAAAACTAAACATTCATATACAATATAATATGTGTTTGCCAATAAATAACAAAATTACTAATTACAATTTGAAATTATTTAACTTGTTGATCTCTCAATATTGATAATATATGAGACGTAGTAAATAATACACATAAACAGAAAACTTGCACGGAGAAATACATAAAACGTGCTTGTCTTATCAAAATTTCTACTGTGCATATGAAACAGCTAGTTTGTCATGTGTAGATGTGGTTTTACCTTTATCAATTTAACCTCCATGCTTAGGAATTATACCAGTTTTTTTTTTGTTACAAAAATTTATATAATAACAATATAAACATAATAGTATTACATTCCTTGAAAAAATGGGGAACTCTTCCCCTTCCTCAACGTGGAGATTAAATATTATCTGCCACATCCCTCTATAAGATCCAGCCATTACATTTTAAGAGTAAATTTCAGTAAGATATAAAACATATGAGTATAACTCTAGACACAAATCTTAGCAACTCTAAAGATCGCTGCAAAAGATTTTGTCTCTTGCGGCGGAGAGACATGAACTGAGTCAACACATTTCTGCTCTTTACAGCTTGTCCGAATGTCTTGGGAAAGAGTGTTATAGAAGGCTATGTTTTGAGAATATTTTTGAATTAGAATTTCACCAGCACATGGAAACTATTTATAAACACGATTAAAGTAAAGCAGGCTATACACGAAAGGATATACCACTGTATAGTCCGTCATACACAAACTGTACGTAGGACCGAATTGGGCTGAACCGTTTATTTCGGCGTATGTATTGTGGGAGAGTTCACACACAAAATAGCAACCCAGATTCAGTAAATAACAACCCACCAACTGCGTTAATAAAACCGGAATAACTGAAAAAGGCCAAGTTAACAGTTTCTGTGCGAAGGAGGTAATCTGGAGCGTGTGGCCACTTTTTTGGGCATACTTTCAAAACAGCCGTCAGGTATGGCCTACCGTGTGTAGCTTGCTCAACAATATACTCGTAGTATGAACTAACGTGACATTCTCCGTCTCGAAATTGACAATAGTGGATATAAAGTTGTCCTTCATCACGACGGATCGGATCCCCTTCCACGTGTCCCCTTTCTCGCCGAGCAGAGTGCAGATAGACTCAAGCGCCATCTTGACCACAGACGGAGGGTTGGCCATGGAGCGCACTTCGACCAACTGCTGCTTCTTGATCGAACGCACCGCTGTGATAGCTTCCAGTTTAATACTAGGCCGTAATCGTATTCACAAATAGACTTGTGATCAACAGTTTTAAAGAAGGCGAACAATAAATTTAAATTAGGTATAAATTCCGTCACGAAATTAGGTCATATGTAATAGGAATGAATTTCTGGATACGAGTCATCACTTAGTATATCAAATATTTTTATCAAACCTCATAAATTAGTACAATAAAATATTTAAAAAAGACCTGTGATTGATGTGATGAAAATACTGGCATCCATTTTCTAAATGTCTTTAGTAAAGAGGATACTAATGTTGTCTAATCTAAAAACACTCATAGTGGTGATTGACTGTCTACAGAATTGGCACACTTGGTTATAGAATATCAAAAAATTATACTTTGCCCAACTTGATCATCGAAACTAACCCCAAGTTTTAATAAAAACATCCATCTCGTGACATTTGTACCTGCTACTATTTCAAACCAAACTCATCGTTATTTCAAGTTGCACATAGTATAACAACAAATATCAGAAACAAATTCATGCGAATAGAATGAAAAACCAAACCGTTTTGCGCTTCGATGACAGCTGGTTCCACTTGCGCCAAATCGGCCATTACATCCCTGCGTTTCGCTTCTATTTCCTTCGTTTGCTTTTCTAGAGCAACCTATATAAATCAAAAATGTTTTAATTATTATTAATTATCATAGTGGTCTAATTACAACGTGTTTCACGAATGTTTGGGCGCTAAGGTTTGCAATTTTTTGTCCTTACCTGAATTTCCTGACTCTCAACCTTCTTCTTTTCAGCTTCCTGTTGATCTTTTACCATCTGTCTGAGCTTAGCGTTAGCTGCTTCGTTCTTAGCTTGGAGTTCCTGAAATAATTTCAAAACGATATTGCCAGCGGTAGTTCATAAATGTATCGTGATAATATTCTTAACTATTCAGATAGAACACCTGTAGAACAGGTGAAGGAAGAAGAGAACACTTAAGTAGAACGACAATAATTGTAACAGCGTGCTCGCATCGCGACAACTGTTGATAATGACCAATACCAATACTGCTATAACAGAAGTATAGTACAGGAGATACTGGACAACTAACATCAAAAGCGGAAACTTGTCGAAATAACTTTTTTGGGCAGTGGCGTACAAACCTGCGACTTGACAGCGAGACTCTTCTGCATTTCCTCGACCTGCTCGACGGTCTCCGCGATCTTGCCGAGACCGACATTCAAGTGGAGCTGTTGCTCTTCCAAGTCGGCTCGCTTCTCCGCGTACAACTTCACCATTTGCTGGATGAAGTCGAGGTAGTGTCTGTGGACGGCGTAAGGTTAGGGAGCTACGAAGACATCAGTAAGAAATTACGTTTGTTGTTCAATTACGTAGTGGAGTGGGGCTACCATAATGTGTTGAAATACGTGCCTATGCAGTTCAACAGAATAGCGATTGATTTTAAGTGGTTTCAGGACAATTGTGACGTCCAATGTAAAGCTGTATCCTCTGCAACAGGTATACAATACGCATTTACTATATACATCAAAAAGCAGTAGGGCACGCATACTGATATATTCCGTAGATGCAGGTGAAAGTCCAAGTACATGAGAATTCCTATCTTTATTCTCAGAGTGCTATGAGATGCAGCTTGTGCCTTCACATACGAATAGAGGAAGACCTAAGTTGTACCGTTGTTTTGTGCAGAGATTTGCTCTTGATATGTCTATCTATCTATCTATCTATCTATGTCAGTTCATCAGTTTTTTTTACATAATTTTATGACATAAGACTCGAATATGTACCTTGGTGTGATAGCCATAGTGCGGTTGGCCCGCTTGGCGAGCGCTGTATTAGCTCGATGCAGCGTTTGATGAACGTAAACGCACGCATTCACTACGGCCTCTCTGTGTTGGGGCCGGGAGCTGATCTCGTTGCAAGCGGCCGGGAACAGCTCCGGGGGCACGTATTCCGACGAGTCTAAGTCCATACGAGATGTGAACTCCTTGCCGACCTGCAACATACATGTTGAATTTTAATGGCAAATTCGTTTTGGAATGAGTTTGTAAAACTTCTTGCAGACAAATTGTATGAGAATGCTATCATCTTTTGAATGATTGAACTGTATACATTTTGAAAGCAGTTTACGTCATGCAATATTTGCCAGGAAATAATGGCACCGTTGAACTGTTATTTCGAATTAAAAACCATTCATTTCAAGTATTTTTCAGTGGAAATATCGTATTTTAAATATCAGATGCCGCGACGCTACTTAGTTATAAATGCAAAATCTTATACCAAGTTATAGTACGTTTAAGTGTGTGTCAATTATGATTCTAGATTCATTAATATTTACAAATTCATGATACTCTTGTCAAAATGTTATTATAATAAACGAACCTGGAATAGAGCACCATCGCTCCAATCTCCGAACCAATTGAGAACGCAACGATTGAAGAGAGCGGGCGAGGTCGCCGCTCGGTCCTTCAGACCTTCAGAAGACGGGTTCATTGTGAAAACCACGTGCAAGTTACGCATTACTTGACCGGTAAACCTGGAAATGACAAATACGTTTTACAAATAAAAAAGCTGAATTATTTAATTCTATTTAATAAGTTTGAGTTGGTATATTTGCCAAAACAAGTTTTTACAAAAGAATATTATATGAACAACACTAGCATAAAAAGTGCAAAATGTTTCTCAATCACTTAAGAGTTTGAAACTGATGTACAATTTCATTGCAAGATTTAACCATAAATAATACTAGTTTTTTTTTTATTAGCGATAGGCAATCATTTGACCACAATCTCACCTGATGGACTAGTGGGTGAAGTTAAATAAAAGCTTGTAAAATAGGGTTATTCTCCACTGACTTACCATTTGTAGAGTTCGTCGTTAGAATCTAACATCAAGCCTTCGCGCTGAGCACCTTCTTTACATTGTGTCATGAGAGCGGCGAATTCGTCGCCTTCGAATAATCCGGGTACCTAAAATACAATTCAATAAAAATATGTATCTGTGATAAAACTAGGGAATCCATCTACATAGATATGATGATATACATTTATATGGGTAATAATGTTTGCATCTTATCTTTTCCAATATTCACAATAATGTGAGAAATTTCGGTTGCTTTGGAATCCTGTCAGAGGCTAAGCTATTATTACTTTCACATAATAAACAGTCTATATGATAAGGCAACAAAAAGCGTCAAGTCCGGAACCAGTAAACTGAGCTTATCCAACTCGTCCTTAGAATAGGTTTAAGAGTTTCTAGGATGATCCACTTAAAATGTGACATATCAGAGAGGAACATCTTCATAGTAAATAAAAATAATTTCAAATTGGACTTCAAAGTCTCGTCCAAATATTAGAAATCAAACAGAGTGCAGAATATATACAGTTATGTGTCCTCTCACAAAATAACGACAGAAAATGTAAGTTAACAATACCTCTCCATTAGCCAATAGCGTGTTCATTCTCTCGAGGAATCCACTGTCGAGTACGTTCGACTCGTCCAGAATAAACGCAACTTTTTCGTCGCGGCAGCCCGCACGCCGGAGCACGGAACGGAGATCTTCGTCGAAATCGGCGCCAGTGTATTTGTTGTGGACCTAAAAAGCAACAATGTCAAGTTGAAATTTCAATGCTAGGTGGGGTTTTCTCTGGATATTTCTAGCATTGATGTATTGCGCGGTAAGAAAATTATTATATAATATTATATTATTAAAGCAAAATAAAAAATTGTACAAAACTCCTGAGGAATACATCGCCGAAAACACAAATCTATTTTCTACTTTGAAAGGTGATCGAAATTAGAGAGTTTACCTTGATCTGGAATATGCTAAGTCCATTCATCCAAGCGACGAAGCGACTGAGCGTGGTTTTTCCAGCGCCTGAAACTCCAATGAGCAGCAGATGGCCTTGCGGCTGCCGGAATATACGGTCGATACGTAACACGTGGTCTAGCACCTCGTCGAACAGCACCAGAGGCACGTCTAGCTCTTCTTCGTAGAACACCTGGATAAATTAAAATGAATCTGTTGAAGTAATGAAATGCGGAAGCTTGCTGGAAGAAAATGAATGGAGCGTAAATAATAAATAAACACATTTTGGTGGACATTTCACATGGCGCCATCTAGCCCCAGAATAAGCTAAGCATAGCCTGTATCATGGGAACCAGACAACTGATATAATACTTATACACTTTTTTGTAAATACATACATATAACACATATCAACACCCAGACACAGAACAAACACCTACGTTCGTCACACAAATGTTTGTCCTGGGTGGGAATCGAACCCACGACCTACAGCGCTGAAGGCAGAGTTACTACCGACTGAGCTGTGAGGCCAGTAAACGAACCCGTTTGATTTTAGCCGTATCTTCAGCACGTAGCAACTTTACATAGACAATACAGCAAGTCGCATTGCGTTATGTCTGTCGCCCTGAGTCATGAGGTTTCATATCCGTCTCTTTGCAATTTCATAAGAGGGTACAAAATAAAATGACTAACTTACCTTCAGTCTAGCTTTGACGTATTCGCGAAGTTGGTCTCTAAGTACAGGCACATAGTCTTTGCTTAGCCAGTTGCTGTACAGTATGGGGCGGGCAAGAGCTTGTTCTCTGTTTATTCCTGTAACATATAGGTAAACATTAGATGCTAAATTTCAAGTTTGAACACAATACCTTCCTCCCATTAGGTCACTGAGTTCAGAATTGAAGGGATTGATGGTTAAAAGAGTAGTATTTTTGTCAACTATTGTGTATGTTGTGAATACGGAATATAGGCTGAGCCACTGCACCATTAGGATTTGAAGATTATATTACATTTTCATAGATAAGGAATAAGTATGCCAAACTTCACGAGAACTGAACAGATATATATTGGAAATGAACTAATCGTTTTAAAAATTCAAAATAAATAATTAACGATGTTAGCTCCGAAACATTAAGGTTTAAAAATGAGAAATTTGTGTGGACATCTGTCTAAACTGTTCTTGAACTTAAGTGTCATGGTGGAACCGCTAGATGGCGTTACTACAAATTTATTGTTTCTGCATCGCGCTATCGTTTCGTTTTGTGTTTTGTGTACTAGCGTGTGAAGTTAATCAATATATAGACTCGAAACTGATACTTGTGTTTTACTACGCCGGGTTAGTTTCGCGCTCAACATGGTCCTTCGAACCGGATCGATCGTGACGTATTGGAACGTCACGAGCTTGCGGCGCGGGCGGCGGTCACGGCGTCACAGGTGACGAGGACTACGCGCATCGGGAGAGGAGCGGGGGACGTGAAACGTCATCGATCGTGACGTATTGGAACGTCACGAGCTTGCGGCGCGGGCGGCGGTCACGGCGTCACAGGTGACGAGGACTACGCGCATCGGGAGAGGAGCGGGGGACGTGAAACGTCATCGATCGTGACGTATTGGAACGTCACGAGCTTGCGGCGCGGGCGGCGGTCACGGCGTCACAGGTGACGAGGACTGCGCGCATCGGTAGGAGCGGGTGACGTGAACGTCATCCATCATCGCCGTTTGAGTGGTATGCCAGTGAAAAACTGTGAGTACAATTTGTGTTATATACAGTGAGAATAAAGTTTATTATTGCTTGGAAGAAAATCAAGATCGAAAATTTGAACTTTATTAACGTAGAATTTATTGAGGTAGTTTTACTTCAAATAATTTTGTTAAAAGTGTACAGACGGGGAACCTATGCCCCATTTCGGTTCGAAATATTAAAACCTGAAACACTTAGAACATATTAGCGAAAATATTGTGAACTTGTTATCTTTGTTGTTAAGTTTTGAGATTGGTTTTGATTTTTAAAGATGTCTGCGGGTAATACAATTAAAGGTCAACTAAGCTATAAGGCTTCCATTGAAAAGGCCTATGAGAATTTTAAAAAGTCCCCTAAGGATCGACTTCGTAAAGAGTCATATATCCAAGTGAGGTTAGATTCTTTGGAAGATAAATGGAAGAATTTCTCAGATATGCATAAACGTTTATTATCGGTCGATAAAATAGATGAAACTGACTATATGATTTCTAACGTGTTTGATGAGGTAGAAGAAATGTATATAGATTACAAATCTGAATTAAAGGAAGCCTTAAGCTCATTAATACCTGTAGTCGTGCAGCAGACTAGCTCGCATACAGCCTCTGTACAATTACACAATAATATTAATTTACCCAAAATCAATATACCCACTTTTTCTGGGTCATATACAGAATGGTCATCGTTCAAGGATTTGTATGAGTCGTTGGTTCATAACAACGCCTCACTGGATAATGTACAAAAAATGCATTATTTGAAAGGCTATCTTTTAGGGGAAGCACAGCAGTTATTACGTCACATGCCTATAACATCTGCTAGCTACCAAGAAGCCTGGTTAACTTTAAACAGTAGGTACAACAATAAAAAATATTTAACTACTTGTCTGTTGCGGCGTTTTATGAACTACCCTAGCACCGGAACACAGTCTAGTGAAGCAATTAAGCAATTGTTAGACGTTGCCAACGAGACTTTGAGTGGTTTGAGGAATTTAGGTATTGATGTCAATAGCTGGGACGTGATTGTTATTTACATAATATGTTCAAAGTTGGATTCTGAGTCGAGGAAGGAGTGGGAATTTAGAACAAGCTCCTCGGATGATTTACCTACTCTAACCCAAATGCGTGAGTTTCTTCAATCGCGATTTCGGTCACTCGAATTTTTGTCCCCTAAACAAAAAATACATTCTTCAAACCACAGGGTAATGCATGCAACGTCCAGTAGCTCAGATGTAGCAGCAAAATTACCGTGTCAGTTTTGTAAAAATAATGACCATAAAATCTCAAACTGTAAAGAATTTGTTAAGAAGGGTTATGATCATCGGCATAATTTTGTTCAAACGAACAAATTGTGTTTTAATTGTCTGGGTAGAAACCACAATGCCTACATGTGTCGCTCAACCAATAGGTGTTATATATGCAACCACAAGCACCATTCACTGCTCCACCCAAACCAAGGTTCTAGTTCCAAATCAAAATTAGAGTCAGAAGTTAAGATAGCTTTATCGAATGTTAAGTCAGCCATAGAGGAATCCACATCAGTTGACGATGTGAAGACACACTTTTCCCAGCGGGAAGGTTACAAGCAGAATCAAATTCTGTTAGCAACTGCGGTTGTAGAAGCTCGAGCAGAACACGGACGCGTCCGTCTGCTCAGAACACTAATTGATCAGGGTTCTCAAGCGTCGTTTGTCACGGAATCGGTCGTGCAAATGTTGGGACTTCAGAAGGCGCTCAGTCGATGTAACATCTCTGGGCTCGGCGGTGACGACGGCTCCTTAGCCTCCAAGCACGTTGTAGTGATCAATCTCCAGTCACGCCATGATCCGAGCTTCCAAATTAAGGTACGCGCCCACGTACTAGGATCAATTACCAGCCTTCTCCCATCAAATAAGATTGAATATGTAGATTGGCCAGAGCTAGCGAATCTTTCTCTCGCCGATCCGCAATTTCACACTCCGAGCAAAATTGACATTTTGCTTGGCGCAGATGTCTACGGCCAAATCATAAGAGAGGGAGTAATTCGAGGTCCAAATGGTGTGCCGACAGCTCAAAGTACAGCTCTGGGCTGGATCTTATCGGGTCCTACATATTGTGGAGTCGATGAGCAGTATGTTCACTGTCATCACAATTTCGTAAATGAACATTCGGAAGTTGATGAGTTAGTGAAGAAGTTCTGGCAAATTGAGTCTGAGCCTGTTGATAGTAGGATCTTGAGTCAGGAAGAGGAGCGTTGTGAAGAGTTTTATCGACAAACAACTCGGCGAGACAGCAACGGAAGATACATTGTCCGTCTTCCATTCCGTGACGAAGATCCATTATGCAAATACGGAAAATCAAAGGAAATTGCTCTCAAACGATTCGAAGGTCTGGAGAATCGCTTTAAGAAGAACCCAGATGTAAAGTCAAGATATTCTGAGGTTATTAATGAATATATTAACCTTGGTCATATGGTGCGTGTGACTGGCGAGGATTGCAATAAAACAGATGCAGTGTATTTGCCGCATCATGCCGTCATACGGGAGGATAAAACCACCTCCAAGGTTAGAGTAGTCTTCGACGCCTCGTGTAAGGGTATCAACAACGTGTCTCTTAATGACACGTTAATGACGGGTCCTAGGTTGCAACAAGATCTGAGTCAGATTATCCTTCGTTGGCGTATGCATCCCATATGCCTCAGCGCAGATCTTGTAAAAATGTACCGCCAAGTCGTTGTTGCCGATGAAGATGTTGATTTCCAGCGGATTGTATGGAGAGAAGAACCGGAATCTGAAACTGAAGAATACAAATTAGTAAGAGTTACTTTTGGGACGGCACCGGCTCCATATTTAGCCGTGAAGACTCTGCAACAGCTTGCCATCGATGAAGGTGGAGAGTGCCCGGACGTGTCTGAAAGATTAAAAAGGGATTTTTACGTCGATGATCTGCTCACTGGTTGTCAAACCGTGGAGGAAGGGAAAGGCATATTCGATGAAATGACGAAATTGTTATCTAAGGGAAGATTCGAGTTACAGAAATGGGCAACGAATAATAAGGAGTTGGCAAGGGTGATAGATCAAGGGGATAAGGAAGAAACAGTTGACATAAAGACGGATGAGGTGGTAAAGGTTCTGGGTTTATGTTGGAACAAGGAAACCGATGCATTTCATTACACTGTTAAACTTCCCAATCCGCAGAATGCAGTCACCAAGCGTCAAGTAATTTCGAGCATCTCGCGGCTGTTTGACCCGTTGGGATGGATGGCACCGTGTGTTATCGTGGCTAAGATCATGATACAAAAATTGTGGTTAGCAGGGATAGATTGGGACGATGCGCTCCCAGATGAGTTGCGTATAGAATGGGTTACTTACCAGAAGGAGCTCACTAAGATAAGTGAAATCCATATTCCGAGGTGGGTCGAAGCTAGGGTTGATGACACATGCACCGAACTCCAAGGATTTTGTGATGCCTCCAATGCAGGGTACGCAGCAGTAGTCTACTTACGTACCATTGATGTACAAGGGGCGGTGCACGTTAACCTCATGTTGGCGAAGACCAAGGTGGCCCCTACAATGCAGGTATCCATTCCACGTCTAGAGCTGATGGGAGCAGTCCTGCTAGCTAAATTAATAACGAAAATAGCTAACCTGTTAGGTATTGATCGCAGTGCCGTTCATGGCTGGACGGATTCCACAGTGGTGCTGGCATGGCTCAGCAGTCACCCTAGCCGTTGGTCGACCTTCATCGGTAATAGAACGTCTGAAATCTTATCAAGGCTTGATAACACACAGTGGTCTCACGTTCAGTCACCTCTAAATCCAGCAGACATTGCATCGCGAGGATGCACCCCTGCAGAACTTGCTCAAAACAACATGTGGTTACGAGGTCCTGAATGGTTAAGAGAGACAACATTGATTTACCGAAGACCAAGCTCGTCGACCAATCTTGAAGAAAGAAAGGTGAAGGTTCACATGGCAGTAGGAGGCGCTGCAACTCAAGATTTTGATCTGTGGACAAAATTCTCAAAATTAAATAAATTAATTCGTGTGGTAGCATATTGCAGACGATTTTTAAGATTTAAGCGAAGCAATAAACTACATCCTTATCTGACAGTCAGCGAAATTAGCGAAGCTGAGGAAGTGTGCATAAGAAATTGCCAAGAGGCATTAAAAGAGGACAAGGCAAAGCTAAGGCCATTGAGTCCTTACCTAGATCATAAAGGGATTATGAGAGTGGGAGGTCGTATTCAAAATGCAGACTTGCCCGAGGACACAATACATCCCATAATCCTTCCCCAGAAAGGTCATTTCACTGCCTTGGTGATTGACGAAGCTCATATAAAGACGCTTCATGGTGGTCCAACGCTCATGCTGACCCATTTGCGCACTCGATTTTGGGTAATTGGAGCTAAAAATCTAGTCAAGTCACATGCGCGCAAATGTGTCGTTTGTATACGGCATGCAGCAGCAACAACACATCCATTTATGGGCCAGTTACCGACTAGCAGAGTCACAGCGGCAAGACCTTTATTGCATAGCGGCGTCGACTTTGCAGGCCCCATCAATGTCCGAATATCGAAAGGTCGAGGCTGCAAATCTTTCAAAGGATATATATGTCTTTTTGTGTGTATGGCGACCAAGGCTATACATTTAGAAGCCGTGAGCGATCTCACTGCTCATGGATTCATAGAATGCTTCAAAAGATTTGTAGCAAGAAGAGGCCACGTAAGCGAGCTATGGAGCGACAATGGCACAAATTTTGTAGGAGCTTCGAAAGAATTAATAAGATTAGTTGCCGCCGAAGCATCATCAGTCAGTGTAGAGATCCGGGAGTGGTTAAATGCAAGGAGTGTTATCTGGCACTTCATACCGGCTCATGCACCGAACTTTGGTGGACTGTGGGAAGCTGGTGTAAAGGCCACCAAATTCCATCTGAGAAGAGTCATTGGTGACTCCACGCTCACGTTTGAGGAACTTACGACTGTCCTGTCGCAAATAGAGGCATGTCTAAACTCCAGGCCGTTGTCAGTGTTACCTGAGACTCCCAGCGGTCCCGAGCCTTTAACACCGGGACACTTCCTAGTAGGTGAGCCTCTTGTTACCGTTCCTGAACACAACTATGAGTTCTGTAGTATCGGTTCCTTAAGGCGATGGCAATTAACTCAAAAAATGGTACAGGACTTTTGGCGAAGGTGGTCCAGTGAATATTTAGCGTATTGTGTCCAACGATATAAGTGGACAAAGGTCACTCCTGAACCTAAGGTCGGAGATGTTGTTCTTGTAAAGGAGGACAACCTCCCCCCAGCCCGGTGGATGCGAGGTAAAGTGGTTACTACCCATCCTGGATCAGACCACATTACAAGAGTAGTGACCTTGAAGTGCGGTCAAACATTGTTAAAGAGACCCACTTCGAAATTGTGTGTTTTACCAGTCACAAATTAAGCACGAAGAATGTTAGCGTGTTAATTTATTGTGATATGTAGTTGGAATTTATTTGTTTTGATAATTTTATGTTTTTGATGTATGTTAAGGCCGATTATGAAGAACGCTCAATGTCGTTCTTGGTGGGCGGCATGTCTAAACTGTTCTTGAACTTAAGTGTCATGGTGGAACCGCTAGATGGCGTTACTACAAATTTATTGTTTCTGCATCGCGCTATCGTTTCGTTTTGTGTTTTGTGTACTAGCGTGTGAAGTTAATCAATATATAGACTCGAAACTGATACTTGTGTTTTACTACGCCGGGTTAGTTTCGCGCTCAACACATCTGTTACGGGTTGAAAATTGCATTTTAAGTTTTCTTACCCGGGAAGAACATCATTGCGACGTTGTCAATGTTCTCATCGGTCCACTGCCGCTCCGAGTCTTCAACCAGACGGTCCTGGAATAGACGCAGGGCTTCATGCGCCCACAGTCTCACGAGACCCTCAACAGAGAGGTTGTCGAGTGGCCTGGAAGATAATATGTGAAAATTTGATGAAATATTTTTGGTGTGAAAAAGTCCCTATGGCTGATCACGCACTTAATATTGGGTATCTATGTTTATGTCCTTGAACCGAATAATTGCAAGCATTTTGCATATGGGACCATCACACTTGTCAATTAGAAGTGACTTTTTTTTACCCTTCTGACCCGAAGTAGTCGTATTTACTATAGAATGTAATGGTTCTAATGGTTTACCTGATTGCTTCACAGATTCCGCGCACCCATCTCGTCATCTCACGCGGCGAGTAAACGTAATGCGGCTGCATGTCTTGAGTGAAACGTTCTTGCGAGGCGAGGTATAGTTTCACCATGGCTTGTGTTAGAGGCTCTGCGTAGCCGCGTAGGGCGGGCTGCATACGGAGCATGGCCCGCGTGAACGTGCCGTAGATCTGGGGAGTAAAAACATTTATATTTTTGTGCTGAGAACTGAATGTCTTCTAGAAATAATAAGTCCTATGTGGTACACGTGTATATTTGCAGCTGTGCAGTTAGCTGCAAAGGCCAAAACATGTTATTGTTACAAAGTTTTGTTCTTTGCATGGTAAGAGAAAAAGTTTTACAGCCAACTACAGAGACATCCGTCGCCAGAAATGTAAGTCCGTGAGAAATATAAACTTAAGACACCACTAGCTTCAGTAAAAGACATACAAATACCACAGATAATGCTGCACTCTCTCAAGTTGAAATTGAGTTGAAAAATGAACTAACCTGTTCAAGCGAAGTTTCTCCGGGGTAGTCGACATAAATGACGGGAACGTGTCGCAGCAGACGGTGTGAGAGTGGCTTACGGCCCGGGTCGGTGGGCGGATTACAAGCGCCCACGAACTGAATGCGTTCGAGGTGTACCCACGAGTGATCTGAAAAAAAGCACCTCTAGAGTCCTACTACACAGGGAATGGAACGAAAACCGTTGCCAAGTGAACTACTATAAGTTTTAAGAAATAAAGTTTAATATAGACACGACATGAGAATATTTTAAAGACAGAAAACAAATCAACAGAGACACCGTATTCAAGGATGCCCTGAAAATAAGCAAAAACAACTAACAATATGGTAATAAAGTAAAAAAGAAAACTTACCGCTTGCTCGGTAGAACCCTTTATGCTCAAGCAGTTGCCGCAAGAATGAAATGACTCGCTGAGTGCCGTACTGATCCATGTCTGGCAAGTTTATTTCGTCGCAGAATAATACCAGCCACTTGCCCAACTGTAAAATAAGAACGATGCATTGAAGAGTGGAGAAAACTTAAAGCCGACCTTTATTAATGACTCCATAGCTATAGCTCCAATTGCTGTAACTGTCATTTAATGGGCCAAAAAGGGCGAGCTTCATAAAAAAGTTTTGAAGTCCGGTGCTTTATTTAATACGATACGTTACAATAACAGAATAGAAAGAGCTATCATAACTTAATCTATCAAAATATGTTGTAAGTAATAAATAAATTATTCCTATAATTATCATGGAATGAATAGTTTAAGTAAGAAAAGTTTAAACAATCTTTTCATTTTGTGGTTACATATGCTTTACTATGTCAAACATATGCTTTAGACCTTGTTAAAGGACCGCAAATTCGATAACAGGGTTATAGGATTATTAGCTCTTGCTAACACAATTAATCTTACCTGCACTGGGGCTAGAACGACACCATTCGGAGTTTTTCTGTATTCGCAGTAATGGTCGAATGTCTTCAGCAGTAGTTCAGGAGTAGTGGCCGATGAGAAGTTGAGACCGACCACTTCCATATCGGGCAAAGCACGGAGTGCAGAGAACAGGGTCATAGTCTTTCCAGACCCGGGCGGGCCACAAAGAACTGTGAAATGGATTATATTTTTTTTATAATATGAAGAATGTTTTTGCATGGGATCTCAAATGTTCCTTTTCCTCGGTGACATTACCAGGATACGATCTATCTTTGTGTCCCAGAATGCAGTTCAATGAGATTTGGGCCTTCAAATACCTGGACAGTGCCTAAATAGTATTGTTGCTGTTAAGGACAGAAGATAAGTGAGGCAACCTGTTCGTTACGTAATTATAATGTTATGTTTCGAGATTGGACAGTTGCAGTTGACCAAAGGCCACTTTAATTTAATCATGGCAAATAATTTCCAAAATATCATCTGATACGAGCTTTGTTACAGGCAAGCAAAATTGATTTTGCTTCTTCATTGATTTGACTTCTATACTGAAAGATTTTTCCACTTTGGAAACTAATGATAACATGCATTCTGCTGATTATAAATTCGAGTATATTCAGATGAGATCATGTTTTAAACTGCTGTTAATTATAGTGGTGTATTTTTGTCATTATGACACAGACCAAAACGTTTAGTTTATTTTGGAACAAATAAACTGCTTTTGAAACTTACCCAGAGGTTTATGCTCAGCCAGCCAAGTGTAAAGCAATGCCTCGTGCCTCACTGTGTCTAGGGTCGGCACGACCACATCAGGAGCGGCCACTTTGTGGGTTTCAACTTCGATTTGCGGCACTTTAGCAGACCACGGCACCCATTCACCAGTGATGCTTACCTGAGTTAACAATGTTATGTGAAAACATTATATAAAATAGTGGCGTAAATTTATGGAATGTTTTTCTTGATAGTCATTAGTCGGGTTTTAATAGCTATTTATTGATTTTGTTCTGACCAACTAGTACCATTATAAACCTTTAATCACTGAATGGACGCATTTTCCATATAGTAACCAATCAACGTAGTTTTTAATAGTATGAAACCAAAATAAGAAAATGGTAGTTAGAAATACTCACTTCAAAGTCGATGATGTGTTGATTTGTACCACAGTTAGGTAACTGCATAGTGCTTGCTGATCGGATGAAGTCGCCAAGTTCATTGCGATCCTAAAAATAAAATATTTTTCGATAAGCTACGTCTAAATGTTCACTGTAGTAATTTGTAATTACTGAGTTATACGACTGTTACCTTGAGCTTAGCATCACCGGCAAACGACCAAAGCAGGGAATAGACCAGCCACTTTGGCACATACGCTTCCAGTTGATCATTCGTGACAGGGAAGTCCGGGTGTTGACGGTTGTAGCCCAAAATATTTCTGAAAACATTCCATTATTCCAGTTTCCTATTCTTTCAAACAATAGTACACTTCAATAATTTCAGTTAACGTCCATTACCTGACACCACGGTTTAGCATTGAATGCAATGAAGACAGTGCTCTATGTCGAGTGAAGTCCATAATGTGATCGAGACTCACAGCGCGTTCTAGGCATTTAACAACAAGACCGTCGCCGTAGAACAACGGTTGTAGAATAGCTGCGACGTCACGTTGCGTCTAAAATAAAGACAATTCAAATGAAACCACGGCACAACGCAATAAAGTGCAAATATGGACAACTCATAAGTAGGAAATTACCTGCAAGGCCGGTGAAAGGATGTTTTCGGTAGCGTTCTGATCGCCTCCTGCGCTGGGGGCAGCCATCACAATACTGAACGAATCCTCTTCGCCGTCTTCCAATGGTATATTCCTTAACCTGAAACGAGACAAATTTAATTATGACAAACCGTCGAAATTTTTGATATTTAATGATCTCATTGTATTGTACCTCAAAAGGTAATTCTCGAATATCATCTCAGTTGTGAGCACGTCTTGAGAGAACCAGACCATACCGCAACGGGACACAGTTGCAAGTGTTGCATACTTCAGATCTTGCACCTGAAAGAAAATTGCACGTAAAGACAATATCAAAATATAAAATGTTATTTCCATGGAATTCATAAAGAAATTGCTTGGAAACGTCAATAATATTAAAAAAATAAGTTCACGCGTACTTATCGCTAAGTTTGACGCCCGTTCAAACCCTATCCGACCCTCCATGGGAAGATCAGACAAGAAACCAGGAGAGCTTCCTTTTTTTTCGCGAACACGATCTTTGTAACTATCTGAGTACTTATTTACGTTTAACTCCATAAAAAAACAACAACTCAATAGTTAGAGAAATAATGTCCAATATTCACTGATTGTTTACTTACCTCAAACATGACCCGCACGTTTGGCGGTAGGGACAATCTTTCGCCGTTCGGCAGAGTGAGCAGTTTGTTGTCATCTAGTACAGAGTTCAAGTTTTCGACCCATTCCGGGTCGACATCGCCGTCGAATATGATCCATTGGCGCTTGTTGATCTCACCACGGACGTTGTCAATGATTTTCCTAAAGAGTAAAATCATCATCAGGAAACAATTGGTTTGAAGCAGAAAATTACAAATATTTTGTCCAAACTGGACTGGTCTTAACATATCGCGGGCTTCAAGCCATAGGGACGTATAAGCAATACCCCTACTTTTCAGGAGACAAAAAAAACTTAATAACTTTTTTTTCCATGCACATATATAATTAAAAAATTTCATGTGTCTATGAAGGTGCTCCCATATTTATGTGAAATGCTTATTTTTTTTGTAAATATTTTAAAACCCGCAATAATGCACTTACTTCCGTTTGGCTCGACAATATTAGACAAAACGTATGTTATGTTTTCTCAGAAAATTCTATTAGGGGATGGACGTATGATACAAAACTTTTGTATGCAATGCGATATTAAAAAAACATATGAACTTAGTACAAGTATCATGAAATATTATATTAAAGTTAATTTTTATTTAACTAAATCCACTATTTCTACCATTTTCAATGATTTTACGTCCATTTGGCTTGTCAAAATTAGAAAATAAGTTTTGTTCCAAGACGGACGTATAAATCTATTTAGGGTTAATTTATATGATGGTGAAAAAAAAACTATACTCTAAAATAGTTTTAAATGGTATTATTTAACAAGGAACTTCAAAATTAGACAAATTATACAATTTAAAAATGTATCAAATAAACTTTTACAAAAAAAAACAGCTTACGACCGCTGTACGTCTTTCTGGTTTGAAAATAATATCTGAGTGTCAGTCATACGTCGAAAAGTATTTGATTTATATCTTTTAAAGTAATGTACCAATTATTACAAAAAAATGTTGGTAAGTGTATCGATAAAATTAGAAAAGATAGACGTAATAAAAAAAATACACAATTTTGCGTATACGTCTCTATGGCTTGAAGCCCGCGATATATCACCTAGTGCCTACTACTTATTGCCATTTCATAATTTGTAGTTTGGACTGTGACAATGTCATCTAATTTATGGTCAAATAGATAGGTTTTTGGTTGTCAAAGGTATTTTGGATCAACTTTTACTATTCAAACCAAGGTTATTCTAAATATACGAACCTAAGGATGTGTGTGAAGAGACCATCAGTCCATTCGCGAGTGTTGGGGTCTAGAACACCGTAGAGAGTTTCCTTTGACATTGCTTTTGGGTCTATCACGTGAGCCACGCCTTCTACGCCTTCAAACCTAAATAATAACAAAAAATTACTATCAATAGCGGTTTACTTGTTTAGCAGATATTTTAATCAGCCTTTTTTGAGCAAGATCGATAGTAAATTATTTTCTCTGAACACAATCATCCAAGAGAATTAGTCTTCTCTTGAGTTGGTATTTTCTGGTAAATCTATCTTACCTTTCCAAAGCTTTCAGGAGGACACGCCACGCGGTTGATTTGCCACTTCCAGAGGGCCCGACCATCATCAAACCGTGATTGAGTTTGCATATTTGGTACAGTTGTAGAACCTGTACACACAATCATTATGTTAAGAAATGTTTTTGTTACGTAGTAATATTTATGATAGACAGCTCATCTACTAAAAAACAGTACACAATCTTTAATGAAAATAGGGGGAAAATCATAAGTTCAAACCAAAGTTCTCACTTGGCTATAGACAATAACAAATTTTATGACAAAGGCATTTTGGTAAAGCTGATTTAAAATACCGTAGGCAAACATATAGGCGTAATAGAGGAAGCTAAGGAACAAAAGTTCGACATCGACATAAAGTAGTCAAGTCCGCTGAAAGAAGTTCATTAAAATAATAATTTCTGTTTACAATATCAAAGCACAAGTGCAAGTGCTTCTGAACAGTGACAGTGACAGGAAGGATAGCCGTGAGAATGAGACCTCGGTGACCGGTGCCGCATGCCGGTGCTATGAGACACAAACACTGAGCTGAAACACACAACTGTACCCCAAACCGCTGAGGTCACTGACCTTGTCGATCCACGTGCTGTGGTCCTCGCGCGACGGCGGATCTCGCCTCTACGTGCCGTTAGCGGGTTAGCATGGAAACGCATTCACACTCACGACTAGTTCGCGATAAATCGACATGGCGCTAAACGTCTATCAACTTTATTACAGAGGATTTAGTGTTTGGTTTTGCCATATTGAATCATCGCGAATATATAGAATTATTATGGATATAAATATATAACTTGAAACTTCATTTCACGAATACTGAAGTTGGCTTATTTAATTCTAGAAATGTTGATAGAAATAAGATTCTGGAGAAATGAAGTTTTAAGCAGCTGTTAACATATATTCAATGGATTATAATTTACTTAAATAAATTATTGTAATATATATATTATAGATTATAATATTAATATAATAGAATATTTTATAAATCCGTCACCTATTCTGCATGATTTTTGTCAGTGTGTTATGTATTGGTATGGTTGATTTTGACTGTGCTATGACTTATGAATGATAGGATGTGTAATTGAAATGTTAACGTAGCTGTTAATCATCCTTGGTCAGATTAATGTCTCTCGCAAAATAAAATATAACTCTAGCCAACATTCTTCACAAATACATGGATATAATTAATGCACACCTTTTCCATCCATGTGGAACCTTGTTCATCCCCTTCACCGCAGACCAAGAATTCCTCGTTGCATACTTCGCGGATTTTGTTCTTTAATCCTGACGACAAAAATTAGGCTCGGATTAATAAATGAACTAACAAACAAAAGAGATGTTCAGTGGCATGATCTCATTTGAATGCAGATCCAATTGACTAAAGCTGGACTCATTGTGCTGAGTAGTAGTACTGCCACCATTCCCATTTGTCTTACACTGGTGAAATAATGGCACCTGAAACGTCCATCCTTTGTGTCTCACGGTGGTTGGCGCAATGTTATACGACTCGGGTCTATCACATAATCAAGTGAGAAGACCAGATTCGTATCCCAGTCGTTACGAAGAAAGGATACCGCTTAACACCAGGTGGGCTAATCGCAAAAAAACAACACAAGAACACTAGTAAATACAGCAAACAATATTGCTGCAGCAACTTACCAGTCATTTCTGCCCTGGTGTATCCAACATTGGGGAACACGTCATTCAGCAAGGAGAACAACAGCGGAATATCTTCTGCCACCAGTTTGGGTACCATGGTCTCGCACACCGATTGGATGAGGATGTCTTGTTCCGGCAGGGACTCCGCGATGGAAGCCTCGTCTGGCACTTCTGTACCACGTTCTACTAAGTTTTCCTATGCAAAGAAGTTGTCGATTTAGAGATGTTACTTTGTTTTTTGCGGCGTTAACTGTTGAACGATGAATATGTTATGGCAATTAACTTGGCGACTTGGTATATCACGTTTTGCATTGGAATAGTTCTGAATATGAAAATTTATAGATGCCGTTTTAACGTAAAACGCATCAAGTTTTAACGTAATGCTTCCCACACCCCACGCACTTTTACCCCACGCCGTTTAATTTTTCCATCTTTTAACGACCGAATTTCAAACGAATTGGTCAACTGCGAATGTTGCAGATAAATAGCAATAGGTAAAGTACAATTTGAAAATGTAATTATGTATTTGTAGTTGGTATAAAATGCCATTGTGTATTTTGCTGTTTGAGTTGTCACAGCAAAGAATTTCAATCCAGTTCCTTTAGTAAATCCAAACAACAAAATATCCTGGCATTTTAAAACAATAAATCAGTTTGTATCTAACCTTGATCTTTTGAATGCGGTCACGCTTCACGTTACCAGCTGACACAAGCACAGACTTGAGCGCTCGTAGTCCGAAGTCGTAGTGAGACTGGTTGGAGAGTTGTTCATCACACAATCTGCGGAAAATGTTGATGTCAAATAAAAAGCATTTTTGATAAATGGTAAATTATAGGTCAAAGATTTCCGTATATCACTTTCAAGGCATAAGAAATGTTTATACTTTCATAGCTGAAAAAGTTTTGAATGACATGGCGCGTGTTTGCTGGATTAAAATAGACTTAGGAAGAAAACTCACTTGAAGAAGGGTACAATCTTGCATGCCAGTTTCTCAGCGGTCCTGAACCCTTGGCTAAACAGCATGACCTCCGCGATGAGTTGCCTGTCCGGTGTGGTCATGGCGAGCGAACGGAACAGTTTTTTCAGATTGTCGGGCAAGTTGGACCGGCCCGCGTATCCCGGGTTCATTGTGATGAAGATAGCCATGTCTTGGCTCACACGTACTTGCTTGCCGACCAGCTCTACGTTGATCGATTTGCCTGGAGCTTATGAAACGAAAATGTTTGTTTTGTATAGTTCCTTAAAAGCTAAGCCCGGTCACCTGCACAAAGGAAGAATTGAACGCAGCTACAGACAACGCATTGCGTCTGGCATCATATTATGCCAAATTGGTGTGAAGAAGTTCATAAAATCTATTCAGAGATGCCATGGTATATAGCGGGCATCCACTAAGGTCCTTTTTTTCGGGATTATGGCACTAGTTAACCCGTCGTCCTCTTCTATTAGCGGTCCATCCATCAAAGTTATTTCCTTTCGGAATCTTCAGTTGCTGGGGATTGAAAGCAAATAGATCTGCCACGGCGAGATAGGATGACGGTATTTAATCCACGCGTCCTACTCCGCGAATGACTTATCATGTATATTATTGTCGCGTTTTTATAAAGATTATTCGAAGACAAAAGCCTGAACGAAAAAAAAAACGTTAGTAGTGGCTCGCTATAAATCAAACGCTTTACAAAACGGTACTGAGGGATCCATCACCATATACAAAAAAAAAACAGAAGGCGGCTTCTGAGACTTGATCTACCAAACCTAAGGTTGACATTGTGTCAAACGGCAAACCAGTCAGACGATAAAAAAAATCTCTAAAGAAATACATGTATAAGTGTTTTGCTATATTATTATCTCTTACCCATAGAAGTGTTATCTCCTTCTTGATGACTCTTGAGAGCTTCTTGGATGGTCTGCACCTGCTGAGATACAGCAGACAACATTCTTTCCTCCAGACGATTGAACTCGTCAAAACAACCCCATGCTCCCACCTAAGACAAAACAAATAATTGTGAATTATTTGGTAAAATTTTAGACCTTTATAATTTAAATAATCTATTAAATATATTAAATACGCATACGTAATCCAAATCTGCTTAAAAATAGTTCAATGTGGTGGTGACTTTGCTTGCGACCAACTAAAACGAATTCGACAATTCGTCAATTCAGTCTATGTTCTGTGTTATTTTCATTCACTAAGGACATAAACAGATACGAAAACTTTTGTTGTCAAGAGAATTGGCACCACTAAATATTTTTTCCGGTGCCAGTGAAATATAACGAACCTGACATAGACCGACGAAGATTCTTCCCATAGCCTGGAAGTCGAAGGTTTCGTCACAGTTGAAGACCAAAACGAAACGACCCAGTTGATTTCCGAGAGCTTTGACGGATTCCGTTTTACCCGTACCAGCCGGTCCTATTAAAACAAAATCAGATTAGAACAGGGCCCAATAAAATGAACTATACTGTAAGACTATCGAAGGTCGCTTACCAAACGGTGATCCACCGAGCCTAGCTTCCAAAGCTTGGGTCATAGTTAAGTAGCAGCGGTCCGTTAAAGGCGTTTGGACTAAACGATCTTGAACTCCCAAGTACTCAAAACCGTAGAGGAATTTAGCGTTTGCCATGTGTATTGTCAGTTGTTGCAGTACCTGATAAAAAGTGAAGGTTTCATTAAATAAAAAACGTCTGACAATTTGTAGGCCCCCAACACTGGTACGTAGCACATTGTAGGCTGATGATGATGGACAAATAAGACCTTTGTTTTTTAACTACTCACGTCATTGTTTCTCGGATCAAAGTAGCAACGCATCTCGCAAAGCCACTCAAAGGATCGTGGGCTATTCACGTCAGAGGCAATCAGACGACGCGTCACTGTACGCTTGTGAACAAACTCGTTGATCTGAAACATAAGGAAAAATCGAATTTGTTCTCTCATTCTAAGTAGCTGAAGAAGACTTCTACGATTCTTAGTTTACTATGTATAGTTCTGTATACTGTACGTATTGTTGAACAACTCTTTTAGAATGCTTTTGTGCAGAATTAGGCGTATTCCTGAGTGGAAATAAAAACCAGTTTCGGTTCCAAATGTCAGCACTAGACACAGCTAACGTTGTGTGATTGGCGCCATGCAATAACTGAATCTGGGCACCTGTAATACCTACCAAATGTTCGAGTTTCCTCCTGCGCAGCGGCGGTTGTTCTTGCAGCACGGAGTCCGCTAAGATGTTGAGCATGTTCTCAACGTGCGCCAACACCAGCTTCAGCCCGTCTCCGCCGCCGCTGGCCAACGCCGCTTCCACATCCTCCGACCAGAGGATTTGCGCAGCCAACACCACGATTTGAGCCTGGGATAAACAAAGTCATAATAACTTATTCAGTAAGATTCCAGGTGCTTCGCTACACATTTCATTACAATTAGTTATTAAATGATTTTATTGGGCCATTGATTCGAGCAATAACAGTTTTATTATAAATTCATATTTTGTCTGTTTTACCACTGTAAAACAGACAAAAGTTGTTAAGTTTGTCCAGTTCTATCACTATAGAAACAAACTTATATTTCGTACCAAAAATATATTTTGGCAGATGTTCCTCGCCCTCCCTTCCTTATTGAACTTGTGGTGTGACCTTTGTCTTCTCTTTCTTTCTGTATGTTTAACCACCGCTAGACGCTATAAGCTTAGTTACAATGGTTCAAATAAAAATATGATTATAATACTTAATTATAGGAATAGAGACGAATTCTCACCTGATACTTGTCACACCAGTCGATAAACTTCTGCGGGTCGACATTCCCATCCTTGAACTGCTTCACGTCGCCGACGGCGTCTTTAAGTCTACACGCGAGAGTGACTCTCATCTCACGCTCGACCATCGACAGCCACGAGTTGATCTTCGGGTTTTCTGTGGTAGATACTGGCGATGTGAAATATACCTGGAAATTGTATCATTATTGAGATTAGAGTATATGTTCATGAGAATGATGCACAGAGAAGCAAAGCATTCGTGTTTGTGGACATGTATTGCAGTTAAGAGAGCCGGCACGTATTCAGGGAAATCCTATAAGAGATAAAATACAAAAGTCAGTCTGTTAAGTTAATGTTTTAGAATAAATGTGTTTATTAAATCATACCTCTTCACCCTCTCGCGATGCTATACCGTTGATGATCGTATTGTCCTCATTGAGAATGATAGCGGCGACGCCTGCAAACATTTTCTTGAAGTGCTTCTGAAGGCGAGCAATGTTCTTGCTGTTACCGATGATTTCAAGCAGGTCCTCGTCTCCAACAAAATAGAAACTGTAATACACATTTTCGTGTTATTTCGCTTTTAGATGTCTGAGTCGAAAATGTCTGACTAGTACAACTAAACACAACATTCATTGGAACTAATAATTGTACTAATAGGATCTCACGTTCCATAATTAATATAGCCATTCACACATATATTTTTTTAATACTGTAATATAGCTAATAAAATTAGGCTTCAGTTTTCTTGTATGGAACTACAAACCGCTGTAACGGAGATAGGCGTTGATTTCTGTGACACAGTTTTATTACTTCTGCAGACATCGTTTCTCAATTATATTGTAATCCACTGTTTAGTTCCCGTAATGAATATTTTGATTTTATTGATATATATAATTTCACGTTCAGAGATTTGCATTGATGGATGTTAATTTTAAGGAAAAAGTGAATTTCACATTGTAATTCATTACAATACTTAGCGGATGATATAGGCACTCACGTCTTGCAATGTCAGTATTTTGTAGCTGCCCCAACTCTCAAGATGAGTTTTATATTCGCGTCACATATATACTTACCGAGGGAAACTGCTTCTCTCCCTTTCAAGGTACTCGCCGAGAGCCTTCTGAATCTTGCCCAGCAGATCGGCGAGTCGTTCCAGAGAACGCTGAACGCCCTGGATGTTTAGCACGTCCATCACCATAGGAGATTTGCTGACTTTCTTCATCAGGCCGAGGAATTCTAAGCTATAAAGCAGTCACAAATTAATATTTTAAATTTAGTAAAGAAATGCGCTACCATGGATTATAATCTCAGAAGGTCAAATTTTAAGGTAGTATATAGAGAAACCATTCCTTGATTTACTTGAATTTGCACAAATTGATGAGACACTCCAATTCTGATCAGAAGCTGTCCGCGATCAATCTGGACGTTATGTCCATCAGTCAAATCTTCATTCAAGTTAAGCATTACTATGATTTCAATAGATGTCAACTCCGAAATACTGCTGTCATTAAGCCCGTATGAAACAGAGAGGAATGCCACGTATTACCTGTGCATCAGTATGTATGAGTTACGTTGGGTTTGGCACAAGTAGAACATTTTTAATGACGGTACCTGATACTTTGGAAGCGTGTCGTCTCAACGGGCAGCAACGTCTTGATATCGGCAGATCCGCTGAATATGCCTTCGAGGTACACCCAACGGCGTTGCACGTCGATCCATACGTCGAACAAAGCGTTAATGCGGTTCAGTTTCTCTTCCCAAGTAAGTGCTTCTTCTTCGAATACCTATCACAATATTCATAGTATCTTTGGAATAACGTATAATTTATACAAAATAAAAAACAGAGTTAAGGCTAGTAAGTGCCGTATTCTGTAATTCGATTAAAGACAAAACATCGACGTTTTCACAGACCGAGTCTCGATCGATTGAGCATTGAGTTAAATTTTCGAATACACGGCTAAGACTTCCTGTATGTGAGAATTTGAACAATATACATACTTGCAGTGAGCAGCGATCAATAGCCACATTTTTAAGTTATTGAACTTCATTCCTAAAATGGTAACACACCTTGTAATACGGAGATAGTTTCATAGCGGCAACACTGTTGATATGCTCCTTCACTTTGTTGAACAGATCGTCCCATCCACGGATGATCTTGCACTTGTTCTGGTAATTTATCAGGTCTAATTCGTAGCTCTGCCATGACTCTCGAACCTGGATAATAATGTAACAAAACGTTTAATGGAAACCGGAGGTCATTGGTACAAATCCTGAAATGTTCCAATTAATTTATCACTCGAAAGATATACCATAATTAATACCGCAATACCACACTGGCCAAACGGCGAAGGAAGACATAGGCATTTCATAATTGTATAATTTTCTTATTTACTTGACAGTGATATTATGTGTTAATGGTAAGTAATAATTACGTATTCAATTTTTTTTTATTTCGTTGACTTTACGGAACGAGATGACGGCCCACCTGATGTTAAGTGGTAACCGCCGCCCATGGACAACAGCAATACCACTCAAGTCCTCTCCATATTACGTGATGACTCAAGTCGCATTGCGTTGCGTCCAATTGATCAATTGTCAATTGGTGTAATCGGTTAATTCGTATTATATAAAATAACATAAATAAATTTACCAGTTTCAAGAACTCTTCCAACCCCATCTCTCCTTGCGCAACAGACACGACATCTTTCACGGTGTGTTCATTGTGCAGCAGATCAGCATCCCACACTTGTCCGAGAGTGAGCTCCGACAGAGACCAATCCACTTTGAGAGCGCGGCACAGTTGGCGCCAATGGCGTTCCTTAAGCGCATCAGACTTCAGCTCCACTATAAGCATGTTCACCTGCCAGGGACAAAACATACAATACTTAAAAACCAGGAATTAGTTATACATTCATTTTATCAGTTTTTTTTAGTGTTTATGGTTTAACCCTTTTATTTTTGGCTATAAAAATTATAAACAAATAGAATGAAAATAATCTTCTGGACTGCCCACGGATGATATCTTTGCTGGCTTTAAAAACATGGAAGCACAATATGATTCAATATGAGCTTTAGTTTGTTACCTTTGAAAAATATGTGAATATGTTAAACAGTCATTCCCATTGCTTATATCTAGCGTGAGAACTGATCAACGGCACTAAAATGGATGTATGAATGGAATAGGATAGGAGACATACCTTGGTGTAGGACTGAAGCAGTTTGCGCACATATTCATAGCTGTCGTACATACGCAGACGAGCGGGCAGTTCTTTCAGTTCATTCAACATAGCTTCAAGTTGTTGCCTGAAATAAAACTTATGGTATAGACCATTATATAGACCAGACATAGTGTAACAATATCTTTGAGTCATAATCGGTGACAAATTGTGGACAATGTGGTCGATTGAAACAGATAGCTCACTTTATATATACATTGCAAACATGATAGTAACTAATCTGGTGCATACCTCAGCTTCCTTGGTTGAACAGACAGCCAAGGCTTATCCCTGATGTCATCGATCTGAGTCCAAATCTTGCTGAGAGAAGACCACACGCCGCGTAGGTCTTGTAACTCTTCCAAGGCGACAGTCATACGCTCGTTGTTCACTGAGCTTCCTATTATAAAATTAACATATGTAAAAAAAAACAAATACTGACACATTAAGAAAAAGCAAAGAATCAATCACAGAGTGGAGAATCTATGAACCCTCATAGATTCTTCTCTCTTCGATAAAAAATGGAAGTACCTACTTTAATTTTTTTAACCAACTCCAGAAAAAGGTGTTTATCAATTTGGTTGTATTTTTATATGTTTGTTATATCAGATCTTCATTATTTATAAACCAGTTAGGAAAATTCTTTTTTGATTTTAAAGGATATACTCTCAAATTGGTCCCATAGAAATTTCATCAAAATCGATACAGTACAGTTGGTTTTTAAACAAAATAATTCGTAACAATATGTCACCCAAATGTACGAGAAAACGAGGAATAATTCTCGTTAATTGGCGATGAAGTCGGATTTTCGTTTTGGTGTGTAAAGTAATTATTTAATTCTTTTAATAGACTTACCTGTATCATGCAACTCGAGCGCCTCTTTAGCCTTAGCCACGTTGTCCCTCTCATCCTTAAGTTTATTGTATCGAGTCTCCATAGATTGCAGTCTTGTGAGCGCATCTTCAGGCCGAGTGGATCCATCGGTGGGCTTGCTGCGCTCCCATTCGGTAAGGAACTCCACAGTACGGGTTTCGACCGCATTGTCTTCCGCTACGATCTTTTGTTGAAGCGATGCTACCTAAATAAGGATAAAACGTTATATAACGTTATAAAATGTTATCAGCCTTATGTTTTTAATTAAATTTTGATTTAGTTTTTATGGACTGTAAGTTTTCCTCAAATAAATAAAATATTATATAAAATGTTTTCATCATTTTTACTAATACATTTATGGAGACCGTGGTGACCCAGTGGTACCTCTACTTGCAATCAGGAGGACGTTGATTCAAATGCGGACGTGCACAATTGAGTTATTAGCACAATAACACGTTCTTAAAACGATGAAGGAAACCATCGTAAGGAAACTGACATGTCCTTGAACCAAAAACTGACATGTAGCTCAACCAGAGGCTAATTTCGCGAATGGACGTGTCGGTCACGAAAGGAGCCTCTTTGAGGCGCACTCAAAAACAAATATCGATAAAACCAGTGACTGGACTAGTACATTTAACGAGTAGTACAGGTACAGCTGATAACATTGGTATGAATTTACACTTATAAGGTGAAGAATGTATCGAATACACCACATCTATCAAATCAAATCACTTTATTCGCATAAAACATGGTATTATACACACACGCAGTATGATGTAAGGGTCTTAGGTACATAGATCTCACAGTGAGCACGTTTTTGCTCATTAGAACGTGCAAATATTTCATGTAGGATAGTAATAATGATATGTACAATTAAAAGAAATTTAAAAAAATATATACCATTAGGATAAAGTTATCATTTCATAAAATTACACTTACTTGAGTTTGGATGGAAGAATCCTTTCTGCGCATAATCTCATTGAAAGCACTCCATTCGCCTTCAATATTATCAACGTGCAACCATTGAGTGGGAAATTGGAACCTGTAAATAATAGCAGTTATATTTGTATTCCTTGACTGGCCTCTTAACTCAGTTGGTAGTAACCCTGCCTTCTGCGCTGTAGGTCGTGGGT
The DNA here is from genome assembly GCA_947359385.1 of Chesias legatella. NCBI lineage: Eukaryota > Metazoa > Arthropoda > Insecta > Lepidoptera > Geometridae > Chesias > Chesias legatella. The sequence continues at coordinate 4,263,713 of OX375772.1, forward strand.
ACGATTCCCACCAAGGACAAACATTTGTGTGACGAACGTGGGTGTTTATTCCGTGTCTGGGTATTTATATGTATGTATTTACAAAAAAAGGGATTTCAGTATTATATCAGTTGTCTGGTTCCCATGATACAAGCTTATTTTGGGGCTAGATATAGGACTATTTATTCCTTTACGAGTCCAGACTTTCTCAATAGAAGTATGGTTTACCTCTGTCTCTCGAGAATGCGTTGAGCCTCTCTGTAAATGTCTACTTGTTTCTCCCACGCCAGCACTTCTCTCTTCAACTGCTGCACGTAAGTAATAAGCGAGACGGCATCGCTGGTTGAAGCTGCCTCTGTTTGACAAAATAATGAGATGTCATGAAAGAAATAAAAATACCATTAATGTCATGAAGGGTTTTACAATTTTTATGGTGAGATAATTCTCTTCTGACTAGATATGAGGCACACATTATTTTTTTTGTAAAGTGAGAGTTTTTGTAAGTGCGAAACTAAGCGCACTATGGATATACCAAGTGTCGTACTTAAGCGCAATTTTTTTTTGTAACATTGGGTACAGCAATACGACTGAAGTCCTCTCCACCAAAGTACGAGATGACTCACTGCGCTGCATCCATCACCCAGAAACGGGGATGTTTCGTCTCACGCGCCTGCAATTTCACCGGCACCGGAACACAGCAACACAAGCGCATCACTGCTTGGCGGCAGATTACCAGGTGTGGTGGCAGTACTTCTCCGGGCGAACTTGGCACAAGTTTTACTGCTTCTTTGAGTTGCTCCTTTCGGACCACCCGGGGGTCACGTGTAGGGATTCACAGGGTAATCATCTACGGCCGCGAGCAACGTGGACCCTCAGACGTTGCTGTGACGTTATATGATAGTGATGATAATACATACCAATAGACTGGTGTTCGAGCTGCGAGCGCGACTTGGCCAGCCGCCCGTGGAACTGCACCATCTCTCCTCCGAGCAAAGCGCCGAACTTTCCGAGCACCTCTTTGTGCCACGCGTCGTATTTCAGCGCAACTTTGCTCTGGACTCGGGCGAAATCTATCACCAGCGGCCCGTACTCGCGCCGTGTGTCCGAAGTGTCGAATGTCGTGCGGGATTTCCTTTGGACGTTTTCATGGTGGTTATCTTTAGTCTAATTCAATGAATATACATAAGTACGTACGTACGTAAACAATAGTCGTTTTTTTCCATTAAATTAGCACAGAAATGCGGAAACGGAAACGTCCATAACTTCAAACGCTTTCTGATACTATATGGGGAAAGCAAACGAGAAACCCCTAAAAGAGGTATTCCAATCTGTTCGCGAATATAATATTTTTAACAATGTTATTGTAAATTTTACTGTGCTATTTCCAGTGGAGACTACTGTTTGATTACATTTCCATTAGTACAGATACACAAAAAATTATGTGTGTCGTGGACCAAAGCCGAATCAGACCATGGATTTTTTTCATTTTAACTGGAAATAACTGCAATTACACCCGCGTTTCTCTGGGATATATATTACATAGAATAAGTCAACGCTTTTAGGGCCTGTAATCCGACTTATCAAATCTGAAAGGAGCGGATTATTATATAATGCGGCAACGGGATATTATTGTATAAATAAATATCGCGACTATATGACTCAAAAAGAGCCGACTGAATAGCAATTATGAAAAAGTCATGAAAAACACTCACTTGATATCATTCAGGCATTTGATCCATAAAGTAATGTCTTCGCCGAGGCGGCCGTACAGACTGTCTGGCTGCAAATCCCACAGAGCTTGGTAACTATAAAAAGAGCACAATATAATATCAGAAACTGGTAGAGTAACATATGCATGTAAGCTAAATCTGGCATAGGTTTATCAGCTCTTTAGTTCTAACTTAGCCGATTTTCACCATCATGGATGGACTCAGGTCCATCCATGATGGTGAAAATCGGCCTTACTTGAAAACGATAATTAGCGCTTGACAGTGTTTTATCTTTTTCGATTGTACTAAAACTACCTACCTGTCTGATTAGCTTAATCAATCGTTAATTAATATTTTTAAGTAGTGCCTTGAAGAAAATGAGTTTCAAAAAGACTTTATTATTTTCATAGTTTATATACTACTTCTTTTTTACTGTGACTATTTAAAAATTTAAAAATGTTCTTGGGCAGAAATACCATATATCTATCTTGATATCCAAATGGCTTACAATAAAAAATGAAGCGTGACAGAGTTTCACTTTAAGCATGCAGAATAACTTACCGTAGCCACTCGTCGACGTATTTCCTCACTTCAGCTATCTTCTGCTCGATGGCACCGTAAGCGTTCTCAAGGGGGCTCGATCCGCCCGGTAGCTTAGTCAGAAGGTTCCTGTAAGTGGCAGTTTGAGCGACAGCCACACCCACTTGATATCTGAAACAGAAAAAAAACATGGTCACAGTATGTTACACTTTTTTTTTATGTTATTCGGTTGGCTGAACGAGCTGACTGCCCACCTGATGTTAAGTGGTAATCACCGCCCACATACAACAACAATACGACTCAAATCCTCTCCACAAAAGTATGAGATGACCTAAGTCCCATTGCGTTGCGTCCATCACCCCGAAACGGGGATGTTACGTCTAATGCGCCTGCAATTTCAAATTAAGTGTTAAGTGAAATGTTACCTGGTGCTTTGCAAGCGATGTTGGCTAGTGACGATGGCCTGCCATGCGAACATCTGTCTCATCAGTTGGAAGCGAGCCTCTTCGAGCGACGGGTACAGATACATTTGTTGGTTTGTAATACGCACTTCGTGGACGACGCAAGCGATCTGGAATATGTGTTGGTTCCGGATTTTATCAAATTTGCGTGACAGTTACAATAGAAGAGACGATTGACACTGCGAGGAAGGTGGAAAGTTAAAAAGAGTATTTAAATTTTGCACTTCAATCTATAAAATAAATATATAAAAATTAGTTCACTGACAAAAATGGCTGCTTTAGACTAACTTGAGAAATGGATATATATTGAGATATAGATATAGACATACACATTATGCATGGAACATTTCTCTGTCTACATAATTACAAGTCTAACTGACAGTTTTCCTTTGGTTCAATAACAATAAGTTGACTTATTGTGTAAGGAAAGATGTATAAAAAACATTCGAGTCTGGTAAACAATAAAATAATTATCAATTTTTCTTAATTGTGAACGTTCTTATTAACTCGCCGAAATATCGAGCATTCTTGCGAGACTCTTAGTTCAGCGAATCTAAGTTTTTTTTATGTAATTTAGATACATTTTCATACAGAGCGAGCAAATAGCCCACCAGGTGTTAAATATGTGTTAAAAGTGGTAAATATGCCCATAACAAGAAAAACGACTTAGGTCCTCCTCTACTTAGGTACAAGAAGACCCAAAGCACATCATATGCACCCGTGAGACGTAAAGTTGGCTCAATGTCTCATGAGCCTGTAACTGAGAGACAACTCTATAAAAATCATATTCAAATTAGAATTAATGCCCATTGTAATAGTTATAATATATCAATAATTGTTTTTTTGTTTCGGTGTGCAATTAAGAGTTTATCTATCTATATTATCTATATTGTTATGGGCCGAGGTTACCACTTAACACCAGGTGGGCCGTCGGCTCGTTCCGTATCTCAATCACATAAAAAAAATGTATTAATGTATAATGAAATTATCGACCTGTGGTTCGCCGCCAGGCTTATGCGTCTTCTCTGAGGGCGAGTGGTCAGTGGGCGAGTAAGTGTCCATGGAGAGATCGAGCTCGTTCAGTTTGCCCAGCAGCGCCATCGTCCACGCCTCTATGCCGGCCTGCAGGCGGGCCGCGAGACTCTTCTCCACCTACAAATACAAGAGCGAATGGTAACGTTCCAGGTTACAAATATTACACGTTTTACGTTGTGTGTACGTAAATAAATGTTGTGATACCCACTCTTGAGAGAAGATGATGGCTTCCGAAATAAAGTTTTCAACTAGTTCGGAGCCAAAGGCTTAATGAAATTACAATAAAGATGATTATTATTTTTAAATAATTGTACTTTTGATTATTCAAACATCAAACAAATGTCGACATTGGGTTATAAGTGGACTTTGGTTCGTTAAATGGAAATGTCAGTTGCATATTATATTAATGCGATAGCCTCTTCGAGTTTACATTGATCATAATTTGGGCTACCCACGTCGATATTTAGGTACATCTTATCTGTTTCTTTAGCCATTTTCTAGTGATAAGAAAGAAGTGACTTCTCATACAATATTTCCAAATAATATTGCAAAGGAAAATTACAGGCCTAAACGATCAAATTCGCAATTGATCGTCGTTCATTTGAGGCAACACATAAACCTGTCAGAATTTTCAAATCAGACAAGACTAGACCTAAATTAAAACTGAATAACCTTCTATTTCATTAATCAAAGAAAAATATTCTGGAATCGTATTTTTTTTAAATGTTCGAATAGGTTACCTCCTCATCGAGTCGCTGCACCCACAGATGCAAATTGCTGTACTGACGGAGAGACAGATCGTCGATGGCGTGCTGCAAGCGGTTCAGGATATCGGCCAGACTCGATGCAGAGTACGGACAAGTCTCCAGGGAACGAGCGTCGACTGATATTTGTTCTTCTACTGACAGGAGGTCCTCCACCTGATTCATAAAAACATAAGTGAAAAGTAGGTTTTTCTTGGTGAAAAAATGGAATTGAACAAGTTTGAGAAATAACAATTATGAAGTATAGCTTTAATTTAGGGTGGGTGTCATGGCCTACATATCAACATTAAGGACAGGTCCCCCTCTACATAGGCATGTGAAGACCCAAGTCAAAATATCATGAGGCCTAATTTTGCCGGTACCTTTCAAATGCAAATTAAAATCATTTATTTGTGATACACAGGTTAAATAAAGGTCTTAATAGTTTGCAACATTGAGGGACACTGTGATCTGCCATAAGGCGTACAAATTAGTTACACATAGTTTATAGAAATCAATTAAAATTCAAACCAGAACATAGGAATGCAAGCATTGCTTGAAAAAATTTGTACAGTAGCAGTACGCCCCGAACGAACTTTGCAGCTTTATCGTAGGGTACAATATCATCAAGTGGAGGAATATAAACACTTACCTTTTCTTGGAACATCAGAACAACATCGCTTAGCTTCTGCACATATGGATCCAGTTTGTACGACTCCCAAACGAGAGCCATTCCTTCGGATACTTGGTTCAGTACATCGCGACGAAGGCCAGCTACCAGCGGGATGATCGAAGCCTTGTCTCGGATCTGCAAGAAGTCGAAACACGATTCTAACATACAGAAACTGTATGCACATAATGATTCAGATGCAAAAACATGACAGGATAACACAATGATAGATACTACTGAAAATCAAAAAATAACATTTCCTTTAATAATTACTATAATAATAACAGGTCTAAGACGCATTCGACTGCAACAGGTTCGAAACCTTAATAAATAAACTTTAAACACATGCATTCTAATAACCGAAAATTATATATCATCTAATATTGTCCATCTAAGCATCTAGAGAAAGCTGTATTTGAAATGAAAATCTATAAACATGTATCATGCATCCTACCACATTTGACTACCTTAGTATGATTCCTATTATTTAGCTGCACAAATAAAAATGCATGTGTTAGTGAAGACACACAAATATTTTGTATTGTGTAGGTTGTAAAACTGATCAGATTCACCATTTTCCAAGTTATATATAGCTGTTTTCATCTCGAGTCTACGCAGGATTATGAAACGTGTATGACAGAGCCAGCATTAAATAGAAAAATTTAAATTAATCCAAATAGCACATAGCAGTCTTTATCTGAATCACGGAAATTTCGAGAGTAAAAGTCTGCAACAAATATTTTTATATATAAAATAGCTGGTACTATTGCTACTACTACATAAAATGGTGAATCAGTTTTAGTGTAAGTAACACAGCAAAGTGCATGTGTTTTCTATCGGTGCTTGAAGTGGAATGTAGGTAGTGGAACAGCACAAAATTGGACATACCTTTTCTAAAGTGCGTTCGTATGTACGAACGCTCTCGATGAGTGAGATAGCGAATGGGTACAGTTGGTTCGCTTGGTGAGCTTTGTTCACTATAGCCAGAGGTACTCTGCAAATTAGAAAAAATATAGCCATAATTTATTTATTCAATTCAAAAATACATCATTATGGGAACTACATTTTAAACTTACCTAAATCCAAGATTCTTCAAGTTGCGCACTTCTTTGTAAAGAGTAATGATTTCAGGCAAAAAGTTGACTTTCAATTTGAGTACTGTTCCGGTTTTGCTCGACCTGGCTCGCACTGACTCGATGGCGAAAATACGTCCCGAAACGGCCAAGTTACGCTGTTGCACCTGTTGTATGAAAATTAATCTTAGTATTGTGATTGTAAAGAACAAAATGTAATGTTGGCATTATATATGCTTAACCTTTTATTTATTTATTTACGAGCTTTTTTACCTTACGAGCCCAGTCATCGAAAACTTCCTGGGTGTCCAACTTGAGTCGGAAGCTATCGCCGTCTGCCTTCAATTTCTGCCCTTCAATATGATTTTCCCAGCCCTTCCCTATAATATTAGAAGTTGTATTATTCATGCTGTATTTACGCATGTAAACTTAACCTTTAAATTAAATTTTTAAGGGTAAATAAGCAAAGTTGTATAACAAGGTGGGAATTCTTACCGAGGACATCTTCAACTCTCTTCAAGTAAGCAGTAAGTTGATGGTCGATCTGCTTTGCCCAAATGATGGAACCGGCCACGGGCGGTAAATCACGGACAATTGAAATACGACTGCATTTAGACTGAGGGTATTGCACCTGTTGATTAGAAAATAAGTGATTAATTACCTTACTCAACATACAATTACAGTGCCGAGACAGTACAACAGTAAAACAGATCACAACTCGTAGTTTATACTTTGAACTTCTCATGAAGCGCTTCGATGTCGTCCTTCACGCGTTGTATCAATTGCGTTTGGTATTCTCGTATAGCGCCGCGGATGTGAGGACGGACGAAGAGCGCGTTGAAACGGGAGAAAATGCGGAACATCTCGTTTGCGTTCTTGGCTGTTCCCAGCTGGTCGCGCAGGTGAGCCGTGATGCGCGTTTCCACACGATCTGTAAAACGGAATTTTGTCATTATAAACTAGTTTAGTCCACGGCTTCGTACGCGTGGTGCCGGGATAAAGAGTAGCCTATGTTATACCGGTTTTTATTTTATTACCAAACTAAGCATAGATTATACTATGCGAACTAGATAACAGAGAGAATACTTATATAATATTTTGTAAATACATATTAACACACAAATAGAGAACAAACATTTAGTTTGGACGTTTGTATGTTAAATATGTATATGAAGATTTCTCATTGGATCTTGGAAGATATGGGTCTACTATCGACTGACAAGCAAAAACCAAAATAAGGAATGTAGAGTAAGCCACAATGTGAAAAGTGATTCACTGACGCTACGCCTACCCTTTCGGGGAAAATGAGTGAACCTATGACTATATAATATTTTATTATTATATTGAGTGAAACAAGCCTTAGGCTCAATTGAAACCTATGCATGTTCAACGAAAGATTTAATCCTGAAAAAACTTGCCAATTCTGTCTTCATAACGGCGAACGGCAGCCTCCCAAGCGTCACAACCTTCACGGGAGATGTCCAAGCAATCAACCTCCTTCACATTCTCATAAGCGAGATTCACCTATACAACAAAAATTCACAAATCATCAATTCGAACTATTAGTCCGAGTATTACCGAGAAGTGTAATAAAAAAAAAAAAAATAGAACAAAACCGTTCTGCAAAACCAAATAATATGGACTGTTTTGAACCACCAAAAGTTTCATTTCCGTAAGAGGTTTCCAAATAATTAACGAATATGCAATCAAGAATATTTGAACAAATATATTACACAACATTTCAGACAGCGTAGCTGAAAATGGGGCTGTAGCTGCAAGCATAATTATTTACCTCTGCGATTGCATTCGCGTCTGCGGCGTCCATGGGGAGCGAGAGTGGCTGGGCTGGTTCGCTGCCCGCGCCCGCTTCCGTAGCCACTGTGGCACGCGGCCGGAGCACCTGCAAATAAATTATCCTCAGAACCTCAAATTGTCCCTCACGCAAATATCATAATCGGCGTAGCACGTGATTCTTGATTCGTTTCGCCCCTCAAATACAACTTTTACTTGACGAGTATGTTTAGTGTGTCTGTCCAAGTGAGTAGTACTCACTCTAAGCATGACAGTGCGCAGTTGCTCGTGGTGCCTGCGGAAGCGACGCATGTGCTCCATGCGCGCCTGCAGCCGCTTATGAGATGGCGACACGCGCCAAACCATCTTCAGGTGTTCATCTCGCTTCTTCTTTACGATGTCTCTGTTCAACGCAATTGACAGTGGATTATGTTACCACTTAAATAAAATTCTTTATCTCCTAATCAGCATTTTGATTCGTGTTCTTAAATCAAGTAAATATTAGATATAACAATTTCGAGCTTACCGTAATAGACCTTGAAGTTTTTCGTACTCGTCATCCCAGCAAGAGAATACTTCAAAGCATTGCGTCATCACGCGTTCGAAGTCTTCAAAAGGAATGTGCATCAAACGACGCGTTCCTAAGACCTAAGGGCAAAATATATTTTAAGAATGCAATATTTGGTCAGATTTTCGATAAATCAAAATGGATAGATGTACACCAAGTACTAGCTTACATTTGATATGTAAGCTGTATTACATATGTACATATTTGCCAACTAATGACTACCAGTTCAGTTATTAGTTCTTAGTTAAATTATTTAAAATACTTTTATTAATTTTACCTTCAAAAGTTGTTGTCCTAGGTCTCTGGAGATGGCCTCAACAAGCCTCAGTCCACGTTGTATGGGATACTTGGTGGAACGAATCTTGCGAAGATGCGAAAAGATTTGCTGGACAGCCAATCTGGTCAGAATAAAATGCAGCGTGATCATAAAACTGTGATTCATTCTCTTTATTACAGCATACTTATAAATAAAAGAGTAGCAGTGAAAGAGTTCTGTTATCATAGCACATGCCATTTTTTTCTTGTCAGAATTATATAGTAATGGAGCAAGGGTTAGCTGATACTTTACCTGATCCTTTCAAGCTCGGTTGCACTAAGTAGGTCATTGATGGGGAAGTCCTTCATCAGAGGATTGTAGTCTGAGACAGTTGCCAAGGCCTGCTTCAAACCGGTGTCGGTATCGAACGAAACAGTCGCGTGAAAACGCTTTCCATACTTAAGGATTTCTAATGTGAGTGCCACCTGAAACATTAATTACATATAAACTTGAGTGTGAGTCAGCAGGGGTTAGGCCATAGCAAGGTTCTCCATTGACACATTATGTAATTTATCTTATGTATGAACATATTAATTCAATATTTTTTTCGAGGGGTAGGTAGAGCCTCATAAGGCCACTTTTTTCGCCCTAAGGGCTAAACTAGACGTTACTGTTTTCAACTCAGCTTACTTTCCTCCAGTAGTAAGTTCCATCATACCTCTATCAGTCTATTGGTACCTCTACCAATGAAATTACCATAAAGTCCTGGCAAATATAACTTGACCATGACAATATAGTATCTTTGAATATATGTACTGATTAAGTATTTGCTACAACAGCAGAAGTTCTGGAAGTAAAATGAATGAATTTATAACTCACCTCAATACTTTCTCTCTTCTCCTGAATTCTATGAAGGGCTCTCTCAAGGTTCAGCCAGAATGAGATCTCTTGCAGTGCAGTACCATTAGATGGGTCGCGATCCAACTTAGTGACCTGTGATCAAAACAAATTATTATAATTTTCACATATTTCTACACTAATACAATACGCTATGCACGTAAAGTATGGTATGCTATATAAAGTAGTTTTGAAGTGTACCTTTTGGATTTCTTTGATCCAGCGGTTGACTCCATTTTGAAGCTGGTTGAGGAATGTTGAGTCTTCCACTTTGTCACCAAAGTCGGCTACGCGCGGTTTCCGACCTTCATCGGCAGCTCTATAAATACAATTAACATATTCATTAAATTAACGACTGTTAAACACAAACTAAAGTAAAAAAAATGTAATACAATTGCATTCGTAGAGATTAAATAGCTCCATTACGACTTTCCAAATAATCAAGGCAGCACTGAGAGTTTTGCTCAAAAGTAAATTTCTAGGATAATGCATTGTTGCAGAGACGTAATATCCCTATCTCGGGCTGATAGACGCAACGCAATGCGACTTGAGTCTGGTAGAGAGGACTTGAGTCATATTGCTGTTGTCTATGGGTGGCGGTTACCACATAATATAAGGTCGGCTGTCACCTCGATTCGTCACTTACATCACATAAAAAACTGATTTACATGGAAAAAATGGAAGATGGGTCTTGGGTCCACTAGTAAATAACAATGTGATGTTTCCAGCACTTGATTACACAAACCTCTTGATGACAGCTGCGACCAAAGGATGCACCGGTAAAGTGATCTCCGGTATGTCAATGTTCTGTTGTAAGTGCAGCAAACCCATTTCCAGCTCAGCAATCTTCTTCTCCACTGATGGTGCCATTTTGTCTCCATCTCTGCAAAATATATTCACACATACATCTTATATGCTGAAAGTTGGCACTAGCTGTGCCCGCGTCACCCATCACATTGAATTCAGCTTGGGACTAAAACAGTAGTTACATGGTTTAATCATAAGGCCTAAGTTACTTCTTATACATCAGCTATCTGCCAGTGTAATGTAAATAGGTCCAGCCGTTTCGGAGATTAGCTGGCAAAAACAGGCAGACTATTTCTAACTATTTCATTGTTATGTATGTACTTTTATATGCATATAATTATAAAGATGTAACTTTGACAGTACAAACAGACATTTAAATTTTTATTTATTTGTCAAGACAAATGGAGGTAACAAATGGTTTTATAACACTTGGATGCATACAACTTTATTGGTTTGATGAGATCAATTTCTATTTAAAATAAAGCAGGTGTAACTCTCAAGGTAGTTAGATAAGTGTGTGTTGTGCATGTGTTTTTTGATGTCCTTATTAACTACAATTTAATAACTGATGTAGTATTGTTACTTTCACATCTAAGATTCAAAAAGGCACAAAGCAACCACTGAAAAATTATAATCATCTAATACAATAACTTTATGAATCACCAAAAACATGTTACGAATATAAAACATGAAGACAATCTAAGTATTGCATCATCATCAAGCAATATTAGTGTGATGTTAACACTACAAATAAAAACATTGACTGTTACACAGGCAGACATTTGAATGTAATTTTGCAACATATATTTAATTAAACATTATCATAGTGGCTAACCTGTCTGCTCGGCCGCTCTCCTTAACATAACTCTTGAAGAATGGAGCCATGGTCTTGCTGATGAAAGCGTGAAGGGTCTCATATGGTGAGCCATCAGATAAATTGATCAGTCGGAGCTGGCTGTGGATCGACTTATCAGCTTCAATGACGGCACCACGCTTGATGCAAACCAAGGCAGCCACGCGAGGAGATGTGAAGTGCACCTAAGATAAATAATTGTATTAGATACAGAGTTAGAGTGGGTCCAAAATTTGTAAATTATCGGGATTTACCTCATTGCTGATTTGATAAGTCACTGCTTCCTTTTCTTCTTCACCTTCTGTTGGTTGTTCATTGTCGTCTTCTAGAGGATTAAATAAGAAGGGGCATTAATATTATTATTTACTTCAGCTGCCCAATATTATACTATATACCTGCTGACCTATCTATTGTTCAAAGTATAGAATAAATAGAAAAAGTAAAGGCTAAGATATTATATTATTATAATAGTGCATGTGGGTAATCCAGAAAATACTGCATGAGACTAGGCACGATAGAATCGGATCAATAACGGATACATACCTTTCAATGAAAACCGCTGCACGAACAATGATGACACCTGAGGATCCGAGATGAACTTCTTGATACATTCCTGGTACACCTTGTCATCCAAAGCGGCGTTCAAAGCCGGAGGAACGATGTCATCCTCAGGTAAAAGTACCGTTGCAGCTCTTCGCAGATAGTTCGCGAAGTCTTGAAAGTCGACGACGACGACGCTTTGCGCCTCAGCGGCGTTTTCGCTCCCATCTAGGGAGTCTCCCATGATGTTGGGATAATATGATTAGATTATAATTGGTTTTTACTGCAATTTCGGTCACAAAAATGTATGTCGCAAACGACCTAAAGCGCAGCTGAATCTGACAGCAGCGGGCCTGCAAGGGAAGGTGAGATGACGCACCATTTAATGTTGCCATGCTATGAAATAATAATCATACGCTACATCTCAATTTTTCTATCTTAGCGGCTACGGCTACGGCTGGTTGACCGAGTTCACTTTTATAAATCGTTTTCTTTTTGTATCCAATAAATATATTCCACTGTGATTTCGTTTTCTATAAAGACCTCGGGCTAACGTTGTCATAACAATACGTTTGACATGACGGTGATAGCGTGGTTCATATGTTTCTGCTACATTAAATTATGCACTTCAAAATCTACCTACATGAAAATGTGTTTATTAGTTTCTAAAAAACGAATGCAGGTTGTCAGTCTGATAAATCAATCCACGAGTATAGATGTATGTATGATGACGAGTACAGATCTCACCGTAAATGTATATTTCGTACGTAGGTACTGCTAGATGTGAAGGATATCGAAAACGACTATCTGTACGGTATGATACGTACGGTGTATTTCTGTACGTTCATATTACGTACAACATAATTAGGTATTTGGATATCTGCTCGTTCCGTATTATTGACATAGATTATTGACTTGTCTTTAAGTAGTCTTTAGTAGTCAGTACCACAGTTTTGTAAGCTATAAAAAATTTGCAATTTTTTAAATTTGTATATCCTCTCTGGTTACTGTAACCATAGAAATGAAATATGAATGGAATATTCGACAAAAATGCGATATAAATATGTACACAATATAGTCAGCGGCAGGAACACAAGGACATGTTATAGTGGTTTTGATTTCTATAGCGCTAGTAATTAATAGTACATAATTTAAAACACAGGATATGGATATTGCGCATACATTGACCCAGAGTCCGAGCTTTGACTCTGTACAATGAACATTTTGTAAACGCCCTTGTTATACAGGGATAATATCTTGGCAAGAAAAAAGCACTGGCTGAGTGGTACAGACCACAATTTTTTATCTGAAGGTAAGGCTCATATTTGGAACGGGCAGCGCATATGAAATCTTCACAATTAAAAAAATATTATCAAGTCCAAGAAAGGGTAACGGAAGACAGCGAGCAAACGAATGTCCTAACCGTAGAAAAGACAATGTGACATTTGGTCATTTGGTTCGGGCTTCCGTGGTAGATTTTAATCCAGTCCATTCTATTGCTTGGCGAGGTTAGAATTGTCCCTCCAGACTTAAACTATAAGCACGGCGTTTATTTATCTCTACTTACACGCAGGCATGTTGTATGGCACCGAGCAGTCTTTCAAAAACTCATATATGTCATTTTTTTGTTACCTATATCTCGCCCTAAGGCTGCAATTCCTTCGAATTATCAAAGACCTTTCGCCATAAAAATAATGAAATGTGATTTACTAAGTAATTTGAAATAATAACGATCATTGGACACTTTGTTATTTGAGAAATAGAGCTTTATTCGGTTGATTCGTGGAAGTCGTCAGTTTACAAACTCGGAGGTAGGTAGGTACCTTATGTGATGCCGACTCTCATCAGTTGAAACAAATATTTTAGGTACCTACGTATTATATTTTTCCCTAAAAGGAATAAAATTCTCTAATACCTAATTTCGAAGATCTCGTAAGTATTCAGACTTATTATTTGTTAATAACACTGCCATTACAATTAATACTATTGTCTAAAGTTATTGCATAAATTTTCATTTGAATGCCTTTGATTTTGGGAGATGGTGATACATTGCTATAGGTATGCGAAAACTGTAGGTAGCCACTGTTGGAAACTCGGAAAACAGGATCATAATTAAGTATATCTTAGTGAGAAGCCCTTAATAGAAGCTTAATAATAAAAAATAGCAACACTTAACTCAACCTTTATGAAGGGCCTTTTGGAGCTTTTAATATCTACGACGCTACGTTCGGGCAACATCATCATCATCAGCCCACATTCGTCTACTGCTGTTTATAGCGCCACAGAGCTTTTAGGCAAAATACTTAAAAATTCATACTTATCACTTTACCACAAGAAGATAAATTCTAACAATGATGACGATCCTAATCGAATCAACTTTCAAAGATATTCAGTTGATCTCTACCAAATCCGAAAGGGTAGCATTCCTGTGCTCCACGGGTTACTTGCAACATTCAAACTATTTATTGCGTGATTAAATTTGATTCAAAGCTTTGTCCTTAAAGTGCCAAGTGCTCTATCGGTAGTCGTATTTTACAAGTTTCAAACTTCCAAGAAAGGGTGAAACGTTTTCGTGTGGTAATTTGTCGCTAAAATCCTTATTTATTGCAACAGAGAAGTGGAATCGGCCCCGGGGGCAAATTCGCAAACTTTGCTCCTTTAACTTTGCTTCACTGGATACCGACACCTTGAACACATATTGAGGTTGAATCCTCGTTTTCTTGTTTCGGTTGAATTATGGATGGATACTTTAATACAATTTTCGTTAGTAGAAACTTTACCGTGGGATGCAAGTTAGGCACAAAGTTTGCACGTTGAGTCATTCAGTGGTTTGCCGCAGGTTGCAGCGTCACAACTTAATGGTTTTATAGTGCTCATAGATTATAGACTTTGTCTAGGACTGGATGGAAACCTAGATGTACGATAATTAGGTACTGGTAGCGATTCAGATGTAGTATTTGAGAAGCGTTATTGCAATACCTGCAAATCTTTGTCATTACTTTTTATGACCGTAGGCAAAAAATTGTTTACGTAGTTCATTAAAAAATCGATACATACCAAGCTCACAGTAATTTAATTTTGTTATTTATATCTATCAACCCAAGAGTTGAAAAAAAAAACGGTTGTGGCAGCCATTTTGGACGTATTCAATATAGGTGTTTTGTATCACAGTTTTGTACCTATATAACGGTTTCCAAACTACACAAACAATGAACGGAAACAACCCTTAATGCTAACAAACCCTTCTCGAGCTCTATGTTTAATCATTGGTATCGTTTTGAATTGATTTTATTTTTCAACCAAAACCCTCATCGAGGGCGACATGGAATACCATAGAAAACCTGCAGGTAACCACATAATCACTGTGGCGCATGCCTGTTGTATATGTTCGTCTGAACGCCAAGTGTAGCTTCTACGACACAAATGTGCACTCTGTTTAATTATACTAAATGCACGATCGTGGTCGTATTTACGCTCCAATGTGCAAGTGCCTAAAGTTCAAAATTAGCTCAGTTAAGCCTTTTCCACAGAGCATAACTTACCTCTGCCAAGAAATAATACAAAAGTCGGTAAAACCCCGAAATGGAAACTGTTGCCTTGTTCATCTCAAAGATCTCTCTATCCGTTCAAGTGTTAAACGAAATTTGATAAATGATATCGGACTTTGTGAAGGAAGTAAAAAAGTTGGCTACGCAGCCAAAGAAATTTTGTGTAAGCACGAGGAGCTAGGAAACTTTGAATGATGACCGAAAGATTTAGTGACTAGATTTAGCGTTCTATGAAGGTCAAATTATACAATATAGGAAAATAAAATACATACCTATATTGTGCAACTGATTACATATACAGATGATCTTAAAAGTTAAATTAACATCCATGTCGGACGATAAATTTATGTAACAGAAATAGGCTGACTCATTGACTCATCACGAAATCCCCAAAACTACAAGGTCTACGGATTTGCGATTTTGCAGAGGTGCTTTCTCTGAAGACGTATGTACTTGTTTAGACAGGGTTTTGGGCGATTTTCCCCCTAAGAGGGTGATCTGCATATATCTTTTTATATAGATCTCTATGGGTAGATTAACCTCTTAAGGGGAAGGAGTTGACTCACTCGCAGATTCATCAAGAAATCGCTACAATTCAAACATGGCAAAATTTAATGTAAAATTTTATATGGCAAATCGTATTTCAAGGACAAAATCACTTTTCTTATTTTCTGAATCGCTGACATGTTTCAAGGCGGATTTGGTGGCATTACTTCTCGGTCGAACACTACCCACACAGTCCGTGCACTGTTATTATGTGTGGGCACATTTAGAGTCAATGATTAGTATTTTTCAACCTGACCAAGAAAATGAATATTCTCAACGTTTCGGAACCTACAACGTCATACATGTCTGAATTTTTGCGTGGGAATTTTTCCTGGGGAATTCGAACTCCTAAGGGTGGAAATGTGATGTTAAACTTTGTATATAGAATCGTTTCTCGTGGGTGGATCTGAGGCATAGGCGTACATCACAGCTTATAATTATACTACGTGATTTTTTGGAAACATTTCTCAGGTATTGTTTATTGGTAAGTATTTGCCATAAACAATCTCTGTTTCATAGTTTGGCGAATTTTATAAAAATGTAAAATATTGTGTTACTTCTTAAAACAAAATAAACTAAAAAAAACCGTCCAAAATCAGCACCGAATGACGAATTACCCTAAATATTTCAAATAGGGGCTATTTGAAATATTTAGGGTCATTCGTTTATCGACTCTTCGTACTTCAGTGAAACGATATCTGGAAATATTATTTCACCTTAATAAGTACCTAGGTACTTAATAGCTGTAGCGACGAGCAGTTTTTACCTACGCGTACCTAATATTTATAAAATGGCAGGAGTGTCCCCACATTACTTACCATAATGTCTTATATAATGGGGACCCACGTTCCTCGAGTCCGTAGGTGATTACCCTTTGAATCCCTACACGTGTCCCCCGGGTGGTGCGAAAGGAGCAACCTAAAGTAGCAGCAAAACTTGTGCTAAGTTCGCCCGGAGAAGTACTGCCATCACACCTGATAATCTGCCTTCAGGCAGTGATGAACTCGTGTTGCTGTTTCGATGGAAGAGAGTGGGTGTCAGTGAAATTGCAGGCGTATGAGACGTAACATCCCCGTCTCGGGTGATGGACGCAACTCATACTTGGTGGACAGGACTCGAGTCGCATTGCTGTCTACGGGCGGCGGTTACCACTCAGGCCCTTAGCTCGTTCCGTTACCTAAATCACATACTTTGGTATTATTACTTACTAATAACCTTAATGATAGCTGTTGTGAATAATGTTACGTTTGTGTCCATTACCTGTTCAAATCGTGTTTATATACCTATCAAATTTGATTATTAGGGAATATAATACCCAGCCTTACCCGGTCATGTTAATTATTGACAAAACTATAGAAATTATACGTGTCTTGTATATTGGTTTCCGAGTTTGCTAATGATTATTATGCCATACAAGGCAAATACGGCCGTATTATCCCGCTGGGCCCTTGATAACAATGGACTTGGCATAATTGCTGGAAATTAAAGTTCGTTGAATTTGCGCCGGACTGTGATAATGTTTCGAGACTGTGATAATCTCCTAAAACAATAATGATATATTCGTTGGCTTTACACGTAATTAAAAAGTTGATGTTTGACGTCTAACATGATAAATAAATACATGTTATCAGATCAGAGGTTCAAATAAATTGAAAGCAGTGTTAGTGTTCGAAACGAACTTTAAGTTACAAAGAGTTGAACACAATATGAAACTACTAAGTACTAGTTAAAGAGCAGATCTTTTCCCTGCGTAATATTCTTGTAGAACTTTTCCACGTAGCATTATTTTTCTGTAACATTTATGAATATTCGTGATATGAAAGTTGGGACAATCCGGGATTACAGTAGCAACCCTGAGAAATGGTCGAACGGAATTGGAAAAGTTGTGGCTAGCCGACGCACGCTTGGATTAGGTACCTACCTAGTGTATGCTGTTGGCAGTATTCGAGATTTACAAACTTCCATTCCAACTACTGTTTGACGAAGAATGGTTACCGTACTGTGGAACACTGAAACATCTAAAATACAAGTGGCTGGGAGATTACTTTTGCATGATATCTATCTCAAAGTTGTCGTTGTTTTCAACGAGATTTTGCGAACACCCTATGACCTACGTTTACTTAATTTTTTACTAATCTGCATACAAGCACAATTATATTATTGCAGTATGGTATTTCATGCTGAGTCAGTGCATTATTTTTCAGATATTTTGTATGGTAATAATTACAAGTGCAGCGACACGGCAGATTTGACCCTTCTGGCGCTTCGCGACTCTGCACCACGAGAGCCTGATAGTACAGTGGTACAAACTCCGGATTCAATCCGAAGTCTCTTTGAGCCGCATTCTAATCCTTTCCTTACACTGGTTCGAGGGTGCCAGTGATGCAATTAGTAGTAGTAGGCTACTACTATTTGGAGACTATTTTGTGCAGCTACTAGTAATAGCTGCACTGTCTGTCTTCAGGCATGTTGCCCTATTTAACTACTTGTACCGTTAAACAGTTTTTCCTCTTCTTTCCTAATATATCCATGAAAGACAATATCATACAATTTGAAATTCGATAATGTCTAAATTGATGGAATATTATTTCTGAATTATGTTTATTGCTGTTATGTCCTTTGCACATGTGATTTCATAAAACTTTCAGTGCCGTGCGCACACCTATCTTTGTGCCTGTTTTCGTCAGATGCTCGTCAGTGTAGACACCGCCTTCAACTATAAGCTTATTCAAAAGCTACGTAGCGTAGTATCCATTGATTCCTCAGGGAACTCGTTTTAATTGGATGAGAAGTAATTGAAAAGTCTGGATAAACAGTCAAAATTAAAACAAACGGTCCGTTTCGTGTACCAATTTTATTTTAATTTGCGCTGAAATGAATCAGGTTGAACTCTGCGTGCATTTTGCTAGAGCGCAACGTAATTACAAAACCAAAATTTATTTCGCCATTTGTGCATGTTTATTTCTTCATGTTTCTCATAACTGCGAACGCTTTGTACGACCAGTTGATAAGCTGTAATAAAATAGCTGTTATTGTAGCAGTGGCTTCCAATTTGATAACGTTTTGCTGCATTTCCTCTGTAGCAAAATGAATGTATTGTGATTAGTTAGTTCGCAGTTTGGGGTAGCTACATAGACATCGTGGACCATAAACAACTCGATTTTTTGTTAGAAATGGTAGGCAGAGCATAAATATGCCTGTTAGCACGAGTTATGAATATTATTTGGTGGGTTTATCCAGAAAAATTATTCATAAATCTAGGATAGAATTTAGAACGAAGTTTATTAAACCTTAGACTAATTTTTGCTTTATTATGATTCGTTTTTAATAATATACCTAATTGCCTACTATTAATATGAAAAAATAAAAGGAAAAGCACTTGTTTGATGTGCGTATGGGTAGGTAATGGTTTGAAATGAGCTCTTACATCTGTGTACGTGGCTAGTGATAATGTGAAGATTTTCCCCGCAGTCACACTCAACGGACGTTTGCATCGCTCCAGAAATACGACGACGTACATACACGTCTTGGAGTCCAGATCAGTCCATGGTCCTTCGAACGCTGCCATACGGAGATCTATGCTCTGAAATGAACATTTATGAATGAAATAATTAGTTGTAAGTGTCAAATTACTTTATAAAATAGCAAACTATAAGTAGATGTATTCAGTTAAATATTCAGCCAATCTCTTTGATTCAGTCGAGATGTGTATGAGGCGGGCAAATATCGGATCCCATTTCATGTCTAGCTTAGAAATGCAATATGTAGTCATTAATAATAGATAATCGTCTTTACACATCGTTTTTTCTCTCAAATAAACTATTGGATTGATGAATTGATGCGTTTAAAAGGCATAATGGCTTTTGAATGTGGCGGTAATCTAAATGCGTAACCAGTTCACATCGAACAAAACGAGGCGTTAAAAAAGACAAATGGCTAAAATACCAACTTTCCATATCAATTCGTCGCCGAACCAGCAGAGTATGAATACCTCAATCAGCATACAAGTTAAATAAATTGCCATCCACACTATTTGCATCGGGTGGGTGGTCGGGTTCTCGATCTGTCAGAAAAAATGGTCTAATGTGAGCATTATTCAACGAAGGGACCCGAACAAAAACGCCATTTGGAGAGCTACGACGGTTACGACCTTAGCAATTTACCATCAAGTATCGACGGCAATATCAACGTAGCCATTTTGTGAAACGTTAAGTTTTACTGCCATTTCTAAACAAATGTTTGTATGATTTGCAAATATTTGTTTTGTGTTCACTACGACGTAGGTTCTATTCTATTCTGCTTTCAATTCGAGTCACAGGTTCTCTCGAACCAGTGTGGTGAAAAGATTTTAAGTGCGCCCCAAAGTGGACAAAAATAGTCTGAAAAAAAACAAAAAGTGGCTTCTTTGGTGCACTTGAAACATCTTTGTTTTTATTTTGTACTAAGCAATGCCGTTTTGCTACTACAGAAGACTGTACAATACACCAAGGACAAATAAAAGTAAAATGCATGGTTTGTTAATTAATTGATTATAAATCTAATTAGGTAATTACTTTAATCGAATTTCATATATTATATATATTTATTTATTATTATTATTATTGTTTTCTTTCTAGATGTTTATTTCTCCCTTTTCAGGGGATTATCCAAAAACACGGGCTGTGCCAAGTGTTACTGGAGAGATTTTTAATTATTTTGTTGCGTGTTGCTATCATCGTCTGAGGACAAGAATTTTCTAACTATCCGGCAGGTGTTGAGGATCACGGCTTTCTGCATTGTGAAATAAGCAAAGGATGGTAAATCGAGCAGTTTTAAGCTGTTGTGTAAATGTTTCGGTATGACACCCGTTGTGGAGATCACCAGGGGCACTATTTAGACTTTTTGTAGGTTCCATATTCTTACTATTATTATTTTTTCTTATTATTATTATTAAGTTAGGTATTATTTTCTGCTATTAGATTAACATCTTTGTAACTGATAACAAAAATAAATGCTTTGAATTTGACTTTAGTCTCTGCTGTTTTATGTTATTTTTGATGTAAGAAGACGTATTCTTTCTTTACATTTACAATAATTTACAAAGACATATACATATGACATAGACATTCATTTACTTATTTGTTAAGTACCAATACTAATATAATATTTACAGAACAATGAAACCAATATAAGATAATAACGATCAATATACTCGTAAAAACCGTTTCCATCGATCTACAGATAGCTAAACTTATCCAAATCACTACGTCGCGACGTTGAGTGTATTTTGTAACCAGGTGCTCAGACTAATTAGTATACCGTACTACGAACGATATTATCAATTTAGTAGATTCTAATAGTTGTTGTTAGTTTAACACTAAGTTTCAGTTCTGGGATTTGTAGCACAAATTAGTTATTGAGTCTTAATTATGTAAATTATAGTTCTTTAAACGTTGGTTTGAGGTAACTTGTACGTCTTATCACCGAAAAATTCAATGACTTACCAATAAGCCAAAGAAATTAGTACATCGGAGAATAATAAATTATTATTTTCGTTCTACATGGCTTGCAGTGCAACGATAATGAAGTACTGTTTTCCAGAAGTCTAGTAGGTATTGTGTGTATGGTATGCTGATCGATCACTCACCGATAAAAACTGGATCCCAACTAAACAAAGAACCATAACGCTCAACATAAATTGTAGAGCTGAAGCCAGACTGAAGGCACCTTCTATCATCGACACATATCTGAAATAATAAACCGGGTTGGTACGACAAATTCTCTCGCTGGGTAACAAGCTCGAAGAGATTACACGCCCTAGGCTAGGGTTTAAATTAAAATTTCCTGTCTTATACAGCTTACCATCATTACAAATTGTATCTCTGCGTTAATGGAAATTTAGCCGGATTATTTAATGTATGCTGCACATGAAAGTTTTTGAATAAGGAAATTTATGAAACCTCAAAAAAGCTTAAATAGAAATAAACATACTTCTTGAGCTTTCTAAAGAAAAACCTCAAATAAACTTAAGGATAAACAGCAATAGGATTCTGTTCCAGACAGAATCGGATACAATCAATTATTCTAAAGGTTAGGTGATGTCGTTTGAAAACGGGATAGATTAAAAATGGGAAACAATTTGAAAGGTCTAGTGCCGAAGCCAGTTATTATACCAATTTAAAGTTTAATATTTTATATAAAATAAACATATTTATTAACCTAAAAATATAGCTAAAAGCTATAAATATAGCTAAATTCTAGAATTTTCAGGGATTGAGTTAACAGTTTTATTTTAACCCACCATAACCTAAACAATAACCTTAAGAAGAAATCGCTATAGGGTGGATATATAAAATTGTTTATTTCATAAAAGTTTAGAAGTTGGGTCGGTTAAAGTACTTTATGGAAACAGCGAACTGATCCAGTAGTGAATGGTTTACAATGTGGTACATATTGGTAAGTAGGTATCCATACTATGATCCATGCATTTAGTTGGCACTTATCTTTAGCTAAAAGCTCAATTTTTGTCATTCGTTATAATTATGGTAAGATTGCAAGACACATTGCTTTAGAGAGCAAATAAAAGACATCATATCTGAATCCATCCCATTTTGATCGTAAGAATGTCTATATCTTTATTTGCGACGTGAATGTGGTCAATCCATACTGCAGCTATTATCGGGGCGTCGAAATGTTCTATGAAATCTAAGTCGCTAGGCGTCTATCATCCACACAAAGTAAGGGATTTCTAATTTAAAAACATTAGTTTGGGGGAACATGGGCTTACAGCACGAGTCTGGTTATTATTATACGTAGGTGATTCATCTTAACTAATTACTAAAGTTTCTCTACCGAGGCCAGGATGCTTCATACGTTTACATTTGCATACATAACCTTATGATACTATTGTGATGTTGTATGCAATCTTTGAGAACACTCTGTACAAAGTAATTCTTAGGTATTCCGATTGCTCCATTACTTTGAATGGCTCTTAGATGCTTCCTGTCCGCGATGACATCAAAATTACGTAGATTGAACGCCAGTATATCCATTTGTCCAACTGAAACATGAGACAAGATAATAAGTAATAAAATGTATATTCTTCTAGTTTGGCAATGCCTTCTCTTACCTTTTACTTAACAGAACGGAAATAAACCCCTAAATTTTGTAACTTGCCATTTTTTGCTTTGTCTATAATCTATGTAACTGTTATTGTATGTTATTATGAAACATGCAAATCGACGAATAACGTGCTTTCGACTCTCAGATGAACCTATCTAAATATGTTTATGGTGCAGTGTAGGAAACCTTTCAAAACTATGACGTAGTAAATGTGTTATCTGATTATCCAAGTCAATACTCACTGGCCGAAGCTACAAACGCAGCAAGCATAGTATCCATTACGCCATCGATTATGCACGTCGCTGGCTTATAGTAAATCTGTTGGAGCAAGTACCCGTTATTTATTTGGTACCTACACTATTCAGTTACAATGATCTTAACTAACCTCAGGTTGCACGAGTTCATATATCAGATGTTACCAATGATAATGCGTTTATTGGTATTTGATCGTTCCCTTGAGCACTTATCCAGGGAAGAATAGAAACCAAATTTTCGATGCATAACTTTTTAAGTTTTTCGCTTTGCTTTAAGTAAACAATAAAGTTGCCAAAGACTAAAATTAGCATTTGTTGATGAAGCCCCTCTGTGTACTTTCGGTGTAATGAATTTAAACGAGGTTTTGACTGGCCTCATAGCTCAGTTGGTAGTAAACCAAGTTTGCAAGTTCGAGATAGATACAGCTTTGATAACGGAATTTAAAAATTACAACGAGCAGAGTGGTGCGATAAAGAAGACTGAAGTAAGGCGAACTGCTTTTCGCAATGGTTTCAATAAATGAAAAAATATATTACTTTCACGGAAAATACTTTGAGGAACAGCGAATCACACTAATATTATAAAGGAAAGTTTGTATATGTGTGTACTTGTGTAGGTTTGTTACTCCTTCACGCTCAAACTGGATTAACACATAGGCTACTTTTAAGCCCGGAAAAGCATAGTGTTCCCGTGGGATGACTTATTCACCGCGGATAATACCGTAGGGCGCAGCTAGTACAATACAAAGTTTTAAGTGTTTTACTTTGTTAGAATCTAGAAACTTTTGTATGGCCAGTCTAAGAAATTACAGACTTATTAACATTTCTATTATCAGAGTAAGAAGCGCAATATAAGTATAGATAGCTAGTTTGTGACAGCGCGGCTTAGCCCCCGTGGGTTAAGTTAGTAAATGCAGCAGGTTTACAGTAATAACTTTTACAGGTTACATATTACTATATACAAATATTTTGTACCATTTTGAAATTTAAGTTGGTCAGTACTTATGAAAAAAGCCCATACACTAATAAAATTTCCAAAGTAATACAACAAACATTAAAACAATACAAAATATGAGTAGTAGTACTTGGTAGTAACCCTGCCTTCTGCGCTGTAGGTCGTGGGTTCGATTCCACCTAGGACAAACATTTGTGTGACGAACATTGATGTTTGTTTTGTGTCTGGGTAAATATGTATATATTTACAAAAACGATACATGCTAGTTTTAGCTTACTTTGGGGCTAGATAGCGCCATGTGAAATGTCCACCAGTGTTATTATTATTGCAGTTTCCCAATGTTAGGAGAGTAGATAAGAACGCGAAGCGAAATTATGATAAATTGCTAGACCAGATGTGATTCGAAAATGTACATTGATGATTTTATTATATTGTGGGCTGCGGTTGACACAATAGCTACTATTTGGGACCAGACTGCTGCTGTGACCCGATATAATACTTACCTAAAATAATCACTATAAACTGATTATCGGTGGCGAGATCTTTATATATCCCCATTTGTTCTGCAATTTAAAAACTAGACCTTGATGTTTAATCATTTTGCATTTTAAGGCATTTGAAAAAATTTCAATTTCATTCAAAAATTGTGACTATACTCGCAATTTTTGAAGGGAAGTGGCATTAAGTACATATAAATTGACTCTGAAGCCTCATCTAGGTAATACTTGTTTTGGATATAAATATAAATAAATAAATACTCACGTGGTGAATGTACAGGATTTCGTATGCAGGTGATTTGTAAACGTCAATCCGAGGATACTCAACGTTTGTTGGTAATATGTCAAAATTCTCAGTTAGAGGAATTATCATTGCCACTGGAATTTTAAATAATTCATTCCCATTAAAAACAATTTGATTTATACACATATTGGATTTTAAGACAAAATTAGAATAATTAAAGCCAGTTTGGTTATTCAGGCTGTTTCATAAAATTAATATTTTTATTTTGATAAAGCTGTTTTACTAACAAAATTCATTACTGAAAAACTATCAAGGTAATTTATGAACATTGACCAGTTTGATTGTGTTACCTGATACTGCACCGACGCACATTGTAGAATAATAACTCATCACAAATCGAGCAGTCTTGATACTTTTACGGATGATCTCTTTGTGCTCCACCTCTTTTGGCTTGAATTCATCACAATAGAGGTACTTTAGTAAAGCTAAAACTTCATTTTTATTTACCCAAAACACTGCAATTTTCACATACGTGTACATCTCACTGAGAAATAAATATAGCCTGAAAGATAAAAGTTATAAGAAAAATATATCAAAACGTAAGTCAACGAGGAAAACGTCTTCGCTGACCGTTGATACCAAATTTATATTTCGTGTCTAATGGGACAACATAATATTATTTGAACAAAATGTAAGTAAATAGCAAACCCTTCTGCGACATCTCCGATATTTTCTTTTCTTCTCAGCAGATAAATAATTTCGCCGTAGCCTGGCCAAAAACACACCAGCCACATAATTAATAGTGTGTAAATACTCTTCATCCAAAATGTTATAGTCTTTGGTGAGGAATTGTTGTACCACATCCCGTAGAACTTGAGCCAGTAAATGTGCACGGCGTGGTACAGCTTAGGATCGAGATCATCCCACGGTTCAATCACGCCGTAAGGCAAGACAGGCGACAGGAAGGACAATTTTCCTTTCAAATATCCAATCATTTTGCACGAAAAATAGGATGGAAGCGAAGCCTTTGACGTCCAATTCTAAAATGCGTCTGCTACCTCAACACATTATCTATGCTTCTTTGTGAAAAGCGGGGTGAAAGAGTTATGTTGACTGTGTTATACATCATTTTGTGAAATACATTAAGGGGAGGTGAGTTTCGTATGATATGATTTTATATGCTGCTTGATTTGAACTTCATTTATATGCATAAACAATATCATTTCAATTAAATAAGTGTAATAAAATAATTAAACATTACACTGAACTTCCTGGTTGTAAAAACCAGTTTTCCTTGGGCTCAGGGCCTACTACTTCTATAACTGCAATTATATGTATCTATTACTTTAAATAATTTTTAGTAATTTTAACCCTGTTGATTCTTAAAAAATACAAATATGAGTATATAAGAACAGGCATTTTATGAAGTCAATTTAAGAAAATTAAAAGCGTTCGATAGGTACAGTTACAGTCGGCATTATGCTTTATTAGAACTAGCGAATACATTTTCGCTATGTAAACGCAAACATTCTTATATCGTAAACCTTCGTATCTTTTGGAACTAATAAAAACTATTTCAATGCACGTTAAAATTAACCCTTAACGAGTATAATTCAATATGTCGAGTAAGGCAATTATGATAATTATCAAAGCAATGTAATTACCCTAGAATAAAGGCACCATACTCTTAACGACGGTTAATTTGTGTTTTCAAAGAGGTTTTCAGTATAACTACCAGAAATACCCGACTGTAATGAGGATTTAATACAAAATTTATAACACAAAGAACTAGCTTGCCGTTTTTAATGTTTTCGAATATGTTTTTTTACTTTCGCTTTCAGCGTAGGCCGCCTATACACCGGCCCCGAAAAGCCAGACTGAATGGCTAAATATAATCTACAATGAGATACTTGTTCAGATTTGCCTTTTCCTAGGCCTTTGAATTGTTGGGTTTCCATTACAGGGACGAGCCCATTGTTATGACTTTCGTATGAAAACTTGAAAACGTCCGTGCGAATAAGAAACATAAATAGACATAATAATATTATACGAACGCTTCTTATTAACTTATCAAAAACGTGTAACGTTATGGCGTAATTTATGGCGTATATATTTTTAATTTATTGACGCTAGTTTACACCAAAATTGGTTACAGAAATTATTAGGTAAAAGTCTATCCGTGCTTCTCAACAGTGCAGTAGTGTATTAAAATAATTTTGACTGGCTTCACAGCTCAGTTGGTGTTACTGGTATTGGTCCGATGTCTGTGTGTTATTATGTTTTATGTATGAATTAAACAACAGTATTCTATCAGTTATCTGGTACCCATGGTCTATGCTTAGTTTGGGGATAAATAGCGCTGTGTGAAAATGTCAAAGAATATTTATTTCTTCAAAGTTATCTGGTTCCCATAGTACAAATTTTGCTTGGGATAGGTCTAGTTGGCGCTGTGTGAAATTGTCCACCAATATAGTCTACTAATATTATTTCTCATCGAGTGAAATGTATTTCTTTTGAGAATAAAGTTCCTTAATCACAATATTATAGTCCATTAATATTTATTCAATGCATCCTGCAGCAGCTCATGGTAGGGCTCCCGATATATTGATATAGTAATTCACAAGTATAACATAAAGAGAATACCACTTCTTCTCTTTAATTTGCATCGCTTAACTTTGAAAATTGACTTTCCTAATAAAGGGCTGCTTTGAGTTAATTAGCAGAGAACATCTTTATTAAGAAATTGTGCCCCGCTCGCGACTTTGTATGCGTGTCATTAAGGGAAGAACTTCGGTAATTCGTTTCATCTTTTTACATCTAAATGTACCAAAATTAGGTTAATAATAACCCATAGATATAAATCTACCAACTATTATTTAATGGATTGACAAATTAAGAATATCTAGTTGGTTCAACAAACAGTAAACAAAAAAATAGATTTATCAAAAAAATAAGATATAACACTAGCAAATCTTTATATATAAACATAAATAACACTTCTCATTGTAAGCATTTACTCTCGCAGGGCGACCGACTATAAAAAAGGTGACTTTGAAAGTACTGTTATTTTTTTTTTCAAATATGTCATAATATATCGAAAAGAAGCTGCTTCTTTTTATGAATCGAAGCAGTCTGAGGCCTTTTTAAAATTTTTCTATTTACATTCGATTCATAAGTGCTAATAACATCGTCAAATGAGAATTCTTTCCACTCCTACTGGCGCTGATTGATCACTGGCTTACATAAAATATATTATGGAAAAATTCTAAAATATGAAACGATTTATGTGATTCGAAGAGAAGCGTTTGAATTTACATAATCACCGCACCGGCCGAGCTCAAAATGAAATACGTGATCTCACAAACAACGAAAAATTTCTCTAAATGAATTCCCATTGATGAACGTCTCAAAATGTTGATTGTGCAGATATTGGATTCAATAAGCCGGTAGAGTTTGCGTCAATATCAAGTTGGATGGAGATCAGTCTTTATAAAAAAAACAATCAGAAAATTTAGCCAATCACGACAAACTAATCAGAAAGGTGCACACGACTGTTTTGTTTTAATTTTTCAAGTAAATGAACAACAATAATTCAATAATCTGCACTAAATCCAATTAAGATTTTCATCTGGATCCTATAAAATGGCGAATCATTTAACCCTAATGTGTTAACACATAGTGGCTTAGTAATCCAAGGAGCGTTTTATTACTGAGGTGAAGGAATTTATTTCATAGGTAGGTAGCACTGTAAGTAGGTAGCCAGTATGACGCAGCTACAGCCACGTCACCAATCATTAAAGTGTTCTAAGAGTGCCGTTGGAAGCGTGAAAGTTTGTATGTACGTTTGTGTATGTGTCTGTATGTTTGTTACTCCTTCACGCTCAAACATCTGAATGGATTTGGATGATTTTTGGTACCAAGATAGCTTATATCCTGGATTAACACATAGGCTACTTTGATCTCGGAAAGTATAGTAGTCTTCTTCTTCGAGTCACCAGTTCTGTCGAACCAGTGTGGTGAAAGGATTGTAAGTGCGCCTCAAAGAGGCTCCTTTCGTGCACTCGACACATGTCTTTGAATTTTTAGTTCTAGGACATGTCGGTTTCCTCACGATGTTTTCCTTCACCGTTTTGAGAACGTGGTATTGCGCACATAAATCTTTCAATTGAAAACTAATAGGTGCACGTCGGGATTTGAACCGGCGACCTCCGGATTGAAACTCGGGGGTCAGTACCGCTAGACCACCACGCTCTCCAGTTTAGTAGTGTTACCGTGGGATGATTTATTCACTGCGGGGAACTCTGCGGGTCGCAGCTAGTGTGACATACGTGTATGTAAAATTTAGTAAGATATACGAATGTATTCAATTCTAATTAAACCCTTATAAATACACAATTTTTGAATTTTTCAAATATTTTTGAGAACAACAACATAGAAAATCGTATCTTGTTGTTCTCAAAAATATTTGAAAAATAATGTAACATCACATTTACATACCACTTAACACCAGGCGGGCTGTCTTCTCATTCCGTAATTTTATCACATAATGAAAAATACTTCTAATTTAATATTGATTTATTATAAATACATTATAGAGGTATGCTCTGTTTTCATTTGGCGAAAAATCAATTTAATATTCCGTGTCATATCGGTGGAGAATAAAACTCCGGTACCTAGCCACGTTTGCCTCCCTGTATCGTCGAAACTAGTACCGGTAACCATTCACATGCAAATTATGCAAACATTTGTCCCGTGCGATTAATATACAAGCTTTGTTGCTGGATATTCGTACCAGCCACTATTACCTACGTTCCGGACATCCCACTGCAAATGTAGACCTATTCTCGACAAACGAGAATGAATAAGCTACCACCAACTGAGCTATGAGGCCAGCCTATATTACACAATATTAATATACATAAAAAAAAAGAATATTATATTTCACTGAGAAATTAAATAAATATCCTGTGATTTGACAACATACGTCTTCCTGCTATTGCATATTTATTATATTATATTTATATTGGATTAATGAGAATTAGCAGGTTTTTGAACGAACAAAACTGCGTTGCAAGTTTTGCGTAATGAGTGATTTTTTATTAAATCATTAATATACAATTACACAACATTCATAAATCCGAATGAAGTACCACGACCAGTTAGTTACCTTGGAAAGATTGAACTACTAAGAAGAAGAGTTTTGTCGAGCGACTTTTATATACTGTTTTCGGTTGAATTCTAAGGAAACTGCTTCTCGTGGAAAAATATTAAGGTGCAGAGTTTTCGCGCCAAAATGTTTTAAGGAAATTGGAAAACAGTTTATGCGCCTCAGTTTGTTTCGTAAACTGTTAGTATTTCATTGATTTAATGACCACAGTAACACATAACTATTTTTGTTTGAGTATACACATATTATTTCTCTTTCAAATGTGTATTAGTTTTGTTAACTTGCCTAACATTCTTCTAATCAAGAGGGATCTTGACTAAACTAGATACCTAAGTGACCTCTGGAATACTGGATGTTCGTGAAATCTAGGCATGTTTAAGGTAATATAATAATTACACAGCAACCAATAATTTTAGTACATAGAATCAATTTCTGTTGTGGTCCATCGGTGTTGATTCAAGATAAGCATGTTTTAGACAAAAACATAAACCTTTAATATTTAAGTCTCTTTTCCTAACAGTAAATTTAGCTCGATATAAACCCTATAACCCAGATACAGCTGATAACTAGTTTTATTCAAGGTTCAAATAAGATAAGGATCAAACAAAATCGAGCACAAATTAGTAGGAACCTTTAGCCTTAACTAAACATCTAGTAAAATACGAATAAATACAGGGTCCATAGGGTCGGTTTTCGGTCACAAACACTGATACATTTCATGCATGGCAAACCAACAACAGCTTTGCATAACATTTCAGCGGCCATGAGTCAGGCTGAAACGGCATTACACCAGTATTTACAATCTTGATATCGTTTATTATAATTGCAGATCGGGCGGTGGAAATTTCAACGAGAACGTCGAGGTAAGTGTTTGAAGACATTTAAGGTATTTGTATCGCTTACAATTCTTCTGTGAACATCCGACGCCGGGCGAGACAAATGGGACGTATTCACGCGATACGCCGCCATTAATTAGAAACAACGCGTGCTGCCTCCCGCTGATTGCTATCTGTCAGCGCACACGCGAGTGCCGCTGCCGCATGCACGCTTGCTGACGGTGTGAGACGTAGCCCGAGTGCTGTACGTGGACGTGTGTCTTCGCCGTACCACTCAAACACTAACAGTACATCGCACGACTCCGATGGTGTGCCGATCAAATGCGACGTCACTAGCACCCTCTTCCAATGCACTGTAGTCTAAGTCAATAAGGTTTTATTTTTAAAACAAACAAAAGTTATTTATTTAAATTAAAATGTCGATATGATAGATTGGGAAGTCTTCTGTTAAGTTTAAAGAAACCTGTATTAGAAGAGACCCCCTCATTTCTGTGGTCTAGCTATATATAAGTGTGATATTGGATTTACACAGATTTTATCAATAACCTTGTTACTAGTTTGTAATATTAATGACGGATCGAGCATACCCACCTGATGTTAAGTGGTCACTACGAGGAACCCCGAGACGGGGATGTTACATCTCAAGCGCGTGCAATTTCACCGAAATCCACTCCCTTCCACCGAAACACAGTAACACGAGTGCTATTTTCCATGTATCTACTTTCCATTGAGGCCAAGTCCATCGAAATCTCGTTTCGATTTCTGCTCAAAACGATAGGAAATACATTTTTTTATGTGATAAAGTATGGAACGAGCTGATGGCCCACTTCTTGGTGAGTGGTAACCTCTACACATAACAAGCAATACGACTTCGGTCCTCTACTTAGGTTCAAGTACAAAGTCACACCCAAGTAGCATCCGTATGCGCCCGTTTCTCTGAGGCGTGAAGGTGTAACGTCTCACAGGACTGTAATTTCACGGGCAACAGGCATTGTTGCGTGTTTGGCACGTATAGTTTCCAGGTCAAGATTATCTCTCCTATAGAGAACTTTACTTGGGCACCGATTGGTATGTGGTACCTACTAATTCAACAGCAGCAAATGGTATTTCAGTTTCAAAACTCAGATGCTGATTCGGCATAATGAATTGTATATAATATATAATTTTATATGAATTGTATATGTATAATTCAAAATACTGTTGATGATTTTTTTGCAAAACTTTATTTTGCCTCATCAATTTTCGTTTCGTTATTGTTTATAATGATGGTTATGAATCTACTGATATACTTACGAGTAGCTACTAAATTGTACTGCTATTATGGCTAAGCTTACCGGAAGTAATTGAAAATTTTGAAGTATTTGAATAACGAGTATAAAAATTGATTAATAAAAAATAGAGTGTAGTGAGTTATAAATAAAAAAAAAATTCGAATATTTTGCTCATAAAAATATTTGAAATAAAAATTGTCACACTTTTCCCGTGCCAGTATTTTTATATGAAAATAATTCTTTATTTGTAGGATTATTTCATCAAATCCAACATATCCAACAAAATAATAATAGCAAAAAAAATTCATCAGCAAGAAGAAAAAAATTCAGTGCTCTTTGGTAGATAAGCGCCCTTAGCCTCGACTCAACCTAATTACAAGTCGTTAGAAGTTAACGCTAGCTCTGATTAATGAAGATTTATGGTTGCTATCTAATGATAACTCACGCTTTGCATTAAAATGCAGATATATTTGGTATTCAGTATTTGCTGATTGGACTCATAGATATTAATTCCATTCATTTACGTGAGCGATTATCTTCGCACATAATTTATTCCAGGAAACGTTTTATGTAAGGGAGCGTTCCTGTAGGCAGGCTCGGAGAGAAGAGAACATATTTTCGAACTAGTATACTGTTTTAGGGTTCACTTAAGGTTTTTTTCATTTTGCCATCTTTTTTGAAAGCATCTTCTTGCCTGATGTACAATGAATTGTTTTAGGGTTGGTTAGGGTTATTGATTATATTTAATTACTAAGCTGTTGTTTCTGTTTGCCTTGTCTGTAAAGGGATATAATCTTTTAAATCATAACCAGACTTAATTTTCACAGAATATTCGATATGGCTGTTTAAAAAAATATGTTTAAACAGTTTTTATATGATGTTGCAACGTATTTCGTTTTGTTTTGCCCAGTCGTAATAATGGTAATATCTAGATACATTCGAACGGCAAACTTGGTGCGATTATAGTGCTAACTCGAAAGTAAAATAGCCAATAATAAACAGCCTAATTCTGTCTATGGGAATCCCTTTACTATCGCCGTGAGAACGCTGATCACGACATAAGTTCGATAGAAAACACAATCCAAGAGTAATATTATAGATTAATTAAAATTGTTGCAGTAATTTTTACCAGGAGGTTATTAAGATCTTGAACAGTTAGATACATAAGTGTTGGATTTGAAACTTGGATTGTGTTTTCTATCACTTTCACTTTTGCAATAGTATATCTGCATATGCGCGTTGAGTCAACGCGACTTGGTCGAACTTATGTCGTATGTATGTAAGATAATGGTAACAAGAGCAGGTAGATTTCTGTGTACTGGATCGAATCCAATATCTCACGTGACTTCATGTTTCCACTTGGACCAGTACTCTAATGGGTTAAGCGAAATAGGATATGTATCAAGGCACAAGTAATATTTCACTGGAGAAGAACATATATAATGGTTTGAGGTTGATACTTGAACCAGCACCACGGCAAATTCTGCTAAATTATTTGTATCATTTAATCAGCATATGAAATTATGTTTATATTTTATGTTTTATATTTACGTTATGTTTTAAGGACCATTCATTTTCTGAACTTGGACAATAATTGGATGGTGATTTTTGATTTCAATCGTTGGGTGATTAATAAGTCAGAGATAATGCAAATTCATATAAGCAAGTACCTATTTGTCCAAATTCTAAGTAGATAACTTTGCTGGTTCAATATTTCAGTGTTGTTATATTTCATTGTGTCCGGTGTTTGAAGTATCCTAGAATGGATACTATTGCACAAATTAGGTTAATGATGTATTTTAACTCGCAGCAGGATCGTGAATAATTTAATGCCGAACCCTCTTCATTAGGGAATTAGATTGGTTTCTACAATTTCAATTTTCGAGACACAAATTATGACATTCTAAACGACGTAACCCATGAATATTAATAAAACCATCGCTAAGGATTATTGTAACAAAACCAATCAACATACCAACAACCATAACATACTTGTCTGTATTAATTATACTACGCGTGTCACTGGCTTTCTCGAACCAAGGGTGAAAGGAATAAAGTACTCCAAAGAGGCTCCTTTCTTGCACTTCGAAATTTTGATTCTGGGAAATTTCGGTTTCCTCACGATGTTTTCCTTCACCTTTTTTTGATGACGGGGTATTGCACTCAAACATGTTTCAAGTGAAAAAAAAATTGGTGTTCATCCGGATTTGAAGCCGCGACCTCCAGGCTGAAATTCGGGGTATGTACTGCTGGGCCACCACGTTCTCACATTGTCTGTGAAATCCGCGATATTTTTATATTCACTGTATGTAAAAATGTATTGGCATTTATTATAATTAAGTACATTAACTTCCGTTTGGCAGTGAGTGATGTGACTGAACACTGCTTGTTATTAGTCTAGTCGGGAGCATCGCGGCTAATTATTAAAGATTGATGATGGCAGCTCTCGCCACACTTAATTTCGCAAGGCGGAGTTGAGGGTGCTCCCAGTCTACCGAATCACCTTATTAGTGATTTTGGAGATTTATCATCACTCTATTAATGATTGCGCGCTTTAAAGCGTAACATGCGCGAAAGTAGGTGTCGGCTTTTCTGGGTAATGCGCCTTGCGGCTAATTATAGAAAATTGATGGAGGCGGCTCTCGACATATTTCACTTCGCTGGCTCGAGTTCAGGTGAGATAGCACTTCATCGAATCACACTCTATCAGTCTTCTATTCGAGTCACTGGTTCTCTCGAACCGATGTGGTGAAATAATTTTAAGTGAGCCTCAAAGAGGCTCAAGTGCACGAATGTGTCAAGTGCACGAATGGAGCCTCTTTGAGGCTCCTTTCGTGTACTTGACACATGTCTTCAAATTTTTAGTTCTAGGACATGTCGGCTTCCTCACGATATTTTCCTTCACCGTTTTGAGAACGTGGTATTGCGTACATATATCTTTGAATCTAAAAACTCATATGTGCACGTCAGTATTTGAACCTGCGACCTCCAGACTGAAACTCGGGGTCAGTACCACTAGACCACCACGCTCTCTCTATCTCTATCAGTGATATTGGTTGTTTATTTTTGGTTTTGCACTTTGGACGAACTTCAGTGAATGCTCGTCACGGGTACTCGTGAGAATTGCGGCTAATTATAGTAGATTAATGGAGGACGCTCCCGCCACACTTCACTTTATCACAGGTTTAGTTTTTGTGAGGTGACACATAGCACTTCACCGAATCACTTAATTATGAAAATATAATCTATTCTGCAAACTCTAAACTACGGCAGACACAGTCTGACGTTAAAATATCCAGATTAGAAAAACAAAATGTTGTGGATAAATTTTAATTTCGAATGTCCTTATTGGTGGCAAGTTTTAGACGCAAAGTAAAATTTATTTATTTTCTGATGTGCTTGTATTTTCTAGGTAAATGTGAACAGTATTTTCCAGGAAACAACATGATATATCGATGAATTCCAAATACATGACTGGCGATTCTGACAGGATTTGATTTCTGTTTTGGGAATCGATATCTAATTTGATTTGTGTAGCTTTGATTTAATAGTTTGAGTTTGTCTGTCGCTCAGTCAAAATATCCCATCTTTTATATTTTGATGATGCTGATGAATGCTTGTAAAAACTTGTGAAATTTTAATGAATGTGGAAGAAATAACATGCTGTTTTCTCCGGTAAATTTCCCATGGTATCATGGCTAGCTAGACGGTGCTCTATGTAATGTCCACCAATTGCATTTAGTGAGTTGTAATCTAGTCACAGAAATATAAACAGTCACTAACAACTATTTTGACCAGAGGTTATCTAATGGAGACTGTAAACTTGATAAGCAAACGTGTAGGCGACGGACATCATCTTAGTAACTTAATATGGAATTAACGTTTGTTAGCACAAGGAGCAGTCGAGGGGATAGTGTGTGCCGTAATCTCATTAGATTGTACCTAAACAAACTGTGCCCAAATATTACTGACTTCGACGACATCCGACCGGCGAGTTAAATAGCATTTCGTAAATGATTTTGACTAGTACTAGAAGCTGCAATTCGTAGGTATTTAATAAACATAACAAAGATATACAATATCTTGCATAAGCTACGATTTTTTCCTAAGTTACGTCTAATGCATATAGTAAGTTTTTTCTTTAACACAGGAGTGTACTCCATAAGAATCATAGAACCGTAAGAATGATGGGTAGTAAAATCTAGCGTTAACAAAAAGCGTTACTACAAGTGACATCACACTTGAAGAAAACTAATTAAAAAAAACCGAAAACCAAAAAAACTCCTCAATTAGACTCTAAGTCGCGCGCCGGAACTGACATGCAATTATTTTTATTTGATAATGTTTCGGAACGCGCTGATGGCCCACCTGATGTTAAGTGTTGGTGGTGTAAATTGGGCAATAAGTAGCCGATAATGCCTGAGTAACGTTACCTGGCCAATCGGTAGCACTTAATACTAACCATCATGGCTTCTAAGCATCTAAACACGGTAAATATTTTATTGGGATCCTTGTGTTTAAGTTACATTCTTTGTATTTAAGTTGTGATCGAAAGACGCGACCTCATTTTACGAAATAAGTTAATCGAATCTTCAACAGTTTCCCAGAACAGTTGTAATTTAGCTGGCAACTGGCGTCCCTTCAACTTTTCGCACTAAGATTCAGTGGTACTATTTTGAAAGACCCACAGGAAAATTAGCGCCCTTTTAAGAAATGGGAAACCCACCATTCCCATTTTGCGAGGTAGCGAAAAGGGTTGAAAATTAAAAAAAATATCAGTGAATAAAAAGTGCAACATAAGATGTGATAATAATAATACGAAATAATAACCTAGTATATTGGTGAGCATTGAAAGGTGAAAATATTTCAAGTGCGCCTCAAAGAGGCTCCTTTCTTGCACTTGACAAATATCTGTAAATTTTTGGTTCTAGTACATCTCGGTTTCCTCACGTGGTATTGCGCACATAAATTATTCAAGCGAAAAAACTTATTGGTGTGCGTCGGGATTTGGACCAGCGACCTCTGGATTGATACTCGGTATCAGTACCACTGAGCCACCACGCTCTCGCTATTAATGTATTTATTTAGGTGATTTGATCAGTCAGTTTTGCTACCCGCCTAAAAAGTGCCCACACGCGGTAACTTCACCACAAGTTTTTACCTTTATTTTGAATTCTGAAAATAATACAAAAAATGATCAAGGAGAATCAAGAATATCTTGTTAAAATATAAGACGCTTGTTCGGTTCCAACAAAGTATTTATTTATATCATCTGCTCTGTAACGAATAAATATTTTCGAGCATCATTCAGCATAAACCTTACCTATTAACTCTAATAAGATATTTTCTCCCGTTTGATGCTCAGGTTTAGGTATATTATAGAGAATAGTCCTTAAAGGTTTATAATATATAAAAACATGGTTGCTGGATTAAAAATACTGGGTCATGACTTTATTACGAAGCATTAAGATTCAAATTTGAAAATTATGCATGCACATGATACCGTATCGTTGAGCGTAGGTACTTTTATAAATGAAAGCACCGAGAGGTTTTTCAGTCTTTTGTTGGGCGCAGATTTAAATTAGAGGACAATGCCACACAAAAAGAGGGTGCGATGTCAGAATAACTCCGTTATCAATCTTCATTTGAGACAAAAACCTATTTCACATAGGCTTCAAATGTTACCCGCCATTTGTTCAGAGAAAAAATAGCTACGTAGAGCTCGCGAATGACTGTCAGATTTTTATTTTTTCAAATAAAATGACTCGTTCAACAGTAACCCTTTGAATGTTAATAAATGTTTATTTTCTCATCCTAAAGCTTTGTTTACATCTGTCACGAGAAGATGCACAAAATATCTCATAAAAATTTTGTACTGCAAAATTAATACGAATGAGCTTTTGAATGAATAAATAAATAGAGGTATAGAGGTATACATATTTACATAAGTAGATTATGAAATGAGTATTGACTATGGTTATATATATCTATTATATAAAGAAGATGGCACGACAGGCGAGCCAAAAAACATCTGTAAAGTCGTCTCAATCCAATTTAAGTTTAACTGTGACAGTCGAGTTGCGTGAAAAAGAAAATTTCTTCCTCGGTAAGTGTATTTATATTAGGGGATGACAAGCCACTTCCGGAAACAACTGAATTAAAATGAGGCATTTACTTTGGGAAGAAACTTTTATGAAATCTACATGATGTTGCCATTTCAGATGACGTTCAGTTGGAGACATTGAATGATTTCGAAGCTAATTTATAAAATCGAAAAGCTCCCGTTGTCATTACTTTGCTTCTAAAAACCCTTGTTTATAATGGCGCCCTATCAGCTAAGTGATAACAGGTTGCTAACAAGGTGATAAACAGTTGCTCATAAACAAGTGACGTATAAACGGATTCATTTAAGTAAATAAACTATTTTCAGCAAAAACAACGGCTAATGCAGAGAAATAGCACAGTGGCGTGTCGTCTACTAAGAACCGACCTTATCCTACCCACTCATCCTTTTCATAGTTTCTTTCCGAGTATTCTCAGAGAGCCACCCCATACACCACCCCTACATAAGTGGCTAAGTATTCACACTGCACAAGCGCACCTATCCAGGGCACTTGACACAAATGCGGTACCAACTGAGTGCTCGTTGTTGTGTTGAAACGCATTTTGTTCGCGTTACTGACCCCCCCGACTCCGCGTGCTAAGAATATCTCAATACGTTGTAAGGTTTTACGGAACGTTTGCATACAAGTGGTCAGTTTGCGTTGCATTTTAATGCATAGCTCGGTAAAACCGTAGCATTGCTTCGAGCACGAATAGGTACTTTTATCTGGCCATGTTTAAAAAGAATGAAGTAAACTTGTAATAAAATTCCACAACAGTACGTTTTTTTGGTTTGCGTTTCTTTACAATGTTAAAATTATACCTAAGAGCCATGTACAAGTATCATGTAATCTAGAACCGTATATTAATATAATTTTAATAATAATAAATTTATGCAGATAAAATATGGCAAAATGTAACAAATCGTATAACTTATTTAGACATAGGTATACCTCTATATAACACGAGAGCCTGAACTAGGTAATCCTGTGTTTCAGGCGAGAAGATTACATGATACTTGTACATGGCTCTAAAAATACGACAGCCATTCTATTTATTTTTTTGTTTACTCTATTAGAAAGCTATTAGAAGCTCAAGCTTATACTACATTTATTTTTATCAATACTCTTCTGGAAGTTGAATAGTTGCTTATTATCCTAAAATTTTAATCTTATTTTCAACATCTAGCATACGCCCAAAAAATAACACCCCTTTACCCAGAGGAGAAAAAAAGCATTATCAGGCCTTTTGCCATTTTTATATCATGTATACAAGACGTGACAGGTGGTGGCTCATCAAAGTCATTGCTTTCCCAGAAATAACTCGGCTAACACTTTATTCCATTCAATGATTACTCACTCTAAACAAAAATTCAGGACAGAACATATACAAATAATAGAAAACATTGAATTAAATATTGTATCTTTCATTAAAACAGAAATAAAACTAATAACGTAATAATTTGACTGGCCTCACAGCTTAGTTGGTAGTAACCCTGCCTTCTGCTATCGTTCGTGGATTCAATTACCACCCAGGATAAACATTTGTGTGACGAACATAGCTGTTTGTTCTGTGTATTGATAATTATGTTTTATAAATGTATAATTATATATCAGTTGTCTGGTTCCCATGATACAAGCTACGCTTAACTTACTTTGGGACTAGATGGCGGTGTGTGAAATGTCCACCAATATTATTATTACTAATGATGAGAATTTACGTTATGATCTAAAATCCTCACCTACGTCTCTGTTTCTTATGTTCTGTGTTATTATTAAGAGGATAAGATCACGCTTTTAGAAGTTAATTAACAGACTTTGACGCAGACGCCTACA
Organism: Chesias legatella; assembly: GCA_947359385.1. NCBI lineage: Eukaryota > Metazoa > Arthropoda > Insecta > Lepidoptera > Geometridae > Chesias > Chesias legatella. The sequence goes on from OX375772.1 coordinate 4,303,991, forward strand.
TTAAAATAAACAAAACCTTGAAATATCAAAGTAAATAGTTGCGGTGCTTTGTATAAAAAGTATATGTACCCAAGTACATATACCGAAATAAATACGTATTATTCTGAAGAATCCTACCCCTAATAAAATGGAACTTAAATCAGTAACCAGCCAATTGAAGAGTCGACGAGCCTACACGCCTGACTGGGTTCTGCGGTTCTTCGCTTGAATAAATGGTTAATGTGATTTTTTTAGGGTTCTGACTGTATAAGGTATACCGAAGGTAAAGTCTTATTATAGGGCAACATGCTTTACAGGAGCCTGGTTGCGCGTTAGACGTCTGCAACTGAATTTCTACTCAGAAACTAGATCAATATGTCTGTACAATATATTTATATACCTAGTAGGGCACAATTACACCCTATATATATATTATATATCTGAAACATTGAGTGCTATTCAGCTATACGGCTAGAGAAAAACATTGCAGATATTAAAAACCGTCTTTTATCAAAACCACAGTTTATGCATCTCAGTCTTTTCAATTGCCAATACCAAGTTTATGATGGAAGTTCTCGAATATTCAATTATTAACATGGTATTGTCATACTTTAAATTTTAAATAAACAGTATAAATATAAAGCAAAACTGATAGCCTCACAGTTTGCGGATGTAATCATTTATCATTACCATCATTTGACAAACGCTAATTGTTTCAGGACCTTTTGTTAAAATAAACCACAATAACAGAAGCGGTACAAATCAGCTGAATGCGGGAAACGTTACCAATTCCAAGGGGGAAATTCCGGTAGGAAAATATCTTTGGAATAAATGTGAATAAATAGGCCTTGGGAGATTAAAAGCGGACCACTTGATATATGGCGAGCGTCGCCGGCACCCGAGGGCGGCGGCGCGGCGGCGGCGTCGCCGGCTCACGACCAACTGAGCAACAGATTAAAAGAAATTGTAACATTTGTAAATAAAACAATTTGAATTTTCATTTATTGCTATAAAAGATGTCCTTGGATTAATTTATAACTCATATATTATGTAGCAGACAATTTATAACAGCATTCGTCGCATGCTGCTAAATTAGTTTATTAGTTTTTCCATTACCTACCTAATAACTGTCTTTTTGGATCGAAACATTTCTGAGAATCTCTTTTTAGGTTCATCCTATTCTGTGTTCATTATAACAATAAAAATGTTCCCATTTTGCAATTTCAACAATTGAAGAAAGCTTATTCCATCACAGAAATTCTTTGAAAATCGCAGTGAAAACCATTTCGTGTGCCAAGTAGGTCACAGCTTGTTTGCTCAAGATTTTCACAATATCTTCACATTGTAACGGTAATTAATATTTTATTTTATTTTATTTTAGACTCTTACATCATGAGCATTATAATGGTACTTAATTAATGCTTCTTTAAATGGTGCGTAATTTCCGCATATTAATAGAACAGTGTCCCGAAACCAATATAATGGTCGCGATTAAGTAAAATTTTAAGAGAAAAGTTGAGCTCCAAGTCCTAATGGAAAAGTTGTAAAGAACTGTGATGAAGTGTATGAGAGTAAAAAATACGGCCGCTCCATCTGAAGTTGTTTTCGGATATAAATTATATTTAAATTAATACACGAATAAAAGTTTAGCGGAAAATTAGCTTCTACATAGTAGCTATATTTGTTTTTGGTGTTGATCTATAAAATTTAATTTGGAAATCTAAACGCTTGAGACAGTCCAGAACTCGGTGGTATTATTACCCGAATATTGTACCACGACGCCCCTTCGTTATAAAATTAAACTAACAATTTCAATTTCCTTTATCAGCTCCATCTAATCCCTGAAGGTACTGAGACCAAATTAAGGTCACTTCACACTCTAATTAAGGTGAGCTTACAATGGTAAAAAAATCTTGTTTCGTTGGAGCTGTTCATTAGTCGGTCGCAGCAACCGGCCGGCCTAGAGAGCAGTTTGCGAGCTCGCGCTTGACCTAATTAGCGCTGCGCCACTGTCACCATTATGACGATTTGTTTTTGAAATTTGTTTTGTTCCCAACATTCATGATGTGAGAAGAGAAACGTCTCACGGTGAGAACTTATTTGAAACAATTGTTACTTGTTTGCTCCTTATTAGATGGCGCATCTGATCGTAAATTCAAGCTAAGCTTTAAGCTTCTAGTATTTACATTCAAATAAGTATCAGAACGCGTTATATACACGTTCTGATACTTATTAGTGAGGGTTTATTTAACTCTCACTAATGAAAATAGAAATGACCATTAACCAGATAAAATTAAAAATACGATTGGGAGTTTTAAGAAATCGCTTCTGTGTAAATTACTCGTATAAGTAGATAATTCCATATTTATTCAAAGTCAAAGTCAAAGTCAAAAACTTTATTTCCATAGAATTCATAAAGAAATGGCTTGGAAACATCAATATTATTCAAAACATAAGGTCACATCACGGTATTCCTTAGATCATTAAAAAAACCTCTTATAAAATTGTACTAAACACAAAAAAGGCTCAACCTTATAAACACCCACAGCCAATAAATTATTAATTACAAGCACATGAGATATTCCACCTTCACGTCTCAGAGTTACGGCGCGTACGATGCGACTTGAGTCTGAGACCTAGGTAGGGGAAGGCCCAATTCATATTGCTCGTTATGGGCAGAAGTTACCACTTAAAACCAGGTAGGCCACCTGTTCGTTCCGTAACTTTATCACATACAAAAATTACTATCGTATAGGACACTTTATTATATAACAAACAAATAAAAATAATGGAAAAGTCGGCAAAAATGCATTGTTTTTATTATTGGCCTCACAGCTCAGTTGGTAGTAACCCTGCCTTCTGCGCTGTAGTTCGTGGGTTCGATTCCCACCCAGCACAAATATTTGTGTGACGAACATAGATGTTTGTTCTGTGTCTGGGTGTTAAAATGTATTATATGTATGTACTTACAAAAACTATATGGGTATTCTATCAGTTGTCTGGTTCCCATGATACTAGCTATGCTTAGCTTACTTTGGGGCTAGATGGCGCTGTGTGAAATGTCCAACAATATTTATGAATTCAATAATTTTAGAAACGTGTTTGATTAAAATACCTATTTAATCTATATAGTGAATTTCTATTATAAGCCACTGTTTGATAGTGTGCGTAAAGATAGCAGATTATAGAAAGTTACCACATAAGTAACATATAACCATTTATTTACAAGGCTCGCGAGCTGCTCACTACCTGCGTCTCCCCGTTCACCCTTTAGGGAGGGTTGACAATATTAGCACATTATCGAGCCGGAGGCAAGCTTCATACAATTCGTTCAGGTACCCGCTGCGCCGCGCCGTTTCGCTGCTTGTTGTAAGAATTTAATTTAAATTTCAAATGTTTTATTTAAACCACGATATTAAAGTAATAAGTAATACAAAATTAAGTTTATAAAATATTTCAAATGTAAATGTAAATAAATTAAAAGTTCAAAATTAGCATTTTTCACGTAACACTTCAAACTCTTTGAATGATATTTAGATACTACTACTAGTCGAGTCACTGGTTCTATTGTACCAGTATGGTGAAAGTATTTTAAGTGCGCCTCAAAGAGACTTCTTTCGAGCACTTGACACATGTCTTCAAATCTTTGATTCTAGGCACATGTCGGTGTCCTCACGATGTTTTCCTTCACCGTTTAGAGAACGTGGTACCGCACCGTGTAGCGGTAAGGGTGAGTGATAAAATATACTCCACGCGGACGAAGTCACGCGCAACAACTAGTAATAGTATAAAAAACCATTGAAGGTCGGATAAAAAAAACTGTTCCTTGTAAACGTTTTTGGGTACTACTTAATTAAAAACATCTGACTGGATAATAATACTGAGTAACCTCCAAGATGAAATTAAAATGGCGTTACCTAAGAAATCGTTATTGGATACACTCAGATAATTGGATTTCGTAACAGATTTTTTCATTCGCTCTTAGGATATGACGTAAGACATTGAAAGCGGATTTGTTATATTATGAATGTGTATTGTATTATATCTAGCTACCTGCTTCGTGGACTCTCAAACGAATTTTATAAATAAGCATTTATTCCGAGTATCTACGTGTTTTAGCATGAATTAATTATTTTACATCTAGTACGATTATAGTTTTGTTATTAAATATCTAGTTAATACTATTTACTAATATTAATCGTGCCACTGGTTTCTTGGACTAGTGTGGTGAAACGATTAATGTGTGTGGGTGTGCGCCATACCCACGTAGCGCCTAAGGGCTCGTTTCATGTACTTGAAACACGTCTTTGAACTTTTGGTTCCAGGACATGCCGCTTTCCTCATGATGTTTTTTCTTAACCATTTTTGACAACGTGGTAGTCCGCACATACATTTGTATCAAATGAAAAACTCGTTGGTGCACCTCAGGATTTGAACCAGCGACCTCCTGGTTCAAATCGCGGTCACCGCGCTCTCATTACCTGAAGTACTATATGCCTAGGTTTTTAATGAAGACTTAATAAATTGATGTTTCGAGTCGGATTTGCGTACAGAGATACACTTGTGGCAGTATCCAAGGCTGGCATATATTGTGATTTCTTTCAGACATTTCCAGGTCCTTAGCTCGGGTCCAACACGCTTGATCGATTTCCATCATTTTATGTTTACACTATATATTACACGCTTCACGCATCACGCTCTTGTGTATTAAAGTTATAAATATAGAACAAACGTACAAAAAACGCTAAACGAAAAAAACGCTTTCATTGTTACATTATTTACTTCTCTCAATTATTTGCTCGTCTTTCAATTTTTTTTTATTTCTGTAAATCTGTAATGAATAGGTAACCTTCTGTGAATAACACACACATGGTTATCAATAAGATTTTAGTAAATACAGTCTTCTCAAGGATAACAGATAAACAGTTACGGCTACTTTGAGTACGAAACCTTAAGAAAAGAATGTTTATCATTCAAAGTACCTGCTTGTGATATTTGCTTGGTTATCATGAAAAAACATCAGAAATAAAATTAGGAGGGCCGAATTTCCTTCACGATTTCATCATAAAGTGGCGTTTTAATGGCAATAACTTGTCAAATGAGGGTGATTGTGGCGCAATGTCCAAGGCGTTTTACCGCCATGCCTCCTTTAATGTTCCTTCCACGTCGAGGGTAAAGCTAAACTATTTTTGATTTTTATTATCGTGAACATTGAATATGTAGCACAAATTCAAATCAACTTGGTGAAATCATAGCAATTCATCTCTCTTTGCCATAATATGCGCCTATCAGTTCAGATAGGGGAAGTCAGAATGTATAACACAATGTGAGATTGACAGACAGTTGAGATCGACGTTGGTACGGAAACATTCAGTTCACGTGGAAATTGAATTCCAGTAGTTACCTACGAATTGGCTTGTACACCTTCAGCACGTGACAAATTGAATGAAATATTATACGGTTACGTACTTGTGATTTTGGGAGCATATAATATTAAAATTGTATTAGGGGCTCACTCCAATACAGCAGTTTATATGAAGAGCTTTATTGAAGCGATTGTATGAAATTGTTACTTTTATTCTGGACACGCTCTCGGGATATCATTATATTAAATTTGTTTGGAGGCGCGTCCATTTATCCATTATTAATATACAAAAAAATGATAAGCGTAATCTTAAGATTTACAGTCGTAAATCACTAATGTTCACGAACGTAGAACAACTAGCGGTGGCGCTGGCTAGAGGACGTGCACTCAAATTTATGAGTCGCACTGCGGAATATAAATTCTTGCGTGGCTCTCCGGCGAAGAGACCGCGAAAAATGTATAAACTAAACAGAAAAATAAAATAAAACAATTAATCATGGCAAGATATAAATTTCACACTGTATCAAATAACGTGAATCTATTTTTATTTTAATAGCAGTTGCACCGTCGGCGTCGCGTCGTAAGAATACGTTCTTATTACGAGAACAATAAAATAATTATTCGCGGCAAATTACACGTTCACTCTGAAATCGTGTAACTTATTTATTCACTTGCGAGTTTCAGTCGTGAGATAATAATAGTAATTATTATTATAATTATTATTATCATCTACGCGACAAATATTTTGGTGTATCCCAAAATTCATAAGTTAAATAATTTCACTCTCGCTTTATCAAATAAAATTAGTATTAGGTATATAATTAAACTAGGTTATTATAACATGTGTGTGGTTAATAATTAATTTATTTATTTGTATTTCTAGGTTTAATTATTTTAATGCAGAGAGTATCATTATTAGCTATCATTATTACAAAGTTTGTATAAACATATTTTGATTGTAATTTGAACGTATTATAATAGGTATAAAATGTCAAAAATGCTCAAACATTAAATTGTTAGGGCTTCCATGGATGAATACATCATTATATTATGCTTAATATTTGGCTCAATAACACCAAAATCGTATGTGACAGTTTATTGCTTCTATTTTAAAGATTTTAGATTTTAGATATTTGGCCTTTTTTAGGTACTAACATATTCACAATTGCACTTTATCGTCGGTTATACCAAGCGGCTGATAGATTATAAAGTATTTTGCTTTTTTTTATGTATTATATTTTATCATCTAAACCAATTTAAATACACCGTGTGACTGGTAAACCGAAAAATAATAGGAATTTCATGTCTCTACAGCATAATCTGCATGTCTTCCACTCGTCAGGCTACAATATAATGCGCAACCCTTTTCATCCGTTTATCTATTCAAAAGAATTTTCTTCATGAATACAAATAGGACAGTTGAACGATAATATTCGGTAGAAATTGACTGCGAACGATCCCTATCATTTGCATTTAGAACTTATGATAATTTAACCACTTTTCCTCGGGTATCGAACTTGGAGTAACGAGAATACCTACACCTGCCTCAATTTATAAACCATTTTCTAGGGTATTCCATTCCATTTTGAAAAAATAAACTTGAAGCGAAGTTGTTCAGAATATACTACCTAATACAGGTCAACTTTCGTCACAAGAGAGCAGTAGGGGGGACATTTAGCGTGTAAACAGCTTTTTGTATATATACAAGTTCCTAAAATCACATGAGCCAAAGTACATTTTGGCGTGCGACACGTGTGCATTGTTCTGGTAAAGTGGGACGTTACAATGTACTCTCATGTAATAAAGCCATCCGGCTCATTCCGCACGCTCGTGATAGATTTAGACACTGGCAGTAAATCTGTCGGTTCAGAATGTCCCTAGTACATTGTCTCCAAAAATAAAAGTAAATCGTGGAGCATCATAAAAGTAAGGAATTTGTATCGACGAAGAGAAGTAGAAGATATAAGAAATCTACGCTAAAGGAAGGAATTTGTTACCGCATCGAAATAATCTTGACGTGTTGGTTTTCGTCATTGTGTCTATATAAAATAGATCTGTTTTCTTAGAAAAGTAATCCTAGTTTGTTTCTAAATAGATATACAGGAGGATAATCTCTGACGGAATAAAAGCGAGTTGTTCCCATTTCGATGGCTTCCAATATTTTTTTCGCGTGTTCGGGCTCAATCCGTAAGATTACTTTTCTTTTCTCCCCTAAATGTATTGAATGAATAAATGAAACTGAATTTATTGATTGAAAGAAATAAATAAACGATTTTTAGGGGCTTTTAGAATGTTAGTAATCTATATATCACGCAATATACGCGTTAATTGTTTTTTAAATACATTATAATATATAAACAGCTCGATTACCACTCACTGACTCACTCATGACTCACTGACACAATTGTTTGGCATGGTGCGATATTGGGAGGTCTGAGAGGGTGGGGGGGATGGATAGAGGGGTCCAGGGAAAAATATGAAATTTGACATTCCCCCCTATTTACCCCCCTCCATAGCGTACTCACTTTTAACCCAACCCTCCCGATCGCCCCAAACAATTATGTCAGTTAGTGAGTGAGTGCACATAGCACACAGCACAAAGCACATAGCACACAGCACACAGCACACAGCACACAGCACACAGCACACAGCACACAGCACACAGCACACAGCACACAGCACAAGTACACAGCACACAGCATACAGCACACAGCACACAGCACATAGCACACAGCACACAGCACACAGCACACAGCACACAGCACAAGCACACAGCACACAGCATACAGCACACAGCACACAGCACACAGCACGCAGCACACATCACACAGCACACAGCACACAGCACACAGCACACATCACACATCACAAAAAACACGGCAGTGCTTCGATTCGGCTCAAATTCATAACCCCCCGATTATCAATTTGAGCCGAATTTTTGGGGTCCAAATTTTTTTTACCTTGCACTCTATTTTTTTGTGCTTATAATTCTTTTACCGCTAAAGATAGTTAAATTGAGATTGGACAAATACCATAAATGTTTATGTGGACGATTACGCTCGTGCAAAGCGCGCATACGGCTTTGAGAGTTGTTTTTTTTTTCTTAAGAATGTAAGATTCGTCTCATGTATTCGGTTGGCGATAAGATTTTGACCAGAGCAAACAAACTCGCGCCCTGCTTGAAGCGCGCACCACGCAAATACTAGTATTGAATATATATATTTAGTAAAATTTATTCAATACATTCAGGAGAGAAAAGAAAAGAAATCTTATTCGTCATAATAATACAGTAAACAATAGCAAATGATGAGTCCTTTTTATATTTTATGATGAGAGTGGATTTAGTCATTAACCCGTCGACGATTGCGTTACCTCGAGCAAATAATCTTCATACGAAATAAAAGTTTCAACGAAAGTAAAGTATTTTGTAAAACTTTCAGCTTTTTATCCAAGAGCAAGCGACAAAATGAATTAGGGAGAATACTTTTTCTTTGCAGAATGTGACAAAGAGGTGGTGCGGGATTACTCAACGTGAAGTTATTGTCTCTGACGCAAAGTCGGTGTGACAAATAGTGCTGCGTTTTGCATTATTTTTTTATGAACTAAGTGTTAAAGTCTTTAGCTTCTTCGTATTTATTTATGAGCACAACTTTTGTAACTAGTTGTTGAAGTGACCAACTGGCTTGGGGTTTAAGTTCCAATTGAAATGAAATTGGCAAGATTAGTAAGAGTTTGGAAAAGAGGTGCAAAAACAATAGGAGTTAGTGTAAATTAAAAAAATAATAAATTAATTAATTTTTAATTGTGTTGACTTCGAGAATACATGTTGTCTGTTGTTTAATTTTTTTGTGATTTCTGAGCCTAATTTCATCGACATCCGTTTAGATGTTCTGGCGTGGTTGAGTAACAATCCATCCATCCAAATTTACGCATTTAAAATAGTAAGTTTGACATTATGAATTAATATTAAGTACTGATTATACAAATACAAATACAAATACAATTCTATATTCGTTAATCCGTATCAATTGAATTAAATTAAACTGACATATGATACAAATAATTGGATACTACCTTGGATACTTTTAGACTAATATATTATTTTTCCCCGATAGTAGGTACCTGTATTCATTGGTGCATAATAACTATCATTTTCGTGTACAGTTGGGAACGTGTCTAGTCGAGACTCACTCATGAGACATTGTTTCCGTGACTGCCCAAATGTTTATTTGATTAAATTAAAACTAGTTATTTGGCTTCGACGAAGTCCGATAGAAGTAGCATTGACTTAATAAATAATCAACCTGAGTAACAAGTCAACGAGCGCATGAAAAAGTTGTCCCACACATATCACAGAATGGTTCAGTTCTGTGATGTTTGTCAAAGCTAAAATTATAACTATTTGTCACCTTTTTATCGCAAAACTACGTACTTAACCGATTTGGCTGAAATTTAGAATAAAGGCCTATTTTTTTCTAGATTCTAAAAGAATATCTATTTTTATATTATTAGCAAATCAGAGTTTTGTCATTCTCTGTGACAGGTAGTTACGAATTCAATTGAACAAAGAATAAACACTACTTAGCTATGTAAAGTAACTTTTGTATGTACACCGGTATTGCTACGTCTTTCGGTCGTCACTGTTATTATCGCAATAAATATATAAACCAAAACTTCTTATATACAATATTGTGTTGATTGTTGCCTGCTCACACGTTAATTGACATATCGGTTGGCAATTGATCCGTTCTCATTTGCCAGCGATCAAACCCAGTAATGAGTTAGAGAAAGTCATTTCGCTGCTCGCCTGAACACAATATGAGCACACAAATCAGTGCCACTACAAATCCTGTGCCGAACGCGAATCGTTTTGCGCGTGACGTTAATGGGATCTGCTATTCTTCACATCACGACTTTATTGGACAATATATCAGTGTGTTCACCATACGTGCAGTACGTGATATCGCGATGCAGTCTTATTTAAAACGATTTCGGTAACTCTAAAAGCGTTTATTGATTATATGACTCGGAAACCCGAATGAGAGTTATATTCGTAGTCTCCAATCAGTCATCCACATTCTTCAAACAATGGTATGTTGTACCTCTAAATTTATCAATTGAGGCATCTGGCTAATTACCAGTAGACGGATAGATAAACACTTTACTTATTAATCACTTTTTTTTTATTGCCTTTTTTATTGGTGTAATACCAATAAAACAGAAAATACAAAACATTTAGGTAAATATAGAGAACAAAAGACATGTACAATCAGTGGTCTTATCTCTTATAGCGATTTCAACCAGACATTCTTAAGATGGAAAGAAATAACACGTAAATATATAAAAAAAACAAGAGTTGACAGACATCCAGAAACGAATTACTGCAATAATATTTTATGAAACCCCAACAAATTTTCACTAAGTTGAATGTGAAAAAGTCCCCGGACACAGCGTTGGAAAAAGAGCACTTGCGTTTGAAATGATTCTCTGAACATTACTCGTTGGTAGCATTATGACTAAATAAAAAATAGTAATACTAAATCATTCGCACATGATAATCTATGCACGTTACATTCGATAAACGTCTCCTCTAATTGATGGCATTAACGCTTAATTTTCAACTGTTTTTTTCCAAAATCGTATTTCAGGGGTAACGAAGCTAAAATACGCCAATTGTGCTAACAATACAATATTACGCGCGTGGATAACCGTGAAATTGGCCCGTGTTCCGTCTGATTTGCCAGAATGGATTCCGCATACATTAACTTTTACATGCGTATATGGACTAGTTATTGTATTGTGCTCGCTTATATATAATACTTAACTATTTCAGCATAATGTTAAAGGATCGTTATCGGTAAATTGGATTTGATGGTGCATGCGTTTGAAACGATGGCGATTCAGTTGGTAGTGAGTGAGTCGACTTGGGATCTGTAGGTTGTGGGTTCGAATCCTATATGAGCTCGAGTGGAGCGGATTTTAGTTTAAATATATGTCAGCAAATATGCTTTATGGAAAACACATGGTGGATGATGGTGGATTCGTATCAAAATGAAAAATAAATACACTATTGTCATCGACAGCAAAAAAGCGTTATTACAACTTGAAACTTTGTTGAACAGCATAATTATAAATATAATAATTGAAGGTACTTGTACGTCCTAACATATTTGTAGCTTTTATTAAAAGCACTGGTCGGAAGTACCAATAACATTTCATACCACCTTTTTACAAATTTGCCAGTCTGAAATATTTATTCAACAAGTAGCTCAACACTTGCCCTCTTCATGTTTCCGTGATAATTTGAACGACACAGTGAAATGTGGCTCCTTTTATAGATTCGGGTAAAAGGCACGAATCAGAGTTATATCGTAGAAGTAACTTTTATTCACTATCGCACAGAACTCGAATCGATCCATATTAGGAGATTGGTTTTAAAACAATTATCTAACATATTATATACAGGATTATTGTAAATATGTTAACAGTCCTTAATGTAACTTTACACAGCCAACAAAATCTGTTTTAATAAAACAATTATCCAACTTATCGTATACAGCGTTATTGGAAATATGCTAACGTCCTTTACAAGTAACTAATTTTCACATAACATAACCCAAACATATGTTTTGATTGGATTTCTAAGCGATTGTTGTAAGACTTTTGGAATATTTTAGCATATTTATGTAGTATACATAAAATCGTCTCACTCAAACTCGCAGCTTCGGCCCTTCAGGTATTTGTATTCAACAATGAGAATCAAACTTGTCCCAGTATTTGTCAACCAGCCACTTGTTCTCTCTGCTCAATCCATCACGAAAGTCGTCAAGTGAAACCTTTTATAAAATTAATTACTTACAAACTCCAGCAAAGCTTTAATTGTTGACTTTCAGGAACGATCAGCTGTTTACCGTCCCCGAACTTATAACAACAAAAAGGATTTACTGAATAAAGAGGTCCAAATAATGAGGCAGCTATTTATAGATTGCTTGTTTGCATATATTTATGTAAGCATATTTATTATGCTAGTTGAGTCACGTTTTATCAAGAATTTCTGTAGCTTAGATCTTAGATCAAGGCACCACCAACAAGAGACCACCAAATCTTTAGCACAGACCGTAATGTGCCAAGGCATTCAGAAATTAATTTGATTTTTTTTCTGAAAATATATTCTGAAAAGTACTACAAATTATACGCAGACATAGGCCAGCTGTTACCTAATTCTAAAATACAATACGCACAAGCCGTGTGAAGCCAAGAATAAGATAAGACGATGAAAATAATAAAACATTTAGTTCCATTTCGCTTCATTTCTTTAAATAAATCACCTAGTAACGATGTTTTTTTATTTTTATCCCAAATCTGAGAATACAGAAGTATGTCCCGCATCACAGAATGTTTACTTTAAGGGTATGCCGATTTCTTATCTTCTTTTCCTTGAACTTTTTGAGATCACAGCAAATTAATTAACCGCACTACAAATTAATTAACTTAACATTGAGATTGCGATCAAATGTTAGACATCACATATGAATAAAACAAAGAAGTATTTCAGATACTATAGATTTGAATCCGTGGCCTTCGGGTCACAACCTGTTCTGTATTTGTATCTCAACTCGACTACCATTCTACTAAGTGTTTGTGAATTGAATGGGTAACCATTTGTGGCAGCAACTGAGCGCTCGCTAGCTCTTCCCAGCCTACCACCTCACACGGAGAGATAAAAATTAGTAACATAAACTTAGTAATCACCACTCGGGACTGCTCTTAAGAGACGTAAAGCGTGAGCAGGTGCGAAAAACTTATTCACATCACTTTTCTCACTGTGAGCCTATTAAACATCTGCTCCTGTTGCTTTTGCTTACTTATATAAATGTTTTCAATTGCTACAATTGCTGTAATTTAAACTTCTACAGGCACTTCCATTTGTACAAATTCTACAACTTGTTGGAGGATTAGGTTCTTGTCCTGTAAAGAAAAATTGTAAAATGCTACATTTGTTCGTTGGTAATGGACACGTGTCACGTGAAATTGCCACAAAATTGCTTTTATAATATTCCTACGCAATATGGTTTATAACATAGTTCTGGACAATATACAGAGATTAAACTTTTATTCAATAAAATATATTTTATTATCAGAATTCGTGAATTTAAAAGGCACTATGAAATTTCATCGCAATTCTTGGGTAAAAATGATCAAATGTATTCCAAATTACTTTAGAAAATAAATACAATATTTTTGTAACCAAATTAAAATATTGTTGATTTAAATTAAATTTTTAATTATTATAATTTTTTTCGTTTAATATATTTTCTTATACATACAATAGTATAATAATATCCTTATTTGCATACATTAATAAACACACACGCATACATTATAATGATATACAAACAAGTGACACCTGGGGCGACCTTAGCGATGAAAGCCATCCCTTCCAGGCAACCTTTGAAAATAAAACAAGCGGTGTCGTACAACTTACTTATAATTAAATATATAGGTTATGTAACGTAATATTATTCGTACCTATAATGGAGAGTATAATGTATGTTATCTGAATAACTGGGAAATCTCGACCCGCGATATGAAATATGATTCGCGTTAACTAAAGCTCTTGTTGTGTCCCGTTTTTGTCGCCAAATGGTTTGTACTGTACTACTGGGTTCAATGTAAAATGTTAAGTAAATGCGACTCGGATGTTGCTTCTTTGTTTTAATTCAATTATTCTTGTTCTACACGACTGGATTTTATATTTGCATTTTGTTATCTTTCGCTTTGTATCGTTCTATCCGGACCTGACAGGCAACGGAAATAAGACAAATGAAAGTCACTATGTGGAATGAGTTTCTGAACTTTTAGAGTAATAACTGGAAGACTGTCTAGAAAACATTGGTCGCGCGTGCGTTATTATTACAATGAAAAACCATTCTATAATATTTACGCCATGCAACTAATTCTATATTTTCAAATTTCTCGAATTAGTGTGTTTAAAGTGCACCTCAAAGAGGCTCCTTTCTTGCACTTGCCACGTGTCTTCGAATTGTTGTTTCTAGGACATGCCAGTTTCTTCAAGATGTATTCCTTAACCGTTTTGTGAACGTTGCGGTCATTTCATTTTATGTGAATACCTCATTAATTTCACACTGATAAGCCTACTCCTATCAGTTAAGAATATTGGTATAGAATTAAGACGCATCCACAAAGGCTCCTTTAAACTTTACAAATAATTTCCGTTTTTAGTGGATAATTAATAAATAAATAGTCTTGTTATAGTAAAAATATATATTCAAAGGCTTTAGATTTTAGTTAGTTTTTAGATGACACTTTATAATAAATTAGACCATTGTTGTCAGACTCACGAGGTTTATTCAAAGTTACTTTCAATTTTGATTAAATAGCTACTTCACAATATAATTTAAATACCTAAGTTATCCAAGGAGTCATTACTCATCGTTTTGTGCAGTCAACAGTCTGACTTGCGAACTAAGTATTGAGGTGTCATTAAAAGATATTGAAATAATTGCCATTTTCGCATGATTTTATTTGTGCTTTTTACGTAGACCAAACATTAAAACATCAGTTCTGCACAGTGCAATAAATAATGTTTCCAAAAGTTCGATACTCAGTCTATCAATATATAAAGTCATTATATGGACTTTCAGGTTCTAAACTTCCAAGTCCAAAAAGAAAATCTTTTCTATTTCATTTCGAATATTGAACATTAAGAATCTCTCAGAAAAATTCACCAACTGGTTATACCTAATTCAGGTAATCAAAGCTAGATTGAAAATTTTTCAGTTGGATACTCTAATATTTTCGTGCCTACGAGCAAATTGCACGAAAGCGATAGGACTACGGGAGATAAACTTGAAACGTTATAATTTAAGATGGACTCATATTGAGAGAAGTTACATACAAAGTATTATAGAATTAATAATAATATATAATAATAATAATAATAATAAATCAAGTGTATTTTCTCTCATAGAAACAGGTATATACAAGAAATTACATCTAAAATGTAAATATTTAACCTGCTTTGTGAAGGACTGGGGCCTGAAGTAGATTTGTGTAAACCTGTGACACAGGTCACCAGTGCCCCACTCCGTAATTAAATTCAGTTACACAAGTTTTTGTACCTATGACAGTTAAGCTGAAGACTTTTTCTTGCATATTATTCTGCATATTATAACAGAAAACCAGATAATAATACCCAACTACTAAACTTTATAAAATTGCAGCACCTACCATACCTACACGATTCGTTTGATCCAGTATGAAAACCTTACAGTGAATCGGCGAATGAAATACACATAATGTATTCCTTTTACGCTGATGAACGTTCCTGTGTAAACTGCATGTGTGCTATTTCAATTAGATGGATAGCTCTCCTATTAATGAAGATATCGCGATGTACGCCGACGTCCCTATATTTCTGGAATGATAAATGAGCGCCGTACGTGATGCCCAAGATCCCAGTGGACGAGAAACCTGCAACGTATGTGGGGTCAACAAGCAACGAAAACATCTTGCGGCGCTTACATGGATGAGATAATGAGAATTTTAGAATTTTCTGTTACTATGTTTATAGATAGTAAGATTAGTATCAAGTATTCCACACGTAGGTAAGTCTATATATTTCTGGAAACATAAATGAACGTCGCCCGTAATGTCAAGAGTCAGTGGAGGACCTGCAATGATTGTGGGGTTTACAAGCAACGAAAAAGCCTTTCAGGTAGATGGATTAAAAAAGAGAACTTAGGAACTTTCTTTATGGATAAACGAGTATACACTCGTACCCCCTGCCCTGCACAAAGATTCTCTGTGTCGCAGGTGTTATGTGCATAAACAGACATCCAACAAATACTGATACCCATAAACAAACTTTAACAAAGGTGATGAATACAAATTTGACAAGTACTTGCACTAGCATCGGATCTAAAGCTCGTCTCCGCATTTCATAGACGAAGTCAATTTCGTACCTCAAGTTAAATTCTATCAAGTAGGCACACGTGAGGTTAAGCCCTGAATAAACCTTGTTTCTGGAAAGACAAATGTCAAAGCCTAAAACATTGCTCAGCTCGTGCTCAATGACCGAAACGTGTAAACAAAGAAAATATTAGTTAATATATATAAAAATATATAAAAATATTAGTTTCTTCCGATTACATACTTCGTAATTTGATAGAAAAAAGAACGTGTTCTCCAAGAATATTATTCCATAAGACTCAATGTGTAGATTGTTCTTACATTATATATACACTTACAGTATATAGCATAGAATAGAAAAGTTGTTTATTTACTAAAGATAAATTATAATCTATATTTTGTTTTTGATGAATTTTGACTTGATAACTTCTTTTTTATAAGCTATCTCTACATGGGTTGAGAATAAGGTCACGTTCTTCTCTATGACCGATATATACGGTACGTTAGTCGATGGAGCTAGTTCTATCGTAGGTGTCTATTTATTCCGATTAATAACGTGGGCATATAGCGACCCGATGGTTAAAAATAGTAAGATAATTTATTTTGCTTTTATTTAATACTAGCATAAGGTTACGCCTTTGTCTTTGAAAGAGAAAATAGACAAATAATAGGACTAATTTTATTTCAAAGTGGATTACTGAATCGTCGGAACACAGATGTGAAAATTGTTGATCTTATTCTTGTGAGGCTGCCATTACTTAATGCTAATAAAGCAGGCTTAGCGAGACGAGCGGTCGCGGTGCCGAGACGAAGAGATTCGGAGCACGCCGTTTTTACAGTTTCGATACAGGCATAGCGCAAGTACCTCGGATTTGACGCCCACAAAGAAAAAACAAAGTCAATCTCATAGTATCTATCCAGCTGTAACATCGCAATACTCAAAGTTAGTGATAACTTATAAACATATTAAGTATATATATAGAAAGGTCATGTACTATGTAGAGCTTTGTGGCTTAGATATACAGATCCTATTTCAAATCCGAAGGTGGTAAGTTAAAATCAAGGCGTGAGTTCTCTATGTAAAAACTTATAAAGAAGAATAAAGAAGGAAAACATCATGTCCTACAACCAGAATGAAAACATGAGGCGTAAAAGCAGTTTTTCTTGAATGTGATACAGTTAAGAAACGAGCCGACGCGACGGCCCACCTGGTGTTGATTAGGCTCCCATGTGCGAACTTAAGCCCAGTCGCTCTCGTCTGTGGAGAGTAGGCATGTGTAGGCAAGTGTTTACACGATATACTTAATTATCATTTAAATACATTTATTCTCTTCTTTTCTTTCCTTTTATCGGCTGTGTTTCTAAGTATTTGAATGGATTTCAAAATTGTTCATGCATAATGTGTACCTACCTATTCTCACGAGCTATAGAGTTCAGTTAGGTTAGTAAGCATTGAACGGACGAAACCGACAAGGCTCGGTGATTTATTCAGCACAAAGATACGGGTTTTATAAAATAACTAGTGGATCAACCCGCGGTTCTGGTTAAATCGCCTATATCACCGCTCTGGGGATGAAATTCCCCATTTGGGGACGAATTTCGGCTTTATAGATTCTGAAATTTCATTATGAGTGGTTAGTCTTTTTTCGCTCACTGTGCCTATATACTCGTACTGACAAATAAATTCGTGCAGTATCTTACAGGAAGCGATAAGATTATGATTCAGCTCCAGTGGGTAAGTAATCCTTCTTTAAGCACCCTCATTTAGATAATAGCGGATACAGAACGAAAAATGTGCCTCATAAATTATGCGAACTTAGGACAATTGCTCGACCTACAATTTATACCAGTATAATTTGTTTTTTTTCTGTTTTATCTGCGTACACATAAGCGAATAATTACTTCCCTTCGGTTATTTACAGACCCTCGTCACTGAACGCTTGTTTTACACGTCATTCTTGTTAGCTAATGAAAAAAGTGCGCGGGGAAAAAATAAATTGTCTTTTATTGTCCGGCCGCAGCCAGCCGCGCGGGTGCGTAAATCAGAGATTATAAAGGTTTTTTGAAATACTGTTCACTTTAAACCAACGCAAACATTTGTCACTGGCACGATAACACACGAACGAGAGGAATAAAGTTTTTTTTCCCACAATTTCGCGTACTTTATTATCTCCGGCTTGCAGTGAAATTGGTTGGGTACCCGGTCTAAAGGTGAGGTTTAGCTAATAGCATGGGAATGTACGGAAGTTGTTCGATGTTTATGTAGCAGAAGAACTAATTGTTGTGAGTTTATATGTTGAAGTACTGCCACGATAAACATTTCTAAATCGTTTAAAGAGAGTTGCGCCACTCACCCTGAGATAGAAAGTTGAAATGTCACAATAAATATTTATTTATTTATTGATAAAACTAGGGTTCACAGCGTAATTACTTAAACATTATATTTTGTCGAATGATAATTATCCTTATGCCAAATCAAACCTTCATTTTTTTATTTCAGGTTGTGTGAAATAACGGGTAAACAAGATATTATATAATAATATGACAACTATCTTAAGAGTAACCATATAGAAAAAAATAAAACAATAAACAGATCGCATAACTATTCTATTGCAAAGTGATGTCCGAGTATTAATTTTGTAAAATGCATATAAAATTGGTCGTAGCAGCATTAATTAGATCAATACGAGTAGAATGAACGGTTTTGGGGTATTGCAGAGACTGTGCTAACATTACTGTTGTACATTTTTCACGTTTCTTTTATAAGTAACAACCTTTTTGTCTGCAATGTAAATTTTTAATTTGCTGTATAATTTGAAGTATATCGTGAATGTTCTTTTATCATGAAGGTGCAAAAAATTCAAAGGGTATTTTTTTGTTATTTTAACAAATTCAAATGTATTTTTATCTAAAGAATTTAAAACAGAGTAACAACTTAATATTCTGAATTAAAGCACTGTTTTATCGTATTTGTTCCTTTGGTTGTCATCGTTTGAGTACAAAACTTTTATACTGATTACTTTACATATATTTATTAATTTTTCCATTAATATATGCAAATATCACGATTTATAATACCATGAGCGAAACAAAGTAATATTTACAAAAGATTGCACGCTCTCAATTCCAGATTAGGGCGTCAAAATAGATAAATTATTGAAATACACCGTAAATTCTTTTCAAAATATTATTAATTAAATATTAGAAACATAAGTGTTTGGTGGTAGCAATAAACGATATTGATGCTTTATTCAGCAGGAAATAAACGTTATGCTACAACTCAGAAGCGGATGTTTAAGAGGGCAATGAAATAATAAAAGATAAAACGTACGTTAAGTCTCACTCGGAACCGGTAATGTTCTGTATAAGTATGCGTCGTGTTCAAATTTGTCCCAAATGACGTTGTACCGTTTAAATGATCCTAAATGTTGCTTACCTGTATCGTTGAAAAACTATATTCAATATAGTCTATTAATATTATTCTATTTTTTATGTGATTGAAGTGGCAGAACTGGCTGACAGGCCACATGATACTAAGTATACCTTTGCCCATAACAAAATCAATACGTCTAGCTCGTGCTGTAACTTATTCACAAAAAAAATCACAATGTAATAGATTCAAGCAACCAAATGACATGGATAAACAAGAATTTGACTCAACATAGATAGAATATTTTGGGACCATGCAAATAATTCTCATATTTGCTAGATCTTTACGTTCAGAACATTACGTTTTGAGTTGCCACAAAAGTCGTAGTTTCTAATGATCGTGAATCAGGATATATATAACGTGGCATTAGGAATTACAAATTTAAAAAAAATCTTGAAATAATATTCGGTCTAAAAGCTGCATACATAGTTATACAGACTCGAATAGCAATGTGAAATATATAATATAAAGTAGAATTATTCAACTTGTCCCAGCGAAAAAGAGCAATAAAGATATGAATATCAAAGACCAGGGGAGGTAAGTAATAGAATTTCTCATATAACTCAGAAAGCCTGGCAGTATTTTTCACACGTTTATGTCCATTTAATATATCTTCTCCCACTGAAATAAAATGGTAGAGCTCGCTTATACATTTTACGCTTGTCGAAAGACGGGATATAAAATTGTATTGAATAAAAATACAGAAGGAAACGGATCTCTCACTTTTCTGCTGTTATTTTAAACAACTGAAAGGTACTATTATCCATACATTTTTAGAGAAATTAAACGTAGTTTAAATGTATAGGCCTTAAATTATCTCACCGTTGAAAGCACCGATAAATGTGATTACCGATGCAAATACGGCTTCAATAGAAATCATTTAAACCACTATTGAGTTTTCATCGAAACTTCATTGCAACTCAATAATGACAAGTAATCGCAAAATCGCTGATTCCGATTACATTACTGAAACTGATTAAAACAGAAGTTTATCGTGTGAATAGTAGGCAGGTATTAATTATTCGTCACTTCTGCCAAATGTAGTGGCACAATGCTCGGTTGAATTCGAAGTGTTGGCGTATCCGAGTGGGATCTTATTGCCATTGTTTGAGTAGGTCATGTCCGGCGGCGTACACGCGACCATTTGTCATGCGACAAGTCTCCGTATAACACATGTTATGAATGGTGGTCCGCTGATGTTCTATTGTCTTTGGTATAATAGCCTTCGTCCCTCCAGCACGCGATTAGTGTTCGAAACACACCCTAAATTTGTTTATGAGTTGTGGGTAGTTCGTCGAGTCAAATGTCAGTCTGGCGTTTACATTTTTTTTATTTCGGCGCGTAATTGGCATAACATTTATTTATTGTCATTTCATTTCATTTACTCGTAGCATCCACACGCTGCTACAGCACATGCTGTGTGGTAGCCTTTTTTGCTGTTACAAGCCACATTTTCTTTTATTTGTACCTAATTTTACTGAATTTGATTTTTGTAACGCAAAATAAATATTTTATTAACGAATTAAAGTTGAGCTTCTGTGGTTTAATATTCATTGAATAATCACTGACTCACAAAATTATGTTACTATAATGTTTTTTATATTGCCACAGCTACCTGATAACGTATACTTCGACACCTGTTAAAATGGTTAAATACATGTCAATATTTAAGCAAAATAACGCTCATTAAAATAGTTTAAAAACTGAGTTAATACGAATGAGCCTGGTAATTTGATATATAAACCATCGTTGGATATACTAATACAACTATGTTGTGAAATGTATTTACGTTACTTAACTTACTTAAGTATATCCATAATCCAGACTGTAACGAACCCTACGATAACCTTTCGGAGTTCAAAGAGCCGGCTCTTTGAACTAACCCATTTCGCAAACAAAAAAGGGCCATATTTTAGTAAATATTAAAAATTTCCTGCTTAAGACAAAGCACAAAATAATATACCTAAGCAAGAACTTTTAAAATTTCCCAGTATTTCCCAGCAGACCATTAGAAGCAGCTGTAAGGTTTCTGAACAACGGACTACTTGAGAATACTTTACGTTTTCTAACGCGCAATATAAAAAGGCAGGAAAAAATTCACTTTGAAGTGAAAGTCAGTAAACCGGGCTGATTGCCACTTTTACGGCATTTCAAACGAAACCCTCGTCACTCCTTTTTGGCGAGTTTTGTCGGTATTTACAAATGCAAATGAGAACTCTATCGACCAAGGGAAATTATTTTAAGTTGCGTAAATACGGGGTATTCATTATTAGTAATATTGTTGACCTTCAACTAATTACGAATCAAGGTTTCATGTCTATGCTGATCAAACTTACACATTTTGTTCTTCATAACAATATTGGATGAACATTTTAGATACGTTCATTAGCATTATATTACGTCTCGTAATTTAAATTATTTTTAAAATGGTAATGGAGATAAAGGTGGTGATTATGCAAATGTGGGACAGGTGATGGAGCAGATGGCCCGTCCAGTGGTTAGCTAGTGATCGTATTTTTCACATCATGTGCCTGAAAAAAAAATGGTTGTCTGTAAAGTCGGTTTACTGACGATAGTTGAACATGACAACGTCTTAAGAAAATACTGATGGAATGGTAGCATTTTTCAAAAGAAAATTTTAATTTCATTTGTTTAATAGATTTGTATATATATAGAGAAGGAGGTAATTGGAAATCACAATGAAATTGATCAAGTTAGATTTATTTGTACGCATAAATACAATTATGTCAATTTTTTTTTTACAATTTAATAGTTTTACACTGCACTTGATACTCGATCAAAACATGTAAATGTAAGTATTAGCAGCTGTCCACGCAGACGCATCGCTCACTCAAGTAGGAGAGAGACGGATGTCGAACGCTGCCGAACGCAAAGGCCGATTGTGCTTCTTTGTCGCTCGTTCCGCGCTCTCGCTTGCACTTGCACAAGCCTTACATGGAACGCCTCAGAGCGAGGTAACGCCGCATGAGTCATGTTTTTTCGTGCGTGCAGCCGGCTCTATCGAATTATAAGACATTGTCATGTCAAAAACACGAACACTGGACGTATGATTAGTTCTGCTGTAATAGACAATAAACAACAGACAAAACTTTAGTTCCATTCAATTCATAAATGGTTTGGAAACGTTAATCAAATTAAACAAATATCCAATCCAGTCCATATTGCCATACATATAGCAAAGTTTGGCACCTGTCCAAACCTTTTTTTTGTTCCCCTGTTTGTCCATTGTCCTTCCTTCCTTTCATCCCTTTGACGCAAAAAATTTAAATATATGATCTAAAAAAAACTTATGAATACATTTTAAAAGGATCGTAATAACAAGTGGCTATCACTCATTAGATCACTCATATATGAATTGTTCTTTTACTGGTTAAAGAAAATCAAGGGAGGAATCATAGCTGTTAACGAATGTTTGCATGAATTACCGGGTGCCAAGATTTCGTCTGACATTTCGTTTGTACGAGAATTACTTAAAAATACTTGGTATTTCGAGATTAAATATAATAATATCATTGAAAGCATCTTAACAGACTTAAAAACTAGTATTATTATTTTGATAAGAACCGGAAATGATTGCGGCATAGAGCACTAATTCGCACGAGATTGCAGGCAAAAGTAGTTCGTTACAAAACACTACAAAGAATAAACTTACAATACCTAACTCGTGCACCAGCGCGTCAATATCATTCGATATTCAATCTATTTTGACAACGCCAGCGAGCTTTTAATAACAATGGTAACTATAGTTTTTAATTTTCTTTGAAACCTATTTGATTGATGCTTATTTATCGAGTGAATAGAAGTCATAGTATTATTCATATATTGTGCACATGCTTTTAATTTTAGAACTTTTATAATGTTATATATTAATTCAATATATTATATATTCTAGATCCATAAAAATATTATCTTTGTATTAAAAACAACTTAATGGAATGTTTTTTTTAATTAGAGAAACTTTTACTTCATAGATAGGCATCTATGAACCAGATCATATATATGTATGTATTTATTCCCTGTGGAATTAGTTATCGAATCAATTCTTACCGTCAGTTCTTTTAAGATTCCGCCTAAGCACGCGGCAACTAATCACTGGTACTGTCGCTCAATGCGAAAATCCGTTGTGAGAGAGAGACGGATTCGGCGCTCAGAAACGAAAGCCGTATAACCTTATATAAAATTAATTGCGGCAAAATTATTGGGATCCTGTATTCAAATTTTATACATAAGAATTTTTTATCCAGTCCTCTTAATATAAATAAACACTAACAAGGAAACTTAAATATATTTCTTTAACTTATAAAAGTGACAGATTTTCTCATACAAACCGGATTGTATAAAATTGATAATACTAACCTAATAAAATATACCATAACACAAAGCCGTAAATACATACAAAAAAAAAATCGTAGTAGATTTTAGCCAGTCCGGAAATATTTTATATACGTAGTCCGGAGAAACAGAAGTCTTATCTTACGTCGTAGACGCTGAAACTGGTATGATAAATGAGAGGCCTACGTGAGTCACGATTGTACGAGTATCTCCGGCGGTCCCTGGGGGGACTAGGAATTATTTTTATTCATTGAAAGGAACTCGACTTTGAGTTATTGAGTTGAATATGATCCATGTATATGGATTTGTGTAAATATTTTCAATATTCAAAACGTATTCAGATCTATGATTAGCTCTGAAGAATTTTGAAAATTATCTGAAAATGTAAACTCATTCTGTTTTCTGTGTTGATGTCTGTTTTTGTGCGAATTTAAAGTTAATTTAGTTTGTTACCACCACCGTTTTGCAATTTAATAATCTAGAAATGATTAATGGTGGATACTAAGAGCTAATTTTTTGCAGTGGTTTGTTTGTTAGAGCTTTTAATATTCTTTCACTTATTTATCACACGTATATTATAAAGGCCTAAGTTTTGTGTTTGTATGTGTATGTGTATGTTTGTTCTTCATACCCAAACGCCTGAACAGATTTGGATAAAATTGGTACAACACAGGCTACTTTTGATCCCGGAAAAGTGCAGTGTTCCCGTTTGATGATCAAATAGTGTACAGACTTATTCACCGCGAGGCGCAGCTGGTATATAAATGCGATAGTTGTTTAGATGATGATATGGATGAATAAGTCCCTTTCACACCAAAACTAAACAACCGATTTGGCTGAAATTTAAAGTAGGTAAAGGTATTACGTATTTAAAGGTAGGGTAGTAGGATATTCCTGTACCATGTGGGCAAAGCCGCAGAAAGAAGCTATTCGTTAAAACATGCACCAGAAATGGAAATCAATTCACCGGTTGTTCACTCAATTCAATATATGAAGTTTTTAATATGGCGAGCACATTTTTGTCGAGTAATTATTTTTCTAAACCAAAAGATTAAAGACAAACAGCATTCCCGGGCGACCCGTTTCTGTTTACAACAATCTACCTACTGGAAACGGGATATTTTAAAACAAATTAAATGTTTTTAAGCGTCATTTGAAAATCATAAGGGACCCTCGTCAACCTGGGCCAGTTTCTTTTAGCTTATGAGGAGATTAAGGCATTAATGAGTAATTTGTACACGTGAACAAAATAGACAGTAAAATAACATTATATTTAGCTTAATACTGTGAGCGTGGTGGTCTAGTGCTACTGACCCCGAGTTTTAATCCGAAGGTCGCCGGTTCAAATCGCGACCTATGAGTTTTTCGCTTGAAATATTTATGTGCAATACCACGTTCTCAAAATGGTGAAGGAAAACATCGTGAGGAAACCGACATGTCCTAGAACTAATGGTTCAAAGACGTGTCAAATGCACGAAAGGAGCCTCTTTGAGGTGCAGTTATGATTCTTTCACTATAGTGGTTCGAAAGAACCAGTGACTCAAAAAGAAGAAGAAGCTTAATATTCCAATTTACTACATTATTTTTCAGCACTGCATAAGCATAAAAAGCTATAATTTCGGTACAGACAAAAAAAAATTTTTTTTCGTTTTTTGTGCTATTATTATGTATATGTTTACATGTATATGTATGTATATATTTACACTTATATATAAAACAGATCAAGCTTAAGATAAGCTAAGCTATTTTCTTGGCAATCTTCTCCTTATGTAAAGCATTATTTGCACCAGATGCTGAAAACCACCTATTATGATTGGGACAGTTGAGTTTATTAAAAGCCCAATTGTTGTATTAGTGTTTGTAATTAATGTTAAGTATGGGGAAATAACAAAAACGCTCGTTCACAAAAAGTATTGGTTATATTTTAATTAAAGGAAAATGTTTCACATAAAATATCGTTTTACGCAGTTGAACCCAAGCGCGTTTCGGTGATGAGGCAATATTGTCGTTAATTAAATTCTGTAAGTGGTTTTTATTAATGTAACTAATGTTACAACGGACATGCTGGTTTATATTAAGCTATATTCCGTATTTTATTTTATTTTATGTGATGTAAGTGACTGAACGAGCTGACAGCCCACCTGTGGTAACCGCCACCCATAGACAACAGCAATACGACTCAAGCCCTCTCCACCAAAATAAGAGATGACTCAAATCTCATTGCGTTGCGTCCATCACCGATGGAGATGGTACGTTTTTATATTTTTTTACGTAACTCCTTACAACAGATTTCGTTTAAAGCTCTCGGAAAAAATTGATGAGTAGTAAAATCGGGTGGTTAATATAAAGCGTTACCACTTAACTTTAGGTAGGCCACCTGCTGTTCCTAACTCTATCACATAAAAATAATAATCTGGCGCGTTGGTAACACGCAAAAGTTATTCTTCATATTAGATTACATTTCAAAAAGCTTGTTTTAAAACTGTTTAAAACACGACCATTCCTACGCGAATCAGTAATCACATTAACTTATCGAACTCACCTTCCTTCCCTCGTCCTTTCCTCGTAAATATTTACGTGCAGAAATGTATAGCATATAAATATTTCGACTGATCATTAGTTATTCCTATTCTCAAGAACATTCATTCTGTACAAGAAGAATGGTTAGTAGCTATGGCTACGAGCGTGAAAGTGTAAAGATGCTACGGCACTACGATGACGCTACGGTGCTACGATGACGCTACGGTGCTACAATGACGCTACTTACCAATTACGTTGGAATGAGAACGGAGCGATTCAATGCCGAAAATAGTAGAATGGTTTGTTTTAAAATTATGAAAATATTTTTGAATCAACTACGAATGCTTGGAAAATTTAGAATTTATTTTATTCATTATTTTTTTTTATTAATTATTAAATTCTTATATATATATGATAAGATCATATAATATATATATATAACTTATAAAATATAGATAATAAGAAATAGTAAATGATATTCACTTTAATCTGATTTTTGATCATATTTGGACTAAAAATTTTCCAGATCCTGCAATATCCTGGTAATTATGTTTGCTGTGTTAGAACTATGGAATTACACACAATAGTCACAAAGAAACTAATTATATTTCGAACGGGAACTTAAACTAACCCGGGTCTTTGTTAGAGATGATTAATGACTTGCGCACAGAGAGGTCGCTTTCACTATAATGGTTTGTCTTCACGCCCTCGATGGTAATGGATATGTACATTATAAAATTGCACGCGAATAATAAGAAATTAAAGTTACCCAATACTGACACAAATTGCAAACGTACTAAAATATGGGTCAGCTCGTTTGTGAACATTAGATCCATTCATCAATTCATAAACTACCTTTGCGCGATTGCCCTAATTAATACCCACTCAACACCTGCTATGAAAATATTAAACAGTTTGCTTAGAACTTAATCAAATCAACCAAATTTATTACAGATTTATCAAAGGTAATTTGAAATCGTGGATTCTAACATAATTCAATAGCCTTGAAGTTGAAATTTCATTCCCAGTGTTTACGAAAATAAGAACTAACAAATTCTGATTGGATTACATAAATTGCCTGACAGAAGTTTCCACAAAATTGAACCGGACGAGGAGAAATGTTAGCGTTTATTTGAAACAATTTCTTTCACTGGAAAATATTCGACGACAATTTCTGTTAAGGACCGCCTTTTGTTATGAGTAAGAAAACAAGTTTGTAGGTAGGTCTGTTCTCACAAGTCTGTTATCTAGATGCTCTCGTTATTCGACGGTATAATAACAAGTTGGAATGGAACTTCTACAGAAAGAAAGAGTCGTCGGTCCCGAAGAACTTTTAACAAATGCTTGCAAAACGCTCCTGTCTTATTGCCTTCTGGAGACTTATTTCGTAACTTTTCAATCCTCCGCCTACTTATAACTTTTCCCATCACAATGACTACGCTTAAGACGATACAAGTAACGCAATTCTCAGACAAATCCACGCTATCCTTCGTAAACATATGAGTTCTCAAAGTTTTAACTGAATTTCGTTATTTTTATTGTATCGTTTCAGATGAAAAGAAAACTTGTTAGTGCAGGTTTGTTGTTTCTATTGAAATGAATATTTAGGTTTGTTTTATTATTCAAATATAGAAATGCACCTATATTGGTGATAGTTTTAAAGAACAACAGATTTGCAATCGTGCAAGTTGTAAAATTCGTCCCATCGTTTCATTTTCCGATGGCTAACGCGTTTTCTATTTTTATGGTGACCCTAATCCATTTGTAACCAAACAACCAACTAAGTTGTATATCGGGATGATGTCAATAGGCTTGTGTAATAAATTAAATAGGTCGCGAAAGTTATTCCACTTCTCCAAATTGTAATTTAGTACAACCGTTAAAAGTTTTACGAGCAATCATCGGATTTTGCCGACAATATTCTGCTTTAGCCACCATCAGACCGATGGGATTCCGAGCCGTTCGCCGATCAGCAAATTGACTGACGACGCTCGAAGCAATTTTTCTCGACGTTTTAGTACAAAGGGAAGCGATAATCCCGCTAATCGGCTATCTTTTACACTCGATTGCGCACGTCAGCGCATTGTTTACTGTCTTAAGAACGAATCGTCTCCTGTCCGGAACACAACTCTGTCTAAATACTTTGATTTATTGAATTTATTACTAATGACTTTTCTTAAAATAGATGGACAAAGGAAGTAATTTTGTTTCAATGTGTTAAATACTATTAGAAAGTGTTTAATAGCCTTCTATAACAGTAAAAAAAAAGATATATAAACAAATATATTTCTGCACGTTCTAGAACCAAAATATTTAATCCTCTCTCTATACTAGTTAACTTTTAATTGTTATTTCCCAGTAAAAATTAAAAGTGAATTAGTATAGCGAACAAATATTTTTGATATTTATTAAATTTTTAACATTAATCGGCTACTTCGGCCGGTAAGTAGCATAGTGCTGTAGTTACCAAACTAAAATAAAAACAGTTCCTATAACAGATCGCTTATTCACATTTAATAATACAGTGTACACGACAGTGTGTGAAACAGAAAGTAGATAGATAGATTAACTCTTTATTGTATACACCACAAAAACATTGTACAAAAAATATATGAAAACAAATTAAAATATTAGGCACACAATGGGCGCATTATCCCTAAAAGTGAAGAAAGTACCTCATTGTCTATATCATTTTGGAACTGTAAAATGTATATCCTTTTCTAATATATCGAAAAAAAACTGACATATTTAATTGCTAATTTTGTAAGAATGCTTCAGCTTCTCATTCATATGAGGCTGTGGAGAAATTTAAAGGCTAGAACGGATGCCAAAGAAGCACACGCATATATATATATATATATATAATAAAATTGTAACAGGCCTGTGTCTGTTCATTATAAATATATAGAATACATACTAATGGGGGGGTTATTAGAACAACAGAAGCCAAAACAACATTTTTACGGTCTGTCTGACTGTATGTTTGTATACGCATCACGCAAAATATACTGAATGGACATTAATGCAGTTTTCACCGATATATTGCTAGAGATCTAACTTAAAATATAGGCCCATTTCTTTATGAATTCTATGGAAAAAAAAAAAAGTTTTTGACTTTGATTTTGACCGCAGGAGTATATCTAATTCCGATTGTTTTGAATTTAATATTGCTACATTTTCATGTTATTTATTGAACTTAATGTTAAATTAACAGATTTTAACCTAGCGCCGCATTTACATGAACAGATAAGTTACTCATTCCGTGTAGTTGTAACTCAAATAAAAATCGATGGTGGCGCTGTTTATCATTTTAACTCAACCGATTACAAATAATGTCCAAAACAGTTGAAAAGATTTTGACAGGAATTTTACAGACAGCTGATGTTCTAAGGAGTAACTTAGGCTACCTGTCCGAGGAGTAAATAGGGGTGCGTGATATAATCGAATTCCACGTGGACGAAGTCGCGGGCACTAGCTACTATAGATAATAATAATTGTAAACTTCAACAGAAAATAATCGTTAACCAGCGGACCCGCTTAGGTGTATCTTGCAGTAGTCTTGACAATATTCAGTTGTTACGTAGACAATACATTTTTTATTATGATTGTTTTACTCAATTTTATTTTATTTAATTCGTCCCAAAACGAAAGGATAGATACTTCATAGTAATAAAAGGAAACTTGTACATAACAAAGATGTAGCTGCAAGAAGTCGAATTATAAGAATACGCAAAGAAATGAATATTGTAGCATCGGAGAGCGGCACTGTGCAAACTTGAGCGAGCTCTGTAATTATAATAAAAATTGGAATACCTCGAGATGGGTGAGACGGTCGTCTTGAAAGAATTAATATAATTACCTTTCTTCGACAAATTACAAATACGTGTTATATATTGACCTTCGAACATTTATTTGACTCTAATATATTAGGTTCCAATAAAGTCATATGCTTCTATCCATTAGTACTTTACAATATTACCAAGAATCCCAGACATTCATTTCTACAAAAAACATAACTCACATAAGTTTTAATTGAAACTTTTTAATTAGTATTGCTTAAAGGGCATAGAACTCACCGTTGAATTCAAATACATAAAAAACATGTGCCTTTATTTATTTAGAATCTTTTCTTCTTTCTAAAATCAACATAATTTTGAGCCCATTTTCTGTTCCCTTTATTTAAAATCACTTTAGAAGCGGTATCTACTTATAAGTGTAACAGCGCCAGTTAATTAGCCTATCACGTTGCTGACATCTCTGGAATATAAATTAAATTAGAGAAAAATATCGATCTTGCGATGTTCTTTTCTTTTGTGCGTTAGAAAAACAGTCATTGAATTATATTTCGTTTAGAAATGAACGTGTAATACAGATTACTGATATCGATAATTTTATGAAAAAAATTACATTCAGCATAAACATTTAAAGTTAAATCGAGCATTAATTTACATAATAACTGGGAATAATTTGGCAATTTAGAAGGAACGGCTTTGCTTTAAAAGGGTTTTCGTGTTATGAATCTCAATAAATTCCTTATGAAAAGGCCTTATAAAACATATTTACTCATTCTCTATACGCTTATAAATACTTTATATACTATATGTATATTTGCCATAGCTTATAAGTCATTCCATAAATAAAAAAATATGCAAACTCATGTTGATTACTTTCTAAATTGTATTGAAATAAAAAAAAAACAGGTTCAAGGTAAGGAGCTTGTTTTTATACATGTTACTAATGTTTTCTCCACGTTATTGTTAAAATATTGCATTACTATTCAAACGGTCGAAATAAAATAGCAGCTTCATAGATAGGTAAGCCCATGAACACCTTAAGTTACGCTAGCAAAACTCAGTCGAGTAACTTTGCACTTGGTTTCGAAATCTCTTTGTTCTCAAATACTTGGTCAGCTTTATCATATTACGTTGAGTTATTTCCTTGAGAGGTCTGTGTAATTCACACTTGGTTAATCCTAATTGTGTTAGGCTGAGATGTTTGAAATTATTATTATTATTAATCCTAACTAATATTATGAATGCAAAAGTGAGTTTGTTTCTTTGTTTGTTTATACGCTTTCACGAATTTTGATTTGGTGAAAGATGGGTCATGGTGACAGTTATCCAGGCTATGATTATAGCTAGTGACAGTGACTGACGATTGACGACTGTTGACTGATGACTGATGACTGACGACTTACGACTTATGACTGTGACTGATGACTGATGGCTGATGACTGATGACCGAAGACCGATGACCGATGGCTGATGCTGATGACTTGTGACTGATGACTGATGACTGAACAAAATATTTCATAATAGCTTAAATTATTTGAGAAATTGTAGCACTCTATAACCAAATCCAACCAGATTGTTTTTGGCGGCCTCGTATCGAAGAATCATATGGGTGGGTTACACCGAGCTTCATATATCAGCTTGGGCTTCTTGTCGGAGGAATGCAAAGTACACAAAAGAAGCGACATGCTAGCGTTGTCACATAACGAGACAATGTTGCTCAATTCTTGCTAGACTATTTGCGTAGGTACCAGATCAAAACGCCAGCAAGCCGTGTCGACGAGTCAGCGAATTTAATGTTTATGAATACCTATGCGAAATCAAGTGTAAAATTCATCGTAAGGCAAATTATAAGACAGTTATATGATTTTTGACTATATACTATCTTCTTCTTCTTCTATATACTACTAATATTCTATCTTTACCTTATTTATCTTGCCAATTAACTGACTCAGAAAAAGGAGGAGGTAATTTTTTTACATTGTTACCTGTGTCTCCGTCATTTATATTTTGGATTAGGAAAATACTGTTTCTCTGTCTTTATTTGAAAGTATGTATTTTCAGATTGGTCCCGATTGGAAGAAATTTCATCAATCAGTTCAGTACCTACTTAATTGGAAAACATATGTCGTCCAAGTACGAGATAAAGAGGAATCATTCTCGTTCATTTGCGATGAAGCTGGTTTTTTCGTTTTGCTGCGCAAAGTAATTATTTATATTTAACAAACTAGGTTAAGGAGACACAAATAAATAAATAAGATTTATAAACCGGCCAACCTAGACGGAGATGGTTCTAGTTTCTTATAAATGTAACAAGTTTAACACTTGTAAAATTTATAGAAACTAGAACTTAAGAAACGCAAAAACCGTAAAGATTGTAAAGGGAAATGAGTGTTTAGAGGAAAGAGAAATTTGCCCTTTATTCAGCCTATAAGCTAATAATACCTAATAAGAATTACAATTGTATTTATCTCGAGTATTTGAAGAAATTTATACTAAAATATTACTAGATATAGAAAATATAGCAAATTATTACAAACAAATAATTAATCAATTATTTTCAAGAACTCATACCATAATTTCTTTCCGAAAATCGACTGGATACAATATTATTTCTTCATCAGCATGACTGGCTAAAACGAAAAGTGATTCGACTATTTTTAAGAAATATTGTTATTTGAAAAGCGTGTCTAAGGATGAGATCGGTTAATCAAGTAATTGAGTATTAACGTCACACCGCAGCCGACCCTGTGATGAAATTTCCCACTAATGCAACAAGTCACGACATCGGAACAACATAAAACACTAAGGTTCTATATAAAAGGAAGTTTCGTGATATAACTTCAGAGCTACTGGTTGCTCGATTAACAGAACATAAGATGGAACGCTTGATTACTTGAGAGTAAACCGAAATAATTGCATTATGATTATTGTTAGGGTTTTGAAATTTATAGGTGTGATTTTCAAAGATGTATGTGGCAAAGTTATTGAACCCGAATATGGCTTAGGCCATTTTTCGGACGTACGTATCCGCTGGTTAAAGGATTACCGTAGCAACATAAAGCATTCATTTTACTATTATTGGACCCCAGCGTACAAAACAATAAACAATATTCAAATACGTATAATTCTAAACTTTCGCCTTGACTTGCTGGTTTCTGTTGAAAAGGACTTAGGTGGCTGCCGGATTCTTATGGAATGTCTTACTCGAAGAAACAGTGCTAGCTGAGTTATTTGAGGGAAAACAATGGGGAAGGTGAAGTTGCCTCTATTCCTGACTACATTGCTATGATAGTATAACCAACAAAATCTGCTCAGTTGCTCATGGAGGTTTGCAACTCTTAGAGAAAAGACGCGTGAAACTACATATGAACGTTCTTCTAAACATATCTTTATTACTAAAATAACTTTTATATGGAAATTACTCGTGATTGACTGGCCTTATAACTCAGTTGGTAGTAACCCTGCCTTCTGCACTGTAGGTCGTGGGTTTGATTCCCACCCAGGACAAACATTTGTGTGACGAATATAGATGTTTGTTCTGTGTCTGGGTGTTTAATATGTATTATAAGTATCTGGGCTTTAGCCCTTCATCATCAGAATCAGCCATTTCTTCAATAAGTGGCAATGTGGGCAGGAACCAACAAAGAATCACTCGAGTCACAATCGAAAGTTATTTAATCGCACAAAATATCTTCCTTACAGAACTTCGCAAAAATATATTCACTAGTAATTAGCAAATCACTTAATCAATCAGTTTTAATAATTTTTGAAATAAAAAGTCACAAGATTACGCGGAACAAAAGCGATTCGTCGGACACGTGGTGCGCTCGCCGCGCCGTTGACATCCGGAATGATCCGTCCGTCCAACATGGCCGCGCTGACCATCGACTCGACGCTCCGCCAGACTGACAGCTGTCAAATCTCGTTCCGACGTATTTCTCAACTGACGGTGCTAGCAATGCGCCGTCACGGCCGGACTGACTTTCGACCGTCCTCGGGCGCATCAGATTGCAGTCCTGTAACAATCACACAATCAACCGAACGGGTGTCAAGTAATACTACCCGCTCGCCCAACCTGACAAACTATGACTGGTAGACGTAACCTTACTCTCAAGTAACGTAACTGTCTCAGAACAAAGAAAGCGTGTGTCCTTTCGACCACTCATGGACCGGACGGCACCTTTCTTTAATCAGTTAACAAGCAATGCACTCTCAACTTTCACAGTATGTCCTACCCTTAGGACAACCCGTACAATACTTCGTGTTACGGTCAACTTTTTACACAGTATCAACTTGGACCGGACGGGTGTGTCCTTTCGACCAGCCACACGTGCATGGCCCGGACGACACTGTCCCTTCGACCAGTGAACACTTAAGGTTGGACCGGATGAATGTGTCCCCTCAACCAGCCGCTATCAGCTGCATGGCCCGGACGACATTATCCTTTCGACCACCTTCCACACACCACATTATCCAATGTCTGTTCTCAACGTGCCAACATAGTTACGTAGACCTCATGCAAATAATGCTTACAGATTACACATACCTATAAGTTACGGACTGTCTTGCTCTGCGTGAATTTGGACTTCATGCTCAGTGATTTCATGATCTGAGATGTTACTTAGGGTATCAGACTCTGCTGTAAGTGTGTCTGATCCTGCGGAAAGTGTAGCAGAGCCTGCAGTTAATGTATCACAACTACGTCTGTCGAGGTGACCATTATCGAGTTCAACGTTTTCCGGCGCCGTCATGGCCTCCTCCTCAATCATCAAACTAGTAGATATTTCAACTAACCCGTCATGACCCCGAGGTACTGGACGCAAGTTCTCATGCGCGTATTTAAAAGTACGATGTGAACCGGTTATGCTTTTCAACTCGTAACGATCATTATCTAATACTGCGGTTATTACATAAGGACCCCTAAACTTCCTATCTAATTTGGTTTGGTTGCGTTCGCTGCTTTTGATAAATACGAAATCACCTTTAGAAAATGGCTTGATAGTGGCTCGACCTTGGTTAAATCGTAGAGTATCGGATGCGGCTGCCCTTTGTATGTTATTAGACGCATCTTGCCTAGCTGAATCTAGGTCAATTAGCTGTTCTTGTTCTGGATCTGAACTTGAACACCTAATTTTCGACATACCTAGAGATTGGGAACGGATACCAAACATGAGTTCTGTTGGCGTAAATTTGGTGACTGTGGACTTAGTACTATTAAGCGCTAATTGAACATTTCCTAACTCGTCACGCCAAGCTTTGTTGGGATCGTTTTCGATAATCGTCAGCAAACTTTTCAAAGTACGCATCACGCGTTCTACTTGCCCGTTTGCCCTGCTGGAGCCCGTTGCTATAAAATGTAGGTTAATGTTATGTTCTGAACAAAAGTTCTTAAAATCCTGGCTAATGTAACACCTGCCCTGATCGGCTATTATGCGCTTAGGTGCTCCAAAAAGGCAAACGGCCTTTTTAAGGGCTTGAACTGCACTAGCTGCGTCTAATGAAGAGGTATGCTCTAATAACACGTATTTAGTGAACGCATCGATAATTACAGAACAATATTCCTTACGGTCACTTTTTCCACTTAGTTTCCCGGTGAAGTCTATATGAATCGTGTGCCACGGCACCGAAGCTTTTGGAATAGAGTGTAGCTGCACAGGCTGAGCACCTGAGGGACCTTTTGATGCCTTGCAGACAATGCAAGAGTCAATAAATTTCCTAACGCACTTGGACATCTGAGGAAACCAGTACTGTTCGTACAGTTTGTCCAGTGTTTTGTCACTACCCAGATGTTGTAACTCGTTATGAACGTGATTGATCAAGGTCCATATTAAGGAACGAGGAACGACTGGTAGCCATGATATAATCTTGTTTCTTACAACCTTCCTATAAAGAATGCCATCCCTAACGTCATATGTCTGACCAACCGTTTCGGGAAAATCGTTATTATTGTGCTTGCTGATCAAGTCTTGGACCTCTACATCACGTTTTTGTTCTACAGAAAGCCAACCCTGATGCAATTCTACAAAATGTACTGTCTCAGCTGTGGGTTTTGAAGAAACTTGCGATGTGGAAGCTAATCTATTGGGGTCTGGCAAGGGATTTCTAGAGAGGTAATCCGCGTGTTCCATGCCACGACCTTCGCGATATACAATATCGAAATCGTAGGCTTGTAAAAATGCCCACCAGCGATGAACACGTGGGGTTAAATCAGTTTTAGATTTCGATGCCTTTAGTGAGTTACAGTCCGTGAAAACCTTGAAACGTCGGCCGTATAAATAATGCCGGAAGTGTTCTACCGCTCGTACGACTGCCAGCGTTTCCAGTTCATACGAGTGGTAGCGGGACTCTACTTCAGATGTACGTCGGCTAAAATATTCTACAACATGGGGCAGGTCTTTCTTTTTCTGTATTAGGATTGCCCCATATCCCTCGGAGCTGGCGTCGCAATGCAATTCAACGGGTAAGTCCGGGTCAAAGATCATCAGAACTGGTTCAGAGGTAAGTATCTCTATAATAATATTACGGATGTTTTCATGTTTTTCTTCCCATTTTACAAGGCCTTTCAGCTTTGTTAAGGGATACAATGGGCCAACAATGTTTGTGAATCCTGGGATGAATTTTCGGAAATACGACGCAAGACCTAAAAATTGACGTACTTGCGTCGCAGTTTTAGGCTGCGGAGAGTCTATTAAAGCCTGTATCTTGCGTGAGTTTGGTCCCACCTCTCCGCACTGGATAGAATAACCCAAAAAATCAATTTTCTTTTTCATAAATTTACATTTTTTACGATTTAATGAGAAACCAGCGGTAAAGAGAGCACTTAAGACTTCATCAAGACGTTTAAGACCCTCGGATATATCACCAGAATAGCATAATACGTCATCCATGTAAATCAGAGGCTTATCTTTCAGCTGATGGACAGCCTTTGTGATGCAGCGTTGATAAACCGAAGGAGCATTGCGTAACCCGAAGGGCATCGCGAGATATTCGTACTGTCCTTCGGGCGTTACAAACGCTGTCTTTTCTACTGAGTCATGGTGGATAGGGATTTGATGAAATCCTGATGCCATGTCTAGGGATGAGAAATAATGGGCACCACTGAGCTGATCAATTTGTTCCTCAATACGAGGGAGGGGGTAGTGTTCGGGTCGTGTATTGGAGTTAAGCTCCCGATAATCGACACACATTCTCTCGGTGTTATCTTTTTTTTTTCACCAAGAGAATTGGACTCGCGAATGGTGATGAGCTTTCTCGAATTACACCCGCATCGAGGAGCTCTTGAACCTTTTCTCTAACAATTTGCTTTTCAATTGGTGCTAACCTATATGGGCGTCGTTGTACAGTTTTATGTGGGTCTACTAAATCAATTTCTAACTCTCCTGTGTTTACGCGCCTACGGGGAACACCCTCTACGAAACAGCTAGCATATTTGTTCAAAAGTCTAATAAGGGCGTCTCTATCATTAGCTGTCAAATCTGTATCTATCTGAGTAAAGTCTGGCTGGGTAGCAATCGATTCACAAACATTAGCTTGTTCCTCAAAATGAAAAATCAAGTTATCATTTTTAATTTTGACGCACACACCGTTTTCTAAAATGTCCCTACCTATTATAACAGGGTCCATAAGGCAAGAATCTGGTACTACATGAAACGTCAAGATTTGTGAAATTTCTCCAAGATTTACCTCACTCGAAATTTGTGACGTACATTTTATTTCATCCCTTCCAATGCCCGTAAGATATACGAGATTATTGCGCACAGTACCTGGGAACTTACTAGAGAAGCTTTCTTTTATCAAAGAGCAGGATGATCCGCTATCAAATAAAAAAGAGAGTGGCTCACCGGATGACGTCCTCAAGGTACCCCTCGACAACCGTTGTTCGCAGAGATTGACCTCCTTCCTTACAGCAGCTCCACCACCTTTCCCCTTTTCTTGACAATTTGTTGCTATGTGTCCTGGATTACCGCAAATGTAGCAGGTTACGGTCGAAGTTTTCTCGGGGGCACGTGCTGCAGTTGAGGGATCTCGCTGTTTAGTCATCACAGAAGAATCTTCTCGAAGTCGCTTTCTACAGTCGGCTTGTCGATGTCCAGGGACTCCACACCAATGGCATTTACCAAGAAATCTTGCGTCAGCAACTCTAGGTCGCTTAAAATCAGGTTCTAGAATTTCAGTTACCTCCGATCTTCGCTTTAGTGAAATCCCGCTTAAGATTCTAATTAGCTGAGCTTTGGTAGTGACAGCATGTGCGTTTAACTCACGGCGTATCAAACCATCCTTCTGACTTAGGACCGATATAACGAATCCAGTTATAACATCTTCTGTCATTCGGGTCTTAGGTATACATTCGATCATATTCCATAAGCGTAGGCCAGTTTCTGATGCAGTTTCCTTCACTCCAATTTGAAATCGCAATATTTCGTCAAAGTAATCTTGAAATAATTTCGGTCTACAAAATCTGGCCATTAAACTTTGTTTTACAGCCTCCCATGTAAGCTCATTCAAATTTAACTTGGTCAAGCAAGAAGCTGCGCGCCCTTTTAGCGCACCAGTAAGAGCCACAAGCAAATCCACACCCTCCAAATGTTTACTCAAGACTATAAGCTCTGTTATCTTACACCAACCTTCTATATCCGCGTCGGTATCTTCTGGATTAAAATGTACGAGCTGCACTGCACTAGACTGGGCGCTAGTACTTGCCACCGGCGGTTGCGTCGTTGCTAACATGCGAGTAAGTAAGGTTTCCATATTACTCAGCAACTTCAAGGCGCTATTTTCGTCAGGCGGTGGTTTTTCCTTGGTCAGTGGCACATGGGATCCCACTTCTGATCTGGGCTTTAGCCCTTCATCATCAGAATCAGCCATTTCTTCAATAAGTGGCAATGTGGGCAGGAACCAACAAAGAATCACTCGAGTCACAATCGAAAGTTATTTAATCGCACAAAATATCTTCCTTACAGAACTTCGCAAAAATATATTCACTAGTAATTAGCAAATCACTTAATCAATCAGTTTTAATAATTTTTGAAATAAAAAGTCACAAGATTACGCGGAACAAAAGCGATTCGTCGGACACGTGGTGCGCTCGCCGCGCCGTTGACATCCGGAATGATCCGTCCGTCCAACATGGCCGCGCTGACCATCGACTCGACGCTCCGCCAGACTGACAGCTGTCAAATCTCGTTCCGACGTATTTCTCAACTGACGGTGCTAGCAATGCGCCGTCAAGTATATATTTGCAAAAAGTATACAAGTATTATTCAGTTGTCTGGTTCCCATGAACAAGCCATGCTTAGCTTACTTATGGGCCGGATGGCGCTGTCTGAAATGTCCATCATACATCATGTACAATGTACATTATAATAATAAATATTTACTTAATTTTTTTTTTATTCATGATTAAAGTGGATGAAATTCACAAAATTACTTTAGCAAGCTCCGAACATTTATGAGCGAAATATTTGAATGTTTATACCAATTAGCTTGGTGAACCCACATAAATATCCACCTCTGCAAAAATTCATTAGCCGAGCTTAACCGTAAAGCGGCATATTTTTCGCCAGTACAATGATAACAGCTAAATGAAACATTGTACTCGGCCGGGCAACAAACCGGCGTCAGAGCCTCTATTTATTTCGAAGACTGCGCCGAATAATAATGTAACAGAACAGACGAAATGAACGAATATTAATTGCTCATCTCTTATACGGCTCAATTGAGTTGGAATACGAACATGCTACGCCACGCATTTAAATAAGTAAATTATTTATTCCTTGCCAGTTCTCACTGTTCCAAGGGCTATGTGAATATTTTGTGTATGTTTTACAAAATTTTTTCAATAACAGTATCCATACATCTGTTGTATGGATAGATGAAAAATATTTTTATGTAATTTAATACTTATCCTGTTAATTCTGTCGGTTTCAAACTCGATGTTTTCACGTCCCACTCGCTGCCATTTTGCAGAGCACCCTCAGATTTTATGCTCATCGTAATTACCTTTTTAATAACAGTTCTTCATTGAAAAATCTCGTTAACGGACTCCATTTTTTGTCGGAAGAAAGAATACAATTCATTTACATCGGCATGAGAAATAACACACGGAGATAGGTTC
Source organism: Chesias legatella (assembly GCA_947359385.1). NCBI lineage: Eukaryota > Metazoa > Arthropoda > Insecta > Lepidoptera > Geometridae > Chesias > Chesias legatella. The sequence continues at coordinate 4,344,478 of OX375772.1, forward strand.
ACGCTCCTGTGAATAAGTAGGTGATGATAACAATGGTATTACACCGATACACATCTTGGACTTGATGGATTTTTCATATATGTTTATGTTGCTCCCAGACGGCCACATGATTGTTTTCTATGATTAGTGCTGTGCGTTTCTTAAACCTGGCTAAAAGATAGGGTATTTATTCCTACAATTGTTTTCGAATTGGAAAAAGATATAACGAAAGTATGAGCGAAGATTTTGCACTATTTTGTATTTTTTTATAATGTTGTTTATTAGTTTTCCTAGCTCCACCGGATTCAATACCATATTTTTTTTGATAATCCAAATTAATTTTTATACTTCTTCTATTGTTATGAAAACTACATAATAATCTTGAACAACCGAATATTTCCACATGATTTAAGGTATTATTGTCACCACGTCGTGAATGAAACAGGAAAACAAATAAAACAGCAAGGGTACACAACACATAGATACACAAGTTCAGCCAATTCCCACGTTACAAATTACAAACATAATTACAACAGATATAACGTACCGTCGTACAAGTTTACGTCAACAAACGGCGTCCCCGGAGGTTTGCCCGAATATGTCTTTCAAGAGGGATTATGAAAATATCACCCAGGGCAGAGATAGGCTGGTAGCATGAGGCGGTCACCGAAATTTGCTCCTCAATAAGGACGGGGATGACAAACGAGCGTCCCGGTGACTCGGCGCAAACTAACGAAATAGATGTTCCCGGCTCCCCCGTGGGACGCACTTGGACACGGCTTTTTATCCAATAAATCTTGTTATAGTTGTGCTATTATAATGATAAAAGCTTCTGACTTCATTCACCTGTGATATTTGTGAAATAAAAAACGATATACTTTTTATTTTTCAAATAAAAGAAATGCGACTTGTAGGGACATGTATATAATACTTCCTTGCTTCAGAGAATATCAAATATTGTGAATCCCTACTATATCCCAAAAATAACAGGACCTTATGGCTGGTTAAACTCAAACAACAGTTTATATACTTATTACCTACTTATTTTACCATATATTTTTTTTCTAAATTATAGCTCAATTATATACATACTTAAAATGTAAAGGCGTTTGGAAAACAAATTTTGAGGTATTATTTCTGTATATGACTACTATTAAAAGTATAAATATATAGGGTTAATACAAATGTTTCTATCGATATTGCGAACAAAGAGAAGAAATTAAAAACATTTTATTTTTATTTCAACTGTGGGTACTTCTAAAATATACATTTAAAAAAAAATGCTTTTATGTCCTATAAAATTATCCCATAGTTCCTTTCAGCGTTTTCTTTATGTCAAATAAACTTCACTGAATATCCCTTATGTTGGATGTAAAAAATATCAACACTATCAAAACAATTGCGCCCAAGTTCTAATAATACCGTTGCGGTGCCGGCCGCTTTCATATTGCCGTGGTGCCGTGGTTTGCCCTTGACGTTTTAGTAAATTGCAAAACGATTCAACATAAATTATGCATGAAATTGCTTTGCATTTCGCTCGGTTAGATGTCATTCAATGTCTCAAATCGAGACTCATACGTGTATGTAAATTTTAAATGTTCCATCCAGACGATTCTCTCAATGTTACTTGGTTTCTCCAGCATTCGTAACACTTCACTGCCGCAACATGTTTCTTTGAGCGTGTTCTACACCAGTTTGTGATCGCTTTGTTGAAAAGCTAGACTTCACGAGTTCATACGAAAGAATAAGAAAGAAAGATATAAATAATTTTGATATCTTTAAAATAAAATATAAATATGCGAAAGTTGATGGTTTGCCATAAGATAAAATTAAGTAGTTAGTAGACAAAAATTGATTAATAACATATTTAAGTCAATAATTCCAGTCACATTTATGGAAATATTTCTAACTTTAGTGTTGAGCATATTCAGTTAAGTCCTCGTGAGACCTCACTTAAGAGTTTTCAGCGGTGATGTGATTAAAAGTATGGTCCTTAAGATGTGATTAATCCTCTCTACACAGTGGTTATCTCTTCTCCAATGCGGTTATCACATCAGGGCACCTAAATTTGTCAGTTTCATATGAAATAACTGTTCACCGCACACACCCGATCCACTTATGAAAACCTAATCAGATTAGAATACATGGGCCATGCGTCAGATCGTCCATTCCGTACATTCGCTGTGTTCATCCGATCGGGGAACGATTACAAATACGAATTGGAAAATCGAATCAGATAATCGGCATGTGCTACTATATTCACTATGATCAGACTGTCTGTTTCAAGCTGCTACATCCAGATCTTTGCAGAAAACATGTCACAACTGAAAGGATAAAATTGTAAATAAGTAAAAAGGTTTCATAAACGTGAAAGCATTACGAGGCACGTGTGAATATTTACACAAAAGTTTCTCGGTGACTGCGGGCCCAAAAGATTTTTCCAATTTAGCGAGAAAGGCTCAACTGCGAGAGGTCACAAAGCGAAATAGTAAAAATACATTCCCACACGTGACCGTAACTTTTCGTACTCGAGGGACACTGCCCGAACATGACACATAAACGAATATGCCATTGGAAGCTGGAAAAATGTACACCCGCGGGTTTGGCACAAATACTCATAAATTTATTAGTTCTGAATTTGAACGTTAAAATATGCAGTGTAATATGCAATAATAATAATAATAATAATAATAATAAAGCCTTTCATTTCTCATCAACCTAGTCAATTCAATTCCTTAGTTAATTCTTTAGTCAGTTCAATTAGTATTACATGTATGTATACATTTGAAAATTCATTAATAATTTAACACTTTTAAAAATTTGAAACATTTTTTCTTCGTTGGTGTTTGTTTGATTTATATTTCTTGCATCGTTTTGTATATTCTTTAATAGGATCTCCTATTTGGGTATAGGCCTTCAATATGCAATATGCATGTCTTAAATGATGCTGAGGCCAGAGTTACGGGTGCATACGATGCGACTTGGGTCTTGTCGTACCTAGTAGGGGAGGACCCAAGTCACACGGTTGTTATAGACAGAGGTTACACTTAACACCAGGTGGGCCATCGGCTCGTTCCGTAACTTTATCACATAAAAAAAGCCAGTGACCCGCTGAACTCCATTCGCCATTTTGAGAATATTCAACAATCACTTTAGAAAAAAAAAAAACCTAGGTACTGCTTAGTAGTTCGTAGTATACTAGCTTATGGGCTTTACAGGTTTTGCAATGTAGGGACGATGAACTGCCAGATTTCAGATCGGACTATTATTGGAAACATTTTATGATAAATATGGTCCAAATTAAAACTTTGAAGTTCCTTCCTACATATTCCTCACCTCGTTAGCTTATCTAGGTATTTTTATTATTATTTTCTTTCATTGTTTCCGGAACGTATACTGAACTTATCGGCGTTCAATAATAATAAACTTGTGTCGTACCGGAGCACAGTATGAGAATACACAAATCGTATCGCATTGCGCCCTTCATTCTCTTTACATATGTTAGGTGCCTATATCGTATTTTCACGTATACACATGTTTAAAATATTTTTATTAATTCAAATGGCTTACATACCATATCATATTACATATCATCGTATTTTGCTATTTTTGATGGTAATTTATCCGGTATCATAATTAAATGTAATATTCTTTTTACATAAATGTCTTGTACATTTATTTTCAGTGTGATTTTGTTTTGTATATTATGTAATTTTCTAAAATATCTATTCAGTCTAGACTATTTGAAACATCTGGAATTAGGAATATAAATAAAATAATCAATTGTTATCTTTCCTTCCAAGACGAGAACTGTGCTTAAATATTTCAAAAAGCAACGGTTATGTGATAGCTGACTCCTCAGCGCTCTATAATTAAATGAAACTGTTCAAGTTTATATTTCAGATGGTGAAACAACTAACAACCATTTTGTGTTGTTGATTTTGCGAATTTCCAGTAATAACGAAATGAAATATTTTGTCTTAAGAAACGTTTATTTTGATTACAATCAGGGAAGTAAGGCGATATGTAATTAGATAAATAGATTTCCGTTTTGGTTTATACTTGAGATATTCGCAACCCATTAGACTTCTGTTGTTGTTAGTGTTGTCTATTATCTTTATTATGGTATAATTTAGTTTTTTTATGTAATTGAAGTCACGGAACGAACTGACGGACCACCTGATGTTAAGCAGTAACCGCCGCCCACGGACAACAGCAATACAACTCAAGTCCTCTCCATAGTACGAGATGACTCAAGTCGCATTGCGTTGCGTCCATCTCCCCGAGACGGGATGTTACGTCTCATGCGCATGAAATTTCGCCAGCACCCACTCCCTTCTACCGGAACACAGCAACACGATTGTATCACTGTTTGGCGGCAGATCACCAGGTGTGGTGGCAGTACTTCTCCGGGCGAACTTAGCACAAGTTGTACTGCTACTTTGGGTTGCTCCTTTCGCACCACCCGGGGGACACGTGTAGGGATTCAAGGGGTTATCACCTACGGACGCGAGCAACGTGGCCCCCCATTATGTATATGTAAATGCATATATGCAATAGGTATGCAAGATCGACCAATATCATATCTGCTGGAGTAAATACGTCCAATAATGGTTGATTCTGATATTAAAATAGACTGAAATAATGAGAATAAGCAAACCTTGATTCTAAACTAAACATATCTCGTTATAAGTCAGCATAGACTATTTAGCTGCCGGAAGCTCACAGCAAACATCCTCACCCCTCCCTATACGTCAAATAAGACCAGTCCATCATACATGCCCCTATCTGTTTCTGATAAGACAACGTACTTTACTTTTCCTTCCTCAAAATGTTACCCTTATCCTAGCAACCCCAATTCATTCCTCAACCACCCAACTCTCCCGGCATTACTTAATACAATGTAATTTTTTCGCTTTAACTTGCTCGGTTTTACGGCGTAATATTTTTTGTTAAGAACTTTCATTGTGTCTGCTTGATTTGCATTTTTTCGAGTATATCTTGTACTTCAAATCGACCTAAATATGTTCTAAAATAACCTGTTAAGGTAAATATCTCTAGTAACTTTAATTAAAATGTTCTGTTTTTTTTATCAAGACACGTTTCACGTTATGCTTAGATAGTTTGATTTCTGTACGGTTAACAGATTTGAAATAAAAATGTTACGTTTTTTACAATACGTTATTTCTGGTCGTTACGCTTGTTTCGAAAAAGCTTATTCAAAATTAATTGAAAAAATAAAATACGTATGTAAGTACAAAAACCTGAAATTTAAGTTTTGCACTAATAAAACATAATTTGTTTATTTCGCATTTTTTTATTACTATCTTATCTTATACTTTAAATAATATAATAATCAAACTCTACATCGTAGTTTATTACACAACCGTTTCGATAACTACTTCGACGAAGACGGTGAAGTTACCATCACCATTAAAATTAACTTAATACATAAAATGTATTTGGCTGTTAATTACAAATGTAACTTGCAACATCATTTATTTACAAAGTCAGGTATATACAGGGCATTCTCTAATATTTACAATATTGTTCAAATAATTTCATAATCAAAGACCTCTTCAATTATTTAATCTTTGAAGGTACATTGAATACAGTTATATTTGTTTTAACTCAAAGAACTCTTAATACAATTTTACTTGCCTTTGACAAATTTATTAACTTTCTATTAAATAAATCGTAACGTTTAATATTTAAAGAGAAACAAACAACCGACTCGTGATATTTAATATTTTTTAGAAGGGTTTAGAGGACTCTTAGGCTCCGTGTAAACGTAGACACTTTTCGATGCCGACAACAGCTCCACCAGCCGGCAACCAGCACTGAACATTTTATTTCCATTTACGACTTCACTGACAGAGGCCTTCACCATCCGTGTTATATCACAGAAATAACACTAGCGGATGAAATTCTTGATGCTGACTCTGTACATCACTACATCTACGTCTCTGTACTTTGTAGACATCATAGTGTCGTCTAGTTATATGCGTTCTTGTTCATTACCGTGCAGGCAGTAAATATGTTTCATACTTTTTGAATATATTACACCCGTTATAACGAAGCGCTTTTGTAGTTAATTAATAAATGAAGTTAGAAAATGATTAATTCGAAAGTATTTACACGGCGAAAAAAATCCCAAACAGATTTATAAGCTGTTATTCAACAAAATATTCTCTTAGAGTCCCAATACGACAATCTTAAACTGGTGAGAAAATAGTTCAGATACGAATACAATCGCAAGTACACATATGATAAAAAAGACTTAATTAGATACAATGCGTCAAGTCGTAGGTTGTTTATAGATTGTCATAATATAATTCTTAAGCTTTTTCCTGCCTCGTCTGTGCTAACCCTACTGGGGTTACCTATTTCTTGCTTCCACTCACAAAAGCTCTCTCAGCGTCTTTTATTTTGGCTAATAAAGCAACCCTTATTCAGAAGTTTCATTGTCTACTTTACCTTATAATAAAACTTGTTAAAACCGTTTGTTACGGTCCCAAGACAGAGGTTTTTAACTTTCTCATTATGAAACGGACAGGTAAGCAAATACTTAGGTAAGTAGGTAATTCTTGTTTCATTTTATGGTCGCAACAATCGAATCTTTAACTTCATTTCAAGTTCATGTTACCTATATTTTGATCTCATATTATATTGCACAGTTAGGTGCTTATCACCCGAAGAAATTATGTAAATTTTAAAAGAACTCTGCTCGCTATTCTTCTTTCTTTCAAAATGTTTGTGAGTAGTTTTGGGATTCAGTATTTTTGCAAAGATCTTTCTACTGTGAACTTTATTAGTTGAATTGTTCCCAAGTTAGAGGCGAACGTTTCGATTGTTCAGATATATATCTCTCTGCGGTAAACGAAAGACGAAATCATCGTGAAGACTCAGTGAAATCCACACGATTCCACTTGGTTTTTACGGTCGGGCAGGCAATCGATTGAAGCTCTTGAGAGTAAAGTCATCTCTCGTGGAGAATCGAGCTCTAGGTGATTTACAGATCAACTTACATGCTCGTATAATCATTAAAGGAAAAACTTAGATAGTATCGAAGAAGCAGAAGTGAATTTTGGCCACCAACATAATAACTGATGTTACTATTATTTAAGGAATAAAGTTTTCTGTCGACTTACCATAACGGTCTCAATACCCGAAAAGGTAGCTTTATCTAATTGGAAATATATTATGACAAAACCGACAAGTGTTGAACTTCCCCTGAAACTCAAATAATCGTGTTCAAGCACTATGACACATAAACTATGAAAATAGGTTACTGATATGTATTATTGTCATAAACACAAGAGTGAGAAATGTTGCTGTTGCTTCACTGATTTCTAGCTACTGTGTCGCAAGTATTATTCGCATGTAACCGTTCTGTGTAGATATGCCTATTTGCTCAGCTTGATTGAACGCAAATAAAGTGGTAAAGAGAGCAACCATATATATAGGTTGCGAGCGTGTGAGTAGGTCTCGGTTCGCTGGAGCGTTTTATACGAGTACATTATACAGCCAGCGAGAGAAATCGATTTGATTGAAATCTAGACTCAAGGAGACTATTCGACGTGGAATAACAAAGCATCAAATATAGTGTTTTTATTACTTCAATTTGAAGTTGGAAAGTTCAATTTTATAACGTATCTATTTTAACTTATTGTTCATACTTCTTTTGAGAAGTGCATCATTTTCGTCTATTAATATTAGATATTATATACTATTATACTCGTGATTTTTTTGCAGTGATATGAATTGCTGCCGCCTATTATTGCAACTGATATAATTATTGCTGACATTCCAATACAAATACAATAAGTTTCATTAGAGAATCCACACATTCACAAATTCACAACGGTTCAAAACGAATTAGTATTAATAAATGCTTGTAATGTAACTGTTTTCTTGCAACAAGTCATAACAAGATAAAATTATATTGTTATAAATCTGAGTAAATCTTTATTCACAACTCTTATTTGTCCGACGCACTTGGCGACGTTTAACGCAACATAACTTGATTAGCACATTGGCGTAATTCACGCAATCGATTGAGACGCAACAGTGGATTTTATTTTCGCACAACATAAACTTTTCCACGATCAGCAACAATTGTTACGTGTATTATATAGTTGCACCGTAGTGTAATATTTACAAAGAGGTTCCAAGCTACTCGCAAACCAGATAACTCTGCGCCCGCTACCCACGCGCACCTCTCCATCTCGGCTCACGCCCGTTCGCGCTTCAATAGGGACTGATTTAGATGGATTGCCTACACGATACAGTGAATTCCAGTGAGAGGTCTATATGGCTGGATACTTAATGTTATTCAAGTCGTTGTACATTTACATCGAAACAATCCAATCATCGCCAGTTGGTCATCTCGTTATGGCTTCGATTTCCCCGCAAACCTGCATCCTTGCGAGGCTGTGAGGTGAGATTACGAGCTGGTAGATATACAACGTGAAGACTACGATTACGGCATGTATGAAGTACTGCGAGCCTATGAGCAGGCAGACGAGAAGGTGTTGTCGGGGTTGCCGGAGCGTGGCTGCTGATGCCATGGAAGTGAGGATGGCCTTGTTGAGGCGCGGCGGTGAAGAGCCAGAGCTCTGCATCGCTGCCGGTCGCTCGCCGCTCAGCACGTGGACTATCACAGACGCTGATTCTGCAACAATAGTTTTTGGGTGAATGAATCTGATTTAATTGTGAAAAAAAACCCAAAAATGAATAATAATATAGTTCATTTATTGACGATTTTGTTGTACAATAAAGTTTTGAAGCAACTGGCCCTCGACGTAGTTTTGCACTGTTTCGAGATCCAGCTCCTTCTATTTGTTTTAATAATATAATTATGCCGTAGCAGAACATGAGAATGAAGCAAAAATCAAGCATAGATAATATAATATACATAGACAATCTAAATAGTAAGAAACATATATGGAGTTTTTTTTATGTGATATAGTCACGGAACAAGCCAACGGCCCACCTGGTGTTAAGTAGCCCATAACAACCGATGCGACTTGGGTACCCCTAGGTACGACAAGACCCAAGTCGCATCGTATGCACCCGTAACTGTGAGACGTGAAGGTGGAATGTCTCATGTGCCTGTAATTTCACCGGCAAAAAGGGTTTATTTTTAACAAATTTACCACATTGGCTGTGGCGCACACAAAGTCCTTCCAAGCGATATTGTTATGATTGTTGGATAATATATTCACATAATAATCTAAGACCTGTACAAAGCTGCAACTTCTCATGTTGTCATACAACCTTGCTAATGAACATCACGCTGCAAATATGCTTGATTATACTCGATTAGACGTTTTTGTGGATACATGTGAAGATAAATTTTCGACAAATGAACGATCGTTTGTACAACTGTGCGGAATCACGGTTTGGACAAACAGTGAGGTTTATTTACGTTCGCTTGTGTTCACCAAACCATACACACTTGCATATTCACATGTTTGCAGCGTTAACTTACATGCGTTATGTGTGTACGTAGCATGAACGGTTACCACTTTGAGCAAACTTTGGTCTGCATTCAGAATATAGTTATAGGTTCTTTAATTTATATATTATTCAAATATTCTACATTGCTTTTGTGCGTGTAGCCATTCATGACGATTGATTCTTGACAAACTAATTTTACATACGTATTTACATTTACTCCCTCCCATACTAAAATTGGAATATGTGACTAAATGGAAATCTTCTTTATAAGAAATCGTGCTTATACTTTGAAAATGTATGTTCAAATATAGCCTCGAACAAAAAGTTGAAGAGGAAGAATTAATTTTTTGCGTCGCCATCGCTTCTTCACAAATAATACTTCTGAAAGTAGAAATACCAGTCACTAATTAGTTTTGTATACAGAAAACAACAGCCGATACAGACTAATAAATAAAAAAAAGACTAATAAAAATCTATACCTACTTCCATCTTTCATGTTAAAATTTAACGTAATTATTAAATAATTGAATATTACCTTAAGTAGGTTAGTATCGCGGTATAATTTGTGTGTTGACTGTAATTTATAGTTTGATACGCAACGTCCATGAAATGAATTAGCTACCAAGCGACGCCATATTTTTATAAATGACCGTTAATAACAGGCTACGCGTCAATGATATTATTGAATTTTTGGTTATTATTTTTCAAATGATACAATGTAATAGTAAGCACGAATGTCATACTTAAAGAGTTTCAAAGTGCAATTAATAAACTAATAGGCTACAGATATGGCAACACTTTTAATCTGTATGTTCATCATTACAAAATTATAGATACCCGTATGTATAACTGAATTAGCGTACGTAGCACTTGTATCAGTGATGCAGTGTTATATAACAGGTGCTACGCTACAGTATATATTTCAAACCATACCTCTATGCGATTTTAGTTGGCAACCTTTTTTATTTTATTTTAAGTTAAGGTAAGGGCCTACAGCCCGCCTGATGTTAAGCAGGCACCGCATCCTATAGACGTCAGCAACACCGAGAGCATTACTGATGCCGATACCCTGGAGATTGCTTTTCACATTTCTCTTGAAGCTGTCCATTTCATAATTTTCCAGGTATACCTCTTTGAAGGTAGCCCATTCAATCCCAACATTTGCCATTAACGTGTGATTTAAAACGAAATCCTACTGAATTATCTTAAATTTAATTAGTTTTATAGAATCAATATTATATTGATTAGATATGATAGCTCAGTTGGTAGTAACCCGCCTTCTACGCTGTAGGTCGTGGGGTCGATTCCCACCCACAAACATTTGTGTGACGAACATAGGTGTTTGTTCTGTGTCTGGGTGTTCATATGTATTATTTGTATGTATTTACAAAAAAGTATATTAGTAGGTATGTGTATCAGTTGTCTGGTTTCCATGATACAAGCTATGCTTAGCTTACTAGATGGAGCTGAGTTTTTTTTTTTTTTTATGTAGGTAATACATTTACGGAACGAGCCGACGGCCCACCTGGTGTTAAGTGGTAACCTCGGCCCATAACAGCCGATGCGACTTGGGTCCTCCCATACCATGACAAGACCCAAGTCGCATCGTATGCGCCCGTAACTGTGAGACGTGAAGGTGGAATGTCTCATGTGCCTGTAATTTCACCGGCAACCACACCTTTCAAACCGGAACACAGTAACGCGAATGCGTTACTGCTTGGCGGCAGAAAAGGGCATGTCATGTCATATGTCCATCAATATTTATTTATATACTTTGGTAAAACATACCTGAGCTACTCGGCGCACAAGTGTAGTTCCCGGAGTCATGCGGTGCGGCGCGCGCTATCATCAGTCGGCTAGTTCGCGTCCGCTGCTCCGTCTCTACGCTTATGCCGCCGCGCTGCGCGTAGTTCACTACTTGCTCCCCCCTGTACCAGTAGATGAAACTGAAAGGAAAATAAACATATTAGAGAAGTTTTACTTGTGCTGTATCGATATAAGTACACAACCGCGCGCCATTATTGGTTTTCTGGGTCGTTAAACATATTGAAAGCAAAGAATTCAAATTGAAATTCTATATTGAAATCAAGATCGTCAGCTTATTCACGTGCTTGAATTTATATTATATTATATATATATTAAATTTGGATTGTACAGGTAATACGAGTACATACATAGGCCAAAAAATTTAACTTTTGACTTTTTCACTGAGCCGCGCAAGGATGCCCTTATTTTTTTATGAAAATGTAATTAAAACAAAATTCAGCTAATTAGGGCCCCACAAAATAATATAACAGCAACTGGAAAATTTTATCAGAAAAAAGAGTGAGAACAAAGCGTGATATTATGATAGAAAAAGGGACCGGTCCGTAGCTCGTGGCAGTGACACGTTAAGCCAAGAGCAGGCTGTATTCATGCCAATTGCTGCTTCCCCGCTAACTAACATGGGCTCCTGACACGACAAAAGTTACTGACGATAAATAAGGAGCTGTGTAAATTCAGATTCCCAACCGTAATTGACCGTAAGATTTCTATTTGTTTTTAAAATAAAGTACAGCCTATATTAAGTATTAATTGTGAATGACTAATAAGAATAGGAGATTGTAAGTGCTACAAATTTTAAGAAAATATTAGTTTTTGGTATCTGTGGTCTCCGAAGTACCTAAAATCGAAATCGTGTACCTAACTCACCAACGTAAATACGTGCAAAGCTATCATTTTTCAGGAATGAAAAAAAGCATATTTTTGTTATATAGTCTTTTGTCCTATTTCATACACTTAGTTTTGCAATAAAATATCTGGTATCTTATATCTTTATTACAGATTTTCGTGATGTAATGTGTCCAAATCGAGACCACTGACTACAAAATAGCTAGATGCTAGTGTTTGAACAAAATGTTCGTGCGGTGACTTATTTTCTAGGCTACGAGTAACTTCTGCTGCGAATGAGAATTTGTCACGTAGCCTTTCTGGTAGCTATAAATTCGATGACCTCCGCAAATAATATAGTGTATTATTTGATGTCTGTGTTTTTGTATAACGCGGAAAACAAGTCGGCATTTCGCAAAATACATATTTATATATAGCGCTGGTTGCTAACCAGCATAATGCTGAGTTAGGGCCTTTTTGCAACACAGCTATTAATTTTTATTTCTTGTACCTTGTAATTATTATGAATATTTAATTATGTATCATACGTTGTATTTTCCTTTTTGTGTGTTGCGAATAAATATTTTCTATTCTATTCTACAAAGCATATTCTGCCCAGTTTCTTTTTATTTATATTTTTCTATATTTTCATACTGACTCTTCTATTATGATCTCTTGGTCTTACTTTCCCAGATTTTGGAGAAAATTTTTCGATAACGTGTTTCATCCCTGCAATGGATTACATATTTGTAAGACATGCAAACATTTGTTCCAATGTTTCGTGTTGTAGCACCGCACTAATCGTAGTTAATGAGACCACGAAGACTAGCTACACTAGCGGGGTCAGGACTACGTGTCTGTTGGCTGTTATTATTTATTAGCATTGCAGCAACATTTGTATGATTTCAGTTTATTTTCAGATTTCGCCTTGTGACCATTCACGCAAGGAGTTGTACTGAATAAAAACTGACCAATCCGATAAAAGTCTATTTTATAGTTCACAAGGCAACGAACTATCGCTGCAGGGTCGAACAAAGGAAAGATAAAAAGTCACCAGCATTTTTACTTCAATGTCTCTTAACCGTTAGATCAATGTAAATTATTGGTCGTGTAGAACCACTAGGCTCTGACGCATTATGTATTTACCGTAAGATTTTGTTTGAATGAACCAAATATTCATATTGATTTTCAACTAAGGACAACTGTTGACGTCATCCGTCATGACTTTTGGGGCCAGATCATTATAGCGGTTATTTGGCGTTCCTACGTTTGTCTAGCGCAGACGCAGCGCTTAAGATATGTTCCGGCACGCCGCCTGTCGAACCTAGTGTTTACGTCGCATAGACTTGACTTTCTTGAGCTGACAGCAGGCTAGGTCAAAGAGAAACATTATTGGCTTTGCAATTTAAGAGGCTACCGGGTTATGGTACTTATACGCCAGCGAGTTTGGGTACTGCTTTTAGTTAGGAACGTTGAATTACAGGGCTAATACAAAGCGGAGACTGCTGCTCTGTAGGAGAATACAATAGAGAGAATAAAATAACTTCAAAGTGAAATTTATTGTAATAAAACAGGAAAGGAGCCTTTTTAAAGCGCACTTATTTCTTTCATTACACCGGTTCTATTCAGTCGGTGACTAATTCTACAAATTCTGACCTGCAGTACCTAACCCGCGCGCAATATGTATAATAGCTGTGTAATTCCAGTTCTGCATTGCGCTTATTACAGTGAAAGCTACATTTTCTCACGCCTTCTGTTTACAGCGAAATGGCTATTATTGAGCCATTAGAACAATTACAAAAGAATTGCGCTGTTGCTGACCTTTTCATTATTTATACGTTATTGTATATAATAAAAAATTGGTAATGATATAATCACTATAATTGTGCAGGCAACTTGTGCCAAATTTGGCTACAGAAGTGCTGCCACTATACCTATATATTGCGCCAAGCGGTAATGCGTACGCAGTACTTACTGCATTTCGGTTTGAACAGTATGGTTGCCGGTGAAATTACAGGCGCATGACATTTTACGGAATTTTCAGAGTTACAGCGCAATTACATGTGACTAGGAGAACTCCCTTTGCTAACTAGAGTAGGATCCAAGTCATATTTATTATGTTAGAGGATAACGACTAACTTCTGAGGCGGGTGAGCCATCTTTACTCAATTTTATGAAATAATAAATAATAACAGCATATTTACATTTTTAGTAGTTTAAGATTATTTTGAAATTTTGGTAGATATAGAATAAGATTACTGGCGAAAACTGAGGTAAAATCGCTTCATACCCAAATATTCCCTTCAATACTGTTTTAGTACGGGTCTCAATGTTCGATAGATGTATTTTTAGGAAGTATATACCTTGGATATTTTGTCGTTTACAGAGGAGGTAAATTCAGGAGGTGGAAATCATACTTCAAATTATTCTATCCGTGTGGTACCGGGACAAAAGTTATTATAAGTTATTGTAGTTGGAAAAAAGGTTAGACGAAGACCAAAGAAAAAATAAATGGATTGTGTAAGGCATGCTATGTATGACAGAAAACAGTGTAAACGATTTGATAGCGGTTGATGGATGAGTGAAGGCTAAAAAGATGAAAGTGCAAGATGATGTATATATAATGTAGAGGTACAGTATATATATGACCTTTGTTTAAAAATTTTAACCAAACTGATTTTTAAGTTTTGGTGTGAAAGAAAAAAAAACATCCAAAGAAACTTTTGCATTTATATTATTAGTGTGAACAAAGTTGACCAGCTTTCTTAATAAGGAACTAACTAACTAACTAACTATCTCGCGTCTTCTTAATTATATGAAATATTAAATTGGCTATGAACACTCTCGTTACAGACTTAATAAAACGAAACTACAGAAGGGACGGGATTGATCTCTAATCGCTTGTGAAACTGTATTGGTGACCGTTGTTGATTGCTCCGATCTCCCGTTTCGATATTTTTTATTGGATATTGGTCATAAATACGATGAAAATACCCATAGAACACGGGGAGTTTCAAGTATGTTACAAAAATTGTCTTTGTGTGAAAAGGCGACCCATCTTACGATCTTATAATGGAAGTTTGCGCAGTTGCGGGCGCTGTTTCAAACCTAGTAACGGTCCACACGCTCAAGTCCCTGTCCCAATACCGACAAAGAAACGAAGCGGAATAAACTATTTTCCCGCTCAACATTTGTTCATTTTTGACATTAAGGGATATAGAGAGCCACAAAAGTCCACTTTTCACCATCCGAAGTAATGTAGATGTGAAAAGTAGTGAGCTCAACGCCGTCATTTGATTGATGAATAAGCCATATATCGAGTTCGAGGCTGCCGTAAATTGAAAATAGAACTTCCGATATCATTTAACTTAACATGTCTTTTTTGAATAAGTAATTTTTTTGAAGGGCTGTAACATCGCTCTATGTTTGGTATATTATTAGATTTTCAGTACGAACTCCAATTAGCTTGCAGCAGTGACGCAAACTTTCAAAAACAAAACTCGGTTAGGTTATGCTTTTAGTTGTCAGAACTCTTACTGAGGAACACTTGTTTATTAGAATTAGTATATTTCAGATTTATAATTCAGGATTAAATATTCAAGATATTATCATCGCTACAGAGCGTCCCTGTTTAAACAGCCCAGCTTTAAAGCCACTACTTGTGTTTAGCTTGAATCTCCTCGCTTTTCCTCACCCGTAGTGCAGGTGCCTCAGCTTCGCATCCATAAACGTGATAAGCTTATATTTCCAGATAAAAGGGTCGGCTGGGGTCTGTAAGTGAGGCATTCTTTACCCATCACCGGTTAATGGTGCCTCTGTCTGAGATCTATCGACTCGGGGCCTTCAATTTGAATATTGATAGGACGCTGCGGGTGGAACGGTGACATTTCTTTATTCAAGTCAATATCCCTTTGCACCCCCGAGGATATAATCTTCAAAGAAATAGATTTGGTTGTTATGAAACAGAATTTAGATATCTTTTATCAATAAAGAATGATAATTTGCAGCGTAATCTCATAATAAATTATTGGCCATAGTGAAAATGATCACACAGATTCAAATAGAATAAGGTAATCTTCAGATGATGGTTCTCGCGACGTCGCGTCGTCGACTACGCGCGAAAAGCGATTTCTAAAAGTCGATACAATCGTTTGTCGTTGTCACACGTAAGCTGACTATTGCAAAAACTAGACCTTGAAAAATATGTTATGGCAGATTGCTCGAAATAACGCGAACATCTGAACCGGCTCTAAATCGGTGGCATCTAATAAATTCGTCGTGAGTCTCTCCTAAATTCGTAGTATGTCTATAGAATATCTCTTCCTTTTAACGAATTACCCTCTGGCAATGATATATATTTAGAAATAGGGCTTTATGTCGAAAATAGCTTTGAATCGGACCTTTGTATTGTTAACTCTTTTTCAAATAGTAACTACTCAGTGAATCCCGGCAACATTTCCGTGTGATATTTCGATTATTTTCATTCACGTTGCCTAATACAGCTTGAGTCAGTTGCTCATGGGTAAGTAAAATATTCAGTGGACATTATAAATACAGAATGTTCGTTTTTTATACATGTTTTGAATAAGAGAGATGAATAACAGAATGTTAGTGTATCATTGTAATAGAATGACATGAATTCAAAATTAATTGCTACGAAATATGACTGAACTTCAGTAGTGTCTTTTGTAACTCAGGTAGATACTCGTCGTCTTTCAGAGGTTCTGTTTAGATTAAATGTGAAAAGCATAGTGGGACCGTGGAGTAGGTATAGTATTATTGTTACGCATGTTTAATTTCTGATTTCCACAAATAGTAGCAAGTGAAATTGCAGGCGTACGAGACGTAACACTCCCGTCTCGGGGTGATGGACGCAACGCAATGCGACTTGAGTCATCTCATACTCTGGTGGAGAGGGCATGAGTCGTATTGTTGTTGTCCATGGGTGGCGGTTACCACTTAACATCAGGTGGGCCGTCGGCTCGTTCAATCACCATAATATAAATAACATAAAAAAGTGCTCTCTGAATTTACTTAGCCTGCGCGGGAAAAGCCAGAAACTAGGCCATTATATTTTATTTAAAACTAGAGGCCCACCCGGTGCAATTTACTAATTAAGATTACTATAATAAAATGAGGAGTGCTCTTAGCAAGAAAGTGTATAGTAAGCTTTTTTTACAAAACATCGTCATATTTCAGGCATATTTAAAAATAATGTATAGAAATCTTCCTCGTTTATAGCTTTTTTTATTAGTGAAAACCTTATCAAATTAGTTGCGAGAAACAGACAAATACTTTTTTATTCTGTTTAGAGATTTTCGGAATAATGTGGCTGGAATGTGTGAGTTTTTAGGGCCAACTGTGTAATGGAATTACAAAAATAGTATTTTGCTTTAAAAGGCTTCTTGACATAAGTACGAGTAGTTTATGCATCCTGTAAATTGTACTTTAAGTTTGTTTAAATAGCCTCACAAAATTCTTTTTTTATTATGAGCTTCTGTCTCTAATTGCTTAAAAAGTAGCTGTCAGTAGCTTCAACAAAATACTAGATCGTAGAACGTATAGGACTCCTTCTGTGCACAATGAGCTTTCGCGCTACAACCGTGCCTCATTTTATTCATGATTGATGAATCACCCTATACTTGTGTTTGGGTAAATCCTTTGACATTTCTCGATAGCAAATACATTTATAATTAGTCTACCGAATGTAGGGTCTATGAATAGTTTACAATCAATGTGTGTACGTGTAGGTAATCGATCGTGCTTAGCTGAGGCACTGTTCATTATAATTAATATATCCAGGGCGACGTTCGTCATGGATAATGATTAATTAATTTCGGTAGGCAATCATGTAAGCACATGGCTTACTCAGTTATTCAGACGTATATATATTTAATAAAGATTAATTCGTGATGTTTATCCGATTTATAGAGAGTCATAGAGGCAGAGTTCCTTTCTAGGGCACGACAACAGCAAAAAGTCACAACAAAAACTGAAATAATCTATATAATCTATATAATAAATCTCAGCGAGACTTCATACAAATATCAGTGGTGAAATTATTAGTGATGGAGGCTCATTACCGTGTGTCACGTAGTCAAGGGATGACAAATCTCACGAGAATTGTCTCGTCGCGTATATGTGAATTCGAAGCGCTACAATCCCATTTTGTAACTCCACAAAGTAAAAAATGAACAAAACGTTGTCCCCAGGTTCTCCGGGAGTTGAATTACAAAAATTACCTTCAGAAAGCCACTTGAGTTTTGTTTGATTTGTGAGATGGTTTACAATTTCAGTGTATGAAAAAATGTATTTTAAAGTCAGGATTAAATTCACTTGAATATGATTGTTTATAAAAACGCCGACATAAACTACATCAGGATGAAAAATGAAAACTTCTGAAATGACGTTTCAGAGCGGATAATTTTTGATTTTAATAGACATGAATAAACAAGTTTATATAAAAGAATATCCGTTGTAATAAACAAAATGCTAATTATTATATGACAAAGATAAAACCTGACTATTTAAAAACTGGATATATGCAATAGCAAACTTATGAAGTTATGGTAATATGAGCAATATTTAATTCTCTTTGGCCGCAGCAACAACGACGCAGATCCAAGTTAATCTATTTAAAAAGCCATTTTAGTTTATAATCTTATTTCACACAATGTATGAATAGTTATGGATCAGTGTTTGAGAAATATTGATCTCTGGTTGTGATGGGACAAATAGAACATTTTAGATATATGTACCCCAAAGACTTGGTAGGAAAAAAGCTATTTTATGAGAACAAAATGACTTAGGCGGCCTCGGTATACCTTGCACCTTAGTAACATGCAGATCGCATGATACTAAGGTGCCTACTAACTTGCCTGCCCAAAATACACGAATGTGACACTGGAAATAGCATCCGAATTTGCTTGTAGTATTTAATTACAAATCGTCCAGACTACTAACAGAACGAAAATGGCGTTCAGTAGCATTATAGCACTGTCCTTAAGTAACAAAAGAATGTCCAACTGTAACGTATAATTGAAATTTATTTTTATCGTAACACTCCAAGATCTGAGCTCCTTTAGACTTAAGTAATTTTAATAAAACTAAAACGTTTTCTACAAATCTGTACTGTGTAGGTAAGAATAAACTATAATAGCTTTAGAAAAAAAAACGCTATCAAGTCAGTTTCGTTTACGAGGTTTTTATGGATTAAAGAATTGAGCAAATTGAGTTTTCTGTACGAATTTTTTGTGTACTAACACGTCAATTTCCGATCAGCTTTTTTCTTGCTGTGCAATTGGCTTCCACTCAGCAAGCAGGGATAACCGGAATAAAGCCGTACTTTTTCATGGTTGACGGATTCTGGTCTGTTTAGTTTTAAATGATATGAAACCATAAGTGCTTAATTTCGAAGTCACCAGCGCTACATACTTCAAACCTTTGAGCCCAATTTTGAGGATTTAGTTTCATATGCTGCTTGTTTGCACCGGAATAGAACATGCATATTTCGAATACAATGTGTGTTAGTTACTACAATCTTAAATCTTCAAATGTCGGTTGATGTCGGATAACCGTATAATATTCTGCTAATGGTGTCACTACACAGGGACAGGGACACAAGCATAATATCAGCACACGATAGATAATGAAAAAAAAAAACACAATTTTTAGTTAATAATTTATATCACTTCTAACTTATTCAGTCACACACAATCTCAACAACGAATTCTACCTGTGTAAGCTGTGGTTACCTTGAGGAAGTGAGCACAGGAAATATACTTTTACAATGATAATTGGACCGTGTTATGCAGAAAACAGCTATGTGGGGAAAAGTACAAACGGAGTTATAAGCATGTTTCTCTCGATGGTTACTTCAGTTATGTATTGATTCATGTTATTGTATTGGCTCATATCTCCGTGAAAAATATAAATATCGACGTGGCAGTCTTTGCAAAAAATCCGTCATGTCGAAATTAGTATGGACGCGTTTAATGTCCATGTGGCATTTTTGGAAAAAATGCCACATGGCTGCTTTCTGCATAACTAGGCCCAATTATTTCAGAAATGTGTATCGGTTACTGGAAACTCTTAATAAATAAATAGATAATGAGCTCCAAATTCTCCGTAGGAGCCCAAGTGGACAGGCAAATGTAAACGTAGAACGCATGAGCTTCGAATTCTGGGTTTCTCGAGATGTTTTCCTTCACTGGCATTGCGCACAATACACTTCAATAGTTGGGGTCTAAACCACACAACCACCTTTCTAAAACATATTTGTTGAGGTGTAATGTGTACTTAACGTATAATGCTCACCTCGGCGGGTCGGGCGCGTACTTAGCGACGCAAGTGAGATTGATGTCGGAGCCCGCTCTCACGAACAGTTCCGGACCCGACAGGATCTCAGCCTTTGACACTGGAAATAACATTATCTGTTAATCTAGGAATTCTTGCAAAATACTGTGAATAGTGATGTATGAGGACATTATAGATAAATAAAATAGGTTATTTCACACAGTGCCAAATCTAGCCTCAAACTAAGCATATGTTGTACTTTGAAAGCAACATAACCGAAAATTATATTAACATAGACAAATAGACATAGACTCATAGACATAAACAAAAAACAAAAATATGTTGAAAATAATATGTTTAAACAAACACTATGTTTGTCACACAATTATTGGTTCTGGGTGGGAATCGAACCCAAGACCGACAGCGTATCAAACGCGTAATAATGCAATTGGTCAATCGTTTTTTCGCCTCTCCACAAAGCATCGCCAAAGGCTTGGCCTTTGGCAAAACTAGAGGATCCTCTCTGTTGCAGACAAAAGTGTAGTATACGGTACCATTTTTAGAACTCATTGGGTAGTATTTCGTAGGTTATTCAAAATGATCTAGAGAACATCTTAAGACCGACTTCCGCAAAGTCAAAGTCATCGCTAAACTCTTTGACCTACCGTAAGATCAATCCCACAGAAAATACCTCACATTACCCGACAAAAACTATCTACTATACACAGAAAACCATGATCTAATAAATGTTATTTAACTAATAACAATTTAATGTGCCTAAATACATATACCCAAAAAGAATGATGAATAAAGCCAAAATCATGAGTTAATTTGCTTCTTTACTAATTCAGGCCTCGGGAAATTTTCGATATAAGCTAAATAACTAGACAAACTAAAACTCCATTTATTATTCATGTTATTGGATGCCAGTATCTTCAGTTTAATTATCAAATACAGACATTTGGCCGCCGAGGCTGAAAGATGAAAATAATATATTTAATATATTTATATTTTCTGGATATCATAATAATCGTTACGATAGGTACAAAACACAACTGTTCTAGAAAAAAATCACATTAGTTGGCTGCAAATTAGTGGTAACCTCTTCCCATAAAAAGCAATTCAGCTTGGGTCCTCCCCTACTAGGTACAATAGCACACAAGTCGCATTGTATGCGCCCGTAACTCTGAAACGTAAAGGTGGATGTCTCATGTGCCTGCAATCTCACCGGCAACCACACCTAAAGGAAACAGTGCGCGCGCTTGGATGTGGAATATCGTTGCAATAAGTCATATGAAAATCATACAAAATAAAAATTAATGAGATCTCAATCAAAAAAATCACCGGACAGACACCGTTTAGCCATAAAAAATATACAATATTCTACTTAAAGCTTTAAAATAATATCTTTGAAGAACTCCACATGAAAACTTTGAGTTGATTACCAGGATTACCGCTTTGCATTTTAAAGCGTTACGTCTCTTAAAACAGTTGTTGGTTTGCAGTCTTCTGAATAACGAGATACGTGCAAAAAATGCATTAACATTTTATGGTTCGCCTTTTACTGAGCTTGCAGTTTGTAAAGCTCCATAAAATTTTATGACTTGTCTAATTGTCATTTTCCCCGCGACTTGCGTGGAGCACAATGGTTGTGACTAGCAAACCACTTCGAATGATGCGCATTTATACATTGTACCATGAAAAGATTACATTTATTCAAGTTTGTTGGTTCAGAACGTTGCAATAAAAGTTTGGAGTACAAAGTTGTTTAGAAATTACTGAGTATACATATTTTATTTTGCTTTGTGGTGGTCTAGTGGTACTGAACCCGACTTTCAATCCGGAGGTCGCCGGTTCAAATTCCGACTGGCACCTGTGAGTTTTTCGATTGAAAGATTTATGTGCGCAATACCACGTTCTCAAAACGGTGAGGGAAAACATCGTGAGGAAACCGACATGTCCTAGAACTAAAAAATTTGATGACACGTGTCAAGTGCACGAAATGAGCCTCTTTGAGGAACACTTATAATCCTTTCACCACACTGATTTGAGAGAACCAGTGACTCGAATAGAATAGAATTTTGCTTTAACTCGCATTTATGCTGCTTTTTTTTGGCAAACTTCAATTTATTTTAAGTTCAGGCATCTCTATTGTTCGTAACCTAATTAATGATGTAGTTTTGGCAGTCACGTCTGCGTATAAAAAAGTTTTCATGATTTGATTTTGTTTCTTTATTCAACATTTACATCATGATATAGAATTCTTTATTTAAACACTTAAACTTATTGATATGGTTTCAATCAATTTAAATTTAGGCCATTAGTTCAAATCTGGAGGATAATGCGAATGCGTTAATGCTTCAGAGTTGAAAACGGTAATATGGCAGTACTTCCCGGACGATTTTCGAATAAGCTCTAGTGCCACAGAGATTCAAAACATATTGTTAAGTAATCGTTATGTCTTAAAACCAAGAATTGGAACCCATATATTGGATGCCGGTGAAATTACACGAGTCATTCCATCTTCTGGTACCAGTTACGGGTGCATTCGATACGACCTGGGTGTTGTTGTACCTAAGTAGGGAAATACCAGGTGGATCATCTGCTTGTTCCGTAAAATTATTACATAAAAAAGATAATGCAGTATCGCTTGAGGGGAGTAGTCAGATGTCTCTGCAGTAATAACATTAAACAGCTGTAAAAAGTTTGGCTTCTACATTTTATTAGAAAACACAAGCTGTCTGTTTTGAGGAAACTTCTCTATGAAGTATCAGCCAATTTCTTATATAACAAAAACCTGTTTTAGCAAGAGACTACTTTCAAGCAATGCAGCATGCTAACTTTTTTATTGTTTACGTTGAAAATGTATAAGAATAAGAATTCTGAGCATACCAAGACTAGTTTTACATTTAAACCGTAGAAACCTCTTCTGCATTAATGCATTAAATATACGTAACAAGCCTCAACAATACTACTGTGCACGATTCCGTACACTGTACAGCGCCCGGGGGATTTGGGCAGTTGCACTTTTCGTGTAGTGTTGAAGTTTTTTAGCATTGTCGCTTACACGGCTGCATGTTGTTTTAGATCTTGATCTGTAACTTCTATCTGCAATCGTGTAAGTGTAAAACGGATGAAAATATTCCTGCTTAGTTTTTTAAGAATTAAAAAAAACTGCTTTGACGCTAACTGCAACGTTTTCTCTCTCTTCTCTGTGTCTTTACATCTGCTGTATGCGCTAACGTCATATACATACCAACAACTGTGAGTCGAAAAGACAAGCTGATCTTGGGTTCAGTGGAGACTTGGCACTCGTAGGCGCCGGAGTCCCGCGGCTGCGCGGGCGCCACCCGCAGCGTCCACTCGTCCGACCCGTCCGCGTGGAGCGCCGCAAACCTCGCGTCGCTGCTGTACGTGTGTACGCCCACCGTGAGGATGTGCAGGTCTCGCTTCCTGATCCAGGACACCTGCAACAACCAACATAGTCTTAATTACATAACACCGTGATATAGTACTCAATACTGAATCCTACTAGTTTGTATGGATGTTTGTTACTTTTTCACGCTCGAACGGCTGAATGGATTTGGATGAAATTTGGTACCAAGATAGCTTATATTCTTGATTAACACATAAGCTACTTTGATCTCGGAAAAGTGCAGTGTTCCTGTTGGATTACTTACTCACCGCGGGTAACACCGCGGAGCGCAGCTAGTACTGTACTGTAGTACTGTTTGTTCATATTTATGTAATTATTATATAATCGATTACTTATAATGAGTTGGTTTTTACGTTTTATAATATTAATAAAGATTTCGCACGCCAACCTCACTACGGTTCTAGGTACTACGCTATTAGGTTGGCTGGTAGAAACTAGTTAGTGCAATAAAGAGTTAAATAAATAAATACCATTTGATAAAAATACATAGATTAAAAAACATTTATTTTTACATAAATAGAAGAAAGATGAAACTGGTGTCGCTTTACTTATATCCGAGTGTGTTTGTATAAAATAATTTATCCTGTAGTTATTGTACATAATATTTAAAAAGTATTTTGTGGTATTTTCTAGTAGCTTTCTGTGTCTACACAATAAGCAACGTGAAATACCTACTCCTCGAAGTTAGAATTTGTATCTCGAAAATGGAAATGCTTTGAAAAGTGGGATGAAAGTGTACAGCAGGGAATTGCATTTGGGTTTTGATGTTCTTTCTACTCATAAGGGTAAAACTTCAGCACTTGTGGATAAGTGATCATGATTTACCTCTATTATATAGTTATTATCGGCGATATATATTATCAATACTGGCCTCACGTTTCAGTTGGTAGTAACCCTGCGCTGTAGTTCGTGGGTTTGATTCCCACCCAGGAGAAAAAATTGTGTGACGAACATAGATGTTTGTTCTGTACTGGGTGTTGATATGTATTTGTATAACATATTATATGTATGTATTTACAAAAGGCACTTAACATGTGCTAGCTGCTTCAGCGCTGGTTTTCTGCACCAGCTTCTGTGTGCATGAGACAAGTGATATACTGTCTAGATAAATATAAAGCTTAAATAACTAGATACTATAAAACTATTGTATATATGTGTATACGCTTCTAAATAGGTAAATCTTTGTATAAAGTACAGGAATTAATCAGACAGATAACACGAGTGGGTTCCCCGAGGTACCTAGATTACTAATCCGAACTGAAGTATCTTAAGAAACTCATTATAGGGCTGACATAAGCGGATGCCAACCTCATTAATTTAATTATTCATAATGAAAAAGATATTACTTTCCAAATTATTTCAAAAACAGCGTTATTCATTGGAAATGAAAACTGAAACCAATTATCTAGCTACGCTTTTATTCAACGTATCGTTAGTAATGATACATTCTAAAGTAGTGACTATCGATTAATATGAAGTATTATGGAACCAAGTATTTATTGTTGTCATCAGGGTTAGCATGCTGTGAATATTTACTATTTTATTAAACAAAAGTTTACTAAAACTAACTGTAATAATGCTTTTTGATGGCAGCCCTACCCACCTGTATCTATAAAATTAAGACTTCATTCAAATATCAACCTTAATTTGTTTCACAATTATTGTCCATGTTAATCACCTGGGCTAGTTCACTACACTAGAATTGTTACTGCTTTAAGTTTATTATAGTCATTATTTCAACGAAGCTGCTAGAAAGTAACTCGCGTCAAACATGTGATTATATAGGGGAAATATATGTAATTTATAAAAGTTTAATAATTACGTGTAATTCACGCCTTTTTCCCCGAAGGAGTTTCCAAGGGAAGCCTCATTGTGCCCCATTTCACCATAGGTTTTACTATCGTCGGAACGTAGACGTGAAAAGTGCTAAGCTCAACTATTGTTTTACCATTATTATCTCATCTAAGACTTTCTTAGTACCATGTTAATAATCCCAGTCAGAACAACCTTACACCAACGAAATTACTTGTAAGCTTAAGCAATTTGTATCAGAAATCATCTTGGTGGCTTAACCAGCTCCTTAAGAAAAGGTCAAAGATTTATGGGTATCCACGTGGAAATATAATTTAAGGTTTATAAATTTATTAAAAATAATAAACAAAAATAAAACTGAAGTGTTGGTGAATATGATGGTATTAACGCGACGAATGCGGTACTGCATGGCGGCAGAAATGGTGTCAGTACTTCCCCGGACGAACTTGGCGTGAGTTCTAGTGCTCTTAATCATCCATGATGTTTTACTGTAAGGTACTGTAGGCAGACACCATATTTGAATGTATTTGACACACATTTTAGAGTATTAATACATCACATACATCATATATTTTTTTATCCGAAAGGAATATAACAGGATTTTAAATCGTTTCATAAATAATGCACATTACCTATTCCGTCATGACTGCAGCAATCTCAATCTGCACGTTGGTTATTTACAGGCACTAATCCAGTAATAGTGTAGTGCACGCAACGCGGGCCTAATGAGCCCATTAGCACTGGTTGTTTAGTTGCAGCACGTCCGAACCGGACATTTTGGATAGTCATACGAGTAAACGCTACATACAATAGACTTAAATTAAGAAGTTGACATGTTCTCTTTGGGTTATAAAATAAACAGAATTTAATTATTTTTTTTATATAAACTCATTACTAAAACGAACGAAGAAGTATTAACGCGTTAATATTGCATTATCATCTACTTCTGAGATATGTTTAAAATAAGATATAGATCAGTGTTTAAGCTAATCAGAAATTTAGTATAAATTTAATTACAAAATTTGTACCCAACAAGGTGGACAAGCAGATAGAGAATAAAATCGTGGTAAAGAAAAAACATAAATCAAATATTTTTGACAAACGGTTTTGAACCCCGACCAGGACAAAGATTTGTAGTGATGAAAATAAAATTTATTTTCAGTTTCTGTTCTTTTGTGTTGTATATCTGTTGTGTTTCCAATATACGACACAAAATTGTCCTGGATTATAGATTCAAGGTGTATAATTATCTATACTAATATTATAGAGGGGTATAGTTCTGATAAATATGAGTTCCAGCCATAAGTAAATGTAAAGCTAATTTCAGGATTAAGTTT
The DNA here is from genome assembly GCA_947359385.1 of Chesias legatella. Taxonomy (NCBI): domain Eukaryota; kingdom Metazoa; phylum Arthropoda; class Insecta; order Lepidoptera; family Geometridae; genus Chesias; species Chesias legatella. The sequence goes on from OX375772.1 coordinate 4,371,448, forward strand.
AAAACCTTTCTCATGGACTTACAAAAGTCTGGTCAGTGAATCTTCTTCCGTACTCCATACACACATACATACATACTTCCATACTCTGAACCTGACTGACTAACTAATATCCTTGTTTTATCATTCTAAGTTTTTTTTTTTATATATTTGTCGCACAGTGGTACTGAATATTTATTTTTTATTTTTATTATTTTTGATTTCTTTATTTGTAATCTGACATTATTTTAGGTTTCCCCTTGGACGTCTCAAGCTTCATATCTTACCTAGACTGTATTCATTTTAGTTTTTTCGTTTTAGTTTTAAACACTTTATTTTTAATATTTTATTTTATTTACTGCAATGTTTTTATGTCTTATTTATTAACTTATAAATTTATCCATTGTCTTTTCTCTTAGATCTCTTCAATTTCCGTGATTTCACTAAAGCCTGTGCTGAAAATCAGCGCTGGGGATCTTGGGTCCTCAGCACATGCTGAGCACTGAGCTTTTTTTCGCAAGCAGTGTACACGGCAGCGATCCGCGTAGGCATTTGTTCTTTTTTTTTTGTTTAATTTCTCCTTGTTGTACATTTGTTCTTTTGTGTTTTTTTAATTTCTCCTAGATATATAAGTACCTATGTAGGTAATCGGTGTTGTGTATACAATTTGTTGAAAATAAATTATTTTCTTTCTTTCTTTCTAAGTACTTTTATACTCGTGAAGAGTCGGGTCAGGTCGCTAGTAGCTAAACTAAAACTTTAATTGGTTAGTGTTTTTTTCATAATACGACTTGTACCTACTAGCATCAAATTTATACATCGCAATTCGAAATAGATTTCAACAATACACGTCGTCCTAATGACCTAATTAGCGGACGGTTTTATAATTGCGGCACGTAGCGGCGGTCGTTCAGTGCTACTAATCACAAACTCAAGTGGGATCTTAGATGAAGCTTGAGTAAGCTCGAACTCACTGAACATTGCAAAACCAATGCCAGGATTCAGTAAATATTTGAAACGTCTATGTGCATTATAGAAATATAAAAAAATTATTTCTCAAAATGCTTAATAATAATAATAATAATAATAATAATTTAATTTCTTTAATCAGACAACATAAGTCCTTAAACCAAAAATAAACTTTAAATAAAAATTTTGTGTAGGTAAGGATTTTTTTCACTTGTTTGAAGAACAAAATGCAATTTAGTCTGGTATTCAAATGAGCTGAAATTTAGCATTCTTAAGTAACTACGGTGACCGTACGATACTTAATGAGATACTTAATATGCTCCCATAGAGCTGGTCTGATGACGGTGCTACAACTTAACTGTATGATCTTCTGAACTGTTTGGAAGGGTTGTATTTGTCTTGTATAGAATATGCCTTTCTTGGTTGGTACCTAGTGTGTGAGATAAAGCTAATAATAAGCTAATTTTAAAGAAAAAAATACTTATTTTCCTAATAGAATCTTTGTGCTGAGTATGTTTAGGGAAGTATTATCAAAATCTCCCCAACAAGCAGTATTTGAACTGTATTAATATATCCTGAACTGCGGATAATAGAGCCGAAAAACGTAAATTCCCATCTACTCGTAGTTCAATGCAAAATGCGGCTTAGGAATCCCCACAGTATAGGTAAATTATGTTATCCGTACGTGTTTTGAACCCTTAGGCGAAGTGTAATTTCTGAAGCTGTTCGTTTCCCAATATCAAAGAAAAACATTGTGTAGAAACTGCCGTTTTTTAGCTAAGCTTTTGCAATTATTATAATATGTATAATTTGAAATATTATGTCACACATTTTCTTAATGGAAAATAAATGTTTGACAATTTGAAAATACGTGCTGAACTTAGAACGAACTTCTCAGAAATGAAGACGCTGAAAAACTTATTTTTTAAACTACTTCATTTCTATAACATTATTTTGTCATACCCAATTCATTATTTTGTCATCTATCGAACTACTGAGTATATCACATTTTCCCACGTCCAAATTTCTTCCAGCGAGGAACTATAATCCACCACGGTGGCCTAATAACGGATTTCGGGATGCCACATGTCAGTTAGGCTTTTAGGCTTTTATTCCAGAAAGTAACTGTGGTTATAAAGACATATATTTCTAATTTTATATTTTTTCATTCCAAATTAGTTTTCTGTGAAAAAATATTTATGAATGCGATTAAATCTTTAGCTTACAGCTTCCCAGCAAAATCAGCAAGTCATAAAAACCTAACTATATAAGTAGTCTACAGATTAGTTCAGCTGTACTAAAAATATAGATATATATATGTGGCTTGGGCTTTTAATATTTTTCTTATACTGATCTTACTGATAACTTCTATATACATAGATCTGAAAAGAAGGAGAAGGAATCTTTTGAAATTAGGGATCTATTTGTTACAAACAGCTGTAAACTGCAAATGTCACAGGCCCCATAGTATTAATGCAGTTTGAAGGCTTACAATAAACAAAAAAAAACTTATTGACTTAAAGCAGTTTTATTATTTGTAAGAATCCATTTACGTACGTAATATAGATACATTCTATAATTATCATTTATTACACTAAGTACCTGTATTTCCTAAAATACTCGCAGTAAACATTAGTTATTTTGTTCCATGTGAAAAGTGATATGTTTAACCCATATTGTTGCTGGATGATTATTGAATGAATAACTTGGTTCAGCTTCAAGCCGCATGTGTCCGTATACCCCAAATTTAATATAAATTTTAATACGAAGGACACTCCAACGAAACTTGTACTGAACCTTAATAATTCACGTTTGGCGCAAACTCGCCTATTAAATATTGCTTCGGGGAAACATTTCTCCTTCGATTAAAGTTACGTGCAGCTGAGATTGTTCTGTTTGAACTATGTGAAAAACTTTCGGTAAACATGTTTACTTCGAAGTAAGCTAAAGGGGCAACTGAAATCACACTTGGTTGAAGGAAAATTTCTAAACAATACTCAGACAATTTCGTCTCTCAAGACTGGAAATGTAGAAAATTTAACTTACAAGTAGATATATTGGAATCAAAATAAACTTTGACGAGAATCTGGTGTCTTTCCCGGTTTTTCTCTTTTATTTACTCTAAAAGAGGACAATTTCGAAATTCAGAACATAAAGTTTTGAGCCTCTACGTTATCTTGAGCGAAGTCCGTGTGTGCGCTCGTACGAAGTTAGTAAAACAAAGTTTACTTCTACCACACTGTTCAGTATTCAGCTTTTGATTTTGAATTTAGTGTTCTATTTTATATTTATTATTAAATGTGTATGATATCTTTATAAATATAATTTTCTTTGTTAGTTGACTTATGAGAGATTATAACTTCAAAAACTATTTAAAGTATTAACTAGTTTTTATAGTCTTCGATAGTTACATCTCTGTTGTCCAGTAACTTACGGTAAGGTTACTAAAATGAAAACAAAATTATAGGAATTCTCAACTTTACAATATCCACCGAAATCGTCAAAGTACCTTGAAACTTGCTAGACAGGGTTTTTTAATAACTCATAAAAGTATGGCTTCGGTAAGTACGCGGGAGCAGCAACAATGTAAGTCTTATCCGATTTTTCATCATCTCGTGTTTTATTGCAGCCGCAGCGAGACTTCCATTCGCATTTGTATTCGAGACTGCTCGCTGTGCAGCTTACAAAGTTTCCTTGCGGCTCGGTTTAAACCGTGGCCTGGCGGAGACAGAACTAACTGCTATAACTGGATAGAAACGGATATCCATTCTTTCTCTCAAAGCTGAAGTTTTTATGGGTCAAGCCTAGATCAAGCTGGATTGAACTTGGAAGTAAATAAAACAGTATCACCACTTTTCTCAGTAAATAGCATAATAAACTTTGTGGGTTAATTACATTTGGAATGTCTAATGCTCCAGCCCAGAGGCGAAACGGCGTGGGCCATGATTATTTTGTGATGTTCTAGTAAATGTATAAATGTGTATTTTATAAATCAAGTTATATGTAATACAAAACACAGAGACTGCCACTGTCGAGCCGGGGTCCGAACCAATTTGAGAGAAAAGGTTACAAGTTACAATTTACAGTTTTAACTTCAACTAATTCGCTAGAGTGAAGCAGCGTGGTATCCCAACAGATACCAACGGATTTTACGTATTCTCTCGTATCTCACTGAATATTTTCATTTTAATGAAATTACGTAAAATTTACTTTAAGTGTTTTGAAACTTATATCAAACGGAAAATTAGCGGTGGTCTTCCTATATATAATATCATTATATTTTATTATTATTGATTGATTTATCAAACTGACATATATCACACATGACAATAAGGAAAATAAACCTAAAATGAATATGGTTTATATTTTTATTTTTATTCCCAATATATTACAATATATTTAATATATCTTTGAATTTGTTTGTACGCCTTTAGGTGGTACTAGTGATACGAAGTATTTCAAAACGAACACCAAGTTTTCTCTAATTTTCCGCGATCAACTATAAAAAAGAATGTATAAAAATATGTTTAAAAACAAATATCACTATCAAAATGTAACGATATCGTTTAATTTACTGGCAGGTGATTAATGAACGATCGTTAGTTGGGCAAGTAAGGGCACGAGCCAGATGATCTGCAAAGCTGGCGGCAATGGTCCCATCGGCGCCGCAGAGCGTGACCTCGTTACCGACAGATTGTAGGGAACTTCCATCTTCTGAAGAGATAAACTTTTCAACAATATAATTTTTACGATAGCGGATCCATAAGGTAAAAAGCTGTCATGAATGTATAGGGGATAATTAAAAAAGTTTTGTCCGTAATTGTTGATAAAATTATAGATGAATTTTTAATCTGAATCACTAATTGAATGATACTTAATATTTGCCAATCTTGCCTTCTGAGGAATGTGCCCTACTGATGACTTTCCGTCCCAAAAATGAGCCCTCGAGCCTAGCGATTGGTAGCGTTAAGAACAACGTTGGTGAGAAACGAGGTGTCGAAAGTGTGCTGCAGTTCTCAATGCTTCTCTCAGTTATATGCACAGATTCCAAATCCACCCTTAGAGCATACAGATCAGCCTCCATCCCCGATCAGCCGAGTAGAACAAGCGGAACAAGTAAGGGGCCTCTAACAATCCCAAAAAGCTCTGCGGTGTCCAAGCATCAAACGTCCGCTCAAAGCATGCCCTGCGGTTAATAACGGTTGATGATTCTAATTAGGAAATTAGAAAGAAAGAAAGAAAGAAAAGCATTTATTTGACACGCCCAAAAATAAATTAAATAATTAACAAAAATATACATAGGTATGTTGTTTTAATAATAATAATAATACTAATAGGTACATCAAGCCAGTAATACAAGTACCTACCTATTTATAAATTACGCTAATTTTAAATTAAGGACTGCGATATTGTATGAAGTTCTATTTATTTTACACACAAACTGTCACAACAATGTGTTGTTTTGTACAAATAAGCTACGGAATGAAGAACGCTGTCACGTACATATTTTTATAAAAAGTCCCAAGACAAGCATGTACTGTAACAAATTACAGCGCTGCTACTAGCTATTTTTCAGCACAAGGTTATGGTAAGGTGGCGCACGGATATAAAAAGATAAGGATAAAAATCTAATAACCAGATAGTTTTGATAACATATAACAAAAAATAATAGTTCAGTTACACGCCAATAAGGAGAACCTAGAAATTAAATCCTAAATGAATTGAGAAGACTTTAAAATTATATTATTTCAGTGTAACTATAACTTGTAACGCTTTCGATTTCTGTTCCACTATTATAAAAGAAAATCCTATCAAATGCAAAAACTATTATATAACACGTAGAACAGAAGGATAACAACAAATTCATATGAACTAAAGAGATTCACTCTGTGGATTTACCCAAGACGTTCAGAACGATAATGAAGCAGATAAAGATCAAACTTCAGCAAAGGCTTTCAACAAAAAGATTTGTAATCAAATTCATTTTTTTCAAGCTGCCTGATAAAAATGATTTTGATTCGATGAATGACTTCTACGTACAAAACGTCCAAAAAAATTCAGTTGCTAAGGTAATTCTTTGGACAGTATTGCATCACTCTATCTTTTATGCATCGGCCACAAACGCATTTCTCCAACATGAGTGTGTCTGAAATACTGTTTCAAAGGACCGTCTCCAAGGTACTTTCTGACATTACAACCGGATACCGTAACAAATAAGAGCTGCACATGGAAATGGAGTGTCCTGGGACGGTAACTTCGTACAGCGGCAAAAGCATTTAATGAATCAAATCATAGAACAGTAGTTTTCACAATTTTTATTAAAAAAAAGGTTTTCAATTGAATTTCTTGAATAAAAAATACCAACATTATCATGTTTGTATATTACTGGATATAAGAAAAAAAATGGCTGCAACAAACTCATCCGTATTCACTTCTACGACCCCAAGTAAGTAAAAATTTAACTACGTTGGTCAGTAGTGTTTGTGAGGAACGAAGAAGAATAGAATAGAGAAAAGAATATAAATACATTAAATTCTTTTTCATTATCATATTCATACTTTTGTTCATTTATAAAAGTAGATATACTTTCGCATTTATAAGTAAATTGGTGAGACGATAAGGCAAATTTCAAAATTATTCATCATCTAAAGAAGAAGTTTGCTCGGAATTATCCCAAGTTTCACTTGAAAATGTTCATTAATCCTACTTACTACCAGCTAATACTACCAGCTTAATACGGAACAAAAATACTACTAAAGATTTTCCCACTTAAATGTGAAAGAGGTAAGTGAAGTGAATCGGCGCAATCTGTGACGCGAATGAATCGGCACTCATAGCAATTTGGGCACCATTCACTCGCTACATCGGAAACCACACAGAAGATTGCCCACTTCGTAGAATAGTAACGAAAGCTAGCGGTTACAAATTATTTTACAGAAATAATATCAGTTTGGGCTTCGTACTCAGGTATCAAAGAAAAAAATCATTCGCTTTTACGAATAAAAAATAGTCACATATTTTTTTATGCGATTAAGTTACAGAATGAGCGAGGTGGCCCACTTGATGTTAAGCGGTAACCTTTGCCCATAACATAAACAAAACATAATGGGTTTTCCCATACTTAGCCCGCATCCGTAACTTTCCTCTCTTCCCGTAACTTTGAGACGTGAAGGTGAAATGTCTCAAGTGCCTGTTACTTCACCGGCTCACAGTAAAGTGATTGCACTGAAAGGCGTCAGAAATGGGTATGGTGGCAGTACTTCAAAGTCAAAGTCAAAGTCAAAAACTTTATTTTCATAGAATTCATAAAGAAATGGCTTGGAAACGTCAATATTCAAAACATAAGGATAATTCAAATCACGCGTACTTATCGATAAGTTTGATGCCTGTTCAAACCCTATCCGACCCTCCATGGGGAAGATCTCTTCCCTGGGCGAACTTGGCATATTTTCTTCTGCGACTTATTTACCTAAGTTTTACCTCAAATACTAAATTATGGCTTTTTGTGAATGAATTAGAATCAAATTAAAATGCTTCGTCTACCTTTACCATGTAAATTCGAAATCCAAATTTATCTGACCTTTACCCCATTTTTGCTTCACTACGCAGACAAATGTTTAAGTTACAAACTTTAGAGTTGAACTTATCGGATGATTTGACAACACGTTAATTAATTCAATGTATCCGGGCTTCTTAGCTTATTTTGAAGGTAACTCTGTCTGCAAACTCAAGTATCCCGGGTCCTTCGGCCGGGAGCTTACATTTGTTTGATGAGAATAAAGCTTATTCTCTTGGATGTGCTGTGTTCACGTGTCTATGTATCTATGTAATACTGTTACAGGGAATCCTAGTATCATTTGAATCCTTTGAATTTTTTTATTGAAACTCCTTTTACATCTTTATAGAGATGAACTAAGCAACGTTTGTGGAAGATATATGACACGCTTTCGTGGCTTGTAAGGAAATAAGAAAGAAATGAAATAATTTATTTCCTCAAACAGTATGTACACAACACCGATTACATATTTATATAACTAGGAGAAATTAAACTAAAAATGAAATGCCTACGCGGATCGCTGCCGTTTACATTGCTTTGAAAAGTATGTAAAAGTAAAGTCATGTTGGTGTTGTCACATAGACATGTTTTTATAAAATTTATAATGAGCTATATCCTGAATGTCTTTGCCAGTACTTAAGTCTAACCTAATAATTTACGTGAACTTTCTAATCAATTGTAGTTATATAAGATACTTACGTCTCTTGTCAAGTTGAATATTTCTGATGAGTTAAATTTTGGCTTAGCAATATTTGTAACACTAGTACAACTATGATAAATCGTTATCATATGATTGAGTAGATATGCCCCAATCCACGTATGAATAAATATTGAGATCATATGACTCAACTGAGCTCACGATAGGTATTTGCTCTTACTTCACATAGCGTTTATCCATATAAAGATCATTTACATAAACCAATAATGGATGATGGAATTGTATACCTCTATATGGCAGTACTAAAATAGCTTGTTGGCTAACATATCTATAAAGCTGAAAGGGGTTTATCCCCTTTCGAAGTTTTTCATTCAAGAATTCACTATTTAAGTTCCCTCAGAAAAACATCTAACCAAGCATGAATGTACCTGAACAGTTGTTTGATGGTCTTGAACTTCAAACTGATTATGAACTCTTCATGAAATCTCAGCAGGAAATTAATATATTTTGCTTTTGTATGGGAATTTCAACTCCTACTATATAAAATAAAAAATTATATTTAGGTATAAAATTTTGCATACGTAGGATTTATGGACACTTATTAAATCAAAACCAGCAATAGTGGATATTTCACACAGTAGCCTTTAACTAAGTCAAGATTATACCGTGGTGACAGGTTCAAATTAAGCGTGTACTAACTTGTGCAATTAAATAAAATGAAATGTTTTTTTATTTTTGTAGATATTACATAATTATTAATACACCAACAAACAAAGTACAAACATCTATGTTCACCAAACGACTTTCTACCCTGGATGGGAACCGAAGCCATAACCTACAGAAGGCTACCAACTGAGCTGAGAGGTCAGAGATCATAATCCTTCGCATTTTTGAACCTGTTACACCTTGCAACGTAGCTCAATTTCGCATCGTTAAAAAAATAAAGTAGTCTTTTCAAAAATGTGTTTAGGCATAAAAAAGATGTGCACAGAGTGCAAAGATAATTTGAAATTTGTTCTTGACCTTGTGACAGTAACTTTTATGAAGCATTTGGAACCATTACACGTATATGTTGGAACGCCAGTAATAACATACTAAAATCGTCCAGGTTATGATGACACAGCGAACGAGGGTAGAGCGATATTACACGAAAAACGTGACCGCTGATGATAATGTTTTGATGACTAAACATTGCCAACAGTCGCTTGTTAGCGCTGCAATTTTCGTTTAAAATTCAACTGTTATGAGATATAATGTGTTTTAACCAAATAAAGAAGGCTCGGTCGCTTAAGCGGAAAAGTAACGAGCATACTTTTTTTTATGTTATACAGATACGGAACGTAACGTAACCTCTGCACATTACAACCGATGCGACTTGACTCCTCGACTACTAGGTACGACAATAAGTCGCATCGTATGCGCCCATAACTCAGAAACGTGAAGGTGGTATTGTGTCTCATGTGCCTGGAATCTCACGTGAATTCTACTGCTCTTAAAAATTTGAATGCATAACAGTTTTTTTTTTTGATATAGTAAGTGTATTTGAAAAAGTAATCTTATAAATTACACCTCTCAAATTGATTCGAAAGAAATCCAAAAGAACTTACATTTTGTAACAAAATATTGCATTCATGTTAAAACATTGAATTTCACTTAGGAAAAATATGTTTTATAAATCTAGCAAGTAATTTTCGAAAGAAGTTTCAAGGTTCTTTTTCACCATTACCTGAGTGTTACGGGCTGGATTTTGTATCGTAAATCTAAAGTCATTATTTATACATTTAGTTACCTAAAAGCTTAGTAACGTAAGTCGAATAATTGTTGCTGTTTTTATTTGTTTTAACTTATAAGTTATGAAACGGGTATCTAGATAGAAATAAAAAAAAACATTTACGACTTGTTAATGCTATATCAGTTATAACTCAACTTTTGTAAACGGACACAATATCATTTTGATGTTTAATAATAATAAATATTGGTGGACTTTTCACAAAGTGCCATCTAGTGCCAAAGTATGCTAAGCATAGCTTGTATCATGAGAACCAGACAACTGATATAATACTTATATACAATTCAGTAAATACATACATATAATATTAACACCCAGACACAGAACAAACATCTATATTCGTCATACAAATATTTATCCTGAGTGGGAATCGAACCCACGACCTACAAGCGCAGTAGGCAGAGTTACTACCAACTGAGCTGTGAGGCCTGTACCTATATTTATTTCATGTTTGAAGTCAGTAGTAAATACTTGTTTGAAAGTTTCAATACTGAGGATGTTAAAATTTACAATAAAATAGATATGCACTTACCTACCAGTTTTTGTGTAATAATTGTCTCAAGACATGATAAAGGTGCTTTTTGAGATCCTTGTATTTAATGCAATGCAATGCAATGCCCACGCTAAAAGCATCGGTAGCTCAATTTCGCGACGTAAAAAATAAATATGTGGTATTTTTTAAAAATGTGTTTAGGCATAAGAAAGATGTGCACAGAGTGCAAAAATAATTTGTAATTTGTTCTTGACCTTGAGACAGTAACTTTTATGAAGCATTTGGATCCATTAACGTATATGTTGGAACGCCAGTAACCAACTACCTATATCTACATATCGATCAGGACTTAGCAGATTAGTCAATAACCTCACCGGTCAATGCTAATTATGAATATACATTAATAGTGAGTGATTAATAATGATGCTAGCGATGGCACTAGGCATAGTCTGTTTTCTAAAATCCATACGTGTTTTTTTTTACTTTTCGACCATTTTAAATCAGGGGACACAACTACAACATACATAAAGTTCATAAAAAATCAGAGCATAAATTGATTCTGCCGATAATTGTTGTTAGAAAGATCCTGAATGAAAAGTCTTACTTAGTCTGCAGTTCATGGTCAATCCTAAGAAACGTTAGCATGACAATTTGGACGCCATCCAAGATACAAGTTACCTAGATACTGTGGAGTATATTTGCTCTCTTGGCGTATCAGGGTCATCGAAGCCAATAAAGTCAGAACGTGTGAATTCGTTGCTAAGCACAAAACGGTTTCTTCAAAGAGCCGGTCTCTAATCTACGCAGCGCCAACAACGTGGTCGCCTAAAACAAAGTTACATAAGTTTTTATTTTGTGGATGACACGGCAAATGCAAAACTGATAGTACTAAGCACCCAGATAATAAATAATATTAAAAGTTTAAGACGTCTTTTTGACATCTGAAAAAATATTGTGAGACAAAATAGAAACGAAACTCAATGGTCGTGCGAAAATATCCTAATAGCACAACATTTCAGAGTCAGTATAAACGTTTATAGGATCGCCTGGCGTGTAGCGGGTAAGCCCGCAATTGCGTAAGAAATCAATTGAGAGGCCACGTGAACAGACCATACGTACCGTACGTGGCGTCGCGCTTCGTGCTGTTGTCGAAGTACGGCTGGCCCAGTGGCTCTCAGCCTCCACCGCCGGCTGATACACCTGCACCGTTGACTTACCGCTCGGTCGGCGAGATTCCGGACCCTGCAGTGTAGGTACGCTGGCTGGCCGACGGCGGCGGTGGCCTCGCGCTTCGTGCTGTTGTCGAAGTACGGCTGGCCCAGTGGCTCTCAGCCTCCACCGCCGGCTGATACACCTGCACCGTTGACTTACCGCTCGGTCGGCGAGATTCCGGACCCTGCAGTGTAGGTACGCTGGCTGGCCGACGGCGGCGGTGGCCTCGCGCTTCGTGCTGTTGTCGAAGTACGGCTGGCCCAGTGGCTCCCAGCCTCCGCCGCCGGCTGATACACCTGCAAATCGAGGACAACATATTAATTACAGAAATTCAGTGTTTAAGAGCTCGACGCAAGCAATAACTGAGTCTGATCTGCCAAATCTGTTCTTAAACAGATTCGAATCACTTCATAATTATAAAATCTCTCATTGCGATTTTCTATCGGTCTATTTTTATTATTTCTATCACAGAATAATCACAGAAACGAATGAACGAATCTTGATACAGTTTCCATTAATAGAGAGACCAATTCACGAGGAAGGTTTCGTTTCTCTGTATCATTTAAATATGTCCGGTCGTAAATTCATCGCACTACCCGTGCAGAGCCGGGTCGGCCGCTAGATTGGTACAATGGAGAACTGCCATGCCCGGTTCTGCCGTAAGAAGTAGTAATTCTCTCGTATTCGTTAGCGTTAGTGGTTCTGATTTGTGATTCCGGTTACATTAAGCAGGTATTTTAGCCAACATCACCTTCTTTAGAGGAACCACCTTCTTCTATCAATAGGCAAGAGGCAATAGGGCATATTAAGATGCAACGTTTTATCCTTGCATCTGAGATCTCCTTCGTTCTCAGCTGAACAGTTTGCTGAAAACTGCTATATTCGCCAACGCTTTCGATAAGAATATTTTGGGTTTCAAAACTGAAGCTCTAAGAAATTTCTCAGTTGTGTAACTTAAGAGGGTAAGGGAGGTAGAGAACATTGGCTGAAAAATTAATTGCACTGGGCAGGGGAGTTGTAAGACAGTACAGGAAACAATCGATTTATCGGCAGGGGCAAAAACACAAGGGTATGATGATAGATGAGGAATTAACGCCACGATGTACAAAAACGAAGGGTCGCAGTTTATCATAATATATAACACGTATTGCCTAAATCTAATAACTGGAACGTATTTAAATAAAAGATGATCTATTGCGTAACGGCTCATAAAACTGTATGTGTTTATGGAATAAATAAATAAGAATATATAATCATATTAAATAAACACTGTATTAGTGATACGCGTTAACAATAAAGTTTGAAAGTAGTGCTCACCAAAATTGTTTTACAATAGTTGTTATTTGTAAAAAGTTTACAAATACGGAATTAACTGAGCCTTTTGGGGTTGATCTATTATATTTATTATATATCAAATATGTATTCTAAATGGTTTTAAAATATTAATAATATTTTGATTTGGACTACAAAAAAAAATCAACGGGTTTTCTTTACTGAGATACCGAACTCTGTCTAGTTTAAATGCGTAAAAATGAAAATCCATACATTTTTGAAAATATCCATAAAATATTGTATTTCTCATATAAGAGATGAGATTAAAAATGATCCTGAATAAATAGCTTGAGTTTGAATAAGTCAATCTGAGGCTTTCCAATGGCAGGACAAAATAAAAAAAATGCAATAAAGTACAAATTAACTCCAAGATGATCCTGTATAAAATTCTCAGTAGACTTGTTCTCAAATCAATTTAGCTATTCGTTTGTTAAACTTAAAATGAAAATGCTCAAAAATTGCGTCTACTCTGTGAAATAAGGCCCTTGGTTGTCTGTGAAAGTAATCAAACGTTGATTAAAATGTTTAAATGCTATATAAAAGATTTTACTTTGTAAACCGATGTAGTTTTGCCTACTTTTTAACCATTAACACGAAAGTTTGACATTTAATAGATTATGTTTTGACGAGCCATAAATTCTATAATGTATGGTATGTATGAAATAGTATAAATGTAAGTGTATTATATGATACGTGATCATATGATTGTTTTTAATATTGTAGAGCAACTGGCAATATAAAGAAGAAAACTAATATTTTTTTAATTCGAAGAAGTTAACTTGTATTGTGGTTTTGCAATAAAGAGTTACTGTATTGTATTGTATTTCACACAGCGCCATCCAGCACCAAAAAAAGCTAAGCATAGCATATAGGGAACCAGAAAACTGATACAATATTTATGTACTTTTTTGTACATACATATCATTACCCAGACACAGACCAAACATCTATGTTCGTTACCCACATGTTTGTCCTGGGTGGGAATGGAACTCACGATCTACAGCTCACAGCTCAGTTGGCAGGGCTACTACCAACTGTGCTGTGAAGCCAGTAAAAAATAATTTAAATTACTAATTCAGACTATTAATATTTATATCTTCTCCATAATATTCAAATTTAAGTTTAAAAATTGAACGAAATTATACGTGTTTTCGCAGTTGTAAGTAAATATTTTGCCTGAGACGTAACATCCCCGTCTCGGGGTAACGTACGCAACGTATTGCGACTTGGATCATCACATACTTAATCATCTCATTTCACGAAAGGAGCCTCTTTGAGGCGCACTTTAAATAAATAATAAATAAATACTAAATAATGGTGGACATTTCACACAGCGCCATCTAGCGCAAAGTAAGCTAAGCATAGCTTGTATCATGGGAACCAGACAACTGATATAATACTTATATACTTTTCTTTTGTAAATACATACATATAATACATATTAACACCCAGACACAGAACAAACATCAATGTTACAAATGTCACATAAATGTTTGTCCTGAGTGGGGATCGAACCCACGATCTACAGCGCAGAAGGTAGGGTTACTAACCAACTGAGCTATGAGGCCAGTCATCAAATCCTTTCACCACACCGGTTCGAGAGAACCAGTGACTCGAATAGATAGATAGATCTCACTTCAATGATAAACTGAATTGTTGAGATAAAAAGATACACGTGCTGTTTGAAATTTCCGTTTCATTTTACTAGATCACGCAATCTTTCAAAATTTAAGTTATTTCGTTTTGATACATATGTGACGATAAGGGATTGAGACTATTCTAAGGGACTTGGGGATTAAATTGAAGTACCCGTAAAAACATCTTTGAAATTTCTTACAGTGAAATAGTAAAATGAACTTCAAAATTTCAAATTACACGCGTTTGTCTTTTTATCTCGAAGTTCCAGTTTATCATTATTGCAAAGCTTTTACAAATGGAGCCCATGGTAGAACGTGTTTATGCTCGTAAATTTTAAGAACCTTCTCAAGGCGTCGAAAGTTATCTGAAACTTTCCGATTATAATCGGTCCTGGCCAAGTCCAGGTTTTATTAGTCGATTTGTCTCAATGATAAAGAGTGGTTTGTTTCCCGTCACGTTCCGTTATATTTTATTCCTCAACTTGTGCAAATATTTCTTTATGGAAAAGATTTTTTATAAATACATTTTGTTATTGCAACATGGGGTTGGGTTTTCATTCGTTTTAATTGCATATATTTGCATTTTAAGAGCAGAAGAACACACGCCAAGTTCGTTAGGGAAGTACCATACACATTTCTGCCGCCAAGCAGTAACGCATTCGCGTTACTGTGTTCCGGTTTGAAAGGTGTGGTGGCGGTGAAATTACAGGAACATGAGACATTCCACACGTTTCAGAGTTGACCCATACGATGCAACTTGGGTCTGCGAAATTTTGGATGGATGGATGTTTGTTACTCAATCACCCCAGAACGCTGGAACGGATCTGGATGAAATTTGCCATAGAGATCCGGAATAGCACACAGTCTATCCCGGAAAAATGCAATGTTCTCGTGGGATGATTATTCACTGTGGTAAAACCGCGGGGCGCAGCTAGTATAAAATATATTAATGTAGATATGTACTTTATACATTAAATATATCCCAATCTTTCATTAAAGATAATAACGCGATAATTATTCCTTGGGTCAAAATAAAGAATATAAAATATTTACCCTAACTGTACAAATTTGTACCACATTGGGAAACAATCATTTCCTAACGAAATCCGTCAGCCTATGACAGCGGCGTAAATTTTTGATATAACGTCCAGCACGACTGATGTTTCTATCGGGGACGAACCGGGAATGCATATATATTTCATGCCGTCAATCATATTGCGGACAAGCGACTGAATATCGACGTTGAATTTGCTTGGTTGTCTTTCTGAGTATCCGTGACATGGCACGAAACATGAGCAAAACGTAAAACCCGTTCCCGCCAGATTGATTACTTTCGATTCATCAGAATAGTCTCCATTTGATAACTTGTGCCTAAAGGCTCCTTTCGTGCACTTGACACATAACTTCGAATTTTTTATTCTAGGACGTGTCGGTTTCCTCACGATGTATTTCTTGACCGTTTTGAGAATGTGGTGTTGCACATAAATTTCAAGCGAAAAACTCATAAGTACACGCCGGGATGTGAACCGGCGACCTCCGGATTGAAATTCAGGGTCAGTTCCACTAGACCACCTTGCTCTCAAGGTAGACAAGGACTATTTAATAAAATTGTTTTAAGGACTGTATAAATTCAGGCCGCATAGATATATACAATTAACCGTGGTCAGTGTCTGTGTGGTACAATGCTTATAGCAACAACAGATAGTAATTTATAACTGTTACGAACTAAGTAGATTGTATCTTAATAGCTATAAATAAAGATTTTCTTTCTTTCTTTCAGATATGCCCGCCCGGAACGCTCACACAAAGCTGCTACGACTCCGTGTGGCCTTAGTATTTGGGATAAATTTTCGGTGTAGATTAAAAATAGATATAATCATGTGAGAAGTAAATAATATAATTGATGACCTCGTCCGTGTAACGGTTCGAAAAACGAGAGTTTCAAGATTGATACGCAAAGAAAGCGGCTTCGATTCCCACACGGAGCATTATAAAAAAATATCTACTTGCTGCTGCCAGCTCGATTTGACCGTGGGGGCTCGATAATGAAGTTTCATTTTAAATTTACAAAAATGCAGTTGGCTTAACAATAAAATTGTACAATGGGACATAAAATTAAATTGTTGGATCGGAATTTCCCATTTCATTCCGTGCATCAGACACGTGTCTTTGAAAAGTTGGCCCACGATTGTATTTATTTTTCGTTGTTAGAACTTGGTACAGTGAATAAATATTTTATGTCACATACCATATGGTTAAACATAAAATAAGTTTTTTAAGTGTTAACTAACCATAGTTTATAATATATACAAACTATGGTTAGTTTGGCACTTAAAAAACTTATTTTATGCATAATTAAATGATGGTAATGAGTTTCAACTTACCGAACAATATGAAAATACAGGTCAGCTCGCCTGCCCACATTTTTCATAAAATGTCTTCACATTATGCGTCCACTAATCACCTCACAGGATTGTCACTGAGCACACACGACCGCAACATATTTAATAGAGTTAACGGGGTCAAATATGACAAACATACCCATTCTAATATTAGTTTAAATGTTATCACTTCACTGATCGAAATACTACTCGAGTAAATTTTGTCACTCGGCAAATGTCGATCCACGTCCAAAGGTGAAATCTGTAAATAAAAAATATGTAAGGTCAATACTTTTATTTATTTGTATAGATTATGTGGTAGGTGCGCGCCATGAACAAGCTTCATTTCATCGTAAACATGATGCTGTTACTAATTCTCCCGCTATATACGGTCACCTGAATGTGTACAGTGAATTAGCAATTTAGTTTTGCACACGCATTGAAACTCAAATAGTCGTAGAGAGTACCGCACAGTTAGTTTGCAAGTTGCGGACGTGAATCCCGCAAGTGCTCGCGACATGGGACCAGTAGCGGTTCTACTTGTTCGTGAAATTACTTCATTCTGTAGTTCTGGCGCAGTGGTTTTGACCGAAATGCAAGTTGTGGGGTTTCGGTGTATTATTAAGAAATAAACATGCATAAAATATATAGATACAATACTAAATCTTGTTATACATCAACTTCATTATGAAAAGTGGGATTTATTTTAATTCAGTATGATTATGCAATGCTATGTTTTATAGTAAGTATAATTCGTAAATTGTGTTAAATTAAATATTTCATTGAAATATGAATTATTATTATTATCAGCCTGTATCGTCCCACTGCAGGGCAAAGGCCTCCCTAATCCCCTTCGAATCGTTACGATCTTGCGCTAAAATAAATATATATTTGGTACGGAATAAAAAACTTACAATACTATAAATAAGACAAAAGAAAAACTAGAATTGGGACACGGCTGGAAAGTTACAAACAATGTCTCAAGTCAAAAGTTCTTTACATAAGTTTTGGATCATGAAATTAAGCTCTTGGCATGTTAATTTTTTGTCTCCAGAATATTAGTTTTACCCCGTTTACTACATCAATTTAGATTATTCGTTGCGTTAACGATTTTCATTTGAATTCATCTTTCTGAACAGACTATACCGAAATTCAGAATAACTTTCATAAATACCTACCTACCTACTCTAACTAGTTTTCACAAAGAGAAAGTATGAATATTAGTTAACTGTTGTTCAGAGTGCTTGCAGGTGAACTGTGTAAAATTACATTAATATGTTGCCTGGCTGGTATTAATTAACTGTTAGAAACTAGTATTGAATTCGGTTCGAGCTCTTGCTTCAATAATTCTCTTGCATCGGCGTTTGCCAATATCCGCTGCATAATTGGGTTTAGCGACTGATTCATATAATAATATCAATTATTGGTCGACTGAATTATTCACCCACCTAAATTAAAATCGAAATAATTTTTCGTCTTACTGAGAACGAATATTCGCGTACAATGCCTGTCAAAATGCATCGCAAACTTTGCGAGACTTTTCCAAAGTTTTCTTCGGTCATACCCCTTCCGTTGGGACTGACAAAGATGCCGGCAGCGGAACGTGACCGGCCAGCATTAAGGAAACAATTTCGTGGTATCGCGTTGGAAATGCTTCCAAATTCGGACGTGATGTCTCTTCCACAATATTCTCATGTGATAAGACGTGTCTGGAAGCCAGGAGATAATGATCGTAATAAGCAAGTTAATACGAGGTAGGCCAACTTTCGAAGTCTTAATACCAACAAAAAGCTCCGTATGGGTAAAATATTTAAACGCCTACTAGCAAATTAATGCCACAGATAAATTTGTTATTTTACTATATTAATATATTTCATCTTTATTTTTGTTTTACCATCCAACTACAAATATATTGTTGGCTGGAAACATTTATGATTAAGTGTCAGAAAGAGCAGATAGCTCACAGGTAGAATAGGTTAGATCTTTTATAATAGGGGACCTTAAAAACCGTAGCATGGGAAGCTATTAGTCTCCGCAAAATAAGTCTCCTTTGTACTCGTGTGAGTATTTGATATTGCACATCAATTTTCAAGCGAAAAAAGTTATTGGTGCATCCAGGAGTTCACTAGAAAACTGTCGAAGTTCAAGGAATAATTCTTAATCTTAAGAAAAGGTTAATATTGGACTTAAAATGCCAACAAAAGTAGCTAATCAGGGAAAGCAGACGTCAAATTATAATTCCCCAGTACTTTATTTCATATTCCTTTCGTTTGCATAATGAAGCAGGATAACGCTTACCGCGTGACGTCCTACTGCCACGAAGTAAGTAACTGTAACCTACTGATAAA
This sequence comes from Chesias legatella, assembly GCA_947359385.1. Taxonomy (NCBI): domain Eukaryota; kingdom Metazoa; phylum Arthropoda; class Insecta; order Lepidoptera; family Geometridae; genus Chesias; species Chesias legatella. The sequence continues at coordinate 4,390,799 of OX375772.1, forward strand.
CAATTTTAATAACTGGAGCTTATGTTTTTTGGTGTATTTGGATGTTTAATTATTAATTTTATCAGTCCTATGACTGCTCCAGGAAAATGAAGATCCAGTACAATGTCCTAGTTTTAGGTACAATACCTAAGGCTACATGGAAGAGATCACTTTCAGTGATAATACCGTCCATTGCGCTTCTACTTAATTTTACACTTAATGTCTTTGCTTTTACAATGTTTTTTCTTTGGAGTGCAATAAAGAGTCAATCTATCTATACAGCCGTATTTTATCATTTGAATTAGTGTAAATCGAGCTTGTATTAAAAGTTACAATATTTAAACTCTGTATTTTTCTAGAAATAACAGATATTTAATAAGCTAACTCCATTATAGAATTCATAAAATCCGTTAGCTCAAAGACGCTTAAATAAAAATATCCAAACAAATCGGTAGATTTTTCTCAGAATATGAGCTGATCCCCTAACGCCCGGGCACAGTGGAATGCGTTATGACTTCGTTTAAATTATTCTCTGTATGTTACAGAGGTGGCAGAGAGGGTACAAACTGTACGCTAATGTGTTTTCAGCTGAAACATGAGAAGGTTCAGCGTTTTATGTAGATACTGAGTTTAAAGTCTGTATTTCTAACCGCATTTTAAAAGCACTAGAACTCACGCAATTTTCGTTCGGGGAGTAGGTACTGCCACCATGCCCATTTCTGCCGTCAAGCAGTAACGCATTCGCGTTACTGTATTCTGGTTTGAAAGGTGTGGTTGCCGGTGAAATTACAGGCACATGAGACATTCCACCTTCACGTCTCAGAGTTACGGGCGCATACGTCTTGGGTCTTGTCGTACCTAATAGAGGAGTACCCAAGTCGCATGGGTTATTATGGGCCGAGGTTACCACTTAACACCAGGTGGGCCGTCGGCTCGTTACGTAAGGGTACCACATTAAAAAAAACTAACAATGGTGAGACGGTTTTTTAAGCCATGTTTCTTTATACAGACATTTTTTATGAAATTTACAAAGACTAATCATTTGCTTTTAGTATTAAGACCACCTTTTGTCTCATGTATGAGTAAGATGTGTATAAGATATAGAGAATATAAAAGACCTACTCGTGCTACTCGTGTAAACGCGTAGGTAATCCGAGTGTACTCGGGCAACGGCACCTGATCGAGTGAACTCGGATCTTGTTCTACTTTAGTGGAAAATTTGAATGAAATTGACTAAGAGAAACGACCAAATTTGTATACGTCTTGCCTGACTTGCCTCGTTCCTAAGTGTTTCAGAACTATTGAAAGTTCATTTCGAGAGAGATTAGAGCTCCTCTTATAATTGTATCTGCTTTCTGTGTTCTTGGAGCTGCAGTTTCAAGTAGTACTTGTAATAATTTCTGAGTAGAGTAGCCCACACTCTGAACAGATTATTTAAAGTTGACCAGCTTTTTGCTGTTTTTATCTCAATTGCCTAAAATATCTATTTTGTCAGTGCACTTTGTTTATTTTTCCATTTTTGATATGTTTTCTACTGTAGGTACTATATATATATATATATACACTATAAATTTTATGTTTTCTACTAGAATTTTTAGCTAAGTTTATACAAGTTATCAGTTGTTAGTAACCCCTGCCTTCTGCGCTGTAGGTCGTGGGTTTGATTCCACCCAGGACAAACATTTATGTGACATTTGTAACATTGATGTTTGTTCTGAATCTGGGTGTTTATATGTATGTATTTACAAAAGAAAAGTATATAAGTATTATATCAGTTGTCTGGTTCCCATGATACAAGCTATGCTTAGCTTACTTTGGGGCTAGATGGCGCTGGCTGTGTGAAGTGTCCACCGATATTTATTCATATTTATTAATTTTATTTCATAAATCTTTCACTAACGCTTTGATTTCTAATCACTACCATTTAAAATTCAGCTTCTAAATTAGCCCAACGTAACCCAACTACGGCACCCTAAATAAAATGTCCAAACATTCATTAATCACCAACTAACGATAATCTATACACATAAATAAATGTGTCTGTTTATAATGTCAATAGAAGCTTTTTACTGCATATCAAAATATGTAAGGTACCTAAGACAATAATACAGTTTTGAAATTTTTTATTTGTTTGTTTCTTTTGGTTAATCTTCATAACAACTGGACTTATTTTGATGGGACTTTCACTGGCAGATAGCTGATTTAAAGGAGTAACTAAGGCTTCTTTTAATGAAGTTAATTCTTCAACTGATAAGTGACTACACCACATAACTACCAATTTAGTCGCAAACTGAATTTAACGCGGGCGAAGACGCGGGCACAGCTTGTTTGTTATTAAATTAAGTCAAAGTATCGGAAAGCGAAGGAAGGAAGCAAATAAGACCCAAACTATCAAACCTTATTGCAGTTCGACCCGCCTCATCGGTTGTCCGTTAAAATATTTGCTCTGTCGCATTAATTGGATCACATAAAACACTATTTAATGGAGAAATCGTTTGTTATTAGAATTTACTGGATGAGTGCGCCGCGATTGAGGGTTTTATCTGATACTTTATAAATTTAGAAGATGGATAATGTATTTTAGAACACAACCGTGACGTCATACATTATGTTACAAGGTCACGCTCACAGGTGTCTCTAAAATGGATCCACATATTAAAAATAAATACATACAATGAGGTGTCTTTGGTGGCATTTAATTTAAAAATAGCTGATAATTAACCAAGTAATTGACAGGCCTCACAGCTCAGTTGGTAGTATTTTGCCATCTGCGCTGGTCGTGGGTTCGATTCCCACGCAGCACAAGCATAAGTGTGACAAATATAGATGTTAGTTTTATGTCTGAGTGTTATAATTTCTAGAAGTGTATCAAGATGTCCACTGCCGTAGGAACTCGGTAGTTGACCAACTCGTGCTACAATTTTTCAGCGCCTATCTCTTTTTACAAAATCACCTTTCTCAATGACAATCAAATAGAGAAGTCATGGATCGCTCAAAGCGTATAGCCTATATATATAAGCGTAGGCCTTATTTTCCGGCCTGATGTAAGAAAGTGTATTGTAAAAGTAAAAACATGCAAAACATAACCCTTTAATTATTTATTCATATTTTAATAGAACATTTATTTTTCTGCTTTATCAAGCTTCTTCACAATCAGGGCTCAGGTACCTTTATTAAAGATTTTCTGTACCCGAGCTTTTTATGTAGGTAAGTTGTAGAAAGAGCAAGATGGGTGGGTCACCTATTAAGCAGTAACTTTTCCTAGCGCGACCTAAGGCACAATGTCTCATGTGCCAGCAACCCACCTTTCAAATCAAAACTCAGTAATGCGTATTTGTTACTGCTTGACGGTAGAAATAGGCATGGAGGCAGTACTTCCGCGGATGAACTTGGCACATGTTCTACAGCCTGAGTTCTAGCCGAAAGGAATAAAAATAACACATTCCGTACTACCATCTTATTATAAAATAAATAAATAAGAATTGAATAATATAATAATATTATTGGTGGACATTTCACACATCGCCATCTAGCCCTAGACTAAGCATAGCTTGTACTATGAGAACCAGATGACTCAGTTTCTCAGACTTATAAACGTTTTTTTGTAAATACATACATATAAATGCATACTAACACACAGACACAGAACAAACATCAATGCTCGGCAGATAAATGTTTGTCCTGGATGGGAATCGAACCCACGACCTACAGCTCAGAAGAATGCAGAGCTATCAAGTGAGCTGTGAGGCCAATCAATTATGAATATTATATTTATATCCACACATGCCTAACACTTTTCTTGTTCTTTACAAAGCTACTCCTTTGTCGATACGTCCAAAAAAGGCATATTTATAAAGCACTCTTGATATTAATTATTATGTGCTAGTCTTTTTTTATGCCCGATCATGCCCAGAAAATAAAAAAATGCATAAGCATATTCATAAAATCAAACTGCTGATTGAAGTCAGCCTTATGTTTAAAAAAAAATAGAATACAAAAAATGGAGTAAAAAATAACCCCCGGTTTATAACCATTTCACCTGTTTAGATACCAAGGTAAACATAATTATAAATGAAACTAATCTAGACCGCCTAGATTATTTCCAATGTGACAAAGCAAAGTAAGGCATGTAAAACGAGGTTAGCGCAATAAAAAGTGAGGTTGCGTGATAAAAGTCGTGATTAATGTTCGCAGTAGGAACGCATTCAGTAGAAGCTAATTTTATTCCGTTCTTGAAAGCTAGAATTTAGAAATCTTTTTTTTTTATAATATCTAAAGTCTACTAATAAGTATTACTGATGAAACGTTATAACCTCTTTATGAAAATAATTCAACAATGAACTTACACAACTTTTCCGTGGTAAACTTTTTGGAACTTTCACACAGGCCGTCACTATCGTTGCACAGATTAAAAATAATAATTCATTTGACGTGTTTACGTCGGCGGGGATCGGTTGGCGGGAAACCGTGAGTCGCGGACTGCGCACTCGAATTCCGTTCGCGGACTGGAGTGGTCTTCTCAGCCGGCCTCCGTCGTGATGCGGCGCGGGCGTACATGCGCACTTTAGCGTCCGCCGCGTCGCTTTCAAACCTTTGTGGAATTTTCTCTCACATTTCATGATAAACCTTTTTCCAAAGCGTGATTATCTTACTGTGTAGTGGGAGTAAAGCGATATTTTAGTTCCATGAAACAGTATTAAACATTGTATACTTTGGATGACTAATAATACGGTCATTTTTTTTTAACTGCTTGTTATGTCTGGTGGTCCTGTTAAATACTCCCTATAGTACTATTCTAGAAAGAAGTTTACCTTAAAAAAAAATTAAACAACTTCCGTTCTCCGCCCTTCCGTGGTAATATCATCATCCCATGGGAGTGATACTCCGTTTATCCTGGTTTGTGGCCACACTAGAGCGCCTTGTTTCTTCAGTCGTTCTAACTAGAAGCAAATGCCACCTTTTAGAAATGTATACTGAGATTAATCACTTTATACAGGGTTACAGGAAAAGTCGTGCTAGATCCGTTAAGGGCGTGGAGTACCCATCATTTCTGACTTATTTCACTATGAAACACCCTACCCTAAACTTAACCCTTTTCGAGATATTCGACTTTTAATTTTTTATTGAATAATGCCGATTTTTAGGCTACGAAATTTATTTTTGTTTATTTTGTGTATCTTATTATTATTATTATTGCATTTTTACATGTGTAATAAGATGCTTTAGGACATCAATCATTAAAATAGTGCATAAGTTAATTGAATAGACCGTAGTAGACAAGTGAAAGTAAAAAAATAAAAAATATATTAGCAAGCTTATTTTTCTCTAAAGGATATCTAAAAAAAATATTATGACACTTGTTCGGCAGATATTTTTTAAAATATCTACGTTTCATCAGCTATCTAACGAGGTATAATAATCTAGGGTTTTATTCAAATGCATTGGAAAAAAATTAGTTTCATAGGCGACAGTGGAGAAAAAAAAGAAATTAAAGAAAAAAAAATAAAGAAAGAAAGAAATTACTGGGCCCCAAAAGAACTAAGGAATCCCAATAAGAAAAGAGTGAAAGGGTCCCAACGAAGATTCAGCGTGAATGTGTGGATGGGCATTATCTCTAATCATTTGATTGGACCTTACTTTCTCCCGGATAATCTAAATGGGGAAAGCTACGAAAATTTCCTGAGAGCAGACTTGAGTGATTTGCTGGATGATCTGCCACTCAACCTGATCAGGGACATGTGGTTCCAACACGATGGCTGCCCTGCCCATTTCAGGAGAAGTGTCAGAGACTGGCTGGACACAAATTATCCAAACAAATGGATAGGACGAGGTGGGCCGTTGCCATGGCCAGCAAGAAGTCCGGACCTAACTCCCATGGATTTTCATGTATGGGGGTGCATGAAAAGTCTTGTGTACAGCGAGCCGAATCCAGTTTTGTCTGTGGAAGACTTAAGAGAAAGGATTGTGGATGCAGCAAATAAAATGAGGACCACGTTGACCACTGGAGTAGTGAAGACTGGTCTCCGTAGAAGGATGCGACAATGTTTCAGAAATAGAGGCGGCCATGTTGAACATGAACTGTAGAATAAGAAAAAGTTGTGTGAAAACCTTTAATAAATGACATTTCATGCATACCTAATGTTTTATTTTACTTTTTAGGGCTAAGTATAAATTTTCTTCTCCACTGTCGCCTATGAAACTAATTTTTTTCCAATGCATTTGAATAAAACCCTAGATTATTATACCTCGTTAGATAGCTGATGAAACGTAGATATTTTAAAAAATATCTGCCGAACAAGTGTCATAATATTTTTTTTAGATATCCCTTAGAGAAAAATAAGCTTGCTAATATATTTTTTATTTTTTTACTTTCACTTGTCTACTACGGTCTATTCAATTAACTTATGCACTATTTTAATGATTGATGTCCTAAAGCATCTTATTACACATGTAAAAATGCAATAATAATAATAATAAGATACACAAAATAAACAAAAATAAATTTCGTAGCCTAAAAATCGGCATTATTCAATAAAAAATTAAAAGTCGAATATCTCGAAAAGGGTTAAGTTTAGGGTAGGGTGTTTCATAGTGAAATAAGTCAGAAATGATGGGTACTCCACGCCCTTAACGGATCTAGCACGACTTTTCCTGTAACCCTGTATACACGAGTTTTTTTTTTCAGTTATTACGAAATCCACGGTACGAAATGGAGATATAAACGTAATAAGATATAAGAAATTAAGAAAAAATATTTTTTTAACGGAATGTTGCAGACGTCACTATCAATAGAAAACGTATGATAACGAAACTAATGTTTTTAGAGCGGCACATACAAAGATTCTTTCTAAAAAACGAGGGCATTGCATAATATATCTTCGTACGTAATATCCATTATATTTTCCCTTTTTAATAGACCTTTATGTTTTGCCTTTTATTTGAAGTACATGTTTTAAATGTAATATTTTAATGAGATAATTCGCGTTTCTCATCAAAAGCCTAGCAACCCATTCCAAGTTTTGTTCCATGACATAAACGGAATCAATGACCCTTCTCAAACTGAGAAGGTAAGGAAAAATATTCGTAACTGTTAACGTATAGCCCAAAGGTATGTTGGTTATAATTTAAATAGAATCTCGTGTTCCGTCATTTCAAAGGGTGGTAGACCAAATAATATAATTATCAAATCATATCAGATGTAGATTTTATAAAACATCTAATCTGCTCAAAACTAGGGACTCGTATAAATCATATATGTAAGAAGATATATATATACAATTTTTGAGTAACATTCATTCCATTCAAAATTACACGAGAATTAAAATTCAAATTGAAATACGTAATTAAATCAGCTTCGCAAAAAGTATGTAATTATTATAATTTTACTTGCCATTCAATCTGAAGTAAGTTGGTTATTTTGTTTCATCGTTTTATGCATTGGTGTGTACACTTCTCTTATTTCGGCAACAAAGCTTCCATCTTAGTTAAATCTACACTTTGATCTTAAGATCCTTTCTTGACAGGTCTGAAAGGATGACTGAATTTTGAGTTTCAATAATTTAAACTAAAACGTAGTTTAGGTATCGTTGCTCGCAGCTCAGTTGGGAATATTGATTGCCCCCAAACTTACTGTTATATTTGTAATAAATATTGTTTGGATTATAACAGCTGTTTTACTTCTTATTACAAATATGCATATGTTTAAAAAAGTTTATCAACAACATGATACATTCCACCTTTACGTCACAGAATTACGGGAGTATTTAATGCGCCTTGGGACTTAAGCTGATCACTAGTACAAGACTACTGCAACACTATTCTCCATGTTCTTCACTGTTCTTCACTCTTCCCCATGGAAGGTCGGATAGGGTTTGAACAGGCCGAACGTGACCTTATGTTTTGAATGTTATTGACGTTTCCAAGCCATTTCTTTATGAATTTTATGGAAATAAAGTTTTTGACTTTGACTTTGACTGAATTGGTAACGCCAGCTTATTCAATATTATTAAATTTCAAATTTAAAGCAGACGTTATGTTTACTAAGTGATATAATTTGGTGTTACTGATTTATATAAAATACTAAAACAATACCAACACATATGGAACTAGCTTAACTCGCTTCTTCGTAAGCATCCGTCACCAAAGCTCGACCAAACAATAACCAAAGAACAAGAATATATGTCAGCCGTACAGTCGTGTATTTCTATTTATTATCTTGTATAACTTGAAATATCTCATTAACTCATTAACTAGTGCCTCCCCATGAAAGCTTGACAAAGGCTTACTAAGATTTTCAGGTCTTTGAATACAACTGGCTTTATAGTATTTATAACTAGATAAGCTATTAAACCATCCTTTGACGCTTTCCTTCGCAGTAAGTCAGCAATATGGTAATACCAGGTAGGCCTTGCATAAACCTGATATCTCGTAAACAGATTAATGCTACCGTTTCCAAGCTTGACTCAGCCTAAAACAAGCTATTTATTTGCAAAAGGTCTTTGAATATACCAATTTTAACAAACAATATATTCGTGTAATAATACTAAATATAGCAATAATCTTATTATTGCATAAAGTTTTTAAATTTCGTAAAGCGGTGTATGAGTTACGAAATCAACTGTTGACCCAACTGATGTTGAATGATAAACTCTATCTGTACATATAATAAAATTGTAGAAAAGTGGTGTCTGTACAATGGAAATATATAAAAAAAAGTAGCAGGGGTTGTTATTATATCGATGCCGAACCCGAAATTGTAATTTTTTTTTTTGTCTGTTTGTGTGTTTGTGCACGCTAATATCAGAAACGGCTTATTCGATTTAGATACGGTTTTCACTAATATATTGTAGTAAGCTTCACTTAACATTTAGTGTTTATTTCATGTAAATCGGTTCATAAATAAAAAAGTTATGTCAATTTAAAGAATCACGGCGAACATTTTTAATTCAAAATATGCTGCCCGAAAAGTCACTATTCCACGCGAACGAAGTCGCGGGCACAGCTAGTCTATAATAAAAGCATTGTACCTAGGGTATCTCTCCCCTAATTAGTATAGGAAGACCCAAATCGCATGGTATTGTACCTGAAGATAGAAATTCTCATGTGTCTGTAATTTAATTAGCAACGACAACTTTCACAACGGAATTCAATAATGCGAATGTGTTAGTGCTTGTTAAAAGAAACAGCTACAATGGCAGTACTTCCCTGAACGAAATTGGCACAAGTTTTACTACCATCTTTTTTATATCACAGAGAGTAATAACATAGAATTGCAAACTTTTACACCTTGGATGCCTATACTGAAAGTTCTTTATTATAATTTTGTGTGGAGCAATCTAACAGCATTTTAATTTTATAAGTTCTGGGTCAAGTTATACATCAAATTCTAATTATAGCGATTATAAAGTTAAAGTTATGTTAATTTTATGCAAGGGCCATTTGGAAATAAATGGTCCTAGGTTTGTAATACTCTAATGAAAATAGCAACCCTCTTCCACTAACTTGTTTATCGCTATAGCAGTTTTATTACTTCGCGCAGTTACTTGATATCATTATCATCAATCTTTTGTGTCAATACTCGTAAAGAAATTTATGCGATGGTGAAACAATAAGTTTCTTTCTATCGTCTGCTGTAAAATCGATATTTTTAATCAGATAAGACGACAGCTATTTTCAGTGACTATCGACTAGGATTTTTATGGAATGTGTTTGTTACGGTAAAACGAGGTATTTATTTGGAAAGGTAGGCGATTCTGTTAAAGGCGATATCTCAGTAAACAAACACTCTAGTGAGGCGAAATAGTACTAGTGCTAGCATTAGTATTATTATTATTATTATTTGGTACTAGTTTGTATACAAATGACTACAATTACAAGAACATTAAGAAAAATTTTGCTATTACCTTTTGAAAAAAAAATTATATCTGAAAATCTTACAAAGAATTTTTAAAAACTTGCCAAATGTTGCGGCAAAGGTCGAAGAGAAGTTAGGTTTTCTTCCGATAGATAGTTCGCTGTCTTTGTTAGTTGTGTAGTTTGTTCAGTTCGTGTTAGCTACGAAAACCAGGTTTAAACATTTGTGAGAGTTTTGGGTTAAATAACAGATAGTTTTAGTAAGGGTCAGAACACAAGACCCGCCATTGGTATCCCAGATATATGCAGCTTTTAATTGCTAAATAACAACTCTTAAATTATTACATGAACAAAATAATATGACATTTAATCATAAATATAAGTACAGTGATTTTGACAAAAGTTTCTGACAAATGTATTAAAAATTTCATTCATTTGCAGTTGTTTCGCAATAACCGAAGAAAAAACTCCAGGAGTTGAGACGAATGTTTTCATTCTTAAACTTCGCTCAGAGTATGTGAGTTTTTGTTTCGGAAATTTTACACCGACGCTCCGGTAATCTCAGCAAAGTTGAAATTATCTTTGTGTCCACTAGGGATAACTTGTACTGCCACGGAAAAACGTTTCTTATGTACCATTGTTACTCGCTTTTCTAAATGAAAAATTTGTATTCTTGAAGAAGCATTTTGCTGCCTAAGTGATGCATTGACCGGAGGCTGGAATCCACTGTTATTGTCTTCGATAGAAATTCAAATGGGACGTTTCATTTGTTCAAAATAAAACGAACAAGCGATTGTACGGGCATTGAAAAGGGAACTTCGAAGTAAATTCAACTTAACCAATGCGACGCGCGCGTTGAATAGTTGTTCCTGATAACTTTGTTTTAAAACTTTTGTATCCAATACAGTTTTTTGAAGAAATCTTGTATACCTTGTCTTAACCGTTATGGGAAAAGCTATGGATTTTCGATTGTTTTTTCAATTCCTAGTCTACCTCTATATTAATAAAAATCAATACTTGTATATTTGTTCCCTATGCGTTCCGAAACCATTGATCTGATTGTGATGAAACTTTGATATAGTGTTCTGGGGACGCACGCGATGGTTCCTGGCCCAAAAAATCAATATATATTAAAAAAAATATGTTTTTAATGTAACTTTTATACTTAATGTGGCATTGCACCGCATGCCGGTCACAGTTATTCTTTATAATGATCTACCTACGTAATTTAAAATATAACACAATATTGTCGTTATTTATATAGTAGCTTTTGTTTAATTTAGTAGTCAGAAGAAAGATTTTTATCATACGCGGAAATCAAATGTTTACGCCAATTATCTCATTTGTCATCGCTCGGTCTTATTCGTGATTTCGTTGGTATAAGATCTATTCTGACTATTGAATAACTAAGGAATGATCTATCGAAAAAAGCGTTAGCTGAGCTTGTCATAGGATTTTTTTATTTTTATTTTGCTTTATAAGGGACACAAACAGTAGTACATGAATCATGTCAAATACATACTAATACATAATATAGAAACTAGTGAAGTTTCCAGAATAAGGCAGTACAGTTTAGGAAGTTTGCGAATTCAGAGAAATATTGCAAAAAACAAATATAAATATAAAAAGACAGTGATAAGTTCACCACTAGGCACGTCTATCTTCTAACAATCTTATAACTCAAGGGTTGAAGGGTTGCCACAGCGGTTCTGTCTAAAAGGCATTAATCTATTTACAAATCCCATTAATAGTTCACTATGATTGATGTGATTAATCGAAGTATCCCTATAGAGGGAACATAAAAGTTTGATACCACCATTCATCATGTGTAACTAACTTCCTACAAAGCATTTAGAAAGCAAACGTTTCAATCTTCAGCCCTCGTTACTTAGAATACATATTCGTATAAACAACAGTGAACGCAAACTATCCTCCGTCAATCCCCTCACGGCAGTAGTACAAGTTATACTTAAAAACGTGTAAACAACACGTTAACGAAAATTACAACGTATACAGCATGTTTAAATTTATGGCGTGATCGTGCGGTTTAATATTGGGGTCCGTGTATCACACACTGTGGGTTGTCTAACTCCTAGCGTATGGAGCCTGTAATTTGCATTTTGAGTATAAACGTCGTGCAGTTAAAACTTTCCCCGCTAAAAGCCGCAACGTCTGCGCTATATAAACTTCGTCCCAACGATCATTTTTGGTGTGCGTATGCTACTGAAATATTAGGAGGTAACTTTTGGAGTGTTGGGTTATTGCTGTTTATGAACAACAAATTGATGCTAATTTATATTATTGAATTCTCAATTCCTGTACGGCTGATTCCATCCCTTTAGAATCATAAGGAATCTTTGCTCATCAGACTATAACAATCTCTACTGTCGGACTGAGATTTCTTGCAAGAAAGTCGTCGCTTCACCGGGCCTAAGCGTCCTTACTACTACTACTTCTATTGCCTTCTCGCGGTCTCCACTCTACAACTCATCTACACTAACGGTTATCGGTAATTCAGTAAGTGTATACCAATTCAGCGTAATAGTTTAATGGACTACGTCAATTAATTTCTTTTTTAAGTGCGATGACATTTTTAGTAACACTTTTTTTAACGCTTGATTCTACACCCATCGAATTTTAATACCGAAGCTTTTAAACGAAATCGATTCCTAAGGACTAAACTCCAAAAAATACAGTTATTAATGTTCAAACCGGATGTCAGTGGTTAAAATTCGACGCAGTGAACCTATGGACGTAGGAAAAAATTGTTAGTTAACTGGCATTTCCTAACCACAATTCGAAGGCATGTAACACATGATAATTCGTTCTAAATAAAGCACACTACTAGCGGGAACATTGGGGGATGGTAATGTTTCTAGTAGGCACATTTCCTTTATATTGATGCAAAAACAGTCTGTGATACATACGGTTTGCAAACTAACCCGCCTGAAACATCCCTTTGACGACGCTATTATGGTCATAATGCCGACATAATGCGGTCACGTTAATTCATACTATAGGCTCAGTTGTGGGTCAAACAGACTATTTCATTACAGTCACTGATGTTACAAATGTTGTATCAAATTACGAGTGGTTTGCTTGGACAGTGTGTTTTAAGGTGATCTCTTTAGGTCCAAATTTTTTTGCATACTCTTTATTTAGAAAGAAAGAAACAAAATACATATATTTTACTTCACACAAATACACACTACTGTGAACACACTAAAACAAAATATATAAAAAAAAAATTAAACTGAAAGGATATAATTAGGTAATTACATAAACTTTGAGGTATTTAATGGGATTAAATAGGTTATAGTCTCAGCTTAATACCTGTTTCGGTAAATTTAATTTTAAAATAGTATTGATGATAGATAAAATAATTAATCGCGGCTTTTTCGAAACTGGTAGTCATAAACACAAAGGGCCTCATTTCTCGAAGATCTCGGTAAATTAATTGGTGATAATTATCACACATGAACCTTTCCAGAGGGCAGAGAAGGCAAGGTCGGGTTTTTACGATATATTAGTATCTCAAACACAGAACAGCTAGTAATCTGTAATCTCAGAACTGTACTTTATAGTAAAATAATAGCCATGATAAGTGGTGAGCACGTTTAGTACAAACACATTTTCTAATTGTGAGAAAATGCAATATCAGGCAATCGCTTACCATTAGCAGAAATAAGAGAACCGTTTTGCTGAATACTTTGGACAAAATCTACTTAAACGGTTGAGTATTTGATCAACTGTGTGAATGGAATAGCTGTGATGCTTTGAAGTGATTTGGATGATGACGAGTACAGCGAAAATGTACCCTCGGCCACAGGGCCGAGTAAGTCGACTACTCGTTTACAGTAACATCATATTATCGTATTTCTTCTGTACCTCGGCGAAGCAAAGCAAAGGAAAATAAATTTTTGTCATCAAAAAAGGAATTATGTTCCCAGATATGCATTAAGGTGCTAAATACTGAATAACTAACGCCAAAAGCTTTATACTAGAAAAGCTTGGTAGTGTCCATAAAATATGTGAGCTAGGACAAACTTTCGTAGAACTTAGTCGACTTAGGCCGACACTGCGTTGGCACAGAAACCTTGATTCCAATTGCATAAATCCGATTATTTTCATATACCTACAGTGCTCTTGTATCGAAGTATGGAATAAATTCTATTACGAAGAATTCCGTTTAAAGAAAAAATATATGAATACAAATATGGGCGGTCGTTTGAAGACCATGTTTATAACTTAATTATAATTTAGGTGCTATAAAAATTAATGGAAAATATTTTTACGGTTAGTTTTTTTTATTTTATTTACTAAGGCACACAATACACAATATAGCAAACAATATAAATATTAATCTAGAATACAGTTTTGATCTGGCTTGGAACATAACTGATGTGCGCACTGCAAAAATCGCATTTAACAGTGTTAAGCTAATAAAAGATATGAAATGTTCGGGAACTTAATACTAAAATGAATTAAGTACTTCCCAAGAATAAAAATACAAACAACAGGAAAAAGGTCAAATAAAAACTAGATAAGAATAAAATAAAATAAAATAAGAATAAAGAAATAAAATCAAATATAACATAAAAAAAGCCAAAATGTTAAACTACAATAGAAACTACTTAATTATTGGTTTAGGTGAACTACAATGTCTACAATGCTCATCATCCGAACTACCGTTAAAATGGAGGATGTCTTTCAGGGTTTTCACAAATTTATTTAGTACTGGATTAAAAATATCTATTTCTATGTTCTTCTTGGTAAGCTCATTATACTGTCGAGACATTCTAGTTAAAGGGTAAATAAGAAATATATATAAATAAGAAATATTGTTTTTATAAGTGAGTAAGGCAAAATTCAAGAAAGAAGAAATTTCATTTAATTTGGTTCTATAGTTTGGTTTTAAATCAAAATTTCTGAAAAAAAAAACCAATCATTTTCGTTCATTAACGATGAAGTTGGTTTTTCGGTTTGCTGCGCAAAGTAATTAATATGTAATAATAACCGGCTTTTATCGGTAGGTGAAACGCAGAAAGTAAACATGGAAAGTCGCTGCAGTTTTAGCTGAAAAATATGTGGATTGATAATTACAAAATAACCGTGTTTTTTTTTTAATAATAAGAGAAAATATTAATTCTACTTGAAATAGCAAATAACCTCTGCTTACGTGTATTAGTGAAAGTCATAATAATATTGAAGTAGTGGTGCGAGTTTATTCTTCGATCAGATTTAATCTCCCTTTCATACAATAGCTTTAAGTGCGATATAATGTCTATGTAGCTCTGAAATAGCGAGTAAATTTTACGTCTAGTCCATCCCAACTGTCCCCGACAATTTTTTATTATTGGTTGAGCGAATTTAGTATCTGGGGAGATATAAAAGGAAATGAAGCTAAGCCCTTCGGAAATCTCAGAAATTGCTCTTTTTCTCGGAGTGCGTATGAGGACAATAGTAGGGCTCGGATCAAATGAAACAGTTACTTTCTTTGCTCATGGGAACAGTTTTTACGATCGACTGCGAGATTTACGCTTCGGTACCGTTTCGAATACTTGAATATTTTAATAAGTTAATAATACCCTTTCAGTGAGCGGTGAGTAATGGTTTCCCTTTCATTTGCAGAAACAAAGGGCGTTCAAGTCATATTTTTTTACTTAGTCAGAACCTTATTTTACTGTTGTCTCTAAGCATTGTTTTAGTTGATATTTTAACACGAAAGTTGCAAATTGAAAAGTTATGAAGACTACTTAGTTTAATAGTGAAATTTGTCTCCAGCGGAGCTTGACTTCGCCTGAATATAGATATTAACACAGGTGTAATAAGTATAGTTGATCGCACCCGCGGGTCCCATTGCAAGTTTGCCTTTATAGTGCGGCTTTTAGACGAGCGACCTTGCGCCTTACCAGAGTATGGTTAAAATAAGCAAGGCCACTACGCCGAAAAACTTATACCATGGTCTTAAGCTACCCCTCTTCTCATCACCTCTCTTACCATGACTATAGGCGTCTTCGGAAATAGGCATTTATTGTTGTGAAAGATAAAGTTTCCGATCTGTTGTAAACCAAGTCATAATTAATTTGAATCTTGTGAACAAAAGATTAATGAATTTATATATATATATATATATATATATAGTATAGTATAGTATTCAATTAATTTCTTTTTTTTATTATTTAATTAAATAATATTGAATTTTACACAAAGAATGCTGTTTTCGAAACTTCATACATACTGTACTTCTGAACACATTTTTATTTTTTCAGTGACTTGTGTGTAGTTAGTTTATGTTGAAAATTGGTCATTCGTTCCATTTTCTACAAAAGCACGACATTTGGCGAATCCCTTTCAATCAGGTTTACTATTTTAATTTACAAGTATTGGGCTTGTTTAGTTTGCTCGTTGTTCTTGAATGTACCATAACTTTCATTTCAACCTAAGTTGTAACTAGCTCTATGATAAGATCTTATTTAGGTACAAAAAATTCGCCTTTTTAAGAGCCACAATACTAAAGTCTCAGTTGGAAATAGCGGGTACCAAATTCTGCGGCATATTAGAAACTAACGCTCACCTATGCTAAAATATGGAAGTTTGCTTCGAGAACTCTCTCCACTAATTGTAAAATTTTGAACTTGATAACTTTACCAACTTTTACTGGGAGAATTTGCTGGCATAGAGAATGGCAAAGTTTTGACGGTAACTGATCATTACCTTACAGTAAACTGGAGATTGCTAGTTTTCTGGGTAGTTGAGACTACGAACTTGTAATTTATTTTAACACTTGGACTTCTCAATTGGCTGCACAGTGGAATCTTATAATTTCAAGAACCAAAATAGTTATCGTAAAGCTTTTTAAACTGCAAAATTTAATCGTATCTTTAAATTCTATAATAATAAATGAAATTGAAGTGTTGTTTGTAAAATCGAAATAACAGGTTTTTACTAAATGCCATTGAAAGTATATACGGTACATAGAACAATTAACAAGTTTTTTTGACTGTTTGTTCCGGCTAATCTCCGAAACGGCTGGACCGATTTTGATGGGGCTTTCACTTGAAGATAGCTGATGTTATAAGGAGTAACTTACAACTTCGTACTTTATTCGTACTTTCGTACTATATAGGGGGCGTGATAAAACCGAATGAATTCGCGGGCACTAGCTGTTGCCCGTGAAATCATTATTTTAATGTAATACAAACAGTTTTAGGAATACCTATTCGGAATAATAAAATTAAATTTAAATAGTATATGTTAATGGAAAAACCTTTAGGTTGGATATGATTCTTCTAAAACGTGGGAAGAGAATATTTTTATACAAGTAACTTACAAATCAATAAGTATTTTGTGGATGGTTTAACCACCACTATTAATTGATAATAAGATAGGTACTTGTTACCTTATTACTAAGGCTGAAAGGATACAAAACGAATTCTATTTTTGTTATATAGCAAGTTTCGGTTCACAAAACTACAAATATATAATGTAATTATTTAAATTAAAATTCAAAAACCATAGAAAATCACTATAAATTGTGGCTAAGGTCAACGAAAAATAAGCTTTGTTACTATTAATTAAAATATTTCATTCACCGCAACTTTTCATTAAAAATGTTCTACGCTTTTAAATTGCAAAACGAGCTGGAAAAATAAAATATAAATTATGACAGCTATAATTTGAACCGTAACAATAATCAAATAGACAAATCAGTACGGATTTGAAATACGTACAGCAATTTCAGCAGCTCGTTCGTACGATCAATAGGTCGTATCGTACGTCACTGTGGCAGATTGTGGCGACATCGATCAGAACAGTTTGCTTGCAAATTTGGCAGCAGCTAACCAAGCGGGATTATGTGGCGCTGGTATAAGCACGGATTCGACAATAATCTGATTTATGTACCGCGCACAATTATGCTCCGTTGTGAACGAACAAATTGGAAATGGAGGTTATACATAGGCTGTTGATTAGTTGCGCAAATCCGGTCTTTGCATACGCTTGAAGTGGGCAGATTTTACTGTGGGCAAAACGATGGAATCAGCAGGCAGTCTGATTATTGTTGAGCGTTCGTCTGTCAGCAATAACAATACTGGAGCAGGCTTGAGTAGGTACATGTTTGCAAATCCATTGGTACCTAGTTTTATCCTATTGTACATGAATGTATGTACAACAGGTGCTGAATGAAGTAAGCGTGGCGTATATTTCCAATCTCTTAAGGCAATATTCCTAGTGTGGAAAATTTCTGAGCACTTCAGTTCTTTCTTGGACTATAATAAACGTAATGTAATCGCTATGTAATTATAATTTACACTGTAGCAATATAAAACAGCAACATAATTGGAAGTTTCAGAGTTTGAAAGTGTAATGGTAGGCACTGACAGACATAGTAACTCATTGTTCATTCATTCATTCAAGCATCACGGCTCAGTTGGTAGTAACTCTGCCTTTTGAGCTATAAGGTCGTGGGTTCGATTTACACGCAAGACAAACATTTATGTAACAAGCCTTTATGTTTTTTTCTGTGTCTGGGTGTTAATATGTATTTTTAAGTATGTATATGTACATACAAAAAAGTATACACGTATTCTATCTGTCATCTGGTTCCCGTAGAACAAGCTATGCTTAGTTTGGGGCTAGAAGCGTGAAATGTCCACCAATATTTATCATTTTTATTGTTACTTATATACCACGGCCTTTCCGAAGTTGATTATTTTATTCTAAGTTAAAAGAATCCTTTAATTTGCTACTATTTTGTATTTATCTTGTGCAATAAATAATATTGCAGGTGTCATACTTTTATAAATCATCATTATTTTGCACCAAGAAATGCAAAAAAAAAACATCTTCATGTTTCCTTACATGCTTCATAATTGTTTTCTATTAACAGCGGTGTATATTTAAACGCCATTTGTTACAAGTAAGCGGAAGACAATGCTTTCTTAAGTTTTTCAATGAACGGAATATCTAAGAAGAGGAATGCTCAAACCATCAGTAGTACCTTTGTGGAGCGGCTCAGGCGCTCATTACGGGCCCAAAGCCTAATGATGCGCTCGCTTGTTAGCCCGCTTTGTCACGTCATACAAATTCAGCATACAAGGATAAAAAACGGTCAAGTACGAAGCAATTAGGCAGCCTTGTATCATACACCTGGTGCTCATAATGCTATCTCATTCACATACCTTTATAACGATTAGAAAATAAATAAATATTGGTGGACATTTCACACAGCGTTATCTATCCCCAAAGTAAGCTAAGCATAGCTTGTATTATGGGAACCAGACAACTGATAGAATACTTATATACTTTTTTTGGTAAATACATATATATAATACATATTAACACCCAGACACAGAACAAACATCTATGTTCGTCACACAAATATTTGTCAGAGTGGGGATCGAACCCACGACCTACAGCGCAGAAGGCAGGGTTACTACCAACTGCGCTGCGAGGCCATTATATAGGCCGCGTTCCGATTCACGCTTACAGCACTTTCAGAGCGCTTAAAGTTGTTTCTAATTATGTTAGCCCGCAAACAGCCCTCTATCATGGTTTATGACGTCACGGATACATCACTTCTAGGGATAACCACCGCTCACAACCACTCACCTTTCCCACTGTAAGGAAAATGTCAAACTGAAATAAATTTTCCGTTTTTTTGCTTTTCCATAGGAATGTTATATTCATTATTCACAAATGCACTTACGATTTGTCAAAAGTAATTGACTAATGTGAACGAAGATAGGTTATTCTCAGTTAATGTTGTAGGCTAAGTTTAAAAGTTTGTTTCGGAAAATCTATTATTAATAAGTGTTTTTCATTTTAAGCATATGCGGAATAAACTCATATAATGATAATAATAATAAATTTTATTTCGGAACAAGTCTATATTACAAAATATAATACAAAATATCACACACACAAAGTATTTTAAGACAAATTAATTATTATTAGATTAAATTATTTATGATTCGCATCATGGTGCACCGCTAAACAGTGTCTGAAGGACCTGTTATCCGGGACTTCGGCAATAGTTTTCAAAATAACGATAATGACAATGCTAGTACAAATACAAACTTCATATCCATAATAAATTAATTAATTTCCTTAATGTGCCGCTGTCGGCTCAAAACAATTTCCATTTATTATTACTAGGCAATATTGCGGCGGATAAACCGAGATGATCCACGGGTGTAGTAGCTTCCTCTTTAACTCAAAATGACGCTTAAATAAACCAAATTAATTAATAAGAACAGACGATGAATGAGATTTGAAGAACTAGAATGCTATTAGGCTAATCGGCTGAAATCCGCATTCGTTCCGCAATGGGCCATTTAGACGACGCTGGATTTACAAAACATTGGACATAAGCCGCGGCCGGAATAAACTTTATTAGGAAAAATGTGTTTACCGCGCACAATACGCCACTCGTACGTACTTGCGCTTATATCCAATGTTTCACGATCATTATGTATGCATTGTGATACATGCTGCTTTCGTTTACTTAAGCTTAGCAAATTATTATTATTATTATGTGATGTTAGGGATCGGAACGAGCAACGATGGCCCACCTGGTGCTAAGTGGAAACCTCTGCCTATAACAAGCAAAACAACTTGGGTTCGCCCCTACCTAGGTACAACAAAACCCAAGTCGCATCTTATACGCCCATAACTCTAAGACGTGAATGTGGAACATCTCATTAGTTTGTAATTTGACTGAAAACCACACCTTTCAAATCGGAACACTGTAACGCGAATGCGTTACTGCTTGGCGGCAGAAATAGGATATGGTGGTAGAACTCCCCATACAAACTTGGAATAAGTGCTACTGCTACTGAATGATTGATTTGTTTCGTATAGATGATGTAGTTTTAATATGTATTAAAGTTTAACATATTTTGAAGCTCGATTAAAGTCAAATCGATAAAGAATCGAAAGATCGAAAGAAAACAAAACCACACACAAAACCCGAAGCAGTGCCGGTGTATTTTTCTTTAATCAGGGCAT
Organism: Chesias legatella; assembly: GCA_947359385.1. Classification (NCBI taxonomy): domain Eukaryota; kingdom Metazoa; phylum Arthropoda; class Insecta; order Lepidoptera; family Geometridae; genus Chesias; species Chesias legatella. The sequence continues at coordinate 4,411,640 of OX375772.1, forward strand.
ATTGATTAGGTCTGAAGACTTTATAAATGAATTTGGACTGTTTGACAACTTCAAGAGGTTTATGAAACTTTTAGATTGGTTTAATTTCTTCAAATCTCTCACCACATCCAGAACGCGAACAACATTTAATGGATAAAGGTGGGTTAACGGAGAGTAATTAATTAATAAACTTTTCCAAGGACTTCGGAGTTTCCGTTCGATATTCCAGATTAATTTACTTTTGATTCAGATAATTTGTCAAGTGTCAATAATATTCAGCAAATTACAAATAGTTGATATGGCTTTCAAAATTTGTCTAAACGTTTTGTCTAAAAGCAAATACAGTTAAGAATATTCATAATTTTAGCGCAACACGAATCATACTTAATGGTATACAATATACTAATTATATAACGTTTGGTTTGCTTTAAATGACTTTTGCCTTCAAGTCTTTCCTTTATTTTGTTCAGGTGACAAACAGGAAACATCTTTATCCTTTTAAAGGGGCAAAAACAAGGGACAAAAGTAAGTCTTTCCTCCCGACTCAAAATTAAATCAACGGAATTCCGTGATGGAGTTTATAGTAAAGGTATTTACTAGACGCGTACCTATTTCGAGAAGGAAAATTTAAAGCATACAGCCCTGAAATTACAAGCAAGCCGTAATAAACGATCTGATTGATGTCGGGCATGTGTGAAATTGAACTGGCATGAGGGTACGTAAAATAATTGAGGTCTAAGTACCCATTATGGATAGAACATTCGAATTAAAGGGATTCATTTGTATATAGAGAAGCCAATTGTGTGAAAACTGCGTATAGTGAACCGTGTAATTGCTGGGCTCTAAACTGATGATTTGAATATAATATATATAAATCGTCAAAGAAAGAGTTCATCCATTTTATACGAGGAACAGTCCTCGTATAAAATGGAGAATATAATTTCGATTAGTTTGCCACCATCGTTATAACCATTTTTTTAAATAATTTAAATCTAATTCACCTCCGAGGATTAGTATGAAATATTTTACTGCAGATTTTTGTTTTTATATGTAAATATTTTAAGAAAAGACAAGGTGGTCTGATATTAAGGTATATATTATATATAAGGTATATACTCGTATTAAGGTAACCTCTGCCCATTACAAAAGAAAGATGTCAGTTTTACTCCTTGGTTTTGTACGGGAAGACCCAATTCGCTTTGGGTTGTGATGATGATCATGTGAAGGTGGAATGTCTCATGTGACTATCATTTATGTACAGTTATGCGTGCTTGGCTGTAGAAATAGATGGCAGTACCTACTTTGGCAGAACTTGATAGATCTACTGTCTTAAAAAGTATATATTATTTATTCGACCGTCCAGAAATAAAATGTTTTACTTTGTATTTGAATATCATCAACACCAATCTCGTAAATTAAGATAATGTTTATTTAAGGTTTGTAAACGTAAAATATTTTTTAATTCATCGCTATTTCAATTCACTATTTATACTTACAAACTGCTATGCTTACAAACAAAGTAATATTTTAATGTAATGTAAATGGCAATATAAAATAAAATATTAGGACAGTAACATTTGTACAAAACTGTTATAAAATTCTTAATAAATATAAGCTTTATTAACAAAAATATTCCAACAGAAACCGTCAAATATGTTTCCACAATTTCTTGCTCCGTGAAGACGAGAACAACTTTGCCACAATTAGAATGGACTTCGTGACAAACGATGCAGAGTTTTGTTGTCATCTAAAAAGTTCCAAAGTATTTTTATAATTCGCATCTCCTTTTGTGAGTTGATACATACCTTATGCCTGAGTTCTATGTCAGCATACCTATAGAATAATGACCTCAGGTAATCGTTAGATTATTTGTGGTGTTACATGAATGAGGTCATTTCCATGATAAGCCCCGTGTAATTATGTGCTTTTCTACCATTAGTTTAAAAGAATATCTTGGTCAAGTTCCAGGGAAGTTGGCGAGTTTTACATGCATCTACGCTGGAGAATGCGCCAAAATTGTAATGAACAAACTCATCTTCTTAATCCTGTTTTATCCCTTTATCAGATATAAAAACTGAGGGAAAATCTTAATACTTTTGATCTGATAAAAACTGTAAGCTTCAGATAAATAAGTACGAGGATAACAGTAGATATGTCTCCGGGCAATTGAGCGAATCAAATGACCAGGTCGAAAACAATTTACAAACGATTGGATCCATACGAAAAGGTACCATAGTATCCGTATAGGCTTTTACATTGAGTTCCGCCCATTAATGGGAAACATTTCCAAAATACCCATTCCACGATGTAGCACCTATACGCAACGTAGAATGGTCATTTTGGGAAACAAAATATTTCATAATGGGCGTTTAGATTATGAAAAGTATCTTAAGAAATGATTTTTTATAAAATTTCCATTTCACCGAAAGGCTCGTCGTTAAAATAGTGTGATGGAGAGAGCAAACGAAAGGGCCTAATCAGATATTTTCATTATATACGATTAAATATTTTACAACAACAGATTTCTAAGCAATGTCCAAAAACAGAACTTTAATTATAAAAGAGTAATATCGGTAAATAGTTATAATGCAGACTTTAAATTGATTAATTATTTAATTTGTCTTCACTTTTACCAATCGTTAGCAGCACTTTAACATTTATACGAATTAGAAATTTGGGAAGAAGAATATTCTTCCTTAATTCCTAATTAATATAAACCCCTAGTTTAACGGTTCAATATAATCTTCAAGTTATGAGCCCTTTCAAATAGGTCTGGAACAACCAACATAAGAACAATGAACAGCACTTCCGTCCTAGTACGCAAAGTTCAATTAACTTCCCCAATTGTGTTTGCAATAGAGTTTTCTTATCTCAACTCTAATTAGAGAACACAAATAATAACAAAATCTCCTCACCGCTTCCGTTGTTGGAACAGGAGAAACAATATATGCAATTATATATTCCGGCGACGCGGGGCAATTAACATGAAAATTCTCGTTAGCAGTCGCAAGGGGAACTTTTGATGTAAAGAAGTGGGTAAAAAATTCAAGTGCACCTCCCAGCCTCATTAACAGGCCTTTAATAGTAAGATGGTGGGCAGTGGCTCAATAAGGATTACAAACGTAGTACTTGCGTAAAAAAGGTTTAAATAGGTGTTAATTTAAACCCTTTTTACCCGGTATCTTTTTACTGGATGCTTTGAGCTGCGGACTTTCAGCTCGTTTGTAGTTTCCATTGAAAAGTTGGCCATCTTCAATGAAATTCTTGTTTTATTGTAGTTCATTTTGCTTTGCTCTTTCTTCCTTACAGTTGAGTGGTAGATTTTTTGTTGTATGGTGCAATACAAAATAATTTTCGCATTTGAAAGATAAATTTTTCATTGCATAGGTACAGTCTATAAAGCAACTGGCCTCACAACTCAGTTGGCAGTAACCCTTCTGCGCTGTAGGTCGTGGGTTCCATTCCCACCTAGGACCATTTGTGAGGCGAACATAGATGTTTGTTCAGTTTCTGTGGGTTAATATGTATTATACGTTTGTATTTTCGAAAAAAGTATATAAGTATTATATCAATTGTCTGGTTTCCATGATACAAGCTATGCTTAGCTTACTTCGGGGCTAGATGGCAATGTGTGAAATGTCCACCAATATAATTATAAAAGTGAGCGTTTATTTTATCAACAAATCGTTATTTACGTGGGTAATGTGAAATCGTATGTTTTCGATCCTAAATATATCTTGAAGGTAGAAACAAATGTGATAAGGCAAGCACATCGGGCAATATAGTCTCGACATGAAAAAATATATCAAACAAAAATATCTTCAGTTTTCTGTGAAGACGAAAAAGGGATCAGAATGGCATGTGCTGACGTGGGATCCTGAATAGACTTCAGGCCTTTTAACGGAGTTTTGAAGGTTCGCGGTTCCACAAGGAATGTTATTGTGTTACATTCTATTACAGCCTTCACCATGTTGTCGCATTTTTACCTTATACATACATTTATATAGGTATCTTACACTATCATAAATATATTTTGCTTTACTCCAAATATTTGAGAGCTGCGCTCAAAATTGTTATTCTGTTACATTCCTCCAAATTACTGAACTGTTCAAAATTTCTAATTGAAAATAGAGAAAGTTTGTTGGTGTGGCAGCTGCCAAAACCAACTTGCGGAGATCATACGATGCAAAACAAACACAATGGTTAATACGCCCGCGGTTTAAAAATGCGAATAAAGGGTGCCCATGTTACGTAAAGCTTTTAAAAGTGTTCGCGTTGTTCGAAACAGTCCGTTGTTTCAAAGCGACGAAAACTAAAGTTTTTATGAAACAATGGAGTGATGGTCAACCGGTAGATACACGAATCGGGGTGTGAAGTGCGGTGGAGCGAACTAGCGTAGTGGTCATACGAGTGAGATACATAAAAAGACTTAGTCCGTTGATAAGTACTACAGTACTGTGTCGTGTGTATTTAATCTGTTTATTCCATGTATTGGTTACTGGTATTGGTATTCGTTATTTAAAATCGTTATTTACTGGTACTGGTATTGGTATTGGTATTGGTGGTTATTGGTATTGATCACAAAGACATACATGTATATTTATAGCTTACAGCTATTTACACCATTTGCTTTTGCACTGATTGCTTTTTACACCAATAAGTTATGTTACAAATATTAAATTCAGTAAAGAAATGAATTGATACATAGATGATCGTGACTAGCCTTATAGCTCAGTTGATAGTAAGGTAGTAATCCTGCCTTCTGCGCTGTAGGTTATGAGTTCGATTCCCACCTAGGACAAACATTTCTGTGACGGAAATAGATGTTTGTTGACTGAAACGTACCTACTAAAACGTAATACAGACTTAAATAAAGTTCGCCCTCTAGATATTTCCTACTAATAATAAAGCAAATTTTTTTTTTTGTTTCTTCGGTTCGTTTATATAGACGATGTTAATTGGTTGCACATACAATGCTATTCATATTAAAAAACATTTTTTTTTTTATTTTTTTTATTTTTTTTATGTAATACATTTACGGAACGAGCCGACGGCCCACCTGGTGTTAAGTGGTAACCCCTGCCCATAACAGCCGATGCGACTTGGGTCCTCCCATACTAGGTATGACAAGACCCAAGTCGCATCGTATGCGCCCGTAAATGTGAGACGTGTAGGTGGAATGTCTCAAGTGCCTGTAATTTCACCGGCAACCACACCTTTCAAACCGGAACACAGTAACGCGGATGCGTTACTGCTTGGCGGCAGAAAAGGGCATGGTGGCAGTACTTCCCCGGACGAACTTGGCGAGAGTTCTACTGCTCTTAAAATTTATATACATATCCTTTGCATGCAAAGGTTGTCTGGAAGAGATCGCTTCTTAGTGATAAGACCGCTCATTGTGTATCTTAATTAATGTTTACTGTTTTGACGTTTGTACTGTATTTTAATGGCGTACAATTAGAAATTTTCATTAAACATTCATTCATTCAAACTGTTGCTTAGAAGATACTTGATTGTTTTAAAGAACAATTAACATGTGTTCACGAACGTATAAAAAATATAAGCTAAATTATCCATTCAATTTAATGTTCAAAGGCACATCCATACCGCTGGTTTAAACACATTAATGTACGGAACTTAAAATTAGGTCACTGGTAAAACCGTATCTAGCTCGCAAAGATTCAGTGAATTATTTCCCTTATGCGGAAAATTCTTAATGCTGGGTCTACAGAAATGCAGAGACTCGTCTTCGGAATAATACCCCTAATCTCCTCTTCACTGGAAACACCTGCCCGGTATTTACACGTCCAAAATAGTTGTGGCAGCGAAACTTCCGAATATTATTCTCGTATTATTACGAGGGCGGAATACATTTTCTGGTTACGAAAATGCTAATGTCACAATCGATAAAGGTGAGGTTTGAAAGTGTCCCCGAGTGGAATTCTTCCGTAGGATTCATTGAATGCAATAAAATTTTCTGCACAATTGAAACCATTAAATAGCGTCGCCACTGCGCTTCGTTGCTCTGAATGTTAATCACAGCTTGTGTGAATAGAACAATCACTTTGTGGGAACAGCCTCATTTTTTATCTAATTTGCAGTTTGAGTAATGTAAATGTGATTTAATATTAAAATAGCGGCTCATCCCGGCTTCGCACGTGTAGCATTAAGTAATTACAGCTGGAAAAAATTAACTAATAAGTAAAACTAAAACGTAGAACAGAACAGATCAGAACAGAACAGATCAGAATATAACAGTACAGGACAGGGCTGGAAAGGACGGAACGGGACGGGACAGGATAGAATATATTTATTTGAAACACACACAGGAAAATATAGTTATAAAAACATAATTAAACATTTAATAATAATTTCAAGGAACAAAAAATTAAAATGAACAGCTGATAAAGCTGCTAAAAGTGGCACAGCCTACACACAGCAACACGAGTGCATCACTGATTGGCGGCAGATTACCAGGTGTGGTAGTACTTCTCCGGGCGAATGCTACTTTGGGTTGCTCCTTCCTCACCGACTGGGGGACATGTGTAGGGATTCAAAGAGTTATCATCTACGGACGCGAGCAACAAGGCCCCTATAAAAAACTATATCTGTATAACCAGGTATTTTGCGGTTAATACTTTGTGAAATTCTACCTGTGCGTGTTTGTAAAGTGAAGCGAGCGGAATGTTTTGTCACGTCCGCAGCCAACACATCGACCGTCGGACGTGACGTCACGCTCCCCTTTGATTTATGACACGAGCACGAGAGTCTTCGTACTGGCCGCGGCCTGCCGGTGGTCACCCTACCACTCGATAGCCCCTATGGCACGTAAGGGCGCCACCGGCAAATGAATGAAACTCATTTTGTTCAATCAACAGACGGGATCGTGAGACATTTACCGTGATCGTGACGCTCTCGCTCCACTGAGATTTGCCGAACGGAACTGATGCCTGATTGCAGTATTCCAAGCCATCTGCTGTTTACTTAGATATCTGCGTGTCAAACAAATAGATAGGTATACTCTTGTTCCGATATTTTACTCATATTAGAACAGAGGCTTTTTGAGTTCCTAACAAATTTTCGCAACGATAATATGTAATCTCCACTTGACACACACGCTCATGTTGTGATTCACATTCGAGTGGAGTTTACGTGAAATAATTGTCTATTTCTTCTTCCTTCGTAATGATTGATATGATTGATAAATGTGGAGTAAATAAATGTGAAATAAATAAAAATTGGTGGACCTTACACACAGCACCATCTAGCCCCAAAGTAAGCTAAGCATAGCTTGTTTCATAGGAACCAGACAACTGATATAATACTTATATACTTTATTGCAAATACATACTTATAATGTACTTATATAATACTTATAATGTACTTATAATATACTTATATGACTGGCCTCATAGCTCAGTTGGTTAGTAACCCTACCTTCTGCGCTGTAGGTCGTGGGTTCGATCCCCACTCAGAACAAATATTTATGTGACATTTGTAACATTGATGTTTGTTCTGTGTCTGGGTGTAAATATGTATTATATGTATGTATTTACAAAAGAAAAGTATATAAGTATTATATCAGTTGTCTGGTTCCCATGATACAAGCTTTGCTTAGCTTACTTTGGGGCTAGATGGCGCTGTGTGAAATGTCTACCAATATTTATTTATTTATTTATTTATTTATAATACATATTAACACCCAGACACAGAACAAACATCTATATTCTTCACACAAATGTTTGTCCTGGGTGGAAATCGAACCCACGACCTACAGCGGAGAAGGTAGAGTTACAACCAACTGAGTTATGAGGCCTGTCGTTACATGATATTATTGTATTTTTCTTCTTCCTTCGTAATGATTGATATAACTGTAATCTGCATTTACCTAATTTATACTAGGTTTCATAAATACATTAACGGTCGATTATACTCAGCTTAGCAGGTAATACGATATTTTATAAATGTCGAAATGTTGAATGGTATTTTTAAAAGAAACCCTCAGTAAATGTGCTGCAGCACTTACCTACCCATCATAAATTCGAATCTAGATTTGTTCTCGGTAAATAAAGTCTATCTCAGTATAATCGATGATAAGATTAGCAATATTTAAGAGATATTCATAATTATGTGTAGAGTGGCTTAAGGCATCTTAATTCCATAATTGTGTTAGAATAATGAAAGTAGATACAGAATTAGCCTGGCTTACCACTTAATCTAGATTCAAGCAAGACACTCTCGCACTGGAAAAACAATTTACTCGGCTAATGACAAAGGAACTCAGAGAAAATAAGATTTTTCTCGTGGCTAGCGGCGGTCCAACTACCTTCAGACACTTCTCGCAATTTAAGAAAGTGGATTTCATGAAAGTATTCGTTATGTGTTAATTAGAGATCATGGTTTCTCGACATGTCTTAAATGGTCTTATTTCTTTTTTAATAATATGATTGTAACTTTTTTTAGTGGACGAGTAAATTCCTTTGGTTAAATCGTAATTAATCTGACAACAAAGAATTCAAGATTTCACTGGCCTCGTAGCTCATTTGGTAGGAACCCTGCGTTCTGCGCTGTAGATCGTGGATTCGATTCCCACCCAGGACAAACATTTGAGAAACGAATATAGGTGTTTATTCTGTTTCTGGGTGTTGATATAGATATATATAATTGTATGTATTTACAAAAAAGTATGTAAGTATTATATCAGTTGTCTGGTTCCTACGATACAAGCTATGCTTAGCTTGCTTTGGGGCTAGATGGCGCTGTGAAATGTCCACCAGTATCTATTATTTATTTGAAAAGCGGAAGAAAATATATAGATTACTGTGTCGCCAAAATGCACTTTGATAGCAAATCGAAATATTTTAACGACAGCTGAATATGTAATTAATAGAATAATGTAAATTTTCATAGTCTTATGTAATAATGCTTATGTAAGATTGATTTACTTTAATCTTGTACATAAGTTACATAAGAAGTTCAGATTGTTATTTGAGGGTGTGTTTATTAATACTTAGGAGGAACAAATTATTGACTGACCTCACAGCTCAGTGGTAGTAACTCTGCCTTCTACGCCGTGGGTCATGTACATTTTCAACGTACAGAATTGGACATCTTACAGTTATATTATAAATACAAATAAAAATAATATGAATAGTTTTTGTTTTAATCATTTATCTAGTTTAAAATCAGTATGTTTATAAATAACAAACTTTGTGATAATCATTACAATTAAATGCTGGTTTGGACCACCTCAGTTTATTTTATGTTCAAAGACTGGCTCTGTTTTTTTTATAAGCTCAAGTATGTTTACTTTTTCTAGTAATTCTCATTAGCGCGGTATGTCTCAAAGTACTTATTATTACTATAATCTGGATACAGTGGTTTTACATACAAAAAATTACAAAAAGGACAACAAGGTTTCAACAAGGAGACCACGTATATTACATCTTTCACTGTAAAACCTTAGTATAATTTGTGTTAACAGCAGTCTCATAGCGGTCGCGAGTCCAAACGGTTATTCACAGTTTTGTATTCAGAGTAGACGCTCTGTGTCCTAGCTTACGAGGTAAATTGCCATATCGACCTCGAGAATCGCACAGTCAAAAGAGCCGACACCTGAATTATTTTGAGAAAGACGAGGGGAAATTGATATAAAAATTGCTCGTAAAGCATAAAATTAAAACGTGAATCGCGGTGTTGCAACACGCTAAATACCTGTCGTATTTCAAGCGCCATCTGTCGGCGACGGCGCTGAGACTGCCGCTTTTAATTTATTAACCAATTTGCTGAACGCCGCGAACCGCTCTACTCCCGCTATTTTGTTTCTTGACTTAATAAATTTCAGACATAATCTGTGATGTGTGTTATAGTGACGGATATTTTAATTTCTATTTTTATACAATCATATCAAAAAATTGATTTCGAGGTTGAAAATACGCAGACGAAAGTAGGCCGCGGATTCCGGAACGCAAAGACGCACTTAAAAACTCCTCGAGGAATAAATATTTGCTTTGTGGAAGTGGTTCATGAAATTCTTTATTCTTTTATAGCTGGAGCCATAGCGCGAGTGCCCTGACAAGAATTTTACTAATGGCGCTAGTTAATGGTTCGTCTTACTCTTTGAGGAATTTAGATGTCAATAATATTCAAAATGTCATCTTAATTAAGCTCTTCTGGTCCAACAAAATATATTTCAATAAACCAAACAAAAAAACTGAGTTTGACGCAGGGCTAATAGTCAAAACATATGTCACCGGATCATCCGTTAGCCAAATTACTTCCTCACAGAAAGCTAAAATATGTATATAAACAATAAGTAAAAATACTCATTTCTAATTGTAATTTTTATTTTTTCGTATATTGAAAGCTTAATCCTTTCATCACAATGGCTTCGATAGTACTAGTGACACAGTTAGTAATAATATAATAATAAAAGAAACATTGGAAAAGTAGCTCGAAAAATTGGAACATAGGGGGAAAAAATGTGTTTTTTTTTGCTTTGGGATTTAAGGACTACGCGTTACAGCTGGTATACAGTTTTTAAAATCTTGTTATAAATTAATTATCTAAAATTCTAGGAATCTATTTTAAAATTCTAGAAACATTAGGTAACGAACTCTTCTGAAACATTGTTACTGCCTGATACTTTGTAGACTTTCTTTAGTTTACAATTTGAAATTTTAATTACAGCCGTTAAGTTTTTATGACGTCAAGAAAAAATATTACTGAGAATATGATGGTGCTACATTTACCGGAATTGAAATGAGCTTTTAATAATCGAGAGTGCGTTGTAAGATTTGAGATATCTACAGCCAATAACCCTACAGTGATTAAAACCGTTTATTTTAGTCCAGAAATTTAAATTAATGTTCACAATACACAAAGGTTCAACTCAAAGGAATCCATTTTATTATTTAACATGATTTAAATGTTGAAGAAAAGGAGCGTTTAAATCAAAATATTTTAACTCTGACAGATGCCATTAGAAACAAATTAGTTTTGGAGAAGACAAGGAAACTTATAAATGAGAAAAAGCTAGGTCACTTCCCATAGATTTTATGATACATTTTCACATTTTAAGAGCCCTCACGCCAAGTTCGTCCGGGGAAGTAATGCCACGATGCCCATTTCTTGCCGCCAAGCAGTAACGCGTTTGCGTTACTGTGTTCCGGTTTGAAAGTTGTTGCCGGTGAAATTACAGGCACATGAGACATTTCACCTTCACGTCTCAGAGTAACGGACTCATACGATGTGATTTGGGTCTGGAACTGAAATTATATTGATATATACGATGTTATTTTGTAATATAGGTAACATATAGATTTCTTTACCGCACTGGGTTTTGCTATCGATAATTAATAGATACAATCACTTAGCAGTGAACCAACTGCCGCAGTCACAAGTTTCAAGAGAGCCAAGGATTCAGCGTACAGAGTTAGCATTCATTCGTTATGTTTTAATTTATGCCGGAGTCGGGTGAGACTGAGAGGGTTAAAATTAAACGTATTCGTCTAATATTACGAGTCGTATAGCAGTCAAACGCTACACTGACAAGTCGAGACAAATTACGCGTCGCACTCGGTGACTGGTGATGAATAAACTCCATCTAGGTTTTAAACAGGAAATTAACACCAAATTAACCCACCTTGCTCGCGTCCGTATGTGATTACAGTTTGAATTCTTACACGTGTCCCCCGGGTGTTGCGAAAGTTTTAACCCAAAGTAGCACTTAAACTTGTGTTAAGTTGACCCGGAGAAGTACTGCCACCACTCCAGGTAATCTGCCGCAAAGCTGTGATGCACATGCTTTGGTGGAGGACTTGAGTCGTATTGCTGTTGTCTGTGGGTTACCACTTGTCATCAGGTGGGCCGACAGCTTGTTCCGCCACCTAAATAAAATAAAAACACCCCTGGACGCAATCCTAGATTAAATAATTTTTTTTAATAGTTAAACCTATTTTCTGACGACCACGAACTTCTGAATTAAACTGTGAATAGCATTATATCTAACTTACTTTAGACCAGGTGCTACAAAAGGTAAAATAAGAAAGTTTCACTGCAGTGCATACTATTAAAATATCGTGACAGTATTTTTTTTCTATCAATAATTTTACATAAACATCATATCAAACATCACTATTTATGTATTGTTATATCGATGTCAAAATTCAATTCTGTACAATTTTTCTTAGTTCTCAATTTTACACATTAAAATCAAATTTGCAACAGTTTAATTAAACAAAATAATAAACGCAACATAATGTACACATGAACGTCGTGGATAGCTAAATATCGTTTTAAAGTTGTTGGATATTTTACAATTTTTATTTTTATTTATAATACATATAAATTTTTATTTATATTACACAAATGCCAACATTTCCAACTTAAGCTCGGAAATTTTTATCACGGCTCTGTCCATGCTTTTATATCTGGGAACTCAAAAGGTTATGCTAAAGGGGTTCCGGCTTTATAAGTATTACAAATTGCCATTATTTTAACGGATTTCAAATAAAAGAATTCACATTTTAGTCTTTCGGGTATGAGCACTAACAAAATGCCATGAAAATTTTGAAATAATGTTACAAATACTGCACTGTATCAGGTATACTGTTTACCGAGTGTGGAACTAAACGCATCAAAAACAATTTTCAATCCGAAACTGAATATGCTCTAAATGTAGAACGGCTTAACATCGACATAGGTACTACTCTACGTAGAGTGTCGCGCCCGAAGCGGATTGGAGGATTTCCCGATTTTCCAACACAACGCCACCGCTGCTATTGCTGCTGCTTCCATTTTCCGCTACGAGAATACCCACCAAGGTTTCCCGACATAATAGAAAAGATGTTACAGAAAATCACGTCAAAAAACATCCCCAATAGGTTATTTCGTAAATACCTTTCGTGATTTTCGAGACTCGAACGCGTCGGTATCTATCCACTAAGAAATTGGATGTGGAATAAATGTTATTTTAAATCCAATCACAATATAGCATAAATTGAACTCTAAAGAATTTGTTTACAGTTAGAGAACCAATAATAATTGTATTTTCCTCGTATGTCCCAGGAAGTACTGCCACCATACCAATATCTGCCAACAAGCAGTGTGCAATCGCAATCCTGTGTTCCGGTTTGAGTAATGGGGGCCGGTGGAATACAGCACCATAACTTCCGTTACACTTGAGATAAAGATTCGTTTATTTTCAAGTCTTGAGAGTAACGGGAGCAACGCGTTGGGTCTTCTCATACTTGATTACGGCAGGACTCAAGTTGTATTGCCGAGTAATCGGCTCGGCTGTGAAATAAAAAAAAAACAAATTCAATTTAGTTTTTATTTAAGTTTTACACTGTTTTTATTGCAACATAAATTTTTATTCACCAATAAAACCATCAGAATATTAAAAACGTATTTTATAAACGAGAGGTAATTGGTTTTATTAAATACGCCCGGGGTCTTACAACTATTGGACAATGAACGTGGAGTGTAGGAACAACAGCGAAACAATAGTGATGAATAAAGGGTAATATTTTCCTTAGAGACGAATTTCCTTTAACGAAATGTAGGAAATTAACAGTTAGTGGGCCCATAAAGCGACCGGCGCGACTTTGTAAGCATTGAGTGCTTTCGGCTATTAGGTTAACTCGTCTATGAACTGCGTTTGGATTCGGCCCTTTTGTTGACTTTCTTTATTACGCATAGAGGTCCAAAAGTATTACAATGAGAAAATTGGTTGTAAATCTTCGTATTTCGGGTACAATTGCCATTGGTACAATAACACATGCGACTCATCTCACTTGCGGCAAACCCTACCTTCCATATCAATTTGTACTTTGCAGTGCATAAATAAAGACATCGAATTCTGCAAAAGATCCGTGCTGCAAACGTTTGGACTGCCATTAGGTATATTTCACAGGATTTATTCGAATAGAACTCGGAGTCGGCGATTCGATTTCGATTGAATAAACTCTGCAATGCTAGTGAAAATTCAGATTTTTCAGTTACGGAGTCTAGACAAGACATTCTTAGCTCGTTGATAAAATTCTAATCTATGCTTCTTATTGATAATTTCTTCATTCGGTCGGCCACTACATAGCAATAAAATATTCATGGAGTTCAGAGACTACGCACCTTCTAATAATAAAGTAAACAATAAGGTATGCAAGTATAGTGAAGAATGATAACTAATTATTTATTTAAAATTCTCTGTATCAAAGGACGGGACGCTATTATAGCCTACACCGTCTGGCTTTATATCTGTCTGCATGTCCGTCCGTTAAAGTGCTTTTGTGCCCGGATCAATTTTTCTCATTTTGATTTCCTAACACATAATAAAATACGAAAATTATAAAATCGTAAGGGACTCCCTTCTAAGCCAATACAAGAAACGTGTTTGTGATATTTCTTGACTGGCCTCACAGCTCACTTGATAGTAACCCTGCCTTCTGCGCTGTGGGTCGGGGGTTCGATTCCCACACAGGACAAACAATTGTGTGACGAATATAGATGTTTGTTCTGTGTCTGGGTGATAATTTATATTATATGTATGTATTTACAAAAAGGTATATATGTATTATATATTATCAGTTGTCTGGTTCCCATGATACAAACAATGCTTAGTTTACTTTGGGGCTGTGAAATGTCCACCAATATTTATATTTATTTATGTTTATATTCTATCGTATAAATGGTTACGCAGCTAACGAGTTAACATACGTCTTATTCTAATTAAATATTTTACCAAACTGGAATTTTATAACTGACATTGTACCGACAAAATTTATTCATTATGTATACGTACATATATTGGCTGTAAAAAAGTTTGCCCTAAAGTTAGGTAGCTTAGTGCTTTGATATTATCATCCACACGATCAAAATACCTGAAACAAAAATACGGAGTTTTGAATGAGTATATGTTTAATGATAACATTAATATTTTTTATTATTCTATTGTTAATTTACAAAGCAATGAGGCTGCTACACACTTCATTGTAATGAAAATTGTGTGACACGATAAGGGAAATTAAATCTTTATTTGCTCAATAAACGCGTTTACCTTATTACATTTGTTTTGTTTGTATCGATTTTAGACAAAAATATAGCATTGAATATTTTGCTATTGAATTCAGTTGAAACTAGTGTGTCCTAACATAAAAAATATATGATCCTGTAATTCCCATCCCTTATACAGTTTCAAATCATCGATACATATTGATGGGCTTTGCTGAATCGATAGGTTCTATCGAGCTCACGAGATATTCGTATGTCTCACACAAGACTTGTTTGTGCGATCTGTGTTTGCTAATGTGTCAGTGTGCGTTCAAGAATGAATTCGGAATGTAGTACATGGTCCATCAAGTGCAAGGTTCCTATACTCAGATGTCGTTCCCTTGTTCAGATTCTGCTATCGAGTTAATCGTAAATGATTAAACACTGCCCACGCGATTTAACGCTGATGGTCTCATATCATGTACTATCATATACTACTAATAATCACATCACTAGTTCTCTTGACCAGTGTCGTTAAAGAATTAAAATGCGTCTCAAAGAGGCTTCTTTCTTATCTTATCTGCGAATTTTTGGTTCTAGGACATGTAGGTTATAAAACATAGAACATTTATTTTGTGTTGTTCAACGGAATCATTTAAAATAAATCTCAATATATTACAGGAAATAGAACATTCGGGTTAAACAAATACCACTTTTTTTCATATTAATAAATAATAAATATGTTTCGTATTAGTCTTACACACGACCAACACTTTGCTGACGAAGAGGTAATTGCACGTCACTACAAGTCACAGTATCAACGGCTGCAGTCGACTTTCATCGTTTGACAGCAGTTGGCGAAAGCCGCAGCTATTTGAGCCGCATGCCTCCGCAAAGTGCCTTCACGTGTAAGAGCTCTAAACTATAAAAAATTTCTTCTATAGTTTATATATTATAAATTATACTATTAATTCCTTTGTACTCATTTAAATATTAATAAAACCAATATACGCATTTTCAAAAGAAAGTTCTGTGCAAGCATGAATCCGTTTAAAAACCATTTCACAAGCTAGACAGTACAATCAATTACTAATTTATTACGTCGGGTGAATATGGCCTCCCTGCTCTCGAATGTCTTAGACGAAATGAAAAGAACATAAACAAATCTCGCTGTTTTAAAAAGTGTTTGTAGTTTTACAAGACGGCAAAAACTTGATATTAATATAATATTAATAATTATTAATATTAATATATGACCCCATCGAATGAACTGGGCTGTTCGAAATATCTCGCAGTGCTGTCAAGTGGACTATATAGTACATAATAACAATGTTGATATGTGTATGAAAACTCTACAATGAGTGTCCAATACATAACGAAGCAGTCTTATCATATCTATTTGCGCAGAGAATGAGACAAGTAGCGCGATAGCCTAATGGTAAAGACCCCAAATTTAAATCCGCAGGTTCAAAATCATAACGGTTCTTAAAACGGAAAAGGAAAACATCGCGAAGAAAGCAACGTGTCTTAGAAGCCAGTAACTAATGAACACATATCAACAGATACGAATTGGGTACCTGTGGTATATTTCTGTGAAAATCCATAACACCACACCACAACAATCCACAACATGCCTTTGTCGAAAGCACGTTATGCCTGCATGGAAATATCAGCCTTATAAAAGATAAATTGAAACCAAAGGACCTCACGTATAAAAGACTAGAAGAATCAGATATGACAAGCTGATTTATGTTGATTGTTTCAGCAATAACAATAATCCTTTACAAAACGAAAGCAATCCACAAGGTTTTTGTTAAGGAAAAAGCGAATTGTAAAACTGCTGTGTAAATTAGGAAAGGTGAGACAAACGAATGGTACGACGAGATGGCCCCTCGGTTTATTTCCTCAGCAACCTGCGAGACTGGCTTTGTTCGTTCAGGTGTTTTTCCGCTCAGTTTCTCATTATTTATTCTCGAGGGAAAGAAATCTAGTATTCCAAGAGTAGTTCTCCTCATTAAACGAGATAGATGACACATTTTAGTGCCATGATCTGCGAGAAGTAAGAAACGTGCGTTGAATTTCTAGAATTTTCGCAACTATGCTTTTAAGATTGTAGTTGGCCTCGTCGTCCACTCTCATAAACTTTAATTGAAATAAGTGAAAAGTTTCTGCGTTCCACGTCAAAGAAGCTTGAGTGTTTGCGGTATTTTGCTTTCTTGAGACAAGATTATATAAACTGACGTTAAATATAACTCAGACTTAGAAACTTAGTTCATAATATTGTTAGTATAAGTTCTAGATTCTCAAATGAGGCGATTTGTTTGTTGTTACAGGTAAACCAGCCTACTAAACTCATCTAGTGCGGTATACATTTACATTATTTATATCATGTTGTTTTTGTGATTTAATTAATGTGAGTAGCGGTTGACTTCTCTAATGTTAAGATCAACATCATACAGTACAAAACAAACTTGGGTTCTCCCTTACCTATGAATAGGCACACTTGACTCATTGTTTTGCGCCCGTCACTGAGACGTGAAGATGGAAAATAATCTCATACGTATTTCATTACTTCAGCACCCATACGTTTAAATCAGAAAACAGTCAAAAAAGATTAAAAACACTAATATACTTTGCAAGAACTCATGAAAAAAAACAAACACTTCTCAAGAGCTATTTGCGATAGAAGTAAACACAGCTAATATCTATATTTAGTAGTAAACAAAGTTGTGATCAGCTGAGGTATGATCAAACACAATATTGTTTACATCGCCTCTACAAATTCAATCGTGATATTTCGCAACTAACTATTAGAGCGAACATTTTGCTTATATCAAACTTCTCATCATGGTTTTGCCCTGTTTGGGATAATAATAGAAATTTATAGTTGTTAATAGGATAAGTGGTTAAATAGGTATATTTTTCCGATGGCAGCTGGTTCAAATCCGGAATAGGCATTTATCGCTTGAAAAAATTATGTAGGTATATACATACATTGTTATTTGCGTTCTCAAAACGGTGGAAGAAAACAATGCGAGGCAGCAGCATCTCTTCGAACCAAAAAATGTACTGCACATGACATTCATGAAACGAGATTGCGCCGTGCTCGTTTAAAAATAGTTTAGTCGCTCGTCAAAGCTTTTTATTTAGGAAAATCTTATTATTTTTTCATAAATTAAAAAATAAAACTTAAAGAAGGTGAAAAAGGGGATGAAATTTTGTATATGGAATCAATCGTTTCTCTTATAAGGGATATCGTTTACGAGTTTGATATGAAACTCATCATAATTATAATTTTGGTAAGGAACAAACTGAAAAAAAAAAATGGAGGCGGATGCTGCGAATTCCATGGACCGCACGCCGAACCAACGTGTCCATTTTAAAGGAGCTCGGAATTACCACAAGGCTGTCCGCTATCTGTTTCCAGCGGATACTCGGATATTTTGGTCATGTCGCTCGTAGAAACCCTGATAGCCTAGAGAAGCTAATGGTAGTTGGGCAGGTCGACGGGAAAAGACCGCGCGGTCGCTCACCTACCCGTTGGTCAGACCTAGTAAAGACGCTCACTGGCCTGCCAATATCGAAAGCTATTAAGACCACCGAGGACAGAAGTACATGGAAGAGTATAGTGCATAAAGTGATCAACATGTCAGACTAGACACGACCTTCAGCAATGAAGATGCCGACTAAGAAGAAGAAGGAATAAACAATGTTTCTTAGTAATTGGCCAATTAAGTTAATTAGGGAATGATTATAATTTATAAGTACTTTGTATGGAGATTGAAAGCTTGAGGAAAATAGGCTACTTGACGTACTAGTTCTACGCAGACAAAGGTGGGGACACCAGCTAGTCTTTTATATGTTTTATCACGCTGCAAAGACGGGGCCCGGGGAATAATGCTTAAAAAGCTGCGGAGAAAAGCCCGTTAGGAATAGCTACGTACTGCCGCATGCTCGGACCATTAAACCATGTCGTTTAGGGAAATTGTAAAAAATATTCTCAGTTTCACTGTAACGAAAACGGTGATTTCCTGAGTTCATTTTACATGTACGTTACTCATTTCACTGCATACGCCAGATGCGACCGTTGTGCTGAAAATGAGTATGTTTTATTTTGGATAATAATGCGTCGGGTTTTTTTTTCAGTATATAAAAATGAGATAAATTGTTGCAGCTTTTTAAGTATCCTACTTTTGGCACATCGTTTTACATGAAGTAAACTATCGAGTTACGAGAATCTGCCACGGCAGCTCAATCCAAATTTATATAAACTATTATAACAAAATCCAAAACTCTTTAATATTGACTGTTGAATTACTTAGAGAGATATATAATAAGTGGAAAGAAAAAGACTTTGCTTTAATGTAGGTACATGAGAAACTGTTTAACACATTATTTTGCCATTAAGAAGTCTATTTACATTTTGGAAGTCTATTTACATTTTGTAACAAAGATTATTGTGTATACTTTCCTTGATCTCTCGTTAAATCAGATTAAAGCAAAGTTTGTATAAGCACTTTGTTTATTCATACCCATCCTTGACTTAATGACTCAGATGTACGTCCTATTAAAAGTTAGCGGTGTTGTTTTGGCGGTTACCTATCTGGTATAATTGCATAGCAGAATTGTTTAAGTTGTATGTGAAAAGTATCATTACATTACTATGGTTTCTCTCGTCATTAGCAATTTTTGGCGCATATTTATTGCAGGTACATGTAATCAAATTTAATACATTATAAAACAAAATAAGCAATCCAAAATTAATTTCGTGTTCCAAACTAGCTTATTAAATAATGAACCATGGAAAAGTTAACGAACAAATATCAATAATGTCTAATAGTCTATTAATAAATAGTCAAAATGATAAATTCAGTCCCGGTTAGAACACTAAAAATAGATTCAATTTTGAAGTACACAAAATTGTTACACAGTTGCAAACAAGTTTATTGAAACTGATTTTTAATGGAAGACTTATAATTTTAATTATATAAGTAATAAAATAATAATAGCTTACATAACGAATACAGTGGTCGGATATAAAGATTCACGTCAAATGCTATATTTTCAAAGGTCAAATGTGTGTATAATTATTGTTACTTATTTCGGATGATTTGAGAAAATTTGAATGTGTGCATTATATTATTTTTTATTCAACATCCAGTATCAGTTTCAGTATCGTAATCCTAGTATCGTCGCTCTGGTCTGCTCGAACCAGTGTGGGGAAAGGATTAAACTGCACCTCTAGGAGGCTCCTTTCGTGTACTTATCATATCACTTACAACATCCCAGTGGAAACCTGTTTACAAATGAATATTTTTAGTTTGGTCGTAGATAAATGTTTTATGGCAAAACTATTCAGGTCAAATGGATTTAAATCGCCGCACCTCGCGGCCGAGCAAAAGTAGCACCTAAAAATGTCTAGTATTTAGTTTATCTAGGCTAGGGGTCATTGCACTTTTGCGTGCCTAGGAAGTGTTAACAGCTGGGTGGGCCTGCGCTATCTAGTATCTTGCGCACAGCAATTGCACTTGTCAGCCGGGGCTCGCCTTACCGCTTCCTCGTGCACCCTCACACCACAGGCAGAGCTAAACTGCTGGTCCATTACACATTGAAGCTAAAAAGTAATCAACCAGTTTATAATTATGTAAATTATAATCATTTCGATAGGCCTCACAGCTCAGATGGTAGTAACTCTGCCTTCTGCGCTGTAAGTCGCGGGTTCCATTTCCACCCAGAACAGACATGTGACAAATATAAATTTGTTTTCTGTGTTAACATGTATTATATGTATTTACAAAAAAGTATAGGTGTTTTCTATCAGTTGTATGGTTCCCATAGTACAAGCTATGCTTAATTTGGGTCTAGATGGCGCGGTGTGAATTGTCTACGAATATTATTATTACTATGTTATTATTTGTAATATTTTCATTTTAATCATAAATAAGTTTATTTTTCAACAAAGTTCTAGAAGTTCTTGCTTAACGTTTACAGAGATAGGCAATCGTACGTTTGTTTCATACAACGGGAAACCTGACAATAATCAGTTCCACGCTGGATATCAAGAAAGAAAATGTACCTATACGCTAAGACAAAATGCACATTTTCATATCGTCATGCATCGTATCTCACTCTTATTGAAAGATTATTATGATCACTTATAACATTGATATGTGTAATTATAGTTTGTTGTACACACCGTTCGTAGTTGTCCGCATATATCCTGCCCATCCAAAAGTTGCCTGAAAGAGATCGCTTTTAGCGATAAGGCCGCCCATTGTGCCACTTATATGTCTACAGCAGTATTTTTGCATTCTTTTTTACTTATGGTGTACAATAAAGATAATATTCTATTCTACGTTCACAGATATATATACATATCCAAAAATTATTGTCGATTTTTAGAAATGAATTTCCGTTATAACGTTTAAGTGCAGATACCGCGATAGATAAACTAATTGTTTTTTTTTATTTTTTATTTAATGTAACTGTACCAGCTGCCTCGTGGGAGATGCAAACGATATAGTGCCACGTTGCGCTTAGTCGAGTGTCGGAGCCGGTGTACGTAGAGCAATAAAAATAAGTGGCTGCGTAGTCGTTTCCAGATTTAAACGAGTACCTGTACCCGAAACAGTCTCAGGATAAGAAAAGCTGAGCTTATTTTTAACATACCTGACGAGGTGCTTCTTTGCACAAGATGTATATTTGCAGTCCTTGATACAGGTTTATCTATTTATTAGAGATTGTTTCGAATATTTTTATACGTCCGCCTTATATATGAAATTTAAACGAGGATGAAAACACATCTTTGCTAAAATGTCAGTAACTAACAACTTATCTGGAAATAACGATAATAGAAAACGAAACTATGTCTGGGTATGGATAAGTTACATTTAAAATTTGCTGCGGTTTTTACTATAATAGAAGATACTGTCCATAAGAGTTACTTACATATGATACTGGGTTATGTTTATTATGCATCAAAATGACAAGAACTAACGTAATAAAAAGGTACCTCTAAGCTTTAAGCTAGATATTGCGGAAAATGATTTTCCTCTCGCTTCCTGCCTATTTGACACGATCAAAATTCAACATTGAAACAACCAATTTGTCGATTGGGATCAACTTCGCAAACACCACTTTGGTAGTCCAAAGTGTAAATTAGGGTGGAACGACTGTTCAATCCAAATTAGGTAAAATATTACCACGCCCGGCAATATAAAACCAAGGGAGTCTCATTACAACAAGCCGACGGGTAGTAAATTAGCGAATGTTAAAGTACGCGAGTGAATTCATACAAGTTAAATGGTATGCCTAAAGTTAGTTAAAGATAAAATAAAGATTAGTGCTGTAGAGGGTAGACGCCTAGTGGTTATTTTATGCTGCACCTACTACTAGGAAGCTTGTTGGCGTAGTGGTGCAGAACCTAGATTCTGAGCAGCAATAAATATATTGAATTGAATTGAGCATAGGAATAACATCAATTCACCTACCTAATTATCTCTCTATATGTATAGTAGCTAAAAAGTCCATTGATCGATCGATTATACATTATATTCGATCAAATAATAAAATAATAAATATTTGTGGACATTTCACACAGCGCCATTTAGCCCCAAAGTAAGCTGAGCATAGCTTGTATCATGGGAACCAGATAATTTATATAATACTTATATACTTTTCTTTTGTAAATACATACATATAATAAATATTAACGTCCAAACACAGAACAAACATCTATATTCGTCACACAAATGTTTGTCCTGGGAGGGAATCGAACCCATGACCTACAGGGCAGAAGGCAGGGTTAATTCTGATAACATGAGCATTATAGTTCGTGTAGTTTTCATCGTCTGATGCATGAAGTATAAGAAATAACAGATAACCTTTTTATCACAATACCAACCGGGCGAAGCCGGTAACAGAAAGGTGATAATTTAATCTTGACAAATCCCTGCTATTTTATACTGTGGCAATGACGTAGTACAATTGAATATCAGATTTAGTTGTGCACTGATCGATGAGTGGCCGGTAGGGGTTGCGTGTTATAATGTTTATCTTTACCTTTTTGTCTGTTCTAAGATAGTTTATTATAAAAGCTTTTGTAAATAAAAACCAGGCCCAACATAGCATGTTATGAAATTAACATGTCACTCTTTATTTGCCTGTGTTGCCTTTAAAATGGCACAGTGATAAAATACCTCCAAGATACGACCTATATACGATTTTGTTCATTAAACTCTATTTTAATTTGAATTGTATTTTTCATAGAAGGATTGTGTATTGAATTATTATTAGTATTATATTATTAGTAATGTATTTAATTAGTATGGTGGATTGTGTATATTATGATGTATTTTTCATAGTGAGTTAATAGTTTCGTTTAAATAATTGCAAAGATTTTGTTAGGCTCCAGTTCTAATTATTTATTTAATTAGATACACCTACTACTAAAGTATATTGTTCATGGAAGTAAAGTTGAGTAAATAGTTTCGTTTAAATAATTGCAAAGCTTTTGTTAAGCTCCAGTTCCAATTATTTATTTAATTAGGCAGACACCTGCTACTAAAGTAAAAAAGCAACGATGCTGTTACCCCGTGAGATAAATGTCCGATAAGACTCTCGGATACATTTCCTTTTTAATTAACAAACAAATTATTTATTAAAAAAATATAATTATTGTTTAAATGATTATCGGCAGAAGTACTTGTCCAGGAAAGTACTTCCACCCACCTATTTCTGCCACCAAGCAGTAACGCATACGCATTACTATGTTCTGGTTTGAACGGAGAGCGTGGTGGTCTAGCGGTACTGACCCCCGAGTTTCAATCCGTAGGTCGCCGGTTCAAATCCCGACGTGCACCTATGAGTTTTTCGATTGAAAGATTTATGTGCGCAATACCACGTTCTCAAAACGGTGAAGGAAAACATCGTGAGGAAACTGACATGTCCTAGAACTAAAAATTCCAAGACATGTGTCGAGTGCACGAAAGGAGCCTCTTTGAGGCGCACTTACAATCCTTTCACCACACTGGTTCGACAGAACCGGTGACTCGAAGAAGAAGAAGAAGGTTTGAACGGTGTGGTTGCTGGTAAAATCAAAGGCACGTGAGGCATTCCACCTTCATGTCTCAAAGTTACGGGCGCAATACAATTTGACGCGGTCTTCCCTTTCCTAAGTAAGGGAGGACCCCAAGCCATGTATGCTACTGTTTTTTTATTTTTGCTTTATGCATGCACGTTCAGTGAGGAAGCCTAAACTGAAAATGCTGCTGCTCCTAATAAAAATACTACAGAACTATTTTTCTGTATCCATAGTGGGCATCGTAGCACTGTGTACCTACGGGAGGTTATTTTTATGTTTAACTAATTGTTGTTACTCAATTAAGCTTAAAAGATGTTCAATCTCTATTCAATTAAGCTTTAAAGGTGCTTTTTCCGTTTTGTAAGAAAACCTGAATCATATTCTTGTGGTGATTGTAAGACTGTACCTACATATCAAAAACGTACAACACCAAATCCAGCAATTCGATTTGTAGGTTAATGAACCGCGTTCCACAAGAAGTGGAGAGTAAATATTAATCACAATATTCCAGAAACACGCTCTAATGAAGGCGCGCACCAGAGGGTACGGCAAACATTTTTAATCCGCGGCGCATCTCATAAATTTCAACCCCCGGGATAGAGTCGCCTTTGTTTTTCTTCGTAAAAGAAATATTTTTTGCTAAATTTACAATAACGCTTAGGATATTTTACGCTACGTATACAACAAAGTTTAGATCGGGTAATTAGGAACACCAAATTATATAAAAACAAATTGGTCGATGTTAGCTTTCGTCACAAGATTTAGAAATGCAATTTTTAATAGGCACTAAAACTACATTTGGATTGGAAACTGGCTCTCAACTTAGGTTACACTTTCAATTTGAGAGTGGTGCTACACAGCCGGGCATTTGCCCTACCACCACGGTATGGTTTCCTCACGATGTTTTTCTTCAGAGGGAGCTCAAAGTCACTGTAGAATTTGATTAGTGCTATTAAATTATAATATAAATCTTTATAATATATCGATTGTGAAAAGTTACCAATAGCGAAAATATGAGCGCAAATAATGAATTTTAAGTGTACATATGTGCGCCTCAAAGATCTCCTTTCGTGCACTTGACACATGTCTTCGAATTTCTCTCTCCTAGTAGTCTACCCTACTTTGTTATGAGGAGACCCAAGCCGTACCGTATGCGCCCATAACTTTGACTCATCTCAACTGCCTGTGTCATTTCACCAGCAACCACACCTTTCAAAACGGAACTTATTAATGGGAATGTATAACGCTTTGGCCGGCGGAAGGGGTAGGACCTACGTGGACAAGCTTGCCACAAGTTCTAATGCCTGAAAATTGTACGTAAGACAATTCCCATGCCCATCCAAACATTTAATTAATCATTTCACTAAGTATTTTATTATCAATATATATATATATATATATATATACTAAACTTGATTGGCCTCAAAGCTCAGTTGGTAGTAACTCTACCTTCTGCACCGTAGGTCGTGGGTTCGATTTCCACCCAGGACAAACATTTGTGTGACGAATATGTATTTATATGTGTGTATTTACAAAAAAAGCATACAAGTATTCTATCAGTCATCTGGTTCCCATAGTACAAGCTGTGCTTAGCTTAGTTTGTGTGAGCGCTGTGTGAAATGTACACCAATACTTATTTATTAAATGTGGTTATTATAACCTGACCAATTCAAGTGTCTGTAACTTAACAGAACTGTTTCAAGTGTGATGAAATATGGACGAATTAATATTTCAGGTAGCCCGAAACTTTACCAATAATTTTGATATATTGAAAGTATCCGCCTTTCATATCTACTCGAAGTTTTCCTATTCAGTCACAAGCTGCGGTCTAGATCGGACAACTGCTCATAGAGGTAATTACAGGCTATTTTGTGAAGCACAATTGTTGCTGTTTGGTACTTATATTAAATAATGGTTGTATTTGACAATAATTTAAAATATTTAAAGGAAAATAATGATTTATCAAAGGCACTTTCAATGACAGGCCTCACAGCTCAGTCGGTAGTAACTCTGCCTTTTGGTCGTGGGTTCGCTTCCCACCCAGGACAAACATTTGTGTGACGAATATAGATGTTTGTTCTGTGTTTGAGTGTTAATATGTATTATATGTATGTATTTACAAAAAGTGTATATATATTCTATCAGATGTCTGGTTCCCATAGTACAAGCTATAACTAGTTTGAGGCTAGATAGCGCTGTGTTAATTGTCCACCAATATTATTATTATTAGTTGTATATGTGCCTGTTATGGTTACTCTGGGGTCGTGCTGTCATCAAGCAGTAATGTCAAATGTGAATTGAAAAACATCCACTTCTCAAACTTACGCGCCCAATACAATATGATTTGGTTCTTCCCATCCTAAGTAAGGGGAGACTTAAGATGTGTTACTTTTGTTATGGTCCCTCTGACCATTAAGTAACGGTTAGATGCCTCTAAATATCAGATAGGCTTCATGCTCGTTTCATAACTTATTCACAAAAACAAGACAATTGTTTCTATGACCCAGTTTACTTATTCCTAGAGTTTTTTCATCATCTGGGTCGACTCTTAGAATAATCGTGCGTAGGTAAGTATTGCCAAATATTTTTAATCAGACTTCTAGGTTTCATGATTTTATACGAAATATCACAACAAAAAGCATACCGTGTAGCATTTTTTTCTCTGAGAAAATATTTCCGAAGACTTATCGATAGACTTAATCAAAATATACCATCTAGAATGGGTGATCATCAGTCGAAAATATCTTTTGATTATCATGTAATTCATTTGAATAATATTCTGTGAATAATATTTGAATATAGACTGTACTGATAATTAACTCTCATATAGTTATATCTAGTTTTCAGAATAATATATCTAATGGACAGATAACCGTCAAGAAAATAATTACTCTGTTATTTAAAATTCGCTTTGGTAACTCTGTAAGCTTTTAGCGGGGTTTTAAAGCAGGATCACGTTTAGTCATAAAATATTTGTCGGAACAATTTGTTGGTCTTATTACTAATTAACCTTGTTTATAATACTTATTAAGTAATTAAGTCTTATTTCAGTAAGAAGAATGATGTTATCATTTCTTTGTTTATTCCGTTTCTACCGACGAAAAAAACCTAACAATTCATGACTAAAGACTAGAGTTCAAGCAACAGTAAAGGAACGATGAGCGATGTTATAATTAGATATGTCTATTGATACAAGGCGATGGCCTTGTATCAATTTTTCCACAACTTTATATACTCGTAAATACACAGATCTCCACTTAAGTGGGTATACCCATAAATAATAATGTATAATTTCTGCCGTTTTATTAATATCTGCAAAACATATGATTAACCTTAACACTAAGCTCCTAACATTAGCAACAACTTCACAAACGAGCGACAAAAATTTCTTGTATCGACGAAGTAGTCGCCTTCAGTTCCCATTTTCACGATAACGATCAGTCCCACCTAGCGGCCATTACGGGTCAGGCGATGGTCAGATATGGAGCCAATTTATGCACTGCACACTCAAGACCTTCATATAATTACCTACTTACTTTTTTATCGAGAGTTACTTATGCCTACGTCTTCGACCGCATTGCTTCAACTTGAAAGCGCTGGTGAAATAAGTAAATAGTATCTGACGCATCAAAATTTATCATTTGAAATGCTATTGAATTGTAAGCGTACTTAAAAATAGTATCAATGCTTGCTTAAGCGTACTATCTTAAAGGACTCCAATAATTTGTTAAGTGCAGTGTGCTGAAGGCATTAACCGTCTTACTACTTTTACGGCTTTGGAATCAGTCGGCCCCTCAAAATGTTCACCGCCAGTGTCTCAACGTCCTATCCGCTTCTTAGAAATTGGCTGTGTTCCCTCAACCCCTGACAAAGTCTCTTCGAAATCGTTTAGTTGATTTCTAAGTATTTTTCCGATGAAAATTCACAGCAGACTAGTCAAAAGCATAACATGAAATAAAGGCATACAAACAGGTATCTGGACGGACGAACGAACATTTTTTTAATGTGAATTCCCAGATGTTTATCTGCTTGCAAAATGTTGCGCGCCCGCTACGTTACGCTTAGCACGAAATATTGTGTTCAGGCACTCAGAATTGCCGGCTTTTTCTATTGTGTTATTTTATTTTGTGCTGGTCCTTTGAAACGGAGTCCATCAGGGAAGGATTGACTACGCGTCACGTTATTTTATGGCATTACGTAGTCGCCGCTGTTTCGTGGCGCATAGTGTAGTTACGGTTCGGACTAATGGAAAAGTATGACTACCTATATCTTATACATATATGTGTCGTTGGTCTTTGTTTAAATGTCGAACGAAAAACGGTAAAAATTAAAATAAATATACATATACCTTAAAAAATATTTACTGTCCAATTTTCGGAATGCAAGACTACACACAGCTCACACAGCTCGTGGGTCACCAGCGTCGAGAATAAATGGATATAAATTATTGTTGGATAGATTGATGAGCTCAATGGCTCATTAAAAGTGTACTCGTCGGTAGCTTTGTGTACAAAAAATATCATTTTCTGCTCATTTAAGCGATTCATATTTGATAATATTTTTTAAGGTTAGGTATTTGTACCAAATTTGTTTTCGAATTATATTTTACACCATACTAACTTCACAACATAATTTATTTATTGCATGAATCATAATTTACCTAAATTGTGAAACATCTCATCAAATGTATAATTGCGAATAATTATTTCGCTATTGAATCGAGTTGTCACGATTTGTGATATTCCCAATATTATTTCATTTGAAAGAAGAAAATGTTATTATTATTATTATCAGATAAATTATGTACCGCTCTATATTAAAAAAATCAAAAAATCAAAAAATTTCGCTGTTGATAAAATAAGACTATAATATAGTCAGAATTTATAATAACGGATAAAACTACTAAATTTTTCGTTTTCGTAAAAGATTTAACGAACAGGATCACCTTAAAGATATAAATGTTATAAATGATTATTATTATTACCTGCAACAGTAACTTGCGAAAACAAATTTGTCGTCTCGGAAAATATTAGAATACGTAATGACATCAAGTTCAATAAAAGTTATCTACATTTTACTCTCATAGCGTACGTGAGCCAATGATGTTGATGTATCATTTCGCTTGTAATGGCTTGCTGATATTGATAAATATTCAGGGACGTGCGCTGTTTACTCTATTACATGTATTCTAGGAGCTGTGAATTGTAAATATTTAAATACTATATCCGAGCCTGATCTCACACGTAAAATGTAAAATACTTACAATAATGTAGTATATTGTAAGTATTTTATTGATACTCAATAATTTTAAACAGTATGTTCCATATTATAGAGCTGAAGATTTTGTTTGTTTGGTTGAACACGCTAATGTCAGGAACTATTGGTTCGAATTAAAAAAATATTTTTGTATTGGATAGTGGGTAGTCCAATAAGGCTAAACAGTATATAACATCACGCTACGACCAATAGGAGCGGAGCATGCAGGAAAAATGTACCTTTTGGGAGCTACCGTCGTGTGCGTTGCGGAAACGTTTACAGTTACCCAAAAATCATGTATGATGGGATTATTCCCCTTTTAAAAGTTCTAAGAAAAGTCCGCAACAGACGCGCGGTTAGTAGGTTTTTTCCTCAAATGAACGGGGGCGAAACCGCGGGGCACAGCTAGTGCTGTCATATATTTCAATTAAAACTGGTTTGCCTTCTCCGCTCCTTCATGGCGGAGAGGGTGACAGCCACACGCTACAAAGTAACTGGGATAGTAGAAGGTAACTTATATAATTAGCTAATACTACCAACCGAATGCTGAAAATGGTAATTTTTTTATTGCATCTTTGGGTTTTTCACTCTTCATCAGATCCAAATACTTATACTAGCAAATAATTTTAAAGATAGCAGCAATATTATAATTTTTTTATCTAGTATAGTGTTTAAACTCAGTGTACCTACACTATTTTATGCTGTGATATAAATAAAAAAATGAAGTCGTGCCATTAATATGCATTTTGGGCGTGAGTCAATAATTTCAAACAATATGTTCCATAGATAAATACTAAGGAAAATTATTGTCTTCCCTATAACAACTGTTTTTATATAAAAAAAAATTATGATTCTTGAAATACAGTTTTCATAAATTTAGAACCAATGGAAAATATTTTAAACTAAGTTTCAGAAAGAAATCGATCCTTAGCCACTCGACTATATTGATTTTACGTTCGTAACTAAGCTCGTTAAGCGAGATATCGTATGTAATCATTGCATAATGGTAATCTTTATGTTTGGCATGAAATTAGCTGCGGTATTTAATGTTAGTTACCTTAGAAATTCTTATTAATAATGGTGTTAAGGCAAAACCCTCATGGCACTTTTTTGGAGTGTATTACGATTTTTCGCATTATTTAATAAATAATAATAAATAAATAAATGTTGGTTGACATTTCACACAACGCCATCTATCCCCAAATTAAGCTAAGCATAGCTTGTATCATGGGAACCAGACAACTGATATTATAATACTTATATACTATTTTAAATACATACATGTAATACATAGACAAAGACAGAACAAACATCATCACAAATGTTTGTACTGGGTGGGAATCGAACCCTCGACCTACAGCGCAAAAGACAGGGTCACTACCAACTGAGTTGTGAGGCCAGACATTAACAAATTTTTTTTTATATTACAATGCTGCTGTCAAGCGCATGATGGTGTGCTATTGCGTAGCTTCACATGAGAGCCAGTTACCAATCGAGGCATTGCGTAGTGCCAACATATAAATAGAAATAGTAAAAAAATCGCGGAATATAGGAAATTCTCAAAAAAAAATTAAAGTTTCGAGTATCCCCGTATATTTTATATTCCTGTTTTCAGTTAAGATTTGAGTCATCTGTAATAATACATCTATAATCTGACGAAAATATCCATGTTATATAAACTTCTTTGTGTGTTAAAATAATCTTATAACACCTTCTTATAAGTAACACTTCGTCGAATCGCAGTCGTTCATTTCGTCAGGGGATTGTCTTTCTGTCAGGGCTTTTCTTTAATTTCCGGTTTCCAAGTGTGTGTTCACGCCATTAGAGCTTCACTGATAGAACAAATCTAGAACTGATTAAGGCCCGACTACACCTAACAATTACCCGATAAGATTGTTATCGGTCCAAAGGAAAACTATGCTTATCGCGAGCTTCGTTGAAAGTTTCGGATACTATCTTGATCATTTGTTTGCTCTTTACTTGTTTCCCTGCATGCAATGTTATTGATTAGTGTTACTCAATGAAACATTAGGATATTTAAAATGGAATTTTGAGCGTTCTGAATCCAATCCTAAGAGCATATTAACGTGACACAAAGTCTCATTGTATCCATTCATAAATGTAAATTGATACTTTTATGTCTAAAAATCTAAAGAATAACGCCTAAACACGAATAAAACATACCAAAAAAACAACATGAGCAATTTTGTAGAATATGATTCTGATGTAGTAAGCACAATTAATGTCAAAAAATCTCTTAGGTCCGCTTTCAGAGAAACTAGCTAAAAGGCCCTGCAAAGTCAAGGCAGGTGACTTTGCAGGGCCTTTTCCTCAAGAAGCACACACAATTTCACGAATTGATAGAAAATCATCATAGTTCAGCCAATTTGCACTTAATATTAATAAAATCCTTACTCGTGAATCAATATGTATTAAGTGAAAACCGTAACAAAATCCCTTCAGCAGATTCAGAGATTAGTATATACAAACAGGTAGGACGACAGAAAACTTCGCGCGGACTTTAATGTAGTGATAGTTCTGATTTATTATATCACATATATTCTGTTTATGATTAACGATATCTGGTCAGTACTCATACGAGCTTACTTAGGAAATAAATGCACCTGGTCATCAAATTGTAAGGAGCAACAATCAACGTTAAAGGTTAGCTTTATAATAGCGTGTGGTGCAAGCATAACATTTCAACAGACCAGACGAGTCACTTCCGCAACTATCTGATGGGTCACGTGATCCTTACTAATAAAGATGCTCACATTTTGCTGTTTTTCATTTGGTGGCATTTTAGGAGCGGCCTTGCTTTGTAATGAAATTATACGCCGCAAATTCACACTAAAATGCTGTGGCTAAGGGCAAGCCATGAAGTAGTCGGTGAAATCCCAGTACGTCTGTTTTAACTGCGTAATCTTATTTCTTAAAGCAATACTCACCCATGACTTGATTTCTTATTTTGACGTTAATGGGGCTAGGTTGACCTTAGCACTCTGCCTGTGTTAGCCACAAAGATTTCTGTACTTACCTATGGTACAGTGGCGAAATTCAAATTTTTAATGTACTCAGGAATCAAATGATGTCATTTACCGTATAAAATTAATGACGGCATACCACCTGACCAAATAATACAAGCAAATAACTATGCAGTATATAATATTTGCCTTTTTCAATATTAAATTTAATCATACTCAATTGTATTGCGTCAACCATCCCTGTTAATTACAACCACGTGGTCAACCCGTCGACATTTTTGCAATTATTTTTAAAAGTATTCTCAAATCAAGTTGTTTTCGAAGCCACGCCGCTATTTAGCATGAAATTTCACTTAAATGGTGCGGAAGTTGGTAAAACACTTGTTTTCTGCGGTGACATTCACAAAGTTTGCGGAAAATTTCTTTAGTTTGCATAATGGAACAACTATTGTGAAATTTCATTGCTAATTTAAGTTTACCAAGTTTCTAGGAAAAACAGAATTAGCTGTGTGGGTATAGTTTCATACCTGCTATTAAAATAATCAATTTGGAGAATTTTGTATTATGTCATGTTTGATTAAATTCCGAAACAATGTTATATACTACAAAACTGGAATAAAGATAAACATTTATAACAAATAAAAATTACTGAACACCGACTATACTATAGATACTTATCACGATATACACATGAATTTTACTTACCAACATTTATTTAGCTGGTTACATAAGTTTTCCTTTCAACGCGGTCAAACGGGTCGCTGCCTCAGCATTATATCGCTCGCAGACATGAAATATAAGCAGTTGAAACATTTATCGTAATATTAAAAAACAACATACCTATAATTAGACCCGTATACCCCCATACCATGTGGTATCAGAGAAGGCGCAGATGCAAATCCATTAGAATTAAATGAAATTAATTCATTTATTTTATATTTTGTCGGAATAATTTAGTCTATTACTTTGCAATGGTTTTTTTGAAGATGTATTTTTAGTTTAAGCAATTAATATTTTTTCTATTCTATTCTATTCTATTCTAGACAAGGGGTCTCCCATCTCTGACACAAGAAGAACACTTCCATAGATGTTCGTCCGGGGAAATACTGCCACCATGCCCATTTCTGCCGCCAAGCAGTAATGCATTCGCGTTACTGTGTTCCGGCTTGAAAGTTGTGGTTGCCGGTGAAATTACAGGCACAAGAGACATTCCACCTACACGTCTCACGGGCGCATACGATGCGACTTGGATCTTGTCGTACGTAGTAAGGGAAGACCCAAGTTGCATTGGTTGTTAGGGGCGGAGGTTACCACTTAACA
This sequence comes from Chesias legatella, assembly GCA_947359385.1. Taxonomy (NCBI): domain Eukaryota; kingdom Metazoa; phylum Arthropoda; class Insecta; order Lepidoptera; family Geometridae; genus Chesias; species Chesias legatella. Next base: position 4,445,249 of record OX375772.1, read on the forward strand.
CCAAGTGGGCCGTCGGCTCGTTCCGTAACTGTATCACATAAAAAAGTTCCTATTTTTCCGACGGTCGCCGCTTCTGGGACATACGCATGCCTTGTGAAGTATAAAGGGACATCCTCAATCTGTTACTGATCATCATCAGTGCTGCCTCATTTGAAAAGGCCCAATACAGGCGTTGTATACCGCCAACATCGAGTACGACCGCAGAAGGCAGAGTTACTACCAACTGAGCTGCGAGGCCTGTCAAAATTGTATTATACTATTGGAATATTTGTCATAGATGTTGGGACACAATCCATAGCCCGCTATTTGAGTTATGCCGTCATTACTGGCACATTCGCCGGCGACGGCACTAATAAATGCCGAATATTTCACGTATCGCCCGGACATTACCATAAACAATTTGCGATTCACCGGCTGCATCCATGATTCAATATTTTTCACGTTCCTCGATTATTTCATCGGTGGAATTTAATTTGCCCTATTAATACACGTCGACACCGGGGTGGTACAGATTTGAATGTTTATTTTGTGAACTGGATGTGGCATCGTTACGTTAAACTAGAATATAGAAGCGATTTACCAACTTACTTTGTTTTATGCTAAGTACTCAAACTGCATAACTATTTACCTCCTAATTTTCCACCTCAACATCTGGAAAATAACCTATTTTTAATTGGCTTTTCACATGAAGTGAGAGGTAAGTAGCTGAGATATTTCTGTATATTACATTTTACAGCGCAGAAGGCAGCGTTAATAATAACTGAGCTATGAGGCCAGTCATGCTGAGAGATAGAAGACATTACTAAAAATCGATTATAATAATCCTGTATCATTAATTACTAAAAATATCTTTAGAGAAATATAGATCTAGTTTTTCGGACTTATCCTGGTTTTTGAGAAGGTGAATCCAAATTCAACATTAAGAGACACACTTTTACGTCAAAGTTTAATTATGGTGCAGGGAAGATATATAAATTGTTTGAGATATATTTTAATAATAATAATAAATAAGTCCCAGTAGTCTTCTTTTTTTCCCCACAATTCTTTTTAGAAAGCGACTCACCTGCCTAAGACAATGTAGAATGTCATAGGCAGATGATACACCGCCCTCTAAACAGTTCCACGAGTGCCGCCAGTGATATGACAGGGAAGGGGTAGGAAAGAAAGAAAGAAAGAAAGAAGAAAGAAAGAGTATTTATTTTGCACAAAACAACACATATTAATCATTAAAACTAAAACTAAAAACAATAACGAGAGACACAACTCATAACATAGGAGTAGGCAGTTGATGTGTTGAGTTGGCAAAAAGGGTCCCTGTCTCAGCATAGTGCTGCACACTAAAAGAGAGCGCAGCGCTGGTTTTCAGGCAGGGCCCACAGGTGAGGTCACGGACACGGTCATGGCTTAAGGGTGTCAAGAGGTGTCAAGAGGTGTCCCGCGGTTTCAACCGAAGCTATTCCCGATCACCTTATCTATACAAATAAATAAAATTGGAGTGTCTGTTTGTATATTTATTATTATATTAAAATAACCGCTTTTTACTTAGTGCATATGGAGGTATACACGGTATATATACCAAAACAACATTTTTTTCAATTTTTGTCTGTCTGTCTGTTTGTTCCGGCTAATCTCTGAAATGGCTAGACCGATTTTGACGGGACTTTCACTGGCAGATAACTGATGTAACAAGGAGTAACTTAAGCTAATTTTCTGAGGGGTAAAATAGGGGTGCGTGATAAAACAGAATTCCACGCGGATGAATTCGCGGGCAACAGCTAGTTATTCTTAAATATATTAGAACCAATAAGGTTATATTGTTCCCAAATGTGTTGTTGATTAGATTCCAATACTAATCAGAGCGAGGCCGGCTAATGTACCGAGTACGTACGACTACTAATGCTGTATACCATTTACATAATCACGGTCAATGTGTGACATTGTACGATCGCTGTGATTGTTCGATTTGTAGATTTAATTATATAATTTACCTTATTTCAGGTAATTTAAACTTGTTTAAAAGGGGATAAGTATTTATTAGACTAAGTGCAGGTCGCGTTGCTTGCCGCGATATGCGATGAAGCGACTTGCGCACAGAGTTCCAAGAGAGTCAATACAGTCGTCTGAATGATCGCGATTGTTTGTTTGTTTGTTTGTTTACGGGAACAGGCCACATGCGCGACAATGCCGAGTGTAAGGGCCATACCTCACCGAGATGCCATGGCCACGTGGCCAGCGACGTTGCCAACTAGTTCTTATTGAGATGTATGACGGCTAACTCACTTGGCGACCGACTGGCGACATTGCCAAGTAGCCAGAGTAGCCAGAGTCGATCGCTCCGCATGCAGCGACTGGTGACGCTGGCTACCTGGCAACGCCGCCAGTTGTTTGCACATGTTTGTATGCTCCGTCACTCACTCAGTCGCCAAATTAATAATTAAATCAATAAATAAATTATTTTTTAATTTTTTATCAATAATTCATCAAACGATGTTAGTGACATCCTCAGATAATTGAACATTTTCTCAGGGTATTTTCTTAAATCGTCATAGAGTTTGAGAAAAACACCGCTTTGGCTTCGGTTTGATACAAACGGATGTAACCATATTTTTTTCATTTTCGTTTCATCTTTTTGCGACGCTGGTAATAATATAATAACAGTGCAGTAATTTCCACGTCCATTCCTGACTGTGTCGAGACAGAACTGAATGTATTGGCGACGCGATTGGGCGACTCAGTCTGGCGACGCAGGGACACCAGACGTAGCCATGGCAACGTCGCTGGCCACGTGGCCATGGCATCTCGGTGAGGTATGGCCCTAAGGCCGCGCTACGAAAGGTGCCGTCGTAAGACGTGACTTTGGATTACGTAGGTTAGCTCGATCGCGTTGTTTCGAACAGTCGACTGCGATGATGAAATGTGAAATGCGGCATAAACTAAACTTTTCGTTTGATGTCTCACGGGACGCCGGGTGGTTTTTTTTATGTCATTGAAGTGACGAAACGAGCTGACGGCCCACCTGATGTTAATTGGTAACCGCCGCTCATGGACAACAGCAATACCACTCAAGTCCTCTCTTTAGTACGAGATGACTCAAGTCGCACTGCATTGCGTCCATCACCCAGAGACGGGGATGTTACGTCTCAGAAAGACTAAAGTCGATAACGGATTGAAATCTATACGACTTAGAATTATTTTCTTTTTGATAATGTTTACTGATGATTCTGCTTAACATCATACTGACAGTACCGTACACACTCCACCTTTTTTATCACAAAAAAACTCCTATTTCTATGGTCACGAAGCTTAAATTCATAAACCAAACTGGACTGTAACACTAATTTAGAACTAGTCAGAACTTCTGAATTATACCGCTCGCGTTATTACTCAGAGCAGAATTAAATATTACGTAACGTAATTTAGCCGGCCGATTAGCAGTTTCACAAACTATGGCACTTTCGTAATTAGTTCAAGTAAGCATTCCGCCATTAGCAGGGACCTAGTGTTGTTCCTATGTCAATCGTATGACTCATAATGAAAATGTGAAGTCAATAGTAATGTATGAGTAGGTATAACTAACCTAGAACCGGTGCAATCCAGCACAAACCAGTCCATTTATAACATTACTAGCTGCGCCCCACGGAGTTACCCGCGGTGAATAAGTAATCCCACGGGAACACTGATTTTTCCGGGATCAAAGCAGCCATCATCAGCAACATGTGTTAATCCAGGATATAAGCTATCTTGGTACCAAATTTCATTCAAATCCATTGAGCCGTTTAAGCGTCAAAGAGTAATAAACATCCATACAAACTTTCACGTTTATAATATTAGTAGGATCTGTTGAGTTTATTATCGTATGTTTATAATTTATTTCACTTCATTACGATTCGGGATGAACAAGACCGCATTTTTTGAGTGCATCCGGTTTTAACCTGTCTTCAACCGACGGACGTCAGAGTATCACATTAATAAATAAATAAAAAATAAATTATATAATAAAACGAATAGTGAATATATTGATATAGTCTTTGCCACATTATAACATTTTAAGCATAAAATTTAGGGTTCTTTATTTGAAGCCATGGATTTCCTCCAAATAAAATAGTAATAAAATTCGCAATAATGTGACTTCTTTTTTCGTGTTGTGCTTTTTCTTTCATGATTTTATATTCTATTCTATTCGAGTCACTGGTACCTACTCTCGAACCAGTGTTGTGAAAGGATTTTATGTGGGCCTCAAAGAGGCTCCTTTCGTGCACTTTATGTTAGATGTGTCAGAGCTCTAATACGTTGTTTTACTCCTAAAGTTAACGAATATCATTTACAATAGCCGCAGCAGCTTACGCACGTCACATATACTAAACTCATATCATCCCTTGTGGCGTCAAATTTCAGCCAATCCTTTCACACACTATACATAACAGTTACTAAGGTTACTACGATTCATGGTTTAGTTTAAACTCTACGTAGTATATAGAGCCACGGGTGCCAGTATGGCATAGCACTATCTCTGGCACATATCTAATATGCACAGTTTTGAAAAAGGCAGCGTGTACCTACAAACCAATTCTCATGTAAATTTTGTAATGTCCAAATTATACCTAAATATTAATATTTGTGTTGCGAAATAAGTAAAAAGTGAATTCCTCATTTTTTCACCAACCAGACTTGAACTAGGCTGCTCATACGTTAGCATCCCTATATACGTTTTCCAAAGGCACTAAGGCTGGAGTGGGACCTGTGGATGGCTATAGTTACTATTTGACCTATTGTTAACAATTACAACACTGTCTATGCGTTCCATCCGTCACTGGTGCCTTGTTAAACAGCTGTCATCTACCAGTCTGCAAACTGTCAGACGTCAACTGACAGTTTGTCGGCTCGTGGTATTTTTTTTCATTGAACATGGCGGCTCGGAATAGACCGAACCCAACCATTCGGTTGCTAGACTCGATCATGTAAAGAGCTCTTAAATATACAGTATCATAAAGTAGTATTCGTTTACTTTTATTCTCATTCGACACCGAGTAACGAGTAAAATCTATTAAGTACTGGAACGCTTTCACTATGGTGTTACTACTCAAAATTCATATAGCGTTATGGAAACAGTAGGTGGTATAAATCTACGAGGGTGCACTTAAGGCTCAAATGACATTATATTAGCGGCGGAAATACCTCGACAGTTTCTAAATGACCGTAACTTCGGACTCTTGGTAACAAGCTATTTCCTTTGATACTCAAATAGAACACACCGAGTGAAGAGTTTCCTTTTAACGATTGGATTATATTCGAAAAAAGTATACAGAGCTTCTTGTTTATAACATGAAAAAACTTAAAACATTTCGACTTGTTTACACTAACTGCAAACTTAGCGTTAAGTGACCATTTAAGGTGGAAATTTTGCAATATGTACATTTTTTCGACACGAAGACTAACTGTCCTTGAAAATAAATAAATATGTTTTAGCTACTCGGGTAGAGCCCAGACAATGAACATTGTGTATGTCTACTACCGCGACGCATTTGATTTATGATTATTAATTAAGTCAACGTCTATCTAGTCTGACACCGTCATAAACGAAAATTGAAATTACAACGAGAGTTGCGAAATGAAATCCATTCTGCGGCGGAACTGTTCAGTTGCAAAGTCCTTTATCAATTTACGCAAACGTCAGCAAAACGCTTCTGAACCAACGATCCGTAGTGCAAATCAATTTACCCTTGGGAATTTAGTATAAAAAGCTTTCAGTTAGTACTCATACATATGCTCGTAGCAGCATGTTGATTTCCAATTCTATTTCCATAATCACATGTTACGTTCCTGATTTTGCGGAAGTTGGACTCCGTTCCCCAAACATGATGAGGTAGTTTAACGGTTGTTTAAGGATGGCTGATTTAATCGCTACTAATGTTATCAGTTTTCGTGACCAAGTTAATTAATTACTTCCAGTATAATACACTCCTATGCCGCATACCCGTGTCAATCTAATCACAGCACTGATAAGTCGCTGACAATAAATAAAGTTTCGTCTAATATCTAGAGTTAGTACCTTTGCTGAAACAAAATTTTTTTTTTGGGATAAGCGTTGGAAAATTGCTTTCTGCTCACAGGCTCACCTGATGCTGTTTTAACTTCTGCCCATAACAAAGTAATAAGATTTAAGTCCTCCCCTACTTAGGAATGAGAGACCTAATTCGTATCGTATTGTGCCCGTAACTGAGACTTTAGTGTTAAATGTCTCAAATACCTGTAATTTTACCGCTAACTACAACTTTCAAAAATTTCGGAAAAAGTTATGTGAATATAGCGGCCGAAAGGGTATAGTGGAATTACAACCCCGGACGAATTTGTGTCAAATTCTATTGCCTAAAAGTAAGATTTAACACATAGAATACCTATATTATGTTATCAAAATATAACCAACGGTATTTGTTGGTGAACTTGGCCCTAGTTCCGTAAATCCACGGTTCTTGAACGAGTATTGAAATAATAAATTGGATGAAAATATATGCGGCAATACACTCGCTGTTATATACGTTGATATTTTGTCAGGAAGTCATTAATTTGCCATTGGATATAGGATAAAAATAAATATAAGAATTTATCTAGCGGCAATTTTTCTTCGTGTCTACCATTGTTTTGCGAACAAAAACTATATTTTCGAAAATACGACAGTATACTTTACGTCATCTGAAGACTTCTTAATTTCTATACATAGGTTGTTTTGCTACAGGGTGCTGGTCTTATGTACTTATGCTATGTTGGGTGCAAATAACAGTGAGCGATTTCACTAAGTACTGTATTAAAGATTTTGAAGAGTAGAAAAACTAGCGTAGAGCTATACTGATGAATGTGTGAAGAAATATACAGGTTCTAGTGATGACTCTTATATTAGTTGGCCATCCACTAACATAATTTTGTGGCACAATCTACAATTAATTTTCAACGGGATAAACCTGAAACAAAGAATTAAAGTAACCTCCTATTGCTTAATGATCACAAATTTTGTCACCATGTCTTACTTTGATAGCAGAGTGCATTATTTTTAGCTTTGTTGCAATGAACTATTTTATTGTTATTAAAATGAAGCAAACTTATCTTTTTCGTTTTAAACCGCAGTTTTGGTTTTCTAAAATGACTTCTGATTGTGTAAAAGTAATTCATAAGTAATTGGACTAGCCTCACAGCTCAATTGGTAGTTACCCTGCCTTCAATGCTGTAGGTCGTGGGTCTGTTACCCGGACAAACATTTGTATGACGAATATTGTCCTGGGTGGGAATCGAATCCACGACCCACAGCGCAGAAGGCGGGGTAACTACCTATTGAGCTATGAGGCCAGGCAACTAAGTCTCATAGTGACGGAAAGGTACAAATGGCTGCAAAAATCCGGTGCTGGGCGGTCAGACGTGGTCCGCCACTTAGTGCTAACAATTTAGAAGTACGGACCTAAATTAAAAAACGTAGCTACGGTACTAGCTACGTATAACGAAGTATTCGACAGTACGAAGATTTAGTTGGAATTGATCCACGACTTTTCTATGGCCGTGAAGATCATATTTTATCCAATTGGTTCTACTACTTACTAGTCGAATATGGTTCTGTTTTGTTATGAGGCATTAATTTTCTGCCTTCGAGGTAACTTCAAACTTTGTATGTTTCAAAAAGCTTAAGGATATTGAGAAATTTTTGTGTAGCTATGGTACGCGTAAAGGCTGGAAATCCGAAGAAGGTAGATGTATAAAACAGAGATAAAACTTTTACGGAATATAAAAGGCGACATGTCGAAAATCTGTGGTCGTAAAACATTGCAAAAAGCCGCAAGTACACACGTGAAAGGGCTTTGGACATTTTAGTATAGAACCCGGAATAAGCATCCGTTATTTTGTATTTATTTTTATTGAGTGAATGACACACAACGGAAAAATCTGTATTATATAATACTGCGGTAGAAAAGATCTTAAGTTTCCTTTTTTTAAAGTACATCATTACATAATATGAAGTCGCGTTTTTATTTCGGCCCTTCTGTATAGGCTAATCTCAAAAGCTATTCGATTCGATCGAATCGCGATGAAGGTATCTTTATTTATAAAAGTGGTTGAAATTTGAGGATTTTTTATGTATCACCCGTGTGAACTGGAATTAATCCATAAAATGCCATTATTTTCCGTTACTAGAACTGAACAATTGCAGCAAACAGCTACCTACTAGATCTGTGTGACGGCGCCATTCCATACTTCTTGGCCTTTCTGATGCAAAATACGGATGGGTTTCCTCCAAGAACTTCTTAGAATCAAAACTGTGGGGAAAATGCTTTATCAATAATTTCAAGTCACGGGCCGTGATGAGGCAAATCCTAAAAAACCTTAAAAAAGTTTAACAATATCTTTAATTGGTTTCGAAGTTCTTCAATGTTGAACTCTTTATAGATTTTACAAGCCAGCTACGTATTATACGAAAGTTTAGTAAGCCCATACTTGAAAGCCCACCCTCAAAGGTCGCTAAGTTGCCCTTTAGCTTGTTTTGATTTCAACTTAGATTATCCCAACGGAGATGATCGACATAACAACTCCAAAGGATCCCGTTATCCAAATAAAGGAATTATGAATTAATTTACAATAGAGGTGTATTTCATAAATCTTGTAATGCATAATAAATGTTCTCCTTTCAAGGCCCTTCTGTTTTTAATCAGTTTTGTAGCTTTCGTAGTTATTCCATCATGTATCCCAGGGAAGAGATTATAAGCTAACTCACAGTTATTATTTACGACTATACAGGGGAATGTATAGAGCAAATCGTGCAAATGAAATTAAGCCGAAATATTGGACGCGTGTAACAATACAATATAAGAAGCCGTTGACCGGGTAAGATGAGCAAATCAGAAACTAGATAAAGAAAAACTTCAGAAATAGAGGTTTTCAAAGCACGTTCAAAGTCAAACTGCCACCGGTAGGCCCTGCTGCCTAGGCTTTTAAATGATAGAAAGTGCTTGGGACTTTAAGTGGCGTTATTTTTGGTAGATAAATGTTATTTTAGATCTCTCAGTAGTGTTTTTAAGCAATTTCACTCTGTGGGGGCGGCCCCCACGGATTGGTGGTTCCGCCCTGGCCCTGCCTCGCAACGTTACCTTACAATTTGCGCCCTACCATGGCATACGTCATTGTCTAGAAATTATTGAGTATATTATAAACATATTTTAATTGTTTTTATATTAAAAAATAGGGAAATAGGGAGAGGCAAAATGACAAGACTTTTCTTGTTATAAGATCTATCTCAAAAATAAAGTTAGTTAGAATTTGCCAAAAGCTTTCACTTTTTGTATATGTTCCACTTGCATAGTTCGTAATAATTAGTATGGTAATTAAACATAATACAAAGCTTACAAAAACAAGTAGTACCTAATTATTTTATGATAGTCAACCATATCAGAAATCCAGAATACGATTTCCACACCAAAAATATCAAGCCAGGAGACAAAAATTTGCGTTCTAAAAATGTTCAATTGATAAAAATGATTAAATTTTAATGTAATTATACTTCCAAATGGTGGTTCTAAATAGCTAATTTTATGCGGAGGTGCCGGGTGCTTAGGCACTCTGAATCGGTATTGAATTCCACGATTGAAAATCTAAGTTAAATGCCCATTCTTTGAATGCCACTTGATGGCATAAATTTAATATCGTGACCGAGAGCCATCCACGAGAACTTTTGTAACAAATTTCATTTATCTCCTCTTGAAGGAATTTCATAAAATCGATTGTTATCAAAATGATTTAAAGTTACAATTTAATAGGTACTTTGTTTCCAAATAGTATTTTCTAGAAAATATTTAATGTCAGCATGTTTTGATAAAATATTTTTTATAGAATAGATTCCCAAACTTAAAAACTAGTGGATCTCTACGCGACTTATTATTCTTCATGAAATTTGCTTACATGAAAATTGTATATAGAAAATCATACGCATTTCGACTCCCATTTCATCCACCATTCGAAAAATATTCCGAAATCGCGTTTTAGAAAACGTCTACATTGCTGAAAAGTAAAATTTCAGAGTCATGTAGCCTTGTAATTTTAGAGATTTTATGATGGGTTAGTGAGCCACCTTTACTTTTTATGTATATATTAGATATATTAGCAAAGTTTTATTATTTGCTAACTAAAAATTTCTGTAACTCACATCTATGGCAAGAATAAAGAGATATGAGATGATACAGTTCCGGAAATTGGCTATTGCAGTCCTTATTCATATCAGTATATTTCGAATTCCTTAAAAAACCTAAGTGTAAACTGCGTCAAAGCTTTCAGCAATGCCAACGCACCTGAATTCAAGGAATGCATTTCATACAACGCCATCTAGCCCCAACTTAAACATTACTTACTTATTTTTCAAATACCTCAAAACAATTTACATATTAATACTTAGAAACAGAATAATGTTACGCCTCATGCGCCTGCAATTTCACCGACATCCACTCCCTTCCACCCGAACACAGCAATACGAGTGGATCTCTGCTTGGCGGCAGATTACCAGGTGCGGTGGCAGTACTTCTCTGTGGGAATTTACCACAAGTTCTACTGCTACTTTGGGTTACTCCTTTGCACAGCACACGGGGGACACATGTAGGGATTCGAAAGGTTATCCTCTACGGACGCGAGCAACAAGGCCCCCCAAAATATGCATATAAAAAGCTTTACTCAAAGAAAAAGTGAAATAAGTAGGTCGTCTGTTCACGTTACCGTCTACGTCTGTATTGGCCTCGACACGAGTGATCGGCTCCAGGAATCATAAATCTCCTGAGTGATTAATCAATGCTGGACCGCGAAGGACTCCGGCACCTCAGAGACAATGTTTTACCACCCATTGTTCGGAGAAATAATGTAATAAGGCCGATGGTGGATGTATTTTAGTTGTTCAAGTTTTTATTACTGGGTTTCTTGCTTTATTGGAAAAGATGTATTTTTTTCCAAGACAGCATTTTATTAATATATACTGTTAATCCCCATGAAGACAATTCTAACGTAGATTAAAAAATCATTAATGGAGTCAACTGCAATTATTACTCGTGTTTATACAAATATTACACTGGCTCTTTCCAACCAAGTGGTGGAAGGGTTATATGAGTTACATTTATTTATTTGGAACAGTAATAATATATTTTTATATATTTTTAATAGAAAACATTGATTTTAAACAGTAATAAGAAGCATGATGATGCTTGCAGGAGCATCAAAGCCCCTCCATCATATTCATTTTCCTTTCTTTTAGTGCTCACGCTCACTCAACCGACGACACTATCTTGATCTGCTACACTCCTGGTACTTGGTACAAAATAATTTTGTTTCTTTTATTTAAAAATTCGATATACGTAGCTTTTTGAAACAGGTCTGTAAACGCACTGTCCAAAGGGGAAGGGGAATACTCAATACATTACCTTTATCCACCCACTATTCAAAGGGTATAAATAACTACAAAAGATCACCAGTTCTTAGGGCAGTCGTAAATCAATTCAGCAACCAGAAATTATAGATATTTGTAGTTTCGGTGAAGTGTTTCCGCATAAGTCAAAAGGTGTCACTTTTCCGTTGAATCGGTAGTTTGGAGGCTCTAGCCGTCACAAAAAACCGCGCATATATCATCCTGTCACAGAATAAATTGAACGGTCCAAACTTTAACGCAAAGATTTAGCAGGGTGGATTTCAAAGCTTAAATAGCTCGCTTGCATAACAATTGTTTAAAGTGAGTGATTCTTCAAACATGGAACAAAATCAAAATTTGCTAGGTAATCTTTTACTAAGAGATGGATATTATTATACTGCATGCAGTTTCCCCATGTAGGATCTAATATTTTCAAAAAAAGTTGTTTATTTTTTATTTTAGCATCCTACCTAAGTTAATGCTAAGCTTATCTATAAAGAATAAAGACTTATTATTATTTATAATGATTTATATTAATGTAACATATGGAGACATCAAATTTGATCACTGGTTTTAATTTTTTCACGAAAATGAGCTGAAATTTTGTTGGTTAAACATTATTTAATATTTTTAGGCACTTTCATACTTTTTAGTTCCAAGCTCCATCTTTATTTCAAGGAAAGCAGAACAAAATAATAATATTTATCAAAAATTTTATTATACCATATATAATAACAAGAGAAGCAAGCATCACCAAAAGCCATGTCACATATTGCGCAGCGATGCCGCGACGAAGTTTCACCGTTGTTAATTTACTGTGCGGTTACAAACTGTGCATATATCATTCTACGCAGTTAAATCACTCTGTGATCACTGATCCAAACTTTCTGAAGTTTCGCTTTTAGATGCATTCAAATTTATCTGTTATCTCAACTGTGAAATGAACATGGGCTATCTTATACGTCCTATACTTAAAATAAAACTGTAAGAATTCTAATGCTGTACTTAACACAGGCTACTTTTGGCGAGAAAATAATACTTGAAAAGGGGTGAAATAGGGGAGTTTTTTTTTTAATGTGGAATCAGTAATTTATCAAGTAAATTTGATGAATTTTGGTACAGAGATAGATTGTACCTAACATAATATCACGCCTATTTCCTGAACAGGTAGGCAGAGCCACAAATGGCTACGTTTTGCTGTTGGTTACCTAACACGGGAAAATAATAAGTAAAAAAATTATAATAAGTATATAATAAGTCTTAAGTACTAAATTATCTATAAGACCTTATTGTACACTTAGTTGGCAAATAAATTTTGTATTTGTATTTATTTGTATTAATTACATGATGCGATATAAAATGAGATGGTACCAAACTGGCGTTCTATCCTACAAAATCAACCTAGTTCTACCTCCTAGTGTATAAAAATATATATTTTAAGGGTGCAACAAATATTTCAACTTTTTTTATTGAACTTTGATGAAACATTAATTGTCACATCTACCAAGAATAAAATATCTGTACTTAGATAGTCAATACTCAAATGAACTGTTTGATCAGGTTTTAGTAGAAAATTAAAGTCCCTAAAAAAACCTAAAACCAGTCTGTCGACGATATCAATCGTTTCCATGTAAAAACGGTGTATCTTTATGTTTAGACAAATCGTACGTCCAATCTAGATGTCACTTTTATGATAATCGCTTACAGAGGGCGTAAAATAAATTCCCTTTCGAAAGATTTGTCTTAGGTGAGAGGGCACTAAGAACGCTGAAATAATTAGAGGTTGAAGTCAGCAGTGAGGGAGAACCATTTGAATAATGAGGAGAGGGTAACGTAGAGCTCGTTTGGTATTCATCATCTTAAACATAATTAGATACGTTGGTCCTGAGTATTTAGCTTTTAATAATAGCTTAAAAGTCACGACTGGTGGGCATTTGGTTTTTCACCCTTGAAATACCATTTTCCATACAAACTTTATCAAACTTTTAGTGTGGAATTTCTTGAAACCACGTCTTGGTTATCATTTACTGCCAGCAATACAGACTGGTGGGCCTTAAAGTTTCTGGAACATCGTAATGAGTCAATCCCATTCTCCGTGCGAAATTTGACACTTCATTACACCCTCCTGAGGTAGAAATCCCAAAAATATCGTCAAAGCGTCTACGTCCTGAAAGGAACCCCTCCGCTTTACTGACTCGTAGACCTCACTATTTCAAAGACCTCGTGACAATTCAGGGAGTGAGCAATCGTGCCTATTTTCTTGTATATTTGAGCTATAGATAGATAAATCTGAATAAAGTTTATTTAAATATTAATCTCACGAAGAATTTAGCGCATAGCGTGGAATTGATATTCACTTGATATTACTAAAAATACTATTTGTCTTTAACATGGTTTTAAATTGCAGTTTAGTCAGAGAGAAGTTACTTGGAGAACGAGCCTTACGTACCATTTATATTGTTTTATGGTATTTTTCCTTCCAGCTAAGATTCTGCTTGAAGATGTAGATCCGTTCGCTCGCATTTGTTCCACCCGTGAGATATGTTGAGATATCCAATATGGGAGCCCTTGATTTTTTATGATTTCTTTTGGCCAATAGTTGACATTACTTTCAAGTCATAAATTTTGCTAGTAAGCTATGCTTCGAAACTTAGACAGGATAGTTGCAAAATAGTAAGAGGTGTAGTGGAATGATTGAAAAAAAATTTTTATAAATTAAAATAAAAAAATTCTTTGTCTTTGTCAAAAATAATAATATATATCAAAATATTAAACGACTTTGAAGTATTATTTTTCGGTTTGACTTTGAAATATATTTTGAACAGCTTATTACGAAATCATTCCAAATATTTATTTCGTCACATGATTAGTTTACAACATCCCGAAATTCAATCAATGTTTTGAATTACCAAAACCAAAGGGTGACCCCTTGAGAACAACCACATCACACAAGGCTGATCCTAAACTTTAATTCAATAAGAACTTAAGCAACGTATTCAGGTAAAGTTATCCAAAGGAGGGTTAAAATAATTTATAAAACTATATCAATTAAATTCAGATTTCCTGAAATAATCTTGAGGTAGTTAAAGTTTCCACTCTACCAGCCTGTCTATTCTTCCCGAGTGGAATTGATTTGATCGGATTCACACAGAGTTTTGTAAAACTTCGCAAAAGTTCGGGTAAACCCGCGGTTCGGAAATAGGTTTAACTGAAGATGAAAGAAGTAGTTTTGAAAAGGAATCATTCTTCACAAAGTTGAGTCGAGTTATGGCAAATGACAGTGATTCATAATATCTGGATTGGTAGGCTGATTTACTACGTTTCTGCTATCATAAAAATATTATGAAAGGTATAATAGTATGGATCTAATATCAATCAATCAAACGCTCTGGTAGACTCCAAATACCTGTGGTTTTTTTAAAGCTAGCATTTTACAGATAGGTAACGTAAATGATGGAGATTTTTAATTTATATGAAAAGCTTTCTTAAGACAGAAAAATATTTTGATTATCTTCAAAAGCTTTGGTTTTAATGCAACTAAAACATTTACTTAAAATGCTACTACTTCTACTACTACTAGTATCAGAGACATAAAACATTGTGACAATAATAACTAATAATAAATAAATATTAGGGTCATTTCACACAGCACCATCTAGCCTAATAATAAATACATGTATATAGTATTTAACGTAGGTAAAAGAAAATAAAAAGATAAGATAGTTACTTTTATTTCTTTGGGGTCCTTACAGAAATAGCTTGGAAAAATCAATGTCAACTTACAAAATACAATATTACGTGTGCTTGTAGCTAAGTTTTGTGCCTCTTTAGACCCCCATGTAATGAGTCAACTCATTTGAGCCCTTATCTGAACGCGCTTTAATAAATTAACTATGCGCATAAGAATGAAGCCAACAAAACAAGACACAAGATAAAGGTACGGTGAAACCGATTTCCTGATGTGGATCTCTGGAATCTCGTTGTTTTTTTGTCGAAAACAAACATTTCCTTTTTTGTCTTTGAACCTTTAGACCCATGTGTGGATTGGACCATAAATTAAAGCACTCTCAATAAATCTTGACTTCGCAAGAATTTGCTCAAGGCGCTGTGTTTTTTTTAAGTCCCAACAGACAGCAGGAGTAAGAAAACAGTCATGGACGTTTTTTGTCTTAATTGCGAGAAAAGCTGCATGATCAATACAAAATATTTAAGGTGTGTAGAGTTACTGTGATCTGCGCATCCAACGCAATGCAATCCAACATAGATTTGTTTAAAAGTTCTGATACAAAATTATTTAACCCACGGTGAGCGATAACCTATGTCGTTATCACAAAAATACCGACTTGGGCCTCCAATCACATCGCTATATATGGTCTCAAAATTTGTCATCATCATCATCATCATATCAGCCGGTAAAAGTCCACTGCTGAACATAGCCCTCCCCCAAAGATTTCCATTTTGAACGGTCTTGAGCCACCTGCATCCACTGATTTCCTGCGATCCTGACTATGTCATCAGTCCATCGGGTAGGTGGCCGCCCTACACTGCGTCTGCCGGTTCGTGGTCGCCATTCGAGAACCTTTATTCCCCAACGGTTGTCGGCGTTTTGGTACAGACACTTCAACACTTTGTCGTACCGGTAGTCGATTTGGCACCGCTGTATGGATTCCAGCACTGCCCAGGTCTCGATAGAATCGAAGGCTTTCTCGTAGTCCACAAACGCTAAACATAGCTCAGCTCAAAATTTGTAAACGAAATTAATTTAACGGTTATAATAAATTCTCTGAAACTCAATTATTGAAATGCTCGATACTGGCCCACGCATTATATACCTATTTTAATAAGTGGAACTTATTGGAATATATGAAACCACTCCAATATCAAATTACTTAATATTAATTTCTGTATGACTGCGAAATAATATGAAATACTTTAAATTATACCTTTAAATGTTTACCTGTACCTTTAAATTTCATAACTACCTTTTAATATTAAAGCGTTGAAGTTCATTTTATTTTAATACAAAATTTTTAATATAATTGAAAAAAAAATGTGTTATTTTAGATCAAACAACGGTAAAATGTTAATTTATTATATTTGTATCTAAATACAAAGTTCAATTGTCATCGCCTTGCAATGTTGGTGTAAGATTTGTCGTGGCTGCTCTCGGAATGTGTTAGGAATGCATTGCTGGAGGAAATTGTTAGCTGAATTAGTCGTGGGAGAACAAAGGCCATCCCCGAATTCATCACTTGTCACGTCTAATTTCCCACGGTTGTTTAGCCCACATGGCAAATGTAGCCTAACTATCTGCCTCTCCCATGGGGAAAATCAACACTATTGTACAAAAAAAATATTCATTAAATGAATCATAAAATATGAAGAGAAAAATAATAATTTCACGTCTATAAGGTTGACCTAGTTGCGATTCGAAACTGATTTTTGAACTCAATCATTGTCTTCATCTAATAACGGTTGAGATTTGGTAATATCCGGTTCTATGAAAGAGTAAGAACGGCAACTTTCGCTTCGAAATTAAACCATTTGTAAACGCTCAGCAGCGGAGGAGAGTAAATCAATCCATACATTGAATTAGTTGATGTTGAACGGGCGATTTCGGCAATATTTTAGAGGCGACGGCAATAGAATGAGGCATTTTGCACGCTGAGCACGTAGTGGCCTATTCATCAAGCCGCGGGGCCATTACCGAGCCCGCCACCTGCACGATCCCTAGTTTGTATTATTTTACATTATTCCAGCTTTATTCACTGCTAACCGATAACTTGTTATTATATTGTTACGTACTTACAGGATATTTCCGAACTGAAAGGTGATAATTGAATGTCCAAGAGTTTGGTCTTTCACATGTTCGTTGCAAGTCTGCCCACAAGGATAGAATTGATTAAGGTCGTAGAGCATACTGATAGTAGCATACTGACTGACTGACAGACTGCACACACTCACACACACACACACACCTGTATACTGGTAGAATGTTAGTAGACTAATGTTCAGGAGTTTCTACTACGGAAGAGCGTGACCCTCTAACACAGGTATTCTCATACTTAAAAGAGTGTTCCTATCACTCGAAATGTATCTTATATTTATTAAATAAAAAATATATTGACTTATTATTAAGTCCCAGCATCGTCAATTTTTACCTAATGTTATAATCAAGATTAATGTGCCTTTAAAATATGCTGCTGACGTAAATACGCTCAGTAATAACTACACATAACTAATGGTCCCCATCAAAGTGATGGCCGCTGCGAACGTCACCTACCCTAACAGATATATTAAAATTACTGCATAAGCTGCGCTGTTAGAATTTCTCGACTGGTTAATGAACGTATTAATCTACCGTGTAGTAGGTGTAATGGGCTCTTGTGAGATTTACGCCGCGCTGTGCCGATGCAGAGTTGTTCTATTGCCCGCAAGATGATATAGCTATTGGTTGGTGCAAACCACGCAAAAGCAACCACTTTCATCTGCGTTCAAAAACACGACGTGTACGGAGTGAGTTCTTGTAAAGAGACAGAGAAATTATTGGTAGTTTGATGCTTATTTTACCCTATCATAGTGAGCGACAACATTTATCCTTAAAAAGATTATCCCTTGGTAAGTCTATGTCCTCACAATACAATATTTAGCACAGGGAAAATACCTACTTTTCTAAATACAGTAAATTATTCGGAAAAAACAGAATTTTATTTACCACTATATTATTACTTACTGTCAAAAATTTCCATGAAACTAGCACTTGACTCAAAGTCGAGGCACTTTGTAGTGAACTGGAAATTCAGCGCGGCAGATTAAGATGTTAACTAACCAGCTACCGCCCCTTTCTTCGCGTTTACGATGGGAAGCGGTTGTTTTGCCTTCTAATGCTCAGTGCGATCTTAACGGCTGATTATGTACAATCGCGTGCTACTTCGAATAGGGTTGAATGCGAATTTGCATTTTTTGTGGTGTTTCGGAGCTTTTCAAGATGGAGTAATTTGCGGACATTTTAGTTTATATAACAGGGAACTAACTCTTTTTTGTTCTGGCATCTTTAAGATTGAGAAATGCTAGATTGCCTCTTTTTACCGTATGGTTAAGAATTGTATCGTGATAGTAAGCAGATCAATTGTATCTATAATCAAGTAGGTCTCACTAAACAAAAAACGAATAAAAAGTAATAATATTTTATATTATTGTATGTAATACAATACAGAATAATTATTTGTATCAAACAAATACCTAACTAGTATAACACTTCAATAGAAAAAACACACAGAAATAAATAACACTTTCTACATCTGGTATATATAGCCTTTGATAAAAATATCTATGCCTATAATAAAAAGCCATAATAATTACCTAAAGAAGATATTATGTCGTATTGCCAAAATAAAGATCACTTCAGCTGCTAAATGACTTATTTTTAGCTAGACCTTTCTTAGTTTCTTTTCGCTTCAATTAATTAACTAACATGATAAATTAGGTTCCATTAGGGCAGCGATTCATTTACATTATTATTTTGGCGAAAACGGCTATTTGGAGGTTCGGCGGCCGCTAGTTGTGCCTATTCATCAAGAGGCGAGGCTGAACTTACGAAACACTTGCCGGCGCACAGAATACCTCCCAAGTAGGACACAGGTGACAACTTCAATGGTCACTGAATTTATGTACGTAAGGTAAGAAACATTTTACAATAATTAATAATAATAATATTGGTGGGCATCTAGCCCCAAAGTAAGCTAAGCATAGCTTGTATATACTATATACTACTATATATACTTTTGTTTGTAAATACATACATATAAAACATATCACACGTCACACATATCAGACGTCTTTCGTCACACAAATGTTTGTCCTGGGTAGGAATCGAACCCACGACCTACAGCGCAGTAGGCAGGGCAGGAAGGAAGGGCAGGACCAACTGAGCTATGAGGCCAGTCTGCCAGTCAAATTATTTTTCTACTAGCTTCTGCCCGCGATTTCACCCACGTGGTATACAAATAAAATCTGCTATAACTATCTTTGGTTATGATAAGCTTGTTACCCAAATAATACCTCTATATGCATTCGTGTAACTTATCCCACGAGAAACCCTCAAACCTTATCTTTTCACTCCAACTCGTTCAAGAAAGTCATTAACTAACTGGCCTTGGACTATAATTTCTGATTACCAAAGTCTAAGCTAATTTATTAGCCAATTGGTTACTCTAAATATTTTTTCCTGCATGCTTTATTTTTCTGATCATTCTTATTACGAGTAAGCCCGTTTATTCTGTAATTTCATTTAGTAGATAACGAAGGATTTAAATTAAGATTACTTAAAGTAGCATTTCAGTAAAAAAGTTCTTGTCCTTAAAATACCATGACATGACCATGATAAATATATCAATTTCATATCAAATAATAGTTAAATTAAATTATTCAATTTAAATAATTTAAAACATATTTCACTGCTGATAATTAACAAAGAACAATTGAAGCCAGTCGATTCGTGTAACGACCCAGTATTTACACAAATAAATGATTATAATTTAACGGATACATATTGTGGAAGCTCTCAGTATGCTCGTATCACCGGAACTAGATACAATATGGTTTCGGCTCTATACACTTAATTAAATTATTGGATATAGGTAAGGTTCGCACACACTTTCTGACGTATGTAACGAAAAGCAATGGTGCCAGCAGAATACGAATTTTGCTTACCGCACAGTGGTCGCCAATGCTTATTCTTCTTCTGTCATGTCACTCGCTTATATACTTTGTTAAGATTATTTTTGACCAATAAGCTGCAACTTGTATGGCTATTTACCTATTAATACATATTTAGGGCAGGTCTCAACGCTAAGCATTACGCAACGAATACGAGGCGTTTGTTTCAATGACGTTATAACGAGTAACGGGTAACGAGTTACTTGCTGCCTGCCACGTGGGTTGGTTACAGTGGATGTTCCTTTAAATTCTTTTATTTTTTTATTTATTTAAGTGTTATCACAAAACATTAAGAACGCAAATATAGCGGGTCTTGGGCCTTAAGTACTTGGGAAATTCTATCCAAAGATTACCCAATAAAGTTGAAAAGTTCCAACAGTTTGTAAAGTATGGCTGATGAGGCAATCATTATAGCTTTTCTCTTCCTCATAATATTGATCGTCAGATTTATTAGTACTAGTTTTACTCATATTTTTTTCGGTAGCTCGGTTCTTTAGTTTTACTTCAGTGTGTCAAGGATTGCATCATCGACGAAATGAGGTATTAAGTTATCTACATTTTTTTATGTGATACAGTTACGGCGGCCGACACGGTTTTAAGTGGTAACCTCGGCTCATAACAACCGATGCAACTTGGGTCCCCTACTAAATACGACAAAACCCAAGTCACATCGTATGATCATACGTAGGTTTCCATTAGCATGTTCAGCTCTACCCATCCCAAAAAAACATTCCAATTTTGTATCCAACTCGTCCGCGTAACAAACTTATCTACGTTAGATAGGAACCAAATAATGCTCTTCATTGTTATCATGGAAGCACTACACTATGACGAATGCAGCTATTTTTCCAGCGTTATCATGTATGCATGTCCGATTTTTATTGCTTTTTCTGCAGCAGTTACAAACTGATTTGGTTTTAAGCCAATGGCGTCATTTTAATACTTCCTCTGTATCGGCCGGCAGTCTCATATTTCATCGTTATAATATACCAATATTTGAAGATCAGGAAAATATTTAATATTTCTCCCATGCGAAAATAGATCCCAAAACATTGACATTCGCTTATTTGAACTACTACTATGCTGATTGTTTTTCTCAGATAGTTGATCAAAAGACTTAAAAACAAAGGGCACTGGTTCGATTAAATATTAAAGAACTATTTTACACGCATCAGGGATGAACAGTATTTGTGTAATTTTTACCAAAATAATATATATTTTCAGAAAATTGATATTATAGAAAAAACAATCACCTTGTTTATCGAAAATTTCCATGTTCCACTGACAATAAACCTCTTAAAATGCCTTCAGTATTCACTGTGAGTGTGTGAGCCCAGCCTAAACTAGACAAAGGCTTAGAAACACGTCGGACGCTCTCCCGACGAACTACAAAGGGCTTACAGCCACTCTGTTTACAACGAGACAGCGCCTTCCAAAGACGATTATTAAATAAAAATATCGATAGGTATCTTAGAGTATGCTTTGCTGCATTCATCAAGTCTCTGAACCTCATGTTCTAACTAAAATGTAGGAGGGAAATAAAAGTACCTATATTTACCATACCATACCTATTTCTATCGCCTAGCAATTAACGTATAATCCAGGTGGGACATTGATATATTTTTGTTAAATATATTTTGACATTCCTGGATTCCATCGCGTTTACTATCTATTTATCCAATTAAATACGGCTACGATTTAGTCTATAAGCGTTAACTTTATAAACGGTATCAGAAAAAATATTGTAAAAACTCTTAATTTAACTCTTATTGTTAATACACTCCTAGTCATTAAAATGGCAACAACCACTATCTGGAGTTCTTATTTATATGTGCAGTGTAACGAATCTTTAATTTCTTAATATCATATATCTAACGCCTTATTCAATTGTTCACAAAACATTTAGGTTACCAAAATTGACATAACTAAGTACTATAATCATCATAAAAGCAAATGAAATTAGGAGGCGAATGGGCAAGAGAATTTTGCTTACCTTTTATTTGTCTTTTATAAGAGCTTTACTTGTGTGTTAGCGAAATAACAACCGTTTAACTGCCCATAAAGAAGGATTTATCACCGGGGCGACATACGGAATATCCGTGTTTGAGGACTTACCCGCGTACCTACAGTATTTACGTATGGTTTGAAAATTGCCTGATATTTTATATGAATAGGATATAAAAATCATATTTAATTTTTGTTGGCTGTAATAATGTGTTGTTTGTGTTTATTTTGTGGTTTACGAAAATTGTTTAATAAATTCCCTACTAGTCGCCGTCGTCGGACCTTGAGCAATTTAAGAAGTTCTTGAAAAAGATTCCTTGAGAATAAAGGTTGCATGGTAGAGACCACTTTTAGTGATATTTTTCATTGCGTGTCTAATTTTGTAATGTATATTTTTTGTAAAATATTTTTCTGGTGTGCGATGAGGAGTTAATTTGTCTATCTATAGTTATATGATGTTACTATTCTTACTAGATACATGGAGAAAAAATCCTGCGAGTAGCTTTTTGTTTTGGTGGACCTTTCACACGACGCCTTCTAGCCTCAAACTCAAAACTTCAAAGCATATCCATATCATATGTACTATGAGAATTAGATAACTGTTAGAATACTTACAGACACAGCGACAGTGTTTAGATTAAAAAAAATGCTTAACAAGTTTCGTTTATGATGTCTGAGGAATCTTTCTTTAAAAATTCACGAAATTACTCCCCCCAGCCCGGTTCCGGAATTACAGCATTTTTTCGACTTTGGACCTCTATAATTTAAATTTTCCAATATTCCTGTCTTAATTGCGTACACTATAAAAAAATACATATTAAACATAAAACGA
This sequence comes from Chesias legatella, assembly GCA_947359385.1. NCBI lineage: Eukaryota > Metazoa > Arthropoda > Insecta > Lepidoptera > Geometridae > Chesias > Chesias legatella. The sequence continues at coordinate 4,468,219 of OX375772.1, forward strand.
CATGTAATAATATTTGTGAATAACTGAGTATTACGGTCTTCTTCTTCTTCTTGTTCGAGTCAACGGTTCTGTCGAACCAGTGTGGTGAAAGGATTGTAAGTGCGCCTCAAAGAGGCTCCTTTGGTGCACTCGACACATGTCTTCGAATTTTTAGTTTTAGGACATGTCGGTTTCCTCACGATGTTTTCCTTCACCGTTTTGAGAGCGTGGTATTGCGCACATAAACCTTTCAATCGAAAAACTCATAGGTGCACGTCGGGATTATCGGGATATTGTAAGACTGCAATAAAAAGATTGTCTTCAGTCTCAATACAGTTGGGGTTCCGTAGTCGTCCATCTAAGGTAATGTCGTTCAAATAAGCTTACCGCTAGATCGTTGGCACTGCATCCAAACGTCTTGGATGCCACTACATTCCCTAGACACCGCAATAGTAGGTATGCTGGAGCTTGAGTTCATTCAAAATATTAAGTCAAAGATGTAGTAGCTAGCTTGTTAGTTTATCGATACTAATGCCTAGAGAATTTGTGAGTTTGTTATCGTCATTGTTGCAACTATTGTCATAATTGTAGTTTCCGATAAAACCTTGTTTACTGTTGTGATTTTAAAGTAACGTGGACGTTGTAATTGTGATAGAGCGTTTATGTCATGTTTTTGCAATTTTCGGCGCTAAGTGAACGCAAACAGATATCTATAATATTTATTTAAATGTCTTCCTGATTTCAGAAGTCTGTAACAGTATTGTTTCTTCAAGATCCAAAAGTCTTCAAAAAAATAATGAAATAGGTTCGTAATAAAGTACAGTAATAGATGAAAGTGAAAAATACTCTCAAATACTAGTACTTTCAAATATAAATTAAAAAATAAATATAAATTCTTGTTTGGACTTTTGGCTCTCAGAATCGTTCTAAGAGTTCCAACTAATTATCCATATTATACGTATGTTTCCTTTAACAGAACAACACGGGAAAAGTTGAAGTGTGCTAAAATTTGACACATTTTAATATTCTTTTAAAGTATAAGTTTTTTCTATATTGTTCAGGCAATAACTTATATATAAAACATATGGAGAACACAAACATGGTGCTTACTAAACTCAGCAGGATAGCTGTGGAGGAAAGTTAGTCTCTACTAACGATGCTTGTATTAATTTCAGAACGTATTTTAGGAGCTAGACGACATCACATTACGTATTTAGGCAACCTCCATTTAATTAAGGCTCTTCTTGTAACTCGTAATGAATCTAGCTAGGTACCAGTGAAATTGACTAATAAATTGCTCATGGTATTCAGCTATAGATAAATAGAGCGAAATAACAAGGTCTGCACTGTTGAAAAATATTTGAAAGTTAGTAGGCCAGCGCTACACGATTCTAATATATTCTACGATTCTAATATTCTAAGAACTCAAATACAGTGTAGTTGTAGTGTGTAGTTTAGACCTATCAACTTGTTATTAATAATTTACAAAAATAAATTTGCATGATTATATAAAATTATAAGTTAAATATCTATTTAAGTATTCAGGATTACACTTTTAATGTTTTAGTCTATACATAGTTTCGTCTTTTTCTGTCCAATTATTTCACATATAATTGTAGACAAAAATGTAATTAGTATTTAGAGTTAAGCATGTTTCTTGGTGCGACATTTTATGTGTGTCAATAAAGGAAAATAAATTTTCTACCTTAAAAATTTGAAGATGTGCATTAAAAGTTTAAATGAGTAGACACCTGGCCTCACAGGTCAGCTGGTAGTGAGACACCTGGCCTAACAGCTCAGTTGGTAGTAACTCTGCCTTCTGCGCTGTAGGTCGTGGGTTCGATTCCCACCCAGGATAAACATTTGTGTGACGAATATAAATGTTTGTGTTATTATGTATGTGTTTACAAAATTGAATATATATATTCTATCAGTTGTCTGCATACTATGGGAAATAGTATAAGGTATGCTTAGTTTGGGGCTAGACGGCACTGTGTGAATTGTCTACCATTATATTATTATAATATATCTAATTAATAGAGGCACATGAGACCGTCGTTCGTCTGAACATTTAGGTAATTTGGATCTGTGTAAGAAATAGTAGATCGAGGGATTATATTTACCTTTTATTATAGCAGTAAGTTAGTACATCATGTGGTTTACATCAAGGCAAAATTAACAAATACGTCTCAGTGTCTGTGAGTTAAATGAAAATACGAAGTCATAGTTCCAAGGTAATGTTTCTTGTAAGTCTCTACTGAGGTACACGTAGAAACTATCAGCACCTTAATTAGATAAACTAATTTTAATACTATGTAATTCAAATACTCTAAAAACACTAAAAATACTATTGATGAAAAACTCTAAGGTTTTCATTATTATCACTCAATTTGTTAAAAACAAGCTTAGGTAAAATCGCCAAAAATAAAATATTCTTCATAGAAAAGAATTTAATTCACTTCATAGAAATAAGAATTCATAGACAAAAAGACAGTTTTCTTATGCGCTGACTGTACTTGAGGCAATGTATGACAATTACACTGCTAGTAATAATAGCTACCTTTATCTTTGCAAGCTCGAAAACTTAGTATACCCAGCTAAGTTGAACCTAAATTAAGTTCTGTGTGTATCAAGGAAACTTAACGAATATTCGTCGAGTGCTATTTTAATGTAAACTGCTTTAAAGTTAAATAGACCAGATTTAATATGGCCTCAAAATAAGATCTGTGTTTAAAAGATACAATTCTCAGGAAGCAAAACTTGAATTAAGTTAATCTGGGCGAGGACAACGGAGAGATAAAATACCTATTATAGGTACTGCTTAAGGTAACATTTAGTGATATTTTGTTTCAATTTTAAGGTTATGTAACCGGTGAAATTGTTGTCTTATTAGATAACTAGTACATACCTATACTATAAAGGTACATGCAGTATAAAGTGTTTGGAAGGGCCCATTCCTGATAAAGTTTTTCCCATTAACTAGCAATATATCTAGGGTCCTCCCATTCTGTGTAAAAGGAATACACAAGCCATATAGCATTCCAGCTTCAACGTCTGTAATTTCTAACACACAAATTGACATGTGCTGGGTTTTCCATACTGTTGTTAACTGCTTATGTTTGAGAAGCTTTCTTCTCTGTATACATATCATAAAAGAGCAGCAACATGCTTTAGGTAGCTTACTTTTTAGATTGTATACCTAGTTGGATTTAACACTAGTGAGAAAACTACGAAATAATGTCAGTTATAATATATATTATATGTTCTTAAAACATGATAGCTTTTCTGGAAATTAATAAAGCACAATTTAAATTGACTGCATATAAAGATGTTTCGTAGGGTGTCACTTTAGTTAATTCAGTGCCCCTGAGATGCAGGCCGGATAAGGAAATAACTCGATGCCCGTATTTGGCTCATGTCATTCCCTAAGGAGCAAACTCCACGACGACTGGTTCCGAAATGTTGCGGTCAATAAGCGCCGCACCTATCGTGCACAGAGCCACTGTATTACTATTACTATTATATCCAACTCACCTTCAAACATTATTAATAATAACTGTGCGATATGAATTAAAGCATCATTTTCACTTTCAGCTAACCGTATTTATGAACATTTTCCACATAAATCTCAAGGGTAAATTGAATATTTTAACTATTTTTGATTAAGTTTCCAATGTCAACCTATATACCTACTTTATATGTATATTTAATTTCAGATTAAGGCTCAGTATCGATACGATAATAGGTACAATTTGCATTGTTGCTCGACAGTTTTGCTATTCAAGTGTCTATCTTCTTTATAGATACATTGAATTAAATCGTTAAATGAGGGATTACGTTACATAATTGATAGCTTCTAGGTCTTGTTTTAAGATTTAACGAAAAATATTATTGCTTTTATCTATTACATATAAAATACGTTTGGGCTATAGTTGTGTCTTATCCATGAAAATGATGTTGAGAGAATTAGAAGCGTTGTGCAATTTAAAATGTACTTTTACGTTAAAATTTTGAAGTTATGATGGCTCACTTATAACTTACGTCGGTACAGATTGTTGGTATGAAATCTACAGTATCTCGAGCTTGCGATGAAGAAAGACATTGAGGGGACCGTGGTGGTACAGAATGCTCGGATGATTAGCTATAATCTGCAAGTTGTCAAAAACCTGTCTTATCTAACGGTGTGTTCCTGTAGCCTCAGAGAGCCAGCTCCCAACCCAGGCGTTCAGTAACTCCACTATGGGCTACACCATCAGGTGATATAAAGTCCCTGCAAATAAAATTAAAACAAAGAACTATTATTCCCCGACCGCTTACCATCATTACCGTTACGTTACTTATCTGAAATTAAATTGCTGTCTTTTCCATTCTGTCGCCGTGCTGTCGTTGCCACATACAAATATAAAATGCCCTCGTTCCCTGCAAAAATGCCAAAATATGAAAAAGAAAACATTATCCTATTCCACGGCCAAACTTATATCAGATTCACTCCGTCCAATGTTATATCCACTGGCTATATATCCTATTCAACGTTCTAAGTAATATTTTCATTCCGTCCAACGACACACTGGCTACCTACGGTATTTTATTTAGTGACCATCAAAATTAGCCTTCGTAATGCCAAAATTATACCAAAAAACAGAGGGCAAGTTTGAAACATGTAAAGGTGGTAATGCTAAGACGGTGGTGATAAAGAGCCTTGTAATTCACGATACGAAGATTTATGTGCAAGTCGTTTGTTTTCGCGGGCTCTACAATCTCGTCGGGAGGCGCTGCTAAACTGATTACGAGTTCAAATTAAGTCGTAAACTCGTAACGCTTAAATTACTACCTTCTACGCGTTATTAACACAGACATCTGTTTGGGTTTCGTGTGTAAAACCTGCATAAAACGTTTAGTTGGATGTTATCGTGGTAAATTCCTTCGTTACAGTTAAGGCTTGGTCTTCAGTGAGCAAAGTACGAATATTATATTAAAATACCAAAATAGAAGAAATCTAAAAAAAATTGATAATAATTTTCAGGGCGTTGTACCCTTGGATTCCGGAAGAATCGATTGTCATCGGTTCGCGTGTTAAGCTACTCGAACTTACGACTTGCTAAACTGATATCAACACTATAAATAACTAGCTGGTGCCCGTGACTTCGTGCACGTGGAATTTAGTTTTATCACGCACCCCTATTTTACCCCCCGGAACATCGTGTAATTCCTTAAGGAAAGTACTACCATACCTATTTACCATCTGCTTTCAAGTAACCTTTGCCCATTACAAGCAATATTACCTGGGTGCTACTTAGATAGAACAAGACCCAAGTCACATCATATGTACCCGTAACTCTGAGACGTGAAGGTGGAATATGTCATGTGCGTGTAATTATAATAAATAAATATATCATAAATATAGTAAATCAGTCAGAAATTTCGGCATTTCAGCAGGAGCGTTTTTTAAAGTGAAGATTGGACTAGGAAATAACTAGACCCCATTTTTAGCAAGAAATCCTTAAATGAATAGTGTTTTGAATACATCGAGAGGTGCATTATTCTCTTTTAAGGGATAGTGTGGCTTTTTACCTAAATGGCCGGATAAACTAGCTGATCTGTCCGGCTTTTAGGTTTTAAGACCTGGCAACCCTAATCGCATGCGCTCAAGGAGCACGCGCCGTTCAATCCGCGTTATAAACAGTTTGACTTTTGATGGTTTTGTTGCTTTAGAGACCTTTCTTTCAGCAGATACAACGACAGATTCTGAAGTTTGTGAATTCAAATAATAGATGAAAATAGTGCAAACTTTATATAAATTCTTTAAACGACTAAACAGCAGCTGTTCTCGTCTAAAAATCTCATTTAATAAATAACTTTGTTATTAGATCTTCTTCCAGATAAAGTAGGTTCTGGAAAATGAAGAGCCATTACAACTTAGGGGTTTCTAATAAAATCTTGTTTATACCTAAGAATGGAAGGCTTCCGTATTGCTTGCCCCGGGCCTCCCGCCGCCGCCGCCGTCCGCCATTTCCCGGTTCCACGTTGACGGTCCTAAATGAAAATTGTTTTAAGCAAATTTAACAATAGGAAAAAGTTTTTTTTTATGGTAATGTAAAAACATTAAGTTATAATAAATCCGTCCTTGTGGAATTTTTATCCGTTTAACTAAATATTTGTAGTCACGGTGGTGCTTAACTAATCTAGAATTTTTCGTTATATAATGACTTTCTGTTAAGCATTCTCTGTTATTTTGTGGTAATGTGATCGATATGTGTCCTTCCCACAAACATCTATATTTGACATATGAATACTTGTCCTGGGTGGGAATCGAACCCACGACCTACAATGCAGAAGGCAGGGTTGCCAATGCCAATTGAGCTGCCAGTCAATGATTAAGCGATTGAGATTAAAGGTTTTGTTTTATGTGCAATCAAAAATTAAACAAACAGTTGTCTTGCTTTGCGTCAAGCGGTGCCCTCTGCCTATAACGAATGCAATACTTAAGTTACATTAAAATGATAAAACCTTCATAACCACTGCTTAAATGCTGCTTGAGGTAGCAATGAGCGTGCGTAGCAATTTAGTTCTAACTAAAAAAAACATCATTTTAGGCCTGCCTCTGCGCATTCGAAGAGCTTCTCCCATAGAAAGCGAATTTACTCCTCTCATATATTGAAATTTATCTCCAGCTGAAAGTGCAATAATTGGGTATTTCCACCTGCTCATTCCTTCACTTAACGCAAATGAAAAGGACCTTTACTACTACTAATAAAGAAACCTTATCGCTAAGCAATGTCTATAATTGCTTACCCTTACGTTTATTGTTACGACTACATACTCAATATAAAAGGAAGGTAATACGGAAAATGATAAAACCTTCATAACCACTGCTTAAATGCTGCTTGAGGTAGCAATGAGCGTGCGTAGCAATTTAGTTCTAACTAAAAAAAACATCATTTTAGGCCTGCCTCTGCGCATTCGAAGAGCTTCTCCCATAGAAAGCGAATTTACTCCTCTCATATATTGAAATTTATCTCCAGCTGAAAGTGCAATAATTGGGTATTTCCACCTGCTCATTCCTTCACTTAACGCAAATGAAAAGGACCTTTACTACTACTAATAAAGAAACCTTATCGCTAAGCAATGTCTATAATTGCTTACCCTTACGTTTATTGTTACGACTACATACTCAATATAAAAGGAAGGTAATACGGACATTACCTATGTTTAGTTCCAGAAGCGTTTTCAGATAAGCGCTTGGGTTCTTCGTAAAGTGTCCATTTAAGGACCCTGCTTTCGAACATCTGATGATATTGCTCTAGAGAATTTATTAGCAATCCTATTGTTACCGTTTGAGTTTCAGCAGATGGCAATGTAATAGGTTATGTGCTTTGAGTAATCTGATACTAGATTTGAGAGCGTGGCCCAGTGGTACGGGGCCACGAGTTTCAATCAGGCAGTTGCAAGATAAAATCCATTTTTCATTTAGGCGCGCACCTGGTTAATAATGTTATGAGTGCAAAACCACGGTCTCGGCGAATGGCGTAAGAAAACATTGTAAGGAATGTCCTCGAACCAAATATTCGAAGAAGTGTTGTGTCAAGGACATGAAAGGAGCCTCTCAAAGGCGCACTCTAATCCTTTCAGCACACTGGTTCTAGAGAGCCAACGAACGATATGTTACATAGTAGTTGATTGTTTTCATGTTACATGAGAATAATCCATTTGTGCACCTATTTTTTAGTAGACGGTCGCCAATTTAAACCGAAGAAGATTTTTAGTAAAATGTGGACAGCATTACTCGTATAGTTGTGTTCCGGTATAAAAGGGTACGTGTGCTCGTGTGCTATTGTTTTTTTTTTTTATTTGTGACAGTCTTAGTTTAGTCCAAATTACAGGCTCAAGAGAACTCTATCTTCAACTCTCATAGTGACTTAATCATAAGTTATCTATTGTAATAAAATTGTATCTGTAGAATAAATATGACAAGAAGAAGAGACATGGAAAATAGTCATTTTAGCCTTCCTTTTTTACAGTTTAAACAAATACTACCACAAATCAATGAATAATAAGGCATTCATAGTTAAAAGGAGGTATCAGTATCAATAGCCTCGCCAAACGTTACAGTGGGTACTTTTGTATATGCAACCGGCGAAGAACAAAGGACCGGTAGGCTTTTGTCTTAGCCGGAACATGCCTATATTAAAAACCCTCTTTAGACCTCGTAACGTTCAATAATTTTCTCAGTTTTGTTTTTACAAATATTATTAGATGTTGCTGGAAGCTGGTAAATTCGTCCTCAAAACTCGCACATTCCTTTCTATAGACTTATTTCCCATGTTTGTTAAGTAACAATACAATTTTGTTCAATAACAAAATTGTATTAATTACACTCAGTAAAAGTGTTTAAAAAAATCATCTTAAATTTTTCCACTGTTGTTGCTATAAGGAGACGAAAATAAAAATATTAGATTTGTATAGTAATTGCGTTCTTGAGCCGTCGTTAAATCCTATAGCCTACAATAAAGGACGGCACTGCTAAAGCACAGCCTAAAAGTAGCTGTCTCATTTCGTACTTTACATTTTAAGCTTAAAATATAATGAACAACGATCACATCCACATTTTCTCGATAATATAAGGATACTATATTTTGTCAGTTTCAGATTTTCATATATTATGGGTAAAAAAAAAACAAAAACCAACTGATGTGTTGAAAAGCATTTGTAGCAATTGTTGAAAAGGTTTACATCAGTATTAAATCTTTTTTTTTAAGTGAATCTTTTTCAACAATGCTCTCTAGGGCTAAATTTATCTTTTTTTCAATTTTTAGTTTTACGTATGAAATATTATTTATTCAATTATAAACTACATGAAAGAACAACTGACGTTTTCGCTTTCTAGTGATTGAGGTTACAGAATGGCGGTCTGCCTAATGATTAGCGACATCGTCTGCCTATAAAAAGCGACTATGCGACTACTACATACCCCTGTTTTATGAGAAGACCCAATTATCACCTTAAACCAAAGATAAAAGAAACGTAGTAAGTTAAATTCAAAGTCAAAGTCAAAAACTTTATTTCCATAGAATGGCTTTGAAACGTCAATATTCAAAACATAAGGTCAAACATAAGGTAGGTTAGGTACTCCTAGATTATGCTGTTCTGTTTCGACTGTGCCTGAGTGAAACGGTAAACTGATTATACTTAAAATGAAGCTGTAACACCCGACATTATCTACCTCATTTGCATAAATAAATGTTATTTTTTGAATGGGAATGTTTGTTTCCATTACGTTTTTAGTTTAAACGAATGTTTTATTTGCAGACACGAAAATATAGTACAGCTTTTTAGTATTTTTTAATAGAAGTTATTAATTACTTTAACTGAATTCATTGCTAAGAAATGTGAATACTAAATGTACTTTGTTTCAACTCTTTACAAGTAAAGTATATACGTAACTATTTAATACTAGAGTTACTGGATTCTGAATGAACACTTACGTTTCATTATATTCACTATTTTTCAGTGATCTCCCTGATAATTTATATACCTCTTGATTCATTGGCAAAAACAGTTAGCCAGTCTTCTTGATAGATCTCCACAATAGCCTGTAGGATCGCTATCACCGCAGGTTCTAGTGTCATTACCTTGAAGTTAAGTCTGAATTTGATTCCAAAAGATAAATCACTGGGTCCGGGCTATATGCGCAAGTCATTAGTTCCAAATTTGAGATCTTCAAAACGCCTTGTTGCTTCAGCTGTATGCATTGTTCTGAACTAGGACCACTCATTTGTCAATAAAAGTTTACAATCACATAAAACATTAATTTAGGTAGTTTGACTGGCCTCATAGCTCAATTGGTAGTAACTCTGCCTTCAGCACTGTAGGTCGTGAGTTCGATTGCCACCCAGGACGAACATTTGTGTGACGAACATAGATGTTTGTTCTGTGTCTGGGTGTTGATATGTATAATACTGTATTCACAACAAAAAAGGCTAGATAGTGCTGTGTGAAATGTCCACCAATATTTATTTTATTATTGTTTAATAATTTCTCATTTACAATTAACTCTTAGTGGCATGTTGCTGGTGCGTTTAAAACATATTGGTGCAAATAAACCATTTGTAGCGTTTCAACGCTACCTGCAATAATTAATAGCATGTGCTTATTTATTCTGTGTTATTTGGCTGATAATGATTACATGTTTAATCGGATTCAATTAAGAATAAACATTGCATTTGCAATTTGCGGTACCTACTAATAAGCCTTACTAGACCGAAATTTTGTGTTTTATTATGTGTTATGTGTGTTCATGAGTCACACATTTTTCACCTACTGCTATACAAATTTACGTATTGATGTTTCAAATATTTCTTTATGAATTCTATGGAAAAAAGTTTTTGACTTTGGCTTTGACTTTACGAATCGGAAATATCTATTTATTCAATTCGAAACACCATCAACATAATACATTACATTCGATGTAATGGAATTTTAACGTTACTTTAAGGTTATACATTTATTTCAGCAAATCTATTTCCAATTCAACAACTAGGATAGAATTTGTACCAATAAAATAAGGAATATGCTAATTAACAAAAAAAAAACTAGAAATAAAAGATTAACCTTTTTAATAATAATATATCCGGTTGCCGAACGAGATTATGAAGAACAATTATCTAATGAATCTAATTACAAATAGTTTAATTAAGGGCTGCTACTTTATAAACACCGCTAATCTTGAACGCTTGACAAAAAACTTATAATTTGAATCGGAAAATAAGTTAACCTTTTGAGTACCTGAACTCATAAAAGCTTTGAATAAGTTAATTAGATCCCCATCTGCCGGGTTTAGCGAAGTGTAAAACGTTTCTTAATTTTCACGATTTTAATAAGATTGAATTTGAGAACCTTTGGTTTATCTTTTTGTCACAGGCAGATCCGATATCGTATAGAGCATGCGAAGTGGAATACAAAAATAGATAGCATTTGAAACGCAAGAGATGCGAATCATTAACGTAGTTGACTTCAATTTCGATGTAGCGACCACTCAGGACAGACAGCGCCGTGTATTCTAGAATTCAGTATTTTGATAACGCCATGACATCTAAATAGGCTGAATACACGGCATGATAACTGGCTTTACAGTTCAGTTGGTTGTAACTCTTCTGCGCTGTAGGTTGTAGGTTCCATTCTCACCCAGGACAAGCATTTGTGTGATGGACAAAGATATTAGTTTTGTGTCTGGGTGTTAAAATGGGTTTATGATTTTTATAGATAATGTATATTTACTAAAAACCATTATATAATTATTCTATCAGTTATCTAGTTCCCGTAGTACAAGCTATGCTTAGGCTGTGTGAAATATCCACCAATAATTATTTATTTTATAACGTATAGAAGCTTTTAATAGTTTGTGACATGGTATATAAGTTACGCAAAAGTCCGCACTCGAGATGTCCATACGATACCCAGTTGAGCTCGTTATTGTGTACGAAACAGTAACAGTAACAGAAATCCCAGGCAACGCGTCCAAGGCCACTGGTTAAGTTTGCTAAATCACACATTCCATAAGCTCGCAGCTGCCGCCCTCGTCTCCACCAAAGCTAATGCATCAGCGAGCTAAATTCGAATTAGCGCTAGTTAATCGACTTTAGAGAAGCGAACTCCGTAATACGTGCTAAGCGTTTTGGCTAAACTGATATTAATTGTGATTTGAAATGATAATTTTAGATGAAACGTGTATTTACTTTCCTTGTACGCAATTCGAATTAAATGGTGGATTTTAATAGCCATTATAAACCTAGTATAAGTCTAGTTTTTCATTACATTATAAGTCTATTGGAGGTTTTTCAATTCAGCTTTAAATTAAGAGTTAGTTGTGTACACTATGAATAACATCATGGGCTTATATGAGTAAAATCGAACTTTGATAAATATCTTACTATCTTATAAAACATATAAAATTAAGCATATTAGCATAGCATTATACGTTTGTCATTACTTAAAACCAGGCAACTCTTTGTTTTTGTTACCTTTTTTGATGGACGTTTTATGAAAAATAACATGATATTGAAGATATGGCCTACGCCGCAGCGAGATTTATATATAAACTGACGCTTTTTTACCCAAATAAGCAAGCAGGAACTTATTGCCTCGGTCCACTTAGCACTTCTTTTGCACTCTTTAATGACTACATTACTAGGAATCAATAATGGAATCACTAAAGTGAAACATATTTAACAGAACGCAAGAAAATAAAACTGAGACATGCGATGAAAAATAACAGCTACTTCCAAACATCCAATCTAGAACAAGATTAATGAGAGTCTCGCGGAATTGGGAAAAGTGACAACTACCCATTCCCGGTACCCTGCCGTAATTGATTGTAACTTGTCGACAATACTTGCATTTTTCTCTTTAGGTATCCTTTAAAATAAAGGCCAAAAATCCGTTGGTATTCGGAACCCCAGTCGTCTTGTCTCAAAACTCTTTGAAGCCTGTGGAGTATTTAAGTGAGTGCTTAAGTTAAGGGCGTGTTCTCAGATCACTCGACAAGGCCGCTCCCGATTAATCACATTGCTTTTTCTCAGATGTATAACAGCACTTGAATCTACCTTTGTAGACTTTTATAGATTTTGCAGGTTCTTGAAAAATTTTTCTTCCAATTTCTGATAAAACCAAACATTGCTCTTATATACAAATATTATTGTATCACTGAGAAGTAGATACTATTTCTTTGAAGATATATGATATTCCTCATATAACCAACAACAAAATTGGATTAAAAAATGAAATTCGCATATATGTAAAATTATCTGATAGAATATATGAACATATAGTAAATATAGGTTATATTACAAAAATATATGAACATTTCGGTTGAAGGTTGGAGTCTGTAGTATCTGAAACTTCCGCCTACGCATTTCCAAATACCGATAAAGTTCCGCTGTTTGTTTTCACACTACGAGATTGCTTACTTGTTTCTGTAACCATATTCGTGGATCAAACGACTGCGTATCGGGTATGTAAACACTCGGGTCGGGTAAAAGTCGCAAGTGAGTTAAGGCGAAGGACGTATCAGATGTGTTTTCCCTTTCTCCTGTGTCAATAAATAAGTGCTAGAACGTGTCAGAAGTCGAACTAACTCTACGCATTTACTAGAAACGATAACATGGAGGAAATGTAATTTTCAAATAATTGTTTCTTTTTATTCCGTATACTTTACAAATGAACGTAAATTTACTTATTGTACAACAAGGAAGACGAGAATCTTTTCCTCCGTTCCTAGAATAAATTTCGTTCCTTGTTTACAAAGCTTATGAAGTTCATTTCGGAAAAATACTTGGTAGAGTTCAGTCAGGTGAGATTGTACAAATGCGCTGGCTTGTAATATTTTCATCTCCTAATTCATTGCCGTCTAGTTGAATTTTCTGTAACAATTATCTCGGCATTAAATACAAAAGCTAAGCCGCATAGTTAACTTTCAAAGAGGGCTATTAGCTTTGTAAGATTATGATGAAACTTATTAAAGTATTCTCATATTTGGAAAGTGGATTCATAGGTCTCATAAGTAAGATACTAAACTTTCATTTCACTTTGTAAAAACAGGACTGGGAGACTTATATTGTTCAGCTCAAGTTCAGAAACTTGTAAATTTGATTCTACGTGATAACTATTAATACTTCTACGTGATATCTATTAGTACCTAAGTCAACTTCTAACATTATATTAGTAAACACATATTTTTTTTTCGTTTGCTTTCAATACATCTGGCTAAACCTAATTAAATACTTTTTTGTTGAACTTTCTTATCCATAAACCGGTCAGATGAATCTCGGTGTTATTAAAAATTCAAGTTACCTAGTGCAAGCTCGACGTTCACACTCGAGTGATAATCCAGACATCGAGATAAATAACAGATGGGTTGTTAAGGGGCCCAATGCATGAGTGAGCTTTCGCGATACCTACCAGTGGTACTACCATTTTGATATATACATACAATAAGTTATGTTTTGGTCAAAAATGCGGTCCACGCTTTTGTCTATTACCTTTCACGTCTCCCCTAGATTTGCTGGCTGTTTAACCTCAGCCTAAGATATTTTGAACAGACCTACTGTAATTTTTTTTACTAAAGTTAAATTCATTTGTAGTTATTTATACTACTAGGCAGTAATGAACTATTAAATAGATAAAGAGTTTGACTTTGTGAGAGAAGTCACAGACATATCCTTTTTAAAATAAACTCACCCCCACTAGAATAGCTACGTGTAAACCTTGTAAACCAAGACGTGTTGTTTTAACATGAAAATCAAATGAAAAAAACATTAATTCAAACCAGCGACATTGCTTGTCGCTGCCTGTTGGCTACGCTATGAAATCGCCATTCAAACGTTTGTCCAAAAATATTTCCTCGAATTCGCCCGTGTGGGTGACGCCTTACGGATGGCCTCACAAAAGGAGTGCCAAACACAATAGGGCTCTCCGTTAAAGCGGCTGACAGGCGTAGACCATCGCCTTTGTAGGCAGTTTACTTGCTTTTCGCAGTGTTCGAAGGGCACATTGGTTTATTTGCCAACCATGAGTATACCCGATTTAGATCCCCGAAATCGAATGACTCTGAGATAACGAGTTGAATAACAGACTGTATTGTTTGCGTATGAGATTTCCGTTATCAGTACAGTGTGGTGGTAGTCACGATTGTACGAGTAAATTCGCTTAGTGAACTAGATGTAAGTGAACTCTGGATGCTCAAATAATTATTCGTATCTTTATCTCTTTTTACCTTTAGTCAAATACTTCTGAACTCTGAGTAACGTCTAATAAATACTGTATTGTAGGTACCTTCTTTTCCCTGTGATTAACCCAAAGTTGTGGACTGGTTTGTTCCAGTCCATCCAAAGGTTCTCTGGAAAAGATTGCTTTAGGAAATAAGGCCATCTATTGTGCTGCGCATGGCGTTTTATGTATAATTTTGTTAGCTTTTTTATAAAATTGCGGTATACAACAAATAGTTTTTTATGTTCTTTCGAATTATACGCTTCATTTGTAATATTATTACCACGAAATAAATACTATGTTTTCTGGGACTCGATATCAGTAACAAAGGCTAGTCCTCGATAGGAGCCTCTTTGGCAGGCATTGTAATTCTTTCACCACATTGGTTCGAGGGATCCGGTGACACGAGTAGTCGTAGTAGCAGTAATAACAAAGGTATTATTATGATTTTGGCCGTTGAATATCTAGAGAAGTCCCATATTCAGTCAGTCTGGCCTCATTGCTCAGTTGGTAGCAACCCTGCCATCTGCGCTGTAGGTCGTGGGTTCGATTCCCACCCAGGACAAATATATGTGTAACGAAAATAGGTGTTTGTTCTGTGGCTGGGTGTTGAGATATATTATATGTATGTATTTACAAAAAGGTATAAAACTATTATATCAGTTGTCTGGTTCCCATGATACAAGCTATGCTTAGCTTGCTTTGGTGCTAGATGGCGCTGTGTGAAATGTCCACCAATATTTATTTGTTATTATATCACGACTGAAATATTTAAAGAATATTTTTTGGTTTTTTGGCCCTGAATAGGCTTTAAACGGCAGCATTTACCAGCCGTTCCATTTTCAAACCATCCGTCTTACATCAAGCACTAACACAGAAAGAAATACATTATGTTCCTTCATTCGCTATTATGTTTGGTGGCGAAACGATAAATTCTCGCATGAAATTACTTACCGATAAGTGAAATCGCTGTAGTAATAAATAAGCGCTGAGGAGCTCAGCAAGTAAGAAATATATGAGGTGAAACAGAGCTATTATAGCTTTATTAATTGTATCGATACGATTAGCAATGTGCTAAGCTCTGATAAAGTTAAGGTGCTTACTCACATAACTTGGTTTTCAAAGTTTTAAAACATTAATTTATATATTAAGAACCCAAAAACTACTAATATATTATAAAAAATAAATTTTATTATAAGTAATTATAGCCAATTAAAGGTCTCTCTAGTTACCATAATAGTTTTTTTTACCATAATTATTTCTATAGCGATATGAGACAAAAAGTATAGAGTGAAAGCGAATTATAAAAAAAATACGTATCCAAAGTTTATAACTTTGTTTCATTTAATTCTTATTTGTTTGTAAGTAGTATTGAGTTTTGGGACCCAAAATGGATCAACCATACTTAAGTTCTACATCTCAAAAAATATTTGCGTAGCTCAAAATTAATTTTAATATCGCTTGATTTGATTGATTTTATTTCTCAGAGAAAGAGGATCAATCATTACAAATTATGAAGATGATATTTACATGGTTGCTGTTCTTGTATAATTAAAATGATATAAATACAAAATTATATTACAAATTTATATTATTATCATTTAAATACGTGCCATTTACAAATATCAAACATGCGTTGTAAAGAAAGGGTCCAAATTGAGATCCTTGTGGAATTCCTGAACATGAAATGAAAATGTTATTTCAATATTTTTGGAGTGCAGTGCTGTCTTTACTTGATATTATAAATGACGCTTACTGTGCTAATATCTCGTTAGTCTTTTGTAGTATGACTATGAATTCATGAAAGGTTATTTGCACAAGAAGAGTTTCTCGAGCACTTGTAGGCATAGATGTTTTGGCAGTGTGAGAGGATGAATAAAACAATTGTCGATACAAATGCATAAGATGGCGTTAGTAAGGGACCGTTGGAGGGGGAGACCTCACCGTACGTACTTGGATCACATCTGTGACGTTTTCGAAAAAGGCCAAGTCAAGTGTACCCTATACCAACGAGCGATGAAGGTAGGTCAGGACCGTAGCAGAAAATGTGCGATGATCTTGGTCGGATGCTGTCTACCTCATCCCGGAACAGGCGTGATTTTGGATTTATACATATGTAAGCAGCCTACTGGATATACACCTTCTTTTCTCTACTTGAAAGACGAGCATGTGTCATGATTAAATAGGGAACTGGCTCGTTTGATGCAACTGTGCACCTGTGAATAAATGAGGATGATAATCTTACGGAGTGCTCTTGCATGACTATTTCGTCTGCATCGCGTGAGAATTTCTCCTTATCTGAATCAGCCTCGTTTGGCAACTTATGCAATAACAAATGATACAGAATATGTATAAAATAATCTTATGTAATAATTCAAAAGAATTACTTTTTCATTATTATTTAAATTAAAAATTATAATAAATGTTGCATAATTTTATTCTAAAATAAATGAAATCTGAAAATTCGAAAAGTTGGGAATATCTATTAGTTTTTAACTATTAATATATTTCTTATACTAATAAATCTCTTCTAATATTTTTACTTATATTCTGGAACATCAGCTCCAATAAGTACTTACATCGCGTATCTCTAAGATATAATATCTCATGACTGATACAAGTCACGTCCGAGCAACTCCAATAATTAAATGGCTCATAACTCAACGGATCGCGTTGTGAGAGATACCACTGTAGCTTCGACAGAGGTCAGTTGGGTTTGTCTCAAGATAAACCGAATAATTTAGATTTACGAACTACGATAGGGTTTATATGAGACAAAGTGGACCGAATCACACGTTTAAAGTTTCCTCTTCAAGTGCATTGATCTACTCCAGCCTAGTGAGCGCGAAAAGGCTATTATGCTCTAGAGTCTTTCGAGGACGGAGAAAACGGAGAACGGGAGTCAGTCATAGTCATAATCACAAGTGCAGCAAGAATAATAGATGCATAGTATGGCTATAATAAGTCTACAACGTCACTACATCACTACACATACATCCAAAGCATTAATGCTTTAAAGCATTAACTTTTCATTACTAACCGCTAAGTTAAAAGTTACTTAATTCATGATTTCTTATATCAATTGAAGATCATTTCAATAGATTTTTTTGGTGGTAGTGGTGAGTTTTACAAAATGACACCGTGTATGTGCGTAAGCCATTATATTTATTTCAGCGACTAGTAATTAAGATACGAACCTCGAAACACCGATAGATCCATTACGTACTTCAGCGGCCTATTATTGCCTGGGGGCATTATGTCAGCTTTACCATGAAATGTATCGTTGTTTCAAAAGCGTTGTTCTTTTGTTCCGTTGCTCTTTCAACGGATTGGTGGCGAGTTGATTTATATATATTATCTGCTGCTGTTCTGAAACAATGAAACTGTTTCATATTAAAATCATTTCGTTCGGAGTATTAGATTCTACAGTTCATTGTGCTCATTGCATGTATTTTAATTTTGTATATTTATTGTCCCAGACTCCCAGGCAGGACGCGATAATTATGTTGGCTACGTTTATTTACATACTCAGGCTAGAGACAAATGGATGAGCTCTAGAAATATAAAGTAGAATAAATACTCAATTCCATGAAAAAGGTAAACTAGTTTCATTTCGTAAATACAGGAAGTTCTAAAAATAAATATGTCAAATAAAGTCTGCCGTCTAAACCGTGGCAGCGAAGATTTTATTAATTACTAACTTGAAACTAGTACTTTAACTGTAAAAATAATCAGTAATACATATTTAAAAGCACTTTCAATGGAGTTTTACTAATTAATACATTATTAAATATCAGGTAAATTAATTTTTTGCTTACATTCTTTATAATATTAAATTTTAATTTATATGTACAAGTGAATATGTACCAAATGTATCAAATGTATTAAAAAGTATGTGTTTACTTCCAGTTGTATGACTCCACAAAGTACAAACTACGCTTAGTTTGGGGCTAGATGGAGCGACGGGAAAGGTCCAACAATATTTATTTCCTATATATTTTCCCAGTTGGCCCTTGTTACTACAGCAACAATATTAGTTTCGCCGGTTGAAAGAAAGATACTTGAAACAAGACAGAGTACCTAACTACAAACTATCCAATGGAGAGGCTCTGAAGCTGTAATTTAACTGCTCATTACCTTGTTAGGTCATTACCCAGCTTAGGGTGTCGTGTACGTACTATTTATTGGCTATCGGCGAACTCGTTTATCTTTCCTTAGGCACTTGTCCCGACACCGGTGAGTAAACGGCTAGTGATGGATCTTTTAGCTCTAGGAACTTTATTTTCCGTGTAAAGACGAAGGGTATTTTTTCTACCAATGTGGCACTGCATTTTAGTTTCTTATAACAACACTTTACAGGAAAAACAAAATAAATTTATTAAAAAAAAAAATATCAAAAAATCGTGAAATCTTTGGCAAAGGTGTTCTTACAAACGGGTATAGAGCTCTGTATATTTTTGGTTACCAATAAATTAAATACATATTACTAACAGTTGGATGGCTCTTAATATTAATACCGAGAACATTATATTTTTGGAAACTTGATGAACATTCTATCTATCGTAGGCTGAACACTGTTGCTTGAACAGTTGTTTGTGGATGAACTTGGTGGCCGAGATATGTCAACTTTCAATCTTTAATCCAAAGTCGAACATCGTTTAATTTTAGCAAAAAATTATATACAATGCATATATAACAAATAATAGCGCTTATTATCTTCTATGATTCAAAAACAGAATATTCAGTATGACAAGAAAATGCACAAGTCCAACTTAATACACAAAAGAGACAATAATTTTACCCTGCAATAGCATCTTGGATTCCCGCTGCGCTGTTGCGGTATCAAAGTGAGCCAAGTGGCTACAAACGCTACCTCCACTACCCTTTAGCTTACAAACTTATGAATATTCACATACATGTATTGTGTGTTCATTTACATGATAGCGGGCGAGCATTCGGTGCAGTGACTCGAGCATGTCCCCAGTTCACACTCAGCTTGATGTTGACTTTAACGGTGTCTCGCGCCTCTGACAACTTCCAAGCGGATGAAAGTTTTGAAACAAGTCTTTTATTCAAGTAAGTGGTGTCACGGCTGTTTAATATTCTGCATGAAATATTAATCAACGTGGATGCACAACGCACAATTTAAGGAATGGATTATTTAGAGTATGAAAAACATGAAAAATCATGGGTTTATAAAAAGATTTTATTTGTTTTATATATAAAATATTGTATGTTAAATAACAAAATTTATTAAATATAAATCAAATTTCATCATAAAATAGTTATAAGGAGGAAAAAACAGTAGTAAATAATCCCCAAAGAATATATTTTATTGATGGACAAAAACCGATATAATACAGCGGAATGGTTCCATTTTAATGAACGTAGTACGAGGTAATTAATTGAATCCAATAGGTGCCCACGTAGACGTTATTTATGTAAGCATGTCGGCACATGAAGATTTTCTTGTTATAAAGAATTTTCTCTTTTCTATATTCTAGGTCATTAATTCTAAGAATAATAAATGATTATTCCAAAAAATGTAGCGCACATTTTACTGCTTTCTGTGTCGTAAATAACAATGTCTCACTAATGTGCAGATGTTAGGGGACTTGATTCGTAATTTAAAATGTCACTTTACTGTTGTCTGTCATTCTTTCTATGGTAGTTAATGATACGTAAAACATTGTTGATAAAATATAAATAAATTAATATTGGTCGACATTTCACACAGCGCCATCTAGCCCCAAAGTAAGCTAAGCATTGCTGTATCATGGGAACCAGACAACTGATAAAAAATTATATAATTCTTGTAAATACATACATATAATACATATTATCATCCCGACACAGAACAAACATCTGTATTCGTCAAACAAATGTTTGTCCTGAGTGGGAATCGAACCCGAACATCGAAAAGACCTACAGCGCAGAAGGCAACCCTGCCTCTACGTACTACCAACTGAGCTGTGAGGTCAGTCCTGTGAGCTTGTGAGGTGATGAGCATAAGAAGCCTACTTTATAAAGCTAACATGCTTTTACGGGCCCGAATTTTAACTCGAATATCCCAAAATTCCACCCACGACTGAAATATAAAAATCCATAAGCACGTTCTGAGAACGGTGAAGGAAAACATACTGATAAAACGGGCATGCCTTAGAAGCAGAACACTGGTGTTAGACGTATATCTTTGGTATATATTTAAATAAGAAATTAGTATTAGGAATCCCACTTTTGATTAGTGTTAGCTGATAATCCAATTACATCGATAGTCCCTGGTGTCGAAAAGCCTATTTAGAAATCCTACCGAGTTTCATCGTAAATATGTACAAAAAATATGCCGTGAATAAAATGATCCAGGCGGTACCATGGTACTCGTATAAATTCACAGCACATAAGATCCCTTCTACCTTTATGGCTTTACGAACTCTTCATGATATATTTTCCCTTAGGTGCCCATGAGTATCCTCTCAACTTTTACAACCGTATTCAAATTCACTTCCATCTTTTACCTTTCTTTAAGATATTTTCCGAACCAACTCACATGATACGGTTAGCTTTGGATTTTTGTAGAGAAAGTAATAACTATGCTCGGAAAATAACTTTAAGGCAGGTATATTCCGTTTAGTACTTTTAAATGTATGTATGAGTTTTATATAATATGTTTTATTTAATAACATGCCAACTGTTATTAAGAATATGAGCATGAAGTTTGCATGGTTTTATATTCCCTTACAATCTTGGTATCCGTTGCTGTTCCTACTGAGCTTTCCCAGTTATTAATTTGCGTCTCCTTTACAAACTAGAAATTCTATCTTATTAATGCGTCTACCTTAAAAAAAATGAGGTTGGCATAGAAATGATGTGTTATTTTGTTTTATCTTATTATCTGTAGAGTTAGTTCAATAAATTTGATTTTTAAACATTAGGAAAATGTTAGGACGCCAATTTTAAAGAAAGTAATACGTCCTACAGGCTCTTTATCACAGCGAGGATTTCTTATACTATCTACGCTATACCTACAGGGAGTAATTGTATTTAAATACTCGGTGAAGGAACTCCCTTACTTGATAACTCCCTTTCATAATAAACTAATTTCACGAGCTGTGAAAATGTATGGTAATAATCTTTCTATGCTCCTCGACGCTAAACTAACAGTAATATGTGAAGTGCGTGGCTTCAGAGAAAAGTTGATAGGTATATTATAAATAAATTAACGTTTTAAATTACTTTACTTTTCTAGTGGGAAACTGCATTTTCAAGTATTTTTTTAGTAAATACATTAATAAAATTATAGCACTCGGTCACAGAAGAAACGTCAATGTCCTTCATTTAAATGTTTGTCCTAGGTGGGAATCGGACGAGCAACCTACAGCGCAGAAGATTACCTAATCCGAACTGAGCCGTGAGACTGCAAAACAATCTATAAGCATGACGCAACAGTTTTCTCGCAGACAAAATATCGCGAATAATTCAGACACTTAAAATAAGCGACCAGAAAGTGCAAAATTTCAAAATTTTTATTAAATGCTTTTCCACTAAATTTACCTGTGCTAAGTATGAAAGTGGATTCATCTTTGATCTCAGCCTTATCTCGCTCCAAGAATTTGCTCCATTTTATGACGCTTCTCCAGAATTATCGCTACGGTAGGTATATACAAAGAACGAGAATGCTCTCGTTGCGAACATTTTTTACATATTTCCAAGATAAACCATTTTGGCCGCGGTAGACTTAAACAAAGTTTATAAAAGCGGAGTTCATAAGGCGGCTTTATTAGGCGATTTGCAGGTGTAGAGCAGCTGTCGTGTCTAATATTAATTTTTGATGAATCCGGGAAATCTACGGAGTGATCCAGAGTTTAATGACTATCGCATGGGGGTATGTCGCCCATAACATTTGTATTATGGCCATAATTGGGGCAGGGGATTAGTGGGGAACGTGATTCAAACTATAAACTTAGTTTCATTACTCATTCAGATACCTCGGCGATTACGACTTTGTTCATTTGAAGTGATTCTGTCCCTAGATAACGAGCCGTGAACAAGCATTTTGCTAAGTTTAGGGACAACTCATTTATATTCATAATATTGTTTTATGTAACAGGGGTTGAGAGGGATTTCCAATATCGGAAATTTGATACGAAACACTTTTATTTTTAATTTGCTTTCCTGTTTCAAACAAGAATTGATGTTAATTTAATTACTTTGTCTAGTAGCTACTTCATACTAGAAATTTATAACCAATTTTTTATTCGGATGATGTAATTTCATCGTGTTTATAAGGCGAAGCAAACCGTAGTATTGTAGTGTAGGTAATAATTATTGATCACAATGTAGTGTCCGTAATTATTTGGAAACACGTCATATTAACTTAACTGCCTATGTGGCAAAATGAGAGGAAACCAGCGGCGTAATTACGCTGACCTATTTTCCTTATAGATCAGAATGCTCAATACAAACAAGTTGAATACGAACCTTGTATATCTTGCTAACGACTCTCGGTGTTTATCTAAGAATCTGTCTCTGTGTACCTAAGGGCTTTGCGACCCAAATAAAAGGGGTCGCACAAAGGTGTCCTGCAAAGCAGATTGGGGTAAACGTGACAAGACAGTCAAGTGCGGGGCAGCTAATCATCAGGTTAAGTTTCCCTTTATTTGTTTCCCTACCTTATTTGAAACCTGTTGGCAAATAAACAGGCTTATATTCTGCTAAGTATACTTCTGGAGAATTCGTTTTTCCTTAACTTGTATTGTTCGTTCTCACTCAGGCTATACTCGATGTTTCTGGATTCTAGTAAAGTAAAAATACTTATGATATTTAAATTGTGTCCTACAATGTTTTCTCGTAACAGTTCTCCCAGCTTTCATCTCTTGTACGACAGCTAATTATTGGCCTCCGTCATGTTTTTATCATCTTATCTCACCACGCTGGTCGTGTGTTTTATCTCGATCAAAGCTTTCAAACTTTCAGTTTTTTTACAATTGACTTTATATCCGTGTTCAATGTTGTATAAACTTTCTGATATATATATATTTTATCATACTGAATTAACTGTCGCGTAGAATCAATGTTAGTTTCTGTTACTCCTGTCGCCGGCCGGCTTTCATGTCTTGAAGATAAATACGCTTGAATTAATTATACTCAAATTACACAAAATAGCTACGAAATGGGCTTCATCAACAAACACTAATTTAGGTCTGTAGCAACCATGCTGTTGACTTAAACCACAGTGAAATTCGTAAAAACTATACGTCGTAGATTTTCTTGACTGAAAGCCATCGTGCGTGTTCACCACACGCAATTTTCAAAATGTCAACACAAAAAATAAATGACTGACGTCAAAATGTTGTCTTACAGGCAAAGAGTAAAATTTTCATAAATAGAAGACCAACGTAAAAAACAAAATGTATTCTCAAGCTTCATTTTCAAAAATAGAAATTTCAGTATGTCTCACCGACTTTATTGTTCCCAACAATGTTGAATCTTATTTATTTCATGGATAGCTGTAGAGTGTCGTACAAGTTTGCCATTGGAGCATGATAGTGGTAAAAACTTTACCCGTAAATCTGCGTACAATTGGACACGCAATTGCATGCATGCAGATTTTTTGCAGAGGCTTCACAAAATGAATAATTATAATGACGCGTAGGTACTCTTTAGGCATCCACAAATACCCATTTGTTCACGTTTAACTGTGTGTTTGTTCAATGATTTAAAATTCATTCCAAATTTAACATAATGCTAGAAAAAAATTAAGGAAAACAAAGTAGTAGTTACTGTGAAATAATAGACCTCCATCGGCGTGAATTATGGCAATGAGTCTTATAAAATAGTCCGATAAATGTAATGCACGCTGCTCAAAGATGGGCTTGTGGTATTGTATACGTTCACGATGAAACGCTGCTTTCAACGTTCTACACGCCTATACGTATCTTTTAGTTGAAATCCTGGCGTTGAAAATGAACCAAATAGTCAATTGAGAACGTAAATGGCAGGCCACTCTTGTCACTAAAATAAATATAGGCAGGGGTCCCTCGAAAACTAATATTGATATTTTGGATCAATATTTTTCACTGAAGTAAATGCACCGCCACAGCGCCGCTCTGCAGGCGACATCCATCATCGCTGTTGTCATGTTGTTGGATAAATAGCCTACAAAGTGAGCGAACGCAAGTGTTTACCGCATACCCGGAACAAACACCAAATCGTATTTGTTCGGAGCGTGTATTTCAATACACACACTCTATTCTGTGAGCAAATTCACAGATGCGTTTGTATATTGATACCCTTCTTTCTAAGAAGTACATTATTTTCTAAGTAATGCCCTTACACTTATTTCTGCTACCTAGGAGTGATGTTGATTTAGATATTACAAATGTATTTTCTGGTTTGATAGATTGGGATAGATTGCCTGGCAGAAATTGCTTTAAGCAATAAGGCCGCCTATTGTATGTCACAAGTATTGTTATTTCTTTTAAACCTGTTTATTTATTGTGTGGTGTACAATAAAGAGTTTTCTATTCTATTCTACTAAATCCTTTAAATATATGTATGCACAGTGAAATAACATTCAAAACATCTCAAAATTCTTGTGTAAAATATAATTGTATAAATTTTAAACTATAATAAAATAGTACTGAAGTGTAGGGACAAGAAAATTGGACTTCCCTTTTGGATTCGGGTTTGAACACCGATATTTTTGATTACCATTTCCCAAACTAAATGTAAGTGAACTGTAGGTTTCCTTATGTAGACAGAGAAGATATTAAAATTGTGTTCCTCCCTAAACAAACCTTTAGTTAGACCCTCGTCATACGGAGTGCGGTCTCATGTGCAAACGCTGACACCTAGTTAAATATACCCGATGTTTTCACACATTCATATTTCAAACTTAATTTTAACACTTCCACTAAATATTCAAATGAAATTTCATTTGGGAGTTTGGCCGAAGTTACTCGAAATTACTATTATGAAGACCATCTTTTATTATGGTTCAGTAGAAATTGATACAACGCTTAAATTAGAATGTAGTTTACGTATAGGTACTCCCCACCCGCCACTACGCACTTACACTTCGCAAGAAATACACCCTCCTAATTTGAAGCCTCTCTTAGCAGTTATTTTTCTATGTGATAAAGTTACGGAACGAGCAGATCTCCCACCTGATGTTACGCGGTAACCAGCAATACGACCTGGGTCCTCCCGTACTTATGTACGACAAGACTAGTAGCTTCGTGTGCGCCCGTAACTCTGAGTCGTGGAGGTGGAATGTCTCGTGTGCCTGAAATTTCACCGGCAACCTTCTTTCAACAATTAAAAGCCGCCATGGCACCAGAGACTGTTACAACTTTATTATGTCCGAATGTGTTGTCAAAATGACAGAATGTATTCTAAGCTTTTTGCACCGAGAAACCTTATTATAAATTTTAGTTATAACATTGCCATTTGCCCATTTGTTGAAATCTACGTCTTTATTTATTTAGGTACGTGAATACAAAATAAAAAGAAGTAACAACTACACCATAAATACTGGAGTAAACAACTCGGCCATATAAAACACACTAGTGAATATTCGGTTGAGTATTGAAATGAAATGAAATGAAATTTATTTTTTTCGCCAACAAACATTATTAAATTTAAAAATGCATTAAAAATACATACGTAGCATACACATAAAACATTTAAACATTTTTTGTTTGGAAACACATTGGTACCCAAACTAGGATCACCTGTGTTATGGCGTACCAATGCCCTCCGCCGGGTTAAGTGACTGTTACATAGTTTTACAATAAAATTAAAACATAAAAAAAATATTACTATGACTTCCTTTCAGAAGGCACCAATTTATCCAGTTACTTAATCGAACATTTAATAATTAAATATATTTTAACAAAGACACAAGTAATAATAATTAATAATAATAATTGAACTTATGATATATTTGTATAAGGAGATAAATAATTTTTATATAATTCAACAATAATGATTGAATTTATGTTGCAAATGTATAGGTAGGTTAATAATTGTAATATAAATCAAATAATTACTAAATTAGGATGCGTTATAACTTATTTATTTATTGTAAGATAGCCAAAATATTCTCAGTTGCATTGTAATCTTGTGGTAAGAGCCATTCTTTTATCGCTCTCTTACTTTTGTAAAGTGGAAGGGGGAATATATTTAAAATTTTGTTAACTTTTTTGTAAAGGTAGGGTTTTATAAAGTATCCCTGTTGACGTGCAAATGATGTGCGACAATGGATGATATTACCTTTGAAAAATATCATATATCATAAGCGTATTATATCATTCTCTAATCAAAATGGCAGCCTATACCGATAGAAAAATCCTCTCAGGCTCCGAGTCGACAGGTCGCGGCGAGGCGCGCCGACTCCTCTATCCGAGCTCTACTGCTACGGTACAAACGTGAGCCGAAAATAATGGCTCAAATGCTCGCCACAAGCGTTGCCTGTAATTTTATTGTTTTTATTCAACTAGTTGGAAGTAATTCAATTCTGCAGGTATGGGTTCGATCCCCACCCAGAAAAACATTTATATGACAGATATACTCGTAGATTTTTGTTCTGTGTCTGGGTGTCAATATGTATTAAATGTAAAAAAAGTATATAAGTATTATATCAGTAGTCTGGTTCCCATGATATAAGCTATGCTTTGCTTACTTTGGGGCTAGATAGCGCTATGTGAAATGTCCACCAACATTTATCTATTATTATTATAATTCAAAGGGTTTCAGATTGTTTTGAAAACTAACAATTACAACTGTCCAGTTCATGAGTCTTAGTTAGTTTTCAGAAGGAACCTAAATCATTCAGCCTTCATTCCTTCAAAGAATACGTTATTAAAACAGTTTCATGAATATTTATGCAGATTTAAGGTTTATGCATTGTTGTTGGGCAAATAATTGAGGTTGACTTGAGTGTGTACTCCAATCTAAACGGCTTTTAATTGTTGTTTATCTTTGTTTCAAGAGGTGCCTACCCAAATTGCCTACTTATTTAGTTCGTTGTTTAAAGTCCGACATAAATGGTTCGAGTTTACAGTACTTAAGATTCAATTCTGAACTCAACTTATCTCTAGCTTATCTGAAGTCTTGCAGTAGGTACTTGAAATGCAAGTGGCGTACTAATAAAGGTCAAACCAGAATGTAAAGTCAACGAAATCAGGTAGCGTCTTAAGTCGCGGTTAGTTCATGTTTTACCTGACTTGGATGCCTATTATATCGTAATTGCAAAGTTAGCATTCACCATATTTATATAGTTACTCGGACGAAAATTACTTTAAGCGAAAAGCATGAGTACGCAGAGAGATAAGTAAAAAAAACCTTTTATAAACAAGCTTTTAATAGATTGGAGCAACGGAGTTTAATTCGCATTCGCATTCTCAGCAAGCCCTTTCATTTGATACCCATATTGTAAGAATGCATTGTAAATAACTAGTCCGCCATCTTGGGTATTCCGCCATGTTGGATTTAGAATGACGTCACACAGCTAACCATACATTGTTATCCAAATTAAACGTGTAGGTTTACAAAATTTCAGCTCAATTGGTTGAAGATATCTGCTTCAAAATTGAGTTGCTAGATTCCACCCGAACAAACACAGTTACATACATTGCAAGTTAAATAAAAGCTTGTAATAGACATTAGATAAGTGTTGATGCTTTTAAACTATTACAAACAACTGCGACTCCGCATTCCAGGTCCATACGTAACAAACCCTTCCGACAATACCTACTGGTTACTTCGAGTGAAAGAATTATAGAGCAAGCCTCACAATACAAAAAGGAAAGTGATAAAAGAGATGTAACAAAACGTGTGATGCCAAATAGCTACCCACTAAACGAATTCTTTGGAATCTAAGTCTTATTTCGAAGTATTAGAGTCAAAAATAAATTTTACTTCGTTTGCGAAAGATCAATCGGCAGTGGTGGTTTTGGCCCGCTGAAAGCCGTACATTCGTGTTCCGTTTTTCCGTGATTTTGGTTAGTTTATTTTTCTAAAAGTTTTCTACGTGTGACTAGTCATTCTGATTGAACAAATACGTTGTGACGAAATGGGTGAAAATCATAAATCTCTCCGGGCTCCTTGTTCATTATTACAAAATTTGCAAAAAACAAACTCTTTCCCCTTTTAGTTTATTTTATTAAAAATAACTTGAGCGCGGTGCGGTCTCGAATAAATGTGTATACAATGAAATCTTTATAAAGGTCAAACCCTCGTTCTTAGAAATATAACTTCTTTTCAGGCAGTTGAACTTGTGCCAAGTTGTTTCAGGGAAATGTGAATGCCATGATACTTATTTCTGCCACCAAGCAGTAACACAATCGATTTATTTTCTTCTGATTAAAAAGGTTTTGGTAACCGGTGAAATTACAAGTAGTAGATAAATTTTTATAGATTAGATTAACTCATTTCAGGCGCAATTTGATGCGACTTGCGCTTCTCTACGTAACTTACTACGTACTCATACGTAAGTAGGGAAAAACAGTGGGACAATATAATAGTGGGAAGAAGTAGCTTTTGTTTTGGTTATAGGGTACACCAATTCCATACTCATTCCATAATTTTTAAATTCATTCTTTACATAAAAATATCATAATTATATATTATATACTCGTATATTCGGTCCATCCGGGCATTAGCAGGAGTAGTTTAGATAGTATAAACATAGTAAGCAATAAAATTATGTGTCCTTGATAAATAAAGAGGTATTGTGCTACTGTTATTTGTGTACTATGGCCACGTCCAGGAGATTATGGCAGACGGGCGACAGGCGGGCGAGCAGACGGGCGACAGGCGCGGGTAAGCAGACGGGCGACCGGTCGCGTGCGGCACCGCTTATCTTGTTACTTGCCTGTCGCTGTCACAACGTGTCGCAGACTGGGTAACGTTCCGGCCAAATGCTAGAATTTTTTTGTTACAAATTCAATATTTGTTTAATTGAATATCATCACTGGCTGATTCACTTAGATTGTGAGGGTATGGATTAAAATTTTGTCTTGAATGATGGGATTAATGTTTTACAAATGTTCTCAGACGAGCAGAAGAGAATTAATTGGATGGAATTTATCATGGCGGCTCTGGGAGTATAATTTAAGTTGGCAAATGACACAAAATGATTCTGCGGATTCTACGATATGCTTGTTCCGGATTTGAATTGGCAACCGCTGGGACGAAGGTACGTCTCAGCTTACTCAACTAATATCCAATAATATACTTAACTAATAACTTTCGAAAAGAAAGACACTAATAAGTATTTTTTTAAATAAATGTAAGTAATTTCTAATCAGTAGCAGTAGAACAAAAAAAGGAAAATTTATGAAAAATAAAATTAGTCTAAACGGACTATTCATCAACGACGGATGGGATATTTCGTTGTCAATACTTGTCCGTGATATTCAACTCAAACGTAAAACTTAAAAGTTTACAGAGTTACAGAGTAGGATCATTCTATGTATACTGAGATACAACTGATGACTCTTCAAATTGTAACTTAAGTAAGTAGTCAAGTTAGATCTAATAAAAATGGGAATGAATAATGGGAATATATAACAGACATCCCTCTCAGAGGAGTTTCCATAGACATACATATTCTAGAACACCAGATGCCACAAGTAATTATCTTGATTAATAGCTATTAGTAAGATTATTATGACTGAAGTTTCCGTGAAAAAGTGCTATTTCTAAACTCAATATCATCCCGTAAAAAATTTAGCTTTTTGATCATAATTTTTGTACCATCAACTTTTTACACCTGACAACAATTTACACCTGATTTTTTTCATAGCTTCTGCAAAATTGCACAGTTGAACAAATAATATTACTTACTGCTCGCCTAACGCAATGAATGCTCAGTTTTGTTTTAATGTGTTAAATGGTGGGAAACAACTTTGCAACAACCAAAATTCGTGTAAACAAGGACGTAACTCAAAAACAACCCTTTGTGATAGAAGAGATTTACTTTAAAAATAAGTCAGCAATATTCTTTTTTCTCTTTTTGTTTTAAGTATTGTTTTACCTATTACTTTCTCCATAGTAATGGGCAAGGCTAACTTTTAGTTAGGTACTTGTTTAGTTTTTGTTAAGTTGACTAATCAATCAGACCTATTCTATTCGAGTCACTGGTTATTTCGAACCGGTGTGGTGGAAGGATTTTAAGTGCGCCTCAAAGAGGCTCCTTTCGTGCACTTGACACATGTGTTCGAATTTTTTGTTCTAGAACAAGTCGGTTTCCTGACGATGTTTTCCTTTACCGTTTTGAGGACATGGTATTGCGCACACAAATCTTTCAATCGAAAAACTCATAGGTGCACGTCGGGATTTGAACTGGCGATCTCCGGATTGGAACTTGGGGTCAGTACCACTAGACCACCACGCTTTCGGACCGTATCCACGTATCGGCGTAAATGATTACTGAGATGCACTGGTTGAAGTCTTTAGCCACGATAAATTTTCCGTGAATGTAACTGATTCCAATGATATGTTTTACTGTTAAACTTCTTTAAGTGAGGGTTGTGCAAGTTTTGGGTATCTATTTTGTAACGGACGATCAAAGAAATCCTATCTGGTAATATAAAATGAGCGAACGAAACATGAATGCCATTGAAACGAGATCAAGAGGATAATACCACACATATAACAATAACAGAAACGGCAAATAAAGCTATAAACTACTATAAAATAAAGAACAGTGACAGAATTACACCACAAGTAAAAATATTTCGTACAAATTGTATCGAAATGTCGGCTTATCCGCAGCTCCGGAAAGGATTTAGCTTGGTTTTTGTTACTGCTCTTCTGTTGCTCATGTCAACTATCTACTGAGACATTCACTGGAATTAGTACACTCTTATTTCTCTCTTATTGTTCTTATTATATTATATTATATATTTCTGATATTAATTAGAAAGGTATAGTAAAACTATACCTTTCTAATTAATATCAGAAATAAAGATTTTTTTATGAGATCTTACCTGCAATGTAGTCTAAAACTAACGCTAAACAAATGCACATTTTAATGTAACGTTTATTAATGAATTATTTTGTACTAAATACCTTTGCTATGAACATATTATAATCACTGATAGCCCAGCGATTCTTCATTTTTTGAATTGATTTGACCTTAGTATATATTACCTACCTATATATTACTGTGAAGATCTCTTTGTTACCACGTTTAATTCTTACTGCCTATAGCGATTCATGCATATACGTCTAATTAAGGCCAATAGAATCAATACAATGACATGATTTAATGGAGCTTCAAAGCAGTCGCTTACAAGATATTTCAATTATTGTACTGTCATAGCATACATTTACAAACAATAGGTACAATATATACAATACCGTACCTTAGTAGGTATCAAGTTATTTTAGCTCTCCATTAAAATCCAAAGACGATATTTGTTTTTCATAATGTTTTAGATTGCCAAACAAGTAAATAACTAATTCACCACCAAGCAAATTTTATACATTTAATTAGAGGGTTTTAAGCTATTCTTATGTTATTTTTATTTCTAAGAATATCAATAAGAACACAAAATAATTTTCTATTATTCTGTCTCTAACATGTTGTTATATCTTTCTCTCAACTGTTATTCCTGAAATGCTTAAAATGGACTCTTAATTTTTCCACGTTTCACGATTATTTCCAGAATGCCGAGTATCTGTTTCCTTTTAATGTCAAACATGAGCTCCTAAAATAATACAGCAAAAATCAGCTTACAGAAGTAAGATATGAAACTTAACAATTGTTCAGAAAGAAAATGGACGCACGTACATATTGATTGTTTGTTTGGGGTTGATATATTTACGACATATTTGCCTCCGCGGGATCTCAGGATGAGCCACAATGACTCGCGAATCCGAGCTAAGCTCCTTTACGGCTGAAACATCGCTTCGGAACGTGCTTGCTGCCTGCCGGCGAGTTTTAGCACACTTTGCCGCATTCTCCGCCATTTTGTAACGTTTTGCTGAAACTACGATATAATTTTAGTGATATAAATTAAGCGATTGTGTGTTAAAAATATGTTAAGTGTAATTTGGTAACTCCGTGTAGTTAAAGAAGGCCGGGGGCTTCTGGCATGGGTTTAAGTGTTAAGCAACGTGTGAACATAGCAGGTGAGCCTTCAGCTCGTTCCGTAACTGTATCACATAAAAAAACATACCGCGCTGAACGAGTCAGATCTCTTATCACCAAAATTATCGAACCAAATTTTAAACTACACCACACGATTTATACCTATATCAAAATTTGCCTGCAAAAAGCTTCACTCGTGCACTTGAATCATCTCTTCGAATTTTTGGTTCTAGGACATGCTGGTTTTTCCACAGCGTATTTCTTTTCCTAAAAACCTGGTATTGTGCACATACGTTTTTGAGTTAGATAAATGGATGGTAAGTTGGTCTGCCAATAATGAAACAATTCTTGTGGAGGTAGAACAAGACAGTCATGTAGAAGCGTCTTAGACTTCGGGCCAAACGAATTTTATCGATCTGATTTCTATTTATTGTATACTAGCTGCGCCCCGCAGTGTTACCTGCGGTGAATTAGTCAACACACGGTAACACTGCACTTTTCCGGGATCAAAGTTGCCTAAGTGTTGATCGAGGATATACCTCTAAGCTATCTTGATATTAAATTTAATCAAAATCCATTCCGCCGTTTGAGCGTGAAAGAGACAAACATCCCCACAAACTTTCACGTTTATAATATTAGTAGGATATTGATCGCATGGTGAGTATGTTAACTTCAAGCTGAATTTAAGTTGATTTTTACAATGTTGATTACGCTATCTTTCATCTGTAGGTATAAAATGGAGCAAGATGGATATGTTTACTTGAGTTTTATCTTGTTTTGACGCCGTACCATTATCTGGCTGCACTTGATCATCTTCAGAAAACAGATAGAAGGAGTTTGTCTTGTTTTATAGAATAATATACAAATATGTCAGCATGTATTATTGTGAAAACGAATGTCGTGACAACAAAACTCAGAAATAGTAAAAAGTTAATTAAAAAAACAAAGTAATTATATAATAGTCCTTGAATATTATAATAGTAAAAAAAATAGTTTTTTTTTTACCATACTTTATGTCCATTAAGCAGATAGGTGAAGGACGCTTCTATTTCGGATCCTCTACTGTTTCGTTATATCTTTAACCTGTTAGTGACTTTTAAAACAGCGAAAACTTCACGTCCATTTCTAGTTTTATTTCTTGGAGAGAAAATATATTTTTAGTTGTAAAACAAAATTTCTGTTGTTGGCACTTCATCTAACAATCTATTCGCGCATATCTTGTGTGAAACTAAAACTTATTAAGTACCATACCGTTAAAACTATACGAACCAGCAATCTGTTTCGTCTTTTAGAATAACGAACCAGGGGCTTTCCGTTTCAGTTTACATCATGAATCATGTCATGGCTCTACTTTATGAAGTGTCTGAAAATAAATAATGCATTGTGCATTTATTTTAACTTTTGTTACATTATTTTAGGTTAAGATTGTAATTGTTTAATTACGGTGTTAATTATGCACAATAAAGAGTATATCTTCTCTTCGTCGGGTATATCTTCTCTATCTTTAGATAGATATACTCTTTTTTGTTTACGATTTCATAAGAAATCGTTCACTTTAAATGCATCTAAGCGTAATTTATTATGCAAATAAGCGCACGAAGGAAACCTCTTCCAGACGCATTTTAATCCTTTTACGAGAGAGAGTTACACGATCAGAAGGCAAACAAATACGCTATCAGATTAAAATTGCCAAAAATATATGGCAACAAAATTCTTTATGTAACGTCTTGGAACCACCTATATACCTCTATAATATATTAGTCTAATAAAAATTACAACGCCACGAGCACATAGAGCTAACGATGGTATCTTTTCAAAACCCAAAGAACATACATTTATATATACATTTATTTTCTCTTGCAGCTATATTACCTTTATAATGAATAGTTTTTTTCACTAGCGAGAAGAGCTAAATTCTCTTAACTCATTTGGACTCAACGGCAAATGTAGGTTCCGAGCAGAAACGAATCCTCAGCCGCAGTTAAGTTTCAGACGTTTACTCGTCAACAGTCTCACGGTACTGAACGGAATGTTTTATATTAAATTTCTTTCTTTATATTTCGATGAATGTAAAACTGTTATATTTTTATTTTTATTTCATTGTGTATTTTTGTTCTCATCTGTTTCTTTTTTGTGTTATAAAGTGTTAGAATATATTGTGTGCTACTTAGTAAATAAATAAATGTCTATGTCTATGAATGGAAGAAAACAACAGAAAGAAAGTGATCGTCAAAACGATTGATACATAGCGGCGTAAATGGACTGTTATATTACCTTCGTAGTAATTTCGATAGTCGTTAAAAGTTTTACGAGCGATCACTGTCCCGCCCTCGATTTATCAGCTGAGCCCATTAGTGGGAAGGCTCCGATTTCCCGCCGTAGTCATTATGGAATAGTTAACGAAGAAAAATAACGTCACAACCAATAGTTTTATGTGCTTGTGCAACATTAAAAGCTTCTTTTTAACATGTCGAGTGAAAAATAAGCTCATTAGAAGATAGATACTAGGGTCGTCCCAAAAGTACCCGACCTGACTTATAAATACAGTTAGTTTGGAAAAAATAATTACTGCGATTGACAATACCACATTTTAACAACTTAATTTAAAAAAATTATAACGCTACGTTGATTAATATTTCTTAAACAGCCATCCAAAGTGAACGCTCTCAGTGAATTTGTAAATATGGAAAAAATTGGGCATCGTTATGTGATACAATACTTTCATTTGAAAGATCTAAGTCCAACCGATATCAAAGCCGTGTTGGAATCTACTCTGGGGGAGTCTGCTCCTTCGTTGACAACAGTAAAATATTGGGTAGCTGAGTTTAAGAGAGGTCGTACGAGCTGTCAAGATGAACACCGTAGTGGTCGACCAAGTGAGGTCACTACGTCAGAAAATGTGAAGAAAATCCACAAAATGGTATTGGATAACCATCGACTGAAAGTACGCGAGATAGCAGACATGGCAGGCATTTCAAAAAGTGCTGTGCATTGCATTTTGACCGAAAATTTGGACATGAAAAAGCTGTGTGCAAGGTGGGTGCCGCGTTTGCTCACAATGGAGCACAAACAGCGTCGTGAGGATGTTTCCATCGAGTGTTTGGCAATGTTTCGCAGCAATAAAGCAGAGTTTTTGCGTCGATTCATAACCATAGACGAAACATGGTTCTATCATTTCATACCTGAGACCAAGGAGCAGTCAAAGCAGTGGCTGAAAAGGGAGAACCGGCTCCAAAGAAAGCAAAGACAGTTCAGTCAGCTGGCAAGGTCATGGCATCCGTTTTCTGGGATTCGCGTGGAATAATATTTATTAATTAACTCGAAAAAGGAAAAAAAAATGAACGGCGCATATTATGCAGCCTTATTGCAGCGTTTGAGTGATGAAATAAAGGAAAAACGGCCCCATCTGACGAAAAAGAAAATGTTGTTTCATCACGACAATGCACCAGTCCACACGTGCGTCATTGCGATGGCTAAAATCAATGAGATGAAGTTCGAATTGCTTCCTCACGCACCCTATTCGCCAGATCTGGCTCCCTCGGATTATTTTCTTTTTCCAAATTTGAAAAAATGCTTCGGTTTCAAAAGATTTGCCAACAATGAAGAGGTAGAGTCTGCGGTTTATGGCTATTTTGAGGAGCTTGACGGTTCCTACTACAAAGAGGGTATCGAAGCTATTGAACATCGTTGGGAAAAGTGTATCGAGCTAAAAAGAGAGTATGTCGGAAAATAAAAAATATTTTTGCAATTTTTTTACTGTTTTCTTTGTCGGGTCGGGTACTTCTGGGACCGCCATTAAAACCACCACGCAAAAAAAGGTGTTTTTCGAGTTAAATATAACTCATATGGAATCATAACTAAGTACTGAACTCACATCAAAAAACATTGTCACATATTTCTACTAAGTACGACTTGCTGAAAACAAAAATAATTTCCCGGCTTCAAATAATTCACCGCAAGGAGAGAAATGTGTTGTTCCGAGGCAAGTTAAAGAGAACATTCTGGCAATCGTTTGTTTGCGTCGGAAACTAAGAGATTGTCTTAAAGCATCCCCAGATTTCTTGTTTTACATCTCATTTGCTGGCGTTCGGTGAGCGGTTTGGACAATTGTTTAAATTGTGTCGCACTAATTGACTTTTATTTTCGCGACAGGTTTAGAACAGGACTCAGACTAGCTATATGTACGCGTGATCGTGTAATTTTTCAATTAACTGATTGACGTTTCCTAGTTCTCTACGAATTCTATAAAAATAAAGTTTTAAGTCTATATTAATTCGTCTAATTGAACGCTGCAGTCTGAGTCCTCGCGGCGAAAAAAATGGCTATTAGAGGTAGAATTATGAACGCAACTATCTATAATATTATATCGTTCCACAAACTGCGACTTCCCCGAGGCTTTCCAAGGAATACCTTCATTATAACGTTTAAAATATGACTAACAACAATTAAACGCTCCAGCGTTCCAGAACTGCCTCGGGTCGTTCCATGTTGCACTAATTACCTAACATCTTCATCCACTACAATTATCTCTAAATTACTTCTGACTACGACAGCGTATAAGTTAATCAAGACATGTTTTTAGGGAACTCGTAAAACTCGCTCGGAAACGTCTGAATTTAGCGTTCATTTGGTAAGATTCCAGCGTTTACGTAGCAATGGTAACTCTTAAATGAGTTAGAAAGAGTTATTCCACTAGGTAATTTTGTACGCTCGCAGTATATGAGGCGTGAAGCTTCAGGGATCTCACAAACTCGCTTCGTGGCAGATGGAGCGTTCCATTCGTTCTTTGCTTTAGTACTGTTCGCGTAAACCTGCCTAGTAATACAGGAACGGGCAAATACGATAGGATGAGTCAATTTTATTATGCGCGCCATCTAAAACTTCTGAAGGCTTTATTACCTGCATTATTGAAACTATTTCTCTACTTCTTTATATTTGTTTATAAATTGCGGCAGTTAGGCCTATCAGATTCAAGTGGTAACCAATGTTTGGATTCTATATTAGTTTAACTTTGAAATTAATTGCTTATAAATATACCTATAATACACAGGTATATTTTTAATAACAATTTTAAAGCTAGAATACATTGTGAGTAATAAGGGACATCATAAACAGACAATTCTAGGTATTATCTACCAGTCTGCTCCCGATTTAGATTTTACTAGGTGAGCTGGCAGATAAGACATTTTTGGGTAGGTATTTGAGGCACGCTGAATACTTGTCTAATATTTCTCCTATAATACACAAACACAGAACCGCAGACCTGGCTCGACCTTGAACTTAATTTTACAAGCTGCAAAGTTGAAGGCCCGAATAAATAATCTGGCTTATTATTTTTATTCATTCTTTAAAAATTAAATGGCCTCATACCTACGTTGGTAGTATCCCTGCCGTCTGCGCTGTTGGTCGTGGGTTCGATTCACACCCAGGACAAACATTTGTGTGACGAACATTGTTTTTTTTTCTATGTCTAGGTGGTAATATGTATTATATGTATGTATTTACAAAAAAAAAATCTTACTTATTTAAACGAGCAATTCTTGTATATATATATATAATCTGAATCTCGGAAACGGCTCCAACGATTTTCATAAAATTTTGTATACAGGGGTTTTCGGGGGCGATAAATCGATCTAGCTAGGATTCATTTTCAGAAAATGTTGTTTTATTCGTGTTTTCAATAATCAACTTAACGACTGCAACGCCATCTCTTGTCGAGTAGCATAACTGCTTGAACGTAAACTCTATAGTCGTATTTTTTAATAGACGAGGCCAACTGACAGTAGCTAATGTCACTTTGTAAAATAATGTTGCCATATTTAAAGTAATAGTGATGCGTTCAGTTCTCGTTCAATCAGATGAATGAACAATGAGTGTGAATACGAGTAGTTAATCATTTCAAGCTATAAAAGAATATTATTTCTATTTTACAATAAAATTGTATAAAAGTGCTCTGATATAAATATACAAACAGGAACATTGCGATGAGTATGTTGTAGACGAGATGGCAGCGCAGCATGGGATAATTGTTTTACGTCTGCCCCATACTACTGTGAGCTCAATCCCATTCAGTTGGTATGGGCGCAGGCTAAAGGATATGTTGCAAGAAATAACAAAACCTTAAAAACGCTTAAAAAAACCTTAAAAACCTTAACCTTAAACCTTTTATACCTAAAAACGCGTGAATTCTGGAAATTTCGCGGCTTACAGTCTCACTACTGAACGCTAGATGGCTCTTTCTTAAAATGAGATTCTAAACCTTTGGCAATTCATTAGATACATTTTTTCATGCATCATTTCAATATCATACCTTTAATATAATATGTTTCACCTTCGAAATACAAAATTTTGAGTACGATGATTGTTTCACACCTTGTATCTTATATATTTAAACGAGCAATTCTTGTATATGTATATATAATATAATCTGAATCTCGGAAACAGCTCTAACGATTTTTATAAAATTTAGTATACAGGGGATTTCGGGGGCGATAAATCGATCTAGCTAGGATTCATTTTCAGAAAATCAACTTAAACATAAACTTATTTTTTTTTATTGAAATTAAATAACAAAAAGGTGGCGTTTCTTCTGTCGGTAAGATCGAAAAATATTATTCATATTTCATCATTTTATCAGTATGTACTTCGTACTTAAATATAATTTCTACAAAACACAATTTATCAAAAAAAAAATATACCGAGCAAAGCTCGGCCATCCAGGTACTAAGTATTATATCAGTTGTCTGGTTCCCATGATACAAGCTATGCTTAGCTTACTTTGGACTCGATGGCGCTGTGTGAAATTTCCACCAATATTGTTGGTATTAAATATAAAGGTATAAAAATGTCAAGGGCGTCATGGATATATTTTGCAAAAAATCTTGTCTTTAAGAATGTAAGGGCTCAAGTTTTCAGCGTGCCTCAAATACCTACCCAAAAATATCTACCATTTTGCGGACCATTTTTGTCTATTTACTATCAGTTTTCAAGTACAGACCACAATCTCTGCGAGAAAAATATATCCGTTTCGACCATTTTAAGCAAGTCTTATTATTTATTTGGAAAACTGAATATTCAAAATAGACAAGGCAGCCGGGGACTTGCTAGTTTACGAACTGGAATATTCTAGATTCTCTTTCAGCATTGAACATTTTTAATATATACAGTGGGTGTATTGACTAAATAAAAACTGATTTGTCTGAACTTTTCTGTTCTATTTTGTGTGAAATATTGTATTAGTTATTACAAGAGAAATTTGAGCAATTTATATTGTAAGAGTCACTCGGATATTACAAATAATCCGGTTTTGAAGACCTGCATCGCGTTGTGTACGAAAGTATTAAAAAAAAACATCGCATTATGAATGTTTCATTATTTAGTCCACTATTCTAATTCCTAACTCTGACTAACTTCTGAACTATGTGAATTAAATATGTCTTATTTAATTCACATAGTTCAGAAAAAAAAAACACCCGTTAGATACTCGAAGATTTGATGCCGTAATAATAGCAAAATGTCGGTGCGACCTCTGATATTTTAAAATAGCCACCCAGACAGTATGAACACCCTCCGAGGTAGCTAACGTAAAACGCAAAACTTTCGCGAGAATCGACGCGCACCCTTTTCTTTATCCGTTTGCTTCTCATTTTAATTCAATTTACTGGATGAAGGAGAAAAAGTAATCTCCAGGGTTGGGTCGGGACACGCTACAGAGAGATTGGAAGTCATCGGAACAGTATTGGGACGAACTCATATACTTTTATGGAAGTGAAAGTTTTTTATTCGTGGCAGGAGAGAAAAGATTCACGCGCTCGCAACCCTCCCGTGTGAGCGGAATGTGAATAACTATGAATATGAGGAATGAAAACATTAGTAGTCCCTTCATTTTTTCTCCAATAAAATCCATCGGGAGTGGTCGAGCTTTGCAACTTGATGTTATGATACCCAGTCGATTGAAACGCATGAAAATAAGATAAGCGTAAAATATTCTGTTTGGAGGTTTTATGATTTTTAACAGGATTAGGAATGTTGAAATGTTGAAATAAAATGTTTGATGTAGAATCCTTGCCGTCGCTAATAATCAGTTGCGACAAATAGTTATATTTTGTAGAAATGTACTGATTTTTTAACGGGATAAGTAAAAACATTAGTGGATGGCTCACTTTCCGCGTCAATTTGTAAGTCTTCAATTCAAAAGATAATTTATATTGTTGACGCTTTCAAATCTAATGCGTGAAACTATAGTAAAAAGTGTTTGACTAGTATTAACATTTAACAATCCGTTTCTTCTGGATCCAGCTTCATATATTAAGCACTGGACAGGATAGAGCTTATTTTGCAAGCATGTCGCCACAGTGCCGCTGTATCTGTCATATAAATAAATAAATAATTATTCATATATTCAGTGTATTTGAAAACACGTTTAAACCAATATCTTCGTCTAAGTTGTATTGATGACTGAAATAAAATTCTTATTTGTCTCTCTTATTTTACAAGTCTCGATTCATACCCTTAATTAAAATTAATGACACTTTCGACCCTGTTGCGTGGAAACCTTCTGAGCGTTTGACCTATTTGACACTCAGGTTTTATTAACAGGTTTCTCTCGTACGTGTTCATTAAAAATGTATTCAACAGTACAATTTTAATCAGTTGTCTCCTAAGCTTGTGGGGTTAATGTACGAGTACAATACGGGTCCACTGAGCTTTCAGGTAGTCCCTCTTAAGATCGTTTACCCACAAGAATTGTTTGCTAGGTGTAGCTAGGCATAATATTGTTTTTTACAATATTTGTCTGTCTGTCTGTTTGTTCCGGCTAATCTCTGAAATGGCTTGACCGATTTTGACGTGACTTTCACTGGCAGATAGCTGATGTAACAAGGAGTAACTTAGGCTACTTTTCCAAGGGGTAAAATAGGGGTGCGTGATAAAACCTAATTCCACGCGGACGAAGTCGCGGGCAACAGCTAGTTATAAATATATGATATAATGAAGTATATATATATATGATGGCTATAATGAAGTCTTTGTAAATTAAATAAATATTGCAAATATTACAGGACTATTAAATAAGGGTAGCAACGTAAGTCGTTCCGCGGCGCGTTAAGTTATTTCCTCGGGCCTTTCCCCACATTTTCTTATATTTCCGCCTTTGCGGAAAATTTATTTGGTCTTAGAAAGTGAGAGTAATAGCGAACCAGACCGGAACACCGAATATGCGACATGCGGCACGTAATATATCACGCAGGAAAACGTTAATCTAAACCCTTTCGATGCTTCAGCTGCGCAGTGTGATATGAATATGCTAAGTACCAAGGCTCGATTCCCGCATCGTTTTGGAAACTTTGAAACTCACGTCAGAGATTTATCCCCTTGTGACAAGTTTCGATACTTGGATAGTACACAAGACAATGGCTATTAGTAGTTGATAAACGAGTTTTTTGTGGGTTCTAGACCGATTCCAGCATTAAAAAAAATGATTTTAAATATCTATGTGGCGACTCATATTTTATAATTATTAGTTTATTTTTAAGTACATTTCAATATATATTTTATTTAACTCATTAACAACTTAATTCTACATATATTCAAAAACTGTATTATATAGATATTCAAGTATTTATTTACATACATTAATTTAACATTTAAAATAACCATAACAAATATGAGTCACCACATCAACAGTAAAATATTCGTAACTGGATGCTACAATAGTATTTTTATAGATTTTCTTATCCAAGATGGTAGACTCTTAGTATGAAAAAACATTTATGAGGAAATACTATTTATTGTTTGATTATACATTATGATTCACTGTCTACTTCTGAAAGCAAAGCGAATATAGAATCCACCGAAATACACAATATTAGGATAGTGTTGTGATCCCTGAATTGCATTTTCGCAAATAGCTCGACAAAGAATTCGTCGCAGAAATACAAAATATTGTACGAATACATAGTGTGTGTCGACACGCAATGCATGTCAGCATGGAGGGTATATTGAAATGTTCCTCATGTGGAACAGGTATCTTAACGAGGCCTGATTTATCAGGATTTACCATCTTTATGTTTGTGCATGTGTGCGTGAATCGCGAACGTCTCAAATAGGTTTCACGTAACAACCAAGTTTATTTGATATGTTACGAGACTTTCATAAAATTGATTTATTCTACGGGCTTTCTGGCCTTCATTTTGGTTTATACCTACGTGGTTCTGTTACAAACAACCAAATCTGTTACCAAATACATATTGAAATTAACGCGCAATGTAAATTTACTAATTTTATTTTATTTTAGACTCTTAGTGAAACTAACAGCTACTAAGAAACATTCACAAACATAAATGCAGAAGTACAATTAAAAGGTTCGATGAATAGATATAACCTTGATTTTTAGGAAATAACGTAGACTTGCAAACACTGACACACACTAGGTTATTAAATTTAGATTATTATGTTCTTTAGTAAATACTAATGTGCTAAAGAAGAACATCTGCAAGTGTATTATTGGACGTGACCTGTACTAAAACACTGACTTGGGACAATTATTAAAATCAAGTTTATATGTGAGTAAATTTTACAGCCGTAAGGTTGTTTTGTTCAAAATCCACGTTCATACACGGTTGTTAATTTACAAAAATATAATAATAAATTGGTTCATATGAATGACAAAAATTGAGCGATAATGAAGTCGAGTCCACTAACATAGCACTTACGAGAGGACCGAGAGAGTTTG
The DNA here is from genome assembly GCA_947359385.1 of Chesias legatella. NCBI lineage: Eukaryota > Metazoa > Arthropoda > Insecta > Lepidoptera > Geometridae > Chesias > Chesias legatella. The sequence continues at coordinate 4,511,790 of OX375772.1, forward strand.
CCCAACTCTCTCAGTTCATTCGGTTAAGGTTGGGACAAGCAAACTAAGCAAATAAGACCTGAGTAATGAAAACAAACTGTAAATTGCATAACTGTGTATGCAATGCGCCTTAGGACTTCCTCTGAAGTACTTCAAGAGACAAATATACATATAGGTAAATGTATACACACTTGTGCGTGTAAATTTTAACTTGACCAATTTATTCTTGTATTCGGAATAAAATAAATATTGAATATGCAATCATATGTGTGCTAAATAGCGAATAAATGTATGTGTATGTCTATGTCTATATGTTACTACATATGGTACTACACTGTAGGTATACGGGTAGGGCTTTGGTCGTGTTTAACGGTATGTCTATAGTCTAGATAAGAGAGATAGTATTTTCATATTTCTCTACGCCTTCTAGAGAGTCCGGTGCTATTATATCTCAATGTTGCCAACTTCTCCCACTTATCCACAGATGTTAAAATGCCGTATTTTTTCTATATATTGCAGGTATTTACTGCTCACCAGTGTAACGCTTTTCGTTAAAGGGACGGAGTAAAAACACCCATCTAGTGCTAAAGCATTCTAAAGAAGTTAGTGATGTCTGTCTTTTGCTTATTGATTTTGAGCATATATCAAAGCAAACACCGAGTAAGTGCTTCTCACCACCTGAAACAACAACAAAGACTACTACGTATAATTGAAATCTAGTATCCAGTACCAACCTCTAATATTCCCAATGAGGGATTTGGGGATTAGGCAGTTAGGGCTTTAGTTTCATCTTAGAATATAAAACAAATTCTGTTTTGCGTTACATAAAATAAAAGAATATTATAATTATATAAAATATGCGGTTTGGTAACAGCAAAAAAAGGCTACCACTCAGCATGAGTATTAGCGGTGTCGCTAATTCAGCGGCACCTGAGTGACGTTACGAGAACCCAACCTGATTTGGCAGATGTTACTGATCTCTTCGAATGTTTTCTTCCGAGAACTTCGGTACAACATTCTAATTTTTTTAAATAAAAAAACACATGTTACATAACATTAAAATTAAATTAAATCACAAAGCAAAACACATTAAAATTAAATTAAAACCACAATTAACGACACAAACACTTAATACCCTACAGTAATAATCTATAACAACTATTTCGTTTTGTTCTTTTTAAACCAAATATCATACGCAAGTTAAGGAAAAGTAATAAGAACGTTGGTTTAATATCGTCCAGAATTTTTAACAAATGCATTTACGCTCACTTTTACCTACCTACGTAAGTGGTATTTGGGTACGGGACATTACGACAGCGGGAATGTGGTGAACGAAATGTGATTAATTATCGCGTCTTCACGAATGCGGACATTTTGACAGGACGCGATATTGTTAAAAGAATTTCACTTATTACTGAATTTTGAGGTATTCCTTTCGAGCACTAATTTTTTTATACCAGTGTTATAGTACTTTGAGCACTGCTCCATATTTTTGCGACAGCAGGCCAAATTATAAATCGATTCATTTCTCCGATCCATTTTGAGCAGCAAAAAACATATACTCAATGTCGCTCTAAGTTAAATAACATTGATGCTCTTCTAGTCGATGCTCAAAGTGGAAAGCGTCTGGTTTTCATCTAAATCTTTTTAATCTTTGTACTTCGCATTTCAGACACTTCGTAAAGGTACTTATATGTAAAATTCAGTGGCATTGTGCAGCGATGTTTTGCTGCAAATGGCTGCATTGTGTGTTAGTTAAACCTCAGCAGCGGATGTGGGTGCACTTCGGAGAGGCACTAATTGCTACACAAAAGCCTCACTGAGACGCTCCATTGAACTCGATCACAATCGTCACTTCCCAAAGACTCCATTATTCTTGTGTGAATAGAAAGGCATACTTACATGCCGTGGAATAGAGCATTTATATGAATAAGTCTAGACTACCTTTACCAGCCTTTGTTTAAACGTCTGAGACGAAAGCTCATAAATTACATCGTAGGTATAATATAAAAACATTATAATTTTGTTGTACAACATTTAAGTTTACCTGTTGTTATTTAGGGTTCCCTAGTCACCATTTGGGGGCCCAAGCTGCTCACGTTGTCAGTTGGTGAAATTGCAGGTGTATGAGACGTAACATCCCCGTCTCGGGGTGATAGACGCAACGCAATGCGACTTAAGTCATCTTATACTTTGGTGACGAGGACTTAAGTCATATTGTTGTTGTGTATGGGTGGCGGTTACCACTTAACATCAGGTGGGCCGTCAGCTCGATCCGCCACCGGAATCGCATAAAAAAAGCCACAGTAAGAACAGTTTGTTACCAATAGTTAAAACTCATTTTCGCATATGTATCAAAGAAAATGCAGCGTTCATTTCTAATTTCATATGAACTTAAAGAAATCAATACGTCAATTTAAAATAAACTGTGCGTCTTAAACTATTTTTATTTATTTTTGGTTGTATACTCTCACTTGTTAGTTGCAATGGATTCCTAAAAGTACGGTCAGTTGCCTTGTTTTTTAGCGGCACATCGTAAAGTCTGTCCCAACTATTGAGCTTACCATCAAAAAGGTTCCATAAGTGAGTTCTATCATCTTAAAAGCCTTCATGACCAGAGGTTTCTGGGCGTGAGCTATTGGCAGAAGTATCAGTTTCCTGACATTCTGTCGGCCGACGTGTTGCGGGCACGCATGCCAACCGCAGTAGAATATGGCGTCGGAGAGAAGTGAAGCCTATGGATGTTGAAAAAAATGTTTATGCTAATTTTTCACCACAATGCGATATTCTTCCTTCTTCTTTCACTCGAAGATGATTATATTTAATAAAAAAAAAATTAGAAGTTGTCTATCGTAGTTATTTTTTTTTATAACATTAGCTCCTCGTGCCAGGACTAACTTAGGCCAAGTTCGTCAAGGAAAGTACTGCCACCATACCCATTTCTACCGCCAAGCAGTAATGCATTTGTGCATGTGTTACTATGTTCTAGTTTGGAAGGTGTAGTTGACGGTGTAATTTTAGACACATGAGACATTCCACCTTCACGTTTCAGAGTAACGGGAGCATGCGATGTGATTTGGGTCTTGTAGGTGAGGATCCAAGTCGTTTTACTTTAAGGGCAGAGGTTACCACTTAACACTAGTTGTGCTGCTCGTTCTGTAACTTAATCACATAAAAATCTTATGTTCTTGGACCACTGTCAGTCCAAGAATCCAATATGACATGCCAGATACGAACTTCAAATCGGAATGCCTGTGGCATTTGCCAATGAATATACCTATGATGGTAAATTATAGTTATTGTTACTTTCTCAATTTGGATATGGGCCAGTCAATAGAACATTAGAACACGAGAACAAAAAAAAATATGTGTTTATGGAAAAGTAGATAAAGTTGATTGTGTCATAGCCTTGATAATATTATGCGTCTCTGAGCTATCTTTACACTAAACATAAAAGAAGGATGTTTTATGTATCCAAAGGATGCGAAAACACCAGTAAAATATATGTGGGCTATACGTGTGGCATATACATAAGTTACGACATTCGCCCATCAACATAAATCACAACTTTTGAGGGTTCTTAGTTCTTGTTACAGTTTGTATCGGACAAAAACTCTGCCTCTTTGAAACTGTGACAAATATATCCCGTTGTGATGTGACATTAAATAAATCAAGAAACCTTGTGCGGGAATAACATATTGGAAACACCTTATCTGAGGTATGAAGATCACTGGAATTTACCCACGCACCTTTATAAAAAGTATGGTTATGGAAAGTGAGAGGTATCTAATATAATTCTAAGGTATGTCAGTATTTTTTCTTTTGATGTGAATATCACTGAATTTGTTTTTGATAATCAAAGGTTACCACAGTACCTTGGCTGGATAGAAACTAAAAAGGTTGTTTTTTTTTTCATTACCTTAAACAAAACGGAGCTTACCTGCTCACAAATAATAAAGGTATTTCAAGAATAATTATCAAATTTAATTAAAAAATACCAGGTGCCTAATTTTACGAATTCGTACAAACGGATCTAACTTCTTTAAGGAAAAACTTTGATGGGAAGATTTGGTGTGGAGTTCACAAATAAAAAAAAAATCAGTTCTTTTAAAACCTTTGCAACATTTACCTGATAAGTTATTTCGCCGGCATTACACAGAAACAATGCCAGAAGAAAGAATAGACCGATAACGAAAAATATTATTTTCATCCCTGCGCTGAACGCGAGTTGATCTGAAAGCTACAATATTAATAATAAACAATTGGATATGCGTTGAACAAAACACTAGGCAAAAATTGCGCAATTATGTATTTTGCGTGATTAATTTACCTAAAGTAAATCCTGAAAAATAAATAGGTCAATGAGGGTTGGCTGAATAGTTATAATTTAATTTTAATTGAATGAGTATTTGAGGTTTATTCGTTGCAATTTAATTAAACAGAAACAAACGAATGATCGACACATATATTATAAAAATATATATATGAAAGTGTGTCGGTATAAAGTAGGGATAAAAAAAAATTATGCGAAGGAAATATTCCAAAAAAAGAAAATCTTATGAGGTCTCGAGTACACTTACTGCAATTTGAAGTAAAAGAGATACAGCGGATCCTGAACTTTGACAGAGCTGAAGAGCGATCACTAGTCCAAAGGCCGCATCAATATCCTTGCACAGCCTGTTGATAAACAACAAATTAAGATAGATAAATAGATAGATAGATGGATGGAAAACAAATTAAATCCCATAAAACATCATTAACCAGTCTTTCATATGCGCAGGAGTGGACTGAGTTATGGTGATGATGAAACATCATGAAAGTAAAAGCTTTTCCGAATAGTCATAATGAACCGGCACTTAAAAAGATTTGATACAATCTCAAACACAAGACTCACTAACGGCTCAATATCAGATGCGAAATGCATCTCTTAGATTGTTTTTTGACATTGAGTCACTAACAAATAGTCAGTAACAGGAACCTTTTATGAAATTCTAAAATTCTTAGAACATTAGAACATATAAAAATATATATAATAAATAAGAAAAAATCTTAGAACAAGCATGCAATTTAATTGATTAAAAAAAACCACGTACTGTAAATTGAGATGTTAATCTAAAGCACGAAACTCAAATCAGTTTAAGACTTTAGAAGAGTCATTGATCCCTTACAGTTTTATGTGAACACATAATCGTCCGCCTTTAACTTGAGAGTTAAATTATTCCTTTTAATCACTTACCGTAACACCTCGTTATGCATAGCAATTCCTTCAATCAGACCTCGGGTAAGTTCCTCTGCTGCGCGTTTCCTCTGTCCTAATTTATTCAATCGATCGAACTCAGTTCTCAAGTCTTCGAAGTAAACCCTAAGGGTTATGAATTTGTATTTATACATGATGAGATACACCATGGCAAAGGAATCTACCGTCAGAATCATGCTCATCATCATAAATAATAGAATTCCGGTAGTGAACACTCGGAATACAATAGCTAGTATAGAATTATCTTCATATGGTGGATAATATGTCACTATTGTAACGAAATGTGAACCTGAAATAAGAAACGTTTTATATTATTACTACTTTGTTTCTGATTTATTAAATAAATAAACTTTCTCGAGTGAACCGAACAGTATGACGAAAAGACTATTTTTTTATTTTAAAAATAAAATATTAGGTATCGCCAATAATAGCTACAGTCTAATATAACACAACCTCCAAAATATATGGTTTTTGGTTTGTTCGTGACCAAGTGCCCCAGTCTTTAAGATTATTGCACACATCAATAGATATTTGAGTTAGTGCAGTAACCGTTTGCAAAATTAACATCACGAAAATAATGTCCTCCAACATTTTTACATGTTTTCTGATATAAGACAACTTACCATCAAATGCTTTTCTCAGACCTTCAAATATGTAAAAGAAACACGATCCGTAGACGATCACGAAATAAGCAACCACATTTATTTTCATTATCTTATATTTCTCCGTCATCAGAATCGGCTTCTCATGCCGAGCACAAGCTCTAATCATTCTCTCGTTCATACCTTTTATCAAATCCTTTTTCACAACGACAGAAATTATTTTTATCATCACTATGGTGTGAGCAAAAGCAAAGGTTATGGAATCCCGTTTTTCGTCTTCGGGAAAATCGCCTATCAGAGCGGCCATTACTTCTAATATTGTCATGAAACCGTACATGAAAAACAGCAGGGCGGTGTAAGTTCTATACAATAAAGTTTTATCGTCGCCTATTGTATCTTCTTCATACCAGAAATTTCCTGAGCCGATCAGAAAGATTCTGTTGCAATGCCTCTTCAATATGTTATAGTTTTTCATTGTTAGAAGCAGCAATCTTAGCGGGGGTACCTGAAAATATTATATACTAGCTAATAACCCGGTCAAGCTACGCTGTGGCTCAGTCCGATATTAATTAACTTGGAGCTTCTCGTTCCCCAAGAACTTCGGGATAAAAATGTTTAAAACACTGTTGTTATAGACGTAACCAATTTCATTTGGAGTTTATAGGTATAAACGATGCAATTTTGTGTAAAAATGTCACAAATGCTTTTCGATTTATGCGGACACAAACATAAGTAACCTGAATTTTCATTCATAAAAGATAAATAAGAAAACAAAATTTGGTTTAGTTCTTAAAATTGCATACCTAATTATAGGTAGGTAGGTTCTATTCTGTGACTAACGTGACTACAAATATATTTAATTAAGTTAAATCAAGCTGATGACTCATCAAATTAGTTATTATCCAAATCACATTTTATTAATTACCTATTACTTACCTATTGCAGTGCGCTATAATAAAACCTCCAACGTTACTAGGTATTTCGTAGTCAAAGAAAGTATTTGGGCCTGTGTCAACGATGATGTATCGCTCACACGTAACCAAATAGAAATGACACTTTGTGTGTTAAAAGCCATTAGTGAGAAAAGTTTTAATACGCCTGATAGATTAACGTATAAGTGGGTATTAAAGTTATAGGGAAAGCATATTTCCAGGATATTGTGATATTTATTTTTAAAGGTAGTGGGAAATATGACGCAACTTGTTTCTTCCTACATAGAGGTTCCTAAGAAGGAACCTAGAATCTTCACCGTAGTTATTTTACTGTTGTTACCAGCAGATAATATCTTATAACGTATATAAATATATAATATACAATACATACAATACAATATTTATATTTTTTTACATATATATACAGGGTGTGGCGTAATGAGTGGATAATAGGGTACCTGCGGGTAGGGGCCATTGTGGCGGTTCAGAAAAATATTTGTTATGCTCAGTAAAAGTGCCTCGGTTTTCGAGATATTCGACATTTTCGAAATTTAAGAAATATTTCACCCTTCGTCACTATTTTTGGCGCCCAGACTGCAAATGAATTTTTTTTTCTATCTGTTTTTTGGATAGTATTCTTGGATAGATGTGCTATCGAATGGAAACTATTATTTTTATAACACAAGCACAGTTATGTTTTTAAAATAAGATTTCACTAAAATTTTACTTGCTTTCGTTTGTTTTCCTGACCTTTACCCTTCTGTGGTGTAAAAAAAATGTATGGTCACTTGAATGCCAACGTTTAAAAAAATTAGCCTTTTTCATCGAAATTCCGAAATGGTATATTACATGGTATTTCCACAAGTTGATTCAAAATTAATTCCTACCAAACTTATCAAGGCGTAATTTAAAGAAATATTTTTAACTATTATTAGCAATAATTGTCTACTGTTCGCAGAACTACTAGTAATTCTTGGAACAGATTGGTTCCCGGCCCAGCGGCAATCGACACTATGTCTATCTTGCTCTTTCATGCTATGAGTGAAAGAGAACTATCGTTTCGCGTAACGCATTTTTATGATTTTCGAGTCAGTGTGCTATCATACTACTCCCGTACAACAACGTGTTATCCTGTTTTAGATTGATACTCGTTGATTTTGTGCAGTGATTTCGGACTTTGTTTTGCCTAGCGATTTGGACGTCTTAATTTTGTGAACCTAACGACTTTGTGCTGTGATCTCGGACTTGATTTGCTTTGTAACTTGGATTTTTTGGTATTGCATATTGATTGCAATGCCTCAGCTATACACTGCGTCTGAATATGCGCAAATGCATTTAATCTACGGCGAGTGTGGTGGTAACGCCAATCGAGCAGCAGCACTGTATCGGGAAAGATTTCCCAATGCACGCCATCCCGATTATCGTGTGTTAATTCGCGTACACAATGCTTACATGGAAGGTCGAATTCCTGGAAGTGGTATCGGTGGCACGAGTTCTGGGAGACCACAAGTACATAATGAAGAGGACGTACTTGATGAAATTGCTGCTGATCCGACCACATCTGTGCGCGTAATAGCCTCTAATACTGGCATGTCAGCAAGAACAATACACCGAATTTTAAAAAGAGAAAAATTACATCCTTTTCACTACCAGCGCGTGCAATGTTTGCAACCAAGAGATTACCCTGCACGAGTTGCATTTTGCCAAACAATGCTGAGAAAAATGAACGCTGATCCCGATTTCTTCGATAAAATTTTGTGGAGCGACGAATCCACGTGCAAAAAAGATGGGTATTTTAATATGCACAATCTGCACAGTTGGCAGCGTACAAACCCTCATTTGGCCAGAGAAGACAGGTCCCAGTACCAGTTCAAAATTAATTTATGGACTGGAATTCTAAATGGCAAAATCATCGGACCATTCGAATTGTCTGGAACATTGACTGCAGAAACGTATTTACATTTTTTACGGCACGAACTTCCACTTTTATTAGAAGATGTTTCATTAGAAGATAGAAGAAGAATGTGGCTGCAGCACGATGGTTGCCCCGCTCATTACGCCCGAAATGTTCGACAATACCTCGATGAAACATATCGTCGACGATGGATCGGTCGTTTGGGGACAATTTTGTGGCCACCTCGTTCACCAGACCTCAACCGATTGGACTTTTTTTACTGGGGATGTCTTAAAGAAAAGGTTTATAAAGACCCAATTAATACAGTGGACCAGCTACGGGAGCGTGTGCGATTAGCTGCTCAGAAAATCACAGAGCAAAGATTTGCGAACAGGATTAAAAGATCTTTCATCAAAAGGTGCAGAGCATGCATCAGAGCACGTGGTGGACTTTTCGAACACCTTTTGTGATAGTAAATTTAATAAATGAAATGCATTTAAAATTTATTGTTTCGTTTTATTTCATTACCGAATTTTAAACTAATGTTTTTAGGTGATTTTAAGTAATGAAGTAAATTTTAGTACTATTTGTAATTTTATAATAATTAGCTCTACCCATTTTAATAGGAATTAATTTTGAATCAACTTGTGGAAATACCATGTAATATACCATTTCGGAATCTCGATGAAAAATGGCTAATTTTTTTAAACGTTGGCATTCAAGTGACCATACATTTTTTTTACACCACAGAAGGGTAAAGGTCAGGAAAACAAACGAAAGCAAGTAAAATTTTAGTGAAATCTTATTTTAAAAACATAACTGTGCTTGTGTTATAAAAATAATAGTTTCCATTCGATAGCACATCTATCCAAGAATACTATCCAAAAAACAGATAGAAAAAAAAAATTCATTTGCAGTCTGGGCGCCAAAAATAGTGACGAAGGGTGAAATATTTCTTAAATTTCGAAAATGTCGAATATCTCGAAAACCGAGGCACTTTTACTGAGCATAACAAATATTTTTCTGAACCGCCACAATGGCCCCTACCCGCAGGTACCCTATTATCCACTCATTACGCCACACCCTGTATATATATATATATATATATATATATATATATATATATATTCATTCTACAAAACTAAGAGTGTAAGAAAATTAAAACAGACTTTTTGATGCGTGACATATTCAAATTAAAACGAATTTTAAACTTTGTACAGAGCTATACCCACAAATAACGTCCTTACTATATTCAGTTCTAATTTCTCCATTAAGCTTAAACTAAGCTAATTATGTTACCAAACAACAAAACTAACTGTATAAAGTTTCTAATAAACGAAATTTGTTTACTAAATTAGGATATGTGTGCTAATGTTGCTTAATTAGAGACAAAATGTGTTTTGATATAAGATTAAATGACGCGATGCGCTAATTACGAAAGTTTCCTTAATTTCATTTAAAATGCTTACCTAACCAAATCAAATGTACCAAGTAAAGAATTTCGAGTCTTCTTCTATTGGAGTCACTGGTTCTCTCTAACCGGTGTGGTAAAAGGATTTTAAGTGCGCCTCAAAGAGGCTCATTTCGTGCACTTGACACATGTCTTCGTAAGTTCTTGGACATGTCGGTTTCCCCACGATGTTTTCACATGTATCATTCAATCGAAAAACTCATAGGTGCACGTCGGGATTTGAACCAGTGACCGGATTGAAACTCGGGGGTCAGTACCACTAGACCACCACGCTCTCCAGAATTTCGAGTATTATAACGGAAGACGATGATTGTTCATTCCGCAGTAACGCAATTTTACTGAAAAACTCAAAGATCGTTACAGTTTTCGACAAAAAATAAGCGTTAACCATGAAGAAAATCCTCGTACAGTACAAAATCCCTTCTTCGTATCGTATTCGATGCAAAAACAAGTTGCGAAAGAAAAACTAGAGATGAGGATGGAGTTGAGATTGAAGTGATTGATTGACTATTGATTGAAGTGTGTGCATTTTTTTGCAAAGCATTGTTCTGGGTGGTATTATTGAGGATATCCCAGGATATCCTAGAGTGCCGGCACAGAATAATATACTAATTCTTCTTTTCGGTATGACTTTTGTAATATGAAATCTTATTAATCAAATCTCGTTCCATTTCTCAGCATTTATTTTTATAGTACAGAAAACAAAGACTGAATCTTATTTTTTTATATTTTTTTTTATTGTAGTTTATTCATTGTATATCTTAACTCTCTTAAATTTAAAAACCATACTATAAATAAATCTTACTTATATACTATAAATAAGTCATAATTTTTTTTCTCTGAATTTATAACATCGCAATAAAATCCTTAAAAATATTAAAAAAGAAATGATATCAATGAAGAATAAGAAACTAATTGATAAAAACATTTTACGGATTCATTATAAAATTGCATATAAGTCTCGTAAATCTGTAAAAAATCTTAACATGAACCAGATTTCCATCCTGCATATTGAAACTAAAATAACGTTGCGTATCCCTAGCCACACGTCGTCGGCTGGTAATTTGCAAAAGTTTAACAACTTTTTGTTACGTACGGACATTATAAACTAGTTCATAATGATATGGGGGCCATAAAACTACTTCATAGCTTATTTTAGATGAGTTGGATTAATGTTACGAATTTTCGCTTACGTCTGTCCGGTTTTTTATAATATTGACTCTGTAGCTGGTAGTAACGGAAGCTCCACGTTCGGACCCCAACTGTAGCAAATATTTGTGCGGAAGCAATCAGTTTATCTGTAACTACGATAAACCCATGGTTAAGAAATAGGAAATTTCCATGAAAATTCCATGGGTATGCAACTGATTAATAAGCTTATATGTCACCACTTCAATATTTTTGTATCAGTTTCATTATCTTCTTAGACCTTTCTTGCTACGGACATAACGTTAAATACTACATAATATAACAAAAAATATTTGTTGATAACTTATAAATAATAAGTTTATAATTGAGAGTTGAAGAGGAAAAAATAGTGTTAATATGTATGTATTACATGTATGTGCCTACAAAAAAATATATGCACCTCTCTCTCTTCCATCTTTGTCAGTTGTCTGGTTCCCATAGTACAAGCTATGCTAAGTTTGGGGCTTGCTTACATGTTTAGATGGCGCTGTGTGCATAGTCCACCAATATTATTTATTTTCCTAATCATCCTTTTCGAAAAAAGTGTGTTCTCAGTTGTACAAATACAAAAATTTTCCTCATTCCAATTTCAGATGTAACACTATGTAATAGACCAGCTATTAACTAATTTAGCAAGGCTGGCGCGTTGAAATATTAAGTGATTAATTAACGCCTTGAAAATATTCCTCATACATCAAACAGCATTTACTGAGTAAAATTGCCCACTTTTATGTTTCAAAGAAAAAGTTAAAGTTTCACGAAGTTCGAAAAGTCATTTATAGTATTCTAAGTATTTACTTTGGTAATAAAAGCTGGTCCGATTTTGAAGATCCCAATTATTATTCAATTATCTTATGTAAACGGTTAGTTAGATGAAGCTGCTTTTCCTTGTTTTGCAGCTTTGCTGGGCACCGTAACAGACAAGAGTCTTCCCATATTCATGTCTCAAGGTCACCCTAGCTGGTGCTAATTAGATTTCCACGTACTTACTTTGGAAAACCTGAGTAGTCAATATTTTGTTATGGAGTGAGGAAAACATTTGTCCTTTTCATCACTTTAGTAACGCTCCCGCCTCGGCTTTAGAAGCCATAATCTTGGATCTCGCACTTTAGCACTGGACACTACGGAAATAATCTATTATAGATAGAAAACCTACTCCATTTCAGCTAAGGCGAAGAAATTTAGGTTTTCAGCGTACTAATAGTAAATAATACTTTATTACTAATTATTATTTAATTAATTATTATTACTTCTATAATTTCTACTTTTATAATTTTTTTTCTATTCTTATATTTATCTTTTTCTATAAAACCATGTAGACGAACCATGGTTTAAGAATTGTATGTCCTTTTAGTACCTTTGTAAATATATTGATATAGTAAATATTATAAAAATACACATCTGGTCTTATGAGCTATGCCTTTGTCAATTAGACAACTATTAGATCATTCTACAAATTTTATGTCAATTTATAGTATATTTCGCGCTAACTATTTCGTCCTCCACTTTGGCCCGAAGCCAAGTCTTGGATGTTGCTCTAAACATCATAATGTAACTTGCAATTAGAAGTAAATCTTACTACTATCTTAGTTTTTTTACTTACTAAATAAAGCACTTGTTTACATACTTTGCCTATGAAATATTCAAAGAACTTCTAACGTGAAGAGCTCTTTAGGCAGAGTTCATTTGGGGAGGAACTATCGCAAATATATGAAATAATGATGTATTTTGTTCACGTATGCTTTTTCTTGCTGCGCCAGCTCTCTGTGAGCGAGACGGGTGATGCGGACCTACCAGTCAGTTTGCTAACAGGTAAAATTCTGGGTACACAATATTACCTCTTCATTTCAATGGGTGTCAAATAACATTGTTGCTCCATAGCAACTTTTACTATTAAAACGCATTTTCTGCATGGGCAGTCTTAACAGTAAAAGTCTTTTTTCCATCACTTGAATCCTATAAAAAAATATAAATGGTAACTTTAAAGTTTTTAATAACAAAATACCACACAGTTATGTCTCGATGCCTCCTCCCATCCGGTCACTACTAAAACGCACTGTATACGCGCTGATAAAAATACATATAACGCGGTAACAATAATTGCTTTATTAATAGAAAATTAAGAGCTTTTTCCTAATCGATAAAATTAGCATTACTGAGTGATTTTATTGAAAAATCTGCTCATCTTTGTGGCACGCCAGCCACTCCTCATCCACCTTTCTAGTATCGAAGATTTCCTGCTCAGTGGCAAATTTCGACAGTTTCCGTGAATGTACACAAAAGAGGCTCGTATAAACCAGTTTTTACAAGCAATTTCATACACCTGTTGTATTTGTATTAAATTTTATGTTCTCAGATAGAGTGTTCATAATAACGTTCTTAACGTTCATCTTTTTTGATAACGGGGCTAGTTGTAGTTTGAGCGTTACAAATATATTTTAAGATGATTTAGTAGAAGTTCAATTGCTTGTGGTTCTCTATAAATAAAAAAGTGTTTGTTGAAACAAAATATTTTTTTTATAACAAGGTTTTATAACCAGACCCTGGACACCACCGAGGGCTATAATAGATCTTGTCTGCAGCAGTTTTAATCGATAAAGTTTTTTTTGCTCGCTTTTTGAAATCGACAGTTCACTTGCTTTATTACTGGGCAGTCCTATCTGAATCTAGTTTTAGAAATGTAGCTGGTATGTGGACAAAATCTGACCAGTCGGACCAGTCTCTTATTCCACGAGACTATAAAGTGTTGCGCTTGTCGTGTATAGCTGATACAACGGGACTGCAAGTAGCTTTTACATTTTGTTTCATCAGTCATGTAATCTTGCTACATTTTACCTTCCTTATCTTTCGACTTAGCTTTGCTCTGGAAACTTTGTACCATAACTAAAGTGACTTGTTGAGTATCATTTTAGAGATTGTTTTCCTTACAAAAAGTTGAAGAAGATTAATATATTAAATCCCTTTTTTTATTTTTTATTTGGTAGCTCTGTATTAAAAATAACAATATCCACCGTCATTATCATCATCATCAGGTCATCAGACAGCTCTATTGCTAAGTTGGTAGTACAAAATAATGCTTTTTGCAAAGCATAGAGTGCCCTGTTTGATTACGGTCGGGTTAGACTGTTGGATGAGCAAATTTTTTCTCGGTTTTTGAATGTTCGTGTTGGTTATCTGGTATATATCCATCTACCAGTCCTACAGCCCCTGCATCTATGGAAATAGATATTTTTATCAATATTGTCAGACTTTTGATATCCATTAAGTAGGTAATAATAATATTGGTGGACAATTCACACAGTGCTATCTAGGCCTAAACTAAGCATAGCTTAGCCTAACTTAGTTTTTCTGTAAATATGTACATACATATTACCACCCAGACATAGAACAAACATCTATATTCGTCACACAAATGTTTGTCCTGAGTGGGAATCAAACTCACGACCTACAGCGCAGAAGGCAGAGTTACTACCAACTGAGCTGTGAGGCATGTCCCTTGTTATTTCCGCCATGCCAGGCAGAATGCCGGTTGTTTGCTTGTATAATTCAGTCATGGCCACCCCTTTATATCCACCCATCGCTTCTGTGGATCCCCTCATGGCATGGTAAGCTCACGGTCATCACTGTACTACGCCTCAGGTCCATTACAACAATGGAGGTATTTTTATATGACAGTTACAGAATGTGCAGGTGTTAAGTGGTAACCTCTGCTCACAACAAGCAATACGACTTGGGTCTTCCCCTAGTTAGGTACGACTAGACCCAAATCGCATCGTATGCGCTCGCAACTCCGAGACGTGAAGGTGAAATGTCTCACGTGTCTGTTATTTCACCAGCAAATTTCAAAACTTTGTAACTGGAACACTACTACGTGAATGCATCTGCTTGGTGGCAGAAATGGGTATGGTGGCAGTACTCCCCCAGGCGGATTTTGTATAAGTTCTGATACTGCTTCAACTTCTGTTTTTCGGTGAAATTATAGGCACATGAGTAATTTCACCCATGCTTCTCAGAGTTACTGGCGCAATATGACGCGATTGGGGTTTTAATATAAATAAATAATTAACCTAATAAATACTAAATCATACTGCTTTTGTAACGGGCAGAAGTAACGGCTTATTACATCTGCCAAAGCCAAGGCTCGTTCCGTAAATTATTAAGACAGAAAAGATCTAAATTGGGTTTTACAAATCGTATTCCATACCAAATTCATTGGTGATAAGACAGAAGCTCCGTGTTTATTCCCCAAATCCACAGCGAGCTAATAAACTGGTCCGCCATAAATAACTGATACAGTGTGGAAGTGGCTTATGAAGTTTGTCCCATCGGTTATTGATGTAACGCTTAGTGAACGTAACATTATTAATATATTTCTGTTACACGCCGGTTCAACCGGCCGGTTTAACTTGGCCGCCCGGAACTTCGTGCGTATCATTGCGCAATACAACTGTTATGTTTTTTTTTAATGTTATGTAGTTACGGAACGAGCCGACGTCCCACCTGGTGGTAAGTGGTAACCTCTGCCCATAACACCCGATGCGACTTGGGTCCTCTCCTACTAGGTACGACAATACCCAAGTCGCATCGTATGCGCCCGTAACTCTGAGACGTGTAGGTGGAATGTCTCATGTGCCTGTAATTTCACCGGCAACCACACCTTTCAAACCGGAACACAGTAACGCGAACGCGTTACTGCTTGGCGGCAGAAATGGGCATGGTGGCAGTACTTCCCCGGACGAACTTGGCGAGTTCTACTGCTCTTAAAAATGGCGTTACGCTAACGATTTATTCAAAAATAACGACGGATACAAACACGTTTTTTTAATGTATGACTGGGCAATTGTACGTACCTAAGGCCCTTTGTATGTCACCCTTTGTGGTCACCGTGGCCTATTGACATTTGAAATACCAGGAGCGCTGTTGGTGAGAGAGTGAGTGAGTGAGTGAGTGCTTTCTCTAATTAATCCGTTGCTCAATTTATTTCGACGCAAATCTTAGGAGCGTGCTTCATAGATTTTCCAGTTAGTAATATTTGAGTTGTAAGATTTAATTATATTTGATCTTTGTATTGCTCATTCAATTTGTGTCCTCGGAAGCAAATTCAGCGAACATCTCACTGCAGGCGAGCCCTTTATTAATTAACTCTATTCAGTACACATAATAGAACGTTTGACACGAGGCGAGTACGAATGGTCTCGTATTAAAAAAGTTTTCGGTTTAAAACATGCAACAACTCTGAATTATTCATGGGCCAACGCGTATGTGAAAGGGCAAATTAAAAGTATTGAAATTACTTCCTATCCTTATATATGTTTTGGCACTGTGCTTAATTTTTAAATATTTTTCTTTAGTTTATTTAAATATTCTTAATCCGTTTCCAGAAAAGTCCGTACATTGTTCTGATTTTTGAATATGATTATATTCAAAAATCAGAACAAAATTAATTTCAATTACCAGAAACCATTTCATTACAGTAATGGCGATACTTTCAACTTAAAATGCTTCATTCTATTTGCTTTTGGTCACACAAAATAAGATATTTTTCAGGGTTGTTTGTATTCTGGTACTGGAGGTCGGATGGAGGTTGGGTCGGTAAGTACCTAGTTGCCCCTTGGTTAATTGGGCCATCGCTAAGCTCAGCGTTATTAAGTACCTAAGGCCTGTACTGTTGCCCTCGGCTGACCTCGTGATGATGCTCTTACAACCTTTCAACATACAAAGTATATCGCACATTGCAAACCGCATCTCTACGGTCAGAATTAGATTAGAAAGTTTCGCGAACAACGGATTGTCGAAATATAATTCCATTTTCGTATTTCGCTGTTACAAATTTTGCTTTCGGGCGAGGGGTTTACGTCCATTTCAAACTTGGTCTGGATTTTTTTTATCTGCAGGTGAACGTTATCTAGTATATTTATAATAATAAATACTGGTGAACAACTCACACAGCGCCATCTAGCCCCAAAGTAAGCTAAGAACAGCTTGTATCATGGGAATCAAACAACTACTTATAATACATAAAAAAAATATTGTAAATACATACATATAAATACATATTTACACCCAGACACAGAACAAACACCTATATTCGTCACATAAATGTTTGTCCTGGGTGGGAACCGAACCCACGACCTACACCACAGAAGGCAAGGTTAATGCCAACTGAGCTGCGAGGCCAGTCAAAATATTTACAGGTATACGCGAGTATTTCAAAATAGTCTAGTAGCCCTACCTCTACTTATGATATCATCCAAACTAGGTACACTTAGAATAGTGTTTTTTTTTCTATAAGTTTGAGTTAGTTCATAGGCCATGTGTCATGTTTTCATCCACATGGCGTATGGCACACAGAAACACTGTCGGGAAGAGATGTGGGTACATCGCCACCATTGCTTTCCCACATAAAACCCGGCTACCTTTAGCTTTCGTGAATTTCATAAACGAAGTCTTTAAAAACAAGCCAAACAAGTATTACACTGAAACAAAACATGACAACATATAGCAACTAATATAAATATGAAAGACAAATATCAAACAAACTTACAGACTCGGTCCCGGTTAAATTGAATTACTAATTCAGCCCGAGGTCGGTGTGACATTATGCAAATTGACCACATGAGTTACACCCAACTACAGATTCACTACAATTGTTAGTCAAGACTGCAGATAGTGTGTATTAACGAAATGTACAATTTTCGCTTGCATTCTAGCATCGACTAACGTATTGAATTTATAATAATTAATTATGTCTTAGCATCAACAGGGTAGCAATAATGTTGTTTACTCCCGGAAGATAAAATATAACAAATGCACTTATATAGAAAGTTTTTGATTAGATTCGCGGAATATAATAAAGTCCTCGATTAATACTCGAGTGTAACAATCAAACCACAGCAGTAGAAAATTTTAATTATAGTCGGATTATTTCATTACCGCTTTCGTATGATGACTTTATAAAAGCGATTTTATACAAAAGTTTTTTTTGTCATTCATTTACGGAACGAGCCCAAGGCCCACCTGGTGCTAAGTGGTAACCTTTGCCGATAACAAGCGATGCGACTTGGGTCGTCTCCTACTATGTACGGCAAGACCCAAGTCGCATCGTGTGCGCCCGTATCTCAGAGAATATGTATATATATATATATATATATATATATATATATATATATGTAGGTGGAATGTCTCAAGTGCCTGTAATTTCACCAACAACGACAACTTTCACACCGGAATACGCGTTACTGCTTGGCTGCAGAAATGGGCATGGTAGCAGTACTTCCCGAGACGATTAGATTTTGTATCTTACCTTTTAGCCATTAATTTAGCCATTATTTACAATTCAATTAAACTCAGGGCGAGTTTAATTTAATTGTAAATTTCCAATGACATTTTCCACTAAAATGGATTGGGCAAAGAGCATATATGTATATTACCTATATATGTATATATATGTATATATCGGTTTTCGATGGACATCCGTGACCCTGTTTTGAGATATGTGGGCCATTCGGAAAATAATACTGTAGACTGGCATGATCTAGTTTAATAATTTATTGTTGTGAAAATTTGAGCGGTTCATTCGTCCGAATTTTATGCGATTAATTATTCCAGTTTCGAATGGTTTGTTTATCTGTTTTAGATAATTGTTATGGTCACTAGTTTATGTGGTAACGCTCTTTGACATTCTGATATAAACGCCTTGATTTAACTTTTTAATCATAGCAACTAACCTGTAGTTTCTTACTGTCACTTACGAGTATGGCTGAACTTTATTTAAGTAAAAAATAAACATATTAAACTCAGTAAGATAAGGTAAGAAGAATGATACATTAATTTCATTTGTGAGCTTTGGAGTTTATTCCAAGACCTTATATGATTCATAATAATATATAACAAAGGAAATAAGAGCTACGTTTTCAGTACGTTTGTAGAAATATTAAAATTATGAAGTTTTCCAATTTATTTCGTACCATTTGTCTATATTACTTGTTTACTTTAACTTTCAATCAAAGAGTTTGAGGGATCGTCTATAAGAGCTAGCAAGTTTAAACTGCCCTATTTTTCAGCTTAATACGTAGCGAAGAATAAAGTGCCACTACGTAGTATATTGTTACATTCAATCCCGTAATGTCCCAATTAGCTATTATTAGGTACAGACATGTGTTTCAGATTGTTATATAATTTGTATTTGCGAAATATAAAATTTGCTAATAATATGAAAAATGATATCATCTGTGACTATCGCATGTTTTATGTAACAACAAAAGCATAACTAGTATCGTAGCGAAAAACACGGGTAAAGTTTCAATTTATTCTATCTCGAACATATCTCAAACGCCGAATGTGGTAAACTTTTAACTTATGTTTCTTGTAAGTTTGGAAGTCGGTAAATTCAATAAAATAAACATCTTACGAGCGCGTTTTCTAAGACATGGTAAATGGTTTTGATACTTGGTTATGAATATAGCTACGGAAAACTTTTGAAAGATGACTTTGTTCGGCGTGTATTACATTTTTGTTGATTTAACAATTCGTGTCCATGATATGAGCTGTCCTATGAACTGTACCACTGTTTACTGTTCCACACTAGGAAAAGGTGGCGAGATTGGGTTGCATTTGAGGAGAGGCTGGTTGCAACTGTAAAAAAAAAGGCTGATGCATATATTTATTTTATTTGACTGGCCTTATGACTCAATTGGTAGTAACCCTGCCTTCTGCGCTATAGGTCGTGGGTTCGATTCCCCTGGACGAACATTTATGTAACATTTGTAACATTAATGTTTGTTCTGTCTGGGTGTTAATACGTATTATATGTATGTATTTACAAAAGAAAACTATATTAAGTATTATATCAGTTATCTGGTTCCCATGATACAAGCTATGCTTAGTTTACTTTGGGCCTAGATGGCATAGTATGAAATGTCCACCAATATTTATTTATTTATTTATCGTAAAAGTATGAAAAAGTTATATTTAGATTGCAAAGTTTAGCTTAAAACTGCTCGTTATAGAATTAAATTAAGATTTGTGTATTTTAAAGCTACCGCCTCTTATGTAGTGTTGGTTTCTGCTAATACGCTCCTCCACCGCTACTAATATAAATGATATACGATATACTTGCAGTCAATTAAGAAATACTTTAAAATCCAGGAAAAATGTTTCAACATTTTCCGGTTTTGCTCGTAAACGTAGCGCCATACATCTTGTTAGTATTCCGATAATAAACGTCGAAAGCGGCGCGTTATCTCCCGCAAGTAATGCAGGCCATTTGTCTTCCTGTGATGCGCCATCATTTGATGAATTCATATTCTTCTTCCTCTATCAGTTAGAAGATTGGGAGCGCTCATTACCGCGTTTGGTGGAATATTATCCGCCCAAACTTTCGTTATCTTTTTCTTGTCGTTTTCTAAATACTTTGCATTTTACGTTTGCAACATATATTTGTTTAAGCTTATGACTTATGGTGTGATATTGTTTTATGTTAATAAGTTACGAAACGAGCTGATGGCCAACTTGTTGGAAGGTAATCTCTGCACATCAAAATACTACGACTTGCAACGGAACTTAAGAAAACTTAAAGCCTCTGAGTTACTTCCAATAACCCAACAACGTTGAAATTTGAACTTTTGCGACAGATCTTATGATATTTTTAAAATTTTCAATCCTAACCTCCCTAAGAGTTTTTTAGTTAAGTGGTAAAATCTGCTCAGATATGTATTTTTTTTTACAATACAATTTATTTATTAATATAGCTAAGAACAATTGTTTTTAAAATATTATAATAGGTGATAGAGAGACATTATTATTTACTTACTAATCGTTTACTGTCACCTGGCTATCGGAACTAGCTTTAAGCCTCAGTAGCATAGTAGTTTGAGCAACCTACAGCCATGCATGGATTCGCGGGTTCCAGTGGCCCACGATAACTAATATTTTATGTATGAGTCTGATAACTACTGAATTGATTTCAAGCTCCTTTATAGATTTTCCAAGGCGCCCGTGGTCAATCCAAATCTGTTCACTCTTGCTAGTCGAGAATAGACTTGTATCCATACAGTACATTAGGGCTAGTACTAAACTCTGGGTAATAAGCGGCACTTCTGCGTGACACAATACTATAATTGTCAGCCCGCGACACAATACTATTATAATCTCTTCCATTGTTGGCAAGGCCAGTTGCCACACTCTACAGCTATTTGAACAACTAGTGCGCCAAATTATTCGAATATGTTTACTTTCAATATTCTCCGATGTCAGATATGCCAAGGTTACGTAAGAATATCCCTGAAAAAGGGGAAAAACCTGTTACAGTCATTGGAAAAATAACATATCCCAGAACGAAATTGAATCGCAACTATTCAATAAGCGCTTGGAAATTGCAAGGTCCCGGGCTGGGGTAAAGTAGGTACTTCATCCAATCGCAACACACGAGCCTCGGGAACGAATAAACCTGGTGTTGATGGCAACACCTTGCAATAATTAATATCGTGCTTACATTAAGCGTGGCAATTGAATAAGCGATAATTGGCGTTTAAAGTAACTTTTAGATTTAAGTTATTGCTAAACTCGTGATCTGCTGGAGTCTGCCTTGCTATTTATCCTTAATCTGACACAAAAAATCTGTAAATTCATTTAATCTGACAATATCGTAATAACCCATACAGAGCTTGCGAGTTGCGAGCAATCTACGGATCACGAAATACATTTACCGAGGAGCGTCGTAGTAGCATGGTACTGGCTCCGACTTGCAATTCAAAGGCCGCTTAAAACCACGAATCAATGTAATACTGCATGTATGAGTGATGGCATGTTCTTAAAACGAAGGTAAACAACACGTAAGGAACTCGTCTACAACATCTGTGAATTTTGTGGAATACTTAATACATATTCCTCCTCTCCTAGACCAAGGCCTAGGCCTCTCCTAGACTTGAAAAAGCATGAGAATTTGCTAATTCAATCTGTATTGGGTTTCAGAAGATCGACCACTCTCTTAAGCTCATCCACTCTGTCTTACTGAGCACAGGTTTTTAAATTTATAATGCATTTCAAAATGAGCAAAAACTTTTGCTATCACTAGCTCTTTCGAAGAACCCGATTGGTAAAAGGATTTAAGTGCGCCTCAAAGATTCTTTTTTTTCGCAAACTTCAAACTTTTTCGGTTTTTGAATATGCCGGATTCCTAATTATGCTCTTTCCCCGTTTTGAGAACGTGATATTGTTGTTTATTACGGGATAATAAGTTTATTTTATCCAGTTTAGAGTATGTTTACAAACTATCCCACGTTACTACAGAAGTAGTAAACAACTTTTATATAAAAATCTTGTTTACTCTGTTTTTCACACAACCTCAAGATACAAAATGAGGGTTCGAATTGGCATAAGGACAATTATAATTTGACAGTACATCATTTTTAAGTAATTACGCTGTGAACCCTAGTTTTATAAATAAATAAATAAATAAACTCTTTATTCTTCTTGAGAAACTTGGTTATCTTAATTATTATTTATTAATTATTAATAGTTATATTAATTTACTATGACAACCTAACGTTTGGGCGCTTTGGATGAAATCTGTAAGCTCATTATGTAATTTTAATAAATAAATAAATAAATAAATCTAAATACTTTTTCCGGAAAACATGCTAGCAGTGTTTTTCTTGCTCTCATCTGTAATGCCCAACAAAATTCTCAGAGAATTTACTTGGTAAATGCCGTCGTCGAAACTCAACTAAACGCAGTACCCACGAGCAGGGACTACGAATCGTACATTTACCTCCCAAGTAGAGTAAATTAAATTCCATTATTTAAAACACTCAACAGCATTTTACAATAAAACGCTCACGCGGGTACAACACAGAACTCAAAGCATTATGTAAATATAATGAAATAGCCCCACATACGCAGCCCAGCGAAATACGTTGTTAACATTTGAAGGTAAGCATATAAAGAGTCAATATCGGCAACCCAGGAAAATGGAACATAATGGATATATATTACTGGGGGTTGCCTCGTAAACGACTACAGCGACTTCGATGTTATTCAAATAAACATTACTCAGATCCAACGTCGAGCCAGAGTCAATAAATCGTAAAGTATTATCTGTACACATGCGATACTCAAAGGGCAGTTCATATTTTCCCATAAGTCTAGCGGGACGCACACGGATGAGGCTATTATGAAATAGGGAAGACCGATACACGGGGTTTGTAGGGAGATCTGGACTCATTGCGTTGCGTCCATCACACCGAGACGGGGCTGTTACGTCTTATGCGCCTGCAATTTCATGCGCTTGAGAGTGGCTTGTATCTTTGATGTCTACACAAGGTCTGGAGGTAACCATGGTTGAGAGCTGAGTAGGAAAATACAAAATGCTGCTGACTGCGACTCGTTGTCTCGAAAGGTTGTCACTACTATAGGTTATCTAACACATGACGGGCGTCACTATTCTGCAATTCTCTTTTTTCTACGGCAATCGCTTTACTAGTGCCAGGTCATACACATATTCTTGATTCCACTTATTTTGCCCGCTCGACCTTAAGGACAAAAAGGCAACTAAAGGTTAACCTAATAATTAAATACGCCTTAACTGGGTTCACTCCAGTGACTTATAAAGCATATTTGCATACATGAAGAGAAAAGCTTTTTTTCGTGTATTTTCTAGTGTATTTAATGGCAATAGACTAAAAAATAATTTTATGAGTCTTCAGTGAATACTCGAAGCTAAAATAGACTTATATTAACATACTTGACTACAATAATCTCACATGTTATGGGAAACTGATAATTTATCTTGTGACATCTAATGGCCTGTGTGACATTGTGACGAGAGATTTGATGTAGAATAATATTTGATATCCAATTAAGAGTACTAGTTAATGTGATTTGAGCATTCGATAGATCGTTGGAAAATCTAAATATTGTGTTCAAATAGCTGTGTAATTTGTTTTTGATTGTTAATAAAAATACCTCAAGTTGTGATCTTTATCTTGATTGGCCTCACAGCTCAGTTGGTAGTAAGTCTCTCTTCTGCGCTGTAGGTCTTGGGTTCGTTTCCCACCCGGGACAAACATTTGTTTGACGAGCATTGATGTTTATTCTGTATCTCAGTGTTTATAAATATTTATATGTATATATTTACAAAAAAGGTATATAATTATTCTATCAGTCATCTGGTTCCCACAGTACAAGCTATGCTTAGCTTAATTTGGGGCTAGATGGCGCTTTTTGAAATATGCACCAATAATTCGTTATTATTATTATTATTTATACCGTAATGTAAGTAAAGGGAAATATTAATTTTAAGATTCTTAAATTATTTGGTTCTGAACTTGAAGTTCTAACAATATTTAAGTCTAATTGTTATCTCACTCAACCTTTGTGTCTCTAACTGTATAAAGGTTTTTAAAGTATCCGTTTTTATTTCCATGCTGGCTTAGTAAGAACATGAGCTCACGTATACAAAGATCTATTAGAAAAACCCGGGCAGACCAACATT
Organism: Chesias legatella; assembly: GCA_947359385.1. Lineage (NCBI taxonomy): Eukaryota > Metazoa > Arthropoda > Insecta > Lepidoptera > Geometridae > Chesias > Chesias legatella. Next base: position 4,536,605 of record OX375772.1, read on the forward strand.
TTTCATTACAAATTGAACTCAGGCAGTAAAACTTGTGTCAAGTTCAGCGGTGAAAGAACTATCACTATACCTATTTCTGCCTCCAAGCAGTATAACAAAAACGCATTACTGTGTTATCCAGTTTGAGGTTGCCGATGAAATCACAGGCACAAGAGACATTCCACTTTCTCTTTTCAAAGTAACGGGCGGAATACAATGCGATTTGGGTCCCATATATAGGTGGGTGTGACGGCCCAAGACGCATTGCCTTTGTTAAGGACGGAGGTTACCGCTTTTCATAATGTGACTTTCTTAACATTAAAAAACTGCTGAAAACGTTCTTGTATTCATTTAGAATGTGAATGGGCTGTTAGTTGCAGCTGAGACTAGGTAACCGCAAAGCATTCGGTAGCACGAGGGGAGCTTTGGAACACCAACCAATGATTAATCGGCGTGGAGTCTTCACCGGTGATCCATCAGCGGCAAGACAAATGATTAATAATCATATTCCAATGACGTAATCAATTTATTAACAAAGTATATTTCACTGTGCTTCCCGAATGATTTCATCAGGTATTCTTTAGTTTTCATACCGTTATGAAAACAAATGACATGGTAAATCGCCAGTAATAGTAACAAGAATTAATAATTTATTTATTTGATATCTAGATATATGAGAAAAAAGGTACATAAATATATTATTCTCAACCATTTTAAAGCTATTTTCCTACACCTCATCTTACAAAAAATATGTATCTACGTATATTTTCTAACATTCTATATTATCTTTTACATTATGGATATTATCTACTACTGTATTATATATACTATGTTGTTGTATGTTAATTTGTTGTTGTACGTTTTATACATCAGAATTCGTTAATTAAATAGATACTCATATAGTAGTTACCTTATTACGCATTTTCTTTTAAATATTATGTATACGTATTGAAGTATATATTATATTATTATAACTACCACGTAAGTTTGAAAATAAATATTCTTATTCTTAAGTAATATTTCTCCTGCAGAAAATATTTAATTCCTTTACAAAATGTAAATATTATAACATATACATTAACTTTATTGGCATTTAGTTTATTTATAATCGGCAACATTCATTACGACTACAAAATGCGAATATTTTTTACTTTCAGATTTTCAGTAAATTTTAAAACTATGTTTTGGAATATTGAACCTTTCTTACTGAGTTTAAAATCTTGGAAATACAATTTTGCACCCAAAAGGGTATAGGTACCCTAATGACTCATGACGGACATTACAGGAATTCACCAAATTTTCATGCTCACCTCCTTTACCCAACGTGAGTTGAGGCCGAAACGGCGCGTGAATAGCATACGGGCACTCATTATTGACACCGTGTACCGCTCCGGTATCATTTCAGCTCAGTAAAATACTTGTTTAAAACTGAATGTTCAAGTCATAGAGAAGAATATTAAGAACAATTGCGCTAGACTTCAAGAGCAGTAGAACTCACGTCAAGTTTTTCTGGGGAACTACTGCCACCATGCCCATTAGAGTAGAATAATTCTGAAGTAAGCGTCCAAGAAAGTCACCTTTAGAAATTCGTGGTCCTGCGGATTTGTGCCTCTCGCTTTAATCGCATTATGTCAGATGTTGCTCGTTTCCGTACAGATGTTGCTCGTTTCCATTTGCAATCATTTCCTCATTAATTTCTACTGCTCGGGTGGCCGAAGTTGGAATTGATTACGGGCTACTTAATGGCTATGGCCAGATTTGTTTGCTAATCACCTTTTCATTGATATTGTTATTACAAAACATTCTAAATGTGAATGCGATGTACAGAAGTCATTTTTGTAGTGGCATAATTATTTATTGTTTTATTATTATTTATATAGATGCGACATTTTAGTAAATAAATTAGATAACCAGTTTCTTTTGTCAACTTGAGTTAATGATATAGACCCAGAATTGAATACTGAATGGAACGCAAACAAGCCATTTGCAAGAGTTATTTTTTGAGGAGAGATAAGAATAGTTCTTAAACCACTATCGGACAGGATAAACGAGTCCATGAATAGTAAGATATGTCCGGAAATTTTGCCGCTCTTATCTTTTACTTCGCTCTTTGTTTCGAGTGATCTATTAGTGTGACATCAGAACCAAGAAGTGGAAAGGGAAGAGCTGGTGGAAAGGTTGCAGAAAAATGGAGCAGTCACAGTAGTCGGAGCTGCATTGCCCAAACTGAACCACTTCGGAGCCTTGTTTGCCAATAGGACCAAGAAGGCATAACGTTATCAACCACCAATAACTCACCAACGAGTACCACTGTATGGCTGTGTCATCAAAGATAACCTGCGTCGCCGACTAAGAACATGCAATAAAACTTTGTCCTAGAAGAAGTGTCGTTTCCTTCCAATCCTTCCTACATCCGTAACAATATCCAATACCTACCAGATATAGTCCAAATCTCATAATAAACTTGCCATGCCGCTAGAATTATACATAATTAGGACCTTGAACGAGAATAAGAACAATAATTTGAATGACTAAATTTGTTCGAAATATATATGTGTTATTTATACGTGTGACACAGAATGGCCAAACGGAAACTTTACGTAAGAGTCTCATGCAAACATAATAACTTTCTCATATCCGTATATCTTCGGCTAGACATTTGTATTTTAGTTCCTAACTTACTACGTTCCTTTGCAAAATAGACGACACCATCTCTCTCCAGCTACCCGGAGCGAAATGTATAGGCTGGAATACCCAATAAATTTTAACCGGAAGCTCTTATGGGAAATACCGTTGTATTTTTATTGGATTCTCATTGAAAATTAATTAAATTTATCGTCGAGCAAGAATGCAGACGTGGTTCAAATGAAAGAATTTATTTGCATTCAGTTTGAGTTTGTAAGCGAAGGAGATATTTGATGGTGATATGTTTTCCCGTTGAAACCGAACACAACTGTAACTAAAAATAATTTTACGCCAAATTGCAAAGGAAGCGAATGTCTGCAATGATCTGAAGCAAACCCAAGATGACAGGTGGACGTTTGGAACACAGAAAGAAATATAGTATTGGCTGTATATATTTGATTTCTATTTCAATTATTTGCGTCACGACAATTTGTAAAGAAGTATGTAGGTACATAATATGATTTTTGTACAACATAACTAACTAGTGAAAGGTTACTTCTGACGAGATTAAATAATTACTTCGACAAAATTTCAATGTCGTTTGCCATATTTTCACGTTTACCTTAGTAGGAGTGCCGTGGCTGAGCAGATAGAACAAAACCCATAAGGTTATTACTTATTATCATAGCTACAAACACACTTCTTATCAAACTGATGTTCACACACGTTCACAAGTTTTTTAAGTTTATCAAACCTGTAGTCTCATGCAAACTGAAGAGTAAATTTGATAGTTTGTTGAAGCCATTACGAGGGTGGCCGAGAACACCAGCGCCGCCCCCCTGACGCCTACTGGACTGAGGACTGGAGCTGAGACTAGGACCTATTAGGCGCCACTAAATCTACCAGCTTCAACCATCTTTTAAGTACCTAATTGTGACCTTTTTATCACTTTATTTATGTGTTTTTCTCGTTTTATTACGTATTTTTGTGTGATCGAATAAATATTTGTCTTACGTTATCCACATTGTCAATTAATCGTAAATAAAGAATTTTTATATATGTTTTTTTCAGGTGTATACATATATGTATACATTCCAGTTATAAGCAATGCTCTCACGGAGATTTTTAACCAATTAACTGTATTCTCCATAATAATAAATATTGGGGACATTACACACAGCGCCATCTAGCCCCAAACTAATCTTGTATCATGGGAACCAAACAACTGATATAATACTTCTCCGTTTTTGTAAATACATACATATCAACACCCAGACACATAACAAACATGTTCGTGACACAAATGTTTATACTGGGTGGGAATCGAATCCACAGAAGAATGGCCTCAACTCAGATGATAGTAGCAGGGTTAACGGTTAGGAAATAAACTGAATTAAGAACTCCCATAAGAACGGCAGATGACCTTTACATTCATTTTACAACCAATTCCACCAAGTGATCACTGAAGATAGTTACAGTAACGTCTTAGCCCTTTATAAATTACAATTGGTAGAACTCTGCCCGGATAGCGCCGTCTAACTTAACCACACAACTTCGCACTAATGAATGAAGACTTTGCAAACTAATTTGCCACCACGCCGCAATGACTGAGCTTGCAACTGTCAGGATCCGATGGAGTTGTTAAACTTTTATTATTTTCACGTTGAAACATAGCTGTGTCACCTTTTGTGGCATAATAAGTGTACATCGGTCAAAGGTGATATGCGACATGATGTAGACGAATCCGCAGCTCAGGCAGTTAAGTAACTTACAAAGCGAGGAGTGGCGAGTTTAAAGATCTGTGTAGTGTGCAAATTTATAGGAGCTTTAGTGTGTGTGTGATCTACGCCACTTGTAACAAGAGGAAATTTTAGTACATTAGTTATATTACGTCGTTGATTTTTGCATAGCCGTATCACGCCGTTTTAATGTCGAAATATGGAGGTTTGAACAGTACATATTAAAGCAAAGACCCCAGTTTTCTGAAATATCTATTCAATTTAGTAACTGTTTTATCAAAGTAATTTCAGGGAACAAATGGAGCTTGGTTTTACCTTGCCCATGACAAAAGCAATACGTCTTTTTTTAATATTAAATGAATCAGACTTTGCCTTATAAGAAGGATTTATGTTTTTATGTCACTTCTAAATTGATGGGTCTATAAATTTTGCAGTAAAAAAATAACTCTACACAACCAGTTTCCAAAACATTGAACAAGAACTGATAAATTTTGCGTGTCTAATAATAATAATAATAATAGCCTTTTATTCAGACCCACTTCTATTACAAAATAACTTTAAAAACAAAATTAAAACAAAATCAAAATTTTACGTTAAGTAGATTAAAATCTATTTACGAGTAATTGTCGAAAGTGGACAAACGTCGTTGCAATGTGTGTACATTAGAAGGCTAGTACGTTGAGTCTCATAACTTCATTAATGAATGAGAAGTTCGCGCCTTTCACTGGCGATGTGACCTCTTTGCGAATAATGAAATTGCGCTTGGAGGAATTCTGTGCACGCTACTCGTACCTACACGGCGGCATGTCACTTTGGAGACATTAATTGTACGTTTACGCACGTCTCATTCTAATTAAATCATATAACTAAAGCTTTGAATTGAGGCTTGTCACTCTGGTAACCTGTATTAGATGAAAGTACTTTGCGTGTGATTCTTTCCACTCTGAAAATTAAAGAATTTCGATATATTTTTTACTAGCTGTTGCCCGTGACTTCGTCCGCGTGGAATTCAGTTTTATCACGTACCCCTATTTCACCCCTCAGAAAAGTAGCCTAAGTTACTCCTTGTTACATCAGCTATCTGCCAGTTAATGTCCCATCAAAATTGGTCCAGCCATTTCAGAGATTAGCCGGAACAAACAGACAGACAGACAGACAAAATTTGTAAAATATGTTGTTTTGGTATATGTACCGTGTATACATCCATATGCACTTATTAAAAAGCGGTTATTTTAATATTACAAACAGACACTCCAATTTTATTTATTTGTATAGATTACGTTACAATAACTAAACTATAAAAGCACATTAAATGAAATTTATGTATGCAAAATAACATAAGTCGCTTTAGTGCTAGGTTACATATACATGGATATCGGATAAATAAACATATATACTGCGCCAATAACACAGAACGCTTTTCAAATCCATTTAAAGTATTCAAATCCAGAAATCCCCATAGGTATCAACGCACGTGCAAATTTTACATAGTTTTAACCTCGACAAAAAGCGAAGAAAATTCTTCAATAAAAATAAGGATTACTGCTTACATTTGCATGCAGCACGTCGATGGTAAATTATAGTAGTATTTGGCCGGAAGCCAGTCGACATTTTAGGCTGTGCTGCAAAATCAGTTGCATGGCGCTGCAGCACTGTGTTGCAGCATTTGACGATGTAATATAACATATTACATAAAATATTACAAGAAGTGTGCCACTTATGCAATAATACAAAAACAATGTTATCTGCTACAATACGACGCAACGTAGGCACCCTACAGCGGTATTTGCCTGTATTAGGGATTAGTTCTTTTTTATTTAATTCAGTTACGGAACGAGCCTATGGCCCACCAGGTGTTAAGTGGTAACCTCAGCCCATAACAACCGATGTGACTTGGGTCCTCCCCTACTAGGTATGATAAGACCCAAGTCACATCGAATGCGCCCGTAACTCTGAGACGTGTAGTTGGAATGCCTCATGTGCATGTAATTTCACCGGCAACCACACCTTTCAAACCGGAACACAGTAACGCGAACGCGTTACTGCTTGGCGGCAGAAATGGGCATGGTGGCAGTACTTCCCCGTGCAAACTTGGTGAGAAATCTATTGCTCTTGAAAGTAGTCTAGTTTTGGGTCCTTCTCCGTAAGCACAGTGCGCGTGACTCTAATTCAAAATTTATAATCCGATTGCAACACCGAAATATTAATCTAGAAGATATCTTTTAATTTCTTCCTGCAATGTACGTGCGCCCCAGATAGTGGAAAATTAATTGTCTCCATTCCGAATGAAAAATCTTTGTTCGAAAATTCCACTTCGTTACAATGTTATTCGGTTTCCAGTATTTTGTCACTTATTTGGTAAGTAACAAATAAAAAATGAATCAATATGTTATCATATATTGTTATCGTGATAAAAAAACTTCTTTGTCATATACTGACTAGCAAGAAAACAATCTGCTTATAAAAGTGTAGCATGTAGTTACAGGCCAGCCCCCGCCAATTTGCACGTCCTTACATTTAAGGAGCGTAAAATTTATCTAGTTGAAATAATCGTAGCCAAACGGCCAAGGCGGCCCATTATGTCTGGCCGGCCGCCAGACATGGGCTCTTCCGACAGACAAGCGAACCGCCCACTATTACATACACGTATTTATTTATTAAAACAAAGCGGCCACGTCACCATAAATCTGTATGATATTTATGAGTGTTACAGAAAGTAGCTTGTCGAAGAGTAGAAATGCTACGGCGTAGTATATATTCTACATAATGTCGTAGGTGCATAATATTATTTTTATGGAAGATCTTCATCAAACTTCCTTATTATTTATTGCCTTCACAGATAAAAAAATACAAAAATTAATATACGTACAAAGGCGAGCTTAACCCTAAGAAGAGCTATGTTCCAGCAAACCTTTGAGGCTAGAGAATGATTTCTTATTATTTATTGTACCTTAAGTTGTTTAGTTATTATGTTTTTTTTTTATTTATAATGTCAAAATACAATTTGCCATAATTGTAGCACTCGCCTTAACGCCAATCGCTATGGTTTCGGGTACAAGTCCCATTTGTGCCGAATTTTCGGGAAGAATTAAGATATAAAAAGATATAAAACGCACTAATAAAAAGCTTCTGCAGACCGAACCGCTTTTTTGTCGGCTGGTTAGTCGGCGATCTCACGTCCTAGTTAGTCGGAAAACTTTGACTATTAAATGCTGATGCCGAGGTGAGCAACTTTGCCTCGGCAGTTGTAAACCACATTGCAGGGATATATGCATTAATTTCGAATGTCATCTGCCAACGTAACGCGCCGCAATCCGCCGACATGATTCCACCAAATAAGGTCACCGACACCAAATCACCGGACTTGTCGATGAGTCGGCGGCTTCGGTATCAAGAGACTTACTCTTACTTGTAATCAGTATACATAACCAGTGCAATTTGCACAAACAAAAAGATCTAAGTCTATTTTACCTATCAGACTGACCTCACAGCTCAGTTGGTAGTATATCTGCCGTAGGTCGTGGGTTCGATTCCCACCCAGAACAAACATTTGTGTGACGAGCATTGATGTTTGTTTTGTGTCTGAAAGTTAATATGAATTTATATGTATGTATTTACAAAAAAAAGTTTATATGTATTCTATCAGTCATCTGGTTCCCATAGTACAAACTATGCTTAGTTTGGGGTTAGAAGGCGATGTGTGAAATGTCTATCATATTTATTACTATCACATTTCTCATCTCATTACTAACTCACCCTATTTATTATGCCTTAGATTAATTACTTCCTCAAAGCTTAATTATTCTAGACTGAAGTGATACCGTTGCATGATGAAGCGATCTCAATATTCGCAACAGTTACCAACCCAATACTGGAAACTTGGATCGGCGCCAGTTAACATTACTTATACCGACAAATTCTGATACCGGATCTCAATAAGTGGAGGCCTGGTAACAACTGGCATCAATTAAAATTTTCAAATAATATGTTAGTTGCAAGTGTGTTGGATGAATGGAGGCATCTAACTGGATAGACTAATCTGGATAGGGGGCGCACGTGGTATATTAAAGCCCATTCGTCACCCACTCATCTTTTCTAGACGAGAATGACTTTAATCTTTGGACCTTGCAGAGAGAATATAAAAAACCTTTTTTTTTATGTAATACATTTACGGAACTAGCCGACGGCCCACCTGGTGTTAAGTGGTAACCTCGGCCCCTAACAGCCGATGTGACTTGGGTCCTCCCATACTAGGTATTACAAGACCCAAGTCGCATCGTATGCGCCCGTAAATGTGAGACGTGAAGATGGAATGTCTCATGTGCCTGTAATTTCACCGGCAACCACACCTTTCAAACCGGAGCACAGTAACGCGAATGCGTTACTGCTTGGCGGCAGAAAAGGGCATGGTGGCAGTACTTCCCCGGACGAACTTGGCGAGAGTTCTACTGCTCTTAAAAACCTGCTATGGCGTACATTATATTATATTATATTATGTATGATTATTATTATGTATGATATCATTATATTATGTATGATTATCGTAATTAAATGCAACAATTCGCCACCAAGATAATATTGTTTATATAATAAATAGTATTCTATTAACTAATAAAATCATTTCACCTCTACTTACGTTATCTCTATTACGTTCTCAAAACGGTAAACGAAAATATGAGGAAAACGACATGTCCTAGAACAAAAAATTCGAAGACTTGTGTGAAGTGCACGAAAGGAGCCTCATTGAGGCGCACTTAAAATCCTTTCACCGCACTGGTTGGAGACAACTAGTGACTCGAATAGATAGACAGACCTCTACTTACACAAGATATTGGCATTTTTGAGCTATACTCGTAAGAGTATACGAATGGGCTTTAATATACCACGTGCGCCCTATCCAGATTAGTCTATCCAGTTAGATGCCTCCATTCATCCAACACACTTGCAACTAACATATTATTTGAAAATTTTAATTGATGCCAGTTGTTACCAGGCCTCCACTTATTGAGATCCGGTATCAGAATTTGTCGGTATAAGTAATGTTAACTGGCGCCGATCCAAGTGAAGGTGTAAACCTTCCTACTTGGAACTGATACAGTGCATTCGAATGCTGGTCCTTATACAGCGTCCAAAATAAAGGTAATATAAAACTTACCAAACAGAGTACATTTAAAAGCAAACATTTCGGATTCCCCAGCATAACAGGGTTATAAATCTGGAGCTGAAATAACGTAACAAGTTAGTCAGACGTGACAGGATACCGTATGTTCCTCTTAACTGCGGCGCGGCGGTCGGTAACGTTTACTTCCTGAAAAGATATGTGTTGAGAAAGTTCGCTGAATTGCACTTATTCCATTTCTACCTTCAACAAAGCTAGATAACGGTTAACGGTTTAGCTTATAAGCTGGAGAACAGTTATTAGTTTAGCTGCATACAACAATTGACTAACTTTTTATTAAATATCCAAACTAGTTTATGGTTCCTTTTATTTTTGCATTTAAAACCACGATATTTGACCCACATATATATTTCATAAAAAAAACAAGTAAAAAAAACAACCTTAACATTTTTTTTATAGTAAAATTAACAGTATATCGAATATTGTATTGTTAAATAAAGACCTATTAGCCAACAACAATTATATGAAAATGCTATATCGTCTACTGTTCTTCACTACTTGTTATAAATGCTTTCCGAACATAAAGGCTTCCCGAACATCCAGTCACTTATCATATAAAAACATGACTACGAAATAAGATAAAAACAAATTATCGTTACCAAATCATAAAGAATCCCATCCTCTTACTCTCATAAAGATTCCAATGAAATTTCTTTTCATGTTCAAGAAATAATTACTTGATTGAAGATCCTCAAGATTCCATTTGAAGCCCAACGCGGGAATGATACTTTATTAATATATATTATGTATGACAAACGTTCCATTCCGTTTAAGAAAATGATTTATAATTTATTAAATACGCTGCATTTTATAGGCCTTCCGCTGAAACAATGACGCTACCGTGGAAACTATCGCAAGCCGAGTTGACAGTTATATTTATCAATTTTATTTGAATAAAAATTCACAACCTCATACCATTTGCTCAGGTGGTAGTAACACTGCCTACTGCGCTTTAGGTCTTGGGTTCGATTCCCACCCAGGACAAACATTTGTGTGACGAACATAGATGTTTCTTATTGTGTCTGGGTTGTTAATATGTATTATATGTATGTATTTACAAAAAAGTATATAAGTAGATATTATATCAGTTGTCTGGTTCCCATGACACAAGCTATGCTTAGCTTACTTTTGGGGCTAGATGGCGCTGTGTGAAATGTCCACCAATATTATTATTATATTAACCAGAAAGTATTAAAATTTATTAATGTGATTTAGTGACTGAACGAGATACTGGTCCACCTGATGTCAAGCGGTATCGGACAGGTCCCGTAATAACAGCAGAACGTACATCCATCCGCGCTAAAATATGGGTAGGCTCAAGTCGCATCCCATTGCGCCCGTCTCGGAGGCCTGAAGATGGAAAGTCTCTTGTGTCCATTATTTTACTGGCCTTCCCTTCGAATTGGAACAAGTAGCAGTTTACTACTGCTTGGCGGTACAAATTTATATGATGGCAGAACTCCTACGATCGGAGTAGCATTCCTTTTAATAATGACTGGCTTTATATCTCAGAACCCTGGCTTCTGCGCTGTAGGTCGTGGGTACGATTCCCACCCAGGGCAAACATTTGTGTGACGAACATAGGTGTTCATTCTGTGCCTGGGTGTTAATAATATAATATATGCATGTATTTAGAAAAAAATATGTAAATAAGTATTATATCAGTTGTCTGGTTCCCATGATACAATTATGCTTAGCTTACTTTGGGGCTAGATGGCGCTGTGTGAAATATCCACTAATATTATTATTATATACATTATTTTCATGCGGTTCGTCACATTTCACTAGTAAAAAACACGGAGGTAGCAACCTCTATCTAAACGTTAGCCTCGTGTATAAAATACCTTATACAAACCCCAACTATCGGGGCGACCTATCAAACTATGCGGGTATAATACAGGTACTTGAAATTCGCCATTTTGGAGATGTAAGCTGTAACAACATAACTGTAATAACATGAGTTTGAAATTATTCGGGTTACAGAGCTTCAGCAGGTGCTTATCAGCTTTCAAATTATATAACTAGTGGGCGCGTGGAAATGCAATACTTGATAACAAATTGTATATTAAAAGTTTGACAATTATTTAAATCCGTCGTGATTGTTGTTAAGATTTGTTGAAGATATGTGTTATGAGGCCTTGTTGCGTAATGCAATGCCTGGAATAGGAATTGTCTATCATATGAAGGTTCCGGAATACACCGTGAAGTTATGCAGATGGGAACTTAGAAATACTCTACCACCAAGAAATTTTTCAACGATGTTTTTCCATCTAAATATATTAAAAAACATAAAATAAAAAAAACAATTAAAAAAACAAAAAAAAAACAACCACTAAGTGGACACCTCCAAACAGAAAATGACATCGCGGTAGACTATGTCCTAGGTGATCAATTGACTGTTATGTAAAGGACTGAACGAACAGCACCGGACTTATGAAATTGGAAAGAGGGAAAGGAGGCTTTTTCCTCGCAGTGGTACCTAACAGGCAAAAAAAAACCTTAAAATTCGATTGTTAAACCTAAAACAGTGTATTCTGATAAAAAAAAGAACATTGACTAAACAACGCAGTAAGATACGAAAACCTCCTTTAGGGGTTTCTTGTATGTTCTTCTCCATAGAGGTTTGGATAGGTCTTGAACGGGCGCTAGACAGATATAATTACGCATGACCTCATATTTTTAATACACCTACTGATGATTCCAAGCCATTTGTTTATACTTATTTTATGGAATAAAGTTTTTGAGTAACAAAAAAACAGACGAAAGAACGTAAAGGTAGAGGATAAGTTTGGACAATGCAATTTTGCAACTATACGGCCAGATGTGCAGGAGACGCAGTATGAGCCTGGCTAATTGCCAATTGTGTCCGCATGGAATACCTTACATTTATTTTTTGCGTTTTGCACAGAATATTTTTAAGAGCATAAAAAGTTTCGAGTGGTTCGCAGCTGTTACAGTGTCTGTTGGGTTTAGTAATGGAGTGATTCTACCAGCGGATGTTTTAAATAGCTTTTAAAAAGGAAGGTCTCATGTTGACGTATGATGAAAATGTGTAATGTAAATACATATACAGAATCACCCGTTTTTCTGAAGGGGTAGTCATAGCCTCACTCGGTCGATTTTTACAATTTGGATTACACGTAAGTACATATCGTTGGAACGTAGAAATGATTGAGTAGATAAACTCCTTGAATTTTATACATACTGTTGTGTTAACTTTTTCCGGATTATACCTTTGTTTCCTAAATATCCGACGGAATTACCACGTTGGATAGCAATACTTACTCGCTATCCGAATAAGAATCGCCACCTAACAATGTTCAGGTTAAAACTTGTGCCCCAGTAAATCCCCGGACGAACTTCGTCTGGGGATTAACTTTAACTATACCTAATTCTACCACCAAGAAGTAACGCATACGCTTAACATTTTCACACCTCAGTCTCAGACACAAGTTCGGAACACGTAAAAAGGCAGGAGCAAGATGGATTGCTTTGTTATGGGCAGAGTGTACAACAAAGCAAGAGTCTGGCAAATATTTATTTTTTTAACCATTTAAACATAATTATCTGGAGTTCTTCAAGAGGAGAGTGAATAGGTTACTTCTAGGCAAGCACGCTACATCGTAGACCGCATCGTCAATTAACATCAGGTGAGATTGCGGTCAAATGCTTGCCTTTCACAAATAAAAATTAAAAAATTACTCAATAAAAAAAACAGAATTCCGGCTGATCATTAATGAAAAGTAGAGGACAAGTCTTAAAATCTTTAATTTTATTTAAACTAATTATGAAGGTACAATAGAGTTGTACCTATCGTAACTAATTTGCTTGTACACGCCAGTAGCCAGTACATCTGGACGACTGGCTAGGAGCCAACTCGTTACGTGCAGTGGACTCAGCGATAGCCGATCATCGGAATGTGTCGACTTTCATAGAAAACACTCACTGCGCCACTGTATATTGTATTGGTGACATGAAGAGGAAAGGCAATTCTGAAAATTGAAAAGGGAACTGGGACTAAGTTTTTCTCGCATTTACATTAGTCACAATTACTTAGTATACCTTGGCACATGTTATATTAAATTATAAATTCAGTCCTAGATATGACATATCCTCCTTAGCCCGTCTTGCTTCAATTGCCTGTAAAGGCAGATTTCAGTGGAACCTAAGTTAGAATTTAAACCTTTTTGTGAAGCACCTGGAATGTTATTGTATAAATGATTATGATTCTAATTATGAATTTGAAGTACACGGAGTTATATAACGAACGTACAGAAACCTATCGGTGCGCGAGTTACTCATACTTGGCTGTTTTATTTAGTTCTTTTGATCACAAAAAGAAGTTTGAAGAAAAATTTCTAGTTACGAATAAATTCATGCGTTTATTTGAAGTATAGGGATGCTTACTACGAATACGTAGTAAGTAGTCACTACTTTCATTCTCAAATCAGGAGTCCTCCTCTGTAAGGTTTCCCAATGTATTGAGATTGGCCCTACTCTGTGAAACTATTTAATAGTATGCCAAGCGTTGAGAACGAACGATCCCACATACCACTGATTGAATAGTGTACAACTGCACATTGCTGTATACACCGTCATTAATTTAAGTAAATAATCTTGCTGGTAATGTTTTACCCCCGAAACATTAAGTTTTCATATTTATAATTTATATTTATTTATTTTTTGGTTAAAATTACAGAGAAAATGTAAAATATTATTATTCCATGGTTAATTGTTTTATAGAAAAATTAGTATTAGTTTATGTAATAATGTTGTCACGGGCGCCATGTTCGCCATTTTGTTTGATACTATAGTTTTGTTTGTTTTCGTGTTGACTAGTGAGAAAAGGTGCTTGAATTGTTATAGTTTGATAAAATGATTTGTATGAATTGAATGGATTTTTATTTCTCTAGAGATTGTTAAAAATAATGTTGGTTTTCTTCTTTCTTTAATATTACTTTGCGCTACAAAACGAAAAAACTGACTGCACCGCCAATGAACGGAATAGTTCCTTAATCCTAGTTGGATCATATTTTTTTCCAGTAGATTTATAAAAATATATAACTGTTTTACTCAGTGAGGTTAATCATGTTTACTGAATGAATTCAAAATATATTAGGAATGCGAAAACCTTCTTTCTATTAAAATACGATGAACATATTACGAAAACTAGATCGGCGTTCTAAACGACTATTTTGTTCTCGTATGAATTTAACATTTAGCTCAAGAAATTACCCGTCTAATACAAATTCAAGCTAAATTGCTGTAGAGTACAGCTGTCAAATTACTTTATCATTCATTCTTGGGATGAGCGTGTTGAAATTTGACGCTCAACAGCTTTACAGATAAGTAAATGCTCAAAGATTTAAGGTTTAATGTTAGAGTAGACCTCCAGATTATAAATTGCTTTGTATCGCAAGTTTCTCAATTTGATTGTGCCCTTGGAACGAGCACAACAAAGATCCGAGGGATCAAAGAAACCCCAAACAATTTCAAAATATTATCCTCAATCTATTTATCAAGTAAACGATCGTCAATGCTGTCTTATCCATTTTTGGGATGTTTTGGGACCCGTTTACTTTGTTTTAAATTAATCACCGCCATATCTCACGATCCCTGGGAATAGTCCTTCGTATTTGTCATATAGATTACCTACTTTTTCTGTTTCCGACATAAAATTAATGTTACGTTCATTTTTCTTCTCTTTGTTGAAATCTACACATTTTCGGCCCGCCGTCAATTGCAATAGTGTAATATGAATTGCTAAAATGGCAAAACATTTCAAAGAGTTTGCACACAGTCATTCATTCAAAGCGAGAAGTTCGAATATTTTAAAGCTAGCGAGGGAACACGGTGAAGTGAACCGTATTTGGAAGGCATTAAGATGATTTGGGAATAATTTCACTTAATCGGGCTAAGGCGGGAATTCGTGTGACGTCACGTAGAATTTATTCCCCAATGATAGGGAGGTTAACGAGCTGTAGGTGCTCCTCGTTAAACCTGCCATAAACTGCGCTAATGTGACGTCGGATTGCTTCGGTATACACTTACGCACTCTAAAATATACTATATTTTCAATATATTGATAAAAGTATACATATATTTTTTGTCCGATGTGCAGACGATTTTCCAAGAATTTAACACAATGAGAATATGACGAGGTAAATGTAAGGATACAAGAATTCGATTTACGCTGTTCAAGTTATTCTCGTAATATCTGTTTCTTTTACATACATACATAAAATGAGACCTGTTTCCCGGAGGGGTAGGCAGAGATCAGTTTTCCACCTGCTAGGATAATGACATACCTCCTTACCTTCATCCACTCTTATCACATTCTTGTTGCATGCTCGGCGACTTAGGTTACACTTAACATGGCCTTTTTCAAAAAAAAAATATGGTATTATAGTCACGGAACGATCATATGGCCCATCTGCTGTTAACTAGTAACCTCTGCCCGTTCTAGCTGTAACGGATTCGCAATTCTGTGTTCCAGTTTGACTGCTGAGCTGTGGCTGCCGATGGTTATGAGCACACGAAATACACCAAGTTAGTCACAGGAGCAATACGATGCAATTTGAGTCTCCTAATGGGTAAGTAGCACAAGTTGTGTTGCTTTTGTTGTGGACAGATAGAGGATAGCGCAGTCAGTCGGGTGGGGCATTTGCTTGTTCCGTCATTTATTTACAAAAAAAGGCTGTATGAAAAATAAAATGAGACACTACAAAATATTTACAAGACAGAACAATGTTAAGGGAACCGCAATTAACAGTACACAAATTGTTATTACGTTTTGAATCTGTTAACAGCTTACAGCCAGTAACACGGCTCTGCTCTACTTATTTCTTATTGAAATAGGTTCTAAAGTTCTAAATATGTTTGCTAATGGGATCTGAGAAAGTATTCATTAGAAACTTTATTATCTATTTAGATAGTTGGAGCTTAATAAGTTTTATTATTGAATGTGGTTTAACTTCATACAATATATGCTGTTACATTAATAATTTTCATTTATTAAAATGATCATTATCTAAGAGATTGTGATCCATTTACATGCGCGTTCTGAAACCGGATATTGGAAGTCACTGGCTCTGAAGTAATGTGTTCGATAAAGTACCTACTGCCGAACTTGATAACGAGCAAGAGAAACCATAATGTGAGCTTAGATTTCGTCAAAAGCTTACAACTTTTAATGGGTTTATTGTACAATAAGTTCAACCAACCACAGAGTAAAAAATAATAAAATATCTAAAGAGTGACTTAACCTTTAACTGACTTAATTCTCTTTATAACCGGTAATGTTTCCAAAACCTTCCTTCCTCATCCCGTAATCAAACCCCACGGGACATTCGGTATCTTTTTTACATCAAATATTCATAAGTGCCTAAGTGAACGAAAAATATTAGCCACGTACTGCCCTTGAAGTCCATGTGGGCTAAATCTGAATTCTCGTCATGAGAACTAATCTAATCTAAACCTAATCTAATCGATGTCACTAAAACTCCAAGAAAGAAAATGATATGAACTACATATTATTATTATAAATAATAATTAAGTCTCATTACTGTCTTTTCCATTTATGAAAGTAATTGTTATAATAGTAATTGTTACTGAACTGAAACATTACTCATCAATATTAGTGAACGTTATTAGATAATTTAAAACAGCAATCATTCGTACATAATTTACTTAGTGCAGCCTAGTTCACTGATTTGTTACCCTACAAACGCTATTAAGGAAATAATTTTCTTTAAGAGGTTGCCAAGCACTCAAGTGACTCAGTATCTCAGCGGAATATAATTAAGTTTTTTAAGACTACGTGTATCGAATAACTTGATAATAAAATAAGAATTAAAACGTATACCTACTGTCCTAATATCCTGTTACTAAGATCAGTTTATTAAAGACAAAAAGTCAATGACAAAAGCTTTATTTCCATAGAATTAAAAAAGACGAGCTGTTGCCCGCGACTTCGTCCGCGTGGAATTCGGTTTTATCACGCACCCCTATTTTACCCCTCGGCAAAGTAGCCTAAGTTACTCCTTGTTACATCAGCTATCTGCCAGTGAAAGTCCCGTCAAAATCGGTCCAGCCATTTCAGAGATTAGCCGGAACTAACATACAGACAGACAGACAGACAGACTGACACACAGACAGACAGACAAAATTTGTAAATGTCGTTTTGGTATATATACCATGTATATATTCATATGCACTTAGTAAAAAGCGGTTATTTTAATATTATTTTTATTTTATTTATTTGTATAGATATGGGTTTGAATTCAATCGGGTTCCCTAGTACTTGGTTTAACGTACGGGCATACACTATCTTGCACTGGCACTCCGAGAGAAGGGTCTTGACTATTTTTTATCACTTCTTACTAGGTTGCATTCATTATATGTCACCTGATGTAAGGCGACTATGTAGCCAATTGTGGCGCTTCGCATCGCCTGGACTTAGGCGCTCAACTGCAGATTTTTAGTTAAGGTTGGTATCTACTCAGCCGGGAATTTGCTCTTCCACCACGCTGTGGTTTTGTAACGATGTTTTCCTTAACCGTAAACTTGAGCGTTTTGCGGTTTTATTTTATACATTTCTCATATTTTTAAGAGCAGTAAATTTGTCACATAAAAAAAATATTATCCTAAAATTTTTAGATTTCATTTGCATCATCTATATTATGAGTATTGTAACATTTTTTCCACCACAATATTTCATATGACAAGCATTATTACGGACAGCTTTTGTTCCCAAAAGCAAATTAATAAATCATGAACCAATATGTTCTAAACGAACGCGTTAATAAGCCAGCCATGTCGCCGTAAATTTATCAAAGACAACAGAAATTTAATATCGGCGGTAAAGTAATTTTACGCTAAAGTTTTGCAATAGATAAGTAACTTTGGCTCATTGGAGCTCTGAGTTTTAGATAGAATTATAGAGTGCCACTCTGCACCTAAATCAATACGCTTTGAGAACAATACTACGAGTATTACTGAATAAGTTGGGCTCTGATTACGAGCTGCTCGGTGATATCGACAATTTGAGACAAGTTTCTATAATGTTTGTACAAACACATAGGTATTTATATAGCTTTGTGTTTGTGAACCTAAAGAATTTTGATAAAATTTTGGCACAAAGCATTTTATTGAATAAATTACTAAACACTTTTACGTTATTCTAATTTGTTGTGAAAAATTTTCTATAATTAAGCGTAACATATCCCTCGTCTTCGTAATACATATTTATCCAACAAAATATATACATCAAAATATTAGTACGTGAGTTTCGAAAACACTAAAATATTATATAGAAAGAAAGAAAGAAAGAAAAATATTTTATTTATTTATTATATGAATAGCATCTTTGGAATCCTTAAGATTTACATGCACAGTACCAACGGCAATTAATTACTCGCCAGTTCTCTTGCATGTACATTTGCCATTGAGTAGAGCTATGTAAGTTTCTCAACTTCTAGTCTTGGCACTGGACTTAATGCTCAGTTTCTATAAATACGTGCTGATTTTTTTAATAATCCACGCTTTGGAGGTTAACCGTTGCAACGGTGTAATTATCAAAAGATATTCTTAAAAGGGTTGTCTCTCGAAATCAATTCATGAAGCCATAGGTCAACCACACGAAAGAAGCGTCTTTGAAGTGCACTTTTATACTTTCATCACACTAGTTCGAGAGAACCACCAAATATTTTTTTACAATTTTATTTTATCTTAATTTGTAGTATAGAATTTTTTAAACAATGTTTTATTAATCAAAGTTACTTAATAAACAACTATCATAAACCCTAGAATTTTACAATCAAACCAAATTACAATTAAAAAAAACTGTTAAGGATCACCGTAATTTTCTACCAGCGCATAACGTCCCCCTTATCACAGTACGTCATACGACCTTATTACAGTATGTTATTGGAAACCAGCATAAATCAAATAGTACGGCATAAAACTCTGCCTTAGTATGAAAGTTATCGCTAGAATTTTTTGAAAAGACTAGCCTGTTATAATGATAGATTAGGCGGATTTTTCTCAAGTATTCAGGTTCACTGCACTGAGTGGTTGTAATTGATCGATCGTCTATTTGCCAGTCTCACTTGATGAATCGGCGACAACGGTGTAATCTTAGGGAATTATTATTAGTAGGTGCTTGGGTGATGGATAACAAACAAAGTTTATTATATTAGATGATAGGTTTGGAAGATTCAAACGGCAAAATCTAGAGTTTAGAATCTTGATTATTTCTGGTAACAATCTTGAAAACGATATCGATGAGGAGAGCAACATGTGTTATACATACTCATACTAGATATATGTAAGTATATATTTAGTAGGTGGCCAAATAAATAGGGATGGTGGATGGAGGGACATATTGTGTAAATTATAATTTAAACTCATTTCTTAAGCAAACTAGGGAATTCATATATATTTTTGATTTGTTATTACTGCTAGTATCATAATTATTAATTTTCACAGGCGGCTTCATTGGTGCTACGTGACATTTTTAAATCAGTGAAGTTTATTCACATATTACGGTAATTGCAGCAAGGGTGTGCGTGTGGGTGTGGGGTCTGCGGTAAGTATTTTAATGTTCAAAATAAAAATAAATGTGATAATATTAACAAATCAATTCTCTTTTGACTAATTTTGCTTATAATTGTGGAAAAATTTAAAGCTTTATTCACAGAATGTCACGATGGATTGGAATTACCCATCTATTGATATATTGCAACGTGTCATCCAAAATATTATTAATGATTTATGGTAATACAGAACGTTTATTATTAATCGATTTTTTATTTAAAAACGTGTACTTACTTATATGTTCATAATACCAATTATTTTTGAATTAAAACAGTGTCCAAATTTTGAAAACCATTGATTTCAATTTATATTTATATATCTACTCCTTTCAGAAATAGATTCCAGCACCTATTGTGCCAAAACGTGTGCCTTCAGTTGATAAAACAACGATCAAAGAGTCTCAAATGCGAAGATATCTACGCTTTGTCATATAACACCGTTCAATATACTGCGTCAGTGCAAGATCGTGTGCCGCGGAAAAATTTTATTCACCATTTCTCCTTTGGTAGAACACGGCGAAAACTGAATACGTCATTCTCGCAACCTGAAAGAAAGATGATATGACAACGAACGATGGGAAAATATGAGGTTTCTTAAATGGGTTTGTGTATCGAGAAAAACTGAAATTAAGTTAAGAAAGACCAATATTTAACCAGTGGAGGCTATGATGGAAGTCATTTTTCTATACCAGTATTAACATCGCTCACAGCAGTTATTGTAATTATTATCAGAATTATCGTAACATTTTATTTACCACTAAACTGATGGTTAAACTGAATGCAAGGAAAGCCAAACAAATTTTCAACTACAGATCTGCTTTTAAATCGGTCGGGAACGATTTAATAGAATCCTTGAAGTAATCTTTATTCAATATTCTATTGAAGTGAATATTTTATTCAACATATTATAATTTTAGATTTTAGAAAATCCAACTCGGTGTTATTTAAATATTAACCGTTACGTACCCAACATTTTTTTACATTATTATTTTCAGTTTTTATCTCAGAATTAGTTACTTTAATGTGTTGTTTTTGCAATTTATAATTTGTGTTACCTATTAAAGTGCTACGAAGTAATGTTTTTCTAACAAATAAAAATTAATTTATTATTATAATTATTACTATAATGTATAAAAGATTTGCTTACCGACACAAAAGTCCCATATGACAAGTCCTGAATACCAAAAGCCTTCAGTATAAGAGGCTTCTGCGCCTGAGTACATCCGATTAACACCAGCCTCCTTATATCTCTGTGAGGTCTCTTGTCCATCGCGCACATATGCCAGCCACAGTAGAACATAGCGTTTGACAGCAGAGATGCCTGTAATGATATACCATCATATAATGGTGATAGCTCTGCAAGTGTAAGGTTAGCCGCATAAACTCTCGTGTAACAAAATAATTTTATCACTGGCTAACCTCAGAGTTCAAAGATTAATCATCAGAAATATGATGTAAGAAATCTGAATATAAATGAATAGTCCTCACAGTGAATCTTAATTTGTTTTTCTTTTACCTCACTGGAAATTAATCGTGCTTTATTTTTTTTTCTATTTGTCATCGATCGGCCATCACATTCTGTACAGTTCCCAAATTTTTTCATTTATTTAATATTTATATCGCGATTATTCATGACATACCTCAGTTGCAAATGTGGTCAAACACATGACAGAATAATTCAGAAGCTAAAATATCATATTATCGAATTGATTGCTCACTTGATAAGTTATCTCCCCAGCATTCCACAGATTTAACGCCAGCAGCAGGAAGAGGGAACAGACAAACGTATACGTCATAAACGCATTGGTCAGGTCCAGGTGCGGGGAAAGCTGTAACATTAAGGGATTTCCAAAACGTTAAACAGCGATTGAGTAACGATAGTAAGATTGAGTATTTTATTCAATTAAAAACTTAAATTTATCAATTGTTAATACGAGGGCACACCAGACTTGTTTTTGAACCAAGGATATTAAGCTATTAACACTAGCAAGGCAAAAATAAATAAATAAATAAATATTGTTGGATATTTCACACAGCGCCATCTACCCTCAAAGTAAGCTAAGCTTACTTGTATCATGGAAATCAGACAACTGATATAATACTTATATTTTTGTAAATACAGACGTATAATAATATTAACACCAAGACAGAAAAAACATTTATGTTTGTCACACAAATATTTATCCTGGGTGGTAATCAAACCCACGACCTATAGCGCAGAAGGCAGAGTTACTGCCGACTGTTTTTGGTGCCAACTGCGAGGTCAGTCAAGGTATACAAAACTTGATTGTGAATAATTTGTGGTAGTAAGTAAGTTGTAAAAGAAGTAGAATATTAGGTATAATAGCATATTAGGTTAATTCTAGGTTCAGGTGTACCTGTGTATAAACAAAACTATTTATATCTGAAACCAAAGGTGTGTATGCCGAGTACGTGGCTTATAAACTATCCCTAGGATCCATATCACTAACCATATTGTGGTATACATTCATAGTATAATTAACTAAACCTAAGCACAGTTTTAGGCCTTTCTTCCCTAGAAGTGCTGGCAGAGCCGCAATAGGTCACATTTCATGTAGTAGGTCACTATCGTGAGGATATAGATGTGACAGGTGGTGATCTCATCGGAGCCATTATTACCGCACAAATAACTCAGATAACACTTTCTTCCAGACTCTAGCCTTTATAACCCGACCGCCAGAACATCTTACATAAACAAAATTACCATCAAGTCCGGGAGAAGAATAAACAAGTAACATTTTGTTGGGTTTCTACAACAATTTAAGAATGCATTACTACAAAATCCTATGCGTCATGTTGGGAAAGCGTTAGTATTGTTTGACGATACAAAATCTTCTTTTCTTTATTCTTAATGAATATATAAAAGATTTAAGTGACTTGATAATACCAGTATTTCAGTTTTATGATACATTCGGTTCCAGTATTTACTTCCTATCAAAATATCTCCGTATGAAATTGATTATTAAATTCAGTATCTCATCCGGTTCGACTGCCTAAAAATAATAGCAAGACGCTACGCTACCCTAGTATGTGATTTTTTCGAAAAACTTCACGGTATCCGGTAATATTATCGGATATCACTTCCTGCCTGTGCACACTTACCGCTAAACGCAATAAAAGTAAAACAGCAACCGCCGAACTCTCGCACACTTGAAGTGACATTATTATTCCAAAAACGCGATTTATTTCCTCAGCCAAACTGAAAACAGTGAAGTGAGATAGCTGGTAAATGTTTGGTACTCTTGACTGTTTTACATTTACTCACATATAGCACGAGGTGGCTGTTATTTCGTGGGTGGTGATAACAAAATATATTTAAACAAATTGCTTTATAGCGTAATTAATGTACATTTTCATAACAATTTAATGGTTACGTTAATTGGCACCAAATAGCAAAAAAACTCCGAAATGCTCAACCTGAAAATAGTAACTTAATAAATTATATCTTAGAGTACCTAATACTTAGAAATCTCTTTGTTAATCGGACTATTGTTATTTCGAGTAGATCTCTATTTTTAGGCTGACACTTCATTAAAATCACAATAAGCATTAATTTTACAGTGGAAATGAATAAGCTGTACCCACAATAAAAGTTTTTGATGCAGTCGTATTCCTTTCAGGAAACCAGCTCTCAACTTCTCCTGGGCCATATTCTTGTCTACTAAATAATTGCTGTCAAAGTCATCTCTCAAGTTTTCGAAGTAACATCGTAAAGTGACGAATTTGTACGTCATCACGATCAAATGCGTGATTGGCATACAATCAGCAGACATCATTGGGAGCATCATGTATAACCAAGTAACATAGAAGAATACCCGAAGACATGTCGAACAGAATGAACGGTCGTCATAATGTGGATAGTACGTTACCACTGTGTAAAATGGGGCACCTAAAACAACAGTAAAAATATGATAAAATATAAAGGTAATTATGAAAGCACATTTGGACTGTCATCGCTTTAAAATTTTACAGCCTTATTTTACGAGCTCTCTGTTTTTATATTTGAACTTGTTATTATAGTGAGTTGTTATAAAAATGGAAGTCTTTTTAATGTAATTTTGTACTGAATACTTTTATAAAGACATCGGGTCGAATATTAAGGGACTCGATGTTTATAGATGTTTCAAATATATATGCAACTAATTGTGTAATATATATGATGTTTGTGTGCTTAATAAATAAGTAAATAAATCTACTTTATAATCAGTTTTGACTCACAATGGATTATGCACTTTAAGACGAGCCGTGAACGTAAGGCGTTTTGTTGAAAATGCTTGAATGATAACTCAGTTTTATTTCTCAGATATACCCGTCTTTTGTTGCTGCGAATAATGCTGCTACTAATACTATGCCCCGACAATTCGTAGCACCTACGAACCTAAGAATTTCTCGAGCGCTACGCTTATACAGGGTGTGGCGTAATGAGTGGATAATAGGGTACCTGCGGGTAGGGGCCATTGTGGCGGTTCAGAAAAATATTTGTTATGCTCAGTAAAAGTGCCTCGGTTTTCGAGATATTCGACATTTTCGAAATTTAAGAAATATTTCACCCTTCGTCACTATTTTTGGCGCCCAGACTGCAAATGACATTTTTTTTTCTATCTGTTTTTTGGATAGTATTCTTGGATAGATGTGCTATCGAATGGAAACTATTATTTTTATAACACAAGCACAGTTATGTTTTTAAAATAAGATTTCACTAAAATTTTACTTGCTTTCGTTTGTTTTCCTGACCTTTACCCTTCTGTGGTGTAAAAAAAATGTATGGTCACTTGAATGCCAACGTTTAAAAAAATTAGCCTTTTTCATCGAGATTCCGAAATGGTATATTACATGGTATTTCCACAAGTTGATTCAAAATTAATTCCTATTAAAATGGGTAGAGCTAATTATTATAAAATTACAAATAGTACTAAAATTTACTTCATTACTTAAAATCACCTAAAAACATTAGTTTAAAATTCGGTAATGAAATAAAACGAAACAATAAATTTTAAATGCATTTCATTTATTAAATTTACTATCACAAAAGGTGTTCGAAAAGTCCACCACGTGCTCTGATGCATGCTCTGCACCTTTTGATAAAAGATCTTTTAATCCTGTTCGCAAATCTTTGCTCTGTGATTTTCTGAGCAGCTAATCGCACACGCTCCCGTAGCTGGTCCACTGTATTAATTGGGTCTTTATAAACCTTTTCTTTAAGACATCCCCAGTAAAAAAAGTCCAATGGGTTGAGGTCTGGTGAACGAGGTGGCCACAAAATTGTCCCCAAACGACCGATCCATCGTCGACGATATGTTTCATCGAGGTATTGTCGAACATTTCGGGCGTAATGAGCGGGGCAACCATCGTGCTGCAGCCACATTCTTCTTCTATCTTCTAATGAAACATCTTCTAATAAAAGTGGAAGTTCGTGCCGTAAAAAATGAAAATACGTTTCTGCAGTCAATGTTCCAGACAATTCAAATGGTCCGATGATTTTGCCATTTAGAATTCCAGTCCATAAATTAATTTTGAACAGGTACTGGGACCTGTCTTCTCTGGCCAAATGAGGGTTTGTACGCTGCCAACTGTGCAGATTGTGCATATTAAAATACCCATCTTTTTTGCACGTGGATTCGTCGCTCCACAAAATGTTATCGAAGAAATCGGGATCAGCGTTAATTAGCTCTACCCATTTTAATAGGAATTAATTTTGAATCAACTGGTGGAAATACCATGTAATATACCATTTCGGAATCTCGATGAAAAAGGCTAATTTTTTTAAACGTTGGCATTCAAGTGACCATACATTTTTTTTACACCACAGAAGGGTAAAGGTCAGGAAAACAAACGAAAGCAAGTAAAATTTTAGTGAAATCTTATTTTAAAAACATAACTGTGCTTGTGTTATAAAAATAATAGTTTCCATTCGATAGCACATCTATCCAAGAATACTATCCAAAAAACAGATAGAAAAAAAAATGTCATTTGCAGTCTGGGCGCCAAAAATAGTGACGAAGATTGAAATATTTCTTAAATTTCGAAAATGTCGAATATCTCGAAAACCGAGGCACTTTTACTGAGCATAACAAATATTTTTCTGAACCGCCACAATGGCCCCTACCCGCAGGTACCCTATTATCCACTCATTACGCCACACCCTGTATATGTCCGTTGTATTCTGTCTCACACAAGACTATGCGCACTACGTGAGAGGTAAAGTTTAATGTTTTGTACAAAACTCCTGTTACTTTCTTATTGCGTAAACATAGGTAGTGTAGTTAGGGAGTGCATATACGAGTTATATATAAGTAAAAATCGAACGTGATGAGTTTCCAAATAACTTATCAAGACACCATAAAAGACACTACTGAGATATTGACATCTTTGACAACCGGCACTACGAGTCACTAACCTTCAATTACCATCTTCCTGGCGCTCTCAACGCCGTAAGCAATCAGCGAAAGATACACCGATATAACGTACAGCGAAACACCAACAGTCGCTTTACGGTATTGTTTCTTCATCACAAATCGCTCCTCAAAGTGTTCTCCTACGGTGGCCATTTCATGGTTTAATTTCCTTATCGAAATTTTATGATACAACAGCAAAAACATTTTAGCGAGAACAATATCGTGTATTGCGGAGAACATGACTGCGGAGTTTTTCTCCACATCAGGAAAACTGCCGAACAATGCTGCCATGTTTTCAAGAAATATCATTGTAGTGTAAATAGAGAAAGAAATCACACTGTAAGCTTTGTAGATAATCGTTTCTTTGTAAATATCTTCACACCAGCAATTGCCAGCTCCGGCATAGTAAACGTATCTGCAAAAATCTCTCAATAAAGATTTCGTTTTCAGAGACATTTTGCTCAACGGCGCGGTACTAATGGGGGGGTATCTTTAAAAAACCTTTGGCTTATATTTTATGATACTTTAAACGCTATTGAACGCGTAGGTACAATATTAAATGAGGTACGGACATAAAATGACAGGTCTAATAAATAAATGGCTTCCCTCGCACCACTGCTAACGTTTAAATAACTTTCAACTAATTTGGAACAGAAATTAAGAATTTGTTACAAGAAAGAACTAAATTGTTACAAACATTGGGAAACAGTAATTTTCCTTAAATTTACAAGTTTAATTTGTTAAAACGTTGTCGAAAAACAGCCCTCAATAATAAATAAGGTGACTTTCATTTATGAATTACTTCTGTGAAATTGATAAAGTTAGGTGTCAATGTTTCGGTTGTGGCTTATTACCCAATTAAGAGGTACGCGGTTAATTAATGGGGTAACACTCCAATTTCATCGTAACTCTCCGCCATGTGGCAAATGAACTATTGAATTTGAAATGGTTTCTCAATTTCGGTTTCTCAATTTCGCGTGGAATTATTTTGGAATTAGAACAAATCCGGCACGATTTCATCTAAAACCAGGGGCTATATATGTGAGTCCGAATATAATATTTGAGCAAATATCTCACGGGTAAGTATATACGATCCCAGTGTGGTTACAAAAATAAAAATCCAACTATTTCTAAACTAGCCCGAACTAATCAAAAAATACAGTTAAATTTCAGTCGCAAGTGCCATTTTTAATTGCCATTATTACGCGTAAAACTTCTCATCAGAGCATATTAGACTTGTTTATTTAACGGTGATTCTACGATTCTCTGACACGGGGCAAGTAAGAATCAGGTTCTTTGCAATTAAGGTTTGTAATGGCACTTGTACGTAATATTTTGAGGGCTGAAAGTCAGACTTAGCAAAATTTATTACGTAAAAGGGCACCATAAGTCTAAAGTTTCGTGTCTCTGATTATTTTAGGTATTAGATTTTTTTAGTTCAACCCTATATTTTAATATAGTTGGAAGGTAGAGAGCTCGCAAACTTTTGGAAGCTAGATTGGGTCTTGTCTTTAAAAAGGCAGTGAAACTTGTTCAGTGTCTTCAGACATCTGACACATTTGACCTTCGAAGGTCAAATAGGTGACTTGGAAATGGAGATCTTTTCATAGGTTCCAATTTAAAGTCCAAGTTAGTGGAGATATAATATTAATATCAGATTTGTTATTTCTGATTCCATTAATGTGAAGTTACCGCTGCGCTGAAAGGAGCTACTTTCATATGACCAGTCTGTTTTTTCAGTCAAGTTATGTAGCGATATTATCGTACATAAAACTAAAAAGACTTACATGAATAACCGAATAGATTGAATCTTTAAATATTCATGGGTACAGAACTAAAAATATTACATGCATTAAATATATTAGTGTCCCGTTGCTCACACGAATACATGGTCCATAAATTATTTCTTGAAAGCTCACAGTTAATCCCAGCAGAGGTCAGACGTTCTCAATGTCAGCTGTCATGAAAAAAGGTATTTATTCCGTCCCTGAGACATAGGTAAGGGATTACCGGAGAATAACGTACTAAAATATTAATCATTTAGCCGCACCACATCCTATCTCCCGGGTAAGTTTCCTGACGGAGGATATGGTTTTGTTGATTATGTTTTTAAATTGGATACAGAGTTAAAAGCTTACGCATAAATACATTGCAGTTGTTATAGTCCTATATTTTTATATATAAAAATATTCCGGTGCACCTGGTCGAAGCGACCCGTGACCGAAAGCTGGTACCTTTCTGGCTTAGAGATTGATAATTGCCATCCAGTGATGCACTGTTTATTTGTTTATTCTCTGGAAAAAATAGGTTTATCTTAAAACTAGATACAATAATATAGGACGAGCAAAAATCTACTTCGTGCGAGACTGGTGCCTAAGTTAGGTTTGTTTAAAACCTGTGTTACAGGTCATCAAGGCTCTCACTTCGCGGACATGTTGCTGCAATCGATACATACATTAATTACACTAACATAACGTTAACAGCATATACAAAAGAAATGATACACAGATATAAAAGTAAAATATATATAAATAAAATGTTGCATATTGTGTGTTAGTATTTTTAATTATTTTTTCAGTTTAATCAAAACCTAAAATACACGTTACACAAGAATAAATATATCAAAATATCGTCGATATGGCATTAGGGCCATCAAAGAAAACATCAATCTCTTTGAAGGTGGGACAAATATTCGCTGCCATAAACGAAACATATCGTTACATATTCGTACATGACGTATATCAATACACTCCGGATATTTATTGCGGAGGCATATATCTGCTTTGGCTTCAGTGATAGGAAATTGATTTCATTTAATGAATTTGTTTTTAGGCTGTGTAAACGAGACTAATGTGACTGACTATGTCACTGGATCTCTTTGATCAGTGTAGTGCACAACTAAAGCGCCTAGTGTAAACCACCTAACTATTCCCTAGCCTAGTTACTAGACTAGACCTTTCTGACTACAGATAGTGTGTTCTCAGTGACGAGTCGCACGAACTGTAAACAGCAAAATACTTTTTCTAGTAGAGAAAAGCGTAATTTTAATGTTCTAAAAGTAAAAAAATATTTATCGTTCACTTTTCCAGCTGGACTTAGACTGCAAATTTTGTACGCAAAACCGTAATAAAGATATGCATATTTGAAATTACGTGCACCTAGTATAAACCAGATAAACCAGGATGGGGATTAATCTTTGTATTTCCTCTTCATAACCGCCTGGATGGGTTTAAAGCCACGTTGTTAATAAATTGGTTTTATAAAGTTACGTCAGCTTTATGTTCTTACTTAGGTATTCATTAGTTTTAAATTTGACAAATCTAACAGGATATTTAAATCATTCTATTACACAAGTGGCTCATTTAAAGACAAAATCTATTCAATGAAAATACTAATCAGTTATCAAAACTATTTCAACTTCTTACAGAGCAAAATGCACCAAAAGTATGAAACGCGTCGGAACCACTTTCCTACCACCTGCCCTATACTTAAATGCTCGGTTTAGTAGCACGCAATAAACCAAGGGTCGGGGGCTTTAATTGACACTTTAACCGAACCTTTTAAGTATCTCAGTATGTAAGGAAACAGACACGGAAAAACACTTACAAATGAGCCACTAGAAAGAGCTACCTGATCACGTACCCGGAAATCTGCCTGACCAATAATACACCTTCACCCTTTACCCAATTTGTATTCAGGGATAGGACGTGAGCCCGACCAAGATTACAAAACTGTGCCGGGAAGAGACTGTGAACGGGTTTAACGCCTTTATCGAAGTTGGGTTGGGACCAGTCAAATTTCCTTTTTGGAGTCGGATTGAAAACTATGTCGGAGAACATTCGCTATTAATGTTACGGTTGCAGTAAAGTCATTTATTTTCCTTTGAGGATACGGAAGGCTTGGATTTGAATGGGTTTCCCATAAAACGGACACAGCTTTATTATTGCATCGAAATGTTTTGTGAGATCAGTTGACCTTTTCCTTTCCGGCGTCAGGCTATCGGTGCTCAACGTGGAATACCTTCTTTTAATTTAGTTAAGAACCATCGGAGTTCTTAGACAAGCTCATTGGGTGCGAAAATGAAAAAGAGTTACCACAACAATCGATCTTAATCAGAATAAGATCACCTGAAGTCGATCGAATTCATTCTGAAGGTCGAATATGGTTTGGTAGAAACATCGATCAACACTGATCTCATACTACTATCATCAATCGATTTGTGTGATAAAGATTTCATAAAACCTTAAATAATAAATACAAAGTTGCATCGGGTAGGGCGTAGAAGATTTAATAATTTTTCTATCTTCGAACTGGAAATCACAACCTTGTATATAAATAGCTGCAGTTATCTGTATCGATATTTTATTTATAGATCAATAAAATTGTCTAATACAAATGATGATTTTTATATCTCGATAACTGATTCTAAGATAAATATCACACTACTTATATATAGATAACCATTTTTAGCCCTTACTTAAACCTTAAAGATTGAACGAAGCCACAAAATTGGAACCTCGAGATTTATAAAATAATTCACGTAAGATTATTTCCTGCTTATGCAATCAAGAAGACAATCAAATCAACACAAAGCCACTTGAATTCGATGATGGTACCAGCAATGTCAGCGTATTTTGCTTTGCAAACATTCTTGTTTCAATAAGATTATCTCCGTTTTTATACGGCAACGCTTTTGTACACAATTCACCAGAGCTGCTTTGTATAAAGTAGGTTGGAACACAAAGGAGCACACAGCGACCGAGCGCTATCACACAGCCCGATACGATATTACAACAATAAAATAAACGATCCATTGACTGTTTATTTACGAGCACCACTCTCCAATTATTGATTAACACCGTCATTTTAAACACTCACGCCGATTTTATCGCTCCCATTTACGGAAGTAGGGACAACTTGCATTTACGATTGGGATAAATACATTTTAATTACTGTGCAATCTGTATTTTACTACCAATGGATTCAATTTTGTGTAAAAATGAAAATGTCTTTTCATCTCTCAAAATGTAGATTATTTATAAGTGATATGTGAAATTAAATAATATAGGACCATGCTAGTAACTATTTACCTTTTCGTTAATACCTACCTGTCGTGTCGGTAATGATAAGACCTTCTGAGTTCTAACACGGCTCAAACACTGTCGACACTGGGGATTTCGATTGCGAGATAGGTATTTATAGGCCTCCAACCAACACATCCCAATAGAATGCCTATTCATTCTAACGTTATAAATCAACCTGTACGAGAAAACATGTTTAATTTAGATTACCAACAACCTATCTATTGTAATGAAACCACCTTTATCTAATTTGAACCGAAAATAGCCTGTATTTCGATAATAATAAATAGTGTATTTTTTTTATCTTTCAGTACTTGTCAAATATTTCTATCATTTGCAATAGCAATTCACAACAGTGACGTAACTGAGTTCAATATTTTCCTCTGAATGATGGCAAACGCCGCCATTGATTTTAGGAGCACCTTTTATCATACTAATATTTAAAGGCGGAACTTCGTATGTATGTTTGTTACTCCTTCACGCTAAAACGACTGAAAGGATTTGTATGAAATTACCATGATAGCTTAGGTATATACTGGATTCCCCCCCGGGGTTTCTGCCTTGTCGCGGCGAGGGGGCTTAGTAACCGTGGACCTTGCCTACCCACGGAGAAGCTAAAGGAACCCGAGAGGGGCCGCTCCTCGGGCTTTGCCTCCAAGCCCCGAAGGAGCGGCACTTGTAGGTGGCGGTGCCTTATGGGGGGCACCGAAACTGAGGAGGGCTGCGGTGTCGTATGGGCGGCACTGCAGCTGAGGGCAGGGGCCGCGGCGGGAGAGGAGTGCCGGTATTACGGTGCGCCGTTCTCCCTACCTTCCGCGGCCACGACGGGGCCGCCACCGTTCGATGGCGGACGCGGTGGGGCCGCAGGGGAAGAGGAGTGTCGGTATAGCGAGGCGCCGCTCTCCCTATCTTCTGCGGCCGCAGTGGCAGGCGACGGGGCCACAGAACTGACCCGTCGCAGGGGGACCTCGGGCGTCTTGACACGGGGTCGTCGGACGCCCTTTGGCTATTTGGTTCCCGAGGTGGTTGTGACGTGCCGTGTGTTCCGGCGCGTCGTACCTAGGAGGGTGGAGGGTCTGGTAACAGACAGCCGCGGTGGGTTCACGGAAGAGTAACCGTCCCCGTGTTCCCGCCACTAAGCGGCAGAGGTGGACACCGTGGAGTTTTAGTGGGTATATACTCCTAGTCCCACATAACCACTCAGTTTCCCCGTGGCTGGGTGGTATGCGAGTGCATTTCTCCACGGAAAAAAAAAAAAAAAAAAAAAAAAAGGTATATACTGGATTAGGACAGATACATTAACGTATACTTTTGATACCGGAAAACTGCATTGTTCCCGTGGGATGTTTTATTCGCCGCGGGCAACACCGCGGGCGCAGCTAGTTATTTAATTGCATAAATATGAACTGGAAACGCTGAATTCATAAAAACATTTGAAGCGTTAACCGTCACCGCTTCGCTGTAGTACCTAGTCAGCTAAAATCTTGTGTGTATTTTAAGTAAATGCAAAAATACAGATATTTGTGTTGAATAAGCATTAATAAATATAATAGTTAAAAAAGCAAATTCAAAATCTGAAATATGTATTTTTACATGACTGTAACGTTCGTAACGTTGTTTTTTCTTGCCGACTCTTCTTTACCGCGTTACCTACCGGCCCAGTGCATTCAAACCGTCCATACGAGTGTAATGAACGATAACTTTCACCACAAGAAGATTTAGAGACTCACGCGAATAGTTACTCGAGATAGGCTCCCACTGAAACCTACCAATGCTGTAATATATCAGGAGATAGATGGATAAAGTGTGTGGGTCACGTAGTAAAAGTGTTTTTCAACAGACCCTCACATTATCTTGCTGTGAAGGAGTTCCTGTGAACCTCCAAGGGTTCGTACTCATTTATTTATGGACTTCGGTACAGCTGAAGCGCATTTTTCAGATTCTGAGACAGAAATAATCTGTCGGAATGAAATAAGGATGCTCCCACTGGACGCAATATAGAATGATTTCTTACGAGTATTCCAAGAATTTTGATTATTCGCAACATAAAATTGGAATCCTGGCAGAGGTAAAGGAAGAGAGTGAAACTGTTAATTATTCTCGGTTCTAAGCTGCGTCTTAATTAAACATTAGTTCAGTCTTGTCTATTGTTGGCGCTTAGTAAGAGATTTAATTACATATTTCCTGTATGTATACCCGCAAATTGGATATTGCAGAGTAATTAAACTGAAACAACGTATTGATAGGCGGGGTCTATAGTTAGAGGCACGGATACTAAGGTGTTTCATGCGGTTAGAGGTACAAGGTTTTTTATTTCAGTGACGGAACGAGCTGACGGCCCACCTGATGCTAATTGGTAACCGCCGCCCATAGACAACGGCAATACGAGTAAAGTCCTCTCCACTAAAGTACGAGATGACTCAAGTCATGTGAAAGTGAATGTATGTATATATGTGAAGTGAAATAAATAAAAAAAAATAAAAAGTCGCATTGCTTTGCGTCCATCACCCTGAGACGGGGATGTTACGTCTCATGCGCCTGTAATTTCACCGGCACCCACTCCCTTACACCGGAACACAGCAAAACGAATGAATCCCTGCGTGGCGGCAGATTACTAGGGATGGTGGCAGTACTTCTCCGAGCGAATTTAGCACAAGTTCTACTGCTACTTAAAGGTACTTACGGTAAGGTACTAATAAGGTAAGGTAAGGTAGGTAAAGGTACTTAAGGTACATTACTAATTTGTTCAATATCTAGTATTGCTAATTCTAGCATTATCTTCTTTTACTAGCTTGCAATTTGACTTTCAACTCAGAATGTAATAAAAAAAAGTGACTCAATAAAAACCTCCAAATTTCCGGTTTTCGATTACTCTAAAAAGATGATATATTTTTTTCAGGGTGAGATTTTTAGCCAGCTATGATATTACAGTACAAAGTGTCATTATATCTTAACTTCAAAATTAATAACTAAGAAGTTGTATGGTAATCGCGGTTTGGTGGACTCTTTCGTTAGGCAACTTGCGACTTTTAAAATAAATTAATCTGCTATTAATGATCTTATGGGCATACAAACTTAATATTCTATGGTGTATTAAATTAAAATTTACTAAAGTCAAAGTCAAAAACTTTATTTCCATAGAATTCATAAAGATATGGCTTGTAAACGTCAATAATATCCAAAACATAACACATAAGGTCACACGTACTTAACGCCTGTTCAAACTCTACCCGACCCTCCATGGGAGAACAAACAAAAAACCCCTAATGGAGGGCTTCCTTTTTTCCGCGAGCACGATCCTTGTAAAAAGAATATCGTAACCAAAATGGGCAATAATACTACAGCAGTTATGATGTAATTTGCATCCGTAACTGACAATAATATCCCGTGATTAAGCGCAGAATGTCTTCAATCAGAACTAGCGTATGTAATGGCAATTCGCATTAATCAATGCTGATGACAATAGTGTAGTTTGTTGGCTGATAAATTAGCGTTAACAGGTAATCGTTAATCGGTTAATCGGTAATCGTAAATTGATTCTAGGCTAATATTTAGTAAATTAAGACTTCGATCCGATTATTTTCGTTGTGGCTCTGCAAATTAGACCCAAATTATTCGAGTTAATATGAATTTTCAGTATTTTGAGGGCTCTTACTCCTGAGAGTTGTTAATTGTTTTACGGGTGAATTAAACTTTGATCCCAACATGCTTGTACTGGATACACAGTGCTGTCGACGTCGTAAATTCACACAAACCATTGAGAATTGTTCGACTAAGCGCCCACTGTCCTTTCTCGATATTAAACCATCCTTGAATGCATTCAAATGGTGAGTGAAATTAAGCGTTGTTGCAATGCCTGTATTCAATAAAGCTCCAGGCTTTGATCTTCTGAATCCACCGTTAAATTACGCCAAATACATACATGTAATTGTTTCGCATCAATTTCGTTTCCAAGTGATTAACAGATGAATGTAGTATATACAATATTCGAAGGTTGGTACGTATTCTGTATGAAATTACTTTTTTGTGTAGTTATACGTACACATCTTGCGTTCCTTTGTTATTCGACGAATATATTTTTGTCCAATAATACTGTATGAAAAAGTAATCTGTAGGGATCCATAATATCAAACATTTATTCCTTAACATATCTCGCGATTAATTTTGAAACAGTCGTATCTATGTGAAACACTTGCATGTTCTTAAATTAAAAATAAAAAGAAATATATGTCAAATTACTCGAATTCTACGTTACAATATCTATTACAATATCTACAATATCTCGTACAATATCTATTGTGGAATGGCTAACGAGACGATACCTATCAACCCACTATGCAAACTGGGGCGAATGGTCTGGCAGTATTCCCGGGGGAATATCTTTATTAAAATTTGCCTGAGACACCTCTTGGTGAATAATAATGAGTCACTGAATGAGTCGTCCTAGAGAAACCTCGCCAATTTATTAGCATCGCAATGTGTTGTGTCAGTTTGAATCTCGCAATGGAGCTGCTTTATATTCCTAATATCTAATTTGACTGGCCTCACAGCTCAGTCGTTAGTAGGTAACCCTACCTCATGCGCTGTAGGTCGTTGGATTGATTCCCACCCAAGACAAACATTTGTGTGACGAACATAGATGTTTGTTCTGTGCCTGGGTGTTAATATGTATGTATTGTATTTACAAAAAATGTATATATGTATTATATCAGTTGTTTGGTTCACATGATACAAGCTTACTTTGGGGCTAGGTTCGATTTGCTAAATTCGGCATGAATAGAGATTTTGCCAGCTAAGGTTGGCATGAAATGGGTGACTCAATGGGGTCTGATTTTTTAACATGATTATTTGTTTGAATGATAAACATGGTTATTTGTTTTAACATGGTTGGTTTTCATAGAACTAAAAATACGAGGACACGTTTGACATTTATCAATCCGGATTACGCTTCCTTTCTAGATTAAAGTATAAGAGCAGGGATGCCTTCGGATATCGTCCGGCACACGCGTTCTTCCCGCTACTCTTACACACTCCTTAAGGCCTACGCAGACCGGGACGGCATGGCAAGGGATTTTGCCGTGAGTCAGCGCACACTGGCCGCTTAGATACCGCGGCATTCCAGCACTTTGCCACGGCATGCCACGGCGTGCCGCGGCACGACAAAGCACGCCTCAGCGACTCCTGCTGCCTGATACACTTTTAGTCTTCAGTTGCGTTTGATCGAGTGTTGGTGTGCCTCAGTTTTAAAATGGTAGATTGGGATTTGGTGTTGATATCGATTATTGCAGATGAAGAAGAAGGTGCACAGGCTAATAATAGGGATAGAAGAAGATTTTGGGTTGATAATTTATGGAAAGAAAGGGAATCAAAGGGTGAATTCAATAATTTATTTAATGATTTAAAATACGACGTGCAAAAATTTTATGACTATCATAGAATGGATTATGAGAAATTTCAAGCACTGTTGAATATATGTCGACCATATATCGAAAAACAGAGGACCAATTTTCGCAACCCCATTGAAGCCGATCAGAGATTATCCTTGTGTTTGAGGTGGGTAGTTAAATGATTGTATAAGTTTTATTTTTTCTTCTTTTATTAAATTAAAAAAAAAAAACAATATTTTTTGCCAAGTACAATCATGTATTGTAGACACATAATAACGATTTTCAAGTTTTTGCACTGATAAACCTTCTCACTGATAATCCCTGGATCTTTATTTGTTTTTACTTAATTTAGAGTACCTACTAGTTTAGATTAGTTTCGTATTCAGAAACTGCAGTTTTGTAGCCAGACCCCGAAGCAGCTTCATAACCAGAGCCTGAGGTGGTTTCATAGCTAGAGACATCTTCAGATGTTGGAGCTGGAGTTCCCTCTATGTATTTTAATTCGGCGTCAGTTACCACATTAAATATTTGTCTCTTTATTTGGACCTGCACTCTTTCTGGTAGTTTTTTTACTGTGGCAGCCATTGTTTGAAAGAACGAATCAATGGGGTCCACCTCCTTTTTCGATTCAATGTATTTATTTAGTATTTCAGCAGTTGTTGTAGGTTCTGGTCTTATTAAGGAATGGTGTGAATCATTGGTCATTCGCGAAACTGAACGTTCATCATTATCATTGACAGCGGATTCTGCGAAAGAAGTCTGCGTATCCTCTGAAGAGGAGTCCAGATTCGAGGTTTGTTTTCTGTGCTGAATGAATTTTTTCAAAAACTCCAGCTCTTTTTCAAACTTGATAGGGCGTCGCTTTGTGTACGGGTCACCACTCTTTGTTTTTCTGTTATTCAGAGCTTTCCTAAAATTATTACGTATATTACCCCATATTTTCTGGCATTCTTCACCTAAAACAAAACATAAGCAGGTAAAATGGTATAGAAACAGAATAAGTAGGTAATGGGAAAAGGCCTTAGATAGTGACTAGGTTAGCACCAGCTGTGTTTATGGGATTATATTGAGCTAATCTTTTTCTAAGTAGAAATTACCACTGGCATTACGGTGACGGAAAAATATCATGAGGAATTCATAATTATATATAAATACGTAAACTGTATTATTTAATTGACTTTGTTTAACTGTGTGCCCTGTCTTTCACTCTGCCTCACTTACCCCTAATTATATTATCTTTCAGATTTTTGATCACGGGAAGTAGCTTCAAGTCTCTAGGTTACAGCTATCGCATGGGGTTTAGTACAGTGCGCTCTATCGTACATGAAACTTGCCGAGTCATTTGGAATGCCCTAAGACCTAGTGTTATGCCAAAACCAACAAGGGAAAAATGGACGCGAATCGCGATGGAATTTGATGAAAAATGGAATTTCCCGAACTGCATCGGTGCAATAGATGGTAAACATTTCAGGATAAAAGCACCTCGCAATAGTGGAAGTCTCTACATAAACTATAAAAAGTTTTTCAGTATCGTACTACTAGCGGTTGTGGATGCAAATTATAAATTTGTGATTGCAGATGTAGGATCATATGGACGAAATAGTGATGGAGGTATAATGCAAAACTCAATATTTGGAAAAAAATTGACTTCTAATGCCCTCGATATTCCCCCAAAAAAACGTTTACCGAGGACAGATCTTGAGTTGCCGTATGTTTTTGTAGCAGACGAGGCTTTTCCGTTAACCACAAACATTATGAGACCATTTAGTGGCGATCGATTGACAGATGAAGCAATGAAAATATACAATTATCGTTTGAGTAGAGCCAGGCGTATCGTCGAAAATGCATTTGGTATACTTCAAGAACGTTTCGAATTATGTCAAAAAGGAATTCAGGTTCAACCAAAATATGTTGATAATATCATTTTAGCATGTACTTGCTTACACAATTTCATCATAGGTGGTACAAGCACAGAAAGCCAAAATATAGCAAGTGTAAGCATTAATTTAGAAAACGATAATAATATGAACAATGCATTAGATGGTATGACAGTACGGGAGATGTTTAAAGATTACTTTAGGTCTGATGAGGGCTCTATTCCATGGCAAAACGATATTGTAAATAGACATTAATACTGTGTTAAATCTTAAAATATAATTATAGTGCAAAAATATTTACTTACCTGTTTTATTCATTTCTATTCCAATTCTTTTCCACGCATTGTTCTTCATTTGAGTGTTCATATAATGTTTTGATGACATATTATATAAATAATCATAGTCTTGAACTAAAGTTATTAATTTTTCCTCCATGTTGGAATAAAAAACGTAAAAAACTGGTCTCCGAAAAAATCACGTAGCACAGTCGTCAAAGACGCGGGCGCAAATGGATGGTCAATATTGGTGTGCATTCCCCGCTTCTCTACTCCCGCCGCCGCACCCCGCAGTATATCACTACGAGCGCCGGAGTCCGTGGCATGCCGTTGCCTACCGCAGTATGCCACGGCATCCCGCCACGGGAGCCTGTGGCGCGTGTTGCGATAAAATCCCTTTCAATGCCACGGCATCATTTTAAAGCATAGCAATTTATGTCGTATTTCTGTACCAGTACGGTTGAATGTCCATTAGTAAAAATTAAAATCCCTTGCCTTGCCGTCCCGGTCTGCGTAGGCCTTTAGTTATCTTGCTTGATTATTACACAAATCGTTCCGTACTAGCATTTCGACATTAGATATTATGAGCTATTTAATGTGTAATCTTTCTTTATTCTTTATTGTACGCAGAAAACATAATACGAAGTAGTGATGAGTAATACATGTACAAAGGCGAGCTTAACCCTAAGAAGAGTGTATTTCGTGAGCAGATGTCAGAGAGCTCATTAGTAGTAACCGAGGCGAATTAAGATTTCTTTATTTAAGACAGTGTGGGGGCAGAAATATATTTTCGTTAGCACAGCTCAACACAGTTTGGCCATTTCAAAACTTTTGAGTAAATATTTTTCAGTGCTATTTAATCTTTATAAATATCATCCTTTTTTATATGACATATAGGTTTGAAAAATATTCATAAGCACTCGTTTTTTTTAACAGTGATTGCTGGACTTCTCTAAGCCTTATCTCAACAAAAATACAAACGTGCCTATTCTGTCTATCTCGAACTTTACTGTTACAAACTAAAAGAGATCAATTATTTTAGAGCTGTCAATTTTATTCTAGTTTCGTTGATATTACACAACTTTAAAACGAGATTACTACAAGAGAGGCAATATAACCCGAATAATGTCCACTACATTATTCGGGTTATATTGCCTCTCTTAAAATTCCTCTATTCCTCTATTAAAAAGTTGGGAATACAAATGACGTCCTACGTGAACGCAGCGGGCAATCGAATCGTGCGGCCGTTGAACTAATTTAACTTTAAAATGGCTTTTTCCAGGTTTCATCGGAAGTTTGTTGACATCAAATTCTTACAACAATTTAATCATAGTAATGGTACGGCCCGCCTATTTCTAATTGTACTACTGTAATCCAGGAAAATCTTATTATTAATGTAATAAGTTACACAATAAGTTATTTATAATACGGCAGATTGACATTCAGCCGATTTTTTTATGTGATTAATCTACGGAACGAGCAAATGATGGTTCATATGTTTATTACACTTTCATAAAATTATTTATAAAATAATAAAAATAATAATTAATTTAAACAGACATTTGAATACTTTTATATATAAAATCCTTAACAATCACGAAAATAACTTCTACGTCATATCCGGGATATTCTTAATATTATCTTAATATCATTCATAAGTTTATATTCATGAGTCATACTCGTTAAATACTCTAAAACTAATAAAAAACTCAATGCGCTGAAGATGTGAAAACGTTAAACGATTTCCGTTGCGACATTATAGGATAGTATATGCCAATCCAGTGCCGTGAGCAAGAACGCGGCAGATTTATAACGCTAGTTATTGCACATTCTTAACAAATGTGCAGTGGGTATGCGCTCTTGTTGAATATTTTAGCTGACCCCACAGATTAGAAATAAAGAGACACGCACTGACGGTTGTCTGAGCATTTTAAAGCTCAAAGGCGTATACCGTTAAAACCATGGCGCAAGCAATACTTAATCCCATAGTAAAAATCGAATGTTCGGAGGATAATAACCTGTTGTTACTTTATCGTTGCAGTTCTTGTCATACTCTGCTATGTTG
The DNA here is from genome assembly GCA_947359385.1 of Chesias legatella. Taxonomy (NCBI): domain Eukaryota; kingdom Metazoa; phylum Arthropoda; class Insecta; order Lepidoptera; family Geometridae; genus Chesias; species Chesias legatella. Next base: position 4,577,823 of record OX375772.1, read on the forward strand.
TGTCTAGTTTAGTCTTGCTATGACAAGCTGTATTATGCGATGCCATACTGTGTCAAGCTATTAGGCTGTGCGGTGCTGTGAGTTACCTTGAAATAATTAGCATTTGGGTTTCCATATGGATGTGGTTGATAGGTAGATTGATTCATAACGAGGTTTTGTGTGTAAAATTTACAATTCTTCAGCTCAGTTGAGTATCTACACTCAATGCTAAGGTCGCTAGCTAAAATGTTACATTATATTAAATATAGCCAATTATGCTGTTTCAACTGTTTGCTTTCCATTTGTCCTTGTTGACAAAACCGCCAATATATTCGTTTATAGATCGAAATGATTCCAAATAAAACATCCAATATTTACATGTGGCATACTCCTGAATATTCAAACAAGTTGACAGGAATTTTCACTCCGGAAATTGAACGTGAGCGTCCCAAATATATATTTGCACATCACATAGATAACTTTGTATTATAACTATTTTTATAACAAAATTTGCGCAGCTAAGGTTGTTCGAAGGCCAAGTTACCAAAGAATCCCTCACCTCCACAGGTCGCCTAATTCCCAGTATCTGTAACAAGTTCGCTGCTGACAGAAGGCTTGCATTTATTGCGGTATCCCATCAAGTGAGAGGACAAGAGTTAGGGTAAAGCCAAGCTCCTAGTGTCCAACGCCACTGAGACTTGTAGCCCCAGCAACAAGCGTAACATACTTATGAGGTTAATGGCAAGATTTCTTGATTTGCTTGGACCTAATTCACCGCCTACTGCCACATCCCCCAGTCCCAGATAATATTGGACCTAATGACATATATTATATACGAAATGATTTAAGAAGTTTTAACACTCAGTGCTTAATTAAATTACTTGATTTTAAATGGAAATAAACTTTCTGTTTCAATTTGATTATATTATTCCGTTTAAGTAAGATAAGTTTGAGATGTTCTTCAAGAATAACTTTGAGAATTAACTTTGTAGATATTTATTTGATTATTATTTTGGGTTTCAGCCATATGTGTACTAAATCTTCGCTAATATCATTATGAGTTACCCTATTTTTTTAAACTGTATATGTATAGCAATCCATAAGTAGAAAAATAAAATACTGGGTACAAAGTTTTTAATTTTATCCATATAAGCGTAATGAGCACCAGTAGAACTAGTTGTTTTCTACGTAGTTTTTGTGCAGCCCATTTCCGAGACAATGAGCTGGAAAGTAGGCGGAAAATGGGTAGCGTAATGTATAAAAATAAGGATTTCTAAAATACCTTTTTAAACTCATAACAAATGTATGACGCTAAAATTGGTTAATGCAACAGGTGACCAAAGTGGTGGCTTACATTTTGCATAGAATTAGTATTGCCACTAAGCGTGGTAATGCAGTGGCTAGCAATTTGGGGACTTGGTCAACCACTGCTGTTTAAGATTAAGTATCAGGCAGAAATACTTTCATATATTACTCAATTACCACTTTTGTTTTACTTTAGATTTAAACAAATAATTAAAATCAATTTAAAAATCATCACATATAATTCAGCCAAATTTTAAGGATGCTGGCGTACTAAAGTACTATCAAACGCTACATCTCACGACCCTTCATTAATATTTTCGGTATAATTTATGTATCCATTATAAGATATTTAATTTATGGCACAAAATGAATTAATTGGTATTATAAGTCATCCGGTTAATTTTAATTAATGTAGAGGTAGTTAAACGAGCTTCAGAATATTACAGCTACAGTTCGCTTTAATAATGAAAGTTCGGTTGTTTGAATGAAAGTTTTCTTTGCCAAATAAAAGGCAACTATTTAAATATTTCAACAAATATTAATGCAAATGTTCAAGAGCTCGATCATATTTAAGGTTTTGACTTCCTGAGTTTAAATGTAGCTGCAAAACTACATTGGAGAAAGTGAATAGTAGATCTCGCCTCTACACTCAGATTTGCTGTTTCTGGATGAAATCGTAATGAATAAAAATAATATGAATAAATAACATTAATAATAATATGTTAAAACTAAGTGACCTGTTGTCGCTCTGCTACACGACACATGCATGATATCTTGTGATACCTGTATGTGAATTTCCAAATGTAGACAACGTACAAATGTGTATTATTGCCAATAGCTTGGTAAAATGTACACAGATTTCAATTCTTAAACTGTAATAAATAAATAAATATTGGTGGGCATTTCACACAGCTCATCTAGCCCCAAAGTAAGCTAAGCATAGCTTGTATCGTGGGAACCAGACAACTGATATAATACTTATAAACTTTTTATTGGAAATATATACATATAATACATATCTATCAACACCCAGACACAGAACAAACATGTTATTAACTATGTTCGTTACACAAATTTTTTTGAGGTTACGGTAACCCCTCTAATGCTAGGAATTTGTCAATTTTTAAGAAGACGTAAATACTTAAATTATTATATCGGCACATATCAACAGCCTCGACAAAAAAAATATATATTTACATGCTGAAACTGAAATGATAAGGTGTCGTTTTTCAATATTGTTTAATGATTTTAGCAACGGTAGAACAAACTGAATTTTGTCACAAATTGATTCTTCTTGGTTAAAAATACAAGTGAAGATGTTTTACAAAGAATGGCAGGAAGCGTAAAAAAGCCCAGGAACAAGCCAATTTTACAAACCTCCAGCTGAGCAAACAGTTTATTATGGGAGGAACTTATTTTCTAATAAAAATTAGTTTACATCTGAATATTGATGATTGTTAGATAATAGATACTAATTCAATTCAATTCAATTCAATAATAGATATAATAGATACTAAATAAAATTTATGGTCAGTCCACAGATATATGAGTTAGTAATACTAAGTGTAAGTGAAGTAATAGTTCACAGTATGATTTTGAATACAAAACAAGCGAAACATACAAAGGCGTGCGATAAAAAACTTCACCTTTTCTCACTCAAGAGACATAGAAAATTTAACCTATCTAGCGTTTTTTTTATTTATAAAACAACTCAAAAACATTGAAATCATTCTACTCGCAAATTGTGATGCACTTCTATAGGTATTGTCTTTGTGAACGGCCTCGGTGAAACGATATATCTCGAGCGATATACTGGGTGGAAAGTATTTACACGGGATAATTTGTCTAGTTCCTCGCTCTGAGAGAATGCTGATTTAACTTTAACTATCGAACACAAAACAATTTCTCTAACGGTTGTGGTAGTAAACGTTTAGTAAAAAACAAACAATATTTTTTTTTCTCTTTTTTCATTTTATAATTTTCGCACAATGTAAAAGTCATTATTTCTCAAATAAAACATATCCCGTAAGATTTTGAAAATAAGTATCAGACTGTGATTTGATCAATCACTTAAAGATAGTCAATCGCTCGTATAAAACACGTTTTATCAGAAAAAACAGTAAATAACTGCTGTATGCCGGACTAAAAATAGTGTTAAACATCTAACTAAAAGGCTCTTTAGTCAATCTGACTACTGATACCTAACGGAATTGAGTAGTTGCAAAGACAATCATTTAATTATGCGTTAGCGTTGCGTGTTGTGTACCTAATGACCAGAAACCTAGATTAATTATGATAAATCTTAGAAATTGAGCCGTCGGTCGTCGAAGGCGCGGCGACGTCATTTGCACTAATCCTACTAATATTATAAACGTGAAAGTTTGTATGGATGTTTGTTACTCTTTCACACTCAAACGGCTGAATGGATTTGGATGAAATTTGGTACCAAGATAGCTTATATCCTGGAGTAACACATAAGCTACTTTGATCCCGGAAAAGTGCAGTTTTCCCGTGGGATGGGCGCAGCTAGTCATACATATATGTGGCTTTTGTTACTAGTGTAAGCAATAAGGGACGACACCTCTGTAGAGTTTCAGGATACAGAGAACCGGCAAATCTTATTTAACTTTAAATAGGTTCCGCGATGCTGCGATCTACGTGCGGAGGACCGGAGATTGAGCCGGTGGGATCGCGGCCAACTTCGACAAAGAGTAATGATCCCGCGCGGCGCGGTGAGGCCACAACTTACTCGCTTATTGGCGATGTGTTGTTTCCGAGGCGCTAATTCCAACGTTTGATTGAAGACCCGGGAACTTCGCTGGATTGTGGGTCACGTCCGTTGCGACTTATGTAATCCAACTTACTTTCCGCGAGTTCGCACGAGATAATGATTCCTAGTTTTTCATTTTTTACGCTACAACCAGAAATGATTCCGGGAACAAAATAGCTTTTCTGAAAAGTCCTTTATCTGCCAGTAAAGACTCGACAAATTGCGTTAGCCGTCTTTTGTGGGAGTTGATTGTCTGATTAGCCCAGGGCCCGGGTAAACAAACAAACTATCATAAAATTATACAAAACATTTTAAAATGTCTATTTCGGTTTCGGGACAACTTCCATTTAAAATCGTAGACTGGCATTGAATATTTATATATATGTATTCAATGGATATGTATAGAAAGGGAATTGGTTAGTCGCATTGCTCATTGTGCGTCAACGCTACTCATGGAAATTCTACCTTCAATATTTAAAGTTAAAACTGTTAGAGTAACTATATGTATAAAGTTGTTGTGATACTTACTGGATACTTTGGATACAACATAAACATTTTAAGAGTTTACTACCAGAAACCTGAATATACCTGTATATTGTGTATTTTGACTTGGAAATGCACTTTTATGTGTCTGCGCCCAATATTTATGAACATGAAATATTATTAAAATTATCATTAAACATCATCAGCATTCCATAGTCAAACATTTTATTTTGTTTATTAGGGAAAACAAACAGCTACTATGTGAATCAGTTTCCAAACATTGTGCTAATGCTACACGCTACGTCTCTACAGATAGGTATTACCAAACAAACAAAGGTTACAATCCAATTCCGATACAAGTATCACAGGAACCGAAACCGGGTTCGACGGCACACGATACCCGCCATTCTATTGGCAATCTTCGAACAAAGATGTTATCTCAGCTGCTCTTACGTTTTGTTGAATTAGTAAGTGGGGTACAGACAAATGGGCGTGTAAGAAACAGGGAACTCGCCCCGAAAGCGATAGTGCTCACATCGTAGTTTAGTTACGATAATAAATAGGAGCTTAAAGCTAGCAAATGGCCGATTAGGGCATTCTTGACTACATCGCGGGCATTCGGATAAAGTTAGCGCTTGCTTTGCAACGACTCGCGTGGGGTTTGCAGTTGTATATATTTTGTCCCAATGAAATTACTCATTTTTATAGAGTAGAGCATTGCGTCCAGAGTGAGAATGCACTCCGAACAGTTCCGTGTGTTCCATGTTTTTTCAAATCACACTAATACTTCATTTTGGACCCTTATGTCGTTGAAATTCCAAACTTTCTTTCTAAGTATGCCCCTGTGTGCTATCACGAATATACCCAGAAAAATTAAGACTACAGTGCAAGCGTGTATCTCGCAGTCAGGTGGTCAGAACATCCTCGTTTTTATAAATCATGATTTTATACTTGGATGTTAGTTTGAATGACTCTCGTGCCGTGCTAAGTGAGAAAACCTACGCAAAAGGGCTGTTAAGCAAACTTTGCTACACTTTAGATACTTTCCACTTAAAGACACATGCTTATTACATCATAAAGTGTCAAGTGTAAAACTAGTCTGCTTGAGGATAGAGGATTTTATAAAATAAAGAAATTCAATATAAGGCAAAATCAAGAACTTCAAACACATTATGATTAGGTTGTCTAAGCAATATCGTTAAATACTCACGGTTGTCGTGAAAAGTTTACATTGTTTGCCTTAGAGAAGACTGCAGAATTGCAATTGCCCATCGCAAAATTCCCGGTGCATAAAGAGACAGCTCATATTTTTCCAAGCAATAGAAAATGACAATACTACTGCCGAAAATGTTTCTAGCGTGATTGAAATTGTTAATATAATTATATTGTATACATTTCTTCTGTCCGTCACTTTCGCGGGGCAATACTTTGGTTACTTCGCAAACTTTTAGCAAACTGGTTCATTTACTAAAGCAGACTGCTACGGAGCTACGACAGAACGCTACGAAGTGCTACGTGATCGTCGTTATCTTCGCAACACTTCATCAAGGAGACATGAATCCATTCATGAACAGTTTTATCATAAGTTACTCTGGCTTATGTTTAAAATGGATCAATAAGACTTGTTTCGCCTGCATCTTATCGACTGTCCGATATCTTTTTTTGACACTAACACATTACCTGATTATGTAAGTACTCTATTGTATAATGAAACAATCTGGAATGAGAGATGTATTGTTTTAATAAATTAATAAATAATCTCAATTAGTTTCAGATAAAATAATTTAATTTTCATAAGCAGTTTAATAAGTGCGCAATCTTACACCACCCATCCAATTTCTTAAACAGAGCCTATTATTGACATTAAGATTGGATTAAAAATCTTATGTTATCTGAGGGATTAAATTATCTATTGATTCCATATTATTCTTAAAACTTCTCGCAAGACGCTACAAAATATGGGATTACTTTAAACTTCAGATAAAATCTTTATGGTTTCTACGAATTTGCCTTTGTTACACTGAATTCCAATAATGTGCTTTCATAGACTGATATCGTTAATAATCTACATATTTTATAAATTGAAATCTTTATGACAATACCTTTTACGCTTTATAAAAGAAGTTTATCAGCATAATAGAATCTTCAGTTGAATTCAACCTACCACAAAGGGTAATTTATTAAAATATAAGGCATGTTGTTCTATATTTGTATGGAAGACTAAAGATGTAGAGTCGTGTGGTCCTAAAATGTATGACTGATAAACTTTTAGGTTTTACTAACATGAGCGACCTCTTTAGTTGGATATTCTCCTATCACAGATAGTGTATTAAAAAAAAAAGGTGTCGATTGATTGAATTAACTGAAAACTGGACTTAATTAACTTAATGAATTTGATTAACTGAAGTTGGTTTTGAAGCTCTAATTATATAGGTTTTTACAGGATTGCGAATTAGTGGACTGTTTAAAACTGACCTTGCTAAATAGATATTAAAAAAATATTTTACCATAGTCTCAAAAGGCTTAAATATGTGAACTTACCGAGGGATTACAAGTTTGAGCGTTTTCAAAATTCTCTCTGATCGTCTGGTTGAAACGACACGTAACCCGAAAGCTGGCACCTTTGTTGCCCAAAGATATATATTTCCACCCAGTGTTTTGGGCATATGTTATACCTGGTAATCAATTGGATCATTACAGCTATGTAAAGATCGGTAGAAACGGTCTTTAGATAGCTATGTTTGATTCATCGTTGTTTAAATAATTTGTACATATTTCAAAATATAAGCTCTACAGCTTTCAGCAAGCTACGCCACGATGACTATCTAATATTCGAACACCATTGACTCTGCTACTGTTAGTTTATCATAACGAAACCATTCGGTCTCTGATAGAACAAAGCCACACGCGGTATTCCATAAGAGCAATATTCAAGTAAAACATAATTATGTTAAAGACGAAAGAGAAGCAAAAGAAAGTGCATTTTAAGAAGAGACGTGATAATAACAACCAGAAAAAGATTAAGGAACTTGTCGTGTACTTACGAAGCGAGTTGGAGAGGTCAACGACACATGGCCTAAATTACATCGTGAACACGGAGATACATTGGTCTGAAAGGTACCTTTACTGAAATATATTGTTCTAGTTTTCACCCGCACGGTATCGGGATATATTTGTTATTCAAACTCGGCATCTACCTATGTTCACCGAATTGTTTCTGTAGCTTCGGCGGACAAACTTTAGCTTTTATGCAATGGGCATATGCAAAGGGATGTGAAAAAAATAATTGCTTACGTGATTTCTGGTTGAACCAGCGCCCTCCGGATTAAAATTAGGAGTCTGTAACACTGGACCACCATGCGCCTATTTTTTTGCTCACATTTACAGGATGTAATAAAAAGTACGCTAGGTTCATAACTGGGTGCCAAACGAATGTATCACAATTTTTCATCAAGTCGTTTAGGTTAGTTTAATCCTGAAGAGGTAACAAAATCCAGGTTTAGGCTGCATGTTGTTTGTTAGTGAGTCAGGACATCCTGTTTTATATGTGCATTGTTTGAGCTGGCTCTCATCCCACCTCAACGGCGGCAATGGCTTCTCTCGATAACCAATAAAAACCATGATTATAATTATATAATCTTTATATAATTATTATAATCTATACAAATAAATAAAATTGGAGTGTCTGTTTGTAACATTTAAAGACCGCTTTTTACCAAGTGCATATTGATGTATACACGGTACATATACCAGAACAGCATTTTTTTTAAATTTTTGTCTGTCTGTCTGTTTGTTTCGGTTAATCTCTGAAATGGCTGGACCGATTTTGACGGGCTGGCACTGGCACTGGCAGATAGCTGATGTAACAAGGAGTAACTTAGGCTACTTTTCCGAGGGGTAAAATAGGGGTACGTGATAAAACCGAATTCCACGCGGACGAAGTCGCGGGCAACAGCTAGTAATATAATATAGGTATGATAGAGCGGGGTCGGTACCACTAGACAAGCACGCACGCACAATTTAGCTTATTGAAGTCGTCACTGTCACTAACAATCCCATAGGCATAAAGTTAGCGCAAATTATTGGATACAGCAGGAGCAAACTGTCAAACGTTAATTTTGAACTTCACAACATACCACTGTCTATCACGTTCCAAGCCCATCCCCCGAAAAATTTACATAACCCCGAATAAAGATCCTTGTAAAAGATGGGCAGTATTAGTAGCAGTAGAACTTATGCCAAGTTCGTCCGGGAAAGTACTGCCATCATATCGTTTGCTACGGCCAAACAGGTTGCCGGTAAAATTACAGGCACATGAGACATTCCACCTTCACTTGTCAGAGTTACATGCGCATACGATACGACTCGAGCCTTGTTAAGTAGGGGAACCCAAGTTGTATTGTTGTTAAAGAGGTAAGAGACTTAACACCAGGTGGGCTGGGCTATCTTCTTGTTCAGTAACTTTATCACATAAAAAACGCTCAATTCCTAAAACCTTCTCCTAATTTCAAGGTTGTTCTGGACTGCTTGCTTCGTGGTTTGCGCTGCCGCCATATTCGTCTTACTTTCATATCAATATGCAAGATATTTGGTAAGATTAACATTATTATCCTATATCATTGATGATATATCTAACGTTGAGTCTATGACAGATGATTAGACCTAGAGATATAGTCCATTATTTTATTGTAATTTTTCTGGCATATTAATGATCCGTATAAATAGGTAACTATCCACTTAAATCTAAATTTATATGATACAGTCAAAGCTTATCTAGTATTCATGTAATCTTCACTTCGCAATTGAATTTTGAATAGGATTTATTACTAAATATTTATATTTTATTTATTATCAATTCTGTGAATACATATACCAAGTAATATTTCCTTCTCAATCGATGATCGCTGTTGGTAGTGACGTCGGTGTATAACTTTACTTCTTTCGTGGCTTTGAATCTTAAAATTGTGAAGGAAAACGTCGTTTGGAAACCATAGAGTGTAGAGTACCTAACACACCTCTAAGCAATTCCCAACCAAGGCGTTGCGTGGCGCCTACGTATACAATTAACATTAGATGATATAAAATATAATCAAACCAGAATTAGTATAAAAACATATTCCGTGTAATATTTTATTTACTTGAAATATCTGAGAATAGCACGAAAAGTATTGCGTGTGGGAGCAATCCCAGCCAGTAAAGAAACAAAATAAGCGGACAACATTCAGTCACTCGTGAACTGATATGAGAATGGACTCGGTTTCGCAAGAATATATTTCACCTTTTTCTTAAAAATAATCAGTTTTGTTAAAAACACATCTGACCTTAAAAAAATGATCGCTAGAAAAACGTTATTGCTGGTTTATTTAGATATAATGTTTACAACTTGCAGGTAAATTGTTTAGACCACGGAAAGCTTTACTAAAACAAGATTTTTAAGGCAGTGCTAGTTTTTTCTAACGTATTTTTGTCTGAAATAATGAGAGTAAAAATTGTAAACTTATTTTGTTCTTGTGTTTTTCACATTTTAACCATAATTTCACATCTAATAATATAAAAAATCAATACATTATCTATTGTTATTTCACAGGCAGCTCCCATTGTGATGAGTGTGGAAATGGATTATTTTAATTGGAACGTCTCATTCCCGGCCATCACTTTGTGCCCCCTCAAAAAACTGGATGATGACCTTCAGGCTGCATTTATCAAGTATGTACATACCCATCTGGGTTTTTTGTATACCTGTTTCTCCATATTACACCGCGGTGAATCCTTGTGATTACAGGACCCTTTTCTCGGTTTCATTTTCTGTCAACCAAGATCAAAACTTGTAATGACAGCATACAATGAACTTTTCTATTATTACCCCATATTATATATAAACCTTCAATTAGTTTATATAGAAGCTTATAGACATAAATACAATAGATTTAAAGTAATAATAATAATAATATTGGTGGACATTTCATACAGCACCATCTAGCCCCAAAGTACCTAATCATAGCTTGTATCATGGGAACCAGACAACTGATATACTATTTACATACTTTTTGTAAATACATACATATAATACATAGGTACAGACAGAACAAACATCTATGCTCGTGACACAAATGTTTGTCCTGGGTGGGAATCGAACCCACGACCTACAGCGTAGGAGGCAGGGTTACTACCCTACTGCTATGAAGCCAGTCTAGTTACTTAAGTCGCATGCACACTGGTGCCAAATAAGACCAACTCTGAATAGCGACAACCCTGTTACAACACACAGCTAAGTGGGGTAGGCTTTTTGTGGTGTTACGAAACCAGATTACAAAATAATTTTATTGGTTCCTTTTATTTGATTATTATGTAACGCAAAATAAACATTTAATATTCTGTTCTATAAAGTTACGACAAATGTCTCACATCTGCAAGTAAGAGAGACCTCGGTCTAGATGTACGTCGATTAAATATTGAGTACGAAAAATCAGATAAACAGCTGCTATGTTTACAGTCACAGTTTTTCAAGGTCTGGAGACTATCAAGATTTAGAGCTGTATTTGAAAGCGATTAGTTTGGCTACTCTAGAAACGATTCATCTTATACAAATACCGGCTCCGGAAATACTGTCAGTAAGTACAAACGTACATACATAGATTCCCATCTTTTTCACGGTTGACTGTGTCTAGTTGTCGCTATGCGTTACACTGCCGTGAGTGGCGTCACAAGTGCTGCACCATCCCAGCCATTGTTTTCACAAGAATAACCCGGCGAACAATTTTTTGTAATTTATTCCTTCGGAATGCAACAGCCAGGACAAATCTCATGCTAATAAATAAATAAATATTGGTGGACATTTCACACAGCGCCATCTAGCCCCAAAGTAAGCTAAGCATAGCTTGTATCATGGGAACCAGACAACTGATATAATACTTATATACTTTTCTTTTGTAAATACATATATATAATACACATTAACATCCAGCCACAGAACAAACATCAATGTTACAAATGTCACATAAATGTTTGTCCTGGGTGGGAATCGAACCCACGACCTACAGCGCAGAAGGCAGGGTTATTACCAACTGAGCTATGAGGCCAGTCTAATGAAACTACCAACAAGTCCGAGCATCAACACAAAATATCAACAAGCCGACTCCAATCTCATCGAATCGCCTCATCCAATAAAAACTAATAGGAGTAGGCATGAATCTTCTGATAACAACTGCTTCGACAGTTTCGTTTTAGTGTTCGATTACCTGATTCGTAATTAAGATACCTTGTTACCTACTTTACAATTTGTGTTTAAATGCAAACAAATTCTTATAACATTTGTGTATTGTATAGTTAATCAATTCAACTGACTACGCGAGAGTAGCCGCAGAGATCTTCCGGAGGTTCGACAATACTTCGGTGTCCATAAACACCGACTGGCTGACGTCCGTTGACCCCGTTATGACGGAAATGGGCATGTGTCACGTGATCAATTCTAATGTTGCCAGAGCTGATAACCCAAGGTAAGGGAATTAGGGTAGCAGGTAGTCACATTATCACGTACCAACATCCATTCTAGGAATAGTTACTTACAAGCTGCTTTTTATGTAATTATGTGACGGAACGAGCAACTAGCCCTTCCTCTGTCAATAATAAAATAAACGTAACTTGGGTTTACCCGTGTATGTCGTCTGTTCTCACCAAAAGCCCGTGTAAACGCTGTCAAGGCCATCTGCGGCCAACAGCATAATGTCCAGTGATAAAAAAAAAAAAAATTACCCGTGTATGGGAAGACCTAATCGCAGTCTATTAAATAAATAAATAAATATTAGTGGACATTTGACACATCGCCATCTAGCCCCAAACTAAGCATAGCTTGTACTATGGGAACCAGGAATAATATATTTATATTTTGCTTGTAAATACATAAGTATTAATACATACTAACACCCAGACACAGAACAAACATCAATGCTCGTCACACAAATGTTTGTCCTGGGTGGGAATCAAACCCACGACCTACAGCTCAGAAGGCAGTTACTAACCAACTGAGCTGCGAGGGCAGTCAACTGAGCTGCGAGGCGCCTGACCTATGATTATTGCAGATCACGTCTCAATACCTGCAATTTCACCGGCTTGCTTGCTTGCTTGTAAATTTCAGTAATTACTCGTATTTTACGGCGTTCAGTAGCCTAGCCTACCTACTTCAATTTAAATTAATACAATCCAAAGCTTATCCAATATTCATTTCAACTCGCGCTCTTTGTCTTCAGAATATAATACACCATATTGTTTTCCAGCAAATGGAGTGAAAGCATGTTTTACACAAAATCCAATATTGAGCTCTCTTTTCACGATAACGATTTTTATGTTCAAGCTATAAACTACGCAGACTCATTCAAGGTTTGTTCGTAAAATACCATATGTTTATTACTTTTTAATGTTACATATGTCACATAAATGTTAGTCCTGGGTGGGGATCGAACCCACGACCTACAGCGCAGAAGGCAGGGTTACTACCAACTGAACTATGAGGCCAGTCAATATATCCTATGTATCTGGGTAGTTACCTAACTGCTCTCTTTAATTTAATATATTGGTCTGAATTCTCCGAATAATTTTTCATAATGAGTATCTACTCGGAGTCAGTTTCGTTTATTAGTACCTTACCTTTTTTTGTATACATACATACAACCACTTGATGGAAAGTGGTCACCGTCACCCACTGCTATCTGCGAGGCACTGCTGATGCGCTACCGGCTCTTAAGAATGTGATTAACCCGCCTTTGAATAACAATGCTAAAGTTTCAAACGTTCCATAAATGATTTCCTTTACAGATTTACACCCACAGTCCCAATGACATTATTCTAAGCGGGGAACCTGCATTGACGTTTGACAGCGAAGGTTTCATGGAATTCGGGGTGCAAATGTCGAATACAAGAGCTTCGCCAGATCTGAGACCCACGGCTCTCTATCTAAGGAAATGCAGGTAAAGGCAAAAGGTAAAGGTAATATCGAGTTACGAAATAAGCAACATCAATCACTGGCTGTAAAACTATTTTGTCCCTAAGTAGGTAGTTAGATACACGTGGATACCTTACTGCCTGCCACCAATGTATGGAGGCAGCCAGTACCATCAAGCAGGAGTAATTAAAGCATGCATTCTATCTAGTACCTTCACTAATTACCTGTTAATTGTTCTATAATACTAATTTGAAAGATATACCGGTATTTCAGGCACAAGGCATTTTTCATATTTTAGACGAACACTTTTGATCTGTAATACCCCCGCAAAAGTATTACCTGTGTCGCAGGTGGCACGAATACACAGATATACACAACACAAACATCCGCGACCAGACGACAAAAAATTTGAATATATGCTTATATTACCCCAGCCAGTGGTCTAACCATGGACCCCGTGCTTCGAAGGCTGGGTAGGGATTATCCTGCTCCATAGCCCACCACTGATTGGTTCGTACGGCAGTTTCAAGTCAAATATATATTTTCAAACAATGCATTACGTCTCACGAGCGCTTTCAGAACACAAGCAGTACGTACAGTCAGCGACAAGTCGTGGAACACGTTCAAACACGTCAGACAAAGTCGCGTGTTCACCAGATTTTCTCGGTGACTGTACATTACCAAATTATAATTTTAGATTTGCAGATGAGTCCGACAGCAAAAGATATCCATTTTATTCGTATAATCGTTGTATTATGGAATGTAGGATAAGAATGATTGTAAGGTTATGCGGTTGTACACCGCACTTCTACAAACCGATAGGTGAGTTATTATTTTAATGGTTTGAATTTGTAAAGCATTAAGTCGCCCTACGCCATGAATCTAGAAATTTAATAAATTTTTACGATATATGTAGTATATTTACATTATTTAATATTAGCTTCTACTTGACAAATGCGTATTATATGGATGTATTTAAAAAAAAGTAATTCAATTGTTGTATCTGGTTCCCTTGCTGCAAATTGTGCTAAGCATTTGGGGCTAGACTGTGTGAAATATTCACCAATACTTATTTCTTATTTTCTTATCAGTGCTTATTCTTAATATCAATCATGAAAAACCCAAAATATATTTACCATAATACCTTTAGACGGAGAAAAAGTATGCAACTTAGAAGAATTGAAGTGCCTCGTTACTTACAAGAAAGAAATAGCTACATTATCGGTCGACAACAAAACCGTGGGAATAGATCTCGAGGAAATGTATGGGTTGCCGAGTGGACCCCGCGAGTGCGGCTGCCTGGGAGACTGTGAAGCAGACTTCTATCTGCAAGACCTGGAGACATTCGTGCCACAGGAGGATATGAAACGGTTGAAAATTATATTAGCAGCATTTCCTAAAGTGAGGATACGCAGGGAAATTATATTCAGTATATACGATGCAATTCGTGAGTATTATTTTGATGTCAGATTAACTATTCAAGTAAATAAAACTGAAATGTCCGTTTGCAACATCCAAATAACAGCTTTTTACTCGATGCATATGAAAGTAAGGTCAGTGTCGGCTGCGCCTGTACCTATTAAAGTAACTCGGAGTGGAAGAGTTGTTAATCCTCCCGATAGATATGTAAATACATAGATCATTAACTGCTTTTAATCAGATACTTAATTGTTAAATTACTTTATTAATTGGTAACATACTTATATATACAGTAACACTAAAATCCTTTTTAAAAATTATGTCTGTCTTCCTGTTTGTTCCGGCTAATCTGTGAAACGGCTGGATCGATTTTGACGAGACTTACACTGGCAGATAGCTGATGTATTAAAGGGTGACTTAGGCTACCTTAGCTACTCTTCTAGTCAAACTGGATTCAACGCGAGCGTTGCCGCGGGCACAGCTAGTATGCAATACACCACGTAGTCCAGCCAAAATTCAATCAGGGAGTCGAAGGTAGATGAGCCCCTTTTCCATTATTGGGGAAGTTTAATGATAGGTTCGTTTTTGATTACCTAAGTCATCTGATGTTAAGAGACTATATTTTATCTGATGGTGGCGACGTCGCCGCCTGGCAACACCTGGAATTTAATGCTACAGAAACATAATACCAGTAACATTGAACTCACAAGTCGGGACCTGAATGCCGCCATTGCTCTTGCAAAACTCAGCAACAATTAATTCAGTAAACAATTCCAAAACATACCAAGACAAGTCAATTATTATGAGCACCAATAAATTGAAAGAAAGCTGAATGATGTTAGTAATTCTGAATTTATATTTAAATGGTCTAGCGATTAATATCTAGATGGTTGAAGTTAAATAAGAAATTATAAGTTTGATAGCGAAATAGACTTAAACGCATAAATTAACAGGGGAAATGGAATATAAATAACTACCCCTTTTCAGATTTCCCCTTATATATCTTTTGTAATATTATGTTAGCTTTTAGTACACTCCACACAACTCTTCGACTATTAATTGCGCTTTCCATCTCAAGGTTGTCTGGAAGAGATCGTTTCATGGCGAAAAGACCGCCCATTGTACCTCTTACGTTCTAAGTTTATTATTATTATTATTATTATTATCATTATCATCGCAATTGCATCTCAATTTGATTCGCCTCTGGTATGGAAGCTCATACAGAGGACGAACTCCCTTTTAGTTATTAAGTACTAACATTAGTTTTAAGTTGATTTTATTTTGTGTTACTAATACTAATGGATTTTTAATTGTCTGAAATAAATAAATAAATTAAATTAAATTATCAATCAATCATATCAGCATAGAACACAAGAAATACCTACTATTATTTGAATGTTTCAGTGAGGAGCGGTGGCGTTGTAAACTTATGCATCGGCACATCTGTGATCTCAATAATGGAACTGATAATGACGGTGATTCGTATACCTATTTACGAGCTAGCACGTGTACTCAAGCGTGTTCCAATGGGGAGAAAATTTAAAGTATTATACCTGAATACGAAAATTAAATAGAATAAGTTAGTATCTACCCCCTTAAATGTTTAGTCTATAAATAGTCTAAGCCCTGCGCACTGTTTTTTTTTCTCCTGGTAGAGACTAGTCACCCACAATACAGGAAATCCTAGTTTGGGGACAAGTGAACTTTTATTGTAAATAATCTATTATGTGACTTAATAAACTGCTCAATAATGTAGAATACACATAATACATAAATATTCCGCTTGTATATTTAAAGTAAATAAATAATTTTAATTTAATTTTAATTTAGGTTCATAGATCCTTTTTACTGATAATTAACAATAATGTATCACTTCTCCATTACACCACTATCAGCAAGATTTAACCATTGAAGCGCTCGCAACGTAGCTTCCACGTTCGTTCTTGGCAGATTGATAGTTTACTCTGATTTAGTGGCATTCACAACTGCAACTCCATACTTCGAAAGTTGTTAAACTGCCGGTCCAAGTAATAGCAGTCGCTTGGCCTGTTAGCTCAATATATCTGTAAAAAACGACATGATCACTTCGTCATCTTAGACAGGTCTTACATCAGTTGCAAGTAAATGCCTAGTCTCTGTGTAGTCGGGGGTTCGATTCGCATCCCAGTACAAACATTTGCATGACGAACTTTGTTGTGTCTGGAATATATATTATGGAGTGTTCTATCATTTGTATTTCCCGTACGACAAGCTGTTTTTTGGGGCTAGATGGCGCTGTGTTAAGTCAAAAACTTTACCTCCATAAAATTAATGACTTGTAAAAGTCAATATATAATATATAAAAGACCACCAATATTTATTTATTTCATTAATTTCTCAGAACATGATTATGTTTGCTACCTAATATGTAGGTCTATTACCATAAGCTCAAATCTTAAACATCACCGAATCTTTTTTGAGGTATTTCACTCCTAAAACACTGAACTTCTTAATTAATTAAATAATTGAACGATCTCATCTCCAGAACGTACGATTATTCGATTTGCCAACATACTCTAGGTTGTGAAGCTCAACCGAAAAATTAATTCAACAGATTCGATGTGCATACTAATTACATTCTTTGCTACAGAACCGCTGGCATATTGCTTAGACTTAGAGAGGCGAACAAGTCAGATGCAGTCTGATGTGGTCTATAGCGATGGGCCACCACGCACACATATTTGTATTTATTGATATCAAAATAATTACCTTTATTCGGACTTGTGACGTGTTTTTGCTGGTTACTGGACTGCAATTTTTCTGCATCGTCTTGTCTGTTAAATAAAAAGTAACAATTAGTGTACTTACACAAAGCTCAAATTATTGATGTCAACCTGTAACTACGGCATTATAGGAGATAATTATAACAGTAAGATATTTTTATTATATAAAACTATTTCAGTTGCACTAGAAATTATATCATCAAAAGTTTTTCGGTAGACTGTCTAACATCGCTATAATATAGAGTTCCACTCACCTTTTCCACAATTGTGCCGTTCCTGAACTTCGTACGTCCTAAATGATAGCATTACTGCATCTGTGCAATTTCCTTTGCATCTTGTCGTTAAATGAACTATCATGTTCCATTTTATGATATAGTCCTGAAAAACAAGAAATCGTCGCCACAAAATTAGTCTAATATTTCCCGGGAAATTACTAATAGGTAGAACCTAGCTCTACGTCCAAGGCTATGCAGAACACACTTGAAATGATAAGGTAAACAGTAATAAAATCACCAATAGCCGATACAATGTCGATATTTTAAGGCGGTGAGTAACGTACGCTGTATCACCGACTGACTCGAACATTTCTCGCCGCCGTGAATTGTCGTGGCTCGCGTCGACTGACCGATGGCGACCGCCGCCGATCTGTACGAAGTAAGCGCGAAGAGATCAAAACAAAACTCAGCGCATCACTCGACTTACAATACCGGTAACTATGAAAATTCCCCCCATGCAAACTCAACAAGTAAATCGAAGGTC
Organism: Chesias legatella; assembly: GCA_947359385.1. NCBI lineage: Eukaryota > Metazoa > Arthropoda > Insecta > Lepidoptera > Geometridae > Chesias > Chesias legatella. The sequence goes on from OX375772.1 coordinate 4,596,238, forward strand.
GATACCAACTTACCATAGGAGATAGCTAGGAGAGAGAAGCACGCGAGGCGTCATCGGAGCGGCCATCTTGGAGGCTGTTCCCGCTATACGACACCCCGACACACCGCGAGGTCAAACAGCGTTGAGCCTGCTTCGCGAACTCAAACTTCGGTAAACCACAATGTGCAGAAACGCTTCCAATTGTCTAGTTCGTTAAAAGTTAAATTAGAAGCCGGTTATAATTTTCACCCAAACGAACTTTCATGTTATTATACACTCGCGCCACAACTTGTAATTACGTTTAGAACATGAGCCTACTTTTATATCGTGCGGAGCGAGGCCAAGAACAGATTAGGGAAATGATTATGTAAGCAGATGAGCCGTTATATTGAGCCGATATATCCAGGACCAACAATCCATTTGAAAGTTGTTCAACGTGCGACTGTTGCTATTTTAACGTCAATACGAGTCTAATCCGTCTCTCGTTCTAGATCTCGTTCGAAAAAGTCAAAATTATGAAAATCACGAGCGAAGATTGAACATGAAAATCTCCATTTATGAAAAATATATCGATGGTTTCGAAATTTCAATTTATATAAACCGTAAGTGCGATTAACGAACACCATAAAACCCGAAGACGGATTAGGCAGCAGCAGTTTCGATTAATTTCGACAACGACCTTCCTTGCAACATTTTTACAACAAAATAGTAGTACAACAAATTTTTTTTTTGCTAGGTCCAATTTCTAATCAAGACTTCATCAAACGTTTTCAAAATGTACATAATTATACCATACTTAGGACAACAGATATGTCGAATATAAAACAAAATATAATGTTACTTAACATCTCATAAGCTGAGTAAAAATAGTGAATTATCAATCGACTCAGCCCCTATTCCAAATTGTACACAAGACAGTTGATGGCTCGAAGCGAGCACTACGTTAAATACACCAACTGAACCGATCGACAACGCACGATATAAGGACACAATATTACATACTACCAACTTAAATAATATTTAATAACAATTCGTAGATCAAGAATCAAATTTATTAAAATGTCAGGGGTACATAAAGGCAAAAGACACTTATGCTACATTATCTTAGTACAAGTTGATTTTGTTTTCCGATAAGCAGAGCTAAAACAACGACAAGACGAGTTTTCAAATCTATTCACCAAACGATTACGACGAAGATGGGAAGAATGCCGGCGGTAGAGTGCACAGACCCAAGATACCAACTTCAATACCTCACATTCCTGAAAGCACAAAAGTTACATTTACTATATAACGTACGGACAGATCGTACAACATTGTTGTGATGAGTAGATTTTTCGGTTCAGATGTCTAACAGCTAACATTAACCCGTTATCAGACAGTAAGCCGAAACAAGTCCGAAGCAGAAACCTCAACGACAAGTCATGAAAGAGCGCAGCAATGTTGAGATGATTTGGATGAACCACAGACACTAAACGCACAGTCACGTGGACGTTGTGTGGAACCCAAATAGACGGTGGGCCATCCGTACGAACGATGTTAAAGACAGAGTTTGTGGGAAACAATGTGTGGAAAAATCTACTCATGATGTGTTGAGTTGAGACCGAGGCTACACCGATATTTACAGATCCTCAAACTAAAAGATATGCGCACAAAGAACTGAAGTACAAATTAAATACTCACATCGTCGGCTACGGTTAGAAGAAACGCACGTCAATGGTTCTGCCGTCGATACGGGTCCTGTCAAACATTTCTGTAAAACGCGTTAAGGAAATATTATGTAATTCTGAGCAGACGGCTCACCTGAAGTTAAGTGGCAACCTCTGCCCATAACAAGCAATGCTAATTGGGTGCTCCCCTACTTAAAGACTCGAGTCGCATGTATGCGCCTCGACGCAATTCGACTGGAATCATAGTCCAGTTAGTAGTAACCGTGCCTTCTGAGCTTTAAGTCTTGGGTTCGATTCCCACCCAGGACAAACATTTGTGTGACGAACATATATGTTTGTTAATATGTATTGTGTATATATTTACAAAAAAATATATATTAGAATTATATCAGTTGTCTGGTTCCTATGATACAAGCTATGTTCAGCTTACTTTGGGGCTAGATGGCGTTGTGTGAAAGGTCCACCAAAAAAAAATTGTATCACTGCTTGGTGGGCAGAAATGGGTAAGGTGGCATACTTCCCCAACGAACTTGGTAAAAACTTTTTCATTGTAAATGAGTAGGCTGTCTATTGCTGCTGCTGTCGTTATATTGCTGCTACTGTCGTTATATACTGGTGGTATTGCTTGTAAAAGGATACTTATAGCTCGTTCGGCGTCCCACTCTTTGTGGAAGCGTACTATGGCTGTGTCCTGTGCCGTCATCTCGGCGAATTTCACGTCCCCACATTCGCTGAACTTCTCGCGGATCAGTTGCCACGTCACTGTAGGGGGAAGCTGAAATATTTACTTCGGATAAATTTCGTTTCTCCTATAAATCTGCCCTCCTTAGAAAGAAAGAACAGTTTTTGTTTCACTAAGCTTATAAGCAACATAAAAAATACGAAAGTAACCTATTCTAATATATTTATAAATTATACAGGTTGCTTTAAATATTGCGCAGTCTCGGCATAACAGTATGCTAGCCTAATATTTAAGTTTTGACGTAAATAAAGGAGTGTTGCATATTTGCACGAGTTTTGTTTGAACAGCCCGTTGGTATTATGTATACTTTTTGGAATAATTGTTCTCATATCTTTTGTTGTAATGCTACTCAGAAGGCTCCTTTTTATGCTGTCATTATGATAACGTGTGTAAAGCATGTTACTGGAGTCCGACTTAACTGTCGTTTTGAAGTAACTTTTGTAACTGTGGTTTTAATTTAATAGCTTCAATCGCACGTGAGTTTGTGTTCATCCATACGATAAACGCGATAACGTATCGCAAAAGTAATATTATTTTGTATTATTTATCCTGCCTGTTTTTCAGTGTTTTATGTTGTCGTTTTATCGTGACCATTTTTATGGGGATAATAAATATCCCAATAGATATATGTATAAAAATAGAAAAAACTGCATGCATACGTAAATATTTTTATAAAGAAGACAAAAAAAAATGTATTACCGTTTAGGATGTATAAGGTTCTCAATGAAAAAATGAACTTACAAGAATTAGGGTAATCGAAATATTCGGGCATACAGTATTTGGTGGGTGAAATTTTATATCGGAAAAATGTATTCCTTTTATAAAATGGAATTTACCTTCCTGTTACTTTCGAAGGTTCACACGTGAATACCTATTAATTATGTTCTAACCAAAACACCCCCACCAATAAAAGTGCTGTACTCACATTGGTGATGATGACCATGTCGGATGGTTTATCCCGGATGGACTGCTGGGAACTGGAGTCGCGGCCGTACCCCTGCTGCGAGGGCATCGACACACCGCCCATCTGCCGGCTGGACCCTGGGAAACACCTCATATAATACAGTTCCGACTAACAATAATATAATAATAATAATAATATTGGTGGACATCACACACAGCGCCATCTAGCCCCAAAGTAAGCTAAGCATAGCTTGTATCATGGACACCAGACAACTGAAATACATACTTTTTTTTTTTGTAATTACTTACATATAATACATATATATATTATACATTGACTGACCTCGTAGCTCAGTTGGTTAGTAACTCTGCCTTCTGAGCTGTAGGTCGTGGGTTCGATTCCCATCAGGACAAACATTTATGTAAAGAGCATTGATGTTTGTTCTGTCTGGGTGTTAATATGTATTTATATGTATATATTTACAAAAAAAAGTATATATGTATTCTATCAGTCATCTGGTTTCCATAGTACAAGCTATGCTTAGTTTGGGGCTAGATGGCGCTGTGTGAAATGTCCACCAATATTTATTATTATTATTATTTATTATATTAACATCCAGACACAGAACAAACATTATGTTCTTCACACAAATGTTTGTCCTGGGTGGGAATCGGACCCATGATCTACAGCTCAGAAGGCAGGGTTACTACCAACTGAACAGTGAGGCCTGTGAAATCCACGACATGTTCAGTTTTAATTGTACCTGATAACGGTCCGCTGCTCATAGTATTGTTGCCAAGGACGCTGGAGGTCATGTGTTGGTTGGCATGCAGACTGGACCCCAGATCAGTGTTCAAGCCCAATGACGAATTGACAGAGTTGACATTGACATTAGCCTGGGCCTGGGCCTGCGCGTGGGCTTGAGCCTGAGCAGTTATTGCTGAAGCCAGGTCATTGGCTGTTAGACCTTGTTGAAGGAGCTGGTTCTGAAGCGCACCCAACCCGGTCAGACCTAAGGCCTGAAATATAAATATAGATAAGTATTGATACAGACTGTGAAATGTTAGCAAATGTTGAGATACAAAGACTTGTGAGCACACCCAAGGAACTGACAAATATAAATAGAACACACTTATAAAATATTATTAAAAGATATTGGATCTGGAGAGTTTTATAATGTTACGGCCTGAGTAGATGACCCACCCGGTTTTATTTAAGTCATTACGACTTGAATCCCCCACCTAGGTACGGCATGACCCAAGTCGCATCGTATGTGTTCTAAAACATGAAGATGGAATAATTTCACTGGCAACCACACCTTTCTGACCAGAACACAGTAACGCGTATGTGTTACTGCTTGAAAGTAACACTTAAAAGTGATAAGGCATCACTAAATATAAGCTACCATAATGTGTTATGGTAGCTTATATTACCAATGTTTTTCTAACCAAAAATGTCAAATGTTTTATATGTAGGTATGCTATTGCATTTTTATGCTAATATTATAAACGTGAAAGTTTGTATCAATGGATGTTTGTTACTCTTTCACGCTCAAACGGCGGAATGGATTTGTATGAAATTTGGTACCAAGATTTGATACCAAGATAGCTTATACCCTGGATTAACACATAGGCTACTTTGATCCCGGAGCAGTGCAGTGTTCCCGTGGGATTACTCAATCACCGCGGGGCGCAGCTAGTCTATCTATTCGAGTTTCAGTAAAGTAATTTAAGTGCGCCTCAAAGAGGCTTCTTTCGTGCACTAGTGCAGCTAGTATTTAATAATGTTTGTACTCGAAAATAAAAAAAAAGTCATTTCATACCTGTAAGCCGAGGGTATTCCCCAGCGCAGCGCCAGTGTTGAGTGAGTTGGCGGCTAGCTGCGAGCCCAGTCCGTTGAGCGCGACGCCCGCGCTGGGCACGGCGCCCAGCACGCCGGCGCCGAGCGCTGCGCCCGTGTTCTGTATACCGATGTTGCTCTGCACGTTCGGCTGGGGGAGGTTGCGCGCCACATCCCTCAGGGGCTCCCCGTTGGGGCCGAGACCCAGACCGATGCCTTTCAACCCCTCCGGCAGACGCAGCTCCAACTTGTCAGAGTTGCCTCTGTCCATGCGTGCGGTCATCCTGCGCTCGTATAGAATCTGTTTGTCGAACATTGATATTGCCTGGAAAGAAAAATAAATATAGATGGATATTTCAAACATCGTCATCGAACCCCGAACTAAGCATAGGAACAAATGAACAATTGGAACCAGATGAATGATGGAATACATAATTATACTTTTTTGTAAATACATACATATAATTCGTCATACAAATGTTTGTCCTGGGAGAAGGAGAGTAGTAGAAGAGTTAGTTAAGTAGTAGTAGAGTTACTACCAAATGAGCTGTGAGGCCAATCTCAAGTCAAGAAACAATAGTTTACTCATTTTTTTTACGTGTATTTGTTTCTTGTACAGACACAGATTCGAAAGACAGGCCCAGCTCGTATTAAATGATAACCTCCGCATAACAAGCAATACTAATTTGGTCTTTCCTTACTTAGGTACAAGAAGACCCAAGTCTCATTGTATGCACTCATAACTCTGACACGTGAAGAAGCTTTTCATTGTTTTATTTATTAAATGATTCACTCATAACATAGCGCTAATACTACAGGATTAATATAAACCATAGCTAAACCATAGCTTATACCGTTAGTTGGAATCGGTTTTCACTATGATCATGGAAGCCAGAGACAACAATAATGTGGATGAAGTTGAGGGCAAAAGCTATATGTTTACCTGAACAGCTTCCACAGGATGATCATACTCAATGACAGCAAATCCTCTGCTATTGCCATCCTTGTCAATTGCCAAATCAATGTTACGGACCTTACCGGCCATTTTGAACACTTCCTTGATTTTGTTGCGATCTGCTTTATAATCCAACTGAAACATTCATGAGACTATTAAAAAAATATTAATACCTTTAAACATAAAAACCAAACTAACAGAATCATGTGGGTTAGTTCAATACAATAATAGGTTAGTTTCATGATTTAAACTTAATTAACCTACAATACGGAACACTCATTTACCTAAAATGAAAAATAATACAAGTACATACACAGATTCATGCCTTTCAGCAGAGCCACAATGGGTCTCTCTCAGTAGATGTGACAATCATCATCATTACTGATTTGTCCCAAGAATGACTACCAGTTTCTTCCAGTAAATCATATCCTAGTTATGTGATGCCAGGACACATGTTATCTTTTACCAACAATATTTGTGAAGTATATATAATTTGTGATTTTATAATGAGAAAAGGAATTACTTATTTCAAAGACTTACCCCACTCACACTATGTTGAAAGAATAGAAAACTGTTTTTTTCCTATTAGTAAAGAGAATCATTTTGTATCAGATAAAAAGTTCTGCTACAGACTGTGGACTGTCAGTTATCTTTAAAGTATTACATAGCCCGACAACAAAAAAATATTTGTTACTTACATTAGCAACAAAAATTTTCTTAACAAGTGGTGGCTGCACATTGATAGACTCCAAAAACTGGAGGCTCAAGCCATATGTGTTGAAATCCTCAGGTTCTCTTGGTTTGTTCCAACTGAAAGATAATTATTATTATGGAATTCTGCAGCACTTTAAATATAAAAAAAAATATAGAAAAACCATAACAAAGCAGCATTTTAAATCAAGTTTTACAAGCTATACTGGTTATATGTTTGTGATGTATGGTATTGGATTTTTGCACATTATATTTATTATTCAAATGAAAATACAAATGTGCAAAATTAAAATGTAAACTTACTTTTCCTTATCGTCTCTTGTGTTCCTACCAGGATTTGGTCTGGGATTATTCTGTCGCACTTGTCTTTCATTACCTGTAAGTAGTAACTAGTTCAGGCACACAAAAAATAATGTCGATGAGGAAAGAAAGATCTGATTGAGTTGATAAGAGCCCAGCATACAAGAGGAGATTCAGGCTCTAGTTGGAGCATAATGGCATTGTGGCATGAGCAAATAGTGAAATCTTGAGTAATTAATTTTTGTTGTGTATTCTATGACACCTGCAATGCAGGTAGTGGCAACACCTGGTGCAAGGGGTTAAAGTTTTGTGTGTAAATGTAATTTTTGGTTATTATTAATTTATATATGGTATCTAACTTATTTATGAATATTCTGATGCATAATATCAAGCAAGCAGTATTCCCCAAACATTCAAAATAATCATTTAGTCTGTGTTCAAATGCCTTAATTACAATTAACATTCACATACTCAGTTTAAAATGGGAGTTTTTAATAATATCTTACCAGACTCCTCCTTGAGCACAAGTTTGCGTCCATTGAGTTCATACCGGTGCATGACAAATAGAGCTTTCTTCATGGCTTCAGAGGTTGTGAACTCAACAACACCACAACCTCTGGGCTTCCCATTTTCATCATTGAATAACTCAACATACCCAACGTCGCCAACCTGCAATTTGAAGAGGAACATTGAAACCGTCATTGCAAGTAGATAAAAAAAGTTGGGTCAGATGGATTTTCAGTTGCTCGCTAATATGGTTGCATTAATAGCACTATTAGAAGCATACAAATAGCATCAGGTTCTCAACTCAAGGGTACATTAATCAGTGCAAGTTTATCAAAAAGCTTACTGTAATCGTTTTAGTAGTATGTAAGTATATAAGTTCATAATTTAAAATAATAATAAAGGGTACATACCTTATCTTTGAATAAGTCCTTGAGCTCCGTCCAACGAAACTCATACGGTATGTTAGAAATGAATAGTCGTTTTCCTTCACTGTGATTATTTCGGTCCCCCGACCTGTCACGCGTAGCGTCAGAAAAACGCGAAGGCCTGTCGCCACGGCGAGTGCGGTCCCGCTCTTTTTCTCTTTGTCCGTCTTCCATTTTAATGTCTAGAACCTATGACACAGGAAGCCCTACAAAACATGAGTTAGAACGTTGAGCTATGTCCGTACGCTTGGGTGACGCCGGTTTCATTTCTGGAAAGTTTTGATCGATCCAGATTAAGAGTTCCCATCGGACTTACCTGTTGCACTTTTGTGTAACTTTAATTATATATATGTATATATAGCAAGCTGAAAACGGTTTGGTACGTGAATTTCCTCCAAAAACCCGAAACACATCGGCCGCAATCACGTCTCCTAGCCACATTACATTAATTAATTAACATAATATCATTCAATTCAATCTCAGTCAGTGAAACAATGATTTTTTCATTCACTCTATCATTCATATAGAGTACTGGTCATCTTTATGGTGTAATAAATGTTGCCAGCATCATGAAAAAAAAACATTTCAGCGTATCGTAGTGACAAATAAACATTTTAGAACGCCATCTAGCAACCATTTGCGAAAGCAATTCTATCGCTTGTCTATAGTTTCCTGACATACACACGCACACGACTATGTTTCTGATTGTAATTTGTATTGCTTGCTTCATAAATATTTTTCGCCTACGATAGCCATGCAGGAGGCAACCTGCACTCGATTTTTATTAAATTAAGTAGTAATAATCACTTAGAATGGATCAGAGTAAATCTAATTCACCGAAAATATTCGTGTGCACAGCAATAGAAAACAAAGATGAAGTTGAGGAGGTATTGTATCAAATCTTGTAGTTTCCCACAAAGAACCATTTTAGTCGGCCATGTACAATTGTAATTTCTACGACTGACAAAGTGGCGTGGCGCGAAATTTGAGTTCTTGTACCAAGTTTCTCAATACAATTTTAACATTTTCTATTTTTTATTTTTCAGAGATTTGAAAGAGCTTACAGTTATGTTCAAGCGCTTATCGCAGACTGTAGTGAAAAGGAGGCTCATGACGCTCTGAATAATGCTGTTTGCAAGAATCATGAAGATGTTTCACTTGGTATGCTCATGTCTATACTGGCAGAACCTCAGAATGCAATCAAATGCTACAGAGACCTTACCTTAATTGCTAGAGATGGTTTAACCAGTGTGCTCAATAACCTGTCGAATTTGATCCTTGAGAAGTATTTGAAATTCACTGAAACCACCAGAAATCAAGTTCTATGGCTGATAAAGGAGATGATAAGGAATGCAGTAACAGGAGTGGACAGTATCTGTTGGAATCTAATGCGGTATGCATCAGGAGGTGACATTACACCTAGAAATTTGATGCTCATTGAATCTCTTTTGGATATATTTATCGAGAATAGATTATGGCTGGACAAATTTCCCATGCTCATCTGTATGGTTGTATATACTTACTTAAGATTAATAGAAGATCACAATATTCCACCATTAATGAACCTGAGACAAAAAGAGGTAAATTTTGTTATTGCTCTTATTAGAGAACGTTTTTCTGATGTGATGACTCTTGGAAGAGATTTAGTGAGATTACTCCAAAATGTGGCTCGCATACCTGAGTTCAATCAACTCTGGCAAGATATTTTGATCAACCCTAAATCATTATGCCCCACTTTCTTGAGTGTCCTGCAACTGTGCCAAACAAGAACATCAAGAAGATACTTACAGTCGAGACTCACTCCAGACATGGAGAGGAAACTAGTTTTTCTTACATCTCACGTCAGGTTCGGTCATCATAAGAAATACCAAGAGTGGTTCCAAAGACAATATCTCAATACTCCAGAGACTCAATCGTTAAGAAGTGATATGATCCGTTTCATCGTTGGAGTAATACATCCTACAAATGAACAACTCTGTTCCGATATCATTCCAAGGTGGGCTGTAATCGGATGGCTCCTCACTACATGCACATCTAATGTAGCCGCATCAAATGCCAAATTGGCTTTATTCTACGATTGGTTATTTTATGATCCCGAAAAAGATAACATAATGAACATCGAACCTGCCATATTGGTCATGCATCACTCAATGAGGTCCCACCCAGCCGTAACTGCCACATTATTAGATTTTTTATGTCGAATCATTCCAAATTTTTACCCCCCTTACGCGGACAAAGTTAAAAGTGGTATATTTAATTCATTGCAACAAATAATTGAAAAACGAGTGTTACCCAATTTGCAACCATTATTCGACTCTCCCAAGCTAGACAGAGAGCTGCGAACGACCGTCAGAGATACATTCAAAGAATTTTGCAGCAACGGAAACGGGGAAGGTGTTTCGGGGATCAGGGAGGATAGTATCGAGGATATACCGCGGGGCGTGCACGACGGGGGACACGACGGGGGGCACGACGAGCCTGCGTTCTCAGACGAGGAGGAGGAGGCGCCGCCGGTGATAGCGGAGGACACGGACGACGACGACCTGCCGCTGTCGGAGGTGCGCGCGCGGGAGCGGCCCGAGCTGGCCGCCGCGCTGCCGCTCCTGCTGCGCCCCGCCGCCGAGACGCTGCTCGACGAACGCACCTCCGCCGCGGCGGCGGCCCTCCTCAACGCCTGTAGTGCCCCGATGCCAACCGCGGTGGCTCTGGCCGACCTCTTCACCGCGGCCGTCCAAGACCTACCCCCGTTGCGGATAAGCGGTAGCCCCACTCCGGCCGAATTAGAGGCCGCGATTAACACGCCAATATTTGCAATGTTCACGTATCTGACTAGCGCGGGCGTCGAAGGCGAAGCCAGAAAAAAACTCGTTTTAGAAACATTTAGAGAAATCCATAATCAAAAAACTCTACCTTACGTCGGATATTACTTGCTATTTTATTTGAAAGTTTGCCACGAGAAAGAGCGTCAGTCGGAACGCGACGCCGCGAAAAGGAGAAACGTTAAGTTTAAATCGGAACTTTATAGGGAATACTGTGGCAATTTAGAGTTAAAGTTAACGGAATGTTTGGGGCGGGACTTCGAGCGGTGTCAGGAGTGCGACGCGAACGTTCTAGTGTGGCTCATACCGGACGTGTACAGAGAGTTCAAGGATCAGGCGCAGAACCACATCAGGCTGCTGCACGCGATCGTTGCGACGCTAGACTCCGGTCAGTTGCAGCGGCTCGTGTGCCTCACGCTGCAGGGCACTTTGATGATGTTCAAATCGGACGAGTTCACGACGATGCTCTCCGCTAGCCTGGCGTGGGAGACGTTCGAACAGTACTGCCTGTGGCAATTACTTCTCGCTCACGACATTTCCATTGAGGATGTACTGACGCTGATCCCGAAACTCGCGTACAGAGAAAACGCTGAAGCGCTCACATCGGTACTTTTGATGTTGAAGCAGGAGAAACCTACCGCTGAAGTAATGAGGCAGATATTCTGCAGACCCGTCGACATGGAGGATACGTTTCTCGTGTCGTCGGTGATGTATTGGTGCCAAGATTACGAGGATAAAGTTGGCGATTTGGTGTCAGTATTGTTGAGCACGAGATATCCCGGCACTAGTCCTAATAAGAGAAAACGCCCGGGGAAACACAGCATTCCGCCTAATGCGCCGCCGAGTGCTGAACTGGTAAGGATTAATGTATACACATGTGTTACACTATCGCAGAAACGTAGACGTACGTGATTAGGAGTGAGTCACCATATATATGCACCTAGTAAAAAGCGGTTTTAATATTACAAACAGACACTCCTATTTTATTTATTTGTATAGATTAATTGTTGTATTTTTCAGGTCTTAGGCCATTTGGAGCAATGGAGGAAATCCTGTGTGGAACAAGATGATATGTCAATTTTCAATATGGAGTGTATGCAAAAAGCTTTACAACTCGCGCAGTCGAATAGTAGCGATAGTTTACGGGTAAGCCATTCTCTGATGTAACGCAGATTCTTCGAGTGTAAACCGTTTTTGACTGACCTCAGCTCAGTTGGTAGTAACTCTGCCTTGTGCGCTATACTGCCGTCCTTTAACTAGAAAGCCGTTAACCCTCAAAAGGTCAATTTTGACTTTTTAATAGGAAGCGATACAGTTCAAATTTCTTTATCTTACTGTCTAAGAAAAGTTTTTAAATTATAATTAGTTTCGGAGATATAAAATAATTGAAGGCCGTTAAGAGACGGATTTAAAAAAATTAAAGAGTTCTCTGAACATAGCTCAAAATCAACAATTTGGGCTTAAGGCCTTTTAATTAAAGGACGGCAGTAAAGGTCACGGGTTCGATTCTCAAACAGTACACACATTTGTGTGACGAACATAGTTAAAGGAAGGCAATATAGGTCACGGGTTCGATTCCCAAACAGTACACACATTTGTGTGACGAACATAGATGTTTGTTCTGTGTCTGGATGTTAATCTATACCTGTGTATTTACAAAAAAGTATATATGTATTGTATCAGTTGTTTCCCATAGTATAAGCTATGCTTAGTTTGGAGGTAGATGGCGCTGTGTGAAACACCAATATTTATTAGTATTCTAACATGCGATTTAAAATTTCAGAGGCAGTACAGTGAATTATTTTCTCTTGCCTGGGAAGACGAGTTGCCGATTTCAAGACGAGCCAGGAAACTGGTGTCCAATTCTTTGCCAATAAACGCGAGCCTGCATTCATCAAATGAAGACAGTGAGGTGAGTCACCGACTCCTGACTGATGACAGTGACACTGACTCCCGACTGATGACAGTGACACTGACTCACGGTCAGGAATCTTCATCAGTTACTCTGTGGGTCACTGGTGACCTTAGCCACAAGATTACACAAATATATTTCAGGCACCAGTCTAACAAAGCAGGTTAAAAACTTAATATACTTTAGATATGCATTTTCTAGTACTTACCTACCTAAAATAGAAGTTTTTAAGGGAAAATATATTTGATTGATTATTATTATTACTACTCTAAAGTTGATTAGGCTAACGCGCCTTCCAGAATTTTTCCACTAACTTTATTTTTCTCGTTCTATCTAAAGTTTGTACTACATGTACGCCTGTGAAGTTTGATTTCTGTTATAGTCAGGTCGTCAACAAATGTCGTGAGAAACTCAGCTGGTAAAAAATAACCTTACCAATGAAATGAAGTGGATAACAAAACTAAATCTCATTATTTAACCAACGAGAGTTTATGGTAGATGTACTGACTGAGGCGTGGCTCGCCTCATAGGTCGCCAAATATTTGATCGTTTTCTTTGATTACAGGAAGAAGAAATCGTAAAGCCTAAGCAAGCCAAACGCAGAAAGAAGGCGATATCGGACAGTGATTGACATATCTCTTGTGAACACAACGGTAATTTTTACACCAAAGTGCAACTCTACATAACAATACATTATGGATGTTACACTATTTTGTTACCCAATGTTACGCAGGTGCGATTCCAAGAATGGTACCTTAATTTAATGAATTATTTTCCGATTCGATTATTTCGTCGTAATCGTAGAACAAAGGCGGATCTGCAATACAGTAACTTTACAATAGAGCACTTTAAAGTTTATTGAATTAGATTCGATGTGATGTTTTGAAATGGGCTAGTCCTATCATCGACAAATTTGGATATGTAAAACTGTAATAAGATTTTCTATGATATTTAAACTAGATTAATACAACATAAAAATTAAATCTGAAAAAAGTCAAAACAGTCTTTGTTCTACGACTATGACGAATTTTTTAATGGATTCACATGGTTTTCTAGATCGGTACAAAGTTGTGAATAAGAGAGCCGTGTCGCATTGTAGTCAATATGGTGGTTGAACGGTTCGACACAGAATTAACTATAGTCGTAATTTGTTATATATTGTTAAAATATTTAAAGATGCCGTTATGCCATCTTGTCTTTGTGTCGCTCGTGTGACGGAATCGCAACAAATTCAACATTTATTTCTAATGCAAATGAGTTAGTATCAAACACTGTATATTAAAAAGCACTGTTGTAGTTAATAATATTGTAAATGTAGTACCATAAAGTTGTACAGATTTATCCTCTGCTGTGGAAGATATTTATATAAGCTAACACGAAAGACCAAGAATTTTATTGAAATGATGAAATATATTGTATTGTATTAATGCAATTTTCGAAATACGTTTTACATAAGGATCAATAAAGTATTCCCCCTTTACTGTTTTTATTTCATTTGTCTTTGAATAAACTAGATCACTGTGTATGTATGTAAATATATGTAGGTACGCATAAATATTTAATGTGAATGTAAATATGTACTTATATGTAAAATATAAAACTTATATACACATAATAAAAAACGTATATACACATAATAAAAAACGTATAAATATGCTCTGAATATATTTATGAAAACAATGGATACTTAAAATACAGTCACAATATCAATTGAGAGGCTTCCCATACACGAGCATTAGTCACCATCTTTCGACGTTGCGAGACGAATAAATATACTCAAAACATATCAAGATTTTCTTATGTGCAAGAAAAATCTAAGATTCGCATTCATTTAGAGTTTTGGAATGAAAGACTATAAAACCACGCCAACTTTAGAAAATCATTGTAGGTATACATTATTTTTTATCCATTCGGGTAAAATTCCTTTACAAAGTTCGATATAGTAAACAACAAATTTCAAATAGGTAAAAAACAGTTTTCTTATGAATTCACTTACATAGAGTCAGATACATAGAGTGTGTGCCCAATTGGCATAGGTGGCCCCTTAAGTAACTATAGAATATCTGGCATAGGTGGCCCCTTAAGTAACTATAGAATATCTGGCATTTGATTGAATTAAAATCCTTAAAATGAAAAACCGGTTCACTAACTTTCCACATTTTGTAGATACATATACGTAGTTTACAAAAATCACGAAATACTCAGTGAGAATTAAATAGTTTCATTTAACGATCCTCTTAAGTCTAATTTCATGTCACACTGTGATATATATTAATTAAGTCACCGCACACACCAACAGACAACTCAAATACACTAAACGATGCCAAATCAGCTCTGGCGTACCGCGCTATGCCCAACTTGTTTTTTTTTAATATACCATGTACTGACGACTTAGTCGTTACTATGTAAAACCAATTCTAATATTAAGCCTAATACAGGGTAATTCCCATCTGCCCCCACCAATCCGCTCCCGAAGGGTTCTTCGTCAATTTTCTTTCTCACCCCGCCGGAGTGTCTCTTGTCTTCGAGGCCGAAGGGAAAATATTTTTCCCATTTCCCCCATACAAATAATATGATAAATAAATAAATAAAATGATTCAGATCAACATGTAAGAAGGTTAAAATGGCATGGCACCTAAAATTGTTTAGTGTTGCACCTTTAATCGTTAAACGAAGTCATACAAGCTATCATTGGATATTTGGGTTTGTTTTCTTAATGGAATATTAATTTAAATACTTCCAATACTAATAAATGCTGAAAATGTATTTATGAATCTGATGAAAATTCCCTAATCAACCCGTCGGGGCCAGACTGGATGGACACAGGAATAACCCCAAACAAAATTCACACTGCTAACTAAATTTTCCCTTGCCTAAACCTTTGCCTGGCTTGCGCTTTGCTGTATTTCGTTTTTTTTTCTGGCACGGTTTCTTTTTCATTTGAATCCCCGTTAGCACCTGTAATACAACAAAAACAAAATACATACCTCCGTATTTTTAGTCCGACAATTAGTTGACAGACTAGTCAAATGAACGCGCCGCGTCGCAGTCTTATTTACACAAAAATAAAGTGACATACAAAACATGCTTCTCAAATCAAGTATATGACCACACATACAAATCTATTCAAGCATTCTTTTCATTCTTTATTAAAAAGCTTAATCTTAATTGTTCAGGAATTTAAAACTTGTAAAAGTTTTGATATATAAAGAAACACACATACCTACATGAACCGTACTAAAAACATTACACTTCTTTCTTGGCAGTTGTGTAATAACATTCTTAATGGTTCAGTTGGTCCAATAACCTCGTGCTAACCTCCAGTAGTGTAAATACTTGGTTCGGTAGGCTATGTTACGTTACATACGTTAATATATTTAAATATTTATTTGGGCAAGGCTTAGGTACTGTTGTCTTCAGATTAAAAAATTGTTTGAAATGGATTAGTCCAATGAAACATTTCACATTTTTGGTATAATCCCGCAAAGTCATTTACACAGTATTTTTAGCAGAAATGGCGCATTAAATTAACCCAGTTAATTTAGGCCACGCGCAACGCATTGTTAGTCGATCTGGGATTAATGGGAGCCGAAATTTAATCTTGATTGGCCAAGCGTCATTTCAAAACAAACTACCAATAATGTTTAAAAAAAGATACAAAAATGCCTCTGTGACAATTCCTAGTCAATATTGTTTATTATTATGGTTTCTTGTTACATTTTCTGCATTTATCTGGGGCATAATTAACTCGTCAAATCTATGTGATTGGAACTAAACTTACCTAAATCTTCTGGTGGCTGTAATGACTTGCCAGCATTCATGGCCGTCATCATTGTTGTAGTCTTGCCTATCGCCCACCCAATACCTGATAGCGATATTGAAAATGCTACCATACTCAATGGATTCTGTAAAACAAAGAAAAAAAATATTTAGACAGAATACAAGTAAGTTCATATGAATTGGTGACCGTCCCTGTGATAGAAATTTTCAGACCGCCTGAAAGTATGTCCTACTACAAGTATAATGTAAAATAATCAGAAATAGCCACCTAGTTTCAGCATTGCTGTGCCCTAACAGGGTTTATATCGAATCCTATGGATTATACTGTTTTAAGATCTTTGAACAGTGCAATAAATACTAAGGTTTGAGTTCAAGGTTTCCGACATGGTTTGCGTGCACTCTGAAGTACGGAAGCCCAGTTGGTAATACCGCTAATAATATAGCTAATACAATGTCTAACCGTGAACCATCAATGTAATTATCTCTTAAATAATTATTGAATGGCTGCAAGACCTTTAAATATTATTTAGGCAGTTTAATTTTTATAGGTACATACTACAAGTTTAAATATATTGAGAATTATTGAACGGAAGCAGCTTCAAGCCCTTTGTATATTATTTAAGCAGCTTAATTATCATAGGCGCTCCAAATTTAAATTTATTGCAGGTGCATCTATGAATTTGTGTGACTATAAATTGACTAATTCTTTTAAAAAACATCTAATTTTCACGCTATCTAAGATTACTAGCTCCATCGCAATCAAGTAATCTAATTCAAATATGAAAAGATAAGTTATCATTCAACCAGTCCAATTACTGACTGATCCCAAATATTGCTTCATAATAAAATCTCTAGTTTCTTTGAAGTTATTGATGGGGGCTCGCAGAGCGGTTAGAGACCGATTGTATTCATCTAGAGATGCACAGAGAACTCAAAATCGACTCAACTCAAAAAAAGCTTCTGTCGCCCCGCGGTGGTCGATGTAAGGAGTTCCTAAGTAAAGCAAGAGCTCATATAGAAATTGATTTGATTTAGGATCAATGGCAGTAACATAAAATTCCAGGCTAGAAACGAAACTAAATTTTATAGCTATTATAGTGCTACCATCTGCATGTCATCGTCATTTCTGAATATAAAAAAGCCCTACCCAACCCCTCTGATGGGAAACTACAGCCGTTACACTTCAATAAATATTTATAATGCAATACTAACAGCTATGAAAGAAATCGCACTGCGAGAATTTCATTTTCATATGCCAATGGAGTCTAGTAGCAAGAAAGCTGGAGCACATTTTAATGTTCTGCAGGTAACATCCTGCAGTCCTGAGCATGAGAATAGGAAATAATAGTCTGGTATACATACCGTCAATGTGGGGTTTGTTGTTAGAGTGTAGTCTAAAATTACAACAAGTATTCCAATGGCTAGACCAACACATGTACATATCCATATAATATTCTGGCCATCTGGAAACAACAAAAGGATTCTCATTAACTTGGATCATAGATATGATGATTAGCCTCACAGCTCACTTGGTAGTAATCCTGCCTTCTATGCTGTAGGTCATAGGTTCAATTCCCACCCAGGACAAACATTTGTTTGATGAATATAGATGTTTTTTCTGTGGCCGAGTGTCATTTTTTTTTTTTTTATATTAATATATGTATGTATTTAGAAATGAAATGAAATGAAATTTATTTTCGCCAACAAACATTATTAAATTTAAAAACGCAATAAAAATACATAGATAGCATACACATAAAACATTTAAACATTTTTGTTTGGAAACACATTGGTACCCAAACTACTATTTACAAAAAGTATTAAGTATTATATCATTGTCTGGTCCCCATGATACAAGCTATACTTAGCTTATTTTGGGGCTAGAGGGCACTGTGTGCAATGTCCACCAATATTTATTTTACTTATTTATGATGTTTTAAAAGGCTTGACTAAAATCTTGAAGTAAAATCTCCAGATTTTTTATTATTACAAAACATACTTCTTAATCATTACAAAAAAACACAGGCTTTTTAAATGATAATAATAATTTAATTTTAAACACTATTCAATTTTTTTATAATTAAGTTATTGAACCACATGATGGCCCACCTGGTGTTAAGTTGTAACTTCTGTCAAGCAATACAACTTGGGTTTTCCCCCAGAAATTAATATGGTGTACAAGTAATGTGATGAAATACCTTTTATTTTCTTCTTCTGTCTATCCGTTAACTCCTTTATAGATTCCATTAATTTGTGATTAAGAGGATCTAATTGCAGCGCCCTTGTATATGATACTAAAGCTTCATCAAAGAGTCCGCTTGCACTTTCAACTTCCGCTCGTCTAAAATAACCCTACAAAATAAGGTGGGTCTTATAACAAGGGATTAAGTTTTTAATTATTAAAGGAATAGATTGATTATTTACCTTTGCCCACTGGGGTTGCAACCTTACGGTTTCATTCGCATCTTGAAGTGATAAATAATGTTGGTCAAGTTTCAAGAATGCAAAGGACCTGTTGCTGTACAATAGGTAATTATTGGGATCCGTTTTAATTGCCTGTGTGTAATGCAGGACTGCTTCGATATATTTACCATCTTTCACGCACTCGTTGCCCTTGTTTTTAAGATCTTCGACACTTGCAGGTTGACTACTTTTCTTTGACTCGTCCATAGCGAATAGATAATACTTAGTTTTTTATACTTGTGAAGATTTATTAAATGAATAACCTTAACCGCATTTAAGGGATGGAATGTACCAAGATAGGCTTACCGGCACATATATTACCGACAATTAATATCTAAGGTCATTTAATAATTTGAGGATTGGTCGGGAACTACCGTAAAACGGGGTGGATAGAATTCAAGGGGTGAATGAACATAAAACCAAAAAAGTTTTATTCTGGCAATTATTAACAAACATTTTCAAATAAAAACGCCAAATTCTACGTATTTGGAAACTGCAGTATTTTTTTTCTTGAAATGGCAAGACTGTTTTCCTGTCAGGTTAGAAGTTTAAAAAAAAAAACACGTTGAAAGTGAGTCGTCGTAAGACGTTAATTTGTGGTCTTCAAAACTTTAACAATATCTCTAGTTAAAGCGAGTTCTTATAAAATACAAAGTTTATTGTGTATTTGGCAGTTCGTCGCGATTCATTTTAATGTAAAGGTAAGTAAAATTATGTTGTATAATTAAATTTATGGCTAAAATTGTAAACCAAGTCCATTTTATTCAAACTTTGGGGTTAATAGAAATGCCAAGAAGGCGAATAGATACGTAGTATGGGGTCAATAGATATGAAGTACAGGGCTAATAGAAACTGGAAAGGTTTCAATAGAAATGAGAAGGGGGTGTATAGAAAATTATGTGCTAGGGCTGCCACCAAAATATTACATCATTTTTCATAGAATCCATCTGTGTGTCTGTCCGTGGCCTCCTAAACGAATGGACCTCTATTGATGCGGATTTTTATGTTTGAAAGCTGACGTTATTTCCTATATTACTTATAATTTACGAATATTTGTTTCGGCGTTCACAGAGCATCAGCTTATGTTAGGGGTTGCTCTAGAAGTTAAATTTTTGTTTATGTTTTTTACGTTTATCAGTGAAAAATAATATTATAAAACCTTTTAAGAGGTATTACAGGATGTCGAATGTACTGTAAAAATTATAGTAACTAACCATAATCATATAGATAAACTTATCTTTTTTTTGTTATAGGGACAACTAAAATGCCACGTACTTATAAGCCTGATCCTAGAGCTAAAAGATACCGAACATATGATGAAGATCATCTCAAAGAAGCCGTCGAAGCCTATCAAACTGGCAAATTATCCTATAAGGTTGTGGCAGAAAAATACAAAATAGACAAATCTGTTCTGTACAGACATTGTACAAGAACTATGAAAAGATGTTTTTTTTTACTTAACACTACCTACCCTCTATCTTTATCCATAATTCTTGTACAACTTATTTTTGGAATGTGACAGCCCTGGCGATTTTTTCTGTTCGCCCCATATGTCGTTTCTATTGACCCCAATTGCGGGTAAATAGAAATATAACATATTTTTTGCATTTTACGATGAAATCAAAGCAATATCTATATATTTCATGATAGGATAGTATCAACTGAACTCCGAGACATAATAAAAATTACTTTTATGTTACCCAATCATTCAAAAATCAATGGAGAAATTGAAACAAACTTCAAAACCATGTCTATCCACCCCGTTTTACGGTACTTTATTACAATGTTGTGGATCCAATGATTATGATACAACAAGGAAGTTCTTAAACAACAGCCCACAGGTGATACAAATGTACACTATTACTATTAGTGACTGTTACACTACTAGCTGATAAGCAGACGAGATGAAATAACAGTATAGAGTTTAGTAACTGTTACACTATTAGCTGATAAGCAGACGAGATTTAATAACAGTATAGAGTTATCTGTCTCGCTTCACGGCGGCGGGCGGGCGACCACAATGTTAGTCAAACTTTTTTACATCTAGCGGCTCAAAATTATATATAGATAGGGTATACTTTATGATTGATCCCATAGAAACTTCATAAAAATCGGTTCAGTTGTTGAGATTCAAATCAAATTAACAGGAAAAAAAAATGATAGATAGACAGATAGAGCTCGATGGTACTGTGTGAAATGCCCACCAATCATTATTCTTATTTATTTTATAACCAAGACCTGTCAACAAAGCCGTCGTAAGCTACCATGATATACCTGAATTAGTAAAACAATAATGTAATGTCTATATACCATTTTATTGTCACACCCCTGATTTCGGGAAAAACTCTACTAATTCTTAAATATGTAATTAACTTTTGTATTTCTGTCACCAGTCCGTATGAATTTCTTAATTCCAGATAATTATGGAAATAAATCACGGCTTGCAGCACGCAGCAACGGCAGATGTGCAGGCTCGGAGTAATATTTTAATGTTATATTAGCAAACTCACTTGCCCGTTTTTATGTTTGCGAATCTATGTGACACGCTCGCGGAAAAGATCACTGAGCCAAAAGTACGCCTACTTGCTTGCTGTCTGTCCCCTTTTTATTAAAATGCAATTAAATAAGAAGAAATTAAGTTCAACGATGAAGGTCTGGGATGATGCAGATGGAAAAAAAAATGTTTATAAGCTCTGTGGCAGTATAAACAACTGTTAGTGTCAGTGTCAATGTTGGTCTACTGCTGTCACATACAATTATGTCATAACCATCTATTTTAAATTTCAATGGCCTATTCGAGTATTACCATACCAACGTGTGTTTAGTTTTGTGCCTGGAACTTAATAGTAAAGAACTTGAAAACGTTCAAAGTGCAATCGTAAACAAAATTCGTTC
The DNA here is from genome assembly GCA_947359385.1 of Chesias legatella. NCBI lineage: Eukaryota > Metazoa > Arthropoda > Insecta > Lepidoptera > Geometridae > Chesias > Chesias legatella. Next base: position 4,618,136 of record OX375772.1, read on the forward strand.
GTTGCCTTTTGCGTTGAGAAAATGGGCATCAAAGAAGCTAATATTTATTTGGATAACCAGTATAACACGTACTATGCAGGCCAAACCATAAATGGCCGTATTGAATACATATTTGATAGTCCGAAGAAAGTTAGAGGTATGTGTTGAATAGGAAAATTTATTTACATTATGTCATCGACGCTTCTGTAACAATAGATATCAATGAGCTCAAATCCTAGCGATGTCCTCACTTCCTTTAGAAAACATGTTACTTGCGGCATAAACCCATAATTTTATGTTATACAGCAATTACAAAATAAGGATGTACATTCTTTGAAATATGAATGATACAAATAAATAAGTTCGTTTAATGTTGAGAATTGCTACAGTAAATCAAACTATCATTAAAGACCAGCTGCCTAATAATTTATTTGTACATTAATTGTTTTGTTACTATCACAGGCATCCATGTCAAGTTTAAGGGTGAAGCGCACACAGAATGGTATGAGAGCAAGCAAGAGGAAAATTCTGAGGGCAAAACAGAATCAAGTGATACTATGCACACCGGAAACGAGGAGTACTTTCAAATCACTTATTATATATTAGGAAGTAGTTCTGGTAAGAAGCAGTTTACAGACTTCTCTATGCTTTCAGAGATTTGCAACTTACATTAGGGTATAATAATAATAATAATATGATTTAGTTTAACTTTTGAATAGTTTTACAACAAAGTATATTATTATGACTAAAAATAGTCTGATAGGTTATATTTAAACAGAGTGATATCAGTGCTCTGATGTCATTTCAGTGACATTCTCCTTGGCCAGTATTTGCTTAGTGAATCAGATTTGTTAGGTATATTGATGATTGTGCACATACAAATACAAAAATACTGCTGAACACAAAATATTTCAATATATAAGTAGCACGGTGGGCAGCCTTATCGCTGAAAGCTATCTCTTCCTGACAACCTTTGAATGGCTTTCATCAAGCTATACATAAGCATCAACAAGCTGAGTGCAATTATAATTGATTTGCACATTGAAAAAAACATTAATCATTAGTTATAAAAATTGATGTAATTAAACTTGTTGGTACCCATAATAATACAGAATCCATATTATATTACTTATAGATAAACATGAAATGCAATGAATCCACTAAATGTCAATCAATGATATCCTCCACCCATAATAAAAATAAAATCCAACTTAGGTCCTCCCTTAAAGATTGAGAAGACTAAAATCATGTGGCATTGCATTTCTCACTCTGATACTTGAAGATGACCCACACTCTTCAAACTGCAACATAGCAATGCCACTGCTACTGCAGTGGATGTTGTGGCAGTACTTCCATTAATAAACACTGCAGATACATGTGATTCTACTGCTCATGTTCACATTTGTCACATGTTAAAATTCTTCAGGCGGTGAGATAGAAATACCAGCAGGAAAGCAAGTGTACAACTTCACTTGCACCCTACCCCCAGTTCTTCCATCATCATTCGAGGGGGAACATGGATATGTTAGGTATACCGTGAAGGTGACACTTGATCGGCCATGGAAGTTTGATCAAGAGACAAAGATGGCATTCACTGTCATAAATGCATTGGACCTGAATCTCAATCCGTCTTACAAGGTATGCGTGGAAACCATTCTGTGTGGACTATTTTATCTCAATTTCCTTAACTTTACTTAACCTTATTTAATTTTTACCTACATTTTACTTTTACATATTATGAATTGAATATGGAGTAACAGTTTCTGATAAGTAGGCTGGCAATAAACGAACTCTATTTATTTTATATTCAAGGAGCCAATCCGCATTCAAATTGAGAAGACTTTCTGTTGTTTGTGCTGCACATCGCCACCACTATCGGTAGATGTCCAAGCGCCCGTGTCAGGATACTGTCCCGGACAAGTGATCCCCGTGCAAGTTGATGTTGAAAACAAGAGCAATGTGCAGGTGCATCTCATCAAACTTTTCCTGAGAAAGGTGAGACCTTTACTATACTAGTCTGCCCTTTCGTTAATTATTTTTCAGTTTGCTGGTACAGATGCTGGTGAAACTTGAGGCAATTGGTATGTTCCATCTCCAAGTTTCAGTGTCGAATGCAACTTTACACTATCATTCAATAATTTATTTTGGGAGGACCCAAGTTGTTTTACAGATTAAAAAACAGTAACTTGCCTCACAGCTCACTTAGTAGGAACTCTGCCTTCTGCACTGGGTTCGATTACCACACAAAACAAACGTTTATGTGACGAATGTCTGGGTGTTAATATTTAATAAATCTGTTTACAAAAAAAAATGTAACGAGTATTCTATCAGTTATCTGGGTCCGATAGTACAAGAAGTGGGGCTAGATTTGGGGCTAGATGGCGCTGTGTGAAATGTCCATCAATATTGATTTATTTAATTTTGTTTCATTGAAGGTAGTGACCTATAGAGCGACATCCCCAACCACGGCTGTGAAGAAGAACAAGGAAATAGTGCTGACAGTACAAGAGGGCCCGGTGATAGCCGGCGCCACAAAGCACTGGAATATGCAAATGGAAGTACCGCCGATACCTCCATCCAACCTCGTCAACTGTAATATTATCGACCTGGATTACGATTTCAAGGTAAGCGTTTACGATTACTTAGCGTTGCCAGAATTGAGTGACTTCTCTTGGCATAGTGCTGATGGTACAGAGAGCTCTGTCTCGCCCGATCGTTTTCTTGGCGAAATAACGGCTTGAAACCACGCTAACTGTAACTCTACTTGTATAAAATAGTTTCAAGGAAATATTTAATGTTTTTTTATTGCTAAATAGCAATTAAATTTTCAACAGTGTTCGAATTAATTACACCTTTGCGGGTCTGTGTCTAAAAATACACCTTAAATTTTGATGAATCAAACGCAGTGCGGCGTGGTTTGAAACCGTATCAGTTTCTTACCGTACCGCGTTCGAAGTGTGGATATTCTTAGTTAACTTTAAATAAGTATTTTCTACATTAAATACGCAAGCAATCGAATAAGCAAGGATCCTACTCAAATCAGAAAAGCTCTATTGAAAATGCTTGATGATCTGTACATTACGTCACGAAAATTTGTTAATTATTAGGCTATTAACAATTAGGTCATAAACAATTTAGTGAATTAGCCTAAAACCAACGTCATTGTAAAATCGTTTGATGCTTGGAATAGCCCGTCTATTCATTCGATCGCTTCTTTTTATGGTGGTATGATGTCATTTCGTCAAGGTTGAATTAGCGTGTCAGTGATCAAGATTTATTTGGCTGAATATATTCTAACGAATTATAAAACAGGTTATTTATTATTAACACTTAAAGGAAATATATATATATATATATATATATATATATATATATATATATATATATATATATATATGTATGTAATGTACATATTATTTACTTAAATCTATTGAGTTATGTAAATACGGTTTATAACAATCTATATGTTGTGATACCCACTTTTGGGAGAAGACGATGGCTTCCGAAATACAGTTTTTAACTAGTTCGGGAACCAAAGGCTTCAAATCAATTGATTGTACAATGATGCTAAAACAATAAAGATTATTATTATTATTATATACGTATAGATCAAATTCACTATCAGGTCGAATTGTGCCCAAAATACTGGCGGGCATTTCCTCTCTAGATGTCAATGCTCAATCTCTGAACCAGAAAGGTGCCAGCTTTCGGTCAGACGGTAACCTGTGCCTTGACAAAAGCAATACAACTTGGGGCTTCTCATACAAAAGTCTACCCCTAAGTAAGGGAAGATCCAAGTCACATTCCACTGCGCCTGTCACTCCGAGCCTTGAAGATAGAACGTCTCGTGTGCCTGTGATTTCCTTCAAACCGCAGCAATTTACCCTGCCGCTTGGCGGAATACGGTAGTAGATATCTGAAAAGGCTCCAAACTTGAAAAAACGTACGTGTGATCTATTATTTTAACTTATTGACGTTTTCAAGCCATTCCTTGGAAATATTATATTGCTTAATTGTTGTATTTAAGAATTCAATAACATATTAAATAATCATTTATTCGAATAACAAAGATCATCAAGATCACATTAAACACAAAAATTAAAAATAAGAACAAAAACATCACAATTATCTTAAATGTAGAAACTAATTTAATGTAAATACAGTTGTTGTCTACTTATAAAACGAACATACACTCACTGTGTTCAATTGCTAGTCTTCTTCTTCTTCTTCTTCTTAATTGATGGCTACAGAGGCTATATGAGCCCACCAGTCTGCCAATGACCGCTTACAGAGCAGTAAGACATAATCAAGACAAGACAGTTTTTTTGACTTTGACAACTATGTCCGACGTGTACAGGTGGAATGCGTGGTGTCCGGCATGCATATGAACATGCACGACAAGAAGTACATCACGATAGGCACCGTGCCCCTCGTGGGCATGGCGGGGCAGGCGGCGCCCTCCGCACCCCCCTCGCCGAGCCAGCCCGCTGTACTACCACTCGTAAGTAGACACTATTGTTGCAAATGCTTCGTAGCTCAGTCGGTAGGAACCCTTCTGCGCTGTAGGTCATGGGTTCGATTCCTCACACAAAACATTTGTGTGACGAATATAGATGTTTGTTCAGTGTCTGGGTGTGAAATGTCTACCAATAGGGATAGGGTTTGAACAGGCGTCAAACTTAGCGATAAGTACGCGTGACCTTATGTTTTGAATATTATTGACGTTTCCAAGCCATTTCTTTTTAAAAGGAATGGCTTGGAAACGTCAATAATATTCAAAACATAAGGTCACGTATGAATTCTATGGAAATAAAATTTATGACTTTGACTTTAATAAAAATGAATCTAAATTATTTTTGATTTAAATGCATTACAACATCCACTGCATATTAAAACACAGGTTTTCTGAATTTCCAGGGTCCCACAAGTGGAGGAGAGGGTGCGCCCGGTGGCTGGGTGGTACCGAGCGCGCCGCCCGAACAACCGCCCTTCCAGTCGCTCTATCCTGCGCTCTGTGAGTCCATCACTATATACCACATTTTAGTACTGAATGAACATTCAGCAAAAGTTCGGTTACAAAAGACAAATGCGGGATTGCTTCGGTTGCAATATTTTGTAAACCTTTCACGTAGCAACGGAACGTTTCGGCGTGATATTGCATTGCATTAATACTGGGGCATAAGTCTGTTAGTCGAAAAAAAAAAACAAGTTTTTGTTTCGTTATTTAATAGTTTTACATCAAAATATTAAAATTATACGTATGTATTTTATAATTAATCTAAATTAATATACAAAATTCCCTCTTCTTGTTTGTAAAAACGCAGGTAATCCCACAATTAACTTGTGGATTAAGATTAAATATTATCTAATGAGTTTAACAAAAATGGACGGACGGGATGGACTGTAGTATAAAAAAGTTAACACTGTTTTTTTATAATGGCAATCCCGAATCCATTCCGGGGTTGAAACGAAAAACAATATTGTAAATTTTTTGTAGTTTTTAAACATTGACCGAGATCTTCAGTGGAAAGTTATTTCCCTTAGGTCACGAAGACAGTTCAATGTTTACATCAATAATACTTTGTGTACTTAATCTAGCTCCCGTATATTTCAGCTCATCACGAATCTGTCAAATTGAAACCATAACGAAGTAATATTTGGATTATGTGATGTCACGTTTTGTTTTCCAGCTCAACCGGTGTACAAAGCGGGTGCGTACTCCGCCAGAACGATCCAAGACAGGGGCGACAGCAACTACACGGCTATAACGGGGCCGAGTAACTTCGCTCCATTCTACCCGACATACGCAGCCGTCCAGCCGCCGCCGCTACCTCAGTAAAATATTTACCCGTATACCTTCTAGCGCCAGGTTTTTACGAATTATGCACTCACCCGCTATGATAGTTCTTTATTTGTTTTATATTATAAAGTTACGGAACGGGCAGATAGCCCACCTGGTGTTAAGTGGCCCATAGCAAACAATACGACTTCCGTCCTCCCTTAAACTTCCGAATTAGAATCAGTAAACTCAGTTTTGAATCTCTTGAGATTGTGCCAAACAGACTTTCGAGAAATAATCGCTTATTTTTGATGACTAGAAGACCTAGAAGATTTGTAAGACATGAACTTTATGAAGATCGAATCTTCCCAGTTTCAATTCCATTGTCCAATATATAATCAACATTTTAAAGCAGTCTTTGTGTGTGTACCTTTGATCATTGTTGTGTTGAACTTGGGCAGGATATACTGCTATGTGGTGGGCCATCTGTTCGTTAGTCGCTTTGAATAATAATAGATTAGGTCTGTCTACTCTGAACTTCAGCAGATTACTAGGAGTACTAGAGAGAGGAGCGCGCTTAAGAAGTTTGCGCAAACATCTGGTGCTAGCTGCTGATCTTTTAATATACTTTTTGGCTTTTTGGATATATTTACTTAGACCGTGGCCTATTGGCTAAATTTGTATGCTTTTTCCTTTGATAATATGTATTTAGTCCATAAATTTGTAACGAACCGAACGATAGCCGAACCTCGATAGTAATCCATTGCGTTGCATGCACGAATGGTCATTACGTGATACGTGAAAGTAGCAATGGATAACTCGTGAAAGCGTGTTTGACAGTTTGTGCAAGAAACTAACGCACAGTGGCATTACTCTCTGTTATTTGTAAGCTAATGGTGGTGATTATATAAGCTACAAGCTAACTTAGGTCCACGAATATATCACTCTCCCCAGTGAAAGGAATATAGTATCGTACTTGACAGTTTGAGTCAGTCAAAAACTTTATTTCCATAGAATTCATAAAGAAATGGCTTGGAAACGTAATATTCAAAACATAGGGTCACGCGTACTTATCGCTAAGTTTGACGTCTGTTCAAACCCTATCCGACCCTCCATGGAAAGAACAGACCAGAAACCCCTAATGGAGGGCGTCCTTTTTTTCGCGAGCACGATTCTTGTAACAAACAGTACTTAGATCTATATTACATTTATGAATAGGTACATAAAATACTGAAATAAGATATTGCAAGATGTTTTGTGTCTTTGAGTTTGTTTGTCATTCATCCATAGAAAATTTTAGAAATAGTAGTAAAGCATCATTAGCGATAAAATATGTCTGAAACATTGGGCCAGATAGAAACCTGATGTAAATCACTTGACACTGCAAAATTCCAGACTTTTTTTATTCATTCGCTAGGGAGATAGAAATGCGTGAACCTAACATAGATCGTTTCGAACGGTATCGCCAACACAGGCGATTAAACCGTTGCACAATTATACTAACATTATACCATATCATTTTTACGATATTGTAATGGCAGCTAATTAAATAAATTGATAATATTTCATAAGCTGTCATTTTTATGTTTAAGCTTAGTACCACAAATAAAATATGTTATCTTACTTTTATTATGAATATTGTCTTCTATTAAATATTAATGTTGTAAGTTTACTTTAGGCGAATCTCAAACTGAAGTGCAATAATTTGACAGTATTTTTTTACATCGATTTTAAATGGAAAAATGTGAATTAGGTCCGTTTTTCTGTTGATAAGGCAGACTGTAAATCGCAAAAGAATAACAATATTATGAATTGCTCACTTGGTTCAACAATCCAATGCCTATAACATAATGAAATTGCTTTATATATTTTATGATATTACCGGCATGGCGAATGAACGGGATCACGGTAGATAACCGATGGCACTGAACATTATTTTATACGAAAATGGTTTTCTTCCATCTTTTCTTCAGAGCACAACTTCCTCCAAAATGATATTTCCCTGGCAGCCTCAATATTTTGCCTGCCCAGTAATGTTAAGCATTTATCTATCAAAAGTTTATTTATGCAAGTTTTAATGGTTAAAATAAAGATGAAATGTATTGTATGTAACTTTTATTGATTTCCCACCATAAAACAAACATAACGAAGCAATACATACGCTCACAAATAAAACTATATCTAAACTTGGACACAAGAAAATATTGCCATTGATAAAATTCTATTCTTACATATGTCACAGTTTTTACTAAATTTAACAGATCTCGTAGTACTTAAATGAAGATTTTTCAGCGGTAAAGAACCTGGAATCTATTAATTTACATTATAAGCACTGGAAAAGGCACGCGTTGTTATCTATACGAATGGGACATAATCCATAATCTTTTCCTCCTCAAGGACTGGAAACAATTTTTAAATTTGCTAATAAGTAGCTCAAATTGGAGTTACTGTGTTCAAAACCCTTTTCATAGGTACACCTTTATTTCATCAGCGTTATTTCCGTTTACCGTTATTTCATTATCTCTAAATAAAAAGAGAGTAGTTACGGTTATATATCCCATTGCGCATTAATTTGCAATAATCAAAATACATAATTTTCATATACATATAATTAAACACGTTTGATAAGAAATCTGAGTCTATTCAAATTATGTGTATTATTTTACATTAGGGAGCTTTCCACAGTGTTGGCATGGCGTGTTGCGTTTTAGATAAATACGCGTCAGCTGAGTACAACTGAAAATTTAATATCCATGTATTTGTTTTATCGGCTGAGCGCCTGATGGCTCGCGCACATCGGGCTCGGATTTTCACCACTGGAGAACGGTCCCATAAAAAATTTACTAATAAAGAGGTAGAAAAAAAAGAGATAAAAAAATGAACAATATTTTTTTGCGATATGATTAACCAAATTAGGGTAAAATAAATATTTTTTTGAAAAGGAAAAATACAGTGATTTGCATTTTTTAGTGAAAAAAACATGAATTCTATCAATGACAACAGATATGTTTGTGATCCGATTACAATTTTCCTTCACATTTTTTTGGGCAAGGAGCTTATTTTGTATACTAGAAACTAATAATTGCGAGTGACTGTCCACTACTGTTATAATGCAACGCAGAAACTATTTAGACGCTTATATTTAATATAATGGTAGCAGGATTTCATGGAAACATATGACATATCACAGACATCATGAATACATAATAATATTTGTAAAAAATAGATATTATGTCAAAAATTTCATATAGTACCGTCAGCGCCATAAGGAAATTAGTCCACTTCATTAGAAACTAATCCTTTTTCCATCCACACACTTAGAAGATAATCAAAATATTTTATTTTAGCTTTCACAGTAATAAGAGCAGGCATATTTTTGAAAAGTGACTGACTAGACGGGTCAAAGAGTTTCAAGATTTGGTTTTATTAATGTGCTAATGGCGCTGGCAGAACCTTGGAGTGAATAATAATGATGGAAAAACAATAAAAACCCTAACATGACGCTAGATGAAATACCTTCTTGAATACCCAATGACGAAAACAAACCATGATACTGCATGTACGACTTCTACAAGCTAAATTATACAAACTGACAACAGTAGAATTTATTCTCTAACTTGCGAAAAAAGTTGGTTGTGTCGCGTTACTATTCAAATAAACTAAAGTTAATTACGAAATTGCTGTAAATACGAAACAACATGAATTAACGAGTATTTCACTGTACTTTAAAAATATTTTGAAAATTCTTTAGTGGATTTATATTTATTGGGCTGTCGTTGTAGAAACATTATTTTATGCTTACAAAACTGAATGAAAGAAGTTACGTTGTGCTCGTTTTAAATAGTAGAATAGGTAGCAAAGTTGTGTAAGTAACTTCAAATCGGTGTTCCAACGTTTAGAGATATCTCAATGTTTCGCCGAATGCGTATTGCAAAACACGTAGACTTTCGATGTGAAGACCGTCGCGGCGGTTCGTTCTCGGCTCGGACATCGCGTTCCAACACTATTCCTATCCCTGTAACATTACATTTCACTGACGCTGTGGACCTCCCGCGCGGGACGCTTCGCGCGCGACATGCTCTAACATTTGGAGCTCTCATCGAACTCGCGGACGGCGCGACGCGACGCGACGCCCGGACACTACGAGTAACATCGGTCGGCGTCGGCGTCGGCGGCGGCGTCTCTAGGGACCGGCGGAGAGTCGGGCGAGGGCTCGGCCCCGCGGCCTCAGTAGTGCGCGCAGCGCGCCCGGAACCCGCCCTGGTACGTGGAGTCCTGCGAGAGCAGCCCGTCCGGCTGCGAGGGGCACTCGGGCGCCGCCGACTCCTGGCTGAAGTCCGGCTGCGAGGCGCCCTGCGAGAGCGACAGCGGCGGCTGCTGCGAGAGCGGCTCCTGGGAGAGGCGCGGCGGGCGGCGGCGCGGCGCTGGAGGCGCGCGCGGCGCTCCGCGGTGCGTGTGGAACGCGGCCGGCGGCACCGGCCCCAGCCCGCGCTCCGGACCCACGTACGCGAGCGGGTCGCGCAGCGCGCGCGCTCTATCGTACACGGAGCCCGGCACCATCGCCTCGCGCGCGTCAAACATCGACGTGGACATGAAGTGCGAGCCCGGGTTCGCCGCGTTCACGAGCTTCTTCGGCTTCGCGAACTGTATCGCGGACTCCTTCAGGTTGGAGAGCGGCCCCTCGGTGAGCACGCGCCGCTCCTTGTAGAACGCGAGCAGGTGGTTCCACAGCGGCTGCTTGCTGAGCACCTTCGGGTTGCCGACGACGATGAGGCCGTACTTGGCGCGGGTGAGCGCGACGTTCAGCCGCCGCGGGTCGCTCAGGAACCCGATGCCCTGGTGCTCGTTGGAGCGCACGCACGACATGATGATGATATCCTTCTCCCGTCCCTGGAATGCATCGACACTGGCGACCTCGATCTCCTGGTAGAGCTTCGCGTGGAGGCTGCCCTGGTACTGCATGTGCTGGACGAGGTACGACCGCTGGCCCTCGTACGGCGTGATGATGCCGATCTGCTCGGGGCGCACTCCCGCCTTCAGGAATCGCGTCGTCAGCTTCTCCACGTTGGCCGCCTCGGTCCTGTTCAAGTACGAGGTCCCGGAGCCGGCGATCTCCTCCTGGCCCTGGGTCACATAGAAGAACATCGGGCGGTCGGGACGCGGCCACGGGAAATCTATCTTGTGGAGGCGGCGCTCCTCGGCGCTGACGCCGTTCTGCAGGGAGCCCTCGTAGAAGAAGTCTGAGGGGAAGCGGGAGAGCTCCGGGTGCATGCGGTACTGGACCTCGAGCCGGAAGGGCCGGATGCCGAGCACGACGAGACGTTCGAAGAGCGACTGGCTGAGGCCCGCCTTGGCGGCCTTCTTGCACATGACGACGGGGCCGAGCTGGCAATGGTCGCCGACGAGGATGAGCTGCCGGGCGCCGAGCACGACGGGCACCATGCACTCAGGCTCGGTGGACTGCATGCCCTCGTCGATGAGGATGGACTGGAAGCGCATGCGCGCGACCCGCGGGTCGCCGGCGCCCACGCACGTGGTGCACACCACGTCGGCCGCGTCCAGCAGCCTCCTCTCGGCGGCGCGCCGCAGCGCGCGGTACCGCCTCTCGTCGGCGGCGGACAGCTCGCCCGCCTCCTCTTTCAGTCGCGTCAGCTTCCGCAGCTCGCTGTCGGCGGAGCCCAGAGCTCGTGCCTGCTCGTGCAGCGCCAGGAATGACACGGAGGACTCCATGGCCTCGCGCGATTTGGCGCACAGACGGACGACTTTGAGTCCCGTTCTGTGTATCTTCTCTGTGAGTTGGTCGACGGCGGTGTTGGAGGGCGCACAGACGAGCACGGGGCCTCCGTTCTGCCGGACCAGCTGGTAGACGATCGTCGCAGACGTCACAGTCTTGCCGGTGCCGGGCGGTCCTTGGATCAGTGAGAGTGGACGCTGCAGTGCATGCTTTACCGCATATACCTGTATAAAAATAAATATGATAAACATACAGTACTTGTTGATCAACCACTTCTAAAACTATCTTGATCCTAATGAAACAAGTAGATACGACGAAAATATTCGAAAAAAAAATGCTCCGCGATTGGGTCAATGTACTTTCATATAAATACGGCACTACGAATATTTATTTATTATTCGGAAGCAAATAATTTACGAAGTATTTGTGTAATTAATATACCTGAGAGCGATTGAGATCAGGCAAGTTGGGAGCGCTGAAATGTTTGGGCAAGTGCACACGGAACAGAACCTCTTCCACTTCGTGGCCCAAAAGGCGGCGGTAGATGTATCCCGAGACGGATGAGTCGTCTACAGCAAACTTACGCAACGCCAGTTGCATTCTGTAACATAACAATACATTACGTAATGGAAATGGTTAGATTACATATCGATATGAGCGCAACATTCCTTAAAGTTACTATATGGAGTGCAAGAGTGTAGTTCACATATACAGTTTGGTCGTAATTCATTGTTAGAAAGACTTATATTACCCAGTGAAAGAGCTGCGTTTGACATATACATTGATTTATTTGCCATTGAAACACATTAATAATTTTCAATACAGCATTAAAAACAGTACAAATACTATCTTCTTTTTTTTATTAAAATACATAAGGAATCAATGGAAATATATAAAGAAAGCATTAAAAAACACAAAAATTAGTAATAAAGTGTATGTGTGCTACAGCAGCAAAAAGGACTGAGTTGGAACATAGTTTTCAAATGACTCTACTTGGAACACACCGTTAGGTGCAGGGCGGCAGATTTTCAACATGAGTCAGCCAGCTGGGCATTAGCCCTACCACCACACAATGTTTTATCACCTAAAGCTCATTGTAGGATTCAAACCTATGACCACCATCGCTTAAATGTGTCAGAATAAATGGGGCGAAAAGAGTAAATGTCACAGGTGACCCACCCTATATGTTGAACCGTTGGTATGAGCGTTATATTATGTATTACCTGTCAAAGGAGGTGCTCTTCCATATGAAGTCGACCACAAAGTTGGAGGTGCAGTCGAGCGGTGCGCCAGCGCCGCTTTTCAGCTCGAGGCCGACATCATCACCGTAGTTGTCGGGCACTTTGATCACGTGGCCCACGCCCGACCACGCCTTGTGCAGCTCTCCCACGTATCTGATATAACAATCAAAATAAATAAATATATATTGGTGGACATTTCACACAATGCCATCTAATTTAAGCATAGCTTGTATCATGGGAACCAGACAACTGATATAATCCTTATGTATATATTTGTTGTAAATACATACAAATCATATATATTTACACCAAAACACAGCAGAACAAACATCAATGTTCGTCACACAAATGTTTGTCATGGATGGGAATCGAACCCACGACCTGCAGCGCAGAAGGCAGGGTTACTACCAACAGAGCTTGTGAGGCCAGCTTACTTCAGGGCTTCATTAAATTATCGCAACTAAGTGGTGATTTTTAATATGTGATTCGGGTAGCGGAACGAGCTGACGGTCCACCAGATGTTAAGTGGTAACCGCCGCCCATAGACAACAGCAATACGACTCGAGACCTCTCCACCAAAGTACGAGATGACTCAAGTCGCATTGCGTTGCGTCCATCATCCCGAGACGGGGATGTTACGTCTCATGCGCCTGCAATTCCACCGGTACCCACTCCCTTCCACCGGAACACAGCAACACGAGTGCATCACTGCTTGGCGGCAGATTACCAGGTGTGGTGGCAGTATTTCTCCGGGCAAACTCAGCAATAGTTCTACTGCTACTTTGGGTTGCTCCTTTCGCACCACCCGGGGGCACGTGTAGGAATTCAAAGGGTAATCGCTTACAATCGTTAGTACACAAGTTAAGAATATTGTGCAAGCAGAGATGGAATTGTCGCATCTGACTGGTATAGGATGATGACTTACCTCAATCTCAATTCATCTCCATGCATAAGCTTCATGTCGCTGTCAGTCTTAGCGAGCGTAAAGTAGGCGATGGTCTTCTTGTTGAGGCCCACGTCCCAGCGAACTTCGATACCTTCCTGTGTCTGGGACTCTTTCAGTCTCTTGTCGTAGTCCGCTTCGAGCTTCACCAGGGGTCCAAATATGTTCTGGTACTGATACCCATCCTCATACCTGTGAATCAGTTTTTCGCAGTTATCACTATGGACTGACCTCAAAGTTCTCATTAGGTAGTAATTTTGCTTCCTGCGCTCTAGGTCGTGGGTTCGATTCCCACCCAGGAGACACATTTGTGTGATGATCATAGATGTCTGTTCTATGTCTGGGTGTTAATATGTATTTTTGAAAGTTTTGGCTATAGATGGCGCTGTGTAAAATGTGTGTAAATTATTCCGTCCCACCTAGCAGCAGTCGGTAAAAGTGTCGGAAGCTTTAATTATGCTAGTCGAAAAATGTCGTCTGCGACGCTTGCTACTAGCCCAAATGAATCCATTTTCTTTACTTACTGTTTATTTTGGCGGATTTCAAGAAAAAGAAGAACAGATTTTTATCCAAAACTAGATAGCTATTTTTGTGGCTCCTACACAGTGTCTGGATCATCTCTCGCAGTAATAGAATTGAATGCTTCACAATTATAGGACATGCACAAAATATTAATCATTCATTTTGATTTCACACTATTACTTTATCCAAAATGACATATTTATTTTATTTATAATGTCTTAAAAATGGGTTACCTCAAAAGCACTTGATGCGGCTCCTCATCGACGCCAGGTTTCTCCAGGTCTTGGAAAGTGGCGTCGACGTTGTCACGCCACAGCTCTTCCAAGCGTCCTATTTGTTGAGGCGTCACCTAAAGGGCATAAAAATATCGTTAACCAACGGTCGCCAAACCCAGCGTTGTGAAGTTGTAGCTAACGACCGGCCGCTCATCAGTTCGGGACAACTTCACGCTGCTTCGGCGACGACGGAGCCTTTGATGCCTTTATGGACAAGCTTTCGAGGCGTGAACACTTTCCGTTGTGATAACGGTGGTAATATGAATTTAGATGTTACATCAAAATAAACATATTTCTTCAAAGAATATATTATATATATTTTGAGGGTAATTCGTTTAGATTTTGTAATTATGCGAGAATAACAAACAGAATTTATCTAATTTTAGAATTATTTTAATGAAAATTCCCGATAGGTGTTTGTTAAATGTATAATTAACTTCCACAGAATTGAAAAACAGTATTATTTTTTTTTCGCTTTGGTCTGTAATAATATGAAAAATATTCTCTTACACATTTTTACAAATTTTGTAACTGGCAAAACTGGCCTAATTTAGTTGGAGGAAACAGTAGTCATAAATATAAAAAAAGTGCAAACTAACATAGGTAGGTGATAGACATACCTGACGAGCTCGCATTTGCTCCGCCTCTGAGGGTACTTTCACCAGCCAAGATAGGAATGCTCGGTCAGCTGTAAAGAAGAATTAATCCAAATTAAGTTAAACATTAAAATGAATTATTTATGATGATTTTGACCTACAGAAATTTAATTTGAATACCAGGGATTATACAAATAAATACAATAATGCTTAATTACACAGATCCTCAGAATATATAAGGTTAGAGACAGAATTCCTGTTTCTATGTGAACTATTTAAGTAATGTACTAACCAATCAAAGGTTTCCACTGTTCCTGATCCCAGTTCATGTCTTTTAAGGAGCTTTGAGCGGCACAGGGTTGACTGGAACAATCAAATGAAAATTATAAGCAATTCTTCACTTCTATCCCGCACTGGGTTTCCTTGTTTCATTGCTCCACACATACAGACACAAACACATACATTCGAGACCCAACAAAGAATATGCTAATTTTAATTACACAGATTGCTACATAACCATATTTAAAATGATCCAAGTAAATTTTAAGTTAAACCAATATTCATTTGTTGTATTAGTTCTAGAGGTTAAACTGATATTTCTATGCAATATTATATGTTGTCTTAAGTAGCAAACAGTTCCACAACACAAATTGCGTATCATGGTTACGTAGAGTCTCTTCTTAGATATGGAGTGCTATTTAGGGGAAATTCAACTGACAAGCAATATCTACTTAAGGCACAAAATAAATCTGTAAGGGCTATTTATAAATCTTTTGATATCTTTGTTTCGCAAATTAATGAAATATGAAATTTTTTATGTGACTCAACTTTTTAGAACCTTTTACAGGATTTATTATAATATAAGGTACTGTTTATACATACTATTGAGCATCATTGCAATCAATATTACATACCGACAGAGAAGAACAACAACTGAATCGGCTTTAGCTGGAATGAAACCAAGCACAAAAACATTGCGGGCTCCGCAAGAGTAACACTCCAGCAATGTTTCACCCAGAGGTCCGTCACGGTGTAACGCAGCTTCCTTGTGCTTGGCCCGGACGAGATGGTTAATAATGTGAGAGCCAGATGTGTTTCCCCGCCCATTGCAAAACCTGTAAAAAACAATAATTTATCTTCTCGGTCATGGCATTTACCAAATTATCCTGAATATTTATATTTTTAGTAAAATCATATTGTAAATACATAATTTTAAAATATTTATTATTTAAAAGTCTTCACATCCTGAGCTGATTAGGTATATATAACAGAAAAGTTAGAAGTAGTTAAAATATTAGTTAATTCAGCATTACTGTGTGAAAAGGTCATAGAATAATAATTATATTATACTAGCTGCACCCTGAGGTGTTACTAGGACTTTTCCAGGATTAAAGTAGCCTATGTTTTAATCCAGGATCTATATATCTATCCAGAAGCTCTCTTGATACCAAATTTCATCCAAATCCATTCAGTCGTTTTAGCGTGAAAGAGTAACAAATGTCCATACATCCTCTCAAACTGTCCGATTAATAATATTAGTATGATTTGTTTAACGCGGAACATTAAAGAGGACCAAATTTATTTCTTTTTGCCAGTAGTACCTTTGGACAACACAGATGAGATTCTTAAGACTAAAATAACAGGCCCATTAAAATTCTAATTCTTCTATTCTAAAATATAGCATGCTTGTATAAAAACAGTTACATAAATGCTGCAATTCTTTTGACTAGGTTGGGAATCTGTTGACATCAGCCATGACAAAACCCAGCCCTATCCTTTTCCCAGCCTAATAGTGTTTTCATGTACTGTCATGTTACAAGCAAACATTACAACTGCACAATTTCAAGGTCATAAATATAAATCATTATATAGCAATCTAAAATACAAGGATTACCATTTGTTACAAATGTTGCACATGACAACAGTGGAAGGGTCATGTATTCCACAGTATTTGCACGCATGGTCTGGCAGTTCCTTGCTGCTATACAGAGCTTCATCTTCCTCTTCAAATTGTAACTCAGCAATTGCATTTGTTACAGTGGATACCTTAGCAGCCAGATCTAAGCGCCCCAAACCGTTGACCTGGATAAAAAAAAGCTCTGATAAAAATCATTTACAACTACAACATGATAGATACGCAAATATGATTCATAGGTTATGGGACAAACAACAAATGAACGACCTCTCACCTGGTTTGAAGATATTAGGCCATGATCGTGTTGAGAAGCCTGCGTTTGGCTCTGAGATGGTAGTGTAAAGTCAGTAAACTCAAATTCGGAGCCCTGGGTATCAGCGCCGATAAGATCAGACTCCTCAGTGTCCAAAAAGGTGAGCGTTTGAGAGCTCGGTCCGTAAGCGTCAACACTCATTTTTCGCGACGTTATTTCTCGGTAGTCAAACTAAGTTAATGTGTCACAAAGATTAAATTCATGCAATTAAACGAAATTCTCATAACAGCCACGCATTAAAATGATACAAGACTTGCGAAGAATTTACGAAAAATCGCCATGTTAGCACATGGTTTGTTTTCGTTAAACAATTTAGATTTCGAAATGATTGCTTATGTATTTGTAATTAATAAAACTGACAATATTATAACGTATCCAAGAGCTTGCTTTTAAACGTATTTTGTCAATTATGACCAATAGGCAACGAGAACACGGGACAAAAACAAATATCGGTGGTAACGAAAAAACGAGAACAAACCTAATTCCACAGATAACTTTCAATGTTCTTTCAACTCGTTTTAATATGTAAAATGTAAAACAGGTCAGTAAAACTGTGCTTAGTCTGTGGTTTAATTGTGGCTAGTTTTAAAAGTCAAATAATAGATGGCGGTAACTGTATATTCTTAAACTGTGATCTATTAATGAAATCTACTACCCGCGTCGATCAACCCCATATAACATTATCAGTATCCACCCCACACTGGCTATAGTTTTTAAGATAAATTACATGTACCTATGAAACAATAACGAATACTTGAATAAATTATTGTTGTAGATAGGTATAATATTTATATTAGCTAGCGGATGATCGGTACCTACCTAAGAAATATTCCTGAAGTCTTCTTATATAAGCTAATTATAGGAATCATACCCGCGATCTACAGATCGTGAGCCAACGTTGCAACTAAACTAAGACGTTATCGTTCCATATTTTTCGAAAATAAGGTAGGTTCATAACTGGGTCGCTCGTTGAATATTGGAAACTCATAATAGGTACAGTATAGAAATCGAGGAAAAAACGTGAATCTAAACTTCTGGGTTAAACGTTTTCCTAAGAAAAGTGGCGCGTTAAATAAAATGTATAGGTACTTAGCGACTTTTAACATCTCGGTTATAAAACATTTTATGTTTCCAGGAAATCTAGACTAGTCTCTACCACAGAGCGGATATAAAAATATAATTGTGGTCAACCAAAATCCTGCTGATAATTTGTTTAGAATATTTGGAATGCACATCAAAGTGCTTATTTATATCTATCAAATGATACTGCACAATCTACTTATCTTGACAGATGAACAGAATCGATGAAGAGGTCGATGACTGCTCAAAATTCTCAGGTTCTTAAAACTGGGGTGCATTTAAATGAGGAGTCTTAGCTAGAGTCTAGAGTTAAAATTAATCATAATTTAACCAGCACATGTCACGAGCATGCATCCAATTAGAGGGCCGCAGTAAGAACCGTCTGTTTCAATATGAGAGCATATCCGATTTCTTTGTGCCCTGCAGTTGACTCTGAAAACGACTAATTGATGCAAACGGTTTGATTGATGAGTGCGATGACCTCCAGACATAACATCATTATCTTGAAGGAAAAGCATATTTGTCGTTAATGGAGTGGAATCGCGAGTACCTAACTAGTTAATTGATACATAAACGTTGGTACAACGTTGGAAAGATATCACATCATGCTCGATTGAAAGGTAAGCTTTAAGAGTCAACCTTCACACGGGCATTTTTCATTGCGCCAAAATTAAATTACTCTTTTTAAGTTTTTTGAAGTGAAATCTTTAGGCGTTAGGTACTTACTTTGCGCTCTTTCGGAATGAAACAACCGTCACGGTCGGGATAGTGACGTTGAATAGGGTGTAGGTACTTGGCCCAGTCGTCATCAGCCATATATGTTCTAAAATTATAAAAGTCACAAGTTTTTTATTCTATTGTATAGTCATAAGCATACATCGTCTATTTATATTCTTCTTGTGTGGGTAAAAAAACATGTGTTCGATCGTTTTGAGATGCGAGATGAAAGTTTACTAAAGCAAATTGAGACTTACCAGATTCAAGAAAACTTTATCATATTATACATGTATATTCATTATCATATTATACAATCAAAAATAAGGTGGACAGCGTTCGTATAATTTGACTAACGCTGAATTATACGAAACTTATTTTGAATCATCATCGGCCTTAACCATCCTGGATGTTCTACTTAACAAACATAGTGGTAAGAATTCAACGTTTCAGGATGTGAGTGCGCAGGATAACTCCTATTTGGGATATCAACTGCTTCTTAACCCCTTGCATATATATGTTATTTACACATAATAATATGAAATGTTTTAAGCTATCTATATGTTAATATAGGTTTAATTATAACACATTCTGCTTCAAATTTCTCCACGACTATTGCTGATTCAGTTGAAATGTCCGTAAACTAATAAAAGCCCTCTGTGGTACCTACATTTTATACCATGATACAATTGTTTAGTTACAATGATTTCATTAGGTTATAAAATTACGTGAGCGTCGTAGCAGCACGAGACAATTGCGGGCAATTGGTGCGTGGCGGCGCGGGCGGCGGCGGCGGCGCCAACAGTGATGTCACTTTTCTGCGTTATTTTTTATGTCTTTGCTTATAAATTATTCTCTCATACGTTGTACGTTTGAAACGGGCTGTTTCCAGTAGGAGAAGTTTCAAATGTGACGACGATTTACCAACATAACAAAACAAATTCAGCTTTTATAAACAATTGATGATTTTTGTCCCCTTTACAATAGGAACAACCAAAGGTTTCCAGACCGTTTCTTTTGAGATGTGAAGGTGGAATGTCTCAAGAGCTTGTAATTTCACCGACAACCTCATCCTTAAAATCAGAACCCAGGAATGCAATTACTGTAGCGTGAGTGCAAAAAGGGTATGGTAGCATTGCTATCCCGGACAAACAGTGTGTATATGTAGGTACCTCTATGTCTGTACTAATCGTCGTTATCGTCGTTATATTTTAAAATATTTAATAACTGTTAGTTGAACTAAAATAAAAACTACCCAATACATAGACCATGTGCCTATTGTTTCACGAGTAACCATTCTCTTTAAACCGGAACCAAGCAGTGTGAGTATACTAATTAATAAAAAAATGTTTTTATTTATTGATTTATTTCTAATGCTTGGCTACAAACACCGTGGTAGTACTTCCCGGACGAACTAAGCACTAGTTTTGTTGCCTGAAACTTGACAGGGAAATAGAGATACATATATGTACACCCATTCCGTCAATTTCTCGTAAACATAATTGTACAACGTCTGTTACCGAAACTGCTTCAGACCGCACCCATTCAATAAACCCATTTGCACTGACTTCCTGCGTCTCAGTGCATTCGCATGCAAATATGAGTGCTGCTCCAATAGATGCTGTCAGTCTGAGCGTGTAATGACATCATGGCGACATGCGACCCATATTGTAATATATACATTAATAGGCAAAGTAGAAGAAGTTTTGTAAGAACACACTGTATCTAAGAAAGTAATCATACATCCGTCTATCAGTTAGCCATCGCTATGCATTCATAATTCTTACGGTTTTCAAAAGCAGCTTCTGTTAGAATGAAAACATGCCTTAATTTTGACAAGACTGAAATATGTCGATGCCGTCGAAAATGAAGCGTCTTCTGTTGTATTTAGGTTGATTCGTCGCGACCAACGAAATCCGTTCGTATAAGCTGACACAAACTTAGAGATGAGACGAGCTTTGCATGGGCGGCTGATGAAACGCAAGCTCAGCTAACAACATTGTCGCCAAAGATGGTGTCGAAGTTTTGTCCTGTCTACTCCCATCATTTCAATTCAGAAGTGTAAGTATGGCGTTTAAGCTGCATGATTTGAAGTTCAAGTAAAAATTTTTCATTACGTCTTGTTAGTTAAAGTCTATGTAGGTATCTTTAAATAAGTAAAGGAAAATGTGATTTACTTCGTAATATGTAAATGGTCTAATAATAACCTTTTTAAATACATATTTTGAACCACTACACCACACAGGAAATCATACTTACCTGTCTATAGAAACAATCAAACTATTTATACTTCAATGAGTAGATGACATCTTATGAGACAAACGTACACATCACGTTTTGAATAATTAGTGATGCGTGTCTGTGGGTACATGGAGATGGCACTTATTGGCGCCGTACCTGATCTGGATTCACGGCGTGGCTCGATGACTGTGTTATCTATGTACTAAAGGTTTCATCAATACGTGTATGCCCTTTGTGCCATCTGCCGTCAAAGTTTCCAATTACCTTACGAAGTAATTGAATAACATACATTTTTTTTATTTGAATTTGTGACGAAACGAGCTGACGTCCCACCTGATGTTAAGTGGTAACCGCCGCCCATAGACAACAGCAATACGACTCAAGTCCTCTCCACCAAAGTACGAGATGACTCAAGTCGCATTGCGTTGCGTCCATCACCTTGAGACGGGGATGTTACATCTCATGCGGCTGCATTTTCACCGGTACCCACTCCCTTCCACCGGAACACAGCAATACAAGTGTATTATTAAATATTATATTATAGTTATTAAGAAAGATTTATAGCGGTAGAAACAATCTTATGCGCAGTGTTCGTCGGGTTCTGCAACCATACCCAGTCTTGCCGTCAAGCACTATACACTTGCTGTGTTTCGGTTTGAAGGGTGCTGATGAAAATGTCGAGTGGCGGGTGTATTGGGATGCGACTTGTGTCTATTCCCGTCTAGTCTACTACAAACGGGAGGACCCAAGATGTATGACTGTTGTTATCGGCCGAGGAAATCGCTTCACAACAAGGGGCCTGCTCTGTTATCTGTTGAAGTGCTTATTGGACTGACGAGTCCAATAAGCACTTAAAAAAAAAATAAGTATATCCAAAATAGACCTCAGTGAAGCTTATAGTACTATGTTAGCTACGTAATTTTGAGCATAATGTCGAGCGCGTTGAAATCTTCTCTATAACGAACAAGGGAAATGTGAAACAGAGAAATATTTACTCTGTAACACAAACACATGTTTAGCTATGAAATATTCTAAACGTTATCTAGACCTCCGTCTCTTCGGAACGTAGGGACAGAATGGTTTTTAGTATTGTATTTGTTAAATATCTTATTGTTCGTGTCGTGGTCAATACCTGATTTTGTGATGTTCAAAACTTATATTGAAAGAAAGAAAGAAAATATTTTATTTGCAACTCAATCAACAAAAAACAAAAATACAAAACAAAGCTGCTGTCAATTTGATTCACAAAACCGTCTCTGTCTCAGCATGAGCTAGTTGTAAACACGTTACAACTAACGCTGGTCTTCCGACAGAGCCGTTTGGTGATGTCACGGAAGATAACACAGAAGACAAAACAATCAAAAATATAACAATAAATAAACATAATTTACGGCAATGGGTGGCAAATACAACATGAAGACAATACGGGTGTCATGAAATAGTGATGACGAAACGGGCACTTAGCATTTAGCATTTAGCATTTATTATAGCATACCTATATTATTGATGACTGAACTGATATGAGTGATATGGGGTCGCATACCTAGTGTCTTACACGTCAAGAATCCTCTTTCAACACATTTTAACTGAACCATTAATTTAGCTGTGACACCAAGATAAATATTGTGTTAATCAACTAACGCTAACTATCAGCTTCGTACTACACAGAATTTGTACCTAGGTTCATTTCTAGACTAAATTAATATCAATTTACGAGATGTTTGTTTTATGTTTGCAGACAATTATATTCAATGTTCAGAAATTCTGTATGCGCCAACTCCAGATAAAATCTAGATGCAGCAACCTAAATACTTGACATCAATACTGGTGGAAACAATTTATTTAATTAGGCTTTAAGGCTGTCTATGCCTCAATATTGCATTTAAATTGGCGAGTGTGGGAATATGAGGTCAAATACATTTATTTTATTGCAGTGAGTAACACATCAATTAATAACTATCTAACACCCATTACACTATATACCTACTAGGTAGGTGTTTATAAAAATGTATCTACACAAATAATTTTGTAGACCCACTATCCTGGCATTCTTCTTATCTAGTTAAATTATCCATTGTTAACTTTTATTTCATAACATGCAATAGAAATAAACTAAACTTACGATTCGACGTCTTGATTTCTACAGCATTTTGTACCTATAATATGTACATGTTATAATAAACATAGAATTTTTACATAAAACTGAAGTCATTTAAGTACCTAGTTAAGCAAAAATATCCTACACCTAGGCGCTTAGAAATATTTGCATTGCCTGAAAATATAATATATAGAAAATAAATCACGCACCCCTATTTTACCCTTTGGCCATATAGATAAAAGTAGCAAAGTAAGTTACTGCTTGTAACATCAGCTATGTGCCAGTGAAAGTCCCGTCAAATAATTTCGGAGATTAGCCGGGACAAACAGTTTTTTTATAAGTACCGTGTGTGAATTTTGTAAAAAGCTGTTATTTTGACATTACAAACAGACACTTCAATTTTATTTATTTGTATGTATAGCATAAGCATGCCAGTTACACGTAGTAGGTAGGTACCGTAGTTGGATGCTTGCTGGGTACCAAGAACTTATAATACCGTAACTAAAATGTACAATATAGGACCTGGTAACAATTATGTAGCTTTATCAAATGAATACTAAATCGTGTTAAATTATTCTCGGAACCCATTATGAAATTCATTTCAAATAAATCGAATGTGTTTTGGTTAAATATTCCAGCGAACATCTACATAAATTATTGATACAATCCGCCCAGTGCAATAAAACGATGGCGCCAAAAACTTCAAATTGTAAACGGCATTTTGTTTTTAAGTTATTGATTTTAATTGAACAAAGTGTAGCGATGTCATATGTATAATAACATCGTAGAAATATCTTAATAAGTGCCGGTATGTTACTATGTGATGGACCGATTACGACGCAATATTTTACTTAAACGTAAATAAAATACGTAAAATTTAATATGTAATACTTTCTACTCAACTAAAACAAAGCAATACGACCTGGGTATTCTAGGATCTAGGTATGGGAAGACCTACATTGGTCTAAATCAGCAACCATACCTCGCAAACAGGAAGCCACGGCCCTAAACCAAACTAACATATCCTAGAACATAAGTATAGACTTGACATTGAAATCGATACATAGAAAATATTTTTTAAGAGCAGTAGAACTCTTTTCAAGTTCGTCCGGGGAAATACTGCCACCATGCAAACTTCTGCCGCCAAGCATTAACGCGTTCGCGTTACTGTGTTCTGGTTTGAAAGGTGTGGTTGCCGGTGCAATTACAGGGAAATGAGACATTCTACCTACACGTCTCAGAGTTACGGGCGCATACGATGCGACTTTGGTCTTGTCGTACCTATGCAGGGCAGGACCCAAGCCACTTCGCTCGTTATGGGCAGAGGTTGCCACTTAACACCAAATGTGCCATCGGCTCGTTCTGTAACTATATCACATTAAAAAAATCATGTGATTAGAACTACTTACTTTCTGCTTTGGCTAAGTAGCCCGACTAGTTTTTATTATTTTTGGACTTGAACTTGAACAATGGTGTCCTCTTTTGATATAAAAAGTTATACGTGAACTGTTCATCCTATGAAATACTACCACCGTGCCCATTTCTACCCTTATCATTACTTTACTCGCATTGCTATCTAACGGTGGAAGTAGTGTGGGTGTCGTGAAATTACAACCATATTTTTCTTCTTCAAGTTTCTCAGCGCGATTAATATAGGTCTAAAAGTAAAAATAGTTTCGTTACTTTATATGACATATGTGGTGTGAAGAGACAAGGATCCTGTGTGATAAGCCATCCTACTTCAAATGCAGCCATGTGGGAACAATTTCCGCAATCTTGCGTCACATTACCAAAGAACATTAAAGCAGTTATAATAAAGAACAGTGATTACAGGACCAAACGTCTGTATCTCTTTTTTTTCCACGCGGTACAAACTTATTTCTCAAGCCACATAAGCGTTACGTCTTCCATATACAGTTTAGTGGGGGGCCTTGACTATCCTTAGAGGATAATGTAATTGTGCTTAGTGATCCATTAGTAAGTGACGTGGGAATCTTCCAAATTAATCCGTATGACGTCATTAATTCAAATAAGATTTCATGAGGTCCATTTGGTACCGGATGTAGGAATGAATTGGTCTAACATTTTATATTTTATGTGTCCAGATGAATCTGTCGGGGGCCCTTTTAGGTAATGTGTCAATTATCCACATGAACGTTTCTGTAATGGGTGTATGAGAATGGTTGACCATATTAACTGGACTTTACGTAGATCCCATAACGCTGCATTTGCGTCTGCCCTGTCTGCGCACGATTTAGTGAATGAATGAACTATACTTTGTAAATAAGGTTAAAGTTTTGCATTTTGGATGATTACTCTAACAAGAACTCATTAGAAAATTTAATTGGCATCGGATTTCTTGTTATCCAAACAAACAGGCATTACATCACAAAATATAATTTTATAAAGCAAAGTAATAATGCGTAATAGGTTAGGTTAGGTGTTTTTTAAGATGTTTTCACTCTTTTGACTCCATTTACTTAGTTGGTAACTATAGTTAAAATTATTAAATTCGTTGAAACAAAGGCTATGCAAGCACTCCACGGTATTTTTACCCTATATTTTTAAACAGACATTTGTAATATGCATGTTATGTGAAATTTTTGTTTGGACGTCAATGCACGCTATGGTCGAGGCGGCCTTCACCGTCTGCGGTTCACGCACCTTCTAATAATAGCCTCATGTGAATGGCTGCGACACTTTGGCATCTTCACCTCTCTCAAAGTCTGCGTTGCTTATATCGAGCCGGTGAAAGCACGTGTAGCTTAATTTTAAATAGGCACGCGGTTTATTTGATCTATTTACTGTTTTTACTTTATGACAGGCCTCACTGCTGATTTGGTTTCTAACTCTAACTGTAACCTTCTGCGCTGTAGGTCGTGGGTTCGATTCCCACCCAGGACAAACATTTGTGTTACGAATACAGATGGTTGTTCTGGATCTGGATCAATATGTATTATATGTATTTACAAAAAAGTATATATGTATATGTAGCTATGCTTAGTTTGGGGCTAGATGGCGCTGTGTGAATTGTCCAACAATATTATTAGTATTATTACTTATTTTAATTTAAAAAAGTTTCGATCATAATTTTTAATTAAGTCTTTTATAGCAAGAGCTTATAAGCAATAAGCTTTATAGCAAGAATGTATTTTAATTATTGGAAAAAGCAAAACTATTGGCAGAAAGAGAGTTCTCTCCAACAAAGTACGAGATAACTTGAGTCGCATTGCGTTGCGTCCATCACCCCGAGACGGCGATGTTACGTCTCATGCGCAATTTCAACAGTTCAAAAGGATAATAACTTTGACTATACTTACAAAAACAATCAATAACAATAAGACTATCTTTATCAGGAATCATGCATCTACTTTAAAGCTTAATTTGCCTTTATTAGGTACTTTATACCTAACTGCATAATTATTTTGAACTTTTAAACTCAACCTGTGTGATTGAAAATTAATCATGTTTATGTCAGACCCATTTCAAAACCACTGTTTCTGAAAGGGTATGGAGGCAACAAAAACTGTTTGGTTCAATTAATTATATTGTGAAGGATTTTAAAATATAGTTTTCCTAATTGACAATGAGTCGGCGCGGCGCGGCGTTTCGTGAATGAAGAAGGCCCATAGACAGGTTATTATTCGTTAAACCTAATTCGATACCTTTATCGATCTACTAATAACGTTTGCATTAACAAGGGATTTTATTTAGCTATATATTTGCCCACTGAGTATTTAATAATTTTTCATCACTAATTTGACAGATGTATGCCTGTTAAATGAAAGTGTTTTTAAATTGGTCTAAGATTGAGCTCACTGGCAATACTGGACGATCGTGTTCAGGGCAGTAGATTCCCTTATTACCTATATTTTGTCTGCGAGCAAAGAACGTAGCAAAATGGTTATAAGTTGGCGCCTAAGTAATTGTTTTTGTAAATAAAATTAAGTAGAAGACAGTTCAGTTGCATAGATAATTAGCTTTCCTCTACGTTTCAGTACACAAAGGGCCATTAATATCCCTGGTTCATTCACCGTATGTCTTGTTCCATAGAGCTGGCTGCGGCCCACGCCCAATAACGACTATTACACGCTCCATTACTTTTAAATTACTCTTACCTCGAGCACAGCTCAAAGAGAACAACTCAATCAGTTCATACCTTGAGACTTACTTGCGTACTTGTAACTTGTAAGGAATTAATATTTATAATAATCATTTATTTGTACCTTTTAGTTAGTTAACATGCAAACTTAAAATACTTAGTTAATTGGCGCATTAATGTCCATTCAAACAGGTGCAAGTAACTCAAAGTAAACTCGCTGAATAACTTTGTTTTAAAGTCTCATAATCGTAGAGATAGCCGCAAACTGGATATTAATTTTGTTTAAGTAATTCAATTTCTATCAGTTTCAATGATAATGTATTTTTAAGTTGAAATTTTATAGAAACTGATTGAAACAAAGTTATTTAACCACTGGTCAATTGAAGAAAAGAAAAATTTATGATATATACAAGATGAGCTTGTATAAAAATGCGGTAGGTATTATAAGATTTGATATAGCTGACGCAATTATAAGCAACGAAGATTATATTATGGAGCCAGCACTTTGATCTTTTATAAGAAAACTATATTCGAAAAAATTCGGTACAAGCAAATGGCACTTCAAAAGCGTGATGTGGTGTTCCTGAAACTCATGTACAAGCGATCTGTGATCTAGCTTTTCATATAAAGCTGCGTCTTAAGATACCCTGTCGCGATGTCAAATGGTAATAAACATGGTAACGTCGCGTCGCGGACGACTAAAACTAATTACTTACTAAATCCATAACTAACACGGCGGCCATGACCAATAAATTATTTTGTACGCCTGAACATCGGTCAATTAATACCGCTCACAATTTTCGTCCTAAAGTGTTGCCCTTCCATATTATGAGTAACCTAACGTTGAATACAAATAACCCCTAAATAGGAATCTATTTCTAAGACTACAGATACCATAATTATTTACCTATATGACACGAGGCATTGTATGTTATTCGGATGCGTTTGTCTTTATCTGTTTTCTCAATGGAACGACTGAGGTGGCTGATTACATGCTTTAATTCAAACCTTTTAAATGTTGGCGTGGCATTACAACTAGATTTTCATGATATTACTAAAAACTGATATCACTTGTAAGATGAAGTTGGACGCTACTCTTAGCTCTTAGCTGAGAGGTACAGGAGTGAACGACAATAAGATACAAATTATCTATTTCTCCTAATCGAGTAACTGGCTCTAAATTAGTGTTGTGAAAAGATTAAAGAGCGCCTCAAATAAACTCCGTTCATACACTATATTATCAAAATATATTTGCACTTTGCCTCCATTGAATATAGCTACCTTTAATAAGAATTTCATCACAAAAAAGGGAATGGGATTCAATTAAGCTTTTTATTAAGGAAAATGATGAGACCAAGTTCGAATTATCACAATGCAGCTGAAATCGACAAGCATATGCAATATTGACGTAGGCGTAGGCACCGAATGGATGAAGTTTAACAAACATATTAGTTTAACTGCTAATAATATATAAAAACATGCATGAAAAGAAAGGTTGTATAGAGCAAGAAATGATTGAAGTGAAAATTACGTGGAAGTAAATTTGATACATATTGCTTCTTTGTTTTGAAATGCCAGGGTGAATTAATTTTGATAGACAATGGATGATTGACATATCGATAGCTTCCATCTAAAAACTTATGATTATGAACCATAACAACTTTGAAGTGGGCGTTGATGATCTATCAGCAAGAGGTAATGAGGCTAGCAAATATTTTCTAAAATTTAATACTTATTTCTTGGTAGGTTTGGTGGGCAACAGTCGAAACATTCTGGAACTTCGTTATTGGCAAAACGAAAGTAGGTAATCATAAGATAATATAAGACAAATAATTAATTTAAGTGATTACAGAATGAAATCATGAAAAAAGGAAGAAGGAGAAAAAGGAAGGTCGATTGAAAATAATTTGTGCAGTTTTCTGTAGTCAGCGTCAAAGTTTAGTTACAACAGTTTGCTCTGCCTAGCGCTAGCTTTAGGCGGAAGACGTTGAGTCACATATAAAGTGGTGAGGTACCCGAGGCGATAAATTTCAATTTGCTTAATATTCTGGAGAGACGTCCGCGGATCGTTTAGCGGAAAGGCGGTCAGTTTGCCAGAATTAAGTTGTGTTTGTTCCGCTTCGAGGGATTTGAATATTTTAATTTCTAACTATACCATGCCAAAACGATTTTTGTGCTAATGCGCTCGGCGAGGGGAGAGATTAAATGTATAATGTAAATGTAAAATTATAAAATCAATTTTATAATTCTGATATGATACTATCTCTTGATATAATATTTTTGATATCAATATAATTATTATCTGCTTTATTGTAAATAACAAGTGTCTATTGTGGTCTTCAAAGACATCTCAGTAAAGACACAGTGGACCAAGTAGTTATGACTAGCGAGGATTTCTAATATTTCAAATATTATGTATATTTAAACAGCAAAATATAGAAAAACATTATTACTTTACTTTCGGCGAGTACTAAAGATATTTTTGTATCAATATTGTAATATTAATATCCAATAATGCTTGGTGAAGCAACACCCGCATATCTGACTTGATAAAATAATTTAGATTTATATACTAAGTCCTGTCACATTCTGTAACAATATTGTTTAATGAAATTTATTTATAGTAACCAATAAAAGCTAGTATTTGTAATAAACAGTCGACGTTTAGTGTCTTAGCTTAGCACATTATGCTTTAGAGAATAGCATAGCATAAGCTAGACAAAATTATAGGTGATAGAAACCTATTGCCCTTTCTAGCCTGTTATTTCACTTACCTACTATAAACGCGGAATTTAGTTGTTCTTGTTTTTTTGATGTTTGGCGCCGAAACTGATCTGATTAGGAATAACACAAAGGCTACTTTTATCTCGATATGATATAAAAAAAAAATATACTACTCTATGGTAATATAAATTCCTCAAAACTTCGTAATTTTTTTTTTTTGAAACATCAAATATTTTCTGCCGATGTGATATTGATATCAGATAATAACAAAAGGTAATCCTAGTGTATAGTGCATTATTCTGGACTATAACCGAGAAGTGTAGTCAATAGTACAGGTATGGATATTGCAACACCACTTCATTGACACGACAGGCGGCTATTATAAAATGTGGTGGGCTTACGGTGTCAAATTGTAGTCATTAGCTGTTGTAAGCCGCAAATTACTTGCAACTTTGGATTAGCAATGTAACGACTTGCAATTCGAATACGAATTGACGTTTTCATTTCAGGCGTTTATGTTTGCACCGTCTGTCTTGCTCCGATTAATTTTATGGTATAAATGATATTACGTAGTCTTGACTGGCCTCACAGCTCAGTTGGTACTAACCCTGCCTTCTGCGCTGTAAGTCGTGGGTTCAATTCCCATCCAAGACGAACATAGATGATTGTTCTGTGTCTGGGTGTTTAATGTGTATTAGAAATAAATAATAATTTACAAAAAAATATACAAGTAGGTATTATATCAGTCGTCTGGTACTCTGGTACCCATGATACAAGCTATGCTTAGCTTACCTTGGGGCCAGATGGCGCTGTGTGAAATGTCTACCAATATTGTATTATATATTGTCATTTATATCCACTGAATTCTAAAAAGAAATAGAAATTAGAATTCAGTCAATTGTAGTCAATTCAAAACACACAAAGGCGTACGCGCACAAATAGGCACACAGATATCTAATAATTTTATATCTAACTATTCCGCGTTACCAATATACTTCAACATTCTTCTATATTTTTTACCAAGAAAAACGATTTATTCCCATCGATAAGATAAAATATTGTAATAACACCGTTCTCCCACTCGTTCGAGTAACACATCTCCGAGCTCCAGGGTTCCAGCTAAGCAGTCCAGCAGTATATTGGTCAGGCGTATTAGGTTAATCAGTAATTACGCTACATAAAAAGCTCAGTCAATTCACACGCATCTTGATTAATTACGTGCTTACTGCGGCCGGCAGCTGCCGATGCCGGTCTGTAGTTTCCTAGAAGCACTACAGAGCGCCTTGTTTCAGTTTCAGACTTGTGATGGAAAGCACTTATTTTCTGACCGATTCTACGAACTTGACCTTTTGCACATGATCTGTTCATTATTAAAACATAACAAATTAAATTGGTTCGGTTTAAAGCAGTTACAATTAAATAAATAATATTGGGGGACATTTCACACAGCGCCATCTAGCAAAAAAAAAGTAGAAGAAAGAAAAAGGTTTATTGACTCCACAAAAAAATATACATTAAAAAAGTAAGCTAAGCGTAGCTTGTATCATGGGAACCGGACAACTGATATAATACTTAATATACTTTTCTTTTATAAATACATAAATATAATACATATTAACACCCAGACAAAGAAGAAATATCAATGTTACAGATGTCACATAAATGTTTGTCCTGGGTGGGAATCGAACCCATGACCTACAGCGCAGAAGGTAGGGCCACTACCAACTGAGCTATGAGGCCAGTCGTAGAGTCAATTAATTAACCTGTCATTAATTATACCCACAACGCCCATATGTATTTATGGATTAATAAATAACTAAAATAAATATTGTCATTTTACAAAGTGCCGTCTAAACCCAAAAATAACCATAAACATGTTTTGCAACTGTGTAAACCAGATAATTGATTTATTTTTTGTAGATAAATTATTCAAAATTAAGAAATCTAGTGTACCTACTACTGATACCGATGAAATTTTGCGTTCAAATTTTATGACGCAACTAAGGGAAAGTCGAAAAGGGTTTCTTTTTATTTCACCCCTAAATTGTTTTATATTTTATTATTTTGAATCATATAAATGGCTTAAAGTCTTGAATGGTCAAAAACTATACTAAAATATATATAAGTATCAAATACGGTATATAAATAGCCTACAGCATTTACGGTTTTAGTACACAGCCCTACTATTTTTAGCTAGTGCTTAATGCTTTAGTTATATTGTCAGAACGTTTACCAGCCCCTTTTGTACTGAAATGAAGATAAAATGAAATGAAATTTATTTTGACAACAAACATTATTAAATTAAAATTTAAAAATGCAATAAAACATACATAAGGCAGCATACACATATAACTGACACTCAAGTCAACATAGTACATAGATATTCGATGTCAACTTTAAGCTTTGAATCGTTTTTCGTTTTAAATAGTAAGCATAACAAAATGCAAATGTAAAACATTGCTTTTCATATATTTTAATGTTGAATTTGAGACGAAATATTTTGTGACAAAGCATGAACGAAGCACATGGTGGTATGATGTCCATCCCATCAAAGCTCAAAAGCTGGGCTCATGATTCATTCAAGGCGCAATACCTAATTCTTGTCACGATTGTCGGAGTCCCTGAATGTACCTTGATTACGCATTTCCGGAAGGAACAGTCGCTTCCAACCAGAGAGTTAATTTCCGATCGAAAAATCAATTATGAATAGTAATAATAATAAATAATAAATATTGGTGGACATTTCACACAGCGTTATCTAGCCCCAAAATAAGCTAAGCTTAGCTATGGGAACCAGATGACTGATGGAATACTTATAATTTATTTGTAAATACATTCATATAAATACATATTAACCCCTAAGTAATTGTTTTTTATAACATATATATAAGTCCCCAAAAAAGGAATGAATGATTTGAAGGTTGATCATGTATTTATTACGAGCTGCGCTGAAATCGGTTCAATTTATAACTCAAATTCAAAATTTATTGAGTTATCGATTTAAATATACAGACTTAACTCACAAATAAACTTTGTATGTACGACCAAAAGGAAGAAATTGAGGGCAAGGTTCTCTTAAAAACTTCCACAACATGCGTATACAACGCTGAAATCGACGCTACTCTAGTGCGTGCCTCAAACGTAAACACAAAAACTTTTCAACTCCACGAAAGCACCATTAGTTTTGTACCAGCAATAAAGATTACTGAAATTTAAACACACTGTGACCTTTATAACGTGGAGTTAAAGTTGCATGTATTTCGTTGGTCGTTACAGTTGCAGCATTTTGAAACGTAGTTTGCACTTAGATTCGAACTTTGCAGAGTACTCACAAGGCGAAGGTTAATCTTCCATGTAAGTTTATATATTATTTTAGGACTGTAAATATACTTAGTATTAGTCAAACAATGTGAGTAATATAAACATATAATAGAGTTACCTACCTATTTCATCATCACATATCTTATGATTGTACGTGTGGTTCAT
The DNA here is from genome assembly GCA_947359385.1 of Chesias legatella. Lineage (NCBI taxonomy): Eukaryota > Metazoa > Arthropoda > Insecta > Lepidoptera > Geometridae > Chesias > Chesias legatella. The sequence continues at coordinate 4,651,878 of OX375772.1, forward strand.
CATTTTCTATAGAAAAATATATACTTAATAAGTAACAGGCGTGATGGGCGCGAAATGAGTCTTCTAGCACTTAAGCAGTAAATTATTTAGTTTTTTGAAATCTACGTTCCCTTCAGTATGGGAGGATTATAAATATATTACTATAGGCCAGTTCCGTCAGTAAAACAAGAAATTTACGATAAATCAGCACTTTCGAAGTGATATCTGATCAGGTTTTTGATATTTGATCATTTCAACATTCATGTTCTTACTGCGGGCTGGGATACCGCATCATAATCCAGTTTGGGAAAACTGGAATGGAAATAAAATAATAATAATGGAAAATAGTTTTTCATGCAGTTTGTCTTATATACTGCGAATGATACAGGTAACACCTGAATCTCAGCAAGGGTAACGTCAAAAACCCGGATACATGTAGTCTACGAATGAAGTGTGAAACTTATGATATCACTGCCACGGACCAATTAGAGCAATTCATTATCAAGATTAGTAGGTAACAATAATTAGTAAAGCCAATCGAAACAGACTATTAATGAACTTCAATGGGGTTTTGTATACACAAGAATGAGTTTTCGGAAAAGTATCCCGTTTATACTCAGTTTATTTTGCTGCAGCAGATAATTAATTGTCAATGGAACTTAAAAGTAAGATCGTTTCATAGGAACTACCGTGAATATTGTTTATATAAATTATAGCGATTTATATATCGTAAATATAGTTATAAAAGAAATGTTAACGGTTATCCGTAGGTATGATCTCTTATTCTATAGAAGCCCACAGCGTTCAGGCAACGTATAAAATATCCTTTACTGGCTTGTGCCAGCGTGGCTTTGCTTGCATGGGCTAAGTAAATAGGTAAATAAAGTGGGTTTAACCGTACTTATATACTCTTCCACTGACGACTGCGAAATTTTGTCGATATTAATAATATTTTACAGTTTAAGAGCACTAGCGCCGATAACTGAATCTAAACGAAGAACAGTTTTATGTTCGCGAAAATTTAGTGTTTATGTGCGGTTACCCAGTTTCATTAATATCTAGGTACACGAACTCTCAGACACTCTACTGGCGAGTTCATCAGACAGACTGCAAGGCGCTTTGTGAAGTGGCGATAGGGATTTAATGAGCCATCGTTGCAAATTAAATTATCTGTTCTCTTTTTTGAAAAGTGTGTTACTTAACTGAACAACTATCTGGTATATTTTTTTATTCATTCATTTATTTATAATTTTAGACTTAGATTAGGTATAAAATCTGTTTTGCCCTGTTTGCTAAGGTAGAGTGTTATCATATATAAATATCTATCATAGATGTTTTTGCTGAATTAATCGTGGGAATGCAATGGTAATGATACGTTCCCTACTTATCAAAGTCAAAATCACAATCTTTATTTCATACTTAAGAGTTCTGTACGCGTAAAGAAGGGCTTGGAAAAACATTTATTTATGAAATAAGAAATAACAGGCACTTGAGACACACCTCCGTCCCAAAGTTACGTGCGCAATATAACATGACTTGGGTCTTGTTTTGCTTAAGAAGGACCCAAATAGTATTGTTTTTGATATGGGCAGAATTTACCGGTTAATATCAGATTGGACATCTCGCTTGTTCCGTGAATTGTTCACATAAAAATTGTGCCAAAACCTAACATTACATTTATCGTAGAGAAAAATAAGTCATATCTATGTTGCATTATAGTAAGGTTGAGTATGAGTAGGTACGATAAGATAAGGTAGCGTACTATGTACTAGAAGGGGTATAGGTAACTACTTCTTAGGAAAAAAAGACGTGAATTTTGGTAATTATCTTAAAAATGATTAAGTGAAAACTCTCTGCTGGCAAAACTGAACTGAACCAGCGAACATTTTGGGTTACACTTTCATTTGTTTACCTACATTTTGGCAATCACATAAATTTAAGTAAATTTTAAGCATTCAGCGTTAATTGCAAAAGTTCGTAGATGCGCTACTCTACAGATGCGATGGGAGCGTTTCAGTTTACAGCCTATATTTATTCTTGTATTTAATTGATGCACAGACATTGTATGAGTAGGTACCATCGCCGGCAGACAGTGACTAATCATGACCCATCTCTCCGTAATAAATCTATTCGTACGCGGAAGGATTTCAGCCACAAACGTTACCTAAAAGTAGAACATCTAGTTTCGCCTAGGAGGCGTCCCATAAAACCAAGTCAATTGAACTAAACGAGAGATTTTTATACTGGGACGATGAGATCACTAGGTGAATGGCCGCCGGCTGCCTCTCGCTGGAAATGGGTCGGTGGGATCCTCCAGAGCGAGATCTACTAATGATTGATTTTGGATACTATAATTACATTTGGAACCGTGTCCGCGAGGAATTCGTTTTTATCACGCACCCCTATTTTACCTCTCGGAAAAGCAGGCTAGTTACTCCTTGTTACAACAGCTACAGCCAGTGAAAGGCCCGTTAAAATCGGTCCAGCCGGAGATTAGCCGGAACAAACAGACCGACAGACAGACAGATAAAAAGTGTATACATCCATATGCACTTAGTAAAAAGCGGGTATTTAAATATTACAAACAGACACTCCAATTTTATTGATTTGTATAGATGATATCAAACATATAAACAGTTGGTGGAGTTACGCTTGAGAGATGTCACGGTATCTGTCGCCGCCAGGTCGGAAACGAGCGGTAGAGCGACTAGAGCGACTGTATATTGGTACCTTCAAAAAATTAAGCGCCTACCAAAATCTTAGGTGAAATCTATAGGTTTGCCTGCGGCATCTGTACTGCTGTAAACATTTTGTAGCAATTTCATCAACGTCTCGAAAATGTCGAATCCTTACCGTTGGTTAGTGCAGTCGTGAAACAGTTCCTACACTTATAAGTCTCTCGTGTGATAAGGTTCCGTGTATATAAAATACGTGTAAGTATTAATTACTATAACATTTGGTATAGTTAGTTGGCAATAATAATAATAATATAATAATATTGGCGGACATTTCACACATCGTCATCTAGCCCCAAAGTAAGCTAAGCATAGCTTGTATCATGGGAACTAGACAACTGATAGAATACATATATACTTTTTTGTAAATACATACATATAATACATATTAACATCCAGCCACAGAACAAACATCTATATTCGTCACACAAATGTTTGTCCTGGGTGGGAATCGGACCCACGACCGCGCAGAAGGCAGGGTTACTACCAACTGAGCTGTGAGGCCAGTCAAGTTAGTTGGCAATGGCCGGGTGAGTCGGAATTTCAATAGCCCGGGTCTTATATTAGGCGAAGACAGACAGACACGTGACAAGCGTATTACAAAAAAAAGGCATCATTAGAGTAGTCGATAATAGACATCGCAAGTGTATTAGAAGATATATCGTAGCATCTGTTTTCTGTATAAATTCTTAGACGACAGTGTTTATATCGGAACGGAAGTTAAATTTAATTCCGTCCATGACAAATCTCAAACCACTACGAACTTACGAGTGGAATATAAAAATACCGTTGTAAAATTTAACCTAGTGCTTTAGTTCTTTGAGGTTGGAACAGAAGTGTTGTAATGAAGATGAGTCGTAATTTTTTTATGTGTTTTTGTTTACCTTTTATAGCAACCATATGAATAATTTGATTCCTCCTTTTTCGCATTGTAGTTAATGGACGATGCTGGATATTCAGAAATCCGTCTAATAAATATTTCTCTGCATAGCTCTTAGTAAAGAAGGAGACTGTTATATTTAAAAATTGCTAATATAATAACGTTAAGGAGTACCTGATGGCAACGTAACCAAAGTTGTGGGGACGATTTTGAAACATGTACCTATTAAGCCTTTATAAGCCTCATCATCAAACTACCTAATAGTTGTCTTCTAAATCACAGAAAACCCTTTCCTAGCTCCTGATATTGATTTACTTTTTTTTTATCATTGATGTGACAGAACAAGCTGACGGCCCACCTGATGTTAAGTGGTAACCGCCGCCCATAGACAACAGCAATACCTCTCAAGTCCTCTGCTTAGTACGAGATGACTCAAGTCGCACTGCGCTGCGTCCACCACATCGAGACGGGGATGTTACGTCTCATGCGCTTGCGATTTCACCGGCACCCACTCCCTTCCACCGGAACACAGCAACACAAGTGCATCACTGCTTGGCGGCAGATTACCAGGTGTGGTGGCAGTACTTCTCCAGATGAACTTAGCACAAGTTCTACTGCTACTTCAGGTTGCTTCTTTTGCACGACCCAGGGGACATGTGTATTGATTCAAAGACCAATACCCATTGGTTGGCAAAACCTTCCGTTCATTTAAAACTAAACCAGACTAACTGAATATTTTTTTAAGTGGGTCCATTTGTCGTCCCTGATAGATGCTTGTCATCAATTTTCCTTATTGGTGTAATTGATAGGCGCCTGTCTGCGACTTGTTTCAATGCACTTCGATGGGATGTACGATTTAGCTCACTGCGTTGTGTAGAGTTTACACGACATCAGTAACTAATGCCTAGTACTGGTCACTAACACTAATACGTTTTGCGTGAACATGATAATTAATGTTTAGTATTAGTGAGCCAGTGAAATTAAATAGAAGCCAATCATATAAAAGCCGAAAACCCACACAACAATTTATTTAGCCTAGGGAAGTGTTTGAAAAGGATTTGCAAAGGCATAAGATTCAAATTTCGTAAGTATATCCAGTCACTAATATATATCTTCTAAGCAATTTCATAAATAGCTACTTGCCACTTGCCATTAAACAGTGGCTAGGCACTTAGCGCAAATACTAAGCTTGTGTAAACTAGGCATTATAAGGTGATGCCGAATTGGAATGTTTCGAAGAAACAACTGGAAAATTATATTAGTCTTTTTTTTTTTTTTTTTTTTTTTTTTATGTAATACAGTTACAGAACGAGCTGACGGCCCACCTGGTGTTAAGTGGTAACCTCCGCCCATAACAAGCGACGCGGCTTGGGTCCTCCCCTACTAGGTACGACAAGACCCAAGTCGCAACGTATGCGCCTGTAACTGTGAGACGTGTAGGTGGAATGTCTCGTGTGCCTGTAATTTCACCGGCAACCACACCTTTCAAACCGGAACACAGTAACACGAAAGCGTTACTGCTTGGCGGCAGAAAAGGGCATGGTGGCAGTACTTCCCCGGACGAACTCTCACGACGAGTCTCAAGTGTTGCTTCGAAGATTTTTTTTGTTTGTAAACAAATAAAATATAATGGAAACAAATGATAAATATAATATATATTTGAATGGTAAATGACGAGTAGGTACTTTTTCAAACCGAAAAAGTGAGGTACTATCAAAATCAGACAATAAGTCTCGACATAAACATCGTCTGGGTGTTATTGTTTATTATATGTATGGATTTACAAAAAAGTATATATGATTCTATCAGTGGTCCGGTTCCCATAGTACAAGCTTTGCTTACTTTGGGGCTAGATGGCGCTGTGTGAATTGTCTACCATTATTATTATTATTGTAATTGCTGATATTAAACACCAAGTTCTATAATCATAACAAACTATTACCAAAAGACAGGGTGATATAAAGTCCCCGACGGTTCCTTCCTTCCGATTGCCGTGTTCCAACAATATTGTGAAGTTTAAAAACAGTCTATATATCCTTCGCCAAGATCATTCACACCTGTCCGGTTATAAGCGGCATCGTGTCTGCGACTATTAGTAATTTGCTATAAAACAATGAAATGAAATAATCTTGATTGAGATCGTCGTTTTCACGAGAATATATTAAAAATAGTTGACACAGTTTGAAATCCGCCGGCGCGCGGATATACAGTGGCGCCCGCCGCGGTTCTAATTGTAAATCATAAAATTTGGCATTACGCCCCGGCTGCATATTGCCGACTAGTAAAGTTGAGAGAATGATACAATTACGTCCCACAGTAAGTAGTAAACTATGTTACGGAATGATTTGATTATCTCGCCAATTACCATGTTCACTTAATTAAAATTACTAGATCCGTGTGAAATCGATAATAATTACAACAAATAGTTCCAGTTACGTAAAGTTATGGAAAACTGATTATGTTTTATAAAAACAAACCAGGAATTTAAGAATTATTTCGACTGCAGCGTTTGGTTTTTTATTTATGTAAAGAAGTGATTTGAAAATTAAACAAAATTGATCTTGAGGCAGCATCAAATCACTAAATCTGTGATAAAATCGCCGAACTGGTGTCAGTGTCCACTGCAGAAAGCTAGCGTGATTTCAGCACTTAGCAATAAACATTATGTTTTTAGTAGCGCGTAGTAACACTTCAGACAGGCTGATACTAGGATGAAACGCTGGAGCAAAATTAGCAGTGCAATAACCGAGTAGCGTATTTCAAACGCTACGTTGACATGAGACACACTGCTGCCAGGAGTAATAATTTTAATAGCAATGGATGGATAACTTTTTCATTGCCTTTATTAGCTTTACGACGCGGAAGACGCTTAAAATGGATGGTGTCAGATGAATCATAGGCGCATCGCTCACACAATCAAGAGTAGCGGTGCCCGTGGGGCGCTGGCGTTTAGGAGGACGCGCCGCGCCGCCTCTAGCTACTCTCTATAATGAAACTACTCTCACTGTCAAGAGTCGAAGTGCGGTCGAGGGCAGGTGCGCGACGTGATCCTTCCGTAATTCCACTGGCGTTTTTGTGTTTTCGTTTATTATATACTAGCAAGCCGCCCGGGCTTCGCACGGGTAGCAGAACAGTATACATCTAAATAAGAAGACGATGGTCAAATATAATTTAAAAAGGATATACAACTCTTTTGGTTTACGCCAGTGTACGCGGTGTACGCCAGTAAAGCTCCCATTCGGGTAGGTAGGTCTTGTACAATTATCGTGATATTTCAACAAAAATAATGAAAAACAATATAAACTTTATGTATAAACCTTCACCTTGAATTACTCTATCTATTGCTGAAAACTGCATTAAAATCCTTTGCGTAGTTTAAAAGATCTAAGCGTACAGACAGCGGGAGCGACTTGTTTTATACTATGTATATATTTAGTAGCCGTGTTTATGCGCGCCGTGGACAGATTTATGAAACAAAGTGTTGTTAAAAAGACGAGACAAATCAAATAAACATAGACGCTCCCGCTTCGACTCTGTATTACTAGTGTTGACCGCATCTCTACTGCGCCTCGCCCGCGGCCCCAATTTTTCAGCGAGCGGTACGCAAGAGTACACTCCACAGAACGAATGTGTATAATGTATACTGGAACATAGCTATAAAAATGATTTCTTAAAGAATGAAACATTGTCTCCTACAGTAGGCAATAGCTGGGTACGTTAAAATGAATTTTTGAAAAAATTCTTAATTTTTGTAATGGTACCTACTCGTTAGAGAAGCTCCAGTGATAGAAAAATAAAAATCCATATGTCCGATATGTACTCACTTTTGCAATAAATTTTTATTCGAAGTTGTTTTTATCTTGGTTTATTATAGTGCACGTGGTCATACTTAATCAAAATCATCTCACACACAAAAGACTTATACACAACACAACACAAATACACAATTATTTTACAGGTCTCCGTGTAAACACAATTCCAAATATATATAGAAGAGTAGCGCAGATATTCTGAGTTTCAGTAGTTCGCGGTTCTTTTGATGTGGAGTGCGCATCTGCGAAGCGATGTTTTGACAGGAAATCATTTCCACTAAAACATTGACCGTCCATTGTATCCGATGAGTCTTACTTACTTAAAATTCCATTATACTACCTGTAAATCTAATTTTTTGAATGTACCTAAACTTTATCGGGAATCCAAGTTTCCCATTGTTCATTTTATTGTTCCAATACCAGTCCAACCATCTAAATGTGTATTTTCACGGTTTTGTATAGCCTTAGCATGTAAACATAATTATCACAAAAATAACCTGTAGCGGCTAATGTTATAAAAGATAAAGTGATAGATGATATTATAAAGCTTTTTTTATGTGATATAGTTACGGAACGAGTCGAGCGACAGCCCACCTGGTGTTATTCGGTAACCTCGGCCCATAACAACCGCGACTTGGGTCCTCGCCACTAGGTACGAAAAGACCCAAGTCGCATCATATGCGCCCGTAACTCTTGAGACGTGTAGGCGGAATATCTCATGTGCCTGTAATTTTACTGGCAACCAGCCTTTCAAACCAGAACACAGTGACGTAAATGCGCCACTGCTTGGCGGCAGAAAAGGGAATGGAGGCAGTACTTCCCCGGACGAACGTGGCGTGATGTCTATTGCTCTTAAAAAATTTGATGTAAATCTTCAATTCCACATTGGCTCATTACCAGGGATTTATGCGTTCTGCAAGTATAAATGCAAATCTAGTGTCAATATTGCAGTAACTGTACTGTATTAGTCAGTATGTTAGTGAGTTGCACACAATACTCAGTAAGCAGGGATTAGCTGGTATTCGGTCCATGTTGACACGTCGACGTCGCGTCGCTGACGGGTGGTAGACGGCATCGAAAATGATACGATCAGACCGGCTGCCGACAGAAGTGGACCACACGCGTCATTGTGATCGTGATCGGCTACTTTACGCTGAATTTGAAAATTGTACGACATATACGTCGTACTACATTACCACTCCTATATTATTTGCTCTACGAGGATTGTCTAGAGAGGTGTGAATTGCTCTAGAGTTATCCAACGATTACTATAAAGTATATAATAAAGTTTTAGTATCTATTGACATAGCCCTCTTTGTTATTGTTAAATAGGCATAGGAGTTATAATTTCCTCTACGAACAGACGTCTAGCCCCTGAAACTATATGTAATGAATAAACTTAGACTTTAACTTTGACAGATGAAAGCTGTCCAAATATCCTAGAAACATTTATTGTATGAAAGAAAGGATATGAAAGAATAAAAAGATATGAATATGAAAGAAAGGGCATAAACTACTGTTTATTCTGTTGATGTACATAAAGAGCATTATTTTATGCTACTGCATAGCAGGAGAAAATTTTCTCCTCCTTAAGTATTTTTTCAACTAACATCTTTTTTGTAACAGCAGATTTCTGACGTTTAAAGCTGATTTAATTTAAATTTAATAAAACATGGTTAAGATTTATGTACTTGGATTTGAGCATCATAGTTTCAACTGCTAAAAGCGCACATTAAATTGAAGGTCTTGTTTACTAATAACATAACCCAGCATGAAATAAATTTATGTGGTTCCAACGAGATTTTTTTGCCTAGATTTATTGCCACGTCGTTTATTTTTATCTCGAGCTGTAAAATATACGACTAACCGATATTCCAAATGTTTACATTATGGAGAACCATGAAGGGCCGATTCCTGAGTGGTCAATCTATCGTAAAGAGAATAGGTAGGTATAATTGATATACAGAAAAAACTTAAATATAAGATAAATTTTAACAAAAATAAACTTCCAAAAAGAATAAGGATAGAGATGTATATATTTCACACAGCGCCATCTAGCCCCAAAGTAAGCTAAGCATACATTGTGTCATGGGAACCAGACAACTGATACAATACTTATATACTTTTATTTTGTAAATACATACATATAATACATTATACACCCAGAATAATCAGTTAATCAGTTCCTTTCTATGTGTGCATCTGAATTGGAAAACCTTTCAATGCAGTATTATTTTTATATTATTTCATATCTTGAAATGAGACGATCTGTGAAGGAAAGGCGCGCGCGTGGCTCTGCGTTAATTACGACGTGCGTAGAGGGCTTAATCCCACTTGGATCCAGAGTGTCGATAAATCAGTCACGGTGACATCACCGTCTACAAGACGACCTTCCAATTAATGGCATCATACATTTTGATGGTAAGTACCCCCCGATGTAGGTCGGGACGTCTCCACTTCAATCACTGTAAATGGTTTATGGGAATCAACATATTATAACGAAACATAAACTAATATACAAATTACTTCGTCCTTTTCAATCAAATCAAACTTACATTGACTTTTATGGGTCCGTTTAAAGATCCCATGAATCTATTTGTGTGTAAACACGATTATCGTAACATTGTTCTGTGAATTTATTGTTAAACAAAAAGAAAATTGCAAACATAAACTCAGATAAAATTGTTGGAGAAATGTTGGATGTTGTTCAAATACTGAGAGAGGTCACAGCGAAAGATAATTTTACGGCTTTTGCAAATTGTTAATGGTTCATTGGTGTTTTTGTTGGTCGAATTATAAGGAGAGTCTGAACTGCCGGTACCGACCGTAAATAAATAGGTACCTATTGGAAAACTGAATGCAAAGCCCGTTCGATATTTAAAATTGTAAGAGTTGTGTATCGACAGCAAGCGTGTGCGCGCCCGCAGTCAGTGGCCCGCAAGTCGCCGCGTCGTGCGCTCCGCTCAGCGCCGCTCCGCCCGCCCCGACCCGCACCCACCGCACACGAACCATACTCCGAACCGTACATAAATATTCACATCCTTTACTATTGATTTAAAAATTAAAATACCGATTTATTGAAATAAAATAAAGAGGACTATTTTTATCATAAAAATCAAATAGAATTTACATAAACACGTGTTTAAAATATAATTGGCGCGAACTGTAAACGGTGTAGTCGGATCGACGTTTTTCACTACGAGTGAATAAATAATTAGCAGGGCGAAGTGTCGCTCTTAGAAATTTCACTTTTACTGGCGAGGATCGTCTCGTCTGCGCTGCGTGTGCACCGCCCGGCGAAATGCACCACTGAACCGAGTGAGTATACATTTTTACATCCAGATATTATAAAAATATCCACAGCTTAGTTTAATACGATACTGTACCTAAACTCTGATATGTATGCGATTCGAGATTTTAATGACGTTTTCGGGGATATTTAATGGCAACCCTATTCTAGTCCTAATTAGTACAATTTATTGTTTACTGAATTTCATATTACCACTTCGTCCATACCTATTGAGTTTTATTTCATTGGCACACTTTTGCCAGAATTCTTGCAACCGTGAGCTCTACGTTTATCAAGTCTTTGTTCTCTACACATGTAGTGGTACACAAAAGTGGACTATCGAGGATCTTGTCGCCGTCAGTGAGAAGGCATACATTGACATGCCACTATTTGGAACGACAGCATAAGTAGGTACTATCGTTGAGCAATAGCTAGCTAGTAGCATGTGCGCAAAAACATTGCTAATATAATATCAAGAAAGAAGTTTAAATAAACATGATGATAAATCAACCATCATTCGTTTTAATCGGCAGCGGTGTAAGGGGGAATGCTCTTAGCAAGTGTGAAATGTTTGTTAAAAATGAGCATGCTACAGATCAATTGTTTTCGGCAGGTGTGCGTGTGTATTTTTGCGCAAATATCATAAACATTTGTAAGTTTTTACCGGAGCCACGCCTTATGATTTTATTCAGCTCTGTGTGGATAGCCATTTGTTGCCATGCTTTCCAATACAGGAAGATATTATGCTAGTAAATTACATGTGTACTGGAGTATTTGCTTGGAGCATGCTCATTTATAAGCAAGTATTTGCTTTCTATTTATTTTTCTAGTAGTATGTTTAGCCCACATAAATTCTATCCAGTGGCTATGACCACTTGAATCAATGTTAACTGTCAGAGCAAACGGAGGTAACGTATACGATATCATAAATATCAGCGAACACAAACTAGTCAGTTTTAAAAATACTACACTTAATTAAAAATATATTCTGTGGTAGACCGGTAGTTTTGCATTTAAATTAAGTAAAAAAAACAGAGTCACTGTAATTTCGTTAAAATTTTATTTATGTGATCATAAATAAGTTCTATGGCTATTTAATTGCAACCCATAAATAGAAATAGGAACTCCCCACGGATGATTTGTATTTATTCAAATAAACGTTATGTACCTACTTTACAGTATACTATAGTCAGCACTGGTTTAAAAAGGTAACTGATATGAGGAAAAACGCAATCGTACAAATTATGACACATCTTGTAATTAATTTTTCGAGCGTATTTCTGAAAAGAGCACATTTTTTTTTTTATTTGTATTTTTTTTGGGTCAACAACAGATTAATTTATCCAAATTACATAATTCAGATTCCACCTCACGCGAACTGTGACATTTGACACCAGAGCCACAGATGATACAACAGTGGGAATCCGATGACTCGGTGTGAACCATACACATAAAATTACGCTACGCTTAGTGTGAACTGTGAATAGTAATGATATTAGATAGGTTCCATTATCTAAATATACATATTATAGGTATTCGAACGGATCTTTTATGCATAGAATTCACCTGAGATCTATGTGTGGTTTCAACTTCACCCCATAAATATTTATTTATCATCATCATCACACATATTTTTATTATTTAAATATAACAATGTTGCCATGACTTAAAAAAAAACAGTAACCAGTTCAGTGATCATAGAAATTTCTAATTTCATCGTAAATATTTGCTGTAAAAGTTGAATATAGATTTTTTGGCAAATTTGCCTTTATTTGTTTTTATATGACAACCCAAATAATCGTAATACTTGTTATTATTGTGATACCGATAACATAATTAAATTAAGAACTTTCAATTTTATTATTCTTTATACATTTACAATTTACCTTAGAAATTCGTTTTATGGAATCTTTCGTAGGTGAATGACCAAACCAATGTTTCAGAAGTGCTAATTTTCGGTTTTGTCGTTTATTAGCAGAAATGTTTTTCACTATTAGCTGGCAGGGCGGAGACCTTGTGGGAAGTAAAGTGTTTCGGAGTACTTGCCCGCGAAGTTTACTCACAAATGTTATTTTTAAACCATAAACGGGGAAATATAGCATGACTTGCGTACGCCTGGTTGCTTTTATTTGTTTTCCTACGTTTCGAATATTAAAACTTCTTTCAAACGATTGAATTGTATACAGTCTCATTTTGAACTAATTGAAAAATATTACAATACCGACGCGTGCTCTATAAAATGAATTTTGTCATTACTCAGCGTCATTATGGCTTATTCCATTGTCTTCAGCTCGTAGGCTCATTTATTAGACATTCGTTTGCCCCGAACAGCCTCTTGGCTGTCTGTATCAATTAAATCCTGCTTGTTCATTATCGCGCCGATGGGCTCGTGAGAACTGTGCTGGGACAGGACGTAGTGTCAAGCCGTCCAAACACCAAAAACCAAAAACACCAAAAACTTGGCTGAATACGTTCAACAAGCACCTGCCTAATATTCATGAAAAAGCAAACTTAATTTGTGAAATTAGAATTTTATTTTAGCCTCATTAACATAGATGTTTGTTCTGTGTCTGGGTGTTGATATATATTTACAAAAAAAAAAGTATGTAAGTATTATGTCAGTTATCTGGTTCCCATGATACAAGCTATGCTTAGCTTACTTTGGGGCTAGATGGCGCTGTGTATTAATTATCATTAATCCGCGGATGGAATTGAATCGTCTTAAAATAGGGTTGTCCATCGTCCTAACATTCAATGAGCATTGTATCTACGTCATCTACCGTGTGTACAGACGCTGTGGGCCAGCGGAGAGTAATAAAACATCGGTGAGATTACGTCAATGAAATGGGTTAAATGGACTAAGGTAATAAATGTAGCCCTCGCCGTGAACTCGAAGGCAGCACAGCTCGACCGCGAGGCCGCCCGACAATATATTACAGCTAAACATATTAATTACTAACATCTGTAAAGCATTTCAGATCTGAAAAGTAAAAAATCATGCGAAATCTTGCGAACAAATCTTAGATCTATTTTGCTGCTGTGGATGAATACTGTGCGAAAGACCGCTTTCTTGCTTGCGCCTGCGCCGTATTTCTCAGAGTCTGGGAATGTCGAGCCATTAGGTGGATTGGTTCTCGCGAAATAGATATGGGGTTGCGCAGGTACTCCGTGATTTGTCTTCATCTGCTATGTCAGAATCTGTTAATAGATACGTCAACGATAAAAAGGAGAGCTCTTAATTTTTTAACAAGTTTATCGGATATAATTAAACTCTCATAGTTAAATAGTAGTAGAACTAATGGCAAGTTCGGGAAAGTACTGCCACCATACCTATTGCGGCCACCAAGAGGTAACGCATTTTCTGTCTTCCGGTTTTTGGGCTAAAGTATGGGTGCCGGTTTGATTACAAGGGTGAGGCATTCCACATTCACGTCTCGCGGTATTGCTTTTTTGTATGTGCACAGAATACCGCTTAGCACAGCAACATCAGTAAGATCAGCTCGTCCTGTAACTTAATTACATGAAAAAATAACGTTTATTAAGCAGCTCTAGACATTACTAATCTGTATTTGCTGGGAAATTTAAAAGCAAATAAAGAGCAATTTTTTTTTTAATAAAAAAATACTTTTTTATATCCATAAAGGTACAATTATAGGTACATACAATATTGATCAGTTAAATGAGTCTCATAATATAATTTCTTACGATAAAGGTTCACTAGTCCCCACATTAGGATTCCCTATGTTGATATGGTAATGACAAAAATGTTGTTTTACTTTCATTCAAAACTCAGTGATGGAAATAAAAACGAAAGTAATAAAATGAACATCATATAAATGTAGTTTCTCACCAATATATCATATTGTATATGAGTGAGCCAGCCTTGTTTTCCAACGCTGTGTACAGAACATCGCATTGGATAATGATAGCGGTCGTTGTACAATCATGAACTTGGCTCTGCGGCCTTCGTGCCGTACCGTCTCATTGTTGGGAACACCTATTGTTGCCCAACTTATAAGTAATACAATCTCAGAGCTATGCCATAATAAAACATTGGAAAAATATTCTAATTAGTTTTCCTTTCCAAATTCACGACTTCATTACTGTATTTCAACATTAACTTTTCATTTTCGTTAGTAACAATCACCTACGACTTGAAAGTCAAAATTGGATATTTACATCAAAATCAACAAAGCTCATTTTTTGAAGACTTCAGTTACTCCATTATAATGACTGATCACAGTAGTAAGTAGTAAACTCATTAGTTGTATACAAAGACATTCGGAACACGTGGTGTGGTGTGGTGACAAACGTTTGCAATCGCACAGATATCGGCTTTATTCAGCCGAGCATATCACATCTGTGGCCGAGCTGTAAGGTGCTCGTGATATACATATTAAACGAGGAAGACACGTTTGTATTGATAATTATGCACCTGTATCACAGCTATACACCACGTCAACTTGTGATCTCATGAATCAAGAGACCCACTGATTTAAATCACCGGAACGTCGTTCCATCGTATATCTACGCAAAACACGCCATATGTCAAATAAACTAAATAAATATTGGTGGACATTTCACACAGCGCCATCTAGCCCCAATGTAAGCAAAATAAATAGCTTGTATCATTCCCATGATACAAGTACAAGTACAAGTATTTTAAGCATTATATCACTTGTCTGGGGGACCAGTACATATAGTACATCCAACACCCAGACAGAACAAACACCTACCTATGTTCGTCACACAAATGTTTGTCCTGGGTGGAAATCGAACCCACGACCTACAGAAGCGCAGAAGGCAGGGTTACTAGTTACTACCAACTGATCTATGAGGCCCGTCGAATAAATATATATAATGCAATCATATTATGGTGAAAATAAATCATGTCAAATATATAAATATGTATCTGGCAACTATGTCAGATTTAGGTCGGACGTGATCGCATCCTGATCTCAGAACGAGTTCAATACTAAATCCGTTAATACTAACTGCTCTCAATATAAAGTTAAAAATGTCCCGTCGCAAACGCTGCGGCCTTAAAATATGAAAGTTCCTTAACCTACGGACATCTTCCTTGTTTTCCAGAGCTGACACATTGGCCTAATTGCCGAGTTCGATAAAACATTTTCCTCCGCTAGTTTCCCTGAACTTGCTCGCGTCCGATCCGAAAGCGAAACGTGGGCTGAAAATAGATCGCAGATTCAACATACATCAAGCTCTGGAATAATAAAAGAACGAGTAGGTACCGTATCGTTGTTACGTATCATACGTTTATACCGACCAGCGCTAGAATCATAAATGTAGTTTTTATGAAGTGATATTGACAAACTCTAGCTTGAATTCATGTGTGCAGTCGTTTTCATGTTGGATGTTTGGTTAGATGGTTGTGGTCGATGGACATCTGCAAGCCGTTACATAAACTAATTATTGGGTGAAGTATAAAGCTACAAGAGATTCAAGATGCTATATCCATTTGCTTGGACTTCAATATATCGAAAGTTAGCACAGACTGAGGTATAAGTTTTTTTATAGACGGGAGAACGGCACGGGGGCGTCGTCGTTAATATTTAACTGCTGGGCACTACATACAAACATACATACAACATTGATGTATTCATGACTATTTTACATCATTAACCCAGTAAAATATTATAGTAGACTGATGCAAATCGATCAATAAAATCTATTTATGCGCTGAATAGATTAGAAGTAGTTACTGGCAGTTTTGGTTCATTGGTTCAAACACCGTGGTTTGTGCTGTAAATGAATATAAGTTCCTCTTAGATGTTGTTACCAGAATTTTTTCACCTATTTTTTTCCAAACTTAAAATACATAGGTATAGTTAATATAAAACTAATAGTAATGTTCAGAATGTAATGTGCAGGAAACTTTACTCTCGATTGCAAGGTTAAATGCTAGGGGTTAGCGACTGAGTTATCATTAACAAACATGATTAATTTAAATTCTTAAAGTGCATTTTAATGAGCACCCTTGTGACATCCTAAAGGGCAGAGGCTATCAAGGCTTAGGCTATGAAAGTTCTTTGTTTTAAATTCTGATTATTATAATTAGTACTTAATAGTTGTTGTATAAATTTGTATACATGTACTGAGAAAAAGCAAAGAATTTTATAAGACTTGTGTACATTTGAGATAAAATGACCCACGATAAGCGGAATATGTGATCTTTATTTTTAATCTCGTGAACTGGAAGTATTAAAATTACATGTACGAAAAAATAAAGCGATAAAAAGTATTTTGGTAAGAAGATCCGTCGTTACAATACTATCTAATCATTCAACATGGCCTGACCTTGTTGTCTGACTGACTTGTTTAGGTCAATATGAAAATCGAAACGACGATGTATACGATATACAAATAGGTAACCTTTAAGCAAATTTAATTCAATGTATATAACTTGAGCCAAATAAGGCGAGCGTACCTGATAGGTGTTTCATATAGGAAAGTTCCTTTGTCTCCGGTTCGGTCATCAGACCGGACCAAAAAACGAAATATTTTCTAAGCCCATAAATCTAGGATCACTTTTATTTAATGTAAACGCTGTTTTACAATGAATGAAATGAGAGCACTGCATTCGGTACAGCAATAAGTATAATAATAATAATAATTTATTATTTCACAAATCTTTACGTATTCAAAGTCAAAGTCAACAACTTTACTTCCATAGAACTCATACAGAAATAACTTGGAAACGTCAATTATATTCAAAACATAAGGTCACGCGTACTTAACGTTAAGTTTGACGCCTGTTCGGGGAAGAACAGACAGAAACCCCTAATGGAGGTCTTCCTTTATTTTTTTTATTGAAATATATCCAGTAAAAGCACACAGAATGTTAGCACAAACAAGGAAAGTAAACATTGTCGGCGGTGCTGCAAGGTGGCAACAGAGCGATACCACTTTACACAAATGTACCACTTACCTACACTCTGTTAGCTTGCACTAACATCTGTTGGTCGACCATGACCGTTTGAGTTCTTACCAAAGTGCGATTCCATTTTCTTGATGTTATTTTTCAATCAATTCTAGAGACAGATTATGGTTTAGTGAAGTCGTTTTGGTCACAACCAACTATGACTTTAATACGTATTAAACTATGTGAATATGAAACAGTTTTGATAAATAATAAGCATAAAGTGAAATACAAGCGACTGGATAAAATAACAGTAAATAGTCGTATTTACTGTATGTATAATATATCCTGTATCTATAATACTATTTTTTGTTGTGTGATTGACGACAGTAAATTAAATTACTATCTTGCCATTATTCGTAAATTTTCTTATAAAACATAATATTATCCCAGAGATACAGTATCGTGGAAAATCGTAAAGTCGATAGTTTAGTAAAATTTATAGACTGTGCCCGCAGAGCATTTGTGCACAAAATGTTTATTTAACAGGTAAAATTTTGTTTTCACGCTGGTTTCAGTTTATGGAAAGTAACTAATCGGCGCCCTTAATCTAATTTACCGTTGACTATGTTCGATAAGAAGTATTTCACACCTAAACACTTGTAATTCCATATAAAAAATTGATAATTACACGTGGAGTGCCTTGATTTTCTTCGAAACATTTGAGACTTAGAAGTAAACAAGCATAGGTTTATTGAATGATACTGAAATATATTATAAATTACAGCCGCCTACGATATATTCCAACTGTAGCGTGGAACTATGGAGCAATATTAAGTACCTACGTTTCGTTTCACGATTTTCTCCCGACAATCAGGAGACAGATTTATGTATCCTTCCTGCAACCTACGCTGTATCTAGTTAGATGCAAAAATAATGTATATTACTGCAGACATGCCGGAGAGCAAAGCGCTCCTCTCATCTGCTATCAGGTGAAAACCTTTTTAATTTATATATTTAGTCCAATTATTTATGGATCTTGCGCTGCGAGTAATGGCCGATTGCTGATTATTGAGATGTTTTCTGGTACTGCGCTACAATAATGGGTATATAAAGTATGCACATTACAGACTATTCACACTAATCACATCTCAGCTTTCCGATAACTCAAATCACTGAGATAACGGTGTACATAGAAATGTATTAGATAACTAGCTGTGCCCGCGACTTCGTTCGCGTGGAATAGTGACTTTTCGGGCAGCATATTTTGAATAACTGAATCCTTATGGCAGCGGCGCGGCTCTCAGCGTGCTTTATATATAGCCACGGACGCTCAGGCGCGAGGCGTGTAGTACGTACTCTGTACGTTAAAAATGTTCGCCGTGATTCTTTAAATTGACATAACTTTTTTATTTATGAACCGATTGACATGAAATAAACACTAAATGTTAAGTGAAGCTTACTACAATATATTAGTGAAAACCGTATCTAAATCGAATAAGCCGTTTCTGATATTAGCGTGCACAAACACACAGACAAACAGACAAACAGACAAAAAAAAAATTAATTACAATTTCGGGTTCGGCATCGATATAATAACAACCCCTGCTACTTTTTTTTTATATATTTCCATTGTACAGACACCACTTTTCTACAATTTTATTATATGTATAGATGTTCATGCCAGTTCCCACGACACCGGACAATCAGTCAATATCAGCCTCTATACAAGTGAAACAACGGGCGAATATTACAGTGTAACGCGAAATTTATTGGACATCGCCAAACTCAGCTGAAATAAATAGTTTTATTTATGTTTGTGTTGCTGTGATGTGGGCGAAAACACCACGCAATGTCACTAAAGTTAACTTACAGCCTAGCCATGAGATAGGTACTTCCATCATTTAGGTACCACACATTTGCATTTAAATTGAACATGGTAAATTCATTTAAATGTTGTGTCACCGGGAAAGTCGTTTATTATATTCCATTGTCGTTACATTATGGAACTGTCCGGTGACGTGCTTCGTCCGATAGGTGTACAACTAATTCTCTTGTCTGTGTCGTGTTTATTTTATGAGAGAGAATGTAATGTGTAATTGTTTAGGTTTACATGGATTAGGTATAAAGAAGTGAGTAAATAGTGGCATTAGTAAGACACCTCTGAGGACACTGTGTTCACTAGGTACTTTAATTCTCACTAACCTCCTAGGTTCTAGGTCTTCTAAGGTCCTAGGGGACGAGGCAGGATGGAGGATGCTATAGCATATTAAAACTCCAACTCTATACTAACCACAGTTGTTGAGAAATTCATTAGCACCTTTGGCAGCACACTATTCATAGACTATTTGAAGAAGTAGCAGTAGAACTCGTAGTGAGATCGTCCGATAAATTATCGAGGAGCCAACCGTACCTATTTCGGACTGGCCTCACAGCTCAGTTGGTAGTATCCCTGCCTTCTGCGCGGTAGGTCGTAGGTTCCATTCCCACCCAGGACAAACATTTGTGTGACGAACATAGATGTTTTTTCTGTCTTGCTGTTAATATGTATGTTTTTGCAACAAAAATATGTATAAGTATTATATCAATTTTCTGGTTCCCATGACACTACTATGTTTATCTTACTATGGGGCTAGATGGCGCTGTGTGTAATGTCCACCAATATTTATTATATTTAGTTTTCATTTCTGCCACCAAGCAGTAATGCACTGGCACATGAGAAATGTAATCTTCAAGTCTCAAAGTGACGGTTGCAAAATGATACACTTGCATCTTCCTATACCTCAGTGGGGAAGATCTGAGTCGTATTGTTCGTGTTATCGGTAGAGAGCACCACGTTACAATCACAACAATCAGTTGGCCATCCGTATTCCGTTATACATCGACATAACGCCTTGCCCGAATAGACTAAGTAATGTAAAAACATAATTCAAATAATAATAATAATAATAGCCTGCATTACTTTCATAGTTATTTATTAATAATATAATTACAAATCGTTGTTTAAAAATCGGATGCAATTTAAAATAGTATGTCGTGTCAAAATAAAAATAAATACATCAAATTAATTAACTAGGAAATAAAAAAATATTTACACATAACATGACTAATACTGTTTAGCTAGGGCGGAATCTGCTTCTAGTGAAACAAGTAAACTCAAAAACAACTGAACAGGGTCTAAAAAATTCTATTAAGTAGTTCCAGAACCACCGACGACACAAATATTAAAAATTATACCACTTTATAGATGCTGATAAGTATATTATACAAGTATTTCTTGAAAATATCTTTTTATACCAAATCTTCCCTTGAAGTTTCATCCAAAGCTGATTTTTACTTTTGGTCGTCTAGTGTTGTCTCAGATTCTTTATACATCTTGTTTTCAGGATTTTTAAGAATGCCATTATTTATACCGTTGCAAGACTGAATGCTTTTTGTTAATTGTGTTAATTTAAATTCCTTGGACAAACAGTCTTAAATGAAATGTGATTGAAACAAAGTAAAGGAACCCATTACATTCTATTGACTTGTTTTTCAAAGAATATCATTGAGATGAATGACAAAGTCGGACAAATAATCCCAATACTGTCTGGTCTGAAACTGGCGCCAACGGAATTTTCTGTAGGAGGTCAAATACCTAAAAGTTGAAGCTCAACTAATGTAAAGCACGTAGAACAAATTAACATGCAATCCTCGTACAAGCTGAACGTAACCCACATACCCGGTATCTGGGAATATGTTTGATTGACATATTTATTTGAACATCTGATTATAATATTATATAAAACTAAACTCAAAATAATTAAGATAAAATTAATGATGAATTACTAATTATTATTTTTTTACTATATGACTGATGAACATAATATTATAGAAATAACTAATCATTTAGAAATAAACTAATAATTCAACATATAAAATATTCCACTTACGTTGAGTATGTACTATAAAATCCCTAAAATACTTTAACCTTCTCTGCGGACTAAATGGATATCGGCCATAACTCATTCATTTATTACATTGCTAACATTCAATCACTTAATAAATATTTCAAAGAGATAATCCCAGCTAACAACAACATCGACCAGATAATAAAATGCAAAAGAATATACTCCACCAGTAACGGAAAAACGCACAAATCTTCTTTAAATCATACACACGTAATGTTTTCTATAAGATCAAAACAAACTTTAATATAATATATATGTCATGCATATCGTTCGTTACGTATTTTAAAGCACATATTTTGGAGCCATCGACGTGTTCATGCATAATATGATTGAACTCCTTTCAATGTTTTCTCGTACTCATCATATGCAATTTGTAACCTGAATAAAATAGATCTATCGGTAAACTCGAATACAATAGGACATTACACGGTCCGTATACCGATAAATCTCAGCCTACGCGTTCGAAATGTTGCATGAATTCTTGCGCATGTGATCCTAAAAAGCTTTTCTACGAAACCGCCGGACAGTGGATGAGACAATGCAATGTCATGAGACGCGTGCGAGGGTCAGGTTACACCTCTCATACATTAGACGGGTTAGTACAGTATGTACCCAATTCGCGAGCAAACTATACTATTTCATAGTCAGTAGCTATTGGTAATGTCATTCAACTTTCCATGCATAGTTCTTAGTTACAAAACTGTTGACTTATCTTGCAATTGTTTAGAAACTGTAAGAATCTGATGTTTGACAAGATGTTGATTTAACGAAGATCAAAATGAAATTTCTGTCAACATTATTCACTTGCTAAAACAGTTCATTATTATAAAGCATATGCCACTTCCGTTGATAATATAAAGCTAAGCGAACCTATTATTCGTACCCTAGTTTCTAACAGTGTTATTCGAACAACTCTGACAAGCTGTCACTTTTAACAAACAATACCAAACATGAATAATTCATTTTCATAATTCATGAGCATGAAAGTGTTAGTGTGTGGTGAACTTCCCCTAGGCGAGTCATTAACTTCGCATGGCGATGAATGCCCGCATCTAATCGTTAACTATTGTATTTATTTAACAAGCCTTAAAAGAAAGCCAAAAGAAAGGATTTCGTCTTTAGGGATTTCTTATGTGTTTATTCCCCATGGAGGGTCGGATTGGGTTTGAACAAGCGTCAAACTTTGCAATGAGTACACGTGACCTTATATTTGAATATTACTTATTATTCATGGTTCCAAGCCGATCTACGAGTTAGGTATATGGAAATATTTAGACTTTGAATTTATCATTTTGTTCGATCTGTGTAACCCTTTTGAATAACAAAAAGATTACATTTCGTTTGAAAACATCTGTTAAAAACACAAAATAGATTACGTTTGTATTTAATAAATTAAGCGAGCACTTTGCGTAGTATCTGACGTTTTGGTTGGCAAATAATTGCAGGTTTCAGTGTTGTATAATATGACAAGTGTGTGAAGCAAAGCGGTATCAGCGGTAAAGTGGTACAAAGTGATAAGGAGATCACCTGTCAGTTTCATCTCATCCACTTTCGTATCAGCGTACGGCGATTTAGCTTCCGTAATGACGTCAACTGACAATACACACGGTCAGACAGACTATGCAGTATAGGTACCGCTCAAGAGGAAAATAGATCGACTTTCTTTGGTAATGCGAATCATCTTTGGATTTTTTATTCACATAGTTAATACGACTCGAACTGAGGTAAATATTGTTAAAAGATTATTCTTATCTAAAATATGATGAAGATAATATTGTGAAAAAAAAGGAAGCCCTCCTTTAGGGGTTTTTGTCTCTTGTCCCCATGGAGAGTCGGATAGGTTTTGAAAAGGCGTCAAACTAAACGATAAGAAGAGACGTATGACCTTATGTTATGAATATTGAAGTTTCCAAGCCGTTTCTTCATGAATTTTATGGAAATAAAGTCAAAGTCGAACTTTGTGATATTATCGTTTCAGTCAAAAAGTTCTTAGTAGGTTTCAAGCATGAAATATCATATTTAATTTGTGTACCTATCCCAAAATATATTTTTTTTTGAGTCATTCTCAATCTTAGTCCTCATTATTATCGGGTTACTGACTTAAGTAGGTAACGTATAAATTACGGAGACCGATACGTTTGATAAAATTGGGACAATGTGAAACTCTAAGTTAAGATTAGCAGATTAAGTATTAATATGAGATTAATTTGTAAGTAACACCTTTGAGAAGAAGATCTGCAGTTGAGCTCAAGTTCAACAGACGGCCGTGACGTAAAAAGACGTCAGTGTGTTGGTATAACTGATAACGTATTATTTTTAGATCTTTTATTGTTGATTTTGAACAGTTGACTATACGAAACACTTCTAATAGAAGATATGGATGTTGATTTGCATTATGCGCGCAGAAACTTGAGTAATTAAACGAATACAAGTATATTATGTGGAATCCGTGGACTAATCTGTTGAAATAAATAAATATTTTAGTGGACATTTCTATCCCAAAACTTATCGTAGCTTCTATGGGAACCAGGTAACAGGTTAAATACCTACATATAATAAAACCAGAGAATCGGGACTTCTTCTTCTTGAGACTTCTCAAATCATACTGAAAAATCTTCGTAAAAGATACTATATTTCGTAATAAAGATGCAATATTCCCCGCAGCAAATGTAGTCTAATCTATGTAAGTCAATTTTAATTATAGTTATTTTATTATTTTAATAATAATAATAAACAGGAATACGCTCGACATGAGCTAGTCGCACGTGTGAGAAATGCGTCTTACATTGAGATCGAGTATTTAGGGCCCTGGACCCTATTCTCGGCTGGTATGACGTGTTACTAATATGTAATGCATTTTCTGAGAACGATTACAATAAAAAATTAAGATAAATAACAACACTAAATTGGTATTTTAAGTTTTTTCATGTCCTTTATTATTATAAAGTCGTTCTTGGTTGGTGGAGAACAAATTGAATATTAAGTGTCACATCGGGCCGAGAATAGACGTTGTGATCACCAGAAATGCTTCGGCTGGACAACCGCCATTTGTTTGTTGGCCGTATATCAATACAAATAGTAGTTGTCAGACAACACAATGAACAACAAAAAACCTGCGCCGAGACTGACGGATTCCCCGACTTCCGGGTGAGAGCTTGAGTTATGGCCGCATTCGTTTTGCTTCTGGGAATGCCGGTGGAACATTTGGAACATGCAAATTGTGATTCCGACAGATAAAGATTGAGTTCTATCATTTTTCATATTAGTTTTACCGTCAATTTGTACCAAAAACATTAAAAATGTTAATGTTTTAATAATTATTATTACCAAAATATATCTCACAACACAAGTAACTGGGCAAATTCTTTGACAGGTTTCTAGATTTGTTTTAGCAAGTAATACAGCCGTTTGCAGAGTGAAAACTTATACTTCTTCATGTATTGAATGTAAAGTATCAAGCAGCTTCTATGTTGATTTGTTATAAAACATGTGTCAACAATAAAATGACAAATGTAACTTCTTTCCAACAAGTTGTGTGATAAAGCGATACATTGAAATTTTCTACATACCCACTGTACGAAACATTTAGTTTCTAGGTTCTGAAGGGTACATCTACTGTAGAACATTTAAAAGAATAACTAAATTATGACACGTTTCTCAATTTTACTGTGACTAACCAGCGCATGTAACATTCCCTTGCAAATTCCTGGGTTCAGACTTATATCCAAGTATCCACATATGAAGCGAACAATTGAATGCAGTTTCATAAAGGGCAATAATTCGAGTAGCGCGTCCAACCGGCGCTACCGGTCCTCACAATGGCTGCTCGCAGACAAAGCCCTCGCCACAGAACAGCTACCAGTAGGTACCTACTACTGCCTACCTACTCTCTGTACACTGCAACTCTGCACTGCACTGCTCTGCACTGCGCCGCCCGCGTGACTCGAGACGATGGCGGATCCCGATGCACATGCATTGTCGGGATTCCTTTCAGCACAACGATCACGATACATTACAGAATGAACGTGGGTTAGCGCCGCGTTTATTCCTTTTTCTGCGTTTTTTTAATATCTATTCAGATATATAGATAGGTATTAAAAAAACGCAGAATACCAAAAACAAGTTTTAGTCTTCTTATTACATTGTGTATAAAAATTTGTAAAGAAAATATGTTTATATGCAATATTAATAAAAAATTGATCGGGCTATATTAAATCCGTTATAAACAAACTCAAGATAGTCCAACTGATTCTTTCAACACTAAATATATTGACCCAAATAAAGTAGCGGCGTTGCCTCACTGAATTGCAACTGGAGAGAATCACGAAACGCGTCCAACGGCGTTGTTTACCTAAAATTGATGGGGAATAAAATCTGAGCACGAAAAATATCAGGTTATGAAACAATTTAGCACGCATAGGATAAATGAGCTTTGAATATGAGGAGAGCCCCTTTGTTCATGGACGTAAGAACAAACACTAAAATGCTTAAACGTGTACACTCTGCCAGTTGTGCTGGGCTGCGTAATCGGCTGAATTAATAAAATTAGTTACGTTGTTTTAGCTACGTTCTCAGGATGCTGTAAACAGGTGAAAATTGTCCCACTGAGGCTCTGCCTACCCCTTTGGTGATAAAGGCGTGAATCTGGGTATATTATATTATATATATATAAATTTAATTACGATTAGTTAATTTTTTATAAATGATTTCCCTCACATCTTAGTCAGTAGTAATTCTGCCTTCTGAGCTGTAGTTCGTGGGTTCGATTCCCACCTAGAACGAACATTTGGTTAAGAACATTGTTGTTTGTTCGGTGTTTGGGTGTTAATATGATTTGTTAAGAGTATTTTTAGTATTCAATCAGTCATTTGGGTCCCACAGTACCTACAAGCTATGCTTAATTTGGAGCTAGATGGCGCTGTGTGTCCAGCAATATTTACTTATTATTATTTATTTATTTTCAAAATAGTCATCTATACAACTTTTGGTTATTGTTTAGAGTTGTTTTAAATTATTAACCACCTGGTAATCATTATTTTTTATAATAATGTGTCAAAGGATATGTCATAGTTAAAAAGTTTATCCCCGTATTTTATTTTAATGCTAGTTAATCCAATGTAGACTGAAGTATCTAATATCAGAGAGAGCTTCTCATTAACGCACCACTGAGGTGATTGGAGAGGGCGGCTGAACACGATATCATCCGTAAAACATTGACTATAAGCAAAGTTACACAAGCTTCTTTGAAATAATTCTATAGAATTGGATATTTTCCAAAAATTTTCTTACATTTATTGCCAGTCTTTTTTTTGGTAATGATTATCATGATGGCTTTGAATAGCGAAAGCAGGTCCGGCACGTTCGATTTTTATAACTACCCTACGAAAGTAAGGAAAATAATTAAATCGAGTTAGAACTTGAATATCAAGCCACAACCTTGCATTTATGTAATAGCGGAGCGATGATGACAGGACGTGAAATTCAGAAGAACTTTCCAAATTATTATATGGCCTCAGTTTAAATCTCCATTATCTATTGTTTAAGTAAGACGGTGGAAGAGATTGAGTCTAGGTAATACGTCATTATTAGCCTAGGCACGAATCGGGTCACCGCGACAAGATTAGGCGCTGAACACACAGACATTATCAGATCTGCTGATAACAGTGATGCTGGGTACCGGGAAACCAAACTTGTAAAGATTAATGTGTTTATACAGACGTGGCGTGATGCTTGAATACATTTAATTCGTGTTCTGTTTTACTCACTTTTGCGCCTAGTATTCGTGAGTAGTTACATAATATAGCTTTAGTAATGCAGAGAGTCGGTTACTCAGTTTTCCTGATAATATAATAATAATTTTAAATAATTATATACATATATAGGTTTGAATAATATTATATAATTATATCTATACATCTATACAAATAAATAAAATTGGAGTGTCTGTTTGTGATATACAAATAACCGCTTTTTACTATGCATATGGATAGGACACGGTACATAGCAGATAGCTGATGTAACTAAGGCTACTTTTCCGAGGGGTAAAATAGGGGTGCATGATAAAACCGAATTCCAGGCGGACGAAGTCGCGGGCAACAGCTAGTAAATATATAAGTTTGAATTATATTATATAAATATAAAACGGAAATAGCGAAAGAAATTCATATTATTAGGGTTCCGATATTTAGGGTTCCGAATCCGGGGGTAAAGGGAGACCTATAATGAGAATTTCGGTATTCTACCGCAACTCAGACGGCACTTTTTTGCAAGGCGTAGGTTTGCACAGGTGTGCGCGATCGTACCTCAGTATAAAATTAAACAGTTACCACCGCGTACAGTGTTCGCTATAATGCGATACGGTAGGTATAGCACGGGGAACACAGGTGTCACGGCACGCGGCCATTCGCGTACGTAAATTGACACTTACGTACCGTTTAATCACGTTGCTATTTGTATTCGTTTATAAAAGAAATTAAATTAATTATATTATTAATTTATGCAGCGAGGCTCAGAAACAATATCGATATCAACGATTAATTCGAAATATATCTGGTAACTCTTCCCATTATGTTATTTGGTCGATTTTATGACTTGGTTAGACATAGTGGAACAATAAGAGAACCATGGCGCCAGCAGTAAAAGAGGCCCGTTGTGGCTCAAATGACGTAGCATTAAATCTTCCGGGGTACAGATTTGATATCAAAGAAATATACTTTTAGCCAATGCTTCATTAGACACTAGTACAAAATCATAAGACGACGTCTTTCAAACAAGAACTAGAGATAAAATGTTTAGGCAAGTTAATTAGTATAGCTCTACGGCCGTTGACAAGATAAAAAGAGAGCACTCCTCGTTACCGTGCAAAGCTAATTACAGTAAATCCATAAAACATAGGCGAGTAAACGGTGAGGCGCCACCGGCCATCAGCCGACGAAAGGGAACAAAAACAAACAAAAATGATTATGAGCCGCCGGCGCCGGCGCCGGCTTATCGCGGCACGTGGGCCCTTCCGACTCTTCATTCCCAGAACACATTCCAACATAGGAAAGGGTCATTATTGTTGTGTACTTTGTTATACAATCAGTCTCCCGTTTTTTTCGGTTTTAAGATACCGTGAGATTCGATGATATATCGCTGTGATAACTGCTTTAGGCGCATATCACTTAGCTTCATTAGTTCTACTACTCTTAAGATAATATACTAACTTCTCTACTATTTCATTGTCAAGGTGATGTGAGATAGGTTTTCGACCCATCAGGGTGCTTTATAAAAAATAATTAATCAATAAGTTAAATAAAAGGCTTATTTTTGGGATTTTTCAACAGGAAAACCTGTCAGATTGCATTAGTACATTTTGTCATTGACCAAACGGAAAATGCACTTAATAAACATATATTTCATATACATATTCTTATTTAATTTTACGGCAACAGTACGTCATTAGTCAAAAGTATCACTAAGCAGTCAGATATAGCAACACGAGAATGCAACTGCATAATCTCAATGACCTCATAAACCCTACCATCTGGGAATCCAAGTCACAGCGCATCATCAACTTTCCAATATACGAGGCTGCGTTTAACATTATGTGCATTTTTGCAGGGAACAGTGTTTACGTTATGGTTTAAAATTGCAAATAATGTCAGATGCTGTCAATCATTCGTGTTTTGTCGCAATTCCAATAAAGAAAGCGTCGCCTTATACGACGTATCCGAGGTTTAATATGACCACTTTTTAGGTATCAATCAGTATCTTACGTGTACTGATGGCTACTTCTGCGTATGTAATATGTTAATGTGATGATGAAAATTCAGTTCAATTGGCTGGTCAACGACAGCTCCCATTCAATCGTTGGGAAAATAATACTGGCGCCGAATCATCTAATATTTATAAATTTGTTTCATAAATTACATATACTACAACATATTGAAATAACAATGAAAACCCCGTTTACAAAACCCGTTACGTAAAACATTATCTTGCAAATTAGTTTAAATAATATAATAATATTAATATTGTAAAAAAAAAATTTAGTTATGTTCTGAACAGGAAAGAAAAAATAAATAAATATCTCTTTTGGTCTTTTTGATGGAAGGAAATACCACGAAGAGGATAATGGGAATTATATTGCCGGAATGACTAGTTGGAATGGATGATTCCTATCAAATTCGTCAACAGTTTGGTATTTATAATTATTGTTAGGAATACTGAAAGGAAAAAAAAATATGTTTCACACTTAGTTTATTTAAAGTTATGTTTATATAAATTTAGTTTAATAATAATTAAAATAGTTTAATTTCATCTTCTACTACAGTTAAATTAATCTAGTTCTATACGTATACAGTCAAATCTGAAACAGGTAATGTTTACTTTAAAATTTGCACGGCCTTGCATCCGAATCCGAATGCAGTGACACTGAACATATATTATAAACAACGAATGTGAGATTTAGTCTAGCGAATAAATATATTCATACATTCAACATTAAATCAAATTAAGATCACGGAAAATCTAAATTGTTACGTATAAAATACAAACAGGTTTTTCAAATCATCTACGATTATTTTAGCATGTTTAGCGTCATCTGTGTACACGCAAGATAATAGGTACACTAAAGTACTACCATATGTAACTTTCATTCTCATATAGTCAGGTCTGACACAACGGACGCGTAAACCGTTTGTGAACTAGCGTGTTTAGTTACGATTTGTACAGTACTTTTATTTATTTTGTATCTTTTAATGACATAAATGGAGTGTTAAAATTTGGTGAATTATTATCATAATAATAAATTTATACGTTTTATTAAAATAAATAACATAAATAAATACTTTAAAATATCTATAAGTAGTAAATCTTCAAATATATAAGATTAAACGGTGAGCTTTTTATGGTATCTTAAACACAAGGTATTTTTAGTATAAGACAGGTACTTTTAAATTATAAGTTTCTAATAGCTTTAGTATATGATAACTAAAAATATTATATAAATTAATTAAGCATTTACAAGTGTTACCCACTCACACCTACGTCTGATTGGACATCTAATTGACTGTATTATATATTCATGTTGACGTTCTTCGGCCTTGACAGGCACAAATTACTTTTTACAAACAAACCGAAACTAATTGATATCAAATGATACGAGTTGATGTGACAGTTGCCTAATGGTGTTCCAGATTGTGAGCAAAAACCTCCCCACATAACACGATTATATTATAACTAGCTGTTGCCCGCGACTTCGTCCGCGTGGAATTCGGTTTTATCACGCACCCCTATTTTATCCCTCGGAATAGTAGCCTAAGTTACTCCTTGTTACATCAGCTATCTGCCAGTGAAAGTCCCGTCAAAATCGGTCCAGCCATTTCAGAGATTGGCCGGAACACATAGACAGACAGACAGACGGACAGACAGACAGACAAAAATTGAAAAAAATGTTGTTTTGGTATACGTACCGTGTATACAATTTCCATTTACACTTAGTAAAAAGCAGTTATTTTAATATTACAAACAGACACTCCAATTTTATTTATGTGTACCTATAGATCAGATATTCATACCGCTTTTTTTCTTTGCAGGTCGTTTACAATGACAGAACACCAGATCCTGCGACGAATAATGTATTCGTCATCGATATCCAACTACAAGCACAAAATGTCGTAAGTGCTACATAGAGTGGTCGATTCATTTGTCGTTTTGAATCGGTTAAACGCTAGTTGAGGCTGTCGAAGGCGTCTACGAAGAAGAGAGTGAAGACTTTAAAATGTTTGTGAGTGACTTTCGGGTGTTAAAAATGGATGTGCGGTGTTTTTTGTTCCAAACTTTGATATTGCAAACATTGGTGGCGTGGTGTGGGGCTAAAATAGTGACGATCAACTTAAGGGAGCAGGCGGTGGATATCGACGGCGCGAATGAAGTCCAGGAGAGCATTAGAAATCTAATACATACTGGTAAGTAATAGATTTTTCTACTTATTTCTTCTTATTACTTCCTGATCAATCTATTTTTAATCATTATCATTATGATTTATTTATTTCTGTTCTAGGGTTCAATTCTTAATTTTTCACCCATTAAAAAACCTTTATTGTGTTCAAAAACTCACAAAAAAACAATTATTTATTTTTATTTTGAATAATATAATTTAAAGTTTAATAAAATTTACGAAATTCTTGAAAATGTGGTAAATAATATATTATTTGTGAATCCATGTGAAAAATCAAAGTTATATAACGTTATATATGTTCTATTATATTAATTAATTAATCCTATTGTGTTATGAGTGGTATTAATGTTAAAAATTTCATAGGAAGTGCATATATCATAACTTTTGACCCTTAAATACTAAGAGTTATGCGTTAAAAAATACAAATGAAAATTCACAGGAATTATAAGCTATTATGAAGATGAAGATTAACAATCTCATGGGTTACAGACATGACAGATGTCTTCAATTCTAACAATAAATAAAAATTAATAATATGCTTTAAGATGTTCATTTTACGCTTGTCACTTTTGGCATGGTTTAAAATGAAATATATTTTTGAACAGGAGCGTCCATAAAATAACGCTCACACACATATTTTAAGTTTGAAACTTATATTTAATAAAAAATTATGTATCATGAAATTTAAATTTTAATAAAATATGTATACATTTTGAACCATATTTTGAGCTTAAAAATATTTGCCTATTGCGAATTCGACAAGTAAAGCGAGGGTTCAGTATAATCAACATAGTATCAATATATAACTATATTTTTTACTTTTAGCTGTTAATTACAAAGTTGAAGTTAGGGTGGACGTTTTCTGTTATTTTTCACATATTTTAATTTAGATCGGAAGAATGATTATCAAGGTCTTTGAAATAACGAGCAGTGATATACGAAGGGACAGAGACATCGAATACTCATAAACTCAAAAACATATACTCTTCCGTAATCGGAACCCGTTTGGAGAATTAATCAAATTGTTTCAATTATATAATAAATTATAGCAATGGTAACATAATCGTTGATTTTTTTTCTTAGGATCATAACTAGATTACAATAATTATATTAATACATCCAACAAACAGGTGTCTAGATATCGAAAAGCTCAATTCCCTATAAAGGCATCATTCATTTCCAACAGTCAACCATTTTAAATCAATGTAGGTGACATTATTGCCGCGTAGCTAATTATTAACTCAATACGACCGCACTCTACATTTAGTTACGCAAGGGCGATAAACAAGTTATTCACTGTAATTATTTCATCTACGGACAAACCACACCTGTCGTTCAGTTCTTTATTTTCGAAAATAATATTGGTACAAATATAACAAAAAATGTCTCGTACCTACCGCAACATGGGCCTCTTGTTGCAATGCTGTAATATAACACCCTAAAATACTCGTATACTATGACAGAGTGTTATTCTACACCGAAAATTCACGTGTATTCGACTGAGTAATTTTTATTAACTTTTGTTTTTAAAAAACACTCGAGATTAATTATGGGGGGATTAAGACATTTTTAGTCCTTAATATGTAAATTCAATACGATACATAAAATTAATATGGAATTGTTGTTTACCTGATTATCCACAAAATATATGGTCTCACATTTATAAATTATACTATATTTTTTTTAGCAACAAAATATAGTAAAGTTTTGTACTTAATAGCTATGTAATAAGCGTAATTGACGACGCT
Source organism: Chesias legatella (assembly GCA_947359385.1). Classification (NCBI taxonomy): domain Eukaryota; kingdom Metazoa; phylum Arthropoda; class Insecta; order Lepidoptera; family Geometridae; genus Chesias; species Chesias legatella. The sequence goes on from OX375772.1 coordinate 4,685,094, forward strand.
ATAAATCCCAGAAATAGAGGTAATTGGACAGTGCGGACTGGTTAGAGGAACATAGAGAATCATAAGTAACCATCTGTATACCCAGTGAAACCAATAACCGTAAAGTGCGTAAAATCGCAATCTGAGACAGGATTTATGAAACATAGCTTCAAGTAGCGCAACACGGTCGTCGAACTCCCGTCTAAATCCGTAACTACCGATCTTACTCCAAATAGGTGGCACTTGCACGGAGTGGCCAAACCTTATATTGTAGGCAACCGAGTGCAAATTTTGATAAGCGCGTCGTAAGAATACTTTAATTGCCAAAATTTATCACAGGAAAGTGTAAGTAAAGTATAACGATCTTGATTCTGTTATCTTGTTAAATATTGACCCAGCATGTGTTATCTGGGTGCAGAGAGGTGCCAATCTGTAGGCCGTGTGACGTGTACGGTGACGTAGCTGTCGCTCCTCGAGTGAGGACTCGATCGTGAATTGATTCGCCAACATCATGTTAAGTCGTTAAGTTTTCTGGTAAATTTATCGATAACAGCTTTGTACAGGCTGTTTATTGCAAGCTTCACGATCCATTTTTTATGTGACACAATCAACCGTTTAAACCCTAATTGTTTATATCTAAATATTTTTTATTAACTTTTTTAATGGTCAGGAAGAGGTTTCGGTGCTCATTTAACTTGTCATGGAACACAGGCATATTTATTTTTACTAATACTAATATCATGCGTGTGATTATTACCTACGCTCCGTTGCTTTATTTTAATTATTTATAGCATAATTATTATATAGCAAATTAAACATCCATTTAGACAATGACTATTCAAAACCTTCATAAAATATTACGATACATCTATTATTACAGGTATTTCCCAATTCAACATTATAATAACTATAATAAAATTTATATTAATAAGTAAATATGTTTATATGTGGTACCGGTAAAACACCGGGTTAGGTACTGTGATGTAAGAAATGATATTGTATGAATAGCTAGTGCTTAGTAAATACTCGTATCTAACTATTCAGAAAGGTCAGAAAACAACCTGAATGAATATAATGATACTACTTACAATGACTTTAGTCACAATGTAAATAATTTAACGAATTACCTTATTGTTTCACCGGAAACCTGTCACAGTGCGTTAATGCTTTAGTTTACTCTGTCACTCTTATCGCAACTCAGAGTCTACAGAAGACTCGCAAAATATATGATTTTCGCGATGTTTGTTTTCATATTTCTGGGGTAAAACTGTATGCGTAAGACTAAGCATTGAAACCAGGTTGCTATTAGGTAATAGGTGACCGTTCCGAACTACCTTGACCGACACACAGATTATAAATGAAGACGATTATTGTCGGCTCAATGATAAAGGTAATTCTGACGTGAAAATTACCAGACTGGTTCCTATCCGGCATGAATCGTGATGAATAATTAATTCTATTAGATTACGTACTTATTATAACCACAGGAGGTCTCTCGAGACCGAAATAAAGAGGACTAAACATAATTACGGCGATATATCGAAATTACTACAAGCAATCCATGGCGCCCTACGGTGCCGATGCCGGCGCGGCGATACCTAGCTCATTTGTACCACAGTCCAATCAACAGCGCATGATTATTAGTTGCAATAGCATTGGTGATGGATGATTTGTTCTCACACAATTTGCATAGCTGGCCTCTTCGTCTTTTTTTGTCTACATGACTAGAATAATTCCCACAGCGACTTAAATGATATTTTCATTTATTATCACCTTATACCTTATACTTTCACTTAGTAAATAATACCTTCCTAAAAATAATAATGGAGAATTGTTATTCACAAATACAAGTATTTAATATTAAGTATATAAGTGAAAAGCACACTATAACTATGAATATTTAGATATCAAAGAATCGTTGCGACTATCAAAAGAGGGATAGCAACTTTTACTTGGCGGCTTTACCTTTCAGACCTTCGAGTTGAAGCCTAAGTTGATGCAATTGGAATGCCAAATAACACGAATAAATTACTTATATACAAAGTATATATTTAAATCACTCATTTTTAGCACCTATTGACCAAATTCATACAAGTGAAACCGGCCAAGCCTCGTTGCCACCCACTACTAGTACGAGTACCACGGTGTTTTATCTGAACAGTGGCTGGACGAGAGGTCGGCGGCGGCGCGGCGCACTGTCCGTGCCGAGGGGCGGAGACTGCTCCTCGGAGTATAGCTAATAGCATAGATTACACAATAGTCAGGTAATAGTCGCAAGTAATAGCAAGTAATTGGTAACATGCCCCTGGCGGAACCCGAACATTCGTCTGACCGACCCACGCTTGCTGACATAAAAAGTAGACTGTTGAATATCAATAGAGAGACTGATGAACTATTTTTTGAGACTGCTTTTTTCAACTGACTAAAAAACACAACAATTTGATTTTAATACAAACGAAGAAATTTAAACAGTCATTGAATGTTTCTAGTTCGCAGTCACAACGAAATGAATGACACCGAAACGAAATTGGACTGTACTAATTTACAAATCGCACTAGTTTATAAATTAGTAGATACAGTTATTGTTTTATTTAGTAAATTATTAAAATAACTATCTGCATATTAGGCTCCCGTTTAATAGATTCAATCCGTGTGAACTGTAAAAAAAACATTGTAAATAATATGACCAATATAACAAGTTCTCATTGCGTCAAAAAAATTAGCATCGATCCATAAGTTAAGTAATATATCGCTTGTGTAATTTAAAATCTGGTTAATATTCCTTTTATTTTGCTAATTGAATTGAAGATGATGTTAATGCAAACGTGTATTCTTTTCTATTCATCTTAGACCTATTTTTTGAATAAACAGACAGATTTGAATTTATACCTATAAAATTCATATATGTACGAGTGCATTTAAACTTATACGGGTTGATAAAAACAGGAGGGACAAGGAGTTATGTGGCCTCACCGGTGGAGTGTCCAGTGACTAGCGCCGGCGGGCGCTGCGCTGACACCGCACACAGAATTCATAAGAAATGTCCATACCATGATTGATAAGCTAGGAATTATGATTATCTATGAAAATAGAACTATACCGAGAATTGTAGAATTAGCTCCAGTGGCCCGGGAGTTGCTACGGGCGAATTGAATTTCAAATTCCGTGTAGCCTGCATGCGATCTCAAAGTCACCTTGTTAATAATAACATTATTATTAACGAGGTAGTTAATGCATAAAATTTTACAAACTGCGTCACTTGATTATAATACCTATCATATAAGAAGGCATCTAATTTAATCTATTCCAATATTTGGTAGATAGAGAGACACAACTTAGGCAGTGTACTACGAGTAGGTATTACCTATGTCTTATAATGTCATGTCAAAACGTTATGTCAAAATAAATGTTTTTCTTTCTTTCTTTCTTTCTTTCTTTCTTTCTTTCTTTCTTTCTATGTCTCATATTATACGAATATCTAATGCCTTATTCTTTCTTAGTTATATAAAAACGTAACAAAATCAGATATTGAGAGTTTTTACGTACAGTACTTCCACAATACTTTTTGGGAAAATGACATGATTCTACATTTGTGTCATATTTATGCAAGAACGACAAAATAGTATTTGATAAGTGGACAGTGAAAAGAGCAGTTATTTACTAACATAATAGACATTTAGAACATTATTTTGTCGATAAAATACTCATGGGAACACTTAGTATTAAGTTAAATTATTTTCCAATTTTTCATTTATATCCACCGAGGATCTGTGCGAGAGCAACTGTAATGAAATCCAAAAAGTTAACATTATTTATGCTTAAAGTATTCGGATAAATTTGATTGAGTTAGATAAGAATACAAATGAATACAAACGAGAGACATGAATAATCACGCATATGACGTATAACTATTGACATTATTATTAATTATTAGATATAAAATATTAATTATGTCTCCAATTAATATGCTGGCGCCGGGCGGCGGCGGCGGCGGCGGGTCGGCGCGGCGGCGGCGGGTCGGCATGTAGGGCCCAGGGCGTGACATTGACCCCTACCGCCATCTCGTGCCCAAACTTGTCACGCTCGTAAAATGACATGCCATTGTTTCTTTTCCTATTGTATTCTATTTTAGTCTCTGAAATAACGACTCAACGCCTATGTAAATCTGTTACTAGGACTAGAGATTAAACGTTATAATATGTAGCAGTAGAACGAACATTACAGGAAACTACAGGCACAAGAGACATTCCACCTACACGTCTCAGAGAAACGGGCGCATACGATGCGACTTGGGTCTTGTCGTACCCTAGTAAGGGAAGACCCAAGTTGCATCGGTTGTTATGGGCAGGGGTTACCACTTAACATCAGGTGGGCCGTCGGCTCGTTACGTAACTGTATAACAAAAAAAAAAAACTCGACACAGTGTTCGTCTAGGGTAGTACGATAGCCTTTATTCCCGAAGGTGTAGGCAGAATCAGTGACCACTGTTTACGTTGTGGGTGACACTATCATGGAATAGTAAACGTGACCAGGGTAAGCAAGCCACCGCACCGCCACAGTTTTCTCGCGAATAACTCCGTTCTTTCAATATTAATATTGTACGACTAACTTGCATCATCGGTAGCTAAGTGTGTACGCGCACACTCGTTATATTTATGTACATATTAACACGCCATCAGCGTTTCCATCGGAGCGGGTCAATTTGTGTTTTGTTTATTTGGCTTCCGTGATTCCTGGAAAGCACCGTCATATTCGTTAAGTATGCAACTGCAAGTCGGCTGTTTCTGCGATCCGCAGGCACTTTTGCCCAATCAGATGATTCCATTTGGTGTTCTTGTTTGATGAAATTATGAAACGTGCGAAACAATTACGAATGTATATTTGCCTATACTGATGATGAGTCGCGTGATGTGATAACTTATCTGTCTCTGTTCTCTGTGTCACAATTACTTTTTGTTAGTGGATAACCTCTAGTTCACATTGAATATTACATTACAATAAGAGACTACTATTAGTTATTCTATTGGTAAAATTTAATTTAAAGGTTTGGTTCGGTAACCTAGTACTACTACTAAACCTAGTACTACTACTAAACCTAGTACTACTACTAAACCTAGTACATAGTAGAGCCAATGTATAAAACATTGGCTCCACTATGTATTAAGGTTAGTAGTCAAGTAATTTAAATTTGATAAAGTTACGGAACGGCCAGAAGGGCCACCTGGTCTAAGTGGTCACCTCTTCCCATAACAAGCAATACGACTTGGGTCCCCCCCTACTTAGGTACGAGACTCAAATCGCATCGCATGCGCCCGTAACTCTGAGACGTGTAGGTGGAATGTCTCATGTGCCCTCTTTCATCGGCAACCACACCTTTCAAACGGGACACAGTAACGCAAATTCATTACTGCTTGGCGGCAGAAATGGGCATGGTGGTAGTACTTCCCCGGACGAACTTAACGTGAGTTCTACTGCTCATAAACCGAAAAGACTTTAAACTCAATACGTATCTTCCCCTGCAGGTATCTACTCCCACCAGCACCTGGACACCGGCAGGGTGCAAGTGACGCGACCTGTCAAAGTGACACACGAGGGGTCGCTCGTGTCGCACGCGGTGGAGCACGCACATGGGCATGGGCACGCGCGAGCTCGCCGGGACCTGCGCCACACCGAACAACACATGCCGCACTCGCTGCATTACAATCTCACTGTGGATGGACGGGATCTCAGGCTCGACCTGAGGTAAGCATACATAATCTATTCGAGTCACTGGTTCTCTCGAAGCAATGTGGTGAGAGGATTTTAAGTGCGCCTCAAAGAGGCTCCTTTCGCGCACTTGACACATGTCTTCGTTTTCAGTTCTAGGACATGTCCGTTTCCTCACGATGTTTTCCTTCACCGTTTTGAGAACGTGGTATTGCGCACATAAATCTTTCAATCGAAACACTCACAGGTGCACATCGGGATTTGAACCGGTGACCTCCGAGGTCAGTCACTATACCACCACGCTCTCATACCCAATACCTAATAATACCTACTTATGACTGGATGCAAGATATGGGACAAATTTTATCCTACAAAAACTGTATCGTCATAGGCTATATTGACAGTCTAACAGTTGTAACGCTATATTCAGTATCTGAAACTTAATCTCTGCTAGTAAGCGGCAGTGAACCCGAATTCGCATTAAACCTAACAGCTAATCATATAACTTTTCAATCCCGGGACGTTCAGATTCCATAACAAATTAAACGAAATTCTGATAAATGTAGTTATTAGGTACATAATTTTTGGTTTATCAAGTCAGAAATGATTAATCTGGACTTCCAGTAGGTTTGGTAGTATAAAATATACCTACATGCGCCAAATATAATACTTCTTATAACAAAACAATGTAACAAGAGCAATAATTAAGCCGAACATTGCCACTGTTGACCTGTTTAATGTACAAAAGATAAAAGAGGAGAGACAGTACAATAGCGCCGTGCCACGCTTCGTTGCATAACCGTGCGTAACACACGATCATTACGAGTCATTTGAATAAGACAAGGAAACATTGCTGTGGGGGCCACAGGGTGTAAATGGTCAGGATTGGTTCAAAACTTCAGTGGACTGTATATAAATTTTCTTTATTCGGTTTCTTCATTAAAAAATCATCGGGTGTCGCTTTCGGGAGGTCCAAGGAGCAGGGGTTCAGCGCAGCTTGTTATTTACAATTTCTTCGGAGTTCTTGATTCGTTCGAGTGCAAGCAGGAATACTAATTTGAATAAAAATGGCGCTACTTTTATTCCCACCTTGGACCTCGCGTCGCGCATCTCACTGGCGACTAAAACGAATGAGGAGGGAGCGAGACGGGTGCTTATTGCGCCTCGCTTCTTACAATAGGTTCCTCTCGTCGCACATATTGTTTTCTTTGTCTTAAGTAGTTTACAATATTGTACATTATCGCAAAGGTATAGAATAAACACAAAACATTCAATTTTACTTAAATTATACAAACTAGTGGAGTGAGCGAGGCAGCGAGTTTTATGAAATGGCTCTGTCCGTAACAGTCTCCCCCCGGCGAAGATCTTCGAAGCCCTCATCTATCGGCAGGACAATGAGCCTTCTTACAGGTCGCCTAAAAACTCCCCCTCGCGTCCTGACACTAGCGCTTCGCACCACCCCGTCTGGCCCGGTGAAGACTTCCTCTACTTGTCCTCTTGGCCATACGTTACGGGGTAGTATACCGTCGGCGATAAGCACTACGTCCCCCTGTTGAATGTTTCGCTTATTGCACCTATGATCGCCGCGCGGCGCTAAAGTAGGTAGATACTCGGTGAGCCAACGTGCCCAAAACGAGTTCGCCAATGCCTGCGCGGCTTTCCAGGTTTTTCTATCGGCCGCACTACATTCTCCTACGTAAGGTAGCCCGTTTGCTGAACCTAATAAAAAATGATTTGGCGTAAGCGCCTCGTCATCCTGCGGGTCTACAGATACGTGTGTGAGCGGTCGGGAATTTACCGTATGTTCTATCTCGGCCATTAATGTATTTAAAACTTCTTCCTTGGGCGCGCGTTCGTTCAGAGTTACCGAAATGGCTCGTTTGACGGTCTTAATCATGCGCTCCCACGCTCCCCCCTGGTTGGGAGCGCCGGGATCGATAAAGCGCCACTCCATACGCTTTGCCGTTGCGTAGTTCTGGAGAGCGGGGAGCCATTCTTGATAAGCCTTGTTTAGTTCTACGTTTGCCCCATGAAAATTTGTGCCGTTGTCCGAAATTATTACGCTCGGCGTACCTCGTCGCGCGGCCATTCGTCTTATAGCCATGATCGCGGAATCGGTGCTGAGGCTGGCCAGGGTCTCAATGTGGATGGCTCTTGTGACCATGCATGTGAACAGGAGTCCCCATCTTTTCTCCTTTCGTCTACCTATAGTCACCCACATGGGACCGAAACCATCTACCCCGCACTTTGAAAACGGCCTACCGTATGGTTCTAAACGGAGCTTAGGGAGGTTGCCTTTGACCGGCGTTCCTGGGTTTGCCCGCCTTATCGCGCACCGCGTGCATCTACTAAGCACTTTACGTACTGACGGCCGCAGGCGCAAAATCCAGTAGCGCTGTCGTAGGTTATTCACGATCTGCTCCCTACCTACATGTTGGTTTACTATATGCTCTCGTTCTATTAGTAGTTCTGAAAGTCTGTGTTTTCCGTCTAAAATCGGTGGGTTTTTCATTGTTTCGGGAATCACCGCCGCGTTGATACGCCCGTTCAAACGGATGATCCCGTCCCGAAGCTGCGGATCTAATTTAAATAGACGGCTCGATCTATCGACGCTCTCCCCCCGTTTCAAACGTAGGTACTCGGGGTAAAAGCTGTCTTTTTGAGCCTGCTGAATGAGCAACCGTTCTGACTCTAATACGTATTCTAGGTCTGTCTCTCTCGCACGCTTTCGGCACTTGTCAATGAATCTGAGTGCGCAGGCTAATGCCCGTACCATTCTCTCGTACGAGGAGAATCTAGACATGTCTATGATGTGATTGCATGTGGATTCGGTAACATGCTTCACCTCTACATCGTCAGCCACGTTAGGCTGATCTACTTCGTGTGGCCATTGGTCCGGGCCGTCGTACAAGAACGCGGGACCTGTGAACCATCGGTCCGTGCTTCGCATTTCTGTATAGCCGCTGCGCGTTGCGTCGTCTGCCACGTTACACTTTGTCGGGACCCAGCGCCATTGTTCGGGACGAGTTAACTCTGCGATCTCCGAGAGCCTGTGTGCTACGTATGGCGTGTACCTCACCGCATCATTTCTGATCCAATGTAGCACGGTCTTTGAGTCGCTCCAAAATGTTACGTTTGATGTGTCCCCGTGACTCTTTAAAATTTCCGCGGCGAGTCGAGCGCCTATCAAACTTGCCTGTAACTCCATGCGCGGGATGCTTTGCGCCTTCATTGGAGCTACTTTTGCCTTCCCCGCGATTAGTCTCACTACTACACCCTCGGGGCCCTTGAATCGCCAATATGCAACGGCGGCGTACGCTTGTTCACTAGCGTCACAGAATAGGTGAAGCTGCCGTTCATATTTACGCGAGTGTGCGTAGTAACATCGTGGTAGGCGCAAGTTTGCTATGTGCTGCAGGTCAAGTTGCCAGTCAACAAATGATGCCGCTTCTTCATGTGGTAATTGCTCGTCCCAGTCCACTTTTTTCTTCCATAGTTCTTGCAGCATGATCTTAGCTGTTATGGTATACGGGCTGAGCAATCCCAACGGATCAAATATCGACATGACCGCTGCCAAAGCTTCGCGTTTTGTCGGAGTTCGTTCCCCGTTCTTTACCTCGGCTGGTACCCTAGGCATGTTGCAGTTAAACGCGAGCTCGTCTGTTTGCGTTATCCATAAGACGCCTAACGTCTTTCCGTACGGATGCGCGTTCGACGCAAGTTCCACGGGTGCGTGCGCTCTCAGTTCCGTCGGGACGTCGTTTAGTACGGCCTCGCTGTTACTACTCCAACTGGCGAGTTCGAATCCTGCTCTTCTGTGAACTGCGCGGACTTGTGCAGCCGTTCTGGATGCGATCTCCTCGTCATCGAAACTTTCGACCCAATCGTCCATGTAATGGTTCTCCGTGATCGATGGGAAAGCTAACGGATGCGAGTCCTTATGATCTTCCGCGTTTCGGTTCCTTACGCTGTGAGCGATAAACGGTGAGCTTCTTGCCCCGAATATCATGGATGTCATGACGTATTTGTTCGGCGGGCCGGTTCGGTCGGTCCCTCGCCATAGAAAACGTTGCGCTACCTGGTCTTCCGGTCGGATTTTTATCTGCAAAAACATTTCCCTAATATCGGCCGTTACCGCGACCGGTTTTTGTCTAAATCGGAACAATACCCCGTACAATGACTGGAGTAAGTCTGGACCGTCAAGTAACGCATCATTCAAACAGACACCGTTGGATCGCGCCGCCGCGTCAAAAACCATTCGAAGCTTTCCAGGCTTATTGGGATTCGTTACTGCAAAGTGTGGCAAATACCATTCCTTTGGACTCGTTCTGTCCTGCTCACACTTTGTAGCGTACCCTTTCTGAAATAGTTTTTCCACCTGCTCGGTGTACGCGGTTGCGAATTCGGGCGACTTATCCATTTTTCTCTCGATGCTGTTTAATCTGTTTAATGCCATATTGTAGCTCGGGGGCAGGGTGGTTTGATCCTCGGCCCACGGCAGCCCCACTTCGAAACGACCATCTACTCGCTTGGCTGTCTTCTTGAACACTTCTTTGGCGCGCTCTTCGGCAGGAACGGGTTTCCTCTTTATCGCAATGCCTAGCGCGTCTATCTCGAAGTGCGCTCTGACGGCCTTGTCCAAGTCGATGTCGTTCGAAGTTTGTGTTTGTATGTGCAAAACGGTGTCTTTGTCTTTGCAGACCGTACTTCTAGGCGCGGATCCGTGGATTATCCACCCCAACTGGGTTAGTGACGCGGCCGGTTGGTTCCTTCGTCCGGTTAATAACTTCCTTGTCACTATCAAGTGCCAGTTGTCGGCTCCTATCAGTACGCGCGGTTTAGCATTTGTATAAGATACTATTTCCGGTGGCATATTCCGCAGATGCGGCTGCCTCAATAGATCTGATCTCACGGACTGACTTCCTATCGTGAGGTTTCTTACGGTACGCGCTTTGATGTGATGTGTGTCCGTTTGACTTTTCCCTCGTATCCTAAGATCTACGATTTGGCTTTCGGTTTCGGTCTGAGAAGAGGTTGCTCCCATGATGCGTAGCGTTCTGGTTGGGCCTTCTGCCCCGATCATCTGGGCGATGCCTTCGTCTATCAACGTGATAGTTGATCCTTCATCCAATAACGCGTACGTGTCTACCTCTTTCCCGTCTTTTGCTTGTATCGTGATCGGACACACCTTCAACAGCACTTCGTTTGTTCCGTACGTATGTGCCGTGGCTGTGGTTGCTGAATCTTCCTTGGATTCAGGAACTTGTGAATGTAGCAACTTGTGGTGGGACTGTCGACACTCTTCCACACCGCAAGTTTTCGCCTTACATTTAAAACGTCGGTGTTTACTCGTTAAACACCGGAAACATACATGGGATTCCTTTGCCCATCGCCACCGTTCATCGATCGACATATCATTGAGCTTTCTGCACTCCGTAGTGCCGTGCTTTCCTCCGCAACATAAACAATCCGTTTTCTTCTCGGTTGTTGCATACACGGCGCTGCGATTCCGTTCTTGAGTGCGCGGTCGTTGTTCCGTTCGAACAGCTATGACCGGTTGTCTCGATACTGTCGTCGTAGTGGAGAACGTGTGTTTCATTGCGCGGTCTGCTTCGCGCATGAGAAAGCGGGACAGAGCTACTATTTCCGGCTCGCTCTGTTGTTCGTGTTCCTCTGCGTAATCGCACCAGCGAGACTTAACGTGCGGACTGAGCTTCTCTGTGACTTGACGCGCTAACATGGGATTCAGTAAGTACCCTTTCTCATCTACACAAGAAATAACCGTCACGATGTTCTGTAGTTTGATCGCGAAGGAGTTCAGTTCGCTCGCGGTCGCGCCTACTCGTGGCAGTTTCTTTATGTCTTCGAGTGCGCGGTCAATAATCACCTCCGGACGCCCGTAGCACTGTTCTAAAGTCTTCATAATCACCGCTGGTGCGGTAGCGGTGAATAGCAACGCTGACACGGTCTGTTTCGCTTCGCCTCGCAGGCAGGATCGTAGACGGGCTAAGTTCTCAGTCGGCGTGAACTTGTGCATGGCTGTAGATTCTCTCATCGCGGCTTTGAACGGCAACCACTCGCCAGGCGCTCCACTGAATAATGGAAGATCTTGCGTCTGTCGTGGCGGTGCTCTTCCGCGGGATATTCGTTCTAATGCCTCTGCTAGCCGGTCTATTCCTTTTTCTTCATTTGCCGTGTTGTTCCTAGTGGGTGTCGGCGATCGGTGTCTCACAGCTGACTCGAAAGTAACCTTGTTCGGAAGGTACTGTTCGTTCCCTCTCGCTCTGGGCGCTGACGATCTGTAGCGAGTCTCGGTGTCCGTAGGTTCGCGTTCCTGAGACGACTCCCGAGGGACGTTCTGCTGTAGCCAATCGTGAACCCTATTTTCTGATAGGTTGACTTCGTTCGCGCCTATACTTTCGCGATCAGTTTCCTCGCGAATGTTTGCAACGTTAGCGGCTAGTCGCTTCCTAATAAGTTCCGCTTGAATTTGAAGCTCTTGCCTTCGGATCATGGCAAGACTTTCTTCTGCTTCGAATTCAGCTTGACGTATTCGAGCTACTGCACTGGCGGCTGACATATGTGAACGAACGGACGGCGCGCGCATAGTTGGTACTCCGGCTTGTGGTACGTCCCTACTTGTAGTCCCGGTCGCGACGTTACTCATTGTGGTACGATCGGTCGCGTGTGGTGGTTCCATCTGCACGGCAGGCGGCGTTGGTTCCGAAGGAGACGCGGGATAATCTTCGTAAACTCTAAGCGCGGCAGACTTCTTCCTCGTGACCGGCGGACTTCTAGTAGTCATCGTAAAAACGTACCTAACCCGATCCTAATCTTAACACTGTACTAACGCACAAAAAAAAAAAAATAACACCAAAAAAAGCAATAAAAAAAACAATGTAAAAACACTTACCCCGATATACGCGCCTAACAGTTGCCTCTCGCTCACTCCCTAGCCCTAACACTATCACTTACACACTACCTAACTGTCCCTAGCAGTCCTTCAGGAGGGACTGGCCACGCGGCCAGGATACGCTCCTTTAGGGATGGATCGTGAGGGATAGGGTGGGGTAGGATCCACTCAGCAGAGGAAGGAACGTGAATACGGGGCGCTCGGTAATCGGCTGGAATGTCCGACCCCTTTGGCAGTGCCTACAGTCTGGCCCCCGCACCACGGTACCTTCTTACTGACGAGGAAGTGCACTTCGGTCCGCGCCCCGGTGCGCTCTTGATGGAACCGGTGGTGTCGCACAACACACCACACCGCCGTGAGGCGTTAACCTGCGCTTGACACCGTTTGACACCGTTAGGTGGTGGCAAGACACAGACCGCAGAGAACTGCGTATCGGATATCACCTGCCCGGGGAACACGACGCGACGATTGACTCAGGCTGGAGACTCGGAGCACCGTTCGGTGTTTTTCAGCACCCTGTGCCCGACGTGACGCTCGGCGCACCGTTCGGTGTTCTTCGAGCACTCCCTAGTGCCCCGACGTTGAGCACGGCGTGTCTTCAAGTCGAATCTTAAAATGGATCGACTGGCTGCTGGCTGACGCTGCTGGCTGACGCTGCTGCTGCTGGACCTCTTCGACACCCGGAACTGGTTCAACTGGCTCGGAGAGTATACACGTTCGTCCCCTGGGCTTCCGTTCGGTACACCCAGTGGATTGTGGCTTCTTCCGGCGGTCTTCCGTTGGTTTATTCAATCCGGCTTCCGATGGACCAAGAACACTGTGGGGGCCACAGGGTGTAAATGGTCAGGATTGGTTCAAAACTTCAGTGGACTGTATATAAATTTTCTTTATTCGGTTTCTTCATTAAAAAATCATCGGGTGTCGCTTTCGGGAGGTCCAAGGAGCAGGGGTTCAGCGCAGCTTGTTATTTACAATTTCTTCGGAGTTCTTGATTCGTTCGAGTGCAAGCAGGAATACTAATTTGAATAAAAATGGCGCTACTTTTATTCCCACCTTGGACCTCGCGTCGCGCATCTCACTGGCGACTAAAACGAATGAGGAGGGAGCGAGACGGGTGCTTATTGCGCCTCGCTTCTTACAATAGGTTCCTCTCGTCGCACATATTGTTTTCTTTGTCTTAAGTAGTTTACAATATTGTACATTATCGCAAAGGTATAGAATAAACACAAAACATTCAATTTTACTTAAATTATACAAACTAGTGGAGTGAGCGAGGCAGCGAGTTTTATGAAATGGCTCTGTCCGTAACAATTGCTATTCTTGAAACAAATCATACTAAACTGGAGGCCGTAAACGGTTTACCAGATAACATCAAAATTATCGCAGAAAAAAGAAAACCTCTACAATTTTCTTCGCAAGATATTATATCTGCCGCTTATGAGAGATATGGTTCTTCTAGCTGATAATTTTGAAGTTCAGGGCCGGCAGATGTGAAAAAACTAAGGAGCATTGATCGCCAACTTTGTAGGTAATTTGTATTTTTATGATTGTACAACGACATGTTAATGTCTTAGCAGCGATAACCCTAGCCATGTGAATTTTAACTCGAAGGAAAGCAGCCGATAAGCGCTTCGATGGCGTACGTGCGCACTCGTCTCTGTCGCCGGCGTAACTGACATACATATGTAGTTAATTTTTTGCCTAACGCGAATCGACCTCCTCAAATATTTGAACTTGTATCTTGTTTTTGGGCACATCTGCGGTGTTATCATTTACAAACTAGTGTCAAGTTATCGTACCTACATGTTTCTCATCTGTAATCCGTTGCAGTGAGCACAATTTTTCCATTGCAATTTCTATTGTTTATATATAATTAATAATTAAATAATAATATGTCTACTACATTACATATAAAAACGTTCAACTTAGTATGTTTTCTCACATACTTTTTGTACACATCTTTCTTATACGCTGATGAACTCCTTCGACAGTTCCTTTAAAAACCACCCACACAGCTCAAAGATGGCAAAAAGTTTATGAAGAGCATAATCAATCACAATTATAGGCACGCCTCTCTGCAATGATCGTCGTTAGGCTGATTTCATTGAGCTACTCAATTATTGTACAAGTCAAAACGTTTATGCTCCTTCCTATTTCGCTTATTAGTCCGTAATAATATACCAAATATAGAATGCTTTGCTCCTTCTAGGTTTTAGAATCGTGCTTTTAATTTTAGTTGTTAACTTTATTACGCGGATAACAATAAAGTAGTGAATCTGTTAGCCTTGAGACGGTCAGACAGCTCCAAGGAGTACCTATGCACATAAATCTTAGTAAATCTCGCTGTTGTTCCAATTGTTATGCTGTATATTATATCCAGCGTCGTCACGGGCACTACAATCTCATTCTATATTTAATAGTTGACAACTCTGCTCCTTCGGACAGCTTCTGGAAAAAATCCGGTGATTTGTATCGACACAACAATTAATTATATCAACAAATAATGTACAAAAATGGTCCGAACAATCTATATACAATTTTGTTTTTTTATGTTCTTAATGAAACTTTTATATTTAACGTGGCATTGCAACGCACGCCGGGTACAGCTAGTGTGATATAACCTGATTGAGTACCAACGCCGAGATTGATTGATGACATATTAAAATCAGGTCATTCTCATATAGATCCAAAATATCTTCGAAATGTGAACGTCCCCGGGATGATTATACATTATTTAACTAAAATACAAAAGGTACAATAAAAACAGGACTAAAAGAGAACTTGGACTGATTAACACGCGAGAAATTGCAACTACCACATACAATTTCAAGTCAGAGTTTTGGAAATATCTTTCAAGATTTTTTCAGTAGCTAGCAGTGAATTTGCCTGGAATCAGAAATGTTAAAACAGCATATATTATCGCGATATGGGTGATTACACCAATATCGCGATCAGCGGGTTATTTCCGTGCCTTGTTGATGTAATGTGAATATTAAAATTGATGGGCCACGGACAGAAATAGCTGTGAGCGAACTGCCTTTGTTTAAACTTCTTCAAATTGACAATGGGCAATCTAATTACATCCATTATTTGGGATAGATACAAGATATTAATTTCGGACATGATGTTGGCTAGGAGCCTAATTCCCAGCGCAGCTACTTACCCGAGCTAATAAATTCTGCGCGCTATTTCCACGACGTTTTTCCAGTAATCTGTAATACATCCGTTCAATTGAGAATCCGCGAAATTTGCTTTATTATCACTACATGTTATAAATGGAAGTCCTACGACAGGGATTTTGAAGCGGGTTTCACCCGTTGCAATGATAATTTAGGTACCTAAATAGTCTTTGCCCACATAAAGACTTATTCACGAGGAAGGTTTACATTCCAACGTAGATTCAATGCTATGCCATTGCGAACCAGGGACAGGTCATGACTATTCAAGATGAAAGTAACATTTTATTGATAACATTTACACGATCATCAAAATACTGAAACTGATGGAATTGTTTCATTTACCTTTGATCTCAAACCAGATAAGAGGTATAAGCAAGAATTCAAAAAGCATGTGAAGAAAACGTTTCAGAAAGTGATACGAACAGTTATAAATAGCAAGGGACAAAATCTTCGCCCTCTTAACCCACTCTATCGCAGTCACGTTCAATAGCATGAATGAGTTATGTAACTGAATATTCAATTTTATACGTAAGATATTTCTTATTTTATTATTACCTTGTTACCAGTTCACTTGTAACAGAAAATATTTGAATACACTCATTCGCAAAAATTATGTTAATTTTACTTGAAATGTGTGAATCTGCCCTTACAAATTTGCACGATGAAAATGACTATGTTAAGAGAAACATTTCACGTCTTACGAATATTTAGATTTATATTATTAGTTTTTGATGATGTTAAATGTATTTAAATACTTTTAAATCAACACGCTTTGCAAATCCAATGCCAGCCATTTCCTAACCGAGGTAGCTAACCGAGCTTTATCTCGTTAGATATAATGAGTTCCTAATCTGGATAGAGCAAGCATTCTCGACTGAATACTTATTGCTGATAAAATTGCAATTGACATGCCGCCGTAACAATAAACATAAATTTGCATGTTTTATTATTGTGGTATTCGCTACACTACAATTATTACGGTTTGAGATCTTGTTGGAATTGTCGCTTATTGACTGTAACAAGCCAAACAATTATGCCTCTTTCCTGCCAACTATTTACATGTTGATCTGATCTGAGAGTGGTATAATGGCCACTTAGTCACTACCTGTGCCAGATTGCTAGCGAAATAAATTCTCCTTTGTGTATGTCAATATGCTTCTAGTGTAAACGATTAACATTAGAAAATGCAATTACACTACCTTTTTGGAAGTAACCGCTGATCTATGCGATGAGTTCGGTCAGCTTAGATCAACAGAGACCTTATTTTAGTCACGGGATCATATTTTATAGTTTACTCGGACGTTTATCTAAATATTTAATGTGTTCGGTCGAGACGATCAAAGCGGAGCTGCGGAAGTACAACGCGTTTTCGCCTGCAATAGTTTCGCGGAAGGCGAGTTATCACTCGACTTGTGCGAACGCACCATTACTAAGAAGCGTCCCGTGCATTTCTTCGCAGATACTTAGCACTGCTGTCTATGGACTAAGTAACATACTTATATTATTTAAACCTGGTTGGAACAGTATGAGGGTCAGAAATAGGATAATATTTATTTATATGCTAATCCTGAAATATTGCCTGAATCGAACATTATTGTTCAAAGCTTCAATATAACTGTTTCAACTGATGATTAACATAAGCAAAGCGGTTAAAACGAGCTTTGATACTGCGACCAAACTGTGATATATATAACTCCATCTCGCCGGATCCACGTTTAACATTCCAATCCAGAAATGATCCTCATGCAGTAAAAATAACATGACAACATCAGCCGGTCGCCTAAAATTAAGGCGCGTCCGCCGTGGCCTTGTCGATATTCTTTTAAAGCTCGGTTCATACATTTTTAATGGGATTGGGACAAAAACTCGGCAGTTTGAAAGTTGCATTATGGGCTTCGAAGTTCCATTCATACATATTTATGTGGCAATTATTGCAATACCAACAATGAACCATGAATATTGCAGACATTGCGCAACCGATCCATTATGGGTTCAGTTGAAACACTTGGAACCTATTAATGAAATTAACGATTAAATAAGGACATTATATATATTTCAGGATAATATAAATCATAATAAATATATCATTTATCCGCAATAAATATATCATTTATCATTTATAACCGTTTTAGTAATATGTCACATATATATAGATTTTACTAGTATTTTATCTCATTAAACTAGCGGTTATTGGTTTCAGAATAGACTCCGACTCATCGCTATGTAAAATGTTTAGATGGGAAGGCCAAGGTAAACGCTGTTCAAGGTTTCAAGTTGCTTACACTATTAAACGCATCATCTAAAGTATATTCCAATACCTTTTTTATTACAAATTGAAGAGTTATGCTCTCAAATGATAACACATTATTTTATTCCAATTGCATTTATAACCAATAAATCCTCTAGAAAACAGTTTTATAATTTGAAAATATAGTCGCAGTAATCTTGGTAAATCAGGGTTCTATGTAAGCCCAAGTTTACCAAAATTCGATAACACTTACGAAGTGATAATGGACTATAATTTAACCGAGACGCTGCCAGCAGGAATATAATAATATATCGTTTCATGTACCGTGCTCTCACAAACTGGATGTAAGAATCCTGTGCGAGAAATACGACGAATAAAAAAGTTTCGGGAATCGCACGCGTTATCGATTCACAATATCTTCGGCTGGTCGATGGCGTTTATTTTTATCGCCGGTAATCGGATAAGCCGATCAGAGAATGCCTTAATGGTGTTGGGACGGCGCTAGTGGTCAGTAAATTGGGGCCATCGATAGATATATTTACGCGATGCTAACATCGCCGTCAAAGAAACGGTTTCAGCTTACCAACTCGCTTACCTTTAATACAATTTGCATACAATTTTGTATGTAATTGCTTCACAATAATTTGACTGTAAATGTTTTGAATTAAAAATATTTACATCAGAATGGTTATCGTGCTAATTTAAAACTCAAATTTTGATGCATCCAATTAATGGCTTCACATTCAGTTTAATTCAAGGCTCGTAATCTTGGAGTGAAGATTTAATTACTATTTAGTATATATAATATGATGATGATATTTACATTGTAGTTGTAAACAGTGCAATGGAAGATGTTACACAGTACGGATTTACTAGTTTTACATCTGTCTCGACTCTGCGTTGCTGCAACAATTCCAATAAGATGTCATACGTATGAAGAAAGAAATTATATTTATTTGACCTCACAAATGAACACAACGAAACCAAACTGCAACAGCCTTTACTTTTAGATGTCAGAATTGTTCGCTCTCTTCTTCAGTTTTTATTGTATCTCTTTACTTTTGCATTCTGAGAAAGCCATGCATAGCCAGTAAACATAGGCAGTATTATTTTCTCAGTAGGTTTCCCATTATTAGCTATTTGTCCAGTGTGCTGGTTAACCAACAAACACTTACCTACGTTGGTACTCACATATCTACATATAGGTTCAAGTGCAAAGACCTCGTAAGATGGTGGTAATAAAATAAAGGTTTTGCACCGCATGGCGTCGAAACCACAGGGCTCCGAGAAATTTATACTATACTACCTAAAGTTGTATTGTACTTCAAGATGCGATACTTGATACCGCTCGTCACCACACGAAGAACCTGAAACAATGCCTTTTAATTTGGTTCGTTTATTTTACAACACGAGTATAACGAGCAAAGGTGAAAAGATTTTCGATCTATCGATTACATAAAATGTTATTTCAATTCGAATAACTTGGAAAGTGAATTGTAAAGTCTTTTTTAACCTTTTTCGTTTATGGAAATGACAACGGTCACGCTCAACGGTTTCTTTGATCGTGGTCTAGTAGGTAGTGCCCGAACAGAATAGAGCGAAATTGAACTAAAATTGGTGTGAAAGTTACCATAGTTTAGTTCAACAAAAGGTTAATGGCAAGCATATTTTACACTGTTTAATAGATATTTGCATATTAATCGGTGTTTATACCCCTAATTGCGCACTTATCTCGTAGAGGCCTTACCTTTTACGTTCGCTCAAACATGCATATAAGGATTATACACCCATTTAAAGCGCTCCAAGTTGCGCTATGTTGGCGCTAATCAATCTTAAGTTGAAATATTTTAACATTAAAAACTTTAGTTTGGAACGTTAGATACACAAGGAATCCAGTACATATTTATGCCATTTAGAAAATTCCGTAAAAATAATGTATTACGTATATTAATTTTATTGTATTTTTTGTGACGTAATAATCCATAATGACGGCATAATAAATAGTTCCGACGACCACAGATATTAAAGCTAAATCTAACATCCAAGAGGAAATCAGAAATCATTAGCCGCCATTAATCGTCAAGTATGTCGTCCTACCCTATTAGTTAGAACGAACACGAACAATTATGAATCTGTGGTCGGTCAGTAGTTACGATCAATGAATGTGTGCAGACGGACGTTTTGTCATCAAGCGAAGTAGACTTAGAGAAGCACGTATCTGGGGCGGGCGTGTTTACTCGACTAATTGCTGTAATGAGCGATATCTGTGTGTTAGCCACTTGAACTGTTTGCCTGATGATCGACAGCCCTATCCAAGGTTAGAATTTATTCCTTCGAGCGTAGCGATAAGATGAGCGTGCTCCTTTGAATGTTTACTCTTTACTACGTTAGTACGAAGTGTAATATCCCAGTCCTATAGAAATCTTTCGCCTCCTTCATGTCCATGGATCCAATTGTGAATCCAAACCATCCAGAGACCTGTACTGTAACAATCATACAAAAATCATCAAAATCGGTACAGCGGTTTAGAAAGAGTTCAGTGACATACAAACGGACAGATGAATTATTATATAATAAAGATATGCAATAGCAACCGCTTAACGTAAATAGGATTAAAATGGAAATTGATGATTTAATTAGTATAGACTCGTCTCTTTATAGTATGATAAATGGTTTGGTTTAATCTTTTGGTAGGGGAAACTATTTGATCTGTGGAGCACTTCTGAGTAATGGATAAGTAGTAGTAGTAGTAGTAGTAGTAGTAGTAGTAGTAGTAGTAGTAGTAGTAGTAGTAGTAGTAGTAGTAGTAGTAGTAGTAGTAGTAGTAGTAGTAGTAGTAGTAGTAGTAGTAGTAGTAGTAGTAGTAGTAGTAGTAGTAATAGGGCAAGATTGGTTAACAGGTAAAGTATTTCTATATTTTATGAGACTCTTAACGCTCCGCTCATAGAACGTACAAAAACCTAGTTTTAATGTCCGCGTATAACAACTGAATATTATATCGGAGTGTTAGCTCAGCGGCGCCACTTAGTCGAGGAATTGATAACTTATGTTTAGCTTAGAAACTAAATATTGAATATTCAAGCTAAGTGCACAGAGATACTTTCCAGCCCTCCGAGGTATTTATTTCATCTGAAACAGGAAAGATGAATAACAAAGAAGAATAGGTCGAGATAGCAAACTTGAAGAACAAGCCCCTAGCATTTAATTTAATAGTATATATAATTGGTTACTGACTAGCAACAGGAGAAAATGATGCCTCCAAATTGAATATTTACGGTGACTGTCGTTTGCATTTTAGCACAATACTTACATACACACAGTAAATTATAGATATATCTCTGTAACGTAGTTATAACCTAAATAAATACTTACCTAAAACAGTTCTAAGAACGCGGGCCGTTTCCGTATCTCCAGCACTGATTGCATATGTTCAATGGTTTAATCTTTAGAATAGTCATTGTTTATATTTGCAATAAATCGCGGCGGTAAAGCTAAGTAAATGTGTAAAATAGAGATTGGGGACTCAAATTACTGCATTTACAAGGAACATCAAGAGCAGTAGAACTCTCGCCAAGTTCGTTCGGGGAAGTACTGCCACCATGCCCATTTCTGCCGCCAAGCAGTAAAGCTTTTGCGTTACTGTGTTCCGGTTTGAAAGGTGTGGTTGCCGGTGAAATTACAGGCACACGAGACATTCCACCTACAGGTCTCAGAGTTACGGCCGCATACGATGCGACTTGGGTCTTGTCGTACCTAGTAGGGGAGGACCCAAGCCGCATCGCTTGTTATGGGCTGAGGTTACCACTTAACACCAGGTGGGCCGTCAGCTCGTTCTGTAACTTTTTACATAAAAAAAAAAAAAAAAAAAAAAATTTAGACTAGCTAGTTGAAACGAAGCGATATAGTTTACTACGCTAAAGATTAGACGCTGCCGGCTCCGTAAAATAAATACATCCTCATATTCATTGGTTAATCCTTAAACTTTCGATTCCATAGAAGACCATGTCAATGTGACCGACTATGTATGGACCATGTTCCTAAATGCCTGACTATGTTAAGAAAAATCTATAAAGGTCTATAACAAGGTTTTCTTGAGAAGGCAAAGGCAATAATTCAGGCTGCGTGTATGTTACGTGGCAGAAGCGAAATCGGAATCAAAACTAAATTAACAACCAATATGACGTACGACCTCATATTGCCGATTGACGGATTGAATTGAAGTAGGAAATAAGTCAAAGTCAAAGTTGATGACATAAATATCCGAGGACTGAATTATACCTTAAGGGGGACACTTATTAAATTCTAATGCACTACCCCAGCAAAGTGCGTTTTTTTATATGGGTATATTTGATTACCTATATTTACTCTTTGTCAGTTGTCACTGAAGACGAATGTGACAGTGACAAAGTGAATGCCCATCGAATACAAATGCTTACAATGGCTTATCCTGCGAAGTGAAAAATGATTTTTCGGATCCGCGCCCTCTTTTCTTTTGGAACACCCTCAAGATCACATGATGCAGCAGCACTTAATAAATCTTTGAATTCCACATTCGTTGCATATTTGTATCAAAGGTGGCCATTTGACGATGTGAAATCAACTTTTTATGGATTTTGCCGTCGCCATCTCGGATTCCTTGGCCGATATGAGTTGAAATGAAGTCTTGAGTTAGCTTTACACAATCATTCAGAAGTCTTTGCAGTTGATAGTAGAAGTATAGGTTGTTTCCGACAAGTGCTATTTTCGTTTTTATAACAAGAGTGGCAAAATATATGGCTATTTGAAATCATTTCATTTTACCAATAGCTTTACAACCCTATACATTACTAAATACTAACATTTAGGATACTTCGAAAGAAATAAGCAACAATTCACAAACAATTAAGTGACTAAGCTAGACTGGTAGCATTTCCAGTTCCATTTGCGAAATGTTTTCATAATTGTGTTGGTGCGCTCAAGAATCCCAAACCTGCAGCTAAGGCAAAGCTTGGGCAGCCAATTCGTACCTACCTCAAGTATAAGGCGTGCCTGCCTTCCACACAAGAATCCCAGTAATGTCGTTATGCCCCTCCAAGAAGATATATGACTCGGCAAAAATACGATTTGATGGTTGATAAACAGCCGAAGTAACTAAATTCTTGGCATCTGATTTTACGATGCAGACCAGTCATTTATTTAATTTGACAAATTGATAAGATCATGTATTATGCATATTATATTTACTTGATGTATGTAATATTTTACGTCAAAAGTTCCGTGTTCTGTTTTTAGACCAATCTTTTACCAAATCTCACTGTTTCGTTTTGTTTCCGCTCTTTCATACTGTGACTGCAAGGACAACGACTTACACTAGTAAATTAGCTGTCATAACTTGAACGTAATCCTGATTTATATACTAGTAGGTCCTGCGCCTTCGAATTTCTGGTTCGAACGTGCACAGTTTCCTTGTGACATTTTTATGAACCGTTTCACGAAGGTAAAATGTTTTACAAGTGAACGGATTTACTCGTAACAGTGGCGGCGATGATTCTTAGCGCTATAAAATCTATTCTCAGGAGTGTTCACCTACAAGGTGAAGAGGCCCTTGGTCGCTCTGCGTACCCGTTCCGGGAATAATGCGTCTATATATGTATCTATCTATAAGAACACAGATTTCAGTAAGATGTAAGCAATTGTTTTAAATAGTATTTTGTTAACAGGCCATCTGTAACATTCATCACGCCAGGAATGGTGGTGGAGCGACACAGAGTGGGCGAACGCACCAGGTCGCCGCCGCGACACGATGCAACGTCTTGCCACTACACGGGCTCTATCAGGGGGCAGCCGGGGTCTGTCGTCGCCATATCTGCTTGTGACGGACTTGTGAGTACATCTACAGCTGTATATACACTGTCTTGGAAGGAGTAGGGAGGTGTCCATCGATTTAGGCACAAAGGGTAAGTAAGACTGGTGACTGAGTCGTCAACTGTTTTCGCTAATGTCCGCCATAACTTTACCACGAGTAACTCGGGCGATCAGGCAATCAAGATCAATCTTTATAACGATTAAATAATAAGAGCAATAAGTCGGAACAGACAGAAGAAATTCCACTGACGACACCGACTTATAAACTGAATTAAAATAGTTGACTGTTGCTCGAAACGTAAAATATACATGGCGTTGGAGCTCTTTGCTAGCTGATGCGATGTTTCTGCTGGCCACAACTTTGCGTTGCAATACAGAGATCAAAATTAAGTAAGATTAATTCTAATTCCACTTCCTTGACACGAACACTGTGAGAAAATGAAACTATACAACTGTGGATCGCAAAAACCGCAGCCAGTTAAAATTAATGCCCCTGATGGTTATCCGCATTGGTCTCTTCTTTCATACAAATTAAAATACGTAATCATAAACCACCAATACAATTCATCAAAAACAGAAAACCATACTTTTTATGTCTACCATTGCAGATCGTTAATTTTATCGTCAGTTATAAATAAACTAACAGTAAGATAAATCACACAAGATTGCATTTCTTCACAAGGCCATACGATAAAACATAATAGATACAAAACGTTGATGAGTTCCAGGCACCAAACGTGGCAATTCAAACTTTACAATCAATGACTTATTAACGTACAAAAGCTTTTCAATCCAGGCAAATCGACTCTGTGGGTACTTTGATTCGAAAATAGTCATAAGTAGATGCCGTTGTACAAATATTGTTTCTCAACTTTCATACGAAAGTAAAAAATTGCGAGGCCTTTTAAGACAGCAAATAACGATGATCAGGTTTTATCCATGAACATCTGGTCGGTCAATTGATTTTTAATGATGTCCACGCCCAGTTATAATTCAAATATTATTTACTGGTATAAATTATTTATTAGAGTTGATGCAGTCGCGTTATTTAACAAAAATGTTGTAGACTTCGTGTTTTCTATCACAGCGTGATTATACTTTTAGCAATGTTGAATAATAGTTTATTTTCGCGCATTTTAAATAGTTTTACATAATGTCTCGATTTTAATTAATTTAGGGTTTCATTATTTATTCGTTAATTACAAGAGTAGGTAGGCTCACTGAAGTAAAAAGTTATAGTTTTTTTTGTGGTAGTTTCTAATACACACCAAAAAAAGCAAGCAGTCTATTAAATTTTTACATTTCATTCATGTTTACAGTTACGCGACCTTCGCGGTCGAAAGGTGTTTTTGGCAAATACACATTAGCATAAAGCTAACATGCAAAAAGCCTCATGAAAGTGGGCGTCGGTTTTGGCTCGTTTGCATTTAATATTTTTGTTTTGACACTAAGTACTAATTAGTTAAGAGCACAGTGGCATGGGCAATCCATCATTCAGTATTTCTTCATAGATAGAGTATTATAGTGGATGTCTCTAGAAATAGTTTTAAAGTAAGGTCCTCAAAAGTGTCGGAATCACCCTGAAGTACATTCTACTATATGTTATAGTCTAATTTTACTTGCACGGAAATTATTCGGTTGACCTTAAAGCCATTTTACTTTCTACTGGGAACTCTCGCTTGATAAAGTGATAAATGATAGTAGAGGCTGTGTATAGTAGTCGCCGAAATAAATATAGAATATTTTTCCAGCAGTAAAAGATATTCTAAAACAAATATATTTTAATTATCATAATCTAACTGTGATAGGCAGGCACTTAAATTTGTAGCCGTGGTACCGGAGATAAAATATTAATATTCCTGCATAAAATGAGTTGTGGTCAAAAATAAAAAACGTCCATAAAGTCTCCAGTAGGTACTAGTAATAAATATATTTATATATTATAAAGACAATCTATTATAATTACACTAGGTATGTATACTTGAGTGGGCGCGACGCATTAATAAACTTCTACGCAACTGATAAAAATCTAATTATAGGGTTCGCCAGAGAATATACAATCGAATTAAAATAACAAGTTGTTA
The DNA here is from genome assembly GCA_947359385.1 of Chesias legatella. NCBI lineage: Eukaryota > Metazoa > Arthropoda > Insecta > Lepidoptera > Geometridae > Chesias > Chesias legatella. The sequence goes on from OX375772.1 coordinate 4,711,047, forward strand.
GTTTTCTCTATAATACTATTTATGCCTATAAATATATTCCAATCAAAATAAAGCCAAGTGTGAGTGAGACTTTGACCGATGGTTCCGATTTTATCCGCCCTGGCTTCGCTCGGGTACCGTTAATTATTTCGGCTGGAACTCATCTTAATCATGATAAAATATAGACTTACTTAGGTATAATGTGGCTTCCTATTAGGTAATCATAATCAGAACATTGTTTTCGGAGATTACTCTTTCATCCAAAATTACAAACTTGAAAATACAAATTTACCTTTTTATAAGGTAACCTACACATTAAATGATGAGTAAAGTTTTAAAGATGTTTGTAATATGTCTTGACATTTCTGGTCTTCTTATAAAATCTTATAATCTACTGCGCCTAGTTTCATGTCGGCATGTAGTAAGATTTCTCTACTGACTCGCAACATAATTTGAACAATTACGTTAGATACTTGTTCTAGTACGTTTTCCTTGTTTTTTTGTTTTTACAACTTAATAGCTGAACAACGGATGTGGTTCATTATATTAAAATAAATTTTTTACTTCATAAAACTTGCTGCCTCAAATCACCCGAACTGATGTGGACAAAAATTACATATAAAGTTGATTAGATTTTTTGTTTATGTGTAATTTACTGAATCATTACATAGATATTAGTATTCTTGGTATTATTTAACTCTGCGATCGATTTATGTTCATTGTTTGACTGCCAATCATTTTTCGATTAACCCTTAACGTTTTTCTTACAAAACAAGGCAAGTTTTGAATGAGCTTTAATTGAAAAAGGTCACTCAACGGTTCCGTTCAGCAAAAAGTTAAATTTGAGGAATATTTAAATTTATTATGGACTAGTCTATCTTACTTTGTAGGGTGAGTCTTTGGACTGGACAATTTAAAGATCCGAATTTCGATAAAGAAACAAGACGTTAACAAAGTATCATTTCATGGTAACAATTGTCAAACTAAATTCAAAGAATATTATATTCTTAATAGTTTTAACAAAATGATATAGCGAAAATGATAAATAACAATAATAATTCATTTTAAATAAATTAATATCATAAAATAGTTTTCTTTTTTGGCAATCACATTTATGTCTCTGTGGGTCGGCGTTGCTCTAAGGTAAAACCTACTATAAAACACTTCAAAGTTCAAAGCTACGAAGTTACATCAATGATGCCGTCTTTTGGAGACCACTTCATTGTCAAGTGGCCACATCCGTGTAACGTTCACTTTCTAAGCTCAATCGTAAAATACTAATGAAATTGAAAGCGGTATTCGGTATGCTATAAAAAAAGCGATAAGTGCAATAGTCTGGTAATAAAACTCACGTGGCTTAGTACTTTTGACTATTTTAGAATTAAGCTTTTCCAATGCATCTCCTATAAATGTAATAGCGTCTGATAAGGTGGAAATAAATTGTATCCCTTCCAAACTAGCTAGTCTACTGCTGGGTTATTACACCGGATTAGTTTTCTCGTTTCATTAGGTACAGTTCACTAACAAAATATAATTTGGAACTAATGAATACATTAATCAAAATGCCAAACTACTTGAACATAGTTAAGCTGTTAATTTAGATACAAATAGCATTTCAGTCGATTTCTTTTTGAATGCAAGAAACTTGGCTTACGCAAGACAATTAATAATATATCGCTATTCAATACAATGAACACATTTAAACGCACTTATTCAAAAGTTTCAGCAGGCAATGAGCTATTAAATTAAAATTATCATCAATCAATTGAATGGGTCGGGTACATTGCGCAGCGCGATTCATGGGAGCGGTTTTCGTGGCGGCCTTCGGAGCGCAAGGCCGGCGACACCCAGGCTAGCCGGGCCGATACCCGATGTACCTCATTATTGCTAAACACCTACACAATGCGTAATATTCTCGCTGTACTAAGATCTCACTCATCTGAGTACGCAAGTGTTTTATATGTGTCTCTAAAACGGATAAGTGCAATGCATAGATCTGTGATGTGCCACATGAAGGAGTAGGTAGGAGTGTTTAGGTTATCGAACGGCGTAAGTTTAGAAGAAACGAGAAAAATAATTTCGCGTTTTTTAATTATAGGCGTATATACAGTACAATACCAACAAGTGTGTAAAACAGTTGGTCGTCATTTTCTGTGTATTCCTATTGTGGAACGTGATCTAAAAGTTGAAAAGTTTTGCATGTATCTCTCTGCGATGTATTTTTTACTATAAAATTCGTACAAACGTAATAGATATACTAATTTGTAGTGCTACATTGAAAAACTTTACCACTAAAAAAAAACATTTGTCTACTAGTTTTTCATTGACTAAGCAGAATTTAAGACAGCGTTGGGTCAGGTGGTTATTATTGAATTCAGAAGGATGAAAACATCTAAGTAGTAAGTAAACATATAAGTCTAAACCTAGCCTATATACCTACCGTATAGGAACTATGTAAGCAATATACCTAAGCTAGCGGCATCGTTTCAATATACAAACATTGCCTTCGATGACTGATATAGCTTGCCATAGTAAAATCTATCTGCCTTATAAAGTAAAGTATAAAAAATAAATTTACAAAACCAACAAAAAATTATGTTCGCAGCCAACTTTAAAATTAATTTTAATTAAATATTCTAGCCACCGCAAATATCTGAAAGGCAGCAAAACTTATCATTTCATTAAATATAAATCATTGTACAATCAGTACGGTCATACGGTCAGTAAATTGATCAAGATATCTATTCCGATGGAATAGTTTCCATTAAATTTCGCGCAAAGCCGCCTGTTCATTATCAATCAATTTATCTAGCCTAGCTATAAAATATATATATTACTCAGTAAGGCTTAGTCACAGATAACGAATTAGTTTGTGGACTTGCGTGATTTATTTGTAATTCATATTCCGGTTCGAACTTCTCAATGGATTACACGCTAAGTAATAAATATAATCGCATAAATAATAAGTATGAAACTTTTTGGCTTCTCGAATTCCTCGAACAACTCCCAGTTTAATCCGATTTGGCAGGTGTACCTAACAATTGGAGCTTTGCATTTTCTCATAAGAACATACACCTATGGAGCCAACCAACACCCATCCATTACGTAATGGCATAAAAAGTTTCATCTCCATAAAATAGATATGCAATCTTGCCATTACAGCAAAACGCTATAAAGTTTTTTAGTATTTTATTTTAATTCCAAGGCCGAAATTCGCAAGCGTTGAATCTAACGCATGGATCGATCGAAATTTGACAGTGATGTAGTATTCTATCGATTAGGCATGTCTAATCGATAGGTCATTCCTCTCAATGTCTCATTAATGACGAGACGATTTTTTTGACAATTCACTCAGCGCCACCTAGCCCCAAACTAAGCATAGCTTGTACTATGGGAACCATATAAATGACAGAGTAAATGTATACTTTTTTGTGAATACATACATATCACACCCAGACACAGAACAAACATATATATTCGTCTGTATTCGTCACACAAATGTTTGAACTGGGTGTGAATCGAACCCACGAGCTACAGCGCAGAAGGCAAAGTTACTACCAACTGAGCTGTGAAGCCTGTCAAAACTAAATTTGATATCTTAAAATTTGTGGAACTTTGCCTTTTTACTACATATCACTTGTCTCGGAATCAAATGTAATAGCTTATTTTATTTTACCAGGCGGGACATTTGCGGACAGATCAGGGGGAATATTGGATTGAACCATCCAACCAACTATTAACTGACGGTTATGAAGGAAGACCGCACGTCATATTCAGACGGTCAGCTGTTGATAAAGTTGAAGCTTTCCACAGAAAAAAGAGAGCCATTGATAATAGAAATAATGGATACCTAAATAATAATAGAAATCAAAATACAAGACGAAATTTAAATAACAGAAGAAGTAGACTAGACACAGACAAAAGAAGACGAGAGTTTTTGGAAAGGAGACGTAAGCGGTTGGAGGCTATGCGACGTAATCCTGTCGAATACAGGAAACATCAAGCTACACTTCGAATGGACGAGAGAACGCCGTATTTATATTCGAGAAATAATTCAACCGAAGCCAGCAAATCAACGGAGCAATCCATCGAAAGAAGAAGGAATCGAAACAGAAATGACAGTGAAACTGAACAAAGAATGCGACGAATTCGCAACAGACGAAAGAGAAAGCGCAGGAACTGTGCAACGAAGCAGCCACCGTACCAGTGGAGAAAAAGGAATTTTGAAGAGAAAAGAACACTAAGAAAGAATCAGGTAATGAACATATCAGGTTAAGTTTCTTCCAAAAAAAATTCACAGTCACAAGCTAACAGAAAGTTGTTTTCAGAATCGCCAAAATTCTCATTACAAACGCTTCAACGAGCATTCAAAGTACGATGAGCAGAAACGTTCCACTCGTTCGGTCAGCAAACCGAGGCACGTTGAAGTACTACTGGTGGCCGATAAGTCTATGACTGACTTCCACAGTCAAGGCAAACTGGAAACTTATTTGCTCTCAATTATGAACATGGTAAGGACACATAAAAACTATAAATGTATAATAAATTAAATAATTGACGATACTGTGATTAAAACAGTTGTTTTGTTTAGGTTTCTGTGTTGTACATGGACCCTTCGATCGGAAATTACATCAAAGTGGTCGTCGTAAAGATCATTTTGGTTGAAGAGATCGATGCAGCGAGAGATCTAGAAGTGTCTACGAATGCCGACTCGACGCTGGAGTCCTTCTGCCGGTGGCAAGAAGGGCTCAACCCTGGTGGGGACGATAATCCACATCACCATGATGTCGCCATTCTCGTTACCCGAAAAGACATCTGTAGTCAGCATAACAGCCCTTGCAGGTAAGTAATTGCTATTAATATATACAATTTTTCAAATGGTAAAATGATCAACATTATACAGTTTGATACTTTGTAAGGACTCAACTATTGTAACAAAACTCCGTGAATAGACCTTGAAATCATTACAGATTTAGGTCAGTACCCGACGAAACACGAACTCGACGATCAGTCACACCTCTCGGCGTTCATGCCAGAAAATTAGTCTGCAGCGAAGTATTAGCATTCCCGTAATTTGTGAGAAACTCAACACAAGGTCAATGGCAGGGGCGCAGGCGTCTGTTATTAAAGTAAACAGAATCGCGATGAGTAACCGTCGTGGAAATAGAACACTTTCGAATTGATCGTCGACACCTGAGGATAGGTGTGTCGGCGCCCCTAATCGTTTCGCAGCCAATTTACACTGGTTCGCGTCATTTGCAAATACCATTACGTCAACGATCTTAAAACGCTGCGTTCTTGGATATCGTACGATTTTTATTTGAACTTTGGATAAAGTTAGCCACTGCTCCTTTAAAACTGATGATATTAGTTCAGCTGCAATCTATCGGCATTCAAATTCAAGAGTCACAGGGTACATGTCATACTGCATGCTCATCCACAGTATAGGTTAGGTTTGCATGTCGTAATCTCGTCATGTTTAGTCTGAGCCGATATTTCGTTTAACGTTTTGTTTGGCGATGATCCGCAGAGCACAACACTCGAGCAATCGAGGCGGCACCGCGTTGTCTGCTCACGCAACTCGAGCCTAAGTAAATAAATAACTTGCTTAATGCCCATACGATGTTATCTTTAGGTACTACTTGTGCTATGCAATGTGCCTACTTCTAAAATCGATACTGGTTATGTTTCTATTACATCACTATCGAGAACTTTGCACTGCAATTACTTTTATTCAATAATTGAGTACTTATCTTTGTAAAATCTCTTTCCAAAACGATTATACTTGCGTATAATTTTAATAAAGTAGTTCAAGTAATAAATATCAATTGCACGAACAAGATATATCGATTGTTTAATGGATTCAGTGCATTAGAGTAGCAGTCGTGCAGCGAGTCGCCGGAAGGAATGCCGGAGGCGATAAAACGACATAACAGCGTTAATTATATTTATAAATTGTATGCTGCCCAAACTGTACAACCGAGCGAATCAGAGATTACATGGTAATCGGTTTTTCGCGTTCAAGTATTTGCGAATCACCCGGCGATGTGCGAGCGGTCACATCAAACGGACCAACATTAAGGCCAAGGATGTTGGGTGTGCACAAATTGGACATTCATTATTTTAACAAAAGCGTATAACCATATAGCGTTATATATAATTACAAGTAAGATAAGATTTTTTGGACATGTGAAGTTTTTGTCTCTTACACAAGTTGCGAATCACGTTGACTCTACAAGGCGCTGATTTAAACAGCGGCCAGATGAAACGCCGATCGCCAACAACTTCGTTCAGATGTAATCAAAACATTAAATCTTTGGAATGCAAATGTCAATACATTCTTATTACGTTTTATTGGATTTTTGCTACAAATTGAGCGCGTTATTTTTCACCAAATTATAACTAAGCAATTTCCAAATTATATCTTTGTTTTGTGTGTACAATAAAGAGTTTATCTATCTATCTATTTAAGCAAGATGTTTCCATTCATTAACACCGCAATCCTAAGAATAGTATAATTGAAACACAAGCTGGTTTGTTCTAATATGTTTCATCAAATTTACCGGTAGTGCGCTAATCTTGAATGCAGTTAACAAAATATATTGATTTCAACAACATATCACGCGGTGGGGGCGGATGGGCCCGGAGACCTGGTTACCCTGACGATAAACAGACATAACCTCACGTAACTTCCTGCAGATATTAGACTGTTCGATGCAATATTTTTACCCTAATCATTAATTTTCCACAGACACGAACTCGGTTTCTTCAAATTTCTATACTTTTCTTACTGTTCGTCTTATTGAACATCTCATGTTAGGTACTTAACGGAAGAAAATATTTTAGGGAGCGATAATCTAAATATATTCGTATACAGATATTGTTAGTTATATCTCTGATTGATATCTTTTTAACACTTACGGAACAAAATGCAAATATTTATGTAATAGTGCAGTTTTTTCACCGTTTACGTCAAATTATTATCAAGATATGTCAAGATAACGATGAAATACCTAGTTTCCACGCGTAATACATGCATTTAGTCATGTATATGCTATCGAGTGATCAATGTACCTGCCTACACGAGTCCATAAAATGCCGTGTGAAAGAACGCACGGCTGATAAGATTTGTGTTATTCGGTTCGATAAAGGATTCGGTTGGAAACCAGTGCATAATGAATGCAATGAGGAAGGCAGCTTTCGGTAAACGGTACAAACGAGTACTCGAATGTTCTTGGAAGGCGGCAATCAAAAGACAATGAGCGCGTATGTAACGGTGCAACCGGCGGGCCCGCCGGCGACAACGCATGCATTATGCATCGGAACGCATAAAAATTGCAATCATCAATATGTAAAACGTAAACATCTATGAAAACCGCGTAAAGAGACCCGCCCGCTTATTACGCGTCGTGTTTCGGTCTGGACGGTCACTTTTGGCCCAAATATTACATTATTAATGTATAAAATTTTAACGAGTGTATTATTTAGAATAAAAATACGAATCAACGGTGGTATTTTTGAATGGTTATAACCACAGTTTCAACATACCATAATTGACCTTACCTTGACCTTATGACTGAATAAATTTGTGGCTATTCTAAGAGAGACTAATGAGGCATTATATATGATAGGATGCTTTAATTTATAGCGATTACTATACTTGCTGCGTACTGTGAATTACATATAAAATCTGCATTTTTTTCTTTTTATATCTAAAACCTATGTATGTTTAAGTGCATTTTCTCCCCACTGTGCAAAAGTATGTTTAAGTAAAAATGCATGTATCAACTTCATTTAAAATCTTGCCATACTCAGTAGCAATTTCACAAAAGAGCATTAAAAAGAATGAGGTGTCGGTTACGCGGTTAATTTGGAGCGGGCGGCGCGGCCGGGCGGGCGACGCGCAGTCTCTGGCGACTGGCGCGAGAGGCCTTATCATCGCACCGACATGCATGCGCTAATCTCACCACACGTACAATATAGACACACGTGCGGTAATCATTCGCGTCTCAGATATCAATTACCATCACTAGCTCTTCATTAAATACAAAGAAAACCTTGTTTAATTACATTTATTTAAACGGTATGTGGAACAGGCATGAGTGGGTTGTATAATACATGTATCTTCACTGAGGAGGCAGGTGTCACGCATGGCCGTCCCAATTGCAAGCAATTATAACCAAAATCGGTACGTAAAGTAAAATCTTCAAAAATGTTAATTTGTATTCTCGGAGCGTGGACCAGTCGTTTGAACTTGCCGGCTGCCAACGAAACTTCGAATGACCGATGTTATGTTTGTGAGTGCTTCACATTTTTTATTTTGGATATATACGAGACATACCCACTGTACAGACAGCTGAATTACAAGTAACAATAATGAGCAGAGAACAGTGAATAGGGTAAGAACGATTTGCTTAAAAAACAATGGTGCTCTCCACTGTACGTAAGCCAATTGAGAAGCAAGCAATTCTAACATGATCATATCAGCACAAGAACGCCGAAGCATCTGGCAGATAATGAAGTCGAAAGTCATTGGATTTTGATTTAATTTATCGGTGATAAAAAACATTTATAAATATTTAAATCTTCGATAATATTTCGCGGAAAGCTTAAATTATTACCTGTTAACTATTTATAAGGTATATAGGTAAAACTATTTTCCGCACAAAGGAATAATTACTACTAATACTTTAACATTTCATTTCTGAATACCTATATCATACCAAATAGTAATATCATAAAGTATTCTCCATTTATGTTTATTTATGTTTGTTATACTTAAATATATGATTATAATATATTTAGATAGGTACATAGAAATACCAGTAATAGCTGTTTAACAGCATATATGTTGTAGGTATGTTAATAATTAGAAAAAATGTATAGTCACAAACACGATCTGACATTCCTAAGAACTAATATATCTATAATATATTGCGATTGCGAGAGACTTTTGTACGTTGCATTTTTTAACTGATGCATAACTAAAACTGAGAAACTCTTTATTACTTACTACCGCAAAACATATAATTTAATGCCAGATCGATAATTACGAGCTTAATGCATACAAAAGACATCAACGCGTTCCTTTGATCCTTGTGCGTGACCAAAAATATAATTTAATTTTTAATTACAAAAATTAGTTTATTGTGTGAGTACTGTGACGTTCATATTATATATTTATCTGCCTTGTTTGCAATCTCATTTGAATATTTTTGTATTATTCATTTGGTCAGACCAAATGAATAATACAAAAATATACGTTTTAATAATATGTTTTGATTATTTTCATCAGGTGGTTTAAAATAATACCTTGCTTAGGATTTGATTCACTGTACATACTTGTATTTACGTTAATATATTTTGTGTGAAGTTTTCAAAGCACGGAATGAAAGTTTAACTTAAAAGAAATCGTATTCTGTATAAAAATGTAAATGAATGAAGTAGAAAAATATATTTCGATGCATAGTATAATGTCGTTGTATTGGCACAACATCAATGTTTACTAAGTTTTGCGGTAAATATCAGAGTTACATTTATAATAGGATTATTGCGCTTTTCTTCGACTTCCCCGTCCCCCAGCTATGTGCACTGATTTATCTGCAATTGACTCACGGACATATGTTTAAACTAATGCTCATAACACCTATATGAAAGTAATTTTAACTTCTTGAGATAACGCTTTTGTAATTTGAATAAAATATTGATTGTACTATAAACCTCGTATAATCAGGTTGTAATGAGAATCGTTATCTCGCAAAATAAAAGAAGAGGAGAATTGTTTTAAATTATCTTCAGCTATTTGTTCATTAAGCGTGGTAGCCATTGGTACAGATCCCAAGTTTCCATCCGCAGGTCTGTGAGTCAAACCCAGATGTAAACCTATCAGATAATCCCTCATAATAATTTGAAGTGAAATAACGCATTCTCAAAAAAAAAGAGAGTGAAAAGTCGCGTGATGGCTTGTCCTAGTCCTAGTCCCTTGCAAAAAATTAGAAATCATGCGTCAAGTGTACGAAAGGAACCTATTGAGGCGCTTAATCTTGTCATCACATTGTTTGAAAGTGAGTAGTAATAGGTAGTATTTATTATTATGAAACAATAGCACACGCGTGATGGATTTTAAATCTCAGCTCAGCATTCAGTTGAGAGTTGAGAGAGATACTCCAAAATAAGATTATAACAGAAAATAAGAAAAATTATAGAGTACTTAGCCTGGACCGGTAAAGCAAAAATTTGTAGTGTATGAAGCAATAGGCATCCATAGTAAAGAAAAAAAATCGGTTTTATCTTCCTCGGGAACTCAACAGTAGCGAGATGATTTTCATAATATTACTGGTAAATTTATATGTAGGGAGGCCATCGTTTCTGCAATACTCAAGTACACATACGCAATTTATAGCGCTCTCATCGGCTTCCGTGTGGCCGGAGAGGCATGTGACTCGACGCTGTATTATTAGAGAACTATTCCCGTAGGCATAGAATAACGTAGCGACACCTGTTACATCTTGTTTGTTTCGGATCAAATGGTAAGTAATGATTTCACCACATCAAAGATTAAGTCTTCCATAAAACATGAAATAGTTGTTCTCGTAGCGAACGCTGATATCCAACAACCTGGTTATATTTCGATTTAATATATGTGTACCTAGGTCATGTGAATTTGCTATTGGTAGACAGTGTTATGTTTTGTTCAACAGTGATTTGACTATTGTTTCGCATTTACGTTAAACATTGTTATTGAAAAATACATATATTTATTTTTATAAAAACAAGATTCACCAAAAACAAACATGTGCCAAGTTTCAGCTCAATCGTTTGGCGAGTCTGGTCTAAAATTCAGTTGCAGTATTCAATATTTAAGAGCAGAAGAACTCTCGCCAAGTTCGTCCGGGGAAGTACTTCCACCATGCCCATTTCTGCCGCCAAGAGTGAAGCATTCGCATTACTGTGTTCCAGTTTGAAAGGTGTGGTTTCCGGTGAAATTACAGGCACATGAGACATTCCACCTTCACGTCTCAGAGTTACGGACGCATACGATGCGACTTGGGTCTTGTCGTACCTAGTAGGGGAGGATCGAAGTCGCATCAGTTGTTATGGGCCGAGGTTACCACTTAACACCAGGTGGGCCGTCGGCTCGTTCCGTAAATGTATAATATGAAAAAAAAAAATATTTTTTTGATTACTGACGTTTTACAAGCCCCTAAACAAGCGAAGTTGGATAAAAGCTTGTAAGTAATAAAAAGAGATCAGACATTATTCAACGCCGAACAATGGACTAACCTATGTATAACAAAAGCGTCGATAATTTCTTAAAAAGTATCTGGCTGTCCTTTAACTGATTTTGATACCTAGGATGTAAAAATAATACCTAATACATGTGTATATAATATCTTGTCTTGGCAGTGTTTATATATAAAATGATACAACTTAATTCCTTGCTCTGCAAATAATCTGGGCTAGTGTATATTCGTTTATGAGCCCGCCTGTCGAGCACGGCTTTAATTATACCAACGCCACACCCAGTTGCTACGTACCGCACAGTCTGGAGATTAATATGTTCTGGATTTCTATGACTAACGTCTGGAAGTAAACATTAACGAGTATAGCGCTGTGGGTTCTACAAGCGTAGCGTATAACATTTGCAATAGGCCTTTCTTCATCTCCGTAAAGGTTTTAGGAAATACCATCGCATTGTGTAGCGGCTTGAAGATTGTAGATGCCGGTGAACTAACATGCATATAAGACGTTCCTTTATGTTGCTGTTTTTATGGAAAGGGAATAATACGATATTAAGTGTATCATCTGTATGTTCCCAACTTTATTCGCATAAAAAATTCTTGAAACTTTTTATTATCAAGTTGATTAGTTAACTTATCATCAGTTTATTTTGTATAAATATAAAAAATGAAACGAGGCACGTATGAAGTCGAAAAATATGTAAACTTTTATTTTCAAAGGTGTTTTGATGACTTTGAAAATAAAAATTGATTCGCCCATCATATATTTCCATACAATCTTGATATCCCATTTCACCCCTTCAGGGATGCAAATGACAAAGCCCCGGTTTAGCAAGCGTCTTTCTAAACGGAACCCCTACAATAAATTTGAGACTCATAGACCTTGTAGTTTTTGAGATTACATGTTAAGTCTGTGAGTGAATCTGTTTTTTTTTAAATTAATTTATATAAATGTCATTAGTTTCGAAGAAATGAGACCATTCTAAACATACACTCTACCATTATTCACGCTCAATTTAAAAGCCCTATTATCAATACAAGACTGAGTTTGTCTGTCATTTTTATTATCTTTTCACAAGTGTTTTATTTTGTAGTAGGCAATTTTTTATGAAAATTAGGCAATCAATACCATTATAATATTGAGTACCGATATGCAAAACTCACAGACACACACACGCACACACACTTAAAGTATCTCTATGTAACTAAAGTTGTAGAAACATATCTTCTGATTACAAAAAATGATGCTATATTATTACTAAAGAATAAAACATTGCTAATATGGTTTATAAAAGCATTTTGTATGGTCCCAATCTGACCCTAATTTAGAACCAGTGGAATTAGATACAAGGAATCATAATCTTCCCAAATTAGGGTCGGACGAGCGTCGAAATTGATTTACTTAATTTTCTTTTAAATTACGTTATTTTCAGTTGTGTTTAAACTTGAAATGACTCATTTCGTCCAACCTTAAATAATAATATATATTTTATACACAGATTTTCACCGTAGCTAAGAAAATCCTACTAATTCAGTTAATCGATCAAATACTGATCATGAGTTCGTATCCTTTCTGAGAGTATCATATTTTCACACTCAGTGACACTTGCAAGCAGCAATACACATCTATTACGGTTGTATATTTAATTTGTAAAAAAAACAGTCAAGACCTGCATATACTGTGCTTATAAAATAAATACAATTTGTCGCTACTGTTTGAAGTGTAATTTCTCTACACTGTGGTACCGGACTGACGTGTAAACATACGTCTATAATTAACCAGCCATTAGTATTTGCTGCTCTCTATAAAAGTGGCTAATTGATGCGTACGAACGTGTTACAAATAGTAAGTTCCCGTGTGACAAATACCTAATTGCACATGTGCAGGGAATTGCATTGCGCCAAACAGGGACTGAGATATGTATTTATACAGTGGTTAATCTTACAACTCAACGAATAAAAGAGTTTTATTATATTAGCTCGGTAGTTTTCATTCTTCCCTGAGACGTTCCACTTACACGTCCCAGGGTTACGGGCACATACGATGCGATTTCGGTCTTGTACCTAGTAGGGGAAGACCCAAGTTGCATCGCTTGTCATGGGCCGAGGTTACCACTTAACACCAGGCCGTAGGCTCCTTCCATAACGGAACAAAAAAAAAGTATATCCACTACTTCAGGCAGCTTATCTTCTCAATGCATCACTTAGACTAAATTCAGTCGTACGTCGCGTAAGTTCTCATGGCATAGTACAATACATACATTTTACTTATCTTAGTCCTGTCGCGGGACTGGTAAAAGCGATGGCGCGGCCATATTAACTCATCCTTCTCATGGATTTTATTGTCTGAATGAACAAATTTGATTGATTGATAAGTAGAGGTGGGTCAAAATCGTTTGTCTTAGGTAGAGATCAGAAGTAGATCTATCATTATCGTTGTCCGTCCTAACCTTTTGTGAAAGAATAAGAAAGATGAGAAATAAAGTTTTGTTTGTTTTGTTCTGCTAGTTCAGGCCTAAATGCCTAACGGATATAACATTGTTCCATTTTGTTCCAGCACCCTGGGCGTAGCGCACGTAGCGGGCATGTGCAAGCCGGACAGAAGCTGCTCGGTGAATGAGGACAATGGCATCATGCTCGCACACACCATCACGCACGAGCTGGGTCACAAGTGAGTACCTTAAAACGGTGAAGGAAAACATCGTAAGGAAACCTGCATGTCTTAGAACCTTAATTTCAATTCAATTCATTAAATCTTCACTATATTTTTAAGTGAATACCAATCATTCTAAGCTTGTGCTAAAATCTGACAACATTTCAAAATATTTTTTTTTTTTTACTATTCGGTTATAAAAATAAATTGGAGTTAACATAAAATTTATTAGTGACAATGTAATCCCTATATTATCTTATCTTAATTAATTGTCCGGCCTGATTTGAGACGTTGTAGAAATGTGTATACTTTTTTTGCGAAACCAAAACGATGAACATTAAATTTTCAATAAAATTCCTTTCTGTACTTTCTTTATAATGATGTAGTGAAAAAGTTACCGATATTTTAGTGCGAAAGCAATCGCTTATGATGACCTTACCGCTTGTCACATCTATGTGCTCATGACAGTGTAACGCACAACAATAAACATTCCAATAATTGTCTCCTGTTTGGAAAAAAATCACTTGTGATGTGATTAGTTTACATGCAATAGTTCTTATTTTAGTAGCGGTAGAACTTAAGCCAAGTTCTTCCGGGGAAGTACTGCCACCATACTCATTTCTGCCACCAATCAGTAGTGCATTTGCTTTAATGTGTTACAGTTTCAAATTCCACCTTTACGTCTCATAGTTACGGGTGGATAAGATGCGACTTGGATCTTGTTTGTTATTGTTTTGAGTACCCAAGTCATATTCTTTGTTTTAGGTACAGGTTACCACTTACCACCAGTTGGGCCATCTGCTCGTTCCATAACTTTATCTCCTAAAAAAAAGAATTTGATCCAATAGAGCTACGAAACTGTCCCTATAGAGACGAACGTAATGCGCTTGTGGGTTATGTTGGTATTATTAAGATCGCTCTGATGTGTCGTAACGTTTCTATCTATAATTCTAATCTACTACTTCAACAGCATACATATTGAAAGCTTTTACTGAAAGATACATCAGAAACTCATCAACGGTACATAATATCAGCATTTTTTTCTCATGTACGGTATCGTGCGCGGCTATGGCAAGATGCCAATAATATATTGTGTAGACTACTACTGATTTAATGTATTGTCGGCCTTGTAGGTAATAGTTTTACGCAAAAACTAGCTGTTGCCCGCGACTTCGTCCGCGTGGAATTGGGTTTTATCACGCACCCCTGTTTTACCCCTCGGAAAAGTAGCCTAAGTTACTCCTTGTTACATCAGCTATCTGCCAGTGAAAGTCCCGTCATAATCGGTCCAGCCATTTCAGAGATTATCCGGAACAGACAGATAGACAGACAGACAAAAATTGTAAAAAAAAATGTTTTGGTATATGTACCGTGTATACATCCATATGCACTTAGTAGAAAGCGGTTATTTTAATATTACAAACAGACACTCCAATTTTATTTATTTGTATAGATTTCGCAGACTGACTAATCAACCTACATTATGTCATTGAACCATAAACATGTGATATTCGAGTGGATTACATTACGAATGTAATTAAACGCTTTGAAAACACAAAGTTGAAGCATTTGTTAATTCACAACCAGCGATAACGTTTTATGACATTATAAACAATTTAATCGGGAATTAGATGGCTGATATGGTTTCCACCGGATGGCAGATTTACCCAGTGTCTCTTATCATATTGCTCATTTATAGTTTCAATACGGGGACGAAATCAATATTGAAAGCTATTATACAACACAGGAATCCTAGTGAACCTTTATCGTAAGCAATTATATTATTAAACTCATTTAACTGTTCAATAAAAAGAAAACAATATGCTAAAAATGTTAACGCTAAAATTTACACAGCTATATGCAAGATTAAATTTGAATAGGATTATATTTGATTAACTATCTACTCGGTTATAAGTCTAGTCGTAACCTCATCCTCTACGTGTAAATTTGTAATAACTTAAAGTGCTATTAGCTAACGCCGAGTGGTGAATATCCGAGATAAATAGGTTATTTAAACATTGCAACACGTTTATTACACCGCCATGATCGCATCGCCCGGTCACAGTTTATGCGATGCGGTGTGGTCAGATACACACTATAACTTACACGGCAGCGAACGCAAAACCATTCCTATCAATACACCACGAGATATAAACAAAGATTTTAGCAAAAATAAATAATGATCAATAATAAAACGCGACCTTATCTCACAAATCGAATATCCAAACGTAGCTACAAATACTATATAATGCTAATGAGCACGATTCCGTTGGTACAAATACAACTCTGATTCAACGGAGATGCTAAAAGCAATCCCAAGAATATAACGTGCACATGTATACAAATAAATAAAATAGGAGTGTGTGTTTGTAATATTAAAATAACCGCTTTTTACTAAGTGCATATGGATGTATACACGGTACATATACCAAAACAACATTTTTTTACAATTTTTGTCTGTCTGTCTGTTTGTTCCGGCTAATCTCTGAAATGGCTGGACCGATTTTGACGGGACTTTTGCTGGCAGATAGCTGATGTAACAAGGAGTAACTTAGGCTACTTTTCAGAGGGGGTAAAATAGGGGGTGCGTGATAAAACCAAATTCCACGCGGACGAAGTCGCGGGCAACAGCTAGTAGATATATATATGTGTAATACTGTTTGTATTATTTTGGTAATAAGTGTAAGTTTATTTGGCAACTGTTGCCTAGCGCCTCGGTTATCGGTACTGAGTCACGTTTCGAAGCCGAGATTACCGCAAGGACGTTGCTTTCCAGATAGAAAATTGTGCTAACATTATGTTGCAGCGGGTGCTTCGCGTTCGTGTGGTATATTAGGTACGAATCGAAGAGTTGTAGTTGTGTCCGGTCAGACTACGCCCACAATCTTAATACAAACATGTTTTTTTTATGCAATACAGTTACAGAACGAGCTGACGGCCCACCTGGTGTTAAGTGGTAACCTCGGCCCATAACCAATGCGACTTGGGTCCTCCCCTACTAGGTACGACAAGACCCAAGTCACAACGTATACGCCTGTAACTCTGAGACGTGTAGGTGGAAATCATGTGTCTGTAATTAACTATTGTAATTTATGACTTTATTTATTTATTATTTATTTTTATTGTATTTATTATGTAAGTTGTGCAATAAACGGCAACGACCTTCCGCGCTGCACGTGATGCATCAATGCATCATTTGTAGCGTACGATGCACCCCGCGCTATCGGCCCGGCCCACACATGCTCGTTATTTTTCAACTCCTTATCTTGTGCAAAGAATAACGAGCGACTTAACGACAAAACGAGGCGATTCGTAGGCGACCGTGTTGATACGAGTCTTGACATTATCAATGAAAGGCGCATGCTCTGTATCCTTCAAATGACTGTTATTGAATTTCGCTATTTTTGGAATATTTTAATGTATTTTTTTTAAACGCAACTAGTTTCCAATTCATGTTTTAAAATGTCAGGAATATTACTTTTTTCGTACGTGAAACTCCTACATAAGTGAATGGGAACGCTATTATACAATTCCAAATGTATTTCCTTGTTTGTTATAAAGAAAAATACTGCGTTTAGGTGAGTTATAAAATGACAGAATCTATTCTGTAGTACGATTTTATTCAATTTCGACCAAACTATAATGATTCTCAACTGGCCATCTAAAGTAAACAAATCTAATATATGTAGTTTATGTTAAATTAGTTATTCATACCCACGATACAGTCAATATAAAGTCAGTAGGTACTATGTATTTTGTGTCTCTAAAACTGTCCTAACTTCATGTATACACAAATCTACCTCTTTGGAAAACATACCGTACAAAGAATGCACTTAAATACTGGTTGCAAGTATTTAAGGTTTGTAACGCAGTTAGATGGTGTCTAGTTGACTTCTCAATATGCAAACTCTAACTTCTGATAGCGACAGTAATGTATTAATAAATCGTGAAACTTAATAACCGATGTGAAATGACAAATCATTATTGCACTTACAATTACACAACTATAATCATTATTTTTATGTATCTAAAAATTCGTAATACCCGCTGCAGTGATTGCTGAATTAAAATTTAGTACAACCTTTGTTGTTACCAGTTTATCACAAAATATTTCGTTTTCTCGTCTATTCTCGGCTCCATTTATCACCTACATTATTTGACTAGTATTTGTGTGTATAAATGTATCGTTTTTGTTGTAGCTTCGGCCTTTATCACGACACGGAAAAGATCGGCTGCAACCCTCGCGACGGAGCCACCCTCCACATCATGACACCGATTTTCGAAGCTGACTCCGTGCAAGTGGCGTGGTCGCGGTGTAGCAAGCGAGACGTCACCAAGTTCCTGGAGTGAGTAACCTAAACCAGCCCGCAAAACAACGTTTTTGACGAAGACAGTTTAATTACCGGAAGCTTAGTAACTGTACGTTTACTGATTAATCCTTTATTTTTCATTAGTAAAGTTTTATTTTGTCGATGACGATTTCTTCCTTTGAGTAAAATGATGAATCCGTCTTCTATTATTTGGATGTAGAACGCATCCTACATCCAAAATAAAAGAAGATATAGTGATATAGTGATGAAGATATGTGACATCTCCCAATCTGGATTTGGCGCCCCGCGGTAGATTTAAGTCCTTTCGCGTGTGAAGCTGCTGTGGAAACGTTTGAAGCGCTGGTGCGGCTGGTAGTAATAGGTCTTCACCCAGCTGGGCTGATAAATAAGGAGAGAAAGATAAACTGATCGAAGGTATTCTGTTAGCTCTTCTATCTCGATCTCAGTTTAGATGTCAATTTTCGATACATGTTTTCTGTTTGTATCAAATAATATTGTTAACGCCATTTAAAAACTTAAAACAAGTCGTAGACACTTCATAAGGAATCTTTTATTTTGTCTAACAACACAACAATTAGGTAATTCCATTTTTTTACAAAAACTCTAAACGCGGCGAAGATAATGATGTAAGTTTTTATGCTTGTCATTAAATAATATATTCTGTTGTATTTAGTAACTAGCTGTTGCCCGCAACTTCGTCTTCGTGGAATTCGGTTTTATCACGCACACATTTTACCCCTCGGAAAAGCAGCCTAAGTTATTCCTTGTTACATCAGCTATCTGCCAGTGAAAGTCCCGTCAAAATAGGTTCAGCCATTTCAGAGATTAGCCGGAACAAACAGACAGACAGACAGAAAAAAAAATAAAAAAAAAATTGTTTTGGTAAATGTACCTATCGTGTATACATCCATAGTAAAATGCGGTTATTTTAATATTACAAACAGCCACTCCAATTTTATTTATTTCAATAGATATTTTAACTATCATCTTTATCGTGTGTAGTGTCAAGAATGCCGCAACAACATAGTATTTCTAGAAGTGGTACCGAAAGCAAGATTTTTCTTAAATGAATTTTGTATAAACGTATTACATTCGTGTTTTGCTTGTCCTACTTAGCCTATTATTTTATACGCAACCATTTGATTTGTTGCCGGGCTGAGCTCGATGGCCTTAAATATATTTTATTAAAATTGAAAAATGTTAGTTGCGACATTACGCTCCAGATCAATTGACCGCTGCACTGCCGGCTGTCAAACCAGTTGCAATTCAATGATTTTACAAAAGCTAATGGGTTTTGGATTGTTTCTCTTAATACTTTTCGAAAATGAGAAACTAATTTGGTTCGTTCCGAATGGCGAAAAGCTTTTAAACAAACTTTGTTGCTGCGATCTCGGTGGATTATAAATGAATAGCTCGATAAGTCTTTTAATTATATACTCGAGTAGGAATTTAAAACTGCGCATGCATTACGGCTCACAATTTTCAACTCTTTCTGAGAGAATGGTCTCAAATTCTCTTATCATATGTAGTTCCTAATGATTGTAGACTGTGAGGGCGTACTCATTTAAGTAGTTTATTACTTTCTTTTCAATAACTAAATTCAATTTACGCCTAATTTACATAGGAAAGTAAATCGATTGTATCGCTCGTAAAGTTCGCACACAGACGACTGGCATCAAAATGTTTTATTGTCCCAATAAAATCGAAAGCTGAAATCCTACGCACTCATAAATATTACTTATGTATATCCTACAATTTGCCATCTAAATCGAATACCGGATGTTGTTAAGTTTCATATCAAATATTAATTAAACGGGTCTCGTGATCAATCAACGTTTTATATGGCTACCAAATACACGCTATATTTGTCAACATCAATATAATCATCATAAAATCTAAGATTATGGTTGTTTCTTACAAATTATACATTTATAGTATTCCGCTATGAATAAGTAATAGACGTAGGCAGCTGAAATTGATTTATTACACGTATTTATGACCCATCAGAGACTGGTACCGAGGTGCTGGATTCTTTAATGAACTTCTACAATGAATGAAATACACGAATGGTTACTTACCCATTCATTTGTACCCCGTATATATCAAAGCTCGTACGTAAAAACGAGTAGGTAACTCGGAAGAATATAAATATCATAAATTACCGCAGTACAAATATTCCAACTACCCACTTAAGAGCGTAGAAGAAAGATAAATTTACAGTGTTATACAGGGTGTCCGGTAATAAATATATATATAACCTTGAAATGGGTCTTAGTAGAACTATTGGGCATTCGGAAAAAAATATCAAATAAAAATAACCAAGTAGTATCAAAAAAAATATAATAATAACAAAACAAAACAAATAAAACAAAAAAATCAAAACATCGATATTATTTAAAAAATACATATCTTGGATACTACTTGTTTTTTTTTGTTTTTTTTTTCCGAATGCCCAATAGTTCTACTAAGACCTATTTCAAGGTTATCCATTCTTTACCGGACACCCTGTATATATCGATGAACGTTCTTGTTTTATAAATTATACAATAAAGGGACCTTGGTCATTTTTAGTTTCGTACATTATTGGCTCAAATCATTATACATAGTGGGCCAAGAATTATGATTTATCCAGATTTTCTTTTTCAGCGCTGGATTAGGAGAGTGTTTGAGCGACCAACCATCACAAGAATACTACGAGTATCCCAAAGTTCCCGCTGGTACGTGTTAGTCATGAAAAATAAAGAAACACTCTTCATTTTGTCTTAACACTCTTCATTTTGTCGCAACTCTTAATTTTGTATAGGCCATTTTATGGGCATCATTTATACATATTGC
Source organism: Chesias legatella (assembly GCA_947359385.1). Classification (NCBI taxonomy): domain Eukaryota; kingdom Metazoa; phylum Arthropoda; class Insecta; order Lepidoptera; family Geometridae; genus Chesias; species Chesias legatella. Next base: position 4,732,085 of record OX375772.1, read on the forward strand.
CACCTTATTTGCACAATTTTACAATAAACGTGTTCTTTTAATGATTTAAATGATAAATACCCATGGTCTAGTGTCGCTCTACTCAACGAAATACAAAACATTTCGTAATATCTTATTTCAGTATTTTATGTAGTCATAAATGTATAGATCTAAGTAGGTACTCAGATTGTTGCAAAGATCGTGCTCGCGGAAAAAGGAAGCCCTCCATTAGGGGTTTCTGTTCTTCCCCATGGAGGGTCGGATAGGGTTTGTACAGGCGTCAATCTTAGCTATAAATACGAGTCACCTTATGTTTTGAATATTATTGACGTTTCCAAGCCATTTCTTTATGAATTCTATTGAAATTTGTTTTTGACTTTGACTTTGACTATCCTTACGTAAATTCTGTACGGACTGGACTTGGGTGAGGCCGGGGTCGCGGGTTCAAGTCCCGTCCACGCAGAATTCTTCGGATGCATTTTGAAATCAAAACTATCCGTTAGAGTGTGGTTGAAACTTTTGATAAAAATTGGTGCCAATTATCCACCAAATGGTACAAAACAGGTGTTCAAAATTAAATTCGAAAAAAGTAAAGTAAGGAGACTATGTGGCTATACTATATGGCTTAGCAAGGATGAGAGCGGATTGCGGGGCGCGGCGTCCGATTCCACGTCAATTGTTTACCACTGCATCTCTTTACATGAATGTACCTTGCATACAGGTGCGCTGTTCGATGCAGCCTCGCAATGCCATCTGATGTTTGGATCGGAAGCGGTTGTGTGCGCGAAACCGTCCGAGATATGCCAAGTGTTGTGGTGCCAAGTTGACAAGTTTTGCAAGACCATGCTGAGGCCGGCCGCGCCGGGGACCGCTTGCGGAGATAACATGGTACATATGTTTTGATATAACATTATCGCAAAACTGTAGTGCACTGCTATATTTCGATTCCGAAGTTACACTCATGAAACTTTCTACCCTAGTCTCAAGATGATGGACCCAACTCGGTGATAGATATTATTATAATTAAGTAGGAAATACCTAGTCGCAATGATGTCCTTACTATGGCCACTAGACACTGCTAAACATCAGGCGTGCCATCTGCTCCTTCCGATACTTTGCCCACACAGAAATTCTTGATTTTAAAATAGAAGAGAAATAGATACAAAGGTAAGCTTCAGTTCTCTATTTACTTATTATGTCAATGATTGCAGAGATGCGCCAAGGTGCTGAATGAACTGAAATATGTGTAAAAATCGCTATAATTGATAAGACCGCCGATTGTACATTTATTTCATTTTTTGTGTATGATTTGTACTTTTTTAATAGTATACCTGCATCTACATAAAGATGTAGAGTTCATCTATCTTTCTACGCTGTACTAACAAAGTAATTGTACCCCCCCCTTCCCCCCAGTGGTGCCAAAACCAAACGTGCGTGGAGCGGGTGCCCTCCCCCGCGCCCATAGACGGGGGTTGGAGCGAGTGGAGCGAGTGGAGCGCGTGCTCGCGCTCCTGCGGCGCCGGAGTCTCCACGCAGTCGCGCCAGTGCAACAACCCGCCGCCGAACAACAACGGCGCCTATTGCATCGGCGACAGGAGTCGGTGAGAACACTTGTCCTGATCATACAAGCGTTACTTGAAACTTATAATTAGCCTTCAGCTCAAAATGCATTTGCCTTGCCATGCATTTTTATATACTTTAATATCCTTTTATGTCTAGCTGTAAGTTTTCCACAATTTTTTTTAAATAAAATAAGTAACGAGCTACTGCTCTCTGTCAAATGATACGGAGCAGTACTCCTAAACGTCAATAGACTAGTTCCACTTGTCATTGATGCAGTGCTCCTAAACCTCAATAGACTGTTGTTGACTTGTTGTTGTCATTAATGTTTCGCATTTAAAACAAGTGAAACCAGTCTATTGAGGTTTAGGAGCACTGCATCAATGACAAGTGCAATATTCCATCACCCAGAAAGGACAAATCATGGTCAAGCTAAGTTGTCTTGTTATCTTATTTGAAGGACAACCTATAATTAATCTACACTACCAGAATAAGGTGAGTGAACTCGCTTTAAACAGAAAAACATACCTGACGATGTCTAAAATTAGCCTACGCCATCAGGCTTTGCTTACAAACTCGTTACCATTTACAGATACCGAGTGTGCAACACAGATCCGTGCCCTATCAACGAGCCGACGTTCAGAGAAGTCCAATGCTCGAAGCATAACAACAAGCCATACAAGAACGAAACTATTACAGAATGGATACCTTATTTCGACCAAGGTTTGTTATACAATAGCATAAAGTTACACTAAACTTGTTTCCGAAGAACAAATAATTTATAGAAAGTATTAACTGTTTCAGATAAACCCTGCGAATTACATTGTATCGCAAAGGATATTGATCAGGATAGGTTGAGCGGGTTCGTCGCTGACGGTACCCCTTGCAAGCAGAGTCTCGGAGCAAGAGATATGTGTATTGCTGGTGGGTATACTTCCAATTATGTTAACCTCGTTGGTGAGGAGTCACTGGTAAACCGTTGCATTTGTTCATGAAGGGTTTTTCATTGGGAAGTTGGGTTGTAAATGTATAAAAACATTTGTTTTGCAGGTGTATGCTACAAGGTAGGATGTGACTGGGTGGTCGGTTCAGACACGAAGGAGGACGCTTGCGGAGTATGCGGCGGCGATGGATCCGCCTGTAAGACGGTACTCGGAAGCTTTAGTAAGGACGTCACAAAGCAATCCGGGTTAGATGAGGTAAGTTTCTATACAATAAAGTTTTGTTTTAATCTGCTCTTTGAAGAATGTCGTCCATTGCCGGTAAAAAATGGTCGTTTTGAAAAAAGACCAGGTCAAGAGTACCCTAAACCGACGAACATGCATGAATAATGTGATGAGAGTGGATAAAGCTAAGGAGGTATGTCAGGATCGTAGCAAGTGGAAGAACGTAGACAGAAGGCTGAAATGATGACATTTGAAGCGACTGACGTGACGTCTTACGATCAGTGTAGGTCATGGGTTCGATCATCTCTGCAATGAGCTGGAATATCGTGAGGAAAACCGTAGTTTGGTACCCGGCTTGCTACCCTCAACTTGGAAATCTGACGCCAACTTATAGCTACCGTTAACTTATAGGTATTCAGGCGTTGCGTGGCGCTGTTGGCTACACAGTCTTATATATAAGTGATACCTATGTAGTTAAATGCAACACTGAATGAAATGAAAAAAATAATAGAAAAGTTCAAATCACAGTTGTTTAATGATTTCCACGTGTACAAGTAATTGTAATTTGAGATGAGCAGTTTGTATATTTCACTTGTTATGTCCAGGTTGCTGTAATACCAGCAGGATCAAGAAACGTGAAGATACAAGAAAAGGTCAGCCCCGAAAACTACATTTCCATCGGAAGTGCGAAAACTAGGAGAATGTATCTCTCTGGAGCTCGGTAAGTGTAATATTACTACCTACGCTCTTTTTTGGAGTCTCTTTTGGCGCTTTTGGACTATTGATTTCCAGTGGAAAATCTGTCGAAGTACTGATGATTCTTAATTATATTATTATTTCAGGAATACTAACTTTACTGAATACTTTGTGGCTGGAGCGCAAGCCATTTACGAGCGTGACAGAGATTGGGAAAAAGTCAGAATTCCAGGTCCAATCGCCGAAGACATCAAAGTTTATGTGAGTATTCCGACGGGATGTATACCGTTTACTATTTTACCATGAGGTGCCGTAAAAATAAAAATAATAACTAGAAGGCTTATAAGAAATTAGTTACCGAAGCTCGAAATCTCGTTGGATTCTTATGGGCAATTTAGATCCAGTGTTGCAAAGCAGCGCCGCAATCCAGGTGTGTTTGTTCAGTTTTCTCCCTGGACCCACGCGTTAAGTTTAGCAGTTTACGTTTTCTCGAACAATGCATCAAAACAGGTCTCACAGCCCAGTTGGTAGTAACCCTGCCTTCTACGCTGTAGGTCGTGGGTTCGATTCCCACCCAGGGCCAACATTTGTGTAACGAACATAGATGTTTGTTCTGTGTCTGGGTGTTAATATGTATTATATGTAGGCATTTACAAAAAAGTATATAAGTATTCTAATTATCTGGTTCCCATAGTACAAGCTATGCTAGTTTGGGCCTAGACGGCGCTGTGTGAATTGTCCAAAATATTATTATTAAATTATATTTCCAGCAACGGTTATACCACGGCAGTAAGCACCGCAACCCAGGAGTGACATACCAGTACACGGTGGACGCGGAACGGCTGAAGAAACATTACTCCTACAGACTGTCCGAATGGTCCAGCTGCTCGGTCACCTGCGGCGTCGGGTACACGCGTCGCCAGCCCGAGTGCGTCGACAGGCACAACCGTGAGTCATTTATTCAGTTAATTCGTTTTTTTTGTAATGGCATCATACTAGTTTTGGGTTCACGCATATTTTCAACTCCCTAGTACTTCTAGTCGATGCGCCTCAAAGAGGATCGTGCACTTGAAATGTCTTCGAATTTTGGTTCTACATGTCGGTTTCCCCGCGATGGTTTCCTTCACCGTTTTGAGAACATGGTATTGCGTACCTAAATATATCAATCTATCATCAGACATTCCATCTTCATGACGAGTTATCGGTGCATACGATGAGATTTAGATCTTGTCTTACCTAATTAGGGGAGGACCCCATCGTATTACCTGTTACAGGCAATGGTTACCACTAACACCAGGGTGGCCATCTGCTCGTTCCGTCACTTAATTACATAAAAAGAATTGTTTCCGTGGAAGATTTAGGAAAAAATGAGTGTCAGGTAAAGAGATGTGTATTTTTACCGCATGACCGGTTCACTAAATAAGGAGGCGGTTACTTAACTGGGTACACACGAGCCCGCTCATTCGGTTGCGGCGTCGACTAGACGCTCGAGTGCGACCACAAACAAACCGATGTCATTGTTAATATTTAGTTTAAACCAAACTTCTGCCGCACTTTCACTAGATCAATGGGCAGTATTACGTACGGTAACAAATATTTGTAATACATATTAGTAACCTGATAAGGACAGTTAATAGAATCTTACAAAATATTTTGTATTTAGGTGAATGTGCTTAATTTTTCCTATATATACTTCCTGTAACACAGTTTCTGTGAACTAAAACTGGAGACAGAGCTTCAAAAGTTATTTGTACCATTACTTTGTATTAATAAATATTTTTGTATATTGTATTCGCAGGTGTGGTGGAAATATCAAACTGCTACAACATAGAGCCGCCGCGACACGAGGCTCTGATGCAGCAGTGTGGTAACCCAGCGTGCGCGACACCGGCCCCGTACACGCGGCCCACGAACGAATATACGAGGCCAACGCAAGAATACACGAGGCCCCCACGAGAACATACGAGGCCGCCACAAGAACATGCGAGGTCAGAGCCCGCATATTCGCGGTCACAGACACAGCCCGAATATATACGGTCCCAGGCCGAATACATACGGTCCAAGCCCGAATATACGCGGTCACATGCGGAATATTCGAGGCCACAGCCCGAATATACGAGGCCACAGTCCGAATATACGAGGTCACAGTCCGAATATACGAGGCCACAGTCCGAACACACGCGGTCACCGTCGGAGAACCCGAGACCAGCACAAGAAAGCGTAAGGCCCCCGGTGCAACACGCGCGGCTTGAATACAACAGGCCGTCACAGAACACGCACTGGTGGGTCGGGAACTGGCAACCCTGCTCCAAGCTCTGCCACCTTCCGGTACGTAACTATACGATTTACTCGCTTCTGCCCGTGGCTTCCCTCGCGTGGTAAAACGAAACTTGTGTTACTCCAGTGTCATCTATCATGCATATTCTGAATTTCAGTCAAATCCATTCTGTAATTATGGTGTGATTTGGTTACAACACATTCATACGAACATCTAAACAAACCTTCGTATTATAATATTAATGTTATTAAAAGTGATTTTCAGCCATGTTTTTTTCAAGCAGGTATATTATATTAGTATATTAAACGTATTAACTGGCTTCATAGCTCAGTTGGTAGTAACCGGTCTCATAGCTCAGTTGATAGTTACCCTGCCTCCTGCGCAGTAGGTCGTGGTTTCGATTCCCACCCAGTACAAACATTAGGGCGAAGAACATAGGTGTTTGTTCTGCAAAGATTTTAAACACCGTGTAAGAGATAGTAATTTGGTCGAAACCGTAATAGTCTAGAAAATATAGTTCATCACTTCAAATCTAGATATCTATACAAATAAATAAAATTGGAGTGTCTGTTTGTAATATTAAAATAGCCGCTTTTTACTAAGTGCATATGGATGTATACACGTATGCGTATCACAAAACAACATTGTTTACAATTTTGTCTGTCTGTTTGTTTGTTCCGGCTAATCTCTGAAATGGCTGGACCGATTTTGACGGGACTTTCACTGGCAGATAGCTGATGTAACAAGGAGTAACTTAGGCTACTTTTCCAAGCGGTAAAATAGGGGGTGCGTGATAAAACCGAATTCCACGCGGACGAAATCTCCGGCAACAGCTAGTAAATTAATAAAAATATAATTACAGGGCGAGGAGGCCACGAAACAGCGCAACGTATACTGCGTGAATAAAACAATGAATATAACGGTGGACGACTCGCAATGCGACACAGCCACCAAGCCGACAGGCACCATTCGATGCACCAACGTCCCGCCCTGCTAACGGACGCCGACACTCGAAACACGACTACCTATACCACGATATATAGTAATATAAGTTACAAATGGATATACACATTACTAAAATTTCACAATTGCTGAAATAACGCACACTTGGCCTGAAGGAACGGTCGCGTTCCGAAATTCAGAGCGACTAGAACGAATGGATTAACGCACTAACGCCTGGTGAATACGGTAAATGCCAGGGACGAGTTAAGTGAAGTGAAAGTGATTTAGCGAGTGACTCAAAATGATACAAATGCGGTGGAAACGTCACATATGAGTGAGAGCTTGTGAACTGTACTTGTTATATTTAAATAAGCCCATCGAATAGACAGTAGAGTAAGGACTCGACTCGAATACAAAGTGTGTTGGTTGCGAATCTCGCAAGTACGACGCAACAAGTCTCCGCACCCGGTTATACTGCCATACTATTTAAGTATTAGTTTTAACATAGTTCCCGCTTAGTTGCCTACTAATAAATACGTATATTTTATAAAATAACATCAGTATTAAAAATGGTGTATGTATTTCTATATATACAAATGATTGTGAAAGCGTAGATAGGGTACTACTATAAATTTTTGGACCAAAAATATTTTAGAAATCAAATTCACGTTGCCATAATCAATTTAAAACTGCCAATATGACACTTGTGTAAGGTATATTTAGATTTAAACGTTCGTGTACCATTAAAATTATTCGTGTTGTATAGTTTTTGTTGTTCATTCGTAATAGTAATCAGAATCATGTAAACATTTGTCATACTTTTTTTTTCTGTTAGAAATTATTGTAAAAATAGCTAGTCAAACCTTAGGCACTCTTAATTGTCAAAGCGATTACACTACAGTAAATATATTAATTTGTCTACATATTTAAATAAGGAATTAAAAAATATGAGTATTATGAAATCGGTCAGTTATGATTTATTGTTTAAAGTCTCGTCTTTATTTCAATAGGTGAATATAAAGCGCACTTTGATACATATTTCTAAAAATAAATGCCTTCACATACGTACCTACGTACACTCAAATAGCATTGTTTGTGTCCGTAACTTGTTCTCAAGACTATGCATAATTCTAAATTAGTTAGCATATTATTGTAGTAATGATTATTTATCTCGTACCTACCATACTTTAAGTTTTATAATAATAAAGTTTTGTTTCTCGATGTATCGGTTCTAAGATTCGTCGGAAACTTGTCAGGTCAGTTGATACACAATTTTAATTTTTAGCTTTCAATTAACTTAAAAAGCCGGGCCTTGTATGAAACTTGTATTTTAAGGTATCTAACTAGTTGAAATCGATTAGAATTGTGTATTTGATTCGATACGGCAATAAAAAAATCTTGCGTTGTTTTTAAATAATGGTTTTAATTCAACCCTTAGCTATATAATAAGACTGCCCCATCAACGGAATATCCATAATAAGGTTTTACTTATCGTAAGGATTTAAAGTCAAACAGTGTCTGAGAATATTTTTTTAATTTTCACTTTGTTATGAATCAGGAGCTTACAAATTATAAGTTATAAACTAAAAAGAGAGATCTTTGTTTCATATAAAACAAATTTGGCAGTAAATACTTATAATATATAATTTTTACAGTAATACGAACCCAAACTGGGTAAAAGGAATGAAAAAAGATTAATCTCCATAACATTTTTTTTCACATAGAATTAACTAATAAATACTAGACATGTTTTTAAACTAAGAGAATCCCTCACGAACAGCCACAAAAAACTACTAACATCTATTTTAATGTATACTTTAGTTGCCAATAAAATTTTCAGTTTTGAATTTCACGGATATTCTCATATCTTTCCAAATTACATATATATATCGAATGAAATAGTCTCTTAAACTTAGAACATTCATTTTTAATACTTCATAATTTGTGGCGGTATAAAATAGGTTCCGTACAGCTACTAACCAGCAGTGCCCGAACTGGATTCCTTCGTGAGAAGCGCTTCCGAAGACACGTCGAATCTTATGTTTTTCTTTTTGGCCCCATTTTTCTGAAACGAGACATTTTTTTTTACTATATGACACCGTTACGTCACGAGCTGATGGCCCACCTTGTGTTGGGTAAAATACGAATTGGGTATTTCCCTACTCACAATTGGACGTAGTCTAGCAGAAAGGACTCACTCCACAAAATAATAATAATAAATCAAATTTACTTTCTCCAACACTAACAATATTTTGCTTTTGAGGACTAAGGAACGAGAGAACTTGATATTAAGAGACACCATCTAAATAAATAAACCACATTAAAACATTAATTGCAAATATGTCAATTGTCTCGAGGACTCTATGTGGACAACATTTAAGGCCAAAACTGGCTACATTTGTAATGTTAGAGTGTGTCCACCGCCACTAGCGAGCTATAAGTGAAGGGTCCGCACCTTGTTGTTGCCAGCCCTAGGGTCGGAGTTCATGGAGCGCGCCTTCTCCAGGTCGGTGTGCAGCGAGGCGAGCTCCGCCGTCAACTCGGACTGCACCGCCTGCAGTCTCTCCACCTCAACCAATACCTCTGCCTTGTCTTTCACTGAAAAGTTCAGTGATGAAATTAGGACATGGCCCACTATTCCACTATGGGGTATTAAATATAGTCTAAATAAACAGTATACCAATAAGCAGCTCAATCAGAACTATAACAGTGTCAGCCATTGTTAACCAGTGTCAACTTTCAATCTTATAAAATTTGACACTAACAATATATGACACTGATTGAGGAGAGGCGCATTTCACATATAAGTTGTTTTCACAGCAACTCTGAATAACCTGAAACGGTGCCAGCAGACTCCTGTGTTTTGATGGCTGGGTGGGGCACACATGTGATAAAAAAATACTGACGGCATTTCATACGGCCCATCTTGTTCCACTCTACGCATAGCTATGGGTACCAAATAACTGATAGAATTGGTACATATATTTTGTACAAATATTATACTTATTAATCCATAACACATTAATTTACAATTTAAATCAACATATAGTATATCAAGTATAGTTTAAGACTTACTTTCACCTTGACCGAGTATATTACACAGCTTTTTATTCCTAGATTTGACTGTGTACAGTTCCTGCTTCAAGTTTGTGAGTTCCTGTCTAAGACTGACAATTTCCTTGTCCTTCTTTTCGAGTGCGTCCAAAAACTGCACTCTGGTTATAATATCATCAGATGCTGTGAGACGACTCTTTAATTTGTCTTTGTTTTTGTCCTTCAATAACTCTGTTTTTGTTTCACTTTTTACCCTCTCAAAGAATTTTGTATCTTTGACGGGAGACTTTGTATCCTCATCGTGTGAATTTTCCTCTTCATGGTTAGCTGAAATTATGAGAAGCTTTATTAGTTATAGTAGTTTAATAGTTATAGTTCATACAGCAGATGAGTTTGATGAGGTTGAAAATACAGAAGAGGTTGCATTGTTATCAGGGGGTTCTGATTAATTCAGTTGCTTTCTATTTCAGTGATAAATACATTTTATATGGATTTGACAGTGAAATTGAAGCAACTAGATTAATAAGAAGTTATGTAGTCGACCCAGTGTTCACATGTAATTATTTAGTAATTCATACTTCCATATATTGCATTACATGATTTACTGTCTGCCAGTTTTTTTTGAGTCAGTTTGTAATGGTACTGGAGGTATAGAACGATTCGAGAGCCCCCAAATTAGAAAAAGCGCAGATCAGCACCTCATTAGGTCACATTGAGATGCATGCAAAACTCAGTAAGCTTGATGCCTTGATGTGTGTTCCTAAGTATTCATTTTATCAGAAAATGGCTAATTGTTCTTGTTTGTTCTTACATTTGGCATCATCACCATTCACCATGTTATTGAACTGATCCAGACTCATGACATTTTTCTTCTTGAGCTTTTTGTTTTTAATTTTTGCAGCCTGGTCTTCGAGGTGCTTCTCTTTTTCAGTATTTTTTTTAATTATGTCGTACACATCCTTCTTCTCTTCGAAATCCAGCTTAGATAAGAGAATTGCCTGTGAAAAATATAAATCATTCTATCACTCCTCTGTGTGTGTAAATTTGCAAACTTAAGTAACTGGATATTTCTTACAATTCTATAGATGGAAAACATACCTGTTCTTTTGCCTCAAATAAAATATCAACTAATTTTAGTTTGTACCTGTTGAAGCTCATCTTCATAGTTATCATCCACTAGCTCTTCATCCTTCTGCTTCCACTGGTCCCACTGCTGGGATGGTGCTGTACTCTGCTTCTTCTTCTTCTTAGGTGCTGTCTGAAGCAGTAAAAACCATCTTATAGTTGCCTCATTTGTAGTTGGACTTGGTTTTTATTAGAGAATGTTAAGATACTATGAAGAAATCTGGAAGGAAAACTCATAAACCTTTTGTAATTTTTTTTTGGTTAATATACAGAGACTAACATAAGTTTTATTGGTTGTGCAACTAGTTCAATTTTGTTCACTTTCTGTCACATGACAGGTTTTGCTCAAATGAGCATGATTGTGAATTATGCTATTCGCAGATTGATCAGTCACTTTTCAGGTGGAATAACTTGTGTAAATAAAAACATACCTTACTACCTGACTTAAAAAAAAAGGAATCCAAACAGTATTAAGGAGTTTTTGATCTATCACTCTTCAAACGATAGCTGAGCTGTACTTTAAGTAGAGGAAAGACAAACCACACAGTCAAGTTCATCTATGGTTTGTAGTGGATCTAACAGTGAAATTACACCTTTAGAGGTGTGTAATCAGGGTTATGGTCAAGATAGGTATAATTTCCCTTTCACAGTTACTCAGAATACGACTGCTTACCTGCTGTTTTGAATACAAAAAACAGTCTGCTGCTATTGTACTATGTGAATGTGTGTGATGATGAAACATAGCAGCAAACATCCACTAACAAGGAAATAAATCAGAATGCAAACAATTTACTTTACATATTACCTGAGATTTCGCACTTTGGGGTTTAGCTTTCTTAGCTGGCTCTGACTTCTTGGCATTTATTGAGATTTTTTTCGGTTTCTGTTGATTTTCTGGCGGTGGGCTGACATCATCTTCGATCTTGAGACCAGCGAAACGAGTGGAAACCACAAACGCAGCCATTTTATTTATTATCTCGAATCTGCAAACAAAGCGGAAACTAATATGTATTTCTTAAAAATCATCAAAGCAAATATTTCTGGCGCTTTGAATATTGTACTTTTTCTCATTGTACATTGTAATGTAAGCTGAAATAGATAAACAAACAGTCATCAACATTTATAATAATGTATGACTTGTACGAAAGTATTGATTTAACTACTTACTGGATTTTAATTGGAAAAAGTGAGAATTATTTACTAAGAAAGCAATACCTACAAAAACTACACTCGAAAATCAACGAAAGGCGAGAACTATTATTAGTGTTGCCATACAGTGTTGTCAGTCAGTAGAATGAATTCAGGCAATTTTTTCGCGGTTTGAAAGGTGTTATTTATTCACATTTAGTTAGGATTCTAAAATGGTACAACAGTATTTTTCTGTCCTAGCAATAATTGCCAATACTTATTGCATAACTTCATTTTATAAATAAAAAATAAAAAAGTAACAAAATATTTCACTGCTTTACTTAATTTTATTAAATGTTGTGTTCATAAGGCTCTACATCTTTATTAAATGCTCTTGACTAGTCTTGTGTAACTAGCTGCCATAACATCGTGATACCGGTAACAGCTAAGTTCTAAGTTCCATTATTATTACAGTAATACAAAAAATTTACACTTTCCAATAAAGATATTGAATCGTAGTTTGATGGCTTCAGAGACATTTTGAGCTGAGCCTAACCAGTCTGCCAGTCTGCCAATGACCAAATGTGACCATTTCAAATAATTATTTGGAAATAGTTTATGACTTTGACTTATATGTATATGTATACAGATATAAAAAAACCTACTGGCAGCACAGCAACTAATTTGTTAGCGCGAAATCTTTACGGTTGTACCAAATTATTCTGAAAATTAATAATAAGTGGTTTTACAATGAAACTACAATGTCGAGTGGAATTGTTAAACAGAAATCTCATTAATCTAAATATAAGGAACTCTCACAAATATGTTCAGTCAACGTTGGTACTAGGAAAAGAACCGAAGTCTGAAAATGAGTTTTTTGTACTTTATTTTTCGACAACTAATAAGAAGGGTACTAAATACCGTCTGAAAAACAACTTGAAGCAAGTCTTCACGAGATGTGTAAATGAGGGTAAAAGTACCATTAGTTTTAAGGACCCACCACATGACTTGTACATCAGGAGTGAAGGTATACAGTTAAAATGTTTCATGAGATTGTTGAAATCGTGCCTCTCTGGTGATGCAAATGCTCTTCAACTGTCTTCTTTATCAAGTTTGAGCGTAACAGCTGTTGAAAATGCTCCCTCAAAGCTAGTAATTCAAGATCGTAGCCAATTCCCCAAAAATGGACTTCCAAGAACTTTGAAATCTTTGTGTATAAATGGAATAAAAATGTGCAACTTTAGACGAGAAATATTACTTTTGAAACATCTCACAGTCCTAGATCTAAGTAACAATGAGATAGAAAAATTGCCTGCAGAATTTGGTAAGGATAGATTGTAATTCTGAGGAATCATAAGAAGTATTGCTTTATACAGTGGCTATATATTATAAACTCTGGAAAAGGATCCCTAATCGACCCCATACTTAAAATAAATCTTATTTCAAATAGTAATTTAATCAAGCTGCCTATTTAAATGTTAGTAGTTAATTTGTCTGGATGTGGGATTACACTTGTAGAACCTTGTTATGAGGATCAGGGATACTTTTTTCTAAGTAATAATCCCAATGTTGCTTTGGCATTATCTGTTACAATGTTTTTTTTTGTATTGTATATATCCAGTCTATTAAATGATTTCCTTGCAGGTAGAATGCCAAGTCTGAATGAATTGCATTTGGCCAACAATGAGATAGGAAAGATGGAAGAGGTTGACTGGAGATGGTTATTGGGACCTGAGGTAACTTATTTACTGTTCATGATAAATTATTATTCCCTAGCAAGAACCCTAATTGACAAGCTACTACTAACTGTGTCACGGTTCTCTCAAGTCAGTGTTTAAATGGCTAGTTTGCCTGAATCCTTTCTGTGCAATTGCCACAACTTGGTTGGAGAGAACTCATATTCACAACACCATACAATGACAGAAGAACTGGTGAATCTGTTGGATCCTAAAAACCAAAAATCACATCACTCACATCTATTTCAGCCATTTGTGAATACAAAAAAAGAAAATCCAAATTATATTATGACATATATTCATATGAAAATTCACATGAATACATAAACACATTGCTGAAGAGGCAGGCGGGGCCTCAACGGGTCGCCATTGACACCACTTGCTACATCTGCTTTACCACAAACTATTAACTAAAGTTAAGAACACAAATAGAAAAATATTGGGTGCCGGGATTAATGTTACAGGGGTAGAGGCAGAGGGCTTTGTTTATTGTAACAGTAAGTTCAGCACTTTAATTTTTTAAATTTATAACCACTTGGTTTATTTGTTTCCAATTTTTACTAAATCTCCATGATAATTATATGTTAAGGATTCCAGAGTTGATTCCGCAGTCCCAATACACATCAAAAAATATCTGGAAGATGTATGATTCTCAATTTAAACTGCATGTATGTTTTATTTTTTCAGATTACAAAAACATTGAAACTATTGGACCTGAGCAGCAACAAATTGAAAAGTCTGCCGCATGCAATCTGGAAACTACAGAACTTGTACACTCTAAAATTAGATGACAATAAGTTAGCAAAGCTGCCACATACAATCAGCAGAATAAAGACACTAAGGTAAATGTTATGAAAAACAAAAATATACAATGCTGTTGTTACCCACAGCATCTTCTGCCATGGCCCATTGCCTACACCCTAGATGGTTACATATAGTTCAGCTTTAGCAAGTTCGTTATATTGTAGGTTCACTGGAAAACTGATCTACAGTGACATACTGCAAATGATATAAAACAAGTACAGTGTGTAAATTGCACTTTCCCTAGAGTAAGTTTTTGTTATCATTATCATCTATACAAATAAATAAAATTGGAGTGTCTGTTTGTAATATTAAAATAACTGCTTTATACTAAGTGCATGTGGATGTATACACGGTATATATATATACCAAAACAACATTTTTTACAATTTTTGTCTGTCTGTTTGTTCCCGCTAATCTCTGAAATGGCTGGACCGATTTTGACGGGACTTTCACTGGCAGATATCTGATGTAACAAGGAGTAACTTAGGCTACTTTTCCGAGGGGTAAAGGAGGGATAGGGGTGCGTGATAAAACCGAATTCCACGCGGAAACAACGCAGGCAACAGCTAGTATTTTAATATAAAAGAATTTGTTTCATTAATTTTGATGTGAAAGAGACTTCCATTAGCAAGGACTAAAAAAAAATTTGAATAGTTGAATAATAATTTTCAATAACTTGTCCAGGTACCTAAAAATATCGAAAAACAACTTGGAGACGCTGCCTGGTGGTTTGTTGAGCTGTCCTTTGGAGTACTTCGACTTATCAGGAAATAATTTCCATATCAACCAAAGAATAAGCACTACTGTAGACTTTAATACATGGAACTTCAATGTTAGAAAACTAGTACATATAGCTGCAGAAGCTGTTCTACAAAATAAGCTATACTATGCTCCAAACATAATTCCATATACACTAGTGGAATTTCTAGACAATGTCAAAGTATGTGTGTGTAGTAGACTAGCTATTGACGATAAACTATATCTTAAAAAACTATACAACTTGGAGGACTATAAAGTTGTGGTATTTGATGATAACAACGTAAACAATGTTGTAGGATTTGATTGTTATTACTGTTCTGTTGCATGTATGAATAAAAAATATAATTTTAGATAAAAATTAGGATTATTAAATGTAAAATGTTTGGGTAATTAAATTATTTTTGTATTGCAATTCAAGTTTAATTTTCTAAAAACCTAATAATTTAGACTGCACAATAATGTATGCATGTACACATGTAAGCTTATTCTAGTCCATCTAACTTCCAATTTATGTCTTGAATAACTGGAGCTATCCGTAAGTGTGGCTCTGAAATCATATAAAAAATAATGATAAATACACATCTGTCACTCCTAAAGGATAGGCAGTCTCAGAAAGTCCCATCTCATTAAAATATATTGAAATCAGGAATACAAACATAGATGCATACAATAGATCTATCACAGCTCTGCACAATTAATGGGAATGGTGAAGTTTCAGTAAAGTAGTACTACTTTAAATAGTCGTTGCGATCTTTCAAATGTTTTCTATTCGTTATTTTAGGTATATACAGTTACGGAAATATCCGACGGCTCGGTGTTAAGTAGTAACCTCTGCCCATAACAACCGATGCAACTTGGGTCCTCCCCTACTAGGTACACCAAGATCCAAGTCGCATCGTATGCGCCCGTAACTATGAGACGTGTAGGTGGAATATCTCATGTGCCTGTAATTTCACCGGCAACCACATTTTTCAAACCAGAACAGTAACGCGAATGCGTTACTGCTTGGCGGCAGAAATGGGCATGGTGGTAGTTTTTTTTTATGTAATTCGAGTGGCGGAAAGACCTGACGGCTCACGTGATGTTAAGTGGTAACCACTACCCATAGACAACATCAATACGTCTCAAGTCCTCTCCACCAAAGTATGACATGACCTAAGTCGCATTGCGTTGCGTCCATCACCACGAGACGGGGATGTGACGTCTCATGCGCTTGCAATTTCACCGGCACCCACTCCCTTCCACCGGAACACAGCAACACGAGTGGATCACTGCTTGGGGGCGGATTACCAGGTGCGGTGGCAGTACTTCTCCGGGCAAACGTGGCACAAGTTCTGCTGCTACTTAAAATAAGGTAGTAAGTTTCCCGGACAAACTTGGCGTGAGTTCTACTGCTCTTATTATTCATTCCAGTTCTACATCAAGAAACATTTGCTCTCACCTAAAGCAGCAATTCCTTGTAGATTGACACTTGATCCGTCAGGAATATTTAATGCAGCAATTCGAGCATTAGTTGCCTCAAGTAGAAATTCATTCGTCCAGATGTCTTTGAAACTGTCCTTCATTTCTTTTAATAATTTCACCAATGAATTCTGTAAAAATGTACAACATACATTTAGGTCCACAATTACCATAACTATGTAGCGGGAATGAGCTTGACCAGGGACTTTTCAACTGTTTATAACGTCCAGATTTAAAAATCAAGTTTTTTTTTTTAATTTTTCCTTATCGGAAAAGGTACCTCGCCTCGGCTCGGTGCTCGGCAGATCTGCAATGGGTCATTTTTAATTGAATTTGGTACCTTGAGGAGCCAATGTCACCTCTCACCAAGGTTTTTCCTACTTACAACCTACCAAAGCAGCTACATGAATCTCTTTCTCTGCAAAGGTTTTATCATCTATACAAATAAATAAAATTGAAGTGTCTGTTTGTAATATTAAAATAACCGCTTTTTACTAAGTGCATATGGATGTACCTATACACGGTACATATACCAAAACAACATGTTTTACAATTTTTGTCTGTCTGTCTGTTTGTTCCGGCTAGTCTCTGAAATGGCCGGACCTATTTTGACGGGACTTTCACTGGCAGATCGCTGATGTAACAAGGAATAACTTAGGCTACTTTTCCGAGGGGTAAAATGCGTGATAAAACCGAATTCCACGCGGACGACGTCGCGGGAAACAGCTAGTATTTTAATAAAGTAGTTCAATGATGAATGAGAGTTCTTGGAATGAGGTTTTATAAATTTCACACGTTTAAATACCTGTAGGACTGAAGCCTCCTTTTGCTTCCCAAAGTGGCACAACGCAATAACAGTTTCCATCACGTGCAACCTCATGTGATGTGCAGCTTCCACAAGTTTGTGAAGTGCCATTACCAAAGCCACATCTTCATACTGAGAGCCTTCCTTCAGTGATGCCATTTTTCGTTCATGTTTCCTCCTATTTTTACTCGACTGACGAGATCGACTGGAAAATCAGTGTAAAGGGATACTCAAGGAGTACTAGTTATATCAGTTTTATAAAATATTTGTAACAGGTATAAAATGCTTATGGCAAACAATATTTGCAGTGATGCACTCGCTTTGTTCCAGTGGAAGGCAGTGGGTGCCGGTGAAATTGCAGGCGCATGAGACGTAACATCCCCGTCTCGGCGTGTGGATGCAACTCAATGCGACTTGAGTCATCTCGTACTTTGGTGGGGAGGAATTGAGTCGTATTGCTGTTGTCTATGGACGGCAGCAACCGCTTAACATCAGGTGGGCCGTCAGCTCGTTCCGTCACTCAGATTACATTAAAAAAAGGTCATGCCAAAAAACTCTACATTGGACAACCTGCCAACCTATGCTTAACGAGCAAGGGCCAAGCACAGGAAAGAATTTCACGAAACTTATTACTTAATTCAGATAAAATAACAGCTACATACGTGGATCCTCTAGATGAAGATGCAATTGTGCTCCCAACATCAGAATAAAGATCACTGTCTTTCTGGCAGAAGTCGTAACATTCAGGTGGATTATTAACTTTATTCTCTCGAACAATGAAAAGCCTCTGTCTGTGTTTGATGAAAGTTGACCACTGAGATGCAACTGATTCCTGGATGCTGTTATAGTCTTCAAGTATTGCAGGCAGCAACCTTTTATCTATGACAAAAAGAATGCAGAGCATTATATTGCTTGTAATTTGAGTTTAATTTCAAGATATAAGTCCAAATTGGTTGGTACAGTATAACTAGGCTATTCAGCATACCTTTTAGATGGTTTTTCTGATGTTGGGAGCACAGCCTCAAAGCTGTTTTAAACTGACTGCAATCTATAGCGTATTCAATAGTCTCTTCACAGTCATCATAATATTGTTCCATAATTCTCAAAGCTTCTTGGTGCCGCTTTTCCTCCTGTAGCAAACTCACCAGTTGCCTAGAATTCATTAAAAACGGCTCAATATAACAGGTATCTTATTTGTAAGTAAACAAAATTAACTACTCATGGTAAATAATTTTTATATCAGTAATAACTTCGTCAGCAAGGCTAGTCAAGTAAAATCCGTCATAAAGTTTTTCTAGTCAGAAAATTTCAGACTGCGACAGCTAGTCATATTATACTCTACGTATTTATCAACTAAGCGCATAAATCCACTTTTTTGTGGGGCCATTTTCACTTCTCTTGACAGGAAAAATAGTTTACAACTCACCGACACAATACCATCAACTCTTCTTTTGGTTTGGATTGAGCTAAATTCAAAGCTAACTCCCATTCAAGAGCTTCCTTGTAACAGTCGATAGCTTTGTCAATTGTGTTGGCTCTTTCGTAAACAATGCCAGCTTGTGTGTACTGCTTCTTCAGCTTCAAATATAGACCATAATCCTCTGAAATTTGCTTGAATACCTCATCTTGTGGTGATATAAGTGTCAATGTTTCTCTGTACAAACTGTGATACTTGACAAATGTTCTAAGTTCTTCATGCCTAGACACACCACACTTTACAAGACATTGTACTGCATTATCAAATCGCTTCAAATGTTTGCTGATAGTAAATCTTTTATAATTTTCATCCATATCATTAAACTGGTTCAGCATTGGAATATATTCCTTGGGATCTTTTTGAGACTTGGTTGCTATTAACAAAGCTAAGTCAAAATCATACATCCCCAATGCAATGTCAAAAAGTTGATTTACATCAACCATGTAAAGCAAATATTTTATAGCTTCATCTGACCCCAAAGGCAGTTTGGAGCCTGCTGATTCTTTCAATTTGAGTTCTTTTATAATTAACAAGGCCTTTTCCAACTCTTCAACAGTATTCTTCTTAACAAATGTCGTTATTATCGGTAAAATCTTAGTATCCTTGTCAGATCTCTCATTTAATTTGTTTTTTACTAGATCACACACTTTTATAATCTTTGCATCCACATCTTGTTTCACTTTCTCAGTTTTTCCTAAATAGCTATGTGAGTACATAGTCTGAGTAACATCAGCATTTTCTAAATCTGATAAGAAAAGATTGAGCCATGAGTTGTTTTTTATTGATTCTAAAAACACATCAA
Source organism: Chesias legatella (assembly GCA_947359385.1). Lineage (NCBI taxonomy): Eukaryota > Metazoa > Arthropoda > Insecta > Lepidoptera > Geometridae > Chesias > Chesias legatella. The sequence goes on from OX375772.1 coordinate 4,751,857, forward strand.
TATCCTTGGTGAATTTCTCTGGATTGTGGTCATATAACAAGTTCAAATTGATCCTTTGCTTCCTCATAAGATTGAAAGCTTCGTAATATTTGGAGCAATCTAAGTACTCGCCAATAATCTTCAAAGACAATGGTCTTGGTTGAATAGCTTCAAGGTTCCCTCTCGGCATTTGTAACACTGTTCTGTTGTCACAAGGCACAACAACTACTAACTTGGCACCTCTCTCAATTCTTCTGGAATAAGCAAGACCTGTTTCTGTTTTCAATTCTTGGATTGCCTTTATACCTGGTTCTGTCAACTCAGCACACAGGAGCTCATGGTTCAATGTAGTTATTAGAAGAAAATGTGTGTGCACGAAAAATGAGCTGACACTTTGTATTGGATGTGCATTATCAATGAGCAATTGCCCTTTATGGGTAAGTCCAAGGAAGTGCAAATTGTCTTCCACAACAATCACACTGAATTTTGGACATGATTGTTCGAAACAAATATCTTGTGGGTCTATATCTCCTCCAAGCATGTATAAAACAATTTCACCACCATCTAACTGTATAAAAACAGTATTAGATTTGTTTGGGTGTGCTTGTATCCTTGTCACCGCTGAAGGCATCCGACAGGTATGTTTTATTTGCATGTCACCACTTTCATCTATTTTAAATTCAATCAAATTATAACTGTATTCACTATGCAACATAATGCAAATGATAGTATCAGATTTGACCCAATACCAGTTGTAATATTGAAATGAAAATTCATAATCATCAATTTTTAGTGTTTTTTTTTCTTCATATTGTAATGGGACCTTCTGTGTTTGTTCATAGAATATTAAACTATGATTTGAAGTTATTATAAAGAATGAATTAGGGTTAATATATTGATTTGGATATTCCACTGGTGCAAAGTGTATTGAAAGCGCCTGATCCTTGAGCGGTATTTCAAATGAAGCCATCGGTGGTGGAACAATGGTTTGTCGAAATGCCGTAACAAGAAGTTTCTTGTCATCAATCACAGCAACAACAGCATCATCTTGATTAGTTTTGCCTTGAGTGCTGTTAGTTACCCAAACCCAGTCATAGATGTAAAATTCACCATTCTGCAGAAATATGTGGAGTCTTTTATTGTGCACTACATCAAATGCACAGTCCCACATTACTTTACTTATTTTCTGATCTGAAGTGAATGTTAATTTTTGTTTTAAATACCAGTGATAGTTTCCTGTTGTGTATAATAGTAGTTGTTGCATATCTGTTTCAGTATCCTTGCATTGCAGTGTTAATATTTCAGAGTCATTACTCCAGATTATAGATTCAACCTGTGTTGTAGAACTAACATTTAAATGAAACTCTCCATGTTTCAATCCATTTTTCTCGAAGAATGAGACCATGTATTTGTCTTGAAGCTTTTGTGATGTGGCAATGACACTGCCAGAAATACTCCATGAAAGGTTGGATTCAAGTCCTTGCTGTTTTTCACTTGTATATTGTAAGTGGCCTGGTCTGTTAAACACTTTGAATCTTCTGACTCCTTGTTCACAGTAACCAACAGCAAAAAGACGACCATCACCTCTCCATGTTATTTTTACTGAATCATTAATTGCAGTATTCGGATCTGTAACCAAATAAATGAGTGTTTAAAAAAGTTAGATGTCTTGAATCAAAAACAGGAATCAATACAGTTCAGGATCCCAGACTTGGCAGGCCTTTATGACAAATCATATTAGAGCTATAATATAATCTGTAATTAGTATAAATAAATATTGATGGACATTTCACACATCACCATATAGCCCCAAACTAAGCATAGTTTGTACTATAAGAACCAAATGACTGATAGAATACATAATTATATACTTTTTTGTAAATACATACATATTAACACCCAGAAACAGAAAAAACCATCAATGCTAATCACAGAAATGTTTGTCCTGGGCGGGAATCAAACCCACATCCTACAGCTCAGAAGGCAGGGTTACAAACTAACTGAGCTGCGAGGCCAGTCCAATGTATGTAGCAGTACAGTTACAGAACGTAATCTGTAAATGGCAGTGGTCTGCTAGGTATGTAAAGTCTTGAACTATTACTACATGTCTTACCTACAGACACATCATTTTGTACTTTAGCAGCTTGTTTGCCAGCAGAACCATGGAACTGTGTTTCCTTCTTGCCCCAGCCCACATTTATAAACTGTTTTTCTCCAAATTCTTCACCCAACAGATTCACTTCATTCACAGGACAATATGTACAAGACAGAACCACAACCGAAAGGTTTTTAGTCACCAAAACGAGAAGCTCTTGTTCTGGACTCCATTCCATAGCCTGAAACAGTCATAATAATAATAATAATATTGGTGGACAATTCACACAGCGCCATCTAGCCCCAAACTAAGCATAGCTAGTACTATGGAAACCAGATGACTGATAGAATAGATATATACTTTTTTGTAAATACATACATATAAATACATATTAACACCCAGACACAGAACAAACATCAATCCTCTTCACATAAATGTTTGTCCTGGTGGGAATCGAACCCACGACCTACAGCTCAGAAGGCAGTTACTAACCAACTGAGCTGCAAGGTCAGTCTACAGTCATACAGGAGTACTTACTAGGTTTGTATGAATTCAATTTGAGCGTTCCAGTGTTCTTAATACTCTAAACAAGCAAGCATATTCAACCTTCGATACTAGTTTTGTAGTATACTCACAAGCATTCCCGCGTTGATTCGTCCGGCAACGTTACAGGTTTTACCACCATCAATAATCGAATAAATTTCCCCATTTTCAAGTCCTACGGATACAATATTTTGAAGCGATAGGAATGTAATATTCACAGGACTGTTTCCCGGTGATGTTATCGTAGAGAGATTCTTTTCCCATCGAACATTTCCATCTTCATCGTAGTAAGTTACAATTAAGTTAGACGTACACACGTATATTGCAGCAATTTCGTGATCGTCTTCTTCGTGCCCGCGACATACAATATACTTGTCACTGCAGAGCGAATTAAATTGTTTACGAGCAACGGTCCAAACATCGAGGTTTCTCATGATTTTCAGATAAACACTACACTACAGCTACACCAAGTAAACCGTTCCCAAAACTAAATAAAGCACGTGTCTGTCATGCATGTCATGTCACCCAAATATCAAAGTCAAATTGTTGTGACAACTTTATCACAGTGTATAAATAATGTGTTTTATCACATGGAGGTATATAGTATGTACTTTCGTACAACTAGATATTATCTCTATGGCTGACCCCATCTCGCGTGTTTGCGCGCCGTTTAACCACACCTTAATGTTTTTTTTTTTATGTGTTGCAGTTACGGAACGAGCCGACGCCGACGGCCCACCTGGTGTTAAGTGGTAACCTCGGCCCATAACAACCGATGCGACTTGGGTCCTCCCTTACTAGGTACAACAAGACCCAAGTCGCATCGTATGCGCCCGTAACTCTGAGACGTGAAGGTGGAATGTCTCATGTGCCTGTAATTTCACCGGCAACCACACCTTTCAAACCGGAACACAGTAATGCGAATGCGTCAATGCATGGCGGCAGAAATGGGCGTGGTGGCAGTACTTCCCCGGACGAACTTGGCGATATAATGTGGGATATTGGCGTGATGAAAGGGCAAATGAATGATAATAATTGAAGTTAGAAATTACGTTTTATCCATTGAGTTATAATGTACTACGTACAATAATAATAATATAATAGTTATATAATAGTAATATATTATAAGTAATAATATAGTTCAATGGTTTTATCCTTTTCTGACGTTACGAACGAAGCACTATCAAAAATGAGGGCAAGAAGCGTCGTTCGAATAGATTTGGCAGTTGAGTTGACAGATCTTACTTGAGGAAGGGCTGTCACAGAGAGGCAGAAATGGAACGAAGTTAATTTTATTTTGATTGTATTAAAATCATTATGTCAGTGGATCAGAGTCGTGTTTTCTGTAATGTACCACCAAACAATTCCCCTAAGTGGTGATCCCGAATCAAACACGCAAGTAGTACGGTAACCAAAAAACGTAGTACCGGGATCTCCGGAACTTCTCACGTAGGCAATCTCTCCTTTAGTATTGCACGTAAATCAACAAGCAGAGTCTTACCAGTTTCCTTCCTCACATATTAAAAACACTCAACGCTAAGGAAAACCATCGTCAGCCCATGCATACATACAAGACTTATACGGCAGTATGAGGAATTAGTCACTTCTCGGCAATAGGCAGTACAACGGGTGAAAGATCCTATTCTGCAGCAGCCCACATGGTAGGACAAGCAACACACTAAGAATAGCAATCACTGCCTCAAATCAGGTGTACAAAAACAAAATTCCGATCTATCATCAGTGTCCAGACATGTCTGTGCAGGCTAGACTCATCATCTTAAATAGTCGTTTTGTCTCATCTTATCTTTAGAACAGAAACATTTTTATGTGGTGCATATTGTGAGACTTTTACCCTACCATAGACTTGTTATAGGGAAGACTTGTTATGTATATATATTTAAACATAGACTTGATTTACATTGTTATTTTGTTGTATTCTAAACTATTATATACTATTGGTACAAGTAATCCTAGCTGTGGTAGCCCGTAGTGATCATTTTTCTTATAATATTATACATACAACATGTTTTCTACATTAGGCATTTCCTAGGTATAATAATAATAATAACAGTATGACTTTTATTTTTTTTCCAAAAAACTACAATTATACATACAATATTGAGCAGTAAAATGAGTCACATAATATAATTGCTTATGATAAAGGTTCAAGGTTCTAGTCCCCATTCTCTGTGTTGTGGGTGAACTTATTTTTATTTTTTTACTATAGGTATTCTGATTTAAAAAAATGTGAGCCGTCACGGGACGCCTGGCAGATGTGAAACATCGACATTATTTTGTAAGAAACTAAGTACCCCATCACTAATAATGTTTATGATTTATCGTAACTTTGAACGGACCAATCAGCGCTCATGCCGTGGCGACGCGTCGCCAAGCCAGAAATCTGTTTTACGTGCGGCTATAGATGTTTCACATCAAAAATCACTTGAGATTCATTCAAACTCTAGGTACTTCAAAATACTAAGCTAGTATCCCAAATAATATTTAGCATTTATTTTATCAAAATCAGATGATATTCAATTTTTAAGTTTAGGCAGAAAATAGTGCTATGTGAAATAGAGTAAGTCTATATAAGCGAGTGAGCAATCCGATTGAGGGCAGATATCGTTGTCGGCAGTACTGCTTACATTTCGGATGGTGTTCGGATGTTCCTTTATAGATTTCTGTTTCACTTCGTACGTCATTGTCGTTAAGTTTGTAATTTACTTAATAGTTTAAATTTAATTGTAATTTAGTAGTTAGTAACATTTTATATGTTATTTCTGTCTCACTTATTTAATAAATTGGTCATATAAAATGCCTTCTAGAAAAAAGACGAATCTGTCTCGCTATAGCAGAAATGCTAAACGTAAGAGGTTAAGTAGATCTCAAGAAACTGCAGAAGATCGAGAAGCAAGACTGGCTGCAGGTAGAGAAAGGCAGGCCATATCTCGCGCGTCAGAAAGTTGTACTCAACGTGAGTCTCGGCTAAGTAAACAGCGTTATCGCTCTGCAATTTCTAGATCTTACGAGACTAGCCAGGAACACGAAGCGCGCTTGTCTGTGGACAGAAAACGCCGTGCATTGATGCGAGAGTCGGATGAGACTTTCACAGACAGAGAGGCTCGCTGGAACTCTCGAAGATCTCGAACACCGGCTTCTTGGACTTCTCCACCGGAAACTGACAATGAACGCGTCCGAGTTCTCGAACAGCGGCTTCTCGCTCTTTCTCAACTGATGAAGAACGCTTTAACAAAAGCCAAACAATCGTTTGATCATAGTAACTGTCGGAAAAACTAGGATCACATTGTTTTAGTCTCGGATAGATCTAAGTACACGCCGACGAAGTTGCGGGCGCAGCTAGTATTCAGTATTACAGGTTCTGCTTGTAAAATTTCCTTTATCCGGAAGTTACTCCACAATAACTTGTTTTATGATAATATTTATTCAAATGTTGTATGGACATGATTCAGTCATTGCATTGCTGATATTTTTTTATTTTCAGCTACATACTGAATCTTAAGATTATAGAGCATTTCAATTAGTTAAATAATTATTGTGAGGGTGAAAAAAATAGAAAACAATATATGCATTTGTTTAAGACAATATAATAGTTGTATTTTTAATTCTAGTCTCCTTCAGGACATTCAGTATTTTTAATTCTGGAGTCTCCATCAGGACATTCAAACAGGTATATATAGGCCAGAAAACACTTGAAAAATGTCATTCGAACGCAGAACTCATTTTTCGTACAAGGTGCGGAATTTCCCCCACCTCATAACCTTATTTTTTTATTCATAACCTTAGTGATAATTAATGTGGTCCACCACAAATTTTTATTATTGGTAAATTTTTTATTTTGAGATTTTTGTCATTCAGCATAAAAAAATACATACAACCCTAAATTTTCACTCTTCTACCACCAACCCCTATTTTTTTATTGCGATATTAGTACTTTAATAATTTTCAACCCTCAGTGGTCGATTACTGATAAAATGTTTTTTTTTTTCGTTTTTGATTGACACTTTTACCTTAACGTGGCATTGCCACGCATGCCGGGTACAGCTAGTAAGCTATAAAATTATAAGAATATGCTAATTATTTTTAAAGGTATAATGTAGCTTAGTCTTTCTAGAACGTAGAACAATATCTTAGCCAAGCTTAGCTCTAGTCATTGGTCAAAGCAAGTAAATAGCATCTCATTCACTAACATTCTAAGGGAAATCCCAGGGAACAATTTGTATCGAAATACTGTATAAAATAAAACCACTGAATCGACTAGTAGTTGCGGTTCGAGACAAAACAATAGTTATAATAATAATAGTTATTCCTAAATCAATTGGCATTAAATCATCAGTGATTGTAGATTTTGTCAGGAAGGAAAGGTTATAGAATGAAAAAAATAAAATGATGGTACCTACTAGTTCTTGGTTTTATTTAAAATACCTAACCTAATACTAGCTAAGCTAATTAAGACCATTACAACAGTTATAAATTAACTCACACTTTGGGATAGTAAGTTGCTTCAAACTTCTTAGATTTGGGATATGGGCGCAACACCTTAGGAATATACGGAGGAAGGTGTTCATCTAGTCTTCTTTTATAAGGGTTGATCCCTAATTCAAATGGCCTCCTCTTAGCTTCGTATGATCTAGTATCATGTTTTATTTTGTAAATTTCTTCCCACATGTAAGTTTCAGGTCTCAACAAGTGCTTTGGTCGGTTTGATACCATGTGCTTATAACGAGATTCCAACCAACATCTTTTATTATCATCTTCAATATCAGCCACCACTTTCTCATCCTTGCCTAAATAAGGCTTAATTTCATACTCTCTTTCTTCAGGGGCATTCAAATAAAACTGGACTATCATTTTTAATACATCTTCATTTAAACCTTTGACTTTTCCATCTTCAACACTATCATACAGTTTCAGGGGTTTTGTGCCATAACATATATTATGTTTAGGGTTCTCATCCATTTTCTCATGATGCATTTCAATAGTGTTCAACTGATAAGCATACAGTGACCACAACTGTCCATTGGTGATGACAGTTTGTGTGACTAATGGATAGGTTATGTCATTATATGTGGTAAAACCTTGCAAATTGGCTTGAGCCAGCAACCACCCAAAGCTAGCCTTCATGGCTTGGCAGTGCAATGCTTCCATATTATCTTCAACTCCATATGATGGCTTTCTGTTTAGAATATGACCTCGGCCATGGAATGACATGACACCAAATTCGTCTAGATCACCTGGCCAGTATCCTAAAATAAATGATATGTATGGTTTATCTTAGATCAGAATAGAAAGATGTTATTAAACATGCAATAGAAATGACTTTCAATGTCATACAGATATCATAATAGCTATTTTCTTCATTTACCTGGTATGTTTGTACCATGTCTATGTTCTTCAAAGTACCCAACTGCTTTTGGCATGTGTGTGTACTTTGCTACTTTAAACTCTGGGTTTTCAGCCTCGCTATAAGGTATTAGAGGTTTCAATGGAAGCCTGTTCCTAAGAGTTACTAGGGGTGTTCCTGAAAACAAAAAGAATGCTCTAAAATTTCAAAAAAATATATATATATTATATGTATATACATTTAAAATGACTGAAAAGATAGTGGATTCCAAGTGGTAAGAATAATATTTATTTGGTTATAGTATTTAGTTGGAGTATTTAATATTACCTATATACTGTACTGCTATGTCTACTGGCTCAAATAAACGGTCTTTTAGCCAATGAAACTGTTTCCTCCATGCTAATACTTTGCCTGACACATCAACACCACCCACAAACCAAAAAGCTTCATGACGAGGTTCATAGTCAACCTGCAGAAAAAAACTGTTAATAAAAACAACCTACAGCTACAGATGTAAGTTAATGTCTGGCAAATACAGTTAAACAAACCTGTGTAGACAAAATATGGGGTAATTTATCGGAAAGGTTATTTGTAATAATTCTGTTTATTTGCCTGACAATACTGGCTGCTTGTGCATCTTCCCTCTGAGCATCCTCAGTCTTTTCAGCATTTAGCACTAAGTGACGCCTGCAACAATGATAAACAAAATAAATACCCAAACTTCCTAGCCAAGAGGACCTGTTGTACTTGTGCATATATAAAATGAAAAATGATAACAAACCAGCCATAGTTAACTGGAATGAAATTAACGTAGGTCAGTGTAAATTATGCGAGAACACTATAGTCAAGGCTTCTGGAAATAGGGATCAACAATCAGGGAAACACTAGAATACATACTCAACACCATCAATTTCAATGGCGATTGCTTCTTCAACAAGAGCCTTTACTTCTTTGACGACATCATCAGCAGTTTTTTCGGTTTCAGCATAGACTGTTGGTAGCTTTTCAGATGGTATAAAGTGACTTCTTGTATAACACTGCACAAGTGGTAGGGCATTGTATGGTACTTTATCGTCCTTGAACATAATACTTCTCCAGCCATAATAACGAGGCATGTTAAGAGCTATCTGCTTCTCCTCGACAGTGTTCAAATTTTGGATCTTTGTGTAGAGTGTCTCCTGTTCTCGTTTTTTTCTCCCTTGCAAAGACATGTCCAGAATAGGTGGATATTGGGGTGTCTCGGTGTATTCATCTTGATCCAATATGGCTACTTGCGAACTAGATCTTGAAATCACTTTTTTCAACTTCGGTATACTTCTATGAAGCCTCGCAAGATGCATTTTAATTTTACAAATCCTAACACCATCGAACTTGTGATATGAGGTTATATTTTTCACTTTGACTTTTCTTTGACATTATTTTATGTCAATTTGGTCCACAGACTAATTTCAAGATGTTTTTAGCTATATTAACTCCTAAGCTGTTTATGACATTACCACTAGCGGTCATTGGCAGACTGATGGGCTCACAGATCCTCTGCTGTAGCCATCAACTAAGAAGATAATTTTAGCATGAAATGTACCTTTCGTTGGAAAATTGCTAGAATCTGTTGGATCTATGCAGCAGTGCAAAAACGAAGCAAAAATATGTCAGTTGCACGTCGTGATTGATATTCTCGAAGTTCAGGCGTGTCGGTTTCCGAACGAATACAAAGTTGCTGATGCAACTTTTTGACATTTCTTCCCACCTGCCAAATTGTCAACGAAAATCTAACCAAAATCTTGTGATTTGTACTGAAAAAAGAATTATATTTGAGCAAAAATGGATGAAGACATGGTGTTCGACCCATCCTTGAAGAAAAAGAAGAAGAAGAAGACCGGTTTCGATATGGAAGCCGCACTCGCCGAGCAAGGTGAGAGCACGAGCGTGGAGGCTCCTGCGGAGACGGGTGACGTCGACTTGCCCGAGGACGATAACCTCGATCTGGACAACTTCGGCAAGAAGAAGAAAAAGAAAAAGAAGGCTTTCAACTTTGAAGAGCTCGACAACGCTTTACCGGAAACTCCCCCGACCGAAGAGCCCGAGCTTCAGGAAGATGAAGTTAAAGACGACCTAGACCTCGACATAGACTTCTCAAAGACGAAAAAGAAGAAGAAAAAGAAAAATATCGATGAACTCGTAGTAGAGGACGACAATAAAGACGATGAGAAAGAGAATGTTGAAGATCCCCACAGCGACTGGGCCGGTAGCGATCGTGACTACACCTACGACGAACTCTTGGAGCGCGTGTTTGATATCATGCGCGAGAAGAACCCTAGCATGGTCTCTGGCAAGAAACAGAAGTTTGTCATGAGGCCACCACAAGTGGTTCGAATTGGTACAAAGAAAACATCCTTTGCCAACTTTACTGAAATCTGCAAAACACTCCACAGACAGCCTAAACATTTATTGGACTTTTTACTGGCGGAGTTGGGTACAAGTGGTTCTGTAGATGGTAATAGCCAGCTGATTATCAAGGGTCGTTTCCAACAGAAACAAATTGAGAATGTGTTACGTAGATACATCAAAGAATATGTTACGTGTCATACATGTAGATCACCTGATACCATTCTCCAGAAAGATACCCGGTTGTTCTTCCTGCAGTGTGAGACATGTGGTTCCCGTTGTTCTGTTGCCAGCATAAAGTCTGGTTTCCAGGCTGTTACTGGCAAGCGAGCTGCGATCCGTGCAAAGACTGCATAGAGTATTAGTGCATAGTGATATGATAACCAATTTTTTAATCAGAATTTAGGGTAAATGATATTGTATTTTTCTGTTAGAAAATACACCTTTTTTGTAACTTTTAACTTTGGTGGTAATTGAAATATTTTCATGGTCAACACAATGCAACCTGTCAAATGTTCAAGTACTAAATGTATATTGATGTCTCCTATATTTATGAACAGCTCGCTGTAATGTCTTCATTGATACACAAAATTTGTTTTTTTATACATGTTGTTTTATTTCATCCATTAAGCTGTTATTCAAATTAATACAATAATATGTGCATAAAACATTTAATTGGTATTAATAACAACAATACTTATATCACTATAAATTTGTAACAAAAATATATATATAACATTTATTATTCTATACTACTGAATTATCAATCAATCACCTATCACTTAGTATTACGTTCAATCTGTGGTTCATAGTTTGATTGTGTGGCTTTTCTCAAACTTTCAGCATACAAGTTCAAGCGTTGAGTCATGGTGAAGCCCCATTTGTCTTTAATCTGACGACATAGATTCAGATCCATTTGTGCGATCAATAAACCATCTTTTACTCTTGACAATCCTGGAGTCCTCGAGCCATCAGGGGCGGTCACATAACTGGAGCCATAAAAATGACCAAAGTCTTTATGAGCAGGTTTCCCATCACCTGAAGTGAATTCATTTGGAAATGATTCAGTTCCAACCCTATTTATGGCACATGTAAAATAGCTGTTAGCTATAGCAGCATTCCTGGCCTCAACTCCCCACAAATGCTCACTCAGCCCTGCAACGGTGGCTGAGGGGTTAAACACAATTTCAGCTCCGTTCACTCCAAACATCAACCAGTTCATAGGATGATGACGTCCATAGCAAATATTGATTGCTATCTTTCCATAGATAGTTTCAAATACTGGGTGGCCAGTATTTCCTTCAAAATAATAAGTTGATTCATTGAAATCACCAACTCTAGGAATATGATTCTTCCTATGTTTGCCAACCACATTTCCCAACTCATTGATAACAACTGCAGTGTTCCAAATAGTGTCACCATGGATTTCATCCCTTTCTAGGATAGGAGATATAATGACCATTCTATATTTGGCAGCCAATTCAATAAGAAATTGAGTGCTCGGCCCATCAAGGGCAGCTTCAGCAAATTCACACCATGGTTGTTTTTCTCTGGTACAAAAGGCAAATGGCATGCTCCAGGCCTCTTGCAGGCATAAAATGTTAACACCTTCACTTCCAGCACAGTCTACAATTTTTCTTATCTTGTTGAAAATTGCCTGTCTTTGCTCAGTGATCGGCTTGTCAGTAGGCATAGCAATGGAATGTTGAACCAAACCTATTTTTACAATACGAGGGCTTCTTGTTTCTTCTCTCTTGGCAGTGAACTCGTATGCTGCAAGCTCAAAGTTGTTCTCATTCGCCAGCTCCAAACTGGATTTGTGTGTGTTGATCGTGAGATGGTCAACTCTTCCATAGTGAATCCGATTATATTCTTGAAGGTCTTTTCCAGACAGCGCATTTGCTACCAGAAAATCCAGACTTGTAACTTCGGATGACATTATTTTTAGCTTCTTTTGCTCTGAAACTAACAAGATAGAAATACTAAAATAAAGACACCATCTTTATCTAACTAGCTAGGCGGGTCTGTGATATGTTATCAATTGTTTACAAATTCATTAATTGCTCTTGATAATTTTGCGTACATACTGGGCAAAACAATACTGCTAACGAATGGGATTCTCTACTACTGCTTGACCTTCGTTAATCTTGTGTTTTCTCGAGAGTTTGGATTCGCAGACAAATTCAAAATTATAAGTTATAACCAACAGGGGCCAACCAATCAACGAAATTCCAACCTTGAAATATAGTCTGTGCCTATACCTAACTTAAAGCAATAGAAAGAGACAGATTGCCATCAAAAACATAAATTGTAAAAAAAAACAAGTCTCGTAACTCAGTTATTCTATCTTAAAAAGTTCTTCTCTTCTTATATCTTATAGTGACCATATCAATATCAAAAATCTTTTATGTTTAAATAAATAAATTGACTTGGCCATCGCATGAGAGCACAATGTATCTTTTTTTTTTATTAAAAACACAATGTGTCTCACAAGTAGAACATATTATATTAAATTAGTATTAGATTGTTTAGTGCGAATGTCATTTATCTATACATATAATAAAATTGTAGAAAAGTGGTGTCTGTACAATGGAAATATATAAAAAAAAAGTAGCAGGCGTTGTTATTATATCGATGCCGAACCCGAAATTGTAATTAATTTTTTTTTTGTCTGTTTGTCTGTTTATCTGTTTGTCTGTGTGTTTGTGCACGCTAATATCAGAAACGGCTTATTCGATTTAGATACGGTTTTCACTAATATATTGTAGTAAGCTTCACTTAACATTTAGTGTTTATTTCATGTCAATCGGTTCATAAATAAAAAAGTTATGTCAATTTAAAGAATCACGGCGAACATTTTTAACGTACAGAGTACGTACTACACGCCTCGCGCCTGAGCGTCCGTGGCTATATAAAGCGCGCTGAGAGCCGCGCCGCTGCCATAAGGATTCAGTTATAAAGAAAAGTGAAAAGTCACTATTCCACGCGAACGAAGTCGCGGGCACAGCTAGTAATGAATATATTTAAACATTTCGTGTTTGTCATGCTAACACACTGCGCCGATATAAGTACATACTAATTTAATGTAATAATGATGAAATGTAAGCCTGCACTAAAATGTTTTCGGAAACAAATACTACTGTACTAGATAGCGTTTGTTATAAATGGGCGTAATTCTAGCAAGAGGTCTATTGTTTTTCCCCTTTACAATAATATTGCTTCTGGCAAGACCATCAACACTACATAATAAGCTAAGTCCAAAGAGAATGTAAACACGCGTTTTATTTTAATCTGGGTTGTGTATCCAGTGTTTCGATTTGAGTGGTGGTGTAAGCTTTCTTTGGTGAACTGTTTAAAATCTATAATAATGTAATAACTTTCTGTACAGTAATTCTTTGACAGTAATTTTCCTGTTATTATCAAAGTCGAACAAACGTTCTTTCTCTTAACGTTAACGTTAAAGTATCTAAGGATCTCGTGAAGGCTCCTCATAGGAAACAAAGATTACAAGACCTGAATCAAAATGATGATGAATGTGTTACCAGCCCAGCCAACTGGCATACAAAGTACGGCTGGGGCTGTGCCTGTCCGCAATGAAAAAGGTAAAAACTTTTGACAAAACTGCTTTGAGTAGTTCTAATTATATAGCTGGAAGTCACGAGACTATAATTGTTTCTTATATACAATTACCAGCTTCATATCCTTGTCATGCAAATGGGTTTATAGGGTTCACGTTCAGTGGGTCTCTTCACTGTGGTTTACAGTACCAATTCGGAAAATGTGTTTGTATTAATATCTCAAATTTGTGTAATCTGTATGTGAAAATATTCATAAAAGAGTCAGAATCTTATACCCTATAATTTCTAACCCAATTTGCTTGAAATGTATGTTATGTATGTAAGGCAATTTGCAGGAACTAATATATCATAGCCTATATTTGATTAACATGTGAATGAAACGTGTTGCGGAAAAACATTTTCACTCTTCACTTATAATTTCCAGGTGAAATATCCATGAAAAAGGTTAAAGTACAGAGATACATATCTGGTAAAAAGCCTGACTATGCTCAAGGCGCTGTTGAGTCTGATGATTCTGAAAATGATGATTTCATAGAGCAAGCTAGACCTGAACGAAGACAACAGACCCTGCCACAAATAATTGCCCACAGAGATGATCACCAGAGTGATACAGAAGAGGTAACATTTCTTGAAATATTATAAGAACTTGGACATGGAACATGGAGGCTAAAAGATCAAGAAATAATGATATCTCCCGAAGTTTATATTGTACTTTGAAATACTCAGTGCATAGTGAAGTCTCAAGTACTTGTTTCTGTCTATTAATTGTGAACCTAAAATTAGTTAGAGGTGCAGCAGAATAGCCACACTATCGGATTGTATGCCAGCCTATTTATATATTGCCTATCTATCTATATATTGCCTATCTATCTATATATTCAACAGCTTTAAGTGGATAATAAATCTATATCTATACATATAATAAAACTTTAGACATTCAGTGTGTATACATTAAATATTTTTGGAAATAATAAACTGGGATGCATTAGGAATAAGTAACAGAATGTGAAAAATAAATTTCAGTTTTTTTGTAATTTCTCCTTGTGCTCAAACAGCTGAATGGATTTGGATGATATTTGGTACCAGAATAGCTTATATCATGGAATAAAACATAGGCTTCTTTGATCCTGGAAAAGTGCAGTGTTCATGGGATCACTTATTCACCACGGGTAACACCACAGGGAGCAGCTGGTTGAATAAAAGTCTAATGTTTCATTGTACATAAGCTAAGATTGCTAATTTAAATGTTTTATGCCAATTTCATAAATCTTTTTATGAATCAATGATTTTGATATGATCCCCTGTAAGAGATGTAGGGTAAAATTGAAAGATTTTAGGAATAAAAACTTAAAAACTTGTTTTAATGAAACAGGTGGATGACCCTCGTTTACGGCGTCTTCGCATGGTGGAGCATTCACCACCGCGTCGAGCTGAACACAAGCCAGAGATCATTGATGAGGAACCAGACC
The DNA here is from genome assembly GCA_947359385.1 of Chesias legatella. Classification (NCBI taxonomy): domain Eukaryota; kingdom Metazoa; phylum Arthropoda; class Insecta; order Lepidoptera; family Geometridae; genus Chesias; species Chesias legatella. The sequence goes on from OX375772.1 coordinate 4,767,268, forward strand.
AGGAGTCGGAGTCGAGTGCAGAGGAAGCAAAAGACACATCAGAGAGTGAGGATGAATTGGACGAGGAAGAGATTGAGCGGCGCAGGCAGGCTCTCCGAGCAAAACTTGCTGCCAGGTAAATCGTTGCTAGATCTAAATTAAACTAAAATTATTGCTGTGACACCTAGTTTGTATTTCGATTTTGAAGAAAATTAATTTCATTATGGGTTACCAATAAAATTGGCACCAATGAGATTGTATGTAGTTACAAAATACAAATTTATTGTAGGAAGGAAATTCAGCCAGAATTATCTTTATTTTTTTTATATTGTAAATTTTTTGTCATACCACACAATGTATCTTATAAACCATTATTTGGCATTAGAATATAATTCCTGTGAGTATATTGTTCAATAGAGCTAGTGACTAATAGTAGTAGGGGAGGACTGAATATGTGTTGGTGTTTATTATATGCAGCGGTTTCTACTTAACATGGAGTGGGCTATCTTGCTTGACTTTATCTGAGAAACATAGGTGTGATGTTTAGTAGCAAGTATTTTGCTGTCGCTTGAAATTTTGATCTATTATATTAGGTAGTCTAAATAATATTTGTGCTCTAAATTCATGTAAGTTATAGATAACAAGCGGATTTTGCACACCAGTAAATTAATTGCTAATTATTATAGGGAAGCAGAAAAAGAGATTCTCGGCAGAGATGAAGCGGAGGAAATGCTCGACGGTGACAAGGAGGAAAGTGGCTCATCGGACACTGAATACACAGACAGTGAAGAGGACACAGGTATGTCTTATTGCCGTTCCCACAACTTAGGTTACGTCACATTTACATAGTGTAGTGTAAATTCAATTCAACAAAATGCTTGTCATTGTAGTACTAGAAAGGGTTAAATGAATAAATTATATCGCTTCGTGGGTACTGAACAACTGGCTACGAATAATCAAAATAGTGCTTCTTAAGTAAACCAAACAATAAAAGACTATTCTTTCCAACACTACATAAAGTGGTCATATCAGCGAAAGCTGTTGGACTGTAATATAATAAATAAATAGTTCATAAAAGATACAACCGACATATACTTGTAACATCGGATTTATTGGCTAGATTGTATAATAACAGTTACATAATAAATGAATACATATTTTGGATTCAGGTCCCAGAGTGAAACCAGTATTCGTGAGAGCGTCAGAGAGAATGACAGTGGCAGAGCGGGAACGCAAAATTAAACAGCAGAAGAAAGAAGAAGTTGAGGCGCGGAAAGAGAAGGAAGAGCGGAGGAGGGAGGCGCTTAAACTCGTTGAGGACACGATACGGTCGGAACAGAGGAGTGCACAGGTAATAAATATATCATATCTGCGTCTCATTTTTAACCGAATTTAGATAAAGGAGGAGATTCTCAATTTGGATATATTTTGGCTGGTAATCTGCCAACAAGCAGTGTTGGACTCGTGTTGCTGTGTTCCGGTGAAATTGCATGCACATGAGAAGTAATATCGTGATGGACGCAACGTAACGCGACTTGAGTCACTCATACTTTGGTGGAGAGGGCTTGACTCATATTGCTGTTGGCTATGGGCGGTGGGTTACCACTTAATTTAAGTGGGCCGTCAGCTCGTTCCGTCACTTTCGTCACATAAAAATATATATATTTTTGTTATCTCAGTTCTCCATCATTTATAAACCGATTTGGATTTTATTTTGAAAGGATATACTTTCAGATTCGTCTCATAGAAATTTCATGTTTCTGGGTGTTAATATGTAGTTATATACAAAAAAAAGTGTATATGTATTCATAAGTCATCTGGTTCCCATAATGTAAGCTATGCTTAATTTGGAGCTAGACGGAGATGTGTCCATCTATGTACTACTAATCGTTCACTAGCACTCGAACCGTGCGGTGAACGGATTAAAATGCGCCTCGAAGAGCCTCCTTTCGTGCACTTGACACATTTCTTCGAATTTTTAGTTCTACACATGTTTTCTGACATGTCGGTTTAACGATGTTTTCCTTCATCGTTTTGAGAACATGGTTTTGCACACATAAATCTTTCAATTTAAAACATAGGTGCACGTCGCGATTTGAACCGGCTGCTTCCGGATTGAAACTCGGAGTCAGAACTCTCGATTCCCTGAGCTGTACAGCATGAACATTTGTACTGTACCTTCAAAAATCAATACACAACAGTACAAGAGATAATTAATAATATTGGTGGACATTTCACACAGCGCCATCTAGCCCCAAAGTAAGCTAAGCATAGTTTGTATCATGGGAACCAGACAACTGATATAATACTTATTTACTTAATTTTTTTGAAAATACACACATACATACATAATAAAATACATACATATTAACACCCAGACACAGAACAAAGATCTATATTCGTCACACAAATGTTTGTCCTGGGTGGGAATCGAACCCACGACCTCACAAGGCAGAGTTACTAACCAACTGAGCTGCGAGGCCAGTCTAGATTGTGTTTATGAACCGTCAATTGGTTTCCCAGGGTGAACAGAAAGAGGGCAACATAAACGACGTGTGCACTGAGGACGAGAATGACGAGCTTGAGTACGAGGCGTGGAAACTGCGCGAAATGAAGAGGATCAAACGCGACAAGGAAGAGAGAGAGGCGTAAGTACGGACACGTACTGTGCTGTGCTGTGCTGTGCGCTCACCGGACACAACACTTATCAGTTGTGTACAAACACTAGTAGTAGCGGCTAGTTTTTGTTTTTGACTGGCCTCGCAGCTCAGTTGGTTAGTTACTGCCTGTTGAGCTGTGGGTTCGATTCCCAACAAGGTTTTTTGTATAGTTTTTGTTTTTGACTGGCCTCGCAGCTCAGTTGGTTAGTAACTCTGCCTGTTGAGCTGTGGGTTCGATTTCCAACCAGGTTTTTTTGTATGTTTTGTACCAAAATATTTAATGCATGTGAACTGCATGTGACTACTAGTGAAATTATGTGTTATCAAAAACTTTAAAGTTACTATTGGCTTCGTATACACATGTAATTTTGTTGGTAATCTTAAATAAATAAATCTTTCGCCTTTATGGTGTGATTTTTATTAATTTATGTCAAACACATACATGTATATCTAAATAGTTGTTGTGACATATTGCAGGCAAGAGAAGGAAGTGCTCGCTTTGGAGAGGATGCGCAATATGAGTGAGGAGGAGCGGCGGCTCGAGCTTCGCGTCAACCCCAAGCTGGTCACCAACAAGTCTGTCAAAGGGAAATACAAGTTCCTGCAGAAATACTATCACAGGTAACATTATATATTTACAACTAGCTGTTGCCCGCGTCTTCGTCCGCGTGGAATTCGGTTTTGTCACCCACCCCTATTTTACCCCTCGGTAAAGTAGCCTTACTTCTTGTTACATCAGCTATCTGCCAGTGAAAGTCCCGTCAAAATCGGTCCAGCCATTTCAGAGATTAGCCGGAACAAACAGACAGACAGACAAAAATTGCAAAAAATGTTGTTTTAGTCTATGTACATCCATATGCGCTTTTAGTAAAAAGTGGTTATTTAAATATTACAAACAGACACTCCAATTTTATTAATTTGTATAGATAAGAAAATGATTTAAACAGTGCCAGTTTGTATTAGATTTTCGTTTGAAATATTTATGTGCGCAATACTTGCTCAGAATTTTAAAGGGTAATATTAACATTTTAATGAAACTGTCACACCCCCCAGTATTGAAACATTCGAAGCTATCTGTCAATCCTGATTGAGCTCCCGTGGACCACGACAGACACACCTAATCCATCTCGGTTATCAGCAGTAGGAAAGTGTAACGACTAGTGAATAGAGTGAATTCTGTTGTATAACAAGTAGATGTATTCATGTATCATTAATTGAGTGGTTTTATTCTCCAGAGGTGCCTTCTATTTGGACAAGGAAGATGATGTATTCAAGCAAGATTTCTCTGGTGCAACACTGGACGATCACTTCGATAAGACTGTTCTACCAAAGGTAATACGATACAGCTTTCAAAAACAAGATCTTTGACGTTTTTTAATAAGTACGTATTTTCACTGCTTACATGCTTGCGTAAATTATCTGGGGCGAGTTATCTCTGTCTACCTAACTAGGAGAGGATCCATGTTGTATTTCTTTATTGCACCTTCATGTCTCGACGGGCGCATACGATAGGACTTTGGTCTTGTCATACCTAAGTAAGGGAGGACCCTAGTTTGATTACTTGGTATGGCAGAGATTATCACTTAACACCAGGTAGGACATCGGCTCGTTCCATAATTTTATCACATAAAAATACCACATCTGGTGGGTCACTTCCTCTGTCACTTTTATTACGTAAACAAAGCAACTTTTTCCTAGTAACTATGATTGTAAAACCTACTACTGAACCAATTTCGATGATATTTCTATATGAACAATCTGAAACTATATCAATTCGAATAAAAACTAAAAATAATCTCGTAAATACGTTTATAAATTACTAAGAGCTGATGAAACAAACATTAAAAAAAGAATTGCTATCCTCCTTTTACTGCAGAAGTGCGGTTAAATAAAAACTTGATGAACAGGTGATGCAAGTGAAGAAATTCGGCCGCTCGGGCAGAACCAAGTACACGCACCTCGTGGATCAGGACACGACTGAGTTCGACTCGGCGTGGAGCAACGAGGGCGGCGCCTCCAGGCTCGCCGGCTTCAGGGGCGGCATGAAGCAACTGTTCGACAAACCATCCGCCAAGAGGAACCATAAACTGTGACGCAACACATACAACACTATAATATATAGTATACTTAAATATTTATACAACTAATGACCATCATTTCTGTCTTTGTAATACTCTTGAACGTATCATTTCATAGAGAATAGTCTATCAAAAATATTAGTCGTAGGGGCAATGAGAAATAAAAACGATAAATCAACTTCAACTTCTATTTCGGTAAACTTAATCTAAGACACTTTAAATGTATCTTAGATTAAGTTTAAGAGCAGTAAAACTCACGCCAAGTTCGTCCGGGGTAGTACTGCCACCATGCCCATTTCTGCCGCCAAGCAGTAACGCATTTCCGTTACTGTGTTCCAGTTTGAAAGGTGTGATTGCCAGTGCAATTACAGGCACAGGAGACACCTACACGTCTCAGACTTACGGGCGCATACGATGCGACTTGTCTTGTCATACCCAGTGGGAGAGGAGTAGGGGAGGGGAGGAGACCCAAGTCGCATCTGTTATGGGCCGAGGTTACCACTTAACACCAGGTGGGCCGTCGGCTCGTTTATCTCAATCACATAAAAAAAAATGTTTACCGGAATAAAATATTTCTTATTATTATTATCTAGTAGCAGTAGAACTTATGCCAAGTTCGTCCGCGGAAGTACTGTCATTTCTGCCGCAGTGCATTCACGTTACTGTATTCCGGTTTGAAAGGTGTTAGCTTCACGGCTCAGTGTTAATAAATAAATATTGGTGGACATTTCGTTCAACCCCTTCTAGCCCCAAAGTAAGTTAAGCATAGCTTGTATCATGGGAACCAGACAACTGATATACATACTTACTTTTTTTTTTGTAAATACATACACATAATACATATTAACACCCAGACACAGAACAAACATCTGTGTTTGTCACAAAAATGTTTTGTGTGAGGAATCGAACCCACGACCAGAAGGTAGGGTTACTAACCAACTAAGCTGCGGGGCCAGTCAAATATGAATATGATGAAAATATGATTTCGAAGATTTAAAAAAATAATAGGATTACGTTGGCACTGACCACTTTATAAATAAAAAATATTACCCCACATATCTTGTGTCATTAAATTAATATCGCCCATTGGAATCCGCCTACGCCCCAAGATATTGATTTGGTTAGTTGCCGCACGTACTTCTTGCCTATATCACTCCGATAAGTGGGCTAGTGATGGGACCGCTGAAACGAACGACAACTTCGTGCTCATTCACTTTATCGCTTCTACGCGTGACTCCTATAACATCTAAATTCATTCGCCGACCACTAAGCGACATTGGAACGGATTCAAGAACTTCTATCGTTACCAACTTTTATATAATGCGAGTTCAACGTTCCGGCGATATAAGAGATCTCAACTTGATTTATGAGTCAGCCTTTCAGCTTAGAAGTGAACGATGTGTGGCACGATTCACCTACTTAACCGCGGTTTAAACAGTTTCACCGTTTTGGACTTTCCTTTTAAAATTCCCTGTTTATATGTTATCCGACGAACGAACAACGAACTTAACACAGTAAGTAAATGCAAATAAAAAGTCGTTAAGTTTTAATGTTGCGTGGCCGGTGGAAAATAAATGCCTAACGAACTACGACCTAGGGATGACGAAACTTTCTAGTCCGCTGTAAAAATGTTGTCGGTACGTGCCTTCCCTAAGGTTGGTTTACTACGATGTGAAGTGCCCCGTAAAAACAACAGCACATTAGAGCTGTGCTTTACCCGCGACTAAATTAAACATGTCGTGCCACATAAACTTTATTGAAGTTGCGTCTTTCAGGAGTCAACCGAAACATTTTGAGTAGGGGTTGTCTGACGGTTTTTGGTAGTAATGCGGGTCCGGCTGCGGTCCGGAGCGGCTGTTCACGTCCCGTCTGAAAGTAAAGTACCGTCCGTAGTCCGCCGGCTGGCGAGACAGTTTGCTGTCGTCTAACCGCCACCCGATTATTCCCGAACTAGTTTCACAAAAATTGTATTTGTCTTCGGGCAATGTACGTTTTCTTCTGTCGAGGTACCGGAGCCGCCCTCCGTCTGGTATCGCCTTGTAAAGTATGTCCCTTTCGTTTGAATCCACCGCTTTCATGACGGGTTCGGGAACTGAAAGGTCTGATACTGAACTGGGGTTCATTGCTTCTCGACCTTTATGTCTTCTTGTTAATCTCAAGTGAGACAAACCTCTTACGATACCATCTCGCAATGGCTTCTGTCGTCGATTCATCGCACTAGATTTAAGCTGTAAGGACATAGATGGCATACAAACTTCTATGGGAGCCTTAAGGACGTCTATAGTGCGTATTCCCCTGTGGGTTTCAGGTAATGTAGCAGATTTCGTAAGTTTATCCTGGTTCTTTAGAAACCAGATCATGCGTCGTTCTTCGGACTTCTCAAAATTCTCTGTAAAAAATTTCAAAGTTTTCGGATTGCTGTAGTCTAGCGGCATTTTATATAAATATATATATATTTTATATAATATATAAAGTTGTGTACAAAAATAAGTAAAATTGTTCAAAAGTCTCTAAAAATATATTGTGATGAGCGACATGCCCATAGACTCTATGAACCTACCATCCTTGGTGTCATTAATTACAAAATTAATGTCAATCATTAAACAAAGAGAACCCTATCATTAGCATTTATTATTAAAGAGGATGTCCTGAGTGTTGGGCGTCAATTCCCCTTTTATTATTCGATGAGGTTACCGCTTAATATGACGTGGGTCATCAGCTCGTTCTAAAATTTTCACATAATGTATTAGGTAAATAAACATTTATTAAAAATATAAAAGTACACTACAAAATAAATGACATAATCACAAAAACTTATAAACATTTGGAAGGTCCAGGTATATCTGAACTTTTGTAATAATCTGGATCTGGGTGAGGCCCGGTGCGGCTCTTGTCGTCCCTTGTTAGCCTCCACACGCGGCCAAATGAGGGCGAATTGCTCCTGAAGTAGCTGTCGCTCAGGCGCCATCCGTACTCCCATCCACTGCATTCTCTGAAGTAGTACTTTTTCTCGGGAGGAATTTTATTCCTGCTCTTTAAATAAACTTGTCGGCCGAACACAGGAATCTCTTTGTATAAAATCTCCGTTTGCTTCGGCTCGACGGGTCGCATTTTGGGGTCGATACTGAGGTCGTCATCCCGTCTCGCGAGTCTCGAATCTTCTTTAGGATCGCCGAGTTGCACTTCGGGAATGGAATGCCCTTTCCTTAGGTCTGCGATTCCGGGAATATGAATCGCGTCGCGGATGGCTTTCCGCCTCCTGTTCGTTCTTGCGATCTCGTGATCTCTCTGTATGGTCGGAATACCGTTCGCCATCGCGCCTCGTATTATACCCAGCTCGTGATATCCTTTCTCCTCCCGGTGAAGAGTAGCGGCGTCCTTTAGCTTGTCTTCATTCAGACGGTTCCATTTCATACGCAGACGAGTGGTCTTCTCGTAGTTTTCAATTAGAAAATTGATTACATCGGGATTTGTAATATCTATTAGAGGCATTGTATAAATAGCAGTTTAAATACGTTTATCAAATAAAATCTATCAAAAACAGGACTTTAAAAAAGCTGCTCAAAACAAGTCAGATACATCAGTCATACTTATTTCATTCATAATACGGGCCAGTCAACTTTATTTTTTTGAGTCTGACTACGAGTATTTGTCTGAAATAACTTTAAAAATTGCCTGTGGGGATTTCACTTGGATGTCTTTGTCACGATTTGACCTTAGCAAATGTCATGGATGGTTTTTGCATTTTTCGTATGTGCGGTGAAGTGCTGTGAGCCTGAGATGCCATTGCTTGATATCACCAATCCGAGAGTAACCAGGTTTGTTCTTGAAAACTATGAAAAAGAAAGCAGATTGCGTATAAAATGGGTCAAATGTCACGAGGAGCAAATCCACAAGGCGGCTACATTCTGCGGTGATGTAAAAAACTACTCTCTTGACGACGTGAACAAGTCTTTGATGGTCGCTGGTATGGCTACGGTAACCAGGGACCACGCCGTATCCGCTTGCCACAGACTGACCTGTCCAGTTAAAGATTACTTAACCAGAGTCGTATCACATAAACAGACGGAAGCACCGATGTTGCCCGTCTCAAACGAAGAGAAGGAACTGCTACGTGAGAGCAGGAAAGAGTACTTGAAAGCTCGGCGCAAAAAGGGACCTGATGAGAAATTCAATTTTTCTGAATCTGTTAACTGGACGTATGGATGGAAGTTGGGTGAAAGTGAGTTGAAGTTGCGAGGGCCCGCCCACGGTAGAGTGTGCCACATGATGCACAACTTGCAAAGCCGCGTGGGGCCGCAGCCTGACCCTGATTACTACGCTTCTCCGGACGCCAGTCGCACCTTCTGTGAATCTTAATGCACTGTAATTATAAGAATAAAACTCTTAACTTTTCATTGTTTATTTATAAAGTAGTTGAAAATGGTATAAGCTGATTTTTATGATCTAAGGTTATCCTACGCTTACGATACACAATAAATTTAAGTATTTGATTCTATTATCTACTTATACATTATATTTAACAGTCTACTTGTTTTCTAGTTTTGACTCATCCAAAAGCTCTTTCGTTCTCTCTTAACGTGACTTCTACCGGAAAATGTACAGGAGTTCCATCGCCTAGTCTTTTTGCGATAGAGTTTATCATTTCCGGTGTAGCTTCTCTCAAGTCGTAGGCCCATCCAATTTTTTCAAACATTCTTATGAATTTGGTGCCGAAATTGAAGAAATCAAAGTGCTCAGCTGCTTTGTAATCGTAAGGAAAGGCATGGTGGTAATTGTGCCAACCTTCTCCCAGAGTGCAGATCGCGACGAATCGATTCTCTTTAGGGATTATATTCCTAAAATAGAAAAATAATATTGTTAATAATATATCACGACCGCACCGAAGGCTTTGAGGCATGGAAGCAGTCAACTGTAATTCCTCTAAAGGTCAGCTCAACTTACTTTCGTATCCTAGTAAGCACAGATAATCACATCGAACTTGGTTGCTAATACATACATAAGGCATTTTCCCTCAGAAATTTTGTGGAAAAATAGCGAAGAATAGTAAATTTAAGTGTTAAACTAAGTGTATGCCTATATATATCGCCATTAAAGATTTTTTCAGTCTGTTGGTTTATTAAGGAGAGTTTTAATAGTTTATTTATGTGATATAGTTACAGAACGAGGCAACGGCCCATCTGGTGTTAAGTGGTAACCTCTGCCCATAACAAGCGATGCGACTTGGGTCCTCCTCTACTAGGCACGACAAGACCCAAGTCGCATCGTATGCGCCCGTAACTCTGAGACATGTAGGTTAAATGTTTCATGTGCCAGTAATGTCACCGGCACCCACACGAATGCGTTACTGCTTGACAGCAGAAATGGGCTTGTTACGTGAGACGAGTTAATCGTGCGAAAACAAAGGTTCCTATTAGCTCACTACGTTTCCATCACAGTGTAACTCTCAAAGTGAAAAGTGCATACTGGGGCTCTGTCTACCCCTTATGGGTAATGAATGAACGTCAGTCATCAAATCAACTTTAAGAGAATGGAGGAGCATCAGTGAGTAATCTTCTCACACTAGACTTACTAAATTATTTATAAAGAAGTAAAGTAACATACTTGTTGTATGGTCGATATCCATAGATATGAGCGAGACTGTTCACAGTGAGTTCACTGTGGAACATGCCCAGGAATCTGATAAAGCATTGCCACGCGACGGCACACTTCCAATCTTCATTCCATAGAACGATGCCGATGGTTGTGGGTAAGATGTAACAGAAGACAAGCTTCAACATATTGAAATGTCTGAGGAAAAAACAACTTGTTTATATAAAATGTACCTACTACCCAAGTACCTACAAAACAGATAAGGTAACATGAACTCACTTATTGAACATCCTCAGAAGTGGATCATTTTTAATATCAGACAGGTCCATTTGTTTGCCGCGCAGTAAAACTTCATCATTCTTCTTCAGCATTAACCATCCGATGTGTGAGAAAAACAGTCCCCGATTCGCGTTGTGAGGATCCGCATTCGTGTCGCTGAATTTGTGATGAACTCTGTGATCTCGGACCCATTGCAGCAATGAATTCTGAAAAGAATAACATCGACTGTGATCATAAATACCAGAATAAAAAGAATCTCGTAGTTAAAAAGCGATCATCCCATGAAGAGGTTTTTTGCAGGAAATGGAATAATGTTATAGCACTTTATTGCCTATTTCCTTTAATCGGATGGATGTGGATTTCCTTTGAAATAAAGCGGGCTTCAGTTCAATTGATATAAATGTACTTAAGATTAACGTTATCAGAGTTTATTTATGTACCTGGCCGGCGCTCGCAAAGCAGAGGAGGAGAAATATTTTCAGTGGAAGTTTAGCCTTGTAGGATTTATGAGTCCACAGTCGATGAGCTCCGCCCGTGATGCCGAATCCCGTTGCTACGTACATCACCGCCGCTATAATGGGAAAAGTCTCGAATTATTTTTGGAAAATAAATAATGTAGCGGATATCCTGTAACGTTGAAAAACTAAACATTAAACTCACCAAACACAACTGTCTGCCATTTAACAGGTAACGCAAAGTAATAGCACCAGTAAACACCAAGAATGTGATAAACTGTTATTGCTATAAAGCTCGGCCATTTTATATCGTTTTTAAAACCCAAGCTTTTCTCAAATGTTCTGAATATTTCACTTAGCGATGGACCTGTTTTCATATGATCTTTTTCCATTCTTATGTGAAAGTTAAAATTTGGATATTTTATTTAGCCACTGCTACGGACGAGTGTCTGAGTACGAGTGTTTGAGGTGAATTCCTCTATTGTATGAAAGGTAACCTCTTGAAGTGTGTTGTTCAAAATAATGGGTCACTGGAGTTGTTTTATACACAGTAGGTATGTAACAAATACGGACTTGATGCTAATGTATTTTGAAAAGTGTCGTACTACGTAGGTAATGCATTCTATTGTTCATTGTTTTACTTCAGTTTTCAATTTATACGTGACTAAAGTTCATCTTAAAAATTTGAATATCTTTAATCATAAATTATGCATGTTCTTCACGTTGCGGTATACTTATACATGTACGAGTGACTGGAATGCCAAGATCGCAGGTTCGATTCGCGTAGTGGGACAAATATTTGCATGATGTAATGTGATCACACAGTACTTCTAGTTCCTGATACCCGGGACTCATGTTGAGTTGTTTGTTATTCACATAATGCAAGCAGTATAGAATGGTGTTCATAATAACCTTCCAATTCAAATATAGATATTTTAATATATACTAGGTTATATATATCTGATGTTAGAATTAGGATCATAATAAACATTTGTGGTTAAAAAATATTCTAAAATACCGTAATTTTACTACTGACATTTGGTGGTTCCGAAGTTTCAGTAAAAACGCCATTACCCCTAATATCGGACTATGTAAGTAATGAAAACGATTTCACTTATCCCTACTTAGATCATGATAAATTTACTCAGAAGTTTTTGAAACTAGACACAGATAGACCAATTTATTACATATAGATAACTTAAAATTTTTTCGCGACGCTTCAAAGTTTATACAATAATCTGTACCTATTAATGTACGGGCGGGCACGTTCGGTTGTAGAGTATTTACGTGGTATCTTTGTGCGGAATTTATAGTCTCCTGTGGTGTTACTTATTACGGACAAAGTTTTTGGAAGTTCTATGGTAAATGATTCTTCTTAGCCTTTTTAAATCCTTGCTTCGTTTTGAGTTCGAAGGAGGTATTTACTCGTACCTGCTGTTAGTCTTTATTTATTTAAATATTTCACATTTAATTTTCATTTGCAACGGGTACCTATGTTTTAGTTTTAGACTACAGAAACAAAAATAGCATATTTTGAAAAGTATGCGAGGACAGAAGTATTAAAGCTACCGTTACCCTACCGATAGCCGAGTGCCGCTGAACTGTCATCCAAATTTTTTATTTATGGGAGGCTTAGCACTAGTGACCATAGACTAAAAATTACACAATGACAGTGACCAGTGGGACTTATACCGCCATCTTCTCAAAGACACTTGCCGTGGAAATCCACGTTATTTGATAATTTTAAACGGTAATAGTTTGGGTACCTACAACAGTAAAGTGTAATTTATGTACCTTCATTTCACTCGAATACGGATAATGTGCATCAGATTTTGTTGCGATAGGTACTTAACTGGGACTTAAACCGAACACAACAGATCCAATATATATTTGAAGCTCTATTTATTCTTTCTGACCCTACGTAGGTACATAGAAGTCCTCTTCGACATAATGTTGTATCTACGTGTTTCCTTATAGAATAACTGGCGACCGGCCCGACTTCCCACGGGTACCAAGTAATCAGCAACTAATTACCGACTCGATCGACGAACGCCGTCAACGAAGTTTAGTCAATTTTCGAGAAATATTTATAATTTTGTATTATTTATATATATATAAACTTTCAATGTCTTTTAATAATTTTATCTATGAAAACCTTTTTAAGAATAGCATAATTATAGTAGTATTTGAATTTAAAATAATATTTTGGGATAATATAACGCGGTTTCCCCTATCGTATTGTTATTTATGTTACGGATGGTTGTAGTTGTAGGCGATGCACTAACGGACACACTCTTTGATGCTTACGCAGGACACGAGACTACACAGAGTTGCGAATTAGGTGATTTTTGTCTTGTTGTACCTAAGTAGGGGAGGATCCAAGACGAATTGCTTTGATATGGGCAGAGGTAACCACTTAAAACCAGGTGGACCATCTGAGCATTCCATAACCTTTAAACATTAAAAAACCAGTCCTAAAATCTAGTCCTAAACCAGTCCTAAATCTCTTAAAATCTAGGTGGCTATTTTATGTATGCGCTAAAAGCGAGCCCTATTAATCTTTTTAAAGTGCCGAAGTAATGTGCACGGGAAACGTTCGGAAAACGATCCCTTTCACCCCGGAACCCGGAACATAACCGAGATAGGGAACAATAACAGGCAAATATTATCAGCTGCGGGCGGCTCATAATGGCGTTTATGTCTTTATCGGGTCGGGTTCAGCTCGTAAATCCAGCGATGTTGTTTCTTTTTTTCGGTATTCGCTGAAATCTTTCAGTGTGTTGGCGTTTTGCTAGTCTTTGCAATAAAACTTATTGTTTTTAAGTCCAGCGGTTATCTCTGCCTGTGGCGAAAGCGATGCAACATGGGAGCTCAGCCACCGACGTGAAGGTGTTATGTGCCTGTTATGTCCCGGCAACCACACCTTTGAAACCGAAAGACAGTAATACCTATGTAAAATCTACTACAGGTATATCTTAAAACTACTTAATCGTTATTATGGACACTGAGAAAGTCAGCTTGTTACCCTGAAGGAGTAGATAACAGCTAGGTATAGACATCCAACAGCATCCAATGTGGATTACACTATCGTCGTAAGAACGTTAGACCTCCGCTATGACTTTCCCACATAAACCTACATTGTGCGGCTCACAGATAAATCCGCGCCCAAAGGTTAATGAAATAATTACACGTCCGCATTGTCAATGAACAAATGACATTACAAGCTAAATGATATTTAGTTTTTTTTTTATGTAATACATTTACGGAACGAGCCGACGGCCCACCTGGTGTTAAGTGGTAACCTCGGCCCATAACAACCGATGCGACTTGGGTCCTCCCAAAGTAGGTATGACAAGACCCAAGTCGCATCGTATGCGCCCGTAAATGTGAGACGTGCAGGTGGAATGTCTCATGTGCCTGTAATTTCACCGGCAACCACACCTTTCAAATCGGAACACAGTAACGCAAATGCGTCACTGCTTGGCGGCAGAAAAGGGCATGGTGGCAGTACTTCCCCGGACGAACTTGGCGAGAGTTCTACTGCTCTTAAATACAATTTAGTACCAAATAAATTAACTTTAACATTTGTTGACGTGATGTTAGAGTTTAACTTTTAAATCGTTTGATTTTCTCTCTCATGCCCAATTACAACGGAGTAGCATACGCTTGACTACGATTTTAAATATTCTGCATTCTGAATTGCTAAAAAAACACCCCGAATGTAAATTGGATATCTATGATCAATGCAGTGTACCTACCTACCTACCTAATCGTTATAGTTTACCTTTGAAATAGTATTCGACGTACGTTCTGAAAATCTAAGGAGTTTTCATAGTAGGTACCTAATCCGAAGGAGTTTTTTGCTCGAAGCGATAAGTTTTCCGGACTAATTTAGGATTTGGCCATGTACGCTATTTTTTTATTACTGATTGTACGGTGCAGGTAAAACTGGATTTGTCAGGGATATTTTTGTCGTATCTAAAATAAACGGCTTGGTTAGACAGCTGCCTATGTGTTTTTGAGATAAGCAGGTTACCAGGTACGGTAAGGTAAGTACCAGGATAAAAGGCGTTCCGTGGTAACTACTCGTCGATATTACAAAAGCGCGAAGAAATACCGACACGGAACAAAAGTATAAATTGTATAGACATTTCACAGCGCTGTTTCTACCCAGTGAAAGGATAATGCAGAGGTGCAAATTATATTAATAAACGGCAGGGCTGATCTATTTATCACGTAGTAGATATTATAAGGCCGCGCTAAAAGGGTAGTTAGGACGAGTTTTATTACATTTATTTATTTATCTCTCACGCGGACAATGATATTTCGACGAGGGCGACCTTGTAACCTTTGCTGACATTTAGAGAATTTATGTAACGAACGTATCGCTCTAAAATTAAATTAATAAACTTATAGTATATAAAGCATGTCCTGAAATATTGTTTAGTTTGGAGTAATTTTATGCGATACGAATTGCAAGTACTGCTTCACACTTCTCCTTATTCACTAACGCTGAGTAAACTTCACTACTAGCTATCACCGCCGCCGCCGCGCCGTAGAGCAAAGAAAGAACAGGAGTTTTTAAAACGTCTTTTTTTTTTCTTTAACAACTCTTGCATCTATCAACCAGTTTACACAAATATTTTAATATCCGTAATTGAAGTAGTAGTCTTTTTTCAGACACTACAAAGGAGCCTGCAGATATTCTGTGGAATATTAAAATTGAGTCTGACTGATCGAACACATAAAAATAAAAATAATCGTCTAAATTATTTTATCTTTCCAACCAACCATATCAAACAAATAATAAATTTTGGAAGAAAACGTAGGTCGTCCATCGCTTTTATGGGAAAAACCGCCAATGAATGCATTAAAGCTAATGAGAGCAAACGTGTGGCTCTGGGAGGGTACTCGTATTATCCCGTTAATCACCCACATATACTAATAAATATCAATATCACAAAGGCTAATGTAGGTTTTGTAAATTATTCATTCGTATCTGTTACATGTAGGTACAGTGAACGAATTAAACTTGTCGAAAATATTGACATCAGCAATAAAAATGTATAATCTTTCAACCCTTTCGGACATAAAATACAAAGTGTTAATGACTTTTGCATGTATGTAAAATCTTCAAGTACCTATAGCTATTGCATTATGTCATGCATGCGTTCTCACACCTTTGTGAAATGAATGCTGGTTAATTTGTTTGTCCTTGGTCAAATTCTCAACGTTTAGCCGGACCTTGAAAAGTTCTTATATTTATATATACATTCTGTTTATATATTTTTTCCAGATATTTTACTGTATGTTGCTGATTGTACATGTTTTATCACAGTGGACAAGGGTAGCACTAAATTAATCATAAACAAACCATTTACCAAAGCTTGCGGACCTGATCAAAGGGGCATGTTTAGGTCGACCCTTTATATGCTTGATTATTTAATATCTATAAACCAGTAGATTGTCTCTTAAGATTTTGTAAAGGATGTGTCTTTTGATATACCTTAGCCGCAAAAATATATATTTAATGTTACTATACTGTCGAGTATACTTTCTTGTTTATCAAACTTTATTTTTGTAGGGTTCCGTAGCAAAAAATGTAAAAACGAAACATTAGTTTCCTACGTTTGCCTGTCCGTACGTCACGGCCACTATACTCAGAGACAATTGGCACTATATAGCACTATTGGCGCTTCTGAAGTCGTATAGTGTCACCTTCGTAATTTTTGAACTATACAATTGACAATTCTTATAATGAAAAGTAGCACATAAAATTAACTTCTAACAACAGTGCTTAAATAAGAGAGGGATATTTTCAGTTATACGCAATTTTTAGTTCCGTGACCGCACTAAACTGTTTTTGTTTCTACGCGCGATTGGAGTTTGCTCATTAAGTGAGATGATATTTGTTAACTCTTTTTGTTAACGCTCGATTTTACTACCCATCAAATTTTCGTACCGTTGGCTATAAATGAAACCAATTCTTAAGGAGTAAACCGCAAAAAAACGCGAAAAAACTTTTGATAACTTAATAAAGTAGTAATTTAATAAGATACCTTAAAAACGAGTAATTTCTGGAAATTAACTATCGTAAATCAGGTAAAGCCTCATTTCGAGGAGACCTTTCTCGATCATCCTAAAATCTTCCACCTGAGTTTCAGTTAATAGCCTCCAATAAACAGAGCCCAACCTTCCCCAACCATCGCTGAATCTATTGTAATTGCTTCCTAAATATCTCCAATCATAATTCACCCATGATAGGACCCCGGCTCAGCCTCGTTTTGATAACTACCCTATAACTGCAAGTATATTCCGAACTAATAGACGTCGATCCAATTCTCCGAATTTTCTTTATAACAGCGCGTGATGAAAATATCCTTTGAAGTAATAAATAAAAAGGATTTCATATAAAGTGTGTCCGATATATTTTGCGTCGTAAACGTATACCTACTTATATCTGAGTGCTGTAACGGTGGAAGGTGTTTTTTATATTTTGCCATAAAATGCACGCGGCTCTCAACCCTCGCTACATCACCTAGTCTAGATACCTAGTAGCTAACTTATGAAAGGGACTTGAAAGGTCGTTGGACGTTATAAATCAACAGAAAGTTTGGGAACTGTTACCAAGCAGTAGAGCCCTTTGTGATGCAGATTTCTTCCGGCGAGTTCTACGATCAGACCTATTTTTCTCAAGTAGTACGTACTTCATTCATTTTGCTTCCTCAATAATGTGAGTGAAATTATAAGAAATTTAATAATTTTCATGTCTAAAAGAGTAACTGGACAATCCTGTGGTTCCTTGGACAAAAAACTTCTGACATGGTTCATTAGCTTGAGCTGATAAACATGATAATAGCTTCCACGACGTATAGATTCGTCAAGTCTGTTGTTGTCAAACCGTGTACAGTCCTGCGCCGGGCCAGTTACAGCGTTGACTCGCAATCTCTTCCCAACTGTCTTCACTTTTAGTTAATTACTTTGTGCTACGGAATAGCTATGAACGTAGAGTTGTATGAATGTAACCATTTATGGATATGGTAATGTCAACAAGCGTTTGCTTTCAAGCAATACAAATAGGTTTATTTCCAATAAATACCATTCCTAGATGAAGTGTAAAAAGTAAGTATTAGGCTCGTTCAGATGGTCCCACGACTATCCGCACTAGCTTTAGGTACCTTTAGGTAAGTTTTTAAACTTCACCTAGATTAATTATAATTTATGGTACGATATTTCTATCTGTATCACTGAACATCAATCATAATGATTTACTAATGCACATTAACTGTTACGATTTGGAAGCCAGGTAATTGCACATATCAATGTATCTGGTACAATTAGATGTTCTCACGTAGAATAGAATAGATTATATCTTTATTGTACACCATACGTAAAAACAAGAAAATAAATACACTACTGTAGACGTAAAAGTGGTACAATTGGCGGCCTTATCGCTAAAAGCGATCTCTTCCAGGCAATCTTTGGAAGGACAACTAACTAACGGTGGCGTAGATTTGGAATTAGGAACCATAATGTGCTAGTTTTATAAAAGGATTTCAGTTTGTCAACACGTCTGTTTAGAATTACTTTCTCAGTTAGTAGACTATTTTAATTTTGTTTCATAACTTTGATGATATAACCCTGTATAATGAAGTTTTCATACACCGTTTTTATAACAAAGACAAATGGTCTATCGTGAATTACCAAAGTTAATTACGTGAAACCTGAGCTGCATTTAATTAACGATTAGCGATTCGAATCACGTTTGCGCTCGGTCACCCGAACCATGCAAACATGATCGGCAATGAATCCGCCTATTTACGTAACGTAGGTTTCATTTAAAAAGGTCGATACTGATTGGCCGGGTAAAGGCTTGTATTAATAATAACATCCCCTTGAAAACGGGGCGAGGGGTGCAAGTCTTCCCATCGTTAAAGCTTTATTGCGTCGACAGATGTTTATGAATTATGCGGACCCGAAGTGATTCATAAATCTTGTGTTTTTTCGGTACAAGAGTTATTATTATAGACATTTTTTTTATTAGGTGTCCATACCACGTTTCATATTCCTTCGCGAGAGATGTGATCGTAAAACAGCGGGCACCGATGCCTCCACGTCGGTAATATTTGCCCTTTATTAAACCTGGTTTACGTCTAAACAGAAAAGATGGTGGGTTTTGTGGCGACTGACCTAAAGCTCTCCCTGAGGTGTGATAATGTGTGCCTCATGTAAAGACCTTCCTCGATCCATTCACGATTTTCCTTTTAGCCCACAATTTTTGTTACTGTTTCGGACAAAGCTCCGTAGATTTATTAATCTCTAAAAACTCTGCCCAGCTAGCGTGGACGCTACGCTATGCCGATGACATTTTTCGAGAACTTTCGCGACTTTTTACTGCTGTAAAATATCACAGAGTAAAAACTATTGATCCCTTTTTTCTACAGGCATCTACTATAATTAGATACCTGTTTTATGTTAGCAATACATGTAATAATGTAGTATCGTTTTCAGTTGTGTTTATAGAAACATTAGTCAATCGACCTTTGTTTATGATGGCAGCAGGTTCAGGAAATTATAGCTTGGACACATGTTAGACGAGTCGGGCAATTGATAAAGTTCTGATCGACAAAGTTATGAGCCAAGCGTGAGTTTGCCACGTGGGCAGGGGATCATAACGTGGCCGATGTCCACTTATAACATACAATCACATTAACTTTGCACAGAATCTAAACCAAGCATAGCATAGCTAACGCTGTATGGTAATATTCAGCATAGTTGAATTTTCTTTGTCGAGGCAGTTCCATTGAAATCCATTAACTAATATTATTCTAAAAGCGAAGCTTGTTTGTTTGGATGATTCCTTCACAAAAAATTACTTCACCGATTTGTCTGTGTATTTAGTAAAACGATTACCTACTAGTTAATAAATATAATAAAGGGTAAGTTTAATCTTTAATAGTTTATAATACAGAGTGCAACAAATTCGCTAGCTGTCATAAATATATATAATGCTAGTAACATTTTTTATAATGCTAGGAGTGAACCAACATACCTACATCAATTCCATTTTCTATATTTTTTGGTATAAAACAATTCAAAATAATGTACATGATGTATCTCATTACACAAAAGGTTTCAGATTGTTGTATCATTAATTTGTTAATTAAACTTTTCGGATCATTGTTATATTTGTCTTTGAAAACCGAATACAGAGTTTTATTGAGAGGTTATTGTTCATAACCTATAAAAACATCACACTCAAAATGTTCTATTTTAGCATGACCTTTAAATATAAATTCCTCAAAACATACTCACCTCTCAGTAAATATTGAAACACCACCCAGTAAATATTAAAAGTCTAAAGTTCCGTTATAATGAAGGATCTCGTTGATAAACAAAAAATATTGTATTTTTATATCACATTCTCTGAATATTATTTTCTGGATGAGTGATGGCAGTAAGTGGGTCGCCGTATGGGAATCAGTCCGTCACTCAGCCGCAATTCGTCATCAAGCTTCATGTGTTCGTACTTCTATTTTTTTCTCTAAATAGACAATTCTTAATGAAATACCTACACCTGGCCATATATCAGTCTACCATAAGGCACATCTATACCACTCAATTCAAACTTTCCAACGGCTACTGTTTATTCAGAATTATTATAGAGGATTAGGATGCCTTTCTCATTAAGTTTTGTTACAATAAGGGTCTCTAATCCAACCTTGACGAATTCCTATTTACCGCGACGATAGTCACTACTGTTGTAGTATTTCATACTGGCTTTAATAATCCGTAAGCTGTCTTCGTGCGAAACTGACTTCGAAGTTACCTCAAAGTGAGGATTGTATGAATTTACGAAGTTGACAATGGGCATTTCACCGCAGATTGTCGATAAATAGTACTCAGATCAGTCTATACTTTGAAATGTGCATATCTACTATTTGAATATCATACATCTCTTTGAAAAAGATATGCGAACCTAAAATTATTTGATTTGACTGCAAACAGAATCATCCACCGCCAATCGCAATCGAAATAGGTCAACTAAAACAGGGAATCATACGAGTACCTATATATAATATTTCCCTGTTAAGTTGTCTCTGTATGACCACAAGAGGAACACATACCAATGCGCTTCTCTTTGGGTTCTTCAATTTATTCCAAAAGAGGAGCCGTGATTTCGTCGGTACATTTATTGAACGCAAGTAGGTTAAGCTAAAGAACATCAGCGACCAGATACACACGCGAGCTCAGCTCATAATTACCACTTTACCACATTTGTGCTGCATTTGCGACAGTTACCATATGTAAATACGTAGATTACTGCAATGCTGCTATGGAGGCCAGAGCAGGATATTTGCAAATATAATGAGAACCGTTCAATGCAGACTGCTCTGCCTCTGAATTTGACGAGCAAATAATGCAGATGTTTTTGAGTGCAAAATTGTAGATATTGTAACCCATGACTTTCTGAGCATTCAACTATAAGCACCAGAAGTTATGTTATTTTCCAAATGTAAGTAGACAATGGTTGCAATGGTTTTAATTATCTTTCTTTCGTATTTCAAAACATTGGTTTTCCTAAAATCCACTGTTTACACTTGAAGCTCATACATAATGAACAAGAGGGCCAGCTGGCATTGTGAAGCGGTGGAAATAAATCCTAATTCAGTGCATTACATTAGGGCACGGACTACGCCACTTCATGATAATCCTGATTTATGTTTGTGTGAGTGGTGTCTGGTTTTCACCCGCGTCCGTTGAGCTCGCAGAGACAATTAGCACATACTTATCTAAGTGTAGCTAGACGGTCGGAATCTGAAGATTCACACTGTAGGACATTTTGGTAACAGAAGGTCAACTGGAAATAACAAACGTCTTAACACATACTAATTTACTTTATTTATTAATTTAATAATGAGTTTCACTTACAGATTTACGCATTCTTGAGTGTTTACATAAACTAACAGTTCACAATGGAATTGACTATTTTTGCAAAAAATATGAAACTGATGGCAAATCCTAAATTTATCTTAACTAAACTACAATTTTAATTAGTTGATGTATCATGAAATCGAATATTCGACTTCAAATATGTTTACCTAGATGGACTAGTTAGGAAAACAAGACGTGCCTATAAAAAACTAACTTTCTTCTTACACGGAAGCCTTTAATTCAAAGGTAGTAAATCTCTTTGCAATGCAAAGACTGCCATTCAAGTCTGATATTAATATTCATTCCTTTCATTATTCCCATGACGATGCTATTAAAAGCTCGAAGCGAATATCTGCCTCTTATAAAATATATGCCCCGAATAAAATTTGATTAATTCTGTAATACCTTACTTATGCTGATGATGTGAATAATAACATCTGGAAGCTTTGCAAACTAACAGGTGTGCGATTATGGGCACATTAAGACTTACAGGTTTCAATATTTATGGAATATATCCGTATAATATATACGGAAACTATTTGTACATAAATTACGAATATATATAGCATAAACTGCTATTAACCATGGTGGGACGTTCAAAGTTCATATTTGTCTCGTTTAAAAGATAAGGAACAAATTTTATTAAATAACATTAAACTAAAATATAAACTAAAAACGAAAATAAACACTAATCTTTATTATTACACATATATTTAACCATATAAATATATATGTATTCTGGCTGTTGTTTGGTTTTTATAGTAAAAGCTATGCCTAGTATGGGGCTAGATGGCGCTATGTGAAATGAAAGAGAGGAAGAAAAATATGTTATTTGTGGAACTAAGTTTACACAGAACATAAAGAAAAGAAACAAGTACCTAACTAAATAAAAAAATGGTTGTCTGTAAAGTCGGTTTACTGACGATAGTTGAACGTGACAACGTCTTAAGAAAATACTGATGGAATGGTAGCATTTTTCAAAAGAAAATTTTAATTTCATTTGTTTAATAGATTTGTATGTATATAGAGAAGGAGGTAATTGGAAATCACAATGAAATTGATCAAGTTAGATTTATTTGTACGCATAAATACAATTATGTCAATTTTTTTTTACAATTTAATAGTTTTACACTGCACTTGATACTCGATCAAAACATGTAAATGTAAGTATTAGCAGCTGTCCACGCAGACGCATCGCTCACTCAAGTAGGAGAGAGACGGATGTCGAACGCTGCCGAACGCAAAGGCTGATTGTGCTTCTTTGTCGCTCGTTCCGCGCTCTCGCTTGCACTTGCACAAGCCTTACATGGAACGCCTCAGAGCGAGGTAACGCCGCATGAGTCATGTTTTTTCGTGCGTGCAGCCGGCTCTATCGAATTATAAGACGTTGTCACGTCAAAATATTAATCATTTATAATATCTATTTTAAAGAATTTTGAAAAAGCCTAGTTGCCTCCAAAATGTTCGCAAATGCACGCGTTGATGAGTTTTACGCGATCATCCGCAACCGAACGGCATCCCTGATGCGCCGGGTGCGGGGTGCGGGGTGCGGGGCAGCACCAACACCTACCTGAAACTCATAGCGGGAAGGCTGGATGTGGACTCCATTTTTATGAGGCACTGGACAAAAATACATACTGTGCACTCATGAAGTTCATTTTTTTAGCCATTGATTGTTTTATTTTCGTGTGTATTTTAATTTTAATTTTAATTTTTACTTTAATTTTAAGTTATATGGCTGTAATATTAATGTGTGAAAGCTGAAATAAAATTGATTGATTGATTGAAAAAGGACTGGCTCAGCATAAAGTTAGTTGGATTGCAACTGACGCTGGTCTTCCGACAGAGCCGTATGGTGAAACCACGGAAATTAAATGTTAATTAAATTAAATTAAATGTCCACAAATATAAATAAATATACCAATGTCCAAATTAATTTATTACTTACCTAGAAAATTAATCGTAAATACATTACGAAGTAATTCCTTTCTTTGATTATTAAATTCCAAATCCAATTTTCCAACCTCAGATAAATTTCCTACGTGACTGTACTGACAGAGCTTCACAACTCCCAGCATTTTACTTTGATTAATTCCTCAAAATCAATCACCGAAGTTTTGCTGATATTAGATTTTAATGATACTGATTCGTATGTTCTATTCCGCTTACTGGGATGTATGTTTGTTGAATGTTCCCATTGAATATATTACAGCCCTTGTGATACAGGTATATGACGAGAAATAATTTCTCTTCGGATTCTAGTATTTGTAGTCATTCGTTGATCCTAAGACATGTCGGTAAAATCTACGACAACACAAAAACAACTTCACCTTTTTAATTTGCTTTTATGTTTTACACACGTATTGCAATTGGTGCAATTAGTGATTAGAGTACCTAGTAGTAGTAGAGTAGGTATTAGTAGTAGTGAAATAATAGTGTCAGAGTAGTTAGAGTCGAGGCCTGAGATAAAATAATTCAAAGTGGAGTGGAAGTGCTTGCCAAATGGTTTTTATGTGATGAAGTTAGGAACAAGCAGATGGCTCACCTGGTGTTAAGTGGTAATCTCTGCCCATAACAAGCAAAACCACTTGGTTCCTCCACTATCTAGGTACAACAAGACCCAAGTCGCATCGTATGCGCCCGTAACTCTGAGACATTTTGCGTCCGTATCTCTGTGACATGAATTATTACATGATTATTTTGAAAATAAATACGCATTCAACGTTTTAAATCCGCCAAGAATAATTAAAAATAATTGTCGTGTTCAGAATTGTAGGCATGCGTAGAGAAAAGATCCGATTCATATTATTTTTTTCTATAATGGCGGAATTTCCGAGCTAATGGGAGAAAACATTATATCTGCTCTTGGCAGGACCTCTTGGTTCCCGGTGCCACACGAAAATATCGATAAAGTGTTGATATTGGCATGTTGCCCTCATATTACAGATACTCAATTGTCACTCATATTTATTTATCCAGAACTGCTTCCAACACGGTGAAACTTGAACAAGCCACAACCCATTCATCGAATTCGAAGATTGATGATGAGTCGAAGCGAGTAATTTTCTCTTAGTATATTTCTTGTCTTATTAATGTATTTCAACGTACTTGAAATAATCAGGACTGGAATTAGGCTTGTCCGACAAACCAACAGGATTGATGAGGACCAGTTGTGACGATCCCAACTCTGCCCACCAAAATTACTGCCTCTCAATTTTGTTAGATGTAAACAATAAATTCATAACTTAACGACGAAAGTTGGTTTACAGATGCTAATAGCATCTACTACTATTTTTGTTTTTTATTTAACATACCTTTTATCAATTTTCTGAGCACATTGCTTTATTTAGACAGTTATCTTTATGGTAGTATTAAACTGTGTCTCGTATCGTTTTTATAATGGCCTTTCACTGAGGAGTCTTGGGCGTATCACCCATTATCACCGTTGCCTCTGGCTAAGCCAAGCACATTATACTGTAGAAATTATTTCGAGCAACCCAGACATCCCATGGCACTGCAAGTAAGGTTATTGAAATAAATAAAATTAACTTAAACTAACTTAACTGTCTTTGGACAATAACACTAGTTTTACATGAGTTTGTGCTTTGATTTGCGCTAACTATTTTCGGTATTACTTAACAAGGTAAATGACAAAATGATTTTTGAAAAAAAAAATAAGTTTTCTATATATAGGTATTTAAAACATTGATTAGAGCAATCAACAATTAATTCATTTTTTAAATTAAAACCTACTGAATGTTTAGCAAACAATTTCGAATAGAGTAAGTTAAGGAGTAAGATAAAATATTATGAAACAGAAAGTGTGTAAAATTATTTGTATACCTTAAGTTTCAGTTTACACCGGTATATTCCCTATCCAATCAAATACCTCCTAGATGCTCCCTATTCCCTATACAAGTGAATATTTGCTCGACATTCGACACGGCACGAAAATAGAGCACGAGTAATATTGCTACCCAAAATACTCTAGAACGTATGTCGAGCGATTCAATATATTTTATATCTCCGCACTTCCCAGTCGATTTCCCTGTACTGGTGTTTATAGCCCTACGGGGACAGTAAACAGAAAATCGAGATGTAACTCGCGTGATGTTTCATCTCCGCACACAGTATGTTGAACATGTTTCTTATTTTATGTATCCGTCGGTGTTCCTAGCTCTTCTATTACCTAAATATACTATCTGTATTTGTTGATACGCGTTCTAACAAGTTCATGTGTGTTCACCCATGAACTTGTTTGTAGGAAAGATTACAGTAGGTATAACCTTAAATAAAACTGAACGATGGCTTTTTTCAAGCAGGATGATGAGTATTTTTGTAATTATATTATTTTGTTAATTTAGATGTTTACCTATTGGTTTAAAAATAATGCTATACTTTATGTATTTCGTTTCATAATTTCGGTTGCCTCTAATTTATATATCTTTATATCATATTTGTACAAGAGATGACTGAATGATTCTCAAACAATCGTTACATAGATCATCTTCTGAAATGCAAGATGATCTAAACCGAAGATCTTACCGAAGCATCAATAGTTACGTGTGAGGTAGTAAATTGGCCTGATAGTGGATAACGCTTCCAGTGCGAAACGTAATTGCAGGCCTTGGTCACCCCCACCACAAGAGGAGAGTGAATAGGTTCCTTCTAGGCAAGCATACTTCATCGTAGACCACATCGTCACTTAACATGAGGTGACATTAAGGCCAAATGTTTGCCTATCGCTAATAACAAAATATATAATTATAATTAAACCCTAGAATGGAACACAACCAAAGTACTTTAAAAACTTACCTTAATAAAACATCGTTTATTTCACGATCGCTTAGATCGCTTAGATTATAAAACTAATTAAAAGTTATGAAAAGATCAACGAAATTTAATAACAATGCCATACAAAGCCGTAAACGTGACCTATTTTGTTATATTTGTTGGATACAACAAACTGGAAACACGACGGGAGCTAGCAGTAGCCGTTTACTTAGTAAAGTTACTTCGAGATAACACTTCTAACCCTATATTGAAAAAGATCAGATTATGTTTGTCAGATGAGTTCGTGAGCCATCGGCGGAAGTCGCGTGTTTGAGTTGCCTCGCGGTAGGACCGATATGGTCCAAAAATATGGTACCAAAAGCCATATCGTAATAGTTTTCTTACTGTTAATATTAAATTCTACTGTTGGAATGTTTGTAAATAATTTGTATTTGTATTTAATTATTGACATGTTTATAAAACTATTGCATTATGTAAGGCTTGTAATGATAGTTGATATAAATAAATAAATATTAGTGTAAATAAATCTTCGAGCATTTTCCGTAATTATTATCATTCCTATTTATTTACCTTTGAAATTCATACAAAGCAAAAATGTAAGAGCATGGTACGCGCCGGGGCGCCGGCGCGAGCTTGTTTACTGCAATAGCATCTACGGTTAGAAATGCGAATAAAATCTATGAAGAAATTGAAAATTGTGGGACGTTGGAATGAGGTTTGTGGACTAAAGAATTATTTATTATTTATCTTAAGATAACTGATCAGAAATTCAAAAACAAATATTTGTTTCTGAAACCACTCACGCTCGTATTAATTTTTAATTCACAAAGTACTCTGATATGGTCAAAGTCAAAAACTTTATTTCCATAGAACTCATAAAGAAATGGCTTGGAAACGTCAATAATATTCAATACATAAGGTCACGCGTACTTATCGCTAAGTTTGACGCCTGTTCAAACCAAATCCGACCCTTCAAGGGGAAGAACAGCCAAGAAACCCCTCCTAATGGAGGGATTCCTTTTTTTTCGCGTGCACGATCCTTGTAACAATTGAGTACTAAGATCTATGTTACATTTATGATTACATAATATACTGAAATAAGATAATACAAGATGTTTTGTGTGTCGTTGAGCAGAGCGACATCAGACCATGGGGACTTATCATTTATGTAATCGTTTACAGTGTAAATAAGCTTTACTTACTAGAACCTTCTTCTTCGTGGAGGACACTATTACAAAGGCGAGATAATTTAGTGGAAGTTTATCAGCAGCACTAATTTCAAAGCGGAGTGCTGCCAAAGAAAACAATCTAAGAAATTAAATTTATCGTCAACTTACTCGTTAGTGCTAGCACTAGTACCGAAACCTGTCTAACGTCGAATTGTTTCTTAGAAAAACCCCATTAGTTCCTTCGTTGTCTAATCTCATTTAGCCGTAAGAGAGATAGTCCAGAACTCCAAACAAGGTTCAAAGTTGGGTTTTTGTTTTTATTTATTTTTCGTCGTGAGCCCCAAAGTTATTCGATTCCGAATGCGAAGCTTGAACTTTCCTTTTCGATCTTTTTATTTGTAGTGCCTAAATCTGAAATGGAGTTGAGATGACAAGTTTTGACTGTCACATACTTACTGTGTCATATTAGTTTTTGTTTCCGAGCATCGTAACACGCTCATGCAAGAGTCAATCAATTTATTCATTTGTAAATTAATTCCATCGTACATTATTATGCATAATTTTCACGCCATAGCTACACCGACTTATCTATTTTTAGATCTAGACTTGGGGGAATAACAAACAAAGCTGCGGGCAGAAGCTACTCAATCATTAGTTTATCTTTATTATTTTTTCTGTTGAAAACTTAAAATAAAAATAAAATAAAATTAGTAGTTAAGAAAGGTCTATTTGCCATGATATGGCATTACAAGATTTTCGTCTGTCAGTTATATACCATTCTAAAACTGTTGAAGAATAAACGTGTAATTTACTTCTCATCTTTTCAACTTTCGGTAAATTTTAGTATCAATCTGCTAAGCCATGTGTCTAATTGGCATCCCAATAAGTGCCAATCGTTAGTGGATACTATAAATCCGGTATATCCGAGGCATCCGTTTAATATGAGATATCGTATCACGTAACGTAGCGGTGATATTGTGGAGGGAACTTCTTATAAAGTTTGGCACAGAGCCAGAAGGAAACTTACCTTGGTTATGTTCCACACTTATAAGGAGCCGCACTGACTTTGAAATTAATTGTGTGGAAAGAAATTGTGAACTGTTACGGCTAAAACACAAACTCCTGACAACTACATTGTGAAAACATATTATGGTTTTATAAACGCTAGCGACTTCACTTCGTAATAATAATAATGCATAACGTTTCCAGCATTGTTTGGCGGTTTTTATCAGATTGGGGTACGGCAACGTTCAGTGCGGTCGACACTTCGATGGGTGACCGTTTACTATGTAGATAAAAGTATTTTGATTACTGCTAACAGGTATTTGCAAGATAGTAGAATTCTCTCTCCTCTTCTATATGACTACCTATAATTTGTAGCGTGTCAAAACTTTGAAGCGTCCTAAAATTATTGATCTTATCCTTATTTAATTATCACTTGATTCAAGTGAGGTCAATTAAAATCCGATAAAACTCACTTTACAGCGTCTAATTCTTATTCGTGTTAACCTAAGTGCTTTCGATTATAACGAGACGGTTTTAGCCACTACCTAGTCTTCTCTCTAAACATTTATCGAACATTCAAGTGATTTAATTTAAACTTTGTTAATGCGACTTACTTCAACAGATTGGAAAGCACATTTCAAAAATGGCTTCCAATTTTGTAATAACAACAAAGGAAATAAGCTTTAGGCTATATTTGGATTCTGCTGAGTATTACATCAAAATTTGCTTGATTATGAAGGAGTCTGTGTCCAATTTCCGTTAAACCTTCAACCGTTAAAGGTGGGATCTGTTGAATTATAGCTAATGGAAGTTGATCTGTCTAATCGTTTGATTCTGGAAGCTATGATATTGGTAATTATATTTTCACCCAAGGGTCTCAAATAAATAAATACCGATTGGACAGAGACTTACCTCGAGCATGTTAAATATGATAATTTCATCAATTATTTGTAGGTTTACGCTTAGCGAGTAGAATCATTGCCGTCTGCTACCAACGCATACACCTTTGTTCACTCCCCGCGCTGGGGAGAACTGAGTTATCTGGCTTATATATGTGATTCGAAGCTAAAGCTTAGTGATGTAATATAGTTCTAACAAGTTTGTGTGAAACGGTTGAATGAAAATATTTGAAAAATTTCTAAAACAAGGGATCGCAATTTCTTCACCTAGATTCGCTTCTTCGGCCTTATGGACATACACAACTGTAACAATATATTTATTATCTAATGGTAAAATTTATTATTTTGATTAATTTCCATCCATACTCATAACTTACTATAATTAATATTATTTTCACATATGAAGTAATTCGTTTTGTAGCCTATGAAACAAGCAATAGCTTTTTATTTAGACTCTGCTCCAATATCTGCCCCTATTATTTCCATGTGGGAATATGTAGGTTATTTTTTGCTTGAATGAGGCGCCGGCATGTGCTCATTTTACATTGATATCACGAAAGCAGGAGTAGATACACGCGTTGTGTAGTCACGACCATATATATAATAGATAATGCTTTATTTATTTTTGCATATATCATTTGTCCAATTATGTTTTTAACCATGTTGAAAATCTGCCCCTAAGCCCCGAACGTCGAGTTCCGGTAGCCTCCTTGAGAGCTAGTTCCCAGTCCAGGCGTGGCGTAGCCTACCTTTGCCTAACACTGCTTGATACTGGACACACCAGGTGATATGTGACGTAACCTTATACCTGTAAAAGTGTACAATCAATGAGTATACATGGACTAATTTCATCTCTCAAAAAGGTCTGAATTATCAGGCTCTATGGCGTTATCTTATAGGTATTCTCTTTGGTTGATGAATGCGCCAGATGTTGATATTCCCTTACGCGAATTTGACAGGCCTCTAAGCTTATTTGGTAGTAACCCTGCCTACTGCGTTGTAGGTCATGGGTTCGATCCCCACCCAGGACAAACATTTGTGTGACGATAGGTGTTGGTTCTGGGTCTGATCTATTTACTTAGCTTACTTTGAGGCTAGATGGCGCTGGGTGAAATGTCGACCAATAGGTAGTTATTTATTAATTTATAATTCGGCTACATGTTTTTCTATCTACATGTTATAACAAAACAATGACATATGTGTGGCTAAGCCTAAGTACTGTGTGAAGATATTTCCCTATTTTGTTTACTATTCCGCTACTCCTGCCGCGCCGTTTATCACCATTAAGGGTTGATTATGAGATTGAAATGGTGCGAGTTGATTGCGCCCCCGGGCTTTGATGCTGTGCTACTGTTCAGCGTATTCACATGTCCGGTTTAGTGCAAGAATCATGAAAGCCTTCGATTTGTTACAGATATGTTGCTATTGTGCATACCTTTGCGTTAGATGCACGGGCTATTGAACAACGGTCTATTCATACATCATCGCTTGAAATAACAGGAATATAACACAACATTGCAAGTAATTCTCGATTGTTTCATGTCTATTAAACGAATTGCATTCTGGATATGTCTCATAACTGTTTATGTATTCTTATGTTCTACATAGTGAATTTTATTAATTGACCAAGGCAGATAAATCTCGAGAACGGGCGGACCAATTCAGATATTTTTCCCAAACATCCTTTGAAGTTCGAGGAAGGTTTACATGAAGTTTGTATACTGGAAAACACAGAAATGAGAAGTTGCGACTGTTTAGCGTCAAGAATGGTTGGAATGGAAGTACATCCCCGGCCGAAAGCTACTCATAAAATTTGTTCAACTGATGAAAACCTTACCTTATCTGAAAAATAAAATGGATGTACTCACGCACACATTCAAGTATCCAAGGCACCAGAGCAAACTTCGTGGTTAATCATACCAATAAATAATTATACAGCTGGGGATCGATGTTTTGTTTTTAATAAGTGTAGGTATGTTATTATTATTATTAAATATGCTCGTGACTATGCAAAAAGTTTTTAATATAAGTATCACTCACAGACAATCATTATTATTGAGTCTGCAATAAAACCATGAAATTTACAATGTGAATTTAGTAATAAACTAACTAGTAACGCGGTTCGTTAGGCTGCATTTTATCGATACGCCGGCGCCGGGCCATCTAACACCGGATGCCAAACACAATTGGCCTTGTCCGTGTCATGTGCTGATGCCATGTGCCGGAGATTTATCCGTTTGGGCGTGAGCTCACACGCCGACACCGAACCCTAATCCATCAAGTGAAGCGATTTTTAAATGCCCTATTTATTTGTTGTTATGGATTTGGTTATTCTTTAGTCTAAACATATTTTTGTTACCTGTATATTAATGTAGAGGACAAAGCCCAGAAGGCAGATTATGCGTTTTTAATATAATGTTTTTTATTTAATAAATATTGTTCTATGTATTTGTAAAAAAAATGGATTTAAAAATAATGAGTATTGCACTACAACGTTCACATATTTCAGACTACGCTCGAGATCTCGGAAGATGACATGTTTAAGAACTTATATATCCTTCTATTTGCTTAACTTGTCGATGTTTTTTAGAAATTAACCCCACGACACACAGATCATATGCGGGTGTAAAGTTAAAGTCAAAGTAAAAACTTTATTGCCGTAGAATTCATAAAGAAATGGCTTGGAAACGTCAACAATATACAAGTAATGTAACTATTTAAGTTGTCATCCCTGTAGAAAATTATACATCAATTAATAAAATGAAGGCACCGTTATCAGGGCGTTCTACGTAGTCTTAGAGTGCAATGCAATTTACTTTTGCCTAAGTGGCGGAAAGATCTGAATCTTATTGCTGTGTTATTATGGAACATAAATTTTTATGAGTAATATCCAGTTGTATTTATAATGCAATTGCAACTTACAGGGGCTATTTACCCAATGCATTCAAGCCAGAGAACCTGAGACGCGCGCGACAACAATCTAATTAGCTAATGTCACAAAAGGAGCAAATAACATTTATTTGCACCGGAAGCACCCATTTACCAAGATAAGTGTAGTTCGTTACGTTCGCTCGAGTTCACAAATTCACAACTACGTCAGGGGATGAATGCATTCACAATGGTAATAATTTCTGTTCTTGTGCTTGTTTACGATCATGTCTCTTTCTTTAGATGCAATGATTTTATCTTAAAATCAATATAATATCAATAAATATCAGTTCCATGAAAGTTTATATTTAAAAATGATTAAATCTTTGTTACTTCTTCACGCTAAAACTGCTGAGCAGATTGGGCGGAACTTCGCATATAATGTAGTTTCATAGTAGGAATAACAAATAGGTTACAATGATTCCATTAATGGAAATGAGGTGTCAACATTTATGTAGAAAAATGATTTGCTCTTTGTACATCTTCTCATCAAAACATCTAAATAGATAAGGCTAAGATTTTGCAAGCCACAAGATAACTTACATGGGAGGGACCGCCGTTTCAAGCTCGCTATTTTCCACTCAAATAAATAGAGGTAAACACTGATGAGTCATGAAATAGTAATAATATATAAATATTGACTCACGCAGAACAATGCGGGCGAAGTCGCGGGTTAAACCTAATATAAAATTCTCACGTATTGTGACTCAAGCTTTAAAAGCTAGTTTTTTTTATTCTCTATTTTTCCTGGGAGTTTTAGCCAGACATTGACCATGACACCCCCGTAAATTATTTATCTTAGGTACAGCTTACCTACCCGGTATTATCCGAGGAGTACAAATATATATCTAGTAGCTTCTTGGCTTCCTCAGAAACGGGGGAGGACAAGAAACTGTTACCAAAAAAAGGCAAGTTGTATGAACAATTTGAGCATTTTAGTCTGTCACTGAACTTGCACAAAATTAATAAATGTTTTAGCTTCCAACTTCATCCCCATCGGATTTAGATTTTCCGCTAGCTGGTGGATGGACAGTTTTTGTGCAATTTTGTGCTGAAAAATGAAGCACGCCAGCTGTGACGACTTCACAACTCACTCGGTGGATCTTTATTTACATGAATATATATATGTGCGTACAATAGAAAGGTAGGCACTGTAGAAATAAGTACAAGCCCTCGTTATTAACAAATACTTCTACTAAAATACTTTTATATTTCTTTATCTGATTGGATATAACTACTACTCAGTTTTGTTCGCAAGGAAACTGATTAAGGAATTATAGGGTCTATGAAATTCGAATTACATCTAGGTGAGAGCAAAATGAATGGTTGAAGTAAACTTACAATCTAGAGGTAAAATTATATGACGTACCTCGATATCTGACCTAAAATCATACAACGTAAAAGCAATATTGATACAAATCTAGGAATATGTAACTGCTGTCCGCTTGAAGAAAAGGTGAGCGCAATAAAGTATCTAGGAGTACATTTAGGATCTTTCGTGGAAAACCCAGATCGCAGCACTTTGTGGTACAATAAGTTGACTGTTCTTTGTCATCAAATATTAACATTTGCTTAAATTTAATCTTGCTTGGTCAGAGAGTATTCTGATACCCAAAAGTTAATCTGCATGTGTTTAACTACTTTATTCCACAGAAACTCGTTCAACTCGCCTAACAAAGTAACATTACTTGCACTGTTATGACAGTGTGATATGATGATAGATAGATAATGAATGCTATAAATGGCGATGAGTGTTTATTTATTCCCCTAAAATGAGATTAAATGAGATTTTTTAAGAAAAGGGTTTTTTTATGGTACTTATAGATAGACCTTTTCAGACTATATTATGCCTTTCACAAATTAATTTTTTTTTCTTAATTTCTTTCTATTCCTTAAATTTTGTTTTGAAACTAATTGAAGGAAGCACAACTAAGACAAAAATAACACGCACTACTTATTGATATGGTTGTATTTGTTGTAACATTATTCAGTCAGTCAAAATCTTAATTTTCGTAGAAATCAAAAAGAAATGGCTTCAAAACTCCAATAATATTCAAAACTTAAGGTCACGCGTATTTATCGCTAAGTTTCACGCCTGTTCGAACTCTGTCCGACTCTCCATGATATATATATATATATATATATATATATACCATGGGGAAGAACAAGAAACCCCTAAAGGAGGGATTCCTTTTTTCACAAGCACGATCCTTGTAACAAACTGAGCACTTAATTTTACATTTAGTGAATACATAATACTGGAATAAGATGTTACAATGTGTACAAACTTGTGTGTTGTGGTGCAGAGCGACAGGGGGATATATCATTAAAATAATCATTAACAGTGTAGCAAGCTTTCTTTACAAAACCCTCTTACATGTACGACTTGAATTTTCGGGTCGGAAGTTTCATTGCATTGAACATGCAATGAAGCATGAACGGAAGTTTATTATAGGAGTGTATACAATTTCCCCTGAAAGACCAGTTAAAGTATTGCAATCAGAATCTTGGGATGTTTAATTTATTTTATTTTTAGTGTTCATGCTATGAACATCACTATTTATATATATATTGTGTTGTCACTGTAGGGACATTTATCTCTTTTTACTTTTCTAAGAATTATCTGTACATGATTATCTGGAACTCAAAAAGTTATAAATAGTAACTATACGGAGTAATTTTCTATTTAAGTTTCGTTTTTTAGCTGAGCAAAGACAGATACAGATTACGTTAGAGTTCCATGAGTTAGTCTCACAAAATTAAGATCTCTGGAATTTAAAAAGTTTTAAAAACTACATTATTCAGTGATCTACTCAAAAAAACAAGTTTGAGCAAATACCCGCACATAACTGAAAACTGCTCTCATCATTTAACTAAAAACAAGTTTTTTTTTTCAGAAACTGCGATAACATTTCGCAAAAATTGTTTCGTTAAGATGTGAATGTTGGAATATCTCGATCTTCAAGTTCAAATAATTTCATGATAAACAAATTAAAAATGTAGTTTTAATTGCAAATATTAATTAAAACAGGAGAAAAAAAACCTGTGTTTTCTATTGTTAAAAATGTTTTACAACATCCCTTTTGTTTCCGCGTTAAATTGCCAGCAACTCCCTAATTAATTGTAGTGAAAACAGCTTTATTTCAGCACTTGTTCTGTTCTATGGCTGAATTAAATTTTCTTGCATGTTTACCGTTGTTTTTTTTTAACCTTGTCTGGTTTGTTCTGCTCTAAAGTTTTATTTATTTAGACGGTTTTCCGACAGTGCAGTACTTACTTTATAATATAATTTTGTGACATGAATCAATGATCATTCTCTGTTTTGCTTGTAATTTGTAAGAATGAATTATATTTATTTGTAACAGGAAACAAAGACATCAAACACTGAATATCATGAAAAAAATTTACCAAGAAATAAACATAAAAGTACAATAATTGGTTACAAAAATGTTTGCCCTGGGTGGAAATCTAACTAACGCCCTGCAACCCTGAATGCAGGGTTACTGACGTATGAGAACAGTCAAAAGATAGTCTGATTTTGTTTTTCAAATGGAACAGTGTTACGTGTGGCTTTCTATTTGGCTATATGAGTATTACTCTTAGCATTTTCTACTATCATTTAGTATAATATACTCGTAGCTTAACATTGTCTGGAGTACCTTCGCAAGATAACAAAGCTGTATGACTAAAGCCAGCTAGACTTACATTTACATATTAATGAATACCTACATCATTTATTTTTGCGGGTATTTGTCTAAACCATTTAGTAATTCAATAGTTATTAAAACTGGGAGTATCCAACTCGCTACTTTGTGGTAGGGAGGTTATATAGACGTGTCTACTGAGTCTCATTAATGGGAAGGGTCATGAGTAGACCGCCTTTATGACTCGAATATTAGACGCGAAATGAGATCCCTTGGGTTTTGACAGAGTTGTAAGTAGATTTGATATGACTTGCCACCGACTCTCTCTCTGTGGCAAGTCTGTGGTAAAAGTATTAAAGTACGCCTCAAAGAGGTCCTTTCATGCCCATTTTTGCACTTTCGTTTCTCTTTATGAAAATGCTACTCAGTCTTAGAATAATTATTCAGGCGTACTAACATAATATATTCTTACCTACTCAAACAAATCAACAAGAGACATAGATGGCAATTCAATAATGGGTAAAAGTTATGTAAATATTAATACTAACAGCAAAAGTCATAAATATGTAATAATAATGGTTGTTGGGTCACTAAAGTACCTTATATATTTACCCGGCGAAATTAAATAATAACTGCAAATATGAAAAATCGATATAAAACCCTCAGTGACTGTAAAAGCACCCAAATATGTATAATATCTGAAAATGTATCAAGACAGAGAACCTTTTAACACACACCATCTTGTTTACCAAACGCATTGTCTCAAATCAGGGTCCAGTTTATCTGTCGGTCAGGAGTCAAGGAAGTTTAATTCGGTGTAATTTTCCTGTTGTCACAAGCCTCACTGAAGTTCTGTGTTCCAAGCTAATGATGGATTTAAAAGTGACTTAAGTGTGTAGGTGATAATAATTTAGTCAGCATTATTTAAGCAAGTGAATCTAATATAGATCTTATCCAAAGAGGTCTCCGAAAACTTTTCTGAAAGTGTTCTGCCTCCGTTATCGGTCATTGAGTATAATTAAGGTTATCCAGATAATAACAATATATAGTAATTGGGCTATCTACAGGAAAGTCTATTAAAGGTCTTTAAATTATAACATTTACATGGGATATCGTCAATTAAGCTCTCCAAAGCAAAGGCTATGGATAGATAGGTTTTTTTTATTATTTGCCAATAATAGTAAATAAATGTTAACAAAAGGTAAGCTTAATAAGATTACAAGAATGTGTTGGTTATTTCGCACCGACTTTTTTTTGTTAATTACATTATCAAATGACCAGTAATGCGTTACTGTAGTTTTACTGCTTGGTGGCAGAAATAGGTATGATGACAATAATTCTCCGAACACAAATTCTGTTGCCCGAGAAGAATTGTCGGTTTTTAAATTATGTTCTGTTCTGGCTTGCGGCTTACCATGGAATGGTTTACTGTAAAAAAATGTAGCTGAGCCGTTTGTAGGAAACAGTGGTGGCGACGGTCTTACCACTTGTCGAGTCTACGTTCCTAGGATAGGTTCATCCACATAGTCAATTAAAGCATTGTCTTTCCTTTCGAGAAAGGTATGAAAAAATATGATGTCAAGTAGATTTTTTTAAATAACAATATATTTAATTAAATTTAAAACCAATTTATGTTTTATCATATTAGAAATGACAGTCCCACGGGTTCGCTTCACACCGAACAACATATTATTTCATTACGTCTCTTTCAAAATGTATAGCGTGCCGACCCATGTAACATATCAGTTACGCATACCCTTTTACCGAAAACACGACACACAATATAATTACTTGTTCGCAAAATGCGGATATAATTGCATTTAACTTTATAAGAAAAGAAACCATTTTGAAGCTGTACACATTTGTTTTGTGTAAAATAAAAGCTGTGCTACTTTTTGGCTGACCTCCTTTAAGTACTTTCATAACTATAGTCGTTATAAAACTACTAAATAGTGCTTTGTAAAGATTTAGTTTACCATAACGAGTTTATTAAACAAGCGGTTAAAAGGATAAATTGTGGCGGATTTTTATTAAAAATGTAGTGGAATAATTATGGATACCTTTGATAGGTATGAATGTTTCATTGGTACGTTTTCCAAACCATCCATGCATCATGACAAAAACGGCAACGAAATATTATGTTAACACGTTTCAAAGCAACCAATTAGTGTAAGAGTATGATTTTTGTTCGTTGGATCTAGCTTATTTTTGCAACCTTAAAAAAACTATTGATGAATAATTTTTAAACCACAAAAACAAGTGCTACATAAAAATTGTTTCTAACATTTGCCATTAATATTGCCAGCGGAAATTTTAAAGCCAGTGTGCTGAGTAAAAGCCCAATCTTTCTTTAGTGGGAAGAAAATAAGTTGGAAGGGTTTATTGTTCTGCCTGTCGTAACATAAAAAACGTTCATGTTGCGCTGAGAAGAGATACCCAAAGCCGGAGGATTACGGAGATTGCTTGATATATCACAATTCGGAGCGTGTCTACGCATACACGCAGGCTCAACGGCTCCGATGAAGCAGACGTGCTAACCCTGATTCCCCAAAGAGTATTTTTTACGTAGTGTTTCCCGAAGTTGATATTCAATATCTTTTTAAACAAATATATTTGATTACCAATATTTTAAAGCCAATTAAAATCTATCAAATTGAATAATTTACCAGGTAGGCTATACCTTTTCGAAACTACATAGGCATGAGTATTGAACATTTTGAGTACGAGTTTCATAAGATGCAGACCATTTGTATACCATAAATATGCACTATACCTGCTACCAATATGGAGTAACACAAAAATCCCCGAAATATGAGAGGCGTATTTATCTCACCGCAAAAACGGTAAAATTTGAAGTATATTTTATGTGCGAGTCGTATGTGTGTTTCTACTTTGTGTGACATCGTGACACCAGCCCCAATTTACTTCGTTTGCGAGTTTTTCTACTTTATTTTGGAGATATTTCGGGTAACTTTTTCAAACTTAGTTAGGTTCAATATAGGGTTTATTGTTTGAGAGAGTACGTCGTCACGCATGAGTTTGATGCACTTAATGTTATTTTACTCGTGAAAGACGTTAACGAATTATTCAATTTATCTCCAAGTTAAAGTCCAATCAATTTCATTGTATTAGATGGTAACATTTTATTGTCCTAAGACTCTATCTCTATGAGCCATTACAGGGACTATCAAAGATACACTATAAG
Organism: Chesias legatella; assembly: GCA_947359385.1. Lineage (NCBI taxonomy): Eukaryota > Metazoa > Arthropoda > Insecta > Lepidoptera > Geometridae > Chesias > Chesias legatella. Next base: position 4,806,890 of record OX375772.1, read on the forward strand.
TCCTGTACTTAACACGTTAACGAATATACGAGTAACCTTAACAAACGACACTCCAATGGAATGGATTGAATTGGGATTTTAAATGCAAAACTGGTTTAAGTGCCCATTTAACCTCGGTGGTACTCAATTGAAATCGGCAACGAATTTGGAGCAACTCCTACTAATGTAAACTAAACCATTTTCTAATAAACTTAATTTGTTTTATAATATGTTCCTAATTTTATTATCATAGTTTCATAAAACTCCGTCAATTGATCGTGAGAACGCTCGTAAGAATCACCGAAGTATAACCGTTAATTTCAAGTACAGTTGTTAAAAAGTCTGGCCATAAAGTGGATCAACCCGGCTATCGTCGGCAGGATTTACGACATCTCAGAGGACGTGGAAACCAGCGCATAGCCTTGATTAGAGCAGCTATCTATCTACCAAATACTAATCATGTCACCCGTTCTCTTAAACCAGAGTGGTTAAAGGTTTAAAGTGCGCCTCAAAGGTTCTTTTCGTGCACTTGACACTTGTCTTCGAATTTTTACTTTACCTAGGACATGTCGACTTCCTCATGATGCTTTCTTATACCTTTTTAAGAACTTGGTATCACGCATATATTTTTTTCAAGTGAAAGAACTTATTGGTGCACTTCAGGATTTGAACCAGCGACCTCTGATTGAAACTCGGGGTCTGTACCACTGGGCGACCACGAAAAAGCTGTCTTGTAATAAAAAAACTAATTTTGACGTTAACTGCTCTTAAGTGTGAATATTACTTAAACGGGCACTCGCTTTTAAAAATGCTAAGTACCCCTAGATACTAACGATTTGGTTCTGATCAATGTGTAACTCGGAACGTGGAGACGTCCAGTCATCATCTAGTATCCTTTTTTGACAAAGTACAGTCAGCATCCTTTACATATTACTTGTATAAATGCTAAATACATCATGCTAATCATATAGTTTATACTTATTATTAGTGTACAAAATATCCCTACATTGTGTGTGACCTACGTTGCTACGAAAATTCGTAGCACTTAACAAAGAGCTTCACTGTTTTAATCATCGTTCGATGATCAATGCATTTGACAGTTTCGTGAGCACGCCAATAATGTGGTTGACTTGTAAAAGGCGTGGTCTTAATACGTAGTGCAACTAGTCTAGCTATTCCATTACTAAGCTAGGCTAAGGGCGCAGCAACCATAGACCGGACAAAAATACTTTTGCGGGTTTATCACGTGTGAAATCAACCCTCCGCTATGGTTTGCTAGCGGATTATGTTAGGTTGAGGAACTGCGTTTTATATTTCAGATTATGAGAATAAAATAAGCGGAGTTTCTCATGTTTATTGTTTGTCTTCTGATATCTTCGGATAAAGTAACCGCACAAAGTAATCGTAGTGCGGCTTGAATAAGGGCTTCTTTATAATGTAACTAACTTTTACTTGCAGCTTATCTTCCGTGATCTTAAGTTCGTTTACTGCTAGGTTAATGTCAGGTGCAGAACGCTAGCTAATCCCATGTACGAAGTTGTTATAAGAATTTTGACGAAGAAAAAAAATTAATGCTTTGTAGAGTTGAAGTAATATAATAAACTAGTTGATCAATGTTTTCCGCAACCGAAAAGTAAAGGAATCGCTGCTCTAATCATTGTTTTTTTTTTAATTGTTAGATCTAAAGCTAGTATCTTATTTCCAACCTCACACTTCTCGCCCTCTAATATTCCATGCAATTTTCTTTTCTTTTCTTACGGTTTTGCGGCGTATCTGTGTACACTTGATAAGAAAATGTTATGACCATGGTAGACGGCCCCCCGGGGAAGGCGTGTTATACGAACGGTGAATGTCTTTTAATCTGAGCTCTTGTTTATTACGATACGATAAGTATCTGCTGTATTTTCGCCAACAAAAAAGCATGCATAATACATTGCGTAATATATTTAGACTTCAAAAATTCGAGTGTGCCCAACTACATTTTACAGTTATTTTCTACTGCGTGATTTTACCAGTTTTTGGTTTACTACCAACATTAGGAATCACATTGACATAAGTTATGATTTTTTTATGTAATAATTTTACGTCACGAGCAGATAACCCACCTTGTTTTAAAGGGAATCTCTGCCCATAACAAGCAATACAAATCGGGTCCTCGCCTATTAAGGTAAGACCCAAGTCGCATCGTATGCGCTTGTTACTCTGAGACGTGAAGGTGGAACGTCTCATGTACCTGTAATTTTATCCATGATCTCCTCGAGGTCATGGGTTCGAATTTTACAATGAACTTGAGCTTCCACGATGAATCATAAGGAAACCGTAGCTAATGGTAGTATATCCAGCTAGTATTTCTGTTCTCAAAGCGTGATTTCTTTCTTTAATTTTTTCACTTCCACTTATAGGTACAGCGAGGATAAATTGCTTTATGTGTACATTACTAACGAAGTTTCAATTGTGCAAAATTTCTAAATTAAAGAAAGTTTGTTTTATATCCCTTTGAAAGCGATAACAAACAATTGTTTTCTCTTTTCTTGACAATTATCTACGTCTAAGTTCAGCCTCATCTAACTTTTGTTCGAGCTGGCTGAAACTAATTTGAAGTTATACCGTCTAGTAAACCTTATTATTTACAGCTGCGATTAATGTGGTGAATAAGTGGGTAATCTTTGATTTTGCAAAACGTTTCTAAAGCGTCTTCAAATCTGTCTAAGATTTAATGTTATGAGTCACGGGGTGATTTCTATATTTAGTTTCAAAGGCTCACGATGCGGTCGGAATAATTGTCCGTCAAACAGTTTGTTTCAAACTAATATTAATATTAAAGCATTCCAATAAACCCACGTTCCCTTGAGTCACAGCATATTAATATTAATCTCGACTAAACCTTAACTAGTGATAACTTATGTGACACCCTGGGGAAGACTCATATCTCTCGCGAACATTCGTCCCACAATATTGGTTCTAAGTAAAACGATTTGGTGATAAAAATGTAAAGATGAAATGTATAAAATAATATTGAAAAAAGTTATAAGATTGCTTCTTTTTTCTTTTTTATCCAATTGATACACGTAGTTGCCAATTGACAAATTTGGACAACTGCTGAAGTTAACTGGTTTTCTATTCATGTTTTCGGAAGATTACAATGCAGTTGTATGTAATATATTGAAATATTACCTACAGTTCAATGTGCCTATAGTTTGCATAGAAGGACTGCAACAGGTTAAATTTATCGTCAAGACCAGATTTTGTTTGTAATGGAATAACGCTTTCAATATTATTATTTCTCTGTTAACAGACAGTTTTGCATTTAACAGAAATTTGTAAGACCCTCTGGGTTACCTTGTTCACTGCACCCTTTGGCTGTTAAAAAGTAACTTCTTATGAGTACTAGAATATGGCATATATTAAAGTTTTTGAAACCTTAGAAATTTTACAAATGACCTTATAATCCTTCTAACACTACCATATATTCTATAACCTATAAAAAGTAGATAAAATTTCCTTTTATTCATTACTTATTAGTTATTTTTAACTTTCAGTAATTCCAGATTTTGCATATTGCCTGAAACTGAAACACTTTAATAATGTTTGTTGATTATTTAGTTCAGTGTTGAGTTGTTCTTGAACTTGCGCTGAAGTTTAAGCTCTTAGTGAATACTAAAAAGCTCACTAAGACAAGGGACGCCGCGAAGGCGAGTTTCAAATTATTGTAATTACAATATGGCTCCCTTGAATATTTGCCGAGGAGTAAAAGGCGACCGAAAGTCGAATTTTCTTTTAAAAAAGCCCAATATGAAAACAACATCTTATTTAAGTGCATTGTAATTTCTTTACTGCTGCTTATAAAATGTTTTGGTACAGACACAAATAAATCTTGCTTTTCATGTCAACTACACTTATAGTATCGAACTTTTCATTTATTGTTGTCTGTCTGTATCAATAAATTAATCATAACTTATGAAACTGTGGCTGCATCCCACAAGATTCAACGGAAACGTAATAGTTGCAAGATAGTAAATCACGAACAAGGAAATTTGAACCATATATCCTAGACTACAACCATGAATTTGCCGTATCGGAATGATTCTTAATTATAGTCCTTACATGGGTACTTAGAGTTAAATGGTCTGTGATGGTATACACACAGCGCAGTAAGTTATCTGGGATATGAATTATGATGTTGTACGGATATATCAAAAGAACGTTTTTAAATAAACGTCGTTGTTAAATTTATAAGACTTTAATTTTAAACATGACTTTTTTTTTTAAGAAATTTTCATCAAAATAAGTTCGTACCACCTATCACGTTACGATACCCAGCCATATACTATATCATGTTCAATATTAGCCTGAATTATAATATAAAGCAGCTTATAAAAACAAAACTAAAAGTATTTTTCAAAGTATACTTCGGTTAAATTCGGGATGATCTGATTTACGAGGTCAATAAAAACATTGGAGCTATCATAAAACGGTCTGGTACCCTTTTAATGAAACCGCAACGGATACCATCATTACATGTTTACCGTCTAGTAACATTAATAAAATTTTGTTATTATTTTATGCAAATAAACTAAAATGACAATACTATGCTAAATCTAGACCGAATAAAAGTTACGACAATGTATTTCAAATTTTAAATTATAATTCCTCTTTTCGCCGTAAATAGTCACAAAAAATGCAGAAAAAAGAGACACGAACGATCCATCTTAATACGAGTAGAATTTGTTACCAATGAATTAATAAGAATATTCGTCCATGTAATTACTTCATCGCTTTCCTTTTTTCCTTTTTTTTCAACCACGATGGCTTTGGATAATCTGCGAGATAACACGACGCTGCTGAATTATGATTAATTATGACCCTTATTTACGTTATCTTTTACGTTTATATTTACCAAGATTGTGTCAATTAATCCTGGAGAAGAGAGAGAGAGAAAAACCGTTCGACTATGTTAAGATTTCTTGTAAGACAACGGAAAATATCAAGTATCAAAAGCGTGATAAATATGAAAGAATCCGTAATGGCTGCTAATGCGTTTATGCTATTTCTGAGCATTTTTCCTCATTGATTTCCGCAGTGGTGTATTCCTAAGAGAAACCATAACTTTTATGAAAATACGTACCGGTATTAGTAATAGTCACGTATTAGTGTAAGGGAACGAGTATATAACTCAACTGCAGCTATTAATAACCTCTGCCTCAAACAACAAAAAATATGGCTGCCGTTTGGGTAAACTATATTTTAGTCCGGTTTAACAAAAACAGAATTGACATAATTACTTTGCGCAGCAAAACGTAAAAACCAATGAATGTCAATGATTCCTCGTTATCCGTTCTTGGATGGCATATTTTTTCCAATTATTTTTATTGAAATACCAGAGTAGTAAACTGAATTTCATGAAATTTCTCTGGTACCAATCCAATCAACAAAAAAAAGTTCCCAATCGATTTATAAATGACGGTGATCTGTGGTAACAGTTATGAAAAATACCACCAATTTTAGAACCTCCTCCTTTTTCTGACGTCAGCTAAAAATACTCTGCAACAGTACGTATACTATGGAGATGTAGATGTAGATACTAGGGGACTTCAACGCATGACACAAATTAGACAGACGCGTACAATGTGATGTGACTTTTGTCTTCCAACGCTTTACGGGAGGGACCAAAATCGTATCGCTGTTGTTATGGGCAGAAGATACCTTCAGGGTGGGTCTTCTGCTCCTACCGTGACTCAAAGCATAAAAATATAATTTAAATAAATTAACCTGTTTAGTGCAATATAAAATTATTCCTAACATAATCCAGATGAAACTTTTTATTTTGACGAAACATTGTTGGTAATACTCTTACTAAAAGATGAAATATTTATCCAATACCTTCTCACTGTTCTATTTTTATTTGGGGTTTATCTACCATACACAAATACATACACATACATTGTACACACATAATACATACATTGTATTATGGTAGATAAAATAGTCCATATCATTTATTGACAATTGTTTTGTTTAATAAAAATGAAATCTTTATGATACATCTTAAACGCGTAGTAAGGGTTCAGTTCAGAACGATAGTGGTGGGAGCACGATAAATATCGATATAAATACATAAGTTTTGTATGATGTCTACGTGTGAGGAATAAACTAGAATACTACCAAACTAATTGAACAAACTAGCGAACAAAATAACCTTTCGTGGGCTCGTTCAAACATGGACTAATCGTATTTGTTTATTCCGTTATTAGAAACAAATTATTTTTGTATTTTCACTGGAGCATAAACTCTTCGGGCCGTATTCACATAATTACGAATCTTGAAAAATTAAGATTAATTAATAAATAAAGATAATTTCAATTGCAAATTTTCATACTTGCTAAGGCGGTTTGTAAATGTAAACTTCTTTTCATGTTTAACGAATCGCGATATAGGGGAACCAACAATGATAGATGTATGTGTAAATGTGAAAGCGCCGTTACTGACAGGTAAAATATGTCGATTTCTTATGCAGGTATAACATGCTGTATCAAATATACCGATCCATACCGTTGAAAGGAAATATAATTGCCTATTGTAATATTGTGTGCACATTATTTGTTTATCATACTTGTAATATGTAGTTATGTAATATTTAACACTTATTACTTATCGTAGTATAACCTATTAAATATATAAGAAAAATCACCGTGGCTGGTTATTAAGTGCCGTCAATCGGTATAGAAGTTAGGACGAATACAAATTAAACGTTTCTCCGTGTATGATTAACGCCACATGTCCTAGAACTAAAAATTCGAAGACATGTGTCAAGTGCACGAAAGGAGCCTCTTTGAGGCGCACTTAAAATCCTTTCACCACACTGGTTCGTGAGAACCAGTTACTCGAATAGAATAGAAAAAAACACAAATAAAATGCACTGCTGGATGTTTCTTGAAATATACATTTAAAACACAGAATATTCTTATTATTAATAAGTTCGGTGATTCGTTCGGCGAGTGTTCGCGCAAGAAGCAGTATCTCACGTACTATCGCATGCGAACGGAAAATGACGTCTTATACGAGGAAGCAATGCAAATTGAAGACGCTGTCTTTATTAAGCAAGCGGTATTTATTAACTGGTGTTTACCTATCTTGCGTAGAATAAGAGCTCTCCACGCACAAAAACTCTAAATACACGCAAGGCGGTGTGCACAGCTGCTTTGGTCTGCTTACACATCACTAGAGAATTTTGTTATATTTGCACACTTATTAAGATTAAAATTCAGAGACTATCCAGACTATCGTTATCGGATAGTACACCAGTGTCAAATTAGTCGATTTCATTAACTGAGTACCCATTGAATCTATACAAATAAATAAAATTGGAGTGTCTGTTTTTAATATTAAAATAATCGCTTTTTACTAAGTGTATATGGATGTATACACGGTTCATATACCGAAACAACATTTTTTATATTTTTTGTCTTTCTGTCTGTCTGCATGTCTGTTTGTTCCGGCTAATCTCTGAAACGGCTGGACCGATTTTGACGGGACATTCACTGGCAGATATCTGATGTAACAAGGAGTAACTTAGGCTACTTTTCCGAGGGATAAAATATGGGGTGCGTGATAAAACCGAATTCCACGCGGACGAAGATGCGGGCAACAGCTAGTTAAAAGTAAATGTCGGTATTTAGACAACAGTTGAATATTTATTGGTTCACGATCGGTAATCATTTAAAAGACAAATGTTTTTGTAAAAAAAAATAACGTTCTACTCGGATTTTTTGACTGAGTTAAGTTGGATTCATAAAGGTATAGTTTCATCCAAATTTTGGAAGGAAAAAAAAACTCATCTCTGGAACAAACGGCCTTTAATTTGTATTCATCTCGAAACATAATTATGCTTTTCTTTTCGAATAACAAATACTATTTTTTTATGAGATCGTAAAACAACATTTTAGGGGGTTGTTCTTCCCACCCTCCAATTATGAGGATAAAGAAAAGGATTAAACCCGCTAATGGTTGAGCCCAAACAAGGCACAGTTAGCGTGACTTGGGCCGAATCCAATCTATCCTGGACACGCGCCAATTGAAACCTCTCTCTTTGCCTCCGCCACAGCTTAGTAGCAAATAACGAATGTGCCCGAGAGACTTTTTACTGTTCACTTGCTCTGTATATACGGACGGACAGACAGACAGACAGACAAAAATTGTAAAACTAAATTGTTTTGGTATACGGAGCAATAATCCAAAAAATACTGTACTACCAGGAAAATAGATATTGAATGTAAGAAACTAGTCTAAACTTTAGAATGTAAGAAAAAAAATTGTTGCTTGAACGTATGTACCCCGGGTGGCAATGAGCTGGCAACATTGATCGCCTGTTTTGTTTTCAGTAAAACGTCCAAGTGACATAATGAGTAAGAATCAGTGGAGTTGAAACTTTATTTATTTTACTGTAATGTGAATTGCGACTGTGAGTGATCCAGCTGAAACGTTACACCGAGCTAGCGGATCGGGATGTTGATGCCTAGTGTTCGTTTGTGGTGGTCTCTATCTTGAAAAAAGTTAATATTTTGATTCTGATTGACAGTATACGTCATGTATGACAATTTATACGAGATTATTATAACAAGCGTGTTAATGATAATCACCAGACACCAGAATCACCTTCAGACACCTTCATCTAGAGTAGGCGTGAAAATTCTACTTGACTTAGCTCGAAATAATGATCCTCAAATTGCTATATAGCAGGTTGAGTCAAGCTATTGTTAATATTTTGTGTTTAGTATGCTTTTAATAGCTCTTTTTTAATTTTATGTTTCTGTATTTTTTCTGTATTTATATTATTCCTTTTTTTATTTCGTTCCTCTCTGTTATATTGTTGCCATAAATAAAGGTTTTTAATTATTTCTTTCTTCAAAATCGGAATATTTGGAAATAACGGAAAAAGTATTGGAAAATTCACGCGCGAAAGACTTTAAATCCCTAATTGGAACGACAATGGTAACAAAGCACGCGTCACATTTTTGTAGATATTTATCGAAATACCTAACTTTGCCTGAAAATTGTGTTATTGTGTTTGCAATAAGCCGATTCTCAACTTAGAACTTGATAATGAAACAATTCATTGTTCCGTACAATCCTATTATTCTGAACGGAAACTTCATTCGTATATCTACCCTGATAAATTATTAGATAATAGAATAGTAGATATATACCTCTAGTATAGACAGTTTGGCCACATTTCAACTAAATAGTTTCTCGGTCCATTCTTGTAGAAACCAGATTGTGCCTCTATGCTGCCCGAATGTCAAATATAGCTTTAGTTTTCCTGCGAGTAATAGTAATCTGTACAAAGTTTTTAGTATTTTTAAATATAAGCAACCAATTCTAGTATTATATGTAATGTATATATAATATTAATAATATGACTGGTGGACAATTTACACAGTGCCATCTAGCCCCAAACTAAGCATAGCTTCTACTATGGGAACCAGACAACTGATAGAATTTTACACATTTATACTTTTTTTTTGTAAAGACGTACCGATAATGTAAGTTTATGTGGAGAGTATTCGTCTTTTATGGCAAAAGTCCTAGCGCCGCGCCATGTGTATTCGTTTTAAACGGTCATAAGTTCACCTGATGTTACTCCCTTTCTTTCAATAACGACAATAAAGTTTGGACCCTCCCATACTAACGTATGGGTAAATTCCAAGTTGTATTGCTGGAATATAAATATTATTTTTTGCTACATAAAAGAGTGGATAAACAGTTTTGTTCCGATATCCATTTGCGACATGCAATTGTAAGTCTGCAACTAATCCGAAGTTTTAATAGTTCGCTCCATCCATTCATTCATTTGCCTTTGTCCATCCGAAGAATCCAATATAGTGTACGTTGTTCCCTTCTCACCGTCCACATCAAGCAAAAGCTGTTTAACGCCGCGGCGGGCGGCGGCGCACACACCACTTTCGGTATTTGTCGATTAAATGCCACTTCTATTTACAGAAAGAATACTCTAAAAAAAACAGGCGAAAACTGCTATTAAAGTAAGAAAATCCACTAAAAAAGACATGTTTATAGCATAAGTTTGGCAAACGTAAACAAGAGTGCTTATTCCGGCACCTCATTCATGTAAACTGAAAGCTCAGTTACCAACTCTGTTATTATTTATAAAGTCGCGCCCTCAACTCGAAATTTGGCAGCCGCAAGCGGATTACAAAATGTCTATTTAAAATAGCTGTGCAGTTGGCTTATTAATTTCATTACCTGCAATTTTGCTGAGAAATTAATTACCAGCTCACCTGGTTTATTAATCTTTTTATTATTACTATAAGCATGTTAATGTGAAAAGTTATATCGAACAACGTTGAATATCATGAAGTACGGCGAGTTCTATTAAAAACATACATCCGAGTACATATACGAACATTTTTCCGCATTTAGATACAAAATGAGTCAGATGATTGTCATTGCAAAAAATACAGTAAAGCATGTGATTTATGCAAATATCCATTGTTTGTCAACAATGGCCTGAAACGGTAATAGCATTAATGCAACTACAGTTACGTGTGTCAATTACGGCGCCACCCGCCTGAGACAACACCCTACAAACATGGTTTCAAAATGTATCATGGCGATGATTAAATAATATTTTTCAAACAGCGCTAAGCAACAGAGTGCATTATAAGTTGAAGCCCGCTGTGTGTAGTTCATTAAAATAAAATTGGAGTGTCTGTTGGTCTGAGACTGGTCTGTTGTTTGAATTGGAGTAACCGCTTTTTACTAAGTGCATATGGATGTATACACGGCACATATACCAAAACAACATTTTTTTCAATTTTTGTATGTCTGTCTGTCTGTGTGTTCCGTTTAATCTCCGAAATGGCTGGACCGATTTTGACGGGACTTCTGGCAGATAGCTGATGTAACAAGGAGTAACTCTTAGGCTACTTTTCCGAAGGGTAAAATAGGGGTGCGTGATAAAACCGAATTCCACGAGAACGAAGTCGCGGGCAACAGCTAATAATAAATATTGAAGGACATTTCATACAGCGCCATTTAACCCCAAAGTAAGCTTAGCATTGTTTGTATCGTGGGAACTGGACAACTGATATAATACAATACATATTAACACCCAGACACAGAACAAACATCTATGTTCGTCAGACAAATGTTTGTCTTGTGTGGGAATGGAGCCCACGGCCTACAGCGTAAAAGGCAGCGTTACTATCAACTGAGCTAGTCAAAGTTATCAAAGTTATATTGCATTGAACAACTGAAATTGAGAATGTGTTCAATCTTCTAAGTTATATTTTGGCAAATTTAGATGCTGCAAGTAACTCAACATCTGGTGGTGGCAAGAACAAAAAATCTGTCCCATATTTAAGAAAGAAACATCGTGAGGTAACAGAGTTGTCTTAGAACCAAAATTCGAAGACATGTGTCAGGTGCACGAAAGAAGCCTCCTTGAGGCGCACTTAAAATCCTTTTACCACACTGGTTCGAGAGAACCAGTGACTCGAATAGAATAGACTATCAGACGTACACATTACATAACGCTAATAATGACAAACATAATAAGGATTGGACATCTCCTGTTCCTTTAACGAGGGCCGTTGATTACACTCATAAAAATTCATGGTCAAATGAACTCAAAATAACAGAACAATTTATTTTATCTCATATTCATCGTTTTGTCATTATTGTGTCACTGCATTTATATTCTCTTTATCATTACAATATTATTTCATGCCGGCTATGGTTAGCGACACCAGGCTCAAGTTAATTCACGGTCGGTGTTTGGAATAATATGATCTGGTCTTGTTTTCCGAATCTGATAATAACGCTGTTAGTACTCCACGAATCATGTGGTACGGTGAGTATTGCGCATTTATCTATTTTCTAAAACGATTTTAAAATTCGTTTTCTGTATGTGTAACATAATATTATAAACTAGCTGTTGCCCGCACTTCGTCCGCGTGGAATTCGGTTTTATCACGCACCCCTATTTAAGCCCTCGGAAAAGTAGCCTATGTTATTCCTAGTTACATCAGCTATCTGCCAGTGAAAGTCCCGTTAAAATTGGCCCAGCCATTTCGGAGATTAGCTGCAACAACCAGACAGACAGACAAAAGTTGTAAAAAAATTTGTTATGGTATATGTACCGTGTATACATCCACATGCACTTAGTAAAAGCGGTGGTTTTAATATCGCCTATAAGCACATCAGCTAGTTTATTTATATGTATGAATTAAAAAAATTACATAAGTGTTATTTCAGTTGTCTGGTTTTCGTAGTTCAAGCTATGCTTAGTTTGGGGCTAGATGGCGCTGTGTGAAATGACGAAATCATGGCACCTACCTACCTTGGTTTGTTTGCTATGCAAAGTACTATTTTTTTTAACTCTTCACAGGTTTTCAAACAGGAAAGGGCAAGAGTTCTCTACGTCAATCCAAAGTACGTGAAAGACGTGACCATATTCACGTTTAGGGAGCGTCGCAACTCCCAGTATTTGACTACGCTCAACGTCACAACTTTAGTACCATTCGGTAACAATTCAACTGTAAGTATATTTCATACAAACATTGTAAGGTTGGTAATAAGTTAGTTTGGTGCCCCTGCCTGGTTTCAGCCGTTCTAAGGACAAGGCAAATAAATATAGTGGTAGTACTTTCCAGACGAGCGTTAGAGATTTGATTTTTGTACTTCTACTATACTGGTTAAAATTTATAGCATAATGTTCATTTACTTTTTCAAATGAAAAGTACTGAACAAAACATAATTTTCCGTAAACCATGTCGATATCTCCATCTAATTACATAGAGTTAGTATTCCATTTTCGCTAAATTCAACTCGTGTGCTTCACTTATCATTATTTAATATATCAAAAAACAAGAAAACCTAAACAAAATGTCTAAATCAGGTTATATTTATTTATTTAAATTACGAATTCCAGGGAATGGATTTGGTGCCATTGTTCCGGTGTTTGTAATAGTTTTTGATTCATTCAAAGCTAATGAGTTCATTAGCCTTTCTTACACTAACCCTAAAGGTCGTCTTACCCGTTAGTAACTAAAGTCGTGGTTTTACAACACGAACGAAGAAATCGCCAAAAATACAAATAAAATTATTGGGTCATGGGAAGGCGAAGTTTGCTAATCGTTTTTTTTCTTTAATAAGCTTTGTTAATGCATATGCATATGATCGAAACGCTGAGGCGACAATTTCAATATTTATTATATCATTTTATTAACTTCTCACGGTTGGGATATTAAATCTCTTTCTGGTGTAAGCTTTAGTATTGTGACTAGTTCGTTGCTTCACAGCATCGACTTTCGTATTAATTATAATTAAATCAAGTTTATTTAAAGACTGTTTCTTATTGTCATGTTCTTGAATATTTTGATGACAATTCACATCCTTCTAAGTTAGAATTTTGAATAGAGTTTCTAGTTTTTGAAGTTTAATATAGGGAAGCATTTGCAAATAACAAAAATGATAGAAAATATAACAAAATGTACTTACATCTATAATTAAAGTGGGGAAAACTTGTGAACTTATACTAAAGTAGCCCATATGCGAAAACTACATAGATTATTATTATATATTCGGCTGTAAAAAAATATTAAGACACTGGAGCTAAATATTATAGAACTTGTTTATCCATTTATTGATCTCATAGCAAAAAGAATTATCGAATTTCGGCACAAAAACGTACTTTACTTGGAGTTTTATTGATTATAATACTACAAATACAGTGATTACGCAAACTCCCATATATATATATATCCATAAATTGATTCCATTACCCCAGCACAGCAAATGTCCTGTTTCTTTTTTATTATGTTATATAGTTACGGAACGAGCCGACGACCCAACTGATGTTAAGTGGTAACCTCTGCCCATAACAACCGATGCGGCTTGGGTCCTCCCCTACTAGGTACGACAAGACCCAAGTCGCATCGCATGCGCCCGTAACTGTGACACGTGAAGGTGAAATGTCTCATGTGCCTGTAATTAGTTTCAGTGTAATGTGTAACACGCCGCGCCATGTGAACCCGCCTTTACAAAAGACCGTCGCATAGTTAATTACAACTCATTTTGCGGCCACTGTACCTGTTCCAGTGATCGGTATATTTAATTCGGCCATTCATGATATTATTACCATTTCCGCGATTATTTGATTTCAATTGACCCGAGTTCGGATTGAGCGGATTAATATATAGCGAGGGAATAATTTACGCTTGATAATCGTTACGACGTTATAGACTTTATAAAGGGGAAGGAAGCCACTATAGGGATTTATGATGGGAGAACAGTGATGTAATTGTTACTGGGCATATGGGTACAGAACATTTCACACAGCGACATCTAGCGCCAAAGTAATCTAAGCATAGCTTGTGTCATGGGAACTGTAACGAAACCACCCCTCACCACCGGCATAAGCACGCAAGACAAAATTTACCGAAAATATATCTTATATTTGTATTGGCCAATAATGTGATCGTTTAATGGTAGGACCGTATGTTGTGTTTTATAGTAACCCGAGAAGTAGTAGTAGGTTCTTTTAATAAGAGGTATGTTGGAAGCAGACATAAGATATGGTATTGGGTAGCGCAGTGAATTTTCCATCATAAAATTCGTACATTCAAATTCAAATTGTCTAAATTAAATATCTGAATTAAGTAACAATAGTTCTTTCATGTTTATTGTTCATGTAATTTCAAATTTATTAATAATTGTAATTTTTTTTTATGTCACTTTTCGAAAATGTTGTTTATACAAATGCTGTGTACAATATTAGGGTTAGCTGACTTAGTTAATAAGTTATCAACATGTACCTACCTAGTTTATTTAGCATTATGGTTTGTTAACTGCTTTTGTACCTAAACTATAAAAAAAATATATATATATATATATACGAGTATAAATGAGTGAAATGATATTTAAACATTAACATAATTCGTTTAATTCTCAGTACCGCTTTGAATTAGTGAACATGAAGTTACAAGCTTTTCCGGTGAGGTTTGACTTCAAAGGATGCGATGCAATGAAAACAAAATGGATTAAAGAATGGCTAGAGACGTACTCCGATCTCCCTAATGAGTGCCCGGTTCCACCTGTGAGTATCTTTATCTTTTTTTCATTTAGGTACGTGCAATCAGAAAAATAAATTGTTATGAGTTTTTAATTAGTTGTAGCAGTGTGCGCTTCAAGCATTCCAGTCTTATTTGACATTTAACACAGCGCCATCTAGCTCCTAAGTAAACTAAGCATAGCTTGTGTCATGGGAACCAAGCAACTGATATACTTATAAACTTTTTGTAAATATATAATACATATCAATACCCAGACACCGAACAAACACCTACGTTTGTTAAACAAATGTTTGTCCTGGGTGGGAATCGAACCCACGACCTACAGCGCAGAAGACAGGGTTACCACCAACTGAGCTGTGAGGCCAATCATTATTAGTCAGTATTGCATTACTGTTTTGAATTGATGGCTGTGTATATAATTTAACTGAACCTCCATTGGATCACTTTGTGGGTCACCCTGCACTATCCTCACGATAAAGGCGGCGATGATCTCACCACACATATCCACATATTCGTCGTCTGTTTTTCCATTTTGTTTGTATGGTGAAGAATGCCAATGCCAAAGCCTGGCCGTTGGCACGATCGTCGCAAAATCGACGCCCTGGAAAAGTGCTGGAAAGGCCTTCTCTAGATGAACGCTGTTTTACACAAGCAACTCGGGTTTAAAGAACTCCAAATCCAGGAAAGATTTTAGATGACTGTACCTACACTTTGGATAGTTCTGAAACGAGGACTCGATGACTTCAGTACAAGTAGACGAGTACGGACGCAGTCGATCACTAATTCGTTGGCGAAATAATAAAAAAAGCTATCCAGACCACCACCAAATAAAGTTTTGAATTTTTGAACGATTTGGCAAAAGTCGGTATGCATCCCAACTTTCAAAACAAGTCTGGAGAAAACTGAAAGATCATAATTGCACCATCAATATACCACGTTCGCTATAGTTAAATCTCCTGGTAGATTGTAACTTTTCCTAGAATAGGCCCGAATTGTGAAGGCGTGCTGTATGAACGCTATAAACCTATGTGAATAAAGCTTCTACTTGTAAATTTTCAGGGTCGTTACCACATAATTAAGTTCGAGCTGCCTCCGAAAAACTTTCCATTACAGTTTAACAACGTGGACTATTCCGTCAAATGTGAAATTTTTGTGACTGCTACAAAGGAAAAGATTTGTGACTTCGGTGTTGAATTGAGATTTAGTAATAAAAAAAACT
Organism: Chesias legatella; assembly: GCA_947359385.1. Classification (NCBI taxonomy): domain Eukaryota; kingdom Metazoa; phylum Arthropoda; class Insecta; order Lepidoptera; family Geometridae; genus Chesias; species Chesias legatella. The sequence continues at coordinate 4,823,177 of OX375772.1, forward strand.
AACTTTTAATAAAATGACCATATTTTATTCAGTAGTTCTGAGACCTTGAGCTATCTAAAAGCTTTCAAAACAATTCAGCAATGTAGGTTATACTCGTATGTAGCTTGGCTACTACATACATACTACATACATACATAGCTATGTAGGTTAGTTTTCCGAGAGCTAATAATAATACTTCATAAATAAAGTATGCAAAGATTCCTTTTTTTTAAACGGTTTTATTTAGCTCGACCCGTACGGAATTTATTTGGGTCAAAAGTAGAAATTGAAATTTAAGCACCTTCCCGTTGTCAGATTGATCTGAAATTTGGTACACACATTTAATTTAGATGACAATACAATATAATAAAATCAATAACATTATAAATCTAAGATGGCCGCCGATACAAAATGGCGGATTACATATTTTTCCTTAACCCCCTCAATATGGGTATCCAATCAAAGGGCTACACTAGTAAAACACGATGATTATGTCAAAATTTAAAATTCAAGATGGACGCCGTTCCAATATGGCGGACTAGGTACATATTTTTCCACAACCACCACAATATGGGTATCAAATCAAAGGGCTACACTAGTAAAACACGATGATTATGTCAAAATTTAAAATTCAAGATGGACGCCGTTCCAATATGGCGGACTAGGTACATATTTTTCCACAACCACCACAATATGGGTATCAAATCAAAGGGCTACACTAGTAAAACACGATGATTATGTCAAAATTTAAAATTCAAGATGGACGCCGTTCCAATATGGCGGACTAGGTACATATTTTTCCACAACCACCACAATATGGGTATCAAATAATAGGACTACACTGCAGAATACTGTCATTATGTCAAAATTTCAAACTCAAGATAGACGCTGTTACAAAATGGCGTATTAGGTGGGGGCATGATTAGTCGTGTCGAGAACAGTTGCGTCCAAGATTGTGTGACGTTAGAGGGGCAGATAAAAAAAAATACGTAATTAGATACCTCGTTAGTAAGCGGTAGCTATACCACCCAAGTTAAGGTAATAGGTTAAAACGTGCCGAGGACTGTATGGCATTAGGGTGGATAAAAATGTAATGTCGTAAGCGCTTCCCCCTCAAGATTGGGCGCATCTTGTTGTATATTAAGCCTTGTCCCTTTACTGGACCTCTGGGGAGGGGGGGGGGGGGTCGACCGTCAAAATGCCCCTTAATCGTGGGAACAACATGGTAACAATAAATAAAAAAGCAAACAAAAATAAAAACGAAACTGCTACACAACGAAAAAGAAGGCTCGAAAAGGCAAAAGAAAAGTATAGAACGAAACGTGCAAAGGAAAGTGAAAATGAAACCCATAGTCGACTACAGAAACGAAGAGAACGGAAAGAAGAAAAAAAAGAAACACCTGAGCAACGTGATACCAGGTTAATAGCACAACGTGAGAGACAAAGGCAGCTGGTAGAGTCAGAAACACCTGAGCGTCATGAGTGCAGGCTCGCATCACAACGTGACAGACGAAGAGAGCTAATAGCGTCAGAAACACCCGAGCATCATGAGTCCAGGCTAGCATCACAACGTGACAGACAAAGAGAGTTGTTAGCATCAGAAACATCTGAGCGTCATGAGTCTAGGCTAACATCACAACGTGACAGACGAAGAGAGCTAATAGCGTCAGAAACACTTGAGCGTCATGAGTCCAGGCTAAGATTACAACGTAATAGACAAAGAGAGCTATTAGCGTCAGAAACACCTGAGCAACATGAGGCCAGGTTAACAGGACGGCGTGAGAGACGAAAGGAGTTAGAAGCTTCAGAAACACCTGAGCAACGCCACGACAGGTTAAATAACCAACGTGAGCGTGCACAGCAACGCAGAGCTGAAAATCATGTACAAGCGTTTGAAAATGCTATTAACACATCGTGTATACACGTTTGTGACATTTGCACGAAGCATTGTTATCCTAACCAAATTCATACTGTACGTTACAACACAGCTGCATTAGGATATCTACCTGCAGAACTGTCTTCAAAAACAACATTACTTTTATGTTCGCGCTGCCAAACACATGTGACCAGTAATAAAACAATAGCACCATCAAAGGCGTACTGGAATAATCTGGATCCAGGTTCAATACCAGATGAGATTCAAGCGCTGACGCAAGCAGAGCAGCGATTGCTGTGTAGAATCATCCCGTTTGTTAAAATCGTAAAATTTACTGGGCTATACGGGCAGTACCTACGGTTTCCGCGGACAAGCAGTGTTGTTTGCCCAAGATATCTTTGAAGCCAGTGAAAGATTACCTAATATGCTTCCAAGATCTTCCAGCCATGTAATAATGATGCACTGAATGAATTAAATAGAATGAGGAATATTCGGTAGACAATTTCACTAAATACTAAAAACAAGAAAATAAAAATCGGTAAAAAAACTTTTAAGTTAAACAGTTTTATTTTATGTGCACTGAAAACTACAAAATAAATAAATAGTTACTTACCTATCAACCTACGTTGGTGATCTCGGTCATTAATATCTCTGATGGTAGTGGTTGTCATAACATGAACCATGTCAGCGGCCGAAAGGCAGTTCATGAAAGAACACTAACACCAGGGTTTGCTTGGTAGGTAAACTAAGCAGCCCACACTATAACAAGTAGGTATTTTGACCTTCTAGTTCAGAAATATTTTAGTACTAGGCAGAATAGCTTTTAGGCATATTAGACTAAAATAAAAACGTGGGGCCCCTCTGAAATCATACCTATGGCAGAGCATATCTTATACTTTGGTAGATCATGAGCTCGGCGCGGCGTTCGCTGGTGAAGCCGTAACGGCTGGTTATTGTAGGTCAAAACCTCCAGTTACGATTATAGTAGTTTTTAGATTATAGTTAGTCGATTCAGCGGACCCTGGACTCCGGAGCTATGAGGTTTCGGATGCGACCGGGATAAACCGCTAGGATGATGATGATGACGATTATAATAAGTCGATGCAATCCACATTTAGTATAGTAGAAAGTAATACAGAAATATTTAATGGGCCCCACGTTTTTATTTTAGTCTAATATGCCTAAAAGCTATTCTGCCTAGTACTAAAATATTTCTGAACTAGAAGGTCAAAATACCTACTTGTTATAGTGTGGGCTGCTTAGTTTACCTACCAAGCAAACCCTGGTGTTAGTGTTCTTTCATGAACTGCCTTTCGGCCGCTGACATGGTTCATGTTATGACAACCACTACCATCAGAGATATTAATGACCGAGATCACCAACGTAGGTTGATAGGTAAGTAACTATTTATTTATTTTGTAGTTTTCAGTGCACATAAAATAAAACTGTTTAACTTAAAAGTTTTTTTACCGATTTTTATTTTTTTCAAATTAATTCCACATGTGTTAATAGGGCTCGCATAGTATAATACATTTCAAATAATTCATATACCATAATCATATTTATTTACGTCTACCGTATGGACTTATTTTGATTTGTGATAAAAGTAAATGTAAGTTAATTCAAGAATTTTTACATTTAAAATAACTCTCTCGAGGCTATAAAATTCCACTGCGCATTCTGCCATAGCTGTGCATTCCGCATCTCGTGGCCAGCATATCGTTGCGAGGTATGATTGCGCTGGCTCCACTAACTCAAATATAAGAGACCGCTTGCCACTTGCTTTGGCAAAGTTTTGTTGCGTGCCTTTGAGAAAAATTCACTTTGTCAAACATTTGTTATTAAATTATCTATAATAAGTCATTTTCAAGAAAACTAGACTGATTGATCTTTCATCGTTCAATTCTAAATATAAATCATTTTTTTATGTAGAGATAAAATTATCACTTTTCATAAATTTTGTGAACGTTTTTCTTTTTTTATAATTTTTTGTTGATATTGAAAGAATTTCCTCTCCCATGTTGGAATTCGAACGAGCGGCCGGGTGTAGTTTGTGTATTCCGCTTCGCTTGCGGCCGGCATGTCGTAGCGGGGCGGTGTATATCTTGTATCTATTCCGTGGTGGAATAGATATTTTAGACTCCTCACTTCACAAAATTGTTTATGACGTTTGCTAGATAATTTATGGTCAAGTAAATCTTTTGACAAGTTTAACGTTTGTGCGTTTGTCTTTGAAGCTAAAGCTTTATACAACTATGGTCTAATCAAATTTATTTTTATTGTACGTATAAATCTGCATTGTTCTACCTACCACCGTAAGTCATACACTTTGTGGCCGATTGGCAGACTGGCGTTCAAGTGAGTCTATGACATCATTAGCTGCTTGGTGGCAGATTTTCAACTTCAGGAATAACTATAAGCCCTAGGCATCCTCATGATGTTTTCCTTAACCTCGAGCTCATTGTAGCAGTCGAACCCAAGATATAGATAAGATACAGATCTTATGTCGACTTCATTACTGAGCCTTCATCGCTTCAGACTTTATGTTTGTGATACATTTTGTATGAAAAGAAGTTAATTTAATTAGTTGTCGCTTAAACGGAAAGCAATTAAGCATTTCCGAGAAGCAAAATTTCAAATTATTTGTTCCTGAAAATGAATTCAAATGACTTAGTTAAAATGAAAATTGAATATTTCACCAGTAATTAGCATTTTTGCTTACATTTCAATATCGGCGTCACGACTCGTTTCCATCAAAGTCATTTGATCCCCAATTAATGGATATTTCATGAATCAGTCGATTTGCAAGTCAAAACGGAACTCGAAGTGGCTCGCGAGCCAATCAACGTGGTTCATTTATGACGTAAACATTCACAATTTTGCCAGAGGGAGCGAAATTCTACAGTGTCGATACAACATACAGTTAAAAGGGAAATCTTACGCATCAAAAGTAGCTGATCGGGCCGCGGAGTGTAATAGTTAGGTCTGTATCAAATACTAAGTGAATGCACACCGCAGGTAAGGGCTTAGTGAAGAAGATACTTAGATGTTAAGATGAATCATCCTATTGAATAAGCGGTGGCGTTGTTCACCGTCGCCGGTAGTATTCGGTTACAGCCATCAGCAAAAGAAACACTGGAACATATTTGTTTGATGCTTGCAACAATCTGGGTTCGTATATATATTTAATATATATTTTTTATTCTGAGGATAACATGTTTGTCATGAAATGAAGGGTGAAAAGTTTGTAGTTCAGTTATCATAAATTTAAATTATTGAAACGCACATAGAGAGTGAATTTAAAGTAAATAGCTTTTCAGCGAGTACTGAAACCTCTACCCGTGATGAAACTAGGCAGGGCTATGCCATATATCATAAGGACGGACATGAAGGTATAATTTTTTATTATTGGTCATCATATTTTCGCATGAGACGTAACATCCCCCTCTCGGGGTGATAGACGCAACGCAATGCGACTTGAGTCATCTCGTATTTGGTGGAGAGGACTTGAGTCGTATTGCCGTTGTTTATGGGCGGCGGTTACCACTTAACATCAGGTGGGGTGGGAACATCAGCTCGTTCTATAAACTACATTACATAAAAAAAAGCAACTGAGACGCTGCCTATCTCGTATGAAGCAGAAAGTCGAGCTGTCAACTCATGACACGGCTCAGTACCACAAACGCCCGTTTTATTTTTTCTGTGAAATAAACTAAGACTCGATACTTTTTTAGTCGAATGAGTGAATGAATGAATGAATTTTTCTCATTGTACACCAGTACAAAGACACGTTTTCTATAATTTTTTTATTTAAAATTTATTTTTTTACTTATAACACGTGTTTATTGGCCGGTCTTGTCGCTAAGAAGCGAACTCTTCCAGACAACCTTTCGCATAGAATTCTATAGCACCTTGAAAGCTAATTGAAAGTTCAGAAATAAGCAGTAACGACAATTAAATAAAGAAGGCAAGCAATTGATAAGCATGTATTAAAATAATTGAAATTAATTGAAGCTTCATATTACACAGACATAACAAAATAATAATTAACAAGAATAACAGAGTACACATGTGAATATGTTATATTGGTTAATGCAATATCAATATTTATATTAATTTGTCAACACTTGCAACATGAGAAGTTGAATTGCTTTCGAGATCAGTGAGTCAATAACAAATACGATTCCAGATCATAAACAATTTGATTGGAATAGTGTTTGTTTATGAGCAGATATACTGTTTATCCCATAAATGTCATCTCGTCGAATAAATTGTTGCAAAACTAAATACAACCACACACGAGCGAAGATATAATAATGATTATATCATTATCGTCAACATAGGGCATGTAAGACACTTTGAGAATTCGCTTATATAATTATAAATAATAATAATTATTATGTTTATTGAAGGAATTTATAGGCCATGTAAAAACAAAAATAATTCACACCACAACCATATTTAAAATATAATTTAATATAATAATAATATTGGTGGGCATTTCACACAGCGCCATCTAGCCCCAAATTAAGCTAAGCATAGCTTGTGTCATGGGAACCAGACAACTGACATAATACTTATATACTTTTTTTTGTAAACTTATATATATATATAATACATATACCCACAAAGAACAACCATCTATGTTCGTCACACAAATGTTTGTCTTGGGTGGGAATCGATTATGATGGTGATATGATTAATCGTAAGAAAGAATGACTTTTGGGTTTTGCACAATTTGGAACAAAAAAAAATTTATTAAAAGGTAAATATTTCAGTTCTCCATTTTTTATTATATACTTATGATCATAAGTGTCTGCCGAAGAAAGGTCGGATCCCCGTCGGAGATGGCAGGGCAGGGTTAATTACTGACTTATTGTTTTAAAAAAAATCTTCACGAGTCTGGCTAAACTGTGCGCCGGACACCTTATTGCGCCGCAAAACTAATATTTCCTATCAAAATATATTGGCGGATATTATATTTTCTAAATTAAAAACGGAGGTCCCTTTTTCGTTAAAAGAAAGCGGAAAAAAGGATGCGGACTCTTTCGTAGGTAATTGGTTTTCGACAAAAATACGCAATAAGTTAGCCATGAAACTTTTATGTGAGGTCCGTGAGAAGAATATTGGAAATGTGTGCGAGGGCTTGATGCGTCCAAGTGATCGCTATCACCACCCTCTGAATAACTGAGGTACCACTGGGGTCCTATTCGGCCCAGCGTGAGATGTGGATAACGTTCAGTTTATTTTCTGCCAAACCACAATGAAACACGTAAATGTAAACATCAAAATTACTAAATGTATCTTATAATTTTTTCATGTCATAAAATAAGTTATTCTCGATTGGCAGAAAATGAACATGAAAACATTAAATCTCATATCACACCGAGAATACGGTCTATGTTAGCCTATCGCTTTATGCTGATTAAAATTTAACCCTGTTAGGTACTCCAGAATTTTTAATAATAAGTGGATTACTAGAAGCTGTACGTTCGAAGGAACATTTTGTAGGTACCTACACAGTAAATAACCTTTCTTTACTCGTGGGTAATAAGCAAATGTTCTTGTAAAAATAAAATAAATATGTCGTGAAATTAATTCGCAGAGTAACATCAACTAACTACGGATGTAATACTGTAATACTGTACTGTATAATGCCGCAGTAACAAAACTTATCAGAAATATAATTAAAATTTGAATTAAAATTCGCTTTCACAAGCAACCATTACTCACAATATTATTATGTTTGATTCTGTATGTAGCTGAACCAGAATCAGTGTTACATTCAGTTAAACTAATTTACGGGCAGTGGGATGATGCTAAATGAATACGAAAATAATAATCTCGTGTTCCCTTTCGAGGGGGAACCTGTTTAAAATATTCCTATTAAGGGCATTAGGCGGGTATCGTCTCAGTACTTTGTCTAAATTTTAGTGCACAATAAATAACATTCTGTGTTGAACAAAAAACATAGAACAAAAAAAGGATTAAAAATACAGTAAGAGAACCTAGTAAATAGACCCCAGGTATATAACACATTTTACATTTAAGATTTTTATGTGACATGCTTTTTGATCTGACCCATCCAACACGAGACAATCAAGCACAAATTTGCAAAATTTCACCATCGTGACGTGATGCCAAAAAAACGTCTTAATAATATCAATCTTGCTAATGCATTTTAAATCACCGGAACCAACCCGAGAGAAAATGCTCTTAGTAAAAATTAAGACGGTTGATATGGACAGGGGACACGGCTTAACGGCAGGGTCTCTGCCCATCTCATCACATAATCTCATTGAATACGATACGGTACACAGTCGTATTATATATAAAAACAAAGGTTTTCATAAATTAGAAAAATATACAAACGACGCGAGAGAATTCAAAACTGTAATTACACCAGTCTCTCATAATTATCCGTAGGTATTCCTGCACCTAATCTCGTAATTTCCCCTCATAATCTCGGTGAGCCCTTACTCATGATGAGAAGATTAAAAATTCTGGCTTTAGTAATTGTTTAAGTGCTCTAACCAGATTTTCTACAGGAGTTAGCACTCAATGAATATGCCCTACTTTATAAATTCAGTTATTAGGCATTTAAACACGTTTTATATATAACTTAAAATAAAATTATCATGGTTATCTACTAAATTCGTTAGGTAAGAAAAGAGTCGGTAATAAAAGTACAAATAAGAACCATTTCTAGCAAAGCGAACGGTAATTTAACTTAAAATGGAAGACAAAACAATTGAACCCGCAGACCAAAAGAAAGAACAAAGGAGTAAGTATTCAAAATAATGGGCTAATTTATAAACTGACCGGCGACTCATTCGTTGGGTGAAGTTCATCGTGCCGTGGGGAATCAAAAACTTTGCAACGTCTGAACCTTTATCCAATAATCGAGAACCTATTTGAATACCTATTTCAACCCGAGTCGTTTACTGATTAATTAGACTATTTAGTTCTGTGATTAAGATGTTTATGTTTCTATCCAAACTTGCTATAACAGATTGGTTGTGCTCGTAGATTCCTTCAGTTTTGTTTAGTTTTCAGATATGATGTCTACGAGAAAATTGTCTCTACAAACTTTTTCAATCTAGCTATTGTTGATGTACTGTTCAGGTTCAGTCGTAGTGATTGTTTGTTAAAAGTAAACAAACATAACTTCTAGCGCTAGATAGACTGGTTATCAGTTGCAAAATAACTGCTGGTAAATCTACAAGTCACGTTTATTACAAAGTAATCAACGTCAAAGTTATCTTTATTAGTAAGTTATTTTGTGTTTGAAATATATTTTATATTAAAATATATTTAATGCTAACACAATTATTTATATTCTAAAATTACCTGTGATGTAGATGGCATGTGCTCAATATTATATAAACACAAAAACCATCTTAACATATTGGTACCGGCCGGGGATCGAAAATGGGAATTTGGCTTCGATGGTAGTAATTACACCATTCAAAACTGCAAATTGCGTGTTGGAATGCAACTCATACAAGCAGTAGCAGCATGTCTTTTGACATCGAATAACCCTGTGTTAGTTCAAAGTGGTTATTTGTATCCAAACTTGTCGACAGGCGTCAGTTTCACAGAGGAGGCCAAAGTATTCCAAAACGACGAAAATTTTAATTGGTGTTAAATTTAACAAATTTCCGACGCCGGGAGATATCCAACTGAAATTGTTACTGCCTAGTTTGAACACATCGAGGTTTTCAAAAGTTGCTAACTAATTTGCCCATCCATTTTCATTATAAATTCATTTGTCGGCAAATTCGATTTAGATTTTAATGAACAAGCCGCCATTTCGGTAATTTTCTTACGCAACTATCCTGTGCTGTCTCACGAGATTTAACAGTGTTCTTAAGAATTCCGGGATTCATTTTCTTAAGGAGTATTCTCATTTGGGATTGTTTCAGTGATGCGCGAATTATTATTGTTCGTGTGACTTTAATATATGCTGTTATTTTATTTATTTCATGCTATTAATAACAGTTAATTTTACCACTTTATTATCTTTTTTCATTAGTATTTAGCAAAATTAATGTGCCCCAACAAACACAGGGAAAACAATCAGACAATAGTAGCATACACAACGGGTCCGTTTGAAGCACTTTATCCAACTCAATTGATACAGATGTCAAGTTTTATGATGTCCTTATCATCATTGAATATGAACCAAATTCAATTTGTTACAAAGTATATCTACTGTTCACGTACAATATTGTTTGTTTAACTTTCATACATTATATATAAAATTGACTGGCCTTGCATCTCAGTTGATTTAGTAATCAAGGGTTAGAACCCTACCTTCTGCGCTGTAGGTCGTGGGTTCGATCCCACCCAGGACAAACATTTGTGTGAGAAACATAGATGTTTGTTCTGTATCTGGGTGTTAATATGTATTATATGTATGTATTTACAAAAAAAAGTATATGAGTATTGTATCAGTTGTCTGCTACCCATGACACAAGCTATGTTTAGCTTAATTTGGGGCTAGATGGCGCTGTGTGAAATGTCTACCATTATTGATTTATTTATTTATTTAAATTCATACAAAAATAGCCTATGTTAATTCGCCTTTAATGTATTTATCGTGATCTTACATCGTGTATTGAAGGCAAAACTTGTTATATAGAACTACAGTGCACACATCATTGTCTGCCTACAGAGCTCTCAAACACTGACCCGCATCTTATCCGTTCATCACACATATCGTTACAACGCCAGTCAGCACTACGATCACAGTAAGTTGATAAGGTAATCAGGTCGACACTAGATAGATAGATAGATTATATCTTTCTTATACGCCATTTAAGAAACAACAACAAAGCAGACACATTAAAAAAAGGGAAAATGGTACAATGGACGGCCTTATCGCTAAGAGCGATCTCTTCCAGGCAACCTTTGGGTGGACAAGATCCGTAATTCATGTTTATTTCACATATTTGTTTAAAAGCGCGGAAGTACATATTCGTATTTGCTGTTCGTAGAGTTTTGTAGGTACAGAGATATTACTTGGTATCATACGGGCAACTCGTTAGTCGACGTTATATTATCAACTAAACGTATGAATTAAGGGCACTGTCTAAATGTGTCCCCATTAGTTTATGTCAGACTGTGTAAATAAACGAGAAAAGATTGAACACTCGACTTCTACAAGTCTAAATATAGCGCAGGGGTTCCTTTCAAGACGTAGACGCTCAGTTAGGGTTTTGAGAATTTCTACCCCTAAGGTGATAAATAGGTACATAGAAAACTATTAAATGCAAAACCAAGTATAAAGGCGAACTTAATATGCTAATTAGAATTTACTTCCAGCTAACCTATAAGTAGTAGGTATAGGTGGTATTGCATTTATGTCAAAATAATCTCGATAAAACAATTACATGTATGACTACTTAATATAACACACACACACACACACACACACACACATAACCCTATAAACGATCAAAAATAAATACTGCTCCATTATGTTCAATGTTATAATTTTTTGATTTGAAGACTCTAATGGACGGGGTTGTGCTTAAATCAGATTTCAGGCAGATAAAGTAGCGAGTGGTTCCTGTAGTTTAGTATAATATAGTCAGAATGGTTAAATTAGAACGAATTAGCTCTATCTTTGTGATCATTAATGCATTTAATACATGTATGTTATCGTACCCACAAAGCAATTCCTTGATCTATTAGCGCAGCTGTCAAACAATGTACCGTATATTATGAACCCGATACACGTTTCAAATACAACATAACGTATTTGTATGTAGCTATAATCAACAGCACAGTAGTTACCCTTGTACAGTAATAATAATATTGGTTGAAATTTCACACAGCGCCATCTAGCCCCAAAGTAAGCTAAGCATAGCTTGTGTCAAGGGAACCAGACAACTGATATAATACTGATATACTTTTTGTAAATACATACGTTATAATACGTTAATATGTATTATACCCAGACCCCAGAGTACCCAGACACAGAAAAAACCTCTATATTCGTCACACAAATGTTTGTCCTGAGTGGGAATCAAACCCACGACCTACACAGCTCACAAGACAGAGTTACTAACCAACTGAGCTGCGAGGCCAGTCGAGTAATGTAGTTCTACACGGGAGCATTGTTCAATAATGCAGTTTTACAGAGAATACAGACCGTTAATTCTGTTAATGAACTGCACGCGCGACACTGCGGTGCGGTTACAGTGCCACTGTAATACCCACTTCTGTTTTATTATCAGTTCATGCTGTAAATCATTGGTGTTATTGCGGGGGATGTCTGTTCAGTAGATAACTAGTCGTACCTGTCGAGTTCTGTTGTATTCTATACATTACTTGTTACTCGTGACGCGCTCTAGAATCAGTTTGGTGCAAATATTAATGTGCCGCTCGTATCGTGAATGTTACGTATTTCTTCGAATTTTCGGTTGTAGGACATCCTGGTTTCTTACGTTTTTAGAACGTGGATTCCACCTCGTGGAGTCTTCCTCTTTCTGAATGTTACATTTTATAATATATAGTTTTGTATTATATATTTTGTACATGTATTTGATTTTAGACACAATTGTTAAATATTGTTTGTGAAATTAATAAATTACAAAAATAAGCCTAATAAAAAGATTAATGCACATACATTTCGCATCGCCCATGTGGACTTGAGGCTCCGGAGTAGCAGTCCATGTCTGGACTACCAGGCCAATACGCTTTCCTCTTAGAGTACGTTATAACAGTATAAGACCTCATGAGCTTTAAATAATTAGCAGTATTAAAGGAGTAGAAAATATGAGCGGTGGATGAAGGAATTCCCTACTTCCACTGCGCTCATTTCTGCCGCCAAGCTACACATAGTAGGAACAGCATGCACTCTCATTGCCATGGCTGGTCTGAAGGATGTGTTTGCCTCAGAAATAATAGTCACTTGAGACTTTCCACCTTCCATACTAAGCGCAATGCGGTACAAATTGGGTTTTCTCATATTTTAGTGCTGGAAGATCCAAATTGTATAGCTGTTGTTACGCGCGGCGCAGGAAATACTCATTAACATTTGTGGACCAAATTATCGTTTTCTTACATGACACAACGCAGAGGCGCAGACTCCTCACAGAACATCAACAACCGAAAATTAAAATGATTACTTATTCTCCATAGTCATTATCTAAAGCCATATTAAGATCATTTTGACCATAGTTCAATGCCAGTTTACTGTTTGACTCAGAGTTCGTTTTAGAGTTTGAAAGTAGTGTATGGACAAAAGTAGGTCTTGTAGGTCGTCAATATTTAATCATTATTTATACTTATTACAGCTATGGATTTATGTTCTTAACAAGTATAATTTAATTCGTTGATTTAATATTATTTCATTCATTTTAAGAGCAGTAGATCTCTCGCCAATTTCGTCTGGGGAAGTACTGCCACCATACCCATTTCTGACGCCAAGCAGCAACGCTTTCGCGTTACTGTGTTCCGGTTTGAAAGGTGTGGTTGCCGGTGAAATTACAGGCACGCGAGACATTCCACCTACACTCAGAGTTACGGGGCATACGATGCAACTTGGGTCTTGTACCTAGTAAGAGAGGACCCAAGCATCAGTTGTTATGGGCAGAGGTTACCACTTAACACCAGGTGGACCGTCAGCTCATTCCGTAACTATACAACAAAAAAAACACATTTCTCGCAAACCAAATCTCACATCCTCAAACAAAAGTGCAACAGATTTACAGTTGAAACTTGTGGTATTTGGAATTTTCTGTGTTAAAGACCAGTTTATTCCCTGAGCATGAAAACTGCGGGACGAAGTTTATGCGACGCCTCCCTCGGGCGGTGCCATTGAAACTTTTTATGATACAAAATTGCTTGTGTCTGCAGTAACGGTGAGTCTATATGAAGCTAAAGTCTAACTGCCCAAAAAAGTCGCCATCTTAAAAAGCACGACGCGCGAACCGTCCAATAGAAAACGAAGCCGCGTCAAAGTTATTAAAATATTTTAATGACATTGAAACAAAAAAACAAGACTTTGTAATAGTATCCATTCTCTGAACATATTTTCTGCCATCAGTTTATGTTTAGTTTTGTATTATTTGTGTTGTAGAATATAATAAAATTTTTATTTACATTAAACATTACAAACATATCAAATGGGATATAGAGCGGATCCAAGGCAGGACGGAGCAGCACAGAATATGATATATTAGTAGTAATATTATAGTTCTCACGTTCTCCATGCCAGATTAGTAGCCAAAATTATGGCAACACTTCCTGCCGAGTGAGCAGCGAGTCGGGGGTTCGATTGCCAAAACTTTTTGAGATGAACATTAAGTTCCTTCTCGGGTCTTCGATGTTTGTGTTGTGTATCTATGTATGTCTGTGCTAGATTCAGTATGTATGTAAACTGAATACTCCAGTAAGTGATAAGTGTAGACTCGCCAGAAAATTTGAAACAGAAACCTGCACAAACTTTGTATCCGGCCGCGTAAAAATCTTATACTTGTTATGTAACCAACCCGCACTGTAGTTTAAAAGAAAGAGAACTTTCTTTTTATCTTTGACCGCTATATTGCTATTTTCGTTAAGGATGCCAACCTATAGGGTATTTAGGGCAAATTTAAGATGAAATCTGCCCACATAGCTAAGGGTCATGGGTTCCATCCTCGGCTGGGTCAAACATTCGCCTTGATGAGGGTTCAGTTTGTTCTCTAGTTTTAGGTGTTTCTGCCGTGTACCTACCTATTTGTGTGTGTCTATGCCACATGTGACACAGAGAATATTAGTGCAATATGCGAATTTTTTTACTCCATGTTGAGAACAATTTAATATTTCAAATTTGATGTGTTCGGCCTTTATCTATACATAGTATAAAACAAAGTCGCTTCCCGCCGTCCGACCGTCTGTCCGCTTAGATCTTTTAAACTACGCAACGGATTTAAATGTGGTTTTCATCAATAGAGTGATTCAAGAGGAATGTAGTTTAATATTGTTTTGTGTTAATTGGTTGAAATATGACGATAATTGTTCAAGATGTCGGAAGAAATCAAACCGACTGAGAGTTTTCATCGAAAATGCTGTCATATTCTTAGAGTAACCTCTAAAGAAAACATGTTTGTGTTACTCATGAAAATACAGCTGTAAACATTGTATATAAAGAAATCCTGTGGTATAGTCTAATCATAATAGTAATACTATTAATTAGTCCACACTGATTGATGACTGACCACATTAGTCTACATTGCACCCGTCCGAAGCCGGGGCGGGTCGCTAGCTAGTTACAATATAGTTTACACACAAATTAATTATTTAAACGGCTGTGGGAACTACGGTTAGGATTATTCACGAGAGCGAAAACCACTAATGTACCGTAAACTATTATGACATTAAGGATACTTGCCAGTATTGACTGTTTGCTGCGCAAAGATAATTAGACATCAAATTTTATAATTGCCTTCCGACTTTCCAAAGTTTCAGTAAACTTATTATACATTTGTTTGTATTATTATTTAAAGTAGCTACATTTGCAACTTTGTACATATATTGACGTATTGATAGTGGTTTTTATGTATGCAGTCAACTAAAACTTGTAGGATAAAGCATTTTTTCTGTCCATATTGGATGAAAAGAGATCTTAAGTGTCTAATTATAATAGTAAATATACTAAATGTCTGATATGGCGTCGGCCGTGAGAAATCCATTGGCAGTTTTAATCTTGATAGTAACCATCAAGATTACTAATAAAGATAATAAAGCCTTGAAATGAATTAAATTTAAATAGGACAATTCCGGAATAAACCTCGTTCGAACAAAAATGACTGCAAATCTGTCTATATCTATGAGAGTTAAAAAAAAGGCGGATTTTTGAAGTATGTTAAAAATGAGTGCACTTAGCAAGAAATCATTACTTAGGTAAAAGTTTTATGGCAAAACGCCGTCATTGTCCAGCCGTTTTGCACACAATGTTTAGAATTTATGTACACAAACCTTCCTCGTTTATCGTTCTTTCTATTAGTGAAATCAATATTAAAATCCGTTGCGTTTTATAAATGAGCGGAGAGAGATAGTTATATAATATTATTTAGAGACATTTTAAACAAGCTGGTTCAACATGCGTATGAATTGAGAATGAAACAATTATATTTATTTTATTTGTAAAATTTAACTTACTCTTATTAAACTGCAAAACACATCGTGAGACAACGACCGTTTTTTGGAACCATAGTTTGGAAACTTTTGACATTTAACTTTAGTGATAGGTATTTTTCGAGGCTGTTTCAGTAGTAAATGTTAAATTTTTAAACAAATACATTTCATTAGTTCAATAAACAGCTCATCAAAACCGTCTGGCAACATTTGCCAAATACACAAGCAAATGCATTTACTAATTCTAAATTCACAAAACAAACGACAAATTAGCAACTCCGGTGACACTAAATAAGCTGAACTCGGAAATGTTTGAGGCGGTAATCTAAATGTATATCTTAATTCAACACCGATTTTAAGTTCCGTCAAAGCGCTTGGGCCTAGGTGAAACGCACTTAGATTGGCTGAAACTAATTGCATAATTCACGTCATTTTATTATGCCTCTTACGTTATCTTCAAATGTAACTTGAGCGAAAATGCGTGTCTAACTTAACAGGGACAATTACGACGAATTGTTATAAGTGTAAACGCTAACGATGATTAGACCGAAATAAAATATGTTTTATGTTACGATGACATGACAGGTAATGATCACCTCCACAAAAATAAAAAAAACTTGGGCAACTACTAAGGCATCTTCTAGTAATACTTTTTCATACAATTTTAACACAATGGTACATTTAACTTTTGACTTTAGTGCTGTCGAGCATACCGTTATAACATCAAAACTCACTTTTCTAGCGAGCCGAAAATGCCAATTATAATTTTTCTATTTATTCTTTCGGAAAATAGAAATAAAATAGTTATCCATTTAAAGGTTTTTAAAAAATAAAATAAATGATACTGCCCGCGTATAAATCTCAAATTTATTATCAGGAACACCGATTTCTCTGCAAAAATGACGCAATTGAATTATCCATACGAAAGTCACAATATTACATCGTACTGAGTTTAGAGCGCAGAATCCGGTGATAATCTATCCTGTATAAAATCCATTTCGCCGGCGCTGAATGCTTTAATTTAGGCTCTAAATCAGCCGCCTCCTTGTTACCCGTTGGAGCTACGAGTACGTGCCGTTTTCGTAAACTGTGATTCTCAGCTATATTAGAACTTGTGTATTATTTAAAAAATTTAGCTAGTAGGTACCTATAGACGAAAAATAAGTTATCATATTGCCAAAGGCGTGTAAATGTGATAATTTTGACTTAATTACGCGTATGCAATTTTCCGGTGAGGTTTTTACTAAATATTATTTTTATGATTTGTCACGACCATGTACAATTTTTACCGAGCCTAATACGTATCTGAGATTCTAAATGTTAATCTAAATCCAACCACAAATAGATGGGCTCATCTGACTTCTGTTAGTTTCTCACCGCCCGCGCCGCGCCGCGCCGTCTCGTCAGTCGGCGTTGCAAACTGGCTAATGTTTATTTGTGGATACATCAAATGCTTCCTATCAACAGCTCGCGTGGCTGTTTCATGTAGCGTTCTCCAAAATTGTCTGGTGTTTACTTCATTAATTATACATAGTATAATTACTTAGTTAATTATATTGATAAAGCTGCAGCATTATTTTTTTAGGTAAGAATGTTCTAGAATTGAGATGGTTCATGTCTATTCTACAGAATGTATGTAGCAGTAGAACTTTGCCAAGTTCGTCCGGCGAAGTACTGCCTCCATACCCATTTCTGTCACCATGCAGCAATGTTTACGCATTAGGTACTGTGTGCCGGTGCCAGTTCTCGTCTCAGGGTTACGGGCGCATACGATTTGACTAGGGTCTTGGTCTACCTAATTAGGGGAGGACCCAAGTCGTACTGATGAGGTTTCCACTTAACACTAAGGTGGGCCATCTGCACGTTCCATAACTTTATCACCTAAATGAATCTAGAGAAAATCTCTGCTTTCAATTAGGAGCGCAGTGATTTAATCGTTGAACATGTTGAAATCTTTTAGTTCAAACGATTTGCCATCGATTTTGCGCGAATGCACCGCTCTGCAAGATGCTTCTTTTACAAACGAGTTTAATTAATTGGTTTTCCGCTCCAATGGAAGATTTAAATCCAGTGGAATGCTTTTATTTCATTTCTACAACACTCGATTTCACGTTGAAGTCCACAAAGGAAATGGAACTGTTTTCAAGTTACGTTTAGTTTAACTTGATGACTTTGTTTTGATTAGTTCAATTATAATGCAGTAAAATCAACTCTATACTTCGGAGGAATTTCGATCTTCATTTTATTTCAGTAGTTCTTAGTACCACAGTAAGGACGAAAATGTGTTCCTTATTTGGTTATAACAAAAGCCTCATTCGTTCTCAGAATGTAGATTACTGACGAAACGTTGATTGTTATGATTATAAAAACAGAGCAAAGGAAACGACAGCAATACACCGTATAGACCGTTGTGGCCCAGTTGTACTGAGAGATTTTATCAACCTGGAGGTAACTAGTTTTAATTCAGGGAAAAAAACCAATGATTATTTTTCACTCAAAAAAAATAAGTGCGCAATGTCGCGTTTTCTTAAATGTAAGATCAGCATTATGGTAAGGATGCGTGTACTGGAACTAAAAATTGATTACATGTGGAAACTACAAATCCGAAATTGGAACCCGCTGTAATGTCAAAAATCTATATTTCCATATAATTAATAAAGAAATGACTGGGAAACTTCAAAAGTAATATCAAAACATAAGGTCACGCTTAGTTATCGCTAAGTTTGATGACTGTTCTCACCCTATCCGACCCTCCATGGGATAACAGACAAGAAACTCTTAAAGGAGCCATTCCTTTTTTTCGTGAGTACGATTATTTTAATAATTTAAGTATCTACTTAAATCTGTGATAAATTTAGTTTACAACATTGACTGCTACGTAATATTGGAATTCTTAAGATATTACAAGATATTTTGTGTATATTGGAGCAGAATGTCATCAGACCATAGGGATATATGTGTACATAAAACGCATATCCACTCACTCGACAGTAGGCCTGTGTCACATCAGTGGGAATACCAAAGGTTCAGTAATAAATAGAGGATGCCCATCATACCCATTTGGAATAATCTAATAGGCACAATACCCATATTATTTTAGCCTACCTGTACGATACAGATATTTTAGGTACTATCGACCCGTCCGTCAACACTTTCTCAAATGACACGAGTTCCACATTCAGCTGTTGGTTTATTCATGGCCCGTGAGCCTCTCAACTGACTAGTAAGTGCACCGAACGATGGATTGTTCGCTTCGGGGCTTCACAAAATGTACACACTTGGGTTTTTATTAATCCGCTTCAACTTCTTGTATTGTGGGTTCCACAGCGCCGTTTTCTTGCTAAAGTCTCTATTTCCCGTATGCATACATATACGTAGAAATTCGACATATTAAATAGATTATACAGCACACAGCACACAGCACACAGCACACAGCACACAGCACAGCACACAGCACACAGCACAGCACACAGCACACAGCACACAGCACACAGCACGCAGCACGCAGCACGCAGCACACAGCACACAGCACACAGCACATAGCACACAGCTCATTTGATACACGTCAGTTACCACATATTGAAATATGGCTTCAGTAAAATCTTGTGAGATATAAAATTGAACATATATTTTCCATGGGTCGCTCATGCATACTCCTACATAAAGCCGTTTCGTTCTCTTTCGTTGTGGGTTCAGTTGTCATCCGAGAATTCCATCTATGCGAATTAGGAAGCTAGATCTGTAGTGTAGGTAATCTCTCAATTAACAAGATTGGGTTCTCTGTATTCCGCTCAAGCCTTGTGTGGGTTATGTGACACATGATCACGTATATTCGATTTATGTTAGCTTCAACTTCTTTCACTGTTTCTTGTGTTTATTATTTAACTTTGCAGGATAATGTATCCACTTCAATGAATATATCTGATACATTCCTTCTAATCGTTTGCTAATTATTAAATAATAACAATAAATAAAAAGCCTTGTATTTTAAGCCTTACAATGTGTGTGTGTGTATATTAAAAGTTTATTTTTGTATAACTAAGAACTTTACAAGTATTTATAGGAAAAAATACTTGTTAAACACATTATTTTAGAATCAGATTCAGGGTTTAAAGTATAGTAAGTAAGTTTAGTAGTAGCACTACTGTTAACAAGTATTAATCGATTATTCAATATGCTTCGAAAGTCAGTGAAATTATCAGACGAGAAACACTGTATAAAAAATATTAATATTGTAATGCCGTTTTTTGTGATTTAGCAATTTCGTGCTTTGTTGCATTCAACTTTAGACTAGAATGTATAGTAGTAGAATAACAAATACCTGCGCTCCTCCCTCACTTTTACCTTCGACTTTTATTTCAAAAGCGATAACATCTCACATTCGGCTGTTTCATAGGTAAAAAAGACGATACGTTATATTTTACTTATAAACTAAGTAAATAACTAATAGTCTCGCAAGTTATAGAGATAACTGTTTAACGTACGTTATTTCGTTAATTCGCGTAGGCCACATCTACCCTCTTGCGGCCGGCGAACACAGAAATCAAATTAACTAAATCCCTTTGACCGAACTTTGAGTTTGTTCAGTTACACTAACTGTGAAATTGATTAACTAGTTCGGTGCCTAGGTAACGAGTGTGCAAGTTTTTGTTTATGATTATCTGATAGCGTAAATCATAATGCTTTGTAGGTAGTAGGTGTAGGTGTAGTATCTACCTACCTATAACGTATTATTTTTGCATAATTTTCCCTAAGGTTACAAATGCTTCAAGGTTGATTTACATTGATTTTATATTGAGACCGTGGCCCTCATTAAAGGTTCTGGAAATTTAGGGCAGTTAAGGTAATAATTATGATTCTTTATGATGCCCGTAAGTCACGATACATCCATCCAAAAACTAAGAATATAATTGAC
This sequence comes from Chesias legatella, assembly GCA_947359385.1. NCBI lineage: Eukaryota > Metazoa > Arthropoda > Insecta > Lepidoptera > Geometridae > Chesias > Chesias legatella. The sequence goes on from OX375772.1 coordinate 4,844,077, forward strand.
TGGAACATCCAAACATCTTTCTTAGTTCAGTTGATTGTGATATATCTACAAACCTAGGTTTGTAATTAATATAAATTGAATATCTATTTAAGCGAACTAAGCAAGTGTAAAGTTAGGTAAATGGTTTGATTCTCGACCTTGAAGATCGTTTATCTTGAATATTTGTGTTGTGTTACTATATATTTGCATGCCACCTACCGAAAGAAGTATCTACGTGCATGGATGAGTGTGTAAGCGTTATTATATACGAGCTGCGCCTCGGGGTGAATATCTTTGTATACACTATCTGATCCCCCACGGAACACGCACTTTTCCGTGATCAAAAATAGCCTATATTTTAATCCAGGATACACCCTGGATTAGTACACAGTACCAAACTTCATCCAAATCCGGTTCAAAGCAGTTTCAACGTGAACGAGTAACAAACTTGCACACACATACATACAAATTTTAGCCTTTATAATATTTGTGTGAATTGGACCACGATGACACAAACCAATAAATACTTGTTGTGGCGACGCGAAGCAAGGAACCATAATAATATAATTGCGATTCCCACTCGAGTGGTTCGGTTAGCGTCCAGCAGCTTCAAACTTTATTTTTTAAGTTAATTAAAAACTGTCTACTGCAAATTTATGAAACATTCTAGTTAATTAATTGGTCTGGTGTGCATTTTTCTTGACTTAACGCCACTGCACTTCATAATTTATGTGTCCCCAGCAGCTATTATACTTTGTACCATAATGGATCAAATTAAAGTTAAATCTAGGCGTCTTACTTAACGCAATCTAGGAGAAACGTGTGTTTAATGTGTTGCAATTACCTACAAGAAAATGACTACTACAATTAATTACATGAATTGATCTGAGTACAAAAGCACAATTTATTAGATCTTCTTCTTCTTCGAGTCACCGGTTCTGTCGAATCAGTGTGGTGAAAGGATTGTAAGTGCGCCTCAAAGAAGCTCCTTTCGTGCACTCGACACATGTCTTCGAATTTTTAATTCTAGGACATGTCGGTTTCCTCACGATGTTTTCCTTCACCGTTTTGAGAACGTGGTATTGTGCACATAAATCTTTCAATCGAAAAACTCATAGGTGCACGTCGGGATTTGAACCGGCGACCTCCGGATTGAAACTCGGGGGTCAGTACCGCTAGACCACCACGCTCTCAATTTTTTAGATGGGTATGTGTGTCACTTTGTATGGAAGGATGGATAGACCTATGTTTGTTCATTATCACGCTAAAAGTACTCAGCTGAACTTGCAAAAATTAAAATGAAGATGATTTGAAAACACCGAGGCAACTGTATACCCATTTGATATATCGTGCCGATATATTTACCATAGACCATATTGCCGATAGAATTACACTTGAATATATATAGAAATATGTGTGATACCCACTTTTGGGAGAAGACGATGGCTTCCGAAATACAGTTTATAACTAGTTCGGGAGCCAAAGGCTTCAAATCAATTGTACAATTATGCTAAAACAATAAATATTATTATTATTATTATTATTATATTAAACGGGGAAACAATTTGCGATTTGAATCTAGAAGATATTAACTCAGACGGTAGCTTAAATCCAGTACCCAGTTTATACATGATATAGGTACTATATGGCTTTAGATTCCTCGACTAGTTTCTTGCAACTGTGGGAACACGGAACAAACTCCTACATCTGTAAATTAAGATTAGAACTGCAAGAGAACTCTCGAAAATATTTGTCGCCTCGGAAACTGGTGTGCTCTACACGAAGTTTGCAAAACTTAGCGCAATGAACACGTTACCTGAGAATAGTTGTGTGGAATGACCACACAGTCTAAGAACTTCTGTTCTCAAATAGTTTTCAGTTTTTCATGTGTCCATCAGTTTCTATGTTTGCACTGAAGAGACACAGGCATACCTACTATCAACAAGCGAGTTTAGATGGTCTTTCAACTACGAATTTCCCATTTCATGAATTGGAAAATACTCGCATGGTAGTTATTAAAATACTTGTTTCACATTTAAACTAATTTAAAGTTTTCAATATTTCATATTTTAATTCAGGCTTCAAAATGGCAAGTCTTCTGTGAAAATATTTGAGGAAACGTTATTTTACATCAAAGGAAGGCAATCTGGTCGAGCCTCCGACTAGACTGACTCGACAGTCAGTCGTCACATTTCAAATATTTTTATTCAATGAAAGGCAAAGTTGTAGTTTGCATAAGGCCATACATATGCATGATGCGACTGCGGGCGGCGCATGGAAATTCGATAGACGTCGCGACTAGCGAAAATAGCACAGCAGGAAACCGAGACAAAATTTAATCCGTTTCATATTAAACAAGTGGATGATTCCTAGTGTATGATGCCACGAGCTCAAAGCGGAACACACTGTGTATGCAATCCCGATATATATAATGCCAGCTTAATTATCAACTAGCTGTTGGCCGCAACTTCATCCGCGTGGAATTCGGTTTTATCACGCACCCTTATTTTACCCCTCGGAAAAGTAGCCTAAGTTACTCCTTGTTACATCAGCTATCTGCCAGTGAAAGTCCCGTCAAAATCGGTTCGGCTATTTCAGTGATTAGCCGGAACAGACACACAGACAAAAATTGTAAAAATAATTTTTTGGTATATGTACCGTGTATACATCCATATGCACTTAGTAAAAAGCGGTTATGTTAAAATTACAAACGGACACTCCAATTTTATTTATTTGTATATTCTTATTTCGTGAACCCTGTGTGCTCTGTACGGTCAGCACGTGGCGGAGTGGTGTAGCTTTAGTCCAGATGCTACGAGTGTCGTAATAAATCTTAGGAGTGAGTGGGGAATTCGCATCCCAAAGGATGAGGTCCCCGCTGAAAGATGGCGTACACGTGTCTCGGCACGAAATCAAGGAAGACGGAGAGACTAGGGTAGCTAGGTCTTTTGATGGTAAGAAAACCCCAACTGAAAGATACTGAATAAGTACCACTACTCTGCCTGGCGATAATAATCACGGTTTTAAATAACAGTTAATATAATATTACTGGCGTAATTCATACGTTTTAAAAAAACAGCATGCATTTATTTATTTAAAATATTAAAAACAAGTGAATTTGTGGAATTATGGAACATTAAAGACAGATGTTGATAACGGAAAATGTAAAGTTGAAAACAACGAACAACGGACAAAAGTCCAGTGTCGAACACGGTGGTCGCACATGTTATTTATTATTCAGAGCATAAATGGAACTCATAATTATACGGTTCAATAACGCAACGGAATAATGGAATGCAACACATGACTGGGGTAATTTCTTTGTCAGACTTCTGATATTAACCAACTAGCTGTTGCCCGCTACTTCGTCCGCGTGGAATTCGGTTTTATCACGCGACGTAAGCTTGTTGCCTAATTAATTAGTTACTACTAAATATCAGGAGGGCCATCAGCTCTTCCTGTAACTTTTCAATATGAAAATCGGAAACAAAGATGGAACAGATTGTTACTAGGAGTCCGTATCGGTAGGCCACGATGCTCTCAAATCCTTTGAGATTATTTAAAATAACACGTAACACAAATTATATAAACGGTGCTTTGTGATTATGCGTGACTTTGCGTTTAATTATCGTTGACGAGCGCGAACTGTTCGCGTAATTAGTCAAATTTATCACATGAATTCAGACATATTGGTGTCAACACGGACAAAGCCTTTTTAGGGATTAGGCCCAAATCCGGGTAGCCTTTGTTGTTCATAAAGTGATTGTATGCGTGTTTTTTTTCACAAAGAACTGGTCAATTTCAAAGGTTTGTTTTATGTATTAAGGTTTCCTTTTAAGAGTAAATCGAGTGACACTGAACCGACAAAATTATACCGGGTAGATAAATTGATCTTAACTTCGTGTACAAAACTTTGAGGTAGAATTTGCTTTATATGAGATTGATGTATATTAATTCTGAGTTATTTTATTATTAGTTATTTTATTCCGGAATTGAAATGAAACATGAATTGATGCGATACAGCAGATTAAAATATATGACAGTTAAAACTGAAATAGATTCGATGTCCCAATCGAATTGTAACGAATGAGCCAAAAACAAACCTATCAATCACGTAGTTTTGCAATTTCATTTTTGGTACGAATGTATTACACAACTTTGTTTCGAATTCGATAGATGTTTTTGAAACATGCTACTGAATCATAGTTTGACAGTAAACCGATATAATCACATATTTTGGATGTCTATTTTACATATAATTCAAGAAACAAGGATCAAATGAAGGAAGGATGTAGAGGATCTGTGCATATAAGTGAATATTTAATTTAACGTCAACCCCTGATGGCACTGAAACTTCGAGATTCGCGATTTTTTCACCCTTCAGTCATAATATAATTTGATAAATCCGTGATTGAGTTGGTAGTAACCTGAAACGAGGGCTCCAGGTTCGATTCCCAGCCGGGTATACTTTGTGTGTAAACATAAAGTTTGTTTCCGAGATCTGTAATGTCCGTGATGCGTATCTCTGTTTGTCAGTGCTAACTGTGACACAGGGAGTCCTAGCCAAGGAGCATGAGTGTTCGGTCGTTTCGTATAGACTAAAAACACTTGACGATATTTAAAATAGCTGTTGTGCAAATGTATGTAAAACCTAGGAATCCTAAAATGCAGTATCCTAGTGCATTCAAAACACTCTAAATGCCATCGCCGCTGCACTGATACATAATTTAAAGCGAATGAGGGCCGTAGACGTCAGATGCACTACCATTCTCATTTGTCAACAGTGATAACAGGTTATACGGTTAGTCCGAGAGCTAGACTAGACTTCAGGGTATATAATGTTTGTTAAATCTTTTACACAACTGTAAACTTACAGTAAACACACTTACTGTAAAATATACATTATACAATATACATTAACATATACATGTTAGGAGGAACCAAATACTGACGAATACACAAAAGCCGAAAGCTTGTCATATTTTTATTATAATTATTGGTAAAAAACAACAGAAAAATGTAATGTAAAAAATAAAATGCAAAAATGTTAACGCACCATGCTGGTGCGTTTACATTTTTGAATTTTAAGTTTGTAAGTCATTTTCTCTGTAACTTCACGAACAACAAATTTATTAAGGGGCGCAAAACGCTATTTTTAAATTATGACAGACTACGTGTGTGGGTGTTAATTTCTTGGTGCAAATATGCAGCAATAGGACCAAAGCTACTTCAAAACATAATCTTCGGATCTCATCAGTAACAATAAGACAAAAAGTTACAACATGATAATAGCAGCCTCGTTGATCATAAAATAAATCTCTTATCTTTCGTCATGAAATTGCAGTAAGATAGATATGACTTGCTCCCGAGCTATATACATTTGCATGTGCGTTGATAACTTAGTCAAGCGGTCGTGTGGAAGGCATTACGATTGCCACCGACGACGCTAACAGCCACCTACGGGCGTAGACTAATATGATCATCGATGTAATGTTTCGATTATGTCGTTATTGAAACATAGTCAGCAATTTGAAGTTTAAGTGCTTGAGTATGAGAGTTGGTCGCAGGAGCTTAAGAGAAAATGATAATGGCATGGATTTCTTACCAGTATAACTTGTTGGCAGTAGAACTTGTGCCAAATTCTCCCATGGAAGTTCCATATTATCGCATACTTAATACTGTATTTGGTTTAAAAGGTGTGGTTACCGGTGAAATTACAGGCATATTCTTCCGTTACGAGTGCATTCATGCATAACCGTAGGTGCAGTACTTCCCCGGACAAAGTCTGCACGAGTTCTACAACAATTGTTATTCTTTGTCAATTATCATTATGTTTGATACTTGTCACAATGTTAATTTAATCGTGTAAATTGCGATTTACCGTTTTAATCATCAGACAAATCGACGCTGCGCCATATTTTAACAGACACGTTCTCATTATTTGTATTCGTACATATGGTAATATGGATGAATTATGCCAATTTTCTGTTGCATTAACATAATCTCTGAAGATATATGTAATTTCGAAATCATTACAAGAACGATGGAATTATTTAATTATATGGTCATTTTTATTATACCTACTAACAGTTATGAAAGAGGAAAAAAGCGTGAAAATTACTACGCTTCTTAGAAGTTCTCTGAAAAAGCCCACGGAATAGAAAGTGTTACAAAAACAATTACAATAGCACATTCGTTTCAACATAAATCTCATGAGACAAAGAGGCCTGAGACCTACAACTTGTTACATAATACCGAGAAGTGGGTGCGCCTGCCTCAATTATCCCCTAAAATTATATCATTCATTATAATTATACCCACAACTTAGTTATTAATATGTCTTCCCCGTATTTCTGTTTCAGACATAATTATAACGTACAGTGGATTTAGATAATTTGCATTTCGAATCGTTTTAGACTACTTTTATGATTCAGTATGTATATCTGTACAATATATCAATAAGGGAATGCTCATGCTCAGCTCATGTCCATGGTCATGGAAGTTTAATATTTTGCAAATTTTGGTCAAACAGGTTTATCGAGCTGACTCTTCAAACTGCAACCTCAGTCACGTCCATACCCCTAAGTACCGTAAGTGCATGGAACGTGTTTTTAACTTCTGGCTTTGCTACGCGAAAATATAGTGTTTTATGTTTCATCACTATCTTCTACTGATTTCTCTGTAAATACTTTACGTTATTATTTAACAGTTCTGAAAGGGCGATTACTATAAAACATTGAACTGAGTAAAACATTGAAATATAAGCTTTGTACCTTGTAATTTAAAGTTTTTAAAATGTTATTGTAAATCATTACTTGCTAGTCGTGCAGGGCGATCGTGCGACCATCAGAACCTACACTAAAAAAACTCTGGTGGTGAAAGAAAGGCAAAGCAAATGAAGTAAAAAAACAAGTAATAATACACAACAAAATAAATATAACGGTCCCCGCGGCTTCGCCCTCGTGGTCAGTCAAGTCAGTTTGTAAGAGTAGCAAAAAGGGTTAGGTACCTATTCATAATTTTACCAATTTCAAAATTAATAGTCATATAAATGTCATTCCTTAGTAATTTACAAAGCCTTTGAAGCTCCACAACTTTTCTGTAGAAAGCTTTAATATATATAATAACAATTATGTTAACGATAATTTAGCTTTGGTTGAAAAAGCATTCAATCAACCGGTTTTTCGCCGATTTACGTTGGGAAATTGGTCTCTACGTTTTGATAAAGATTTATTGAAGTCACTCATTTTGTTTTCAATCTAAATCGATCTTCCCGAATACGAAAATCCAAGGTCCCCAAAAATATTGCTCTAAAGCTCAGTTGTATTGCTACTGGTAGTTATAACTGTGCGAGTAACTCTGATTTTCCAAAATCTCTACAGCGAGCACTAAGCACGTTTTACGTAGTCTATCGTAAATAAGAAGTATTGAATTCTCTGAGATTATCCTCTTAGCTATTGCAACTACTACTTGAGAGAATTGCTTTAAGAAGAATTTTATTCCTTTCCCTGTTTTTTTTATAAGCTACTTATTCGTAGTGCTACGATAATACAACTTAAATATTTTTTTCATCTAACAACGCGATAAAGAGCTTTTAAAGACTGACTTAATCATTCATTAATGACAAAATACGACAAATATAAATAATATAAATAATAATAATAATTATTATTATTATTAATACGACGACATATTTTAGTTATTTTATTTTATTTTTTAATAGAGTGACACCCCTAATTCATTTGTTTCCAATATTTGTCATTGTATAAACATTAGGTTGTTAATAATGCTTCATAAAACTTTAAAAAAACGCATCTACTCATAAATCAAACCGAGTTATTTGTATCAAAAAACATATAGATTTTGAACATGGTCTGAAACCTGTACAAAATCGAAACTTCATTTATTAGCCCAAATAAGTCGAATTGTAAATTATAAAGTCCATTGAACTTGTAAAGTCAGCACCCAGACATATATCAATACCAGAAGATAATAAATATTACTACGTCAATGTCCTCTTACGAAATGCCCTCTTCCAATTGTCTGGGAGAAATACCTAGGGTTACTTGCGGTTCCAAATCATGAACAACTTTCTCAATGTCTTTTCTAAGGAACCTTCAGCTTTCGGTTGATTTGGAATGTCATTTTGTATCATCGGAAAGATTTTACTCAAATAAGGTTTTTAATCCTTGTTCTTCCACTTTTCTAGTTAGCGCCTTGCTGAGGAAACAATACATCCTTGTAGGTACTTTCCATCATTATGTTGAGAATCTCTTATTCTGAATAAAAAGCTGTATTGACATCCATTATGTCGATATTTATAGTCGATATTCAGGTAAAGCATTATAGTTAGCTGGTAAGCAATTAGGTACGTTTTTTTTTTTTTATGTAATACAGTTACAGGACGAGCTGACGGCCTACCTGGTGTTAAGTGGTAACCTCAGCCCATAACAAGCGCTGCGGCTTGGGTCCTCCCCTACTAGGGACGACAAGACCCAAGTCGCAACGTATGCGCCCGTAACTCTGAGACGTGTAGGTGGAATGTCTCGTGTGCCTGTAATTTCACCGGCAACCTCACCTTTCAAACCGGAACACAGTAACGCGAAAGCGTTACTGCTTGGCGGCAGAAATGGGCATGGTGGCAGTACTTCCCCGGACGAATTTGGCGAGAGTTCTACTGCTCTTAGAAAATGAATTTGTAGCTTTGATAAAAAACATTTTGAGTCTGTATGATGCTTAATTAATTGTTATGAGCACTCATGTCGAAAAGAGCTTTCAATTACTTACATGATGTTGCCTGACGCTAATAAAGTGAAAATAATTTTAATTGAGGAAGTGTTGAGAAATAAGTGATTCTGCGAAATATTGCCGTAAGTAAGTTATTGTGCTTTTATATGTGCTATATTATCCGGAAAAGAATTCACCTGGACTGACTGGTAATTTCGTTCATATTAGATTTATCCTAAGTATCAGAGTATTAGGAGATTTTTACAATAAGATAGTGCTATCAGGAATGTGGCCCATTTAGGCACTACTTACCCCTTCAGGAAAAGGCGTGGAGTATTTAGGGTTTAAGTAATGAGCTTTTTCGTTTAATTATATAATTATATAAATTGTTGTTAATTGAGACTTTTTAGGATTATTGTATAAATGATATTTATAGCATTGTGTATAATTTCTAAAGAAGAATATAAATGAATAGAAATTCAATTTTTAATATTTTCGAATAAAACTACGTCCGAAAGTAAAATAATAAATGGTGTTGATTATGACGTGCAGAAGATAAAATTACGAGTTTGTTGAGATTATTACAAATATTCCGGAGTGAATTTATTATTTTGCCAAATTCCATTTCAGAGTAAATGTTTGTTATTCTGTTAATATTTATATACTGATCCTCACATTCAGATGCCTTATTACATTTAGTTTCTGAAACCTATGACAGGCAATAGTGAAGTCGTTACTGTATATTTATGTTTTTACCAACAATAGAAACACAAGGTAATGAAACATCGAAACAAGAATGTTTCAAACCATAATTTAAACCTACAAAAAATGAAGAAGAAAACATTTTCGTTGTTTATTCTCTGGACACCGATCGATTTGTGTTTACTGTTTGACGTGTAGGGCAGGTGTAATAAATCTTGTTCGATCTGTCTCGTTTACCAGATCATTAGTTTCTTTTATAAAAAAGATTCCCTCTGTCTAGGGGAAAAACGTGAAAAAACGCCAATTGACTTTTTGCTGAAACGCAACTTGATAAATAGGGAATAGAGTCTTTGAGGTTTACACACAATGACTAATCTAGGACTGCGATGAACGAAGGAAAGAAAGAATGTAAGAAAAACATTTATTTAACACGCCAAAAAGAAAAACATTTAAAAATAACATAGATAGGCACTGTTGTAATAGCAATAATATTAATAGGAAAGCTTTCTTTTTACAGGAATAAATTCACAAGTATCGTTTTTTACAACTTATTTCCCCTTTTTTAAGTTTGAGTCATTTCTTTCATTTTCTTTTCATCAGTTTCTTCTAGAAATTCTAATATATCTGGCAGCGAATTTTGCCAGCCAGGGTTTGCTGACGTTAAATCCAACTTGAAGCTGTTTGATAAAATTCACATACCCAAACACAAATTAAAGGTAAAAGAGCTTTGTGCCCGCACCTGCAGCGTTCAAATGGAGTTTGGTTGGCCGTGTCTGCCGCATGCAAAGTGAATTATGGGCAACGGGCAGTCGTTCAGATGCACGGACCCGGCGAGAGGGAAACCGGGAGACTCCAACAAGATAGCGGTTTTCTGGTAGATTTTGTCAAGTAGCTCAAGATTGCGAAGATTGAGAAGACTGGGGGAGCACTTAGCCCAACATTGGGACGATAACAGCTATGAAAAAAATATGTAAAATCTTATAACATTATGAAAATATCTTATTTGCTGTTATACATTTCCACACGATATTTTTTACCGAAGGATTTATTTGGGGCGGTTTGCGGACTGTTTAATATTTCAAAACAATTCTACCTTCAAAGATCCTCAAAAATGCTTTGGTAAAATTGGAATAAATTGGCTCTAAAAATAAGGATTTTAGAAAACTCTGAGGTTTAACTTTCGTTTGTTTTTTCGAATACGTCACAAATTAAAATCACTTTAGGAAATTAATCAAGCATGAAAATGAGAAAAACTCACCGGAGCCGTCAAAAACTTTGAGATAAGACCGAAAGTCAGGTCGAAATAAAAAATCACTAGCAGGATTTGAGGAATTATTAAATTGTTCGAGCGTACTGACCTCAAGCGAACCGGAACAAAAACCGCCGGTACCGGACCGGTAAAATATTACGATCAAAGTCTGATCTTAACCGCTGGCACAAGGATAAGGGGCAAATACATTACTACGACACGATACTGTCATACCATCGTGTAAATCCTGGTAATCTCGACCCAAGTAACTAGTTTTTGCACCGTGCAAATACATTATATCAAGCACATTTTATTTATATCGCTGTCTTCTTCTACATCATGTCAATGAAACTTAATTCTTGAAATTTTGGCAACTCCCCTGCGATGGTCTTTTGATTAGCAGTGTGTCGTACAGCTATTGGGGTGGTCCAGAGTCTACTGAGTGATTTCTATATATACTGAGAGGTAACCCGCAGGAAGATGTTCTGCCGGCTGAATATAATTTGCTATGGGAGGATGTTTCTCCAGTAACAGTATGCAGAAGGCTTCGGTTGGATTGCTTAACAGTACAATATCGCTGTAGGACTCTCTCTAAATATAGAAAAAAAATTAAAAGGTATTGAAGCTGTGAAAAAGTAGATATTTAATGCCCAATTTTCCGAGTAGATGTTATTCATTACTGTCTGAAAGCAGTATGCGAGACAGTCGTGTCTGATCGTGTTGATTGATGTGTGAAGCCACAACAACGCTTTGTTGAAAATGAAAGCATGTTTGGTGGTCTTACAAAGTAAAGCTAGTACTTAGATAGTAAACCGTTTGCGAATAATGAACTCTTTGATATTTTGTCTAAATTTATATTAAGCTTATTGCTACAAAGGAAACGAGTTGTGGTTTTCAAAATAAAATGACTGCAACTACATTATTTTTCGCATCAAGAAATAAGTCTTTAAATTATGCAGGCGCCATTGTTGTAAATGGCAAGTTTACGGTATGCCAGATTTTCAATCACGATGGCTGATTAAAAATCGGTTCACTAGGAAATACTTGTGCAAAAAGGGGTTTTTTATCTCAATATTGAAATCAGGAGATGAAAAAAAAATAGGCGGGAAAGTCTCCGCAAATGGAACTGCCCGCCCCGATGATGCGGATCTTAGAATACTTACTTGAGCTCGAATTCGGAAGTTTGAAAGAAATAATTATCGGTATCTAAGACTGAGAAAAAAGAAGGAATGTGGTTTTTATTTCTTGAGATTACTCTTAGGAAGCAAAATTAAGTGTTTATGACGAGACACTAAACTGCAGGCTGCTTAACAACCACGAATGCCCTATGGTTTGTTCTTTAGTAAGTTAAGTTTATTTTACTTTGTTTCATCTCTAGATGATTTAATGAAAGTTTGTCTATTTATTGGTCAAGAAAACGTCGTTTTGACAAAATATTTGTTTACATTCAAGTAATACTTCGTCGAAACAAAATCTAAAATTCACTTCAAAGTGGACTGAAATCTGTATTTATGATTTTCAATGACGTACAGTGTTTTGCAATTGGTAACGCTTCAGCCCAACAATGCCGTTAGACGCCGTCGTTCAAACGAAATCTGACAGCAACTGACGGCTGTAAATGGGATCCGGTAGCGATCGGGCGATGACTTTGGGAAATAAAAGCATTGATGCTATAGCTGAAACGAATGCTGATTTCTTGGACTAAGGTTGATCTTGTTTTATAGGATCCAAAGCAAAACAGTGAAACAAAAATTTGGGACGTAACAAAAATTAACTATTCATATTCATGTTTTTATGTGGCTTAATTAGTTTGCAATTTAATTCTAACTTTGCTTATAGGATGATCAACACCTGTAAAGCTTCAACTCAGTTTTGAGACTAACCTATAAAAATATAAATACAGGTGGCAGCCAGCTACTAAACGAGTCTCACATGAGCCCGTAAGAAATCAGTTCTCAGTAACTGTAAAACCTCTTAGCGACTTTATAATCAGAGTTAGATTTTAGAGCCCATTCACATAAACTTGAAAATGGCATTCGAATATTCTCAAAGCATCTACCCTCTTCTACCGGTCGGATGTGTGATTGATTTCGTTCCTGTTTTGTTGTAACAGAAATTAACAACACAGAATTGAATTGTAAATATCTGTCGACAATTAAATAGCTTTTTCTTCAAGTGTTGCGTTCAGTTATCGAATTTATGTGAGCGTGTCAAATTATCGGTATTCTGAAACGGTAGCCTTGGTATTTTTTAAATAAAGCAGAAATTGAGTTATGTTTAAAAAATCGCTGCAAAGTTTACTTGGGCCCGGAAATGCAAGTAAACATTGTAATAAATCAAATGAGTAGCTATTTGGCACTATAGTAGAGCATAGTTAGTCCCGACACCGACAATAATAGCATGCAAAGAAAACACGAGAATTTTGGGGGGCCACGTTGCTCGCGTCCATATGTGATAACCCTCTGAATCCCTACACGTGTCCCCCGGGTGGTGCAAAAGGAGCAACCAAAGTAGCAGTAGAATTTGTGCCAATTTCACCCGGAGAAGTACTGCCACATCACCTGGTAATCTGCCGCCAAGCAGTGATGCACTCGTGTTGCTGTGTTTCGGTGGCAGGGAGTGGGTGCCGGCGAAATTGCAAGTGCATGAGACGTAATATCCCCGTCTCGAGGTGATGGACGCAACGCAGTGCGACTTGAGTTACCTCGTACTATGGAGAGGACTTGAGTGGTATTGCTGTTGTCGATGGGTGGCGGTTACCACTTAACATCAGGTGGACCGTCAGGTCGTTCCGTCACTTCAATGACATAAAAAAAAAACAAGAATTAATATATTACCGACCTAAAGCGATTTGCATAAGTTCATAATATTAGTAGTTTTCCACTAGCTTGTTCTATACATGAGGTCTTTGATGATACAAAGGTACTTGCTTTGTGTGACAAAATAAAAGTCAAGTTGATAGTTAAGTGTCTAATAATTAAGTATCGCTTCTATTGCGTAGTTTTTCTCATGGTTGTAACTCGTTTACTCCGTAGCTGATTCAGAGTGATTGAGCACCGAGCGCTGTAGTGCTGACGTCGACGTAGCACCCCGCAAGCGAGCCATGCACAGTTCTTTGTTACTCTATCGGGCCAATCTTATGATCGATCACTATTGTACGTTGTCAACGCTGCAGTTTGTACCGATAAGGTGGCTTGATTGAACACTCGCTAGGTAACAAGCAAACGATAACTTCACAACACTAGCGAGATTATTTTGCATCAGACGGGTACGTGTGAAACAATGTTGCAAACAAAGCAAACGTGTTCAGTTTTATATGTGCATTTTTCATTGGTAACTAAAGCTAACCCGACAGACGATGTCCTGTCATAAATCCCCTAGAAAAAGCAAGTTTTCTCGAACTTTCCAACTTTCCGGGCAATTTTTCCAATTTATCTTATTCTAATAATTTTAGTTCGGACTACATACATATAATAACACGTTACAATTACGAAAAAAGTAGGTATACATCATTTTTGTGTATTATCGTGTGGAGTATTAACACATTAACTAAGTTAAGCGTAGCAACTATTCGCTGAAATGTGACTTTATGTTTAGTTAACCCTTCGAGAAATCATAAACTGCTATTATGGTAACCGTCACCTTCTGTTTCTGAGAGTCACGGGCTTACTGCGTCTTATACAGACTTAAAGTTGAGCAGAACTGTTACTTTCCTGTAAAAATATACCTCTGAGGCTAAAATGTTGGGTCTGTGCGATTTTTCCGTAGCTTCGTAATCTTCAAAGACCTTAAGGTAAGTTAATGCCCATTCATAAACCAAACATAAGCTGATAAGACCGCGGAAAATGCCCTTAAAAGCTTTGAGACTCTTTCAACATTCAAAACCACTTCGCCCTTTCAAATTAGCATTTACTTAATTACAAAAATACTCCAAAGGACATCCGTTGGACTGCTTATAAAGAAAAAAATTAAAATGACCGGTTTCCGTTAAACAATGGCGAAATGAGGTGTTGTTTAATTGAATTTATTTTCAACATCGTTATCCCACCGCTCATAATTCTCGCTATACTCTCAAGAGCAATTAGCTGTCCAATGAAAGTGAAAAACCTTAATTTGCGTTATGAAATTGTAATAATTCAAACACTCTGCATTAGTATAATATAAATACCGATGGTCCGCTCAATCGATTACGCTCATAAGGAAACACAAAAATAACCATTAGGAACAAAATAATGTTCTATCTCAGGAAACAAGATATTTTTCAATATCGTACTACCTTGTACTATTTCCAAGTCAGGAAGTATTATGACCCATTATTATTTTTTGCCTCGTGTTACCCTCTTTCACTTTCGTATTACAATTTGTCGGGGAAAAAATATTACAATCAAAACTAAAAATAAGAAAACATAAACACAAAAAAATAGCGTTCGGTATTTAACACTGTTTTAAACGACACAATACACAAATTTTAGAATAAGCTAGTAAATAAGCAAAATATGCAAATTTTCATAATTATTCAAAATTTTCAATAGATTTTTTATTTTGTTTCAGGATTTTTCAAGTACTATTCAGGGATATCGCTAAATTGTAGAAACCTTAGGGTCCTCCAATCAATTTTTTTTATTCACTTGAGCTATGTGGTGGGCCCCCTAGGGGTCACATTTCCAAAATTCTGTCCCTTGCGAGTTCCTGCACCGTATTAAATCACATCCTTTAAAATTTGAAGTCTCTAGGACCAGTAGTTTAGACTGTACGTCATCTGTCAGTCAGGACAACTGCGTTTAAAATAAATTTTAATATTTAACTTGCTTAGACAAGATCCAACTCTTAGAATAGTCCTTACGTTTTATAGATCCGCGCAAGTCCCTCTCCACGACATGAATGCCATTTGTCGTTCGGAAACCTAATATTAGCAATCAGTGCGATGTTGTAAGTGGTTAATTTCCGTTGTTCATTATGAGATAATGGGAAAACATGGTTGAAGCAGCTTATTGAAATTTGATAAAACGGCCAATAAATACAGACTCGATAAATCGTAATTTGGAATAATAAACAAGAAAACAACAATGGAATGGAATAAACAAATAGAAAGAAGCATAAAATTTGATGTTTATCAACAAATCTTTAACGTCTTTTATCGGACATCGTTGGTTATATAAAATGTTATGTCTAAAAATATATTTAGAGAACCTTTCTTTCTTTTAATTAAATTAAAATGTAAAATTAATTAAAGAATTTACCGGAAACATTTTTGTCACTTAGGATATATTGGAAGTATAAAAACGGCTTTCCGATAAAGAAAAGTCAAGTCATTTGGCCTTAATTCTCTAAGATATTTCACGTTTACTCCTTATTTTTCGAATACCTTATGCAAGAAAGGTTTCGTAAGTTTAAGTAGTGACTTCTTTTAATTTGATTTACTAGCTGTTGCCTGCGGCTTCATCCGCGTGGAATTCAGGTTTATCACGCACCCCTATTTTACTCCTCGGAAAGATAGCCTAAGTACTCCTAAGAACATCGGCTACCTGCCAGTGAAAGTCCTGTCAAAAAACGTTCCAAATGTTTGTGAGATAACGTGAGATCTAGGCAATATTGAATTTTAAACAAGAAAATATATCAGAACCCAGGAAAATATCTCATTCAGAATATTTTCCTGCGACAAAATGGAGCCTGTATTCTAAGTTAGACCTCTAGCAATACTTCGGTGGAAACTTCATTCAATTCCATGCAGTAGTTCTTGAGTGATGCGTGTATAAACAGACAAACAGACAGACAAACATTCTAGAAATTGTTGTTTTGGCTTCTGTTGCTCTAATAAAGACCCACCATATTAGTTTTTCTTCAATATCTATGTACTTACATCTGCCTGTTACAATTGTATTATATATGACGGTTCTGTAGCTATGCTGGCTAGCTATTTAACATAGAGAACTACAGAGACAGAGCTTAAAACTGTGTTTTTTTATAACGTATCTTAATTGTATATAACATGAAAAACCTTGAGAATTGTTTAATAATAAAATCGCCATACATAATAAACGCCCTGTATATTATAAAATCTTCCTTCGTCAATATGAGATAAGGCTAAGTATTTCTCGTCAAGTTGCTTCCTTTTACGGCCTCAGCGTTATCAGTCCTTAGGGTGATAAGGCAAACGAGGTTGCTCCCGAGTTAACCGTCGTCATTTTTTATAACGCAATATGCCTCGTAGATTGTCTAAGAGTCCTCACTCCAGGCTATTTCCTTTGTCTTAAGAGAATGAATGCTTAGAAAATGTGTCTGATTGTTTATTCAGTGCGGAGACAGCCATTGTTCCGTATTAAATGTTGATGATCTATAGGGTTTATGGAATGAAAATTTTAATTGTGAAAGCGTATTTTCGTACTGATTTTTATGTTTATATCGCAAATTGTGGTCGGTTATGGTTCAGATACTTACTGTTTTTTTTATTTGAATATACCTTTATCAGAAGTACACGGAGAATAACTTCGAGGTGCCATATGGTAAAATTTACTATTGAGCGCTTTCGTATTTCAAAGGACATCCTGGCTCTTTTTATTGGTGGTTCTGACTACTGCGGTTGATTAGGCCTATGTTCAGTAGTAAACTGATACTATAGGCTTATTACTATAGGTGACAGTAAATAAACATAATTTATTTTCTTCAATGCAAATATCGTCTGAAAATCAACTTGATCGTAGAATCGTAGCTTCGTATCAGTAAATGATCAGAAAAGAAAAAACGAAGGGGAATGTTTTATTTTTATTTCCTCAATTTCAGTTGTCACAGAGATAACACACCCTAAACAAACTTTCCACATTCATTTCTCATTAAGCGTGAAAAGTACAAACGGTATCCCAAAATATTCTAAGAAGGAATTGTTTAAGAAAAACAAAGGAAATATTATTACCAAAGCAAAATATTGTAATGCGAAACATAAAGGGGATGAAAAAATTCATTTTCTCACAACGCCTCGCTTGTTTGCGTTCACATTAAGTTTTACACATTTCCAATAAATTTCCTCATACAGTTTTATGATGTAGCAATTATTAATTTATAAAAATATACCATACTCATTAAATCTCATTTGCCAAATTATGAACGAAAAGAAGAACTAATTATATTTGGTTAGATTACAACACATGTGCATAATAATGCTGGTCTATCTATCTATTCGAGTCACTGGTTCTCTCGAACCAGTGTGGTGGAAGGATTTTAAGTGCGCCTCAGAGAGGCTCCTTTCATGCACTTGACACATGTCTTCGAATTTTCAGTTCTAGGACATGTCGATTTCCTCACGATGTTTTCCTTCACTGTTTTGAGAATGTGGTATTGCGCACATAAATTTTCCAATTGAAAAACCCATGAGTGCACTTCGAGATTTGAACCGGTGACCTCCAGATTGAAACTCGGGGTCAGTACCACTAGACCACGCTCTCATAATGCTGGTAATAAATTATGTTAAAATATATATTGATTTAGTGTTCAATAATATTATGAAGTGACGTAATCATGGCCCAACTGAGCACAGAGTCCTAGTCGTTTCCGTTATCTGTGGATGGACCAAGGAAAACAGATTTGATGTATGCCAACCTTTAAAATTACTGACAAGCATTACAATAACAACTTTCTTGGTCCAATTAACTCACATCCGTACGAAGCGTTTTGCTTCCACTTTCATAGTGCGGACAGCCCAGGAGTGGAACTCCTTGCCTTCGTCTGTATTTTTCGAGAAATATAATCTGGAGGTCTTCAAGATGAGAGTGAATAGGTATCTTCTTGGCAAGCATGCTACACCGTAGACCACATCGTCACTTAACATCAGGTGAGATTGCGGTCAAGCAAGAGTCAAGCAAGGTTACCAAGAAGGTTATTTATCAACGAGACTATGAAATAAAACCACTAGCACCCGCAAATATTTCAAAAGCGTACGCGGGTATCACCTTGGGTATCCATTTGTTCCGTCTCCATTTAATTTCGGCCTCCATTTAAAATAAGCTTCTTAGTATTTTCCTAGATAAATTAGATCGTGGTTTGTGGCATTTTACCCCATCCTCTAGTCTGTCTAGTTTTAGCATATCGCTTTGGTTTTGTCTCGTATTAGTTCGGAATAATTTTGTGAACTCGTAATATCCAAGATTGTATTTTGGTATCGCTAAGCCTTTGTGGAGAAAGAAAATTCAAGTTAAGCCGAGCAAGGTCAATTAAGAAAATATTTTTAGTTTAGTTTCAGACAGATACTTAGCAATAACTTTAAAGAGTACAATGTAAGTAAACAGGCGTTAAGTAAAAGTTAGCACTTGTTACTTAATGCCATTTCCAAGGTATTATTTTAATAATTCTATGTAGATAAATAAAGATTTTTCCTTTTGCAGCTAAATTCACACTACATAAATTCCAAACAGCTTAGATACAATAAAGGATTAAAAATATTATTTACTGTTTCATAGCGATCGTATAAGCTTACAACTGTTAAGATTGGAAATACATTTATGCTTGTCAGTTCCGACGCGCCCCTGTACTTTACTTCAACTTAGATTGTCATTGTCACTGTCATTTCAAAAACATAACGCTATTTGTTTGTTAAAAAAACGCTTTTTATTTGTTAAAAAAAGGTTTATGTTTGTAAAAAAAAGCGTTAATAGTAGTTAGCGATTTGATCACCCAAATATTTTCCATAACGGGGGCTTTAAATGTTATATTCATTATCTTCGATTGTCATTGTCACTGTAATTTCAAAAATATAACGCTTTTTGTTTGTTAACAAAAAAAGCATTATTAGTAGTTAGCGATTTGATCACCCAAATATTTTCCATAACGGGGGCTTTTAACGAGTAAACTCCAATGAACTCCAAAAAGAAGCTTTTCAAATATCCAAAGTGATATGTAATACAAGTCACATAACAAAATTTGGGCTCACGTTTTCACATGTGTGATAGCGTGTTACGAGTCACATTGTCAGTGACGAATCACATGCGACGTAACAACCGTGGCACTCGTACTCATGACTTATATTACCTTGTGACATTACCGTTTAGTAAGTACCTACTTTTACGCAGCTTCAAATGTTGTAGCCTTGATAATTTCCGAAGCGCCGCAGCTCAAGCCCTAATTTGACACCCTGAGTTGTTACAATTTTTTAACACCAAAACCCATTGAATAAGCATTACATAAGTTTAATTTTTGACATTAACATTTTGTCATTTTTTTAAAATATTAAATGTATTATTGTAACTGTATTATTGTGTATAAGTGATAAGTTGAATAATTTGCATGCTATTAGCCGAAACATGTTTTACCACATTATATCAAATATCCTGTAACCTGTGTTTCGCAAATATATGAATTTGAAGCATGAGGTGAGGATAGGAAGTATTGGAAAATTTGATTTCAGGTACGAACAGAATGCACCGTTTAGTTTTGCGATTGCACCGTTGAACGTTTGCCGTCGTTTCATGCGTATTACGATATTAGCGTTTTGACAGCATAAATTGCACAATTTATTCTAATTTATTATTGTTTGCAAGTTACGTAACTATACTTGTGTGCTCCACAAAGAAGCTCCATTCGTGCAATTGTCAGTCTTAGAATTTTTGGTTCTAGGAAATTTCGGTACCCTCAAGATGTTTTCCTTCACCGTTTTGAGAACCTGGCATTAAAAACAATCATTTTCAAGCAAAACCCCATAGTGCACGTGAGGATTTATAGAACAATATTGAGAGCGGTCACCATCGCCTTTAAATATTTGCAACGCACAGGGTGTTGATGAATGGGTTGCCACATTGATTCTCATAACTTGTGAATTTTCACACGCAACGCAGACCAAAAAGAGAAGATTGGCATATGGATCAAACCTGCTTGACGTTAGTTTAAGGTTTAACTATATACTATTTACACATCTTCCGAAAATGAGTGATGTGTGATACACCTTATAATGTCTGTGAGATCTGTGAGATCACAGAAAACATTAAGTTAATATTTATAATAACATTAAACATTTCTGGTATACCTCTAATCCAAATAAAAACTGAGTAAAGTAATAATAATTGATGTATAGTCGAAGTTTAAACAAAAAGACGTAAAGTTATGTTATTGCTCACCGGAAGTCGTACATAAACAGCGTTTCAATCCGGAAGTGAGTTCTTCCGGATCGTTATTCTGTTTGTACAAAATAAAGGATTTGTTACGAATCTTTTTTGTGATCTCATTGATCATTATGACGGTAAGACAAATATTATAAATTTGGCACAGTTTGAAATGTATTTTTCTATCTATAGTTTATAAAATATTAGAACATAGTGAGAAACCCCCCAAGTGAAGTGAAAAAAAAAAACGGAATACCCGATGAATTTTTCATTACAAAAATTCAAGTTTTTATGTAACTATCAGAAACGTAGCTGTAATACTAATCTATTTGTGACAAAGTTCCGTCTCATGGGGGATAACTTTTTACTTTGGAACTTTTATCAGCATTACGAGCCCGAGGGAAATCTACACAACTGTTGTTCGCGACTTGATGAACTAACCTAACATATTTCATAAAGTAGGTAGTCAGGTAGTCAACACGAGGGCTGTACTTGCGCCAGGCTGTTTCTGTGTATATTACTGAAATAGTATTTTTATGCGATTAAGTTACGGACCGAGCAGATGGCTCACTATTGCCACTGTCATAGATCTCACACACAGATGCGTGGAAGTTGCATACTTAAAGCTTGATCCTTTCGTTTTGCGCGCACCTGCAAAATGTGGAATGAAATTTATTAGCTGAATGTCATTTTTCCATTAGAATTACACGTAGACAAATAAAAAAAAAAGATAGATAGATAGATAGATAGATTAACTCTTTATTGTGTACACCACAAAAACATTTTACAAAAAATTAATAAAAATATACATTAAAATATTAGGCACACAATGGGCGGCATTATCACTAAAAGTGATCTCTTCCATGCAACCTTTGGATGGACAGGAAACAAGTCACATCGGCGGTGTACATACGTAGGAATTATATATTTAAGTTAACAGATTGAAAACACGTTTAAAAATTATAAATGAATAATTAGTTACTTAACACAACTATAAATACATAAATATACATACACAAATAAATAAATATATAATGTATAATATAATAAAATATATATTATGGACTAGCACAGGAAAATACATATAACTAAAAAGCTTAAAGTGTAGTCAGCAGAACGGAACCCGCTACTATGCCGTTTGTAATGCAGGAATCTATTGGCAAAGATGACCATGTATCATTTCATATAAAAAAACAATGTAAGATTAAAGTATTTTTTTTCTATATTGACCGTCAAATTAAATATATTATAGTTAATTTGAAATCCCAAAGAAAAGCTGCATAAAGTGTTATTTATATGCATATTATATACATACAGTATGTAGATCCTGCCACGACAAAAAAAATATCATATGACACCAAAAAGCATGGTGTCACACCACATGGCATACAGATTTAAAATTCCGTTTCAGGCATCCAAACGCTGAATTAAACAAAATCTGTCACATACCTGTCGCTTGGAAGTTTTCTGAAAGTTCTTCGATTTACAGCTTTCAAGTCCGTTGCTGAAATTGTAATCATAGCATTTTCGAGTAACAATATTGTATTTTATTATAAAACTAAGGTGGACTATGTTGTGAAAAATAAATAAATAATAATTATTATTTTATAATTAGCTCTATTTTCTTCCACATGTTTTATATTCACAGAGTTGCTAATAGGTTAAAACTATGAAACCTTGAAAAGTCAGTAGTTACTTAAACATAATGCACTCTGTATCTTACTTCATTAAACTAATTTTCGCGCCTGAGTATGCCTTAGAGTAAAATTAATTAGCAAAACGCGTTTAAGTAATGAATTATGTATAAGATTTTCGATTAAAGCATGTTTCAGCTTAAAGTTTCGAATAGTTTGACTATTTGAAACATTCATTATAAATTATGTTCCACGTAAACTCAGTTGGAAATGGGCTCCTTTGATACATCATACTAACCTGACCTGTCAGCATAAGTTACTTTATTTTTGGTAATATGTATTTACATAGTGATCTCATTGACATATTAAAATTCCGACGGACCAACTAATGTGGCAGTTAATGGGTCCAATGTAATAAATCAAAATTAAGGCTAACTACAAACATTGTTATGGAGTGAAAATATATTTCCTACCCGAATTTATATTCCTATTTGGGTTTCGCTTTTTCTTCGGCCTGATTTATACAAATACACATGCAGATTTATTCTTCGTGAACACCCACAGACATCCATCAAATCTCAATAACTGAGCTCATCGAGTTAAAGGGTCTTTTACATAATGTAAGACCAACGGCACCCGTCCAATTTCCCGCATCGCACGACGAATAATACATGAACTTAAAAAATAGTTCACGTAACTTTACGCTACTATTTGTTTCGTATTATTGCACTCAGTGTTGGTTCGTTTAATAAAGCCAATTTACTTGCTATTTACGATTATGGCACTTTCCAGTACAATTTGCGTGTGTCACAGAGTCACAGTTTGCTCAGATCCTGAAACAGTTCTGGAAGAATGAAATGATAGGGCAAAATGCATCTTAATCTCAAGAGTAAACGTTCAGTTTCGTTTGAGTTAAGATTAGCAAAGTGAAGATATAAGTCTCGACGCTTTAGGTGGCCTTATATAGAACAGCACGCGTTGTGTTTATGGAGATACTGAAAAAACCTGGTAACAGGAATGATTATGTTGAACCTCGAGATTTACTCCTGTAATGGAACCTTCTGGAGCGTTGAGATATGCGTGTTCGAATGGGAAATGAAAATGTTCACACTTGAACCGTGTAGACATGTGTGAGTTGTGGCCGACTGACATGCGAATAGAGTATATTGCGAATACAGGTAATAGAAATGTCTTGTTGTCTTGAGAAATGTGCCTGCTTTTTGACGAAGGAAAAAAAGAACTGAAAATAAGTTGTATTAAAATGACGTGGTATATATATATTGTTTCTATTTCGTTTCATTCATGGTACCTTTTAATAATTTTTGCCAAGATTTTTTTTTACTGGATAGTTGAAATATTGCAAAAAAACTCATCAACTCGCTCAACATTAGATCATTAAATGAAATACTTTCAAAATCACTATATTAATTGATTCAAATAAATAAACCTGACTAGGTATATGAGTGTAATCGTTTTTTTTATTAACATTAGTTAAATTTACATATATAAATAAAATAAATAAATAAATAAATAATGATGGACATTTCACACAACGCCATCTAGTCCCGAAGTAAGCTAAGCATAGCTTGTATCATGGGAACTAGACAACTGATATAATACTTATATACTTTTTTTTTGTAAATACATACGTATAATACATATTAACACCCTGACACAGAACAAACATCAATGTTACAAATGTCACATAAATGTTTGTCCTGAGTGGGGATCGAACCCACGACCTACAGCGCAGAAGGTAGGGTTACTAACCAACTGAGCTATAAGGCCAGTCATGAAATACATCTTATAATAAAACCAGATAACGGGCCACCAGCATCCTCTAAGGTGGATAACAGTAGAAATACTCTGTTATGAGAATACTCGAATCACCTCGTAGATCAATTGCAATTGCTAGGAGTTTATTAGCGCGAATGAGTGAAGTGCCCCGAAAAAAAACCGTACATCTTGTCTAAGTAAAAATCCCAATTCGGATATTTCGTCATAATTGGTAGAATATATTTTTATGGAAACTGCTGCCCGACGACATGCTGCAACCCTGAAAACAATATCAAGTATAATGAAATGATTTATTTCCAACTGAAATATGACCTATTTCAAGTCAACAGGTGGTGCTTATTAATCAAACGACGTAATAATTTCCTGTCATGTTCCCAGCTAATGAAATTTTAACAGCTTCCGTATATTTTATCCTCAAAGAAATTGAGAAAACGTGTTTCCGTAAAACTGAGATAACTTGGATGATTCTTTAAGTATTTTCCGATGCTGAAGAGTTTCCAAAATTTAATTTATATCACTGCGGACAAAGAAAAGTTAACTGTTTAATAATATTGTACCATATAGACAAACCAAAGTACAAATTAGAGCATCTCATAATTATGTAAATACAAACAAAATACTAATATTGTTTCGATTTTTTTTGCAGGCACTTTGCAATAATAATATTTTGGTATCAGGAGCATTTCATAGAGCTGTTCTAAGAAGGATGGCGCTATAATAAATGAATATTGGTGGACATTTCTCTCAGTGCCATCTAGCTCGAAAGTAAGCTAAGCATAGCTTGTATCATGGAAACCAGACAACTGATATAGTAGTTTTTTTTTTTGTAAATATATACATATAATACATAGCAACACCCAGACACAGAACAACAATCTATGTTCGTCATACAAATGTTTGTCTTGGGTGGGAATTGAACCCACGGCGCAGATGGCAGGGTTACTACCAACTGAGCTGTGAGGCCAGTCAATCATCTAACTAAAACAAACTATCCATAGTACAAATGAAAAAGCTGTAAAGTATGCTAGTTAGTTAAAATTTTACTTTATTTAATGAATTATGAGTGAAATGCCATGAGATTTGAGCAATAATTATCTACAGAAACCGAGGGTAAATATTTTCATCAGTTTCTTAATTTGAATGCTTGTTGACTGAACTCATTGCAGCTGAGAGAATTGCCTTTTGCCGTCGTGAGTCGTGATTTAGCAAACATCCAAGCATTGCTGAATCAGTTTGGACGCGTAATAGAATTAAACTCAGCGATGAATAGATCCTAATGTTAAAGACAGTATTTGTACTATCCACTTAATATGCAAGTTCTACAGAACATTTTTTAATCTTAATCCAGCTTCTGAGACATCCCACCGCGAATACCTCATAGGAGCGGAAGCGGGCAGCGTAAGTTTTTAAGATGCAAAATATTAATATCAAATTATCAAGTATGATTTTCTTTGGCTTTTAGCCAGAAAACCTTCACTTACAAAACAGGTCGGGTAGCAATGTTACGTTGTACAATTTCTCATCTCTCTACTCGTGTTAATTCTTATTCATGATTTAATTTCCATTCATTCGTTATCATATAATGAATTGTTGAAGTCAAAATGGTCATAAATAGCATGTAAATTGTTCAGTTAAAAATACACAGAGTGTTCATACTGCTCGAATGAAACTATTATCTATACCGTGGCTAGTAACTCTCCGATGAACTTATTCAGTCGTAACCGCGTCTCGGTATAAACGAATTAAAATCAGCGGCATTGTTTCAACGTCACACGTGCATAACTTGGCCAACTTTCTACATAAGTTAGTCTGTTGTTCGCTGCATAACTAAACGGCTCGAATAAACTTACACCGCTGAGAGTTAGCTTCTCGCTTCCTGTGTCGCGACGCTCATTTGTGCTATTAGGATGCGACGTCGGCGTCGTGACATGCTGTCAAATGCAATTAATTTTAATGGTTAATGTTGCATTCAATACATACATATAAATAAAATAATTAAATGCAATAAATGTTGCATTTAATATGTGAATTCGGTGCACTATAATAAGATTGAAAGTAAGAAGTTAACTTAAGGTTAGTTTTGCATTAAATTCTATAGAATCTAAAAAAAATCTTATACTTTGAATATGTATCATGATAATAATATGGTGTTATAGAAAATCTGTAATAGTTAAATTTAAATGATAATTAAAAACTTATTAACTTATCTGCCTATCTATCCAAATATTATTAAACTATAATTGTCTGTTCGTTTGTTCCAGCTCCACATAAAAACTACACTCTTCTTTCTACTTTCTTCTTTCAAATAATTTACGGTTAAAGTTTATGATTAGGAAAAATCTGCGAAATTCCGTAAACTTTTTACAATAATGCAGCAAATTTCTTAGATTCAGGCGAAAGCAAAGGAAATAAACTAGTTGTACGTATAGCGAGCGCATAGCGCAAGCAGCATCCGGTGCACAACTACCTGGAGTCAGCATCCGGCCGGGATCAGACGCACTCATACGCGAAATATAAACATTTCAAAGACTTTTATTCCATATTTTTCCTTTCGCTTGTAGAGGACGCATTGTATCGTGAATATTTCGCCATACCTGGCAAGGTCTGAGCAGGTAAAGTTCACACAAATGCAACTTGTAAAGTTGTTCACGGGTAGTACGCAGGGAAAGCGCTGTAAGTTATCATGGAAAACCAATACAGAGTCCTAGTGCTATATTCCCAACTAGATTTCAATCGGGCCTGCGTAGATATTAAAAAATGTTTAAAAGAAAAAAATAAGGGTCGAGCGAGCCTTTCAAGTTCTTAAGACCAGCATTTGCAGCTTCACATAATTGAAAAGATATGACAGACCTACTACTTATCTGCTCGCTCGGGAAGGGGACGAATGTATCCTTACACAAGAGCTTAGTAAATAGGGCAAACAATTGTTTTTTAATAAAAAAATATTTTGTAACTATACGAAATTCCGCGAGCGAAAAAAATGTTATCATCATAGATAAAGGGTCGCCCCAAAAAAAAATCAAGAGAATTCCTCCGCTTCTTACCCACACATCCAACAGCCAGTGCCGTGTAAAAAGCAGAAGCCAACATTGTTCAATTATGTGGTTTTAGCAGCCTACTTCCACCATGCGTACTTCATCGCCACAAAAATAAAAATAATATAAAAACCAAGCTCGTAAGCGTTCTTATAGGGCTTGGATCCAATCGACCCTAACGTGATTTTTTTCTTTTACTGCTCCTTCCAATTACGAGCTACAAAGTTTATGTGTTACCTGGAGAATAATAAAAACCTTTAGTATCACAGATTCAGGGATTTTCAATTAAACTTTTACGTAATCGCCATTACTTTAATACATTCGCCGTGAATATTTGAAGGAATTTAGAAATTTGTGATGTATTAAATAAATTAGGGAGAGGTAATAAGAAACTCACAAAATAATTAAAGCTTCTTCCAAGAACCGGATAACAAATAAAATGCTTATTTACCTTAGTTGTACTCGTGTATAAAAACACATACATTAACCGGATAATAGAATTACTCAATTTACTCATTTACTTTGCTGTACTTGTGTATAAAAACACACATATGATACAATATTTATTCGGTATTTATATCAATTTTAATGTCTAATCCATACATTTAGCATTTAAATTCAAACAGATTTAATCAAAAGATATTTAATCATATTTCAGTTTATTTGAAAGTTTAGGGTATAAAACTCGAAACACAGCTCTTTACAAGTGCCGCTTATTTCTTATTATGCAAGTCAATACAAATCTTTTATGATGGCATTTGAAACAGTGCAGAAGGTACGCTTCCACAATATCGTGAAGCGGACTAACCTTACCTTATCTTTCTTACTTTTTAACTTCTTCTTTTAGCAGTAATAACAATCGATAAGCTATGTTTTACGAAGCGTTATGGGCAGTCTGAGTGTTCCTGCAACCGAGTTAGTCAATAGCTCATACAAACTGCTAGCATTTTACGTCAAACCCCGAAAGTTTCAACTATAAATCAGTCGCATATCGAAGTAGGTACAAACCGTTTGGAAACCCTGCCGATATTACTGTAAAGCGGCTGATGAAAAATTATACCGCAAGCTCGTTCATTCGCCGACTGGAAATCCTTCTATTTTATCCGACTCTTGAGGTTTCCCTGATAAATGGTGTACGCAGAACGGGATCCCGTGAAGTTTTCTTGGGTTTCCAAATTCATCACGGATTTTTCCAAGATCTGGTCTGGGATTAAAACTTTATGACAATTTGTGAATATAAATAAATAACATAAGTCATGGTGATTTATTACTGACTGGCCTCACAGCGCAGTTGGTAGTAACTATGCCTTCTGAGTTGTGGTCGTGGGCTCGATTCCCACCCAGGACAAACATTTGTGTGACGACATTTGTTTGTTCTGTGTCTGGTTCTTAATATATATTATATGTATATATTTACAAAAAAAAGTATACTATCAGTTGTCTGGTTCCCATAGTAAAAGCTATGCTTAGTTTGGGGCTAGATGGCGCTGTGTGAATTATCCAGCAATATTATTATTATTATTATTACTATGTATATGGTACTGACCATACACGTAGTAAATACATCCAAAACTAAAATACTCGTATATCGTAATAGTTAATACAACGCATTTCAAACTGAGTATTTCGGCATAACATATAACATCTGAACTTGGATAAGTAATGTCAAAGGAAAAGTATCAACTATCTAGGAAGAAAAGGGATGCGATTTTCTCAAGTTCCGGGGAAAATCAAGTTTTCAAAGAAAAGGTAGCTGTTACTTTGGCAGGAAATGTAAGGAAGTCATGTAAATGTGTCTGTTGAAAGTACAAACTGTTGAAACTACTTTTTGGTTAAATCTACGTTTTCAACTTTTCTTTATTTCTTTATTTTTGCATGACACGCTTTTTGATGTGATTATCTTACGGGAAGATCTATCCAAACCACTTGCACATAATCCATTTTCACATAATATTCACACATTATCAATGAATTTGGGCAATACAACTATTTGTATGCCAGCACGTAAATGATGACTTTGCAGCAATTATGTTTCGTGCAATTAAAATTTTACGCAGGTTGTAACTCTAACTCAGTTAACAAAAGTTCGTTTACGATTGTAATAACAAATTGCACATCAAAACGAAAAATATTAAGATATTTCGAGTTAAGTAAATATTAAACATAAAATTGCAGAGAAAATAAATTTGCCTGTGGCTGCTTATTTTAAGATCAGTTAGGTAGTATTGATTTAATTTTCTGAAATCATTAAAATGACTGAATTAAACCTAAATTTATAAAAGCTATTCGTATTCTGGCAATTTTATCTAATCTAAAGTAAAGCAGTACTTAGAGTAAGTACTATTCTTAGTATGAATGTTTTACGCAAGTAATAAAATTCCTTATTGTCAGATGATGAGAAAAGTAAACACTAGTAACTAAACTTTTTTTAATATATATATCTATACTATGCTCACACGCGTGGTTAGTAGGTTCTCAAATTAACGCGGATGAAACATTGGGGCACAACTAGTGATTACATATTTTTTCTCGAAATCATGTATGGACATGAATATATTTTTGAATGGTCAATATATCAGAGTCCCAAGATGACCTAATGCTAATAAGCATTCTCTTCCAGATTCCCTTTGTATATTGTAAATAAATTAGTGTCGATAGTCCATGTATAAAGCACGAAATTGTTGAGTATTTATAATTACAATTACAGGTAAAGTTTTTTCAATGTTGGATGTTCTGTAGTGTCCTATTACTTCTTTCAAATATATTATTGTCGTAAAGACAAAATGCTATTAGAATATTCATCAGTGTACAGAATAGAAAATTCAATTTGTTTGCGATTTCGCTAAAGATATTTGAAGGAAATTAAATCATTCCTGGGTTTAGAGTGTCACAGCTCGTCTGTCAAAATTGTTTCAGTAATAAATATACAATGTAAACTTCGTTACGAAGGTACGACGATTTTGTTATTGTAATCGTTTCATTTTAAATGTTTAATAAAGTCAGACGCTTTATTTACGTGTTAAATTATATAGCACAGAAGATTTTAGATTAGAAATCTATTTAAGTCTATAATTGGGTTTTAATCTGTTGTGACTGATCATATATTTTATGAGGAAATTCAAAAATAATATTCCAATTAATTTGAAGTCAAGATTGTTAGAAGTATAGTTAGATGAGTGTAATATTTACTTTACAATATGTATTTTAGATTTAAATACGTACGACATTGAGTAAAGCCAATTAGGCATATTCAGCATTTTCTAAGCTGTAGACCTATAAAAGAGCCCTCATTTAATGAGTCCATAAAAGTTTCCTTTTCTGAATTATTTCTTTGAATTTGCATTTTAATTGAAAAGAAAACCTTTAAGCTTTCTGAACAACAGAATAAGTTATGAGCACAGAATAATATGTCAGTCAGTAATGATACTCATATCTTGCGTTTGTTTTTTTCAGCTTAACATATATTAACTCATTGTCTCGCTGTGGGTGTTAAAGTGTCAGGGCCTGGCCTGATATTATCCTTATTTGCCATCATTGTATAAAACGCCTGTTTAGCCTATCACTTGGATTATTTCACTTGGCTTTTTAGCATATTAATGACACTGATCTATACTTCTATAGGTTAATTCGCAGTAAGATGAATAGCACTGGTCAGTAACTATTTTTACTCTTGAAGAATGTGTGCAAAATACTGATTGATTTTGATCATGACCACATATTGATTTCCGGGGACTTGTTACATCAGTTAGTGTCACCTAATGGAAACCTTTTTTTTTTAAATTAATTTGTTATCATTTTACCGCAATAACTAAGAGTAGGAAAAGTAAAAAAAGAAGGAGAAAAGTATGTTAATACACTCCTCAAAGTTATCGCTGTTGCATATCTTTACTGTACAGACCGGTGTCTTGAGTTTCCGGTGAAACTCCCATGCAGAGATTTCTTAATTGTAAATGTTGTGATGTGCTTGTAAAATGGAAGTTTGTTGTAAAAGGTGTTCAAAAAAGTTGCTAAGAATTAATTGAGTTTTTAAAGGGTTACATTTTTGTTTTTCTTACTGTAGGATACGAAGCGAGCAAATGTCCCACCTGATTATGTAACCTTTGCCCATAGAAGCAATATAACTCGGGTCCTTCCCTATTAGGTCTACTAGAATGTGAAATTTAATGAATCTCGTTAACTTTACCAATTCCTAATTAATTTCTAATAGGTAGATGATGACACTCAATAACACTTAAGTTTCTATTTCCATAAATGCTAGCAAAGCCCCGGGCTGAAATTAATACTTTACTTACCAGCAGATATGACTGCAATATTATTATTATTTACCTCTAGTTTTTTGTTTGAAAGTTGTTAATTCAACTACAAAGCAGGCGTGTATGACTATCGCCATAGGTAGGATATCCAGCATGTCTGAAATCAAAGTTCTCAGTCTTATAGCTTCGGTCGCATACATACATTCCAGCTTGTTAGCAGTAGAATGGTTTCCCTGTAATTGTGTCATTATGGATAGGTATATGTAAGCTACAGAATACACTTTAGTAGATTTGATAAATCAAAGAAATGGTAACTGTAGGGTTGTTCACGCCAGTCGTTTCCAGTCCGTTACCATGTGAGTCTGTATGTATGTATGAATATATTAGTGTTCTGCTTAGTTATCACTTCACTAAGTTAGGCGGTAGTTAGGCTGTCCTATAACGGTAGCCACTGCAACGGAATGTGACACGCAAGCCGGATGTTGAAGAAAAACCACATATCAAGTGACCACGCTACAGTTACCATTTCTACGATTTATCAATTCTACTATAATGTATTACGTAGCATGCCGCTACGGAATATATAACCAGGAATATAATACTGGAAGATGCGACATTTCCGCCAGTACGTGTATTTGTTTTATTTTTATCGATATGGTAATAAATTACTAACTCTGGCATATATTATTCCTCATAAATATAATGTTAACGGATATTTTGGCAATTAGCGCAATAAAAGAGCGGGTAAGGGCCCTTTGTGATTTGTTAGAATTCGCGAGCGTTACGTTATCAATTTAAAAAATAACTTTGTATTTTGCGTGAAAGCTGCCGTTTTGTGGACCCCATTCAAGTGTTGTAGACACCATTTTGTTTCCCGTCATTAATCCTAAGCCACGCGTCTCGTTTGGCGAGCTTATCTTAATGGGATGGGAACACGCAACACCATGTTCGCTTCAATTCGGCCACTAATCACAATTAGAGTGAGTGAATCTTGAAAACTTTTCCGCATTCATCGTTGCATTATGTATATCAAATATCGAAGGATTCGTCTACGTTCTTATTGTCTATACAAATAAATAAAATTTGAGTCTCTGTTTGTAATATTAAAATAACCGCTTTTTACTAAGTGCATTATGTATGTATACACGGTAAATATACCAAAACAACATTTTTTAAAATTTTTGTTTGTCTGTTCTGGTTAATCTCTGAGATGGCTGGATCTATTTTGACGGGACATTCACTGGCAGATAGCTGATGTAACAAGGAGTAACTTAGGCTACTTTTCCGAGGGATGAAATAGGGGTGCGTGATAAAACCGAATTCCACGCGGACAAAGTTGCGGGCAACAGCTAGTCCCGTATAAATTCGTATTTCATAGTTTTGTGTTTACGCGAAACTGTTCCTCATTACTCTTACTCACTCCCGTCAGTCAGCCATGAGTCACTGCAGCAAGCGCATGTGATTTGAGAGTTAAATATGTCGATAAATTGGAATATCAATATGATTATTTTTCCTACATCAACAGACAATTGTAATAGGCTGCAGAGATTAAATGCTACAGTGGCACAAATCCATCTTGTACGTGACCGATGTATAAGTTTTTGTTTTAGGAGGAAAACCATTATTGGTATCCGTCTTTTTTATGGAGATAGTCCACAATAGCGGGACCCCAACACTAGAACTCCTATCTATCTATCTATTCGAGTCACTGGTTCACTCGAACCAGTGTGGTGAAAGGATTTTAAGTGCGCCTCAAAAAGGAAAGAAATTGCCATATTTGGCAATTTGTGGCAATGACACATTCCAAAAGTCGTTTGGTCTTATAAGACCAAATGACTTTTGGACCTTTTACCACCTTTAGGTTAGTTTACAGCCCGCTAAGTGTATATCATTAGTCATATGTCCCTGATAAACTATTCAAAGTTTACATTTAACTACTAATAAT
Organism: Chesias legatella; assembly: GCA_947359385.1. Classification (NCBI taxonomy): domain Eukaryota; kingdom Metazoa; phylum Arthropoda; class Insecta; order Lepidoptera; family Geometridae; genus Chesias; species Chesias legatella. The sequence continues at coordinate 4,877,483 of OX375772.1, forward strand.
ACTGAAGGCACTGGACACATGTACATAACGTATGCACATAGGTACATACGCTACGCCCTGCCTTCGTAAATGAAACCTTTCATCCTCTAATCTATCACGGATTGAAATAGATGTTACGGACGTGAAAAACGACAAAAAATATTTCTTCGCATTAAAAACGGCTAAAACTTTTCAAATACTTCAGGGAATTTAATGAAAAAAGTTAGCAAATTCCACAAAATCTCAATAAAAATTGCACCCTTTGGAGTAGAAGGTTTGTGACAAACTTTGTACCAGAATAATGAATTGGAGACCGCCACTTAATTTGGTACTATTGTAAGAAACGGAATGGACTTCTCGTGGTCGACTTCAAAAAGGATATTTATATTCTTCAAACGCAGAAATTTAGAGTTGAAGTTCGGATACCCTACAAAGGTCTACTAAATTTATTGAATGCTTCTCGGATTAAAAGCTTAAGTTTCCCTCTTCAAGAGTCAGGATTAAATTTGTAGAGTAAGTTTACGTCTACAAACTACTGCAAATTTAAAATTCAATTTACTCGTCTCTTTTCTCACGTGTATGTCTTTTCACAATATTTTCCTTGGAAAGAGAATCTCGGTATTTGCTTACATATCACATGTGGAAGTTGGAATCGAATTTATGCAAGTAGATCTCACCGAGGCAGTCACCTTGCGATACGGAGATTTATATAGCGAGAAATTTGTACAGAGTGACAGGTTCAGTTCCGTAGTTCGATTTCAACAACTATTGCTATCCATTACTCGCTGGAAACAAAATAAATTATTTGCAGTAATATTAAGCAGCAATAAACCAAGAGTATTAGCTCTGTTCCTATCTGGAAGAACCTTCTCCCAACATACCAATCCCAGTCCAGTACCAACAGTTGTGTCATCGAAATAATAACAGAAGATTGATATAACATTATGATATAATTATAATTAAATTTATGTTTTATTTATTGTATCTTTAGATAATACAGTAATATTTAGGACAAAGTTTATAAAAGGATGTACTTCATGTGAATATTTATGAAGCATAAACAAATTTGTAACCAAAAACATTAATAATCTGCATAATTTGCATCTCATCATATATTTGTAGTATACCTACTCATTTTGCGAGTTAGGACAAGCAGGAAAAGGCTGCGAGAACAAGTAACCCTCGAGCAAGCCACGTAGAGCTGGCCGTGCGAGACACAGCTGATCCCAAGATTACGGTCTGTTTCGTTTAGTGACAGCTTCCGAAGAAGCATGATCGGCCTCGCGATCAAAGCCGAGGAGAAACTGTTCCTCGGCTTTGAGGACAACTGTTATTCTCGACATTTATTGCATGTCAAATGAGTTTCTTTAGTCATTTGGTGATTTTGTAGAACCAAGAAGAAAATTGTAAGATAGCTTTTAACGAAGAGGGCACATTTAACAAATGTGAAGCGATTATATAGGCGGAAGCTAGGAAAAGTACAGGACGTATGGATATTTATTTATTTAATAAATGGTGATCTACCATACACAATGTACAATAATACAGTGGAAGACATACATATAAACAAGATAACTATACCAGTGCCACTACAGTGACTAAGAGCAAGTCGAAGACTGAGTATTAAAGACGGGAGCGCAAAATATTAGAAGAAATAAAGTTGGAAAAATATTAAAATATAAAATAAAATTAATTTATGACTATTCAAATACTATAGACTATCAAATATATAAAGGACTGTTATTTCGTTTGTCTGAGAATAGAACGAACCCTGTCATGGATCTAATAAATAGTTTTTAGTAGAAACGAAAGGAATTAATTTTTTTTTTAATATGCCAATTGTTTGCTCTTTTTATGCACGGACTGTAGGTGATCGTAGTTCAGCTACTACGCCTATTAGCAACTGTATAGGCAGCTATGATGAAGAGCCTCCTGTCCCTGATAGGCCTCGCATACGCAATTTGCCCAAACGATCCTTATTTGAGCCCAACTTCATTGTTAATTCACGAACAATGTTGGCTGCGTGTAACGATTTAGGGAGAGTAAACGATGAGAGATGTATCTGCAGTTTAAATGGAATTACAGCCCGTCATTGCGTAATTGTGAGTATCCTTTTCCTGTGTGTGCGAAGATAAATTTTGTAGCCATATCTTCAGTCTGAATTTTGTGGTTAATCAATAGGTAGTGATGCTGTTGTGCGACAAACTAAACCTAATTTAAGGTTAAATTCTTTTAAATTCTCTTTTCAATAAGGGTAAAGTTTAAATTGAATATAATCTGTCAATCAGATAAACCAATGTTCAGAACAATAGCCAATGTTCGAAGTAACAGTGAAGGAACACTTAAAATACACAATTAAATAGCGGCAACCAAACGCAAGTGATCAAACTTTGTTTGACTGTTCTAAAAGTCCGTCTTGTGTCTAAAACTTTCATTCACAAGTGAGAGAAATAAATATTTGAAATGAAATTAGTTTAGTTTGTTACCAACAGAGTTGGCGCCACTATCTATACAAATAAATAAAATTGGAGTGCCTGTTTGAAATATTAAAATAATCGCTTTTTACTATTTGCATATGGATGTACACACGGTACATATACCAAAACAACATTTTTTACAATTTTTGTCTGTCTGTCTGTCTGTTTGTTCCGGCTAATCTCTGAAATGGCTGGACCGATTTTGACGGGACTTTCACTGGCAGATAGCTGATGTAACAAGGAGTAACTTAGGCTACTATTCCGAGGGGTAAAATAGGGGCGTGTGGTAAAACCGAATTCCACGCAGACGAAGTCGCGGGCAACAGCTAGTCTTGCATAAAAAGCAAGCTAAATATTGAAATAATATAATATAATCATATCTAATTTTGGTTACTAATATGTATAATCCAATTTGGTATAATGGTTTGTTAACTGAAATAAATATAATTTAATGATGGTTACAAATAGCCAGCTGACTGAACAATGATTGGTACCGTTTTGATTGGGAAATGTTTTATGAAAGCTAAGTAAAAATGTAATAAGCTAAGCTAAGTATTGTGTGAAGCTATGGTGTCTTACTGTAATCTCTAACTGCGTCCACCGTGCAAAAACATGTTGCATTCCTTTAAATTTAAATACAAGGCCTTCCAGCTTTTAACTTAGTGTATTTTAGTTTTCCATGAAAATACTGAAAATCATTTCGTTTCCAGGTAAACTCCGAGTTCTTTCCATTTTTGTTGAGATAAAAATGTTTTCCGCGTTTCTCATAATTTTTCCACCTAGGCAGGTAAACACATTCACACAAAAGGAAAAAAGGCAACATGACGGGAATTCGTTAAAATTATGTCTACATTCTGTTTGTGCTTTTTAAATTCAAGCTTACGTAATTTTTTTTCTGGTCGTAACACGGATTATTACATTATTTCAGTTTTAGCTGAGCTTTAATGTCAGTTCTAAATATGATTTATCACTATATCAACTCAATTACTTGGAATCAAATAGTCAATGTTTTACCGTGATCATTTAAATATAATTAATCCATTAGTCCACCAACCGGTTCTGCATTTATTTAACTTATGGCATCATATCGTTTCAAAATAAGCCAACACTAAGACTATGTTCAGATGGTCGCTCGACGTGCACATAAAGATTTCATAGATCACTCGTCATTGCACGTGGCAAATGTGCTCAGGCAAATCACTCGCTGTGTCACCATCATCTGAACCGGCTCTTTGCAAACATAACTCTTTGCCTGGCGAAAATCCCCTGTAACCTTGTAACCCGAGATCACTCTGAAGCGAAGCCTGTGAAGATTCCAGAAACTTCAGTATTATTTGTAAGATATACTTCAGTGGTTTTGGACGAAGTAAAGCCAGCTGGAAGCTATGTAGCTTACCCAGCATGCTGATGATTCTATATTATATGCAAGTGTAAATCTATCTATAGGTTACACGAATACTATTGGTATCATAGTCCATACATTTTTTGACATATAACTAAATAAGTTTTCATTGAGAAATATGTATTTAAAAATATGTATTTGTTAATTCCGGATTGTGATTGTAAAATCTAAAATGAGTTCAAAATTTGACAAACATTATACTAGCTAACAGGTGAAAGTTAAGTGCAAAATAAGCCAACACTAAGGCTGCCATGAAAATCAAGTTTATATTTTCCAAACTTTATGAATACAATGAAAGATATATTGTAACATAAAAAAAGACAGTAAAAATAAGTTTGAGACTGAATCTAAATTTTCGATTTAAATTCATCGAAACAAATTAAAATCAGTCTATTTGGAGAGCACGGTAAGTTATTTCCTCACCTACTTCGGAAGTTTCCAGGATATAAAGTTCTGCTTCTCAACTTCGGGTAGTCTTCGGTTTTGTATAAAAGCAGTGTGTAGATATAATAGCTGCGCACAAATGAACTTTGTATGAGGAGCGCTACAAAATATGACCGGAGTTTGTTTTGGCTGGCTTCACAGTTTAATAACCGCGTTTGAAATATTACAACTTTTGTCTATTTCTTCTATGTAACTCTTATTTATTATGTACTTTTACTACTATAAAAGTGTAATTGTCTGTTTGTTTGGTCGAATATCACTTAAAAAGTATGTGACCAGTTTTTATTAAGTCTGAGAGTGTTTAACTGATAAGGCTAATCAAAAGATTTTCTAACTTCTGACTTATTAACAAGCCTCATAGCTCAGTTGGTAGTAACTCTGTCTTCTGCGCTGTAGGTCGTGGGTTCGATTCCCACTCAGGACAAACATTAGTGTGACGAATATAGATGCCTTTTTGCCTGTTCTCCTCCATACAGGGTCGCATAGGGTTTGAACAGGCGTCAAACTAAGCGATAAGTACGCTTGACGTTATGTTTTGAATATTATTGACGTTTCCAATCTATTTCATTATGAATTCTATTGAAATAACGTTTTTGACTTAGACTTTGTGTTTGACTGTTAATACAAAGAAGTATATAAGTATTAAATCACTTTTCTGATCCTATGATACAAGCTATGCCTACTTACTTTGGGGTTAGGTGGCGCTGTGTGAAATGTTGAAAGGTTATTAGACATTTTTACCCTACATTTAAAAGGAAATGTGGATAAAAATCTTGCCCGATGTATTTAATAACAGGAAGCAAGGCACATTCTCTCACAAATAAATTGAAGAACGTTGTACACCGCCTATACTTTTGATATATGAGAGTTCTATAAATCTTGACACCCATTTAAATGTCAATTCTTTTTCGTCAAGCCAAAATCCCGAACGTGATATATACCGGACTAGCCCTTTTCTTACTTCTGTATTATTGTATCATTTTGTGGTAAAGTATTATTATCATATAAATCCAATGTATAAGGCCGTACGACTGACTAATGGAAATAAGCATATCAAAGGACAGACATGGAACACTCCCTGTTCAAGCTGCCTGTGAAACTAGAAGGCTAGGGTTCAGTCTTCGGGAATCAAACCGAGAAATCAAAATGCTCTCAGTGAGCAGAGCATAAAGTGGAGCTTTGGATGTTTATGTTGTGTAACTGCGTTTGCCTATGTTACCAAACTACGCGATGTCTTATTCAGTTTTATCACGAAATAAATCATGGGCACCTTCAGACATGATTTATTCCGTCGATAATCTCATGTCCGCCGGAATGTAATAAACTCTATGAAATTTTCATGTTGGGCCAAATATTGACAATAATTTTAGTGAGTAAAATCTAATATTGAAACTTTGTTATACTGTTTTTAATTTATATTGACTTTACATTTAATTCACTTGAGATTACATTTGCATGACTCCAAATGATAATAACTGACTACATAGTTATAGGTCCAAAGTTATCCATCACAGTCTACTTAACCCTAATTTATACATGTAGACTTAGTGATAAATAAGTGTGATTGTCATCTATACTATTCCATACAAATTTATTATAGTGTTAACATCTGTATGATTGTTAACTAGTTTATCTGTATATAGGAGAAATACTGTAAAGCTAGTGATCCGACTCTGAAAATTCTAACTTAACGGAGTCGGTAGAATAAAAGAAAAATATTTTATTTACGGCGCTCAGCTTACACACAACATAAAAAAGACAAAATACCTAACTATTATATATATATTCAGTATATACTCATAATAAACAAGTAAAGAAGAGAGTTTCAGTTTATTGTTCGAAATGTTAGCTATTAAGTTAAAAAACGTAAAATCACATACATCACATTGAACACAACAAGATCTGTTTCAATTTAACAGATTGAACCCGTGTTATATTTGCACCTGCCAGTCGGGACGGGCTCTTACTCAGTAAAACGTTGACCAATACAAGTACAGCCACCGCAAAAGAGCACCGACGCCGTCTCACCGCTCATAATTTCACAGTTCAACCGAGTTGCTTACAAACACGAACTTCGTCAAAGGGATTTGGTTAATTCAATTTCTGTGTTCAGCCGACGCCTTTCCGTGCTTAGCTTCGAGAAAATTTTGCGTAATATTTAATTTCAATAACATCTTAGGCTCGAAAGGCTTACGGAAATCTTGTGAAAGTTCAAATTTTCGCTTTACAAACTTGATTTAAGAATTTCTTACTCGGCGCGGTGAACGCGAGTACGTGCATCTGTTTTTCGTCGTAATATGATTAAATCTTTGAAAGTTTTAATTTGCAAACACTGGAATTGCTTTGAGTCCCCGTTGGTTGATTGATTAACATCAAACAAATAGCATTTGGGCTTAAGTCCTTACTCGGTACATGCATAGTTAACATGTTGATATGATTTTCATGAAAGTATCGCGCTGACTCATTAATTTTCTCCTGTGAGTTATTTACAAGGTTTTGGTTACATTTAAAAAAAAACAACTTTTTATGTTACTGCTCATAGATGACTTACCTGATGGAAAGCGGTTACCATTTGCAGTGTTCTTGGGTGAAAGTGACCATTTTTCACCACGCCAGAGTGCTGCGCTGCCTGCCCTTATTAGAACAGTTGTAAGTAGATTTGATTGAAGTCGATATAAATATATTGAAACAAAAGCTGAACCCATATGATGTTGAAGACAGCCACATAGAAACAAGTACTTTCAGCGTCGCGGTCGTTACTTATTTAACTTTGAATAAAAGTTTGATAACCTTTTGATAAAATCAGCATAGTTCTAATGCGTCGTATTAAAGCGTTAAATGAGGAAACATTTTTTCTTGCTCACCATAATTTGCTCACATAATACTCTGTGATGCTAATTCTGTAAATCATTTTTCCAAAATTGTTTATATTATGCGATATTTTCTAGGATGTTATAAGGAATACAGACATTAGCTTAACCCAGGCGCTTTAAATATATCCCTTAATGCATTGTTATCGCAATTTCCAGAGCTCGGGAACTAAGAATGAAAGCCAGGCAAGTCATTCGGACAAAAGCTAAAACCTAATTTTGCTTCTACCTGGAATTGTGAGACCTTGGCTCCCCTTTATTATAGAAGAAATTTAGCGCGTAATATAATTATAATTTCGTTTGAAATGAAACCTTAAATAAATATATACGAAATTGAAAAATTAGTTACTAAACTAAATCTATTCTATCACTAGAAAGATTTCTCGTTCTATTAACGGAAAGTTGTTTTGAACAAAAAAAATCCGGACGAAAAACTGATAGTAACGCTACTGGGCTACCAATTCGGGGTTACTACCACTTAGCTAAAGCGTCTTTATTATCTCCACGGATGGCTGAAGCTGTTCATCCCTACTTCTACTTGGACACGCTAATGTAACTAATGAAACATGGAATTATGTCCAGCCAGCGCCAATCCTCTGCAGTCTTATCTCTATGGGAAGACGGTTGGGTTGTTAGTTTGTTTGGTTCATTTGCTCTCAGTAATTAGGAATTAACTTAGTAAAATACTTTTTTAGAGTAGTATTTAATGTTACAAGACTGACAGGGAGTTATGTCAAAAAATGTAAAGGAAAGTAACAATAATAAATAATAAGTTTATTTATTTGGGACAGTAATAATACATTTTAAATAGTATGAAACACGATCCCGCTTGCAGGAGTAAATTACAAAATGTAATGACGTGTAAATGTACTAGCTCTCTCTCTTGCTCTCAGCTCTTAAAGTTGAACAAAGAAATTAAATTTTTACATCAATTTCAAGATAAAGCAGTGTACTTTAAATAGTACGCATAAGCAAAATTACTCTTTGTAAAATAATATAACCCAACTCCAGTAAAATTAACTAAGTATATTTTCGAAAGTGAAATCAAATTTAGGAGCCTCCACATCAACCCAGTAACTCGGGTCTATGAATAACTTGTATACCATCTTCTAAAGTTACAATAAAATAAATAAAACGACGATAGTATACAAAAAGCACGGTAGTATCAAAAGCATTGTAACTACTACTCAAATAGGAATTCAATTTGCGCTTAGCTTTATACATTTTTCCATCAGGGCGTACGATAAAGAATCTTTTTCATTAATTTGCCTCGTCGGACCTGATAAACTTTAGTTTTTCTTTTTAAAAGGAAAATTGTTCCATGTATCAATTTAGTCATAATAAATAGGCCTCACATCTCAGTAGGTAACTCTGCCTTCTGCGCTGTAGGTCGTGGGTTCGATTCCCACCCAGAATAAACATGTGTGATGAATATAGACGTTTGTTCTGTGTCTGGGTGTTATTATGTATTATAAGTATGTATTTACAAAACAGTATATATATATATATATATATATATATATATATATTATGTCAGTTGTCCAGTTTCCATGGTAAAAGCTAAGAGCAGTAGCACTCACGCCAAGTTCGTCCGGGACAGTACTGCCACCATGCCTGTATCTGCCGCCAAGCAGTAACGCGTTCGCGTTACTGTGTTCCGGTTTGAAAGGTGTGGTTGCCGGTGAAATTACAGGCACATGAGACAATCCACCTACACGTCTCATAGTTACGGGCGCATAAGTCTTGTCGTACCTAGTAGGGGAGGACCCAAGCCGCATCGGTTGTTATGGGCTGAGGTTACCACTTACCACAATAAAAAAAGTAGTAATTTAGTTAGTTAATAAATATTTCTAATTAGTATTATTATTAATCAAGAACTTACTATATAATTTTACTTATTATTGACGCGTTATTGTAAAAAAAATATGAAAAAAAAAGATTATGTATTATGCACAAATATTACCAACCTTATTGTAATATACTTATTAGACATTATAGACCATTAGTAGTATTACATTAAGTTATGCTAATAAAAATCTTGTACAACTGATAGATTACCATCTATTGTAGGAAGTGACTTGATTCGGTTTCGCTTTTTATGACGTTTCGTTATAAATAATACATATTCCGTCTTATCGTGGTTCAAAACACACATAACTTGGGAAAGTGTTCCCATTCAACATAGTGATGTTCGACAAATGTAAACGTAATTGTTCTAAAATTAGGTGCAATGGTTACTGTCAAAATTTGTTTTGACTCCTAAGTCTGTTCGAATGAACGTGAGCCATCTGTTTCTAATGATGGTTAACTGTGATCTTTCATATCAAAGTATTCTCCTTTGTTAAATGTGTACTAGTCTCTCCAATACTTTATTATCACAGCTCCATAATAACCAATATTCAACTTGATCCAAATTATAATTAATAGTGATACATTCAATATATAAACAGTACTCAGGTCGGGCATAAGTTACCCTTAGCTCGGTAAACAGCAGACTGCCAGTCCCGAGTCAGTCGCCGGCTTTTATTTGAATCGCCTCCCACCAGTTGGTGGGAGGCGCTTGTTGCAACACGTCATTTAAGTCAAATAAGTGTCAGTGTCATGTTAGTGTTGCCGGACATCGTTAACAGATGTTACAGTCGGCCATCCGACTTGGAACGAGTCCTCTCGTTTCATTGTAAGAAAACTTCATTATCCAATGAATACAAAGCTCAAGTAATATCACAGTAATCTAGAAGCTCATCCAATAGCTCAAGCATCCTATCCAAATTACATTAAATATATCGTAAAATGAGATTATCAAGTTGGCTAGAACAATTTTTACATATGCCAACAGTTAGGAGTAGAATCAATTATAGTGATACAAAACTTTTCAATTAGTTATAGTCTGTGTAAGCGCTTAGTTATTATAGTTTAGTAGACGTTAAGACTTCAACATTAATCGGACGTTCATATACCTACGACAGAATATACCGACGCTTATATCTATCTACTAGTCATTATTTACTAATCATACTCCAATTTTAGGTTTGAATCAACATGTGTACCAACATAGTTGTGAACTTGTTAGCATGCCTGGCTGAACAATGTTCATTTGAATTTGAGCAGTTATCACTCGATATTGTCAATTATCAGCACAGTATTCCATTCCTAAATATCAGTACCTACATCTACTTTAGTCAACCAGACAATGATTGGTTGTTCCTCACATAATGCATCGAAATCTGGAATATCATTTTTTTTTTAGCCAGGAAGCCATCAATTTTAGATTTGTAATTATTCAACAAAATAAAATTAGTTGCTTATTCATAGCCTAATTCATATCCATAGCTGAGTCTCCATCCCAGGAGCTTCAGCCCCTTCCAGGGCACCAGTCTCCATCCCAGGAGCTCCAGTCCCTTCCAGGGCTCCAGTCCCCATCCCAGGGGCTCGCTTCAGTCCCTTCCAGGGCACCAGTCTCCATCCCAGGAGCTCCAGTCCCTGCCAGGGCTCGTCCCCATCCCAGAGGCTCGCTTCAGTCCCTTCCAGGGCTCCAGTCCCCATCCCAGGGGCTCGCTTCAGTCCCTTCCAGGGCTCCAATCCCCATCCCAGGGGCTCGCTTCAGTCCCTTTCAGGGCTCCAATCTCCATCCCAGGAGCTCCAGTCCCTTCCAGGGCTCCAATCTCCATCCCAGGAGCTCCAGTCACTTCTAGGGCTCCAGTCTTCATCCCAAGAGTTCCGGTTCCGTCCTAGGCTCCAGTCTTCATCCCAAGAGTTCCGGTTCCGTCCTAGGCTCCAGTCTTCATCCCAAGAGTTCCGGTTCCGTCCTAGGCTCCAGTCTCCTTCCAGAACCTCCATTTCCGTCCAAGACTTCAGTCTCCATCCTAAGAGCTCCAGTTCCGTCCATAGCTCCTTCATAGTCTTCATCCTAAGAGATCCAGTTTCGTCCAAGACTCCAATTTCCATCCTAGAAGATCCAATACCATCAAAAGCTCCAGTGTTCATCCTAAGAGCTGCTCCAGTTTCCTCCCAGGACCTCCATCTCCGTCCAAGACTTCAGTCTCCAGCTTAGGGGCTCCAGTTCCGTCCATAGCTCCAGTTTTCATCCTAAGAGATCCAGTTTCGTCCAAGGCTCCAACTTCCATCCTAGAAGATCCAGTACCATCAAAAGCTCCAGTGTTCATTTTAAGAGCTGCTCCAGTCTCCTCCTAGGACCTCCATCTCCGTCTAAGACTTCAGTCTCCATCCTAGGGGCTCCAGTTCCGTCCATAGCTCCAGTTTTCATCTTAAGAGATCCAGTTTCGTCCAAGGCTCCAATTTCCATCCTAAGTTTGCATTGTAGTTCACCAAGGGTTGTATCCAATAATACGACTAGCCATGTTTCATCCATTTCCATGTTAAGTTTGCATCTGAACTTGTGACTTGAAATAGGAAAAGCTAAAGCACTGCTAATTCACTGTAGTTCACCAAGGGTTGTATCCAATAATACGACTAGCCATGTTTCATCCATTTCCATGTTAAGTTTGCATCTGAACTTGTGACTTGAAATAGGAAAAGCTAAAGCACTGCTAATTCACTGTAGTTCACCAAGGGTTGTACCCAATAATACGACTAGCCATGTTTCATCCATTTCCATGTCAAGTTTGCATCTGAACTTGTGACTTGAAATAGGAAAAGCTAAAGCACTGCTAATTCACTGTAGTTCACCAAGGGTTGTATCCAATAATACGACTAGCCATGTTTCATCCATTACCATGTTAAGTTTGCACCTGGAACTGTCAGAAAATATCAATAATCCATTTGCAAGTAAATGTATTAGTAGTACCTTGTGACTTGACATAGGAAAAGCTAAAGCACTGCTAATTCACTGTAATTCGCTAAAGGATTGTATCCAATAACACGATTTATCATTGAATTAATCTTCTATTTGGGAAATTGCTTAAGTTTTCGTCTGCCTGTGAACGATATATTCTGCAACCGAAATTTATTTACTAAATCAGTATTATTACTTAGTCAATCACTAATTAAGATCTTAACTGAGACCACGATTTTCAGAGTGCTGTACCTATGCGTCAAAATTTGGTAAGAATTTACATACATACGGGCTTATATAAGGAGCCGTATAAAAAGTTTCCAAAGTAACATTGAGCTACGAATATAGTAATTTCTGTGCATGGAAGACCTTAATGATTTTTTTTATGCCTTTTCAATAATTACATTGAGCATTTTTTTCGGAGCTAATTTATCATTAGGATCCTATCAGACTAAATGTGAATTTACGTTCAAGTTTAGCCAGCCATGAATAAAGGTATGATTTAAAAAAAAAAATGCAAATCTCTTTATATCAAAAATACTGCAGACCCCTGAGGGATATCCACGAAAGTTCTATGTTCAATAGTTACTGATCTCGCTCCATGTCTAGCTTTACATATTTAATAAATACAATGACGAAGGATTCTTTCCTGACCTGGTGAAGCACAGTAAAATGAGTTAGTTATTAGAGTCAGCTAATTACAGACCGATATCGGTGTTACCAACATCGACTAAATATTTGTATAAACCTCATCATAAGGACCCATTTTATTAGTGATAGCTTATTTTATAGTAATCACTTACCAAAGGGCGGTCAAAGACATTCCTTTTTCATGTTAAAACTATGTGAGACGACATTCCTTTTCGTTCGATGTTGTCAGATATAAAAGGATACTTAATTACGACGATGTAAATGGATCACCATCGAAGATTCAGAGAGCGTGGTGGTCTAGCGGTACTGACCCCCGAGTTTCAATCCGGAGGTCGCCGGTTCAAATCACGACGTGCACTGGTGTAGCGCAGCGACCCAATGTGGATCTTGGTCTCCCACCAGAGTTCACCAGGTTTCACGTTCCATCGCCGCATTCAACCAGTCGACGGCCAGAACTTCCCGGTTCTTTTCCACTTGGTCTCCCCAGCGGTACCTCGGACGGCCAACCAGCCTCCGTCCGCTCGGATGACCCACGTATGCACGTCTGACTGCACGATCCTCCTCCATGCGAACAACGTGCTCTAACCATCGGCGTCTAGCTGGTTTTGTAGATGCGAGGTTTTGCGGTTCTGCTCTGCTCACTAGCTTGGTCACTAATACCTTATGCACAGCTGCTGTGCGTCAAAGAGTGTTCTGGATGCTTACCTGAATTTATTTCTTCCTCCCTATTATTGGTGTCTGTGACCATAGGTCACAGCTGATATACAATAAATGGAGAAAAGCTGAATCTTGTTGATCCCAATTGTTTTTGGTGTTTAACCATAGATGCAAAACAACAGTGAAGAGAATAATCGCGGCTCCCGACTCCAGACGCAGTTCAGTGGCATTGCGATACGTAGCATAAAACAGCTAACGGATGAGTTTACTATATGATATCCTGCTTTTACTGTTTTAGGGAAAAACATCAGGTCTACAGTCTGTTTGTTACAAAAGAATTTGAACAAACAAAGAACTTGCAACAAAAGAATATTTGCAATCAATTTCTAGGTAATCAATTTATAAAACGAAATAACGGGTCTCAAGATATAAATATGTATACTTATAATGACATCTCAGCATATGTAAAATATATATATCTATTTTTGAGAATAAAGTGACGTTCATAGCATGAACATTAGAAGTAAATTAAATGGCCCAAAATTCCGATTGCAAAAAGTCAGCAGGTGTTTTATGAGAAATTGTATACATGCATTTCTATAATAAACTTTTTGAAAGTGAACCTCCAAAATTTTATCGTATTTTAAACTGGTGTAGCTTTCTACACTAAATGGTTATTTAAATAATAAATCTCCATGTTCTGATGTTCCACAAATCTGCTCCACAAAATAAGATTTTGTAACAATTGGACAAGCACATTAAGGTTTGACTAAACTTGTGCCAATAATAGAGACACATTTGGCCATCTTCAATATTACAATCATCATTTGGTAATGATGATTATAATATATTAAATCTTAAATCTTCCATACCTTAAACTTTCCAGGATCACGTTGTCAAGGTGAACCTGTAACTTTAGTGTAACATTGAATTCTTACAAGCATCGTGCTCGCAAATAAAAAAATGGATCCTTCCTTTAGGGGTCTCCTGTATGTTCTTCTCATGGAGGGTCGTACAGGGCTTGAACAGTTGTCAACACAGCGATGAGTTAATAAAAGCATTATATAAAATCTTTGTAGGTACTTCGCAATAACACGAATGTTTTTGATATCTGTATAGTAATAAAAACTTGTGACTTTATAAATTCGCACTCTGAATCTCAAAACACAACTTATCACAAGCTTAGCTTGAGATTCACTGATTGATCTACGAACATAGGAAATTAGTATGTATACAACTTAATTAGAATTTAAATATTGTTCACACACACTGTTTTGACAATAAATTATGATTTGAGTCCGCATGACCTTGTGTTTTATAAAGTCCTAATCTTTTGATAATATTGATTTTAGTATATATTAATTATGTAGTAGATATCCGAATTAATGCAAATAATGCAATGAATGCTATGGTAACAAGAAAGGATAAAAACAATAAAATGTTTAATTTTCATATATATCGCAATAATTTTTGCTTACTTCCATGACCTGGTCACTTTCCACGACGCATCGAGGACTCACAAGTATGTGAAATGTAATACATTTACATTCAACTAAACAATCCATTTAAAAGGATTCAACCAAAAAACGTAAATATGGTATTTTCCTATAAAACTTTTTTTTTTTTTTTTTTTTCATAGTTACCTTAAGGTTGTATCCGATGCAAGGCAATTATTACGTATATATTTTAATTATCCATTACAACCAGACTGCTATCAAGAGTGAATCATGTAATGAAATATACAAAGTTTTAAGTAACACGTAAAAAAAAATATGTAGGTTTAAACATATTCATTATCGTACCTTTTTGTGGGACTTTGGTTTCAATCCTGCTTCTGAAGTTGTACTAGTCTCTCCAATACTTTATTATCACAGCTCCATAATAACCAATATTCAACTTGATCCAAATTATAATTAATAGTGATACATTCAATATATAAACAGTACTCAGGTCGGGCATAAGTTACCCTTAGCTCGGTAAACAGCAGACTGCCAGTCCCGAGTCAGTCGCCGGCTTTTATTTGAATCGCCTCCCACCAACTGGTGGGAGGCGCTTGTTGCAACACGTCATTTAAGTCAAATAAGTGTCAGTGTCATGTTAGTGTTGCCGGACATCGTTAACAGATGTTACAAATGCTTCTTTAGTCAGTCCTGTAGTTACTGAGAAGAAATATTGGATTTTTGTTAAGGTTCGCAGGTGGAAAGCCAAGCACAACCAGTGAGGTGATTGACAGTGACATGACATTTATTTCTGTCAATTTCTCATTTGCAGTCAATTTAGTTGTCAAATTCATACCATCCATCCATTTAAGATTGCCTCTGTAGCCATCAATTAAGAAGAAGAAGATTGAAATAATCTAAATTAAAGAAAAGCTGCTAATCAACCCTTGGTTTCTGTAAATCTCTCTTGGCTTTTCATGTGTCCGCAAGCAATGGATAAAGGACATGCATTATATAATGGGATAAACATTGCCTCGAGCAAGAATTTTCGCCAGTTTTCAGTCATTTCTCAATTTAAGTTTCTCATTAACAGACGTGATCTCGTTATATTGGACTCGTTGGAGATTTAGGTTAGTACTTACTTAAAAACAATACATCTATCAGCACTTATCCGCAAGTGTATCCGCTACACACCCGTTCAATCTTCCCAACGGATTAGCAGTAGTACGGGACGTAATGTGCACCAGAAATAGCACTTTCCACTTTGCGCCGCTTACATAGAGGTTACAATGCTTTGGGATGCACATTTTCTAAATTAAGTCCGTATTCACACTCACGGCCTCTCAGTTTAATCAACGCTTGTCTTGTGAGTCAACCAGTGCTCAACCAATGCTAAAATTTAAACATAAAGCAATATACAAACTTTAAAGGCTCTTAGGAGTAGTTTAAAATAATTATTTCATCCCCAGAACTGACATAACAATAAGTGAGATCCCAAATAAAAGTGAGAAAAGGGAGTTGTCACTTTTTTCATTTAATCTTATAAAATGTAATTTATTCTTATTTAATCTATAATATTTTTCTATTCAAATGAATATATTAGCTTTCTTGATCCTTACTGATTATCTGCTGTTTATTAGGACTACTAGAAAGCTTGTCGTATCCTTTAAATTTGGGCTTGGTTTGCCTGATAAAACACAAAAAGAGTTCAAATGTGTAAGTTGTGGCATATGTTCTATTTAACCTTAGTACGATACCATCATAAAATAATGATAGGTATGACTGATAACGCCATAGGTATTATGTAAAAAAGTGTCATATTACATCAAAATATTCAGACAATCCTGGTATTGGAAAAGTATATTATGATATTGAAATAATTCATAAATTAAAAAAAAACGAGAAAATTAATTATTGAAATAAATCGTCTTGAAGTGTGATGCTTTATCAGCCAAAGTTCGGAGAAATGCATTAAAGTCGAATTGTTCAACCGTGAACTAATACATGTGCTTTCATTGTATTGTTTTATACGTAATGTCTATTTATGATCAGCTTTTACTTGTGAACAAACTATTTTACAGTCTCTGAAGTACTTAACAGAACAGCGATAAAACGAACTATAAATTGTGGCCCCTCATAACATGAAGGGTTCAAAATGTCGAGGTGAGATGACTGGTCAAAGCTTAGATAGTACAAAAAGCTGACATGCCTTGTTATTACGTCGGCTCATGAGTCAAATATTATACGGTTCCGTAGGTTTACGACTGGCCTCCATTAATCTTGCCATGTCTGTGAGAATATATCTCGGAAATAATTGACCCAAAGCGGGTTGAGCGACACCGTAACACAACCACAGTTTTTAGAAAATTTGCCACATTATGCCAACTTGAAGCAGTAAATGGCAAGTTGTAAACTTGAGTATTTTCATAAACCTTAAAACATAGTGCACAGTTTAGTAGGTTGAACTTCTGACTTGCGATTCACTGCCGCTGTTGAATTTAAAGCGTGCCTCACAATCTATCAGCGCGTTTATATAAATTCAGTGAACGATTAATGCGTAGATTATGGTGGGCAGCTGATGTCACGCCCCCTTAACCTACAATTGTCGGTACTCCGCCTCTATCTATAATGCAATGTGATCCTTCCATAAATTTTCTATGAAAGTAGATGAAGAAGCGTCGATCAGAAAATCAAATCAAATTATCGTGTACCAGGTACGCCATAGGCACAATTGTTCATACATATGTTAAAATACATATTTGTTCATGTGTACATTTTTATTCGTATTCTGCAAGTACATTTCCTGTAGTAGTACAGTATATGCATGTATATGTTGCAGGAACTACAAAGAATTAACCACGTAATGCTAGCCCTAAACAATAAATGGCATGCCGTAAACTTAAGGTTTCATAAGCAGTGGTATTGGACGCTAAATTTGGAGGAAAGTGGAAAGCTTCGAACACTCGGATTACATCCATTTAGACGTAGAAGGGTTGAAAGGAAAGGAAGCCGCAAAAATGTTACGTAAATTCTAAATTATCGTCGACCGGATTACTTAAGGGTATGGTTTGGTTTCTTAAACGGTTTTTTATTTTTTAATATGAGTATTGTAACAACATTTATTAACTATAGCTGGAGCTTTCTCGTCATTATTCTCGAGTATTCTCTCTCGGAACAGTATTGTGTAGTATGTACTTTTTGTGTTCAAAAAAATATTTCTAAATCTTGTATTTGTGTCAATAACTCAACTACTATTATTATAGAATTTAGAAATAATCCTCAAAATGTTCGATAAAAGGTACAAGATTCCAAAAGTCGTACAACAAATAAAGTCAAAGCTACGGTTGTGAGGTTCTTAAAAATATAATAGAGTTTTGTCCATCATGTTACCTATGTTTCCTATTTTTACGCCTTAAAAATTTTTTTTTACTTAAGCTTTTGGTGAAAATAAATTCATTAATTATTTAGTTCTATAATTTATTTAATTTTATTTTTTATATGATAAAGTTACGGATCAAGGTAATGGCCCACCGAGTTAATTACCTCTGCCCATAAGTAGTAATAGAACTTGGGTTTTCACCTACTGTGGTAGAACCAGACCCTGACAGCATTGTATGCACCCGTAACTCTGAGATGTGACGGTGGAAAATGACAAGTGCCTGTAATTTCCCCGGCAACCACACAAACAACAACACAGTAACGCGAATGCATTACTGCTGGACGACAGAAATTGTTATGGTGGTAGTACTTCTGACGAACGTTTTTTCCGGTTAAAAACCACGCGAGTGAAACTGTGGGCAGAAGCTAGAGCTTATATAGCTTATATATTAGTGTATTACGTAATCCGAGAAACCCTGGATACTGACATAAAAAGATTATTCTTCCACCACGTTACGTGGTGTTTACGTGAATGTTACAACCTAATCTGTTATTCCTATGATGGTTCGCCGAGTTTTATTACGACAATAGGAATTTTCGCGATTTTATGTTCATGTTTCACTTGCATTTAAGTCGCGGTTGGAATCTTGTATTACTGTCAGTTTAACCTTTGTTTGAATTTGAATGAATTTTCCTTCAATGCCCATGGACAGTAGTATTTTTCAATATTAAAATTTGTTGTTTAAACAAAAATTAAAAATAATTTATTTTCTGGCGTCTGAAGTAATCTATAACCATCTCAATGTGTCATCATAATCATATTTTAAGAATTTCGGGCCCGTGTGAGCCTTTGGAAAGAATACAAGAAATACGATACCCGTTGACTGCCGCTCAGAAGTCGTAAAACCTGTTTCATCCATCAGAAACCCAGTTGGCAACAGCGTTGAGGCTCAACGAGAACTAAGATAAACAAACACACTTCGTTGCGCATTTCTGCCCGTTATGTAGGGTGTAATGGTTTCCGCTTTGGGATAAATGGTTTTTGATGCGTTTGCCCAGGTGCGTCCCTCGAAAGCCCTTTCATTTTTGTTTAGACACAATTTTTCGGTATGAATTAAGTTAATTGTAATTCTATTTACAAGGGGATCAAAAGCATAATTATGTCGTTATCAATCGTGGTATATCATAGTGTGGATAGGATATGAAGCTCACTCACATGAATACACACAAGATGTGTGTATCACATTGGGGGCCCAAGTTGCTCGCGTCCGTAAGTGATTACTCTTGAATCCCTACACGTGTCCCCTGGGTGGTGCGAAAGGAGCAACCCAAAGTAGCAGTAAAACTTGTGCTATGTTCGCCCGGAGAAGTACTGCCAGCACACCTGGTAATCCGCCGCCAAGGAGAAAAGCACTCGTATTGCTGTGGTCCGGTGGAAGGGAGTGGGTGCCGGTGAAATTACAGGCGCATGAGACGTAGCATCCCCGTCTCGTGGTGATGGACGCAACGTAATACGACTTAGGTCATCTCGTACTTCGGTGGACAGGACTTGAGTCGTATTCTTGGTGTCTATGGGCAGCAGTTACCACTTAACATCAGGTGGGCCGTCAGCTCGTTCCGCCACCAAAATCTCATAAAAAATGTGCCACATTTACTTTCCTGGTTGCTGCGTCCCACCGGGCACTAGCAGCCGGGAGGATCTAAGTATCAGGGTCACTCAGGTCGTCTGATACTGACCTAAGCATATCTATAATCCAGGGCCTTGATACGAGTAGTAAAGTGTAGTAGTGTGTAGAAGTTTTAGCAGTTTATGATTGTAGCTAAAATGACTAGAAAAAAAATCATAGGAAGCAAAGTACAAAGTCCAGTTTCTATAACTTTCATTGCAATGAGTTTGCATCACAATCTCTGGAAACACCAGGGTATGACATGTCTGGTAGAAAGCTTTAGATGAGTTATTCACGTTCAAACAATGACACTTATGGGCTCACCACTTATCAAGTAGTGTAACTCACAGTATCATAGAGTATCATCGATGCTTTGCCCATTCCACATAATGTGTTTGTTTATTAGAGAGAAAATAGAGGTTTAAGTACATGCTAGGTGTATGCAAGATGTCACATGGATTGTAAGCACATTGTTTGCTTTTCTAAATGAACTCACGCATTCAGCATATTGTTTCAGTTTTACGCGCCATTTTACGACGGTTCTTACATAACACGTCCGCATCAAATCTCCGGGATAAATTGCTATGTTGCAAATATCTGTACTATATTTACAACTGAATGTGTTGTGTTTGTTTTGTTTTAGTGTGGTTTAGATATTTTAGTTGGTTATTGGCACAGTTAAGTTTATGTAGTACACGGTCAGACAAATGGCAAAAGCGGAGAGGTGTAGAAATCGGTTATTATTCCCTTATTGCAAGAAGATTATTACTTAAAATCAAATCACTTTAAATGTGAATAGAACTATTTATTTATTGGAAAATCAACAGTGTCACAGTTAGCAGGTAATCAAAAAATGTTACATTCATAGTACGGCTAATTACATATTTCCTCTCCTGTGGAACCATATATAATGTTGACATAAATACATGTGTTTGTGTGTGACCCTTTTAATTAAGTTTTAATTATCTGGTGCCTGACAGCAGACCTGGTATTTCGGAACGGATCAATTTCTGAAAACTTTTAATTATATTCACGGACAATCCTCGTCAGAACTGAGTTTTGGGTGAATTTAGTTTATTTAATACACATATTGATCCTAAAATATTGGCGTTTACTTTTACAAATTGGTATCTGGTCAGAGATTACTAGAAAATTGATAATGGGTTAATGAGCCGCTGTTATTTATTAATAAATAAAAAATGCAATTGATACTGTGTATGTTTATGTATTGTACCTATATTGATATGTATTATGTATAGTGTGTATGTCTATGTATTAACATTGATATGTATAATTATAGCTTGCTATACGCCACTGTTCGTACTTGCCCAGATATACCCTATCCATGCAAAGGTTGCCTGGAAGAGATCACTTTTAGCGATAAGGCCGCCCATTGTGCCACTTATATGACTACAGCAGTATTTTTGCATGTTTTTTTTTCACTTATGGTGTACAATAAAGATATATTCTATTCTATTTGAAATAACCTTCGAAAGGTATCAAAATTTGTATATATATTATGAAAATTAATTGCACTCATGGGAAGCAGGGGTGGTTGTACAGTGTATTTATAATACACTAGGGAGGAAATTATTAAAATACTTCTATTTTTGTATAATCCAAAATCACAAATACCTTTTTCTTTGCAACCACTCGCCATAGTTGCTTGAAGAAATAAATAATATATAGCACTGTTGCAACTGAACGTATAGGACACAAGTTAATTAAAATTTCCATTATAATACTTCGGCTACCGCTCGGCAGCCAGAGTGATCAGCCTGTTACTACTTACTGAGAATGTTTGCGCTGTCGGGGACCAAAATTAATCATAAATATACTGTTATACTGAGGTGTCCGAATACTTCATATAGATTAGTGGAAGAACGTTAACGTTGGCATATCGGAACTAGTTATCGTTGCTGTGAGAACATAATTTGAATGTTAATCTAATGGCCTGGCAAAAAATATTATTTTAACCTTTCAGATGGCGCTGCTCTAGAACCGAAGCTTTCATTCTCGTTTGGAGAAGGATAAGGGAATGGACCGTAGCTAGCTTTCAAGTTACGGTCCATTTTGTAAATAAGCTGCTGTATGTATACAAATAAATAAAATTGAAGTGACTTTTTGACAGGAGCTTCTTTCCTTATGTTGAAAGGAGAAACGGCTAGTATAGGCTACTTTCCCGAGGGGTAAAATAGGGGTGAGTGATAATACCGAATCCGATCAATAGCTAGTATAGTTACTATAAGAAGACAATTGTGTAGATTACGAAATTAAAGTCAAGAAAAATGATGTGGTTTTCCGAAAATATTAGAAGCCTAGTTATTAAGATAACATGACATCATTTTTTTTCTGAAGATTATTATAAAATAAATTCTTACGTAGACAATTTTTTTCTTTAACTTATAAATTTCTATTGATAAACAATCCGGTAGAGATCCAGATGACTATCAACAAATAAACATTATGGACAAGGTCAGTTGCGTCAACTGCTTCGTATTTTTAGTTTTGAACCCTATTAACTCACTAGTTAATAGGGTTCAAAACTAAAAATACTTACTCTCTCTACTTAATGCTCTAATGGTAGTAGCCACTGCTACTACCATTAGAGCAGCAGTTCTTGTTAAAATTTCTTTGTACAAAAGAGAAAAGTAATTGTAGAATAACTAAAAACATTTTCTCCTTTCAGCTCAAAAAATAAACTTGTTTACCGAACGATTACAGTCGAACAAGAGAAACGACCTCCGGAAAAAACATTACACGCTTTGCGATGAAGGAGCTGATTCTCGTGATCTTCTCGAGTGAGAGATGATACTTTATCTCCGATAAACTGAGTTAAGTTAGTTTCCATTATTAGAAGTAGAGGTATAATATGATGCTATTTAGAATACTATCGATATATCTATACAATTCAATGTGTCTAGCGTTATATAGCTCCTGTGTGTAATTTGCTTTATCTACACTGCCAATAATAAAATGATTTCTTAATAAATAAAATAATACATCAAGAAAATGAAAAATTCTTTCGAAATTTGTAAGACATCTTAATGTAGGTGTCTTACATATACCTATATAGCAGTCAAGTAGATTATCCTACAGTCGGAGAAACCTATAACTAATATTTTCTTCGCGTACTTGTCTCTTTTTATAATTTGGCTTTATACAAGCAACGCTTACACAATCATACATACATATATGCAACTGTATATTTCGTGTCACTGCCACTGCGCTTGTTTTACTAATCAGTTTTGTCGTCAGTCACCGCGTGACTACGAATGTTGCAACACATTTTAAACGTTGGGTTAATCATGAAATGAAATTTAGCGGTGAACATCCGTGAATATTAAAATAAATTTGTTTCAGGTAGTGTTCGCAGGCGAAGTCATAAGTAAAAACGAATCAAGGAATAAACGCTAGCAGTGTTTTCTTTAATAATTGATTAGGTTTTAGTATTGGGATATATGTATGTGTTGATGAAACGTTTCCTAATCTTATGTATGTGTATGAACTGTCCATAAAACAATCCACAATGGAAATATATAGGAAAAGTGAAAAAACTTTGATTGTAGAGTTTTTTAATGATACAACATAAAGGTTAGTTTTTAGAGAACTGAGTCATGACAAAATAACTTTTTTGACAATAGACATCAATTTATTTCCAAAATAGCTACATACATATAACAGCGCATTTGGCATAAGAGATTTAGTGTAATCTCTTGTGTGTAACATCCATCCTGAGAGTATCCGGGCCCAGTTGACAACAACCCGTGTTTACTCGTTGAGCTAAAACATAACGCAGAAAATTTACACGTGAGCCGAGAATTTCACGGTCATTGTCGAAGAGGCCGAATTGCAAAGCAATGAGAACGATACATTTTGCGGCTTGCTCAACTCACTGAGAGAGATTTAAGGCAGTCGATAAACGAATGTTTTGTCGGCGGGCGGTTTTCGTCTTGGTTACACAAAATATATTATTTTAGTAGCGAAAAGCCGTAAAGAAATAAGACTCTTTTTGGCTTTTTGGTGTAATATATTTTATTTACATAGAATTCATAGGCTTGGAAATGTCAATAAATAATATTCAAAACATGAGGTCACGCTACTTATAGTTAAGTTTGACGCCTTATCAAACTCAATCCGACCCTCCATGGGGAGAACGAACAAGTACAACTCGGAAAGGCGGGATTCCTGTTTTTACGCGATGTGATCCTTGTTACAATTCCAGTATTCAAATCTATGTTACGTTTAGTTATGAATTGAAATGGTCCGCCTATAGTAAATATTTGATGAAATTAACATAAGTCCGAAGGCTTTAAACGCCGTCATACAACGAGAGTCGTATGATTGCGATATTTGTCCAAAATAATGCAAACACACGATTGTAGCTGTTGACTCCTAGGGACCGATTTGTTTTGCGCTTCCGATGTTATCAAGCAGATATTGCCATGTAGGACACACATACACATCTTTTTATTTAAAAAAAAGCTTAATTGTTATTCAAACAACTTTCTTGTCTTATCTTCATTGACCCATCTACGATCGGTTCAATGTTTGAATCTTCAGGATTTCAGTACGCTTACGTAGTGTTTCTTATCATTATTGAGCACAGTTGAATTCGTTTTGTCTAGTTACAAATATTGTTTCTGAATGCCTTTGTTGCAACTAGAATCTAGGTACTAACGGGATTAAGAGGGTTTTACACGGGACGACGATATCTGACGCATGACTATACCGCACGTTGAAAATCGGCTCTTGTAAATATATTGTAAATATATAATATATATAGCAAAGATGACAATAAAATATATGATGTTTTAAATTATGATTCGTATAAAGTTTATAATTTGACTCTCACAATTTTCGCAATTACACTATATGCCTCTAAGACATCAGCTATCCCTGATTGCTTTTTAACTACTGTTTGAAATTAAAAAGTACTTAATCCTATGTATTCGGGTGCTGGATTATTAATAATGTGTCTAGTTTCCTCCGTTATCTATTCTATCTAGTGACCTGGCATCTTTGGTTTGCTTTTCAGCATAGTCATGGGAAAATAAGCATATCTACACTGATGTAATAAAAAAGTAATTTTTGTTAGTTTGTATGGGTGAACTCTAAACACCTTATTACTGATTTCACCAATATTTGTACTGGATATTCAGAATAGACTTGAGCATATTAAAATGAAAGGGCGTGGAGAACAAATTTGCAACGTAAGTACAAAAAACGGTCGAATGAATTTATTTCTTGCGAACACAGTCTCAACGGTATGAGATTATTATCATTGATAGATTTTTTACATGAGTTTATGAATGGTTTCTATAGAAAATTAGTACAACTTAAAAAGGCCTGTAAACAAGTCCATGATTACTTCTATTTATATGTCAAAGTTAATTCACAAATTGATAAAATATGACTCAACTTACTTACTGGTGAAATTACAGGTACATGTGACATTCCACCTACACGTCTCAGAGTTACGGGCGCATACGATGCGACTTGGGTCTTGTCGTACCTAGTAGGGGAGGCCCCAAGTCGTATCGGTTGTTATGGGCCGACGTTACCACTTAAAACCAGATGGGCCGTCACTCGTCCCAAGGGTAATTCCAAGACCTCGATGCATTTCTCTTGGTTCCAGGCGGTACATTCGTGCATAGACTTCGTTGTTTCGGGTCGTTGCCTTGTAAAATCCATGGCTTGGATTTGTGTACAGCCTTGGGACAGAAATCAATGATATCTGGTACATATTCGGTAAATCCTGAAATAGTTCAGAGAACCGGTATATCCAACAGTTCGTTAGACAAGCCTGTTATCGGCAGTTCGCTTCTAATTGTAGCTACAATGTATTTAGTATTTGATTCTTTGAATCTCCTGATGCGGATCGCAAAATTGTGTGTATATTTTAGTGGCTTGTTCAATAACAGTTGTACTAATCAGTTTATCCGGCAGACAACTTCTTTCTCGTTATACATAGTTAATCGAGGTAATTGCTTCCAAATATATCAAGTTGGTCACAAACGCTTATCATTTTCCCATGTACCTTCAACGTAGCCGAAGGCGCGTCGCTTTGTGTCCTTTTGGATGTGAACAAAGTAACAATACCTTACAGCGAGAAGCATGCACGGCAGGAGTGCCGCGGGCAATTTGCATTCTGTGCGAACATGTTTTGTTTGTTGACGCATATCCTGGGCATAAATATTGGGATTGACAAAATGTTTCTTAGTTTGTGTTCAAAAATATTTCTCTAAAAATCCTAACTATTATTTTTATCCTGGTTAAGTTTATACCAAACAATATGCAGTTTTATTATTACCATTTTGATTTCGGTCTAAGATCCCGAAAAACGTGAAATAAGCGTCTGCATATACTGACTCCAGCACTGTTCAAAAATTAAGTTTATTAACGTCTACCCTACTCTGCTTCAACAACATAAATACTTGCACAAAGGATTCATCTATGCGTTAAATTATCAAATCACACGGAAGCCTGCGCATGTGGGTAAGGAGGATTATTTTTAGTATCGCCTGCACTTCTGATCTCTTACAGTGTTATAAAAAATGCATTCGCATTAAACATGCTCAGGCAACTCTTTTGACTTCGTTTTCACGTATTCCCTTAAGAAACATCAGTAAAATGAAATTTGGTCCGATTTCATTTTTCTAAATACCACGAAGGATACAAAGGCAAAAACAATAACAAAATTATCTACCTCAGAATAATTAAATATTAACCGTAGTTTTACTTCAACCTCTTTTTTTAAATTATTTTTATAAGCTCCTAAAATGGCATTCGATATTTTGAAAAGTTATCTATCGATTACAACAAGCATTCGCGTGCTTTTTACTCTCCCAGGCTCAAACGATTTTTATGTTGCACAGAAACGTATTTTAAGTCATTAATAATATCTGAAAAATGACAGCGTTTGTTAAAACACAGACATTACGAACATACGAAAACACATTTACAACTTCGTAAGTTACTTCTACAATCGAAATAATGCGCAATTTTATTGTTACCACTGCAAAGCGCTTGCTTTGTAAGTCACTATAATGCATGGTGAAATCTTGAAAAATTGTATTCTGTACCAGAATTCCCAAAAGGCATTATAATATTTTCAAAAGCTCACGATAAACGTTCGTGCATTTCATTCTCAGCAGGGATTTTGCGCGCAACTTATTCCCTGTTTTTAAGCTTATTCATATAAGTTTATTAGCGCTGTTAATTCCCATGAATATAGCCGCAGATTTTAATTTAGCCGCTTGTGCTCTTTTAATGCGGTGCACTACTCCTTCGCATTCTTTAAGTAATGAACGTTGAACATTTTCCGTATGTCCAAGAATATCGGTTACCTACTACCGTCATCTTGAAGTTGAGTGTCTGGTTATGGGGTATTACTGAATATTGATGAACAGAACTACATCTAATTCATAATGAATATAAAAAATGCATTCACTGCTTACAAAGTGTAAAAAGTTCAAGAGAAAAACAAAGAGATATAATAATACGAAAAATGTGTTGCTGTGTTCCGGTGGAAGGGAGTGGGTGCCGGTGAAATTGCAGGCGCATGAGACGTAACATCCCCGTCTCGGGGTGATGGACGCAACGACTTGAGTCATCTCGTACTTTGGTGGAGAGGACTTGAGTTGTATTGCTATTTTCTATGGGCGGCAGTTACCACTTAACATCAGGTGGGCCGGTAGCTCGTTCTATACCCTAAATTACATTAAAAAAAGAGTATGAATGAAAATTATTTTAATTTTTTGAGTTAGTTTTATCCGCTGTTTATGAAATTAAAAAAAAAACTCAAAAATTTTTGAGTTAAAATTAATGTATTAGGTACATAACACTACGTTGATAAAAATATATCGTAGCTTTTTTTTCAGAATTTCTGATTAGTTATTCGCGGGCCCCTTGGAAAATCATATTCCTCCAGAACATTGTAATAACTTGTAAAGTACACTCATAACTTGAACACTTGTATCTGAAACTTGGTCTGGGGACATCAAATGCAGGAAGTTGTTATAAGACTTCATAACATTTGTTCAAAACAAAGACGAAAAATGGAAATACTTTTGATGTTGAAAAGAACACGATACTAAAATAAGAAGGTAATTTTAAATATTTTCTCCATTCCTTGCTGACATTCCATTAAAGAGAAACATTTCAGTCGATGACGGGATATAATTTAATTTTGTTTTCTTCATTAGGGACCGAACGTTCTTCATATTTTATTTCGTTTTTGAAACTAGATTTAATGAGCACAAAATTTGACTAATAATTGGAATAAATGTATAGAAAGTTTACTTGGGAGCTTTGTTCAGTAATACATAAACTTATTTTTACATCTCTGTACAGAGGTATAAAAATCTAATCCAATCTAATAAAATATACTAATTCATAAAATTAAATCATAAATTGGTGACAAATTTCTAAAGTAAACCAATTATAACGAATTATAAGCGCCATTATTGGTAATCGATATTATCGTATGAAAGTTTTAGCTGTCATGAGTTTCAGTCGCCAAATCGATCACCGATAAGTCATTTTTCATGTCGTATCCGATACAGAGTTGCGTCGATTCACTTTGTCGACTCATATAAATAATACGAGTATTTTGCATCATCAATTTCAAAGGGGAACAGAGAGTCCAAAAAGTCATAAATTGATGGTCGGAAGGCAATGTCATATACGACGTTAGTTCTCGTTTCATTCAATGTCTTATTTATTACAGGTATTGGTCGCAATCTTTTATTTAGTACTCGTAAGCACCACTGAAATAATCACCCAGATGGATTAGTTATAAGTACATACATAGATAAATTCAGTGGTCGATGATAAAGTATATAAATTCTTCCATTAATGATTACTATCTGTGGCTCAACTCACAGATTCTAAGTTGTGTAACGTTAGTAGTTTAGGTAAGAGTAGTTAGTTTAGTTGTAAGAGCAGTAGAATACTCGCCAAGTTCGTCCGGGGAAGTACTGCCACCATGCCCATTTCTGCCGCCAAGCAGTGAAGCATTCGCATTACTGTGTTCCGGTTTGAAAGGTGTGGTTTCCGGTGAAATTACAGGCACATGAGACAATCCACCTTCGCGTCTCAGAGTTACGGACGCATACGATGCGGCTTGGGTGTTGTCGTACCTAGTAGGGGAGGACCGAAGTCGCATCATTTGATATGGGCCGAGGTTACCACTTAACACCAGGTGGGCCGTCGGCTCGTTCAGTAACTGTATTACATAAATAAATAAATAACTTAAGCAATGTTTTTTTTTGTTTGAATAGCTATATATCTATTGTATCAGCTTCATTTTGGTTATGGATGAGAGAAAAAAGGTCATACGTATTAGATTTTATTTCCTTTTTTTTGTAGAACATGAGTAGATAATTCAGTTGTTTATTTGTGAGCAGTTACTTATCTGATATGCAGTAGATTCATTAGTCTCGATTAGTCTAGATTCACTAGACTCTTGGTTTGCTCAAATTATAGACAGATATACAGTTAAAACTTTTCCAACATATAATAGTATAATATATATATAATAGCAATTATTTTTAATGTATGAATAAACGGTTGAGAATTCTGGTACCCAGAGCTATATTTTGTGAAACCAACAAAATAACACTCAGAAATATGAAATCTGGAGCGGACTGTTCTTGGCGGAATGGAGAGCAAATATCAAAATCTACGTCTTAATTTTCAAAGCAGCATTATATAACTCCCTGAAGTTATTATTTTCATGTAATTATGATACAAGATAAATGAATTTAACCAATTTCTGAATTCTGGGTCTAATAACTGACTAACAAATTTCCAATAATAACTCAAAACATTTTGTGTGAGTCGGGGTAATGGTCGGTATACTATAACCGACAACTGAATATCTATATAAATAAAATTGTAGTCTGTTTGTAATATTAAAATAACCTCTTTTTACTAAGTGCATATGGATGTATACACGGTACATATACTAAAACAACATTTTTTACATTTTTTGTCTGTCTGTCTGTTTGTTTGTTCCGGCTAATCTCTGAAATTACTGGACCAACTTTGACGGGACTTTCACCGGCAGATAGCTGATGTAACAATGAGTAACTTAAGCTACTTTTCCGAGGGGTACAATAGGGGTGCGTGATAAAACCGAATTCCACGCGGACGAAGACGCGGGCAACAGCTAGTATCAATATATTTCGGTTCCCCGAAACAACTTTTCATATAGATTAAACAGATTGCATTTTCCATTCCAAGCATGCAACTTCAAGCAATCGTCAAGTCGTATCAAATACCAATATTTAGCTGCATTGAGAGGCAACAGAAGTATCGCGTTTCGAAGCGTCGACACAAAGAGAGCACGTAAGAGACGTGAATTTTATTTCACGCATCCGACACGTCGAGCGGGATTGAAAAGGGATGCATAGAAAGCGTAGCCCCTTTCGAATATGGTTTAAAGTTTTTAATTTGACTTTCATAGGTGGAATACTTTGGTATATCCCACTGTTTACCCGTTTCGCTATATGTAGGTACCTACTAGTAGTTTTACACCCACTGTCTTCTTCTTTCTACGCAATAATCCAACCTCGACCATCTGTTGTAACCCTCTGCAGACTACCGTACCCTACCGTACCCTACCCTACCCTACCGTACCGTACCAGTAAATTAAACCAGTACACCACCAACTCCACATAATTATGCTTACTCAACTTGTCATTGAAAATAAGCTTAATCTAACACATAAAAGGTTTTGTTTAGATACTCGATTTCAAAGTCGGAACCTTCTATTTTTTAGTATTCCAAGTCCAAAGCGAATCAGATATCAATATTATCGGTAGTTACTCATTCACTATACTGGATCTTCAATTTACTTTAAAACTAACTTCTCCTTTTCAGCATTCTCTTACTACAATGTTTAAATAATTTTAGTTTTATTTTTTATTACCAAAATAAAGGTATTTCAATAAATTGTACAATGAACAATGAGAAAGCTATCTATGCATAAATGAAATCAGCTTAGCTTCTATTAGTAAAAGGTAACATAACCCTCTCCTAAAAGACATACCCTTTGAAGTACCTAATCCTTGAGTTTGGATTAAATCTGGCTGCATTTCACTGTCAGGCACCATGTGGTTCTGAATATTTTAATTTAGCGGAAAATGTTTTTATTTAGATCTTCGCTCAAAATTAAGTATGACGAAGCGAGAGTTGGCTATGAAATGTCACAGAAAACAACATTAATTGCAAAAGCGCGTTCAGAAATACTATATAGCTGGTGCCTACTTCATTTTTATTCATAAATTCACGCAATTTTAATCCATAATAGTGTTTTTACCTCATAAGCTCTTCATAATTGTGTTTAGTTCTATTTTCGTTTATTCTGTTTGCTGGATCATTTTGACGTCCGATGGATAAGCACTGTTACCTAAAATACAAGCTTGCGCTTAGTTTAGGTCTCAGTGGTCACGATTTGCAAAACATGAATCTTGTTTTTGTACTATTTAAATATGACAATAAAATATTATTATTATTATTATTATTATAAGGCCCTGAACTTAATTTGTACGTAACATATTTTAATAATACGAGTATATGACATGAAGCTTGAGGCAAACTAAACGACATGAAATTCAGACCAATAGAAAAAGCAACAAATGGTTAGTTTGAATAAGTTTATTCGTAAAATATACTAAATAAAATGTACAATACTTGTAGCAATTCACGATAAATTGAAAGAAATTTAAATTCAGACTGTTCACTAAGAAGACATTCCACCTTGAGCACCGAGGCGTAAAAATACGTCGAAAAATGTTAAAAACTGAACACGTGGATTATCAAGAGAAATACAATATAATATTTTGGATATATCGGCATTACCTAAGCAAAATTTTTGCGATACTGAGTTGTATACGATACATACACACCATGGTTACAAGTAGTGAAAATAAAATGAAAAACAAAAGTATACCTATAACTAATGTAGCCTATAAGGGGCTCAGAATAACTGAAAAAAAAATAACACAGACAAATTGACAGCCTCACAGCTCAGTTGCTAGTAACCCTGCCTTCTGCGCTGGAGGTCATGGGTTCGATTCCCATCCAGGACAAACATTTGTGTGGCTAACATAGATGTTTGTTCTGCGTCTGGGTGTTGATAATATGTATATAAGTAACTTATATAACAAAAATGTATATAAGTATTATGTCAGTTGTCTGGTTCCCATGATACAAGCTATGCTTAGCTTACTTTGGGGCTTGATGGCGCTGTGTGAAATGTCCACCAGTATTGATTTATAGATATATAAATATAGATATTATTTATAGATCTTTAGCTCGTCCTGAATCCGCTCATTTCGGGCATGGTGCACAGACTAATACTACTTCCACGAGTTGACATTCACATTACGGAAAATGCAACAAAACTCGAATACTGCTCCCTGCGATAAACCCGTATACACACGTTAGAACAAAGCTGAAAACATGGAATCCGCGCGAACGGCGACAGAAAGCTATAAAACTGTCGCATTTTACGCATGCATCGAAATAGTTTTAAACTTGTACTGTATTCCAGTATTGAAGACCCGCAAGATTAGGACTAACTTACGGAAGACTCATCTTACCACAAAGATAAAGTTACAAACTATTGGTTAACTTGCCGCCGGTGGATTAGTTACACAAAGTTGCAGCAAAAACTTGTGGTTCCTATCTCAATCTCCAGTCTGTCATGGCTTTGACGAAACGTTTGAGAGATAATGTAAGGTAATGGAAGGCAGAGTTGTATAGCCGCAATAGAAATATATGTACATTATTTGATTATGAAAATCTAATTATTTAATATACTGCCTCATTTTAGATAGATAGATAGATAGATTAACTCTTTATTGTATACACCATAAAACATTTTACAAAAAATAAATAAAAAATACATTAAAATATTAGGCACACAATGGGCGGCATTATCACTAAAAGTGATCTCTTCCATGCAACCTTTGGATGGACAGGAAACAAAGAAGTCACATCGGCGGTGTACATACGTAGGAATTATATAATTTTAAGTTAACAGATTGAAAACACGTTAAAAATTTATAAATGAATAATTAGTTACTTAACACAACTATAAATACATAAATATACATACACAAATAAATAAATATATATGTATAATATAATAAAATATAAATATATATTATGGACTAGCACAGGAAAATACATATAACTGCAACAGTGTTAGATAGTTTAAGAACATCTAGTTTCTAGCAGTTTTGCGGTAAGGACTGGTAATAATTGTAAACCTTCGACTTGAATACACCTAGTGTTTGAGAAGATCGAATATCGGAAGGAAGAGCGTTCCATAACCGTACAGCTTGTACGGTGAAAGATTTACTGTAGAATATAGAATGGTGGGCGGGAATTACAAGCTGAAGGCTTTCAGAAGAGCGTAGTGATCGAGAATGGGATTCGT
The DNA here is from genome assembly GCA_947359385.1 of Chesias legatella. NCBI lineage: Eukaryota > Metazoa > Arthropoda > Insecta > Lepidoptera > Geometridae > Chesias > Chesias legatella. The sequence continues at coordinate 4,910,692 of OX375772.1, forward strand.
GTAGATATTTGAAACGCTCTTTAAGATAAGAAGGAGAAATTGGACTAGAAATAATATTAAAAAGAAGTATGACTATATGAGCATTTCGGCGATGTCGGATAGTAAGCCACTTGAGCTTTGCACGAAATTCAGAAACATGGTCATATTTGCGCAACCCAAATATGAACCGAATACAGATGTTTTGAAGCCGCTCAAGTCGGTTTAGTTGGTCTTCGGAGAGATTAAGATAGCTGGCGTCTGCATAATCTAAGATGGGAAGTAGAAGAGATTGTGCAAGCGCAACTTTGGTAGCTGTTGGTAAAAAGTTACGAAGTCTTCGTAACGACGCAGCTGATGCGAACATTTTTCGGCTAACTTCGGCAAGATGTGGATCCCAAGAAAGCTTGGAGTCCATAATGATGCCCAAATTCTTTACTGTCTGACTTATTGCAATAGGTGTTCCGTCAAATAATATGGGTGTAAGTAGTGCAAAGTCAACAGTTGAAAGTAGCCTTGAACTTCCTATGATAATAACTTGAGTCTTGCTTGGATTCACGTTAAGGCCAAAAGTTTTACTCCAGCTACATATTTTATGCAAGTCAGAGTTGATTTGGCTAATGGCTGCATCTAAGTTATTAACTGTAGCTTGTGTGTAAATTTGAAGATCATCTGCATATAGGTGGTAGGAAGAAGATAGTTTTTGAGAGATAGAGTGAATAAAAGTAGTAAAAAGGAGAGGAGATAAAACGCCGCCTTGAGGGACGCCAGCAGACAAATCGCACCACGAAGAGTACAAATCTCCGACACGTATGCGTTGCCGGCGCCCATATAAGTAACTACGAAACCAGTCAATACCTGATGGAGATATGTTAATAGAGCTTAATACACCCAGAAGGATTTCGAAATCCACGTTATTGAAGGCGTTACTGAAGTCTAACAGTGACAGCACTGTCAGCTTCCCGCTATCCATTCCCAAACGGATATCGTCGGTGATCTTGACAAGTGCCGTCACAGTGCTATGACCTGGTCGGAAGCCAGATTGATAAGGATTTATGAGGATATTTTTGGCAAGGAAAACAGAGAGCTGCTGATGGATTAGGCGTTCAAGGACTTTGGATAAGAAGGGGAGAATGGAGATAGGTCGGTATTCGGAGTACAACGATGGATTAGACTTTTTTGGCAAGGGAATTATCTGTGCTTCTTTCCAGGCCTTAGGAAAAGAGCTAGTCTCGACCGAAGTATTTAATATAAATCTGACGACAGGTACGACCTCGTCAAGTATCGGCATGATCATATTTCGGCTGATACTATCACTGCCTACTGCGTTTGAAGTGATGGATGTAATGCTCTTCTTAACATCACATGCAGAGAATTGACTGAAGTTAAATATGGGAAAGTTTGGGATTGGCTTAGAAGAAAGAGAATTTAACGATTCAGTTTTGGTTTGATCATCAATACTGGAATAATTTGTGAAATGTTTATTGAGAAGATCGATATTTAAATTTTGAGGGATATTTTCTTGTCTAGATTTACCAACTCCCAAAGTTCTGAGAAATCTCCATACTTTTGATGGATCACTGTCATCTACTGAGTCATGAATGTATCGGCGTTGTGCGTCTCTACACAACCTATTGCAGTGATTTCGACGATCGTGGTATTTAACTTTATTATTCTCCGTCGGTCTGACCTTCATTCTAAATTTTGCCATTGCCTTTTTATGCATAGCAGACCGAATTTCGTCTGTGAGCCATGGTGCTGGGAGGTGTTTAATCTTAATGGCGCGGATGGGAGCATGCGTGTCATAAAGCTTGATAATATTCTCATTGAATAGCCTCACCATCCTATCGACACTTCCAGCATTCATGAGATCTGACCAGTCAATTTGTTGGGCATCATAGCGTAGTCGATCCAGATTCATTTTACCAAAGTTGCGCTGCATAACAATCTGAGGTTTAGCTTTTGGTGGACGAATTTTGTAGGAAAGAAAGATCAAGTCATGAAAGGAAAATGCATCAGCCGAAAATTGGCCATGCTTAGCAACACTATTTGGCGATGTTACAAGAATCAAATCAAGAAGAGAAGGGACTGAATTCGGAAAATAGTGTGTGGCATTTAGAGGAAGAATGGTCAGGTTACTAGCCTGTGCAAGATTTTCAAAAGCATTGGAACGTGCATCTTTCTTAAGAAGACATGTATTAAAGTCACCCATAATTATGGTATGGCTGTAAGATGGTAGAAGGTCAACTAGAAGTTGTTCAAAAGCAGGGAAGAAATTAATACGAAGAGAGGGGCTGTAATAGACTCCGAGTAAAACCTTGGTGTGGGAAAGTGTCACTTCGATAAAAAGGTGTTCGCCTGCACTGGATGACGGTGGCTGTAGGGACACGTGAACCAAATTAAAAGGAATATTTTTACGAATATATATGGCTACGCCTCCACCGCCTCCAATAACGCGGTCATTTCTAACTAAAACGAAGCCTGGCAATGAGTACGAAGCAGTAGGTAAGCTTGGTTTTAACCAAGACTCGGAGACTAATACAGCGTGAATATGTTTATAGCCAAAGGACGCCAACATATCTGAGAAATGGGCTGGAATGCTCTGCGCATTAATATGGACCACATTGAAATTTTTTGAGACATCAGAAAACTGTGTCTCAAGAGATTGAGAAAGTGTCGGTATACTGCTGAAACTATTGTTGCTACTCAAATTTTCATTAGAAGATAACGATAAAAAGTGCTCGCTGTCACTGGGTGAAGAAGACATAAATAAAATAATATAATAATAAAATAATAAATTAAATAAATAAATAGATATATAACCGTAGTACTTACAAACAAAATGTAAAAAATAAAATCAATAATTTATCCACCTGCCATTTGTGTTGAAAAGATAAATCAAAATCATCAAAAACAAGAAAAATTTAAAAACAACAGTTTGAAACTAAGTAAAAATATGCCAAGAAAATAATAATTCGATTTCTTAAAGTATAATAATTGTAGGTTTTCTTTACGTAGGTGAACATTATAAAACATGTTCACTAAATGGTCTAACATTTTCATCGTGCATAAACTGGTCGAACAACATGGAGAACTATAGAAGACATTATGTCAATTTAAATTTACATTATTTACATTACTACCGAAAATGAAAAAGTAATGCTACTGTGAATACAAAAATATTACGATCAATCTGAGAAAATTACAGGGTAGTACAAAAATATAGACAGCGATAGTAAATCAAAAATAATAAACACGTTAGACCTACAGTGATCTATAGCTGAGTATACCCATCCCTACAAATAGCGAACATACAACATTACTTTCTGACTGTTCTCTTGGATTTGGACGCTGCGGGCTCCTTGCTTGCTACTGTTAGCTTCGCTGCAGCTGGTTCATTCGCTCGGAGGACCGCCAATTTGTTAAGATCAGTCAAACTGGTCATTCGATGTCTGGTGTCATCCGAACCTATCACAAACACATACCCTTCGCGCGTCCAACACTTGTTAATGCCGAAGCGTTGCCGGGCCTGCATAAAAACTTCATGACGGGCTCGCGTCAAGAACTCTGAAATGGTTATACCAGAGTCCTTCAGATGAGTCTTCGCAAACCACATACTGTCACGAACTGACACATCACGCAGCTTAATGAGTATAGGCCTTGGACGATCTGAGGTCAACCGGCCCATCCTGTGGCATCGATTTATGTCTGCTGGGGTAAAACTAGCCATCTTGAGACGACCCACAACAACTTTTGCTATGACGGCAGCAGTGTCTTCTTTCTTCTCCTCGGGTACCCCATGGAGAAGCAGGAACTTTCGTCGACTCCTCATCTCAAGCTGATCTACAGCTTGAGCAGTGGCCTGGATTTGATCCTGAAGAGCCTTCAATGCTGTTAGCACAAAGGTCTTGAATACAGCAAAGTCAGCGGCCAGTGAGGAAGTTGTAACTGGTGTATCAGACTTCTGCAGTTTACCTTCATAGACAGCCATCTGTTCAGTGAATACTGCCTGCATTTGTGCCAGTGAACTCTTTAGCACTTGAATGTCCTCCATCTCGACTTGCAAAATTTAATGTGAAGTTTAGCCAAATTTTTGTTGCTGTTTTTGTGATAAAATCCTGGAGTATTTGTTGGAGATAACACTTTGTGGCAGGTGATGTAATTAAAACTTTACTTTAACACATATATTATAACTATTGGTCTATAAAAACTAATATTTTCACTAGAAAGTATATGGATGAAATTTTTAGATGTGTTTCCTTTCTGGCACCTACCCTCAAAAAAAAAAAAAAAAGTTTTGTAGTTTTAGTTTTGTAGTATTCTCATCTATTTGTCTACTCATGGCAGTGATAGAATATAATACTAATAAATTACATTCTCGGCTGTATGTCATTCCAATTCATGCTGGTCTCCTCTCGATGATTTTCATAAGCGTTCATTAGTTTTCAAGAATAAAAATATACTATGTATGAATGTACTATTCATGCCAGATTATAAGTTAGGGATCCTTTCCATTCGGTTACCCCAATTTGGCCAAACCACTTGGTGGCCCAAGTGGCAAAGGGAAAGTAGCCATGTCCATTGTATTACTGTTTATCTGTAGTAAATAGGTATTCCCAGATTCTGAATGTTGTATATACTTCATCAGCTTTTATTGTAAGATAGCTTACCAAATTAGTGCTTAGTAAGCTCATACATATAACTCTGAGTTTCACTACAAAGGTCAAACGGAATAGTACATCCACTAGTCACTGAGTTGAATTAACTCTTACAAGAGTGTGAGACAAAAAGAAGCTCTTACCTATCTCTACAAATTCATTTATCAATTCATTTAGCTCAGAAGTAAAGATATTTCGCTAACACCCGTAGGTACTTTGCGAAGCGCAATTGCAGTCGTGACTCCAGACAAATAACTCTCTGTCGTTGCCCTTTTTCTCTAGCGAACGGTATCTTGAAAAATGACTTCTTTCAACCGTGGCGTTTCTACACTAATGTTGCACAATTTGTATTTTTCTCTTTGCAATCAAATGTTCGAACATTTAGTGTTGTTCGGCGTTCCGTTGTTTCTTTGTTATTACTTTAGTGACCAACGTAATGTTTCAATGTGAAGAAAGGAAATGCATCTTGAATGAGAATTTTTATGACGTCATTACAAATGTTATTTCGCGGCTGTGTATTCTGAGCGAGAGACAAAATTTTAAACCAGAACACATATATTTTCGCTTGATTTCGCTATATGGAATTCTCAGTACTTTTAGCCTACTCATTTATTATAAGAAAATTACTAGAAATATGACCAAGTGAACAAATGCTATCAACATATAAGCAGTTGACTCCAGTAAAATAACGATGGCTTAAAATTAACTAAAGGTTAAATTAAAAATACACATATTAACATAAAGGGGCATTTTAAATTATAATGGCACATACCGACTGAGATCTTAGTCGGACTTAATTCTAAATAACAGACGGTTGTGACACAGGCGAATTATCAAACTGAAAGGAGCTTTTCAACAATTCGGGCAGTTAACATGGCGTAGTTTACTTTTGAGCTGAGCCATTTGACTAATTGGTGATTTTGTTTTGAATTATTCAACGGTCTGAAAGAAATAGTTTGTGTATAATATTTTACTGGCTACTAATTCTTCTACTACGCAATCTACCTAAGCGTCCTCACTTTCACGTTCAACCAAAATTTCACATTATAGTGTCATGGAAATAATGAAAGTGTCTGAATTTACAGAAAATAAAAACATTCATAGTGCTCAAATACAAAGTGCAGCACCTTGTTTCCAAACTCATCTTATGTTGCGTCGCAACTGAACAAAATGCTGTGCCCAATCGCTTGAACATGCATTCGTTATGGCATTTCCCACACAATTATAAGCAATCTTCTAACAGCAGCAGAACTTATGCCAAGTTCAATGCCACATATCCATTTCTGCCGCCCCAGCAGTAATGCATTCACGTTATGTTCCGGTTTGAAAGGTGCTGTTGCCGGTGAAACTACAGGCACTTGAAATATTCTACCTTCACATCTCACAGTTGTACTAAGTAAGGGAGGGTCCAATTCGTAGGTATTGCTGGTTACGTGCAGAGGTTACCACTTGTCACCAGGTGGGCCATTTTGTCGTTCCGTAAAAAGGAACACACACGTCACATCTTCGTAATCTTTCATACAGCACATCTACTGCGACGAACCAATATAATATGCTGTAGCGTAATAAGTTTTTGCGTCTCGAATCATGCTTTACTGACCATTTGCGATCGAAATGTGTTCTTATAACCAAAAAACAAACCAATACCTACAATATCTCTAATGAAACGATAACAATAAACTGTTTACTCATGTTTTTAGCAAAATTAACACTATTGTTTACCTGACCTTTTTGTACATTACCGTAAGATATACCAAAAGACAAGGCTTTCGTGCCTGTATTGTTTACCTTTGAAATTGGGTATGATGTAGCATTATCAGGGATACCTGGGGAGAAAATGTAATTACACACTGTTAGAAGACGGCTCGCCCAGACTTGTTAGTAATTCCATTGGCAAGATTTGTCCCGACTGTCGGACAATTAAGGCAACGTAAGATGGGAATTCATTTAATAAAGGGGTTTTTGAAGCAGATAATCTCCAAGACCATAACTTTTTCAAAATAAATATTAAAAAAGTAGTTTGGTCAAGATTGATGGAAATCACAACATAATGGAAAATGATGCACAAAAATTTATAAATATATAAAAATAAATATATTTATATATTTACTATAGCTTCATTGAAGCTGTTATTTTGACATTACAAACAGCTTCAATTATTTTTATTGGTATGTATACCTCTAATATGTGGAAACATAAAAGCGAAATAGCACTTCATCACTTCCTTATAAGTCCTGGCTCTGTTTCTAACCGTGTTGTTTTCTTACTCATTACCATAATTATTAGAGCCGAAAATTTCACGTAACATTCTTCGATCGACAAGATAGAACTCGTTTCAATTTACTGTTTAATTTGAAAATACCTATATTTTATTTGCGTACAATCTTCTCATATGCCAACGAACGAAGTTGTTTTGAAGTCTGATGATAAATTATCTTTTTCGTTTGATTTCTAAAATCTACGGAAGAACTGTAACAGATAACAGGCACAGAAATAGCCACGACCGCACAAAAATATTTTAATGCGTTCGTAGACAATTCATAAAAAAATAATAGATTAATTGCACGAATGGTTTACGAAGTCTTGCCCTAATTGTCTAAAAACGGGTTGGACGATACCGTAAACAGCTGGTTTGTGAGGTCGGTCGAAGTCCCTTAAGTTGCTGGACTTTGAGTGATGGATGGTATAAGTGTGAACGCAGCGTAATATTTGCTTCTTCAACTGCCACTATTTTGAGGGACATGTTTAATGTAGTTCAGTTCCATTTCTTTTTTCAATATTTCGTTGAACGTTCTGAATGAAATATAAGAAAAAGTGCATGTCAACTATGACGCGCTACTGACTTCTGACAGTTTACTCTTTAATTGCGATAATATTTGTCACAACACTTATTAACTCTCGATTTTACTACTCATCAAATTTTCGTAGCGGGGGTTTGAAATGAAATCAATTATTAAGGGGTAAATTCCAAAAAATGATGCATCATCAAAAAACCTTTATTCTCAAAGCCATAATTATGTTTCAGATAACAAGTTAGCATAACCAATGTCATATCTATTTTAGCGACATTGTTGATTTGTCAATAATACAGCGTGAGTCTTTATAAAGTTCTCATAAAAAAAAGGATGAAAATATACCCAATTTTATCGACGAGAAATTTATTTAATTAATTGTAAAAAAAGCTTTAGTTGTTTTATGGACTTTTGTTTTTTTTTATTAACGGCTGGGTACACTATGCAAAACAACTGTTATTATTTTTGAACTAAATGTCATATATTTATAGGTATATTTTCACCCTTTTTAATATGTGCACTTTATAAATACTCACGCTGTATACAACATAGCACATCACGATCACATGCCATCTCTGACATCCCGATGCAGACTAGTTTACGACGTCACCACAAAGTTACGGCCAACTGTGTATGACGTAGTGCCCATAAACACACGGTTATAAAGGCGGTGTGTCCGGCCTGAGCTTTCATAGCGCTACGTGCCTTTTATGATGTTCAGAATACCGGCTATTTATAAATCGACTCCTACGAGCTCCTTTTGTGCTCGAAAAATATTGTAAGAGGATGCAATACTCTCTGTAAAATGCGTAGAATAAAATATAACAATATTTTCGGATAATGTCGTCGTCAAAATGCCGCCCGGACTGTATTGTCGGGTTCAGTATATAGGGGCTTAAATTTGGGTATCAACAAAATAAGTGTCCTTTCTTTTATCATCTATAACTGTAAATGTTTCAAAGAAGCAACAGTTTATTTTGCTTTATGACTGACCGAGTGGATATATGAAAGGTGTTGATATCTGTATAGTTTTTTAATAATAAAGTCCAGGGTAACAATGAAATTGTATGCGGAAATAAATACTTAACCTACACATACAAACACAATACAGAACAAACAAGAAATCCTTTTAATTTACATATAAGCACAAAGTTAAGTAACAAATCTAGATCAAATAAAAAAAAACTAATAAAAATAAATCTTATTTATTTCCTAAGTTTAAATACGAAGTTGCATTGTTAACGCTCATCATATTCAATTTGTTAGAGCTAACGAAAACGTGAAAGTTGGTTTGCAGTATTTAATAAATCGTTTTAAGTAGCTATAAATTACCGAGGACGAATTTTCTCATAAAATAATATTAATATCAAATTAATACTTACTAGAAGGGAAATGAAGCAAAACATAAACCAGTCCATTTTGATTGAATAATTTATTTATGACGATAGTAAAAGATTACAAATTTCTCACATAGTAAGATCCTTCCATTAAAATCGATATTTATCTAAAAAGGTTATGAAATTATTAGTAAAAATAGCGGGTTTTATTATTCCTAGTGCAAAACGACTGCAATAAATATATGCAATGTTTGGGGCAACACTAAACTGTGGACAAGTACGCATCAAACCTGTGTCAACGTATTTATATATCATTTATTTGTAACCTAAACTGTAAATCCGATAATGGCACGCGTATAGAACACAACACTATATGTTACTTGTGTTGAGTGCTTTAAACAAATAGTATTAAGTCGAAGCTATGAATCTAAAACTAAAGTGCGATCTCTATTGCCGCTAAATGTGGCTTTCGATTTAAAGTGGTTCTTATAACTCACGCTCAACGGTTTCACTCTAAAAGCTGCTTAATTCGAGTATTCTAGAACTCTTTATTCCAATTCAGAGGGTGATTGAAGTCTTAGATTGCGATATATCTTGATCTGATTTCGGCGTTTGTGTATGAGATTTCTCCAATTTACTCCACACGAATTTCACAGAAAGTCTAACCGTACATCGTGCGTTTCGTTAAGCTCGAATGGATGATTCTTTTATTATCCAAAATACTTCTGATTCAAATGGCCTTTTCAGGGCTCTTGTCACAAAAGAACTGGGCCGTTCGGGAAGCAAATAAACGTGCTCGTTCGTCGCGAATTGTGATTTACATAATGGTTTTTTTTTTCGAGTACATTATAATCTCGATAAAAAGTAAATAACGTGTAGGCTTTCGGGCTTTTGAGTATACGCCATTAGATTTTATATTTGTAGATTTTCATATTCTTTGTTCATAAGTGACTTCTTTGTCAGCATTATATATATATATAATATTTTCCCATATATTTATAATTGTCACTCTTTTCCAGATGTCACTGGTTCAAATCCTGGTGTACAATAATGAAATTTCCTTTTGAAAAACAATTAATGTGCCAAGTGAATGAAACGAGCCTCTTTGAGGTGTAGTAAGGGAATGTTAAATTGGTTTCAACATTCGATAAACCATGTCTGAATTCTGTGCCGTATGAAAATCTCGACAAAAAGGATAAGCATTAGATATCTATGAGAATTTCACTAAGATATTCGATTATTCGATATTCGTTACCTCAAAATAAACTGAATTTTTTTATTTAAATGTAACCCACATTTGAAACTTAGTATTCAGAACAGTCTCGACCGCGCGGCATATAATTAATCTCTCAAGACATTGTACCCATTGTTCGCGAGCCGCGTGAATTAGTGCAGGCGACGCAACCCAAAGCCGGGACCCTCGGATCCCGCGGTACCCACTGAACCCTGCTTGTTCATTCGAACATTCATCAATGTCAGCTAAACAGATAACTAACAAAGTGATGTATGGAGTGAATCCACTGTGAAACAAGTCTGGACATGTGAACACCGGAAATTCCGGTATTTTTAAATTTCGCAGGTTCCGCCGCGTTCGAGGCTTACGCTTAAATTACATAGCTTCAGTTTTTGCACGTGACGTTTAGCGAATAAAAGGATTAGGAGACCAGACTTTAAGCTGCACAGCGATGTAGTTGTTTGGAGTGTCATGGAGTAAATAACGGGTTTAATTTGCAAGAGATTCACAAACATTTCATTGCAATTAAATGAAACATTGCTTCGAAGGTGAGTTTCGGGGGCCAATCAGAATTTTGGAACAACTACAGAAGATATACAGAATCAGATTCTTAAAGCGAACAAAAGGGCACGTTTAAAATTCAATGTTTAAAATGTTGAGTTTGTTTGTTGTATTGAATATCTCAGTTTAATGTATTTTTGAGTAGGTCTAAGTTTGCACATTCATAAGGCGTTATCAAACCTTACATGTCAAGGACAGATAACAGTAAGTTATCCCTTCCCATACAAAATGTACCCACTCAGTCGGCCGAAAGATTCCGCCCAGTCGTTATTATCTTCATACTGATTCAACTGCCGGCAAATTCATTAACGAATAACTACAGGTAATCTCACTGACGTTCATTGCACATTTTTTTCATAATATAATACAAAGCTATTTACTTCTCAATAAAAATTCAAAGAAAATCCTGAAAGTGATCCTGGTGAACAGCAAATCTTATTGTTTAGTCCAGATCTAGGAACACTAACTAAGCTACATAGGTTTGGACGTATTTTACAGTTGTCTGACTGTAGCAGTTGATACGTGACTTGTGTTCAATGGCACAAGTATTGGGTAGTCTGAATGCACTAACGACACTACACTAAGTGAAACCCCACTTCACTGACAGTTTCAACACTGAATCGATCATCACAATATATCATCACAGTATTGGCATTTTAACAATAGAATATTTTTTCTTTTACGCCAAGGTTGCGAGATACAGCTTTATGTCAAGAAACTTGGAGACACAGTTAAGAAATCCTGTGTGGTTAATAAGAAGTCAACATTTAATTACACTTAAGTAGTTTTATGTAAGAATACTGTGTAATTTGTGGGAAAAACAATTTTGTAGCCCAGCCCTAACTTTGTTCTAGTTATCTTATGGTTCCCAATGAAGTAAGACTCTCGATAATTAAGAAAACAATAAAGTTTCAATTTTCAGCTCCACTAATACTCATATATCTTGTTTACTTCCATTAATACTATAAGAGCATATAGAGTAGGAACATTAAAATTTCCATTTTAAAACTGTGTAAACGAATCAGTGTAAATATATAGAATAGAATAGAATAGAATAGAATATAACTTTATTGTACACCTTAAGTGAAAATAAACAAATAAAAAACAAATATACTGCTATAGACGACAGTGGTACAATGGTGTGTACAATATATGGATGAAAGAGCGCCTTAAAAAGGCTTTTTTTCTTGCATTTGACACATGTATTGTTTTAGGATAACTGGTTTACTCATTATGTTTATTTTCACCATTTTGAGGACATTGTATTGCGACGGCGCGGCGTGGCGACGCGGTGGTGCGGTCATACTTCGAAGCAGCGACCTCCAAATAAAATTCGGGGTTTTTACACAATTTCGCTGCCATAGACTGACATCTATTCACTGCATTGTTTCCTTTAACATTTTATATACAATGAAAAATCATTTTCTTTTTTCGAAGTACTTATTGAAGTTCAATAAAGCTCTGTAATGCTCAACAAAATTAAAAATCCTGATCAATCCCAATGGAGCGTCTTAATGTTTCAATCTGTCTTAAATTGCGTTCAATTTCGACAAGCTTTCTCGGAGATCTTTTAGAATTCCAGCCGCCTTGCCCTGAACAATTATTTTAGAATATTTTGGTTTATGTTGGACTTTTTGGTATTTTGATGTCAAATAGATGTCCTTCCTGGATTGCCCGATATGATATGATTTGCGGGAGAAAGGGTGGGATAAGTTATTTTTGAAACTTAGCGATGAGCTCATCACGTGTCTCACTTTTCACAAAGCAAAGGAGCCAACTAATTCTCTGCCTACCCTTTCTGGAAAAAGGTAAACCTGTATGCAATATGGAAGAAAAAACAGTTTATAACTACTTCTAACAAATATTACTCGCATATTTATGAATCATATGATATTGAAACTTAGCATATTGTTCTTAACGGTTGCGTTACTGTAACGATTTTTCGTGTACCCTAATAAAACGTTTCACATGTCGGCCGCAGCTCCGGCCGCCGCATGCGGTCGGCGTGAAGCCAAATTGATGGGTCACTCCATCGGCAATGTAATGGTCCTTCAAAACGAACGGCCAGTAAGTGAAATTCACGTTTGATTAACTTTTACTCGAGGACCAGTGTTTTAGTGAAAGTGCTGTGACACAAACGTTAGAGAAATGCCTTTCATTCTGTATTTTTGGGGCTTATTTTGAACTGTAGCGGATGGTGAATGGATAGTCTTTCCTCATCTCAACCCACTTCTCGTATTATATTCGTTTCCACTAATATTTAAAGTGCAAAAGTAATGTAAGTAATGTTTTAATTTATGTACTCCAAAAACTGACGCCATATTTCTTTCATGTTTATAACTCCATTTATAACATCTGTGTACATGTAGCATGTACTTTTTATCAGTATCTAAATCTTAAAACGGAATTGTGCTTTTGCTTTTGCAGATTTAGAATAAAATCATTAGCCCTTTGACTATCACAGTAAAGAGCTTTTAACTTGTTGAGTTTAAAAAGTGTTTAAAATAAGTTGACGGCAGCCCTGAATGAGAAACTTCGTTTCGTGGATCATAGTCAAAGAGCGTCTGGCATCAGTGAGCGCTCAAAGATGCATCTAGTATCGCTACTTGTGGCCGGAGTTTACTCGTTGCTTATGACTAATATCGGCAAAGATGCCATAATGATATTTTATTTTCCTACTAGCTGTTGCCCGCGAATTCGTCCACGTAGAATTCGGTTTTATCACACACCCCTATTTTACCCCTCGGAAAAGTAGCTTATGTTACTCCTTGTTAAATCAGCTATCAGCCAGTGAAAGTCCCGTCAAAATCGGTCCAGCTATTTCAGAGATTAGCCGGAACAAACAGAAAAACAGACAAACAGAGAGACAAAAATTGTAAAAAATGTTGTTTTGGTATATGTACCGTGTATACATCCATATACACTTAGTAAAAAGCGATTATTTCAATATTACAAACAGACACTCCAATTTTATTTAATAATAAATATAATATATTATAATAAAAATTAATTTACATAAAAAAGACACTTCTATTTATTTTATATAATTTAGTATTTCTACGCAAAATTAAGTTTATAATAAAAAAAAAAAAATTTCTCCACCAACACAGGCATGCACTAGCAAACGGGATGATTCATGAAGTAATAGTCATACAATTTTGGGCGAAATCTAAGAAACAATGGGCGTTCTGTTTAATAAATGTCTCGCTTCAGATTTCAAGGAGCTACAGATGGTGCGACCGTCCTAGACCTCAATTACGTTGACTTTATCGGAATGGTTTATTCGGTCAGACCGAAACTTAAAATATCTTTAACTATTTCTTCGACATCTAGATCTTCTTTAATAGACTTTTCTTATCCTAGAACAGACAACCCCGTTTCGAATTTCACGGATGTAATGCCAACTATAATGCTGTGAATTTGATTTCCGAAGTCTATTTTCCGATTCCCATAGTGCTTCCATGTTGTAGGCGCAGCTGGTCGGGTGAATAATTTCCGTCACAATACTGCCCCCTCCAAAATATTACCATTCTTTATGTTCCGCTGGAGTACCGTCACAAGTAAATTGGAAATTCGACTAGGGACCTACAATTGTGACGCTCCAACGTTTGAAGGGAACACGTAAAAACACTTCTTTTTATTTACTGTTGAGGCGAAAATGAGGATTTTGCGTGAAGCAGTCTGAACAAATGCAATACGAGTAGATAAGATTAAAAAATATTCTGCCCTTTGTGATAATCCCAACTCTGCCCACCAAAATTACTTCCTCTCAATTTTATTACAATGTAAACGATAATAAATTCATCTGACGTCTGAGGATTAAAATGAATGCAAACTTGTCAGTTCACTTGACGTTGAAATTGACTGTAAATTTGTGTTATTAAAAATTTACCATAATGGTAATCTTTTTAAGCACAGTCATAGATACTGGCAAGTTATAAGAGCAAGCTTTATAAGAAATCCTTAGTTACAACGAAATAAATATATTAAAACCGTTGTATGAATATATTTTTCGTGCTTTAAAATTGGTAATTTTTTTGTTCAAATCCTAGCTCTTATATAAATATTATACCCTATATAATGCTGCCGAAAACTAAGATATTTGGTTTCTTTTGGACATCGATACTAAGATTATTCAAAATATCTAAAAAATTTACAAGTAGCAATTTTGTGATTACTTTAAATACTTTCAGTCTTAACTAATAAATTCTATAATAATGATGGTGAGATCAAACTGAACCTGCCAGTTTACCTGAGCACATTATTAGCCCTTGAGAGCCATCCCCTGTCACGGTTACGTAACTAGGGTGCGTGTGTCCAAGGTATATCAGAGTTAGTTGCGTAATTACTCACTTGTGCAAAGGTTCTCAGATGGAAATACGTTTGACGGAAGAATTGAGATTATAGCAAGAAGGTTTAGATCTTAATGATTTAGACTGTACGTTAGGATCAATGTCTGGCGTTATCTTGTTATCAATTAGTCGTCTATTATTCATTATATTAAACATATTACTATTATATTTATTATATTATATTACACATATTATTCAGATTAACCTTGATATAATGTTATGTGAAACTAATCGAGCAGTAATGAGTTTGAAATCCATCAACAATAGGTATTTGTTGCTTGATGATTTTTAATAACTGGAGAAATTGCATTACGCTGTGGATAATTTTAACAAGTTTACTATTAATGTGGGAAAACTAAATTTCTTTAAGATTACGTCTTAATTTCGTGATCTGGAAACTGTTACTCAAATGAACTACCGTCTTCAGTCTAAAAAGTAAAGCTTGCGTTTTGAAATAAGAGTAAGTTTCCGAGTTTTTTTGAGCCGACCATAAAAATACCACAGTAAAGAAGAAAAGTATATCAGAGAAATGTAAGTGATAATTGAAAATTTATAACCGATTTTCCAAGCTTTTTTGGACATCCGTTTGAGCTGAAATTTAGCTTCCCTATGTAGTTTCGATGAAAACTGCTAATGCCATGATACGGTACTATAGAGCTGACGATGGAGTCGGAAAGTGCGTATATGCAATGTGGCTTGTTGGGCAGGAAAATTACCTTCTAAGAACGTTTCAAGTTCATGAGGTAAAAATTGTATTTGAAAAACTTTAAAAATAATTATTAAACTAAGCGTCGTTTTGAAATGGTCTGGAATAATATGACTTTCAATTCACTATGGGTATTTTTTGTATTTTGTGAAACCTACAGCAAAGATAACTTATGCATTTTTTAAATCACCCTTCATGTGCAAAGAACAATCCTAAATCCAAATCCTTAAAGATGTGACAATGTTTTTGACATTAATATTCACCCAACTAGACTCACCACGTTCATATACCACGTTCTCAAAACGGTGAAGGAAAACATCGTGAGGAAACCGACATGTCCTAGAACTAAAAATTCGAAGACATGTGTCGAGTGCACGAAAGGAGCCTCTTTGAGGCGCACTTACAATCCTTTCACCACACTGGTTCGACAGAACCGGTGACTCGAAGAAGAAGACCCAACTAAATACTACGGAATCTAGCTGAGGCTAACAAGTAATAGTTATTTCTTAGCTTTTTCAGTAGAAACTGATGTAACTGAAATGGACATGGCACATAAGAATCCACTCAAGATAAAATAAAGAATCAAGGTAAAACTTCCATTATCCAAACTTAGCATACTGCAGTTCAGCAGTTTATTAGAAAAATGCACTCCTCTCTTTCTCACTTACTTATTTACAACTTGTTTCATACTATGTGAGACATCGTTTACTCCAAGTTTAAGCAAAAAAGTCAGCCGTTACTTACAGACTCAGTTCAAGGCAGCTGTGCTGCTAAGGATAATGCAAGTTTAACGCTTCATTCTCACTCTGTTTCAGTGAAACGTTAAGGCCGTCAGAAATCATTTTAAGTTTTATTTATTTATTTAGTGTAGTTAAATCAAAACGCTACTGCAGTTGCCTTATTGCATTCAGTGTAGTTAAATTATAATGCTAGTGTTACACTTAATGGAATCTGATTAAGTAGTATACTGATTTCGTAGTTGAATTAATAGAATAAGAACAGAATAGAATAATAATTTATTAAAAAAGAAGAATACAAAAAAAAACGAAATTAAGGATCTTTAGTAGCTTTTTTATTTCATTTACTTTCATTAATAATCTTTAAGTGGAGTCCAGGGTACAAGTGAGAGCAACAGTGATGTTCCTCGTAAGAAGAAGTTCAAAGTCTATGAGCTTTTCAAATGAATGTACAACCATTTATCGAACTTTTCAGCAAAGAAAAACGTAAAGCTTTACGTCTGGGAATAATTTTCTCCGTGTACACGTACCCTGTCCCAAAGTAATTCCGATAAGGTGTACTTCTATGGCTGGTTCTACGAAAAGAAGCAACTTAGATAGGTAATTTAATCAGGATACTTATAAAAGTTTCGGTATCCTTGCCAGTTTTAATGTTCTTTGAAGTTTCTTACGTTATTAATATCGAATATGGTAGTACGTGGTTTTATAATGAACGTAAATAAGTTCTGGCAAAAAATGCACGTTTGAGCTGACTTATCTTTGATCTAACCGAAACTGAGTTCAGCTTGTCATTCTCTATGTATTGGAATATCCACTTTATTCGGGTAACAAAACATATCCTAATTTTAACCCAAAAGTCCCCACTTATCTCGATAATTACATCTACAGTTAGCTTAATTTAAATTGTAGCTGTGGGGAGTACATTTATAATGGAGAATAAAATAAAACAAGCCAATAAATGTTTACTAGTCGGTCACTACAGTTAATTTCGTAGTCATTACACTTCGGAAATTCATGCCCTGAAACAAATTTACAGTTGGGAAGATTTCATATAATTTCGTCGCCGCAAGTGCCCCAATAATGTTCGTCAGATCCTCATTAGTGGTGACATAGCTTTACCGTATTTATTGTCTTTGCTCGTTTGTAGGAACAGTCATACATACAATGACAAAGAGTATGTGATTGTAGTCAAATTCTAAAATAAAATAATAATTAAAACTGGTTAAATGCTTGTCAGATTCGCGCTAAGTATCTCAGTCTGTTAGAAGATAAAAAGGAAATAGTTTTGTTGATAACTATAACAAATTATATTGGGTGGTGTTACGGAAATGTTTGTGTGTGAGCCGAATTCAGAATTGGCCGGTATATTTAAAGCGACGACAAACGCAATAAAGATACTTAGTCATTACTTATTGAAAGGAAATTGGATTGGCTGCAACAACCGTGTAAACCATCGCAATAGAAACATCAAAGTATGATGTGGGACAACCGACCTTAGCTGTTTTTACCGAAATTGAAGTTGCAAATGGGGAGAAATTTTCACGGTTTACCTCGAAATTTGCGCTCAAAACTTTTACGATCTGCTTAGTGTTTGTCCTTTCCTTCCAGATTCAGGCTGTCTAATGTTTTGTCATGTTTTTGGCTATTCGAATATTGAAGGTGTGATCGTTGTTTGTATACATAAAATAAAAAATATAATAGTAATAATAAATTCCAAATCTTGAAACTAACGTTATGTTCCATCTCCTTATGCTAAGAGGCACCCTTCGACCACAAAACAGCAATAGTCTTGAACATTTCCGATGAAAATGATCCTCCTTACAAATGTTTCGTAATTAATTGATTAACATGTAATCTACAGTAAATGTTTAATATTTAACTGTATCAATATCATGCTGTTTAGTGATAACAAATTTACTAGCGTTAGCTGTCTGAGACCAGTGCCTTCCCTTACCTAAGTGATAATATCTTCAAAAATAACTCTAAATACACAGTTAGTTCTCCACAATGCGTCTTAACTTTTATAAAACACAAATGCTCTGATCTGTGAACAACGCAACAAATAGCAAGATGGGTATTTACAATATTTATGGAGAGCATAAATGCAAATGACCCTGAACCACCCGAGGAAAGTTCCCATAAACCCCAGAGGCAGTCAAATTAATACAATAAATACATAATTGCGGTATAAAAGCTACAATACGGCCTGTAAACACGATATTAGAAATTGTAACAACTGACAGTAGACTATAATATACATATTATACTGTTTGAACAATATAATACCTATTAATATTATACTGTTATTACATCCTTTATTTATTCTTATAATAACAATTGTATTCGAAATTTTATCAAACCCATTACGTTACTATAGGGAAGTCTACGAACTGTGATATAGTATCATTTCTTTTTTTATGACTAAACGATTCTTAATTTTTATTTTTTAACAACTATTTAAGCCACCAGTGACCACTTTCCCAAAACAGTGACATCGTGAATTTTTCACTAGCATGTCTTTGAACTGAAATCTCGAAGTTAATTATACATAATTATATGTAGTGCACGAAACGAGCCTATTCCAAGCGCACTTTAATCATTTATACACTCTGTTTGAGAGAGCTAGTCACATAACAAGTAGTAATATTGGTGCACGCTCGCATTTGAACCACCATCAGACTTAAAGCTGTAAAATATAACTTAACACTAACTAAACACTCCTATATACTACTATTACTTATTACTCATAAAATACCTTTTATACTGAGATAAATAACAGTACAATAAATTAACTTAGATTTATAGAACTAAAACATTAGTTCCGTCTCAAACTAACAAAGGAAATATTACCATCAACGCCGTGAGCGCAATAATTGACCTGTCTCCCCGTGTTCTATCCGAAGCGTCTTAATAAACTGTGTGAAGTATAATTCAGTTACTGAAGTATCTCTATAACTTTGTTCTGTGCTAATCGAATCACACATAAGAGCGTTATAGCCGAACGGAACGGATTCCTAGTGTAGTTGTTTGCTTTGAAAGATAATATAATAATATTGGTGGACAATTCACATCGCCATCTAGTCCCAAACTAAGCATTAGCTTGAACTTTGGGACCAGACAACTGATAGAATACATATATACCCTTTTTTATTTGTAAATACATACATATAATATATATTAACACCCAGACACAGAACAAACATCTATATTCGTCACACAAATGTTTTTGTTCACGACCTACAGCGGAGAAGGCAGTGTTACTACCAGCTTAGTTATAAGGCCAGTCAATTTTATCTATATGTATACAGTATAGAAGAGCGGTATACATAAGTTAGTAATGGATATAAACTAAATAATACCTAACATAAGTATAACCATCCTAAATGGGCCTGCGTTATCAGCTGTGGCGGATATCCGGCATTCCGGCAAATCAACAGACCGGAAAGTGATCTCCTTCATATTTGTACACGTGTACCTTCTAATAGTGTGGCTTATCTATACAAATAAATAAAATTGGAGTGTCTGTTTGTAATATTAAAATAACCGCTTTTTACTAAGTGCATATGGATGTATACACGGTACATATACCAAAACAATTTTTTTTATAATTTTTGTCTGTCTGTCTGTTTGTTCTGGCTAATCTCCGTAACGGCTGGACCGATTTTGACGGAACTTTCACTGGCAGATAGCTGATGTAACAAGGAGCAACTTAAGCTACTTTTCCGAGGGGTAAAATAGGGGTGCGTGATAAAACCGAATTCCACGCGGACGAAGTCGTGGGCAACAGCTAGTATGGTATAAATCCCAAGCCATTAATTATTGACGACATTTGTAAGTTTAGAACTATAATTGCTCACAGCAGTGACAAAAGCTATTAAGCTTAGTGCAAAAATGTACATTCGACGGACATGTGGTTTTATAATTTTGAATGTTTAAATTTACAATTTAGGATCTACCAGCATATTATAATTTGTGCTCGGCCAAAACAATTTTGGGGACTGATTTATTTTTGTTTGAATACGGGAAATGGGAATAAAATTCGCATTAAAAAAATAATTAGGTACATACGTTTTGCTCACACAAAATTAACACTCACTACACTACAAAATTTATTTGTATGTATTAATATCACAATGTCATAAAATAGATCTTAAGAAACAAATACGGTTGTCAAAAATTGGTAAAATAAATATATTTTCACTTCTTATGGAACATTTATATGGGAATTTCAAACACAATATATTAAACTTTTGCATCAGTCAAAGTATTCGTTCGTATATTTAGTCAAAAAACTCTGCTTTTGGCCCTCACAGGGGCTTTCGGTTACACCTTGCCAAGATCCTTACAAAAAGCAAAAAATTCAATCATCCTTATGTAACACCATCACATTGAAAATAGGAAAATTCAATCATCCATGTAATGTTCCTGGCGTTATCGAGGAAGGAAAACTGTTATGCAAATGCTATTTTTACATGGATAGGGTACAATATTAACTTGCTTTTTCCTAATATCGTCATCGGAACAAGTGTCACAGCTTTAGGGTCACACGGAAGCCTGTCTCCATTCAAACGGAGCTTAATATTCGATTTTACTGTGGAGTATTTAGTACATATTTTTATTTAACCCTATAAATATAATTCTGTTGAAAATAACTTAAAAAACGGGAATGATAAAAGTGGTTGAATATTGTTTATTTTGCTTAAGCTCAAAAGCTCAAACTTATGTAAATATAACATATTTATTACGCCTCAGGGACTTATCTTATTTATATTTTTATTTGAGATGGTTTGCAAAGTTATAAGTGCCTACTTTATAGACTAAAAGGTCAATCCAATTTTGACAAAGCTTTACAACAATTTTATTAATGTTCTTGTGGCAGCATCAGTTTTATATATTCCAATATTCGTAAACGAATCAGTGTGATGTCCTGTGTTATATTATATATATATATATATATATATATATAAACGAAGCTTTGTAAATATGACTTCCATTGCAATAGCTGTGGAAGTCATATTTACAAAGTTTTATGCAATTGCTTTCAAAAGCTTAACTCTGAGTATATGGTGGCAAGTGGAACGTGGACCCTGATTTCTTTCCGGAATTTTATCCTTCCGGAAAATATATTGAATCCTTAGCATGTACCTGTGTCCTCGTCGCCGATATGAGAAAAATATGGTTCCTATATTTTACACGTTTTGCTGATTCCGTGGAAGCAGTCAACCGACCAAATTCGCTCGGTGTAACAGATTAAAGACGACGTTATCGGAATAAATATTACCCCCCAACCTATACCTAGTAAAACATTTTAATTCAGCTTGATAAAAATAACAAGGTTCATGTAACTTATTGTGTGAAATTTTTGTATGATCATAACATGTTGCTGGGCTAGTATTTTAGAGAATGTTATATTAGAGAATAGAGATATAGAGAATGTTAGTATTTTAGAGAAAAACTTTTAACTGTAGCAAATTTCCAGCTATTACTTGTCCTTACCTGCTGGGAGCTAGCCGATCTCAAAGTCAGAGAGCAGGATCTCCTGCCTCAAATGAGACATCGCGTGCAAAGGTATATAAGTACGGCGAGCGAACAACCGATTATCTGATTCCTCGGCTCATCAACAACTTGCCTACAGATATTTTTAATAGTTTGACAAGTAAAAATATCTAGTTTAAATACAAAATGTTTTTTATGAGTGGTACCTAGCTCCTGTATTCCTTCCTACCTTCATAAGTTTTGTTATCTTAGTTTTTTCGAACAGCACTTAACGTTTACTTGATTTCTATATATAATTTAAGTAGACTCGCGTAGCACCGATACAAACCTTAGAGGTTTTTAGATGCTAAGTTCATCAAATTTAGTAAAAATTGCAAAATTAATAAATAAATAAAAAAAGTAGTTACATTTCAAACTGTCTGCAGTGCGCAGTGTTGTTAATGATTACTAAGCACTGCAATTACTAGTCAAGAAAACTTTATTGATTTCATCTATAAAGACAGAAAATGTAGTAAGAACTTATTTATTCGGTCGGTCTAAATATAAATTTAAGACCCACTTTAACACTGCAAGCACAAAGTTTATTTGAACTTGCAGTTTCAAGTGGTGGATTTGGTTAAGTTAAATTGGTGGTGGAAATTGTCAAAAAATCATTGGAGCAAGCAAGTTTTTGGGGTTATTGCACATGACAATAACGTTTACCTTGAAAACTGACGAACGTGATTAGTAACTGCAATCTACATAATACGATTGCATGCATTAATCGCCGCGATTGATACAACCGATTCATCATGCAGTCGCAAAATCGACGATCGCCGTTCGTGAGATATTTATTGTGTGAATCTGAGTATTTATTGATCGTAAGCTAAGCTCCTGTTTGCAGACTTAGTTTGCACAGTAAATTGAATATCTTGGGACCAAATGGTCAATACTAGCTGGTAGATTTATTATCGGCTCGCATGAATGATTTCCGTGGCCGTTGCTCTCAGGGGTCCATTTTGCTGCCGAACATGGTATTTTATTAGGGGGTAATGGCTGAGCGGCTTAATGGCCTAATGGAAAAATGATGGCCTTTATTTTTAAGATGCCTGGAAGTTGGAGCCTGGAAGGCAAAGATAAAAGTTAAGGGCTGGGTCATAAATAACTGCCATATTTTAATTAGCGCCAGCGTTATGGGTTTTTAAATTGAAAGACCACTCCTTTCCCTTAATCAAATACTATAAAACTACCAGATATGATCCAAATATAATTGTTTAACTTCAAATAATTTGATTACTGTATAACGAAAACAACATTTTAACTCGTAAATTCCACGAGTGATTTACCCCTAGGGATGTATCCGTTACTCCTTATAACATTAGCTCTCTGTCAGTGAATGTCCCGTCAAAATCGATCCAGCTATTTTACAGATTAGTAACAAACAAACAACACCGAAAAAAAATATCAAAATTTAATTTTTGTTATAATTGTGTACCTACATGAAGAAGAAGAAGATGCAGAATAGGAAGAGGAAGAAGACGATATATCTCTATATTAAAAAAATATATAATATCTATATATAAAATTCATCAAATTTACTTGAGAAATGGTCGTTTCGCCATACAAACTTTCATACCCTATTTCAAGGAAACCGTGCTGAATTTCATAGAAATCATAGAGGACATAATATAATAATATAAAATCTTACAGAATTGGACCTAAAGTTTTATTATAAGTAAAAGTTGTCTCGCTGTAGTAAGAATGATATATTTATTTATGATAATGATGTTTCTTTTATTTATTTTACGAGTATACATTTTCTCTTCTGTATAGCTGTAGCTAGGTCTTACATAAACATAATGAATTATTTAATAATTTATTATCTTTGTTTTAGACCTAGCTATACATAACATTACGTATTCATGAAGACTGTCATTGTTTAGGATTATGCAAACCAGTATTACTGCAGTGAAACATGACAAATGTAAAATATCCCTTACGATCAGGAATGCACAATAATTAAAAATTATCCAGTCAGCAATAACACAATTTGACGAAGTCAGTGTTTAATATATATAAAAAAAGACGTGTGGCACTCGGAGACTGCCGCGGTAAAGCTATTGCGCGTGATATTTCAAAAAGTCATTAAAAGTTCTGGTATTTATTGATAGATGGAAAAACTAAAAAGTATCACCGCTGTGCCGGTCGGAGTGAGGGGTGTTAGGTTTTTTTCGTTACTGAATTTCTGGATTCGGTCTCCACGCTCAAGGCCTGCGATAGAAGCTATGGAATAGCTTAAAAACATATTTATCACGTTCTATTCTTGAACAGTTATCTCAGAAATGGAGCACAATGTGGGAAAAAGACAATATTATATGGAATGTCCGAGTGGAATGTGCTAGTGCTTTTATTAACTTACAACAGGTGGCGGGAGTGTGCGGTCACCTTTTGGAGAGGAACAAAATGAAGTGTGAACATGGGGGGGGTGGTTCTAGAAACCACTTCGCATAAAACGGATTGTATGATTTTACGTTAATATTCTTGAAATACTTATTATGTTGAATAGAATATACAATATGCATATGAAAAAAATAAAATACGATTGATTTTTTTTTGGTTGGTGCAATTGGGACGAATAAGTAATTTATAAAATGCTTCAACAGTCGGTTATGTTATTATGCTAGTATTATGTTTCGGTGTAAATTTAAGAGATCCAGCCCTCAAATTTGCACCGAAGCAATCGTAAATCAAATTTACTTTGGCATTTTTGTTGTGTAAACCCTAAAGGAAATGATAATACCAAAGATAAGTATTCAACACAAACCAAACAAAATTTACAAGTTCACGTGCTTCCGAGATGTTTGCGAAACTCTTCGGCTCCTAATGAAAATTCTCTGTGTATAATAACAAACGTAAGAGCCGGGTGGAATCCTATTTTGGTTCTTGTTTACTTGTTTCTTTCCGAAAATAATGTTATTTGTGTTTTCATCATTCCCAAGCTTCATTCGTCACAATAAGTTTTTTATAAAGTTGTTAAGGTAGTAAATGTTTTTTTATAATGTAGTATTTTTGGTTGGGTTTCTTTTGATATAATAATTTGCAAGGAAAG
Source organism: Chesias legatella (assembly GCA_947359385.1). Taxonomy (NCBI): domain Eukaryota; kingdom Metazoa; phylum Arthropoda; class Insecta; order Lepidoptera; family Geometridae; genus Chesias; species Chesias legatella. The sequence goes on from OX375772.1 coordinate 4,935,629, forward strand.
AAGCTCTAAAAAAGCTTTTGAGGCATATATTCTATAAATTCAATTCGTTCAAGATATTTTAAGAAAAACGAGTTTATCTATTATAAAGGCTACCTACATCTCGAAGAAAATGACAGAGTAATAGGAGCTGGTAAAGTTTGATTTAATTTATAATTTTTAAATTTTGCGCAGGTTATAAATGAAAATTATAAGTAAATACCAACTACGTATGGAAAAATCTTAGCTATAATAATAATAAAAATATTGGTGGACAATTCACACTGCCATTTAGTCCCAAATTAAGCATAGTTTGTACTACTGTACGGGAACCAGATAACTGATAGAATACATATGCCTTTTTTTTGTAATTTCATAAATATAATAGGTACATATTAACATCCAGACACAAATATCTATATTCGTCACACAAATGTTTGTCCTGGGAGGGAATCACAGCTCAGTCAGAGTTACTACTGACTGAGCTGTGAGGCCTGTCATAGCTATGGTGGTATACAGCGGAAAGGAAATTGCCCCACCAAACTTTACAGCACGTAGAGCAGCAAGCAATAAGTAGCAGTAGAACTTATGCTAAGTTCGTCCGAAGAAGTAGTGCCTCCATACCCACATCTGCCGCCAAGCAGTAATGCACTAGCGTAATGGTCGTTCCGTAAATTTTATCACAATGAAGTAAAATATACAAATTTCTTAATTTATTTTTCTTTTTTTCTGAAATTATAATGAAAATTTTATAGTGCAAAATGATGGTTCTACAAGCTGTCAACATAAAATTAAGTAGTGGGACGCTTTTAGAAAGCACTGAAATCTTTGCTGTTTATTAATTTAATGTTATGTTTAATAATAACTTTTATTTCTGTACAGTAGCAATATGTTTCCTGTCCACTGGATCCAATTTGTTTCAGAATTGGTCTACCATCGTGTTGATTCTGTCGGCAACGAACTACAACTAATTTTAAGTTTAAGCAAGTTTATTGAATGAAGAGAGCATAAAAAAACATTGATGTTACAAGTATTATAGTAATAATCACAATTGAAATATGACGGAACTAGACTAACTACTAATAACTAAATTTATTTTTACTGTTTTAAAATGAGTTTTGGATCCCCATAACAAATACATATATTATCTTGTTTGCTTCCGCGAATATTACGAGAGAGAAATAGATAGTGGGAACATTAAAATTTCCATTTTACACGGTAGAGGTTCAGGAACAGTATGTACTTTGATGCAAAATTTGGAGTTGAATTTAATATTCATATTTATAAGAGGGATACATGAAAATTTTAGGAGTATTAGTCACGGAGAGATTAATTTAAGATTCAAGCAATTCGGTATTTAGAAAACTTGAAGCTGTTTATTTTCTCTTACCTGTTTGACTGTTTTGAAATAGAGGCGTGGATCCAAAATGACTTATGTTTGTTGGTAACAGAATCACCACCAATGAAATACCGCCGCGGTTTTGATTCCACACAGATCCAATCAGCCGTAAACAATCATATCAACGATATATTATTCGTTAATTTATGCTGATACGGATTGTTTTCTGGTTAACAACCAGACCAAAGGCTGCACATGTATATAAGGCAAGATTACAATAATAAGTGACTGAAACAAGATACTTGTAAGTATCATAATTGCCCTGTACTATATAATAATAAATATTGGTGGACATTTCACACATTGCCATCTAGCCCCAAACTAAGCATAGCTTGTACTGTGGAAACCAGGTGATATAGAATACATACCTATATACTTTTATTTTTGTAAATACATACATATTTACACCCAGACACAGAACAAACATCAATGTTCGTCACATAAATGTTTGTCTTGGGTGAGAATCGAACCCACGACCTACACAGCTCAGAAGGTAGAGTTACTAACCAACTGAGCTGCGAGGCCAGTCAATTTTAGTCTAGCGAAGCTTAACCAGCAGCGAAGTAGTATTAGTTGTGCCTCTGGAGTCGCAGGTGGTAGTAAATCAATTTATTCGATTTCTTTGTAATGACATAATGAAAAATAAAACACACTTCAGAGGCAAAAAAAAACTTATTTCAAACTCACTTGCACAGCTACATTCCGAAAAATATTGATTTCATTTGCTGTATTGTAAAACCTAACCTAACAAAAACTCGTTCCTATTGTGGCGTTCCGACTACGGAAATAGTTGTTAATACTTGAATATGATTTCTCATCTACTGTTTATTTTCACTTTATAATACAATAATCATAAAAATGAATATCTTATATTTTCATTAAATGCTTCCTGTCAGCTTGTGACATAATATATAACTGAAAAATTCTGTAACAATTCATGCCAATCGGAGGCCATCCGCTAACGTTTTTTTCCTGATGGTGTCTGTAATTGCTGAATGAACGCCAATGGATTTTCGACAGTGATAAATAATGAATGTTTATAAATCCACCCGTCCTTATCGGTCACAAACGAATTATTGCGACAACTGGTGGATTCAACTACTTTATTTAACAGTGTCGCGTTTCTGTACAGATTGCACGGCGGGATAGACCCGAAAGAGAACGTTAGTGGAGATGGGTCTACACCGGGATATACTCGAAAGAAATAACGTTAGTGGAGATGGGTCTATAATATCCAACCGGCGTTGGAGAGTGTGACTGGTGGTGAGTGACATGTGACGCGTTCTGCATGTCTCTGCTGGCACCGCTTAAGCGCAGGATGGACCGACGCGGGCGGGCGGCGGCGCAGCGGACGAAGTAAAATGTTCATTTTCACCACCTAAAGTTGTGAAACGCTGCACTTGACGTTATTTTGTGCCCGTTATGGCGGCCACGGCTGATGTTACATCACTACACGTAACGTGAACATTTTTTTAAATCAATAATTTAATTCACGCCGATGCCCGGTCACGCCCATGTAATCTCAAGAAAGGTATTTTTTTTTTCGTTAGCGAAAACACTTTTACACACGTGTTTAATGGGAACTAAATACAAATATTTCAGAACTATTTTTAAATCAATTGGAATCCATGGCAAAAAAAGAATGTATTAACGTTCAAAGAATCTTCAGTGGATTAGCACTGAGATTAGATGATAACATCAAAAGGCAGTCTCGTTGAGTCGTCGAATGCAATAAGTAGCCAACGGTTCAATATCCCAAGAAAATTTACCTGATCCAAATTGATATAAAAAATTATGAACGGTGAATAAATAATAACGTTTGCAATATAAAGGCACAGCCCTTGAGATTAGCTTTCATAAATAACTTGGGCAATATCGTGATTTTCGGCCAATCTTCCCGCAAAACTTTTAATAGGTAGATATGAATACTTTATTTTTATTTTGTGCTGATGTTGTCATTTGGGAATACTTAAGGTTTCGGATAACTTGTATGAAAATAAAAAGTCATTGCTATTCCCTATTTATATTTGCTTGTGTGCCTGCAAAGAATACCAAAATTTAAATTTCTTTTTCAATTGTAACTCTTCTTCATAGAAGTAGAGTATAAATAACTTTAATAAATAAAAATGCATTCTTATGGTCAAACATTTATGTAACTAGAGGCAGTGAAAAATCAGAGGCTCAAACATTTATTTTTATTATGTATTCTGAGAAAACTGGTTTTGATAGGTATTTTGGTTTGCAGTCAGACCTGCAATTTATTTTATTTTCGTAATTTTGAAGTTAGTTGGTTAGAAAAAAGTTATTAACTGAAAGTGTTCGTTTAGTTATTCTTGGAAAACCAATGACGGCGATTGGCTACCCCTTGTCGCGTCTACGTTACATTGATGGTATATCCCACATAGTGAATAGTGGCCCATTTGGGCTCCGCCTAACCTTTCGGGTTAGAGTCGTGTCTGTGATGATGACAACACTTACATTTTAATTAATTCTACGAATCATAGATTTGTCGTATTTGGTTTGATACATCTGTAGGCAAAGGCGTCAACCTAAAGTATAGTTATCAAATCAGATACTAATCTCATTAATTACCCTTGGAGTGTTTCCTGTTTAAACTGGTCTTATTTGTCCGTAAATAAATTAATATTCCCTGGCATAAATTCGTGGAAAATTTTGCCACAATCATCGTTGGGGGACAATTGATTACGTGCCCTAACATCCGTTCATCAATTGTAGAGCGATAAACGTCAAGCCGAGTTTGCAAATGACAAATGTTTGCTAATGACTCGCCGGCTGAAAACCGAATAATTTTACGAATATTTTACAGGCTATTAATGGTCGGCAATTATCATATTTAAACGTTACTAAAACGAAATTACGTCTTTAATGGACTCATTGTTGGTTCGTCGATAGGGCGTCTTTAGATATTCATCAAAAGAAAGCAATTTTTCCTAAGAATGATATTAAAAATTTGCTACAAACTCAGACGGTGGAACGATTTGTCATTTGGTAGCGATGTCTTGCAATAATCAATATTAGTATAAATTTGGTTTCCTGTAATGGATGGAAAAGCTATTATCTCCAGTTGAATGACAAGAGTAGTAACGCCCTTAACGTCGGCATTAATAGGGTGCTTAACACCCGGCGGATTGCGCACTGTGAATAATGGCTAAAGAATAGATGGAGCGCCGTTTTTAACGTTGTCTGTAAAGACTCGTAACCCAGCGCCGCAGTCGTTCAGGGCAATAATGCGAGCTACGTGCCGGCGGCGGCGGGCGCGGCGTCGGTTGCTGCGTCGCGATCCGCTCGGGTCGGACCACCGATTCGTGGCACATGTATTTTATTGCGCGACTGTACATTATAAAAATTCATATCTTCCTGGAAAATCGTTTCAACCATTTCATGTCTCACAGAGACACTCCAGATATTTTTTTACAGCAGTATAACTAATATAATATACTAGCTGTTGCCCGCGACTTCGTCCGCGTGGAATTCGGTTTTATCACGCACCCCTATTTTACCCCTCGGAAAAGTAGCCTAAGTTACTCCTTGTTACATCAGCTATCTGCCAGTGAAAGTCCCGTCAAAATCGGTCCAGCCATTCCAGAGATTAGCTAGAACAAATACACAGACAGACAAAAATTTAAAACAATGTTGTTTTGGTATATATGTACCATGTATACATCCATATGCACTTAGTAAAAAACGGTTATTTTAATATTACAAACAGACACTCCAATTTTATTTGTTTAGTTATAATAATTGTATATAACTAACTATTCAGGTATGTAATTTGCATTTGTATTTGTGTGATTTAAAAACCTGTATAGAGGAACTCTGTTTTTTTTTTTTTTACTTAATTATAACTCATGCTGTGTTTGTCGAAGGAAGTTCTGTCGCAGCGAGCGATGACGAGTACATGGTACTCTAATTGACTCAATGTCGTCAGAAAAAAAAAAGAAATTAAGACTACAACAAAAAGGATAAACATAATATGTAAAACATACAAAATAAAAACTGATTACATCCGGCTGCTTAGATTTAATATAAATCACCGTTTTGTTCCATCGCGTGTTCGTATCTTTACAATGTCTATTAACGTTTAAAGATATGACAATTCGACGATCAGACAACTCATAAGCTTTTAATTTTACTGGCAACCCACAATCAATCACAACGTTGCCTTCGGAACAATGTGGTCGTTCCGAAAGCAACAACGGCCAGATTCATGTGAGAGTTTTACGTTATGTTGGAAGGGGCGTTTATGCGGAGACATCGGACTAACAGGTCCGTCCAATATAAATATTTCGGTAGTTGGGCTATTGGAATGGGACTCGGCACCTGCCAATTCTGCCTCTTGGTGAATATTTAGGTAGTGACTCGTTGCCCTGTAAACGAACCCTTACTGAATTCTGCTAGTAGCAGGCAGTGTCAGATTCCCTCCTACTAATAAAAAACGAACTCAAGCAAACTTCTGATTACACTACTTTTAAGCAGGTATTGATTTCTTGATATAATAATGCATCAAACCATCTTCTTGGTATTAGATTTCTTGTCTGTCCTTTGTAAAATTATTTTGCAACTGAATTTATAAACAAAATGTTCCCAATAACCATCCTGAAAAAAAAATCGTGGTGATGAACTAACTACTTGTTATATCATCTACCCACGATAGTGTGACTCCCTAGGTAATAATATTATAAGTGACCTTTTTTGGCTCTGCCTAACTCTAGCTCTCGGGGAAAAAAGCTTGAATTGATGTATTATATATTATGTACGTAAATTCAAAGTAAGTATGCTTTATAAAACGACATCGCGAAACATGATTACAAGCTGCATGCCAAGAATCAAAATCTGTCTAGTACAAATATGAATTCCCAATTGAATACCTCTTGATATGCGCATATGCATAATATTTTAAAATAAATTCTTTGGCTTCGTTGAACTCTAATAATTCAAAACGGTCTTGCATTTTATTGAAAATATTTTCTGGCAAAAGCTTTGTCATGAGAACGTTGACCAATGAGTTCCAAGTTTCATGGATTCAACTCACGTACCTACACTCAAGAAATGCATTCGGTATCAGACCGTTTCATTATTATCATAAAATAATCTAGTTTCAACTAGAAGTGATTTTGTTTGCCAGATTGTTAAAAGAAAAATAAATTGTAAACGGATGAATTATGTGCTGAGCTGAAGATGAAACTATGTGCCTAGAGAAAAGATTAAAATCAATTTTAGAATGTTACTGGCACTCAATTTTAGATGTGTTCTTTTTTGTGCTTTCGCATTTGCATTTAGTAAAAAGATGACATTAAAATTTTAAAATTGTAATAATCCGTTAATTGATATAATTGTTTTTCAATTAAAATAGAACAGTTACACTAAAAACCTTGTTAAGTGGGTATATATGTATTGTATTGTGAAATAACTGACTATTAAGAAACATTATTAAATAAACACCAAATAATATGTGACGATAGTAATATAACATCCATCAGACATATAGCCTAAATGTATTTGTGAAGTGTTAAAATTTGACTGGTAAATTGGAAACTCACGGTTATGCCACGGTCAAATACTTTTCTCTACAAGCCTGCTTTAAATAACTCTCTAAGAATCTGTAGGTTACTCAAACGCCACCCAGTCTGACAAGGAACTGGAAGGAAGAAACCACGCAAACGTATTGTGAGCCGGCTGGTAGTAGATAGCTGACTCCCAAGCGTGAAAAAAATGTCAAAGCCCTTTTTCATTCCCATTTTTTATTCCCATTTCATCTCGACTTCCAGCGTGAAATCGTCTTTTTTACCTACGCACCTACCTGATAGTGATGCGAAGCACGTCCGGCTATAGAGCCATACAGCGTCAATGCTCTCTTGCGAACAAGAAATTGCCCTCTTTACGGCCCATGGCGAAGATTTTATACCCCCACTTACGTACATTGACTTCCGAGGTCGACAATTTCCTGCATTCTAAACATGTTACACGGAAAATTTTGAACTGAGAAACGGAATAGATTAAATAGTAATATATCTTTAAGTAATATTTTTCTTTTTCTGATAAAATTAGTGGAAACTTCAAAGTATATGGGTAAATTACACATACATAAACTTACACATATACATATATTGCTGTACGGGGATTAACTATTTTGGGGAAAAGATTAATTTATAATGATAAGGCAGAAGCACTGACAGGTTTCGTTACGCATTTATGCCCCTTTAAGCTCAACTGCTTTTTCGCTGAATAAATTTGTTGTTTGAAGGTGTGACGAAATCGTAAAATGTTCATTCCAATTTCTACCTACTAATATCGATAACATTATTTGAAGTATCGCCCGGAACCAAAGCACGAAACAAACAGTAGTTGGATCGGCTCCAATACAATGTCGGGTATTGAGGCCGAAATGAGTTGATAGCTTTCGATAATAAATATTATTGCCGAATTCTTAGTAATAATAATATAATATAGTAATTCAGACAATATAAATTACACTTAAGGTCCATGGTCATACATCTTAAAAACTAACATACATTAAACTATAATACAAGCGTCTCATCCCGGCATCACACAACTCGATCAAAAAAAAATTTTATGGATTGATATTACGTCAAATTAAAGGTTGAAATAATTACGATTAGTTAAAAGCAGGTTGGTTAATTCAAAATCAATTATTGGCATTGGTACCAGTTACCTTCAATGTATTGGTATTAGGGAATACCTGCAATTGTTAGTTGGTTAGGGCATTGAGCAAAAGTGATTTCATTCTTGAAGAATTGTGTTGGAAGTATTGGCCAGCCTAGACACTGCGATACACATCTAGGGTGCACTGACGTGGAAGTTTCTTTCATGCGTTTCAGAACACCCTGTACTGTGTGCTAACTCCCAGATCGGGGATAATAATTTTCAGGCCATGCAAACATTTGTCGCGTGCGTTAACTTAACCCACGTTATAATTGGTGACAAAGCCGCTTAATATTTAGGCGAATATTCGGAGCGCGGGTTGACGCCCCTCGCTCCATCGGATAACTAACACATCTAATCAGTGTAAAAGTTTAGTGTTCCCGAGTGATTGAGCATTAATGAGCCTGCGGCTTTGATGACCCATTTTCATCCACAGATGTCTAATATGTTTAGTTTGATCATGATGTTTGTAGGTTTGGTATGTTATTTGTGTGATTAGGTCGAAGCGTGTTGTTAGTGAGGCTCGAATAGCGGTAAGCCAGGCGGTATGAGTATGTAAAAAAGTTAAAAGATTTTATTATGAAGGATACTGTTTTATAGATGTTAGTAGGAAGAATGAAACGATACATAAAGTTATGGTTGAAGAAATGAAATGAATCTAGCGTGATTTATGACAGGCCTCACAGCTCAGTTCGTAGAACTGCCTCTTGCGCTTTAGGTTTTGGGTTCGATTCCCACCCAGGACAAACATTTGTGTTACGAATAAAGATGTTTTTTCATTGTGAAAAATATGTGTTATATGTATATATTTACAAAAACATAAGTATTATATTAGTTGTCTGGTTCCCATGATACAAGCGATGCTTAGCTTACTTTGGGGCTAGATGGCGCTGTGTGAAATGTCCACCAATATTTATTTATTTAATATTTATATTATTATTAAATATGTAATAATACAGTTTCGGCATACAGCTGCAAGTGCGGCGCTAATAAAGCGCGTCTCATATGATACAGATCGACGATGCTGCTTAACATTAGTTCTTCATACGTACTAATGAAACGACAAAAAGCAATGAAATATAAATAAAAACTGCAAGGTTTTGAATTCGACTTTCCCTCCGAGAACATGAATATTATGTTTAGACAATGCATGGTACCTGATTATTGCTTAAACATTATTGTTAGCAAAATAGAAGAAACTTGCTTGGTTTAAATTGGTATTTACGGCCGTATAAACGAGCTTAGCTTGGCGGGCGATTTAACACTGTAGTCTTTGTTAAAGGACGCGCCATTCAGAGAAGTTTCATATTATTTTAATATTCATGCTTCATCGTTCGCCAAATCGGATAAGCGATACTATTTTTTAAGGTTTTCAATAAACTGGGACCCTATAGTGAGGCTTGCACTGTCTGTTCGACTATGTGTCTGATCATTTGAACCGTAATTAGTGGGTGGTGAAATTAACACAGAATAAGCTTCTTATATTATATACCAATATAAAAATCCAAAGTTTATTTTTGCCCTAAAGTAAAAAACGGTAATTTATAGAACTATCAATCCTAATGGGATTATAGAGAAACTAACACGAGTAACTGCCAAGTACAATCCTATTTCGTCAGAAGCGCCTACTTTTATATCTGGTTATACTAACGTGATAAAACGTGATGATTTTCAGCTCCATCCAGTTTTGACTTTCAAATTGATTATGTCTTGATATGCGTCCGTGTTTCATGCTTTTAGCACTTTCCATATATTACTATTTGTGGTGGCTTTGCCATTGGAATGGACATTGGTATAACGTGTGAATAATATTTCCGAAAAGCGGGCTTGTAATAAAACTCGAAAGTTAACATACGACGATAGGGCAACGATTTAGTTTCACATTCTGTTTACCATATACCTGACATAACACAAGCAAATCAAACATGTAGACAGAATAGAATAAAACTTTATGGTACACTTTAAAAAAGAAAGAGTCGGAAAAAGGTATAATTTCCAGTCAAGCTTTAAGGCAGACATCATAAGTTTATATGCAATTTTGACACTGCATGGGTTTTTGTTGTAGTTCTTTTCATTAAAACCTTTTTTTAGATTTAGTTTACGACAAATCTGATATTTGATTCTGCGAAAATTTCAATTTCCTAATTTTTAACATTCCTAATACGGCTCAAAAGATAGACCCGTAAAAGTAAGACAGACTGGAGTATGCGTAGGCTTGGCCAGGATCCAATATTTTTAGTACGGAACCCTAAAACATTACTTAAGAGCGCATTTTTGCGAAACAACTGGGATACATTATGATACAAAATGATAATCTCTGCACGGTCTAAATCTGGGAACGCTACATTTCCCTGGAGACGTTAGCTTTACGGGACCACCACTCCACGTATGTTATTGCCAAGTTGTGGTCACGTGAGGTTGGGAACCAGCCGCGTGCACGACTTTGCACAGGATTCAGACTAGTCAGCAATTCATGTGTAACCAAGCGTTGTAAAGAATCCAGTGTTTACACAGTCTCCTAAGGCTTCGTTTGATCGTAAAATTCAAGTAGGTATCCTCAAATAGGTTGCGGTAGCCGATAAAATTTGCAGACAAAGCTGAGCCCGACGAAGTATTTTTATCCTTATAGAGACAAAAATATTGTTAAACTGAAAAAGACATAACTGGCGCTACAGTGAATGAATATTCTCATGACTTTATGACTTTGAAAGGCGTATTATTTGTAGTGTTAAATGGAAAGTCTTTCAAGTATTCCCAGATTACTTTTATGTTGTTTGTTCTAGTTCAAGGAAACTATTTGTTTTCCTTCTCTCGAATCCTTTGAATTTATGACACATACCTTGTCATTTCTAAACCATATATGTTCTCGATTGTAAATTCGTAGGTTTGAACACAGGTGTTTAGTTTTTCTGAAATGTAATTGTAGGTGTTATACATATTTTCAAGATAAAAACTCGCAACAACACGCGTGCTCGGATATAAACCGATGACCTTCATATTGAAAGTTACAGTTCGTACCCAATTAAAGACCGTTCGCACAGAAACAAAGATACTGAAACGTTTGGAACATTATTTACTCATTTTCGTGGCGTATGTGGCAGTATGAGTGAGTTCACATAACAGCAAAATAAATTGATCCAACCAAACGTAAGGATGATCAGCGGTGGCCCACCTGATGTTCAGTGGTATACTCTGCCCAACAACAGCCCCATTTTACGAATGACTCCGGTCTTGTTCTGCATTAGAATTGTAACTGAACTTATCCATACCAAGGCGCAATAAAAAACTGACTAGATATTGTGATAACAGTTCATCTGAGAGAATAAAACAGAAATACATCTAAAAAACGATGGAATCGTTTCTGACTTTATATTCCAAGTCGCAACAAAACTGTACTCTCCCGAAAATATTTCATTCGAACCGTCGCTGTGACTTCTTTTTCATTATTTACGCATAGCATTTACAAGATAGCTTTAGCTTTGCCGTACCAATTCAGTACTGACGAACTAAGCCGACGGCCTCAAAGCGCACGTTTTTGCCTTTGACCTGCGCAAATGAATTCAACGTCAGACTTTCCATTCATCAACATGCAGTTTTACGGTTTTCTTCGGTAGTTTTACAGATACTAAGTGTATGAACCGGTTACGAAAGATTTGCGGCAACTTCGTTACGTTAATAGTTGCCAGTTTGTGCGGTTACTGATGATTATGAAAGAAAGGAATCAAATAAATGAAATGGTTGAAAATTCATGATCATTCATTAACTACAAATGAGTTCTTAAGTTAGAGTCTTATACTTTTCAACTGTTGCCTAGGTCTAGAAGAAAGCATTAGCTCTAAAAAAAATGTATCATTAAGACCTTAAGCTATTTACCGCATTCAGTTTAATATTAAACATGCTTTAAAATAATTTTAATAAAGTGACTGCAAAGATATCCTTTTCCTCATCCAAGCTATTAAAATCATTTCTAGTTAGGTACATTTTGTTTGAGTTATTATTTAAATAAGAAATATGCGGTCACACTGCGTCTCCCGTTATTAATAACATCCTACTCATTATTCTTAATGAAAGATGGTAACGGAAGTCATTTTTACTGAGGCAGTGTCGTTTGCATCTCAATTAATAATTATTATATATATGGCGTTCTCTACAAATCTTGCCTTTGTTATATCCGTGACTAAAAAAATATTTAGGCCTTATATCATAAATCATCTGAAAAATGTTGTAACGTCACACATAGTAAGTAAACCGGCATGTTCTAGATCAAAAAATTCGAATATATAGTGGTGTGGGTAAGCGCTAATTATTTCAGTAAAAGCTTTGATGGTTCTGCGATTTTACTGTCTTGAGGTTTGTACTTTAATTAAACAGCGTACCTTTATTATTAGCGGGAGGTCGTCGGGAGCGGGAATAAGTTGATAAAAGCTCTATCGGAAAATCTAGATAGTTTCAATTTGTTCTAAATTATTATTTGGTTCTTGTAGAACCTTGCATAAGTTTTATGAATAGTTTGCTTTATGTATTTTATTTATGTTTTCCCCAACTGTGTAACAACCGCAAAGTATAATGTGGCTGATTGTGGCTCTACCTACTTATTCGGCTAAAAGCATATATATTAAAATAATAAATAAATATAAAATAAATATTGGTGGACATTTCACACAGCGCCATCTAGCCCCAAAGTAAGCTAAGCAAAGCTTGTAATAAATACATATTAACACCCAGACACAGAACAAACATCAATGCTCGTCCCACAAATGTTTGTCCTGGGTACGAATCGAACCCACAACCTAGGCGGAGTCACTTCCAACTGAGCTGTGAGGCCCGACTAGTACTAAATAGATTTAGATATATCCGTATATTAATTGTTTCTAGTAGATCATTTCAACCCTTGGCGAATTCATCCGTGACTATAAAAACAGACATAAACGAAGTCTGATTAAAAGTTACACAAGAGTTTGTTTTTATAACACCTGAGGTTAGAAGGGACGGGTTGAGAGCAAACAATGCTTTAATTAATTTATGCTTTCTTTGGATAGCACGTTCCGTTAATATCAGAGGTCAGGTGGATTCGAGCAAATATTATTTTCTCTACCGGCAAACGTGACAAGCTTCGGCAAAATGTGTTTTGTTCAAATAGGAGGAAGCTACGTAGTAATGTGAATTTATATTTTCAGTTTGTTTATATACGTTCACTTCAAAGGTCCATAGGGTGGTTTATATTTTTTCGACGGTACCTAGCATATATACTGGGCTATAAGACAACGTCTTCAATTTCTGTTGCAACATCATTACAAATAATGCTATTTTCTTAATCTTGAGAGCTGTTAGAGTTAATACTCTATTTTTAAGGCTACATTTGAAGGTCAAATCCAATATGGTGCTTGCAAACGCCATGATCGATTTCTGATGCTACAGGAAGTTTCCTGTAAAATCAGTTTTTTTTTTATAATCGATTTATTGACTTTATATAAAACAAAAAATCAATGCTCTTTGTTTAAGTATGCTGTTAGTAATTAAGTTGATAGTTACCCTACGTGCAATGACTCTAGATTCGATTCCCGGCAATTAATGGGGAACGAAAACATCGCGGCTAAACTGAAATATCCTGTTCCAAGGCACACATTTTATACTATTTACATTATATTACATTTACTATCTACCGTTTATTTTGATATCCAATCAAGGTTACCATTTCATTTGTGAAATATGTTTTTTATAATTTATTTACACATACAATGTTTGTTCACAAGACATTAAGATGTCAAAACGTTTCTAGGTACGCAAGAACTTAATGTCCCACCATATGATATTAATAAATATTGTCCTATTACATTACATATTACGTAGGGTTCTAGATAACGAGTTCTAAGTATCACATTTGTCTTGAACATGGTTGCCCGTCGTAGATTATCTTTGATTGTATGATTTTTGTCAAAATATAACTGTTCGATTTAAGCCACAATATTTCTTTTTAAAAAGACGTTATCTAAAAATAACTTGCTGTTCTACCGATGGCTTTTCTGTAAAAAGAATCCATCAGTCACAGAAGAGATAACTTAACGGGTGATGAAGTAGACCGGTGAGACAGAATTATGTTATGATAATCTAAGAATTATCTTTTCATTGTATTTTTTTCGTTAATACCTCAGGAAATATTTTTGTTGTTTTTTTTATAAAACTGGGTCGAATTCTTTAAAGTTATATCGTACTTATTGAAAACAAGGAAATCAGAATAAAGAAATAAATTACGGTAAGTAAGAAGATAAATAAATATCTTGATTATTCCTGTTCCATTTAAGACACATAAAAAAATATTACTTCTATTTTGACTGTGACGTAAATGTCACTATTAGAAATTAAATTATATCAGTACCAGTTAATCCTGCAATTTATAATACTCATGTTAAAGAAAAAATATCAAGTAGACTGCAATACATTTTTGCAACTATAATCAACCGTATAATATAAAAAATACTGATCCAAATGGATGTTAAAAGGGCTTGATTCGATAATGTTGGTATGCCGCTTACAACTAGTAGCCAAACAACGTCTATAAATAGTTATTGACTCGCCTCATAGCTCAGTTAGTAGTAACCCTGCCTTCTGCGCTGTAGGTCGTGAGTTCAATTCCCACCCATTACAAATATTTGTGTTGAGGAACATAGGTGTTCGTTCTGTGTCTGGGTTCTGATATTTACTACGAGTATTACAAAAATAAAAAGTATTTTAGTATTATATAAGTTGTCTGGTTCCCACGATACAAGCTATTTACTTACTTTGGGGCTAGATGGAGCTGTGTGAAACGTCCACCAATATTTATTATTATTAGTTGTGGTCGCAAAACACTCGATTTCAAGATGAATTATTTGTCTGAGCAATGACGTCACCATGCGTCCTGTTTATGAGCTAAAGAAGAGAGACGAGAGGAGTTCGCTCACTTAAAACCTTGAGAAAATTCATTCACAATAAAATGTTGAAGCATCTCCTTCAATCAGTAGATATGCAAAAATCTCATACAATAATGACTATATAACACTTATGTATCGCTGGAATAAACGATTACCTGTAAATACGGCGTCTCAAACAATACAAAGACAAATTGGGATACACGAGTATGTCAGCACTCCTTTTGTTCAACGTAATTTGCCGAAGAATGCTTCAAACAATGGGAGGGAAAGAAAGTAGCTACTGTATTACATTAATTTATTGAGTTTCTGTCTATTGTACGGTATAATGGTAAACGTTGATTTGGAGGATAAGAAACATCAATATAGGTTATTCATTATTAATGCGAACATAAGGATTTTTGAAGTGAAGCAGTAATAAAAAAATGCAATTATAGTTAAGTATTTAAAATATTAAGTAAAATCATTTAATTGATTTTTTTTATTCATTCAGTTTATTGGTCAGTTGCTATTTTAAATATTATTCTATTTCTATAAAACACATAATACTTAAGTATTTGTCAAATCGTCTCCAATTTGCTCTCAAAACATTTGGTTTGGTTATAACTTTCTGTATTCTAATCCTAATTTATCAAAACATCACAAAAACGGGCCCTCAGACATCAAATAACGAAGTCAACTTTTAAATTAGATAAGATATTATAAAAATTTTCGCAGGCTTAAATCTCAGAATCTGTCAGAATCAGAGTACTTACTTAATGGATCCCGTAAACTGCTTTATGCAACTTCAAACAACATTACGGCTACAAGCTCGCGACTACCAACCCTCTTAAAATTAGGCAGATAAGTGGATGATATAGATTTTTCCATGAAATCTTTTATGGTGGTGTAACTTGGTATTTTAATACGTAAGTAAGTTATGGAACTACGCAGATGGCCTACCTGGTATTCAGTTGTACTTCTGCCCATAACAAGAACATACGTCTTGGGATCCTCTCCTATGTAGGTACCCGTGGACAGACCGCGTCGCATTGTATTGTGACGATCTCAACTCTGTGGCCCACCAAAACTACTTCCTTTACATCTCAAATCTTAATAAAATATGGTTAGATGTAAACAAGAGTAAATTCAATTATATCTGTGGAATGACTTGTCAGTTCGCTTGACTAAAAGTAAATTTTAGTGTGTTTGTGTGTGTGGTAAGTCTAGTGTCTAGTACTATCCAGCAAAGCTTCAGTCTTTTAAGTCTGGGCATAGCAGGGATAGCCCACGGGTGGTCATGAATAATTGTGATTTATGTCCTACGTGTTATTTGGAGTAACAATTATTTATATGGTATTTTTGTAGTTATTACGTTTTATTATTATCTTCTCTTAGACCTGTATTATTTTCTTAGTACTTACTTCTTATTACTAACTTGTATCACGCGTTTCAATTCTAAAATTATTTACAATTCTGATTCCGTAGACCGTCAGTACATTTATAGCCGAGTACTTACGTATTTCAACAATGTTATTGGGTAGATTGGGTCATTGCGGTGGAAGGGTTCGCCTGCCTAGACTCAGTTACCGAGTCTAGCTGATTGCGCCGGACGTTTATTGGAAACTGAAATCATATTGACCGTTGCAAAACAAATTCGCCAATAAGTAAACTGCCGTCGTTATCTATTATGTTTTATAATAAAAAATTGATTTATCTAAAAATTGATTTAAGTTATGATTACATACTTTTATCACATTTGGTACCAACGTTACTCTAGTATCAAGCAAGATTATTAACTTTCTCCCACGGCAGCCATATTTCGTTTAAGAAATATTTCTGAATTCTCCTACATTTTTACATTTAGGAATTAGAAGGATATTTATTGAAAGATGAAACTGGATTTTTTTAATAACCGAATGTCCAGAGGGATGAGGTTAATGTTTTTGGAATTAATGTATATGTTAAGTATAAACATTAAAAAAAGTGTAAACCTACCGGTCCTTCAAAATTTTAGATGGAGATATAGATTTATATTTTTAGTAATATGCTGTTTTACCAGAATAAGTTTTAATTTGTCTTTCAGTATACACAAACTCATTACACTTATTTATTAAAATATATTTCTCATCATTAAACAAACTGATAAAATGTATAGATAGGCATAAGTATGATGAATTTCTAAACAACAGGGTGCACGATAAACTGTCTCCACTAAAGGACGGCAAAGTAAACCTTGTTTAGGTTGATATTAATACATCACTGCGGCTGGACGTCAATTTATCAAGTGGACAAGGGACGATACGGCCTGTGAAATTACTCCTAACCTCAAAAGGTCAGTCCTTATTGGATCTTATCAAGTGTTTCGGAAAATTGTAACGAGACAGTTTTATGATAGTGACAACGACATATTACTTATTTTATGAAATAAGATTTATACACATGAATGATAAACTAATTAAAATAAAACAATGATAATAAGGCTTTATTGGAAAAACACAGGTGATAAAAATATATAATAAAAGCTGCGAGTTCCCACAAGTAGAAAAAAAACTTTTGCTGTTGCTTTCATAATGATGTTGTTGTGGTTTAACAACAATGAGCAAAACCCATCCAATATTTAACTGTTCACTTAAAAGTTTCACGGCCAAAAATGACAATAACAGACAAAGTTTAATAAAACCTCCAGAAAACAAATATATTTTCTCAAAAGTTTTAAGATACGGATCTAAAACTAATTAGATTTGGACAGATTTTTCGTCGAGCTTCCTTTACTTCGAAAATAAGTGATAGGTAACTAACCTTAGAGTAAATTGGAATTTTTTTTGCAGAACAGTTACCTGCACCACACCTGTATTGCTAGTAAGACTCGTAAAAATAACAGTATCTGTGTTTTCATAATTGACTGGCTTCACAAATCAGTTGGTAGTAATCCTGCATTCTGCGCGGTCGTGGGTTCGATTCCCATCCCGAACAAACATTTGTGTGTCAAACATAGATGTTTGTTCTGTGTCTGGGTGTTAATATGTATGCGTTTATAAAAAAAGGTATATTCTGTTAACTATCTGTTCTTTTATGTGATTTAATTTATCTGGTTCCCACAGTATAAGCTATCCTTAGTTGGAGCTAGGTGGCGCTCTATGTCTAGCAATATACATTTGTTGATTAAATTTCTTTATATTTACAGTTACCTAATTAAAAAAGGTAATATTTGATGTTCATTCATTACATTTATGGAGATCGATGTTATCGAGATTTATCGATATCGAGAGAGAGAGAACGTCTGCTAAGTGTTAAAGACATGTCCTCAATGCAAACTTCTCTATGTACTCGTATATACAACTGGTGTTATGTTCGTACATATATTATTAGCACTGTGCTTTAATATGACTCTAAGGAACAACACAGAAAATTCGCTTACGAGTTAGGAGTTTAATTAGTGGGGTGAAAAGTTTTACTTTCACTAAGTACCTAACAATCGAAGGTGCGAAGTAATGCTAACTTGGAAGTGTTTAATTGTGCTTAAACGGTATTAATTTAACAAAAAGTTTGTATTGTGCTCCTTAATTAACACAATGATAGCAATTTTGGGTAGTTTTTTTTCGAAAACTCTCATTATACTCGCCTAATTCTGATAAGGTCGCCAATTGGAAAGAGGCGCAGCATAATCGGAGCCGATCTTGGTTTGAAGACTGACCGCGCCGCAATCGGTGTGTCTGATCATCATACTCTGACGGATGCATAAAATATACGTCAGTCAGGAGTCAGGTCAGGTGTCAGGGGTGTTTTAATAACTAATATATTAATCTGCATACGTAGAAAAACCTATCTGGCTCACCTTATTCCTTTTCTGCGGTGAGAAAGGGCACCCCCTATATAGCATTGTGATACACTTCTTTTACACGAAAAAAAAAAGAGAAATAGTAACAAATATAAATATGTAGTTTCCTTGATCTAGCTAGTTTGTTTTTTTGACTGACCTCACAGCTCAGTTGGTAGTAACTCTGCCTTCTGCGCTGTAAGTCGCGGGTTCAATTGCCACCCAGGACAGACATTTATGTAACGAGCATTGATGTTTGTTCTGTGTCTGGGTATTAATATGTATATATTAACAAAAAATATATAAAGTATTCTATCAGTCATCTGGTTCCCATAGTACAAGCTATGTTTAGTTTGGGGCTAGATGGCGCTAAAAATGTACACTATTTTTTTTTATTTAATTAGTTACCGACTTCTGTTCGTGAAAAGTATTGTACCATAGAAATAAACTCTTAAAGATATAACTTGGATACGTCAAATAAGTCAGTCAGTCAAATAAAAAGTTGACAATCTCGCGCCAGTTCTAACGCTAGTAGTACCTTAGTACTACAGTAGTTACTATACTATGCTTGGTTTAAGTAAAAATACCATGGGGTCTGTAAATTCAACCGTCTTTGGGCAAATCATACAATTCGGTACCCATTGAAAGTAGCACCGATCGACTGATCGACTAAACGTGGAATACGAGTACCATTGAAATAGGTTACGCTCGGCGCGGGCGGTCGCGAGGGAGCCGCGGAAATGGCATGCCACGGAAGTCGACGCAGTTGACATTTTGCGCCAAATGCGGAATTTCAGATGGTGTTTACATGCAGGGCATTATATTTTACTAGCTGACCCCGCAAACGTCGTTTTGCCATAAATTAATGTACTGATGTACTGAATTAATTAAATTTTAACTAAAATGCTTGTATTTTTAATTTACTGTTTCTACAGAGAGAGATAAGTTCATATATTTATATAGATAGTTACCAAATAATGACTTAGAGCATATACAGCATTAATCAAAACGTCAAATTAAACCAAGGCGGATGGATTGAAACATAACAATGTACGCTTGCATGGTAATTACCCTGTTGATTTATTTGCCGAACAGCTCTTCAATTATGTACTAATTAGGCACCCAAATACAGCGCACGTGATATTATTATACATTGATGTAATATGAAGATATCATAACTAAGGGCGCGGTTCCACAGGATAATTGTGGCTGGGATGTTTACCTTCATTTCTCATACTCACCATTCAGAATTCTGGATCACAAAAAAGATATATTGTTTGTTATATAGGTAATATTTGTTTAGAAACGTGACGTAAAGTGAAAATTTCATATTTTTTGCTTCTTTAAACTGACTAACCCCACGGAATAAGCCGAATTTATAGTAAATGTCATCGCAACGAGATAATATTATACTAATAAATAAAATTGGAGTGTCTGTTTGTAATGTTAAAATGACCGCTTTTTACTAAGTGCATATGGATGTATACACGGAACATATACCAAAAGAACATTTTTTTAAAATTTTCGTCTGTCTGTCTGTTTGTTCCGGCTAATCTCTGAAACGGCTGGACCGATTTTGACGGGACTTTCACTGGCAGATATCAGATGTAACAAGGAGTAACTTAAACAACTTTTCCGAGGGGTAAAATAGGGGTGCGTGATAAAACCGAATTTCACGCGGACGAAGTCGCGGGCAACAGCATATACTATTTTTGAAGTCTCATTATGATCCTTTGAGCATGTTAAATTTTATCAAAAAACGATTAGTACTCGTACTTTTAAGATTATATGCTATTACAAACTGTTACAGTTGGTGTGGACTAGTCAAAACGAAAATTAGAATCATTGAATTCGTTGGTATGATTGCGGAAGTGAAAATGTTGATGCAGCGTGTGATCTAATGATAACGGAACGATAGTTATCGTACGGCTGGCCAATTGTCAGTCCAATCCAGTTTCAATCCAGTCCGACATTTGGAATTTTAGCGCTCTTCTTCAGTGAAGCTTTAACGTTTGATTTTGATGTTCAGGAAATAGATGATTTTCACGTAACTTAACTCACATATCTAACGAATAAATATATTGTGTGCAAGTGTCGTAAACGTATGGAAAGAAATATCTGTAACATTTATTTACAAAAACTTGTTGGTTAATAAAAAACTACATATTATACACTGAATGAAATCCTCTGACAGTTTTTCTCTGTACTTCTATAAAACCTTATTTTAAAAACTAATCAAAGGATTTTATGATTCAATTTTTCATTCAAATATCGATTCACCGGGCAGGTTTTTCACTATAATTTACAAGTCGTCCGGCCGTAGTTATCTACTAAGTACTACCGAAAGAAGCCGGAACAGGTAGGTACCTAGTATACCTACCGTGAGTAGCCTTAACTCTGTCGTCTCTTTGACTCTATTAGTGGCATTTTCCAACATGTGTTTCCAAACTAATATGACATATTTGGATTAATATATTGAATACTATATTGATATAATTTGAACATATTAGCTTAGTTGAGAAGTTGGTTAAGTTTCTTAACTGTTCAATTAGTTAGTCATTTACCAGCAATTAGTTAAATACCCATTATATTACAATCAAGTTTAATTTGAGATATCCGATCTATTAGGTATTGATTCAAAACACGTGTAGTTGCAGATTGTGTATCAAATATTGTATCAGACAGGTTGAAAGGCTGATATGTTTTTGTAAATATTGTGAAGTAAAAAATTGCCCATGTCTAAAAAATATTAACAGGTATTTTGTAACCTATCGTTTATAAAAAATCCAAAATAACAACCATAATCACAACTGTTTTGCATAAAGACGGTTTATCCGCCGATATAAATTTGTCTAAGACAATGTTTCGATGAACGCTTTGCAAGAGAAATACGAATATTTATGAAAACGTATCACTGTGAAGGAAACAATACAGTTATCGATATTACAATGAACACAGCCCTAGTGTTAGTGCTGAATTCTAATTTATATGCACACGGTAGTGTCTGGAAAATTCTGCGTTCATATCGCCGAGGTGCTACAGTTTTTTATATTACCTATATGGGACGGGAATGCAGTTATATAACAAAAATGACACTGATATTCTAATTTAAGCAAGCCGAATGAAGTCTAAAATCTGGTCAATTTCTAATTTTATTCTAGTTTTTTATCACAGGTAATAATTAATACGTGTATTGAAAACAAGATGTGACAAGTAGTGAGTTCAACGTTGTCACTCATTTCCATTGAACAACTAAACTTTTAACCAACTAAAACGCAGCCACAAGGCAACAAAACCGACAAAAATCACTTAATCACTCGGTTTTTGTAAAACCTTCACTTGCAATTTCCTTTGAAATCAAAATCTTGTGAAAAAGGGTTAAAAATAAAACGTCCAGTACAAATCAACCTTCATCAAAGCGTAAATATTTGTAGCATTTAATCCGCTCAGAGGCAGACCAAACTTCAAAAACATTTTCTAGCAATGCTTTTCCAAACAAAGGGTCCGGAAAGAATGAACTATTTGAGATTGCTTTAAAATGAACCGTGAATAATAACCGTGGAGCTCTGCCTCGTTATGAATTAGTTCTTTTGCTGGCATTTAGTCTGCTATTAGTGAATCAAAACTTTTACTTCCGTGCCGTTTAACAGCTGGGAATCACTTCAAGCTACTCAGTCGATATGATTGCTTTCTATTAACTTCGTTGTTGAAGTGACGGGAACGTGAAATGGCACTAACTTTGATTGTACCTTATTAAAAACAAATATTTCATCAGTTTTATTCGGCTTTATCGCAAAGGCAAATGCAGTAATATCTTCTTATAAGTAAGAAATGTAAAAAAGGAGCTTTTATGGACACCATCGCTGGAAACAAGCAACTAAAAAAATACTTGTTGTATGTATATATAGAGTTCGATAAACGTATAACTAAATCAAATTGTAGAAATTAAAATTGAATTCTATAAATTTATTTGATTAGACATTATTCTGATAACAATTTTCAGTTCAAATTTATATCTGCATTATATTTTGTACATCAAAATATACAATTATTGAATGAATAATAAGTCACCAGTATTAATAAAATTTCTTGGCGAAATATTTAGATATTATTCGCAATGATGGATGCTTACAATTTTGCTCGTTAGTTCCAAATAAATTCAAATCAAAAGTTTCAAAAGTCATTAGGACTTAATTTTGTGTAACTTTATTATCACTAATTATTAATGTAATATAAATCATGACTTTGAGCACAAATTTTGGAAATCTAATTATAACTTTTATTTTATTTTGATTCATTAAAATAATAAGAATCTAAGGTCAGGTTAATAACAAAATGTATAATATAAAACCAACTAAATATGAGTAACCTTGAGTACTGAAATACTAAACAATATTTTTTTTCGGTCCTTAGCGCTACGCCACCTCTATTGGCTTTTTTATATCACGAAAATGAAGGAAATAGCTAATGGCACACGTGATGTTAAGTGGTAACCGCCGCTCATAAACAAAACCAATATGACTCAAGTCCTTTCCAACAATATACGAGATGACTCAAAGTCGCCTTGCGTTGCGTTCATTACCCTGAGACGGGGATGTTACGTCTCATGCGCCTGCAATTTCACCGGCCCTTCCACCGGAACTCATCAATACGACCGCATCGCCAGGTGTGGTGGCAGATTACCAGGTGTGGTGGCAGTTCGTCTTGTACTATACTGTCCTTGTTTTTATTATGATGTTTTAGATTAATATTTGCTTAATTATCGTAATAAGTTTGAAGCTTGTAATTGTCACCGTTTTTATGGTAGCAAAAAAAAACGATGTATAACTAGAAACCAAGAAGTAAGAGGTAAATGATGTTTAACTTTTTACTCTGCACTTTATTTAACATGTGTTATGATATCGATTTATATACCTCTATAGTACATTGTGCCCATTTTTTAATATAGTGGTAATATTGAAATTATTATTCTTTGTTTTGTGTGTACAATAAAGAGTTTATCTATCTATCTATCTATGTACACATAAAAATAATTATATTAATGCATAATTTGTAAAATATTAAAATGTCATAATGATTGAAAAAAACAGCCTTTAAAGGTACGACTTACGGATCAACATAAAATGTACGCATAGGCTTAAGAAATAGGGTCCTGTTTTTGAGTACCTACGGAACGATAACCAATAACAACACACTTCATTATTTAAACAGACCTTTTATTTTTATATTTATTTAAGTAGAGCACCGTAAAAAGTTCATTAAAAGCCAATAGCTAATTTAAGTAAAAGTATAAAGTAGCTGACGCAGTCGGAAAGTTTGCAGCTATCCTTGTTACAAGTTGATGAAAACCAATCAAATTAAAAGTTTTATCCTGTGTAGCCCTCAACTCTGTTGTCATTAAACATGTGCGCACATTTCCTTTATCAGCTAAACAAAATGTTAAAAAGATTTGTGTAAAATATTTCTAAGACATGAATCTCTAAGAGGCTGTTTAAGTAACAAATGTCACAAAAATACGAAATTGAGTAATAATTGACAAAAAAAGTCTTTGAGCACATACAATATAAATTAATTATTTGGTTTCGACAGTAGATATGAGTTTAATATAACGAGGCTGTATGCAACCGTAAAATGTGGCCAAGTACAGCACTTAAGGGTGTAATAACTCGTCCTCAGTGAAAGCTACATTTTTATTCTCTTCATAATATAGGCTCGCATGTAAGCGTGGAATCCTTGGATCAAGACACATTCTTTCATTCATTTTATTCGAGAGAAGAAAATATTCTACGCTACCTGCTGAATAAATGATTACTAAATTTCACTTCGACTAAAACGCCTATTATTAGTATCGGCTTTCTTGGCGAAAGAAATGTTTGCTTACCAATTGAATAAATCGTTAAAATTACCCATGATCTCACAATACCCAACGAAAATAAAAATAATTACAAACTTACTTCGTATCTTTGAGTTGTCAGACATTACTTCCAAAAATTTCAGTTTAGATATTTCCACTGTGGGTGTAAGTTTCACCCTATTACCTACACTTGAGGTTCCAGTTATGGATGAGCGCGCACCGTGCAGCATTAAGTCACGTGGTTACGCGCCATTAGGGAAGATTTCGCAGTTTCACCCTGTCTCAATTCCATAGACTATTAAAAGGGGAATTTCATTATATGAGTGGTTCTCGTATAAGCGATGTGCGAGGTGTACGCCTAAACGACCTACTCTGATTAAAGATTACGTACGTCGCGTCGTCTGATGGCATCAAATTTAATTTGGTGAGATTATGCGGCATAAACTTGCCCTTATTTAACTTCCATGCTACAGTTTGGCTGGAATGATACCGAAACAATCACAAAATTAATATTGTTTCATTTTCTTACATCTATAAAGAAGTCGTTATTAGGTTTTTTTTGTGACAATATATTTTTATACAATAAAGATTCAACGTATTTATGGGATTGGCGTAAAATTTATCCAATAAAATACTGTCAAAAAAATATTACAAAGCGTAAATCTATTTCACGTTTATATGGGTCCGGACATTGATTTCAACTGGCAATTCCGTCAGCAAAAAGCCTGCAGCCGTTGCAAAAATTGAGGTCAGTATAGTCCAACAATATTATTTTAACGAAAAATAAATAATAAAATAAGAATATTATTTCTATTTACACAAAATACATCCTGTTTGCTTATTATAGCGTAGTATTAGGTTATAGCTATTGTGGAGGTAGGTATTTACAGGCGTAGGTGCGACAGTTCCTGCTTATGAGTAGACAAAGTTATATAATTTCTGTCTGCTTTACGAATAACTTTGTTTGTGTAAATACCCCGTTGCAATAACGACCATTGTCATAACGTATAAAAGTAGCATACAACAAGCTACAACTCATAAAAATCTGTTAAAACTATTCACAAACATTGGGAATCGTAAAATTTATGGTTTTACTCCAATTTGCTTTACAGCGATTATTTTATTTGCAATTACGAAAACAATGTTTACTAACTAGATTTGGCCCTGCTTTAAGAAATAGTTTTGTAATTGCTATTATAATATATTCATTTATTTACCAACAACACACAAAACATCATGTAATATCTTATTTCAGTATTTTATGTAGTCATAAATGTAACATAGATCTAAGTACTCAGATTGTTGTTTTGTTTATGGGTTTCTTGACTGTTCTTCCCCATGTAGAGCCAGATAGGGTTTGAACTGGCGTCAAACTTAGCGATAAGTACGCGTGACCTTATGTCTTGAAAGTTATTGATATTTCCAATCCATTTCTTTATGAATTTTATGGAAATAAAGTTTTTGACTTTGACTTTGCCAATAATATCACATCCTTATAACTTATCACTTTCCAACGGGAACAATGTTCAGAAAAGTTGGTAGGCCTGTACGTACTCGTACTTAACAGTACCCTATTACGAATGTATGCCGAGACGCTAGACGCTCCTGATTCAATGAATATCTCGGATAAATCTGTTTTGTTTGACGCACTGTTCACTATCAATATATTTTAATATTGTTATGGACGAAAAAAATTGAGATTCAAATTCAGATTATACCAGAAGCCCGCATGGTCCTTTTGTCTGGCAAACAATAAAGCTCTTTGTGAGGGACCTATAAATAATTATTTGATTTTAACAGGTATGTTTTGAATGTTCGATTGATAATATATGAAGCTTGTAGAGTTTGGTCAGATTTTTAATGTTAATTTCATACTTGACCACGTATTAGGTATTATAAAATATTAATTGTAGAAGGTACTTTAAGAACGTTTTAAATGCGTAAACGGCCGTGATTTTAGCTTGTAGTGATAAATCAAAATGGTTGATTCCAAGCACGGTATAACGAGTAACAAGCACGGGATAAGATTTTAATGTAGTTCTTCTGGAGAAGTTTACTGCTATCGCGTATTGCTTTCATCCGGTTTATTAACTGTATTCTATTAGCTTTAAATAATTTATTCAAATCAAATCAAATCAAAATCAATTTTTTATTTATTTATATTGTGGTTGTTGAAAACAATTTGCCTACTTTTACTGTATTCTTGAAATAACTGGATTTTTTCCTACTATATATAGTATATACGTTTTATTATCTTTACATTCAATAATTTAATTCAATCGTGTTATAAATATAACGTATTCATTGTATTCAGCCTCGAAGCTTTTCTGGTAGAATTCAGGTTAGTTCCGGCACACAACTATACTAAGACTACTTTTTTAAGATATTAATGATCGGGTAGGTAAGCACGTTTTATCATTTTTCAGAGCAATTATTAAAGTTGTCGTGCGACAGGTCCTTAAATAATGACATCTAAACATTAGAGTTAGTTTAGCTTAAATAGACTTAACTAATAATTTGGTAACCTTAAATTACAATTTTTATGCAATCTTATATAACAAATAAGCTGTGGGCATAGTCGCCAATGGCATAGCTCAGAATTTCAATCCGCAGGGCGCTGGTTCAATTCGTGATGAATTGAAACCAAGTTTTTTCATTTTTCACTTGAAAAATGAAGTGCGCAATACCTAGTTCTAAAAAGAGTGAAGTATTTGTAACGCTATAACACGACAGTGTTCACTGGAAACCCATCCATGAATGTATCACTTACTCAATATATCAATAACTCAAACACTTGAAAATCATTATAAAGTTTTATGTCCACACCGTATGTATAAACAGTATTAAATTTGCTTTCTCCTTCAATTTAGTCCATAAATTAATAGTTAAAACACTTTTGGAGAATATTGTTTAGCCCTTGTTTAGGGCAAAATATTTACAAGATATTTCGACAAAGACCTTTCAGTGTAGCATTCTTCATCTTCCTACGAAAAGATCATCTTTTATAATCAACCTTAAAGGAGTTTTGCCGTTGAGTGGCTTTTTCGTTCTCTTGCTTTGTGGGTTAATGGAGTGTGCCCATTACAAAGTGTTTAATGTGAAAAGATTAGAATAAATGGCAAATAAATACATACAAAATGTCAAAAAAAACCTCCTCCTTTTTGAAATCGCTTAAAAAGAGGTTAAAATCAGGCAAATTAATTTTGGCCTTGAATTTACTTTTATATGAGGTAAGTGATAAATTAGATCTCTACGCATTAGATTTCGTTAGTTTTACGTAGTATCCCAATAGTCAAAATGATGAGTGTTGTTGTGTGGACGTGATAACTTCAACGGTCAATGCAAAAATTATCACAAAATTTATTTTAAAACTAGTTGAACATTATTTTGAAAAGCTCACGTAAATATGCTTTTCCGTGCGCCACAGTGAAATATAAAAAGTTGCAAAACATTTACATAATTATGTTTTTATATGTCGCCCTGAGTTTCAGGAACCTCTGAGGAGTAAATAATAACAGGAATTTCATATTTCGACAGACGCTGTGGGGCTTAGCGGAGTGTTTTCACTTCGACAACCTGAAATCCACCAGAATTTATATTAACTTGATAAAATGCGAGTGTGGACTGACGAGTACTTAAAAATGTTACAGTGCAAATGATTGACTGGCCTCACCACTGTTCAGTTGGTAGTAACCCTGCGTTCTGAGATGTAGGTCGTGGGTTCCATTCCCACCCAGGACAATTTGTGTGACGAGTATAGTTTTTAGATGTTTGTTCTGTGTCTGGTTGGTAATATGTACTATATGTATGTATTTACAAAAAAGAGTATATATTTACTTTATCGGTTGTCTGGTTCCCATAGTACTAGCTTTTTTTTAGTTTGGGGCTAGCTGAATTGTCCACCAATATTATTATGATCTATAATTAAGAAAATAAATTTAATTTAAAATTTAAAATAAATTTGAAATTAGAAATTTAAAATAAATTTGAAATTAGAAATTTAAAATAAATTTGAAATTAGAAAACAAAATAAATTTGAAATTAAAAATGTATGATTGTTTTTTTTTAATTAACAGTGTAATCACCATAACAATCAAAAAACTCACATGGGTATCCAAAATTTGTAACTAAGCTTTAAGATTTGGGTTTGTAATACCAAGACAGAAAGCACTGACTCTTTGAAGCTTGATTTTGATTTGGTCAGTTTGACCCACTTGTACCGGCAGCGTTCACTACTAACAACACAACCCAAGCTTCGATAGGCCTGGTTTGATTGCACAAAGCTTTATGAAGGATGTAAATTGGCTTCGAGAATCAGGAGAATACATCGATTTGCACGTAATTTTCCTTATTGTCTTCTTGGTAAGTCAAAATAAAATTCTCGTGTCACAGTGTTTGTAACAAAACTCCTCCGAAACGCTTGACCGATTTTTATGATTTTTTGTTGTATATGATCGGTAGGTCTGAGAATAGGACGTAAACTATTTTTCAAAACCCTAAGTAATAAGGGCGGGCCAACCCAAATTAGATTTTTTTTGACAACATTTTTTATTTATATTTTTGTGTGAGTCAGCATTAAAAAATACATACAACCCTAAATCACCCTTCTACCATCAAAATTTTTTTAATCGCGATATTAGTAATTTAATAATTTTCAACCCTCGGTGGTCGATTACCGATAAAAAAAAATCTTTTCGATTTTAATGACACTTTGAACTTAACGTGGCATTGCAACGCATGCCGGGCCCAGCTAGTATTTAATAAAATTTACATGAATCCCTATCTCGTGGCGACTCATGGATGTCAAAGGGTAACATTATTTGCCTTTTAATTGTAGTACATCCAAATTTATTACATCTACATATTAGTTTCAGTTAAGAGTCCTTAGTACAGTAGTGTACACTTTGAACAGCAGTAGGTAAAAGTTATATTGGAAATTCATTTTTGACGTTTCTAAATGTCTCATCCACTATCTCATGCATTGCACTACTTCCCAGAACTTAACAATTATATTGTGATTAATTTCGTATTAACAATGAGCGAGTGTGGTATTGGCATATTGATGAAAATAATCTGAAATTCTCATTAGGCACGCTGTTTCGGCAGTCGCAAGTAACTTTGGTACGTAATGAACGAACTTGCGCAGTGAAAGAGTTAGAAGCGAGTAACATGCAGAATAAAAAAACGTTACAAAGCACTTCGGTAAGGTATGAACTACAAGAATACAACACATTCGGCGGACTCAAGAAATAATTATTAAAAAATGTAAATGTATTAAAATTCCAGAATCACAATAAGAACTAAAATATAAGTCACGAATTCGGAGTAAAATTTAAACGTGAATTACCCGGTTCTGGCTCGAATACAGTAATTTATTGCAACGGTTTAATAAGCCGCTTTATTTTTAATTTTATTTGAGAACTGCCTCACTTTTGGAACTCTGTTGTGCCGTCATTGACACTCTGCGTTCACAAGAAATATATTCCTAAGGTTAAATTTCAAAGTCACAACTTTGTTATGAACAGAATTCGTAATTCATTGCTACGATTTAGCCTACTTTGCTCGAGAAATATCCATAATATTGGAAAAGAATTTGCCCTCTAATAAAAACGTATGACAGTTTCAACATCGGTAATAGGACTTGGTACTTTAAGCTTGAAGTCGTCTTTTGCTTAAAAGATTTCAAGATTTTCACAAATCACATTAAAATATATCTACTTTCGCAAAAGCTCCAATATGAGGTTTTTGTGATATATTCTTGTTTTATTAAAATGATTATTCTTGCTTTATAATATTGATGTAGCATAGATGTAGCATATTTATATTCTATTTCAATGAATAAGTTCGTGAGTTTATGAAATGGAATTATTTGTTTTACCATATTTTTTACATAATTATATCTGTAAATTAGTTCGAGGATCATAATTGGCTTGTCTCGTAGCGTTTGTACTTTGAAGTTAAATAAACAGTAGCCAAAGTTTGAATTATTTATGTCTGTGTGAACATTAATCAAAATGATGTTACTTCAGTCATGTAGAGGTAGTATCAAGTACAAAAAAATAATTGTAAGTTCTTGGTACTACATAATTAAACGGCGAATTTCGGAACAACAAAATCAACGTTAGTAGATAAAAAAAAACCTTTTTAAAATCACTAGTTACTAGAGTTTTGATCCTCTTTGTGTAGTCAAAGTGTAGATATTTAACTCACGAAAAATCTGATAAAACCTATTCTATAGTCCATTCCAAATACGATTATATTGAGCTATGAATGGATTAAGGTCATGTTAAAAAGGATGAAGGAATAATCTACGGATGTGACGAAAAGATGCAAAGAGATTTTACCCTTTTTTTGTAGACATGGGTTTAACTATTGTATTTCGGGCAGACTTCAATTCAAATGAAAGCGTTCGGCCTTTTTTACAAATTTCAATACATGCCTTTATGTGGGCTTGTTTACTTTCAATTTTCGTGAATATTTCCGTTCGACGTTGATTCGTGGTCGACTTTTCGTGATTGTTTTTTGTCCTTGTCAACATTTAGTATTCAGTTTTGAATTGGTGTTTATAATAATAATAATAATAATAGCCTTTATTCACAATCTTATGCTAATTACATGAATTTAAATTAATATTTATTGGGACCGGTGTGTTTTCAAGATTGTGTTGCCCTCTGGCATAGGCCTCCCCTAATGCTTGCCATAATTTTCTCTGTTGTGTCCTTTTAAGCTATTGCATAGCTTCTATCGCGGACCTTGAGCGTGGAGACCGAATCCAGAAATTCCGTAACGAAAAAAACCTAACACCCCCCACTCCGACCGGCACAGCGGTGATACTTTTTAGTTCCATCTATCGATAAATACCAGAACTTTTAATGACTTTTTGAAATATCACGCGCAATAGCTTTACCGCGGCAGTCTCCGAGTGCCACACGTCTTTTTTTCCAGCTGACCCCAGCCATCTTCCGAATATCATCTTCCCATCTTTGAAATTCTCGGTTTCTTTTGTTATATCTTGGACACCAATTCGAATTGGTGTTTGCTTACATATACATAAAAAAACTCAAATAAAATAAAGATCGATTTCGTAAAGGTATACCTGCGTACAAAAGTCAGTTACCTTGCAATACACATCACTAAGACGTTTAAATGTCACATGGGCTTCATTTTTAATTATTCTTCATTGAGTGATGAATTTTAATGTTACTTTTTTTTTATAAAAATCAATAAATATTGGTGGACACTACGCAGCGCCATCCAGTCCCAAAACTAAACATAGCTTGCCAGCTATATACTACGGGAACTAGAAAACCTGAAATAACATACCCACATCCAAAAAACACATGTAGGTGGATGTCCTTGGTAGGAATCGAGCCCCCGACCTACAGGGCTAAAGGCAGGCCACAATTTGTTTGTAAAACAGATAACCCTTACATTCCATTTAGTTCCTAATTAGCTCTATCCCGCCCAGATAAGACTTGCTAAAACGTATTAAATTTTAACCCTTTAGAGGAACTTAATAGCTTTTTAAGATTATATAATAGGAATGGAATTAAATTAAATAATGTATAAACAGTCGAACCCACGACCTATGGCGCAGAAGGCAGGCTTACTGCCAACTGAGCATGCTAACGTATTTTTGTTTGCATGGAATACGAACAATACTCGTATCATAGATATTTTGAAATAATTTCATTTTATCAAGACTTCCTCTATATAACAGCAATCATCAGGACTCCGGTCATTTTGTAGCAGCATCACAAACAAATTAAAAGTTAGAATCAAAAACAAATCCCCGGAACGGAAGCACTCAAAGTCTCCAGCAATTCCATCACAGATTTCACATTGTCAAAGTTTGAACATCTCCACCGCATTTATAACATTACAAGACAATTAAAAGCAAGTAAATAAGGTACACAACAATTCTGAAAGAGATCACTTGGTGAGAACATTTTACTGAAGAGTACTTAAAACTTTGCAGACCCTTCCGTTGTCGCTTCGAGCTATACTGCCGTGGATCTATGAAAGCTTTATGGTGCTAACGACGTAGAGATTGTCGCTATGAAAGCTCCCAGTGATGTATACACGACATATCCGGAGTATAAAAAAACGACTGAATACACCAAAACTAAAATATCTTTTACTGGCGCTTTCCAGCCACAAATTTACGTGAAATGACTGTTTCTATAATTGCGAAAGATTTGTTTTTTGAGTTTTTTGTTAAAGAATAATGATTAGATAGTAACAGTGACGTTTAATTTTAATAGGTCAAGGACCAGACAATGTAAATTTTTCTATAATAATAGTTTGAATATTTAAAGCGTTGAATAGGTAAAGGTTATAGCTAAAAATTAGTATTGTAAATTATATAATTAAATTTAAGTACTGTATTATTATTTTAAGCAAACATCCGTTTAAGTGCAACATACGTTAGCAACTTAGTCGACAGCGTCTCGCTGGCGACGTCTTAGTCGGTATGCATTCACATCCACACGTGAATAGCAGCGACTCAATGTTGCTTTACGGTAAATGGAAAGGCAAGTACATAGTACAAAGCAAAGCGTCTCTAGGAGTGACACATTTGTATGTACATTCTCCCTTGTTTCTTGTATTGCGGACGAGGCGTTAACCACCTCAAAGATTTATGAAAGTAGCTTGTCCTTTTAGAGCACTCGAGGCCAGCGGGGGTTATTATCTATGTTCACCGTCGTCGCCTTAATTTGGTTTCGCCTTTTTTAGGCCGTTTCTTTTAATTTTGGGGGTTGGAAAGTTTGAAAAGTTTCGCAAAAGTAAATAAAGGCTATTAGGATTGCCCACTTAGAAAGTATCCATCTATTACGAGCTGAGCTTTTTAGTCTAACGTCTCAAATTGCAATTCCTAAATTCGCTCGGTTAAAGTGCACGATATATGCAATGATAACGAAGCTAATATTTATGGCCACTAAAACTTTACAAAGTCAACGTATTAAGATATTATATTCGACTTGCTTTTACCAGCGACTTCGTCCGCATAATTTTTATATCTCCGGCTCCCGTGGTTATGTCGAAATGAAATATATACCATGTCTTATATGATGCTTCTGACTTTTGATATCATCTTCTCATCATTATCACTCAGGTAGACGATAAATGGCGCTACTTGAAGAAGAAAGATGACCGCTGAACATCTCTAATAGAGAGAGACTGTAAGAAGAACCTTTTTGTAAATCCTATCAATACATTCTTCAGCGTCTCTAAATCTTGATGAAACCTTAAGCTAACCATCGTTACCAAAGTACCCACAGTTTATATTGCTTACCTTCTGCGGGTGGATAAGAAAAAGGGTAGACCAACATCCTTTGAAAAATAAGGTTCCATCAATCTGTACCCACCCATACGGGCGGATATCTTTTACAAGCCACGCAGTTCGAGGAAGGTGTTCACTCATCCCTCTCTTGCTAGGTTTTACATTTTGACCGGACAAAACAAGCAGAATTGGAAAGAATATATTTAAGAATACAATTTGAACCGGGGAATAATATGTAATAAAATAAAAATACCTAACACTTCCTGAGCAATTATGCAAAATTGATAAAAACTAGTTCATAAAAATTTAATTTAAAAAAATAAAACATGCTTAGAAAATTTTGTCATTACCATTTAAGTATATACGAATAAAAAGTATAATATTCTTCTTTTGTTCCATTTATATATGTATTTGTTTAACAAAAGTTTAGTAGATAGATTACGTTTATATCACCAAATCAAAATAACAACGATCAGTAACTACAACAGAGTTTAACAATGGGTGGTCTTATCGCTATAAAGTGATCTCTTATAGATTCATATTGTTGATATATTTATAGATTAATACTTTTTATACCTAACATGGTCACTGTGATTAATACATTTCATTAGGTATGCTTATACAGGTACTATATTACTAAATGCCTGATGGAGTTACGAAAATTTGTAATTCGTATATGGTATAAATATATCCTTAAACTCTTAAATTACTTTGCTGTGAATTTTCCACAAGAATAATGCTACGGAATTGAAATGCCCAATCTAAAAATCAGGGAGCCAATTCTCTCTTAGTAGTGACCTACCAATACAAAAACAATAAGCTTGTAAAGGCAATCCAAGAAAACATTATTGATATCAAAAATCTAAAAGTTTCTTGAAGATTCTGTCCAGCTTTTATGAAAGTTGAAGAGTCTTTTTTGCATAACGCTAAGTGGCCAAATAGCATAAGCTAATGTTATGCCGGAAAAATGTACTAATATTGTGTGACAAATCTAGAGCGCTAGTCTTTTATCGACAATAGCTCCTTTTAATCCTGCCAAGGATGCAATCTGCAAATTTTTTTCATAGTAACTAATTGTTCGAAACCATTCGGCTTTTTCAAGGCATCCCTATTCCCTGCATTTGCGGATCCACTTTTGGTAAGACCCAAAGTAAACTTATTCATTACTCTTTCCCCTCGCTGGTTGTCATTCATGAGCCATTTCGTGGAAATATTATCGCATTTGAACTTTTTGTCACGTTTTGGAAACACCATTCAGGTGAAGTTTGTTGATCGCAGTAATTAAAGGGACACTTAATAACCTATAACTGAGAATGTCCGAGAAATCTGTCTTTTGTTTTGTTGTACTCAGAAAAGGTAAGTTATTGACTTCATTATACATAATAAGAAGTCTTAATTGCTGCCAAGTGCTAAAACATCAGTGAAAACAATATTCAAGCAACTGTTTTGTAATGATGTTTTAGCATCTCTTTTAGCAAAAATAAACCCAGTCAACTTCCATTAGTTGTTTTGGCTCCTTGCCAAACGCATGAAGGACGCCTTGAACCCTTTGTTTTCCGGATGTTCTTTGTCAATATTGTCCAAATTCTAAGCGGTTCTCAAAAATATCTGTTTTCGCTGCTCCAACGTCTTATTTTGACACTTTGTCGATGACATCATTCAATGGTTTTGTTTGATACGGGGGTTCTGACTAAAAATGTAGGTAAATTTTTAGTCATCATACATACTTCTATACATTTTGCAGCTTTCAAACCTTAATAAAAATTTATATTTAGTTTCACATATATTATTAGCGCACGATAGTGTTACTCATAAGGTGAGAAATAGCCTATTTATGCTTTGCCTACCTCTTCGGGGACTGTGTAATTGAACCGTGAGACAAGCCCCTTACCTGCCTGGAAAAATTAACCAAACATAATTTCATATTACGACTTTCGTCGTAAACAAGATAATTTTGTTTGAACGTAGTTTATTTCACAATTGCCTTGATATTTCACAAATTGCTCAGCGACTGGTAGAGACAAATATTGCGTTAGTGACCCAGGTCACGTATTGCGCGGCCCAATAGGCGAGTGTACTGTTTGCCTGCTCGTGTGTACACCACACAATAGATAGTAGTTTCGACAATGAGTACACAAGCCAGGAAAAGTTGGTAAACAAAATCGAATTAGATAAATCAAATCGGAGGATACTGACGTAATTAGTGTTTTGGAAAATTGGGGCATTTTAAGCATCGATTCATAGAGCACCAGTCTTGTTCCACTTAGAGCACCAATTCTTTGATGTTTTGTTTGTGCCCAAAGTGGTAGTAAAATGTAAAGAAAATAAAATTACTTAAAATTAATCTGGAAAGTCCATTTTGTATCGAAACAGAGGTGATGCGACTAGCTTGACAAATAGTGAATTAACTACGACTAGTAGGCAGAAGCTCATGACTGGAAGTTGTGGAAAGATTGGTGGGAGCGCTTTGCCTAGTAATGGGACGTGGACAGATATGGCTTCCGTTTGCTGCACGGTGGAAGAAGTGTAAAAAAAAAAAAAACATAAAAACCATATAAACCATTATTTTAGTAGTCAATCACAATGACCAAATTCAAGAACTAGCATGATACTTCAAAAGATGTGAATGGCTATAGGTTTTTTTTATCATTTTTAAACCGGTTTTGGTAGTGACCTACCAAAACCTACGTTTTAGTTAATCTAATAACTTCACACAGGCGATGTGTCAACTACACAAAAGCCTACAAATATAAAAAAGCAATAATTGTAGTTTCCAAAGTGTTCTACTGAACCGGAGAGCAGTGGAGTCTGAAGTCACTCTCATTAGCATATTCATCTCTCTATTTTGAGTGGGCTCATATTCATAGCGTGTTTCTCGTTATGCAGAGGGTAGTTACAAGTCTATAGCTACTCGTATTATCTTGAACGAATCGTCGTTCACGGGAGGAATAAACTTTGGATTGTTGCAAAATCAAGCTAGATAATTGGATTAGACGACTGGCTGAAATAACCTTAATTTACCTTTGCTTTTGGTGCAACTCGATGTGATATAACCAAAATTAAATATAAACGGCAGTTTTTATATAAATAATGTATTGTTTAATTTTTGGAGACTGAACATATAGGCAGAAAAATTAACTACACAATGTTCTTTCGGTTTTTTTGGACATTTTCTAACACTATGAGTTATGATTATTTATAATATTTAATATATAAAAAAACCCCTCCTCTAAAAATGAAAATTACTACTTCTAAAATGCAATATTCAAAAATAAATCGATAAATTCCACAAGATTATTTTATTTATTTAACAAAGATCGTAAAAAAGTGACCAAAAAAAACCTTCTCTGAGTTCGTAAAAAAGGTGCCGTTTCACAGCTTCGTCAAAAAGTATACAAATCACTTTTAAAGTCCGTACAATCGTCCCAACACCCCCGAGAATTAAGCTATTGCGCCCAATTTATCTCAATGTGTGTTCGTTTAAATAAAAGCAAAGACCGGCTGTAGCCAGAGGACTGCACTAATCGAATTACGTGGTCCTTCGTACGAGCGACGCGAGGCTTCCACTTCCGGTACCACTGCACTGGGACTCTTGACCCAAAAGTTTCCTTTTGTTGTGCAAGTGTAGTTACAGATAGGGAGGTGGTGGGCTTTTTTCGAATAAGCATAACTGTATTTTTTCCTGGAGAGAGAAAACTCTGATTTTTACCGTAATATATACAGTATGTACATAGATATAATACATTTTTATGTGAGTAACTTTTAAAGAATCAATAGTTCCGTGGCCAAGATGTATACATATCATAGCATCAAACATCAATTGCTTCATAGACATAAGACATAAGACTGACATCTCACTTATCAATCCGAAAGATTATGTATTTTATTATTATACTTGTTATTTTTTCACGTGAAAACAATTTTCATTAAATTCTCAACAATATTTTATTACGAGTTAAACCTGGATGAAAATATTTAATCTATTATGTTTTACCGTGATACAAAACTGAATTTTGATAACCAGAATAAAATTCCAGTTTAAACGGTGTCTTCAATGACTGTACTGAACGTTAAAGTTAAATTGTGGAGAATCAATTTTGTAAAAAAATGTATTTCCAACCGTCACATCACTACATATACCTAACACTATCCACCACATTTTTACGGATGAAACGAAACGTAAAATGAGACAGCTCTTCACTTTCTAAACCATTCTGGCAGTTCCAGTTGCGTAATTGAGCAACATTTGTTTGGATTAACGCTTCATCTATTATGGTACACCGTAAGACTTAATAATCTTTTCAAGACCGTTTCAAATTGATGTTATAAATAATGGTATTAAACAGACTTTGGAATAATTTACGGCTACGTATTTTTTGGACAAACTGAGTCGTCGACGTTCGTAGATGAGATCTCTATTGTGAGACAATGCACTCCCCTTGATTGGTGAAAATCAGACAATACGTTGGTGTATATATGGTAGGCAAGTCTTCATGTTTTGTTGGTATCAATCTAGTCCGGAAACGCGTTTGGGAGTGGAAGGTGGAATGTCGCAAGTACCTGTAATTTTTCCGACCACACCTTTCGAACCCCGACACAGTAATACGAACGCGTTACTCTTAGCAGCAAAATGGTTATGATGGCAGTACATCCCCAGAGAACTTGGCATAAATTTAACTGCTACAAAAACCATCACATGGTCAGTGGAAGTCACTTAAAACAGCCTGAGAAAATTCACTTCCGCCAGATAGAGATCCGCAAGACGCTGTGCAATCTAAGCGTGAATGAAGCCACTTTTTAAATTTTTGTTTTTTTTTTATTTTTTAAACTCTCCACGGAATATCAGACATCTTACTGAAAATATGTGCTCCTAATTGTCTCCGGTCCTTATTTGTGTTTGTCGCCTCTTCCTGGACCCAGACTGTTAAAGTCTGGAAGTTAGCTAGCGTTCCTAAAAAAAATATATCCTTTGCCTGCGTCTGTAATTCCTTAAAACTACAATCTGGGATTCTTCAACAGCATACTGCAAAAGCCACTTCATTGATTCACATACACTTACGAGTAGTACCTCCAATGCGGTAACCATTTCCGCTAAATTGAGTGTGAATCATTCAAACGAGAGAAGATGATGTTTAATACCGACGAACCCTATGCTTTTAACTGTCGAAAAGAAAATAGAACTTTAAATCTTCTCCTCTAGAGTTGATTTTTCGAACTTGCACTGAAGAAAACCTTCCCATTATTTGAAGTTATGATGATAACTATCTAATAATGTCACACCCACGGGAATATCGAGCATCTAAACTTACCGTTTACAATCAGTAAGATAATTCCGTCATGCTATAAAATCGCCACTTCGCCTTCTGTTAGAGGCCAATTGCTACTCAAATGACATTATCGGAAATGCTG
Organism: Chesias legatella; assembly: GCA_947359385.1. Taxonomy (NCBI): domain Eukaryota; kingdom Metazoa; phylum Arthropoda; class Insecta; order Lepidoptera; family Geometridae; genus Chesias; species Chesias legatella. The sequence continues at coordinate 4,974,941 of OX375772.1, forward strand.
GTTCGGGACTTGCGGTAATAGAACGAACCGCTTAAAATGTTCCCCGGACACAATTTTGCCACTAATAATGCGGTTTAAGGACACTCAACAGCGTCGTTAGAAACGTGGGTCTTCCACGAGACAAGAACCTGAGAACGACTTACACATATAAAAAAAAAACACGTGATTTTAGAAAATAACAACGCGTTGTAACGTGCTACAATTTTTTTGACAGTTCAAGAAACGAAATTTGATTTGTGTTTAAATAATTACATTTAATAAATAATAAACAATGTTAATAACTAGATCAGTCAGATCAATATAGTATATAGCGCTCCAAAACACAGATCGCACACGTTGGGTACACTGCTGGGAAATTGAAGTGAGACTGGGTCGGCCACGGCTGCCGCATGACGGATGGGTTTATGGTGAAGAACACCAAAGAATTGATGCCTCCTAACAGAAAAAAACGCCGCCGCAGGCCCAGAAGCAAGTAATGAAACGTGATTGACTTGTAGTTGAGGGGCTGGACGATTATAGCACAGGAACGTAGAAAGAAGACAGGCTAGCAAAACAATTTAATATTTTCATCTAATAATTTTGTATATTGTATTCGTTCAAAGGAGCAGTATCGTAGCACGTCGGCGTAGCGCTTATGTAGAGTCTCTCTCCGGGAGTGCTACGAGACCATCATAACTTATCATTTCTGAATATTCATGTTATGATATGTTTGCAAAACTCGGTGACCGCTACCGACTGAGACGTGAGCCACGATGCTCAATGATTTTATTTCCAGGATATCAGGAGAGATAATGTTTCTGCTATTTTCTGCTTACTTATCTACATAATAGGTAATGTTACTATGGAGTGAGCGCTACCAGAAAGATACAAACCTTTTATTCAACCGTAATTGTAATATTTAACTATTAGGAAGTCATTTTGGTTTCATATTTCTATTTTTAAAATGGGGTCAAAACTACCCCTTCAAAAATTGGAATTCTTCGGTAGGAGAATTAATAGTGATCTAATAAAAAGTTTATAGACGATAATAATATATAACATGGATTAAACTGGTATTGCGGAAGCTAAGGTGTTAATAAGAATTTTAAACCGCATTGCTTGCAAATAAATTTCACCCGCAGGGATTATAAAATGGAACTTGGCTTTATTTTTCTCGCGTAATTATTGTCTTAGCTGAAATAAATGCTTTCACAGCATGTTTTTGTGTACCATTTTGGTAAAATATTTTTATTTAGTATAGTATGATTTTCGTATTTTTGTTTTAGCACTGGAAACTAAGATGAAAAATATCATGTACAAATCTCACCTTTTCCCTGCTGATACACTTAACGTAATGTATTCTAAAATATTGTATGAGAACAACATCGCCTGTCCTAAAGTGCACTCAAAAAATTGTCCATTTCGGTGCTGTATTATATAAGTAGATTACATCAAGCAATCCAAGCTCAGCACTTCCAACCATGTAGTTTAATCAAAGCGAATAACGTTCTCATTTCCGTGTATTAGCGACGCGCTTTGCATATTCATGACTTTCATACTTACATCTATATGACGAACCGTTTAGTTATACGAAGTAATTAACACCTAGTTGTTGCGGTAGGAAGTGGGTAAGTAATGGTTTTATTATAAAGTTATATCCGTATCTAGTTTCAAGACTGTTTACCCTTTGATAGTTACCTAACTCTAAATACCTACCCTACCCTTCTAAATGTGAGAGGAATTAAGACACAAACGGTGTATTCTGGCAACTTCACTTGAGATCGAGTTCCTAAACAGTCATTGCATGGTGCGACCACGTCTCCATAGTATATTAAATCAGGTTATACCTAGTCAAAAGTAACCCTGTCGTAGGCCAAAACACAAAACTACTTTTAGTAAACATTTTTAGCAAAACGTTACTGTGGGTAGTTTTAGACCTCTCGTTTCAGCCTGCATTGTAAAATTGATTAACGTCCTGACACCCGCTCTTCCTACTATAAAAGAGCTCAATCTTTACTAATCTTTAATAATTTTGATAAGTAATGTGACAGAAATTTTCACTCTTAACGATCACCCAAATCGTTACCATCGGACTCAGCTAACTAAAGGCCGTTAAGAAAGTTTTCAGGATTTATTAGACTAGTTACTGCGGAGATAAACTCTGCAACCATGAATTTTGCATGGAAATTGACGCAACAGAAAGACGCCTTATGAAATTTTAAATCGTGCCACGATATATTGCAGAGTCGACGTTCTACATAATGTATTGCAGTTCCTTGTTTCTATACCGTACCTCTGCTTACCTCCAAAGAGAATGGTCACTGAATGAAACTTCACAATGACAAAAAAAAATACTATGGAAACAAAACCAATTGTGTGTGCAATACAAGGAAATCTAGTGATGTAAGCATTAATATAATGTCAGATATTACAATAATATAATATCTATTAACTGTTTTATCACCTATATTTAAAGCAAAAACAAAACTGTAGAGCCAATTCAAGCTATGGAGATTAATAAAATTATTTTGGTCTTCTAGTGTTAAAACTAAGTACTGTTTTTAGATAAACCTTATCCCGTTTAAAAAAAAATTGTTTGATAAATTATTTAATTTAAAAAGTGTAATAGTGTTTATGTCATCCGTTTTATAATGAGCTGGTAAATTTATTTGAATAATTGAGTACATAGCTTCCTAAGATTAATAATTTGAGTGATATTAGTCTAGACTTAACTGTTAGTGACTAGATATTCTAGATTCATAGTTGCCATGTTAGTCTTCAAACAATGTATATTACTATACTCAGACACTATCTTCATTTTGTTGTAGTTGTCTTACGCGTACTAAGTTTGAGCATTGAAATAGCATTAAATTGACAACGCAATAAGTTATAGCACACTCAAACTTAATTGAGTTCTGGTATACAGTGTACGTCTGTGAGGTTTATGTTTTAACCCCAACGACTACTTATTCTGTTTTACAATGCTCAATGCAGTTATAGAAATCTTTAACGTTAGTATTCAGATTCAATAACAATTTTTTTTTTACTACGACAATACTCTTTTGGCTTCAAGACACAGAAAAGGTGATATAATTGTTCTTAGCTAAGCATTATTAAAGCTACACACTCTTTAGAAACAAATGAACCTCTTTTGTTTTTGTATACTATTATATTTAAATATTTGGAGCAACAGAGAAAACATAGAAAGTTAGAGAGCTAAGAAGAAAAACAGACAAAACGGAATAACAAATTGACAATCTAAATTTCAGCAGAGAGAGTGCAGAGCGTCAAGACGCAGCAGATAATTCACTCGTAAAAGTAAGTTATATACGAGCAAAGTAGAAGAGGAAGAAGAAAATGAAAGAAAATCAAAACAGGAAGAAGTGTCAACTTGGGAGGTACAGAGAAGCGGAACGGGGCAGTCGAGCAATGTCATCAGGAGGGACTGCGTTACTAGTTGCAAATACGTAGCAATAATAGAGCGTCCTCCCAGATTAATTGTCGCTTTCCTCTAATCCCGTTAACTACATCCGTAATTGTATTATTTGCTAAATAATTGACTAGCATAACCACTGACATTGTATAATGGACAGCATAAAAACTATCTCCATGAAAAAACTTATTTGTGGCAATTTTCATCGTGATACATGGTTTTAGAGGTTATCAGTTTCATATATACTAGTACTATTTACCATCTCTCATACTCGAACACGAGTTTCTAGATTATTACCTATCTTTTGTACCGAAAAAGTGCCAATTACTGAGGTATTTCATCCCAGCCTGCTTAAGTCCACTTAAAATGTCAAGTTAATTTTACGCTTCCGTACATAAATTTACAGCAGTATACACTTTCAGAATGCTAATAAGAACCGTGATCGAGGTAAGCAGGTTATTTGTTTGATGAACGAGAATTTATTTTGAAGTATTGGACCTCAAAATAAATTACAATATATAACATCAGATTTTACCCATAACAAACAAAACCAACACTTTATTAATCACATCTTTGAAATAACTACACTATTATTGCACGACTAAAAAGATAATAATGATAAAAACTAAATTGATGACTTAGACGAATTATCAAGTAGCAGTAGATACAGTTCTAAGTTTATATTTACACCCATGCTTGTTACAGTTTAATCACCCAATTATATCTAAAGAAATTAAGTAAAAAGCTAATAATCAAAATTTTTCGAATGTTTTGGTGACGAAGGAACAATGTAACATTAACAAAAAATTATTTGGACAGCCATGTAATAAAAAAGTTGTAGCAGAATATCTCTGAGCCGAATGTCTATTCCATAAGTCTAGCCGAACAACTTTTATTCTATTACTTTTGAAATGTTGAATCCACATATATTCATTTACTCATATAGTTTACCTCAGAATGAGGTACATTTACTCTTTAGAACCAGTGTGGTCAAAAGATGAATCTGCACTTCTAAGAAACTTACGTGTACTTGAAAAATGTCGTCGACATATCGGTTTTGCACACAATGACTTCCTTCGCTGTTCTGAGAACGTGTTATTGCGTACATATCTAGCAAAAAAACTCACTGTGAACATCAGGAATAGATCCAGCGACCTCCTGCTTCAAACTCGGGTTTTTTGCCACTGTGCCACCATACTTTTAGGCAGCTCTAAATATCTATTTGTTGACGTTGAAATAAAAACATTTTTAATTTAATAATTACGCTGGTTCCGTTGGTTAATTTTTTAAACTACTCAATTACTACAGTTACATTTGCAAAGCCTTAGACAAGATTCAGCCCTTATATGTGAATTCGTAAACAAGCTAACTTCTTTTTCGATGTACTCAAGTATTTAGAAAATGCTAATTGCAAGCAAATAAATCTAGCCGCAAGCACCCAATTTAGCTAGATGGATGAATGTCTAGATTCTAGCGTAAACTGCACGTCCTAATGTGTCATCTTCACTTAACTTATGTAGCAGTCGTAAAACAACATCATTTTGCCATATTTCCAATTTGTCTCAATTTCATTGATTGTTTGTTGTTAATTATCAATTTTAATATCCTTTTGTTGGAATAAATTATTAGTCAAGTGGCAGCTATAGCAGTCTCGTTTCGGCTCAGAGAAACTTCAACTTTTTAATCACCGAGACTGTTTACTCGGGCTCTTTAGGAAGGAGACGCTAAATGAGTAAAGTTAGTTTGGATTTTGATAAGTTTGCACTTTATAGTAAATGATACAAGTTTTTGAATCTTATACTATTTTTATGACCAACATCAATATACTATTTACAAAAGAGGTTTTTCTAATTGATTAATAGACAACGTACAGCCCATACCGCTCGTCATTTTGAAATGTTGAATGTATTACTTATAACAGTAGCCACTGAGAAACAGTTTTGGAAATTTGACCTTTTAGGGGTCAAAATGGGGGTAGAAATTAAAATATTTAGTTCACGCGGGAAAGCCGCACTGCATATAGCAGGTTTGTGATGTAGTAGCATCAATGCTTAACCTTTCCTTTTAAATATATATTATATATATAGTACCTGGATGGCCGAGCTTTGCTCGGTATATTTTTTTTTTTGATAAATTGTGTTTTGTAGAAATTATATTTAAGTACGAAGTACATACTGATAAAATGATGAAATATGAATAATATTTTTCGATCTTACCGACAGAAGAAACGCCACCTTTTTGTTATTTTCTTTCAATAAAAAAAAATAAGTTTATGTTTAAGTTGATTTTCTGAAAATGAATCCTAGCTAGATCGATTTATCGCCCCCGAAATCCCCTGTATACTAAATTTTATAAAAATCGTTAGAGCTGTTTCCGAGATTCAGATTATATTATATATACATATACAAGAATTGCTCGTTTAAATATATAAGATACAAGGTGTGAAACAATCATCGTACTCAAAATTTTGTATTTCGAAGGTGAAACATATTATATTAAAGGTAAGATATTGAAATGATGCATGAAAAAATGTATCTAATGAATAGCCAAAGGTTTAGAATCTCATTTTAAGAAAGAGCCATCTAGCGTTCAGTAGTGAGACTGTAAGCCGCGAAATTTCCAGAATTCACGCGTTTTTAGGTATAAAAGGTTTAAGGTTAAGGTTTATAAGGTTTTTTTAGGGCGTTTTTAAGGTTTTGTTATTTCTTGCAACATATCCTTTAGCCTGCGCCCATACCAACTCAATGGGATTGAGCTCACAGTGGTATGGGGGCAGACGTAAAACAATTATCCCATGCTGCGCTGCCGTCTCGTCTACAACATACTTATCGCAATGTTCCTGTTTGTATATTTATATCAGAGCACTTTTATACAATTTTATTGTAAAATAAAAAATAATATTCTTTTATAGCTTGAAATGATTAACTACTCGTATTCACACTCATTGTTCATTCATCTGATTGAACGAGAACTGAACGCATCACTATTACTTTAAATATGGCAACATTATTTTACAAAGTGACATTAGCTACTGTCAGTTGGCCTCGTCTATTTAAAAATACGACTATAGAGTTTACGTTCAAGCAGTTATGCTACTCGACAAGAGATGGCGTTGCAGTCGTTATTTTAAGTTCTTTATCGATAAAGTTGATTATTAAAAACACGAATAAAACAACATTTTCTGAAAATGAATCCTAGCTAGATCGATTTATCGCCCCCGAAATCCCCTGTATACTAAATTTTATGAAAATCGTTGGAGCCGTTTCCGAGATTCAGATTATATATATATATATATACAAGAATTGCTCGTTTAAATAAGTAAGATAAGATATATATGCTTTTACCTATTGGGTGTAGGGGCCGAGTTCCCTGTGAAAAAAAAAACTTCACATTTTAATGCAAAAGCGCTACATAATGAACAGCCAACAATATATTAATTAAAATCCTGTTTGCTTAGTCCCCGAACTTTGTGTATGGGCCACCGGCAAATATTGTAATTAATCCGGGCCATGTAACCATGAAATACACACGACTTTCTGATTTCATATCCAGACTTATCGATCGATTAATTTAGGTATTTACGCGCTATGATGGATTTTCTTTAAATAAATAAAATATATTTTTTCTAAAATAATCTCTTCTAATCTCTTTCTAAAATATTATGGTGTAATTCTACCAGTCATACGGGAGTAAATAAAGTGAAAATTACTGCAACCCCACCGTAAGTCACCGGCAGGGCCTTAAACTACCGCGTCACCATAATTAACTTCAGCTGCCAAGCTAAATGCATTATCTGCAAGCCGCTGAAATGACTGGGATATCAGACGTCCTATCTTCATGTCTGAGGTAGATGGACGATATGAGATACTACTTAAGTCATTCGCTACTATTACACACTGCTGCTTCATACAGGTGAACCATCTACTCGTTACGTTAAGGAATTAACTGATTTCGTCAGTCGGTGTGGACGCGTAACGCAAACTAAACAGGAGAATTGCCGCTGTGCACGTGACACACGAGATAATTGAATGCGGCTTGTATACAATTATTAATTATTTAAAATTGATACATAAAGTAGATAATGTGAATTATTAAATCATTACTGTTTAATCATACGTATAGCTTTGTTTTGCCTTGCAAAACTATAAACTATGTAGTTTTAATTCATACACACATTCGTATTTTCAACTTAAAACACTAGCATTTCCTATTATTATCAACGACATGGTCGTTGAAAGGGATATCTCAAGCAATAAGAAAAAAGTATTCAATATTAGTTCAAATTTCTAATAAGTGAATTGTAACTAGGTACCAGAGTTCCTCTCTTCTAATTCGTGTGTTACGTCGGCGTCGTATCGTCGATAATTGACCGGGGGCGTGGCCCTCGGAATGATAAAATATCGCTTCTTAATTGTTTAGGCGGTGGTCCGGAATTCTTCCATTTCTGTTGCAGTAGACAGCGTTATAAATACGATGTGTCAGTCATGAGTTTTTGATGTAGGTTCCCGGACAGACGGTCTGACGGGCCTGGCTCTCGTGTTTTTTATCCGGTGACAAATGACCTCTTTTCCCGCTTCGGTAATTGGTCGGATCTATGGTGCGGAAAGTTTCCAATGGAATAAATTTGCCAGTGAACTAATGCGCGTACGAAAACAAAGAATAGAATTTACTTGAATAATATGCGTATGCATAATTTGATGGTTAATACGTATTTGATGGCTCGTCTTTGAAGTGTCAACGTCAATTTTATGAGTGACCTGACTGTCAAAGTCTCTAGTGGGCGTCGTCGCGGGGTAGCGGGGCAGCTATCTTGAGTTTTAACTTTTTGAACGAGGGCCTTTATTACACCATGTTTACGACGAATCGCTTTCTATCGCATCAATCAGTGTTTTAACATAAATCAGTGGTGATTCGTATATTCAGAATACTTACTTGTTAGAAGAGTATTTTTTTATGGTTATTTAAATTAATTACAATTGAAGATAATATTTTTTTATATTATTACGTGCATAGTGGCACTTTTATTTTTAATTTACAAAAACTTTTTAATCTAAACTCTTAAATGTCTTTTGATACAAAGTTAAGTATTCAGGCAGAGCCGAGGCCAATATTTTTTACAGACCAATTCGCAGACACCTTTCTTTTTCGTGACTAAAATATCAAGAACCTTCGAATATTACATCGAAGAAAACACGTCTCAAAATGGCAAAAGGTACTCAAGTCTATTTTTCTTCGACCAATATACATAAGCAAATTGTTGGCAATTATGCAAAATATTACGTATTTTGTTAAGTATCAAGTTGTAAATAGAAATATATATCGATATTATTTACGACTAGTTGTTGCCTGCGACTATAAACGATATAAAAATTTATGTAAAAAAAAAATCGTTCTAATCTCTCAATAAATGTCTTATTTCAACCTTGAAGGAACGAAGCAAAAAAGTCCTTAACAAAATTGTATTGAACTATGAAGTCCCTTTAACGTGACCTTTTTCTCCATTATCCTTATCTTTCAGATAAAGAAACAAAGAACAAACTCTCATTAACTTCCGTTATTCAGTCCCAAAGCAAACGAAACTCTACAATTATTGTCTGAAGATACGTGAATATCTCGTTTTATAGAGTGATTCAATTTTAATAAGCCTCCTAAGCGGCAACTTACATTATCAAGTCCCACTCAGTCGTTACGTTCGGCTCTCATTGTCCCGACGATTTTCTTTGAAATGCCGTTTTTAAACTTCAATTCTCTTAAATGAGTTTCATTTCATGAGCAAGCATGATTGGTATTTTTTTAAATCATTAGTAGTAATTTATTAGCACAGGATATTACTAAAATTATTAGTACTATATTAGGATGATTAATTTTGAATTTTGTTTTAAAAATATCTTATTCGCGTAGCAGGAGTTTATAATCGAGTATGTTCTACGTGCTGACGAGAATGATGCTCAGGCATCGTCATTAAGAGATTTGTATTTGACTAAATGTCACCTCATGCGAAGTAACTATCGTATGTAGCCACGTCACAACTTGATTTGTAACTGGCCCTCAATTAGGTCACTAGAACACAATATATTTGGAATTTAATCTTGTGTTATGACTAAAGTATAAAAAAACAGAGTACCTGGTAATAACGATTACTTGACGAAAGCAACAGAATAATGTAACAAAAACTAGAATTATTTCGTATTTGATCTTGGGCATTCAAATGCGCCTCAAATCACGACTCAGAATAGTGAGTCAAGGTTTGAAATTGTATCCGTTAGCACTCAGGTAATAAAAGTGAGATAAAACCACTAGCTAAAAGCTCTGTGAGTTTGCACCAGACCGTTAGGCGGCATCTTCTTAAAAGCTGTAGAAACCACCTACAAGAGCTTTAGAACGATGTATATAATGTCTTTCATTTTCAAAAGAAAAAGTCCTAGGCCATCGAGTAATATCGAACGGAGGGAAACATTGTTATTGGGGCAGATACACTTATCTAGTCTCATCACCAATGTCACCAATGTGGTCCAAACCTGGTGGTACAAACCAACGAGTTTCAATGCAAAGACGCTGTCTCAAATACCACGTGCACCAATAACTTTTTTATTTTCATATAATAAAAAATACACTGAAGGAAAACATCCTGCGGCATGTCCTAGCACCCTTATTAGAAGATATATGTCAAGTGCACGAGAGGAGCCTGCACTATAATCCTTTCACCAGATCCAGTGTGGGTAATCTATGGGTTTTTGAAATTACTCTATAAATTTATTAATTCACTCAATATTTCAAAATAATTCATAGTAAATGTTGTATTGGTAAAACAAAATGAAAAAAATGTTAGTTTCATGTAAGAAAGTTAAAACTAGCTGTTTCACATTCTCATTCTAAGACGAAATCTTCCAGCATCAATCTTTTGTGTTTCTCTCGCTCAAATTGATTAATGGTGACCGAGCGTTGTTTTGTTGAATACATGTAGATCTATCTTTCGACAAAATGTACGTGTAACTTTTGCAACAACTCTTTTAACTAAAATTAACAAAAGTAATTGGTACAACAATATTATTTTATTTTTATTTTTCATTATAAAATCCACAACACACAATAAAATCTTAATTATCGTATAGCCAATAAAGGATTTTCATTTTATATAATTTGAATATACAAGATAGTCGAGTTTACCAAACAGATAGTTAACTGAAGACAAAATTTACGCAATTTGAACTCAATATAAATTATTATTATTAACAGTACTATTTTAAAACTGAAAAGTTTATAAACAATTAAAAATATATGTAGACAGTTGTATGAAAATACTGACGAATAAAATAAAAACAGGTTTTCTAAGAATATAGGTATAAATGCTAGTTTTAATGAGATGATTGAATAATGTGTTCAAACTATACGTTCCTCTATTATTTTCAGTGTTTCTTATGAATATAGTTCTTAGTTTGAAGCATTAGTGCTGATATAACTTATTTTGTCTTACCCGCTAATGAATTGGCGTTGTGTTTATGAAAAGACCGTGAGTAACGTCAACGTCAACTTAGGATAATTTTTTTTGGGATTAGTATAACTTAATTATAATCAAGTCTTACAATGTAAAAAAGAAAACTCTTTACTTTTATAGATTCCCAATAAAAAAATTAAAGCTTACCTTCGCATGTCTAAATGTAATATCATTGATAATAGAAAAAAATATAATGATCCCGTACAATTCAAGGAGTGACATTACAGATTTTGTATTTTTGGCTTATCATCGGTTTTCTTTCTTATAAGCTCACATATATTATACGTGCATTTACGTGTCTCATGACGCCAGATCCTCCGTATGAATATATTTAAATAAATTCTCATAGGCTTGTCTCGTTGAGTTGAGTGCTTTCCTAACGAGCCATGAAAAAAGAGATTGGTACAAAACAATTTTTGATGTATGAGTAACAAAATCAAAGCAGTAAATTTTAAAGTACAATTAAATATGGCATGACCCTTTATAAAAAATATAATTAATAGTAATGATATTAACGAATCTCGAATCTTGAATAAACATGTAAAATGTACATTTGTCTCGTACGTAATATGACAACAGATAGGACAAAGTTATCGCTATAAATTATTTCTTAAAGCCAGTACCTACTTAAGTGGTTCTAATGCGGTTTTCATCAATATATAGGCTGATATACGAGGCAGGTATAAACAGGTCAAGGTATAACAGTGAAGTCGTAGAACTATCTTGGTGCGGGGCTTTCGATGATTATCCTGTCATCGCGCAGTGACCGTTCCATCAACGCAATGGACCACATGTCCACATTACCACGTCTTCAAGTGTTCACCGCCAAAATCCACTTACGCTAAGGTGTTTGCTAAGTTAGCGCAGCTATTGATTATAACAGGAGTAGCTAGTAAGGAGGAAGTAGTTTAAGCTTAGTAAGGTATATATGATATGATTTAGTACTGTCAAGTGGCAAGGCGCGCTATAGGTATATAAGAAGAGGCTAATGAACTTAGAATTCCCTACGCTTTGCCTTGAATTAGATGAGTACACAGTGTAGTTGGCCATTTTTTAGCTCAAAAATATTTAGTTATATATTACTTAGAGATCTCTCAATATAACTAAACATTAAAGGTTGCTTTAGTGAATGAGCATCGTAATATCTTTAAGAATTTCAAAGCGAAATTTGACCAATATCCCAAATTTAATTACTTTTTAAAACCCCAATTTCTGTACACCTCACTGCTTCTAATTCCTTAAATATTTAATTTGTAAGAAATTCAAGAGAAGCAAATGGAAAACATAAAAGATTCACAGGTTCAACTCTTACAGTACCGACAAATTTTTCCAAGATAGATTCGTTGGTGTTTATATAATTGTTCTTATATACAAACAACAAAGTACTCAACATTTTGGTAATTGTATAGTTATGCAGTACACTATTAATTATTGTAATCCTACTCTATCCGATAATCTCAGTACCTACTACAGTTATACCTACGTGTCTTTATGCTTTGCGTCGGTGAGCATGATTTATGAACTTGGAGTTTCATGTATCTTAAATAATTGTCTTTGCATGACGGCCTATCATATGGCCGTGTGGTGTCGCCTCAAGAATTGCACCACTCCGACTCTTCCCGTGGATGATCGTAAGAGGCGACTAAGGGATCTAAACCAGAGGATGGGCCGCAGCATTCCCTGAGTATTTAAAACCAACACTGCGACCATATAAAATAGGCCTCCAGTCTCCGGCAGCTCTGCTTTGCCCGGACTACGGTCACGGTATAGGCGGAGCAGGGGGTACGAAGAATCTCCGAAAAAGATTCAGCTACTAAAAACACAATACGCGACGACTGGTCCTGGCAAATTATAATGCACGAACGCTCATCAAAAGGTGAAAACCGGCAGCAATCACCATATTGCAAGAGGCTCATTGAATATCAATGTCAAGCTTGAAAGGAATTGTCTTATGAAATCTACTCTTCGTCCAAATCTTGTCCAGATTCAAAATTCCGAGAACTAACTGCAGGAACAGTCAACGTACAGACTTTATGTAATGCGTTCTTACACACAAAAGAACCGTTACCTTTAACGTCAACCTTGCCTGAGTATGCGCCATTCGTTGCCGTTCCCATGACCTGTTCGTAAAGAGATCCGACGTGGGTGTGGTTTGAGAGCGATATTCGAGATAAATCTAACCCTTGTCAATAACCTGACGTTCGCTGTAGTTAACCCTAGAACCATCCCGGTGTGTTTAAGGACCCCACAGCCTAACTGAGCTGCGACGCCAGTGAGTCAGTGTTTTTATTCCGATTTTGTGTGAATTAATGCATTTTTATTTAATTAATAATTTTAATGGAACTATTTGCATTCCGTATGGCCTTGGCTCTCTGAATGCTTTGTGGCGCTCAGAACAATTCTTTTGTGCGGTGAAACTTGATGCAATTTAACGTCACGCTACTGCAGTTTAACGAGCCAACACAAAACGAGATTATAATAGTGCCCACCGAACGGTGACAATTGGAAGATTCATTTACGCTATTTGAATGGCTTCGCCGAGTTTCTAGTTTACTTATAATAATTGGAAAGCTACACTGAGATGTTCAAACTCTCCTTTGTTGTATTACTTTCCTGGCAGTAAAACTTATGCTAAGTTCATCCAGTGAAACTACTGCCGCCACAAAGAGTCGTATTTTTTTTTATGGGCAGAGGTTACCATCTAACATCAGATAGGCACGGATCTGCTCGTTCCGTAACTACTTCACAAAAAAGAGTACGTTTTATTAGGTTTGGATAGGACGGTCTGAGTTTATCGATTAGTAGTCGCTATAATAGCAACCTATAGGTGTTTTTATATATATTTTTTTTTTTATAGGGTGCAACTCCCAGGTGGGACACTTATATCTCCAATGTTACCAGTTTACTGATCGTTCTGTTCACCTATAACGAGAGTTGTATCTGGGACTATAAATCAAACAATGCGTGTGTACTCTATATTATCCGACGATTACACACAAATAATGTACATAGGAAATCTGGATGCTATAATTTGTATGACTGGCATTACAGCTCAGTTGTAACCCTAACTTCCCTAACTTGCACTGTAGGTCGTGGGTTCGATTACCACCCAGCACAAATATTTGTATGATGGATATAAATGTCTGTTCTGTGTCTGGGTAATGTGTATTATATGTGTGTAGTTACAAGAAAAGTATATAAGTACTATATCAGTTGTCTGGTTCCCATGATACAAACTATGCTTAGCTTACTTTGAGGCTTGAGGGCGCTGTGTGAAATGTCCACCAATATATATTTATTTCTTATTAATTTATATATCATGCATAAGTGTCAGCGTGGTGAACTGGTGGGACTCTACAAAAATCAATAGTCAACGTAAAAAGTGGATATTTCCATATTTATCTATCTACATGTGCGTGATTCTGGCGCCGCTATACCTGAATCTATGGCCTTAATTATGTGTAATGATGATTAATTCAGATGTTTATTAACAAAGTTTCTAAATGTTTATTACCAAAGTTTCTAAACAATATCACAGTTGATTGGCTGTTTTATTTAATATATATAATTTATGGAGGAAGACTTTAAGATTCTTTGTGCGAAAGCGTTGTCAAAATTATTCCAACAAGCATTCATGTTGCTTCCTTTATAATATTTTGTCGGCAAGGGGAGCCACAATTATCAAAATATCAGTTCGTTTTGAATAAAAAGTTTTGTCGGAGATATCATTGTATACAAACCCTGTTTCTAAAAGTTCAAACAGAAGGTAATGCATATGCATGAATGTCAGGCACGAGGAACGAGTACCAGTCAATAATGGTGCAGTGTAGCGTCTACCCCCCTTTCTATCCTTTTACGACGAGTAGTATTGAACTAGTTGTCTATTGATTTTTATATTTTGCTGACTGTTTGTAATTCAGTACCTGTGTTTTCCTACCCATCCTTAAACTAATGTTTATTTAATAAATATATCTGTAATAAAACTTCTCATCAATAGTTGTTTAGGAAAATAAGTAAAAGTCTCTGTTTACTCATTTGATAATCCTGTCAATGTCATAACCTTGCTCTGAAAGCGAAGGCTCTGCGTTTGATCCCCAGCTGTTGTGACTTCCAAGATAAGCTTAAAAAGTTGTTCTCGGTATTTCGATTTTTGTGTTTGAGCATTTGCTTATGTTTATGCCAACAGCGACACATGGAATCCTAGCGTTGGTAATTATTTTGTTAACGTTATAATTGATAAGTTTTCTATTTCAACAGATGATAATAATACAAAACTATATGTGCGTGAATAAGAGTAGGTTCATTCATGAAAATTCTGTTCAGAAATAAACAAATATTTCGTAAGAGGGTCGTTTTCACCGCAACACAGGTTCCTAATAATTCGAGGCACTCGAGGTTTGGTTCAATACACACAATAAACTTTTATCACAAGAAAGGAGTTATGGATCGGGGGCTCTGACGGAATCTTACAAAGAATAGATATCTTTTCAAGAGGCAAAAAGTTTTTTAGAAGCTTTTAGAATACAAGTATAACTATTTAATATTTAATCGTGTGTATGCATAATTTGCATAATGCATAAGCATAATTTTGCAAATACAGTTAGTTAAAAAAATCTGCTAGTCTACAAATACTGAAATATTTGATACGAAAGTAGATGAGAAATATGAATTTCAAACAGAGTTAAGTAAACAATTTTATGTATTAAAACTATCTTAAATTATACAAATTAAAATTAGAAACATATTTTATAACGTTTCTGGTTTTGAGCCTTTTTAGTTTTAAGTCTATTTCTAGTTTTCTCCGTTAATAATGAATTAATATTTTTTATAACAGTAGGTTTCTCACTAAGGTTCTTTCAGTAACCCTTCATTCTTGGGAATCAGTTTATACTCTGAAAACGACGACTCGATTTCAATCACAAGATGTAATACAGTAGCTGGAAGGTCTAATTTTGACTTTAGGAAGACACCTAAATTTCAAGGGGCCTTAAACCCTTGGAGTATCTTTGCTCAGGCTTTCAGGATAAGATGTTTTTATTATTCTAACGCGACGTGCCTGCTCCAAGTCATGAAGGGTCTTGATACCGATGGTAAGTCTACTGACTGTTTCTTTACAGTTTGAACTGATTATGGTAGTCTTTAGTGTGTGTTTTTTTGTGTTTATTTTTTAGTGTTGTGTCGGTTTTTAATATAAACTTACCAAGTATAATTCAGTAGTATATATACGAAAGGGTTAAATTTCGTTTTACAAAGGCTCGTTATTTGCATTTCACCGCTGTCTTCGAATTTTAGATTCAAAGACGTCAAATTCCTCACGATGTTTCCCTTCACCGTTATAAAAAGTGGTATTGAACAAAAACAAAGAAGAATTATTTGCAGCACAAAACATACAAAATAAGCATAAAGCACGTAAATGTTCAACTGAAACCTTATTTGTGCATGTTTGTATTTGTACCCGCCTTAAATTATTTTTTGCTTCAAAAATACTCTTTACGTGGACTTGATATATGCTTGTCTTTGTATTTTTGCTTCTAGGACATATCGATTACGTAAAGTGTTTGCATATTCATCGTATTGAGTCCTAGTTATTTCGCACACGTTTATTGCGCAGTAACACCATACAAGCGAAAACTTAGTGTCATCTGAACCAGCGACCGGCGGACTGAAAGTCGGGGTCTCTGCCACTAGGTCACCAATATATAAGTTGGTCGCATTAAGTTTATAATAACAATCTTAAAGTAAGATTTAAATCAGATTTTGCAAGATATCAACTAGACGGCCAACCTATATTGAATTCGAGAAAATACTTTTACATCTATTAACCCTGCAATAAGAGACCGACGACCTGGATTCTCTGAGAAAAATTATTCACGAGAATTTCAAGTTTCATTTACGATTCGCGGCTATGTCACAGACTGAAAGCTATATCGTGAATAATTCTGGGCCCAGACAGTTGCCATGTAATTCATTTGTTATTTGTCTTGAGAAGCTCAACTTCGTGACAGTTTTGACTGTCGCGATATTTTATTCACAGAATCGCACATTCCAGGTTTTTTTTTATTTCTTTCGATAAGTTTTTTTTTTTCGTAAAATTATAAAAACTATATAATTAATGAATAGATCGTTTAAAACCATCTCCACTGTTTATTTAGTCGTGCATGCCCTCGAATTCGTGAATTTAGAAAACGTTACGAATAGACAACATTAGAAGTTGTTTTTCTTTGGGATTTCGGTATGTATAATAGAACTATCTATTATAAATCTCTCTAGGTATGGTTCCCCGGTCACAACCATACAAGCCAAGATTGAATAGGCTTGAATCTACCGCGGAGGTTCAATCAAGATTGCAAGCCATGATTTCATTCATTGGTGATGTTTTCAATTGCAACCTGTCAGTAGTAAAAATATAACGCTTATCGAGTTATTTTAAATGCATACGCAGTTGAACTCTCTACATTTCATAAGCTCGAATAGAAACAGTTTCTCATCCTGTTGTTTGTAATGTACCAGTAAACTAGTACAATACCTATTTGGTATAAAAATGCTAATTTTTCTCTTTGAAAATTAAGGGCTTAAAGTTGTTTTTATAGTCTGTTCTTATTAATGTTTCTAGACATGTAATTAAATTAAAATATGTACAAATAACAATGAACAACATAAAAGCGCTTTTTTTATATAGTATAGTATCTCTAATAACTTTAATACTATTGACTTCAAGGGTGTGTCATGAAAAACTTACTGTTACTGCTACCTTGCCTATATATATATATTATATATATATATATTGGATATATCACATATATAGGATCTGTCCTTGCTGTCAGATTAATTTATTCTGCTGCTAATTTATAGCTGAGTTATTCGTGGGAAAATAATGGCGGCGATGAGTTCACCACTAATTTTTATGTATTTATGTATATGCCGTTTGCTTTTGTTCCGTTAAATGGAACTTTAAAGAAAGCTTCGATTGATAAACTCAATGCACACTAACTTCCTAAATTACAAGTTCTTCAGAATGGAGGTAATCATTTTCATCAACTGTATTTACTAGGTGAAACTGCAATTGAACTGTTGTTAATAAAGGTACCTGCTGCCAATAGTCTCCAGCACCGCAAAATAGACGATGCAGTATCCAGTTTGTAAATTCACCGCACGCTACACAGATTGCCAATTTGCTAGCCGTGTTAGCAAATGGTGGATATTGGTCAGAAACTTGTAAACTATTTCTATTTATATACGTTTTAGATACATTTCTTTAATAACAATATTTTAGTCCTCAATAATATAATAATAGAAGAAATATTCTATATGCCACTATTCCGGTTAAAGATCCTTTATTTCCCATTAGAATAAAATAAAATAAACAAATTATATAATAATTTTAGCATAGTTTGTAATATACAAACCTATCTGAACAATTTCAGTTATTGGATTATCCGTTAAGTCGCTACAGACTACCGTAGCGAAAATTCAGCGTTCATACGTGTAAAAAGATCTCTTATAATAAATACCAGTAAACACTCATAACAATCTACCAGCACTTCCAACGCGACTCTAAGATGGTCATTAGAATACGTCGTGTAATCAAGTAAATGGCCTATTGTGCCTAACAGTGTCATTTTCTTACATGGCCTAATGTTTTGTAAACGTATAAAGAGAGTTTTGTAACAACACACGAGGAGATAGATGGTTTACTGGAAATTTTATAGCAGCTGTGAACTTTGGTGATACCGAGTTAATTTTGGATGCATATAAATACATTTTATTACAAGTAACATTGTAATATTTTGTTACATGACATTGTTGTTAATATCCAAACAGTTAGTAAAAAGTTTGACTGGCCTCACAACTCAGTTGGTAGTAACCATGCTTTCTGCGCTGCCTACAGCGCAGAAAGCAAGGTCGTGGGTTCGATTCCCACCCAGGACAAACATTTGTGTGACGAACATAGATGTTTGTTGTGTCTGGGTGTAAATATGTATTATATGCATGTATTTACAAAAAAGAATATAAGTATTCTATCAGGTAGTTTAATACTCAAAGCCTGCAATGAATCTATGTATGAATATAATGGAAACAAATGTTTTCCATATTACGACGTAGTCAGTTCTTCATGCTCAGACATTGAACACATTTAAGAATCGAATTTGTTTTACATGTATAGTATGATAATAATAATAAGTACTGTATGATAATATTATATTATGATACAGTATGTATTGTTGTATTATATGTATCGTATTATTAGGTATGCTATTTATATTGTAAAAGTATTTATGACTTTTTGGAGAATTGAGTTTTATTATTATTATTACTCATATAGTCACTCACTAGCCATCTATATTAACATTTTATTCTTCTATCTTAAGGTCTGGTAGAAATCGCTACCACTGAGTGTGTATTTCTTTTGTTTTTTGTGTAAGTTTTTTCTTTTTGTTAATAACCTTTTTCTTTCCCTAACTGTTTTAAAATAAAATTCAAATGTATTTGATCATCTTATGTTATTTTAATCTCTCTAATTTATATCCAAAATGAGCGCTCATAGAAAAATAACAATAAGACCGCGTTTTATATCATTTGCGTAAATATGCTGCAGTTTTATTTTCGTTATATAATCATGATCTTTTTATGAAAATATTACAAGCCACTTCAAGAAAAGTTCTGCAAAATACTAGTAGCTAAGTAACTTAACATACGTGTTTGAAACTGGAGTCCGAAACGTAAACCAATTTCCATAGTAGATTAGGTGCGGAAGTGTAATCTAACTAATGGTTGTGGACTGTGGATCAATTGAAGCTTCTACCTTCACTTCACTTCACTTCCCTTCACTTACTACTCTGTGGCGGAATTTCGTGAGTTGGCTTCGGTGGATGTTGATTTGCGTCTCTTTGAACAATTACATTGCTCTATGGGTTTAATTTTTAGAAATTAAAATCGAACGTGGTCTTTGGTGGTGCAACAAGCGAGCGATTGCCGAGTTGACTGCCGAGCTGAGAGAGTTCGGTTGAACGATAAAACGAAGTGCGGTTTCAAACCGCTATACCTTGTCTCTCTGCGTCATGTGATATATAGAGAACTAAGTTATCGAAACCTAATCACATCATACCTAGTAAAAAATAGGAGTAAACACAAACACAGAGAGCTCAATGTTATTTATATTCAATTGTCTCCTTCAATTATAACGTTAATAACTGAATTGAAATGAAGATCTAAATAATTAATCCACTAGAAAGTTTTAAGGTTTAATTCGGACTTTTAAAGAAATAAACGCTAATAACGCTAATAAACGCTAAATAAAAATATGATGATTTTTTTAATTTTCCGGTACTCTTACTCCATAAAAGAAACAGCTGTTACTCAGTAGTTTAGAATTATAATTACTAACTTATCTTACCACGGAATAGCTATGTGGTCAGTGTCTTGTTAAACTAATTTTCACTAACGACCATCGTCATGTCTATGGATACGGTAAACGTAATTATATTGCGGCGGGGAAACGAGATGCGTACTACTGAAAACTCGAGGCATATTTATATACCAGGCCACAAAAGTTGATTACCAATACTGGATAAATCGCCCCCGGTTGTATCACACGAGAGCTTTTATGCAATCCCGTGGGTATTTATCTACCCGGGTACTTATTTACCCAGATTATGGGATGAGGAGGCCTTTTGTCGAGATACTCGTACTCGGGGTGAATCTTCGTAAAATATGCCTCTACCTGTTGAATAATGATATTATCAATCGGAAAGGTAGAGTGGTTTATGATTTTTGATGGCTATTCCGGAATCTACCTATGCTGAAAATGTAAAATAACCATCCAAATAAACATAATTTTGTCTATTTATTTTATAAATTTAATGAGAGATTTTATATTAGTAAGTAACACATATGAGTTACCTTTCCGGTAAATATATATTTATTAAAATCATTATATTATTGGAAACGTATCAAAATCCCTGAAGCTGTTTATGACGTAAGCCTACAAATGACAGGAAAGGAAAAGAGATATAACAAACATGGTAGGAAAAAGAAAACGTCGGATATACGGCGCAGGGCGTTTATTCAAAATTGTTATGTTGTGTTGGCAATGTATAGTGATTTATTTTATTACTGGCTTTGTATATTATATTTTTTTGGATGTATATTAATATATAATTATTAGGTATCTGATTGTACGCCACCGTCTATATCGTACCCATAATTCCGGTCCATTCCAAGGTTGTCTGGACGAGAATGCTCATTGCAATAAGACCGCCCATTGTTATCCCGTATTTAGTAGTGTACACAAAATTTATTATTTCTTAAGGTATCACTTTTGTATTATGGTTTACAATAAAGGGTTATTGTTTTGTATAATATCTCTTTTTGTTTCTTAATATGTTGGTAATCCATTTTTCAAGCACCTATTCGATTGAAGTGAAATTTCACAATTCAATAATTTTAGCTTTATTACTTTATTATTAGACACTACCAAGAAGCGGGTATGATCATGCACTTTTCGATACGATATGGGAAAGTATTTCTTTTAAGCTTTTGGGATAGCTCTCATGTTTGTGAAGAGAGGAATAAAAAGATAATTTATTATCTTTTTAAACTAAATACTTTTTGTATACAATGGTTTGGTTCACCTAGTTATAATATCATTTGTTATATCGCAGCACGCACTGCATAACCATTGGCGTATTTACATAACTATTCACTTAAATCGACAAATAAATCTCGCGAAGTTCCAAAGCCTGGGGGAAGGCATATCGTCTCCCCTCGGGATTTGGGCGTACTTCAGATTCGACATTGGCGTATACGTGACTGACAAATTGACAATGGGTTGGAATAAATCTGAGTTCGTAGAACTGAGCCTAATCGCATCTAAATAACTAGTGGTTGACCCCGAAACTCGAGAACTCGCGAATAACTACTATTAATATTATCACGATGAGATATAATAGGCTTCTTGCTAAACTTTTGATTAAAATTAGTAACGCCATCTAGATATACATACAACGCCATCTACAACACGGGAAATCCTAGTGCACATTGTTGCACTGTTATTCAGTCTGAGCTAGTAGTAAACTACAATTTATATTTCTAATTAGTGCTCTGTTTTTTGAATCAAACAAAAAAATGTGGTCATTTCAAAAAAATCTTACTCTATCAGTCAGTACCAAATACCAAAATATTTAGTACCCAATTCTAAAATGACAACTTTGGTTTTATGCACTGAATTATAACATCGTTTTTTAATGTAAGTAAGTTACGGAACGCGCTACATGGCCCACATGGTATTAAGCGGTAACCTCTGCCCTTAAAAAACAGTATGTCATTTGAAAGAAAAAATCTTTCAGTTTCCTAATGGTAATAACAGAACTTTTACATTTTTGTCCAGTCCGTCTGTCCTTACGTCACAGGCATTTTACTCCTACGCTATTACCACTTGAAAATACATGAAAATTGTAAGGAAACTACGTGTATTCTAAGAACCGCTATGAAGGTAATATTTATTATAATTAAGTATAATGAAAATTAACTGTCATAATTAAAAAAAAATATAAAGACAATAAATATTGATACATAATTAATAATAGACTACTTATCAACAGATACTAAGTTATAAAATTAATTTTACTTAATACATAATTACCAAAACATAAAAACCAAACTAGAAAACTTTGTTTCTTACATGACCAAAATTGTAAACGTGACATATTTTAGTAACAAGAAAAATTACAATATTTACGAACAGTAAATATTGTAATTTAGGCGAAGTATTTTCCAGTGTTTCGCAAGATCAGCTGGTTAATTGACTAATGATTGACATTTCCTCCTCATCCTATCCCGATCCCATTATTACATACAAGAAGCGGAACAATTTAATTTATTTAACGTTTCTTGTTTAATTAAATTTGGACATAGATTATAACTGCGTCTATACGGATTCAACTTAATAAAATATCGGTCACCAGCTGGTATGATGGCGCAAGCCGGGATTTTTCATTTGGCCGGGCAGCTTTTCGTGACTTGTTCACTCACTACTTGAGACTATTACTTGACTACCTGAAGTCGACCAGCGGTATCATGACATCGGGGTATCCGCGAATGTTTCCGACATGTATGGGGCCACGTGTAAGGTTACTAGAAGGACGTTAATCACTCAGTCCTTAAAAAATCCATCAAATTCAATAATATATTAATATGAAGGCAATTTGTATTGATTGGAGATTTATCATCTATCTTTTCCATAAATAATGCTGATGCTATACTTAATTGATCTTAGCATTTGAACTAACCAAATGCACCTTTTATATTGTCGTTCCGATTTCGGATATCCCTATGTCCGTACTAAAGATTAGATCGGGCCCCTCAAGTTTAATATTGCAATTATAAAAGCGACACTGAATTCTCATTTCACCGGAAACAAGGTTGCGTACAGACAATGTCTGTTGATAACATATATGAAGGGTTAAAATCATGACATGGACAATTCTGTAAACATTGTGCAAGCCGTTTTGACTTAGTCTTAGTGTAGGTACATTAGTTAAGTTTCAACTTGTTTCGAGCTGAGTTTCAATTAGATAAGAATAAGGTGCTTAGGTATTTTTTTGAAATAAACATGTCTTGTAGGTTGTAAAAATGGGTTTATTTAAAAAAGTTAACCTACATAAGATAATGAAATCTTTATGGGCACAGAGTTCATTGTATTCATCTTTTGTTCGTTTCCCAATTTGCGTTCTGACCAACGTCGTTTTCATTTACTCTGTCCTTTCAGTAGCGGCCACACCATTCTCTCCCTCATATAATTCCTCACGTTATCCACCCAGCTTCTCGTAATCAAATATTAGGTTCACGCAACCGGGTGCTCTGTAACCTACTTTAAAACTGCGACAAATTGCGCGCGATATTTCATAGGATTATTATGAAATGCATAACATTGTCTCCTGTTATGACCGTTTCCTTAATACTGGTGTTTAACATTTAATGCAATTCAAGCAAACTAGCAAGTAGGTCACTCTTTACACGGTATTACTGAAGTAATTTTTTCGTAGTTAAAATAACTCTTATTTTTCACCCAACTGAGCCACGGATCTGTTACTATGTACAAAGGCTGTAAACTTGTTCATTTGGTAGTAAAATTTGAATTTTAACCATATCGCGTTTCTCCACCCACTGTTTAATTAGCGTACTAATTTATTCTACCGAGACACTCTTTTCATACTTTCTCCTCAGCCAAATTGAAGTGAGGATTTGACGGTTAGCCAAAGTCACTGCTGGACAAGTTTCAGTTATCTACTTATCACGCAAACTTAACCCAAACTAAGTAATTCAGCACCCTTTACTATCCAGATGGAAATTCTGTACCTACTATGAATTTCACTATACTCGCTGGTATAAAAAAAGAAAGATATTACCAAAAATAATTATTCTTTTGTCGGGTTTGTCCTTTTATAGTGCAAAAGAACTTTTAATAGTTTTGTTTAAAACTCTTCCAACAAAATTAAAGTAATAAAACAGTGATTATAGTGATAAATAAAGATTTATTTCTTCTTCTTTCTTTCTTTCTTTCTTTGATACGCATACCGGATATCGGAATCAATACAGCACATCAGTTTACGTCAAATATTAACTGGCCATTTGGCCATTTATACAGCCGATTTGAATAACCAAGTCTTGTCGACATAATTATATCACAGATATGTATATAAATACGTACTTTTATTTGCATTGCCGTTTATTTGTCATGACAGCGACTGATTGTTCTATTGGTGGACCTAAGTAACTGATAAAAATACTGATATCCACTGTGGTAGTAGTAGATCAAGTTCTTTATCATTTTCATATACGTGTCTCCGTCGTGTACCACCGACATATTTCATGATCATTGGTTCAGAAGTATGAAATGCATCCATTAGATATACTGCAAGATATCGTATCTGTTACCCTCCCTTCTACTACAGCACGTACACCGTATCACTACCTACGCGATCAGTAGTCTGGACATGTTTTGATATTGAACATACGAAGGAAAATGGGACTTATCGTGTAGCGAACAGATGAATACTTTTCTCACGAGAATAAGTTACCATAATCAACTCCGTGAAATTATGTTCGAAACGACTCTATAATTGGCTCTTGTGACTAAGTGATGTTGGTTGGTGTTGGTGAAGCGACGCGACGGTTGCCGGCAAGAAGTAAATTCGATCACTTCGATTGAATTCGAGAAACACTGACTTAGAGACTAGGAGAAGAATGTACGTCGTCATCAGCCAATATTAATCCACTGCTAGACCTTTCCGACATTCAGCTCTCAATATCCACTTTCCGTCAGCCATTTTCACAGCTATTCGCAGTATCCACTCAAGAACTCTACCGCAAAGGTTATCGATTCTTCGAAAAATGTGGCTAGCTTACTGCCACTTAAGAGAAATGACCAGAACTAAACAAATGTATTAGATTGATGATGGTTTCTGAGATATCTTAGTATCGTCACTTCTACTCGTAATCTTCGTAATCTTTATGTGTCACAGATAATTATAGACCTTTCGAAATCTTGTTGATAACAATCTTTGCACTTTGAACTAATGTTTTTGTCCTTAGGATCATTTGCTTAAAACAATGTGGAAATCGTCTAGATTGGCGAAACTGCCTCAATGACAATTGTAGCCGGGAAGCTTAACAAGTTTAGGAGGGCTCTTGTAAAATACGAATGACCTCATTCAAGGGAAATGGTTATTCCTTCTTTTTGTTAACATTTTGGGGAAAAATTCTGCCTGATTTCATTTAGGTTTAATTATTATATCTTCTAAACCAAAACCGTTGACTAGAAGCCTCGGGCGATCAGATGAATAAGGTGGAACGGAGCTTCCATGGAAAACTTTGTATGGTGATGATATTCTTGTCGTGGGTAACAAATTTCACCGTAAAATATAATAGGCAGTAAACATTTTATTTTATATTTGATGCTCAAAACCTGTCACAGTCAGGCGCCAGCTAGATGCCACTATCAGAATATTTTATGAGCTGAACTTCAGTTCAGTGCACAGTTGTGTGTGGCATGCATTGTGGCACGCACGGTTACACATTATATTTGTGCCGCTAAATAATATTAACTAGGTTTCAAAGTCAAAAACGTTTCATAAAATTCATTAAGCGTATATACTTATATATACATATATATTTATTTATATATAATAACTTGAGTTTAAGAGAAAGAAAGAAAAGAAAGAAAGAAAAATATTTTATTTGTGGAACTAAGCTAACAGACTACACAGCTACACAGAACATAAACAGAAGACACAGTAGAACTCTCGCCAAGTTCGTCCGGGGAAGTTCTGCCACCATGCCCGTTTCTGCCGCCAAGCAGTGACGCATTCGCGTTAATGTGTTCCGGTTTGAAAGGTGTGGTGCCGGTGAAATTACAGGCACATGAGACATTCACAGTTACGGGCGCATACGGTGCGACTTGGTTGCCACTTAACACCAGGTGGGCCATCGGCTCGTTCCGCAACTATATAACATAAAAAAAAGTTACAGTCAGTAAGCCTTCGCTTTACTGTATATAGATATATCGTGACGTGATCCAACGTGGACTTGATCAGTTTATTAAAAAAACGATGTTAGCGGCAACGAACTTGACAGTTTATACTAAACGTCATACACAACATTGACATGAGAGGGCGCTAGTAGTATATTGATATTGTTACCATATTAAAATACCAAAACCTATATATATATAAATAAATGTCTATGCAGTTTATCGCCCGGACTTGCTGGCTATCTTTAGTATAGGATTTGTCGAGGCTGTTTATTTATTTATTTATTTAGATATTAAGGAATGGTTTTTGTGGAGGAAAGTTGACGCTTTCTAGGATTGCATGTGATGCAGAACATGCAGTTATTGTTATATACAAATGATTAAGTGTGTCGAAAATTAAATCTCAGGACTTATTTTAATACAAGTTTTTTTACCTATCCAGTTGAGTCGTGGCATTGCAGAGATCATAAAACCGAAATGTTTTCCTCGAATATTCCGTCAGCAGATGCTCCATATTGCGCTTCAAATGTATCTCGTCGTAGTAATAGATACTTACTTCTCTCATTGTAATATTCTGCTGAGTATTCATAAATATTTAAATATTTTTTTGGTTTAGTTACATTACGGCTAAAGCCGAAACCTACCTCGTCCTGGTCGTCTGTACATTATGTCATAACTACTACTACTACTACTACTACTACTACTACTACTACTACTACTACTACTACTACTGTCATAACAAGTATTTTACTCGGATACTGTTGGCGCGACATAGCTTTGTGACTATAGAAAATTATAAAGTGAATTATGAAAAATCAAATATTGTAGAAATTAAGAAACTAGCAAGCCCTGGAAGTATCTCTTTAGAGTAATTGTGACTCATCCCGATCTGTTTATATCGGTGCTATCGATAAAAGACTGTACAGAACCATAGACAGTTTTCAATTTGTGTAGGTATGCCACATTCCCAAATATGTAGTTTAAAAGTAAAGACAGTACTGATTTTTTTTACTTTATCGAGATTATATCAGCCTTTAAATTCGTATTCGGCGGGCCGATTTTTGATGGGGAAATTATCTGATCAATGCGTTCGTCGAGATCCAAAGTTGCATAGCTCAAAATTAGTAAGCTCAAGTGGCACAAGTTGGTCGCATGGATGAATCGATAACCATACGAGTAACCGATTATCGCCCAGGGCAAGGACTGCTTCCGCACAGTTTGAATAGAATTGTTCCAAGTTTGGATATTGGCTTCGTGGTTATTTTGAGTAGAAACAATTTATTTTGTAATAGCTGGATTAATGGTAGCTTTTTAAACAAAATAAAGAAATCTAGATAAATGCATCTCTTTTTCTTCCTGGTAAATGAAAAGAGACACAAACCTCTCTGTCTCTGTCTGAATTTTAGAACTAATATTTGCGTCTGGTTTCCGACTTAATAGTGATCAACCAACACTATCTTATCTTTTATCGCCCGACTGATCGCCTGACTGATCGACCGACTAATGGACAGACTGATCGCCCGACTGATCACCCAACTGATCGCCCGACTGATCGCCCGACTGATCGCCAGACTGATCGCCTGACTGACCGGCCCGGCATCCCTTAAGTCTTTATATATAATCTCAGAAAATCAAAAAATCTCAGCTACAGTTATTACTAATAGATTGTATGTATCGTATAAGCAAACCTTCCACAATAAAGTTCATAAGGGAACCAGCCGTTGAGCCATGTTGTAAAGGCATCACTGTCATAAGGGAATGGTGCCGCATCTTATGATGGATGAATAGCTAAAGCATTAATTTTAAACTTACACGACCCTCTGTTTGAAATTTGATAAGCGAAGGCTAGGATACAGTAATCATGTATCACATGATATGCGAGATATGAAATTTTTGCGATTTATAACGTAGGGAATGTTTTATTAAGTTTAGTTTAGTATAAAAGCATTAAAAAGGTTGAATAAAATTCATTGAAACTTATATATGGTAGTTTTTTTAAGTTGCATGTTAAGTCCAATAAATTTTAGGCATCGTCATTCAGCAATCACAGCGTATTACAAAGATATAAAATGAATACAATTCAAATTAATTGAACTTTTATTTGTTAATAGCTGTTGCCCGCGACTTCGTCCGCGTGGAATTCGGTTTTAGCACGCACCCCTATTTTACCCTGGAAAAGTAGCCTAAGTTACTCCTTGTTACATCAGCTATCTGCCAGTGAAAGTCCCATCAAAATCGGTCCAGCCATTTCAGAGATTAGCCGGAACAAACAGACAGACAGACAAAAAGCACAAAAAGTACCACCCTGCCTGAAAACCAGCGCTGCGCTCGTATTCAGCATGTGCAGCACTATGCTGACACAGGGATCAATTTGCAAACTCAACACATTCGTTTTGTTGTGTTTTGTCAAACACTATTCTATATTTTATTCTATGTTTTAGTATTAATATTGTGTTGTGATGATTGGATAAAATAAAGAATCTCTTTCTTTCCTTCTTTCTATTTTTTCCTACAAATACGCATGTGAACTTTTACAAATTCATTATATTATTTAATTATTGCAATAGGTATACAGTCTAAGGTTAAACATATTTCCCTATGCTCCCAAAATACAGGATTCATTTATAAATATTCTAATTTAATTAACTCTACAAAACTATGCAAATCCAATTATGAGTAAATGTTACAATACGCGTAACAACACACCGTGTTCGCGGTGATCATTACTCATTTGAATATTAATAGCAATTTACTATGACTGTTATAGGCGGGAGCTTATTTTCTCAAACGAAGATTTGATGTCGTAATGATGATCGAAGAGCTGGTTAACAAAACGACATAATTATACTTCCTTTTTTAAAAGTGATTTTGAGAGCTTTGGAGCAAAACGGAACTGATACCGAATTTCGAAACTTGAATATCAGACGAAATCTGTTTTCTATGCCGTGGCTGGTTCTACGTCTTATTGGCAACACATAGTGACTGACATTAGTTTCTTCTTAATACTCTTTCCCTATTTATAAATTCCTAAATTTCAAATGACATAATAACTTAAGATGCAAACCTGTAAGTTACTATAAAAATTAGGAATTATAATGTCACTTTTGCTATAACACTAAATTAATATAGAATAATGGTATATAGGTTATATGTGCTGTGAGATTTCTAAGGACACCCAAATGATAATTACCAGCAACTTTCAAAAAGGTCATCAACACGATTCAAGAACGATTGTGTAACTGGACGTTTCTCTTTCTAACTTGACATTCAGTTAGTAGATACAGTTGTGGCCATGTGGTAGCTTTCTGGAAGGTTTACTAATTTTCAACGATATCTGAGACAATTTTATTCTGAATATTTGCACTGACTAAATGCCAAAAGTTAAAAATAAGATCCCGAAATTAAATTACTGTGAGACTAAAAACTAAAACCTCTCGAATTCGTTCAACGAAATACGAACTTTACCATTTGCATTCCAAATTTAAAAGCAAATAAAGGCCATGAATGTTGTAACATCTGCCTTAGATAAAGCCGAGTTCTCACTGTAAAGCAGTTTGCATAGCATCTCCCTCACCGCTCGCTCAGCTCCTTCGTCGAGATAACATTGCGACTATCCGTTTGTTTTCATCGCTCCTCGTTTCTGATCTGTCTTTCGATTTTTGTAAACAAAGAACCATTTCCATATTTCCTTATAATTTATAAAACGATCGTTGATTGTGCTTTTTGAGTTTATGTACATATTCCAAGACTCAGTCAAGGATACTAATAACCGTTTAACCAACGCGTCAAAAATATTGTACAGATATTAGTTAAATACCAAAAATTTTAATTAATCGATTGATGATGTTTTTTAATCGATCGATGTTATTTGATCGCTGAACGCGTGATACTATAAAATGTTGAAATTTTAAATTGGGCTATTTGAAAATTTTTAGTACCTAGTCCTAGATTTTTAAATGATCGAAACAACAGCCATTATTTTTAGATTTAAAATTATCTTTCACACTTGCTACTTACTGTTTAGTGAAGAAAATAAATAATTTTATCATAATATATAAAAAAATGCATTAGGTATTAAGTATCTAAGCAGTCGCTAATATCGTAGATTCTACTAGCGTCTTTCAATCATTTATCTATCTATGTTACTTTCATAGAAACCAGCTGCATCTTTCGAACTTCTGTTAACAAAAAAAATAACAATTAGAGCAATAGAAAATAGTAATAACGTTGAAATCTAAATCCTAAATAAGAATATCCGCTGACAAAAACTCTGACCGCTTTCCTTCCTCTTACAACGCAACGCCAAAATCAAAATCATATCAAGCTAGATCAAACGTGAATTATACATTTTTTGCAGCAAACATTCCCATCGCGAGCTACATTAGGAAGAAGAAAAATTATTTCCAGACTTTATCGTGTGTTAAATCGTCCATCCGATGCACGGTTACCGACAGATTAATCCAACTTGTATTAAGTATAGGGCTGTCGGAAATGCGCATTTCATTGTGTTATCAACATTTTGTCAAAATAACTTTTTGGAAGTATATTTCGCATCTCTTTGCTCATACATAAATATGTATAAAAGTATTCCATCAGTTATATTATTACCATAGTTCAAAGCTATGCTGAGTCTGGGGCTAGATGGCGGTGTTTGAAAAGTCCATCAGTATATTTAATCTTTATTGAAAATTTCCTTGAAAGATTTCAAAATGTAAAACAAACAGAGAAAACGTTGTAAGAGGCGAATCCGCGGGCTGCCGTGAATGAGATATCCGAACTCTGAATAACGTAACGATTTTAAAATAATTTCCGTATAGTTACTTGCATTTTATTATTTTTCGCTTAATTATTCATGCCTAACGAACTATTAAATGGGTCGTAATTTCCCTAATGGTCTAAGTTACAAACTTTTTCAAAGTCTTCAGAGAACACACTCGTTAATTAAAATTTACGTACGTATAATATGAAACAAAAAATACAATTTATGAGCACTCATAGCGTTTACTAAGATTTTACACATTCTAAGGAACGAAAAGTAAAATAATGGGGAAACAAATTGGAAACTCCCATTAGCAAGAAACTTGGTCTATAATTTCGTATTTAATTTGTTTTGTCCGTAAATTTATGTATCAATTTTGTTTGACGAAAGATTTATATCTATAAACTTATAAGAGGTTTAGAGTGTATGAATATAAATTTCTCGTCGCTGTATGTTATGTATATTCCGGAATTCATGAAATTTTCTGGACATTAGGTTATAGCTGTGTAATTCATAGAAAAGCAAAAGGGTACTCGCTACTGGCCTGTTTCTTATTTCTCGGTATTCGGCTCACTCGGTATTTGATTTGATTTGGAATGATATTTTCTTTTGGATGTAAGGAGATATATTTATTCTCAACTTTTGTCACCTGATATTTGTGGCAATGTGGTCTACAATTTATGCATCATGACTTGCGTTTAAGTAGCTTATTTAATCTCTTTTAAAATACTCTCAGATTATAGTTCTCGTAGTAAATAAAAGGGCTACAACATAAAACTTATCTTAAACATGTTGTTTTCATCAGTTTTAGCGCATATTTATAATATTCACACAATGTAGCAAATACCAGTGATAATATGAATCACACACAACCACAGTTTCCAAGGCAGCTGCCACCGAAAATGCACACTGATCTATACAAATAAATAAAATTGGAGTGTCTGTTTGTAATATTAAAATAACCGCTTTTTACTAAGTGCATATGGATGTATAAACGGTACATATACCAAAACAACATTTTTACAATTTTTGTCTGTCTGTCGGTTTGTTCCGGCTAATCTCTGAAATGGCTGGACCGATTTTGACGGGACTTTTTACTGGCAGATAGCTGATGTAACAAGGAGTAACTTAGGTTACTTTTCCGAGGGGTAAAATAGGGGTGCGTGATAAAACCGAATTCCACGCGGACGAAGTCGCGGGCAACAGCTAGTTCTTCATAAATTTGTTGTTTTTATCAGTCAAGCATTTGCCCAGTAAGTTGCATGTACTCGTATGCGCCTTTACATACGACAGTCAGACCCTGCATAATGGTGATGAACGCAGTGAGAGACTGAGCCAGAGGATTACTGTGGTCACGTGCCCACCTGTGGGGTATTATCTTGCGGTAGATAAATCTTCGTAATTGAGGTGAATTACATCGTTCGCACGGGTGGGCCGCCGCATTGTGTGAATAGCTGACGCAGTAATTGGCACGGCGGTTGAATACACTTTTGTCCCACTTACACTCAACATAGAACTTCGTCCGGGATACGCGAGTGTAAGTTAGCCCTGTTGTAATGGAAAACTCGTTGCTCGAATTTACAAACAAATTATGGCGTAACATATATAAGGCGTACTATGAACTTTTTATTGTAGCTCGTAACACAATATACCTCTACGTATGTAGGTCTTGCGTATCAGTATGTACAGCGCAGCTTTAACTTTTTTATTTCCTTGCAGTTGCAGCGTTCCTAATACTGATTCATATCATATGTACAACATTCATATGATATGAATGTTGATAATAATGTTGCGTTTTGATTCGTGGATGGCTGATAAGCGAGTCGTAACAGAACTAACAAACATACAGGTATGTCATTTTAAAGTCAGCGTATAGTAGAGGTCATTAATTTCTTTTTTGAGCCAAAATGTTTTTGGTTTCAACCGGGTCACAAATGATTTATACAAAAGCCATCAAAAGCAACTATCTTTTGCTTTCTCTTCTCTCTCTCTTAGTTTTTAATTATTAAAATTATTTGCATGTAACTACCGAGCGAGCTAGTCAGGACAAAGCCGATAAAATATTATCTCTCTAAGAATGCATCAATTTTTGTGAATGATTTCACCAGCCATTGCTGGACCATCAGTTTTCCAAACAAATATCCTCCCATAACGAAATCCAACAGAAATTTCTCCAAGTTATTTTCTGTTAGATTCTTCAAGTATAACCTAGATTTAAACTTGCGTGCCGTAATAAGCAGTGATAACAATATTTTTAACATAGGTAATTTTCGGACTTTGCTATTCCAAAGCAGAGAAGATGCTTCTTAAATTTGAGATTGGCTTCAATTCATTAATTTCATTAATCATTCTGAAATAATTTAAAACTTGATGTAGCTCACAGTTACATTTGTTACAAATTAGTTAAATGAGAAACAAAATGTAATTACATCACAACTACGTAGCAAGAATAATAAATAATGAACCATAACTTAGGAATTGATATATGGCCACAATGGCCTGGATTTTGACATTGTTATGAGAGCAATAGCTATTTTATAACGAAAGTATCGTGGTTTATCACTCTTATTTTATGAATACGAGAATACCCATATAATCGAACCCATTTCAAAGACAATATTGAAGATAGTTGCTAGCAGTAGAACTTTGAATTTTACAGGGAAAATATTATTACCTACTAACATTTTAAGAGATCAGGTGTAGGATAACGAATTTATTACAATAATTTTACATCAAGTGTGTAGGCAACACTGAAGAGAAAGCCAAATGCAAAAAACATGACCTTCAAGGTGTCCTACCTCACCTATCTCACCACTTTGAGGTCATTTGTCTTGTAGATGTTATAGACCAAGTGATTAATATGGCATTCATAATGTCCAGACAATATGAAAAATGCCCAATGTTAGAAAGCAATATAATAAAAATTTAATTTATGATAATAGTGCAAAAACCTTACGTCTACCTTCAACTACCTCTAGAAAGAAGTCGTTAGTCGTTGAAATTTGTGTGAGGTATTACTTCAACAGCAGCCATTTATATGGCGGCCATATTTGTTTTGTTATTTCCTACTCTGTTGCTTATGGACGTAGTTTTTTTTTTTTTTGTATGTCGAGGTTACTCGGTGGAGGAACCTCTGGTGGTACGGACACACGGTAGTCCGCCTGCTGAAGCGAACAACGGGTCCTAGGACTGCGCGAAGCCAGGCTGGCTGTATGTTAAGCACTGTGCTTTTGGCTGAATTCTGCAACCACCGACCATATTACGTTGTTTGTGAGACCGGGACTTAGAGCAGCTCCCAGGTCTAATGAACTGCTGTACTGTGTAGAAACGGACTCCCCAAGTTCAAACCTAACCTCACCAGGTTTCGATCTGTTACCGTATTAGTTTAAATAAGTGTTAATTACGTAGCCCGATTTCACTTGTCATTATTCATATTGTCCGGGCATTATAAAAACTGCCTAAATTAATCACATAGTCCATGATCATTTAAAGAAAGGTAAGAACCAACTCCTAGACAAAATGTTCAAACTTTTTTTGCTTCAGACTTTCAATATGACTGTTGTCTCCGTATATATTAAACATACACAGTATTTAATTGTCGTTCATATTCGTTTACCATTAACTAGGCTGTCATTCATGATCTCCGTTTCTGCGGGTCAGTAGAGAGATAAGATTGAGGTCGAAGCCCCGATACATCGTAAATATTGGTATTAATCATAATAAATCTTCCGCATTTTCTCAACACAATGCTAGTGATCATCCTATTAACCTATATACACTCTTAGAAGCCTTCGCGGAGATTAGCTGGCGTAATTACAAGTAGATTCAATTTTATAGATAGCAAACTGGATAAAGGAAACAAATCATAATTACAAGTCTAGATCAAGTCGAGAAAAATAAATGTAAGGACTAGTTTTAATCCGTCTACATTTTTTATCTACAACTAAAAGTTATGAACCTACTTAAAAAGTTGTTTTACACAGCCGGGTACCTGCCGTATGCCGTATTATGCAGATTTTACTGATAAATGTTTACAGATGTATTTTTCAGACCCAATATATTTTATACTATTATCTTGTTCCCGTGATATCAACTTCTTCAAGGCCCTTTGAGAATATCAGCATTGCACTGCCCGCCACCTAGTTATGAAACTGAGCACATGAAAAGTTCTAATTTATTTTATTTTACGTCCGATTTCTTGGTGAGACATGATTTTATTTCTAATGAAAAGTGTATGAAATTGGATACTCAAAAAACACATTGCGGGCAAATAAAATGTTATTTTAGAGTTTACTAAATCATGAATGGAATGAAATACGAGGAAATAATTGGCACAGCTCGCTCAGATAGTAAAAGAAAAAGCCGTTTCTTTTTTTCTGGTAACCTTTAGATTGGACATATAAAAATACAACTTCTCTAGAATATTTTGTGTACTGAAAATATATATGCTGAAGATATAACTAGTTTCGGCGATTTATTAAACATTTTAGGAAGAACATGTAGCTCAAGGAGCTGAGGATAATAATATTATTCATAAGATCTTCTACGTATAGCGATCATTTTTCCCATTTTTCAAAATGCATTTTATTCTTTAAAGAAAAATCCGCGGAAAATTGCGGAACGTGATCGCATTTACGATTTCTCACACACAAGAACTTTTCAAGTATTTGGCTGCTTTAATTTCCTAGCAATATTTTAATAATGTCAAAGTATGATAAGCCTTTATTTGTTTTGCATTTTATTACTCTGTTTACGTTAGATACTATATAAGATATATTTCGTTTATACGGCAATTTTGAATCAAAAATGTAAATATCCTGTTTAAGATATGAATAAATCGGCTAAGTGTTAGAAATATGATAGTATCAAAAATACTTCCTGTGAGAGTAGAACCAAAAAAAAAAATTTTTTTTTAAAGAAAAATAAAACAAGAACTCACCTCTTCAATGGTACAATAACTTTTAGCTAGGAAATTTACGTTGAAAAAAATCCTAGCGTATGCCCACCTCATGGGAAATCAGAGGTAGCAAGGATATTCTTCTTTATTTTTAGTTCTTGTTTTTCAATATTTGTATGAATGTTGGTTATACATACAATTGTAAATAAATAAAAAATATTGGACACTTCACACAGCGCCACCTAGCCACAAAGTTAGCTAAGCATAGCTTGTTGAGCATAGTTTTTTAAGCATAGTTTATCATGGGAACTAGAGAACTGATATAATAAATAAGGGCTTTTTTGTAAATACATACCATTAATACATATTAACACCAAGACACAGAACCAACACCTATGTTCGTCATACAAATATTTGTCCTGGGTGAGAATGGAATCCACGATGGAATGGAAGGAACGAATGGAAGCCAGTAAATTTAACGCATATTTTTGAAAATGTCAATTGGCCATTTCTACGTTTGAAAAGATGGAATGAGATGAAGTAATAAATTACATTGTGTAGTAATTAATTTCAACTAATAATTTAAAAATGGCACTCACTTTCAGATTAATGATAACATGACCATGTGTGACGTTTAATAAGTATAATTGAAGTAAACAAATCAGATTTTCAAAAATATTCATAGTTAAGGGTAAGGAGGCCAAGCGAGCGTATTTTATCAGCAACGAAGCAAAACGAGTTCTAGTATATCTAAATTTTTAAGTTATTACGATACTCAAAATACGAGACCCATAATTATTAAAATTAAGGTTACTTGTGTTCCTTAAGTAAAATATTTCTGGCATAAGATTATAGAGTGCAATTGACGGGAAACAATGCTAAATACGCGTTATCTTGTTTAGACTATCACCGTTACTATGCAAATTTTATACAGACATTTGAATAATTCATGCGGCTCGAACTGGGTTTTCACAACTTGATTACTCAAACATTTTGATGCAAAACGAATGCACGTATTTGCAAATATTCAATCGAATACTAATGCTGGTTTATTTGTAGCCATGAAAAAACCTTTCAGCGTATTCCCGACAGACAAGTGTGTAGTATTTTTAATCTCATATATGATGGTATATTATATCCTGGAATGATATTATCTTAGAATTCAAAGATATATCTTTCCCATAGAGAGTCGAGTAGGTTCTGAACGGACACCAAACTGATAAGCATATTTTTTTTTTCTTAATTGATTTTACCTTAGTTCTAATTCATTTTTAAAAATTGTGTTGCTGGCAAAAATAATTATTATAGGTACCAATAGAATATAATGTTGTTTGTTTACAAGTAAAAGTGTACGTATTTACATGTATTTTTTTTCAGTGATTATGCTCACTTTTTATCCAATTTTGAATCACTGGACTTAAGAGTTTTTTTTATACAACTTACAACTAAAAAGATCTCGGTGACCGACTTCAAAAGTAATTTCAACTGAAACGAAATGTATAGCAATAAAAAGAGTTGCAAACCGCGCATTTTTATAGCAACATCAGACCGATGTGACCATTTTACAAACACAGATTTCGATCACAATATGCGGTTAATCCCTCGATAAAAACACAGTCGAAATGAAAATGGCTAGATTATCCCCTAGAAACCTTTTTAATTATGAAATTCCAGAGGGCTCAGATAAGACTAAAAGATATAAAAGTTGTTTAATTTGGATTATAACTATGTGTTGGTTTAAAAAATAGTATTTTTCTTCGTTTAATATAATGGTGAGATTGTAATAATATGGTAAACATGTTGGTATGACAAATCTAGACACACGAAAAACTGAGTATATCATGACAAATAAAATACTACTCTCGAAATAATACCTACATAGATTAAATAATAATAATATTATATTTAATACTCAGCAGAACTTTTGCCAAGTTCGTCCGCTTACGTACTATCACCACACCCATTTTTCTTGTCACGCAGTAACCCATACGCGCCTGTATTCTGGTTTAAAATATTTCATCTTCTTGTCTCTGTGTTACGGGCGCAATAAAATGTGATATAAATGGGTGTAAATGGTGTGTCTTTTAAACATTTTAATTTTACAAGTTACTTGCGTTGAAAATTATGACTGAATTCTATTAAAATATTTTTTTACGATACTGCAATTTCTCAATATGAAAACAGAATAAACATTCCATTTCCCACTTGCCACCATCACTGCTACCGTTCAGAACATGAACACAAGCTGCTCATAAAATGTAACTTACAAATCCGTCGATATCGCCCGTTACCGCTGCGCTGATATCAATACCGTGATTACGGTAGTCGCAATTAAATCGGATACGGGTCATTCCTAACTCATCTCTGATTTATAGTAGGGCGCAGTTACTGTCGCTATAACTTCCAAATTGTAACCATTAGTATTGATAAGAGATCCTTGCCAAATATTAAATTTGTTGCTTAGATATAAACAGGAATCTAGCTTGATTTTCGGCAGATTGTCTTGTTTCATTGGCAGTCGTATGTAACTTATTTCAACGCTGAAACTTTCGCTTTTTGTACATATCCTAAGATATCTTTGGGTAAAAGTAATTACTAGTTACATATACTTCAAGAACAATATTTACTTTTAAAATTATATAACGGAATCAATAAAAGTGTTTTTTATGAGAAAAAGAGGGCAAGTGTCACGACTATTGCGTTCGAAAATATTATTATGTTCCATATAAAAAAAAACTCTACTTTGCCAATGTTTGATTATTAGAACTGGCATTAGCAGAACAAGAGGGACAAACAAGAAACTCAAAACAATATTATTACTTTTCAAGCAACATTATTAAGATACAAAACACGTTTTTGTTCCGTGGAACGTGTTATTTTCAAGTTATTAGCTGAAACTGAAGTCGACTTCCCTGTGCTTAGACATTCTGGGGCTTGGAATTTAAACAAGTCGGAACTTTGCTTTTCACGCTTGTAAAGACACAGAGATAGATAGTGGCAGCACCACAAAGAGCCAGAGTCAGGGGAGAAGTATAGATACAATTTCTCTAGACGCCGTACTCAGGGTAAAAATGGATAAAATAACCCTGTATGCCAGCTCAAGTTTTCATATGAAATACGTCGTCGTATCCAAGATAAGAATAATAAAACATGTATACAACTTAGTACTGTGCATATATAAGTTTGGTACTAATGTATACGAGAGAGGGCGTGTCTTCGTATGGAACACTTTAATTTTCGAGATCATTAACTGAACAGCTACATACGATACATTGAAACACGTTAAAAAAAGCATCCGTGAATCGTCCCCTGAACTAGTACTTACGTATATTTACGTATATTAGTACAGTATATAGTATATAGCATTCCGTTGGATTTGTAACAGAATTCCTGGATTCAAGACTTGCCCCAGATTCGGGGTCAGGGGCTATTATGCCTTAAATACTGCACCGTATTGTTTGCCAACTAATACTTGGTATTTTCGGACACAATTATCATAATATCAATCAGCGTGATCCATAATCAACATTTAATTTAGTTAGTTATTTACTACAGTTTTTGCAATCAAAATAGAGCAAAATATAAAAATACTTTAAAATTAATTTTGTAATACATATTTTTCATTAAGAATTATGAAACGTCTGACCAACTTCTGTTTTCATAGATTGCTGAGTAAAGCAAAAGAATAGGAAAAAAAATAATTTCTGAACTAATAAAAGACGAAACTATGAAAACTATTATGTAAGATTATGTTTCATCCTTCAGAATTGTATTATGGATATTCTTTGGTTAGGTACACACTCAGCAACTATGATTGACGATGACTAACGAATAAAGTCTTTCGTGTCCCCATGATAGCGTCGATAGGTTATCGTTTCGCAGCTGGTGTGTACACACCTGTGTGATGATGACATTTTTTGCCTGAAAATCCTACATCTCTATATACTATCTGGATATCGTGAAGTGGTGTTAAACCTTCGAGGCTAAAAAATAATTAATAAAATAAGTGTGCCAATAATGGAACATACAAACATTCTGAAAATTTAACATAATATACCGAAAATAAGTTAACTACTGCCTATAAAATAAAATCTAACACATATTACACGGCTTTGTTAAAAAAATACATTTAGATTCATGAATTGAGACAGTAAATTTTCAAAATCATTGCTTGCTGCACTGGTAATAAGATTATGTTGATAAAAAACGAATGCAAATTTACTTAGTTTAAGTTACTTCGTGTACAGAACAATCAATACTGAACTAGGATATTAAATTTATATTGCATTGAAATATTTTTTTGGATACTTCTCGAAACCATAATGAAAATGCAAAACTTATTACATAAAATAAACGATAGTAAAACGTAATTATATAAAAACAAGGCTGATATTAAATGGAACAGCTGTTCAAGAAGTAATATTGTTTGTAACTAAAGTAAAGATTGTATAAGGTTAAATAAGGGTATTTTCAGACGCTTCTTGGGTGCGAGTAAAAACCACTTCGCTTATTGAATATTTTCATTCAAGCAAATAGAAGCTCCGTTACACATATTTTATATTTTCTAACTCCTTTTATATTTTCGGTTTTTGAACCCAAAAAAACACGAACACACACACACACACACACACACACACACACGCACACACACACACACACACAAACATAAACAAACACACACTTGTTTGACTTTGTCGATGTGCATAACGTGAGGTCGAATGGAACAAATTATAAGGAGCTGGCTAACGATATAAATATAAAATTTGCATAAAAACCTTCACCTGTCGCATGAACATATTCCGTATTCATAGGAACCGCGACCCAACCGAAATTCATTGACACCTGTCGCAAATCGTAAATTGTTACTGTAATTTACGTTATTAGCATCGGAATAACAACAGCACGGTGGCATTTAATATAAATTAATGTTTATAGGTGGACATATTTCAATGTTCGACGAATAAGTGACGTCACGATTGCTTGGTTCTTTGAGAATATGTAACTCGCCTATGCACAATTGACAAACAATGCATGTTACTTTGGACCGAAGCAGTCGTATTGATTTATAATGTAAAACAAATTAAATTAAAAATCTTTTTTTAAACTAGCTTTTAATGGATTGTAGTAACGGAGTTTAATTCGCATTCGTATTTTCAGCAAGTCCTTTCATTTGATACCCATTTTGGAGGAAAGCATAAAAAGCTTAATCCGCCATCTTTATAATTCCGCCATATTGGATTTAGAGTGACGTCACTTTAATTTTCGAGTTATTCTCAGCAAGCCCTTTAATTTGATACCCATACTGTACGGACTAGTTTTTTCAATGCACTCCGCATTGAAAAAACTAGTCCGCCATCTTGGGTATTCCGCCAAGTTGGATTTAGAATGACGTCACACAGCTAACTATGCATTGTCGTCCAAATTAAACGTGTATACAAAATTTCAGCTCAATTGGTTGAAGATATCTGCTTCAAAATTGAGTTGCAATGATTCCACCCGGACAAATATTGTTACCTGCATACATTGCAAGTTAAATAAAAGCTTGTAATTATATAGACTGGCCTCACAGCTCAGTTCGTAGTAACACACCCTTCTACGGTGTAGGTCTTAGGTTCGATTCCCAACTAGGACATACATTTATGTGACAAACAGATGTTTGTTCTGTGTCTGTTCATATGTATGTATTTACAAAAGAAGCACATGTATAAGCATTACATCAGTTGTCTGATTCCCATGATACAAGCTTACTGTGGGGCTAGATGGCGCTGTGTGAATTGTCCACCAATAATTAGGTATTTATTATTATTGATTTATACATTCATATATAAATGGGTGTTGGATATGTATGAAGCTGATATAGGTACCTACTCCAGAACTGGTCAAGATATTACCATGAAAATTGGCACATCAAAGTGCAAGTCGAGTTAAATTTTGTGTACGCGCTAATTAGTAAGTAAAATATAGTAAATACAGTAAAATTTACAAAATATTCTTTTTGACTTTGACTTATATTTTAACATCACGTTACGACCCTTAGGAGCTGAGCAAAAATAAAAAAGTCAGAAAGAACGCTGAGCGAAAACGAAGGAATAGCGCGGTCCATGCCAACCCATTTTACTATAGCTCGCCACTAGATGGTGCTATGCATCAACTTCTATACTAAAAAATAACACTTTAAAAAATATTATGACTCAAATAATATTCACTTTTATTTATTGCCTATTGCATAGTCGCAAATAAACATATTATAGAGACTTATTCAAGATGTATTAAATTAAAAATAACAAATCCCTTGGGAAATGAGAGCCGTGAAAGAAGGCTCGTTATCTTCGACGTCGGTTTCAAGAAAATAGTCAGCAATAACAAAGGAAGAAGTTTAGGTTGCTTGAAAAACGTTGAGTTTTTTCCTAGAAACAATAGGTTTATTAATTGAATATTTTCAAGAAAGATGTAGGATGATTAACATTCTTTATTCACCAAAATATATTTATCAAAATATGATATAGTAAAATAATGA
This sequence comes from Chesias legatella, assembly GCA_947359385.1. NCBI lineage: Eukaryota > Metazoa > Arthropoda > Insecta > Lepidoptera > Geometridae > Chesias > Chesias legatella. The sequence goes on from OX375772.1 coordinate 5,017,550, forward strand.
GGAGTTAATTGACTCTATCTTTGAACTGGTCCTTACCTTCGGTGGAGCCATATATTCTAGATTTCAATACATATTAATTAGCATTTAGTACAGATCTGCAAAAACATTAAAAAACATTTTTACTGCACAAAACTCACATATGGTTTAAGAAAGTGACATCAGGTCACATTATGCATTTTTGTATATTGCTTATATAATAAACTCAATATTACTTTAATAATAGTACTGTGTTAATACTACTGTAACCTGTGTCACAGGTGTCATATCACATATCACATTTTTGCACATTTGGCGACCATCCACACAAACGCCTCACGCAGGAGTCAAATCCGGGATTGCTCAGTTTTTCTGGTAGTTTTGCTAGAAACTTAGATGCTGCACTGAACCTACATCCAAATGAGGAATGCGCCAAACAGAGGTTTCTTAGAAGCCGTCGCTAGCTCTGATTTCCCACGAGGTGCACTTGGATTTTTGTCACAGTCAATTTGCTGTACCAATGAAGCTGTTTTCTTTCTAACAGGCTAGATTCATTCAAGAACTCCAAGGGGGCTACCCGTTTGTTACGTGAAGTGAGGTAATCTTGTTGATCGAAAGTACTTCCTTTTTTCTACGAGCATCTGTGGAATGTCCTGTTTTGTCCCCATCAATGAAAATATATAGTTATACAAAAAAAAAAATGTTAGCCGTCACGGGACGCCTGGCAGATGTGAAACATCGACATTATTTTGTAAGAAACTAAGTACCCCATCACTAATAATGTTTATGATTTGTCGTAACCTTGAACGGACCAATCAGCGCTCATGCCGTGGCGACGCGTCGCCAAGCCAGGAATCGGTTTTACGTGCGGCTATAGATGTTTCACATCAAAAATGTGAGCCGTCACGGGACGCCTGGCAGATGTGAAACATCGACATTATTTTGTAAGAAACTAAGTACCCCATCACTAATAATGTTTATGATTTGTCGTAACCTTGAACGGACCAATCAGCGCTCATGCCGTGGCGACGCGTCGCCAAGCCAAAAATCGGTTTTACGTGCGGCTATAGATGTTTCACATCAAAAATTGCTCAATTTACTTACTAGATTAAATAAAAGTAATTTCATACAGGACCTTAAATGTTACTGCCGCAAGTGTACACTCAGATCTTTGAGAATTAGACTTATTTGGACGGCGCCGTATTTAACTTCTTATGCAGTAAAAATATATCTGTTCCCCAAAGATTTTGCTTCCTTTTTCTTGGAACATTTCTTGAGAAATGAATATTATTATTGTTGAGACCGTCGCCACGTTACCAGAAAATAAATAGAGATTTTTCTCTTTAAAACAATATTGCCAGTACCATCTGCGAAGGCGTTCGTCGGCAAACTATTTTGCATTAATATGGCTGAACTTTAAAATTCTTATATCATAGAACTACCGCAAGCGGTCTTGAAATTCGATAACCCGTCGTTTGGTTGGCAGCTGCAAACTTTGATCTCAACGGAGTTTCTACTAATACAGGTAATATACTCAAATCTTTGTTACATTTTATCAGGATTTCATAGTATACCAGTTCATGATAGTTTTATTTAGTTGAAAGATTGTGCAATTCTTTGTCATTTCAGAGTTGATGAACTAGATGAAATATGAAAGAAATGTATCTTACTCGTTCTGTGAGTATGAAATTATCGATATAAGTTCATTTGTAAAATAATATGGTTATTCATAATATCCAAAATGTTTACCAGGTATTAAATTTTCCACTAAAATGATCTTGACAAAAAATCTTTTTTGTTCGAGTGACGTCGATGTGATAAGATTTACCGACTTTACCGCTTGCATGCAGGTGAAATGCTGAAATTTACGATGCATAAATCAATTTGGGACTATTGTTACAGTATCTTTAACACAAAGTGTTAGTTCAAAATACTGAAAATATTCAGTAGTGTCAATTGAATTATAACATCGATTTTCAGGTCAAATGAACAATGTTAAACAATATATCGTATCAACAATGTAAGCGACATGTAGAAATTTCGAATACAATATCCTAGCCATTAATAATATTTTCGTCGGGCACACTGCAAACAAGACTATGCTAAAATTCGGTGTTATCACATAAATCAATGTCGCAAACAATAGTCTGTTTATCTTGCTGTAATTTTATGTGAACGGAGAATCTCATTTTACGAAGAAGCTCATGCATTACTTATAGCTTACAAGGAGTCTGCCTTATCCGATTATGTTGATATTACCTGAATTAAGGGGAATTTAAATATAATTTTTTGTCATATTACATGTATATATCACATTGAATTGTTTTATTACATAACTATAGTGTCTTGACACTAAGATAATCCTAAAAATTTAAATATTGATATCCTACATTTAACGAAGACGTCGTCTTGAAGAAGTTACTAACAAAAAATCTCAAATAATAATGTATCTATTGAATATCTAATATAATTTCATGACAGACTTTTCCTTACAAGGAACGTTAACGTGACAGGTGAAAAATTCAATATGTCATTTACAATATCTATCATGATCCCAATTTCATATCCTCTCAAGTACATTAGGATAAAATTGGGAAAACCAAAAAATGTAAGGGCAGTGCGAGGACTTTGAAATTATGCATTTGTATTCAAAGTGTGTGCTAGATAGTCCAGTTCCTGTTTGGGCAATTTTCTTTTTAAATTCCTCCAGGGAAGCTGACCATTGGAAACATTCTGAACTTCTGTCAGCGAACTGCGAAGTGTGGTTTTTATTATATTCATAACAAGCTGTTGCCCGCGACTTCGTCCGCGTGGAATTCGGTTTTATCACGCACCCGAATTTTACCCCTCAGAAAAGTAGCCTAAGTTACTCCATGTTACATGAGCTGTCTGCCAGTGAAAGTCCCGTCAAAATCGATCCAGCCATTTCAGATATTAGCCGGAACAAACAGACAGACAGACAGACAGACAGACCAAAATTGTAAAAAATGTTGTTTTGGTATATGTACCGTGTATAAATTCATGTTCAATTAGTAAAAAACGGTTATTTTAATATTACAAACAGTCACTCCAATTTTATTTATTTGTATAGATAAACCTATGTATTTCTATGTTTTTCTTATTGTTCTACTTCTAGAGAACGAGTAGCGTTACTTGTTTAAGCTGTCAAGTAATATAAAAACACCGCAGCATCTATTTTTACTTAAAAATAATCTTTAAATTTGAGTTTGTTTTGTTTTTTCAACATTCCTTTCAAGACAACAATTAATAAATAAATAATCAAATACTTAACAAGTACTTAGATAAAGCAGACAACACCATGCGCTTGGCGTTCCGGTTTCAACTATGCAAATTAATTGTTTACACACACACTCACTTCGTGCGGTAAACCTCATACCTGGATTATTTGTATGAACAATACAGCTGCACGACAAAACGTTTATTGCAGCAGGTGTATCATAATAAATAATGAATAACTAGTATTTATTTCTTAAAACTAACAATAACAGGTTAGCATTTGATCACGTATCACCTGACGGTAAGTGATTATATTGGGAGACAAGTATGTAAATAAATAAAAAACATGTGTTTGTTTTTACAGAATCGAACCGTTAACCATTTACGTAAGATACACTTTCTCTAGTTTTGAGCATCATCCTCATTTTTAAACATATCTTGCGATCAGCAAAACCCGTCTTTAAGATTAAAGTTTTCCAATAAGATTATGCACAGAATTTCTATTCAAAAATGCTGATGCAAAACATTCTTATACTCGGGATCTGGCGCCTTTACTATTTTTAAGCGTTTCTTCACTCCAGTTATCGCGTTTAAAACTAAAGAAAACAGCTTTTACTAGTCGTGGTCTAATTTCTGGATCAGTTAAGTTGAGAGTTTGGAATTCTTAAAACTGAGCAGTCAAAGTGAAATAGATTCTTGTATATTTCCCTGGGAGTCTGCGTTCTTATAATCAGCATTGTTCCTGCAGTACATTAATAGCAACTGGATAGTTTATGGCCCCACATAAAATAATTTTTGGTACCTGACACTACTTACTAGCTCACTCATAATAATAAATAAATATTAGTGGGCAATTCACACAGCGCCATCTAGCCACAAACCAAGCATTACTTGTACTATGCAAACCACATGAGGCATGATAGAATACATATATGCTTTTTATAAATACATACATATAATATATATTAACACCCAGGCACAGAGCAATCATCTATATTCGTGACACATTGTTTGTCCTGGGTGGGAATCGAACCCACTATACAAACAATATATTATGTACGCTTGAGTAGGTATGTTGTGTTTTGTCATTGACAGGATAATAAGTAGTTTGAAATCATCAGGGTTACAGCGATTAAGCTGATACTAAACTTTCATAATAAAAGGCGATGGTCGTTTCTTTAACGCGCATAATTCAATAAACGGAGAAGGCCAAGTTTTGCTTGTTTTAGTTTGTTGAAGCGATGCCGATGGTTGTTAGGATTAAACAGCTTTTAAAACTTTTATCAGATAATTTAATATTTACAGAGTCTCGCGGTTGTTAACTATTAATTTAATTCCCTATTTAATACACAATACGAAATGTTTCCAATCTATGTTGCGCGGATTATTTCTATATAAGTTAATTATTGAAATGGATGTGGTGGACAGTAATAACGGACCGGCTCATGTACCAACTTGTGAATAAATTACATTAACTATGAAATTCATTATAATATACTGTGCTTGCTAACTTCGCTTACCGAGCAGTACTTAAGTTTAATGAAACATTATCATTCTACTTTTTTCACAATATTTTTTTAAATTAATGAAATTCTAAAATTTTTCCTTGAGCTCAATGTGTAAAGTACTCTCGAACTCAAAGGCGTGTGTCAATTACCAAACTGGATTGGGCCAATCACTCTCGCTTGTACTCTCTCGTCTACTCTCGTGTGTAATAAGGTCTGTATCCTATCCTTGCAGCAGAAACATCAAAGGCTGGAATATTGCATGGTAAGGTTTTTTTTTCGAAATGAAAACAGTTGCAAAGCATTATGTGAGAAACTTGCTGTTTAAATATTAGTTTAAAATATTATATTATTAAAGAGTTACAGCAGGTCATTTTTCAGTATCTCAGATAAATACACTATATATTCAAGATCAGAACTTAATAATACTTTGTTTTCTTCAATATTAATACCGTAATGAATTCACCGGAACAAAAACCGCACAATCTTGAATCGTTGAGTGTTTTCCTCTTAGTTACAACTATTACCAAGTCAAAGTAATACCCTAGAAACTTAATTTTGTTTATATTATTTCATTACTTTAACTGGAAAACGGAATTCTAGGAAACAACAAACAACTTTCAGCAAATGGAAAGCCCGATTCATCAAACGAAGTGCACAGGTTTCGCCATTTTCAGTTGTACAGTAAAAATTAAGGCTTGATTTATTTTCGTATTTTGGACTGGCACGCGTTTTTTAACTAGGTAAATGTTAATTTTGCCTTGCATTTTTATACGTATATTGCAGAATTACAGAAAAATACGTGTTTAATTATTAAATAGGTACGACGCCGGGAACCTAACAACTGAAATACGAATCCAATAATGTTGGTGCTTCTAACTGTTCCGTTGACCTTCATCAAGGGATTGAGACCGTCAGGCGCCATATAGTTCAGATCCACGCTTTCTTACATATGAGTATCACAGCGTGACAGCAAAGATTGACACTACAATTGATCATTATTAAAATCTCGTTTCCTACCAAAGAAGAGTATCAGTTTGGTCTCTCAATGGCTACTAATTTCTATACAACAAAATAAGTATTCGATTGTGAGATAAACTAGTAGTTTGGAATACCAAAGATATGGAAAAACAAGTTTTGTATGAGCAACGGAAAAGAACGGGTGCTAACCTACACTATAAGTAGCCATTTTATATCCCATTCACGTTTTCGTATAAAATAAAGTAGTAGGCTTGTACCTGAGGGAGTTCTGAAGAATATTGAAGAACTGCCCTAAATAGTTTATTGACCTTGTTGAAAGTTTAAAGGCTTTTTGTAATACAAATATATGTATATGAATAAATTGAAGAATATAAACTGTTTGAATCAGTGTATTGCTATGTGTACCTATGTTTTTTGCCGCCAGCAGTAGTAAGCAGTAACGCGTACGTATTACTGTTTCCGCGTTGACAGGTGTTGTTGGCACGGGCGCATGACGCATTCTGCTTATCTGCAATTTATAGGCGCAATACAATGCAAATTGGGTCTTTCTAGATGTAAGTAGAGAGGACGAAATTGCTAGAAGGTACCGCTTAACATCAGGTGCGCCATTTTGCTATTCCTGAAGATAAACGCATTAAAACAATTTGGAACAAAATACTACTAATATTACTTTATTTCCAGTACAAAGGACGCTGTCTTTAAGTTCATTTGAGACGTAAGAAAGCGGTTCAGAAGGTATCCATCAGTTTTGCTTCTTCTTGTTTCCAATTTACACAGTAATATCCTCATGAATCAAGCCGAACACCACTCGAGTAAGTAAAACATGTAAACGTTTTCCTCGTTGATGTTAAAAGAGCAAAAAACCCTTTTTTTATAAACCATTTGAGCAAAAGGTTCTTTCGCACTCCCGAGCTCATAATGAACCATCATAATACCATCTAATTATTTAGGCTGTAGCTCCGTGATCATTTTCCTTTTGAGACAAATTAAGCTCAGCCCGCGGCGTCCATAGGGGCCCAGAAATTTTCGAGCAAATTTGTTACTCCCTTAGGAATCGAACCCGGGAACTTAAATTAAAGCAAGGTCATTCACATTCCTTTTACCTGAGAGAGATTTTTAACTTTTTGTAGGCTTTCTGACAAACCTACCGTTTGACTATTGTGTTAACAAAATGAAATGTTATAAAATCATTTAATATTTGCATGTTTAGTACTACTTAAATTAGTAGGATTGCTGTTTCTTTTGAAATATGTTTTACTTTTTTCTTATTTTTGAGTTTTGAACTTATGTTTTTGAAATTTGATCGCAACAAATGATGTGTATCTCACCGAGAAATATAATGTTTGCAAAATAGGACATTGGACACAATACATATATTATGCGGGTATTGATAATAACACTAGTAAACTTATAGTTTTGATAAACTCATAACTTGTTTTGAGTTTTTCACTCTAAATACGGGGGCCTTCGCACCAGCATACCTACGAGTATACATAATGACTTCAACTGCCATAGATTTTCCTAATTGCACGTCCATCTCAGGTAGGTTATTAAAACTGAATGATATAAATTTATTGTGTACCTTCCGCCGATTCATTAGTATGTTAGACGATGAAAGTCATTTTAGAAATACCTATTATGATGCTTTTAATAAGAAATGTTTTATTATATTTCGAGATAAGACTGGGAAATTTATTTTCCGATACCCTCAAGTCAATTTAAATAATATGGATGTGTAGCAGCACCACGCAGCACCTACGCGCATCTGCATTAAACCTCGAACGCGGGCGACTAGTTCCGGGCCCGCCGATGCGCCGCCGCAGTGTACATAGGGCGCCGAGTTAAACGCCGCGCAGACAAGGATGCCGAGTGTGTGAGGGAGCAAGCAGATCGGGAACCCTAACATGCGACTACGCCATTCTGATTCCTGATTAGCTTAAAATCCAGCATTCCTATTGGATCCTAATTAGTAATTTCATTCTTATTGATTATAAATAGTTTTAAGTTTTGTATATAAAAAATATTGCCTACGTTCCAAATAAAATTACTTCCAATTCTACATTTGAACGAGCGTTTCACTCCTCTCATCATCTACCATCAGTAACTGAGGAACTACGATACAAGCAAGGCTTCCTAGAGATGAAAACCTAAATCTGACTTTAAGAACTTCTTGGAATATATATCATCCACGATCAAAACTCTACTCGTATATATCCACGTCTCATTTCACCACTCGTTTGCAAATTTTATGAATCCTTATTTCTTCACGTAAACGTGAAAGATTTTTACAAAAATGGAAGATATTCGAATCTCTGGTGGCATTTTTCGCAAAAACCATTTGCCGAGCCGAGGAAATGACTTGAGAATTTTTTCGCGCTCTTTGCCCGCTCTCGAATAGTTTTTGCTGCCGGTGTACCTTCAGCACTACAAAGTGCTTGTGCCTTATGAATGTCAAATAAGTAAAGTTTCGTCGTAAAATAAAGGAAACTTTCAGCGTGGCAAATTGACGAATTTTTCATGAATGATCTTGCAAGAATAACGTATCCGTCCATCCTTTAGAATTTAGATGTACTCTTATAAAATGCGATGTACTATTCATGTCATTCCATGTTGGATAAGCTATCTAAAACGACACAATGCCGCAATGTATTGCTTAAATCGGATAATGACTAGAAATAAAATAAACGTATTTCAAAATTACCTACACCCCGCTATCCTTCCCTACTCAGGTACAAGACCCGTGTCGCAACGTATGATCTGAAACGAGAAGGTGAAATGTCTCAAGTGCCTGTAATATCTCCAGCGACCACACCTTCCAAGCCAGACCAGAGTAACGTGAATCCATGACTGCACACACACATGGTGGACTCTGGGCTAAATATGTCCTGTGTACATTGTTTAGGTTATCTCACGTTTCAAAAGCATAGTACGTTTTAGTGTCGGTTATTTCTAGTATAAACATAATAATACGAGGCGTGGGTCTCGGCGAGATAAACCGCAACTACCTAGGCGCGGGGGGGGGGGGGCATAAGCCTCGTAAAGCTACGGAGCCTATTCGCACAAGTTTGTTTGTATAGCCCACCGGCTCTTCGACCTTACTGACATCCAGCTGAGGAAATTATGTGTTGTGATGCCTCACGTCCCTGAATAAGGTAGTAAGGATGCTAAATGTCGGTATTTTAGATAGAAAATTCGATGGCGTGGGAAAACTTGAGTGCAAACTATTGTTAATAAAGTGAATGTTGTTTTTGTCTGTAACTTTCTATTTTTTCGTAGATTTTGTTCTACGGTCTTGTTATTCAGTTGTTGAATAAAAATGTCCGGCTAATAAAGTATAAACTCGCCCAGGATATGAAATTTTTTATTCTACTTTCAAATATACTGCTGTATTATATTATAGTTTTATTATATTTATACCAAAAAATACTTTTATCTAATGAAATAATTGTTATTCATTCTAAGCTGGCTAAAAACACACCTACTTAACTACATCGGTAATTTCTTCTGTAAAGATTCCAGCTCTGTTGTAACTACCACCGAAGTTGCTTATTAATAAATAATTCGAGCATATTATTTGGAGACAATGCAATTTTATTAAAACCATTCAATAAATACTTTTTACGCCAAAAATAAATAAATGACAGAATGGTACGAGAAAATATAAAAGTTATGACATATGATTTGGCTTTCGATGGTCGTTTAGATTGTATGTGATAGATATTGTGGAGTTTGCGAATAATTGTAATAGGAGTTGGATTTGTTGTGTACAGTTTTGTGATAAAATTTCAATATTATTATATTTTTCTCCCACAAGACAATTTTCGCGGTTTTTTTTGAATACGGTATTTTTTATGTTTAGGTGCAGTGATGACGACTTGGAACTTATCAAGTGCAAGTGCAAGTATCGGAGTGGATTTTGTGAAACTGTAATGTGTGGGAATCGAACCCACGATCCACAGCGCAGAAAGTAGGGTTACCACCAAATATCCTGTGAGGCCAATCTTTAAATGAACCTTCTACTAAACGAATTACTACGAAACACAACTTACAGTCCCATCACACTATAGGCCAATATAAAATAAAAAATATTTTGACCAGGTTTTGTCCTTGGGGTCCGCTATATACTTCTGATTTATATGCAGTGAGGAGGGTTCCGTTACACTACACATGATTTTATCAAGGTATTGATAATATAATAATTGAAATTATTTATGCATTTGATACAAAAGTTGAAAAACAATTCTTCTCCGTTTCCTGGCCTAAAACATAGCCATTACAAAATTGAATTCTGAAATAGGAAACAACCACACTGCATCACAAGAAAGGGCAAAAGCCTTCAAAATTCAATATCACTCTGATTGATCTCCGGTGACCTCCATTACACGGATTCGTTAAATCTAATTATTGCGTCCTTTTCAAACTTGATTACGGGACCTCCTGAATACAATTTGCGTAATGAGCAACACCTTGATAAAATCAACAACAAATTGGGAAATTATAATTTAAATTGGCGAAATGGCTGTAAGGTCTTCCGATGCGAAATAGGTATTTAAACTGATTTATTCAGTTATGTCACGTTTTCTTGAAATGTTTGTGAAATTTATTTGAAGACTAGCTGTTGCGCCGCGACTTCGTCCGCGTGGAATTCGGTTTTATCACGACCCCTATTTTACCCCTCAGAAAAGTAGCCTAAGTTACTCCTTGTTACATTAGCTATCTGCCAGGGAAAGCCCCGTCAAAATCGGTCCAGCCATTTCAGAGATAAGCCAGGAACAAACAGACAGACAGATAGACAAAAGTTTTTTACAACTTTTTTTTACATTTATGGATGGATTTTTATATTTATGGATGTATACACGGTACATATATGTACCGTGTATACATCCATATGCACTTAGTAAAAAACGGTTATTTTAATATTACATACAGACACTGCTGTTTTATATGTATAGAGGTAGATTTAGAATTTTCGTGAATAAGGATACTCAAAGTTGTTTTTTCACTAAGTGACCTAATACGGTATTTCTACGAATACCAATTCCGAGCTTGGCGAGGGATCGCTATGCACGGAGTTGGAAACATCTTGGGAAAGTGTTGCCCTTTTATTGCTGTAAACACAATCGCAGTGACGCGACGAGGTCATCGTTTGTCTACGTTTTCATGACAGTGGTGAAAAAGTGTCACACTGAAGATCTTATTTCTTGAGTTATATATAAGCGTTAATCTGAGTATTTAATGTTACCAGTCCCGATAACTAATACGTTGTTCCTTCTGATACCTGTGAGTAACGACCTCAAATACTCCATCGTTCGTTGCTTTTTCTAGTTTTCGTTTTGTTTATCGGGATTTTATCCGAAACTCAATTCGATTTTAACCACACTCAGTAGCTAAGGTATGATAAGGCCGCTCTTTTCAACAAATTAAAGTAAGGCTTCCGTACTATCATGAAAAACAGTATTCAAATAAAAAAGGCTGCTTTTTATAGCATAAGGTACCTTCCAATTTAAGGACAGTCGTATGTCTTCCAAGATACATTCCCAAGTCTATCCTCTAGTCTCTACGTAACATTTTCATTCCAAAACTACACCATTTCCAAGAAAAACTGCACTATATCTTTTTATCGCACATCTCGTCCTTCTGAAACATTGCTGGAAATTTGCTTATTTGAGTAGACACGTATTTTATTCATTGTCTTATTATAACTTTTTTATTATTGTCACGATCTGGCGTGTGTAATGTTTTAGATATGGGCAGTGTTTTCGCTATTATTCATTTTTATCCGTATGTAGTCATAATTCCATTATCAAATTTTGTGGTTTTTTTTATGAGAAAAGTTTATCAAATATATTTGAAACTGAGGCGCCAAAGTAGGGCTCATGAAAAATGATTCAAATTTAAATAAAAGTTGGTTTTTGTTTGATTATTAGGACCATTTAATCATTCTCATCTTTATTGAATAGGGTAGTATTATAGGGGAAAAACTATACTAAAATGTAATAATTATCAGTATTTTGCGAGTCTGGAATAAACTGTTCACCAGCGATTTAATGAGACTGTTCCTTCGTTTTTAATTACGTTTATTCATTAGCGTGATAACTGAAAGTTGGGGATCTCGTCTTTCAAACTGAAGGTCAGCAAAATATAATTGAAATCCGGATGCGTGCCAATGAGTTTTTCGTTTGAACAGTTTATGCGCGGTCTGTCACCTTCTCAAACACCGAAGTTAAATATGCATAAAAAGGAAACCAACATTTTTATTATCTAAATTTACAAATATCCTTTTTCGTGCTGCCGTCTTAGATTCAAGTTTATTCATATTTTCTCTTGCTTGTCTTTGGTCAACCGTAGATACAAAAGACTAAGAAGGTTTCTGATATTATAAAAGAAAATAACCAACTTGATTAGCAAGTTAAACAAAGACTGTATATATTTTTACGTGTATTGCCGCGGTTAAGTACCTTCATTGTTCATAATACTTGTTAATGCTTTAAACACTGCTTCGTATAACGTGTTATAATAACTCAATGTTTATTCATGAGTTAAGTGACAGCACTTGATAAATATTCAGTGTTCGACTAAATCCGGGCAATAATAATATGTCGGCATAATTTCGGTCTTGTAAATTGAGGAATGAATTACAATAAGCATATTTCGCGACAGGAAATTCAACTGTTTTAGAATTCATTTGCACTGAAAATTAAGTTATATCGAAATGATGTTACTTAGAACAGACGCTATACGCGTCTCACTGAAACGCCGTAGAAAGATTATTAAAATCGAAATGCATGGTTGCTACAATGTCAGTAAATGAAATTTATATAAAACATTAATGAAAGAGTTCATTATGTTTGTTTTTTATGAATTGCGATGCAAAAAAGAATATTAATATTATTTAAGGCAATATTCAATTTAGATGTAAAATTACGACATTCATTTCTTTCCATTATTGTCATCAATCAATTTTGTCCGAGCGTCAATATCATTCAGTATTTTAAGTAACGGATTGAACTGATACTTTTAAAACCAAATCATGTATTTTCTAAATGGTTTCTACCTAAACGGTTTCAAACTTTTAGGTACCTACTATATAATAGCAACTAAAAATGAAAAATTAATAGATATTTTAATTATTTTATACAAGCTACAAAAATTGATTTACGTTTCAATTTTTATTATTATTATTATTATTGCACGAAAGGAACCTATTTGAGGTGTACATTAATCTTTTCACCACACTGGGCTAAGAGAGCCCATTAGTATATAATAGTGACACGATTAGTACAGTAGGAGTAGGTATCCAATCCATTAAATCCATAGACATAATAAAATAAATAAAAATAATTACAATAGATTTAATTGTAAAAATGCAATCGCTCAAATGCAAACTCCTTTATGAACCTCCATGCTCAGTGTACAAGTTTAAGCGAGTTAATAATCACATAACTTTCACCTATCAAAGGGAGTTTTTGGTAAAAAAGGCCAGCATAGTTGATTAGTTCTTGATCGGTGGGCTCAGAGAAAACTTTTCCGACCAAAGAAACTGAGGGTCTCCCAGGGTTTTTATCAAAGTGGGTAAATTGGTAATGTTTAAGGACATTGAAGGGTATTTGAATTTGTTCATTTTTTGTAATGCCCTTTGTGGAACGTTGATCTAGAAAATTGTGTTAGAAATATCTGAGTGCGGAATGCTGAACTCTCTGAACGTATTAAACTGATAAATTGTACCGAGTCACTTATTCACCGAGATTATATGACGGCCCCGCGGCTAAGTCGGTAACCCTGTCTCAAAAGCGAGGGTCCTCGGTTCTATCCCTAGCCGGGGACAACTTTGCGTGGGTGTATAAAATTTCTCGAGTCTTGGATGTAAGTATATTGTGTACCTGTGTCCATGTTACCTGGGTAAAGCTACTAAGCGTTATTACCATTTTATACTTTGTATATAAATGAGTAATCACTGGCCAAAAAGCCACTTTGTAAAGGTGTGGATCGAAAGTGCCGTTTTTGGGGACCTTATAAAGGAAACGTATTACGTTTTAGAAGCCTTCCTGTTTACGCGTCGAGAGATTTCCCCTCGGGTTTACATTGTTCACAATTGCGACGATATGTTGTTACTTACCTCGAACACCTCATTTTATTTCCGATATTATTACTGTTTGTCTGCTTAAACGGAGGTTTCAATTTTGTGATAGCGGTGTATTACTTCTGTTCTCTTTTTATGTGATATTAATGACTGAACGCCTGATGTTACGTGGTAACCGCCACCCATAGACAACAGCAATGCGACTGAAATCCTCTCCATTCGATCTTCTGTTCGATATTGAGTTAGGTAATTATCGTATTGATAAAGCTTACATATATTTCACTACATATTTTGGGGGGTTAAATATTAGACTGTAAAATATTGTCCTAGATTGTTGGGTAGAGATGTGGTAAGAAATTTCGAATGCTCTATGCAATCCATGGTTAATTAGCGCAGGCGACGCAGTTTCCCGCAGCGCAAGAACAAAAATATTTTATTTGGCAAAAGGTTATGACTATTATAATAATACCTGAGTCTCTGAGAATTTTATTCAAGAAGTGCACAAATATAGTTTACAATTCTATATTTTCATCCTTTGTAGTGAAATTACTTACACAAGTTTTTAAATTGCAGCGCCTGCCAACGACATCTGCAACAACAGGCATTGCCAATGCGCTGCCGGCCTTTGAGACGGGCATTAATCCGTCGTTTGTAGGACCCCTCATATATTAGCTCCGTGGGATACCGCTGAAGGAAGATCATTCTGTAGCCGACAGGACCGTGGAAGGAGTGATCACGAGAAGCGATTGGTCGTGGACAATCAGCCATCCAGGTGGTGCGGATGGTATTTGGTATTGCAGCGTGTGGTGAGGTAGTGAAAGTTAGTCGCGGGCACCACAGTAACAAGTTCGCCAAAACACTCCCCATTGCCCAAACGATAGAGCACACACAGAGAACCTACGTCTCTCCGTATTCAAGGAGCTGAAGCTGAGCTCGTAAAGAGCTCAGAGGATACTCAGGCACCGCAGTCCCGAGGTGGGAACAGTACTCCACGTGGGCTCGTACTTGTGCTTTATAAAGCATAAGGTTCTTAACTCTTTGATCCGACGTGAAGTACTGCTTCGCCCTGTTCAGGACTTGAGCCAGACTGTCAGCCAGACTGACTTGAAGCCAGTTTAGCTTTGCCTTCCATGTGACCACGGAATTGGACGTCACTCGAAATGTCGAGAACAAGGATTACAATTCTTGATACATGATAAGAGGAAAGTTCTGGAACATCGGAGCTTCGATAATTGGAGCTTTTTTTAGCGGTAAACGCGCAAACTTGTGTCTTACTCGGATTGAACTCCAAATTTTGTTCACGCCGCGCCAGTCCGAAACCTGCTCCAGAGATCGATCGAGACTCGATCTCAGAAACAAGACTTTTTCGGCACTTATGCACCCGAGAAATAGTCGCACGGCCTGCGTATTGCTAACTTACAGATCCAAGAGCTGTCTAACTTTAGGTAAACCCAAAAGCGGTGAGAAATAACATGGGAACACTCACCTTTGCTGAATGTTACTTGTAATGGCTCTTAACTCAATGATTTAAATAGTATATTATCCTCGTCTTTTCTAAGTCGAAACACATAAAAGCCAGCTCATAATTTAAGCTGAAAATATGAATGTTTAATTTTAAGTTTGATCATCCAACGGTAAAATTGAGGCGGAATTCGGTAGTTAATTTCAACTTTACAAATTAATCAAGTAGGTATTTGTCCAAAGATGTCTTTGAATCTCAATCCACCGTTGTTAATAGAAACATCAGGGGCTGCGGCTTCTTTATTACCCTTTGAAGTCAACTGTATAATTGATTTTCTACACCGCCGACCCCCTTTCCCATTTTCTCCCTCAAAGTGATAATATCGCTTCATAGCATTATGAGGTGAGCTTAAATTTTCCGCTTGATGCATATTATATCCCCGTGTTTTCGTGTTTTGTTAAGATACTTACGTTTACGATTACGGTGGGATGAAAAGAGGAATAGATATTCGCGTTGATGTGTTGAATCATTTCTTTTTGGGACCAGAGTAAGTTTTATTTACGTGATGGACGTGAGAGAACGAGCTGATCCAATTAAATAATAATTGAAATGTGAAGTACAAATAAAGTGTGAAAAATTTCCTTCGAAAAAAACACTAAATAAAAAGTCTCCTTGTATAATATTGTTTATTTCATTAAGTTAAAGTCATTATAACATGTCTTTTTCCTTTACAGATCAAAGATTTGTGTGTTGTAACAAAAATGTGCAACAACGTATTATAAAATATCTTACTAGTTAAATAACTAATATCGGCTGCGCCTGTTTAATTCTAATACTTAAATTATGAACAAGAAATCTATAATTTATTACAGGAATTTAATTTTACCCATTATACTGTACATTTTGTATTAAAATACATGGTTAATTAGTGTAATGTTAACAATTATTTTCTTATGGTATATTTTCATAGTACTAAATAATTTCTTGCAAATGCAATTATTCATTTATAATTATTTACAGCTTATATTGTTGGAGTAAATACATTTTTTTTATTACAAATTATAGAAATAAATAAAGCAGACCGCACTTCAATCTCCACAATTTATGCATATTGAATAAAATTCTTTCAAGTAATCAGGATACAATAATGTTATTAGAAAGTAGATTAGTTCTCTAGTCAGTATTCTATCAGAGAGAGGTATCTGCGTTGCTTTCGTCCAACAAAAACCCTTTTTCTATTAATGTCTTTTGTAATAAATTGAAACTACGCACTTTAATATCGTTATGGTTTTAAATATGCACAATATATTACATAAAAAAAAACATAATCCTTTATCTCATTAATTTTTATTCTATTTGATGAAGAAGTATATAAATTGATATTGCAGCCATGACATTTTTAAAATTATTTAGACGTTTACTCGCCTTACTGACAAACCACTTAAAAATACCCCACAGATGAGATTTCGACAGACTAGCTAGTTTTTTCTCATCCATAACGCAATTGATGCGGTGTTACTTCGCTTGTATCGCCTGGCTTCGGTCGATTGCAGATTATATACACAACCACATACACACTACCACACTGTTTGGCTGCGTTTAAGGATAAGAGTCGCCAGTGCACATAATCGACTGCAGCTAGGATAAGTGCGTTCAGCCGTTTAACGGGCGTTCGAGCTTCGAGTGGAGCCCGTCGTTTCGGATGCAGCTATCAAAATTAGCTAATGTGGTAGCCCCGAGTTAAAAAGAGAAATATTGATTCTCTCAGTAATTTACTACAGTTCCAGCATGTTTTTTGTATTGCGACGGCTCAGGCCTATCGATAATATTACTAAATGAGCAACTCACTAACTTTATGATCCGGTGTTGGAGACAATTCAAAGCTGGAACAATAGAAACAGTACGCACACTAGAGTCAAGTCCCGGGGCTGCCAGAACAGTGTTCCTTTGTTCCATGTGTCGTGATGAACTGCAGCTTGGTTCTCCCCTGAACACAAACAATTAATGTTAAAACGTTAATATGTATTTTTTTATATATGGATATTTCAATTGCTTTATTTTAAATCCTATTGTACAGTGATTTTAAAGTATTACCTAAAGGACAGATATTTAATGAGTGAATAGTTTCTAGTTGTCCTGTTTCATTCATATAAATCATTATCATAGATACATAGATATTACCAATTATAAATCAACCGGTTAAATAATGCTAGGAGAGAAGTACCTAACTTATCTTTTGAAGAAAGTGAGTTTTATTTTCGTTACCGTTTATTCAATTTGAGAGAAAACATTTTTGAAAGATTAATCAAACAATTTGATACTAATAATATCCTTAAACTTAATTCCTTATTTAAACAAAGTCAAGCAACAAATTAAGTGAAGCCCTGATTATTAGGAATTAGGTCAGCGGTAAATAAACATTAAAAAATGTTTCATGTTCAGGCAGCTAACTGAATTAGCACATCCCTTTTACTTTATATTCATACTAAGGGATTCAGCCTCGTAGTTAGACATGCCAAAATATTAGAATGAATCGCTAGTTAAAAGTTGATTTTGAATCCTAACAAAATATGATATTCATTTACTTTGGAAATAAAATCAAATGTGTGAATAATGAACTCACCAATCAAAACATGAACGTTGATTGTTACTTGAGAGTGATTTTGTAGAAGGCAAGTGTACTTTCCACTGTCATTCTGTGATGCTGAAGATACGCTGATTGTGGCACTGAAATCAATATGGCGCGTTAATTGAACATCGCTCGACACAAAATAAATGGCCACTTGGAAATTTCAGAGAAATGACAGTGGCAGACAGTGATGACGGGAGACGTTTCAGTTAGTCTGCATTTTATACATACCTACGTTTACATTGCTTTTAACGGTGGGAGCAACGAAACAAGGTCCAAGGGCAGGCCGCAATGATTATTTAAATATTTATATATAATTATGCCTGGCCGTCATTAAACCTGTTCTTAAAATAAATATATCGTATCGTTTGAGGTTAGCCGCTAGGGCGGTGGCGCTGCGTATGAGCCCGTTCCTAACGATACTTTATAAGGATGCTGATTTTAAGGTATAAAGCAATTATTGAGGTCTATCGTTTTACTTATTTTCTTACAATGTATAACATTGGTTGCACAGAAAGTCACAAGCAAGTTAAAGAATGCGAGCACACGTTATATTAATACCTACTCCCGGCGATAAAATATATAAGTCTAAATATTTTCACCTACAAGCAAACTGTTTTGGAAAGAAATAATTCACTTACTTCACTCATTCTTATCACTAATTGCGTTTATTTGAAAATAAACGCAATTAGTTATAATGCTGAAGCATTAACGAGCAAATTATAGTGTCAAGTTCTTTACTTCGCTTTATTAGCATTCATACATTTAAATAGTTTTTCATAATTGCTGTGTTAACAGTAAATTTTAATGTGAAATAATGCAACTAACAATTAAAAGAATAAGTTCGTTTAGTTTCTACTTAAGCAAATACGTAGGCAAAAATTTATTTTCGTACTGGCTGATGAAACCGTTGGATAAATAATTGATTAATCGAAAAAAAAAACAGTCCAACAAAGATCATGTAATGATTAATTAAAGCAGTGTTTGATGGTGTGCCCAATTAGTTAAAACAAGGTCAGGTTTATACTATTATTTACTCCAAGTTTCATCTTTGCCGTCTTCTAATTTATGGAAGCGTTCATTATTTTTGAATTCTATTATATACCGTGAGATTGTTTCAATATGGCCTCACTGTGGTATTATTGCTTTCAACATATTCCGGTGAAAATGCTTTGACCAGCAATGTTGTCCTGATCTCAACATTTTATATTTAATGTAAATTACAATACGTACGATCCATAACGATTTTAATTTGCCCATAGATTTGGAGGAAGTTTATTTATTGATTATTAATTTTGTTTTATATGTGCATAGTTTTACAAGTCTATGTGACTTATGCTGGGTTCTAAAAACATACGAATGGTTGATATTTTCATCCTATCAGTAGTGCGAAGAAAGCTGAAAACTTTTTTTACCATTACAAAATGTGTCATTTTTTTACAATAACATTGGTAGTATTATCTTGACAAGGTGAAACTATATACATCTTGGTCCAGGAATTTGATACAAGTTCTTTAATTTGAAGAGAACGATCACTAAATCGAAAAATAAAATTGTCCAATTCTAAGAAGCAGATACCAATTAAGAAATGGGTAAATCGATTTCGTTACACTTCAGTCCATTTTATTTTTAGACAGCTTCGTCAGCAAGTACCCAGTTGATTATTATTTTGTCAGCATAATTTACGATTCAAATTTGACGAAAAGCAAATAAGGCAAAGTTTACGATGTGATTTAGGTAATTAATAATTAATTTAAATAAATAATAGGTTTATTTATATGAAACATAAACTACGTTTCCGCATAGATCGCGTGCGTTACAATTCCCTGGTGTGATGAGCGTCGATGCGCTCCATTAGGTCTGAATCGTGTCAGATAAACTCAAGCCATGATTGGTAACTTACCTTGAATTCTGAAAAGTGACCTTTTCAATGAAATCTTTTCCTTGCTTCTTCCAAACTATTCCATACACGTTATTCACTTTAGGGGGGCTTGTGGGTTTAACTGTTGTCACTTCAGTGGTAAACTCTGGCTTATTCGTAGTACTTATTCTAACTGTAGACATTAACGTCGTAGTTTCTACGCTCCAACTCTTATTCATCATAATATCTATTCTGTTGAAGACGGTGGTCAGTTTTGTTGTTGTTGACTCTGTGGTTGTGGTCGCCGGCGTGGCTGGTCTGACAGTTGTGGTTGGCGTAGCTTTCGTGGGAAGAGTCGACGCGAACTCCTCTGATATGATACATGATAGTTTTATAGCGCTTCCAGATTTGTAGAATCTATCCTTCATATCGTGGGTCTGGTCTCCGTTTATAGTGAGAACAGGAGCTGGCGACAAAAAAGATATATAAATAAGATACGAAAACTAATTCAATTTTGTTTTCATATCGTGCTATTTTAACAATCAAACCTTATTTTTTTCATTGAATAATGTTAATTGCTCACTAAATCATGTTTCATTAATTGCAGTTGATTTGCAATCATTTACAAATGTAGGTTTATGTTAAAAATACTGTTTGATCTTGTTTAAATTAACAATCAAACTTCCTGACCCTAATAAGAGTAAATCTAATACACAAAAAACGTATAAATCAAACTCTGTGGTTCTTACTGAAAAACAAGTTTAAATACATTTAGCCGCATTCACATAAAATTATGAGGTCTTACTATTATTATTACATACCGTTAATCATAAATTCATGAAATTAATTCCAATAACTGAATATATTAAGTAAAATTAGAATTATTGACCGTTGAATATGTACTCGACATCTTAAATATACATTGAATTATGAATTACAGCTCAATAAAATGATTCTCTATTTATGGCAGAAATGTTATGTTTTAGTTACATTTTATCTAAAATTTCATTCAAGCAACAAAAGTTCCATTTGGCGCAAAATACTTACATTTTAAGTACGTACTTAAAATAAGACCGACACCTTTATATTCCTACAGCATTCAAGAATTACGGCTCAGGAGTTGAAATATTATGACGAATTACAAAGCGCCCTAACTATATACAAAACATTTCTTTGTTATATGTGGATTATGAGCACGAACGCTGTAAAGGCATCCATTTGCTTAATTAAAGCCATCTAATTTATGAATAATGTCGGTTCGAAAAGGAAGGTCATGTTGTCATATTTATATCCCCTAAAGAGAGATGTATTTACGCTTTAGTCTGTGTTTACGCGAAGATATTAACAAACAACAGATAAAAAGACCCTCCCGTTTGTGAGTTATAAATGTTTGCACTAGCGAGGTATTACAGTTGCTTTCGTCGAGTGAGAGAAAACACATAATGTACATATAAAAATATAAATATTGAATCGGCCAGCAAATAAGAGTTACCCTTTAACGGGATAATGAATCCATATATCAGCTATTTTTTGTACAATAATTCGTACAATCTATACGTTTATATTACTGAAGAAATATAGTTATAATTCAAAAGACAAAGCTTAAGACAAAACCTATGACTTAATCTTCATGTCTTCTGAAATATAATTTGCTCGTATATTTCTTCAGTAATACATATAAACGCGTAGAGATTGTATGAATTAGAAAAAAAAGAAATATTTTCTCATTTTTGCACGATATTTTATAACCAGCGTTTTGGAAATTGAACATTAAATAACTATTTGTTGCAAGAAACCTTTAAATAGGTGCGAGTATATTAACAGGATCATCAGTCATCATCATTTCATCATTTTCTTGCCCTTATCCCAACTAGGTGGGGTCGGCACAACATGTACTTTCCTTCCATTTCTCTCTGTCAGACGTCATCTCAGCACTCACTCCTTTCTTACTCATATCATCTTTCACGCAATCCATCCATCTTTTCTTTGGCCTACCTTTACTCTTACATCCATCCACATCCATATCTAGGACTCTCTTTGTAGCATGACTTTCATCCCTCCGCATAACATGTCCATACCACGCTAACCTACTGCTCCTCAACTTCTCCGTCACTGGCGCTACTTTCAAACTTCCCCTTACATACTCGTTCCTAATTTTGTCCATTCTGGTCACGCCACACATCCATCTCAACATTCGCATCTCCGCTGCATGCAATCTTCTTTCATCAATTCCTTTGGTGGCCCAACATTCCGATCCATACAATACGACAGGTCTGACAATCGACTTATATATTTTCCCTTTCAGTTTAAGGGGCATCCGCGGGTCACATGCTGTTGCTGAGACCTGTCGCCATTTCATCCATCCCGCATTTACTCTATTTCTCACATCCCTGTCTATTTCTCCATTATTTTGGATCACAGAACCGAGGTACCGAAAATCAGGGCAGACTGATAGGGGTACACCATCTAAGGCTATAGGGGAAAAATTGGATGACCCACCAAAATCGCAGAACAACTGTTCAGTTTTTGTTCTGCTGACTTTTAAACCGGCATTCTCCAATTTCTCCAGCCATTTTTTCAGTCTGGTCTGGACCTCAGTGGCTGTTTCTCCGACCAGAACAATGTCATCGGCGAACAGCATGCACCAGGGTGTTTCCTCTTGTAAATCAGATGTTAAAGCATCCATTACAAGAACAAACAAATACGGGCTTAAAGCCGACCCCTGGTGCAAACCTACAGCCACACTGAACTGGTCCGAGACTCCAACCTCGGAGCGAACATTCGTACTCGCTCTGCTGTACATCGCCTTTACAAGCTGCACATACTTCCCAGGCACTCCTTTTTCTTTCATAGCCCACCACAGAACCTTTCGGGGAACCCTATCGTATGCTTTTTCGAGATCAACAAACACCATATGCAAGTTTTTATGCGCAAGTCTGTACTTCTCGCAGATTTGACGAAGTATGAATATGGCGTCTGTTGTCCCACGTCCTGGCATGAATCCAAACTGGTTCTGTGATACTTCACTCTCTTCTCTCATTCGTCTAAACATAACAGGATCATCAGTATCATCTTTTATTTATAAGTTGAGAATGATATAACAAATGAGATATGAGGTTACTATAATATTATATTATGTACTTACGTAACACAGTAACGTTTGTAAATATAGTTCTAGGCGGGTGTGTTGATATTTGGCACATGTAATAACCCGCGTCTGATCTCTTCACGGGGTTCATACTAAGTCTCCAATTGTTTGGGTATTGGAATTTCAGTGATATCCTGTTGTCACCGGCGTAAGTTGTCGGACCCACGGTGAGTAGTTGGGCCGAGTCTGTTGTATTTCTCAGCCACATTACCTGACAAAATAACAATTGATATAACAAAGCCACAAACAAATTTATCTCTGAAAGAAATAAAAGTGAAGAAATAACCCTGATGATGCGACACACATGTTTGTGCAAACCATACATGAAAAAACGTTACGATAAACCATGTAAACATGCAATTACATCGGATATCTATATAGTTATATAGATATAGATTACGGATATAGTTCCTATTTACACAACGCAGTTCCACGACTGAAAACCGGTTCCGAGAACCGTGTCCAAACAATTATCCTTAAAATTAGTGATCAATAGCTAATTTATTTGTCTGTTTCTAAAGAAAAAATATTGTAAAAGATAAATAAATATACTAGCAGGACAATATATCAATAGATCAACGAAGTCGCTATCTGCCTCTGTTTGTTTCTCCGCTTACTTCTTCTAAACCACGCATTAGATACAGTTTCCACGAAAGAGTAATAAACGAGGAAGGCTTGTGTATATAATTTGCAACTGCAACCTTCGAAGCCGGGGCGGGTCGCTAGTTGAGTATAAACTAGTATTTTGAGTTGAAATTACTCATATAGTAGTACAAGTATAGGTATTTGGGGATGTTATTTACTCTGTAGTGTCCTAGAATTGTATATGACTAAATAAACTTCGAATTGCACATGTTAAAGCAAATTTCCGAGATACTATTGTCCCTTTCAAGTAATTCAGCATTCCGGCATGCCACCAAGTTGTAGCGTAGGACAAACTTTGGAATAGGTAAACTTCTCACCAGATGTTTGGACTGCAGAAAATGTTTGCACTACGACAGTACAATACACGTATTTCTTGATAAGCCCTTGCGAAATCAGAAACCTCGCAAATAAATTGAAACTGGACAAAAAGGAACCAATGCAATTTTTATATCGGATTACTTTTGTGCAAAATTACAGCCCGCTTTCAATTTTCTCGCAAAGTGCACCGATGAACTGTTACTGATGATTGCACCATACCTTTCGATTCAGAAAACTCGTCCCGTACAATATTTATTCTTTTGCGAAAAATGCTACCTTTCGAATCGGAATTTTTGCAAGCTATTGAACTTAAACACATTACGATGAACGATATCAAAAATCTCTAAAATGTTATAAAGTGACTCGACGTTTATGTGGGATTGAATCTGAAATTTCCTCGTTGCTTTTGAAAGAATTTCGCTGAGGCACTTTTATGTCTTTAGACCGTTAGCGGTGCTAATGGCGGAGCATTAGCCGTGGAAATCTGGCGTACAATTTTACAAGCGACCCAATGAGCTTGAATTTGCTTACGCGATACTTGTCGTATTTTGCTGGAACTAAAAATGTTTCATAACTGAGAGGATATTTCGTTTTAATTAAATTCAAACTCAACTTAGTACCATATTCCTAATGCCTGTCACTTACAAAATCAAATCTAAAATCAGTTCAAGGAACACTACTGTATTTTTGTCAGGAAAACTACACATTATAACTGCTAAGATGTGATAATATTTTGCTTGCCAAAAGTAACTACAGCTACAACTACATCGTCTGCAATTATGTAGTGCGAAGCAGACCAGATTCCAACTGCGTCATAATTGTGGTGAAGTAACCCGTACATGGAAACTCATGTGCCCCCACATGAGTTTCCATGTACGGGGTGAAAACACAATGCGTCAAGAATTTATTTTCTTAAACGCATGGAAATTAAAGTTATTTAGTCATGAAGAAATTTCCATATTTTTTTTTAATCGAAATGAAATATTGAATATAAAAAAAAAACACAAATTTAAAATACAACTATTAATCTTTTGTCACTATGACACTGAACCAGTGTGGTGAAAGGATTAAAGTGTCCCTCAAACATGCTCTTTAAAAGGCTAAAATACTTGCTATTTTATATAAATACACACTAGCTGTAGCCCGCGAATTCGTTCGCGTGGAATTCGGTTTTTTTATCCCTTGGAAAAGTAGCCTAAGTTACTCCTTGTTACATCAGCTATCTGCCAGTGAAAGTCCCGTCAAAATCGGTCCAGCCATTTCAGAGATTAGCCGGAACAAACAGACAGATAGACAAAAATTGTAAAAAATGATTTTTTGATATATGTACCGTGTATACATCCATATGCACTTAGTCAAAAGCAATTTTACAAACAGACACACTAATTTTATTTATTTGTATAGATAAAAAACATAAAATTGCTCCCAAACACGGTTTTTTTTATGACTGGACATTATGCTGTTGGCCGCAGATGGCCTTGACAGCGTTTACACGGGTTTTTGGTGAGAGCAGACGGCTCTCAACCGGTAGCAGACGGCTCTCAACCGGTAATCCCAAACACGGGTCACATCACGTCATTTTTATCGCAAGACCCTAGTCTAGTTCGCGGGGTAGTTTTTTAACCACATTTAGACAGGTTATTTACTCACAGTTTTATCCTTGAGCATGACGACCCGACAGTTGAGCAGGGCCTCGGATCCCACGTGTGCCGTCACTTGCGTGTAGTTCTCGTCTTCGAAGTAAGGGCCCCAGTGGTGCTCATGATGGTGCTCGTGGTAGCTTTGGTATGGAACATACACGCGGGACTCTTCTACCTTGCCTGGTGCAGAATCTGTTTTTATTTTTTTCAGGTATATTACTATTATTTATTACTTGTTATGTTGGTTTATGATAAATATGGATAGTTAAATCTGC
This sequence comes from Chesias legatella, assembly GCA_947359385.1. Classification (NCBI taxonomy): domain Eukaryota; kingdom Metazoa; phylum Arthropoda; class Insecta; order Lepidoptera; family Geometridae; genus Chesias; species Chesias legatella. The sequence continues at coordinate 5,043,307 of OX375772.1, forward strand.
AAGTCGTTAATCACAAAAACAATTATGACTGCTCAGAGAGTTCCCACTCCACTGTTCGTTGCATAATATTGCATAATGTTCAGAGTATACATTTGAGCAACAAAATAACTCAGTCGATACGTTTTTATTATCTCATTACCTCCTGTCGTCAGAACATTTATTGAGAAAACATCAGACGTGAATTCGTTCATTTATCTTAGTATTTTCTCAGCTCTTTCGTGAACGTCATATTTCATGAATAAGGGCCTGCGTACACACGTGAGCCTTGATATTCGCAAGCAAAGTTTTGGTACAAATTGGCGAAATGATTAAAATTAAAGTTTTTCGCCACTTAGAAATGACTAAAAATTATTAAAACAACATTGCTTGCAATGACCATGTTGCGTATCAAGCACGACCAGATGGCCCACCTTATGTAAGACGTTAATCTCTGCCCAAAACAAAACAATACCTCTTCGATCTTCCCCTAACCAGACATGGGTAGACTCAAGTCGGATCGTATCACGTCCTTAACTTTGAGACGTGAAGGTAAAATGTCATATGTTCCTGTAATTTCACCGGCAACCGCACATTTCAAATTGGAACTAACGCAAATGCGTTTGCAATTTCACAAATACTAAAACTCACTTGTTTGTGATCGACTACAGAAATATGTCAAAACAATACATATAGCACTGAAGCGGAATCGTCGTGTGTCCCTGTGTCCCTGTGTACTGTGTATGCACACAGCATCCATCGGCTAAGATCAATACTCACTCTGTAACAAATGATCGCTCCTGTCAGTCGACCCTTCACGTTTAATGTTTTCCCTGAGCTGTTTTGTGATGTTCTTGAAAATCTCCCTCGATAGGGCGAGGCTATCCTTCTCTTCGCTTCTTCGCCTCCGAACGCCATTTGAGTGGTAATCTTCAGGAAAACTTAGTGGTTCTGTGGGAAAAACGATATTTGGTTCAAGGTTGTAATTAAAATTAGCAAAATGGCCGTCGATTTTTTATGCATGTATGCACCACTTTTATTTTTTACTCAACTTTGATTAGTAATCGGTACGTATGAAGACTTATGATTATTCTGACATTAATAAATTATCAAAAAGAGCATTACCAAATTAAAATAAATCCATTCAACACATGCCAGATTCATGTATTTATGTCATAAATAACATTGTTTTGAGTATGTATTAAATTAGTAAAATTTATTCCTTCCCAGAGCCAAAATTCTCGTTCGTTTTCCAGCTCTCTGCAAGGACTACTATGGTATGTGAGAATGCAGGCATATTAACGTATAAGAGCACATTCCAAATTGATGCATGTCAAATGCCGCCACAGTTTTAGTTTTAGTACATTGGTTTTGTCATTATTTAATTAGTTTTGTTAAAACTCATTGGAATTGGTTTGCTTCAGGCACTTTTCCGTGGTAAGATTCAGTTATAACACAAGTACCACCAATATATCAAGAAAGTCACATGAGTTCAAAATATTTAATGGCAACTGTAGATTACTGTGACTTTCATAATGAAATCTAAAAACAGAGGTTTCGTTTCTCATTCAAAAGACGATTTTTGTCTTCATACAGAAGCAAAGGGAAATGGAAAAATTGACTGTATTCAAAAACATAATATATAGCGCAATTGTTAAAAACTGCTACAAATGCACAATGCTTAGATGTCTTAGTTTGGTTGTTCAAGAAAGTTTTGGCAACAGCTGATGAGGACGAAAAGTTTTGTTAACTTCACATTTTTTATTAGTGGCTCTCAGCCAAGCTTAAACTCGCCTCCATTTCAGTACTAGCGTAAAACATTGACGTTTCTTCGCATTGCACATTCCCGAATGAATATAAGCCCCATCTGCACGAGAACATACTTCGCTCGAATGGTTATGTGTGCTCGAGCTATAAGGCAAATAGGAATAATATAGAAAGTTCCACTGTGAAAACTAAGGACTCTCGTAATAAAACGCTTCTTAAAAGTGTCGGGGCTCAGTTGGCATCGTTTTTAGCACTCTAAAACTAAACGTATGTGTTGTTGTTTACTAGTGGAAAAAGTGCATGTTTTTTTTTACTTACTGATAAAACACAGAAACTACTCTATTTCAGAGACCAGACTTTCTATTTCTTAATATTACCATTTTGGGATGTTTTATTAAGAACAAAAAAACTAACAGTAATATAAAAAAGTGGAATTTAAACACTCCTCAAGATTGACCGGAAATTTCATATAACTAGAACCTCAACTGTTCAGCTAACATCGAGTTCGGCTGGCGAAAACTTACTAAGCATTCACACGGTTACGTAAAAGTGATTGATCATCTCATAACAATAGTTTCAGCTAAAGCGGCTTTGTCCGTTTGAACTAAACAAATCGTTAAATTACTACTTTAGGAGTCAATTTTCCACAATTTCTAAGTGTGTACCTTCAGGATGTAGCTTCTTTCATTCACAAAATTTCATAATCACTATAACGGTCTCACTATTCGTTGTCAGTCACACCGGATAAACTGTTTTACAGTAGAAATTGGTGAATAAGATGAGTATTATTAAATTACGAAATCGGCTAAAGCTGTGATTGGCAAGTGGTAAAGTACAAATTATTGTTGATTATTATATTTATAAATGCATCATAGTTGATTGAGGCCTATACGTACATTAAGTTATATGCAACTATTAATTTGATTTTTACGTGACCACGAGCAAACGTAAAACGATAACTAAACAAAACGAAAAACTGAAATTTTCAGGAATTACTTCGCCAACTCAAATTTAAGCTCTATCTCACAGTTGCCGTGACGACAAATCTGCCAGTTCCAATTATCCAAGTTCGTTATTTCGCTGTAAGGTGAAATTCGTCATCAGATTTATAATGACACCCAAATATTTATTCACCTTAAGATCTCAACATTAGCACCCCAATTTTGAAATACGGAAATTTGAAAGACATCATTTCGATTAAGGAAATGGAAATTTCAATATTGTAAATATGATTCGGTCTGTCATTATAATAATTTACATTCTAGGAATACAGAATGATTATTGGTGTGATTTATAATGGAATTTCTGAATAATTTCCATTCCTAGACAGTGTACATTTTATTATGCCACATCTACGCATTTGCGCGTGTGGGGAGAAAAAAACACTGAGAAATAACAGTTATCGACCTAAAGAAAGAAAGCGTTTAAATATAACTCTGCAACTGATTTGAAAACATCTTTTGTATCATATCATATATTTATTAAAATAGAATAAAATTTAGTTTTTTTTTTATTTGACACGCACATACATACATTGAAAATAAAATTAAATTGAGTTTTGTTCCTGGCGTGGTCAAATGGGTCTCCGCCTCAGCAAGATGCCACTCCCTAACATGATAGATATAAACCTATCATGCCGGCAGCGGCGCTGGTTATCAGGCGAAGCCTATATTGCATGACGTCACGAACATACCTTATTACAATATAAGACATTTAAAAAATGAAGACTAAGAAATATAAATTAAAAATGTAAAAAAATACAAAAAAGAGCAAACATGACTAAAATTATAAATTGGACATATTTAAATAGAAAAAAACAATGAAAAATACACAAATACACAAAACCAACTACCGCTAATCAACGAAGGGATATCTACAATAAATGAAAAAATAATAATAAAAAATGACACAATTAAAATTAACTATTAATATGGATGATCCTAATATATACAACAAGGAAAGATAAAACTAATTTACTTAATGCTGTCTAATGAATTTCCTCCAACCGAGCCATAAGGCTCAGTTGGTAGTAACCCTGCCTTCTGCGCTGTAGGGCGTGGGTTCGATTCCCACCCAGGACAAACATTTATGTGACATTTGTTACATTGATGTTTGTTCTGTGTATTATATCAGTTGTCTGGTTACCATGATACAAGCTATGCTTAGCTTACTTTGGGGTTAGATAGCGATGTGTGAAATGTCCACCAATATTTATCAATATTTATTTATTTATAAGTAGTATAGATAGAAGTAGTATAGAAGAAGAATAGAGATAGAATGAAAGACCCACCGGAAGCAGTGTGTAAACAGCATAACGCCAAACACACAAAGTAGAGGCCGCCCCACTGCATAGTAAATACATCACAGCCGTGGACGCATTACGCTCGCCTTGCACCTACAACAAAAAACATTCAATTTTATAAATTACTTAAATACATAAATAATGTGCGAAGTTCTTTCAGGGAAGTACTGAACCTATTTCTGCCACTAAGCAGTACGCATTTCTGTGTAACAGTTTGTAAGATTTTGGCATCTCAGGGTTACGAGCGGAAATGATGTGATTTTGGTTTTCCCATACCTCAGTAGTACCTCAGTAGTGGAGGAACCAATGTATTGCTTTTGTTATGGGTAGATATTACCGCTTACGATCATCTGCTTGTTCCAAAAAATATTCACATCAAAAATGTATATTGTCATTAATTACAAAAAGAAATCACTTTTGTTCACTGTTTTTTTTGTGTCGCAGGTGGCATGGACTGAACTAAATACAACAGAATCGTCCAAAATACAAAGCCAGAATTAAAAAAGCTCACCACAAAAATGTTTGTCTCACAACCTTTGCCTTACAAAGACATGAACTAAGCTACTAGAGCTGTCACAAAGGTAATTAAAAAGTTCATATTATAATTATGGTTACTGGGTTGCGCCGAATATAATTATAAATGTATGCTAGGTATAGCGGTGCCACGCAACAGTGGGATCATGAACTAGCTCAAATGAGGCTACAACTGGAATTCACTGTTTGGCTTTCAAGGTGCTGTCGACACTGACGAGCATAGTAAGACGAACACAGATGGAATGCACGTGCCAGTGTAAGTATATGACATAGGAACAAATCGCAAATAATTGTACATAACCGTCGAGGCTTGAACTAAAAGCAATTTAAAGTCGAGTGATTTTAAAGGAACAATACCTGAAATTGCTATTTTGGCTTAAAATTTTTTAGTACTGTTCTTGCGAGTTCTTGCGAGTAAACAATTAACAAATCTACAATACAATATTTTATTTTCGTTTGCGCAATCTTGACAGAATTTGTTCATGCTTAATAATTTGAAAAGAAATGCGCCCTCAGATCTTTTTGTTCGTCAAGAATAATTAAAAGAAAACTGTCCGGCAATTAATTGATTGTCGCGTTGTAATTAAAGTAAATTTTTAAAGTAATTGCTAGCATTTTGTGATGAGTGACGAAAAGAACCAATTGAACTATTCCTTTTATAATGAAGGAGTAAATAAAACAATTTATCAGTTTGAAATACTGATACTTATCATCTATTTATCGCAAATCATTTATAAAAAATATCCAAAAGGAGCAAAACGGATCTAAATGTAAATTAAGTAACGAGTTAAGCAACTCACTAAACTTAAACTGACATTTTTTACTGGAAAACTATTTTGATATGTTAAGAGTTCCATCAATGACTGCAAAAATACATACTTCGTATACTACCCATGGTTTTTGAGAAAAATTGTTTCAAAAACCCTCATTTTATACCTACAGCTACACATTTGCCAGCACCTCAACGACAAAGATTCAGAGGATAAGCTCTCAAACAGATCGATATTTACAAAAGCTCTTATATGATGTTGTTTTCAAATGTTTTTTTTCATAATCTATTTTTACTTTTAATCAATTACGCAACTGGGTGAGTATTAGGTAATATAACAACTAACGTAAAACAGACATTTTAAACAATAAAAATGTATACTATATGTGGAACCATGTGTATAAAAGTACAGTATGGTATACGGTGTACCATACTTGATTGTGAAAAAATTCATACCAAGTTTTTGGATTACAGAATTAAGTATTATCACCATATCTTATTCAAGGTTAGGTTTATATTATATCCACCCCCGATTTTGTCTGCGAGGAATTTGGATATACTGTCCGTGATTTTCATACAAAATTGAATACCTAATTTGATTTCACACATCTGGAATATGATTATGTGAGACGCGTGTTGCCACGAACCTAGCTGATTAGCTGATTTGCCACAGCACATACCAAAGCGAGTCCGCGTCACGCGGCACGTGATTTGAGGTGAGGGTTGAGGGTTTTTACCGACATTTGGGAATAGGGGGCATTCGAACCAGCCGTGCGCCACCTCAAATCTGCTGCTTCCCAATAAGTGTAGAGTAGAGCTGGTGGATAAAGATAATATTATAGTTTTATATATTATATTGGCTAGTATACTATATATACTAAGTATATATTATATCTACTAGCCAATAACAGCAAAGTTTATTTAAGAAATTGTCGCTGAAACTCGCTCTAAATTTTTCGAATTCAAAACTAGGACTCTAAAGCCCAGTTTAATTCAGAAACTGGTGGAGTCATAAATTCAAATTATTAGTACACTAATCTCCCTACTTGCCAAATAAACTTCAACAACTTAGATTACAGCCCTTAGATATGTATGGTAATATAAAATGTAAGCCTCCGTAATTGGTTCGTACGTGCTTCTGAATAAGACATACTTCCGTTGCCTCGACCAAACTTTGGGGGTTGCGGTCTGCTATGTATTTTCCCCGGTACACAAATTAAATGTTTGCATGGTTTTTATTTTAGCGCCGTAAAACTGTAGCTCATAAACCTAAAGAAAATCCATGATTATACAAAATTATACAAAAAATTACCACTAAAAGTAATGGTAATTTTTTGCGAAGATTTTCTTATGGCTCTGTTAAATTAGAAATGGGCCTGAGTGAAGTAAACTAGCAAGCGTTCAATATGCAACAAATGGTTGGCACGTTTATATTTGTAGAAAACCAACATTCAGGTACGTGACACATCCAACTTGAAAATAGCTTTCTAACTTCGCCTGTTTAGTGTGATGCTGTAAATTTCTCTCTCAGTTATTAATTTAATTCCGTTTTGTCTTTGTTAAACATTATCTGTGTCAAGAATATGGTTATACCATTTATTTAAACTGTCGTTCATTAGTACACCGAGCAATGAGGAAGCAACACAGCCATTACAGGACGTAAAATGTACTTGTGCATATTTTTGCACAACGTGACGATCAATAAATTGAAATATTCCAATTTTAACTAAAAAACTTGGTACAAGAGACAACGTTAGTCTTATTTACCCAACTGCTTTACATATCTAGCCAACGACACAATAAAAAAACACGATGATTGGTGACAAATTTCCGAGCTTGGCGTAAGTCAGTGTCACATTGCGTGTCAGTGTCAAATGTCTGCTCACTTTTTTTTCTTTCCACGAATACGTTCAGTTTAAGGGCAATAGAACTCACGCCAAGTTCATCCGCGGAAGTACTGTCACCATGCCCATTTCTGCCGCCAAGCAGTGAAGCATTCGCGTTACTGTGTTCCTGTGGTTTGAAAGGTGTGGTTGCCGTGAAATTACAGGCATGAGACATCCCACCCAATGTCTTAGAGTTACGGGCGCATACGATGCAGCTTGGGTCTTTTCGTACCTAGTAGGGGAGTACCCAAGTCACATCGCTTGTTATGGGCAGAGGTTACCACTTACCACCAGGTGGGCCTTCGGCTCGTTCCGTAACTGTATCACATAAAAAAAGTTTCAGGTTTTCAGTAGACTATTTAATTAAGTTAATAAGAACATAACTTGAGATATTTTGGATTACCTATAAGAATAGTTCGGCTACATTATCATGTAACCATTCGTGCCAGTCAACGACTAATAATCCTAATAAGTAGAATACTGGCATTCCTACCATTATAGGACGTGCCTGCTACCACTTTCGCTGACTGAAAACGCTTGCTGAGTTGGTAAGAAAACTCAGCATGCTATTGATTCTACTTTATCTAATTTTCATACAGCCATGAATTACTCAATCCCTCATTGTTCAAAGAAGCTTTTTAACTTCCTACTGAAAATTGAAATGTCAGCAATCTCTATTACTACGAAAAAACGTTTCGATAAAGCTTTTCAAGATTTAAAATGAATTTATTCAAATTGAATTGAAATCGTTTCACTTATCGTTTTTTCTTAAGAGTTCATTGTTCTGAATTACGTAGCCAAGAATGAATTGGCGGAAAGTATTCAGTTCAGTTCAAATTTACACCGAGGTTTCTTGTGAGTCAAACAAATACCTTATATATGAAAACCTTAAACAAATTTAGCATGTTAAATTTGGCTATATCTTTATTTGTTTAATACGATATTTATGATTGTATTTCAAAGACCAAGATACATATTGAGTAAGACACAAAACTCAGTAAAAATTAGGTTCACTGAACGTATTATTAAATTGTATTTAAAAAAACTAAATTTGGTCTGCATATAAACTACATTTTTATATTATTTCAATTATTTTGTGCACGATTTTTTATTAGAAATATAGAATCAAATTACCAGATACACTTGATACGCGAGGCTTTTGTCTTGAATGACGTCAGTGGTCTGCGAACTAGCTGTCATCTATACAAATAAATAAAGTTGGAGTGTTTGTTTGTAATATTAAAATTACCGCTTTTTACTAAGTGCATACACACGGTACATATACCAAAACAATATTTTTTTAAATTTTTGTCTATCTGTCTGTTCCGGCTAATCTCTGAAATGGCTGGACCGATTTTGACGGGACTTTCACTGGCAGATAGCTGATGTAACATCCTTGTTACATCAGCCCTCGGAAAAGTAGCCTAAGTTACTCCTGTAACTTAGGCTACTTTTCCGAGGGGTAAAATAGGGGTGCGTTTGGAAGAAGCACGCGTTAGCCGCGTTATCCGTGGGAAAACAATGGCGCTGATTAGCTCACCTCTCTTCACGTCTACGTTCCCACGATTGTGTAACCAGCAACGTGAAAGTGGCTCACTGAAGCTCTGCCTACCCTTTGTGTGAGAACAAGTTGTGTTTGTAGTTTATTTTGATGCTGACAGAATCATGACCATTTTTGGACCGAAATATGGCGAGCAGCATTCAAGTTATCGTCAAATAATAAAAAAAATATGCTTTGTGGCAGGAAATCTAATTGTACAGTTTAAATGATCTCTGTATGATCATGGATCCCCAAAAGCAGTAATAAAACATTGTTACTCCCAGTCCACGGTTACACTCACTTGGAATCGTCCCAACATGACATGTGGTACGCCTATAAAGATGATTTATTTCGTGTAATATTTATTTTTGGTCACATTATCTTTATGTTGCAGAACCCTGGTTTAAGCACCATTATTATAAATAATTTATTGTTTTATTTAGCTTAATATTAATATACCTAATAAAAACTGCCGGCAAGTGTACAAGGTGTAGTAATAGGAATCATAGAATCATGAAAATATTTTACTTCGTGAATTTGGTTTATGGTTTTTCTTAGATGTTCTGATATTCTAGCATTCTACTTTGTGAAGTCACGACACATTCGTAACATAGGTACGCCAAATTGAAGAATTCTAACAGTACCTATTGCGAAAATTCTTCAGTTTTAGCAAAAGATGACGCTTAACATCACAGGGAGTAGGTATGCTGCACATTTTGTAATGTTTTACACAACAATTATTGAAAAGCAAAACCTCCTTGTACGTGCGTTAAAAAGGTTTATCGCCATTCCTATTTCTTCTGCTAAGCACTGCAGTAATGAAATTACTAGCATTTGCTTACTTTGAAGGGTCCTGAAGGGTCCTAATCTTCGACTGTTATCTCATTGGTAACGGGACTAAGGAATTCTCATGATAGCCAAAAATCAGTACGACTAAATTTACCCCTAAAAATTACCAAATGCAACTTATATAAGGCGGTCCTTTATCCGTTAAAACGAATTGTTCAGCGGAAATTAAATTACTGTGATAAAAATCTTCCTAATAAGGTCACATTATAATAGGTGATGGCAGGGTTTTGTCTCATATGATTCACAGTGGATGTATAGTTAAATATGTTTTTATTTGTTTTTGTTATAAGCAGTAATTTCCTCTTAAATATCCTGATCCCCAAATATCCCGAGTTTTTGCAGGATAACCGAATATTCAATTTCTGATACACATCTCATTATTAGTCCGGGGAACAGAGAGGACAAAGAGGTCTATTTATGTGTTTTTATCATTTTGTTTGTTTAGGGCGAAGAAAGAAGAAATATCACGATGGATTAAAATTACCAAATTGGTTTTACCTATTCTAATAGTGAAAATGACGATGCTATACTAAAGTGAGTCCACTACAGCGCAACCAAAATCTGTTACCGATAAGTATAAAGTCCATAAATGTCCCACACATTTCTGGACTTTACATTATACTTATCCCTAATTGACAAACTATTTTACTACTATCTTTAACGATTATAAAAATGAAAAATAATGTTAATATGTTTGGATTCCATGAAACGAGTTGGCGGCGCGGGGCGCCCGCCGGCGGCGTCAGGTTTGTGTCGCGTTCCATTCCATTCGTATTACCACATGACGTTACTTTTTATTTGACAGACAGGTTCATAATCATTCCGATATGATGCTCACGTGCTCATATCATTGTTTTGTATTTGATGTAGGAGTAATTACAATGTTTGTAATTACAATGTTTGTAATTACTCTTGTTGTTTGTATTACTAATAAATTGTAATGTTTTAATGTGACAGATTTGACAGGGGAATAACTTCCGAAAAGCGCATACCGCCGATCGATCTGAAATTTGGTATAATAACGTTTTTTGACCTCCTGATCATGAATATCAAAACGAAAATTGGCGGTTTATAATCGCGCACTCCTAGCGGTTTATAATCGCGCACTCCTAACCGATTTAGACTACTCCTTTGATTTGTATCACCGAAGCTCAAGCAAAGCTCTTAACACTGAGTGGAGAATTTTACGTAAATATACAATATATAAAGTAAAGCTAAAACAGAGTAATATCGTAAATATCAGTTAGACGATAAAAAAAGTCTCATCTCTATTTATTTCCCAGCTGTCCAAAATAGTTTTTTCACATTCCAACATATATAAATTAATTTTCGCGGTAAAATGATTAATTTATTGATAAACTTCAAAAAATTCTTCGATAACTTTTTAAAATTTTTGAAGTGATTTTTTGTGGAGAATTTCTTTGAAGGAATTTAATCGTGTTGGCATATTGGCGTTGCGCCATCGAACAAAAGGAAACTTTTTTCATTTTAAAATTACTTCACATTCAAATGCAAATAAAATAAAATTTAATGGCGCCTTGAAACCCTCTACGATTCACATTCTCTCTCAACTGTGACTATCAAGTCTCGCTTAAATCAAATGAGAATAATAAACATAGTCATCTTGGCCGCTTTTAAAAAGTTATTCATTTCGCTGGATTGGTTTTTTATATTGGTTGCATATAATGTTCATTCTGGTTTAATTTGATGAAGTTTTATAATAATTACAATATTGCGCCATATTCACAAATGTGCAGTTCCGATAAAAATAAAACAAGATGCTTGAAGCTGATCTAATGATTGAGCTAAAAGTTAAACACATTGATACTGGGATTATTTTATTGATAAGCTAAGTTTTAAGGTTCTTCGCTAGTAATTTTTTATGTGTTAGAATCGTTTTTCTTTTTTCTTATGTCGAAGCAGTTAGCTTCGGCATAAGAAAAAATAAGAAAAACTTTCAAAATACTATACACTGCAACGGAATATAATATGCCACCAACCGTTTTTTATTAATATTAAAGTATCTGAAACATCAGATTTGTAAGGATGAGATGATTTCTCTTTAAAGACAGTTTAGATTTAAAATATAAATAATTAAGTGTCTGTCTGCCTTACCAGGTATTAATGAAGGATGATAGGATGATATGCAGCCAATCACGAAACAGCTGTAATACGTGTACCTATTCTTGACGTTTGTGCTTTGTATCAGTGTCTTCTTGTCACCTGTGCCACATGGGGAATCCCGTTGCTGTGGTTTGAGTCGTTTTTAGTTCTACTTTGTATTCTTAATATTGATTTTGATAAGCTGAATGAATGAATTGGGCTTATGACCTAATAAGTAAACACAGTTGACTTACAGTCATTGACGTAATATAACCTGACCTAACTAGATGGACAAAATCTCAAATCTGCTGTCCATTTTAAAGAAAGCCGGTGTGCGAATGCCTAATATTTCCACAACCAACAACTCAAAGCTATTACATAAAAAAAGGCTGCAATAAAAATATTCGTATTCAAACTAGGTATTATTTGAACAATAAAAATAACAAACAATAGCTGCTAACGGTTACCTACCCCAGTTTATGTTGAGTTTCAAACTAAAGGAAATAGTCAGGAAATTGCAGATGTTAGAATGTTCCTTCATTATGGCTGTAGCAATTTCATTTCAGATTCAGCAATAGCAACAACTTTTTATGAATACTACAAAACAAACCAGCACCTCAGATTCTTTAATTGAAGTGATATTTTCTCGTTCGTATGAAAACAATTCGTTTCCAAGCTTAAAAACTAATAAACACGTAATAAACAATGAAGCTACTGGGACAGGATTTAAACCCAACTTAAGTAAAAAGGGTAACTTCTTTTCTTCATTCTCTTCATGTGTATTTAAGTACTTTGATCCAGCATTGTGACCTTGTCCTTGACCATTAAGTAAAGTGGTTTACACCCTTGAAACCAAAAAGCAGTGTGCAAGTGCTTTATCGCTACGTGGCAGGAATATGTATGTATGTTTTCATGATCAAAATAACATAATTAATTGTATCATGAATCGAAATGTAAAACTATGTGACGTTGCTTTTACAATTCTAATTTGAGAAGTGAAGCTGTAAAGCACTTAATTGAAATAAAGCAAAAAGCAGTTGCAGTACCCACTCCATCACTGCACAAGAACCGTACAAACAGTTTAAAAGTGATCGCTGAGGGAACATAAATGATGTACGCAACATGCAAGATGAATCCACTCCGATCTTTTCCGCTGCAAGATTTCATAAATCCACCCTGCGTATATCGCAATCCAAATTGAAGCGTATCACTAATGCAGTAAGATCCACAAAAGCGCTGCGAACGTGGGATACTTTATACGATGGACTACCAGTGCCCCTGTAAGATAACCAGCACTAAAGCGAAATGTGAAATAGAGGTAACCTTCCTTCGACCGAGCTCTGTTCCCGACCTATTTTAAAGTTGTGACGCAATTCAGAAGTGTAACCCGTTTTGCTTACTTCATCGCTTAGATTTGTGAGTTTTTTTACGGATTTGTTGATAGTTACAGCACTTTGGCCCCAGCTCTTGGCTCAACTAGCCTTTACAGTACAGAAGACATCTAACAAATTCACAGTGCGGTTCACTAATACTTAGTTGGTTGGGTAGCATATAAACTACCAAAACTGTTACATAAGATAAGAATAAAATAAGAAGATAAATAACAATATGCAATGTAATTAGAGAAGTGAGTCTTTTACTGCGTAAAATGTTTTTGCTTAAATTTCTGACTGCAATTATTGTATGAAAAATGCGTTGATTTCAACGATAGGTATCAACGAAAATAAAGAGTAAAGTTTTTCCAAGTAATATTCCCTGTGACGTATTCATAACCTCACTCAGTATCATATCACGAACGTTAGTTGGTAATTTCTAGCAATTATTTACTCTGGTAAGGTATCGATCAAATTGAAGATTATTTTCATATCTAGGAGGCGACCGAAAAACAATCATTTGCACGAGAAAGAAAATGTATTGCTTGGGCTTGGCGATAATATTTGTTGTAGAACTTATCATGGCTAATAGTTTAGCAATATTATTGTGGAGAAAACTAGAAAAGACATGGATCTTATAAATAAGTATACAGATACAGAAAACCGTGGTCGAATATTCCACCAATAGTTAGTAACTAATTATTCGATTCACAAAACGGGAAAGGAAATGATCGCGTTGAAACCCGTGTATCTTGGATAAATGTTGGATAAATTAGGCGGCAATTAGTACCGGATTGGACTACTATGGTTTTTATATTAAAGGCCACATTATCTCTCTTGCAAGAGATCTAAGTCATTGCAGTGTTACCGTATGATACTATTGCAGCTCTTGCAAAAATGTTTCAAACTGTTTCGGTATGGGTCAAAGTTGCTATAAAATAGGAGACGTTCAATTCCATACTCTTAAAATGTAAGGTGAGCAGTACCGAATTTATGTAACGATAAAGTGCTAAAATGATCTATTCTGAAGTGACGGTGCACTTTTCGTCTTTTACAATGTGGTTACTATGTATTCTGATAGTCTGTACAAAATTATAATTTAGAGCCAAAACATAAATGTTTCTGTTCTGATTGTCACTAATGTTCCAAATTCTAGTGACTTCCAAACTCTATTCGTTTGTTGCCTGTTAGTGAGTTTACAAGCAGATTAAACGATATTTTGGTGAATAAAGCTTATTACAGGTTAAATTAGTATTTGAGTGATAGTATTGTGATTTAAAATAGATGTATATAATTAATATTTTTAATCCATCTCCATTATGTGTACTAGGTATATATAAAAGTAGAGTTGACTTTAGTTTTAATTTATATAATTTTTGTTGCAAATTTAAAGTAGGTACTTCCATGTTTTATTATTTTAAGAGATTTGATTATTTTAATATTGAGTTTAATTATTTTTAGCAATAATACATATTTGTAATGTTTGTAAGCTCACACAGCAGAATCCAGTGATCTGATTTTAAACCCTACCACCATTGTGTATACCTAGGTTCACAAACAACAATATAAATAAAGATAAAAAAATGCATAAATATATTTAATGTCTCAATATTATTATTTTTCGTATGACATTATTATCAAAACGACAACTGATGCTTTGCATTTGAATGCACGTTGTTATATATTTTTTTATTTATCCCCCAGTATATAAATAAAACCAAAATAAAAATAGAATGCCAAAGTGGCCATTAGAATAATTTAAATGATATAACTGGAAGTTTATAACGCCATCGTAAGAAGGGTGCTTGAAATGGTTTGAAAGTGAGTGATGGAAACTTACGTAAGATGGGTTAGGGTCGAGGGATGAATGACAATTTGAAAACCGGCCAGATGTAAATAGGTCATTATAAGTTATTTATATTCAAAACTCATTGTACAAAAGGTTACTAGGTGTTATCTAAGTTTAGTTGACTTTCAACATTCACGGACGATTATTTTTTATTGAGTATTTTCTTTACTTAAGAACCTAGTTTCTAGAGATTGTTAAAGTTTTATGTCGAAAACAGTATATACTTAACAGAATTTGAATCCAATGTTTTCATACATATATAAAGAGGTAGACAGGCATAATAATGTTTTCTTGTTAATAAATGAGGGCTTTCTCTTTAATTGTAAATTATAATTCTTAATCCGTGATAAAAATCCGCGTAAAAGCTTGGCTTAAGAAGTTTTTCTTGAGATTGTTGGGGTCCCAAAAATTTAATACTCACCTCGATATTTTTGCCTTTCAATTATCTTTCAGACGCACCGCTAACAACTTTTTAATCTTTTGATCCATTTTTACCTTGAAACTGTTAATGCTGCCTTCAAGATTATATAAGGGATAAATCTTTGAATAATTGGCATGTACAACCGACATTGAACAAGAAGTGTAAATGCCATTTGATACAATTATTCTTCTACTAAACGCCTGCGCCAAATATTTAACGTAATTGTATACGTAATTAACGTAACGTATAACGTAATTATCTAAATTAACTGATAATAGCTATACATAAGTTTTTTTATCGGTTATCAAATTAGTAATGCCTGCTATGTTAACGTTTACACATTTGCCCCCGCCCTAGGATTCCCTGTGTTGCAAAGTAGCCTAGATACGTAAAGTATTACGTCTCAGAACCGAAAACCAACTTTTATACTTATCCCAGAAATCGTCGCTCCCGTCGGATCGAACCGGAGGCAGGCTTTGAAAGCAGAGTTACTACCAAATTAGCTACAGAGCCGTCAAATATGCTCAGTACGCTAGGCTCTTGGTTTAAATGCAGAGATGTAACTTATCTAAGATACAAGTATCTGTAATACAGATACAAGATACAAAATACTTATTACGTATCTTTTATTTAAATACCTTTTGTTTGGTATCTTAGTATTATGTATATGTTTGCTAAAATACTTTTACAAGAAAAATTATTCGAACTAAAAAATAAAAATCGGAGGGTGATATAAAAAAAGTCAAAAGAAAAATATTACATGTTTTTAAAAAAATATGTTTTTTTACAAAAGTATTTTATCTATATAAAGTATTTAAAAGATACGTATTTTATAATATCTAGTATTTCAGATACCATTCCAGAAAGTTATTTGTATCTGTTATCAGTTATACTTAATTTAAAAGTATTTAGCATTTTGTATTTTAGATACTTTATTTAAGGTCATCACTGTTTAAATGAGGCTTAATGCCTTCGAGTTAATTAATGCCGGTTGGTGCTCGTAATTACATATTCTTTCAATAAAATAACACCATTTCTGGTCATGGATTGATTTTCGTTCCACAAAGCCAACAGTTCTAAAAACTGTTGTGATGAATGTTGTTCCTACGCACATGATCGCATGTACAACCCCTAAATGTTGATTTTTTTGAATGGTTACGTCATATACCTAACTAAGATGATTTCTGATCCTGTCGGTAGTTTACCCTGCTTGGAGGTTTCCATATAACTGCATTCTTGGACATTGTATTACTATTACTATTCACTAGATTATGCAGGTGGTTTTGATCCAAGTCTACCACAGTCTACCAAGGCTACCATAATTAAAAATTGTAGCCAAATACACAACTGAATACTCATAATTTATAACTTGAGTTTGAAGTAAAATTAATCAGCACCAAGTTTTTTTTTATTAACTCTATGGTATATTTCTTCTGAGGTAAGTAAAAAGTGGTATATATAATTAATTAAATTATATAAATGTATACACTCAAAAGAGTGTGAATAGTGAGAAAATTTGAAGCTGGTTTTTGAGTCAACATCATTGGTTATTCTACGAGTATCCTTTGGTAGTATCTTTTGGGTCTAATGGCAAGGCGTTTTTATTTTTTGTCCGGGTTCTTAGGTTGGTTCAGTTTAGTTCAATTATTGTTTTTAATGTTGTATTGAAAATTGTTGCTTTTTTTATAATATTTTACTGTTTAATCTGGCAGACGGGAAAATTCAAAGTCAAGAATGGAAGTTTGACAGGCCTCCCAGCTCAGTCAGCTGGTAGTAAATCTGCCTTCTGCGCTGTAGGCCGTGGGTTCGATTCCCATCCAAGGACAAACATTTTTGTGACGAATATAGATGTTTGTTTTGTGTCTTGGTGTTAATATGATAATCTACATAGAATGAGAAAAACTTCGTAGTCTAATAGTGATTAAAACTGTCGCTGAGGACTGCAGTTTTTATACAACAATATCGTAGGTTAATTAGGTGCTGGTTGAGACCAATATTTAGGTTATCTGAAATTAGCATCAGGCGGTAGCCCATTCATTCTGTGCCCTAATTATCAATCTGTGCGCCAGAGGTAAGAGGAATCTTAACGCCCCAACTGCTGGAACTTAATTTTAAACGCGTTTATTAATGAAATATTTATCGTACCTTGTAACACGTAGGTACCTTAAAAAAGTAAAATATGTCGTTTCTAATAGTACGAATTTTAATATTTCAACCGACGTTTTGTATACATCTTTTTTGTTCATTATTAAAGAGTGTAACTGTACACTTTTATAAATACAAGCAGTTTCGTAGGTGTTGATCTCGTAATAAAAAATACTACCTGAGTTAAAATAATAATAAGATATTATTTATGTGTACTTTCTACGACCATCGATATTTATCATTAAATAAATCGTACTTAGTATTAAATGCAATCGTTATGATCTAAAATACTTACCCCCTAAATATATGAAGCAGTAGTTCTTCAACCACATTTCTTCAGTCAATGCTAATAGCAGAGAATATCACATTTAGTTTTAATTATTCCCAGTTTATAACTTTATCTTACATAAACTTTCACAGCACTGCACTCCACAAACAGTTTTCAAATATCGAAGTTGGATGGTTTGAAATTGGAATACCGAGTAGACGAGTCCGATCGGTGTCGGTGTCGCTGTCGGTGTCGGGTAGCGCGGGACGCTGCCGCCGCGCGTACAGTCTGTGCGGTACTGACGTGACGAGTGGGAGTGCGAGTAGACGGGAACCTCACTCGGGTCGGGCTGGACGGAGTGCGGTGCGGTGCGGTTCGGTGCGGTGCGGTGCGGTGCTGTGCGGTGCGGTGCAGTGCGGTGCTGTGCGGTGCGGTGCGGTGCGGTGCGGTGTACACTAATAGGTACACATTTTTAACAGACTTCAAAAAAAAGGAGGTTATCAATTCGACCCGTTCCGTTCGTATGTATGTAATATTTCCAGAACTGCCCAGTTTTCATATATTGTTGGTTATTTTATTTGTTGGTTAGTTATCAGCTTCTAAACAAGTGTGCCAAATTTCAAAAGTGCATCTATGTATGTATCTTTGTATGTTTGTGCTCGCATATCTCCGGAACTACAAGTTCGATTAAAATATTTCTTTTTTTGTTGAAATAGGTATTATTCAACTTAGGCAATAGTGCAAGTTTCATCAAAATCAGTTCAGTAGTTTTTGAAATAGGGAATTTTAAGTGTGTATTAGTCATTCATGGCTTAACAGCTAACTTAAATGCATGTTATTCTATAGTATTTAGTTTACTCACAACTATGGGTGTACTCAACTGGGGGTGTACTCAACTGTGGGTGTACTCAACTGTGGGTGTACTCAACTGTGAGTGTACTCAACTGTGGGTGTACTCAACTGTGGGTGTACTCAACTGTTGGTGTACTCAACTGTGAGTGTCAAGTTAAACTTATTCTATTGTATTCTAGTCATGGTTTTCCAAGCTGACATCACAATAAACGTCTAAACAAAATTACAAATTCCTATCCATCCAAAGTTTGCATGAAATAGATCATTTTTAGTGATAATGCCCCATTGTGAGTTTTCTTTTTCCATATTATATTTTCTAATATTGTAAGCTCGTCAAAAGTTTGTTATGTTGCTCAGTAAAGAGTTTATCTTTCGATCTGTATCTATTTCATAATATTAAATAACTTAAGAAACCAACATCAAAATATGTTTCTCAAACATAAAACCCAAAAACTGTTCAACCTTGCGCAACATTCGTATCGAAGCGATGTAATCCTGTACCACTCACTGCGTACGGGCCCAACAAAGTAAATAGTCGAAGGATTTGCCCTCTCAAAATTGTTTGTTGTTACACAGAAAGCAAATATGATTTAGATACTTGAAAAATTCTTATGTTGAAAGAAATGTACTAGTATAACTTCGGTTAAAGTGAGCTCGAAAATTATTACTTGTGGTGACTGAAGAAAAGATGAATAGTCATATTTATTTTTATTTAAGCTAACTAGAAATACACGTTATTGATTGATATAGTTATTTCTGCTTTCACTTCAAATCCTCTGGTTCATATATTTCGTATTTAAATTTTCATCATTATTTTGAAAATGAACTGAATTAATCTCACATTTTGCTATATCAATAATAGTATTTACGATACATACTTTTAATAACGCGGGGAACCAATTGAGCTATCTAAATCCTTTAATATTATCTAGGTGTAAAGGTGGCTCAAACTGATCCAAAACACTTTTTTTATTAAGAGTGCACTATATCTGCTGAATATGTCTATTAATGCTCAGACTGTAAGGAAAGTTGACAATTTCATTCGCACATGTTATTAGCTGTGGTTATTATTGGCATAATCACCAGGACTTAAAATTGCTGTTATAAGATTTGCTGAGATGCTAAGATGCTGTTGGATTATATCGGGAATGTATTGCTGGAGGAGAGATATATAAATTATTCGACTTTTGTCATGTCTACTTGTCCAGATGGAGTAATTCAGAAGCTGAAAAATGGCTGATATACGCCCTATCTTCTCCATCGGTTAAAAAGGCGTAAATCTGTGTGTTTATGTATCTAATGCGGGTGTTCTACAAATGCAAATGTTTTGCAGATTCCGGCAAGTTATTAGAGGTCAGAGTAATTTGGGCAGCTATACAGCGTTTCTCCGGCTCTTCATCATTTTTCTGAGAATATTTGACTGGGTCATTTCCCTCGATTGCTAAATAATGACACTTTTATGTTCAGAAACCCATAACAACTGATGCGACTTGGGTCCTCCCCTACTGGGTACGACAAGACCTAAGTCGCATCGTATGCGCCCGTAACTCTGAGACGTGTAGGTGGAATGTCTTATGTGCCTGTAATTTCACCGGCAACCACACCTTTCAAACCGGAACATAATAACGCAAATCATATATTTTCAAATATGACTATTTACTGGAAATTAGCATAATGTACAAAGGGTACATTTAAAGTACTATATTACCTAAAAATCGCATAAATGCGGTATAAATGATATTTAAATATAATAAAATATAAATCATTTTTATATTTATACAAAATATGCTGAAGCCCACGTTCCAAAATAAAATTCAGTCATGAAGCTCTATGATCATGTTATTAGAATAACCAACGCCATACCATATTTCACAGTAAGTCCACAGAAAATAAAAACGCAACGTTATTCTCATTTAATAGGTACAGTACGAGCGTCAATTCACGCAAATACTACGGCCTGTAAAACAAGGGTGAACAATACATTCACCGGAAAAAATTGCGAATGTTTTTCCTTATGTGTCCAATTCACTCCATCTTGAAAGTAGTCATTACATCTTTTCAGAACGTATTCGCAAGAGACAGGAGCAACCTAGACCATTAAATCTTTTACAAAGTTGGGAAGTACCAACTTTCATAATAAAATGTATTTACAAAATAACGCATCTACTGCAGCTAAATTTAACGCCTGTAAATCTTACCCGATCTTTAACCGTAACAATAAGCAGTTGTAAGCCCTATTTGGAAAGGGTATGAATAAATAAAATAAAATTAGTAGAATATATATCTATACAAATAAATAAAATTGGACTGTCTGTTTGTAATATTAAAATAACCGCTTTTTACTAAGTGCTTATTGATGTATACACGGTACATATCCCATAACAACATTTTTTACATTTTTTGTCTGTCTGTCTGTCTGTTTGTTCCGGCTTATCTCTGAAATGGCTGGACCGATTTTGTCTGCATTAATACTTTCAACAATAATATTGTCTTTTGTTTTCTACTGGGGTTTTTTTTGTTTTTATTTCTTTGGTACATATTTGTATATCAGCTTGGAATCCTTCATAGTATCCTCTTCAGTTATTAGCATACAGACACTGCTCTACCCTCACAGATCAAAAAACTGGTTAGGGCGCGCGGCGCGGCGGCGCAGCGTGGCGCGTTGGGTGGCGGCTACACTCAACTACCATGTGAACAGACCTTGATTTTGCACAGCGATTTGTCCCATATTTTGCGTCAGATCGCTACAAATTCTTCATTCATGGCACTACTGTCTGAATGAGCCTAATTCCAGTATAATATCCTAACCATCAGTAAAGATACACTATAGTAGATTACTGGCGGGTTCAAAGCGTCCTAACCTCCATGCAGTAGGTACAACGTATCCTAACTAATATTATAAATGTGAAAGGGAGTTTGTTTGTTCGTTTCTTTTATTTTTCAGTATTTCTTGTCCATCCCAAGGTTGTCTGTAAGAGATCGCTTTATAGCGATAAGACCGCCCATTGTTTCACTTTTTTTTTGTACTTTGTATCTGATTGTTGTTATTTTGATTTTGTGAGCAATAAAGTGTCATCTATCTATCTATCTATCTTCTTTCTTTGTTATGCTTTCACGCCTAAACCGGTGAATCGATTATTATGAATTTTGATATAGAGATAGAAGGCACCCTGGTGACGGTTATAGGCTAACTTTTATCCTGGAAAATTGCAGTGTTTCCGTGAGATGACTCACCGCGCGTAACACCGCGGGGCGCAGCTAGTTATTACCTGTATAAAATATATATTAATTGTAAATAACTTCCCAAAACTTTAACATAAAAAGGACTCAAACCCACAACTGCGGTTGTATTGAAACTTTCCCTGCCGTCCTCATTTACATGTTTGAAGCACTATCTTTCCACTTAAATTAATTAAAACTGTGACGTCACTCGAACTTTTTAGTTTCCGGGCTTATTAATCTAGTTTTTTTCTGTTTCAATATAGTTTATCAGTATTTTTCCTTAAATTATGATAGTAATCCAAAAAAAAAAACAATTTAAGAAAACCAAAACTCATTTTAGCAAAACGTATTTACTTGAAGATTCCGAATTTCTGCGAACTGATTTTATCATATCCGTGTTAGAACATACACGGGAATGATTTGAGTATGTATTTGTAAAAACCCTCAAGTTTCGGGTTTCACTTGTAATTTTTTTCATGGAATCTCTGTATAAAAGCACTTTTCACAATGAAAAGTACCCAATACTGTAAGCGGCATTACATGGAATGAAATCCCACATTATTTTGCGTCCTATCTGATAAACGAAAAAGGTTCCTTTTGTGTCGTGACCTTGTTTCACAATAAATCTCGGACCATTCTTGTTATTCAAAGGACTTGCTCCGTGAAAAGTGGGATTTTCTATTGAACTATTAGCTATCTGTCTAGATTTACGAATGGATGTAAATTTTGGGCAAAATTCGTGTTTTTTGCTGAATAATTGTTTTTTTTTTTCATATTAGTTTCATTACTGTAACTAGAAAGAAAAATTGGTGCCACACAGTAAGAGTGGCAAAGTGTCGTCTAAGAAACCCACAAAGCAATACATTTTGAACTAAACACACAAAGTTTGCACCGGCCGGAAATCCTACCACCTAAGGGATTGTTTCGCTAGCCTCATTTGATAGCCTTTCTAAATCACTAGATACTTTTCCATCAGGTGGCTTGTCGCATCGTTTTCGCAAAACTATGTAATTATTATAATTTATATCAAAGATTTATTAATTCAAATTGAATACAATGTGAAGACAAATTTTAGGCACACTTATCTTTTTGAGAACCACATGGTAGCAGAAGTATTGTGTTTATAATTTAAATTATCGATATGTAACAAAATCTTATTTTCTAGATATCTACCTCATTATTATCGTACGAACAAAGTCGAAGTTTGTACTTTGCACATTGTTTCCCTGACACACTTTGTTTAAGAAACGTTCAAAGTATCAGCCATCAGTGAATTACGTCAGAAAAACATTTTTCTCCCACGATCCGACATTGACTAGGTTTTCACTTCTCATGCCATCCATCCCATTAAATTGATAACACGTACGCAGTGACTGTCAAAAATAAACCCTCACGACTTCTCCCACATACGAGTACCATAATTCTACCGTAGGGGTGTTACTTATGTAGGTGCTCTTATATTTTATTTATGACTCTGTTTTACTCATATTGCTGGGGGCACTTGATCCTGTGCCATAGGAGGCATGGACTCACAGATACACGACACAAACATCCAAGCCCATCCAATCTCCCTATATAAATACCACCCGACAATGAGCCATCGACTATAAATTGTTTTACTACGTACATCAGTAAACGTGGATAATCTGTATAATTATGTAAGGTTTGATCTGCAATAAGGACTTAAGTGGGGTATCTCATTTAACATTGACAAAGTATTTATGGTTCAAGTGGTCTAGTAGTACTGACCCCGAGTCACCGGTTCAAATCCCGACACCTTTGAGTTTTTTGATTGAAAGATTTATGTGCGCAATTCCACGTTCTCAAAACGGTGAAAAACATCGTGAGGAAACCGACATGTCCTAGAATAAAAAAATTGAAGACATGTGTCAAGTGCACGAAAGGAGCCTCTTTGAGACGCACTTAAAATCCTTTCGCCATTCGACTCGAATAGAATAGAATAGATCACAATCATGTTCAAAACTAACATGAACTACGTAATTTCAATTTTGATTCTGAAACTGTTTATGGTTTTTATTCAAAACTTAGATACTCGCTAAGATATTATAATTAAAAATGAAATTACCCTCCTAAGGGAGTTAATCAATTTACACATGGACAAAGTCAAGGCAAAAATTAGTATTTGAATTAAAGTGACAGTGGAAATTAAGATGCAACTGACTTGTTTTTGGTATTAAATCTAGTTAAGTTAATCATTGTCCTTTGAAATTCGACCAGCCTATCAAAATATGGCACAGTAATCATAATTTTCTGAGAACCAAAACTAATTTCCCAGCAAATTGTGAGGTGTAGTGTTGGTGAGTGGAAGAGAATGAAGAGCACCCCATTTCTGAAAAATCATTATTTTAGCACTGAATTACGAAAAACTTTTTGCAATCTAAACAAATAAATAAAATTGGAGTGTCTGTTTGTAATATTAAAATAACCGCTTTTTACTAAGTACGTATGATACTAAGTATGGATACGGTACACATACCAAATCAACATTTTTTTAAAATTTTTGTTTCACTGTCTGTCTGTTTGTTCTGGCTAATCTCAGAAATGGCTGAACCGATTTGCGAAGTCGCGAGCAACAGCTACTACAAAATAATACACGCCCACAATGATTTGAGTACATGAGTATTCCTATTCCCGGTACAAGTTAGAAAACATCCTTGTTAAAACTACTTCAACATTATATTGAAATTGTAAACCTAATTATAAAGTTTAGCAAACGTGCATTTCATTTTAATTTGTTTTGCTTGCTAACTTTATTTTCACAGGTTATGATAGAAACGTGTATGAACAGTTTTATAAAACTTTGTTGTCATTTATTCGTAATGCAATTTGATAAAACAATTATTTTTGATGTTTTTTCCTCGATTAATATTACGGGTCCTAACACGGCATCTGATTGTTTAGCCCGATTACAAATCAAAATAAAAAATAACTTCATAATATGTTTATGAGATGTTAATGGAGGATTTATTTATAAGTATTGTTAATTTTCAATATTCAGTTATATGTACAAAGCATAAACGCTTTGTATAACCTTATTGCTAAATCTCATAATATTTGATCTTCTAGATTGATCAAGCTGAAATCCCCATGGTTTCAGTCAACTATAAAAAAATGAGAAACCTGTCAGAAAATGCTTTGAATTAAGTCCTCCTTTGTACCTTGATTTTTTCTGTGTACAATATAAAAAGAAATAAATAAGTAAACCTTTACTAATTAAAGTAAGGACTTCACAACTTACGCAGTAGTTAATATATTATACTTAATCAATAATAAAATATAATACGAGAAAAGTAAATAAATGAAAATAACAATCAAAAATAGAAAATCAGTAAGTAATTTGTTCATCTTGTATTAAACTCTTTTGCATTTTAAATATCACATAAATTGATGTCGTAGATATTCTTTAGTGGTAAGTCGCATGAGACGGCTAAAAGGAAAACCCTGTCTACTATTTCTAATATCGAAACTTAGGTGAAGTCGTTAGCGCGTGCGATACGGAATGAAAAAGAATACCGCACTACGTTGCATTGTGCAAAACTATAAAAATCTATAAGTAATAAAATTTATAGAAGAGATTCCTTTTTATAATATTTAATATGAGAATACTAAAAACATGCCGGTATAGACAGTGAAATTAGAAAATAAATGGTTTTGGAGACCAATTGTACCTACTTCTTATTCATTTATTATTTGTTTGTACACAAATGAAATCAATTGTTCTTCTACACGCTAATATGATGTTAATAATATAACGTGTAATAACTCTTCTTTAGTTGGATAAATTTTAAATATTACGGTTCAAAATGAAAAAGTTTGTAGTTCAACCTATCTAGTTTTGTAATTATAATAAAATAATTGAAATTGAAAAAAAAATTGGTAATTTTGATTTTGTTTTTGTTGTAAAACTTTTGATTTCTGATTCCAGAGTGTCTATACCGGCATTATTTTCTACTAGACTAGATTGTAAGACGTAAACACATAACTGTTCTATATAATCCCAGTTCTGTTCAAAAACTAGCATGAAGGGTTAAATAAATTGAAGTGAATCACCGATATCTGCCTCTTAATACTTTCCTGGGTTTCCGGGATAAGCTTCTCTAAAGTTATTGTTTAGTTTTTAATATTCGTATTTCTAGAACTGATATCTTGAATGCAGGGACCGTAGCTTTTCTTTATGTTCAAATTACTTACTATTATTTAATTATTATTAACATATTTATAAGCTGTCATTAACTTTTTATGGATTAATTTTTCTGACCCATTATTATTATTATAAATAAGTAGTCACACCGTATCAGCCGTATCAATGATACGGGGGGGGGGGGGGGGGGGGGTTACGGGGGCCCCATCTATGTTCGTCACACAGATGTTTGTGGGAATGGTGGGAATCGAACCCACGACCTAAAGTGCAGAAGGCAGGATAACTACCAACTGAGCTGTGAGGCCAGTCAACAGTTATACTGGTATTGTACGTGAATTATTGGCGATCAAACTAACCTATTCCCCCATTCACCAAACCTATAGAATGTGCCAGGTGATTCATTGAAATCCCTAGGCCTTTTCAGCTAATTTCCATTGGGAGTTTGTGACACTACTCTTTTGTATTATTTTCGTGTTGGATGTGCATACCGCTTTGAGCCTAGTAATTTTGATTTAGATTTAAAGGAATTCTCTATTTGGAGCTGCAAAAAATTAGAGTAGATAAACGGCAAAAGTAACTTTCATGAGGATGATTAATATTTAGATTGAAACTAAATCCTGCAAGAGTTTCTACAAATTTGGGTTGAAATTCCTTAGTATAATTACTCATGCTTTTCTGAAACTGAATTTGCACGGACATATTAATAATAACGTTTGGAATTATAATATGATTTACTGGAAGAAAGATTCGATGGCATCACCACTTACCATGTCTAAGTTCCCGCGACAGTGTAACTTCAAATGTGAAAAAGGTCTATAGAGATGCTATGCCTTTGAGGGAATGAATAATATGTAGTAGGAGTATTACAGAAACTAATAAAACTAGGTTATGAGATAGTAGAATTTCATGCACCCAGTGTTTTTTTTTAGTTTGTGTCACAGGTCCTTGTAATATGAATTAACTCTTTTAACATACCTTGTACCAAAGTTTTTGTATGTGCAGACCCGCCAGCGTCCAAAGTTAGGAAATTCAGCTCAATTTTGAGCGCGTGGTCTCCGAGTTTAGCCGCATGGGATTCCCTGTGATTTGATACTGAAACCTGTTTGTGTCTCGAATTTCAACGTTTCGGGTCATTTAACTCACGTTTGATTGAATTCTATTTTAAATTTGGTTTGCATTTTGATAGACTGGAATAGTAGGTAATAGCAGATGCCCCTTATGTTAGGCCGCCCACGATTCACTAGGAGGTTCAATATAAAAATATACCGAAGATAAAGCCCAGTTGCCTGGACCCAAAATCCAAGAGCAGTCTTTGTGACCAGTGTTTGCGTAGGAAAATGAGGAGACCCAACCCCAAATATGGGAACGGAGATGGACAAAAAAAATAAAAATTCTTTAACAGCTAAGCTCATTCCACTCGTGTTCCCTGGTGACTCTCTCGAAATAGTGACGTGAAGGGCATTTGAATTTTGAACAGGCTGTCATCTAGTGAAAATATGGTCAATGCATACTTACTTATTTAATTTGTGTTTATGAATTTGGTATGCATTTCGGAATAATAAAAACTCAGGATTCGGCTCATAGTCACCGAGTTGAAGCCGAGGGATATCCGCGAAATATATGCATGTATTCTGGTTCAAATTTTGTTTTTAGTTTACTTGAAATTATCATGACTGGATCAAATTTTTAAGGAAGTCCTCGTCCCAATTGGTTAAAGGTGAAAATAATATCATTTGTATTATCATAAAACATGGTCTAACTTTCTATTACGATAATTTACCTCTTCTACCCTCATCTTTGAGTATTCTATGTTCTAGATAAATGCTGAACCATTTGATGACGATGAAAGCACCGGGTGTCGTCTGTCATTAACTAGAACATTTCTTGTCGCCACTTCCCGTGACAACTATCAGACTAGGTTGTTTAACTAACAGAACTAAACTAAGACAGAACTGACGTTCAAAAGTTTTTTTTTTTTGACAAAATTTGTGTACAACTGAATAGATTGGTGTTTAATAAGTTATTTAATCAAGACTTTCTTGAGCTAACTTGATGTTAAGCGGTAACCTCGCTTGAATCCTCGACAGATATGGCAAATCTCAAGTTGCGTTTTTCTGCGCCCGTAATTCTGAGACGTGAAGGTAACTACTGAAGGTTCTGTAATTTCACAGGAAACCACACTTATAAACCCCGTTAAAATTCAGCTTGTAATTATTACACAGTTACGCGAATACAATGCTGTTTGGCGGCACGGCCGGTTAAGGTATGGCAGTAGTTCCACAGACGAACCTGACACATGTTAATGCTAATATCCGAAAGACTATACCGAGTAAAGACTCATGACATGTGTGGCAACTACTTAACAATGGTTACTTAATGGAAACCATCAATAATCTAAACTCCTTAGCCTCAAAATGTAATAAAAAGTTTTTTCTTAGTTTACTGTACTTTTAATTACTACATATTTTGTCGTATATCTCGCTTCTTCAAAGACATTGTTGGAATTAAAACGGAAAACCTTATCTATTGCTCGTATAAAACGTAAATAACAGGCTTTCATTAAAATCTCTATACAAATCTTTTCCCACAAAATTCAATTCCGTGACAAAGAGTTGATCAGCTGGAGGTAACGCGGCAGAGTTAGACACTTCTCCCTGAATCGAACTAAATGCGATACATACTGGTATTTTATTGTGTTAGACATATTACTAAATATTCAGAAACGAAGTTCAAATATCAGCAATATTAATATATTAATAAACACAATATTATAAAAACTGGACGTGGAGAATGGTGAAAGTTCTACAACAGATATTTTTACAATATTTTTCTATTCAGAGAACCTTCCTACTTATTTATTGAAAAAACTACTACTTGTCTTGAGTTTTGACATCATCTTCGAACCAATGCGGTGCACGATTATAATACTTCTGAAGGAGCTTTTTGATTACAAAGAATCTTTTTTCTCTATCCCAGCTGGCATTGACACTTTATGTGAATACTTCCCCTACTTAACTATCATATTTTGTGTACTAAATAAAATAAAATTACACTTATTATGAGGTTAGCATTTTCAGTGTGAAAAAACTAATAGCGCTCATAAAACATAATTGTTGCTTCACATTTGGATAACGTGTTTGTGTGACTTATCTATATCTATACAAATAAATAAAATTGGAGTGTCTGTTTGTAATATTAAAATAACCGCTTTTTACTAAGTGCATATGGATGTATACACGGTATATATTATACCAAAACAACATTTTTGTTTAACTTTTGTCTATGTGTCTGTCTGTCTGTTTGTTCCGACTAATCTCTGAAACAGCTGGACCGATTTTGACGGGACTTTCACTGGCAGATGGCTGATGTAACAAGGAGTAACTAGGCTATTTTCCGAGGGGTAAAGTAGGGGTGCGTGATAAAACCAAATTCCACGCGGACGAAGTCGCGGGCAACAGCTAGTTACAGCGTATAAGTGAACATCGGTTCCGCAATAAGTCCTCACCCATCAGCAACAGAGTTGTATTGATGCCGGTGCCGGTATTGCTCTCCTACTGCCGCGGAAAAATCCATCTGAAAAGTTAATTGCTCGCCCCGCAATACCTGTCTGCGAGCCGTCAGGGTTGCCACCGTTAAATTTTATGATGGGCTGTAAAAAGTTGAGGTTTCAATAATGGAATAGTTACGCTGGTGTTTTTACAAGATATTACAGATTTTATGAATGCAAATGAAGTTAAAAATTATCCATGTTTACGACGATAACATAAATCACAAAGTTTATTAATTTGTTTTCTTTCATGTTTAATTTTTTTATTTCAGGTAGAAAATAAGAAATAACCTACTAATAGCTCATATAAATATCCAGTATGTAATAATTAGCTAATATTTCATATCTAAGAACGTTTTCAACCATAAATACTCACTCAAAAATTTGGTTAGAATGTGCATTAAAAATATGGCACGTTATTATTGTAAAACCTACAGTTTTGTCCATTCTTACTAAATTATTATGCATTATCGTTAAAAAACGCTTGCCATTACAGTAAAATCATTACCTTGCCGTGGATTATATAAATGTTTTTAAGTGCAGTGTTTTCTATTTATTTTATTTGGCAGCCCTGAACGTAAGAACCTCGCAGCAAATATTCACCATATGAAAACGCCAGTGCAATGATATCGAGAATTTTCCAAGCCCAATACCACGAGTACGTTTCAAGATGACAACCGTATGCAGGTTTATTTCGTATTTGCTAACAAACAACGGAACCACAATATTTAACACAGAGGATTTTAGTTTTTATAACTAAGTTGATTATTGATAATGATTAATTACAATGCACCAGAGTGGCCAATTATCGTATATTGTCCCAAATCTATACAATAAAATAAAATTGGAGTGTCTGTTTGTAATATTAAAATAACCGCTTTTTACTAAGTGCATATGGACATACACGGTACATATACCAAAACAACACTTTTTACAATTTTTGTCTGTGTGTCTGTCTGTTGGTTCTGGCTAATTTCTGAAATGGCTGGACCGATTTTGACGGGACTTTCACTGGCAGATAGCTGATGTAACAAGTAATTAAAAGAAAGCTAAAGAAAGCTAAATATTATCCGTATGGATCAACATATTCGTAATTTCAAACCAAAATGAGTTAATGAAAGTAGCGATTCTCTATACATGAGCACGTAAAATGTCACAAGTGTTAAGTCAACCTGTAGTGCAACTCTGTCGTCTATTTAACTTGGCAACTTGAGACGTAGGTATTCAGAGACCATTCCTAAGTGATTAGCGTCATGTAAGTTCTGAGATGCTGAAACTTATGAATTCTCTTAGTATTTTGACGGTGAATATAGCGTGAGCAACGTAACATTTAGGAGCAATTGTGATAAACTCCATTAAAATTTGTGTTCAGTTTAATTAATCTAGCTACTATAATAGAAATAATTGTTATAAATGGCACAATCTTGGTATAAAAACTAATGTACCACGGAAAAATAGATATCTATACAAATAAATAAAGTTGGAGTATCTGTTTGTAATATTAAAATAACCGCTTTTTACTAAGTGTATATGGATGTATACACGATACATATACAAAAACAATTTTTTTTTTCAATTTTTGTCTGTCTGTCTGTTTGTTCCGGCTAATCTCTGAAATGGCTGGACCGATTTTGACGGGACTTTCACTGGCAGATAGCTGATTAACAAGGAGTAACTTAGGCTACTTTTCCGAGGGGTAAAATAGGGGTGCGTGATAAAACCGAATTCCACTAGGACGAAGCCGCGGGCAACAGCTAGTATCTAATAATTTGATATAATTATTTTCATGTCTCATGACACCCTCTGATGTATATAATGCGTTGGGCATAAATTTCAATGAAGCTGTAATTCAGATATATATAGCGAAGTGCCAGCAACAATGCTGAAATTCAAATGAAGTTTCAGCAGTACCCCGCGACCGTACTTAACACCTAAGCGACATCAACTGCATTGCGGGTACGTACTAGTGGTTGTGGTTTCGAGCTCGGCCATTAGCGCACGCGTCTATTTACCACTAATGTTTTGAATTTCAGTGAATTATGACCAGATTTATATGAAAACAACGAACAACGTTATTGCGAATTCGCACAGAGGTCCCATTCGTCTTGTATAGATAACTTACTAAGAAAAATTGTTGAAGGCATATGATACCGGTCAGGCTACTTTAAATATGATCATTCTGTATTATTTCGTACTGCCAATCGTATAGTAGGTCACTGAAATACCTAAGCAAAATATATGAGGACTTTTTTTCTAGTGCCGCCACGAATATATAAGTTCAGTATCTTAGTACCTACACGAGAGAAGCCACTTTGCGGCGCATTATAATCTTTTCAACGCGCTGGTTCAAGAAATTCAGTGATACGAATAGTAGTCTGAAACTTCTGACAGCGCCTCAGTTGAAAAATAGTTTGTATCTAATATAGGTCATCACGTTTTCAGGATGGTGAATGTAAGAGCTACCGAAAATAGTTAGTGCGTCTAAGATCTAAAATTTTGAGGGCAATTGTTAATATTCTTATAATAGTGACATTGGCTGATCTCTCGATAAGCGAATTTTAATCGGCTTTAATATACCAGCATCCAATTGCGTACTGGTAAATAAACCATCGAAATTTTGACGCATGAACTAGTTTTTCTACTGGCCTCACACACAGTTGGTAGTAACCCCGTCTGCGCTGTAGGTCGTGGGTACGATTCCCGCCCACGACAAACGATTGTGTACGAACATGGATGTTTGTTCTGTGTCTGAATGTTGACGTACGGGTGTTACGTATTATACTTATTTATTTACAAAAAAGTATATAAGTATTATATCAATCGTCTGGTTCCCATGATCCCATATACTTTGCTTACTTTGAGGCTAGATGGCGCTGTGTGAAATGTCCTCCAAAATTTATTTATTTCTCATGATGATCCTTATCGTAGATAGTCTGTAGAGTATGTCGATGTTTCACGCTTTGGTCATTAATTAAAAACACGTACATAAAAGCAAATTTCGTTGCCAATCAGGATGAAGTCCTAACAGGAATTAATAAAATATGATTAATATCATTCCAACCGTTTAATAATTTATTGCTCACATTCCCTGCATTACCGACGATTATTGGATTTGATAATGACGATTGCTATTTTGAAATTAAGCTTTGCATATTCAAGCGTAAATTAACCATGTAATATGGCTTAGATTGTGCGAATGGATTTATGCGTAAACTGGGTTTAAATACAACTTAAATTTTAATGAATAACTTGAAATAAAGTACATACAATATGTGTGAGCAGTTTAAATAACTACCAAATGGGTTCTTTCAGCAGAGTCAACTCAATACAACCTGGTTCGTTAAAATATAAAGAAACAGATATAACTTTAAAGAACGCAAAAACTAAATCCAGTCTGTTGAAAGAATAATTGAAAAACTTATTTTGAATTGGAGCAGTTCATAATTATAACTGCGAAAATACCAACAATTCAAATTATATAAAATTTATAGGAGATACAATGTTACACTATCGGCATATTTTTTTAAAGAATATGTCTGGCATAAAAATCATATTCATCAATATAACGAAAGTATCAAATTGCGCGAAGCAAAATCGCGGTAATTGACAGAATCAGAAATCCTTAGAATTTTTATTAAAAGTGACTGAAAAAGATTTATTGTCATATCAAAATATTTCTAGATGGTGTTACTGCTAAACAATAATATACCATCATGTTAGAAGACAACATTTTTCTTTACTTTAAGCGATTGAAAATTGACACGCAAAAGATCCGCAATGAAATCGCACTCCAATGAGACCACGTCTTTGCTATGTGACAACGCCACCTGATCGTTCCATTTCATCTGTTCGTTCAATTAAGACGACGAGTAAGCGCTTTACGCGAATTGCCTGATGAATGACCTTCCTAACGTATGCTTGTCAGGAAATCCCGACTCCCTTTTCCTTGATTTATTGAACTTGCTTCTATCGACGGCTTTACATGCGTGGAACATAACCAAAAATAAGCCTATGTGTTATTTTAGGTCAACTAAGATCAACATTTCAGGCAAATCTGTCCAGCTGTTTTGGTGTCAAGGAGTAACAAAGATTCGAACGATCCAAACAAACCTTTTAAAATTGGATTACTGCTCCCATATTTTTAAAAAAAAGGTCACGTCTTGTTTGTTATTTACTTAGATTAGCACTTGCGCTCCGACAAACCAAAAGCAAGATTCTATTACTTTTTCACTCGTGGTTTTATCATTTTCCTCACTACCTCCAGATAGATATTTCGGTATAATACCATATTTAATTCGCGGTTAATATTGGCATTCTTTAAAAAAATTAAAGATTTGTATAAAGAAAAGCTTCCACATAATAAAAAAAACATGACAAAATAATTGTACAACTTTTAGATTTGCACAATAAAAATGTATACTAATAAATTTATTATCGGTGACATTTTTTTCGAAATTTGGATTAAAAAGTTCTCACTGTAATGCTTTTAGGATTATAATATTTATGTTGCTTTGTTCCTTATCTGAATATAAAGTTTTTGTGCAACTAATAGGGGGCCGAGCTTTCATGATAAGCATTTTGATGTTAATGTGAACTTTCGGTGTACCTAATAAATGACCTGTATCAAAGGATGTTGACACGAGCCGCAGCTCTCATCGGTACTAGTACCACGCTAGTTCGTCACTGTCCCGCTATCTCCCTTCTGTAATAGTTTCATTTCGCTTCTTTTTAACCTCATAATGATTCGTTTACAAATTTCTTAGTAGCTGAGATAAACAATCAAATCTTGCAAGATAAAAAAAATATAAGTAAATTATGTTTGTCAATTATCACACCAGATCTTGTGAAATAATGTTGGAGCAAATTTTGCCTCACTTGAGTACCAAAATTCACAATATTATTTTTCAGTGGAGATAATAGAAAAATATTCAGAATACGTAATTCTAAATGCTCAGTTATGACTAAGACTTTGATCTCCCTATTGGTATTCTGTACATGATATTGGAAGTGCTAAAAAGGCTAGTGTCAATCGAAGCCCATAATCTGAGCAGTTACGGAGCGCATCGTATTGGTAGCTTCAGTACATGAGCCACTACTATGAGTTTGTCACATTTCTCTCACTAATAACGTGACAATACAACAATGTGTCGTTTTTGTACTGTGGATTCACCTCTCAAGGAATGCGTTTACGGAAAATGAAAGATTCGTGAAGGAACCGCCGCGTGGTGTAGTAGGGAGTATTTGGGATGCTCGCCTGCCGCTACCTTTACATTTGGAGAGATTCACTAGTACACAATGTCAAGTTTGATTATGGAAGTAGCTGGTTCAAATCCAACTGCAAAAGAAAGTTTCTCGCCTGAAAAAATTATGCCACGCACATACCAACATCTCAAATCGTGGAATAAATTCATTAGCAAAACGGTAGATCCTAGAATCAAAACACCGAAGAAATATAGAAAGGGCATGAAAGACGCCTTTTTTAAGCGCACTTTAATACATTCATCACAATGGTTTCTCTAGTGACAAGAGAAGTATTATTAATAATAGTAATTTAGTATATTTTTTCAGGCATTGCGCGCAGGCGACAGCCTCAACGCAATCCTGCTGTTAGACAAAATTATAATTTTTTCAATAGACGCTTGAAGCTCTCACTAAAGTAACCATTACCACCAACAATCACAACAATACTAATAATATTTTTATTTTTTTTATTTAAAATTTCAAAATTTAGCAAGTTGGATATTCTATGTAGTACAATATCCTACGAAACTTGCTAAACTTTGAAATTGATGTGATATGAAAGCGGCCCAGTCTGTTGCTTGCGTCTACTTATCGCTAAGTAGGGTAGCACACAAGGCATACTGCTCTTTTACGGGTATAAAGTGGACCACATCCTTGTTCTTATTCACAAAAAACTTGCCGGATACCTAAACAGACACAGATATTAACTACAATATCTTCACAGTCGTTGAATTAGAAACGGGATCAGTGAGAGGCTTAGAACTCGACACATCTGAACGAGAAAGTCAGTGAGTTTCCTTAGTTAGTTATCCTGTGTCGTTATAGTCGGGAATAGCATATATCAGCCCTATATCGCTGTTCCCTTTCTGCCATGGGGCATAAACAGGAATTATCATCAATACCCTTTGAAACAATACTGGGAGTGTTTACTGTGGCTCAAATGCCGCTGCGTTTCGAATCCAATTTCCTCAGATGGAAGCTTTTGCTTCTATTTCAAGTTATGTGCAATGGATATATTTATAACTATTCATGAATATAGGGATAATAAAGATGTTGACGAAGTCAGTTTTTGTTCGGAACTGTGTTTCGGTAGATAAAATATTGTTCCCTCCCCAATCCAATCTTTTAGGCAGAATCTTATTGGATGATTTGAGGTTAATTTTGGAAGAAAATTTCCTCCAGTTCATGTGTATTTGAAATAGCTTTGGCAAGTTTGCGAATTGTCTATTTATTTCCTTTTGATATCGATGGTTCCGAGAAACAGTTATGCGGTAGGCATAGATTATTATTTTGTTTTATGCGGATGGTTCTGTTTTCGTGACTTTCGTAATTGCTTTGTAAATGTTTTTTCAAGTCAAATTTGAATATTTAGGTCACGGAAAAAATCTAAGGTTGTTTTTTTTATGCGAATTAGTTACAGAACGAGCGAACCAACATGATGTCAAACGGAAACCTCTGCCCATAACAAAAGAAAATTGTTGGGTCTTCCCCTACTTAGGTATAGGAAAACACAAGTCCGATTGTATTACATCCGTAATTTTGAGACGTGTCGGTGGAATATCTCAAGTGCCTGTATTTCCCTGGCAACCATACCTTTCAAACTGGAACACAGAAAGACGAATACATTACTGCTTGGCGGCAGAAATGAGTATGGTGCCATTACTTCCCCGGACAAACTTTGCATAAGTTCTACTGCTATTAAGCTGATGAGTCTATAGTTTTACGTACCATTCCAAATATTAAGACAGTTGTAGAAACTGATATAGTTTTTTAATTTACCTAAGTAATGAAACGGGCAGAAAGCCCACCTTTTTCTGACCTTAACAGCAAAACAAGTTCTACTAAGTCAGCAAGTTACGTTTTTTCATCAAAATTTTTCTCTATTTTTTCTACTTTTGTAATATTGTTAGTAAAGTTTGGCTTCAGTTTTTCTTGTATGGAACTATAAACCGCTGTAATGGAGGTGGGCGTTGCTGCCTGCGACACAGTTTTATTACTTCGCAGACATCATCGTTTCTCAATTATTGTAATCCACTGTTTTGTTCCCATAATAAATATTTTGATTTATGTTTTTTTTTATCTTCTCTCGCCAGTTATTTCAGTGAAAATATAACCCGTTTTCATGTTTACTGCGACATAAGTACGAGAGTGTCTGTCTTACTGTAATTGAAGACCAATCAGTTGCTATGCTTGTAACCCAGGCCAGTGAAATGTTTGGTTTTAATTATAAATTCGATTTTCCGGATAACAAACAGCCATCGTCGACCCGTTCACGACATGCAGACATCTTAGAGAACCCCCCAGGGAACATGGAAATGTGTCCCGGGAGTTAGAATCACGTCGCTGTCATCCCGATGCGGCCTGGAATTTCACGCCAACGAAATAAGATTTAGCTGTGATGTGCAGTCGGAATCTCAAATGGGTTATGCAAAATGAGTTCAAATAAATTTGAAAAAAACCTGAAATGCAATCCATGTCAGTTTCTTTTTAATTTTTTTGCTGCCCTTCTTTCTTATCTGTTTGTCTATTCGGTACGAATATTGCAATCGATTTTTAACTAGCTCCCCACGAGCTAGAGATATAAGATTAGACTGGCCTCATAGCTCAGTTGGTAGTAACCCTGCCTTCTGCGCTGTAAGTCGTGGGTTCGATCCCCACCTAGGACAAACATTTATGTAAAATTTGTAACATTGATGTTTGTTCTGTGTCTGGGTGTTAATATGTATTATATGTATGTATTTACAAATGAAAAGTATATCAGTTGTCTGGTTCCCATAATACAAGCTATGCTTAGCTTGCTTTGGGGCTAAATGGCGCTGTGTGAAATGTCCACCAATATTTATTTATTTATTTATAAAACATAATCAAAGCTCAAAACTGGATGACAGTTTGTTTTCAAACATGGCTTATAAGAAAATCTATGTTTATTATATACATAATTTTTACATAAGTATGATTATGTAATTACTTTTTTAAAGCATTCAGAGAATATACTTCAATAATTGTATTGTTATTCAGTAAATTTATCAAAAGAGACCGGTAAAGGTAGGTAAATGGCTATTTCTTCTTTTTCTAGCTTTCTTCTTCTTCTAGCCGTGCATCTGCCACAAGTAGAATAGTTTTCACCATTATTGAAAAATCTTACGCTATGAAATAAATATATATAAAATATTTAATGCTTATAAATACTTATTCATTGCTATAAAATAGATTAAAAATAATTTACAAAATGTATTTGTTTACATTCTCTATAAGGTTGACTAAGATGGAAAAAAACACGCAAGTTTGGAAAATTTTGAAGAAAACATAGATTTAAGTTTCACCTAATAATATAAGCGTCGATACACTCCATTTCAGGATTAAAACCTCGATGCGCCTAATTGAGTTTTCTCATTTGCAATTATTCCACAAGCGGAATATCGAACTCACAGTTTGTTACAATTTCACAACTTTCGAACTGTCATAACTCAACAAGTTAACTTCCCAAACTATTGGTAATCTGAAAGCGATTAATTTTCTACGGATGAGTATTCTGTCGTTGAAAACTAATTTCCCAAAGATTTATCACAGTTTCAAATTGTTCACACTTATGTTGTTTTTCAATTTGCAATCCACTGTACGGTTTTTGATCTATTCATATTGCGTATTGGTTTTCGTATTCGCTTTGTTATTGCAGCGATCTGAACTTTTTACATATTCGTGGCAACGGACGCACGTTTGGTACTAGTAGGTAATTGTATCGTAAATAATGAAATTTATTTGATTTTTATGTTTCTCCGTTTAATTTGTATGTAAGATTAAATTTCATTGCATAATTTAATAGTAATCACATTTAAGAACTTGGCTTTTCCTTTGTAAATTTTGATTAGTTAACGAAATTTATAATGGAAGCTAACTATAGATGAAAACATAACCAAAACCACCTAATCCATTAAAGATAAAGTCAGGATTCGCAAGAAATCAATGGCGTGGCAGCCCGCTCGCGCCGAGGCTGCATAATGAAGGGGTAGATGGATGGGCTTAGTGAACTTCAACAGTACTTACTCGTACCTCAAAGGAACGCGAACTATGACTTCATTATATATCACTTAAGCCGGATGAGTTACGAGGCTTATTTTGTACTTGTTTTATATTTCATAACACGAGAACTAAAAGCTGTACCCAAGTGATATTTACCAATGTTTGGATTAGTTCTGGGCTGGGCTATGTAACGGTAATAGTGCGTTTATAAAACCTGTAAGAACTCTCTTACAGGTTTTATAGTAGTCCCTGGTTACTAGACTAGGATATTATTGATGCATACACGGTACATATACCAAAACAACATTTTTTACAATTTTTGTCTGTCTGTCTGTTTGTTCCGGCTAATCTCCGAAACTGCTGGACCGATTTTAACGGGACTTTCACTGGCAGATAGCTGATGTAACAAGGAGTAACTTAGGCTACTTTTCCGAGGGGTAAAATAGAGGTGCGTGATAAAACCGAATTCCACGCGGACGAAGACGCGGGCAACAGCTAGTATTATATATAAAAATAAATGTCGGATAATATGATATAGATACTTCAATCTGGAATTTTTTACTGTTTTTTATGCTTTTGACATGTATATGTAGTCAATGTCCTTGCATAGTTACGCTTTCAGAAAACCGAAGCAAAGTTCATACCGTCGAATATTAATAGAAACACACTAATATACAAATGTACTTAACTAAATTCCTGCATGCCTTTTGTGTTCGCCGTTGAATAAGCGGATAGATGTATTTGATTTGGACTCTCTGGTTAGTTTCTCTTTATCATGACTGGATATCAGCTCAGATTCGTCGCGTTCTCAACGCGGGATGGGATAGATATATAGTCCCGATAAGCTTATCTGTTCCCGCATGAGTTAACGCATTGAAAAAGTGCCAAGGACAGCCGTAGCCGGTGACGAACATTACTCTGAGAGCCACATTGAGTATCGAATTTGCGAGATTAATTTTAATACAATATCCATTTTTATACTTAGTAATAATTTAATATCTTTTGAATATATTTCAGACAAATACCTATTTTTTGAATAGGTCCTTTTATAAGTTTAAGTATTGATACTTAGAACCATTGGTTCGTACTACGTGTTGTTGTCCATGAATTTTGTATCTGTGCACCAAAACCTTAAAAAATAAAGCTAAGAACGCAAACATAACATAGATAATTATAATAATAATAATAATACTGGTGGACAATTCACACAGCTCAATCTAGCCCCAAACTAAGCATAGCTTATACTATGGCAACAGACAACTGATAGAATACATATATCTTTTTTGTAAATATATGAATACATTACATATTAACACCCATACAGAGAACAAACATGTATATTCGTCACACAAATGTTTGTCCTGGGTGGGAATAGAACCCACGAACGACCCTTTACTAATTGGATTAGGAGCAATTAGTGTGCTCTCAGCTTAGTTATCGTCATATATATTAGGAATTGCTCTTCGAGACTATTGTTCGGGTGGTTGTGTGTATACTGCATGAGCTGCATCCGAATCATACGAGCGCGTCCTCTTGTTCTCCGATAATGAGTTTACGATTCAGATGTGGTAGTGAATTAAGCAATGTGGCTTCACTAGTAGCTGGGAGCTGTTTATGGAGAGATCATGATAGTACTGAAAACAAACACGAACGGAGCCTCTTTGAGGCGCACTTAAAATCCTTTCACCACACTGTTTCGAGAGAACCAGTGACTCGAATAGAATAGAATAGAATTCAAAATAAACTTATTTTTGCCGTCAAGCAAAGATGCAATAGCAATTCTGTGTTCCGTTCCAAAGAGAATCACTCCTCCGGATGCCGGAATAATAAACAAACAATGACACAACTTGATCTTCTGTTCAATTTAAAAAAAACTTCTATATGCTCGTTTGATGGCACAGATAAAAAGCATAAGCATTACCTATGTGACAGCGCAGCATCATGTTTTTATCCATAAATTTAAAAGGTCTTTTCC
Organism: Chesias legatella; assembly: GCA_947359385.1. Taxonomy (NCBI): domain Eukaryota; kingdom Metazoa; phylum Arthropoda; class Insecta; order Lepidoptera; family Geometridae; genus Chesias; species Chesias legatella. The sequence continues at coordinate 5,084,108 of OX375772.1, forward strand.
TTTTATAACAAATTCCTAAATTGTTCTAAAATTGTCCTGTACGAATCGCTAAAAGCGATAAGGTCACCTTTTACATTTCTTTTGGTTTTGTTTGTTTACCAAAATGTTTTACTTTCTGTAAAATTGGTGTAATGCACGATAAAATTTATCTACCTATATATAAATCGTGTTAATCTTGGAAGAAAAATACGATCAGCGAGCAATTTCTCTAATAGCTCCTTGGATAGCCCTGGTACCTGTCATTAAAATATCCAACGTGACTTCTGACTTCTATCGTAGGTAATACATATATGTCAGTTTGATCACACGCGCTCAATAGCGTCAATCTTATATACTTACTAGCTGTTGCCCGTGACTTGGTCCGCGTGGAATTCGGATTTATCACGCACCCCTATTTTACCCCTCGGAAAAGTAGCCTAAGTTACTCCTTGTTACATCAGCTATCTGCCAGTAAAAGTCCCGTCAAAATAGGTCTAGCCATTTCAGAGATTAGCCGGAACAAACAGACAGACAGACAGACAAAAATGGTAAAAAATGTTGTTTTGCTATATGTACCGTGTATAGGTACATCCATATGCACTTAGTAAAAAGCGGTTATTTTAATATTACAAACAGACATTCCAATTTTATTTATTTGTATAGATTGCCTACACAAACACCAGAGAGAGAAGAAACCCACTATAGTCGAGTGGCATAGTAAATTAACTTCACGGCATTGAATCGCTTAGCGACAAAAGGCCAACAAACATTTTCGTGGAATTTTCGTACGAATTTTAAAAAACACGAAAACTGTGCGAACAAAAGCATTATTACATTGTGTACGTACGAGTGCCACTGAAACCGCTCACAAATCTCCCGCGGCGGATAATAAAACCGAGACACGTTTTCGTACTAATTTAACTTGCCGCGATGCTTATAGAAGATATACATGTATAACGTTTCGTTCCATGTCACTTGCTTGTGTGCAACAATTAATCTCCTTAACATTTAAACGCATTCAACGCTTAGGCTAATAATCGGAACCAAGCTCCTTATAAATAACTGACATGAATTATTACCTCTATAAAAATTAAGGACTGATAACACAAAATCAGCTATTAACTATTAAATTATCTCTTTTTTCCACCAAGAAGCCGCTAGGTCGGGTAACGCAGTATTTAGGCTAATCTTAGGTCCCCAACCAACCAATTTCAGACGAAACGAGATTTGATTGGTCCCAGAGCGTAAGTTTATTGGCTCATCTCTTCAATAGTGATACCTATAGCGAGCCAAATGGCACTAACGAACGTAAGCCTACGACGTATTTCTAGTACCTACTTTGACGACAGAAACGATACAAAAGGTAGCAGTTATAAATGCTTTAAAATAAAAATTGCTGTTTCAAGAATATTGTGATCAACGAAAGTTGTTTGAATAGGAAAAATTCACACAAAGTGACTTTCCGGAACATTTGGCCAAATAGAATCGCAATACTAAATCAGAAATGATAGATATTTCCGAGTAGGTAGGTATATCGTCTACGTATCAGCGTTTATCCTAAGTTTTGGAAACGTGCCAAAAATCCTGTTGTGGTCAGCTTTTCATCGTTGATTTGATATTCGATTTGGATTCACTTTAACCGAAAAATGTTACTATTTACCTATGTTTCATGTATCATTTAATGACAGTCAGTTTCTATTGAATATATATAATAAAGATTTATTTAATATATAACAAAGTAGCATAATTGGTTTGGATAAAGATCCAAACCAATTATGCTACTTTGTTATTCACCCGGCATATGCTTTCACAATCTATACAAATAAATAAAATTGGAGTGTCTATTTGTAATATTAAAATAACCGCTTTTTACTAAGTGCATATGGATGTATACACGGTACATATACCAAATCAACATTTTTTACAATTTTTGTCTGTCTGTCTGTCTGTTTGTTCCGGCTAATATCTGAAATGGCTGGACCGATTTTAACGGGACTTTCACTGGCAGATAGCTGATGTAACAAGAAGTAACTTAGGCTACTTGGGTTAAATAGGGGTGCGTGATAAAACCGAATTCCACGCGGGCGAAGTCGCGGGCAACAGCTAGTAACATCATTCGTATTTAACAAAAGCGCTGGTTTTAATTACATTACTGACAACATTATTACAGATATAGGAGTCAACCGCGCGACGCGGTGTAGGGCCAACCTTCCCTGAATACGTGTGAAAAGGTTTATCTTGTCAGCTGACCCAAAAAATACTTAAGTTAAGAAGACACGGGCTGTGATTAATGGTATAATTTTCTAACAAAAGGCCCGGCTGACCGACGCGACGGAGGACTCATAGCGTAAAGTTTCGTGACACTCATTTATCTTTCGCATTGTTATTGCACACTAGCTGTTGTCGTTTATTTTTTCGTTATTCGTCACATAAATGTTTGTTCTGGGTGGGAATCGTACCCACCACCTCACCACGGCTCGCAAGGCAGAGTTACTAACCAACTGAGCTGCGAGGCCAGTCAAATTATTTACATGTTAGGTACTAATAGCAACTGTTGCCTGGATGGCCTAATTGGTAATACATTGCTAGGCATTCAAAAAAGTCTCTATAAGAATACTACTCTGGTTGTGCAGTTACTGGACAGCAGCTCTGTCAAACGAGTAGGCCTTATTTAATTAATAGCCTATTTAATTAGGCCTTAATGGCAGATTTAGATTCATCTAAATTGATTTTATGTGCATTTCCTAACTCAAGATAAACAAATAAGTGACACGGGACATACCAGCGTTTAATTTTTTTTCTGATACTTCTTTTTTTAATAATGTGTTTAATTTAAAAAAACGTCGAATACAATTTACTGGTAGGTACGGTAAAATGATAATTTAGCATCTGGAAGCATTTCATGTTATTGACCAAGTTGTTGTAAAATGTTTATAAGTTCATAAATTGTCTAAATAACTTCGATTATTTTGTAGTCAATTAATGTCCTTTGCATTTTCGATTCTGTCAACAACACAGCAACGAATAAAACCTAGACCCTATCCATACTCCATAGGGAATGGTTTAATTTGCAACTTCACAAAGTATAGCTGTCGAAATAACTGATTTCGTATAACTTCAGGGTAATAAATACCAAACAGCCCATAGCTTCATAACAGCGCAGACTTGAGACAGTTTCTTCATTATCACTTCAATAAGTGACTTTAATAAGATGCCGCCCTCAGCGCGGGCGACGCGCGTTCCGCCCCAACCCCAATCCACATTGTTTTGAGGGTAAATTTGATTATGGCTGATTAATCTTCGTTTTTTTATTAGGAATTCAGATATAAGATACCCGGCCAAATGACATGGATTACATACATTCTGGTGGACATTTCATAAAGAAACATCTTTGTTTCTAAGCAAATCTTAATCCAGATAACTGATAGAATATTAATTTGATGTTGAAATACGAGTACTCATAGTTTGAATTTTACACCTCGACACAGAAAAATCATTTATGATCGTCACATAACTTATTATCGTAGGCGGATGTCGGACCCACCGTCTCCAGTGAGTTGATCGTTGCTTTAAATCCCGTTGCTACACGAGATATTTCCTTATTTCTTTCTTTCTTCGAAAAAAGGGGAAATTTCACATGTCAGTTTCTCACGATATTTTCCTTACCGTGTACTTCTTCTGTTCGAGTCACTAGTTCTCTCGAACCAATGTGGTGAAAGGTTCTTAAGTGCGCCTCAAAGAGGCTCCTTTCGTGCACTTGACACATGTCTTCGAATTTACACCGTGTACTGTGATCACATAAGTTTTTTTTTGTCGTTCTTCTATTTTAACCATGTGCTGCTGCGCTACTCTGCATTACGTTTTCTCAAACCCAGTCAGGATAAATGCTGTACAATGCCAACAAATACGAGGGCCTTTTCCATTAACTTGGAAATGATAGGAATTGAATGATTTCCAAGTTTTTGGAACTTATTGGTTATATATAACAACCCATAAATACGGAGAACTTATAACTTCTGATAAGTTATCTGATAGCTAGATAGATAGAAGCAAATACTTCACATCTGACAAACACTGTCAAGTCAAGTCAATCAAACCTGAAACAGATATTCACAAATCAGTCAGACACACAATTAAATTGGTAGGGATTTCGCAGCCCTTGCTGATTGATACATTGCCTTGAAAATACTTATTATATTCGAGTATGAACATCTATACAGAAAAATTACATTTATTACAACCCTTACATGTCTACTATTTGTACACAATAACAAATATAATTACACTAATAAAAAATGAGTGGTCTCATATAATACAGTTAGGCGCGATCACACAATTCACGTAATTACCTCGGACGGCGGGCGGGGCGGCGCTGTATCCACTAATCTCGTTATGACATAGTGTTGCTTAGAACCGCCGCGCCGCGCCGCCCCGCGTCCGGTTCAAGGAGTTATGCTATTTAGTGTATTATCCTACCTTTCCAGCAAACTGAAACAAAAAGCTGAGCAGCCACACCGCTGATACAGCACATGCTGAGTGGTAACCTTTTATTTTGTATTACAAGCCACAATTTCTTTTATTTATACCTAATTTATTTGTAATGTAACACAAAATAAATATTTTTCTTTCTTTCTTTCATTCAAACATGTTCCTGTTTTTCATTTCTGATTGCCGAACTTTGCTATAGTTTTTTTTTATGTGAAACAGTTACCGAATGAGCCGACAGCCCACCGGTGTTAAGTGATGACCTCTGCCCATAACAAGCGATGCGATTTTGGTCCTCCCCTTAGTAGGGGATATCTAGTGCTAAGACAAGATCTAATACGCATCGTTTGCGCCCGTAACTCTGAGACGTATAGGTGGAATGTCTCATGTGCCTGTAATTTCACCGGCAACACACCTTTCAAACCGGAACACAATAACGCGAACGCGTTACTGCTTGTAGAAATAGCCACGGTGGCAGTACTTCCCCGGACGAACTTGACGTGAGTTCTACTGCTCTTACTACTTATCTATACAAATAAATGAAATTGGAGTGTCTGTTTGTAATATTAAAATAACCGCTTTTTACTAAGTGCATATGGATGTATACACGGTACATATACCAAAACAATTTTGTTTTTAATGTTTGTCTGTCTGTCTATTTGTTCCGGCTAATCTCTGAAATGGCAGATAGCTTATGTCACAAGGAGTAACTTAGGCTACTTTTCCGAGGGGTAAAACAGGGGTGCGTGATAAAACCGAATTCCACGCGGACGAAGTCGCGGGCAACAGCTAGTTTTATATATAAAAATTAATTTCTGAAGATGAATAATTTTTAAAGCATTCACATGCAATTGCAATTGATGATGTAGTAATGGCGACCTCTTTATAGCATATGCTTTTCCTGATTGGGGCTTTTTATTTGGTTTTGGGTGCCATCGGAGAGCCAGTTATTCACTTCAGAGCTGTGATCTGGACTTGGTCACGTGTGTGTAATGTACTCAGATGTTTGTGACGAGTTCTATAATTGCTACCATATGTGTTTGTGGTCCCTATAATATTCAAATTTTATCCTTTGGTCTGCTAGCTTTGCTGCTACTAAATGTCGTATAGGTCGTGTGGAATTTGAAGTATCTTCATGTAACATTTTAAGAGCAGTAGAACTCTCACCAAGTTCGTCCGGGGAAGTACTCCCACCATGCCCATTTCTGCCGCCAAGCAGTAACGCGTTCGCATTACTGTCTTCCGGCTTGAAAGGTGTGGTTGCCGGTGAAATTATAGGCACATGAGACATTCCACCTACACGTCTCAGAGTTACGGGCATACGATGCGACTTAGGTCTTGTCGTACCTAGTAAGGGAAGACCCGAGTCGCATCGTTTGTTATGGGCAGAGGTTACCACTTAACACCAGGTGGGCCGTCGGCTCGTTCCGTAAATTTATCACATAAAAAAAAACATAAGCGCCAGATATACTTAGTTTTGTAATACTTTGATTGTGTGTCTGTGCATCATGAATTGCAACGCTCTTAATCAAACAAATATATTTCAATATCAATCGGCAAGACGGAAATAAATAGTTGATGGGTAACGATTCGGGAAATTCCGATCAATGAGTTCAATTGACCCCAGTTTAGGAGCATAATATTTCCACATGAGTTATTCGTGAGCTATAACGAGAATTGGTGTTGTAGATGAGCCGTCATTAATCATTGGTCTCATTTTCGTGACACACTATTACTACGGTTATCCATTTCCTATACATAACCAGCTAGGCTAGATATAAATAAATATTGGTGGACATTTCGCACAGCACCATCTAGCCCCAAAGTAAGCTAAGCATAGCTTGTATCATGGGAACCAGACAACTGGTATAATACTCATATACTTTTCTTTTTGTAAATACATACATATAATACACCCATTAAACACCCAGACACAGAACAAACATCAATGTTACAAATGTCACATAAATGTTTGGCTTGAGTGGGAATCGAACCCACGACCTACAGTGCAGAAGGGTTACTACCAAATGAGCTATGAGGCCAGTCTATATAATATATAGATATAGTTATCTAGCCGGTCTTTTTTGCTATAATTGAGCTAGAGCTAACGAGTTAAGCCTAAGAGGTTCCTTAAGTAAATAAACGACTATTGTGACAGGCTGTGAAAAGGTGGATTTCTGATGAATGATGTGGGTTGGTGAATCAGTGTTATTGTGGAGAAATTTAGTGGATGGGCTAATAAATAAGACGTGGGCCTGCTAAATTATATCTCGTTTAGAAATTGTAAGATAGTTTACTCCTTACCCTCTCGGCGCAAAGTAACTTTTACTTTCACTCGTTGTGACATTATTTGTGGATTCCATGTTTTTGGTCATATTTATTAGTAATTTTCATTCGTTGGCTGTCTATACTGGGAATGCTGCAGGAAAGTGTAGATTAGATATTAGTGGAAGGAAAGGTCGATGATATGCTCATCACTTGTCACGTCACCGTTCCTACTTACTTACTGCTTACTTATTACTTACTCGTTGAAAAGTTTATATTACTGTTTTGTATACTTTTTCGATGAAATTGTGTATTATGTTTCATTTCCGAAAACGGTATTATTTTAAACTTATCTATTAGAAAATTTCGACATCTCAGTTACCTTTAAAATTGGGGTCAAAATTACTTTATTTAAATTATAAATGAAATCTGCCCTTAAAATTGCCCATATTTTGGAAAATTCAGGAACGTTGGGTGTGTTTCTTATTATAGGATTTTCGTATGAACTCAACACCATAACTCACAATCATATTCAAACTTATTGAAATCAAAACGTTACAACCGTCTTTCGTGTTGTAATTAATTAATATATTTAGCATTTCTGTTGTATTGTCATGGAATCAATTACCAGAAGAATGTTGTAGCCGAGTTATTCGAGTATAAATAATGGCGGCAAGAAGCTCATATCTACGTTTCTACACTAGTGGAATCCAGTTGATGATAAGTTGCCCCCGAAGACAACCCCTTCAAGGAAAAAGTCATTAATAACCTATTAATGGCTTTTTCTTGTAGATTTTTAGGTTATATTTAGCAAAATCAAAGTCTGAGATCCTGGTTGACTCCACTCAGCCCTTGAAATTTCATTATTCTACAAATTGTGCTTATTGCTTACTACCTATTGTTGGTCCCTTGAATTTATGTTCTATGGCCCATGCTCTCGATCAGTATAACCCGACCACGAATAGTTGTCTCTGTCTATATAAATAATACATTCGATACACCGTATGGTATTGTTGTTAGGGTTGCCAGATTACTTCAAACGTGTTATAAAAAACTTATCTCGAAAAGTGCGAAAAGTAAAAAGTAGAAAGATCGGTATGGCATATTTATGTCTATCTCACTATATACCAGAGATAATTCAACAGATAAATAATTTGACAAGCGCAAGTTAACCAGCAATTAATTGCTATTCTTCTTGTTTTGAAAATAAAACAACTGATCCTTACTATTATAGATTAAACTCCTTATTATTATAGATTTAATTCCCTCACCCCATTCTCTGTTATTTTGTTTGTAATTAGCTAAACTAATATATTATTGTAGGATTTTAACACAGTTTTTACCAAAAGATGCATATATTACATAACAAGTAGTCAGGACATAGAGAGGTTTTTAATTTATTTAGATATGTACTTTGTGCAACCTCTGTGACGATAGGCGTAGGCGACAGTAACATTATAATATAGAAATCAATAATATCTTGACAATTTTTAACAAACGTTAAATTTAATAGTCGTCGGAGATTTTGTTTATAATGGAGAAAATGGATGATTGAATCATTTAATAACTCATGACGAAATCAGTCTAAAATTTGAATGTGAGTGACGTTTAGAAATGTGAAATGTGAAAATGTGTAATTTCGTGAGCAACATTTATTATTTTTTATTATAATTTTCAAGAAAAACAATGCATATGGGTAACTGAGATTATGCTTGGCAATATCTATTTATCTAGCGAAGATGTGATCTTTAATACTTAAGTTGAAGCCTCGCTCTTCGAAGTATAACGTTTTATTACCCATCACTTTAGTGCCAGCCTCAGAAATAATTGAAAGTGATTAATATCATTTATAAGTGTTTTTCGAGGGAGACAACTTTTATGTGGCAACCCTTTCGACGTAAGACGATGATACAGGCTACCATTGTTTGAGCAAATCTTGTTTGCCGACAAACAGTGGTGGCTTGTTTGGTCCATCGTGACCAAAGCTACTACCTATCTACGAGTATAATACGCAATCCAGACACAAAAGGAAAATTCGTCGAGGCGAGTGAAATTTTAATTGATAGATTTTAATCAATGAAAGTGGAAGCATCCATCTTCACTCTCAGCCATGTCTCAGTGTATTTAAAACCACCAAAAATACTACACAATATAAAATTTTATAGATTTTAAGTTTTGAATGGTATTCTCAATAAACACTGATCTGATTCTAAAAAAAAATAAGAAATGATTACACTATAGTAAGCAACAATATCTCTAGAGGCTATTTTGTATTATGATAAAGATGAGTTGCAGTCTATACAAATAAATAAAATTGGAGTGTCTGTTTGTAATATTAAAATAACCGCTTTTTACTATGTGCATATGGATATATACATGGTACATATACCAAAACATTTTTTTTAATTTTTGTCTGTCTGTCTGTTCTGGCTAATCTCTGAAATGGCTGGACCGATTTTGACGGGACGTTCACTGGCAGATAGCTGATGTAACAAGGAGTAACTTAGGCTATTTTTCCGAGGGGTAAAATAGGGGTGCGTGATAAAACCGAATTCCACACGGACGAAGTCGCGGGCAACAGCTAGTCTTAAATAAAAATAGTTTATAATTGAAACCAAATTCAGCTTGCACCCACTTTCAGAGGCTAAGTTACACGAGTACCTATTGTGTTGGTAAACAATGCAAATGCTTTCCTATTGTATAACGCAGTTGTGGTATTATACATAATATTAAAATTCTATTGCTTTAGTTGATATCAAACCTGCTTCAGTTATATACTTAAACAATTATTCTTTATTCTTTATTCTTTATTGTACACAGAAAATAAAATATACAAAAAAGTCATAAGTGATACATGTACAAAGGCGAGCTTAACCCTACAAAGAGTTTTCTTCCAGCAAACCTTTGAGGCTAGAGAGAGGCGATTTTATAGAGGTAGGATGTGTACATAATAAAGATAAATTAAAACTAAATTGTTGAGGGCTTAAAAAACCTTCATACTTTAAACATATATATAAATACACCATAAATACAAAATACTATATATAAGTTTATAAATATTACGCATATTATATATTACGCATTATAAAGCATTACACACAATTATTGTGTGTAATGCTTTCAGCAAATTTTACGATTTGAAGTTCTAAGTTTCTCGAGTATTTCATCATAAATAACTGACATATTTGTAACTATGTATATATGTGAATTGATTACTATGCTTTGAGACTCAAAATTAAAGTTTTATATTCAGCATTAAACGGGCTATAAACTCATGTAAAAAGCATCTCAATTTGGTAAATTAGAAGTCCTTTTAATTACAGATTTCGTTTGAACCAGCCACATTATAACACGCACGTTTCACTCATTTCAGACAATGTGTGTACGGGTTCTATGAAATATCTTCCACTAGGTAATAATATTCGAGGAAACCTAATTATGATTTTGCCTATTATCTCGCATCATTTGAAAAAGCCTCAATATTAGCTGGTTTTAATCCGTAGCAGAGGAGTTTTTCATGTTGCCATGAAAGAGGGCAAATTCGAACATTGTCAATACGAATACGTAGTTAAGCTTATAAAAACTTATTTTTTTATTCCACTGATACCTGCCACAATACTAGATTGCAATTTTGTCGACTTAAAAATGACAACGGTTTATTCTTGCTCCTATCTTTTATTACATTGTTTAACATCATATATTTTTCTTCCCTACCTAGTTAGAAGAAGACCCAAGTCGCATCATATGCACCCGTAACTCAGAGACGTGAAAGTGGAATGTATCTTTTGCCTGTAATTTCACGGGTAACCACACGTTTTAAACCGGAACACAGTAACGCGAGTGCATTAGGTGCTGCTTGGAGGCAGAAATGGGTATGGACCGATATGGTTAGATTGAGTTACATAATTCAAACGATACGAAGCCAGAGGCTACGAGCGACGCCAAAAAAAAAAAACAAAACAAAATTCCAAAATCCTCCTCACCATTTAGAACTCTTAGTAAAAAGTAAAAATCATTGCGTTAAAAATCAATCAATGCGTGCACTAATTTCATTATTATTTTCAGAAAAGTTTTGATTGCTCAACCTTTATGTAAAAATTGGTAATGCCTAACTGCATTTACGGGCTGTTAACCAAGTAAATTACAGTTCATTTTTATTATAATTTTTTCAGTTCTTTATTTTTTTATTTAATTTCATATTTTATTATTATTATATTTAATTATTCTGCATGTAATTACATTATTATTATTATTATCATTATTATGATTACTATCATTATTGTTATTGTTATTATTATTATTGCGGATATCAGTCAGTTGCCGCAGTTTTTGTTCTAGATATAGAATTTATGCGGCAGTTAACTTGAATAATTGCCTGTCATTTCGTTTAAATGTGTCTTTGTAGAGCTGCAAATAAAACAATAGCACATTTTTTAACCCGCATGCGATATTCATATAATGTTCAAAGGTATTTCTTTTGTATTTTTTGGCCATTCGCTATGTTAGTGTCAGATATCAAATGAAAGTATCTATGGGCATTATTATCAGTATTGGCATTCCTTGTGCTGTATAGCTAATTGCTCAAAATTTTACTAATATATCAGAACAGCCTATAAATTTGGATATGGTAACCCATACGTCTGGGTAAACAAAGTTTTTTTCAACGACTTTTGAAAAGAGTTCAGGCTTAAAATATGTCCCAAAAACACGTTTACCGATGCATAAGGCGGTCCTAAACAGCTACTTCACGTTAAAACTAATTTACCTGTTGGTGAATTATTTTTATTGTATCTGATGTGATTTGACTGGCCGCATAGCTCAGTTGGTAGTAACCCTGCCTTCTGTGCTGTAGATCGTACGTTCGATTCCCACCCAGGACAAACATTTGTTTCACGAACATAGGTGTTTGTTCTGTCTGGATGTTGATATGCATGAAAAAAGTATTTAAGTATTATATCAGTTGTCTGGTTCCCATGATACAACCTATTTAGCTTACTTTGGAGCTAGATGGCACTGTCAAATGTCCACCAATATTTATGTATATAAAATTTTTAGCCATATTTGGCTGTTTTGGAATATCTCGCAATAAAAACACGTAAGCTTACCATCAAGCGTGTTTCAAATAAAGAAAGAAAAATATTTATTTTGTGTTACATTACAAATAAAATAAAATGTGGCTTGTAACAGCAAAAAAGGAATATATAATAAAAAAAAATAGTAATAAATAATAATATTAATAATATATAATATATGATTTTACAGCAAGCATCAAGATCTAATAATAAACAAATGCGTGGCAAAGTTTCCTTACTGCTAGAACACTAACACCGCGCCGGTGACAGTAGGTACGGATCACAATGGATGCGATGTTAATTGCCTGTCAGTTGCAAAACGCGACATCTGAGGGTCTAAAGCGGCCACTCCGAATAAACTATTTATCATGTTTCACCTCTCAATTCATTTGTATGATAGACTTTATTCAAGAATTTTGACAATCAAATGATCTGCTACAGATGGGTTGTAGTTATAAATTTATATATAAAACAAAGTCTATTTTCAATTGGGTTCAAATATTATCTGCTATCCATATCGCTCTTTGGGATTTAACCCTTAGGGTGTGTGATACTATAAATATACAAAGATTTGCGTGGAGGCCTTTTTTAATTTTGAACTTGAAGAGTAACGGACAAAAATAAGTGTGGTTTGCGGTGACCCGTGTACAAAGCCACCTGAAGTCCCACTCATTCCGCTTCTATTTATATCCCGGGTTATGAATAAAATTAAGACAGATATAATGCCTTTTTATTTTACACTTATCAATTTATATTGCGTAACGTATTCCTACTTAATATATGAAAAATGAAAAAATGAAAAATATATATACCTCACTAAAACTGTTATTTTGCCCCAAAGTGCTTGTTTTTCTTGTTTTTTCACGTTATAACTTTTATTAAAGCAGTGAACACCTTGATGCCTTGATTTGGCGTACCACCCCATATACGACCAGCAAAGGCGAAGCAACACTTGTCCTATGTTACTTCAATAGTATAAATCACTTAGCATCTATCTAACCACTTAGCCTGCCAACTGCATTTGTGCACGAACACTAATACAATAGTTTATATTTATCAATGTATCGAGTTCCTGTTTACGAGTACATATTTGCACTTTTATATAGAGCTTTAACTTTATCTCTTTTAGGAGGCATCCGCTCCGGCATTTTTTGCTACAAATAGACATCGTTGTGTTACAGAAATAGGTTTAGCTACAAAAAACTATCGTATCAGGTCTCACATTGACTAGAATAGGCATAAATCTCTCGAAGCGCTAACAAATGTAGTACTTCAGACTACGTTTTAAAGATCATTTTCACTGGGCAAACAAAGGGTCGTAGGGATTAACGAATAGTTTTATATGTAAGTAATTGTACAGGATCGGACAAACCGTGCAAACGTAATTTTGTTACGTCAGTACTGTGTAATAGTTTTATGCGTGTATCCGTTGAAGTGTTATATGCGTATTCTATCAGCTTCTAACGTTTCCAATGCACGAAAGGAGTCTCTTTGAGGCGCATTTTAATCCATTCGCCGCACTGGTTCGACAGAGACAGTTACACGGTACTGCTAGTACACGGACCTGATCACAATAAGAAGCTTTTAATCTTCACACACGCCTAGCCCAGGTTAGATTTTGAAAATGCGGTATGTCACGCCAAAATTTACTAGTAAATAACTTATTGGTGCATCCCGGGGTTTTAACTTATAAGTTTCGGATTGAAACTCGGGACCCGTACAAGTAACACTCGACCACCCCGCTCAAAGGCTTAATTCGTCATTGGTATTAAACGGAATAAAATAATGGAATATATTGTGGTTATGTTTGTATTATTATGTTGGTCAAAATAATCCAAATGATTTTAATGTTTAGCAAACTACATCATCGCATATCACTCAAGCAGATAAACAAGTAATGGGATGCTTATTGAATCGACGGTAAGTTCATTTTAAAATCCAATACAACCTAATGTTTTGAGTAGCACTGAAAAGTATAGCCTCGGGATGTTATGGTACGAAAAAATGCGCATTTTCTAACTTTATGAACTGACTTTTAGTTGAAATTATCTCGTTGGCAAGATCTAAATTCTAAACAAGTTCATAACATAAACCTCGCGAGAGATTACATATTTGAGCCGTCTTAGGGTGGATTCAGTGGGTACCTAAGTGCATGATGAACGACAGCCCTTCAAAATTATTTCAGAGTGCACGTTGACCTCATATTTGGACCAAAATTCTTAGAAATCATATTTTATCCCAAGCCGCAGAACACGCTTCACATCTTATTAGTGTTTCAAGCATGCAAAGCATTTTTTCACATGTTTACAAATTCGACTAGTCTAGGAGCAGCAAAGCTCAAAATAATTTATTTACATACTTAAAACTAAGTACCGAGCGTTCTAAATAACTGAAAGGATTTTCCTGTGTCCAGTTTATTGGGGGGATCGTAAATAAAATCCACCCTGTGGCTTCCGAACAAATAATCGCTTTAACTGAGCGCAGAATACTTTGAGAGCAGAGATATAGCTAGGTAAAAAAAAAAAAAAAAGTTACCGTTAAACGCATCACAGGTCGCCTGGCAGATATACATTGAAGTTGATGCCATTTGCCGTCACAGCATACGAGCCAATCTAACAAAAAACTCTGGTTAAAGTCTGGTAACCAAGTACTTAAGTTTATATTAATGTTTACTTAATCATGTATTACATTGATAAAAAAAATAAACAATATAACAATATAAATATATAACAATAAACAACAGACCAAATCTTAAACAGAAAAATACATGAATTAATGTGTAGAACATAAAACGACACCTTGTCTCGGGTGGGAACAAAACACAGACAAACAAACAAACAAATTTGCAGCGCAGCAGGCAGTGCTGCAGTGCTGCACTTTCAACTAAGCCATGAGGCTGACCATCTTACGCTTCTCCGTTTTTAACTGAGCCAGGCGTTTGTTTACATCCGTACCTACCTTAATAAAAGATAACAAAGCTTTTATAATTGCCTTATTGTCTGAACTACAATTTAACTAATATTTTATTGAATTTTTGACTTTTTCTGTTTATTGTAATATATTTCAGGATTTGATTCGCGGAGTTGGGCACTGGTGACCTGTGTCACAGGTTTACATAAAGCTACTTCAGGCGCCAGTCTTTCACAAGCAGGTTAAATATTTACATTTTAGATGTACTTTCTTTATGAGAGAAAATAAATTAGATTTATTATTATTATAGTAGATAATTTCAATTAGATTTGTTGGAGTAAGAGTGAGTTTTAGGTATGAATATCATGACTATACAATATTATTGCAAATTAAATTGGTCATCACATATCAATATATAAAGTAGGCTCATTGTAATCTGGGTATTAAATACGTCCCGAGATCTGCGCGCTATTTCTGCAAATATATTGTTATTTTTGCGAGCCACTCTAAAATTTCACAGTCGTAACTTCTACTACATTTTTATTCAGTCATATTATTAGTATTAAAAATATGCTCAAACTCAGTGTGCACTCAATGTTATAGCTTCAGCAGTTTATAGTCCCGATGGTTGGCATTCTTCTCTCTTTTTATGATTTTCATAAAAATAGATGTGTTGTTCTTGACTGAAGTGGCTAAGATATAATCGCGTTATTACAGAAACTTTCTTTGCTCCTTGATTCCAGATCTGATTATGTAAGAGTACCTATAATAGAAAAATGTTACAGAGTAAATAATAAATACTGGTTTTTAACTTTGGTTAGATTAACTAATGAAGGCAAATGGTAAGTCCAACTTGTATACTACCTCGCAACCTCTCCCAAGCAAACTGAGCTAAAAACCCTTGGTGAATGACCGTTTCATGGTTGATTTTATTTAAATGAATTTTGATCGCACAGTTCAAAAAGGTAATTCACCTATTGTTTCATTTTTGTAAATTTAAATCGAATATTTACCTACCAAAATAATACTGAAAAGAACAAAATGCACAAGCTTTCAAGAGAATAATTCAAGTTAAAATAAACATAAGAACGACCAAGGGTTTGTTGGCATAGTATATTATACTGCTTTACATAACAAAAAAACACGCGAGCATTAAAAAAATGAGAACAAAGACGGAAATTTTTGTATTCGTGTTCCATGTCGCTTGTGATTCTTTTAAATATTGTTTTCTTTCAATATGTTTTTACCTTAATAAAAATATGAAATATTCTGAAGAGTGCATTGAAAATATTTTTCTATTAGTATGTTTGTCAAATAAAGTTGACATTAATTTTGTACAGTAATTTCACTATAACTGGTTCCAACGATCGATGTTTTAATAAGCTATGTAGCGAAATCAAATCAGTAAATATTCTAGTAATCTTTTAGATATATTATGTTGATGGGCATTTTGCACAGCGCCATCTAGTCCCAAATAAGCAAAGCTTGTAGTATGGGAACTAGATCACTGAAAGAATAATTATAATATTGTTGTTGTTGTGGTGGTGAGCAAACAATATTGACTGGCCTCATAGCTCAGTTGGTTAGTAACCCTACCTTCTGCGCTGTAGGTCGTGGGTTCGATCCCCACTCAGGACAAACATTTATGTGACATTTGTAATATTGGTGTTTGTTCTGTGTCTGGGTGTTAATATGTATTATATGTATGTATTTACAAAAGAAAAAGTATATAAGTATTATATCAGTTGTCTGGTTCCCATGACACAAGCTATGCTTAGCTTACTTTGGGGCTAGATGGCGCTGTGTGAAACGTCCAGACAAAAAAAAATATAAGTTAGTATTCTTATTCAAACATTATTTCCTAAGCGCCAAACACAAATTCAGATTCAAGATGTCGGAAGGTACGTTCAGTGTCCTGATTTACATAACACGTTTTCCTTTTGGATACTAATATTTGATCTGTAACAGAGGTTAGTCCAGTATAATGCGGTATTGATATTGCAATAGAGTTTTACGAGTTTATCTTTTATATCCGCATTATGCACGTTAGATCTACGAAAAAGAAGTATATATATAGTGGCATCTTCCCCAATTTTACCCGCGTGTTATTTGGTAATGCCGCGATTTCTTTTTCTTGTACTTCCGAAAACTTGTATTTGTCTTTGCAACCTCTTCTTTATATGTAGGTACATCAATACCTATACAGCGTTTCCATAAAACAAACAAGTACCTACTTGCATAAAACGAGATTTATATCTTAACGTTTCAAATAATGAATTCCCTCTTAATTATCCATTATCAAGTATGTAATGGCTTTAATGGTATTTAACCCTTTTTAATTATGCAAAGTTGTGGAATGGGCTTTTAATGAAGGAACTTTTAGGATATTCTAATGCTTAAGCGCGGGACTACAAATCTGAGGTGGGTATAGTTCCACATTACTAGAAAATAAGGTAGAAAAGAGCTATTTGAAATTGAACCACAAATTGAAATCTCTAGAACTAATTGGAACCTGACCAACGTTAAATTGCTCACGTCTTTGACTGACTTTGACTGACTAAGACTTCTGCTTCTACAAAAATTCTATAGGCCTTCACGATATTTATGTGTTCCCTTAACAAATCGTCTTGATTGAGCTTCGTCTACCATTAACACATAAGTTTAAGTATTTAAGTTGTGTAGGTATATTCGGAATCACAGTAAAAACATGAACTATTCTGAGAAATGTCATTTAAAAATCTACTGAAAACTTTATTCAAACACTAAAAACCGCACTTCGTCAGGTGAACCAAAACTGATGTACGCTGAGGGAAATTGAAATTGCTTCGCCAAACATCCTGAACTTCAGGATATTGGTCAGGAAAATGGAAAATAGTAAATATTTGTGGCTATATTGGTGTTACCGATCATTTTTGCTGAAACACCGCATTATCAAATGGATTTTGGGAATTCTCGAACCAGTTGGATGAGATAAGCAGTATTCATTAACGATACAAAATTGCAGAAAAGCTCAGTTTTTAGTCTGGCACTTACGGTTTAAGTATAATAATGGTATTTCTAACATGAAAATACGAGTTTTTACGAAAATGCTTGTTTCAGACAGGTTCTAGACACGAACTAATAAGTTCAAAGTTCATCAATAACCAAGCTTTCAACTCCAATACACAGTTTGAGAAAAATACATATTTATGCTTGACAGTTACAAAACTTTAGCTCAGTTTATCTGAAGAGATCGTTTGAGGTCATTCATTTGTAGCCAGAGAAACGATAAATCAACCGTAATACATTTATCTAAAAGTGAGCACTTATAGTTAATACTGTGAAACAAATAGATTTAAATGATTTGAAGGTTTACTCAGATTTGAATAATTCATTGCCAAGGCATTTTGTTCAATAGCTATGGAATACAACGAATTCAACATATTTTTTGAATATAATATTTTTGATCAGTCTTATCATTATTGTGAGTATCAGGGATAGATAAATAATATATAGATAATAAAATAGAAATTTGGTACCTAATTGCTTGCCATTTCTTAAAAATATGAGAAACTAACTCTTCAGGCTCAGTCAGATTTTGCTTTTAATGTAGCCGTAACATACAAGAACTTATTATATCTGATTTCAAGAAATTTACACTACCTGCACGATTAACGACATAATTTCAGAAAAAAATTGTGTTGAAATCATGAAATGACTAATGTTCTCGTTTCTTCACATTAACATAAAAAAACTGGGTAACTGAAACAGAAAATACTGATAATAGAAGAGAATAAAATAAAAATTGGGTACCTAATGACTAGCCATCTCTTAGAAATATGAGAAACTACACTTACTCAGATTACTCAGATTTTGCTTTTGGTGTAGCCGTAACATACAAGAACCTTCTTCATAGCTTCTTTCAGGAAATTCACGCTACCGCCACCTACACGAAAAACCACACACTTTTAAGAGGCCAGAACACAGCCCTTTCCAAATGATTTGTCATATTGCACAGGTGGCGCTAGGCCACTTGGCGCTCTTATGTTTTTTAATACAGCACTTCTCAGTAGGTACTGTACTAGACAGCAGGTGGCTCTCTTGTTATTTATCTCAAAGAATAGCATAACAAGCTAATAAAGATGATTCATCCGTAGAAAATTGTATGCGCTTTTATAATTTCCGGAAAATGCACCAAGCTTCCGCTTTAAATGTGAGTCATATTTTTAGAATAAATCAGTAAGTTAGTTATTTATTTCGGTCCTGTAAGATATGCGGGATAACTCAGCAGCCTCTCCTCTATAGAGACGGACCTGAATCCGTATGACAGCACTTAATTCAGACCATGTCTTTAAGTAGTATTACCCTATGATTCTGAAGGTTAACTTATTAATCTACTCTGAATAAAAGTACAGGCTGAATATCGCACATTCCATAATTGCATAGTGTAATAATCACAGACTAGTACCTGATCCTCGTCTGGCTGGACGAATCCATTGGTATGATCTGTGGGCGGGCCAGAACATGTTTGTGCATAATTAGGTCGTACAATACATTCATGGATGTTCAGAGAGGTGCTAAGCGCATGTTGAAAATCCTCGTCAGTGGGTTAAGAATAGCCTATTTTTTTATTCATCTATCCAATCCGAGTATTCTTCTTATTTCCTGAAACTTTTATTTTTATTTTGAATGTAGAATATCGGTTAGTATCTGTTTTATTAAACCTTGTGAGTTTTCTTCGCATTTTCAAAAAAGTTATATTATTTTTGTAAAATTGAGGCTAGTTTCAGATCAAAGTTAGATTCAGGTTTAATTATAAGTTTGGCTTAGAATTAATAATATTAGACCAAGCGCATCATAACCGGAATTTTCATTTATTACAGAAGCTGAAAATGAAACACTATCTCAAGAAAATATTCGTGTTATTAGCTTCACTAATTGCATTAGCCAACTGTCTGAAGTTATCGTCCTTACAGAAAACCTATGAAAACGGTGTAAAAGCCTATTCAGCCGAACGATGGACAGAATGCATCAAACAATTTGAAGAGGCGATACATTTATATAAACTGTACAAGTCTGTTGTTGTGAATTGTAGACAAAAATGCAATAATCAGCCTAAGGATGATTCCGAGTTGACGGAAAACATAGGAGAGTTAAAATTGTATGAACATTTTTTCAACAAAAAAGATTGCTTGACCAGATGCGAGGACAGTGGATTTGAAGATATACATCAACAGAGTGATATTGAGGAAGGAGTCCTCTTTAATATGCAAGCGAGGAAGCCATATCAATATTTACATGTTTGCTACTTCCAACAGAATGCAATGCCTCGAGCTGCCTCAGCTGCTTATACTTATCTTGTGATGAACCCGGATGATGAATCTATGGAGAATAATGTAAGATATTATGTGGATCAACCTGAAGTTGACGCTAGAGAGATAGTTGATCTAGAGAGTGACGATTATGATATACTTTATAAACTTGGTGTTAAAGCCTACAATCAGCATAATTGGGCAGAGACTGTTGCTAACATGGAAGAAGTTTTGACAGATTACATGTCATCAGAAAATGTATGCCGTGTAGAATGTGAGAGGCAGCCAGAACAAGAATGGTCGTCAGAGTTTGCTATCACTATGTCAAATAATATAGCGGCTCTATTACATTGCCAACAACAATGTCAAGATAAGCTTAAAACACTCAATTATAATTCTGGAGTAGCTTTTATAGCAGACGTTCTGAACTACATACAGATATGCTATTACAAACTGGCAAGATATGATGATGCAGCTAAAGCTGTAGCAACCTATTTGTCCCTTATACCAAATGATGCAGATATGCTTGCAAACCAGAATATTTATAGATCGCTTGCTGATCCAAAGTCATTCACTCAGAGATCTGATGTAGAATATTATTTAAAACGTGATGGCTATGAAAAGAAATTATTAAAGCTTTTTCATCAAGGAAACCATCATAGTGTTGACTCTAACACCATTTAATTTAGTAGTTATTGTACAATAATGTTGTAAGTGCCTTACTAACTCTAATTTAGAAGGTAATTTAGATAAACTATCAACTTTATGACTACTAATACTAAGCCTAAAAAGCATTTATTTTTAATCAATATTAAGATAATTTTATAAATATTATATTTAGATGGTGCCATACTTTAAGCCAAAGATTTTTAATATTGGGAAATAAACTATTTTATAATCAATTAAAACTATGACTTTACTGAATCAAGCTTCTTCTGCCTGATCTGACTTCCTGTATTCAGAATAGGAATATCTAACATTAGGTCAATAATATTAAGGTTATTTTGTAGGTCAAAAAGATGGCTGCTGCAGTGTAGTAAGTCTTATTGATCAGTAACTACATGGACAAAAATTACAGCATCATGTTTCTTCAAAAACCAGGATTTGCTATGCAATGTAATATACATCATAAGTTCTTACAGTGTTGTACCAACTAATCGTATATAATATAGTTCACATAATCAAAGTAGCACAGCAGTGAGTTCATGAACTTTTCATTCCCCTTCTCTTCCCTTCCTTCCCCTTCTACAGTCCATTTAATTTTGTTGAGTAATTCTAGTTCAGCTGGCGCTGGCAGGCGGCAGCACTTACAACAGACGAGTCGGAATTACATACCTGATAGTAGGATCCAAATACATAAATATTATGTCATAATATTAAAGAAAGAGAAAGAATATTTTACATGCAACTCAATCAACAAAAATGCAAAACAAAGCTGCTGTCAATTACAGTCACAAAACGGTCCTCTGTCTCAGCATAAGTTAGTACAGGTACATTTCATCCAAAAAATGCACACGACTAATATCAAAAGTAAAAATTTGTACATAATATTATATATGTAATAACATATATATATATATTATTATATACCTATTGAAATAAATATTGGTATAAACGTATTCGTAAACAGTAATGTGCAGTTTGCACTGTATTCAGCTTGACGCAATGTTGCCATTTGTAAAATAACGGATTTCTTATAATAGTATCGTAATAGTTAATGAGAAGATGAATGAAAATATTAAAATGGTGCAATCGAAATGCAAGAACGTAAAAATCCCATCTTTGACATAATATTAAGATAACGAATAGATCAAACCCATTATAATATTCTCAAGCCCATTTTCGTTTGTAATTTATTTAAAAAAGATCATTGAAGGTTAACTATTTTAATTTGTCACCAAAAGTATTTTTTATTAAAGTTGCAACATTACGTATTTTTCATACATGGCGATACTCAAGCTGTCAAAAGATTTGGACGTGTGGCTATTTTGTTCGTGTTAATAAAATACTTTTCTCACTGAATTGGTAAGTTTATTGTAAATGTATTACATAAGTAGGTGCCTACCATATTTCGTAGTGAGCGTTGCGATAAAAAGTTCGACTTAGTTTGCTTTGGTTTTTTTTTGTATCGGCATTTGCCTGCCCTCTGTGCAATGGCAATGCAAGCTCAAGTAGAGTGTAGACAGTCATACTCTGGAAGCTCAAGGTCGAGTTAGATTCAATCTCGGTTCACTTTCGCGATGTTACTATTTCCTTTTAATAGCGTCTCCTTTTCATATCCTTACCAAAAAAATATAGTGCATTAAAGAAATTGTTGTATTAGTTTAGCTACAGAGTGATACACTAAGTAGGTACTACTATGAAAAAGCCAATTCCGTTTTAGATATTGAGAGTTATTGCGATGTAGCATTATTCTGGGCCTGTAAATAAGTTACATTTGCAAGACTACTTCAAAATGACATGTTAGTGGCCTATAGGTGATCTTGTATTTGACCTTATCAGTATGTATTAATTGTACATTATTTGTACTTATAAATATTTTATGAATGCAGGACGCGTTGAAGAAAATCATGGATTTAGAGGACAAACTTAGCATCAAAACTTTATTATTTAATAAAGCACGCAAAAATTATGATGTACCTGTGCCAATTGAGGGTCACAAAATATTTCCCTGCACTGATTGTGGAGACAAGTAAGTATTCATGTGAGGGTAAGCGTTATTAACATTAAACAAGATATATCTTTACCAGTATTCATGTAGAGATAAACCAGCATAAGGATGACATTCTCCTGGCTCCCTCCTCCACTCCTCCCAAAGAGAGATTGCCAAAGTATATTTCTTCATACATGGTGTAGCCAAATAATGGCTCATACTAATGGCTACAGTAAAAAAGAATATCATTTTACTAAAGACAGACAATACACTTTATTAATAAATTAAATGTGTATATAGATAAATTAAAACATGACATGTACAATGGGCGGTCTCATCGCCTAAAGCCATTTCTTCTAGATAACCTATGGGTGGAATGGATTGTCTGAAAAAAAGGAATATAAACCGTTTAGTTTGATTTTCGGAAAATAATGGCCATGAAAATTTTGATCTGGGTTAAATCAGGTTAGTGTTTTTAATATTACGCTATAATAATCTCACTAATTGTACCATACATTGGTAACTGAACGAGATTTCAATAATAATTAAAAATGAATAGAATGTCTCGCGCCCAATAGTAGATTAATATTATGTTTCGACATTACAATAACAGATTAGGTCCAAAGAAACAATCGCGTATTTTAACGCGATGTAGCATTCAGTTTTGTGCGCCATCAGAATGGCTACAGAATTTGAAAAAAAAAAATTTACTTCACACGAAAATAGATCAGTCAAATTTAGGCCAGATTTAAATGTTATTTAATTTGAACCTGACGTATCGTGAGCAATTTCAGACGAACTGGAATGTTTTAATTATAGAACAGTTATATTATTTTATAGAAATGTTTTTTTTTTGTATGTTTGAGCATTACGCAAAAATGAATGGACTGAGTGAGCTCACGGTTATAATTTTATCCTGCTATGACGACTGGAGCCGGAAAAATAGTATTATATATAGTATTTTTGTTCACAGGTTTTTGTTTGAGACGAGCTACGATGATCATATTAACCGCAAATCAATGCAAATTACTTACAACTGCCGGTACTGTAATGAAACAAAAGTATTCTATAATAGATGTAAACTGCTTGGTCATATTCGATCACATACCTTCAGAACGTTCACTATCAATATCAGTGACCTAAACTTGGAACCATTGCCTCTAAACTTCTTTAAACCAGCATCAACTCAAAAGCAAAACTCAAATGTACCAGTGATAGAAGTAACAAAGAAGATAACACAAAAAAATATTTGCTATGAATGCAAATTACACATCTTACCAGTATCCGGTATCGTATACAAAGACCGAGCAAGCCATTTCATGCAATACACTAACGAAGTTCACTCGTGCTCGGTATGCTTATTTGCATTACCAAACTTGTGTGGACTAAGAGCACACATGCGTTTCCATTTGGACTGCCCTCCGTTTTTTTGTCCCGAATGCGGTGTTCACCTGCCAACCGTAAATATTCAATACCCGTTCAACCACGATTGCGAAGGTTTCAAAATGATGAGAGCTACAACTAGATTAAAATGTCCGGTTCCTAATTGCCATCTTGTACATCCAAACGATTTCAGAGACCACATGACTAACAATCACCTCAAGAAGGTTTATAAATGTTCATTATGTGCAATGGCGTGTTACGTCGAATCAACCATGAATAAACACCTTCGGGAACATCACGTAGAAAATAAAGCATCGATATATTACCAGTGCGAATTGTGCCCGGGAAGACTGGTCCTCCAGAATAACTTAAATGCGCATATACGTACTCACGTGGAAGGTCCCATATTCCCGTGTTGGAGCTGCGGTGCCACCTTTAAAGAAGTACGGCCGCTGGTGGAGCATCACCTTCACGAGCATCATACCAAGTCTGTCGTGGCCATTAAAAGTCTGCTCGATTCGCTCAGGAGTGACAATGGAAGCGTGAACGTGCAACGAATATATCGCGTCGTTAAACGATGTGAGCAGTGTCTGAGAAACTTTACGTATAAGTGTAACTACAATGAAATATCTGTTTTACCCAGCCAATGCCCTTACAAATGCTCAAAAGGTGATAAAATACAATTGGTAGCGTCCGATGATCTAGAAGCGCAGATCACTTGCTATTTGTGCAAGGAAAAAATATTTCAAAACTGGGAAAAAATAAAAGCACATTACGCTGCAAAACACAAAATGCATAAATGCTTGGAGCTTAAATTAGAACTGCCAAAGATAAATGTAAGCAAATACATTAAAAAGAAAACGAGAAATGTTATCTCAAGAAAAGTATCACCTGGAAAACGTCAACAGATTAAAGTAAAACGTAATAAACAAGAATCACCAAAACCTGTGTTAACAAATAAACAAGAATCGCGAAAACCTATTTTAACAAATAAACAAGAATCGCGAAAACCTATTTTAACAAATAAACAAGAATCGCCAAAACCTATGTTAACAGATGTACAGGTCAATGGTAGCATATTTTGTTCAATATGCAAATATGTTTGTGAAAACGAGCAGCAGTTAAAAAAACATTTTTTAAGCCATAAAGACCCTTGCATGGCATATCAATGTATGGAATGTGGTCAGAGCTTTGTGGTGAAACCCTCATTTTCCACACATTTGATGATAGAGCACGGCATTTCAAATGCAGATGAATATATTAACACTAACCAATGTTTTAATGAGAATTCACTTGAAAAGTATCAAAGCAGCATACCTGACGAGCCTCTTAGGGAAAATCAGTGCAAGATATGCCGAGATCAGTTTCAAAACTCAGAAGATTTAACTAAGCACTTTCGAATGCACGGCATGGCTTTCTTAATGAAAAATAATTCAAACAAAAATAACTAGTCTACACTAGTAATCGTCAGTAGTCTACAATAGTAGTCTAAACTAGTAGTGACATGCTGTGCATTATTTCCTTGAAGTCGACGTTTTACAAAACGGATCCTTGGTTGGTGGAAAAACGATTAAATAATCACATAATGACACAGTTGAGACGAAAATAGAGGTCTAGAAATAGAAATGATAATTAATACACATGCAATTCTGGGCTGTTGATGTGTTCATTAATTTTGATTTTATTAGCAACAATAATGTTAAAAAACTTTGTTAAGGCTAGTTTTAAGGTTTATAAAAGAACATATTATATTTGAATGTTTTTCTTTCTACAAAATAAATATGCTAACATGTCTTTGGCTTTATTCAGAGTAATGCATGATCACGGGAGTCGGAACGGGAACCTAAATAAAATAAACCAAGAAATGTATTCTCTAATTGTATCTAAGGACCTCATTGTCTCGTCACAGTGGCGATTTACAAGCGTGTTTCCAGTCGATTAGTAAACTTGCTCGCAGCTAGCTCGCCAAGGAAGCGCAAAGAACTTGCCGCGAGTGCATAACTAAGTTCGCTGCGACATCAGAACGCGATTCGATACAGTACCTACCCACACTTGCCTATGTAATAACAGGCTGCACATAGTACAAGCTGTGCTTAGTTATTTGGGGCTTAGATGGTTACGAAGTGTCCACCAATACCTATTTATTTAGTTTTTCTCTTCATTCACTACGGAGCGCAGTGATACAATCACGTTATTTTGTTACTAATAATTTATTATCACAAACAGTTAAGTCATAATATCTAAAAAATATAACTAATATTTATCTAGTCAGTTTTGGCACATAGGCCTTACATTTTCTTGTGTTTGTATCTAACAAAAATCACGTCAGATCAACTCAATGGATACAAATACTGCAATTAATAGTTTACCCCAATGCTGACTGCATTTCATTACACAGTAAAAGGTAGGTACCATAGACAGTATGGTGAAACTGGCGACAAAAAAAGAAATACGAGGCAATGAAGAGGTTGCAATTAAATTCAATGAAAAAATTACATGTATCATTAAATAGTATTCAAATACATATTATTTATAATCATAAAATTAAAATCCTTAATCAGGTACTGTGAGACCTATGAACCATAATATGTCAGTGGAAGCTAAAGGGCTACACTATATTAGCGAAAATATAATTATATAAAAATGTGCCTTTTCATCCATTACTCCCAATGGTTCACTTAAATTACTTTGATGATGCAATTGAAAGCACACACCTGCAAAGCTTTGACATGAGTGTTGGGTTTACATGTTACTTCGCTTTTGTAGAATTAATCCTGTACACTGGGTGGTACTTTAGTGAGCTTTTGCTGTCCAGCTGCCATTTCACTTTTTAATTTAAAGTCTCAACTCCCAATAAGGTCATTTTGCAATGCAATGATGCAATGCCAATCAAACTCAAAGTGAAATACTGAGTGCAAACTCAGTTTTTAACTGAATGGATGGAAATGAAAAAAAAAGGATGAGGTTCTCAATTCAGATGTTTATATATTTTTTTATCTATGTTCAGGCATTTCTCCGTCATATATAGATGGATTTGCAAAATTATTTTCTATTTCAAGGAGGTTTATTCCAAAATGGTCCCATTTAAATTACATCCAAACCGATTCAGTAGTTTGGTTTTTAAATCAGAATAACTAGAAAAAAAAGACCATCCAAGTAAGAGATAAAGATTCTCATTTATTTGCGATGAAGTCAGTTTTTTCATCTAGCTGCGTGGAGTAATTGTTACATCACATGAATGCTATGCAGATTAAAAGACATTTTAATAAAGAAAATAAAAAATTGACACTTTTGCATATATGCATTTTTGTTTTTCATAAATTTACATTAATGCTACAAAAATAAAGTCAATGAGATAAAATTTAGAGGTAACACTCGAGTAGTTTACGTTTAACTGGTGGCAGATTGTTACAGTGCATGCACACATGAAATATATTTTTACTACCCAGCAGCTTGGAATGGTTATTTGTGTTTAACATAACATACAGAAAAAAGTACATGACAATCGGAAATATAGTAGTTTAGTTTTATTTCATCAGCGGTATGGTTATTATTGCTAGAATGATGACGTAAATTATTCAAACTATGAAATAAACATTAATGAAGAAAATGAATTAAGGTAAGGAGAGGCAAGCTCTGACACACTTTATTGTATGCTTTTAAAGTTCACTTGGAATATTTACAATTAACACTAGATTAAATAAAAAATTTGTACAGGTTGTTTTACACAAAAATTTTCTACCCAAGTTTAAATTTGTCCTAAGTATAACCGATGGTATGCTAATGCACCTGTCAGTGATTTTCTGCAGGTTGGACACTTTTTAAGTGTTTGCAGAGATGTTTTCAAACAAGGCAGGCAGAAAACGTGGCCACATTTGGTTGATGCCAAAGGATTTTTACCTATAGCTTCAAAACAAATAGGGCAATTTCCAAATTGAGACTCCCTAATAGGAGACCTCTCTCTTAGAGTGCTTTCTTTCACTTCAGATTCCGATTTTCTGGCTTGTTTCTGGAAAAATAATAATTAGTTTCAATAATTATATGATAAGGACATTACGCTAAATAAATCCAAAATGGGTGGTCTTAACTATTTCCTTAAGAGCGCGTTTTCGATTTGCGAGGATAAATTCACGTTTTCGAGTTTTTTCCAGAGCTATATCGGAATTATGTGAGCAGATTATTCGAAGAATGTTACGGTTTTAGACAGTTTAAGTCTTGATTTAGTGCACTACAGAGTAAAAATATAATTAATTACAGTGTTTTAGAGAAGTCAATCCCTTCATAGCGTTTTACGAAAATACACGTCAGAGCTATCTTTCAGATTGAATAAAACCACTGTAATGTGATAAAATGTTTCATTTTATGCATTTATCCAACTGAATATATAGTCTCAAAGTGCACTACATAGCCCAATTACGAAAATTTTACACGAGATATTAAAAAAAAACAGTATTAAAAATATACAAAATCAGGTCACTTTAACAATTGTTTTTTACCAGTATTTGAATAGAAACATAACTATGATATTTATTTTATGAAAATATAAGTATTGTTAAGTATACAGTTTTTTTTTCAGCCAATTTTATGAACCCATTTATTTTACACGATTATTTTAAAATTACTATAAATCCTCGCGCGCGATCCATTTCCGATTAGTTCGTACCGGGTCCTCCCAGCGACAGGACGTATCACTTTTTCTCGCCTGCCGCCGCTTGCTCATGCCGAACATCGATAGTATAGAAAAGTCATAGCGCGACACATCAGTATTGATACTATGGCTATTTTTTTTATTTGTTGAGTTATTTTATAAAACGTTGTCTACAGATAATTATTTAAGTAAATATCAAATGATTTAATCATATAATAGTAACAATATTACATTTAATGTATGTTTTTTTTTCAAGAAATGGGTAATAAACGAAAGTTATTAATGTTATGCTTTGTTCTAGGATGTCTTTTCATCATTAATAGACGATCTCCAATTACCGGAAATGACGATACATAGTGCCGTAGAGGAATTAAACGATATTGAAGAACTTGTATCTTGCTTTCACAGTGATGTTTGTACTGCACTGCACGAAAGGAGCCTCTTGTAGGCGCACTTAAATCCTTTCACCACACTGGTTCGAAAGAACCAGTGACTCGAATAGAATAGAATAGAATAGTGATGTTTGTTATTTTTTTTGTATTATTATTGAGACAAAATATAACATGGTGTAAAAATAATTGAAATCGATTCAGTTCCCTACTTATTCTGTACAAACTATTATCAGGTTTCGCATATACCAAAAATAATGTTGTATTTATGTACCAATATTGCCAATATTTGTTTCAGATAGTTGAATCAATTGTTTGAAATGTGCGATATTAAAATAAAATGATCTAAACTTCGCTTTTGTTTATATTTTATAACTCAATATACGCATAAATTGTTGATTTATTTAAATTAAAGTTGCAAAAATTAATCTCTCAAAGATTGTTATTTAAAATATACTGTCAGATTGTTTAGCAACTTCTGGTTGAAGCCCTTTAATTATTTTTGTATCTGTATCCAGTAGAAGCGCTGTATATAATACCTGCTTAGTTCATTACTTTTTCTCTTTCTGCTGCTCGCTCTTGAAGTGATAAGTAATACCTTCCTAGTGGAGTTTATAAAAAGAATAAAATAGTAATTCAGTGACGAAACTATGTTCGTTTGTATTGCCGCCTAGAACCCCATAATCCTATATAAATTACTAATAATTTATTTCTCAAAGTTTACTAACAGTTTCTGTAGGAACGCAATGTTTCTCAGGTAGTATGATTTACAGAAAGCATTATACTTACAGTCACCATAGGTTAACCAACATTCACAAAAGTTCTCACCAAACCGTCCTAATAATGCTAAACAAAAATTTGTGACATAAAATTAAAAAAAAGTATCAAAACGGTTCGTTCTTAGGTCTGGGCTCACGCACACAGACTGATTATTGTAGTGTGCGTGAAAACTACGCGATTCTTGCAATTTCGTACCTACGCTAAATCGAATACGCGCTCTTAAACAAAATATTGTAAATGTGGAGCTTACGTTCTTTTTTGATATTTTAGGTTTTCTTTCTTTACGCTGTCTGCTTGCATTAACAAGTACTGAGTCACTTTCGTCAACTTCTGGAACTAAAGTTAGAAATAGTAGTAGATATGTACCCTATTATCAATTAAAAAGTAATAGTCCTTAATTATGTAGCAGAACTTACCAAAGGTAACGGAATCATCGAGTTCAATTACTGTATCACACAGCGATATGGATGTACGACGAAACTCAAAAGACTGGGTTAAATCAATTACTTCGAGATTAGCTTCCATTGTGTCCTCTCCGTGAGGAATAGCTTTCCTTTTTTCTGAAAGTATTTCGGTTGAAGTAGTTTTGTTTGTCGTCCCAATCCCAAGAACAAACAAGCGTCACCACAAACAACTATAGAGGAAGAAGGATGGATAGTAAAGTAGGTCAAGAATGAGTGTACTGTCTTATCTATGGATAATATTTGTAATTTTTTATAATTTAGATTCAAATTTAGATCTCTTTGATTCAAGTATTAGGTATGTACCATAGAAGAATTCCCCAGAACCTGGCAATAGAAGGTTATGTCGAAATCTAATAAGTATACTTGTCTCTCCAAAGCGTGCTTGCTTGAATTATGATCAAATTGACATTTCATTGAATTCTTAACAAAATAGGTGTTTCTCCGTCAATAAATAGCTAAATTGTGTGATTATGTGACAATGACGTTACACCGCGACTGGTTTTTAGAGATATTTTTGATATTTATAGATTATTATTATTCATAGTTTTTTGCCGTGTTTGTCTGACTTGGGATAGCTTCTGAAGATATCAAACTAGCTAGGCAGATATTTTGTGAAAGTGACAAGTGACAGTGACATGTGATGTAGAAAGCTCAATAATATGTAGGTACAATACCATCTACAATAATTATTGCAAAACTGAAATACTTATTTCAATTTTCAACTCTACTCCCTAATTAGTTTATTAGGTACGTAGTTTTGGTTTCATTGAGCAAGTGTAATTTACAAAGTACGTAAACACCATTAAATTACTATATAAAATATAAAAATAAAATTATTCTCACTCTAACATTTTTCTTTCCAGGATGCATTTAGGAGTGAATATATCTAACGCTTTACAACAGCTGGAGAGTGTTAAGGCTGCCGTCGATCAAAGTGATGATCCCAAACTAAAGGTAAATTTACAGCTAAGAGTTAAAAACAAAATTACCATTTAGTGCTCCTTATCTAAGTTTGTGACTTTTTGCAGGCCGCTACCAATGATGATTTGAACATGCTCTTAAACCTGTTAGAAAGTCCCATTTTGAAAAGTATAGCAACTCTGCATGATTCTGTTGGTATGCTTGCCACGCAAGTAGCTCACCACCCATCAATTCTTCCTGGTGACTTTGATATCACTCCTGCTGGTGAGTTGTGTATTATTATGATTATTCTATTCGATAGCATATTAATAGAAATAGATGCAGCTATCCCTTTTTATTTAGTAGAGTTTGTCAACTACAACACAGTGGTACTTCACACTAATGATATGATACTATTTAGTTTGGGATGGATAGAACATATAATCTTCTGCAAGTGTGGCTTAGCTTGCATAGACCAAATAATTATTATTAATCTCCGTACCTGCAAACAGCATAAATTCATACCTACAAAACTTTTTTTTTATAATTGTTTAGAAATTTAAAATGATTTATTTAAATCATTACTACTACACTAATTTTAGTCAACTGTAAATTAAAAAATCCCCCATAAACCCAGCAAATGCAGTGTGAGGAGTTCTAAATAAATTATAGGTACTATTCATCAGGGGTAGCTTTATTGTATAGAAATAGTTATTACGTGGTGGAAGGAGACCTGAGTCGTATTGCTGTTGTCTATGGGCGGTGGTTACCACGTAGCATCGGGTGGGCCATCAGCTCATTCCGTCACCTAAATAACATAAAATATTGTATTGGTTCTGTAGTCCTCTCACTTTATTTGAATACAATTTTTTTTATATTTCAACTGAAACATAAACAAATGGATATAAATAACAATAATATCTATAATAATACCTAGTATAGTTAGATAACTTGATATTGATGTTTTTTTTTATGAGTCTGTTTAGCCATGAGCTTTTTTTTAACAGGATAGAAACAAGACCTATTCTTTAAACCAAAGACCTAACTGTATTACTTGCAGGTGATTTGGCATTACAAACTAGAAATCTATATGGCAGTCATGAGGGAGAGGAAGAACAGAGAGTGCCGCAAGTATCGCCTCCCCAAAGTCTGGAGTTTGGCTCCAGTTCTGAAAATGAACATATCCATATGGATGTTCCCTTAGATTCCAACATATCACCCAAACAGGTACACATTAAATCTTTGATATATAAAAATATCATTGCATTCGGAAAAAGTATTTATTTTGCTAATGACCTAATCATATTCGCTTCTGTTATGACTAATCTCAGGTGGGTTATCTTCTTGTTCCTTATCTTGGACCTAATCCAAGTTTTAAGTGTGTTTTTGAATTAGTTATTAAGTAAATTAATATTTTAAATTAAAAAAGATCTCACTGCCAATGTAATAAATTCGAATTATGTTTTTTTTTCACACAGCGTCATCTAGCGCCAAATTAAGCATAGCTTGTAATATGGGAACCAGATGACTGATAAAATATATATATTCTTTTTTTTTGTAAATACATACATATAAACACTCAGACACAGAACAAAAATATTCGTCACACAAATGTTTGTCCTGGATGGGAATCGAACCCACGATCTACAGCGCAGAAGGTAGGGTTACTAACCAACTGAGCTGCGAGGCCAGGTCAGTCAGTTATTGGCATTGGTATGCAATTCACAACAATATTAAGAGACAATAATGTGTACTGTGTCTCACGTTTACAATTTGTGTGTGATTTATTTCAGAGCCGAGGAATATTAGACCTGGGCAGGAACGATGATTCTATTGCTTCCACTTCGAACAACATAGTGATAGGAGATTGGGCTCAGGTTGAGATTATCAATCTGGTCAATGATGGCACTGGTCTTGGATTTGGTAAACTAATTTTTGCCATTTTTACTTAATTAGGTATATAATACCGGTGGTTTCTTCATGTGTACATAAATATACTCAGTTATAAGATAATGTATACATAAATATACGTGGTTTAAGAGCAGCAGAACTCACGCTAAGTCCGTCTGGGGAAGTACTGCCACCATGCCCATTTCTGCCGCCAAGCAGTAACGCTTTCGCGTTACTTGTTCCGGTTTGAATGGTGTGGTTGCTGGTGAAATTACAGGCACATGAGACATTCCACCTACACGTCTCATAGTTACGGGCGCATACGATGCGACTTGGGTCTTGTCGTACCTGATAGGGAAAGACCCAAGTCGCATCGGTTGTTATGGGCAGAGGTTACCGCGTAACACCAGGTGAGCCGTCGGCTCTTTCCGCAACTGTATCACATAAAAATAATAATAATAAGAACCACTGAATCCTAAATGCATTAAAACATTTCATCCGGATTCATGGAGTCAAAATAAGAATGTTCTAATGTTTCCGCTGGCTTACTCTCGTCAAGCAAGATTGTAGGTTGAAATCTACCACGGCAGCCCAATCTGGATTGTTAAGTTCTAATGCATTAGAGTTTTTCTAGGAAACTTCAAGTTTCCTCACTATGCATTTAAATCGAATTTTTCGTGCACCTCTGGAGTATGAGTTGAATAGCCAAATAATAAGTGTAACGTGTTCTAGGTATCATTGGGGCCAGAACTAGCGGCGTCATTGTGAAAACTATACTGGCAGGCGGCGTGGCAGACCGCGATGGACGACTCAAGTCGGGAGATCACATCCTACAGATTGGAGATGTGAGTACATTATAGCGAGAAACACAGCCCAACAAGCGGCTTCATATAGAACCGATTTAAAACATATTTGCTTTGGGTTCGGTTAAGCTTCATCAAGACTCTTTCCATATTAATTCTCCATATTGATTAAGTGCATATCTCATCGGTACACCTCAATACAGCTTCGGATAGGAAGCCAGGGCTCACACCACGCCCTAATAAAATGTATTGTAATCCTTTTCGAGGTGAGCCTAATGGAGATGGGTTCTGAGCAAGTGGCGGGCGTGTTGCGCGCGTCTGGATCGCGCGTGCGGCTCGTAGTGGCGCGCCCCGTAGACCCCGCTACGGTCCACCCCTCGCCCGCCCCCATCGTGCCGCAGAGGTAACGCCGAAACAGTTTGCACTTGTGCAGTGTTATTATCAGTTTTTCGGGCATTGTATCCATGTAAAAATTATCCCCTAATATTGAAATTGGAGCTATATGGCCCTCTAGTGGAATTGTAGCATTTAATCCCATCCAAATTCCACTTTTAAATACTATTATCATAATTAGTTATGGTGTAACTATAAGTTGGACCGTGTTCTGCAGAAAACAGCCATGTGGGGAATAGTACAAACGGAGTTATAAGAATTTTTCTGTCGATGGTTACTTCGGTTATGTATTGATTCATATATTGTATTGGCTCATATCTCCGTGAAAAATAGAGATATCGACATGGCTGTCTTTGCAAAAAATCCGTCATGTCGAAATTAGTATGGCCGCGGTTTATAACTCATTTTTGGAAAAAATGCCACATGGCTGCTTTCTGCGTAACTAGGCCCAGTTGATCTCATCATGCTTGTGCAGCATGTAACGCGTGTACTGGTGCGTGTCTTTTAGTCCGCACCTGCCCTACTCCGTTTATGCGTTGTGTCTGAGCCTGAAATAGTTTTGAGTAGGTTTCCGGTGTTATCTATGGAACCGTCGATATTTGGCAGTCTGACTGGCCAGACAGACAAAAATTGTAAAAAATGTTTTTGTATATGTACCGTGCATATGCAGTTAGTAAAAAGCGGTTATTTTTATATTACAAACAGACACTCCAATTTTATTTATTTGTATAGTTAAACTTTATAGGTAACCAATGTAAGGTTAAATTGTTGTGAATTCTTCCAGACTTCTGTCCGACCCGGAAGCTTTGGACCGCTACCTGATGGAGGCAGGGTTCGAGCAGGTGTTCCACACCCAGCCCGCGCCGCTCACTAGCTCCGCTTCAAGATTCCTGTTCGACCATTCTCTCACACCTCCGCCCGACACTGGTATAAATAAATATTGGTGGCCATTTCACACAATGCCATCTAGCCCTAAAGTAAGCTAAGTATCATTTGTATCATGGGAGCCAGACAACTGATATATAATACGTAAATACTTTTTGTAAATACACAGATTACACATATTATACATATTAACACACAGAACAAACATCTCCAGTGGGCAGTTCGAACTGAAAATTTCCAAATCTTCAAGGTTTTAGAGCAGTAGAACTCACTCCACATTCGTCCGGGGAAGTACTGCCACCATGCCTATTTCTGCCGCCTAGCAGTAACTTATTTGCGTTACTGTATTCTGGTTTGAAAGGTGTGGTTGCCAGTGCAATTACAGGCACATGAGACATTTCACCTACACGTGTCAGAGTTACGGGCGCATGCGATGTGACTTGGGTCTTGTCGGACCTAGTACGCGAGGACCCAAATCTTGTCGGTTGTTATGGCAGAGGTTACCACTGCACACCAGGTGGGCCGTTGGCTCGTTCCGTAACTGTATCACATAAAAAAAAGTTAAGTCTAATCTCTCATTGATTACTGTCAGACAGTTGTATCGTTTAAAAGTTTATTATGTTTTCAAACTGGACTGAGTGGTTTCTTTATCTAAATGAGGAAATTGTTGCAGACGCAGAATCTCCAGAGGTCGACAGATTTACGGTGCAGCTAAAGAAAGATGAAAATGGACTCGGTATTACTATAGCCGGTGAGTACTTTGTATATCTACTATTCTAAAGCTGTAGTCGCCTTTTTGTTTGTTTGAGAATATGTAAAAACAATTGTAGGATTTTGATTAAATTTTGTGTGTTGTGTTTTTATATATAATGTTATATAATATGTTAATATAATGTTTTAAATGCACAGAATTGGTTTTAAAACTGTTATGTTTTATCTCGCTACGATGATGGGAGCCGGAGATATACAATACTGTGATAGAAGTAGAAAGAAGAAAGCAGGCTATAGCTAGTTATTCTAATTTCTTTTTACATTTGCTCATAAAACATTTTATTTACCTTTTTATATATATATTATTCTATGTTCAATTCTATTTTATTGTTGCGTTTACCCCCTGTATACAGTTTTTTGGCGCAATGTGTGATTAGTATTTTGTTGTACTTCCTGAAGTGACATTACCTTAGGACTATAAACATATTTCTAATAAAATGTAAATAATAAATAAATATTGGTGGACGTTCACACAAAGGCCATCTAGCCTCAAAGTAAGCTAAGCACAGCTTGTATCATGGGAACCAGCCAACTGATATAATTATTTTTTGTTGTAAATACCTACATATCAACACCCAGACACAAAAACATCTATGTTTGGGTTTGTTCCTGGGAATCGAACCCACGACCTAAAGCGTAGAAGCCAGGTTTACTACCAACTGAGTTGTGAGGCCAGACAATCAAACAAGTTACGTAGTGAGTAAATGCTTTTTCAAGATACAAATATAGTGTGATTTAATTGGTGGTTTGAAATAATTTCAGGTTATGTTTGCGAGAAGGAAGAGTTATCTGGTATATTCGTGAAGTCCGTGACGCCGGGCAGCGCCGCCGCCGTCAGCGGGAAAGTACGAGTCAACGACCGTATCGTGGCCGTCGACGGAGTCTCTCTCGCGGGCAAGTCCAACCAGAGAGCGGTGGACGCACTCAAGCAGAGCGGGAACATCGTCACACTTGAGTTGGAAAGGTGTGTACGTAACGCAAGTCAACAAGTTACATTTTGGCGTTGACTAGCTGTTGCCAATGATTTAGCCCGTGGAATTCCGTGGATATCGTGGAAACCCCTCGGAAAAGTAGCCTACGTTACTCCTCATAACATCAGCTGTCTGCCAGCGAAAGATTCGTCAAAATCGGTCCAGCTGTTCCGTAGATCATCCGGAAAATAAAGCCAACAAAATTGCTTTAATTTTACCGTATATAGTTTCATATGAATTTAGTAAAAAAAGATGTTATTTTGACATTACAAACAGATACTTCAATTTTGTTTATTTATACAGATGAAAGATGAATGTAGCCTATGTGTGTTATTCCAGATCATATGTTCAAAATTTCAGCCTAATCTTATCAATACCTACTTTCGGCGTGACGAAGTAACAAACATTAGAACTTGGGAATTTGTAATATTAGTGAGAAGTGAGGTGATAATTCAGCTTTGAGCTTCTATAACTCTATCTAAAATATTGGCTTCTTTATAATTTCAGATACCTTCGTGGACCCAAATTCGAGCAGCTTCAACAGGCGATAGCGGCGGGCGAATCGGCTGCGACTAGCACAGCGGCTCACAATCCCTTCCTACACATGCACCGTCCGGAGCCGCTCACCACCGACCACGATATACAGATGACCTCGTGAGTATCAAACCCCACAGGCTAGCACTGTGCTGCGTCTCAGACAAACTCCTTTCGTGCAATTGACACTTGTCTTCGAATCGTTGGCTGTAGGACATGTCGGGTTCTTTCACCTATTGAGAATGTGGTAATTAATGAAGGCACATAATTATCAAATGACAAAATTAATTGGTCTGGACCGGAGACCTTGGGATTGAAATTCGTAAGTACTCGTACAATGTTTGCTGCAGAATGGCTTCCATAAAATCTTCGTATCTCGTACGACGATACGTTTCTGCTGTTTCAGAAGAGTTGCATTCACTGCGTCGCTGGATCGGTGGCGTAATTAATATTCAAAGTCATAAGTCAAAAACTTTATTTCCATAGAATTCATAAAGAAATAGCTTGGAAACGTCAATAATATTCAAAACTAAGGTCACGCGTACTTATCGCTAAGTTTGACGTCTGTTCAAACCCTATCCGATCTGTTGATCTGATGATCTGATTATTAGTCACGTCTGAAACAGTCTAAATAAGTTATATATCCACGTTTTTTCAGCCTCGAAAGTAACATAGTGGAGGAGCCATTATCTATAACACCGCCTCACAGTCCACCGCCGCTCGTCTCTCGCGCTGACCCACCGTTCGAAATGCCGCGTACCCAAGAACAGAAGGATGCTATCAAGAAGAAGTGGCAAGCTATTTTGGGTGAGTATATTCATAACGATGAGTGCGTAGAGAGAGAGTGGTTTGCCAAATGAAACCGAGATTCGTACGATCGGTTCAGTTTCTGATCGGATAAATTCAACAGAGTAGACACAAGTCAAAATTAAAAGTCCAATGAGGTATTGATCTTTTTTTTTTTGCAGGTGATGATGTAGAAATCGTAGTGGGCGTAGTGGTCCGCGGGGGAGGTGGCCTGGGCATCTCACTAGAGGGCACGGTCGACGTAGAGGGCGGACGGGAAGTGAGGCCGCACCACTACGTGCGCTCCGTCCTAGCCGAGGGGCCAGTGGGCCGCGCCGGCGTGCACCGCCCCGGGGACGAGCTGCTAGGTGAGTACTGCACACTGCATCTCACTAGAGGGCGGACGGGAAGTGAGGCCGCACCACTACGTGCGCTCCGTCCTAGCCGAGGGGCCAGTGGGCCGCGCCGGCGTGCACCGCCCCGGGGACGAGCTGCTAGGTGAGTACTGCACACTGCATCTCACTAGAGGGCGGACGGGAAGTGAGGCCGCACCACTACGTGCGCTCCGTCCTAGCCGAGGGGCCAGTGGGCCGCGCCGGCGTGCACCGCCCCGGGGACGAGCTGCTAGGTGAGTACTGCACACTGCATCTCACTAGAGGGCGGACGGGAAGTGAGGCCGCACCACTACGTGCGCTCCGTCCTAGCCGAGGGGCCAGTGGGCCGCGCCGGCGTGCACCGCCCCGGGGACGAGCTGCTAGGTGAGTACTGCACACTGCATCTCACTAGAGGGCGGACGGGAAGTGAGGCCGCACCACTACGTGCGCCCTGTCCTCGCCGTGGGGCCCGAGGGCCGTGCCCGCTGAGTGAGTCACGACTGGGTTGAAAGTTTCAACCTTAGGCATACAAAAAAAGCCCTCTTTAATGTCTAAATCATGGGTGCTCAGCGCCTTATACCACCTCTAGTGGTAGCTGGAGTCACCGAGCACACGCGCATTCAGCGCCATTGTTACCAAATCTTAAACGTACAATATTTTTTCATTTAATAAAATGACTAAAAAGTAACTTTGGTATTTGATGTAAACATGACTGTGTGTACGGTATCGTTATGTACCGTGATGCGTAGAGGTGAACGGGCACCGGCTGCTGGGCATGAACCACCTGGAGGTGGTGTCCATCCTGAAGGAGCTGTCGAGCGAGGTGTGCATGGTGTGCGCGCGCCCGCGCCCCGCGCCCACCATCGAGATAGCACCGCCCGCCGCTACGCTAGTCAAGGTAACTAAACATTGCTGTTCGATATTCATTCATTTTTATCTATTTGTAGTAACGGTACATTACAATAACATTCCAGTCCTACCTACTAAAGTAGGTTAAAGAACTTGTATCTTGGTAGTTAGTCGTTATGTTTGTTGATTTAGTGTACTATAATGTTATCTATACAAAAAAATGTCTGTTTGTAATATTAAAATAACTGCTTTTTACTTAGTGCATATGGATATATACACGGTACATATATCAAAACAACATTTTTTACAATTTTTGTCTGTCTGTCTGTCTATTTGTTCCGGCTAATCTCTGAAATGGCTGGACCGATTTTGACGGGACTTTCACTGGCAAATAGCTGATGTAACAAGGAGTAACTTAGGCTACTTTTCCAAAGAGTAAAATTAGGGGTGCGTGATAAAACGCGAATTCCACGCGGACGAAGTCGCGGGCAACAGTTAGTACTAAAATAAATTGACGTATTTTATATGACAGGCCAAATCGGACGGAAGTCTTGCGGGCGCGGGCGCGGAGGAGGGCGGCTCGCTCTCCGCCGGCGGGAAGGTGCGCTCGCGCAGCCTGGAGCCGCTCACCGGGCTCGCTATGTGGTCCTCGGAGCCGCAGATCATAGGTAACGATCG
This sequence comes from Chesias legatella, assembly GCA_947359385.1. Taxonomy (NCBI): domain Eukaryota; kingdom Metazoa; phylum Arthropoda; class Insecta; order Lepidoptera; family Geometridae; genus Chesias; species Chesias legatella. Next base: position 5,124,261 of record OX375772.1, read on the forward strand.
CATCCCCGTTATTAGCTAGCCTCCCGCACCCCGTACCATCTATCAGACTGACCTCATGGGTCATACCTGTGGTAGTAACCCTGCCTTCCGCGGTGTACGTCGTGGGTTCGATTCCCACCCGGGACAAACATTTGTGTGACGATAATAGATGTTTTTTCTACCAACAGGTTACTACCAACTGAGCTGTAACGCCAGACACATGTCATCTGACCCTGCCAAGTGAAAGCATTTTTTTAAGTTGTTTGAAAATTCAGCATATTGTTTACAGAACTGGTGAAAGGGGAACGCGGCTTAGGTTTTTCGATCCTAGATTACCAAGATCCGTTGCGTCCGGCGCACACGTTGGTCGTCATCCGTTCTCTGGTGCCGGGCGGCGTCGCGCAGCAAGACGGCCGCCTCATACCCGGGGATAGACTGCTCTTCGTTAACGATCAGGTAATCTATACAAATATATAAAATTGCTGTGTCTGTTTGTAATATTAAAATAACCGCTTTTTACTAAGTGCATAGGAATGCATACACGGTACATACACCAAAACAACGTTTTTTTTTTAATTTTTGTCTGTCTGTCTGTTTGTTCCGGATAATCTCTTAAATGGCTGGACCGATTTTGACGGGACTTTCACTGGCAGATAGCTGATGTAACAAGGAGTAACTTAGGCTAATTTTCCGAGGGGTAAAATAGGAGTGCGCGATAAAACCGAATTCCACGCGGACGAAGTCGCGGGCAACAGCTAGTAATAAAAAAATATTGGTGGCCATTTCACACAGCGCCATCTAGCCCCAAAGTAAGCTAAGCATAGCTTGTATCATGGGAACCAGACAACTGATATAATACGTGTATACTTTTTTTTTGTAAATACATATAATACATAATTAACACCCGTAATAGACTCCGTTATTTGATTTGTGAACGGCACACGGCTGATTTCAATTTGTATTTGCGTCCAGAACCTAGAGAACGCCAGTTTGGAGCAAGCGGTGGGTGCGCTGAAGGGTGCGGCGCGCGGGGTGGTGCGCATTGGCGTCGCCAAGCCGCTACCCCTAGCCGACGCGCCGCCCCCGCTGCCCGCCACCGCGCCGCCGCGTCTCCACCCCAGCGCCACCTCGCCTTGACCACACCACACCACACCACACACTACACTACCACTCCTAATACGATGTAACAACGTGAAGTATTACCTCTCGCCCGCTGACGTCAGCATCAGCTCGGATACCAGAAAACTCGTACGTTTTAATAGCGACACTTTGAAAACTGCAACGCGGCATGTGTATAGCGAACATCAAAGGAAACTCTCGAAATCTATACAAATAAATAAAATTGGAGTGTCTGTTTGTAATATTAAAATAACCGCTTTTTAATAAGTGTATATGGATGTTTACACGGAACATACGCCAAAACATTTTTTTTTTTTTTAATTTTGTCTATCTGTCTATCTGTTTGTCTGTCTGTCTGTTTGTTCCGGCTAATCTCTGAAATGGCTGGACCGAATTTTGACGGGACTTTCACTGGCAGATAGCTGATGTAACAAGGAGTAACTTAGGTTACTTTTCCGAGGGGTAAAATGGGGTGCGTTATTAAACCGAATTCCACGCGGACGAAGTCGCGGGCAACAGCTAGTATTACATAAATATACATTAACGATACATACAGTAAATGTTATATTTTACGTGAAGTATTTCATATTTTTTTATTATAATGTACGTCTGTATGTAGTATAGGTGTACCAAGCTCTAACGAGCGGATAGCGGATCGTAACACGAGCGATGCGACTAGGTCCAATGACAGTAGCAATTTACCGACGTTCCTAGAGTCCGTTTCCATAAAACTGTTCAAACATAAAAACAAGCAGATACGATTTACACTTCACAGCTTTCGCGATAAAGCGTTTCATGAAATAGAAATAAGTTTAAATTAAATTACCTAAAAATGTGTATTAAGAAAGTTAAAAATTATTTAATTATCTATCGAATGAATGCTTACTATCTGCTTGTGATGAAATATCGGACCTTTGATAAACTGCTTTTTAACTTTAGAACATCATAAAGGTATTGTCAAATTGTTAATTAATCGCGCGTGGAATTAATAAAATAAGTATAATAGAAAAATGACAATAAACCTTATGATGATAAAAATGATGATCCATTGTATATTGATATATCGTAAACATTTTTGCAAATAAATAATGAATTATTTGTGTTACTTTAGTCATTCCAACAATAAACATCAGTTTGCTCACTTTGCTGATACAAACATCGATTGAAACATTTACGTTTGTATTTTTTTTTAATCCTAATGCTATTTATATTCTGATATATTATGTGTAGTAGACATTGTAATACCAATTGGAGGCAATTGTACTTAAACTGTACTTAATAAATTAGAAATGAACAAAATGTATTGAATTTACTGTACCAAGAATAACTATGTTTAACTTTAGAAAGTGAAGTTATTCCCATCTTTTAAAAGTTTTGTTGTTACAGGTTAGAAGTCTATTTTAATGTATTATTATATTTTACTTATTTTTAGTCTCTTTGATTATTACTTAAAATAATGTTAAGTCATTCCTATTGAATATTTTATTAGGTTAAAGTTATTAAATAAAGTTTTAACGAGATTAAATAATAAAACATGTTTTTTTTTGTAAAAATATAATTTTTTTGTAACAAAAATACAACCTATGGTACACACCTTTGCATAAAATTCTAAATCACAATGATTCCGTTTTCACTAGTCCCTAATTGAGCAACATTAAAGTACAGTTCATAAAATAGTAATAATTTAATTAGTGTTGTCCCTCCCCCCTATAAACTATTATAATCACTCTTTGTAAAAGTCTTCAATGATGTCTTTATACTTATCGTAAACGACGTTCCTCTTGATTTTCAACGTCGGTCCTGAAAATAAATAAATTTGCATTTAATGTTAAGTATACAAATCATTACTCATATTAATTATACTCATTACAACGTTACTCATTCCACTAGTAAGCTCCTGCCTGCCTGGAGTTATGGGTAATTTTGGCTTTTTATACAAACGCAATTTTTTAGTTCTTTATTTTCTATATCAATCATCGAAAGAATAAAACGATGCAAACACTTTAAATCAGTTTGATAAATAATTATTCCCATCTACCCCCATGAATAGGAAAAAAATCAGATCAGATGAGATACCTAATTCGCCTGTAAATACGGAGAAGTCTGCAGGCAGGATTGCAAACTTCTGTATCTTCTGTGCGTTGGAGATCGCCTGTTTGTTGGCTCGCGCTAATCCGGCCTCAATTGCTTTGTGCACCTGGGAATAATATATACATTACATTAGTGAATATAATATTATATCACTATGTTACAAGTGGTAGAACTTGTGCCGGGGAAGTACTGCCACCATTGACTGCTGGTGAGACTACAGGCATCACAGACATTCCACCTTCACGTCTCAAAGTTACGGGCGCAATACAATGCGACGCGGTCTTTTAATACCTACACAAGGAAGAATCCTGTTTTTTTTTTTTTTATGACTGGACATTATGCTGTTGGCCGCAGATGGCCTTGACAGCGTTTACACGGGCTTTTGGTGAGAGCAGACGGCTCTCAACCGGTAAAACTTAATATTATACACAACGTCACCAAGGGCACCACTTAGGTTCGGACCTCGGCTTGGGGCGTTGCGAATCGGGAGGAATTGGACAAAATGCGCCCCGCGCGGGCATTTACGGAGATACTTCGACCCCGCCGGCGCCGGCGGGGTCGGTGCGAAGGTTGAGTGTTTTCTCTGTGGGGGGCTGACGATAGGAATAACTCCGGATAGGCGGCCGTTATCTCGTCAGGGGGGTCACCAAGTACGTATCTTGGTCTACGGAGAGAGCGCCTAGCAGGGGGGACAACCGAGTAGTCGGGTATGGTGCGAACCAGGTGGTTCGGGTGGGACTCGACCGAATCATAATATCGCTGGGAGGCGAGTTTCATGAAGCGGGCAATAGACTCGAGACGCGCGTCTCGGTGGAGGGAGGAAGAATCCTGAGAAAATCGTATTGTTTTTATGGTCAGATGGTACCACTTAACAATGGGCCATCTCGATCCTTCCGTAACTTATTATTACAGTACGTGGATGGCCGATTTTTTTTTGATAAGTTGTGTTTTTTATATATTATATGTAAGTACGAATTACATACTGATACAATGATGAAATATGAAAAATATTTTTCGATCTTACCGACAGAATAAACGCCACCTTTTTGTTATTTTATTTCAATAAAAAAAAAATATAGTTTTAGTTTAAGTTGATTTTCTGAAAATGAATCCTAGCTAGATCGATTTATCGGCCCCGAAATCCCCCTGTATACTAAATTTTACGAAAATCGTTGGAGCCGTTTCCGAGATTCAGATTATATATATATATTTACACAAGAATTGCTCATTTAAATATATAAGATAAAAAAAACAAAGGCGTCGTTAGTTACTGTAAACACGAGGAAAGAATTAAGTGGTTGCTAGAAAAAGTGTTTTCCCATGTAAATGTGACAGACATTTCGTAAAGAATAAAAAAAAAATGTGAGCCGTCACGGGACGCCTGGCAGATGTGAAACATCGACATTATTTTGTAAAAGTAATATGCAACGCATGCCGTGGCGACGCGTCGCCACGCCAGAAATCGGTTTTACGTGCGGCTATAGATGTTTCACATCAAAAATAAAATAATCCAAACTTACTAATATTTCGATTGGGTGCTTAAGTTGTACACTGACCAATAAGGGCAGTAAAAGTGGGTTCCGCATGGAAATCTTCACAGGTGGCAATCGATAAAAATATATAAAAAAAAATGTGAGCCGTCACGGGACGCCTGGCAGATGTGAAACATCGACATTATCTTGTAAGAAACTAAGTACCCCATCACTAATAATGTTTATGATTTGTCGTAACCTTGAACGGACCAATCAGCGCTCATGCCGTGGCGACGCGTCGCCAAGCCAGAAATCGGTTTTACGTGCGGCTATAGATGTTTCACATCAAAAGGAAGCCCTCCTTTAGGGGTTTCTTGTCTGTTCTCCCATGGAGGGTCGGATAGGGTTTGAACAGGCGTCAGACTTAGCGATAAGTACGCGTGACCTCGTGTTTTGAATATTATTGAAGTTTCTTTATGAATTCTATGGAAATAAAGTTTTTGACTTTGACTATTCGACGTAATGTTGTCAGAAAACACTCGAGTTGACGAGTTTGCTTGTATAAAGCTACAGAGAGACATCCAACAGAACTCACCGCATCATCTTTCGTGTTAACGATCTCGCTGAGAGTGGTCGCCGAGCTGCCGAGGCTGGCCACCCACGCCCTCGTCTCACTCTCCAACTCGTCCGTCGGCACTCCGCTCTCCGCGTTCACTTTAGCCTGCAACAATACCGTTACAATTATAGTTTTAGATGTGTAACATCTTTCATCTATGGGAGCGATTTCGTGAAAGGGACGGAAGTGTGAAACAGGAAGCCGGGAAGAGCACGCTATGATACAAGCTATGCTTTGCTTACTTTGGGGTTAGATGGCGCTGCGTCCACCAATTAAAAAACACTGGCTTCGAGTTGTAATTATTTACGTACGGTTGGTACATTGTATCCTTACCTTAAGCGTGAGGAGAATGGAGAGGAATTTCCTTTTGTCTCCAATGAGTACGGCGTAGCCGATGTGCAACAACTCTGATTGGACGGTTTGTTCTATCAGCACAGGGGCCACGTTCTCCCCGCCCGCTGTAATAAGTAGCTCCTGGAATTTGAAAAGATTCTATGTCAACAGACAATATGAAAAAAAACGAAACAAGATGGACACAGTTCATTGAGCAAGGATTACTTGTTTAGTCTTCAGAAAAGCAATCTACTATCTGTCATGGTGGTATAGTATTTTGATGGTTCCTCTCCACAGACTCCTTCGGACTCTCAATAAGTAATTGTGATCTAGCTGAATGTTGCTTCATGCTTTCCAATATTCGGTAACTATATGACGGCTAACTAACCTTACGGCCTGCTCTGGATTGGAACCAGTGACAGCGATTCTTAGTACCTACTACATTTTTTTTATTACAAAACGCCTGCTGTTCATAGTGAAAGAATTTCATTGAATTATCCTTACGTAGTAAGTATCCTTAAGTACCTTTATCCTTCCAGTAATATAGAGCAGATTGTTGCTGTCGACTCTCCCGATGTCTCCGGAGTGGAGCCAGCCCTCGGCATCAATGGCGTCGACAGTCTTCGCCTCATCGTCGAGGTATCCCATGAACACGTGTCTCCCCCTCATGAGGATCTCTCCGGGACCGTTGGGGCTGACGGATCCTGCAAACATGGTCTCCGTACCCTCGAGCAGCTCACCCGCTGACTCTAGGGAAAATCTGAGGAGTTAAGTAGGTGGTTAGGGCGAATAGCGTAAACATATGCCCCTGTTAAGATGACGTCTAGGTAAGTAAGTAGCAGTAGGACTTGTCTTAGTTCGTCCGGAGAAGTACTGCCACCACACCTGGTAATCTGCCGCAAAGCAGTGATGCACTCGTATTGCTGTGTTCCTGTGGAAGGGTGCCGGTGAAATTGCAAGCGCATGATACGTAACATCCCCGTCTCGGGGTGATGGATGCAATGCAACGCAATGCGACTTCGGTCATCTCGTACTTTGGTGGAAAGGACTTGAGTCTATGGGCGGTGGTTACCACATAACATCAGGTGGGCCGTATGCGCGTTCCGTCACTTATATTACATAAAAAAGTTTTTTTTTTTACTTAGATCGTTAAAATTGGTACTGCTTTGCAAGTCAGATATTTTCACTTACTTGGGGTATATGCTAAGTGTGTGTGCACCAGACGCCTCACTCATCCCAAACGCGTCCACGATAGGTATGTCGAGCGACAGGAAGAATTTCTTCACGTCGGGCGACAGAGGGGCGGCGGCCGTTACGAAGGTGACGCATCTGTCGAGGCCTAGCGATTCGTGGACCTTGCTGAACACCAGGGATTTGGCCATTTTATATCCCAAAGAGGTGCCTTGTTGCCTGAAAGGAAATTAAAGATGAGTAAATACGGAATTTAGTGATTCGTAATGATAAAATTGAATCTTACGGATTTTTCAAAGCAATGGTAGGAATATTTTACAATGATGTTTGTATGGTGTATTAGGTTTAAGTACGTTTAATAAATAAATTTACTAAGATTCAAAATGACTATGCTTACTCAAGCTCGCAGATCATCAGCATCTGCAGCTCGCTACATGAAATGAATAATTTCAGCCAGATTTGAAACTCATACTGGGTTGCTTGCAGAATACTTATTAGGAAATCATGGTTGATCCTGTCTATTGGTATTTGGCTAGGTCAACTAATACGCAGGTAGATATTCGGTACGATAACGTAGCCAGAACAGAGGTAATTAAAATGTTTTTTTTTTAAGAATTTATCGCACATTACTGCTATCGATAGCGCGACACATTTCTTGGAAAATCGTCAAATATTTTCTTACAATTCATACAAATAAAACAACTTAAGTATATAACGCTTTTTATTTTTATGATGAACATTAAAATGTTGCGTGTCTTGCGACTAATGCCGACGTTGCATTGGTTATTAGAATATCTGCACGTGTCCGGTGCGACCGCTCCCCTCGACCGGTTCGCATACAACACACAGTATAAATAGAAGTGCATCGCAATATGTCGGTCGATAGGTTATTTACCTTCTACCATTGCCCTATTTAGTTTGAGTTTTAGAATGTTCATTGTTACTTTAACATGTTATTTCCATTTGTTCCAGTTTCAAATGCAAATATGTACATAATAGGAAAAAGATACCGTATTATTTGCATTTTACAAAATGTTGCACGGTTTATTACCATCATTTATAAAATGTCAGAGAAAATAACAAATTACGTAATGTTTGCATTTTATAAGTAGCAAATGTTGATAAAACTGCAAAACACGCTTTCAAGACATAAACGGTAAGCGAGTATATCTTCCATCTGGTCTGGTCAATTGTTATACTGACCATTGCACTGCGCGGTTAGTTATGAATAGACTCGCAACTCGGATTTGCATTGTGTTCAGATGTGTCTAGCTCAAGGATTTAGCACATTACCTACATAGGTCAAGATCAAGACTAATAGAAGAGCACGGCATTCGCAAGCGCGGTTTGTGACAAAACAGAGTAAAATGTGCGTCTACCAAGAAAGGCCAATTCGGATTACAAATAGTCTGAGGCACGCATTAAAACACGTGCCCTTTGTCTCAAGGAAATCCCAGTTTCCTACATGATTTTCTTGCCTTCCTTCTTTTGAAGTTTCTATTTCTTCTACAAATTTTCCTTTAAGACAGCGGTAGATATGTAGATAAAGTTTATATAGATATCATAGATTTATCTCTTTGGTATAATAAATAGTAGTAACACACTCGTAGTAGTCAGTCAAACATATTTTATGCATATTTTCAAGCGAAGTTTGGCACACGGTCTTGTTGGATGAAAATTCAAGGTGATGATAATGAAAGTGACGTAGATATTGATCGTTTTATGCTCGTAAACTATTAAATTCATGCAGCTGACTTTTCACGGAGTCTAGATTTACGACTCGGCCTTGCATAGAATCGATCCTACCTACAGATGTGCAATGTCTGAAGACGAACATGAACCAAATTAAAAAAAAATATAGGCTCACAGAATATTAACTTCTACGATGATTTTTATGAGTATTGTTGTAATTTTCTCCGAAAAACAACAACATGCGCTGGTACCAATAATAAAAAAATAGCACCTAAACATAATATGATCATAAAATGTCCTAGCTACTTACATAAAAAGGCTGAACTAGGCTATATAAGTATATGTTAGCATGCTAGGCAAACAGTCTACAGGGAGTCCACTCGTTACATACCAAAAGTCTATCAGTTCGAGCAAAGTGAAGTCTATCAGGAGCCCGTTCATTCCCGCTGAGAGGGAACTAATCAGAAAGGTACAAGATTAGAAGATTAGACAGAATCGATTTCTGAAGTTAACTTCAGATAAAGGGAACATAGGGAGGTCTAAAAAGGTATAAACTCCCCATTCTTTGATTTTCAGTAATTACAATCTAAAAGTCAATTTCATCGAAAACATGGATCTTTGATTTGCTTATGATATTAGTTTGACCCAATCTAATCCGTGAAGATTGAGTCACGAATCACGAGGGACCTGTAAGTGAAGAAAAGTTATCACGGGGAATATTTTCAAGGAAGACGACTCACTACCCAGGGTCAAGCCAGGAGATAAAACGGAGTGCCCGTGATTGGTCGGTTCAAGGTGTTACCTAATGAAATGCGACCAAAGTTATTGGGTTTTGATTTGGTTTGGATTACGTCTACGAACAACTATTATAACATCATCAATGTTACCGCATGTATACCGGTAGGTAGGCACCCGGCCCAGTTAGCGGCTTTCCTTTGGAAACCGAGCTGTTAAGTAATTCAAGTTTAGTTTGTGAAGGCTGATTCATTTTACATTGTTTAAGTGACGGAAGATTTTATCAATAACAATTGATTTGTTTATATTTTGTTCTGTTTAGCTAATAATTGGTATTGGAACGATTTTCCGATTCATTTTGACCTTGCGAGTTTATAATTCTTTTGAACTTCACTGTTACATATGTTTATTTTATGCGGATAATTCTAATTAAATAAGGTTTATAAAAATGATTGAATGTTTCAGTTTATTCAAATTGTTGTACCTTATCATACCACAGTTGTTGCATGTGAAAGATTTGCCTATCTAGTTATTATATACAATTTTTTATAATACATAATATTACCAGAATATATTAATTTCGGTCCATGATATCACTGAAAATGTTCCGTTATTTAATTTTTATATCACTTTCACCAGCGACTTTCATAATAATTATGTGAGTCAGACTTTTGTTTTGTAGTTTGATCGCCGTTATTAACGAGATATACAAGAAAGTGTTGAAAAGTACTTCAAACTGTGTTGTGGAAAGTAGTTCAAATTTGGTTCAACTGAGCAATTCCACTCACGAAAGTTATCGCTTTGGTAGTCACACTACGATTTACATAGAATGCACTCGATTCACTGTGCGACCTTGTCCTATTGAAGGAGTCTCCAATGTCGCGGGGACGAGACATGACAAGCAGTGAGCTAAAATCAGACTTTCTTGTGAGTAAGTTCTAAGCTTTACCTATTCCACTTAATAATTTCGAGTGCACAAGTAAACAAATAAGTAATATTCACCCTTTAATCCTCGCCAAGTGATGGTTGAGACCTTGTTCCCTCGCCCACTTGGCTATCGCTCGCTTCACGGTGCCTCCTTTCGCTCCAACTGCCATGATTTTCTCATGCATTTTCTCCCAAACTCTAGGCACTCCGAGGAACCTGAAAGTTACATTTCAAAGTCAAAGTCTAAAACTTTATTTCCATAGAGTTCATAAATAAATGGCTTGGAAACGTGAATAATATTCAAAACATAAGGTCACGCGTACTTATCGCTAAGTTTGACGCATGTATTGTTTGAAGTATGGTACGCATGCGAATACGGGACTGGCGGTTAATAATAATAAAAATAAATAAATTATTATAATGAAGGCAATCAGGCAATACCTAATTTATTTATTTTTGCTTTCATTTTATTCGATCAAATTTCATAGCGGTAGGCGTGTATTATTATGAGAGTTAATTATATTTTCCTTAATACACAGTAAACTAAAATTCATGAGTAGGTATTTTGTCAACACAGCTGGTATAGATGAGCACTGTCCTAATGACGTCAACTTGTTATTCCTATTATTGTTTACCCAATGCAAATTTGCAAGATAATTAAAAGGTGCCTGCCAAGTTGTTTCAGGCATGCGATGCGATTTGACGTCTTGTATTTGGTCCGTGACCTACTTGGCTCATGGTAATTCGCGGCATCTGCTTACCCATGAACTAACCAATTATATATGAAATAGTCAATTGTTCATAAATATTTCGATTATTATACTTAGCATAAAAAGTATTGAGATGATTAGACTGTTCAATATTATTTGGACAACGAATAAACTTTAACTGTTTCACATTGATTTATTCACCTTGTTGGACGGACTTCTTTAAGCGTCTCTACTAGACTGCCTTTCAGCGCGTCTGGTTGAGCGAAGAAAACGGTGACGGCGTTTGATAGAGTAGTGTAAATGTCTACCACCTGAAAATAATCGTCAAAATTTACACGTAACACTCATTTAAAAAAATAATGCAGCACTTAAATATACCTACAGGGTTATCGGTAACATACTATTTATAATGTGACACATCACAAACAGGTGGATAATGTTAATCAGTCTAATTTGAGAAGAATTTGCTATTATTAGCACTAATGTTGAGCTAATTCCGAGTATATCCATGCTTTTACCACAGATGATGATATTATTGTATTTACTATTTGGAATCATTAGGTTTATTCTGAATACCTATGTTTAGGCGATTTAGATTCTCAGTTCGCTTAAGTTTTAAATTTCTATAGTGATAACATTTTCAGAAACTTTTTTGGGAGACTATATAAACTATTATTATTATTTCAGAAAAATGTAGACGCAATAGTACTAAGTACGTAACCCACATTATTCACGTTTTGATTTGTCCCATATGTGACGAAGGTTATTTGGCAATCGGCTCGTCGATCAAGAATACTTCATCATAGAGGCTTCCGCAGGACAGAAATCCTACATAATAATGACGAAAAGCTAAAGTTTGTGGTAATATCCGAAACTATTCATCCGTTTCAAAAATTATTTCATCATTATTCGGGATGGACCTTCAGGGTAGACATATCTATGCTATAACCCGTTAAATGAAATTTTTCACTTTTCACGGAGACCTATTTTGCAACGTAAATCAATGAAAAAACGGTAGAGCGAAAGCATTCCTTACGAACGCTGTCTAAACAGTAAAAATTTTTTGAGTGCTTTCTACGTAAAGTTATAGAGCTAAAAAATACATATAAAATCCCTGGAAATTTATCGACACGTTAAGATGAATTCACAAATTGTTACCATAGGACTAAATAAAAATTAAAACGAAAACAAACTACTCCATACAAATTGAATTCCATGCGAGCGAATTACGCGGGCACTATTGGTTACAATTAAAATATAAATTAAAAAAAATATTTCATAAAAAAAAAAAATTATGTGAGCGTCACGGGACGCCTGGCAGATGTGAAACATCGACATTATTTTGTAAGAAACTAAGTACCCCATCACTAATAATGTTTATGATTTGTCGTAACCTTGAACGGACCAATCAGCGCTCATGCCGTGGCGACGCGTCGCCAAGCCAGAAATCGGTTTTACGTGCGGCTATAGATGTTTCACATCAACAATAAAGCAAGACTTATTTAAACTTATATTACCTGTGCAGCGACGTGACTGAGTGGCAAAAATGACACGAGCCGGTCCTTCGTCGGCTGCAAATCTCCAACACGCTCGCCGATCGCGTACGCGTCCCACGTGAGGCTGTCGTGGGACAGCATCACGGCCTTCGGGGGGCCCACTGTGCCCGACTGAAACGTCAAACGTGACACTGTCATCTGTCACTAGATGCCTACGTCTAGTGACGACGAAAACGGTATACTCTGCCAGGCAGAGTGCCAGGCATTTACTTCTGTCCTAGAAGGCGGGCGTTGGTGACTGCGCCGCAGTTTTTTCTCCATCGTGTTTTACTTTTTAGCTTTTTTTACTTTTAAGTGTTTTCTCTTTGTTCTCAATAAAGTTTTATTATTATTATTATTATTATTATTACTTAGGTGTCAACGAATATTTAAGAAAAATATGTTCCAAGTAATTGCAAGACTGATTTGCGACGGTGATGTATAATAATAATATCGGTGGACGTTTCACACAGCGCCATCCAGCCCCAAAGTAAGCTATGCGGAACCAGACAACTGATATAATACTTGAATGCATGTTTCTTGTAACATGTATATATATGTATGTATATACTTATACTTTGATTATAATACACATTTAACACCCAGACAGAACAAACGTCTATGTTCGTCACCCACAAATGTTTGTCCTGGGTGGGAATCGAACCCACAACATACAGCGCAGACGGCAGGGTTACTAGCGAGCTGTGAGGCTAGTCAATGTATAAAATGCATTAAACAATCCTAAACGCAAACCTGAAATTGTACGAGTTCAAAGTTCAGGGTAAACTTTTGTGGTTTTAGTATTTCCTGTTTCATTTTAATAGATATTATTATGAACATTACCTATGAATATCTCATGGAAATAATAAAAATATAGAACTCCTATGGCGATTACATACATAACACCTTTTCCTCGAAAGGGTAGACAGAGTTACACAACAAACCATATTTCACTGCGGGTTATGCCATACAGAGAACGTAGACGCACAAATGGTAAAATTATCCCTACCTTTGTATTTCCACGAATAACTCGGGTAACGGTTTTGGTACATATTTATTCAAAACAATTATGGTTAGACGCAACATTAATGCTAACTAATTCATCATAGATAAGAAAGTGGTCCCTACAGATCCCACGGGTCGAATCCCACATCTCGACACAGGACCATCTGAACTCGAAAATAAATAAGATTACCAAAGTATTTTAAATAGAGTATTTTATAACTTCATACAGTAAAATACTTAGTATAAAGAGTAAGCATAGTTCTTATAGTTTTGTATATAATTTCTGTACAGTCTGATTCGCCTAAGCTAATTCAGAGTACTAAATCCCTATTAGTTATGAGTACTTATATTAGTTATAAGTTTATTTAATATAATTTTACTAATATCAGTGAATTATGTTGTTGTCTGATAGATTAAATGTAATATTATTATATGGTATCACAACTACTTACTCGTAGAAACATTTGACCCGCGCGAGATTAGGATCTGTCTAACCTTGGATATACACGAAGGGACACACAAACACACTCACACCACACACACCGCGCGCACACACACACACACACACACACACACACACACACACACACACACACACATCCACACACACACACACATCCACACACACACATCCACACACACACACACATCCACTCACACACACATATCCACTCACACACACATATCCACTCACACACACATATCCACTAACACACACACACACACACACAAACACACACACCACAAATTTAAATTAACCAAGTCAAACGTAGAAATTGTTACTTCCTTTTGCATGTCTATTTGTTACAATGTTTTTATTATTTTTATTTTACTACCTACTTTTTGTTTCATCATTTTTTGTTCAACTATAGCGTCATAATTATTTTAATGTATACATTAAGGGGAAGCTACTGTTTTTCCTGCAACACAGTGTTAAACTAACGCAGGAGACGGTGCTCACAAACACATGTACACAATATTTTGAAATAAATGATTTGTATTTGTATTTGTATTTTATTTGGATCTGAGTTAATTAAACAAACCTCCAAGCATCAAGCATCAGGGTCAAGCATATTTTTACTTTAATGTTTTACTCTTGATATTCGACTAATAGTTACAAGGAAAATATGTTTATCACTCACAGTGTAGACCAACGTGCAGCACTCGTTGACAGCGATGCTCTGCAGAATATTATTCAACTGTGTGTCAGATTCCTTCTCTCCTATTTCCATAAGCTGCTCCCACTACAACAAAAAACAATCTATACAAATAAATAAAATTGGAGTGTCTGTTTGTAATATTAAAATAACCACTTTTTACTAAGTGCATATGGATGTATACACGGTACATATACCAAAACAACATTTTTTACAAGTTTTGGCTGTCTGTCTGTCTGTTTGTTCCGGCTAATCTCTGAAATGGCTGGACCGATTTTGACGGGACTTTCACTGGCAAATACCTGATGTAACTAGGAGTTACTTAGGCTACTTTTCCGAGGGGTAAAATAGGGGTGCGTGATAAAACCGAATTCCACGCGGACGAAGTCGCGGGCAACAGCTAGCATATAGTATTAATTATTTGTATAAATTGTTTCCAATAGTAATTATAAGATAACATATTTATTAAAAGAGGACAAATATAGGAAGATAGCTCTACGGGGCGTACATAAATATTTTTAGATTGTCTTGAGACAAACATTCAAGTTTACAAACAAGTTTCTTACGCTGTAAACACCAGGCACAGAAGTATCCACGGGCCCTTTCCATTGTATTATAGCCTTGAGCAGGGGCAGTCTGTCTCGAACCGACAATATCTTGTCCAACTGCTTCTTGTCCTCGACCGCGCAGATGTTTGCCCTTGATGAAACCAGGCAGTGGTAGCAAGCGTCGGCCGAGTTTGTGGTGTAGATACCGGCAGCGTAACCCCTGATGGACAACATTTAATGTAAAACAATAGTTCTGATAGATTCAGGTAGGAAGCAGGCAGCGTGCGTTGATTTAACTGCGCCTCCGCAACTTTCCTGCCTGTACAAATTCATACAGCGAAAATTGAAATGAACGGTTCCCGTGACCACTGAAAATTGCAATCAAGCTTAAGATAGAAATGTGGTAAAAAATTATCATGTAGTAATAAGTTACTTGTACCTGAATCAGATTTATACATCTGACTCTTGATATAATATTAAGAAGTACAGATAGTAAATAAAACTGAATAACAGATTAATCATCTTTTTAAACATTCTGAAACTATTGTAAAAGAGCTGAAAAACACTATTATTGTCTCAAATAGAATATTTTATTGTATACATGCTAATTTTAAAGTGATAAATCCTGAAATTTTATATGTAAAAAAATTCAGATCTATCTAAATTTAACACCTAATGAAACAGGTAAGACAGTAGCCGTATAGTATGAGGTTTTCATCCCATTTGTTAATGTTAACAGAGTGCAATAAATAATGATTACTACAAATATCATTGGACGTCAATTCATTTGTTATCTTTCAAAACGTTAACACTTGAAGCTGGGTAATAAATACATCGATCTTTATCGACTTAAAAGTCACTAAATTGACATTTAAACTAAAATAATACCTTTGTGCTACAGATATATGAATTGGTTGCCCTTTAAAAGACTTCAACGCACTGCTATGATAAATTATTAAATTTATTTCATTGATCTTGATTACAATTATTATTCTTTTATAAATGATTGATTGCCTATTGAACTGTGTAGGAAACTACAGCTATATCAGGGCAGCGGGCTTGAATATGCTTTTTGTCATCCCATACATAAATACAGGAAGGACAGACGACAGAAGTCTCGTTGTGGATGTGGTCTGCGGTCTGAGGCCTCGCTTAACATCAATTTAGCGCATTCGTTTGACAAAAGTGATTTAAAAATGATTCAAAAGTATTCAAAGTGTAACTTACCCGGCGTGGATAGCAGCAAGGTCTGCGACGTACCACTGCTCCGAGTTGAACCCGAGAATGCACACAGAGTGGTATCTCTCTAGGCCCAGCTTGATGAAAGCCTTTGCGACAGTGCGCACGCGCTCCTGGTATTGTCTGACAACAAAAGTTACAGTTTACAACCAGTATAAAGGAAAGAATTTGAAATTTTGAAAGAAATTCGTACTCGGAATGCCCAAAGTTTGAAATTGGAATTTATATGCACTACCCCCAACATACACTAACAAACTACATCCCATTCAAGAGTTTCCTGCTTTGTGGGTACCTATTAGAAGCTATAAATCTCACATCGCTCTGAGATGGCATAAACTGGAAATCCTGTAATATCGTAATAACAAAGTCAAAGTCAAAAACTTTATCTCCATAGAATTCATAAAGAAATGACTTGGAAACGTCAATAACCTTCAAAACATAAGGTCACGCGTACTTATCACTAAGTTTGACGCCTGTTCAAACCCTATCCGACCCTCCATGGGGAAGATAATAAGTTTCCTATGTGAGTTTCCGCGACCCATGCGTCTAGGTTGGCGCCTCGAACCATGGAATCCAGGATCAAAATAGGCTATCTCGGCGCTCCGCACTAGCCAAAGAAAAGACATCATAGTATTGTAAATAGGGCTTCACGAACTCTTATTAAGCCTGTGCGTAAATGTTTGCTCTTTTTCTGACGCTGTTTGCTGGTTTGACGGTTTCATTTGCTTAGATTAGAAATTAACATTTGATTTCATGTATTTGTTTTTGATTTTTCGATATCTCCAACGTATTTGATGTGATTTCAAAATAAGTGATTATGATTAGCGCATTATGTTCTTATCTATAATTGGTTGAAATAGAACATTGTTGATAAAAAATTTAGGCTGACTTGCAAAACGATGATTTTTGTTAGACCACTGACTGATCATGGATAAGGCATCATTTATCTATACAAATAAATAAAATTGGAGTGTCTGTTTGTAATGTTAAAATAACCGCTTTTTACTAAGTGCATATGGATGTATACACGGTACATATACCAAAACAACTTTTTTTTCAATTTTTGTCTGTCTATCTGTCTGTTTGTTCCGGCTAATCTCTGAAATGGCTGGACCGATTTTGACGGGACCTTCACTACAGATAGCTGATGTAACAAGGAGTAATTTAGGCTATACCGAATTCCACGAGGACGAAGTCGCGGGCAACAGCTATTGTAATATAATAGCCAGTATTAAGGTCACCCTAGAGTAAGATATAATATGGACTATGGCATCGATATAAATGAGGTAAATTATATTGATTTTCGTTGTACCAGAATGGGTAGATAAGAGTAGATAGGAACTAGTTGTTATAACTTTTGGACCAAGTCATATTGATAAGCCTGGTATCGAAAAACACGATTTCTAATCGTTATGGCCTCTTCATTTATTATTAGATATTTTTTTTTGTGGTTATCCATTTGAAAATGATCAACTGTGTATAGTAAATAATGAAACTATAAATTATGTTAAGGTAAATACCTAGGCAACAATAAATAAATACTGAATTTGGAAACATTCGTACAAACGAAATGAACGCAAGATATTTATTAAATACTAGCTGCGCCCCGCGGTTTCACCCGCGGAAGTTCCGTATTTTCTTACGGATCCCTAGTTTTTTGAAAATAAATTATAGCCTATGTTACTCCTCGATAATGTAGCTTTCTATTGGTGAAAGAATTTTTGAAATCGGTTCAGTAGTTTCTGAGTTTACTTCGGACATACATACAACATACACCTTACCAACATTATCTCTTTATAATATAGATTATCTCTTTATAATATAGATTATATTTTGTTTGCAAAGGGTTCGATGTTCGGCCGCGGCAAACTTTTTTCGGTGAGAACATAGTTTGCTCTCAGGTCTTCGATGTTGTTGTGTACCTACCTGTCTTTTGTCGGTGTCACCTGCGACTCAGGAAGTCCTAGTGTAGGGGCATGAGTGTGTCATTGTTATATAATTAAAAGCAAATCAAATTTTCGCTGTTTATTTTCCAACAGACATCGTCATTTATTAAAAAGTAAAAGCTGTTTTAAACTGTCGACACAAAACCTGCTTGGCTTGTTTTATAACGGTGTTCTCGTTATCAAATAAAATCCGCAATAACGCATGCAACTATGCGATTGTGTTAAGTCAAAAATTGTCGTTAGCGGTACAAGAAAGTTTTTCAGTTGAATTTCAGTTGATTATTTATAAATCTTTAATCAAAACGATTTGCACCAATAACACTAATAAAAGACAATTCATTCCACATTAAACATAGTGTAAATTGGTAATTATTTATTAATGGAAAATAATCAAATAATATACCAAAATTAATTAAACAGTACGAATTTCAAATAATAGTAACAATCTGATGGAACTATAAAAATAATAATTCAAAAGGCAAAATAATAATTTTCAAAAACCATAATCATATTTAGATTGCTGTAAACTCATATAGGTAGCCCATTTCGCATTGACATAGTGAGGAAATGTTCGAATGCAGGTGGGTAAAAGTTCGAACAAAACTTATCAGTACTTAGGTCTAGTCTGAATATTTGTGTGCGGTGCGTCATGCATATCTGATCCAAATACCAATGATAGGTGGGTTTATAGATAACTGATGTATTTTATTAGAATCCGCAATCTTTATCAGTCAGTTCCTGAAATGAGTTGATTAGTTTTCTTACATATGAAGAATAAGTATGCATGGAATATGATATTTGACTGGCCTCGCAGCTCAGTTGGTTAGTAACCTTCTGCGCTATAGATCGTGGGTTCGATTCCCACCCAGGACAAACATTTGTGTGAGAAACATAGATATTTGTTCTGTGTCTGGGTGTTAATATGTATTATATGTATGTATTTACAAAAAAAAATATAGGTATTATATCAGTTGTCTGGTTCCCATGACACAAGTTATGCTTAGCTTACTTTGGGGCTAGGTGGTGCTGTGTGAAATGTCCACCAATATTTATTTATTTATGATGCTAAGCTTAATGCGTTCATAATTTTATTATATTTTATTATGATCACATAATAAAATATAATAAAATTATGATATTTGTGGAGCGAGCGGACGGCCCCCCTAGTGTTAAGTGGTAACCTCCAGTGTTAATTACAACAATAATTGTAAGAATAAAAGAGCTGTAATAGTCGTTGTGTATGTATTAATAATTTGAGCCAACGGTGATCTCATAACATTATTTACTTATTTCTTATCTGTGTATATATTGGCACAGATAACAGCGACCTGAAAAGTATACCTACTATCTTTATATTGGACTTGTATTAAATTGGGTGTTATAGCTGCATTTACTACTTTTCGATTTACATTACATGAGAAGTTTTTTAATTACTGGATTAGATTTTCTAGAATTACATAATGCCTTGTTTGCCAATGTTTCGCAACCTAATCTTTCATGCAGTATTAGGCTAGCCTAAAAATATATTATCTCACTTATCAATAACTATTATGTTTCTTTATATATATATTGAATGACCTCGCAGCTCAGTTGGTTAGTAACTCTGCCTTCTGAGCCGTAGGTCGTGGGTTCGATTCCCACCAGGACAAACATTTATGTGAAGAGCATTGATGTTTGTTCTGTGTCTGGGTTTTAATATGTATTTATATGTATGTATTTACAAAAAAGAAAATATGTATTCTATCAGTCATCTGGTTTCCATAGTAATAGCTATGTTTAGTTTGGGGCTAAATGGCGCTGTGTGAAATGTCCACCAATATTTATTATTTATTTATGCTTATTCGATAGGTTTTAGTATTTGTTACAGAATAATGAAAAATAAGTGATGTTTATCACTAGCTTATCAATAACATTGACCTTTCGACATTTTACACGACAGCGCGGCGCTCCGCTAAATTTAGCCGCAACAGACAGATTACTATACCCGCAGTATCCCACGCTACGAGACGCTACGACGTATTATGTATATTTCATGCTGTTTATGAAATAACTAGCTATTGCCTGCGACTTCATCCGCGTGGAATTTGATTTTATCACGCACCTCTATTTTACCCCTCGAAAAACTAGCCCAAGTTACTCCTTGTTACATCAGCTATCTGTCAGTGAAAGTCCTGTCAAAATCGGTCCAGCCATTTCAGAGATTAGCCGGAATAGACAGACAGACAGACAAAAACTGTAAAAAATGTTGTTTTGGTATATGTACCGTGTATACATCCATATGCACTTAGTAAAAAGCGGTTATTTTAATATTACAAACAGACACTAATTTTATTTATTTTTGTATCGACTATCTAACGCTTATTAGTTAGACTAATTTTCGTATATGATGTAGATCATGTTCCTCTATTAATTCGACACGATATGGAATAGAATAGAATAGAATAGAAAATATTTATGCCATTTAGCCATATTGCCATATGGCAATATGGCTCGGCTGTAAAAAATTGTCCCAAAACATTTACATATACTTCTACCTTGGATGAGTTTTTACTTTTAGTAGCAGTAGAAGGTATCCTTAGTTCGTCCGGGGCGGTACTGCCACCTTACCCATATCTGCCGCCAAACTGAAGTCCGGTTTGAAAGGTGTGGTCCGGTGAAATTACATCATTACCATCTTCACGCCTCAGAATTACAAGCGTATATGATTCGACTTGGGTCTTGTAATACCGGGAGGAACCAAGTTGTATTGTTTGTTATGGGCAGAAGGTTACTAACACCAGCTGAGCCATCTACTCGTTCCGTAACTTCATTACGTAAGGAAACTTACTTATAAGAAATCTTGTGCCATTTCCCATCAGGTTTCTTGGTCGCCAACGCCGCTGCGTCGGGATACCTGGCAACAGTTCTGTTCAGCAGCCCCGGGACGGAGACAGGAGGTTCGGAAGACACTCCTCGCGACGTCACCCGTAGCTTCACGTACCCACCCGGTGTGGACGTTATGTAGTTCTCCGCTGGGATCACTTGATCTGGCCCTTTGAAAGTTCAAAGTGTATAAATTAAAAATCCAATATCCTGTGTTGTTAGTTCAAAACACAACAGAGATAACATTTAATTAATTCACCTTTGATACCTGATTCTGTATGTTTCTTTCAATTTCGATATAAAACTACTAGAAATATAATATACTAGCTGTTGCCCGCGACTTCGTCCGCGTGGAATTCGGTTATATCACGCACCCCTATTTTACCCCTCGGCAAGGTAGCCTAAGTAGTAACTTGTTCTACTCTACTCCTTGTTACATCAATCAGCTATCTGCCAGTGAAAGTCCCGTCAAAATCGGTCCAGCCATTTCAGAGATTAGCCGGAATAAACAGACAGACAGACAAAAATTGAAAAAAAATTGATTTTGGTACCGTGTACACATCCATATGCACTTAGTAAAAAGCGGTTATTTTAATTATCAAACAGACACTCCAATTTTATTTATTTGTATAGATAATAAGTATAATATCGTTGAGAAATCATTCCATCTACAGGTTGAATAATACAATGTAACTTTAGCATCATGTCCGACACCGGCTAGCTCTGAAATATTTGTAAGTACCGACCTAATGTGACGTTTCTATTTTGGACTTTAGACGTTAGTAATTGCGCCTGCGACTTCCTACATGATATGCGTAATACGTACAATGTAATGAACGGAGATCATGTTATTTAGTACCTATTATAAGTAGAGTTTGTCTCGCGTGATATGCGTGAAAGTATACCAAATCAGACAAAAAAATACAAATCATTGACATTCTATAATGAAATTCTGATATTATCTCGCGACTTCACCCGCGAGGACTTAATATTGTATTTATATGCTATATAGCATATGGCAACAATTGTATTTTTATAAATGACCAAACAAGCAGACTACGTAATGTTAAAGCGGTTTCCGTGTATAACAGCAACAACTTGACTGGCCTCACAGCTCACTTGGTAGTAACCCTGCCTTCTGCGCTGTAGGTCGTGAATTCGATTCCCACCCGGGACAAATATTTGTATCACGAATATAAACGTTTTTTCTATCTGAGTGTCAATATGTATTATATGGATGTATTAACAAAAAAAAAATTTTCAGGTTTTACTTACTGACGGACTTTGAGGCTAGATGGCACTGTGTGAAATGTCCACCAATATTTATTATTATTTTATTAATTAACTAGTTAATGGCGGCGAATGACTCACATATTGTCTTATGTATCCATGTAAGTGACAGTGAAATGAGGCCGACTCTACCTAAGCTAGGTACACAGCCTTGTGTTATGTCCTACAGGCACAAATGTTAGGCTTGAATTCTCTGTTGCTTTCAACAATAGCAGGAAGCATGTCCTGCCGCTTACGTCATACATGTGACGCAAAATAATATTATGAATTCACCTGCTCATTATTCTGATATACATTTAATTGTTTGATTATTAATCATCACATGTAATTAAACAAATTAATTAATTTAATTTGAAAACAAATTAGATGAACCTCATGGTTAAATCAATAGATATGGTTATGTACTAAACTAATCTCTGAAATGGCTGGACCGATTTTGACGGGAATTTCACTGGCAGATAGCTGATGTAGCAAGGAGTAACTTAGGCTACTTTTCCGAGGGGTAAAATAGAGATGCGTGATAAAACCGAATTCCGCGCGGACGAAGTCGCGGGCAACAGCTAGTAACTAATAAGAAACTGGACAGTTATTAAGTAAACGTTATAACGACGTTTTCACAACATCCGACGTGATATTTGTGCGATGATGCCAAATGAAAAGGACACAGCATTACAAATTTCATAGGAAAGAGCGAGAAACCATTTTATTGCCGTATTTGAAGGCGTCGGCGTCGGTGAGAACCTCTGATAAATATACTTAGTTAAAAACACACACAATTTAGGTATTGTTTCATCTCTAACATAGTCGTATGTTTACGATTGCACGTATTGTATTTTCGCAATGTTTTTTTAGATTTCATCGCTCACATGCATTCCTTTGTATTTTTTTACACTCAGGCCAGTTTTACTTGTTATTGGCTGTTTTATTTCAGGTAAATATAAGGACATCAAATTAACTGGTGTAACATTCTTTTACATAGCTCGGTAGTAACTCTGCCTTCTACACGTAGGTGTTGGGTTTGATTCCCACCCGAGACCACCATTTATGTGACGAACTTAGATGATTGTTCGGAGTCAGAATAATATGTCTTAGATGTTTTATTATTGATAGGTTACTAGAAAAAGTGTATAAATAGGTATTCTATCAGTTATCTGGTTAACAAAGTACGAACCAAGCTTTGTTTGGGGATAAATATTATTGGTAATAATTTCGACCAATATAATAAATATTGGTATTTGTATTTTGTATTTGAAACACCTGAATATAAGAAGGACCACTTAGTAATTTATCTACCGCCGCGCCGGGAACAAAAATAAGAAAATGTTATTATGTACATTTTTCCAGATACCATTAATCACTACCGAGATAAATTTTACTAATAATCCGATATCTGTCGAAAACGTTTAAGTGCAATCTATCTGTCAGATCAGTAATGAGTAAGGACTTATTGTCGGAAAGCATTTCGTTACTACTTGTTTCGTGAATTCAATTTACGAGAATACGCCATATTTAAAAGTATTAAATAAACGTGAAATTAATTCTTCGACTTCTTATTAATATTTATTTTTGATAACTTTCACATCTCTGAATCTAATCTAGACCACATAAAACTGGTAGACAACATTCAATATTGATATTGGAAAGTTATAAATATTTATTTCTTTTTTCATTTATGAATAAACACGGCTCTTGTGATGGTGTAAAGTACCTACCGGACCATTATCTATGCGTTTTAGATAAATAGCTTTCTTGAAGCAGTTCGTGTTTCGACGGAAAACCCCCGGAGATAACTTAATCCACAGATAACATATGTATAATAATAAAAAGCTTGTCAAGCGAGTTGGTTATAACATAAAAATAAATAAAATAACGAGGTTACCCATTCACTGCACTATTTATAAAACATAGAAACACATAATTACCTAGAAGTAGTAGGTAAATAGTCAATACAATAAAATTACCTTCGCCAATACTAAAAACTGTTACGTAAACTAGTTAGTAAACTAAACTTACCATTCATATGCTTCGCTTCGTGATGATTCACACCGTTCGGTACGATCATGTTGTCCACTTTCTCTAATTCTTTTCCGTTCTCCACTATCATTGGGCTGTCCTACAAATAGATAAAGTGAAATTAATATCAACGTCTATCCAAACGCAAACTAGTTCAGTACATAAATAAATAAATACTGGTGGACATTTCATACAGCGCCATCTAGCCCGAAAGTAAGCTAAGCATAGCTTGTATCATGGGAACCAGACAACTGATCTAATACTTATATACTTATATTTTGTAAATACATACATATAATACATATTAACTTCCTGACGCAAAACAAACATCAATGTAACAAATTTCACATAAATGTTTGTCCTGGGTGGGAATCGAACCCACGACCTACGCAGAAGGCAGGGTTACTACGAATTGCTGTGAGGTACCTCTTTGAGGCGCACTTAAAATCGCTTATACTTCAAAATGGCTGACATGACATTTTTTTTAATATCATATGAGTTCGAATAAGAAAAGGGAAGAAAAATGGGCAATGTTACCCGGAAAACTTGAAAAGTCGTGGTAATAGAAATGATTTCATTGTATAGGATTTTTGACAGGAAAACGTATGTCGGGTCAGCTACCTACATAAATGACTAGCAAAGCAGTCCGAAATAAACAACTGCTAACGTAACCTGTTCGTAACCTGGCCGTGGAAATGATTATGTGTAGTTATCGCAATTTCTGAAGCTTGCAACATTAGCGCAACGGTGGTTTAAAACGCTGTTAGGTACGGACCTATTGTTTGTTTGCGCAATTTTCCGGTTAGTACTAGATTGTGCCATCTTGGAAGTGTGAAATAAGTGTGGAAACATGATTATCCTTTACAATATCAGGAAAAATGTTTATGCTATACCTACATAGATCCATGTTTATATGTAAATTCGCATCGCATTTCACCAATTTTCCCGTATACATGAAGATTGAAATACCGATGTGCCTGTGATTTCAGCGGCTCACCCTTCAGACCGGCACACGCAACGCGAGTGCACTACTAACTGCTTAGCGGCAGAAATGTATATGGTAGTACTTTCTCGGACCGGACGAATTCTGCTTATGTACATATTGTTTGTTTATGCAAATAATAATACTAAATGGGTTTTCTTGGTATGTTTTTGGTGCATTCTAGTTACTTAAGATAGTTGTAGGTAGAGACAGAGCTCTAGAACTAGCTGTGTAAATCTATTCATAGTGTGTTATTCTATTCTATTCTATTCTGTTTGGCGTCTTTACTGATAGTTTATTCTGTCATTAAAGTTCAAAAAAATTGGAATAAATGATATTTAATATAATTAAAATGACATAACTAAAATGGTTTTTGCCGCCTCTTTAGTATTAAAAGGCGTAATGTTGAATAAAAAAAATACGCGAGCCTAATAAAAAAATGGTAGGTGTAACTGAAATGATATCCATATCCTCTACCATATCCGGTTGTTACGGTTTAAGATATTTATTTCTCATTCAGAATTTACAAATTCACTTATTGAGAACATGAAGCTAATATAAATAATGTGCCGTTAAGCGTAGTTACTAGTTAAAATAAGGTAATGAATATAAAACACAAAAGAGTTGTTGCTGACTTGATTATAACAATCCACTATCTATGAAAATGCATTTGGACGATAAAAAGATTACGTGTTCGTAAAAAGTCTCATGAAGCATTATAAGTAAGATAAGATTACCACATAAAGCTGATTGTTTTTATATTGTACCCGCCCGCGTCTACATCCGTGTTTAATTTGGTTTATCCCCGTAGTGGTGACATTTCCCAAAATTTCGTCTTAGCGAGTTTAACGTCCTGAAACTTGAAAGGCCTCCATTCAACAGAGTTTTTCTTCAGAAATGTCATAACGAATCACTCCTATTTGTCCTTTATATATTGATGAAGAAAATGGAGATTTTCGTTCATTGAAGAAAATGGAGATTTTCGTTCATTGTTCGAAGTGCTGATTTGATTACTGGTTAATGATGGTAACTGACATAAGGTCTAAGGTCTCTCCCAAAAATTTTAAGTTCTCAGCGCTGATTGATATTTATGAATTTAATTTAGGATGTTAACAATTTGACTTACTTCATCTTAAATTTAAGAAGATAAATCTTATAAGTGAAGGTGGGAATTAAGGCCAAAATGTCAGAAGCTACGTATAAGGACTTATTTTTATTTAGTGTTTGTGTTTACATTTCACCATTCGATATACCATTTAACAAACCATTATTGTTTGCATATCACCCTCTAGTTACCTCCACTGCATTGATAAAGGCTTACTTATACTCTTGATTAGCATTAATCTACCACGACATATACCACGAATTTTGAGACTATGTTACGCCTGTTTTCTCTTGATATATTTCGTCATTTCTACGTTTTGAGAACGTACTAATAAATTTCATTGATTGACATTTTCTTCGGATTTGAAAGAGCGACATTTGCATTAAAGTCGAGTTCCGTACCCCGCCACCATGCTTTCTATTGTTATCTTTACATAACTAAATGTTACTTATGAATTTGATATTATGAAATTACTGACGAAAGCTAGAAAAAAATAGTTATATATATTAAGTAATGATAAAGTTTATTACACTAATAAGAAGAATATAAATAATATTAAAAATATAGTTATAAATTGATATTGCTTATTTTTATAACTGATACCATTTATGGTCTTCTTATCAGGTACGTGCTATATAAGTATTAAACGCTTTATTTTTGTAATAAGTGGGTTATGATAATATTTAGGTATTTTAAAGCGATGATGGCTTACTCAGTTGGTATTAACGTCAGCTTATGATCTCGCCGTGGATTCGAATCCTACAATAAGGTTGAGCTTGAGGTGAAGGAAAACACAATGTTTCCTTTTCCTGAACCGTAGTGAGAAAGCCATAACGGTACATAACACATGACATATTTTTGCTGGAAGATTTTTCATTTTTGGCAAAATCTTTATGTGATTTATGTTATTATTTATTTTATTTATTTATGTTTTTTACAGAAGACCCTACTCTTACTCAAAGTGACATGTTCAAAAATAATTACAATGATGTTATATATATTGTATATATTGATTTGATAATTGTTTATTTTTGATTTCCATCGAAATTCGAATTAGAATTAAAATAGAGTTAGATAGAGCAGTAGAACTCTCGCCAAGTTCGTCCGGGGAAGTACTGCCACCATGCCCATTTCTGCCGCCAAACATTGATGCATTCGCGTACTGTGTTCCGGTTTGAAAGGTGTGGTTTCCGGTGAAATTACAGGCACATGAGACATTCCACCTGCACGTCTCAGAGTTACGGGCGCATACGATGCGATTTGGGTCTTTTCGTACCTAGTAGGGGAGGACCGAAGTCGCATCAGTTGTTATGGGCCGAGGTTAACTTAACACTTAACACCAGGTGGGTCGTTCCGTAACTATATTAAATAAAAATAAAAAACTACCAAATGTAATGCAAAATCCATATTATAATAAATGTAGCAAAGTAATTAAACTTATGTTTTTAGGTTTGAATATGGATGCAAAAGCTGCAACGGACTGAGAAAATCGCAGCTCTCATCTCCAGACTTAGGCCGTATTTGCAGGTTAGGTCAGTTTATTTTCATAGTTTTAATACATACGGTATCATGATTTGGGGAACATTTTGGCAATTTTTTTGTTACAATAGAGAGCATTTAGTATGATTTATAAATTTACTCTCAGTTAAAGAAAATAAATACCTACAGGGATAAAATGAAAATTTCTTATACTTTCATACAACTATATCAAGTTTTCAGAAGAAAACTGAAGTTATTGCATTTTTATGTGAAGTTGTTAACGCTTTTATAATTATAAACTTTAAGAATATGGTAGGCAACCGCCAACATGAAGATTTCAGTTTTTCGAATACTTTGATAAAGAAAGCGAACTATATAGCATGCTATAGCATTCCAAATGTTACTATAATGTGTAAATATTGCCAATAGCTTTATAAAATATAAATTTGAGTTGCTTAATAAGGAAAGAATCTACAAAACTCGCTTGAAGGGTAATTGCTCGGAAGATAACCAGTATTCTTGAAATGTTTTAGTGATGGTCGTTTAGGGTTTGAACAGGCGCTAGGCGCTACCTAAACTAAGTAATGAATACGCGTGATCTTGTAATTTTTTACTCGATCAATTGATATTTCCAACAAATTTCTTTAGGAGTTCAATGAAAACTGCCGAATTCAAAGTTTTCTCTTCTGTCGTTACAAACATACAAAATGATTGATATCATGTTAACACAGAATTATTATCATTAGCCAGTATTACACATTGATGTCGGTACTATCTAATTCAGCATTGCCATTATCTTTAGTGTGGCTATCTTCTTGAAGCGAAATCGTTTCGTCATTTTGTAGCCGTATTTAGAGAAAGAAAAATAGTCTTTATCTATTATTGTTACTCACCTAGAAATTTATTACTCTATGAAATAACACTATGGTCCGGCAACTCTAGGATTTTGGCCCAATCCTTACATGTAGGCCGACACCTTGTCACTTTGATGTGTTAAAACCACGAGTACCGGAGTGTTAGTGAAACGACTAGGCACGCGGACGTCTGACCTGCGTAAGGTTATCTCAGCGGAAAACGTACGGCCGAACGACCGCGGCGTTCCGAGCTCTGCGGCCAACTGGCGACTTGCCCTGGGCCGTGGCGTGATATCTACGTTTCAAGTATAAAGTTCAATTTACAATACTCAGCTAACTGTTTGGTTTTCGCGCGTTCTAATACTGAACTGTGCGAGTGCGGCGCATCGGCAGTGACGGTGGACGCCTATGCGAGTGGTAATAAGGTTGTAGAAAGTTGCGTCACGTACCGTGGCGTGTGTCGGCTCCTCCATGTCGGGATGGCTACACTAACAGCGAGGTGCACGCGGTACAAGTGTTATGAAGTCGCGTACGACTGAACGCACACCGTTTATCAGAACGTTCGCACTGTTGCTGCCTACAATTTTTAGATAAACACAGTCTTCAAATAATCAAAAGTGACTGAGCTCGATTAATCAATTTTAGTTCTTATATAAATTTTTTGTTCATTATCTTATCAGCATAATACATTTTATAAAAAATGAAGCAAGTGAGCTTATTAGCAGTATGCAGGTATTAAGTTCCTACTCACTGATGTAACCAGGGTACCTAAGGGTACCAGGGTACCAGGTTCATAGAGTTTTTCATTAATTCATAGGGTAGGTATTCAATTTTATGGTAGTTACACCATGTGGGAAGTCTTTATGTCATTTTGACTACGTTCGACGTAATGGCTCCGAGCTATGATCGTGTCGCTGGTTCGAATCCGTCATCCTTTCTTCGCCTACTAGTATTTACAGATATGATCAATCAGAAGAGACAACTACATTACTACGTCTTAAATGTAATAAGCAGAATACACATTAGCTTTTCAGAACGGATAGGTATTTCTTCTTAAACCAGTTAGGTAAATAGTTCTTCGATAACTTGTCACTATTGGGGGTCCACGTTGCTCGCATCCGTAAGTGATTACCCTTTGAATCCCTACACGTGTCCCCCGGGTGGTGGAAAAGAGCAACCCAAAGTAGCAGTAGAACTTGTACTAAGTTCGCCCGGAGAAGTACTGCCACCACACCTGGTAATCCGACGCCAAGCAGTGATGCAATCGTATTGCTGTGTGCCGTGAAATTGCAGGCGAAAGAGACGTATCAACCTCGTCTCGAGGTGTTGTGTATGAGCTTGACATCGGTGGGCCATCAGCTCGTTCCACCTCCCGCCACCCAAATAAAATAATAAAAAACCGCTTATCCAACAATGGGTCAAAGATCATCAGCTCTTTACTAGTTGATAAAGGGATGTGAGCAATTTCTACAGATCTGATGGATTCAAAATTTGGTTTACTAGTACCTAGTTCAATGATATTGCAAGGACACGGTTACCTTGACGTAACGCTGCAGCGCATCTGCAGGTAACGAAACTCCTTACCAAGTTACAGCACAGGTATCACGTTTGGGGTCAATGGGATAGTTTCAATGGATAGGTTACGGAGAGATGGTGATTGGGGTCTGAAGATAGAGCAGGAAGGAACATGTATGATAAATTGGTCGGGGACTTGTTATATTTATAGTGTAGCTGATTACCTTTAACCGTAAATTTTTCCGGGACAAAAAATAGCCTATGTGCTATTTCAGACTATAATCTATCTCTTGCCTTTCATCCAGATTCATTCAGTGGTGTGGTTATCAAATATCAATTCTCCAAAATTTTCGCATTTATGGTATTAGTAAGATTTTATCTTATTGTATTGTTTTGAAAATACGTTAAAGGTATTTTCAAAATGTTTGCGCAACTTATCTCTAACCTATCTTCTATCTTTGCCCTTAGCCTCGCTTAAGATTAAAGATTGGCCCTGCCAACATATGGAATAGGTTCGGGCCAATCAATCTACCAGCGGCCGATTTCACATAGTGTCTAGTGATGTGCACATTTAGTAGGTAACTAACTTTGTACCTAACCTTATTACCTATCTAGACGGGAAGAGGTTTTTGAATTTCATCACCCACTGATAATTACCAATGTGATTTTGACACAGTAATAATAAAAACAGTGAACAATTTTATTTGATAATTTGATTCTATTACAAATAGTAGTAGGAGCTGCCCAACATAATATTGATCTCAGTCCAGCCATTTCAGAGATTCGCCGGAACAAACAGACAGACAAAAATTGTAAAACATGTTGTTTTGGTATATGTACCGTGTATACATCCATATGCACTAAGTAAAAAGCGGTTATTTTTATATTACAAACAGACACTCCAATTTTATTTATTTGTATTGATGTATAGATTTATTCTTGGATGTTATGAAAAACGTAATGTTAAACAGTCGATGCTAAATGACCTTTATGTTTACTTACCTAAAGTGCCAAAGATTGTACTTTCCCCTAGACGTACTTTTCATCTGCCTTACAGAATAACACTCTAATTGCCGGATACCCGCTTTCAGTGCTTAAAGTACCACTCGATTCAAACAACCCGACATCCCGCCGGACTTGAAACAACAACGTACTGATAAATGTTGCACAGCCTGATAATTGACAGCTCGATAAACCAAAACCACTGACACAAATCAACCGACTGTAATAACGTTTTAATTTCTTAATTCATTCTATGATTAATATCACTTACTGATAAACAATTAAACCACGCCTTAAATATCTAATATATAAATATCTAATAATCACGCCTTCCACCACATACTGGGATACAGTGGAAAACTGTTGATGTGTTCCAGTGATATATAAAATTGATGATCTAATACAGATGTGGGTTAGCTGATTACACGTTGATTAAGACGTGCGCTAATTAGATGTTTAATAATGAGCTTGAAACGAAGTTCAGTGATGCCAGCTGATGTAAGCGGCTACGTACGGCTATGTTTATTCTGTGACATTAAGTAACGTCAACACACTCCGTGCGTAATACCAAGTAACATAAAGTAGGAACAATAATTATAATCAACAATATCTGTAAATTAAAAAAATAAAAATGTGAGCCGTCACGGGACGCCTGGCAGATGTGAAACATCGACATTATTTTGTAAGAAACTAAGTACCCCATCACTAATAATGTTTATGATTTGTCGTAACCTTGAACGGACCAATCAGCGCTCATGCCGTGGCGACGCGTCACCAAGCCAGAAATCGGTTTTACGTGCGGCTATAGATGTTTCACATCAAAAGCTAGTAAAAAATAAAACAAGATAGAACAAAATTGGAACATGCAACAAGAAACATAAGCTAAGTGATGATTTTTTTGCGGTATCATTTGTATGTGAGTTACTCAATAATAATTTAGTTACAAAATCCCTTTATGTAAATCAGCTAAGTAGTACAATAGGTTGCCGCCATACTTTGCCCTGCTGTTAATAGATCCAAAAATGGCTGATTCATGAAAGTAAAAAAAAACTACTAGTACTTGTAAATTATAATGTAGTGTAATTTCATTAGCTTTTACATATTCATGTTATGTCCAAAAACCTGACACTGATGACGGTAGTTGCCTAAAACACAAAACTAAGATCACTTCTCATGCAATAACTAGTCGCCAGGACTATTTACTCTTTGCCGAGACTGATGCAAATTGGTTGAGTTCTTTTTTCGTACGATTTGAAACGATTTCGTTTCAACTGGCAAGACCGGCCGGCGGCCATGTTTTCTTTCCACAACACAACAACATCTGTCTATGTTGCAAACGTCAGTCAAAATTAATTACAAAATTCGTGAAAATTTCATACACTACAATCACTGCTAATTCAGAAGAGTTTATCATTAAATGTCACAATGAATCGCAGCGAGGGACTAGTGCAACGAAGGAACGTTGTAAAAGACAGCAGTACAGACGGTGGATTGAAGGAAAATCACGACATCGATGATAAGAAAAATGATAAAAATTATGATGACGGGGATTCAAAAGAAACTAGGTTGACTCTCATGGAAGAAGTGCTACTTCTTGGACTAAAGGATAAAGAGGTAATAGACACATTCACTCCTGTACCGAGGTCTATGAAATCGTCAGTAGCTTTGTGTTGTGACTGGTTTTCTCATGTGCTCATTTCAGGGTTACACCTCTTTTTGGAATGATTGCATATCTAGTGGATTACGAGGCTGCATTCTGATTGAGCTTGGATTAAGAGGACGTGTTGAGTTAGAAAGAGCTGGGATGCGTAGAAAAGGCTTGCTCTCCAGAAAAGTTATTGTAAAATCAGGTAAGAATATGTTGTTTATTTTATCAACACCAGGAAGTTGATATCTATTTATGATATCTGAACTTTATCATTACTTCTAAGTATTTTCATTAAATTGATGTTCATTTTGTACCAACAAATTGGGTTTAAAAACAATGATTTTGATGATGATAATGTCTGCATATTTGTTTTTGTACACTTATTAAGTTTATAAATATAAATAAGAATAATTAAATTTTAAATGGTTCACTACATGATAAGCAGATATTACTCAAAATTTATACTCATCCTACCCATTCCACTGATAAGGAGGACGGGATAGCTGTGATCCGGAAAATATAGTAGGCCACATTTGACAGATATAAAGAATAATGAATGTAACCTGATAATAAAAACATTGTGGAGGAGTGGCTTAAACACAAAATTCTGTTGGTAGGTGGTGAAGATCTAGATTCTAGAGTATGCAAGCACCAAGTTACTTAATACTAATATGTACTCTATGATGATGAAAATTATTGAATGCATTCTATGTATTACTTACATTATCTTTGCAGTTCTAGAGTTACCAAACAGTTAGCTGCAGCTATCACTGACCATGTTACATGAGCATTTACAAGTTATGTCAGCATCATCATGTTTGATATTACATTAATACATGCCGTGACTATGCCTTGCCTTGCATGTAATTGTAAATTTGATTGCAGTGCTGACTACTTGTATGGCATGTTCTGTATGTTTTAGTAATATCTCATAAACAAATCTATTCTGTTTTATTATATTTGTTTGTTTGCTGCAAACAAATACACTAAAAGATGTTTCCAGGTTGAAATGCACTGAATAGAATGCCAACCGAATGCAGTGCCAGCATCTCCAAAGTTCGTCAGAATTATGGTAGCATTTAATGTGTTATTCAATTACTTTAATTGAAATTCTGTTACAATTTTACTCAGAATCTGTTAAAGCCTAAAATATTAAATTCCTTCATTACAAAATTTTTTTTGGATCCATTTAATTCATTTTTTCAACTCGAATAAAACTTGTATAAAGGCTTGTTTCAAGTATTATGGGTAGATGTATTCATTAATGGTTCATTTTAAAGATAATAACTCAGGTTACTGCTCTATCATAACTCAAATGATACATTTTTATTGCCAAAAATTTCTAATATTAAGTGCGTTGTAAGCTGTGCTGTTGTAAATTTATAATACAAAACGTTTGTTTTAGATACACCTACCGGCGATGTTCTACTTGATGAGGCTTTGAAACACATGAAAGAAACAGATCCACCAGAAACAGTGCAGAGCTGGATTGAATACCTGAGTGGTAAGAACTTTTTTGTTTAGAAGCAATATTTGTATTGGGATCAAATAACTTGGTGGTGGAGTGGCATGGACACTTACTTTCAACTTTAAGCCTGGTTCAAATCCAGTGCAGGCATGCACCATTACCAATAAATCAGAGCTGGTAGAGATGGAAGGTGGGAAAACTGGCATGACCTAGTAAATAAAAGGAAATGGTCAGCCACTCTCAATAGGTCTGCATTGGTAGTTTGATGTGTTCCCCTTATGTCAAGTGTAGGCCTGTTTCCCTGAAGTGAATCCAAAAGGCTGCTCTGAAATCTTTGTACGTTCCTGCTCGATGTAAGTATGCAATACCATCTTTCTAAAACTGATGAAACTGATGTGCATAAATTTGGAAGGCTAGATTAACATAAATCTGGATTAGGCTCGCATTGTCCACTATTTTTATAAATTTTTCATTCTCCATCTCTGGTCAAGATTCTGTATGAAGAGAGTAGACATATGTCATCATCCGACTTAAGTCCACTGCTGGCTATAGACTTCTCTAAGTCTCACTTCAGAGTAGAAATGACTTGAGACTTAATATATTCTTTTTATTCATAATTCAGGAGAAACATGGAACCCGATGAAATTAAAATATCAACTCAAGAATGTTCGTGAGAGGCTGGCTAAAAACCTTGTAGAAAAAGGTGTCCTAACTACAGAAAAACAAAATTTCCTATTGTTTGATATGACTACACATCCTCTAACAGACAATGTTGTCAAATGCAGACTAGTGAAGAAGGTAAATACTTTGAAG
Organism: Chesias legatella; assembly: GCA_947359385.1. Lineage (NCBI taxonomy): Eukaryota > Metazoa > Arthropoda > Insecta > Lepidoptera > Geometridae > Chesias > Chesias legatella. Next base: position 5,159,587 of record OX375772.1, read on the forward strand.
TATATGCTTAGTGTAGTAATACATTTAATGCAGATTTTCGAATGATGGATGCTTGGTAAGGTGATCATAGCGGAAAGAAATATCCTTTGAAACAATATATCAATACATAAAATAAATATTGGTGCATATTCCACACATCACCATCTGTCCCCAAACTAGCTTCTACTATGGGTACTAGAAAACTCATAGAATACTGATCTATTTATTTGTAAATACATATTAACACACAAACAGAACGTAAACATCTATGTTAGTCTCACAAATAATTGCCCGTAGAAATCGAACCCACAACCTACAGCGCAGAAGGTAGAGTTACTACCAATTGTGCTGTGACGCCAGTCAAAGTGTTTATCAAAGGAAATACTTTAGTCCCTGTTTTATGTTATTGTTTGGCTTGCTTGTTTGTGTTGGACAATATGTTATATTATGTCAATATTGTCATAACTTATAATATTGTGTGTAAACATCCTCTGATAGATGAATGTGCTACCATACCTCTGTAATGTCGGATAGGCAAATGTATTAATATAATAAATTAACTACTGTACTGGATTAATGGTGAAATTTCAGGCCCATGAAGTCCATCTTCATGTCAAATGGTGACAGATGTAATACTACTTGGGTTATCACATACCCATACCTACCTGAGTAGGGGAGGAACTAATCTTATTTCTGTTGTCATAGGCGTAGGATGTACAAATTTTTGTTCTATGTTGGTGATGGACGAACAGATGGTTCATGTGATTTTAAGCGGTATCCTGTGCTGGTGGTCCGTTATCGCTGTCTCTGTATCTGATCATATCTTTTCTCTACATGAGCTTGTTCCGTTATTAGACTAAAATAGTAGTTATACAGTATATGTTGTTTTTATACAGGGTTATTATTACAAGGATCGTGCTCGCGAATAAAAAGGAATCCCTCCATTAGGGGTTTCTTGTTTGTTGTCCCCTTGGAGGGTCGGATAGGCTTTGAACAGTCGTCAAAGTTAGCGATAAGCAAGCGTGACCTTTATATTTTGAATATTGACGTTTCCAATCCATTTGATGTATTGTATGTAAATAAAGTTTGTCGAGTTTGTGTGGTGTCAGGTGCAGGAGGCGGCGCTGCGTCGCTCGATCACAGAGGTGGGTCACGCGGAGGTGAGGTCGCTCGCGCTGCTGATGCTCGCGCACTCGGGCGACGTGCTCGAGAACGCGTTCGCGCCGCTCTCCGACGAGGAGTACGAGCTGGCGACGCGGCGGGTGCGGGCGCTGCTCGACCTAGACTTCGAGGCGGAGGCGGTCAGGCCGGACGCGTGTCAGATCATGTGGGCGGTGTTCGCTGCGTTCACCAAATAGCGATATCACTCTCCACACCCACTCGTACACACTACCTCCGGTGGTCGATATGATAATTTCATTCTATTTCACACGCGTCGTGAATTTAAAGTGTTGATAGTTTTTTTATTGATGAGTCTATTCGGAAGTAAGAATTGGGACTAATCTAAATGATAATTAACGTTTTCTAAATAAATCGCGATGTTTATCATTCCTGTATATATCTATATATACATATATATTTTCAGTATTATCTGTAATATAGTTTGGCTTTGTTTCATTGATATACATGGGCACTTATTTCATAGTAGATCGTGTGTCTCACTTCTCAGTTAAAACTCAGGGTGGAAATTCGATTGTAGTGTAGTTTTAGTCCAGTGAATTATATCTATGTTGTTTTTTGAATTAATTAGTGCACAATTTGATATGTATTTGAAAGCTTAATAGCGATGCTATTTGCACAAATTGCAATGCATATAAAATGTTCGAAACAGTCAGTTATTATTTATGGGGAAAAGCTACGAAACGATACTGCCCATCCAGTGTGTGATAATGACACATAACAAAGCAGTACGACTTGTGTCCTCCCCTACTTAGATAGAAAAAGATGCAAGTCCCATCATATGCGTCCACAACCCTGAGATGTGAGGGTGGAATGTCTCAAGTGCCAGTAATTTCACCGCCTATCACACCATTTTTTCGTTGTAATTGAAATTCTAAAAATACTTTATCATTTTTTATAATATTAAAATAAATTTAAAGTAAATTTCTTGTTAAATTCTAAATAATAATTGCGACTGAAAGTGAGTCAAATAGTACCAACATGAAATCACAATACCAGTGAATTGAAACAAATACCATGGGATTCGTCCGAATATTCACCGGGTGCCTTTTTACATCACTAATTAGTGATTCACATTATTAATCTTGTAGTTCATTTCTTTCTATCTTCAGAGACTCGAAGACAAAGATCCGTTGTAGCGTGCGTATCGTATACGTATTGGGTCGTTTACCTTTACCTTCGATCCACGACAAAAAAAGATTCTCGCGAGTGACCTGTCTCTTTGACATTGAGATAATGTCAAAGTGACAGGTCACTGTTTACATTTTATGTCTTGAACGAAAAAACCAGAGTATACAGTTTATGAAGTAATCACAGGCCTCACAGATCAATTGGTATTAACTCTGCCTTCTACGCTGTAGGTCGTGGGTTCGATTCCTACCCAGGACAAACATTTGTGTGACGAATGTACATGTATGTTCTGTATCTGGGTGTATATGTTTTTACAAAAAAGTATCCTATCAGTTGTCCGGTTCCCATAGTACAAGCTAGGCTTAGTTTGGCGCTAGGTGGCGCTGTTTCAGTGGTCCACCAATATTTATATTATTTATTGTGTTATACAACACTTGTAATAGCGATCGTACAGAAAGGAGATAAATTAAATTAAAAACTGAAGTAAAAATATGTATTGTATAATAATTGTCTATATACATAAAAATGAATGGCCAAATTTGTTGCTAAGCGCTAAACTCGAGAATGGCTGGGCCAATTCGGTTTCTTTTGTCTTTCAAATATTTCTTGAAGTCCGAGCAAGGTTGATGAAGTTTGTAGCCCGGAAAAGTACAGTGTTCCCGTGGGATGACTTATGCACCGCGGGTCGCAGCTTTTCTGGTGGAATTTCAAATGTGACGCTGTTTTCACAAAATCCATACTGCTTTAGTAATTAAATACTAAAAATGTGAATGTTTGTATTAAATTAGCTATTATAATGAAGAAACAAAACGACGATATAGTGAAATTTCGTTTTAAAATTTAATTAAAAAGCCTGAGAGTTCTGCGCGTTATAAAATGTTATTTTTACTTACATTAAATAAATGCTAGACAGACCGATAAACAAATGAGTTAGGACTATCAGTCTTGCCAATATTATCTCTGCCAATGTCAGCATCAACTTTGCTTATTGATAGAAACTTTAACAATATATCTGGTAACTATATAAGAACTAGATAAATTTTACGTTTTTTTTACAAGCATAAAATAACTTTATTTCATTATTAATTTAATGGTAGCTGTTAAAAATAATTAAAAATTTTGATTTCCTGTTAACACGAATCTTTTATCAAATATTTGAAAACTAATCATCTTGTTTTCAGCTTACATTTATTTGTGAAATACGTATTTTAATTTGTTTTAATTGTTACTTATGTATTTATGCATGCGCGACGATAGAAGATCCATTATGACTGTTTATCTTTCGAGGAGGAGGCGTGTAATATTTATATTTAATCGTAATTACTAGGTATATTTGAATTAACACGGTATCGCCTCTAATTAATTTTGCACCAATAATAGTGGTGCAGAACAGAAAGGGGAACCTTATTACATGTGATTTAAATTTATAAACAGTATCTCATTAAAAAAAGATGTACAACAAAAAAGTCTATTTAATAGAGATGAAACGGATATCCGGTATCCGGCCAAACCACTATCCGTTTCATCTCTAATATAATTATATTGTTTAAGCTATGGCGTCTGCGATATCCGCGTATAGACGAATCGTTATGTCGGCTACAGAAGAATAACGAGGTTATTCTTATTTAATTTAAATGCCAGTAATGTCGGCCACGGGAAAGCCGCCAGCTCCATTGGTCGGACGACACAGAATTGCCGGCAAACAATGGTCGAAGACTAAGGACCGTGAAGAATGGCGTTTAAAGAAGCCACAGGCTGGGATGATGATATCTCATCATATGTATAGTATATTCTACTTTGGTCTATTTCGAAAATTATTATGGAATCAATTTTACTACGATTATAGTTTTTTATTTCGTGTAAAGGAAAAATTTCGTAAACATTCAGTTCGCGAATCGTGTTCGTTCCGAAGTTTGCTCACAGTTCAGCTCCGTAACGGCGGAGATTTTTCCAAATTTTATGTCATTTGCGGCCGTTTATAATAAATATCATTTGATATTATTTAGGGTATTTTCCATAGTGAGCTTGCAAATATTATTTAAAGCATCAAAAACAATCTCTGATTGAACATTACAGTTTAACTTATAAATTCTGTTGTAGACGTAAGCAATATGAATAGCCTTTAATTATTTTATTTACTTGATAATTAATGGTAGATGTACTTCATTTTTGTAGCTTCTATAAAAATATTTAGGAGAGTATTTTATAACTATTTTACATTTTAAAGTTGTTTTACTATGAAATTTTTAAGTGCTGTCGATTTCAGAACAGCTGGCCGCGAGCTAACAAGTTCGTCAGATATGTATCGTACTTTCGAAATACAATAATAATATCACTCCAAAACTAGAAACATCTGTTTAATCATTACGTTTTGTTTTGTACATAATGTCCGTTTGGTTTGTAAATATCCGACGCGCAAAATCACCGATAGACCCGGCTGAGACGAATCAACAGTGTAGCGCAAATGTATAAAATCAAGATAAATCGATGTATTATAGACGAATTAATTATTATTAGTAGTATTATGATTATTCAAATATATTCTTTGGAAATAAACTTGTATTTATATTTACAAATCCTCTCGATAAATCTCTATTCAAGGATATGTTTTTGCATTGGTAAGGGGGGAATAAATCAAAACGTACCTTTATTCAGTTTTTATTATAAATATTCTCACACAGTGGATAGGTAAGTCTTATATCTCTTCCAGATATTAATTTTATCAACAATTCAGTTCGTTTCCTTTCAATACGCACTTATACAAACTACTGATAATTCGTGAGATTGAACTAGTGAGAAAATTGCTTTTGTGCTGTTATTTAATGTTGTTACTGCCATTTTGGATGATCCCTTAATTAATACACATTGTGGGGTTATTTCTCTTAATAATTACAATTAAAGGTAGAGAAAATTGGGACATAAAACATATTTACATGTCTCTTATACAACAAATAATGCATTGTAATAAATAATATCGGAAAAGGTTTGCTTTTATTTATAAAAACATGAAATCTAACAACTTATGTGATTTCTTAGAATGTTTACTACATTATAGAGAAGGAACATTTTTGAAATGTGAATATTCAAGGATTACAATAATATTCAAGCTGAGACTTACATACTTCACTCTCTTTCATCACTCGTATCCGGTCTTAATCTCACAGCCATATTTATACTAATATACATAACTAATTAATACTAAAGATTAAGCGTATTATTTAAAACTAACATACTTTATAACATTCTGTATATAATACTTAACTAACTAATAAATAGACGAATCCTGTATGAATAAATAGTGCAGTAAACCTGATTATCCCCAAGTTAAGCAGTATTCAGCGATAACCTGTGGTACCATCCCTTATTAACAAGATTATGGTACGCTTGCTTATGTGTCAAATATATACGGACTCATGACGAATACATTGCCTGTTATCAAACGAACGTATATTAATGAAACCCAGACATGTTATTGAACATATTTATATGTACTTTATTTCAAGATTTATGCGTGACTGTGCTGTGATCGTAATAAATAATTAAGTGTATTTCACTATGTTGGGATTGGCAGTGATTTGAAATAAGATTCCCTCAAATTTAGTGTCAAAGGTAATATAATATTTTTTGAAAATATTCCCTCTTTTTATATGTAATTATTTAAGTTCGTATTATAATCCAAATGAACAATGTTGCTTGGAGTATTATCACGTGATTCGTGCTGCGTAAACTCGACTAGGGTGTAAAACTATGTGACACTCAACTAGGTACAATCGTGCTTCTTATTTTAGGGTTGGTAGTTAGTGATTGAAGCGATGTGGCTTGAGATCTGTTACGAAGGTAATGAGAAATATATTCTGAATTTTTGAACTGACTGGCAACTACCATCTACGAGGGACAAGAGTATTATATTTGACAATCGACTAGTCTCAGCTCAATTAGTAATAACTCGCTCATCTGCGCTGCAGGTCGTGGGTTCGTTTCTCACCCAGGACAAACACGTGTGATGAACATCGATGTTTGTTTTGTGTCAGGGTGTTAATATGTATTGTATGTATGTATTTGCAAAAAAAATATATTATTTCTTTATTTATATTCGACCATTAACGATTTTAGTGACGTTTTATTTAGAAATGGCACGCAAAGAAAATAATACTGCTATAAAAGATGGTAGTTGCCTATCTGAACGAACTAATAAACTCTAAGGTAATATAAGGAGCACGTTTCCCAGAAATCCAGTACAATTTCATTTTTTTCGACCTTAAGCATAGTTCAGTGTAGTTGGGCCTCTCTGTAAGTAAGTGTGTATTGTGTTGGTACAGCCACTGTGGAGAGGTGAGTTGTCACCATGCCTCCGTGTATCTGATGTCGCAGTCCTGGAGGTGGGGCAGCCGCTGGCGCAGGTTGTCGAACGCTCCCGCCGATAGCTTGGTGCTGTTCAGGTTTAGATGGCGGAGGTTGGGTAACCCTGAAACGTTTACAATATATTTAATACTAGCTGTTGCCCGCGACTTCGTCCCGGAATTCGGTTTTATCACGCACCCCTATTTTACCTCTCGGAAAAGTAGCCTAAATTACTCCTCGTTACATCAGCTATCAGTGAAAGTCCCGTCAAAATCGGTCCAGCCATTTCAGAGATTAGCCGGAACAAACAGACAGACAAAAATAAAAAAATAAATGTTGTTTTGGTATATGTACCGTGTATACATCCATATGCACTTAGTAAAAAGCTGTTATTTTAATATTTCAAACAAACACTCCAATTTTTTTTATTTGTACATACCTATAGATGAAGCTTACACTATACTATTGTTACCTGGCATACAGTTTAACGAAATCTTATGTATGTAAAATCAGAAAGAAAACAATTAAAAAAACATATTCATAAAAATCACGTCACCTAATTTGGTTTTGATATTCTCAGTAATACATAAATTTTCTTGAACATATCGGTTTCCTCACTATGTTTCCCTTCACCGTTTTGAGAACGTGGTATCGAGCAGGTGAATCTTTCAAGCGAAAACCTCGATGGTACACGTCGGGTTTTGAACCAGCGACCACCGGAATAAAACTCGGGGTCAGTATCACTGGGCCGCCACGCGGTAGATATGTGATTTTACCTGAGAGTGCTTCGATCCCCTTGTCTGATATCGGCGTCTCGCAGAGATTGAGAACTTGTAGCCGAGTGAGGTGCTCCGAGATCAGTTGCAGGCCGCTGTCGTCGAACTTAGTCGCCCACAGGTTCAAATACCGCAGCGATGGCAACTGTTGGTACACAAATACTTTTATATACTTGCTAGCTGTTGCCCGCGACTTCGTCCGCGTGGAATTCGGTTTTATCGCGCACCCCTTTTTTACCCCTCGGAAAAGTAGCCAAGTTACTCCTTGTTACATCAGCTATCTGCCAGTAAAAGTCCAAAATCGGTTCAGCCATTTCAGAGATTAGCCAGAACAATCAGAAAAACAGACAGACAAAAATAAAAAAAAAAGTTGTTTTGGTGTATGTACCGTGTATACATCCATATGCACTTAGTAAAAAGCGGTTATTTTAATATTACAAACAGACACTCCAATTTTATTTATTTGTATAGATTAAAGTCGTAAGCCAAAGTAAAAACGTAATTTCCATAGAATTCATAGATTCCATAAAGAAATGACCTGGAAACGTCAATAAGTAGAAGAGTTTGAGCAGTTGAGCACGCCAAGTTCGTCCGGGGAAGTAATTCCACCATACCCATTTCTGCCGCCAAGAAGTCACGCATCAGCGGTACTCCGTGGTGTTCCGGTGTGATTCCCGGTGAAATTACATACCTGAGACATTCCAACTACACATCTCAGAGTTACGGGCACATACGATGCGACTTGGGTCTTGTACCTACGACCCAAGTCGCATTGGTTGTTGTGGGCCGAGGTTACCATTTAACACCGAGTGGGCCATCGGCTGTTTCGGTAACTGAATCACATAAAAAAAATTGGAGAGTCGGATTTACGATCCCTGTTCTCCTCGAACCGGAAGCATGCGTAAGGCAAATTGGCCAATTTCTCATCGAAAAAAAAGAATGTAATGAAGGTAGAGCGAACCTTTATAAGATGGTGCGCACACTCGCTGGTGACGCTGGTGAAGGCGAGTGAAAGGCACTCCAGGTTGCCGAGGGCCCCGGCCTCCAGGAGTGCCGCCACGTCGGCGTCCGTCGCGCGCACCGGGAGCGCGAGCCGCTTTGGGCCCCCTTCCGCTTGCTGTAGGTATAAGAGGGACAATTGTTTGATGAATAATATACATAAAAAGTAATATTTTTATATTAATATCAATTTTATAAAATAATGCATCGATGCAATTGAAAAATTGCATTCAATAATTAAATTAATGTTTATGATACAGCGCCATCTAGCCGCCAGCTAAGCATAGTTGCCTATGAAAACCAGATAGCTGATCGATTACTTATATACTAGATATAATACACATTTAACACCGACACACAATAGGTAATCATGTATTTCTGTCATAGGTGGGAATCGAACCCAAGACCTACAGCGCAGAAGAAAGAGTTACTATCAACTGAGCTGTGTACAACAGCTAGATGGTAATGTTGCAAAGTGAGGGCGTGGTGGTCTAAATGACTCCAGATTTTCGACCGGAAAATTACTCGTGTCGTTTGCGTACAGTACTACTGTCATTTGGATACGAAACCCCAAAAAAAAAAGTGATCATGAGAGAGGTATCTGAGACTCGAGAACACACATTACGCTTATCATGAAAATATTTGCTCCAGTCGAGGATCGAACACACGACCGCTCGCTGATTGTGTATGTCGTAAGGAAATCCACTCACCAGCCTCTGGAGATGCTGCTGTCGTTCACAAAGCTCGTTATAATACTGATGCCCCAATTCAGTCCCTTGCAAAGTGGCGATAATTTCCAACTGAGTTTGTTCATCAGTAGTGACCTCCCATTCTAACATCATGCTTAGAGCCTCCAGTGCAGCAGGCTGTAAAAAAGTGTTTATTTATAAATATAAAAATTATTATATGTAATATATTAAGTGTAGTTTCATTTATCAATAACAAAAAAGAGTTCCAATGTGTTCGATAGATGTCGCTTTCTGGTGTAAGAGATCTAAAAAAAAATGGTGGGTAATGTCAAATTAACAACAAAAAATGTGACAACAGAAAAAAATACTTTGTCTTTGTGTTCAGATTGTGAGAAGTAATTGTGGGTTTTTGTAATGATTGATTTGTGGCTATATTCCAAAGTTTTTTCAGTTAATATTGTCCGAACCACGGAAATAAGGTTGAAAAAATGTTGGAATTTATATTTCAATTACTTTGCAAAGCACAAAGCTCCACAAAGCAACGCCATCTGATATCAACTTCAGAAACACGGCCGTATAAGCTCTAACTCTTCCTTAAGGGTATTCTTATATCTGGTATAAAAATAGAACTAGATCTAGAAAAGGGGTTAAGATGAGGTTTTGTTTTTGGTCCATGTTAGGCCGAAACAGGTAATGGTTTGATTTCAAAGAAATTTTCATAACTTTATTCGGTTTACGTGTGTGTTATCCCTATAATTTTGGTAGGTACGTGCATTTTGTTAACATTTAATGACATTAATTAAAACTAATTCACGTAGGGATGGCGAAAATAGTCACAGTCGGCCAAATTCGGTAGCCTACAAGCAACCAAAAAATGACAAACGATCCATTCGCTACAATTTTTATACACATAACAAGATATATTTTTTATTTAGAGAAACGCTTTATGTTCTGAGATTTCAATTCTGCAATAGTCCGGTATGTACCGAAAAGTTTTATTAACACTACAAATGCGTCCAAAAGTATCGATATGATTTCTAAATGTGGGAACATAGTCAATAGTTACAAATAGAGACTTACGTGTTCCGTCAGTGCGACTAGAATGAAATCAGGCAGTTGTTTACTCATGCTTTGCAGAAAGCTTTTTCTTTTACAGCAGCATTTCAGAAGCCCCTCCAACTGTTAACAATAAATAACTCTTTAGACTACTTACCGACTTACAAATTTCCTCTCAATTTTTCTTAACTGTCATATTTGCAATTTAAAAAACGTGTGGTGCTTTGTACTTTGACGTAACACCCGTTTATCGTAATACTAAATAATTAGAATTATTTTTATTTATTTTGTTTTATATAGTATAGTAGGTAGGTACCTACTATTACTACTATTGGTGTCACTGGTTCAGTGTGGCGAAAGGATTTAAGTACACCTCAAAGAGGCTCCATTCGTGCACTTGATACATGTCATCGATTCTTTAGTTCTAGAACACGTCGGTTTCCTCACGGTGTTTTCCTTCACCAAGAGATAAATCGTCCAAACGAAGAAACTCATTGGTCGTCGGGACTGAAACAAGTGACCTCCGGACTGCAACTGAAACTGACGTACCATACACCCCCATAAGTCGCAGAGCTGTTCGTGGGGCAGCGCCAGCAGCGGGTCCGAGGGTCCGGCGGCTCGGAGCCAGGAGGGCGGGGAGAGGCGCGCGGCGCGGGCGGCCGCCACGCACGCGTGCGACGCGCACCGCCTGTCGTTAGCCAGCGCGGTCAGCACCCGCGCCACGCGACCCGCCACCCGCGGACACGAGAGAACGTTCGCGCACAGCGGCACCGGCTGGAGCACCGCCCCTACTATAACCAGCCAGTCTTCGTATTCGCACCTGAAACACTCACTAATCAGTGTTCGTTTTTATAGCGTTCCAACTCGAACTCTAATCGACTGGCCTGATAACTCAGTTGGTAGTAACTCTGCCTTCTGAGCTGTAGGTCGTGAGTTTGATCCCCACCCAGGACAAATATTATGTGACATTTGTAACATTGATGTTTGTTTTGTGTCTGGGTGTTAATATGTATTATATGTATGTACTAGCTGTTGTCCGCGTGGAATTCGGTTTTATCGCGCACCCTTATTTTATCCCTCGAAAGAATAGCCTAAGTTACTCCTTGTTACATCAGCTATCTGCCAGTGAAAGTCCCGTTAAAATCGGTCCAGCCATTTCAGAGATTAGCCGGAACAAAGAGACAGAAAAAAATTGTTTTGGTATATGTACCGTGTATACATCTATATGCGCTTAGTAAAAAGCGGTTATTTTAATATTACAAAGAGACACTCCAATTTTATTTATTTGTATATAGATGTATAATAGTTGCATGCCAATCCTGTACGGATGACTCACATGTGGTCGAGTATATCGGCGAAACACAGCACTTCCTCTTCGCTATCGCTGCACTGATGCGGCGTTGCGTGGTTCCTGAAGTGGTCATCTAACGCCGCGAGCGCAACCGCCGCTAGATTGGGCGCCGCTCTCGGGTGGGGGCATGTAGCGCGGTTGCCGTGGGTCACCTCCACAAATCGACGCACTAGCGCCGAGCCCGAATTGTGCGCGCTGAGAGCACTAGTCAACAACAAATCTCTATTAGTCTCTATTCTAGTATCATGACTAAAACATCGAGGAGTACTGGCCAGGTCAAACCGAGCGTAATTTGTGTAGGTCACTCCCCGATAGGCTTTTCGTGGCGGACGTGACTTTATAGACTGGCCTCGCAGCTTAGTTGGTTAGTAACCCTACCTTCTGCGCTGTGGGTCGTGGGTTCGATTCCCACCCACGACAAACATTTGTGTGACAAACATCGATGTTTGTTCTGTGTCTGGGTGTTAATATGTATGTATTTACAAAAAAAAAGTATATAAGTATTCTATCAGTTGTCTGGTTCCCATGACACAAGCTACGCTTAGCTTACTTTGGGGCTAGATGGCGCTGCGTGAAATTATTATTATTATTATTTCTTATGCGTCAATTCGAACTATAGTAAAATTATTTAAGACTACGAAATTCTGTACCAAGTGCATAACAGTAGAATTAATAGAAATCGATTCACTGGTAAGCTTGTTGGAAAATTGATAAAGAGTGTATAATAAGTCGGCTTATTGGTAAAAGGCACAAAAAGTGCTTCATCTTTTGATTACCTAACAGCTGTAGTAGCTGAATGAGAAAACATGGAACCGTGTACGTTCACTCTCGATTGTACTTTGGTCGCCGTTACTTTTTATTGCAGAAACGTTACGTGCGCATAGACAATTTACGTGAGTGCAACTGAACTCAGAGTGATTGACTCTTGTGTTTACGAACCTCTGCTCGCGTGAGTCGTTATCAACTGTACTACAGTAGCGACAGCCTACTGATTTGCCAGTTTTGCCGATTGTACTGATGTTCAATAATTGGATTTTTATATTAACATTTATTTTGTTTCGATATACATCTTCTGATATGGTTTATTAAATTATTTTCTCAGAGACAAACAAATGTAACATAGATCTAGGTACTCAATCGTTACAAGGATCGTGCTCGCGAAAAAAGGAATCCCTCCATTAGGGGTTTCTGTCTGTTCTTCCCCATGGACGGTCGGATAGGGTTTGAACAGGCGTCAAACTTAGCGATAAGTACGGGTGACCTTAAATTTTGAATATTATTGACGTTTCCAAGCCATTTCTTTATGAATTCTATGGAAATAAAGTTTTTGACTTTGACTTTAATTTAACAATCATCTTCCTTATTTAAAACCAATCCGTTATCCATGCATACAATAAAGGGGTCAAACCATACAAGCCTACAGAAATGGTATTATTTTTATCCAAATTTAAATAATCCTACAGTTACTTCTACGATTCGGACGACGGCATAAATTACTGAGGCCATTAGGTACTTCAATTATAATTTAGCTATCATTGGACTCAGCGTCCTTCACACACATACCTATTATCATAAAATGTGTTGAAACAGAACTGTGTTAGATTGTTTTTAATGACGATGATTCATTAGTAATGCAATTATTGATATTGGTCAAGAATAACCAGATTTTATGTGAAGGCGTATTTTGTACCTACATAACAGCAATAAAATTCACATTTATTTACGTACCTATTGAATATATTCTCAAAATATGTTGTTTCTAGGTCGATTACCGCTAAAACACGCGTAGAATAATAAAACGGTCAATGATTGCTAAACCGTGTAAATAAGGAGTGAGTAAGGAGTTTAGTGCTCTTGCGAATAAGTGATATAGTTAGGTAAATCAAAGGAGTTTTTAAAGTGTGGGTACCCAAATGTTAGCCTAGCGGTCGTTTGGACGTAGCAAGATAAAAAAAAACAGTGATTTGATTCTGAGCTATTATTTTGTAATATATTTATGTGTTCTATAAATCTATTCGACTCTATCCGCTCTAAAAGCCTTGATCTGCAAGTTATTTTTATTATCGCATCTCAAGAGACAGACTATACTTGTGTACATGGTGTTTCAATAAGCAGCGGCAGTCAAGAGCGTTCGCTAACATCAATTCTCTATCAACCTCGCATAGTTGAGCAATGTTTTTTTGTTATTAGCGATAGGCTAGCATTTGACCACAATCTCCCCCCATGTTAAGTGACGATGTGGTCTACGATGAAACATGTTTGCCTAGAAGGAACCTATTATTTATTTATTTTTTATTATTGTGATGTTTACCTAATATAATCTCTAACAAGGCGGCGGGCGTTAGGGGCCCTCGCGAAGTCCACGTTGCGTGTGAGGACTCTGCGTACAGGGGGCGCGAGCGCGGGCAGCGGCACAGCCCGAGGCCTCCGCCTGCAGAGCCGCGCGAGCAGACCGCACAACTCCCCCGTGATGCAACGCTCAGCGAGCAGAGGTGCAGATGCGCTCGTCACGTTCTCTGCCCACTCTTCCCAATCAGCGCTGTGCTTATTCTGTAACAATAGTTTGTTGTGGCGTTAAGGGGATAAATAAAATCCTTCACCTTCCAAGTCGCACTTTATTGGGAACACGTGACAAGCAATGCAGGCATTTTCCCACGAATAACTAGGATGTGATCCGGAAATATACCAGCGCGCTTAAAAACAAGTAATGGTTTCGTTCATCCGATATCTGATACAAATAAATAAAATTGGAGTGTCTGTTTGTAATATTAAAATAACCGCATTTTACTAAGTGCATATGGATGTATACACGGTACATATACCAGAACATTTTTTTTTTACAATTTTTGTCTGTCTATTTGTTCCGGCTAATCTCTGAAATGGCTGGACCGATTTTGACGGGACTTTCACTGGCAGATAGCTGATGTAACAAGGCTACTTAGGCTACTTTTCCGAGATGTAAAATAGGGGTGCGTGATAAAACCAAATTCCAAGCGGACGAAGTCGCGGGCAACAGCTAGTCAAATATAAAGTCTCGTATGTCCCAAAATTAGACGAAATCGAATAGCAAAAACATTTTGTTTGAAAGGTAAATCAGTATGGGTGAGTAACTTGGTGATCGGCCTTTCATCATAAAAAATGAAACAAACAGAGGAAATAATTTATTAATATTCGCTATTATTTGTTATATAAGTTGGCAGTGTGCCTAAATTGTGAGCGGTTTTTTCCCATATTTAATATTTTCGGAGCTAAATCAGTTTCTGCCTATTTGTGTTCGTTAGAAGGCGTACCGACATATTAAAATAACAAAAACAAATCCATATGTTAAACCTTTATTAAAATAAAAGGTCAAATGCGAGTTGGATGCGCGTACCGAGAGTTCCGTGCACAATTATATGTATTTTTTTTCATTATGTTCGGGGTTCTTAACCTTTATGTTTGTTGGTTTACTTCTGAGCTTGTACTAAAATTACACTAAGCTTGACACTTGTGTCTAATACTGTTGTTTCGTTGTTGAATTCCCCTTTAATTACTTGCTTTCTGTTTTACTGACTCCTCATTACAGTCAGTTGGTAGTAACCCTGCCTTCTCGCTGTAGGTCGTAGGTTCGATTCACACCCAGGACAAACATTTGTGCGACGAACATTGATGTTTGTTCTGTGTCTGGGTGTTGATATGTATTAAGTATATGTATTTACAAAAAAAAAAATATAAGTATTATATCAGTTGTATGGTGTCCATGATACAAGCTATGCTTAGCTTACTTTAGGGCTAGATGGCGCTGCGTGAAATGTCCACCGATAATTATGTATTTATTATATTTATGATTATTATTTGTTAGGAACTCCGTACCCATATTCTGTGAAAATTTCAACCACTTGTTGAAACTATTACCTATTAAGTTTAAAAAAACACAGTCTTCTAAACTAAACTATATACTAAACTTAGTACAGACAGACAGACGGTGTATGGTTTTAATAACAGGTCTTTTCAATGCGAAAATCTAGAAGAACATAAATAATAAATTAGCGGATATGTTTAAGACAAAATCGTGTTGTATTAAATATGAAACGTGCGCGTTAACTTTATCGGAGTATGGTTTAAAAATCAGTTGCAATATTCGAAATCAACTTACTAACTAATGTACTAACATAATATGAAGTAAAATAAAAGCTTGTTGTAAAAGGTGTTACGAATCTATGCTACGACAACCAATGCGACTTTGGTCCTCCCCTACTAGGTATGATAAGATCCAAGTCACATCGTATGCGCCCGTAACTCTGAGACGTGCAGGTGGAATGTCTCATGTGCTTGTAATTTCACCGGCAACCACACCTTTCAAACCGGAACACAGTAATGCGAATGCGTTACTGCTTGGCGGCAGAAATGGGCATGGTGGCAGTACTTCCCCGGGCGAACTTGGCGAGAGTTCTACTGCTCTTATAGCATTTATGCATTTCGTAACACGTGTTTCTTTTTGAGATAAGACTCGGGAATCGGGTCGGAAATCTGTCACATCTACGAAAGTAAATTTTCAATGGAACTGTATCCACTGCCTCTTTTCACAATGGGACGCAGTACAATTAGAACGTTAAATTGCTTTGACGTCATTAGATTCAAATAACTTATTAATTTGCTCGCTGATTTATGCTTATCAATTGTTAATTCAAACAGAGCATGAGCGAAGCGAAAGCGATAAGAACAGAGTTGATGATCATTATTTTCTATGAATGGGTTAATACAATTGTAGTTCCTAGATCTACCTACTATTTGGCCCCTGGCCTCATAGCTCAGTTGGTAGTAACCAGCAATTTGCGTGGGTCATTCCCCAATAGGTTTTTCGTGGCGGACGTCTCTTTAGACTGGCCTCGCAGCTTACTTGGTTAGTAACCCAACCTCCTGCGCTGTAGGTCGTGGGTTCGATTCCCACCTAAGACAAACATTTGTGTAACGAACATTGATGTTTGTTTTGTTTCTGGGTGTTTAATATGTATTATATGTATAAATGTACAAAAAGTAGAAGTGAATTTGATATATAGTATATCACTTGTCTGGTACCCATGATACAAGCTATGCTTAGCTTACTTTGGGGCTAGATGGTGCAGTGTGAAATGTCCACCAATATTATTATTATTTAATCACCTGTCTACAAGTAAGTTCCGTCCGACTGTCTTACGCTGAATGCGAATCCTGAAACGACCTGTCATCTTTTTAATCTCTTACGCCGCGGCATAGAACCCCTTTTTACACTATGCCTCTATACCTCTAGACATTTGAACCAGTCAGTCAATATGTGAAAATATTGTAGGCACTCGTAATAAGAACACCGACTACAAGGTGTCTGCGGCGCGGCGGCCTTTAGATTAGACCATCACGATTTGCAATTGTAGCGTCCTCCTTTCATAGTGGAAATTTTCACTTATTATCACGTCGAGGCATTAATAATTTGATCTTTTTATCTATACAAATAAATAAAATTGGAGTGTCTGTTTGTAATATTAAATTAACCACCTTTTACTAAGTGCACATGGATGTATACATATACACGGTACATATACCAAAACAACATTTTTTTAAATTTTTGTCTGTCTTTCCGTCTGTTTGTTCAGGTTAATCTTTGAAATGGCTGGATCGATTTTGACGGAACTTTCACTGGCAGATAGCTGATGTAACAAGGAGTAACTTAGGCAACTTTTCCGAGGGGTAAAATAGAGGTGCGTGATAAAATCGAATTCCACGCGGACGAAGTCGCGGGCAACAGCTAGTATTCAGTGTGTGTGTGTGTGTGTGTGTGTGTGTGTATAGCGTATGAGCGTATGATGGCTACACAACACTTGGAAACTGACTCCCATGTGAGGCTACCGGAACAAACGTTATGTGCTTGACGGCAGATAATAACTCGATTACTTACTCGATAATGATATAGGATTCAAACTCACGACCTGCCAGATCGTATACCAACGCCACAATCAACTAAGTCGTCAAGTTAAATCGTATTTAGATGATGGAGAGAGCGTGTTGGCCCAGTGGTACAGAGCCCGAGATTCAATCCGGAGGTCACTAGATCAAATCCCAAAAACACCAATAAGTTTTTCGTTGAAACATTTATATTGGCAATGCGTTTTTACGACGGAGGAAAATAATCGTAGTTCCTGAGTTAAAACTCAAAAGACACTGTGTGAAGTGCTCGAAAAGAGTTTTCCTTTAGGCGCGCTTTCGGCCTATCATCAGAGACTGGTTCGAGAGAGCCAGTGAAAGGAATCACTGACAGCAGTAGAATTGCTGGAGTTGGATGGAGGAAGCGTGTACACTAGCCTAGTTCATAAAGTGAGTATATAACGACTCACCTCAGAAAGCAAATCTGTGAGTATCTCTAAAGGCGCCTGCGTTACGCTCTCATCTTGTAAAGGTGTTGTCATCACGAAGTCCACCATATTCTGGAAAAGCAAACACTGATTAACCAATTCAATCAAATATCATGATACTATTGGTTCTCCCTGAACTCACAACTCGGGCTGTACCTTATCTTTAACTGAATTGTTTTCGATTGACAGTTCTCCGCCATCTAGTTAACATTTTCGGTACTAAAATTGTATTTTTTGTTTGTTCATTAAACATTTCTAAGTCTTATGAGTCGAGGACGCTTAGCTAAACAGTTTGAGAGTGACAGTCGGTCATACATACATGCATACGTAAAATATGCAATACAATGCCGATCCGTTGAAGTCGATTTAGAGAACTCGCTTGCTCGTTCAATAATCACATTGGCAAGGGCTTGGCCGCTCATTCAATTTTATGACCATAATATGACCGCAAAACTACGATTGACTGGCCTTATGGCTCAGTTGGTAGTAACCCTGCCTTCTGCGCTGTAGGTTGTGGGTTCGATTCCCACCCAGGACAAACATTTATGTGACATTTGTATCATTGATGTTTTTTTCTGTATCTGGGTGTTAATATGTATATCATATGTATGTATTTACGATGGAAAGTTAATAATTATTATATCAGTTGTATGGTTCCCATAATACAAGCTATACTTAGCTAACTTTGGGGCTAGATGGCGCTGTGTGAAATGTCCACCAATATACTCTTCTATGACATACAGTCACTAAAAAGTAAATACCAAAACAAATATTTACCTTGAGCTCTTTCAAAACAATTTCCTTCCGCACACTCTTCGTGAGAAAATTGCGATACCTAATAATGTTTCTCTGAAAATTGAGGAAAAAAAAATGGTTAAATTCACGCCCAGCTGCTAATGTGTAAGTAAGATAATTAAAACAGTGGAAAATA
Source organism: Chesias legatella (assembly GCA_947359385.1). Taxonomy (NCBI): domain Eukaryota; kingdom Metazoa; phylum Arthropoda; class Insecta; order Lepidoptera; family Geometridae; genus Chesias; species Chesias legatella. Next base: position 5,178,384 of record OX375772.1, read on the forward strand.
ATGTTATGATATAACTCACCCTCCAAATTATGGAATGGTACCATTGGTCTCTTGTGTAAGCATCGTTAGCCTGAAGCAAAAATAAAAATATACCATTAATAAGTATATATAAAAGTACCTACATAGAATCACGTATTTATACCTGAATCCCACAAACGTATCCCACAAAGCAAAGCCTAAATAGTTCACCTCCTTCCCCTTCTAGGTCGCACTTTATTGCGTAAACATGACTAGAGATGCTGGCCTTGATTTCCCACGAATAACTTGGGTATGACCGGGACATATCTTACAGCAACGAGCTTAAAAGTTCAGTTAAAACAAGCCAGCACACATCCCCAACAGCAGTTCCGAAACGCCACCAACGCCTGGATCAAAATGGCGCAAACGTCGGGTGATGTTAGTCGAATAACATCGCGCGACATAAGAGACATACAGAAAAATTACATTTATTTTTGTATTAATGAATTAAATGACTAAAAAACAACATATTGCAACACAAAACAAAACTAAAATACTTTTTCTTCCATTACAGAACATATAGTGGTAAAAATCAACTGACCTGCAGCAAAAGAGATCCATGCGGCATCACTATTCTAAGGCAGTATTTCCTGGCAGGATCCCAACGCGATATGCAGTATACTTCTTGCATACAGCTGTACGACAGGGGATTTTCCAGCAGACCTGAAGGCTGAAAAATCTAATTCCATTTTAATACTTGTCACGAACATAAAAAAAATGGCGGGCTAGTTAGTCTTTGATTGTTATAAATCATAATTAAAGTAGTTACAATCCACCCTTACAGAAAAGTTTAATGATATTAGAAGCGCAAAAATAATTAATACTAACTATTGTTTGACTGGCCTCACAGCTCAGTTGGTAGTAACCATGTCTTCTGCGCTGTAGGTCTTGGGTTCGATTCCCACCCGGGGCAAACATTTGTGTGACGAACATAATAGATGTTTGTTCTGTCAGGGTGTTGATATTGTACAAGTATGTATTTAAAAAAAAAATTAAGTGCCGTCACAGCAATAAACTCACATCAATTGATTGCTTTCCTAACATAGTGAAGCAATCAGCTGATAGACAAGGGCGCGGGGCGCGGGGGCGCGGGGCGCGGGCGTGGCGCATCATTATGGTTAAGTGTTCCCCCTCAATAAAGGCACCCCAATTGATCAACACCCAGCTTTAATTAACTCATCAATCTTCTTTGCGCAATGGACGATGCACGATACGATGATATAACAGTAAGACAATTGGTATGAATAGCCTCAATTCAAATCCTAATAGCTTGTCCATAAAGCGAACTAATTTAGCCACGAGACTGAATTTACAGTCTATTTCTGTAACAGATTCAATTCAGAAATTTAGGTCAACGATAGGCTAAAGGGCTTTGTGTGAAATGGGGGCGGGGTTTACGAAGAACGGCAATGACGTCACAGGGTGCATTGGCCCGGGCGCGGGCGGTGACGTCAGCGGCACAGCACTCATCCTGCTCTGCCGTGCCTCCGCGCCGCCCGCCGCGCCGCGCGCCGCGCCGCCGCGCTGACTCAGCCTCATTTGCTTTCTCTTCCGGGTACCCTTCGCCTGCAGTTACAGCTTACACTTCACCTTCGCCATTTTGCATTTCCAAGGCAAACATCTTATTCTTTACCATAACTATAAGTTAACACTACTTTTATATTGCACATCGGAATATTATCCATTACGATTTCAAACAAATAATTCAGTAACTTAATATTTCACAATTTGTTTAGCATTCCAATTAATGCCGTAACTCAATTGTTTTTCAGTAGGTCAATTACAATGTCTTGCCTAATATTGAACGCGCAGTACTTTATTATGGCCATCTTACTTAAATTCAATGTTACTGGAAAGGAAGGTAGAACAATGTAAGTTACCTATGTGAAGGGCTGTGCAACCTTATAAGTGAGTTCCATTGACGTCAAACATATTTTAATTAAAAAATAAAAACTAGGTACCTTACAACTAATTTTAGATACGCTCGTGAGATTTGCATTTTTTATTGTTCTCATATTAATTGTATGAAATAATCACTGAGACTCACTAATGAAATTAAAAAAAATTGTGAATTAATTGGCGTGGTCGTTATTCGTCACGGAAACTGTTGTTCAAGAGTATATATATAAATTGATGAAAAAATGTAATCCAGGATTTTAGAAGATTTCAGTCCTAGTATAAAAAGGTTTAATAAGTTGTGTGTCTCACATACACCGCCATTAGTTTGTATTATGGTTCAAAATATTTATTGTATGTACTGTACATTTCGGTCTCATTGTAATAATAATGGAACTTAGAACTTAGTTAACTATTAGAATTATTGCAATCTTACGATAGAGAATACTTAAAAATGAATGAGGGTCGGAGAGAGTTTTGACCAGGCACCAGACTCAGCTATAAATAAATACCCGTGATCTCGTAATTTAATTAAATGGATTGACTGATGTTTCCAAGTTACTTCTAAGAATTCAATGGAAATAAGAGTTTTGCCTTAGGTATTATCTATAGGTATGTTTTGTTGGAATCAGAAGCAGTAGCGTTTACATTGCGCCTCAACTCGTAGAGCGCTGGCCCCCGGATAAATATAAATGTACGGCTTTACCCTCTATATTGTTTTAAATACAAACTACGAGTACGAAACGTACAGAGTGGGGTAGGTATGTAGATGTCTCGACGTTTTCCTCCCAAACTACTCTTGCGTAATTATTTTTAGCATCTTTATATCATTTAAAATTGATAGGCTTCATATGACTGGCCTCATAGCTCAGTTGGTAGTAACCCTGCCTTCTACGCTGTAGGTCGTGGGTTTGATTTCCTCCCAGGACAAACATTTGTGTGACGAACATAGATGTTTGTTCTGTCTGGGTGTTTATATGTTTTCCAAAAAATTATACAATTATTATACCAGTTGTCTGGTTACCGTGATACAAGCTGTGCTTGTGTGAAATGTCCACCATTATTATTATTACATTTCGGTTGTTCAATATTTTAAGTTTTGGTCGACTTTTGCAATAGAGCCATCTAGCCCCAAACTAAGTATACTTGTACTCTAGGAACTGGTAAATTACTTAAATAGTTTATAAATACATTCATATATATTAATAGATATTAACTCCAAGACACAACCATCGAACTCAAACATTGGACTGGTCGCACAGCTCCGTTAGTTTAACTCTGCCTTCTGCGCAGAGTTAAGCCAACTTAGCTGTGGTTCTGTAGGTTGCCGGTTCGATTCCCACCAGGACAATCTGCGTATAATATATTTATTAAAAAAATATACTTGCTTAGTTCGGGGCTAGATGGCGCCGTGTGAATTTTCCACCAATATTTAAATGTATTTACATTATTTAAATTAAATTGATGTAAGCACAAAATATTACACATTTAAAACAGAAATAAGTTTTAAATGGTCTTGTGTGACATGACTGCCACGCAATCATAAGCTCATTTACGTAATCATACGCTTATTCAGCGACAAACCCATTTGTGTTATATACGTTTTTTGCGCATCATTTACCACGTAATATTGGTTCATAGGATTTTATTGTTGTGAATCAATTAGTATGTAGGCATGTGTCGAACGTTAATGGATTACGTCAAGGATTAACTACACGTACATTTACCTACTTGTACACGTTTGATTGACACTGATGTTTAGTATCGAAGTCGCGCACGCGCCAAATGTTAATATAATAAGGTCCTGACGTAGCCTGCTTACGAGCGATAACGAAAGGCAGGTAGTATCAAAGATATTAGTGAATAGTCAAATCCTATGACAACTGACCTTCGAGAATAAATAAGTGATAGAGATTTTATTAAACTCACATTAATGTCCCTTTCATCCATTGTTCAATCTCCGCCATCTTAACAAATGAGCCGAGAAGAAAGTAAATATTTAAAGAATATTATCTATACAAATAAATAAAATTGGAGTGTCTGTTGTAATATTAAAATAACCGCTTTTTACTAAACAATTGGCAGGACCGATTTTGAAGGGACTTTCACTGGCAGATAGCTGATGTAACAAGGAGTAACTTAGGCTACTTTTCCGAGGGGTAAAATAGGGGTGCGTGATAAAACCGAATTCAACGCGGACGAAGTCGCGGGCAACAGCTAGTATTTTTTTATAAATGAACACTACCCTGAAGTAATGAATATGTCGCCAAGTACCGGTGTGTTCTTATATTACTGATCTCTTAATAACACTTGACCCGCAAACATTCCTAACATAAGTGTCGGTTGTTTACTTGCGTGTTCCAGGGACTAGGTATGACAGCGGCAAAATTTACACTGGGGTCGAAGTTTCTTTAGTGATGTCATTGATGAGTGTGTATGGATTTCCCATGTCGTACTACAATAGATTATTAAGACATTTTGACGTTTTCAGCGTTCGATGTCATGGCACCAGTCAAAGCTTTTTTTCGTAATTCAATAATTCTCAGTAGACACGTAATTATCAAAATTACCTACCTATTTGGAGATCACGAAATATAGGAATTCTATGGAACATTACATTATAGCATTTATAACGCAAACCAATGTAGTTTTTTTTTTTTTTTTTTTTTTTTACAGTTACGGAACGAGCCGACGGCCCTGATGTTAAGTGGTAACCGCCGCCCATGGACAACAGCAATGCGACTCAAGCCCTCTCCACCAAAGTATGAGATGCAAAATCGCATTGCGTTGCGTCCATCACCCCGAGACGTGGATGTTACGTCTCATGCGCCTGCTATTTTACCGGCACCCACTCCCTTCCACCGGAGCATAGCAACACGAGTGCATCACTGTTTGGCGGCCGATTACCAGGTGTGGTGGCAGTACTTCTCCGGGTGAACTTAGCACAAGTTCTACTGCTACATTGGGTTGCTCCTTTCGCTCCACCCGGAGGACACGTGTAGGGATTCAAAGGGCTATCATCTACGGACGCGAGTAACGTGGCCCCCCAAAAATATAATCTAATAAATTATACAGCGCACATGAATTATTGAATAGATTTTTACAGATATTTAGTACGCAAACTTTTAAGGCACGTATATAGTTAAAATAGTAAGTTATATCCGAAGCAATTAACAACAATTAACTCCTGACTGATTGATTGTCTGACGCACAAGGTAGCCCTAGAAACTAATCGTGTTATCACAAAACGATTTTTAATTGTAGGCGCTGTTTCAAGTTATTCCCGTCCGTTTCGTATGTCGTGTAACGGACGATACGGGGATACATTTAATCACACAATCACATTAAAAAAAGCGTTATTAAAAATCTAAGGGTTTCAAGTTGGGTAAAGATCATGTTTGTTTAGTTGATAAATAGATAAGCATCGCGGTCGCGACAAGTTCGGTGTTTAGTCTATTCGCAGCGAGTAGCTAGTTAACCTTTGACATCAACGCAGTGACGTCTGGACCAAGCCGCTGCCGCCTGTCTGTACCACATATATAGGAATATCTATACAAATAAATAAAATTGGTGGTCTGTTTGTAATATTAAAATAACCGCTTTTTACTAAGTGCATATGGATGCATACACGGTACATATACCAAATCAATTTTTTTTAAAATTTTTGTCCGTCTGTCTGTTTGTTCCGGCTAATCTCTGAAATGGCTGGACCGATTTTGATGAGACTTTCACTGACAGATAGCTGATGTAACAAGGAGTAACTTAGGCTACTTTTCCGAGAGGCAAAATAGGTGTGCGTGATAAAACCGAATTCCACGCGGATGAAGTCGCGGGCAACAGCTAGTATGTAATATATATGTACCCCGATGGTATGTGTATCAGGTCGTACCTTTTTATATTTTCAATAAGGGCAAATGTTGATTTTCCCTATCTAAATAAGCTTGATTCCGAGCTGAAGATACTACATACCTATATATACACTATGTTTAAGATTAGAACTTAAGTATGTTGCGAAAGTATGTGATTCGTAAAACTGTTCGTTCTTCGCCAATATTGATAGATTTGCTCAAAATCAGTAAAAGGAATAGCATAATAGTCAGTTTTTTTATTTTTTATTGGTGGTCATTTCACACAGCGCCATCTAACCGCAAAGTAAGCTAAGCATAGCCTTGTATCATGGGACCCAAATTAATGTTATAATACTTATATACGTTTTTAATGACTGGCCTCGCAGCTCAGTTGGTTAGCCTTCTGAACTGTAGGTCGTGGGTCCGATTCCCACCCAGGATAAACATTTATGTGACGATCATTGATGTTTGTTCTGTGTCTGGGTTTTAATATGTATTTATATGTATGTATTTACAAAAAAAGTATATATGTATTCCATCAGTCATCTGGTTCCCATAATACAAGCTATGCTTAGTTTGGGGCTAGATGGCGATGTGTGAAATGTCCACCAATATTTGTTTATTTATTTATAATTATATATAAGGTGTCAAACATAGATCTGTGTCACAACATCGAAATGTATGTCGTTAGTTGCAATTATATATATATGACATAATTTCTAAATGTAGTCATCATAACACCTCGAATAACGAAGCATTTGAGCGCTGAGCCGAAACGTTTTCCGCATGCCTATGACGTCAATGAACTGTTTTGTACACAGTAATATTTTCTTTCATTTCGTATATTATGTGAAGCAGCGAAATAGCCGGAACAAAGTTGTAAATAAACATCATTATTATGTAACGTGATATTATTTAGGTACGCTAGCCAATGACGCACGAACACTGTTATCTTTAATTGACCTCATTGTAGGGCTTGTACTATTTCATATATCCATTTCAATTTCGTCATAACTAAGTATTAAAATTTCAATTATGAAACACTCATGCTATTTATAATTTTACTAGCTGTTGCCCGCGATTTCGTCCGCGTGGAATTCTGTTTTATCACGCATCCCTATTTTACCCCTCAGAAAAGTAGCCTAAGTTACTCCTTGTTATATTAGCTATCTGCCTGTGAAAGTCCCGTCAAAATCGGTCCAGCCGTTTTGGAGATTAGCCGGAACAAACAGACAGACAAAAATTGTAAAACATGTTGTTTTGGTATATGTACCGTGTATACATCCATATGCACTAAGTAAAAAGCGGTTATTTTTATATTACAAACAGACACTCCAATTTTATTTATTTGTATAGATTAACGCTGACTGTACAATATTATTAATGCCTGCCACGAACGGGGTATAATGTAAGTCGTAGAATGTTACGTGTGGCTAATTTTAGAGCAAGGCGTTTGATTGGATTAACTTCGGGAAACTGCATCATTTACGGTGCATTTTGTGGCTGCATATTGAACTAACTTGAATCTTATAATAGCTGTCTATTTTGATCATGAAATTGAGCTTTCATTGGAGGAAAATATCGCGAGGAAAGTAATTTATTGAGATACAGCATTTCACCTGCCTAGTCTTTATTTATATTCTATTCGAGTCACTGGTTCCCTGGAACCAGTGCGGTGAAAGTTTTTTTTTCGTTCGTGCACACACGCACACACACACACACACACACACACACACACACACACACACACACACACACACACACACACACACACACGTCACTCGTAATTTTCATGTTGAGAACTTATGTAATCTGTGTAATATAATAAAGTTATTTTATACAATAAATAGATAAATATAAATATTGTTGGAATTTCACACAGCGCCATCTAGCCCCAAAGTAAGCTACCTGTATCATGGGAACCAGATAACTGATATACTACTTATATACTTTGTTGCATATACATATATATAATACATATTAGCACCCAGGCACAGAACAAACAACCTATGTTTGTCACACAAACGTTTGTCCTGGGTGGGAATCAAACACACGACCTACATCGCAGAAGGCAGGGTTACTACCAACTGGGCTATGAGGCCAGTCAAATATTATTTGTATGTTCTATAGATATAGTTATAGATTTATAACATACCGGTAGCACAGACAACCTACCTTACATGTAAATATACGTACACAGTAAACAATGACATTATTTGAGACCCTTCACACGTTATCTTATCTTATATTTACCTGCTATTCTAATAAGACAGTTTGATCTTAATTCTAAGACAGCATCTTTTTCAAGAATAATACAACTTCAAGTGGGTTAAATAACCAATTTATGTTACAATTCCCACTTATTCAGTAAACCAGTTAGTAATAAAAATACCATAAAATTTTCTTGTTTATGGATGTAACGTAGCCAAGGTCAGCTGTATAATGTACCCCGTAATCAAAACATTATACCAATGTACAACATCCCATCCGTTATACGAGTAACGCATAACGAAACCGGATAACGAAAAAACGCCCCCTAAATCGCTACTAAGATAAGGCATTAGTACGAATAACGAGGAATCATTTTTTTTCGTTTTGCTGCGTTAAGTAATTATTTAGATGTATACATAGATTAATAACTTTATTTATAGGAGTGTAATAATTATTTGCCCTTTGATAGGCTATATATTTATTTTCTGGAAATCATGGAAGATGCACATTTGTGGTTGCAAAATTAACAATAACAAATTCTACCGTTTAATTGTTACTTATACAGGAAGTGTTACCTCGGTAGTGGTTCTAAAGTCAATATTCTTATCACTAGAACTAATTAATACCGCCGTTTGTAGTTATGTTTTTCGCTTCGTTTCCAGTATGTTTTCTGTTATGCAGTGCAGGTATGTAATGTTTAGAATAACTAGTAGGAGACTAGACTAGACTTGTGGAAATTGTATGCTTCAGAATATAGAATATGGCTATAAATAATAATAAATTAATAATCGTAAACATTTCACACAGCGCCATCTAGCCCCACAGTAAGCTAAGCATAGCTTGTGTCATGGGTACCAGACAACTGATACAATACTTATATACTTTTTTTGTAAATACATACATATAATAGGTACATATTAACACCCAGACACAGAACAAACATCTATGTTTCTCACACAAATGTTTGTCCTGGGTGGGAATCGAAACCCACGACCTACAGCGCAGAAGGTAGGGTTGCTATTGCTAACCAACTGAGCTGCGAGGCCAGTCAAATGCTATACAAACACAGCGACTGATCAATACAGCGGTGATTTGTGTCCACACTGTAGCAATTGATCAGGGACCAGTTTCTTTTCGGGGCCAAAGTAACCAGGTAAGTAAGTAAGTGATTATTATTTTTATTGAACGCACTGTACTGATGGATCGCGATTTGAAGTAATTCCACTAATGGGTTAATACAGAATATCTTGATAAAAATTGAGCATGAAGCCTTCACTTTATAGTTAAGAGGATATGCGTTTGTTAAAGCGGAGCTACCTTTTGTTACGTGATCGCTAGATATGTATATAAACATCAATATATATCGACACATTATCTACTTAGTTTGAGTCACAGTTCTGACATTGACAAATACAAAGTTTGCTGACGATTGTGATTGAAGGATTTCACTCCGGTCGGCCATCTTGACTGCATTCATTGGGGGAACGAGCCGCCGTCGTGAAAGGAAGTAAGTGTTGTATTATTTTTGTATCTATGAGGATAAATAAATCAATCTAATGTAAAGTGCGAATAGTTTAATTTGTCATCCCTTCTGAGGTGTCGTCACACTTTCATTTACTTGTATCTAGTTCATAAGATTAGGTTAGCATTATCTAGCAAATACCAAAATAAACAAATATGGCCCATTTGCTGTAAAAACAGATAAGGATAGAGTGCACGATAGTGAAGATAAAGCCAACCATTGTTATAACTATAACAATATATGAGAAACATAAATACAGGTTGTGTGAACATTTCATAAAAAGGGTGTGACACAGTAAAAATACGTACATGCTGTATATGGATTTAAATAAAATAAAATCATTAAAAACTGTCAAAAATCTTTACATTAATTTAGTGTTCAAAAGTCATGATAAATATGTAAATTATAATATTTTATATTAGATAGAAACTGACTGATAAAAAAGTTATATCATACGTAACCCAAAGAACGTTTATGTACATGAGACTCGTAAATCATACAGAATCTTGCTTTAAGGAAAAAACTAAAAAATAATCAACAATTTGATTGCAAAAATAATTATACTTAAACGGTCATCAATATACCATTATTATCTTACGCCGATTACGTAGCTAACTTTCATTTGAGCATTTTACGTCATTATCGACCTAAAAACATGGCGATGTTTGTAGGTATTCGCGTTTCGTTGACGCTATGGATGTATACATATTGACTGAATTTCTCTTTAATTACTCATACGTGGATGAGTAATCTTTTAGTAATATAGTTTTGACGTATTTTATTATTTGAACAGGTGTTAGGAAGATTGCCAGTATTTAAATACATGAGTTCAGTTATCCTATGAAACTAAACTTTTCTGCAATAACCCCTTTGCCTCGTAATGAACGTAAATCCTCGAGTCTATGAGTAAGCAAATCATAAGGTATCTAGTAGAATTACGTTTAGTTACAATGAGTTATGATGTTTCATTCGGAATAATTATTGATTCATTGTCTAGTCCCGAAAACTCACCATGTCACACCATGATTCCCGATCCCGATAAAAAGACCAAATTTTGAGCATCCACTTGATTTGGATATTTCTGATTACAGGTTTTTAAAGTGCACAGTTGCCTTCTCTATTTATTGTAATATGGTCAGGTATATTAATAGTTCCTGTTAACAGATACTTCGCGTCATGCCTGATGTAAAAACAGTTATGAACAGAACACATATAAAAGGATTTTAAATGATGTACTGTGTACTATGTATAGCTTCAGTTTGTCGTTTATCTTCTACCTTTTGACATTGTCTGATGGTGATCTTTAACCATACATTTAAATAAGCACGCTATGAGATTAAAAGGAAAAATAACAACGTGTACATGAATGAGACGCACAATGCAAATACACTCGTATAAAGAAGTGACAAATTTCCACACGATATCACATTTTTCCTTGGAATGGAAATAATCACGGAATTTTAATAAAGGTGACCAATAAGCTGATAAGAAAAATGCTGCTTTTCACGTGAAGTACAATGTAAAAGATGTTGGATTGTTTTTTTTTTTTTTTAATTACTTTTTATTTCATATTTTTAACGTACTACTGTTTTTTTTATCTACGTATGTCAAAAGGCCATAAAAGTGGCAAAGGGATCAATGATCCCTTCGAATGTTATAGGGACCACCAGTATAGGGTATGAATAATTTAACTCAGTTAAAAAAAACAGATCTCATCTAAAAAGCAACTAACAGGAAGTCCAATATTGTAATATTCTATAGTTCTGCGTTTGGGAATGCAATAAAACTGCACTCACCGTTTTGGAAACGATGTGGTACTCTTGCAAACACAGCACATGTGTCTCCCACCGCCTGAGGAACTTGGTGGCGAGGATCTTGTCGACGACAGTCCTCGTGTGTTGGAAGCAGCACACCCGCAGTGCGCCCTCACCCGCCAGCTTGTACCGCGGCCCGGGCGGCGGCATCGGCCCGCCGACCGCGCTCCACTCCACGCCGGCTGTGTCAGCGCAGCATTCCGGACTTGAACCCTGGAATGTTTCACAAACTCACTATTTGGAAGTCTTGAGAAGTTTTTTTTTATGAATGAACCTTTTTGTAAGTAAGTACCTAACTTATTCACTAGACAACGTTAACTGGGGAAATAATTACATCAATATGGTTCTCTGAAAAAAGTTATAGATATTATATAAGATATATAAGATATCATTAAAGTGTAAAATAAATAATAAAAAAAATCATAAAAAAAAAGAAATTATTGATTACTAAAATTACCAATTATCAGCCCCGCGAGATGATTAATGATAACAATAATAATAATAAAAAAATCAAAAAATAAATAAATCTTTATTTCAGACAACTTGCAGTCCATATTATTTATCCGTATCTAAATTATAATTACAAATATTAAAACTTATATTTCATAATCTCTAAAAATGCGTATGCAGGTTTCATGTAATTTGTCCCTGGAAAATGATTTTCCATGCAAAATTTGATAACCATTTCAATCCCATACGGGTGGTTTCCCAAAACACCATCCTACTTAGTGCCTGCTTACTAAAGATAACCCCTGCACAAAATTTAAGAACTCGTATTTTTGAGATTTCGTAAAGAGTTAGTGAGTGAATCAGTTCTTTTCTCTTTTATATAGGGTAACAAACCCGGTTTTATTCACCTCACCGGTTTGCCCACTTTCAACTTTCGACGTCATAAACCACAGATAATGAAATCGGTTCGTGTTTATGGTAGAAACTTTGTCTATGGGTATATATTATAAGTGAGCACTTATAATATCTATCTATACAAATAAAAAAATTGGAGTATCTATATATAATGTATGTGTATCTAATATATGTTTGTAATATTAAAATAACCACTTTTTACTAAGTGCATATGGATGTATACACGGTACATATACCAAAACAACATTTTTTTAAATTTTTGTCTGACTGTTTGTTTGTTCCGGCTAATCTCTGAAATGGCTGGACCGATTTTGACGGGACTTTCACTGGCAGATAGCTGATGTAACAAGGAGTATCTCTACTCTTCCGAGGGGTAAAATAGGGGAGCGTGATAAAATCGAATTCCACGCGGACGAAATCGCCGGCAACAGTTTCAATAATGTTTCGTGTTGTAGTGCATTATATATATTCTGGTATGCAAAAAATCTCTATGTGGACGCGTGCATTACGACGCGCTCTGCACGAGCTTATCCGCACGGGAAATGCGCATGTGACCGCTCGTCGCTCCCGGTCACTTGACTCGCACTAACGAGCCACTAACAACGCGCATTTCACGCTAGTTGTTGTATCGACAACGTTTCGATTTAAATTTCGTGTACAGTAGGGAAGTGTAAAGTCGGGACTAGCCCCGCAAAACAACCTCGGCCCCTGTAAAGGTCAAAACATGAAATGACCCCACAACTGAGAGCGTGATGGTCTGGTGGTACTGACCCCGAGTTTCAATCATCCGGAGGTCGCCGGTTCAAATCCCGAAGCGCACCGATGAGGTTTTAGCTTGAAAAAATATGTACGCAATACCACGTTCTCAAAACGGTGAAGGAAAACATCGTGAGGAAACCGACATGTCCTAGAAATAAAAATTCCAAGACATGTGTCAAGTGCAGGAAAAGAGCCTCTTTGAGGCGCAATTAATCCTTTCACCACACTGGTTCGAGAGTACCAGTGACTCGAATAGAATAAAAACCCCACTAATAATCAATACCTACTGCAGTAGAAGTTCCACTCATATACAATTTCTTAGTACTCGATCTCAACACTTCATTGAGCGCAATCCAATAAAATAAATAATATTGGTGGACATTTCACACAGCGCCATCTAGCCCCAAAGTAAGCTAAGCATAGCTTGTGTCATGGGAACCAGACAACTGATATAATACTTATATCTTTTCTTTTCGTAAATACATATATACATATATATAGTAAATTCTAACACCCAGACACAGAACAAACATCAATGTTACAAATGTCACATAAATGTATGTCCTGGTTGGAAATCGAACCCACGACCTACAGCGTAAAAGTCAGGGTTACTACCAACTGAGCTATGAGGCCAGTCAAATAATCAATATTATAATATTGCTTATCCATTTGACTGCGGATACAGTTCCTCCACTCTAACCACGGAATAGTATTAAATAAATTAAATAATAAGTACAAATTTTTTTTTTTTTTACTAAATACATAGGAGTATTACCAAAACTACGTACCTATCAACAACACTATAAGGTTTTTTTTTATTAATCTATTTGATCCCACTGCTGGGCAAAGGTGTCCCCCTAATTTCCAAGCATTGCGATCTTTGGCCAAATGTAACCAATCCTGTTGGAAGGTATCCAGATAATCTCGCCAAAGTTTCTTTGGCCTGCCATCGCGTCGTCGGCCAGTTAGTTTATCGACAAATGGCAACACTGTTATGTATGTTATGGCAACATTATTATAATATGTATATTAATATAAACAGAAAACGAAGAAACTTTTTTTGTTAATTATAAATTTAATTATCAAACTGGACTAGGTATTATATTATAAGTATTATGAATGTTTTGTATGTGAGTGTAATATTTTATTAGTATATATCAGGATTGCTTTATTTTTATCTTTGATTTTTGATGAGATACGTACCTTTTGACGTGCGTGCATTAACGTTATTTCAATGACAATTCCCATGTTACTTTGAAGGGCATTTAAGCATTTTTTGTAGACCAGCCGAATTAAAAGTACTAAATAAATCAAATGCTGGTTATTAGTGGCTCGTGGCTTGTGACCGGTATAATTAAGGAAATGTCTTATTGACGTCATTCACGTCCTTGTGTTACCTACTACAAGGTTTGCTTACTTATAAATGGTGTTTCAAACTATTGGGACTCTCAGAGTGAAATACAATATTTTTTTAAAGTAAATATGTATGTCTAAAAGTGGTAAAAGAACAATCACGCTCGATCCTAGAATGAGCAGGCTTACAGCCTCACAGCTCAGTCTGTAGTGGCTGCCTCCTACACTGTAGGTATTGAGTTCGATTCCCACACAGGACAAACACTGTGTGACGATAGATGTTTGTTGTGTGTCTGGGTATGAATATTTATTATATAATGTATTTACAAAAAGTAAGTATTCTATCAGTTGCCTAGTCCCCAACTCCACATAGGATCTTTAATTTCGGGCTAGATGGCGCTTTGTGAAATATCCACCAATATTAATCTATATTATAAAGAGATAATGTTGGTAAGGTGTATGTTGTATGTATGTCCGAAGTAAACTCAGAAACTACTGAACCGATTTCAAAAATTCTTTCACCAATAGAAAGCTACATTATCGAGGAGTAACATAGGCTATAATTTATTTTCAAAAAATTAGGGATCCGTAAGAAAATACGGAACTTCCGCGGGTGAAACCGCGGGGCGCAGCTAGTTTATTATATATTTACCTATTTCACTGGAGGCATTAACAATATTAAAGTCAACGCCGCCATTACTTACATACTCTTATAAGATAAAGATTTTTTAATTGTAATTATTTTGGTAAACATTTCATCACAAATAAAATAACGTCTCGAAAGTCCTAATAAAAATGCCTCACCTGTACCATGCAAATATGTATGTACGTCAGGTAACGGTTTCTTAATCTTGTAGCTCTTGAAATGCAATTATTCAATTATTCAATTTGGATTCTGCAATGAAAATACAACAGGTAGAGGGTATTACAGAAATATATATTGAATTTGTTCACAAAAAACTTTTACCTACCACATTGGTTTGTCCAATTTGATATATGATAGGTAAATCCGTTTTACCTTCTAATGGGGGATTCCAAATAGGAAGGAAAATGATAATATGTTTTAATAATGATAATTAAATTGTTATTAAAACTAAGAACAATTAACTCCTTGGTAATCATTACCATACACTAACAATTGGAGTTGATCACCTGACAGTCCAATAGCCAGTTATTCAAACTAAATGATGAATGAACTTGATGTAATAGATATGCTCGGTAAAATAATAATGTTAATTGTAATATGAATATTTTGTTCCAAATAAATGATTAATAAAAACAATAATGATCGGTGGAATAATGACATGTGTGATAAAAAGAGATGAAACTTGAAAAGAAGTTTTTGAATCAAACGTTTCTTGCACTTAATCATATACAAACTAAGTAAAGAGTATTTACGATTGTACTCTAGCCTTGTTTTTGTTGGCTTATAAGATTCAGAATAAAGCATCCTGATAAGAGTCCAAAGATATCACGTGTAAACTTTAACAATGCTATAATAGTTTAAGTACGTAGTATCAGAATGCATCGATAAAATCAGTATTGACGTATGAATGGAGCCCGATGAATGATGATACATCATTACCATTAACTCGTAATCTAGTTATTGTTCTACGCGTCGGATTGCTATTTTGACATGCGTCTAAAATCACCTTTGTGGCAGATCGATCGCATTCTTTTAACACTTCAATCATTACGTCCTCAGGGAAATAGAGCACTTAATTACGAAAATAAATATCACAACCGAAAAATTCTGAACGGAAATCGGTCTAGTAAATAGTCCGGACAAAATACCCATGCACCATTGTTACTTCATCCTTTGCATCAAAATAGGTCGCTTTCGACTGTTGAACTGTATGACCCACAACGTGGTTGACGTTCGATGACGTCACTGCGAAAATTTGGGTCACGAGGGGCGCGTTCCGAAGTGCTCTGCCGGCTTACGAGGCCGACCCGGAAACCCGCCGCGCCCGCCGGCTCGAGCGGCACTTCCAGTTCGGACGTCTTCGACATAAACAGGATCTGACGTAGTGCAACTGTGCTTTGGGGACGAATCTACCCAAATATATTGAGCCTGGTTAATCTTGTTTGGTATATACTGTACTGATAGATATGGTAAGAATAATAAACAAATTCGACCGCACTGAAACGACTACGAATGAAGTAAATAACTTTAATTATGTAGATGTGTTGGTGTGTTGGGTTGGAAGACGATATAATTTAGTAAACGAAACCTTTTTTTTAATGTTATATAGTTACGGAACGAGCCGACGGGCCACCTAGTCGATGTCGATGCGACTTGGGTCCTCACCTACTAGGTACGACAATACCCAAGTCGCATCGTGTTCGCCCGTAACTATGAGATGTGTAGTTGGAATGTCTCATGTGCCTGTAATTTTTCTTTGTCATACAGTTACGGAACGAGACTACCACCTAGTTTAAAATGGTAACATATTATCAAAATGTTATTATTTTAGTCAGCACTAAATTTGAAAGTGTGTTTGCGAGGCAGAACAGTGAAACATATCTTTTGCTTTTGTCCAAATGATGAGTAACGGAGAAATCTCGACGTTTGGAAAAGTTGCACAACCCTCACCTATCGCATAATATATTTCACAAATTCGAAAGTATTTTGTGATGCAAAAACTTGTTATTATTTTTTGACAGAGAGTTTATTGTTAAATAACAAATGACTGATGCCTTATATTTACTGTATGCAAAAGTTTTTCGATACTTCGTTAACACTTTAAGGTATTTCATTTACGTATTTCGCCCATAATTCAATATCGGTACTAACCGCAATTTTTCCGTTTACCTTTATTTATTTTGATACCGAAAATAAGCGAAATCGTAATTCAAAGTATCGCACTCTTTGGGTTAACGATGTATATTATTGTTATCCAAAAAATTCGATACGACTCATAAATATATCCGGCAATTCAATCCCCGATTTACAGATGTATCGGTTGCCAGAAAACAGAATTCTCAGCATGTTTTTATTTTGTAGTGAGATTGTTTAATTAGGAACTAAAGTACACACATGAACAAAAATATACATTAGCTGTGCCCTTCAGCTGTTCTTCATAGCTGGGTGTTGAAACCAAAAGGTTGAAGGTAAAGGGAAGCTGTATAGAGCTTTAAACTGGCGTATAGGTACAGGCTAATTTGGATTTGAATGGGTATGACGATATATCAAACTTATGCCCAATTTGGACTCGAAATACGTATTCTATTTATATTTCTCCAAAATACTATATAATATTTACTATCCCAAAGTAAGACCTTATTGTTTTAGAAAGAAAAAATCCACACAGGACCATCCCCATATCATGGTTGAATATATATCCATTCATCAATGGTTTTATAGGTTTTTGCTTTGAGCATTTATCCTACTGATTTTCCTGCCATGGTCTGCGAAATTGTAAAAACCCAGGCATTCAAAATTAATCAATTTATTCCCTGTATAACGGTTCTATATATTCAGGGGAAAAAAGAACCGTTGACTTTATGACAGTTATTTCTTGATAAATATAACAGGTCCTTCCATTTTAACATATTATGAACAAAAATATGAAGGTATGTATAAGTCGCAAATTTGTAGTTTTGCAATGAAAATAAGTATATTATTAAATTAATAAAATAAATAAATATTGGTGGACATTTCACACAGGGCCATCTAGCCCCAAAGTAATTGCGCGTAACAAATTCACAAGTAAGCTAAAGCATAGCTTGTATCATGGGAACCAGACAACTGATACAATACTTGTATACTTTTCTTTTGTAAATACATACATATTAACACCTAGACACAGATCAAACATCAATGTTAAAAATGCCACATAAATGTTTGTCCTGGGTGGGGATCGAACTCACGACCTACACTGCAGAAGGCAGAGTTACTACCAACTGAGCTATGAGGCTAGTCAAGGTAATATCCATATTAATTTATCAACTATTTACAATGACTATATTTTTTACCTACGAATGAAAGCATCTACTATTGGTTAATCGTGTTACCCCAGAAAGCATTGACGTAAGTGATCGAGTAACTGACTCTCTAGTTGAAGCAATCGATGAAGACGCAGGGGTCGCGTCGCGCGCGTGAGCTTCACGTTGTGACCGCATGCCCCGGCCAGACTTCAGGCCTGCGTTCATCTGATGTTATCTACGCGCGTCAGAGGCGCATACGATGTGTCCGTGTGCCTCACACATCACTAACCGAAGGTGGGCCGGGCCCACTGACTGTTATGAACAGATGTATTCTTTAATACTGTTTATAGAAAACATCACCAATTATCCACGTTTTAGTCATAATTAATCATTAATTAAATAAAAAAAAAATAACTTCTTTTATTAAATTTCTCTCAATATTGTGCTAGGTCTAGTTAACTTTAACATTAAAAAGTAATTAATTATATATGAAATCAATTAATTCGAATACTTAGTGTACTTAATGCAACAGTTATTGGTAATATTCTAAGAAACCCTTTTCTCTGTTTTTCTGCAACTTTTGAAATTGGGAAGTTATATTCAGTCCCTACTCCAAAATCAGCTGTTAAGCTAAATAAGTGGATCAGTAGTTTGATATTTTTTTTTTAATTAATATTTATTTACTGCAAACGTCACATTACTTTTACAGAGTTGTCACTTAATATATATAGAAATCCTGTGGGGATATATATATATGCTTCTGTCGGCAGCTTTGCCCGCGTGATACCAGGTAAATAAAAGTATGCTAATGTGTTAGCCATTGTCTGCCTATATTCAAAATTGAACCAAGACAAACTTTCGAATTAGTAATATTAGTGAGATTTTCTAGTATTTACGATCACAGCCTGCTAACAAATAGGAACACGTATTCAGTTCCACGGAATAACCGAATCTCCATCTCATTACCTTTATGCCTACCCATTACCTACATGATAATTTTGAATATTTGAGGTAGTATGATAAGACGGTACAAAAATGAGTAGCTGCTAAGTTGTAGAATCACTAAGCTGTACAAGTAAATGGGATTTTAATAGCATTGAATTCAAGACGAGCATACGAAATCCAGGTAGTTTACATTATATTTTAGGTTGGCACAAAATGTGGAGAATATTCAACGTGCGTACAATACGAACATACCTACATAGGTAAATATTTATATGAGATTGTTTGATATACACATCCAGCGCGCGGCCATCGACGCATCATTGACGTCAGCATCACCAAGTTAATTTGTTCAGATACAATAGACTCGACTCATTTTATGGGTGTCATATCGCTGATATGATAAAACATTGTTCTAAGTATTGAAATAAACATTTTTTTAGCGAATTTATACATGAGTTTTTATTTCGCTTTTTTTTGGATAATCTATACAAATAAATAAAATTGGAGCGTCTGTTTGTAATATTAAAATAACCGCTTGTTACTAAGTGCATATGGATGTATACACGGTACATATACCAAAACATTTTTTTAACAATTTTTGTCTGTCTGTTTGTTCCGGCTAATCTCTGAAATGGCTGGACCGATTTTGACGGGACTTTCACTGGCAGATAGCTGATGTAACAAGGAGTAACTAAGGCTACTTTTCTGAAGGGCAAAATATGGGTGAGTGATAAAACCGAATTACACGCGGACGGTCGCTGGCAACAGCTAGTAAAGTATAAAAGTTAAAAAATGAAGTACTCAAAGATAAGTCTCAGCATAGATTCAGGAGATATGCTGCGGCATACCATTTCGACAAAGAAATGTATCGAGAAATTTAAACGTGTCTAAGAGATTTTTTTAATTAAGTTGCGTCCACATTTTCCGATCTGGTAGTTGTAGTCAGGGCCAACTAGATGGAAAGACAGAATAACTTACCTATACCCAATTAATAAAAAAATTCGTGGTCTGTTCTTTTTTCTTACTCTACACCAGTCAAGAAAACAACTGAAACTTTGTATAGTGTACTTAACTTTACAATGTGGTTACAGCAACCGCGTAAACTAAACCTAATCCAGAGACACAAGATCATGTATCAAATGGATTCATGTTATCTTAACTCGTATAATGTTAATAAGTAAATCCCTGTCGGATGACCTTCTAAATTTATTTTGACTCAATATCATCATGATCATCATCCTAGCCTGTAATCGCTACTGTTGGAGTCTCAATTTTCTTTTGCCAGCCCAATCTATTCTGCGCCACTCTCGTCCAGGTTTTTCCAGCATATTTTACGATGTCGCCGATCCAACGTGATTTCGGACGACCTTGATTCCTAAGGTCTAATCTGGGCCAGCGCTCGGTCAAAATCTTACTCCATCTTCCATCACGTCTAGCCAGATGTCCGGCCCTACTCCATTTGAGGCTCATTGCTATGTCACCAACATCGAAGACTTTCAGTCCAACGTCTGATTTTAGTGTTTCAAACTCGGTCTAGAAGACTCAATACGCACGACTCAATATGCGCCCAATATAACAAACATTTCTGTATATTTGGATCTGAACAGATGGCTGTAATGTATATATAATTTAGATAAATAAGAATATATTACGACATGCCTACGTATGTGTAGCAATAAAACGTTATCATGTAAAACTTTGCCGTTTGAGGTAGGTAAGCATTATACCTGCTCAGTGGGTAGTTTTGATGTTTCTTTGTAAATATTTAGCCGAATGGCAAACGTGCTTCGCTTGGATTTCATACATTTTAAAGACTCCATATGACTTTGTTAATGGTACACTTTGCAACTTGGTATTGTGTCTAATTAGTTGCATATGTTTTATATGTACTTACAAAATAACTAGCCGAGCTCTGGTCCGCAAGCGTAGGAGACAGCAGACAGCCGGGCGACGGCGGTGCCGTGGCGGCCGGCGGCGGCGGCGCCAGCGACAGCAGCTCGCCGTCCGAGGCCGACATGCTGCCCGCCACCGCCAGGCTGCGGAGCCTATCAGCCAAGTTGGTGTGTCCGCCCTTGCAGGCTCCACGCCCGTTCCCATCCTTATCTTCGCTTTTACTCAGGTTGTCGATAATCCGCGGGCGGCGTAGCTTCCGCGAGGCGGCGCGCCACCGCCGCAGCCGGCAAGCAGCGTTGTTCAGCACCTCCTCCGTATCGCGCGACTGCAGCTGCTCATCATCAGACTGCGCCGTGAGTGCCGTCACCGCATCCACTGGCTCGTCGATGAACGGTAGCGTCTCTATGGCGTCGAGGTTCTCTGCTCCTGTTGCGTTAGGTGCGCTCAGAAAATCCCTCAAGGCAAAAGCTAATCTTTGGTCTGTGTTCAACTCCTTCGGGGCACTGACTGGATTGGTCTCTAAAAATTTGTTCTCATCGTTTTTATTATCCTTCATTTTGTTGGGGTCGCTTTCGTTCGAGCTGAGATCTACATTAATTTCTTGGTTGTACGAAGGCATCCTTAAATGGGATCGAGCGTTTGTCGAAAGCGAAATATTCCGCGAGCAGTCTACGGTGCATGTAAAATGCCTGTGTTTATTGACCGGGCCCGAATTCCGTATTTCGCACTTTTGAAATCAAAATAAACCGAAAGAAAATATCTGTGCATTTTTATCAGTAATGTGGTGATACTGTATCAGCGCTTGATGGCATATGTTTGAGTTTTTTTAGTATCAAAATAATCGATGAATTTGTTAGGCACATCAAACCAGACGGTCGAAGCGTTAACTCACTGAACTGCGTGTTATATTGCACCTTAAAAAATACGAATCACACGAATTTATCATTATCGCGATGCGCGGTAGTGGTTCTACAGATTTACTATTAACTGCATTCACAATCGGCCTCGAATTACACAAGCAGTGTGCGCACAGCGAACGGAGCACTACACTGGCCGGCGCGCGGCGCGGCGCGGCGCTATCATCCACTATACATACAAACTCGTATACGACATTCACGATTTAGTCTTGTTTTTATTGACGTATGTTCAGCTTGCGCAAAAGTAACAGCCGCTACTACCTCTAGTGGCGAATATTGGAACTAAATCCCTCTACAGCGCCATCTGCATACTCGTGTTATTCATTTGAATTGGCCAAGTTAGTAGTAAGCGTACAATGTAGTTTTCTTTCATGTTCATAGATGGCATTATTTTGAAATGCACTACCTTAAATACAAATACAAAATGTATAATAATAGAATAATAATAACTGAGGAACGACATCTTATGTTACGTTATTTTTTTCCATAATGTCAACGCCAAATTTTGCATTAAAGTTTTTTATTTTTTTTTATGTACTAATACAGTTACGGAACGAGCCGACGGCCCACCTGGTGTTAAGTGGTAACCTCGGCCCATAACAACCGACGCAACTTGGGGCCTCCCCTACTAGGTACGACAAGACCCAAGTCGTATCGTATGCGCCCGTAACTCTGAGACGTGTAGGTGGAATGTCTCATGTGCCTGTAATTTCACCGGCAAAGTACTACTTAACACAAAATAAAAAAAGTAGCATTCAACGACACTATTAACTTTACCTGGTTTAAAGTCCCGTACCTTACCTACCTACTTTGGAAATTGTTATTCAAAAAATAATTAATGCAACACTACTACGTAGAAGAGTATAAGTCGTAAAAACGGTATTGTTTTAATGGGAATTTGCTACCGCCCAATACAATATTTCGATTATAAATTTTCAAAAATGTTGAAATAACGACGTCTACTTATTAGATCTATAAAAAAATAAAGAAAAGAATATATGTATAAGAAAAATTAAATGTTCTCATAGATATCTGTTCTAAATTTGCAGGATTCAAATTATCTAAACTTATTTGTCTTAAAAACACAGATCTCAAAAACATATTTTAATCTTAATTCTTATATATAAAAATGGATTTAATTTATTATAAACTAATTGTTTTGGAAATACCTACAGGAAACTACATTATATTTTATTCCTTCTTTTTGCTGTTTTCACTGGATTATGATTTATTTTATAAAGAATTGTTAGAAAAATAGTTGGTAAAGTTTAGTTAGGTAATCGGCAGGTGAATAATCAACCTATCCAAAGCAAAATGATTACGGCGAGCCACTCAAAAAGATTTTTATGGAGACATACTATAGGTACCTACTCTTACGACACGATCAGAGATGTTGCCTTCGGCAAGCTCACTCCAGGGACACTTCAGATGGTACTCATGCTTAGTTACTAATTATACTTGTTCAGGAGTAGCACAAACAGTGCACGTTATTACTTTGAATTGGCTAGTTTCGGTAGAATATACTGATTATCAGGTCAGGGCAAGTAAAAATTATATGTCTCATTGAAACGATTGCAAAAATTACATCATTTACCCGTGAACAAGGGATTAGTGAGGCACATTTTCGATGATTGCTACAATTTGTCGCTATGATGATGAGCATTACACCATGAAGGCTAAAACGCTTAGGGGAATACCACCATACAAATCACATATTAATACTTGGGCCATCATCACCTCGATCTAGATCCATATGCCTCGACACATACAGAATCAGTACGGGTTTAGACTCACATCACGTAACACCTCAGTAAATCGGTCGCAATGTGTTTATGGCTTTTAACTGCTTGTTTGGGGATGCTACCTGCTAACCACTCACCTCAAATTATAGTGGTGCAAGGAGTGCCTGCTCCAATTATTACGCCCACAACGGCCCCGACTACTGCCGCTCCGATTACCGCCGCCCCGACTACTGCCGCTCCGCCTACGGCCGCTCCGACCACTGCCGCTCCGACTACTGCCGCTCCGACTACTGCCGCTCCGCCTACGGCCGCACCGACAACTGCCGCTCCGACTACTGCCGCTCCGACTACTGCCGCTCCAGTTACTGCTCCTCCAACAGCAGCACCTACCGCTGCACCGACCCCAGCACCGACAGCAGCGCCCACCACAGCCGCTCCAATGACAACCGGTGGGGAATTGTCCGATCTCATACTTTGTAACAACCCCGATGTAGTGTGTATATTTAATCCCGATGAAATCGCCGCAGGCTCGCTCCTGATCGACCCCCGACTCGGCACTACACCCGCATCGTCTGCTGCGTATCAAGTGCCGCCTATAACTGGCTACTCGGCGTATGTGCCGTCTCACGATACTGCCGTTCGCTTTCCGAGAGATAAAAGAAGTATCGGAGCAGAGTCTCATACGGAAGATTATGTTATGAGAATGTTTAGTAGTGAAATAAGGCACCGAGTTAAGAGACAAGCTTGCGTATGCGTACCTACTGGTACTTGCGTAAGACCTGCAACCAATTACGGGGCTGGTATGATTGATATCCGGATTGTGACTCCGGTAAGTAGTTTTAGTTGACCTTAGTTTCTGTAGCTTCTTCTTCTTAACGAGTAAATGGTTCACACTAATTTCTCATGAGGCTAGACGCAATGCGTTGTCTGTGGCTGTGTTCAAGTCCTCCTTTGTGCAGGTGACCGAGCTTAGTAGGCAAACCATCTGTAGCTATAGCTGTCTGTAGCTGGAAACTACTTATATTTTTGCTATGCTTTCAGACTGGATCACCCTGTCCTGCCAGTCAAGAATATTGCTGTGGGGGATATTGCTGTGGGGGTACAATAACTCCTATGCCAGTCGCGTGCGGTACTGTACAGGCTGTTCCAAATACTGCAGTAGCACCAGCCGCGGGACAGGCTAACTATGGAGAGTTTCCTTGGCAGGTAACAACTATCAGTTAAAATAAACTGTTGAAGTGCCTACTGTTCTAACTTAATCCACTAATTTGCATATTGCATTTTCAGGCTTTAATTTTGACAAAACAAAACGACTTTATTGGCGGAGGAGTTTTGATAGACTCATTAAATGTAATAACAGTCACACACAGGCTTGTAAATTACGTGTAAGTAGCTAAATTATTACTATAAAAGGATATGTTTTAGACAAAAATATCAGGATGATGAAAATGTACTGTACCAACTTACTGTTCTATTCTATTAGTCACAAAAAAACTCTCGAACCAGTGTGGTGAAAGGATTTTGAGTGCGCATCAAAGAGGCTCCTTTCGTGCACTTGACACATGTCTACGATATTTTCAGTTCTAGGACATGTCGGTTTCCTCACGATGTTTTCCTTCACTGTTTTGAGAAAGTAGTATTACGCACATAAATCTTTTAATCGAAAAACTCAGGTGCACGTCGGATTTGAACCGGCAACCTCCTAAGCTTTTACTTATCACATTTATCGTGATTTTGAATTTTACTTAGCTACATGACAATTCGGCTTGATCCAGAAGCCTTGTTTGATTCTGGTTTTTAACTTCAGCGTTGCAGGAACAGCGCCCAATCTCAAAGTCCGCTTAGGAGAATGGGACGCAGCAGCCACAAATGAACCAATTCCATTCCAAGAGTACACGATAAAGAAAGTGTTCACCCATCCGTCGTACAATCCAAACACACTGCAGTTCGATATCACCGTGCTGCGACTCGCATCACCTGTGCCGTTTACTCCGACAGCTGGTTCAGTGACCACAATAAACAGGGCTTGTTTACCACCATCTTCTACGACCGTATATAATGGACAAAGGTAAGAGCATTCACTTAGAAATTATATATTTATACAAATAAATAAAATTGGAGTGTCTGTTTGTAATATTAAAATAACCGCTTTTTAATAAGTGCATATGGTTGTATACACGGTACATAAACCAAAACAACATTTTTTACAATTTTTGGCTGTCTGTCTGTCTCTTTCTGTCTGTTTGTTCTGGCTAATCTCTGAAATGGCTGGACCGATTTTGACTGGACTTTCACTGGCAGATAGCTGATGTAACAAGGAGCAACTTAGGCTACTTTTTCGGGGGGTAAAATAAGGGTTGCGTGATAAAACCGAAAACATGTATTCGTATTTCAGGTGTTGGGTGGCTGGATGGGGCAAGAATATGTTCGGCGTGACAGGGTTGTACCAGCAGATACTGAAGAAGGTCGACGTTCCGATTGTAGCGCCAGCAACCTGCCAGACCCAGATGCAAACCGCTCGCTTGGGACCTACATTCGTGCTCGACACCACATCGTTCGTGTGCGCTGGCGGTGAAGCTAACAAAGACTCTTGCACGGTAAGCTTTCGTTACTATTATAGCGACTTCGTCCGCGTGGAATTTGGTTTTGTCACGCACCCCTATTTTACTCCTTGGAAAAGTAGCCTAAGTTGCTCCTTGTGACATCAGCTATCTGCCAGTGAAAGTCCCGTTAAAATCGGTCCAACCATTTCAGAGATTAGCCGGAACAAACAAACAGACAGACAAAAATTTAAAAAAATGTTGTTTTGGTATATGTACCGTGTATACATCCATATGCACTTAGTAAAAAGCGGTTATTTTAATATTACAAACAGACACTCCAATTTTATTTATTTGTATAGATTCGACATTTGAATAGTTGTTACTGTATTGTTCTCAAATAAACGCGTTATTATTATTATTATATTATATGTGTCAATTTTCAAGTATTTCAGAGTTTTGCAAATTACATCGTTTCAAAACCCATTTTTGTGTACGGATATAGATTATGTTATTATTTTCCAGGGTGATGGCGGTTCAGGGCTGGTGTGTCAAGTTAACGGCCAGTGGGTCGTGGTGGGTCTCGTCGCGTGGGGTCTCGGCTGCGCCAACCCGAACGTGCCAGGCGCTTACGTCAACGTGGCCGGCCTGCTTCCCTGGATACAGCAGCAAGTAGCGGCTGCTGCTTAACTAGAAACCGTATTCTCTTTGCTGATGTTATCAGTCTTAATAATTGTAATCAGAAATTCTGTTTTTTTTTTATCAAAAAGTTCGTATATTTCTAGTCTGTGTTATGTAATCTCTTGATTCCTAAATGTCTTTTAAGCGGGCTACAGATCTTTAGTTTTAACTGATCAGATGAACTGTTCAGTTAAAACGTATGTGTGTAGGCAAAACTGATAGCTGTACAGTTGAACTGATAATCTAATCAAAATATCATTAGATAAAACAGTTCAACTGATCAGTTAAAACTAAAGGTCTGTAGTCCGCTTTAGAGGGCATAGACCATAATGTTCAAAGACATCAATATCTACAAATGGACCTGAGAATAATGAATTCGAACCTCCATCTATGCCGGTTGTTGGTGCAATGCATAATATATTGGTGCGCCACTCCATCCATCACGCAACTATCAGTCACGTTAATACTACATATACTAAAGTTATCAAGGTCGCAGATAGACGATGGGTGGAGACCATTGATTAGGAAAGTTAATGTGGATATGCCTAGGTTTTACAATGGAAGTTGATATAATAAAAAATACGTATATGTCACGACTTCGTATACAAAAAACTATTAATATTGAAGCTTAACACAATAATTTATTAATTTAACAATTTATACAAATAGCCATGTAAACATTATAAAACATACGATTATACTAATCAACGTAAACATTAGATACGGACTACCATACAAGACGTAAGACGCGTTCTAAACGCAACATTTCAACGATTAACATTAACATAACTATAATAGCGAGTTCGGACGTAATCTAATATTGCCGCGGAGCGAACCTCCGCTTCAGGGACGATACTGCCTCCTGCCGCGAGCCGTTCAGTCTTCCTCGGGCTTCTCTCGCTTCACCACCGCGGGGGGAGGGGGGGTGGGGGCCGCCGGAGGGGAACCCACTTCGATGTATTCATCGTTCCGTTCCTCCTTTATCTCCGGTTCCCGTTTCAGTTGCGGGCCCGGAGTCACCCCGCGCGGGGGTTCCGGAGGAGCCAGCGCGGCCCAAGCGCTGGCGGCCCCGCGGGCGTACGCTTCGTAGAACGCTCGCTGGGCTAACTCGGCCTCTTCCAAATGTACGAAGGCGTGGTTGTCTAGTTCCGCGCGGAAAAAGAATTTGATTCCGCAGCGAGCGCAGTCGTAGGGGCGCGGCGCGGACGCGTGTTCGGGCAGGTGACGCTGCAGCCCCGCGGCGCTGGTGAACACGGCGGAGCACAGGTAGCAGGTGAACGCGCCGATGCCCGCGAACGTGTGCTCGATGAGGTGCGCTTGAAGTCTGGTGGGGGAGCCGAGTGCGCGGCGGCACAGCCGGCAGTCTAGGTCGGCCGGTGGCGCGGGCCGGGGCGTCGCGTGCCGTGCGTAGCAAGCGGAGCACGCTCGCGCGCCCTCCCCCGCTTCGCCTTCGGGCAGTGCCCGGAGACAAATTGCACATCTGCAAACATATTACTGCATTAGTAGTAATGTTCGGTAGGACTTTTCTGTTAGGGTTACTTCAACAAAGTCAGTTGAGATTTTTCATAAATTAGTCATAAGCACCAACAAATCGCAAAGCCGGGTGGTGGTGTGCTATATGAGTGTAGAAAGGGTCTTCAAATAGAAGGTTCATCCTTTACCTTTGTTCATCCTCGCTGGGGCGGAGATGGAAGCGAGCGTGCAGTCTAGCTTCCGCCTCAGACGCAAGGGTCTGTCGGCAAACCACGCACGGTGCGGGCAAAGCCGGGTGGTGGCGCGCCATGTGATTCAAGAAGGACTCTTCCGACAGAAGGCGCGCCCGACAACGAGAGCAAGTGTCGCCAGCTACCACCTGGGGTCAGCACAAATTTAGAATACTTCAGTGTTATTATTTCTTCCATCTAACTAATAGGTAATAATTATAGGTAACACAAATACTACATTTTCTCATATTTGTTATATTTATCAGGAATTGGTAATAATATGCAACAATTTACTAAAAATATAGCAATAATCTATAAGCATACGGTGACCATGACGCCATTCATAATTTCTTAAAGAAATAGTCATGCAGGCGGTGATTTTTCAATTGGAAACTTTCGCAAAATATTCTTAAACTACTGTTCCGATTCACTTGTACCTAATTGTTTAGTGGTTTATTAACGACTGCTGACCTTGCAATGCGTAAGTTTGTGTTCAGCCAACACCGCAGCGGAAGGCAGGATCTCGTCACAAATGAGGCACTTGTGTCTCGCAGCTGCCGCTCCGGAGTGCGCCCTGGTGTGTGCCTCCAGTTCCGCCCGACTGCGAGCCCTTTCACCGCAGTACGCGCACTGTAAGGCTACGGCGCCGTTCTTCCTTCTGCGTTCATCCCCTCCGGATAGTGTAGGTTCAGTTCCAGTAGTGCAAGGTGAACATGGGGCATCTCCTTCGATGCCGTTGTTATTTTCTGTGCGCTTGGGTCTGGTCAATTCGCCGTTCAATACCTGAAATTCAGTGACTTTGTGACGAAAATAGTTTTGGAGTAAGATTACCATAGGGGCTTCCAGAAAGAAGTTGTTTACCTGTTGCGCCATCGCATGATGAACCTGCATATGCCTCTCCAGCAAATACTGAACTGCAAACGCATCGGTGCAGGTCGGTACCGGGCACCTATATGCTCTGGGGCGAAGTCTCGGGCCCCCGAGTAAAGCGCCGCAGGAACAGCGCGCGCCTCCGTGTCTAGCTCGGACGTGGGCCACCCCGTCTGCTTCAGAGCGGAGAGCGCCAGCTCCGGTGCCGCAACCACGGCATACCCACACTTTGCTCTCACCACTGTGAGCAACAGCAAAATGAACCTGGAAATAGTGCATTTTAAGCATCAGACAAATCGAATTGAAACCGCACGGAAGAAATAAAATTTAAACACCAGCTGACCTGAATTGCCACTTTTGAATCGAAGATCTCCTTGCACAAAGAACAGCGATAAAGATGATGAGCGTGAAGATCTAAGAGGTGCTTTTGCAGATCATCAGGAGTCGGGAAACTCCTCGCGCAACTGTGGCATGTGTATTCACAAGATACGGCCAAGTAATGAGCGGTAAGATGACGCTCCGAAGCTGCCGCGTCAGCAAACGTAGCGCCGCAATGCACACAAGGTGCTGGGCTGGTTCTGGTCAAATCTCCACCCTCTTCGAGGTGCCCTTTCAGATGAGCGCGGAATGCTTCAAAATCTGGCAGTGCTGCGTCACACTGATTACACAGTAATGTGCTCGGAGACAATGTAGTCTGAGGTGTTCCAGAGCCAGAGCGTGGACGTTTAGATGGCGGTGCGTCATCAGATGGTCTACGGCTGAGATCTGTCGGCGCTGGTTGATCGATGACGGACATGGCCTCTCCGTTGAGCAAGGCGGAGTGGGCGGCTCGCACATGCAACTGCAGCTGTTCCATGCTGGTGAAGGTGTCTCTCGTACAGTACATGCATGCCAGTAGTGTGGGGGGCGGTTGGGAAGCCACGCGACGGGGTGGCGTTAAAGCTGCCGTGTCGACACCGTGAGCGCTTGCCATATGAGCCTGAAATTGTTTAACACATATCTGATCAGTTTTTATGGGATTAGTTTACTTTTTTACTCTTTATTGTAAATAGAATTAACACCATAACTAAACAATTTCAATCTTAACCTAAAATAATCTAACAAAGAATAAATATTAATGCACAAGGGGCGGTGTTATCGCTTAAAGCGATTTCTTACAGACAAAGATTAAATAAATAAATATTGGTGGACATTTCACACAGCGCCATCTAGCCCCAAAACAAGCTAAGCCTACTTTGCAACATGGGAACCAGACAACTGATATAATACTTGTATTTTTTTTGTAAATGACACAGAACAAACATGTATATTCGTCATACAAATATTTGTCCTGGGTGCGAAACGAACCCACGACCTACAGCGCAGAAGGCAGAGTTACCACCTGAGCTGTGCGGCCAGTCATAGATTGTTTGAAGACACTTATGCGATTCTTACCTGAAGTTGGTCAGGTCTCCGAAAAGCTTCCCCACAGCGCAAACAGCGCATCGGTTTCCGACGGTCGGGTTCTCTGCCATCTCTCTCCCTTTTATGTCCCTGCATGTGTGATGTGAGAGCCGCAGCGGTGTTGTACCCGCGGTTGCACACCGTACATTGGAACGGCTTCTGGTTGTCATGGGTTTTCATGTGGATCTTCAAATGGTCACTAAAAAAAAATACATATTTCATCTATTTAAGATATCTATTTGGAATTGACTGTTGTATTTGTCAATATTATTTAACAGATTCTCGAATCTTGCCTCCAAATACGAATTTATTTCTTTCCAGGAATCAAAATCATATTTTATTGAAAAGTCTATTAGTACTAAAAAGTATTTTGAATTCCGAATTGAGACGCTCAAAAATCGCCTTTGTTACCCGAAACTACAATTTGTCATACGAAACATAAGCACTCGCATAAAGCACCGACCAAACATAACTAACAAAGAGGCTTTTCACTCCAACTACATAATGGGGATCGCCCAACACCTCCGGTAATGGCCGCGCTCGGTTGAGGCACGAGTCATTATTTCATTTTTGTGAGAACCTCTGACACCATTTGTCAGAGCATCATCTCTTTTCACTAGACGTTTCGTTTGGACAAATTGCGTGAAATTAGTCACGTGGACATGTGAGGTGACGAAAAAGGTGACGCGTTGCCTCAGCGAGCGCTCCGTGATTGTCTGTGACTTATGGTGATCAATCTTGGTCGGCGGCTATTGTCCCGCGCGCACCTCTTCACAATCCAGTACGTACCTATACGCTTAATGCCGACTGTTTAATGGCCTCGGATTAAACGCATTAGCATTCCTTTATACGAGACACATTTTTGTTGAGCGTTTCTACACCAAGGACATAATTAATGATAGAAATACAACGAGCAGATCAACAATGCTGTATTGCATTTGTTGGTCTACTACCCTTCAAGCTTATTATGCCTGCAAGTAGACTAGATTAGACCAGACTACTTATCTCATATACTTAATTTGTATGAAAACGAACTAAACTGAATCAGACCACTTCATGAGAACCATATTCTTGAAGTGTATAAAGCGATCGATGTTAAGTTTTAAATACATACCTAATAATCAGCAGATCAAGAATTCTTAAAAAACAGCAGCTACTGCTATATTTTTTTTTAAAGTTGAATTTTGGTGGACATTTCAAACAACGTCATCTAGCCCAAAAGTAAGCATAACTTGTATCATACGACTTCAAATACGAATCAAACAACTGATATAATACTTACATACTTTTTGTAAATACATATAATACCCAGACAAAGAACAAACATCTATGTTAATCACACAAATATTTGTCCTGGGTGGGCCTCGAACCCAGGATCTACAGCGCTAAAGGCAGTTACTACCACTGAGCTGTGAGGCCAATCGTGATGGCTCATGTAAATAGTTTAAATATTTAAAACTTAGTAATCTGAAGAAGTCTAGTGTGCTTACCTCCTGGAGAAGGCAGACTCGCAGTGAGCACAGCGGTACTTCCTATCTCCAGTATGCAGCTTTACGTGCCTGTCCCGGGATCGCTTGTGCTTGAACAGCCTGGAGCAAAACTCACACCGGAACGGCATTTGGTCCGAGTGCGTCTGCAAGTAACGAAACGAGAAACTAAAAATGAAAGTAGGAACACGGTGCTAACATATATAATATAATATATTGGTGGACATTTCACACAGCGCCATCTTGCCCCAAAGTTATCATGGGAACCAGGCAACTGATATAATACCTACTTGTATACTTTTTTTTAATACATACATATATACTACATATGAAACACCCAGGCACAGAACAACCATCTATGATCGTCACACAAATGTTTTTCCTGGTTGGGAATCGAACCCACGACCTACAGTGCGAAGGCAGGTTAACCAACTGAGCTTACCAACTGAGCTGTGAGTCTTGTCTAAATCTTCGACAATCGAGCGACTATGTGTGTAAGAGATTCCATAAGCAGCTAGCAATTCCAGGACACCTTATTACAGATATAAGTAGACATTTGTTTGGTCTGTATTAGTAGAAGTTGAAGGGTCGTTGTAAGTTGGATTTGTTTGACACACGTACATTTGAGATTTGTTCCAACAATTAGTGTCTTGTGTGCAGCGGCGGTCTTGGAGCTCTGGTTTCTAGCCACCTATATTGTAATGGTATCTTTTTAATTATTATCATATGTTGTGGTGATAGGTGATAAGAATTTGGCAAAGCTTACATTTGATGTAAATCTACTCGTACCTATATATATTACCTATCGATGAACACAGCGTCTAAACGCGATCGCCTACGAACTACCTTCAAATTGACATTATGTATGCAAGTTTGGTTAAAACCATCAAAATGTTACTGTTATATAGGTAATGTATAATTCTGAATTTATGCCTATATTGTATTGTGCTGCATCTTAAAGTGAAACATTAACATAACGGGCTTGTCGAAGCTACAGCATGACGATTAAAATGTTAGTCATACAATGGTAGAAATGAGATAACTTCGGGTGCATCTGTTACAAAAACCATCGTGAGAACTGTATCCGAACAATGGACTGACTACTGCTTCGACGCGAGCCGGCCACCACTGCTGTCGGCGTTTGTCAATAGAGTAAAAAACCCAAGGGAGCCCGTCGTGACTATCGAGTGAGATACCACGAAACCAGCCGTACGTTTAGATCGGAACCGATAAATTAATTGACCGGACGAATGTACCAATCGTCTTTATCTGTCCGTGACGGTAGTTCGATAGTGACCGATCTTTATAATGCAATTTTAGAGAGGTTCCCATCCTGGCTGAATGGCAGATAAGTGATCGATACCTTCTTATTGTAAAAGTCATTGAGCGTAACGAATCGATACGTGCCACTGATAACATTCCTGCGCGGGAGCTTCCAGCTTATCTGCCGAGGAGACGGTCTCCCATCTCTCTGATAATTCCCAATGATATTTGCTAGCATAGTATGTTGCTGTTGAGGCCTTAACTAAAGCAATTGAAGGTCGAGTGATGTTTGAAGGCCTAGTCGCAGCCGAGACTTTGCCGTAAGTATGCGTATTTAGCCTTTTAAATTTACGAAGAATAAATAACCGAACTGTACTACAATTGATATGTTATTTTTGGAAATTGCTAGCAATTCCAACGTGTGTCAAAAATAGCAATTGATGTATAATATAATGGATATTCTGAAAAATAATATAGCGGAATTGTACTTTTTATAGCATTATCAAACATGGTAATCAAAAAGTTTTCTGTTCATTTTTGTGAATATATATTTTTAAATTTGTTATTTCACCAAAAATATTTGAGGTGTAATTTAATCTCTTCAATAACTAACATGGTTATGAATTGATTTCTTTGTCGATGAAACAATGCCTCTAGGTACCAAAATTACTCAAAAAAAAAAGCTATTCAGTAACCCTGGAGAATTATTCATGAGAATAGGCATAATGAGAATGTTAATGTTAGGATCTATGAATAGCGGCTGGCAGCGATATAATGAGAGTCGTACGAAGCATCGCCGGCCTTCGCAGCATCACGGTTCGGAGACACCGGTTCCATAATAGACTCCCAAAATGACAGCGGCTTCACGCTTTTACTAATTGACCACCTCGACGACATTCATTCATTACGACAATAAACAAACGTTACAAATGATTGACTTTGCTTCTTTATGTCTTAAAGCAATATGCTAATCGTTTCTTGAGACGAACAAAAGATTTTTTATAATTAAGTCAGTTTCGTTCGAAGGCTATTTATTTAAGAGGGTTCTTTTTTGTTTGAACGTGAGTTTAGCGGTGTCTTGCATTCCCAATAACCGGTGGAAGGCTACTTACTTAGCTCTTACTCACTCTACTCACGTGTACGTGGGAAAAGACTAATTGAAATATAATAATAAATAATAATGTTCTCCTTTTAGTTTTCATATTATGGTCGAAGCTTGAAACTCAAATTTAAAAAACCCCGCAACTGCTTGACCGGCAACGGTTCTTGCAATTTTTAATGTAGAAAATGCATCAGTGAGCCGAACTGATATGTATTTATTTATTGTTCACTCAGCTCGGGCCTGAGCGTGTTAGTAAAGCCGCAGGCAGCGTATAAACACCACAGCGTGGCATATTTACATTGCTCGCTTAATTGGAGCGATTGGACCTGGACGGAATTAATAAATTCCAATGTCGGCATGCAATAAATCCTGCTGCACTGCAGCGCCCAAACCTCTGATAAAGATATTTTGTGTAAGGAATTCTAAGACGTGTCCTGCATGTAGAGAATGAGGGCCGGCAATGAATAAAAATGACGATTAACTTGGCACGTCACACTGCGAATGTAAATAGTAAATACTGATTAACGACATCTCGGAACGACGGATTAATTTAGGAAATATTGATTCTTGTCATCGCAGGCGTTCGTGCGAGAATTCAATAAGCGAGATGAGCTCGATCTCGGCGGGGGCTCGGCCCCTGGGTGCACGCGCGCGCCGGAGCCCTGCTGGCCCTCCCCGGACTCTCCCACCACGACACTGCAATACAGTTATTGTGCAATGGCACGCGAATATTATAAACGTTCATAATATAACTTACATACAAACACCGTGAGAGCGTCGGACATTATGCGCCTAATGGCGGTAAGTTTTCCGAGTAAATCTCACCAAGAAACATTTCAAAACTAGTTTAAGGTGAACGTGATAGCCAATAAAGCTCCGAAATGGGCAGCGAGCGGCTACCGAGTGAGTTTCCCAGGTGCATTAACCGTAGCGGGCTGCGTTCACACACCAGATGGTGCGCTCAGCCTCTGGGTCAACTGGTCGGACGACACCCGTCACTCGCCACCGCCACCGCGCCACCGACTCCGCTGATGCATATCATCTACCCTATTATTAGGAATTTCAAGCCGTGTGTCAACATTATGTTAAATGGCGGTGAGTAACGACAATAACGCCGTTATTACTGGCTAGATGGACATTCTGACTTGGTGCAGGCTCGTTATGCAAAATGTTTTGTCTCCCGGATAATGGTGATGGGTAATCTTAATATTCCCATGAAAGACGAGTTCCTCGAAACAGTAGCCTTGCGCTGTTGGTGCTCGTACTGATAAGTAATAAAGATGTGGATCTTATTGCACTGTATATGTTTTTTATATAAGGAGATTTTGATCACCCACCTACTTACTCACTGGACATTTCACAGAGGTGTCCACAGGTGGCAATGACGTACCTAATGCCTTCTTATTTCTTAAAAAAAAATATGTTGGGAGGATGGAAATCTTCAATCAAATAAACTTAATGTCTGTTTATAGAGAATGTGTTGAAAAACCTACATTTTCAATACGAATAAGTTTGATTTTAACATATAAATGAAATAACAGAAAATATAAGAAAGTATGTGTGCGTGAGGTGGCGAGCTTGGATGTTCCTGGCGCGGTGCGACAGTTTTACGAGTGCGATTGCGCCTCCGTTGGCCACTGATTGAGCCTCACCGGCTACAAAACATATCAAACGGCTTAATTAACTATGAAGACCGCAAGTCGTAATTAGGCTGCTATCAACTGAAGTTCAGTAAAACTCGCCTAAGGATGTTTATTTGTTTACAATACAATTTATTCCAAACCAGATAGGAATATCGCAGATTCAGTAATTGATTTATTCCTGTAATGATCTCCGTTCTCGTGCGGCGCGCGGCGCGGCGGCTCGAGTGCGGCTGATAAAGGTGTGCCAGCTAGCGGGCTAGGCCAGGGAGTTGTTATCGGAGCCTATTTCCGGCCGTCACCGCTCTGTCGCGAGTGAGACGCGCCCGACGCGATCACCGCGAGATACATTTGTCGGCGCACACCGTAATCCGCGGCGGCCTCCGATGCGCGTGCATCGATCGATATCTGAGAAGCCGCAACACGGTCTGCAATTGCGTGAGGAATAATCGACGATCTTGAATTACTTAACTTTCCCCTTGATTTCAAGAATTTCAAACACGTGATCTCTAATTTGACGAGCTTTGAATGTGACGATTTTGCCACTCGGTGAGGACGTGTCGATCTGAATCACAGCGAAGGCGGCACGGCGGCGGCGCGGCGTGGTAGCGGCGGCAAGCAAAGTGACATTTCTATTTGTGTTATCACGGTTAGATCTGTCGCAGTGTGTGTCGCAATGGTAACGCGGCGAGATCAGCGGGACACAAAGGAGGCGAGATGTACGGCCGGCTTAATGGCCGCGCACGTCACAGCTCGACGGTGCAAGGCGAACGCGATGCATATCTACGCACCGGCTCTGTAAATGGGCTGTTTTGGGTATCTACTTGCTAATGAAGCGAGGGCCTGCATGGCGAAACTGTACTGTGAATTCACAGATATGACAGTCGCATTGTGTGTGCTGTTAGCCGAGTTGTTTTATGGTCACGAGTAGACGGTATGCATTTTGGTGAGAAAGCTCGTTCGTCGGTTTTGTAAGGATTTGGTTAGGTTGGCAACGAACGGATGCTTATCGTGCTCACGTGGGTTGATATTGCAACTATTTGTTATATACATACCTGCTTTTATGGTTAAACTGGTATAAAGACTTATTTGATACAACATCATGACCAATGAATAAGATAACATCTGTAAATATAAACACACATTTCCATATGAACACAAACGTTAGTTGGTAGGCGGTTATGCATTCCAATGAAAAACTATAAAACGTTTTTTTTCCACCGAAATAATATAAATATTATTACAGTTTTCTTAAGGTATAAGAAAAAGGTGTAAAAAACGCAGACCTCTGTATAGCAGAGACCTGCGTTTTGCAATTAAAGCCAAAATATGGTTCAGTGAAACTGTAGAACATCAGATGTGTGTGTAACGATTTTCAATTTCCGTGATTTCACTTAAGCCTGCGCTGAAAATCAGCGCTGGGAATCTTGTGTCCTCAGCACATGCTGAGCACAGAGCTTTTTTCGAAAACAATGTACACGGCAGCAATCCGCGTAGGCATTTGATTTTTTGTTTAATTTCTCCTAGTTTTATAAGTATATAATTGGTGTTGTGTAGAGTTTACACTTTAGATGCAGAAAATAAATTATTACTTTCTTTCTTTCTTTCTTAACGAACCTGTTCATGTTTCTTTAGGTAGGACAGCCTGGGGAATGCCTTGTCACAGAACTGGCACTGGTAGGGCGTGTGCTCGGTGGCTCCGAGGGTGAAGGGAGGCTCGGCGGCTGCCTCGCCCGCGTCCGCCGAGGGGGTGGACGCGGGCGACGGGGAGGGCTCCGGCGTCGAAGACGGCCAGGAGCTTCCCGCCGCGCTGCCCACGCTGCCCACGCTGCCCACGCTGCCCAGCGCCTCTGTACACAAATAGCTCCTATAAACAAACACTAATCACATGCCACAAAGAGAGTCTTCAATATGCATGTGGATGCATGTAAGAGTAAAGGTAGGCCAGAGAAAAGATGGATGGATTGCGTGAAAAGGAGTGAGTGCTGAGATGACGTCTGATAGAGAGAAATGGAAGGAAAGTACACGGTGTGCCGACCCCACCTAATTGGGATAAAAGAAAGGAAATGATGATGATGAAACAAACACTAGTCAAAGGGATCGATTTTGTTTTATAATCAGACATAAGACGTTGCATTTTAGGAACCGTTAATTGCAATGAGACCTGACATGTTTACAGTTAAATAATAAGTAGAGATGAAATAATAATTAGACTCTCCAATTTTGGCTTTTAGATCAAATTGAGACTGAGAGTGTCGGTATTGAGGTATGAATGATTGAATTCGCGTCCAATATAATAACGCGTTCAGAATGTTGTTGGGGCTGGCACGCTACTGCAGCGCATCGGGCATGTTCGCAGAGGCGCACACAGACGGCTTCCATGCCATCATGCGCAAGCGAGTAGCCTCTCTGATGCAACGGGTGCGCGCCAGCTCCAACACCCTTCTGAGCGTCGTAGCAGAACAGGTGGATGCTCCAATCCTAAGCCACTGGACCAAAATGCATGTGTTGCCATGCAATTCAATACGGTGCGCCAAATAATTGTAATTGTTTTAACTATTTATATTTTTAACTTTTAATTTTTAAGTGTTTGGCATGTGTAGTTATTAATTAAGAGCAGTAGAACTCTCGCCAAGTTCGTCCGGGGAAGTACTGCCACCATGCCCATCTCTGCCGCCAAGCAGTAACGCTTTCGCGTTACTGTGTTCCGGTTTGAAAGGTGTGGTTGCCGGTGAAATTACAGGCACACGAGACATTCCACCTACACGTCTCAGAGTTACGGGCGCATACGTTGCGACTTGGATCTTGCCGTACCTAGTAGGTGAGGACCCAAGCCGCATCGCTTGTTATGGGCTGAGGTTACCACTTAACACCAGGTGGGCCGTCAGCTCGTTGTGTAACTGTATTATATAAAAAAAATATGGATATAATCTGAAATCAAATGATAATAATAATTGAAAAACTGATCATTGGATTTCAAATACAAGTATTCTAACAAGATTATTATTAAGTTAACTGGTTGAAGTTATCTTGATTTTCAATCGTGAGTCTACAAGTTATTTCTGAGTACTGTGAAACATCACACAATGTTTAATCGAAAGCACTAGATGTAAAGTCGGAATTGAAACGACTGAAAAAGAAAATAGAAATTGCCACGCCAGCATAACGGTATAACAATTTCAGCGTAGCAGTGTTGTAGGTAGTAATGGTTTAAAATAGGTATATTGGCAACAAAATAAGATATTTGTATAATAAGAATATGAGATTAAAAATATTGGATAATGGAAAATAGTTCTTCGCAACCACCTAACTGTAATATTATATTAAATTTGACAAAAAACCTTATCCCTAAAAATTAAGAAAATTCGTGAATAATAATAGCGTCAAATAAGTCTCGTACTAGTAGGCACAATAAATGACGATTGAGAGGCTCTACAAGCATTATAAAGTACATTTGAGTTGTCAGACGAAGCCGGGGCCGGGATAAGGCATCATAAATATGCGTAAGGCCCCATATTTCGGTGTTAGAGGCCATATTTCTTCGGGAGCACCTCGGAGTGGCGCGAAATATAAACAAATTGAATGGCCCGTGATGACGAGCATCAGCGCAAATGATGAGTAATGGAATCCGCCAACGAATAAAGATTTTCTTCTTCTTCGAGAGTATAATATCAGTATTTTTCAGTTTAATAGACTAAATATAATAAACTAGCGCATTGAAATAGCTATAACTAAATTACAGATTCGCATAAAACTCAGATCAGAAACATGAATTCAAGATTATGTCAGGTTTTTGAAGGTTCACATAAATGATTAGAAAGAAAAAGTTAAATCAAAATATTGAATGAGAATCATAAATATATAGCATTTATTGTTAAAATTACAAGGATATAATAATAAACATGACCATAAAACATTGTTTATAAATACATGAAAATTGTAAAGTCGTGTGCATATTATTGTGAAAGTATTATTAAGGAAACGGTAAATCAATAAATGCGAGATCTGATTTAATTGGAACTATGTAATCCAGTAAGAAAAATCTTATTGGAGTTTTGTTCAAATAAGTATCTTGCGGGTGATACAATGAAGTATTCGTAGCCTGGACTTTTGAAATGTATAATTTTACAAAAGTCCAGAAAATAAATAAATAAATAATGGTGGGCATTTCACACAGCACAGTCACAAGCATAGCTTGTATCATGGGAACCAGACAACTGATATAATACTTATATAAATAATAAAATAATAGAAAAACAAAGTTGTACAATATCAGTAAAATGAATACTCTGATGGGATTTTTAAGATTTAATGTACTTGAAGTCTCATAACCGAACAAAACTCCAACATAGAACTCCTTATTCCATTTAAAATTTTTGCACTGCGGAGTTATCTTTCTCCATCGCTCCAGTCGCTTTATTAACGCACTATTTATATCAATCTGCTTCCCCCGCCCCGGACGTGTGTAACAACCTTAACTAATGACAGAAATAATGACAACCGCGAATATAGCTCCAAAATTGAATGTAAAGCCGTAGAGACGTTATTATAGGTGGCAGAGGAAAGTTATAGCTGTTCTCATTTTATTTATATCAGAGTGAAAACTGAATACAGTTTTGATACTTATTTGACTACTACTTTTTATTAGGCATGCTTCTTGTTGCGAAAGGGAGGTTTATTCGCCTTTCGACTAAATAAATTACAGAGACAACCGAACTTATAAAACACGATAAATATTGATGAAAAAATCAGAAATCCATCAAAAAAAAGTCAATAAATGTCAATGGAAATCAGATTTATCTTCATACCTTAGGTGACCTATTTGACATTTCCATGTAATTATCACTTTAACCGTGTAAGATAAGCACTTTTTCTGGTTTAGTTAGTGACTATCTCAGTCACATGAGTTTGTGATTATACCTCTAAGTGAGTTTGGTAATTGTTTTTTTTTTTATTTTCTCATTAATAACATAACAACAGTTTTAAACTACTTGTTTTTTACTTACTAGTTAAAGTACTAACAAGCTTTGGGATTTTTAATACTTTTCAATTAAATAAAATAATTATTCACTTTTCTTCAAATATTTCGTTTCTTCAATATTTAGCTCACTATTTAAAATAAGCACGTGTACAAGATTAATTAGACGATGAGAAGAATTTATAGTGGCTAACCAGCCACCATACATCTGAAATTATGTGGAGTCTACGAGTGATTATATATTAAACTAGCTTTTGCCCGCGACTTCGTCCGCGTAGAATTCGGTTTTATCAAGCACCCCTATTTTACCTCTCGGAAAAGTAGCCTAAGTTTCTCCTTGTTACATCAGCTATCTGCCAGTGAAAGGCCCGTCAAAATCGGTCCAGCCATTTCAGAGATTAGCCGGAACAAACAGACAGACAGACAGACAGACAAACGGACAGACAGCCAAAAATTGAAAAAAATGTTGTTTTGGTATATGTACCGTGTATACATCCATATGCACTTAGTAAAAAGCGGTTATTTTAATATTACAAACATACACTCCAATTTCATTTATTTGTATAGATTTAATACTAAACGAACCTCGTAATTCGGTTTGTAATGACGACTAGTTTCCTAAGGGTTCTAATGTTAAGTAGTAGACTTGGTAGATTAGCCATAACTAGCGGCGATGCTGGCAATTCCTCTACACGTGACCGCTGGAGACAAAGGTGGAGAAGTAACGACGACTCTCGGACGTTTTCTTTGCCTTTTTTTGGTATTAAATACGAACTTCAGTCTGGAATTATCAGTTCAAATCAAATCAAATTTATTTACCGAAAAACATTATATAATATAGATTACTTGTGGTCCCCGCACTAGAGCAAGCCTGTGACGCGGGAGACCGAATTACAAAAATAAGATTACCACTTTTTAATTAGTAGTTGTTTAAACTGAAATTAAATTTCTACAAAAAAAAACTTTGCTGTAGGTGTTTATGCTCTTAGCTCCTCCACTACACTGATATGCAAAGAATCAAGTTGCATGGGATTGCATCAGTCGCTCATAGACCAGATGACACCTCAATTACTCGTAAAAAACCGCGCCCATACAAACCTTACCTAACCACCAGTGCGTATTTAGCTAAATGTTTTGTACTTTCCATTCAAATTGGTGTTATGTGCAACTAAGAATTCATACATCTATCTACCTTAACACAGCGAATACGTAACCGTTCTCCGGACCAACTCCTCAGAGAGAGAACTTTTTTATTTGACACGCACATACAATATAAACAGTAAAAATAAAATAAATTAGCTTTTATTGATGGTGTAGTCAAATGGCTCTCCGTCTCAGCAAGATGTCGCTCCCTAACATGATACACAATAACCCATCATGCCGGTAGCGGCGCTGGTTTTCAGGAGAGCTGGTTTAGGTATCGTTTATCCCGTTAAGCAGCATGCTCTGGTAAGATGCAATAACTCATAATACCGATAGCGGCGCTGGTTTTCAGGCGGAGCCTATAGAGCCGGTTCAGGTACCGTTTATCCCGTTAAACTGCATCCTATGGTAAGATGCAGTAACCCATAATCCCGCTAGCGGCGCTGGTTTTCAGGCGGAGCCTATAGAGCCGGTTTAGGTACCGTTTATCCCGTTAAACTGCATCCTATGGTAAGATGCAATAACCCATAATGCCGATAGCGGCGCTGGTTTTCAGGCGGAGCCTATAGAGCTGGTTTAGGTACCGTTTATCCCGTTAAGTAGCATCCTTTGGTAAGATGCAATAACTCATAATGCCGATAGCGGCGCTGGTTTTCAGGCGGAGCCTATAGAGCCGGTTTAGGTACCGTTTATCCCGTTAAACTGCATCCTATGGTAAGATGCAATAACCCATAATGCCGATAGCGGCGCTGGTTTTCAGGCGGAGCCTATAGAGCCGGTTTAGGTACCGTTTATCCCGTTAAGCAGCATCCTTTGGTAAGATGCACCGTGTTTGTAGGATGGCCGTAATTAGCAGCGATTGCAGGCAATTCCTCGGGTGACGGTGTCGGCGCCGCGCCGCGGCCAGTGGGCGGCGGAAACCCACTTCCTAATTGCGCAGTCTGAGACACCTCAGCAGGCGCCTCGGCAATCAACGCCAATCGCTATCTACTCGCTAAACCGACAAACCACTTACACATCGTAATATAGAGGTTCTTCATTAACCAATGATCACATGACGTCGTAA
The DNA here is from genome assembly GCA_947359385.1 of Chesias legatella. Lineage (NCBI taxonomy): Eukaryota > Metazoa > Arthropoda > Insecta > Lepidoptera > Geometridae > Chesias > Chesias legatella. Next base: position 5,222,012 of record OX375772.1, read on the forward strand.
GGTTACCTCGTTATTTCACGCTTCCGACCAATTATTTACGCTTTGGTGATGAGATTTCGTTTGCAACTACCTATGTCTTTATAATTTTGATGAAAAAACTCATGCTTATAACCAGTTTAGCTTGGGATTCACCGATAAATCTACGGAAAATAGGTTCTTAGATAAATAAATATTGGTGGACATTTCACACAGCCCCATCTAGCCCCAAATTAAGAATAGCTTGTACTATGGGAACCAGATGACTAATAGAATACATATGTTACAGTTAAGAGCACTAGAACTCTCGCCAAGTTCATCCGAGGAAGTACTGCCACCATGCCCATTTCTGCCGCCAAGCAGACGCATTCGCGTTACTGTGTTCCGATTTGAAAGCTGTGGTTTCATAAAAAACATACATTTTATTTATTTGTATAGATTACTAATAGCTTGTCACAAGTACTGATAGCTTCATTTACATGACGCAATTTTCTTGCCAGTCGCATGCAACGTAATTAAATCAATTAACTACTTCCATCAACAAGAGCAGTAGAACTCACGCCGAGTTTGTCCGGAGAATTACTGGCACCATACCCATTTCTGTCGCCCAGCAATAACGCATACGATTACCGTGTTCTGGTTTGAAAGGTGTGGTTGCAGGTGAAATTACAGGCACGTAAGACGTTCCAGATTCACGTCTCAATGTTACAGGCGCAATACAATGCGACGCGGTCTTCCCATACATAAGTAGGGGATGACCCTAAGACGTTTTTATTTTGCAGAGGTCACTTCTTATCCTTGCTCGTTCCTTAACTAACTCGCTTAAAAATTATGTGACTGTGGCTGATTCTCGTAGTGTTCAATATGATACTAAATTGTGTATAGTTTAATAGTGAAGTGAAAGATAAAAATGAACATCTGCCTATATTTTTTAATATAAGTTTGCGGTACTCCATTTTAAATGTGATGATAAAAGCCAACCGTAAAATCTTTACATATAACAATCAAAGTCTTAACTGACTGACATACAGACGAGGCACACACAAACAGCTGGTCGTTAAGACTTGATATTATGAAGGTGTTTCTTGCGAAGTGTGAATCGTGTACTTAGAATTTAATTTTGTAATTTCACATTGGTCAGGGTCCAAAATGAGAATTAGGTGGAAAACAAAAATTTCGTTAATAGACCCTTGAATTTTAAGATTCTGTCAAATAAAGGGCTAACATAAGTATCGGGGGTCTTAGAGTCTTAGTCTTTAAATTAGAAATAAGAACTGAGCAAGTTAATGTAGCTTCGTGTAAAAGTGGAATAATAATAGAATTACATGTTGTAAACGATTTAATATTTTTGATGGCGGGGGACAAATTATTTGACACATTTTACTCGGTCCACTAGCTTACATTAACTAATGCATTGATGATAGATTTCAAAGACCTGTAAAATGTTTTGTACATTTATTTTTTGGTTAAGTTATATTTCGAGAACTTCCTTTAGGCTAGAACTCTGTATAATATTTTCAACTGTATTCTGAGGTAATTATTTAGTACTTCATTTAATTAAAATGTTTACCATTCAATATAACGTTTAGGTGACAATTTAATACCCCGAGGGATTAAGCCGAGCTTGTTACCTTGTGACTTATACTATCATAGGAACAAAGATTTGACAAGGGGTGAGCTTTCTTGAGAATTATTCGATAACACTATTTTAACTTAAAAAAATACATAAATTATTTCAAAATTACGTTACAGGTAGACTTATAGATATATATCTTCCGTTTTGCTATGTAAGTAAATACTTAGCAAAAGCGGGACCAAAAAAGTCCCCTGTGTGTTCCGGATTCAACTCTGCAAACGTCAGACTGGCAACTAACTATTCTCTACCCTATCATTATATCAAGATTTTGGCACTGATAATTAAATGAAATTTATGTTTCAGTTCTTATAATAAATGTTATCAACGTTACTCGCGACATTTCGAGCCAACGGAAAATTCTGAAAATATTGATTTTATGTGAATTTTTTCTTTGTTTTTACACGCTAAGCGTCAATAGTTTTATTTTAGTTCTTAATTGCACTAATTATTTTTAACGCAATTGCATCTCAATTTGATTCGCCTCTGGTATGGAAGCTCATACAGAGGACGAACTCCCTTTTAGTTATTAAGTACTAACATTAGTTTTAAGTTGATTTTATTTTATTTTATTTTGTGTTACTAATAACAATGGATTTTTTATTGTCTGAAATAAATAAATAAATAAAATTAAATTTAGTTTGTATTTAATAAATTAAATAATTTTACAGTTTTATAATTCAATTAACTTATTCGATTATGGGGTAGAAAACGATTCATACCTTTTATATCGTCAGTGGAAACGTCGTGGTTCTCCTTGTTAGCTTGTATCTTCTCTATGAGATGCTCCAGCCGACTGCTGTTACCCTTGAATAGCATGATCATGTCACACGGGGCGGGGGACTCCAGCACTCTGACAGCGCGTCACCTCCGCACACGGACCGCAGGTGCATCAGGTTCCAGTTATTTGGGTTTTTTGCGCGTGCGAATTAATGCGCGTGTCCGACAGGTGCCGCTAATTGAAGGTGCGCGAGTCGCGGGCTGCGCTTTCCTTCACGGCAATTATTCGGGTGCCTGCTGCCGGTATGTTTAATTAACGTGGTAGGTTCGCGCGCACCTTGCCACAGGTGACGGAGCGGTCGGCCGGGTCCGGTGCAGCGAGCGGTGCGCCGGCGGTGACGAGTGCGGCGCGACTGCGGCGGCGGCGCTCCGGTGGGCGAGTCGCGCCCGCAGCACCTCGCCGGGCACCCTGCCCCGCCCGCCGGGCACCCTGCCCCGCCCGCCGCGCGCGGCCCGCCCACGCCCACTCCTCCCACCTGCACCCACTCACCGACTACTACACCTTACCTCTTAAGTTTAGAGGTAGGTTGCCGCCCGAACAGCCAAGTTTACGTCTCTCATCACCGTGGCACTGTGCTAATATGCGATCGTAACCTTATTCTGAAGTATCCAGGTTGGCCTGGTCACTATCATTGATGTTTCGTCTGTGACTTGAAAAACTAAATTTGGAATAACAAACCTTTGTAATCAATTATTGTATTATCGTAGAAAACACTTACCTTATAATAATACAAATAAATCTTAGCACCAAATATATTTGTCTCCACATTCCCATCAATCACAAATGTTTCAAATGATGCATGGAATGGAATAAGACAATGCTTTCTGGGTTCATGAAATCCCCCGCGTAATCACTCGTCAATTACCGTTTGAAACATTCGAGCCAGTAACGTGGATGTGAATATATCGTGAAATAAATGAATCGAATGACAGGTGGAATGCTAAAAGCTTGTCAAAATTTCGACGTTCGCTTCGTGGAAAACTGAGTTTAGATTTCCACCGTTCCACCCACAGGCGAGGACGCGGCCAATGGGCGCCGACTCCCCCCGCGCGCCGCACCCCCGCGCCCCTCACCCACCGCGCTCCGCCAGGCTTTACTAAATACAATGCAGCGCTTAAACACATTTATACAAGTCTCTTTCTAAAATCACAAGGCAAGCCTTGTTAGCATCGATATAATTCTACACGGTCCGATGATTAGGTACAATATTTCGATTTCATAATCAAAAGTATTGATTCTCTTTTTTTTTATGAAGTCAACAAAAGAATGGTTAGTCTTTTCTTGTACTGGATTTTGCGATTTGGGTGGATTAAAATATGATTTGGTAGTAATGCGGTCACCCGGTGTCCGGCGATCGCTCCTCGGGGGCCGATAGAGGTCGTCCGCGGCGCGCTGTTACCTTTTAGTTGTGAATATATTAGGCGGATTACACCAACGACATCGGCTATTGTAATTTCGGGGATAAACTCTGAAAATATCGGCATGAACTGCTCCCACGTGATTTGAATTTTATTAAGTTAAACCCAAAGCATAAACGGTTACCTTTTTTTATGTGATGCTGTTACGGAGAGAGCCGACGGCCCACCTGGTGTAAAGCGGTAAACTCAGCCCATAACAACTGGTGGGACTTGGGTCCTCCTCTACTAGGTACGACAAGACTCAAGTCGCATCGTATGCGCCTGTAACTTTGAGACGTGTAGGTGGAATGTCTCATGTGCCTGTAATTTCACCTAAAGACAATGAGATTTATAGGTATCACGTGTCCTTTGAACGAACAATGCATCTAACAAAGCGCTCTAATCGTTGCATGTCATGACAACAAGTAAAGTGCTGTTTAAGCTTCGTTCAAAGCGCTCATCTTTCTTCAATTCAACGATCATTTAGTATAATTACTGTTGGCAATTTTCCGACTCCACAAATGCGTATTGAACGAGAGAACACGGACTTGTCAAATGAATGAGCATTAAACATTCAGAGTAGGTACTTTCGCGTGGATTGACATCTAGCTGTCGGGCGGGCGCTTCGCCCATCCGATACAAAAGGGTTGGCATTAATACTTAAACAGGACGCACCTCTCGTGACGGGCACGATTACTCTGTCACTGAGCCAAACCTCCGAATGAATAAAGTATTACGAAAAAGTGCTTCTTATCTCCGTCTGCCGCAGCTACGTCCATCGTGATGAGGGTCCGAATGGCTTTGCCTTGTTTTGAGCAAAAACTTATGATATGCCATCGTTTGGGTCCTACAAACGTTTCTCTTTGATACGAAAAGCAACTGAACAGGATTGAAAGAATAACAGTATTAGGATAATGACACAAGGAAGGATGTTTTGGTCAAGTAGAGTATAACATTTGCGCAATTTAGTGTACATTTTTACCTGTTAATGAAGGGGTAGATTCGCGTACCTAAATATTCAATAATCCCTATTCTTTCTTATAATGCTGAGTAGGTATGTATTTGAGAAGTGTATTCAGTCTGATCTGACTGGCCTCACATATCAGTTAGGTTAGCTCTTCGTTCTATGCTGTAGGTCGTTAGTTCGATTCTCATCCAGGAAAAACGATTGTGTGAAATTTAACTATTATACGGTTTTTTTTATTAATTTACAGAAAATTAATACTGAATTATGCATATAAAATACATACATAATTGGATGTCTACAACTCTCTGAAAAAATCTTGAAATTGTTGTTGCTAAAATGTTTTTAGTAAGCACTGCCTAACAATCGTCAGTATTAAACTTCTTACATTTACTTTTACTAAAGTTAAAAATTAGCAAAACTTTCATGTACCATGTGAACAAATAATCATTTAACCTACAGTCGCAAGCAACTCTGTATTTTGGCTCGACCATGACAATATTCGATTATCATTCCTGTCTCAATATGACTCGAGTGAGGCATTGATTGTAAACAAATAGCTCTAGCGTCAATCACTTGATAGGTTCCAGTGTACGCATTACAAATTACCAAACCCTCGAGTTGTGTGACTGTGATCGCTGTTACACGGCTCTACTGAATAGTTGATGAGACGAGCTGACGGGCCACGTAAAGACGCTAATGTTTAACCCTTGGTTGGAACGGAATGACGCGACTTGTGATACTGCTACAGATTAGTAAGAAATAAATAAAGAAAAACATTTATTTGACACGCCAAAAAAGACAAGAAAACATTTATAAACTAGACTAAACATACTAAAATTACCAAAACATAAAGTATCTAGTACATACTTGCTACAGTTTAAGTACTATTTTTTATTCGATTATCTACTATTTACTACTAGGTTGTTAAATAAAGTGCAAAAAAAGAATGTGACGTATTGGAACCGATAGACACTACAACGCATATGAATTCACAGCTTTAACTTTTTTGTTAAATTAGTTTTTGTTAACCTATGAGTAAATGGTATAGATACTGCTCACACAAATTCTACATAACTCTCTCTTATGCTACTTCTAAACACTTAAATTTATAGCTTAGTCCTAGTCATTATCATATGGTGCAAAAGAACACTGAAGCTGACATCTTATAACAACAAACAGCCAATATCAAAAACAAAGTGAAAAAAAAAACATCGTGAAATCCTGCATAAACACGAAATTCCATTTAGTCCCGAAACCGCCAAAAAAGATTACTTATCTGTAGACCAATAAAGTTGCACCTTTATCTAAGTCATTTCAATATTTATTTCCGACCGTGACGAATCCTTGTCAACAAACACCCTACGTTTTTTTCGGTTGTACCTGCGCTGCGCCCCGAAGGACCGGCACACGTCTGCTCACGTCATTATAAATCAGACAGATAGACATCATTCACAATCATAATGTCTTTATAAGCCTTTCAACAATTTTATTTTTGTTTCAAACAATTTAGGATAACATTCTTATCTCTCTTGCTTGTTTTATTAGTAATGTTATTGTTATTGATATATAGATATAGATCTTTTTTATCACAACGGATTAGAAGAAAGATCCTACTGTTTAATTATCTCTTAAACAATCCCACTAATATAAAGTCACATTCAAGAGGAGGATCAGACTTTTTTTAAGGACTGCTAAAACTTGGCAAACTTTATTTATATACAAAATCTATACATACAATAATGCCTCCCCAGACTCCCCTCCCCACCCGTTGCAGGATGTTGTTACATTATCTTCCATCTAGCGTGTAATTAATGTAAAAAGAAATGTAGAGCAGATAAATGTATTCTTATTGTTTGATTATTTTATACTGGACGTGTCGAACGTAAGCCTTTCTTATCCCAAAAAAACGCACTCTTGCAACCTCATCAAAGCTCGAATGTTTAACCTTCCTTTGCAGTATACAGCCTGATGAGCGTTAAATGAAGGCCACACAGGACAAACAAATCGATGGGGACGTTTTTGTGAGATCGCGCCATGAGATATAGGCAGGGTGGTCTGTCACGTTACTCTAACCCTCACCCTTAAGATAATATAAATTTATCTTATGCAAAATTACTTCTATCTATATTATCACTCTACACGAGGCTGTAATAAACAGTTTCTGTAAGACGAAATAAAGGTGATACACATACAGTCATTCTTAACCTTAAAGCTCATAACTTGATTACACAGCGACCAAACTAACGTCAACCGTAACCGCAAGCGGCGAGATTCCAACACGGCCACTTTAATCTAAGTAATAAACACTACCCGGCAAAATGTGACCGCTAGATACCATCTACTCAACCGTAAGTGTAAACTCATATTTAGTTAAACGATTATGTGGCACTTACCCGGGCCGCGCGCCGTTCACCCTCGACGGAATTGTTAGAAATAGCATCACTACATGGTATAAAACAAAGTCGCTTCCCGCTGTCTGTCTGTCCTATGTATGCTTAGATCTTCAAAACTACGCAACGGATTTTGATGCGGTTTTTTTAATGGATATAATGATTCAAGAGAAAGGTTTATATGTATAATACATGCATAATATAGTAGAGAAACACTGACAATTTTAGAGATTTCTAATGTGATGTCGTAAATAAACACTTTTTTGCGCTTAGTTTGCAAAGGCTGGCTGAACCCTACGGGTAGATCAAAATAACGTACTACAGTATTGTACACCTTAAAAAGGTCTACAAAAAAGTCTGCGATGGTATATGTCTATCTCTTAGGGATAACCCACAATAACAATATGCAAATAAAGTGATTTGATTTGATAACAATTTTTTATCGTTGAGTTTTTACCAGAAATAATGGCTTATTTACGAAGCGATTTTAAGCAAGACAGCAGTAATCCTTATCCAATTAAGTACCTTTACATTGCGCATTTAATGTAGACCAATATTCCGATTTTTTATTAATCAGCATTGCACCCGTGAGAAGCCGGGGCGGGTCGCTGGTTAGAGGTAAACGAATAATACAAACTGGTTGGATAACGTGGGGGAGCAGACAGGTTGCGAGTGTCAAATCAAGCGGCGCGTTGCGAGGGTAGATACGCGGCGGCGGCGGCGTCACGTACCGCGGCGATGGTATCCCTGACGCGGCACGGTGCACGGCACGTTGCACGGCGTGGTGTGAGCGCGACTTCACACACGAAATGGGTCAATTAAGACGTGGGAGTGAGCCGAGCCACGCGTGACCGTAGCGCGAGATGCCGCCGCGCCCGCGCCGCGAGATACAGCGGTATTGCGCTTCACGCCCTCCTACTATCTAATGCGTGCTGTCACGCGGATCGTGGCTGCTGTCACAGATGGACCTGACAGATGTCTGAATAACCAAGCCGGTTTACTCTTACTTCGTGATGCTACGTATCCCCTTCCGTGTTTACAAACGGAAACCGACAAACAATTGATCCCCCAGCAGTCGATAAAAGTAGGCGTGAGAGCCAAATTACTTTCAGTTCGGAAACAATGAACCTTCAGAGCCATCCGGACTTCAATGATGTTCAAATTTACGATGCTGTATGCTGTATCTTTAGAAGTGGGGGGCGTCGATGGCTCGTTAATAAAAGGGTAATTAGTACCAACTTTAAAATGACGACGTGGTACCGGAATTGTGAAAATGTATTGATCAGCGATAGTTTTCTATATTTGAAAGTATTTTTGACAGTATGATCCGTGGGAATTGGTGCGTTGACTCGTGGAGGCATTAACGTGGACGCGGTGGAACGAACCGACAGCCACGTCTTGGTGACACTTCCGAAGAGCGCCTACTACGCGGGGATAAATCGCTGTTGCCAACCAGGGTGGCCGTCTCGTTCCCAGAGAAAGATTTTTTCTAAGTAAATTATAGATATTTTTGATCATTTTCCAAGTACAGAGAAACTATTTGCAAATGCAAAGGTGCATTATTATTCTCAATGCTTTTTTCACTAAAGGCAAATGATGCAATTGCGAAAAGCAACCAAGTTTCTGGATGAAAGTTACTGTTAAAGTTGTATTTATGTTCGTTTGAGGTCACATTATCTCCTCCATAACTGGCAACTTTGCCAGTTTGATTGCCCTCACAGCTCAGTTGGTAGTGGCCTTGCTTTCTGCGCTGTGGGTCGTGGGTTCGATTCTCACCCAGGACAAACATTTATGTGACGAAATACAGATGTTTGTTCTGTGTCTGGGTGTTCATAAGAATATATATAGGTATTATATCAGTTGTTTGGTTCCCATGATACAAGGTATGCTTAGCTTACTTTGGAGTTAGATGGCGTTGTGTGAAATGCCCACCATTATTTATTTTATTGTATTATTTATTATCAGGGGTTTTCTATAAATATGATATTGTAAACAGTGCATTGGATATAAAACGATTATGAACATCTTTCGGATTTTTGGTTTTTTACTTAGTCCTGATATTATGAGCTATTTAAGGCACATAGGAATATTGTAAAAAGCTCAATAGTTTATTCGTTCAGTTTTAGGGATAAGCCTATATATATTATTATGCCTATAGGTATTAAATGGTACAGGAATTGACACCGAGATTGATCCACAAAAGTGACATTTGATGGTCACAATAAGAATATCTGCGACAAAAGCATCCCGTTTGAGCGTCGCGCGCTCGTGATTCGCGATTCGAGAGGGACCGTCACGGTGGTTTTTTACCAGCTCTTGGTGAGCTATGCCTGCTTGTCATGACCCTGAGCGCCGCACGTTTGGTGCTTTGCTGTGCCACTCTAAAGGTTGTTTTTTTATTCGAGTATTTCAAACGGTTGCCTGAATTTAGTGACAATGAGTCGTTATGAAACAGTCTGGCTGTAAAATTTCGAACGGCCAACATCCTAGAACTTAAATCCACTGATTTTCTATAAATCAGCCTTAATGCACTAGAGCTCTGTTTGTAGTTCATTTTAAACCAACTTAATTCTGCTTTTCTAATTAAAAAAAAATACTTTTCATGGACCTAAAATTCGGTCAATCTTTTTTTTTGTTTATGCATTTATATTTTAATGCCATAAAATAACTCATCGCTGCAAAGAAAAGTGAAAACTACTTGCCGATAACTTATCATTGTATTGCTATGAAAGAGACGGTATTTTTCAAATATATGCAAAAATCTACTCAATGTCTTAGTTTCATGAGACGGCTCAGTATAGTATATAGTGATGCTGGTATAATGATTCCTGCAAAGCGAGGTCATGATTGTGAGCGCGTGAGGTGTGTAGCATTTTATCATTCCATAATGATTATACTGTCAGTAGGTAACTGATAACTCCCTATGAATAAAAGTACAAACTGTAATTTAATGGAATTGAAAAATTTGTGCTCATTTCATGGTCTAAACTTACGTCGTATTATACCAGCCTACGCAAAAAAAAAGGTTACAATAGAAATCTACAATGGATTTCTTATAATTATCGATCTACTTTATGTTCCCCAAAAACTATTTATATGACATATACGATCTCTATCTAAAACGAAAAGATCGAACTGAACAGACGAACTCCAGCCACAAATTTTTAGGCTATTATTTAAAGGCTATTTTAGCTTTGCGTCTGAGCTGATCCAACCCTCGATCATCGCGACACGAAAAAAGACTCATCCATTTCCGTTCAAATCACGTGTATTTTTAAATGAGTTGTTTGCGACATTTATGTGTATCATGTTTTTTTTAAATCGGCAATAATACTAAATATAAAAAAAGGCAAGAGCTAGTAGAGTGTAGTGGAGTGTAGTGGAGTTTTGTAGCGGAAATTCACTCAGCGCCATCTAGCTCCAAAGAAAGCTAAGTATAGCTTGTGTCATGGAAACCAGACAACTGATATAAAACTTATATACTTTTTTTTTATACATAATATAATACATAGCAACACCCAGACACAAAACAAACATCTATGTTCGTCTCACAAATGATTGTCCTGGGTGGGAATCGAACCCACGACCTACAGCGCAGACGGCAGGGTTACTGAGCTGTGAGGCCAGTCAATACTAATATTAGTGTGATCAAAGAAGGAGTGAGCGTGAACAAGGCAGTGATAGACTAGGGCAATTAGTTCAGGCAGTGGGTAGTTCCGGCGCAGGTGATGCCGCGGTCGCGCATCGCTGCCGGCCGGCACCTGCCCGCTTCGCACCACAAATCTACAACCAACACCTATCTATTAGGAATTGATTTTATGGAGCAGCTGTCGAAATACCGACTGATTCTTGTAAACCACAATGATTGAGCAGTAATCGTAACTGTAACACATTTTCTTAAATTCAGCGGAATATCAATTATACGTGTCTTGATGGCCCTGCCCGATTTATGCGGTATTCATTGCCCACAACAGCAATGGACACGTTTGTCCTGTTTTAAGTATGGAGACTTGAAGATGACAGTCTCATGTGCTTGTTATTTACAGGCGTCCACACTACTTACCTGTACACTCTCACTAGAGGAAAATCCAAAGACACGCGTTGATGTCTTTTTGTGGAACTAATATTGTTAACTGGACAGCTTCGTCTTCGTAGACAATGGCTACGTGATTGCTATGTTAGATATTTTGGATTCATAAATAATTTAGTCAAGCTTCCTTATAAAATCAGTTAAATCAAACACTATTTTGATGGCTTTTGACGCTGGTCGCCTTTTAGTGCCTCTGATTTTCAAATAATTTGTGAGAATAGAGAAAAAGTAACTCAACTGAAGAGACTTTTCTTTGTTATAAGCGCTCGCCAACCAAACAAAGGAACTCAGATCGCAAAGACAATTTTCTTAGGAACATTTGCATGAGGTATGAGATACTAAGGGGCGGTACACACGGACCGGAAAACTCGCCCTCCAAATAGTTCGGCAGTGGCGCGTGCGTCCGGTCTGCTGCCAGCACTTTACACTCGCTAGATGGGCTTCCGGTTTCCGGACGGACTCTAAGATAGTTGGTACGCCAACATTGATTTATTTAATGACTTTGACCAGCGTCCGTGTTTAATTTCGGGTGATAAATAAAGTTTATGCAAAGACTTCTCAGTTCATAAGTTACGTACAAGATTCCTGTAACATTATAACAAGAGGTATTTGTGAATATTGTCTGTGAATATTCAAATTCAAAACCATGTATTTCTGTTAAGAGAAGAAGTATAATGATGCCACAGAAGAAATAATATAGATATATAGATATATATATATAGATTATATATATAATATATATATATATATATACTCTTTTTAAGCTTATTTCTGCAGTATATATAAATGACCGGCCTTGCAGCTCAGTTGATAATGCCCTGCCTTCTGCGCTGTAGAAATAAATAATAATATAAATAATTATTATTATATAATTTATTGCACTGGACACCTCAGTAAAAATTTAATAGGCACTTTATTTCTTAACCATGGCCTTGTATTCAATGGCTTGGTTCATGGCTTAGCTTAGGTCATGTTATTACATAAAACATAATTTTATAGTTAGCAACAGAAGGTCCCTTACTTAGAAAACTAATTAAATCTACTTACTACTGCTCTGTTCGAAATTGATGTGAAAGTCAGCGCCTGACAATTCATCCTTTTTTTTTGATGCTAACCTTATAAAGACATATCATCATTTTATAAATGTGTACGGTTATAATTTAGTAAAAATTGTGAATTAGGAACAATATTATGTATTACTACTAATACTAATTAATAATTAATAACTAATAATAATAATTTGAGAAAAATTTCATACCCGGATATTTGTGGAAAAAGGAAATGTTTCTTTATTTTGATACGGCAAATGAAACACTATGACGACGCAGTGAACTGCTCTGATAACTGAGGCATTGTTTAAGATATGCGACAGGGATCTTCCAACTACAAACCAAAGATCATAGCTAAAACAAACAATAACAATGGAAGTAGGGCTAAAATAGCAGGAAATACCGAAGATGTGGCGCACGCTAACTCACGCACAATAGCCAAATAAACAAAGGACAACGCATACTCTACCATATAATTAGTAAACATTGTGGATAGACGCTGCTGTGTAACGCTGTTGTTTAATTGTAAACAACCATCAAAATAATCTGTAACAGCTACTCTACCAGAAATTAAAACAACACCGACTCAAAATATCCAATTTAACACCATCTATTTAGTTAATCATTATGACCGTAAAAAAATACGGAAGACTGTTTGATTGCCACACAGAATGCCTAATAGTCGCATAATCATTCGGATTGCTACTGCATGTAGGGTTGAAAGGAAATTAGTTGCGCACGCTCCGATGAAGACGTCACCACTTTACTGATCACCTGCCGAAATCAATCAATCCACCAAACGTAAAGTTGTGGTTACGATGCCAATATAGAAATTGTATTTGATTGCTATGAGTCAGATGATGTTATTGGTCGCACTTTTCTATCCTAGATTATGTTCAAATAAACAAATGCTATGAATATCAATGGCTCAGTTCACCAAGCTAAAAAATATAGGGTTTGTAAAGTCAATTCATACATTATAATTCTAATTTTGCTATTATTTTCATGACTATTTGTAACTTTCATCCAAATATCTTGTTTTATATGTGAAAAGTCTGGAATAAGAAGGGAAATAATTGCATTCTGCTTAACGGTTTTATGTGTTGTTTTTTATTTAATATTTAATTCCATGTTTAAAAAATATTTCAAAAATATAGAAAAATTGAAATTTATTAAACTGAGATAAATGCGTCACCATTCTCGAAATTCTCACAACATTAGTGAGTCACGCTCACATCGTCTCGTGTAAAAGATATAATCATATATTTATGCTTCATGTTCTAAGAAATTTACCTCATTACACCTGTAATAAAAGCAAACTGAATTACTTGGGCGATATTACTTTACCTAATTTCTCAAAATACACCGCGTCTACTATGGGAGTGACACAGTGTACCTACTCAAGTACTAACGAATTCAAAGCGCCGACCTTCATGTAACTAGGCATTTTCTATTAAAACCACAATGCATGAAAAGGTACGGAAAAGTTATTTCAAGATATACCTATACTATTTTCAAAAAAAGAAACAATGTTGACATTAAATGAATTATTTATTAAAATATAGGTGCAACCCAAATTTGCTTATATACTCGTAAGTCCGAAAGTGTTCGTATAAAGTGTGTGTCCAAAAGCGTTCGTTTAAAGTGTAATTATTCGACGACTCAAGACATGCCCAACACGCGCAGCGAAATTAAAGTCATGACTTAATTAGAGACTTGGAGTTCATAGTAGACGTAATCTCCACCACAATGTGGATGGTTGATGAGCAATCATAACTTGAATACGCTGATTTTCCAGTAGTAAGTGAAACGTGACTTGAGCGTTTGGTGTTGCCGCACTGGGCACCACGAAATACCACAATATGGTATTTCGTGATGATTACATTATTAATGTGTTCCCATAAAATCGTCGAGAGATTACCTCCGATGATGCGATGATTTGTGTGTTGCAAGAACTCACCTCATGTCGCCTCTACTCAAATTCAAATTTTGAGTGTAACCGCAACATTAGTTGGTGATTTTAGCAACCTTATAAAGCCACCTTCAAATTATGGGAGTCCATACGATGTAGTTTATGGTTTGATCATTTCACGCGTAATGAAGGTTGAGATTGCCAACTTTGTGGGATTACAGCAACCTTGCATGAAGAAACTCGTTAGAATTTAAACTAACACTTTGAAAAAATGAACTTTTTGGTTTTTCATTCAAAAACTGATTCTCAGCATCAGTATCAATTAGGGTCAAAATCTTTTGAATTTATGTTATGAATCGTATCAGAAACTCTTGCAGTAAAATGGTAAGTTTAGTTTCATAGAGAGTTCTTGTGTTTGTTCCCTATTACTTTGGTAAAATTGGTTTCAATGATTCTAATAATGGAATTTTTTATTTGGCAATTTTCTTTCTATAAAGACCAGAAAGAAGAGTGTAGAACATTACTAATCAATACTGATCATAAGTTTTAGAATCATGTGAGCTGCAGCCTTCTTTGGGTGGTCCCAGGGAAGGAAGGGTCAATTAATTTCACGCATTTTACCGGCAATTCAGTGCCGACCTCACCGGAGACACCGGAGAATAAACACAATTACAATACCGTAATGACGATCAGTGCTGTTAAAATTGGTCAGTACAAGTTAATTGATGATTTAAGGTCGAGAAGCTCTGATCTGTAACTGTTAAAACGATCTGTTTACATTAGGTACAGTAGTAAATAAGACAACGCTGGGAGTTGGATTAGCTTTGTTAGCTTGTTAGTTTGTTAGCTTTGATAAACTAAGTTCTATTAAGTATCAATTTAAAATATTAAAGAACAAAAAAAGGATTAAGTGAATTGAGCAAAATAGCAGTTTGTCTATATGCCACACGAAAATTGACTTTTATTCGGTATAAAATTGACTGAACTCTATTTTTCCATATTGACGTATTAGGTATTATACATAGGTAATGTTTTTTTTTTTTATGTAATACATTTACGGAACGAGCCGATGGCCCACCTGGTGTTAAGTGGTAACCTCGGCCCATAACAGCCAATGCGACTTGGGTCCTCCCATACTAGGTATGACAAGACCCAAGTTGCATCGTTGCAATTGTAATTGTTTTTGTTGCAATGTGTTGTAATTAGCAGAGCAAATTCATACATTTGTTCAATTACATCATACGTCTTGTAAAAAATACTCCTACATAAAATGTTGTTGAGATATCTTCGACAGTTGCAAATACTCGTGGACGGGTGAAGGCGATGGGTGCTGGGTGCCCACGTGGGTGCTGGGGGCGTGGTAAACCCCGCCCCCGTACACGCCCACTTTACCACGCCCGGCGTAGCTGAAGTTTAATAACTTCTGGAAGAATTTACGTTCTACGACAGGTTAAAAACTCATGCGTTTACTACAATGACTGAGATCTTGCAGTTAACTTTCGCACCCACCTGGGGCATCGTCCGCGTGGACTGAGTAAATCGATGCCAATTAGTCTCCTATATCTTGTAAACATTCTAACGAGATTTCATTAGTTTTGGAGATTAACGCCGGATTTTCATTGCAAATTGCCTCTTTAAAACGTCGCATGCAACTGTTCCTGTTTTTGGCACTTTAGGAAGTTGAATGTTTGAATGTCTAATCGAAAAATAATGAAGCTGGCTGGCACAACCACTTGTAAAACTAATGTTTTATGTCCCTTTATAACACACTTCTTCTTCTTCGAGTCACCGGTTCTGTCGAACCAGTCTGGTGAAAGGATTGTAAGTGCGCCTCAATGAGGCCCCTTTCGTGCACTCGACACATGTCTTCGAATTTTTAGTTCTAGGATATGTCGGTTTCCTCACGATGTTTTCCTTCACCGTTTTGTGAACGTGGTAATTGCGCACATAAATCTTTCCATCGAAAAACTCATAGGTGTCGGGATTTGAACCGGCGACCTCCGGATTGAAACTCGGGGGCCAGTACCGCTAGACCACCACGCTCTCATATAACACACTGATCACACATCACACTGATATTTCTCAGTTTTGCTATTTAATTTTAGACCCCCCCAGAACCTTCAACCAGAATCCTGAATCCCACGTCAGACCGAATAAAGAAACTTAGCCGCGTGTAAAAGTGTAAGTAAAAGTGAAAAAGCCAGTTGTGTGTTCTAGATACTGAAAAAAAAACAATATCCATGTTCTGCAATGTTATCACAAAAGAGAACAAACCAAAGAGGTTCGTGTCGTACAGATACAACGCACAACCTTGTTTCATGTTGCAAACTTGATTCCTTGATATTCCGTTAGATGTCAGTCCGCAGTAAGTTTTAGTGGAGGAACCTCTCGTCATACAGGGGTTTTCCACGATTGTCGATAGAGTGCGCTTTGTACATGCTCCATATATACAACTTATTGCTTGCGGTTTAGTAAACAGTATATAAATAATTAAGATAAAACTATTCATAAAATACTTAAATAAATATCGTAAACCCGTGAAGCTCGAAAATTTGCAGGAGGCAAAATTATAAATTCCATTCGAGTAACTAGCTATAAACCAACAATAAAGATAAAGCAATACAATTTAAATAAAGCGATTATGATCAAGTGGCTCCAGCTTGAGGGGCGAGATTCGCCGGTGGTAGGCCGCGGCGAGATGAAGGCGACCAGATACCATCAGCCTCTTTGCGACACTTGCCGCCGCCGACACGCGCCTTGCATCAAATAACTGATAAAGTACATCTCTCATTTCATCTTCAAAATGCCTAGCTTATTCTAATATTAATTTACAAAATTGATAACCAGTTCCATGGAACGGCTCCCATAAACGTTGATTTTAATTTCGCGTCAGGTTAAAACATCGGTATTAGCATGCCAACTGCTGTGACCAGTGGAGCGCAATTCGATGGTTGTATTGTCGGTGTCTTTCCGCTGTTCAAGTGATAATTCACCGCACGCAAACGAATCGCCAGTGAAGTTGAAAATCGATGATCATTTTGATTTCACGCTACTGGTCTCCATTGTTATGACGCCAAGGTAAAGATTTGCTATTTTAGAATCTTATTATTTTCTCCTAGAAAATTCGAAATGAAGACGAAAGAAACCTTAGTTGCAAGTTTGAAACGAAACTTTAAAATTGTCTATTCGAAACTTTGGCAAGCTTTCGTATTTGGAGACCGGCATCTCTGTCCATGCATAGCTAAGTGCATGTGTCAAATGTCGACGCAATATCGTCGCCTCCCTTGGGGCTCCGATGGCATTAACTCCTAGACTGGTCACTGTGGAAATAAAGTAGCTACGAACACAAAAATGCCAGCAGAAGTGATCGTTGATAAAAAGTTTAATCTGCAAAAATCCCGCGCGCCTTATATTATGAGAAGATAGGTCGCATTGCATTGAATTCATCGACGTGAGACTAAAATGAAGACTGAGGGTCTCATGTGCCTAATATTATCGAATCCCATACCCGTCAAATTAGAAAAGAGTAAGTAGTAATCTACAAGCTACTATAATGCGTAACACTTTTTTTACTCGCTGAAAAAATATGGGAAGAAGTTTACAGTCTTCAAACTAGATGTCGCCACATAGAAAAAGTAAGCAATTCAATTCAATTCAATTCAATACATTTATTGCTGTCACATGGTAATTAGCACACACTGTGTTGCGTTATGCATTGTAGTCGCGCTTTCTTAGTCGCGTTTAATTTTATTTAAGTTAAATTTTTCGTTCAAGTTAATTCTAACCTGTTTTATTGACTACAGTTTAGATAATAATCCAAATTTAGCCTGCGGTTCATGCATAGGTAAAAAGGCTGCTGCGTCGTATATGGATTTGTTCCCTGGAGCCGCAGCGTCTTGAGATATTACCAACTTCGTGGCCTTGACGTGTTTTATATCTGAAGAATTTGGTGCAAGTTTCTTTAATAAGTTATTTTTACTCCGTATAAGAACTCAGAAATAATAACTTAGACTCACAATCATATTAATGAAAAATAAGAAAACAAAAATGAAGTTTCGTTACCATTTTTTGTAATATCACAGTATCAAATAAGTACCTACCATTCATTGAGACCTTTGAATTGACCTGCCTTCCAGAAATTCTATTGTCTAAAAATAAATCAGAATATAGCTGGAAAGAACAAACAAAGAAAGAAAAAAATAATTTATTTTCAACAAACTGTACACAACACCGATTTCATACCTATATAACTAGGAGAAATTAAACAAAAAAGAACAAATGTATAAAAAGGAGAAATTAAACAAAATAGAACAAATGCCTACGCGGATCACTCCCGTGTATATTGCTTGCGAAAAAAGCTCTGTGCTCAGCATGTTCTGAGGACCCAAGACCCCAGCGCTGATTTTCAGCACAGGCTTAAGTGAAATCACGGAAATTGAAGAGATCTAAGAGAAAAGACGATGATTAAATTTATAGGTTAATAAATAAGATGGCTAGACTGCATATACATGTAACATTTTCAAATAACTTCGACGGTGTTATCAAAAGCTTGATGGACTTATTATTCACGAAGGAGTATTTCCGAAATGGGCGCTGAGCGCAACGCAGTCCGCTGAAGTTTAATTGAACCGAGACGGAGCACCTAGATTGGCCTAGGAGCGAGGGAATACGGGATCCTGTCATTTGACACAACATTTAGGTATAAACAAACAACATTGAGGCAATTCCTATAGAATTAAATACTATAGAAGAAAAAATCCAATAGAATTTTATCAAAATAATATAATCATAATATAATATTGGTGGAAATTTCACACAGCACCATCTAGTCCCAAAGTAAGCTAAGTATAGCTTAGATCATGGGAACCAGACAACTGATATAATACATAAATACTTTTTTGTAAATAAGTACAATTTATAAATATACCCAGACACAAAGCAAACATCTATGTTCATCACACAAATGTTTGTACTGAGTGGGGATCGAACCCACGACCTACAGCGTAAACACATTTTTACTACCAACTGAGCTATGAGGCCAATCAAAATGCTGGCAATATTAACGACAATTTAATTAGATTATGTTCAGTGGGAGGTTTGTTATTAATAACAGACGGGCAGGACCGCCCGAACCCGCCTGTGTATTATCTTCCGACGATCTCCAAGTGTCGAGCGCTTGAATGCGCGGAGCCCATTCATACGCGCAATTCTTCATAGAAACAATAAGCGTACCCTTTGCCGCTCCCGGGTGAAAGAGCACAAAATAGGAAAAAAAACAACATGTTTTATACGTAGTTCTTGGGAACCCTTTATGAGTGGCGAGGGCAATCGAATGCTTAAAACATTGCAATCGAATATGAGTCTGAATGGCGCAGCGGCATCGGCAGCGGTACAATGGCCCGGGCCGGAGTCCTAGGTGTCGTATGTCGACATCGCCCACGCCGCGCCCGCGCCCGCGCCCGCGCCCGCGCCGCCTCCGCACCTCGCCTTCGTCATACGATACCGTCTTTTTATTTCATAATTTCTATACAATGGAATCGCTGCAAAGGCGTAGGGTGAAGACAATGCGCCCGGAGGTACAAACCGCTCGGAAACCCCTTTATACTCCATTTATTGTCTCAAAATAAAATCGGGTGCAAATTAAAATATGTATAAGTAATAATAAGTATTGGGATACCGGGCCGCACCGGTTTAGCCGCTGGAGGTTTTCAACGGCTTTTTTTATTTCAAATTGTATTGACATAGAACACTATTAAAACTTCTGCCAGCTATTCCGGAAAGGATGTGACACTAGTGAAATGAATGAAGACAGTTCCTGCTCAATTAACATAACATTTTGTTAGTTCATTTACTGAGAGAAGAGTCGAAAACAACTCGTCAGCGGCCGCTAATAAATTGTGGCGGGCTTATCGAGATTGGCGATCCTGTGTAATGTGTGTGTTTGGTTAATCAGATGTGAGCCTTCCAACTTTTAATTCCCCGAGTAGCCAGGGGGTGCCGAGGGGGGGAGCGAGGGTCCAGCGTCGGCGCCGATATCGCATATAAAAAGGTTGCGGATCGCTCGCTTCTCCATCCGGCGATTGGCTAGGCGGCGCCCGCCGCTCCCCGGGGCCCTATACGAGAAGTGAAATGGGCCCCAGAACACCCATAAGAGAGCGACCCCGCCCGCCACGGCCGAATAATTAGGGCTCTTTGTTTAGATAGCGGCAATTTTATTTGGTAGAGAGCGGGCGCTTGGGACGTCTTCGGCCATTCCGACCGCGCCTGATATTAATAAGAAACGTGTGTGCCGGTTAACAGCCTCGCCCGATGAAAATGGTTCTTCGTTCCCATAATCAAAAACAAAATGTTTCATAACATTTTGTTTTTGATCACCACATCGTGACGTGACGATCGTAAACACATATCGCAAGATTGATCCCCGGAAATAATTGAAAAAAGTGGTAATAAATAACTATTACGCAAAGTAAAAGTGCACAACTGATAGTTAAACAGTGGTTCCGTGATATATTGTGTTTATTTTAATGCTTTGACGTAAAAACACGCATAAAACAGTGAAATAAAATCCAATAGTGACACTTTTTTTTTCGTTTGTGGGTGGATTAGAAAAACGGACAGAATTGAACTCGCATACGACTTCACTGTGGTTGCAATAAGTTACGAACATTTAGTACCATAATTTCGGTTTCAACGTCATAGTTTCCACAACGGCGGCGATGAAGAACGCAAGAACTCAATGAATCTTATTTGACCGCGAGTTCGAATCTTAGTAGGATATCAATTTTTACTTTTTTATTTTTTTGTTGTTTTGTTTGTCTCTGTTTATTTGTTATTGGCCATCAGTATGGTTAACTGCGGAGGTTGCAACGAAGAAATAAAGCGCCAGCGCGTTAAATGCCCTCACTGCAAAAACAATTTTCACCAGACATGTGTGAACTATGTGAACCAATCTAACAAGGCGCTTCCATCTTCAAGAATTGCTGAAGGTTGGTCGTGTCCAGACTGCACTGCTAAATCTAAGCGTGGCGGAGACAATTCTAGTACACCCATCAAACCAACCTTGACAGGTGAAGTACAACCTAGTGATGATGAAGACGAGGAGCCAGGGACCTCAAATAATAATGCCGAATCAATTGGTTTTGGCAACCCACAACTGGACAAATTAAGAAATGATATTATTTCTGCACTGAAAACTGAGTTGCCTTTGTTGATCCGTAGGCAGATGAATCTCGAACTATCACCGGTTAAAGAACAATTAAAAGAACTCCAAAGTTCTGTTACATTTCTCAGTGACAAATATGATGACTTGGGAATGAAAATTGAGAAAGTTATTTGTGATAATATACGCCATGAAGAAGAATTGAAGACCACACGTGATAACATCGATAAGCTCAATTTGAAAGTTCAGCTCATGGAACAGCAACTAAGGGATTCTAATATTGAAATTCACGGTGTAAATGAATTTCGATCAGAGAATTTGTGTGATGTGGTGAAGCAGATTGCCAACACCGTTGCGATGAAATTGGATGACCGTGACTTACTAAAAGTTACTAGAGTGGCTAAATTCAATAGAGAAAACAAAAGTCCACGTACAATAGTTGCTAAATTGAGGAGCCCACGGAGCCGAGATGAGTTTCTTTCAGCGGTATCCCGTTATAATAAATCCAATCAGAGCAATAAATTGAACAATGCCTCCATCGGCGTTCCTGGGAATAATGAACCTGTTTACATCTCAGAGCACCTCTCTCCTGCCAACAAGGCGCTTCATGCAGCTACACGCCAAAAAGCAAAGGAGATGAAGTACAGATTTGTGTGGGTACGCGATGGACATATCTATGTCCGAAAAGATGAGAACTCTCGGTATATTCTCATAAAAGACATTCTGTCTTTAGATAGAATAGTTTAATTGCAATAGCTTATTTTGTTAAAATTATAGTTTTCTTATTATTTAAATTAATCTTTTAGTTTTATATTTTTATTTGTACCTACTTAATTAAGGGTGATATGTCGCTGAAAATTTATTTTCAGAATGTTAGAGGAATGAAAGGTAAAATTTCTCAAGTTTTTAATTCTGTTTTGTGTAATGATTATGACTTAATTTGCATTTGTGAAACTTGGTTAGATAATAGTATTAATTCGGCAGAGCTATTTGATGATAGATACATTATAGTTAGACGTGACCGTGATGACGAATTCAAATTTAAATATGATAAGTCGCACGGAGGTGGTGTATTAATTGCTATAAAGAAAAATATTGACTTTGAATTACGTATTGATTGGCAAAGTGCAATCGAAGATCTGTGGATTCGCATTAAATTGGACAACAATTGTATTCTTAACGTATGTACGGTCTACATACCGTCTTATATTCCTAATGATATATTTGAACTTTTTTTAGATAAGTGTAACAGTAATTTGTCTGTTGGAAAAAATGTTAAAAGTTTAATACTAGGGGATTTTAATGTACCGCATGTTCAATGGGATAGTTTATTTAAAGGAGTCAATTTAAACAATAGCTCAAGAGCGGCTTCGCTCATGACATTCATGGAAACTATTGATCTAAAACAATTTAATTTACTTACTAACGATGCCAATAATACCTTGGATCTAATCATATCTGACGTAAGAATGGTTCAAGTTACGCGTGCTGCTTCAATTAGTCCCACTGATGATAAGTATCATCCCCCCCTTGAGGTTTTGCTAAAAGTCAACACCAGATTACTTAAAGAAAATATTAGTTCTCCCAAATTTAATTTCCGTAAGACTGATTTTGATAAATGTATTCTAGATTTGAATAGTGTTTCATGGTTTGAACATGCACAAAAAATGGATTGCAATATGTTTTTACAATTTCTGTACAACAAAATATGGGATGTCATTAGCAAATACACACCTTTGATTTCAAAGAAACAATACCGTCATCCGCGTTGGTTCTCTAAGTCTCTGATAAAAGTTCTTGATGAACAAAACAAGTACCACCGACGCTATAAGATGTACCACAACCCTAGAGATTATGATACATACTCAGTACTTCGGGTACGGGCTAAATTAATAATGGATCAGTGTTTCAAAAAATTTATAGAGAAAACTGAAAGTGATATTACTATGAATGCTAGGAATTTTTGGAAGTACACTAAAGCTAAACGTATAACTAATGATATACCTAAAACTGTACAGTATAATGGTCGCACTGAGAACTCTGGAGTCGGTATATGTAATTTATTTGCAGACTATTTTTCTTCGGTGTATTGTGCGTCTAACGCGGCCGCAAATAAATTCGAACCATATTTTTCTACTTCAAACTATAATCTATGCACATTAAATTTCACAGAAGATGAGGTTATTTCAGCTATTAAAAAAATAGATATTAATAAAGGTGCGGGACCTGATGAAATTCCTCCCATATTCATTAGTAAGTGTGACTCAGCTCTAGCATTTCCACTTACAATTGTTTTTAATAAATCTTTGAATGAAGGTGTGTTTCCTGATCTCTGGAAAATCGCTAAAATTACTCCGATTCATAAATCAGGAATTAAAAGTGATGTGACGAATTACAGACCAATCAGTATTCTTAACTGCTTTGCAAAGATTTTTGAAGGTTTGATTTATGTTCCACTTTACCACCACTTTGAACACGTACTCAGCCCTTGTCAGCACGGTTTTGTTAGCGGAAGGTCCACTGAATCAAATTTACTGACATATACAAATAATTTATGCCTTGCCTTCAACAAAAAAGTTCAAGTAGATTCCATATATACTGATTTTGCCAAAGCATTTGACAGAGTAGATCACATAATCCTTATGAAAAAAATGCACCATATTGGAATACACGGTAACCTTCATCGATGGCTTCGATCCTACTTGATGAATAGGACTCAAATTGTAGCCTTGTACGGATATGATTCGACTCCATTTATTCCCATATCAGGTGTGCCCCAAGGTTCAAAATTGGGTCCTCTTCTATTTTTGATTTTTATTAATGATCTTCTTAATATAATATCCTGTCAATGTTTAGCTTACGCTGATGATTTTAAGCTTTATTCAGAGATTTCAAGCTTTGATGATTGTTTAAAACTCCAAAACAATTTAAACTTACTCAGTGAGTGGTGCACGAAAAATGCCATGTCTTTAAACATTAACAAATGTATGCAAATCACCTTCACTAAGAAGAAAAATATTTTTGGGTTCGATTATTTAATTGATGGCAATAAACTAATTAAAACAAACGTAATTCGGGATCTTGGAGTTATTTTGGATTCTACATTGTCTCTTAAATATCATTACGATAATATTACTAGCAAAGCTAATAAAATGCTTGGGTTTGTTATGCGTACAGCTAAACCATTTAAGAAAATAGAATCTTTTAAAGTATTGTATCAATCTTTAGTTCGGAGCCAGTTGGAGTACTGTTCATCCATTTGGTCACCTATATACAATATTGATATCAACAAAATAGAACATATACAAGAGCGATTCTTAAGATATATGTGTATAAAGATTGGTGTTAGAACTAAACTGCAGGAATATTATGAACGCCTGGCACACTTTCAATACGACAGTCTATCACATAGAAGGCATATAAAAGACTTATGTTTGCTTCATAAAGTGACCAATGGTCTTCTAAGCCCAGACCTTCTTGTTTCATTACATATAACCGCCTCCAAACGTGGTCAGCGCTACCCTCGTCTCTTTGATATTCCCCATTCTAATAATAATGTTTCACAAAATAACCCTTTGCACCGTATGTGTCAATTCTACAATAAACTTCCCATTGAAATTGATATTTTCCATGATAAAATTCGTACATTCAAATTCAAACTGTCTAAATTGAATATCTGAATTAAGTAACAATAGTTCTTTCTTGTTTTTTGTATATGTAATTTCTAATTTATTGTATTTATTTGGTTGTATTTTTTTTTTTTTTTTATGTCACATTTCGAAAATATTGTTTAAACAAATGCTGTGTACAATATTAGGGTTAGCAGACTTAGTTAATAAGTTATCAACATGTACCTACCTAGTTTATTTAGCATTATGGTTTGTTAACTGCTTTTGTACCTAAACTATAAAATAAAATAAAAAATAAAAAAAATAACCTACTACATTTATGAAAGAAAAAGTAGAAATAAAATACTGCCGGCTAGAAAAGTGTGAGATCAAAATAAATCAAACTCCCATCATACCTATATCATGTTAAGGCAAGTTGTGAAACAGAGGATCTTCCAAAGACCGCAAGTTCATAACTAAGAAAAGGGGAACTTTGACAGTCACCAAGCAATATCGCATAAATAATTCAACCACCAGAATTGGGATTTTGATTTGTTTTCTCACAAATTTTGTTTGTCTTTATTCGCAATTGGCGAACAATGGGCTTTCCTCGCAGAAGTTTGGTAGTTCCTTTGAAAATGCATTATTTATTGAAGCGGAAAAAATAATAGCCACCCACTTTGCAAAATATGGAAACTTTCTCGTTTAAACTTGGCTCGTAATTCAGCATAGTGACGGTGTTTTTCAATGGTTCAGATCTCAAACTAGAAGCATCCAAAATCTAGTGAAGTAAACCCTCAAGCTAGCTCACGAAATCCAGAATGGAAAACCTTGAATAGATAGAGGTATAGTTGAACAGCTACTGCATATTGTAGAGACACATATTGTAGGCAGGAGTAGCGGGCCGCGGCAGTCGTACCGCGGGGGCCAGCCTTTGTCTCTTCCCCGCAAACTTGCCATAAATGTTAATATGGGATCTTCTCACATTTGAATATCTATTTCTTCGCGAGGGCGGTTCGTTAACGCGGCCTTGAATTTTAAATTTTATCGCCGCACTGGGAGGCCTGCAGATGAGGTGCGCGCCTACGTGATGTCCCCAAGAAAATAAGCGAAAGGAAACTTCGTTTTGTTTGTCTCTTTTATTTTTCATGTGAGATAGATACGTACGTACGTACGTACAGCTATGATCTGTGGCACCTTGAGGTGATTTGACATGATTTTTGGATACTGTTATAAGTAAACACTAATAATAAAAGTACACTAATAAGAAAATAAAAGATACTTTAGGAAGCGATTGAGGATAAAAGTATTCTAGAAAATGGTATTTAGGGAAAAATAAAATCTTTATTGTAGCCCACTGAACTCTTATCGTGTAAAGTGTTAGAAAAAAGAGGTTAGCATAATAAGGCTTCAAACGGATTGTTAATGGGAGATTTATAGTCTACAATTACCTACAGCCCCAAAGAAATGTTTTCATAAATATTTGTAAAAAGTATGTTTTATAAACTCTAAAGCCTTAGATATGATCAGCTTATGGAATATGAGATTTTTGTGCCAACTCTGTAACCCCATTATACCCAAAAAAAATCTTAGTTCCTAAAAATAAGCCCCATGCAAAAACTTCAGCTTCGTATTTTTATATTTTCCTGATGAGTCTGTGAATGAATCACTTTTTCTTTTTAAGTGTGTCTAGAATATTTCCCCCATAAACTTTCAGTAAAATTGATGTCATTATAATATATATCAGTACATACAATTATATACAAAGTAAGTATTGTAAAAGTATTTAGCACTTGCTAAACTAACTTTAGAGAAATGAATGTTTAAATGAACACAAAGAAGATACCAGCTATTTGTGTGAAGCTATCTGATTCTTAATTAAAGTCTAGTAACAACCTCGAAGAGAACGAATCTCAAAGCAAGATCACTTTAATTACTAATTTTGCTTTAATTATCTACTAGTTTGCGTACGTCAAGTGACACACTGGTAGAGTCGGTAGTCACGCTTGCTTGCCAGTGACGGACGATGTTGTATTGCACAGGGCTGGAGTCTGCGAATCCTAATTAAGTAATTCTTAAAGGCCTTTGATAAAGTTGACACGACTTCGAATTTTTGGTCTAGGACATGACGATTTCCTCGCGTTGTTTTCTGTGACGTTTTGAGAACATGGTGTTACGCATATACATTATTAAAGCGAAATAATTCATTGTTGTCTGGATTTTAACAAAATATTAAACAGAAATAATGAAAATCGGACGTAATTTAACCAATTTTTTTTTTTCGGATCGTCCCTTGTATGATAACACCGTAATAGATATTTTTTTAAATGCTGCTAAAATTCAAACACTTCCAAGAGTGTTTAACATATTTCAGTCTCCATTGATTCCCGATTTGGCATCGCGGCCTTGTGGTCGATTACGATTGGAAAGTTTAGCTACGAACATTTTAATGCACCCCCAACCCCCTGTCTGACCCTCAATTATTGAAAATGCATTTGGCTACTTTCACACCGTACGATAAAGTAAACAATGAAAAGTATATAACAACTAAGTTAGTAGGTACTCATATTGCATATTTTGATAACGGAGGAAGAGGCAGGAGGAAGCTTCGCACATTTCTATTAAATAACTTACAGTTGTGACGATGGATCTTGGCACTCTGATGTTAGCTGCAAAAGGTTTAGGTGTATAGATGTCTCTTTTCATATCGTACCAGGGCTAGAGTTTTTGCAGACAACTTCAGAGATATCAACATCCGTCGCCAGAACTGTAGGATAGTTCCCATACAAATGTTTATAGTGTGTCATTTTTAGGGTACCGTTCTCAAAGGAAGGGACTCCAATACTAAGGTTGCACTGTCTGTCCTACGTTTAAGGGGTATAATCTTGTGAACGTTGTTTTGCTTCTAAATATCGGTTCAACAGCTTTGTCACTAACGAATAAATATGAATGTACCGGAAGAAAAAATGCACGTCTAAATATACTCAAGCAAAGTGGACTCTAAAGTATAACTTGATAACTTAATAGCGTATGCGCTGCATAGGCACTGAGTGCATTGTCAAATTGGCTCATCAAAAAATTACGTGACGTAAAATCTTCTCGTATATCAATTCAGGATCCCTTTAAGGTAAAATTTCCAAAACAGTTTTTTCAGTTTGCCTTAAATGTCTACTCCGCTAAACAAGCCAACTTTTCCATCTCCCTCAGTGAGGAAAATATTCGAACGTCTACGCGAGTCTGTTGTTTGCTAAGCATTTTATTTAGTTTATATGATTTCATATCCGAAATTATCAAATCAATTTTGGCCACACTTTTTTAAAATGAATTCCACGCAAATGTGGTCGAAAAGTTACGATATTATTATTAATTAAATAATCTATCTATCTATCGTAATCGTTATCTCGTTATCTAATCGTTATTGTTATTAATTAAATAATGAACGGTATGAGTGCGGTCACAGTCACCACCCCGCGTCGCATCTACAATCAAACCGTCCTGTCCGCGCCCTAGCACCGCGCACCGGCCACATCGCAAATGCACATTTTAAACTGCACTTGATTGCAGAGTCGTGTTACTATCCGCGGCTAAAAGTCCGCTGTCGCTTTATTTTAGCCGACAATTGGCTTAACAGACCCGTTATAACTCCTGGTGCACGTCAATCGCAGTCATTATATACGTTTGGATCTGTATTATTATTTTAGTGCTGAGCGTTGCTGAGCTATGAAGGTTTTGCGTATGCAACAATTTTTTTTTCCTGGTTACCAGAATTCGGTTATGCCGGTCCATCTACTTTGAAGTGTAAATTTGTTTCAGTTACCAATTAATTAATCATGAGGACTCATCTTAATTAAACCTAGGAGAGCGTGGCATTTTTAAATAATGTTGTCACTTGACAAAAATTATGTGCGCTATGAAACATTCACAAAATCAGTGAAGGAAAACATCGAGAGGAAACCGGTATATCCTCCGACATACTAGGTATATAACTAACGAACAATAAAAAAAAATGCCGAAGCCAGAAGTAAATTGAAAAATTTAAAGGCTACTCGCAGCGTCGATCGTTTTAATAGAACAACATTGCGAAGTTATATAAAAGTTTTTCAACAAAATTATGGCGATTAAGTTGAAACCCATACAGTATGGAACAATTTGGAATAGTACTTTGCAATGCACCGTGTACATACAAATTGTTTGGCGGGAGAGGGAAATCTGGATGCGCGGTCAAGTCAAAAAGATTACATAGTTACAAAAGTGAAAATGTTCGTATCAGGGATTTCGAGATACGATCTGCAATAAATATAAGTCCAGATACAGAAATAATTCAGGTTTAATATTATTCAGTTATTTAATTGGAATTAACCTAGCTAAAATAAGCACTGGCCCGGTGCTAAGTGACGAACGATGTAAACAATTTCGGTCGTCCATTTTAATTGTAAGTTCGAAGCGGTTTGCGTCCTCAATGCAATTTTAGCCTTCGCATTTTCCGTATACGATAACTTTGTTTGAGGTGTAGGGAGTTACAAACTAGCCCTTATTTAGACCGGAATAAGTTTTCACATTAGCGTTGATAAACCAGGTTTCGCAATTATTTTCCACGGTGATTTGACGAGTTGTAATTATGGATGTCTGGATGTATGGATTATGGAAGACTGGTCATATTATGACCAGTCTTCTTGTTCAGTCTTAGTGTTAAGTTAGCTACCCGACGAAATGCACTAAAATGTAAAATAACACCAATTGTAGAGTACCTAACATAGTTAATGCATTATGAGCGAGCCCCGAGTCCCGTGTTTCAACACGCGCTTCGGTTCCGCAAACTGCGTGCTACACTCGTCGCCGGTTTAGTGTCGTCTGGAGGGAAACTACGATTCCTCCGAGCTGAGTATCTGCTCCTTAACTTTACGTTCATTTTATCTTTTCGGCTGTACTGCGAAGCGGGACTTCGGCAAAGGCCCTCCTGGGCTCCGTTAACGCCGCGGCCCTACCACCTTCTCGAGCGCTTTTTACACTTTCCACTATAAAATATTAATAAGAGTGTTTTAATTTTATGGCATCAAAGTTCACGACGTATTCTGAAACTGGAAACTCGTTTATCCACTCACCCGACTCGAAGCTGTCCATGCTCTCCGATTTGACATCTGCTATATCTGAAACAATGGATATTTAAGTGAATTATTTTCAGACAAAATTGAGATTTAGGAGAATCGTGCAAATATCTAGATATTACATACACCTAACCAAACAAAAACAAAAATAATAGCCATCATATCGCCAACCCTCGCTGTGCATAAAGTCAATATTTTTATAATATTATTACCTATTATTATATATACCTACCTATATTAAATACTTTTTAATGTTGACAAGCAGAAAAAATCAAGATGATTAAAGACATATATTATTTGGGATACAGCAGTAAATGATTAACAACAATGGCCGTCGTTCCAACACCCTTCACCTAATTGTATTTAAAATAGAAAAGTTTTCAAAAGTATTAACACCCTTTTCTTGCAGCGACCGCGACTGCTGTCTGCGAAGCCCTATCAGCCCGAGGCGGGGACTCCTGCGGTTAGGCGCTCTAATCTACTTGCGACCCAAACCCTACACTTTTCCACCCGTTTTAAATTGGAATAGGTGATCCAGTTTAAACTTTTAGTCTAATTTTGTAGTTCCAAAGCCCTCTAAAATATTTAGGCGGGGTAAAACATTTTCCGTGTAGCGAACGACTTCGATTATATAGAATAAGTGTTTCGGTTTATAAATAGTAGATGGCAAACTGCAACACTGAAAAGTGAATCTAACTTAAATGTTCATATGGACTTTGTTTTGAAGACTAAACCCCGAATAGTGAAACGGAACTCAATATTTAAGAACTTCTCTACTATATAAGTAGGTCATTTATCTGTAGGTAACAGCGTCTCTTAAATAAATAAGGTGGACTTTAATTTTGAGTGACATTTTAGAATTTGGGCTAAAATGTATTTTCCACGGTAATAAATATGGTGACAGGTATACGACTATAATCCGATGATATTGAAGGGAGTATGGCCACTCCTGGTAGATCGGTACTGAGCATTATTTCTGAAACGAACTAATTATTCAAATTCGAAATTTTCTCTGTAAAGAAAGGAGTTCTAAATAGGCACACAAGTCTCTTAAGAGCAATTGCAATAGCCCCTGATGCCACCTATGTTTGCATAGTGGCATCAGGGGCTATTGCAAAAACTGTGTACTAATTGGTAGCTATTTAATGATCATATTATATTGAATGTGGTAAAAGGAAAACACGAGTGATTAAAAAACTAATCTGTAGAACAATTTCCCACAGTTCAGTTGTTATGTAAACTTTCATCCCCCAACTCAAAATGACAGCGGTTTGAAGAGTGATTTTTGCTCTCAAGAAGATATCAAATGTTAAAACTAAGTGATAAAACTGAATACTACTAATATTTTCCAGGTTTCAATTAATTAAGTCCAATCGTGTACTTGAGATATCTTAAGGTAATAAGTGTTAAGGAAAAGTGCACTTTTTGATTTCGCTTTCGATTACTGGTTTTCAAGAGCTGCTTTATATGATATATGATATTTATCTTGTGTTTAAGTTATATGAAGAGAAAAATAAACAAATGAAAACCTTCACTACAGTAGTAAAGTAGTGGAATCCACTCGGGAATAGGTAGATATTTCAGAACGCTGTGACTGGTAAAATATGGAGAAGATGATTGTGTAGTTCAGTTGCATGTGTCGACGGTGGATAACGATGTCCCAGGGGCGGCTGCCTGAACGCACTGGGGGATGGACCAGTGAAGTACGTACCACTGTAGCCAGATACGGTACAAGCTTTGGATCCGGTCGAAGTTGTCAAATATTTTCGTTCGCGTCGAGAGTGTAGGTACCGAATAACCACAGGATATAAATAAAAGCGGAAAAAGGTGTTCATTCAATTTCACTTTGAAATCTTCCGTCTTCGATCCAAAATAAAATATTACCAGTTTAAAGCAGTGTGTAATTAAAGTTACTTTTTTATTAATTACTTATTAGGCCGTTTTTTATATATATATTGGCTGATTATATTTTATTAGGCTAACATTTGAGCGCAATATTACCTTGTCTATGACGTAGCATGCTAGTCTAGGAGTAACCTATGCACATCAAATAAAACATATTTATCGGATTTCATTATCAATCAATCAATACATCAAAATATAAGACTTATAACATTGTCTTCATGTCCTCATTAGTCCTGCACCATTGTTGAGATTAAGATCAAACTGACCTACTTATCTAGTAGCTACACAAGTAATTTGAAATCATTCAAATCGAAACTATAACTTTATGTTATCATCTAGCCAACGAAAACTGAAAAGTTCTAAAATCCTAGGGGTGCTTCGGGTCTCTGTTAGTCACAGAGCGTGTTTCGTTATTTTTATCCAGTGAAAAAGTTCCCTCCTGAGAGGCATATCGGCATCAGACTGCGGCGTTGCCAGAATAACACCTCGGTCTGGCGCTTGCCAGCTTAGTCAAGCCATTTTTGGTTAGATTTGTGGGAAATTTGGTTAAATTTGTTAGAAAGTAAACGCAATAGTAATTCTCAATGTCAAGTGTAGAACCGTCACTAGTGCTTATGACAGTTGTGTATGTATCGGAAATGTCATTGGATAATGACGTTAGTTTTGTCTCTGTACAAAATGGCCCCTTTTCCTCCCTTCTGTCATTGAACTACGGCCACGGAAGCACAGCATGTTAATTCTGCTCATATGTAACCCATTTCTTCCTAATAAAAACGTTCGCCACCTGGATAAACCTGTTTTATTAAAATTAGGGTAAAACATAACTACCACATTATTTTGTTTTTAAATATAGCAATAAATAACAGTTAATAAAAATTGGTTTGTCATAAATTAGTTAGCTAATTATTTCATTAAGAAAGTGATGTTTTCATCAAAACCCAAATACAATCTTATTAAAAATTACAAATATAATATATTGAGTATTGAGACTAATAAATGCTGCGAGTAAGATTTATTTCAGTCTCTTATCAATGTGGAGAATAGTTTTGGGATTATAACTAGTTGAGACCCTGCATTTTTAAAAGTCAGTCTTGACGGCTCTTCAAAATTTTGAAACTGGAGTAAGTATGTATCGTTAACTGGGTATCATTAATAAATAAGTAATTAAAATGACAACTCGACGTGATTGCTTATCAGAAACAAAATATCTCAATAAAAAAATTAAAAAATAAAGGTTAAACAGGAATCCTGTTTAGCTTTTATACATTGGTGTCATTAGTGTTCAGTTTCTGGAATCTTTTAATATGAAGCCCAGTAAGAAAAAGTTAGTACTACTCGTACACCCACTGCCTTTACTTCCTTAGCCCACGTGGGCACAGCCACGCTGGCAAATGAATGTAATTCGTTAAAATAAAAATGGTAAATGTATCGCAACACTGGCCCACCTGGCAACAGTGGGACTGAATGGGTTCGCGAAAGGTAGTGCGCCTCGCGGGGGCAGTATGCTCAAGGCGGCAGAAAATTAACGTGCCCCCCGGGGAAATCTACAGCCTTAGAGCCTCGGCCGTCTACTCTGGGGACGTATTTAATATCCGCAGCTCTGTCGAGCTCACCTGGACATGATAAGTAAACACTATATATATTTACTTCGTTTACTCCTCATTCGATTCTTCATGATAAAACCAAATTACTTTAAAATTGACAAGCATATTAAACGGATAGTATTAAGTCATTAAAAACTGCAATCCACGTCCTTTTCGTGGAAGTATCAAAGTATTGGACTTGATCTTGGGATTCATGTATTAGTCACCTATAAACAACCCCTGAAGTAAGTAATTTTCAAAAAACCATAAAATTACCAAATACTTAAATGTAAGACAGTTTTGAAAGAAGTATGAAAAGTAGAAGTAATGAAAGTAGTGAATCATATAAAATTAAGAACAATGCAAAAAAACATTTTTCATATATTTCTTCCTCAACGGATAGCCAACATATTGTACTTCTTTATTTTTTTAAGGTTAATTAATTATTGCGAAATTACCCAAGACAGTGCTTGATCATTTGCTTAAAAAAATTGTTAAAACAGATGATATGATTTTACTGTAATATCTGAAATGTTCTGTAACTAGACGCAAAATACAGCGTAGTGGGCCAGGCACCTCGAGTCCGAGGGTCGCCGGTTTAATCAAATCCAGGTAGGTACCTAATGCCAACACTGTGAAGGATAACATCGTTTGGCGACCAAGAACAAAACATTCAACAACAGGTCATGGTGACATCAAAACTACCAATCCAAATTAATAAAAAAAAATGGTGCTAAAGTATGACGCTAATCTTTATTTTTATTTTTAATGTAATACAGTTACAGAACGAGCTGACGGCCCACCTGGTGTTAAGTGGTAACCTCAGCCCATAACAAGCGAATGCGGCTTGGGTCCTCCCCTACTAGGTACGACAAGACCCAAGTCGCAACGTATGCGCCCGTAACTCTGAGACGTGTAGGTGGAATGTCTCGTGTGCCTGTAATTTCACCGGCAACCACACTATCTACAATCTAATTATTGCAGTAGGATTTATTTATATTATTTATTTTATCATGATTACGGTATTTACATTTAGTCCGTACGAAATAGTAGTCGATTGATTTCGTTTGGTTCAACACTAAAAAGTCATCCCCATTAATCCCCATCTCTTCGTGGTATAAAATAATTTAAATTCGTTACCAATCCAAATCGAGCCCTCGTGGTATATAGTAAAAGCCTTTCCACACCTTCCACGCTTGCTTTTCGAGAGTATATGTCTGTGTTTTACATTGAGACGATTAGACGATGTAGTATTGTATATGTCAGTGTTTTACACTGAGACCATTAGACGCTGTTGCGGTAAATAATTAGCGTTTTTTTTCTCATTAAATGGCAATGAATCCGCACTCAGCGCGGGCGGCGCGGCGGTTACTAATTCACGGAATCGGATCGGGTGTGAGCGGCACCTATGCTCATTAATGATGCATGCACCTTTGCCCGTCCCCTTAATAGGTGGTAATCCAATTGTGCTCTTTCAATTAAACTAGAGATATTCGCACTTTGAAACTTTACACATTGCTTATTAGGATACTCTTAAGTATTATTTCATTGCTGGCTCATTGCTTTAACTGGTCTCATAGCTCAGATGGTACTGACGCTGCCTTCTGCGCTGTAGGTCGTGGGTTCGATTCCCACCCAGGACAAACATTTGTGTGTCGAACATAGATGTTTGTTCTGTATCTTGGTAAACAAAAAGCATATAAGTATTATATCAGTTGCCTGGTTCCCATGATACAAGCTATGCTTAGCTTACTTTGGAGCTAGATGGCGCTGTGTAAAATGGCCACCAATATTTATTTATATTATGAATATGATAATATATAGCAACGGCATTTTTACATTTGCGCGTGCACCACCAGACAAATAATCCTGGGATACCCTATGCCGTGAGTATCTGCGAATTGGTAACACGGTACCAAAACACCCAACTTACAATATAAATATTTGAATAACCTTAAATTGATGTTCGAGAATACGTGTAACTCATTTCGTACACCATCAAGTTTGCCACATGGGCCGTAAATGTTGCTATATTCTAAAAATCCAAACAAAGGCTAACAAAAAAAAATTATGCTGAAGTCATCAAGCTAATCTTATTATTACAGTAGGATATTTATATTTTTTATATTATTTTATTTATATTATTTTTTATTTTACTTCTTTATCTTTGGTTTAACACTATAATAGTCAGCTCCATACCCGTATGATAGACATTATGATAACCATTTTTTGTTTTACATGTAATCTATACCAATAAATGACTATTATGACTATTATGTCTTCTTTACGTGGCGAGGTTCAGAAAGCCAGTGATTTGGCATAATTTGAATTCGTTCCAATATACGAAAATATGTTTTTATGTGTGAGTTCGTCGCTCGGTGTTAGGCTAGCCCGAGTGTTGCGCAAATGTATTCTCTGCGGAGGAGGGGGCTCCGAGCCCGAAGTTGGGCGCGCGGGCGGGTCCCTCGGGACTCCGCCATGCCAGGGACCGCACTCCGCCCGCGCCGCTAACCAACTTAACGAGAATATGAGTTGCCAACAACATAACGCTGCAAAGCTCAAAGGCCTCTAAACTACCGGCAAAAGCTTTAGATTCTCTATTACACTGGTTCGTTGGAATCTGGACGGCAATCTGGACTTCGCATCAACTAGTTTTTGCGTTTTATTTATGTGCTCCATAAATAAAAATCTCTGGCCATGCCTAAGAAGGCTCCCACAGTACTTATATTTAGCCCAATTCCCTGTAAACTGATACGCACGGTTACCTAAGGGTTAGTCTAGTAATACAATTTAACTGGTAGATAGTAGATACGGTTCCTAGTGACATGAGATACTGGAAAAAAATTAAAGCAAATATCACAATAATACACAGAATAAACAATGGCATGAGAATTCTCACTTAAAAATCAATATTAATATTAATTCCACTGAAGTGGGAATGCCTGACCAGTAGTCCAACGAAAATGCAAATAAAAAAAAATGTGAGCCGTCACGGTACGCCTGGCAGATGTGAAACATCGACATTATTATGTAAGAAACTAAGTACCCCATCACTAATAATGTTTATGATTTGTCGTAACCTTGAACGGACCAATCAGCGCTCATGCCGTGGCGACGCGTCGCCAAGCCAGAAATCGGTTTTACGTGCGGCTATAGATGTTTCACATCAAAAAGGGTCTCTATTTTATGGGGCATTATTATATAGAGTGTAGCAGTATCCGATGACTGCGAGAACGGGCGATTATCAAAAGAATACCCATTGCCTCTTTTGAATCTCTAAGTAGTCGCGCGATTGGCACATAGCTTGCCGTCGCACGACTAATCGACGATCTAAATCGGCTCGTGTTAAGAAATTCATCATAAAAATATATATTTAAAAGGAACAAAAAACCAAATATGGGTACTTATTCTCTGGGATGCAAACCAAAACCCAAAAACGAAAATTTTTGCAAGGTATTCCCAAGTAAACCCAATAGAGAATATCTCAATTGGTTGTTTGTTAGTTATTTGTCATAGCCAGTAAACAATGCGAGCGATGTCGGGCCATAAGACCCATTATGTACAGTGTCTCTGGCACGCGGGTAATTAAATGCCAATGTCGGACGGCACGGCACGGTCGGGTGCGGTATTTCGCACGGTGATCCCACCGCCCCACCGCACCGCGCGCCGAACGCGGCGGCGGCGTCAACAATGTCAAATTGTTGTCTAACTTACCCAACAAACGGGTGTTGCGGGTGTACACAACGGATTTCATCGTCCGCATTCTAGAAATTTCTGACAATCATGTACATGCGCCTTTATCATACTTGTATACCAACTTCCTACAGCCCCACAGAAACATATGGATATTTCAAAGAATCCAAAGTTACGTACTGGATTGTTGTTACACTTATGTCCAAGTGAACTTCCTCGGTGGATGAACTAATCAGTAAATGGTACTCAGACAACATTGTTTGGACAATGTGAAATAGGAACAAATAATAAAGCAGAGAATGTAGTCCGCCTCTGTGCGATCCCAGGTGGCGCGGCCGCAGCGTTTGGAATTATCACATAGTGGAGAAGCGGGCGGCGCGGTGCGGGCGGCGGGAGGCGGCTCGATACATTCGTCACAAGCCCAGCAGCCATTAGGCATTTAGATATTATCAACAGTCGCGAGGGAGTCACCCGAGACCTGAGCCCCGTTGTTCCAATGCAGCTTAATTACTAAAAGTGTTCGTTTAACTCTCGGGGGATTAGATTTTAATCCGTGAATATCGTAGATAGAAGTTGGCCTGTGTCCATCAAGCTCGTCCACCGCTTATGTCTGTTACTTGTCTGATGCCCCCTACCCCCCCCCCCCTCTCCCCGCGGTCCCAGGTGCCGTCACTCCGGCCACACTTCCTTCCGTCCCGTGGGATTCCCCGACCCGCGCACTCACACACTCGCATCTTACACAGACATCTTCTGTCTTTACTTGTATTATTCTAAAAATCGTTATTTTGTTACGAAAGTCTGACTATATTTTCAAGCTTGAATTGGGTGATGACTTATTCAATAACTTGCTTGTGAAATGTGAGTTAGATGAGGTTGGGATTCTGAAAGTATGTTTGATCCCGATTTATTCGCCGGCTTACTTAATCAACGCTAGAGATAGAGATAAGGAATTTCGCTATCGCTACGTCATATGTAAACCTACATCTCATGTATACAACAATATTTGCAGTACTCACAAACAGTGTCGCATACATACTACAGTTGATATAGCAGCTGGAAGCCTACCGATACGAAGGGCTTCAAGCGCTCCCATGACAAACCCAGCGATGTTCTCTAATTAGCAATTAAACGTTAGTGTACTTATGCACGTAGGCTGTGTCAGGCGGCGATGTGGCGCGTTTGTAGGTCCTGCTGCCAACTGAGTAGATTTCAGCTATATTTAACCATTTTATAGTACACCTAGCCCAGTTTTTCAAAAATATTTAACATAGATTTCACTTTTTTGACATATATTTAAGGAGCGAAATTTATTGTAAACAAGTTATTTTCATTATGTTCTTACTTCCTCAAATTTTTGTATCTCATTTAGTGCTTAGTGCGAAGAATGCGTTCACAATCTCATATCCCTGCAACAGGATTGCCTGTGGCGCAGGTGACATGGACATACACAGGTGCACGACACTAACATCCTAGATCCGAAACCAAACTTTATGCTTACCACATAAATGCTTATCTCTCGGTAGGGGTTCCAACCCAAAGCCCTTCGTTTATACGGCATAGCAATATCTCAGGGTAATTAATGCAATTTGTTAATTTAAGTTCAGATTCGGAGAATTCCGCATAAAATATGATTAGGGACACTGTCATATATATCTATTAGACAGCAAAAATCAAGGTAAGACTTTTACACCAACAGCCATATTAGGTAAATTCTTTGAGACAACCCCAAATGAGCCATCGTAAGCAAATCATTTAAAACTTCATGAGTATCATGACGTCGGCGCGTCGTGCTGTTTCTATCATATGC
Source organism: Chesias legatella (assembly GCA_947359385.1). Taxonomy (NCBI): domain Eukaryota; kingdom Metazoa; phylum Arthropoda; class Insecta; order Lepidoptera; family Geometridae; genus Chesias; species Chesias legatella. The sequence continues at coordinate 5,261,067 of OX375772.1, forward strand.
TTGAGTTAGTGGCCATATTATCGCCAATTTTGAGACGAATCTAACAACATAGGATGAGACTCAGATGGCAACAGTGCTCTCATGATTAATGCAGCCTCCGGGGGCGCCGAACTGATTGCCGCCTCTCCCTAGGGCTCCACTTCATTTTAGTTGAGCTCAAAAATGGTTTTGGGAAGCACTATGATACATAATTAGCTGATCGTAACTGTTATTTCTGATTCAATTTACATGATAAATTATAAACAACCGCAGCAAAAACTACACAATGTGTTATTCACAATACACCAATATTTTTGCTGCTTTTAGGTATTCAAAAGTAGCCGAGATAAATCTATTTAACTGAGAAACTCTATTGACAGAGATTTGTTGCTGGGTAGGTACTATAAATATATAAGTATCAGCATCTATAAATGTGGCAAAAATCTACTTCAGCAATAGCCCTGACAGACACATACAGGACTTGTTTTGTGCCTACCGTTGTATGACTTTAAATAGTAATAATATTGGTAGCAATTCACACGGCGCCGGCGCCATCTAGCCCCAAACTAAGCATAGTACTATGGCAACCAGATAACATATATATACTTTTTTTGTAAATACATATAAATAATACATACGCAGTACCCAATAGTACACAGCTTTTCAAAAATCTGATGAATGTTTAAATATACAGGGTTACAGGAAAAGTCGTGCTAGATCCGTTAAGGGCGTGGAGTACCCATCATTTCTGACTTATTTCACTATGAAACACCCTACCCTAAACTTAACCCTTTTCGAGATATTCGACTTTTAATTTTTTATTGAATAATGCCGATTTTTAGGCTACGAAATTTATTTTTGTTTATTTTGTGTATCTTATTATTATTATTATTGCATTTTTACATGTGTAATAAGATGCTTTAGGACATCAATCATTAAAATAGTGCATAAGTTAATTGAATAGACCGTAGTAGACAAGTGAAAGTAAAAAAATAAAAAATATATTAGCAAGCTTATTTTTCTCTAAGGGATATCTAAAAAAAATATTATGACACTTGTTCGGCAGATATTTTTTAAAATATCTACGTTTCATCAGCTATCTAACGAGGTATAATAATCTAGGGTTTTATTCAAATGCATTGGAAAAAAATTAGTTTCATAGGCGACAGTGGAGAAGAAAATTTATACTTAGCCCTAAAAAGTAAAATAAAACATTAGGTATGCATGAAATGTCATTTATTAAAGGTTTTCACACAACTTTTTCTTATTCTACAGTTCATGTTCAACATGGCCGCCTCTATTTCTGAAACATTGTCGTATCCTTCTACGGAGACCAGTCTTCACTACTCCAGTGGTCAACGTGGTCCTCATTTTATTTGCTGCATCCACAATCCTTTCTCTTAAGTCTTCCACAGACAAAACTGGATTCGGCTCGCTGTACACAAGACTTTTCATGCACCCCCATACATGAAAATCCATGGGAGTTAGGTCCGGACTTCTTGCTGGCCATGGCAACGGCCCACCTCGTCCTATCCATTTGTTTGGATAATTTGTGTCCAGCCAGTCTCTGACACTTCTCCTGAAATGGGCAGGGCAGCCATCGTGTTGGAACCACATGTCCCTGATCAGGTTGAGTGGCAGATCATCCAGCAAATCACTCAAGTCTGCTCTCAGGAAATTTTCGTAGCTTTCCCCATTTAGATTATCCGGGAGAAAGTAAGGTCCAATCAAATGATTAGAGATAATGCCCATCCACACATTCACGCTGAATCTTCGTTGGGACCCTTTCACTCTTTTCTTATTGGGATTCCTTAGTTCTTTTGGGGCCCAGTAATGGACGTTGTGATAGTTGGTTATGCCATCTTTATCAAATTTGGACTCATCCGTCCACAAGATATTTCTTAGAAAATCTGGGTCTTCTACGTCAGCATTTAGCATAAATCTGCAAAAGTCCAATCTTCTCGCGGGGTCTCCTTCTTCAATAACGTTTACCGGCGTGTAATGGTACGGGTATAGGCCAGCAGTATGCACTGTAAACCACACTCTCCATTGCGAAAGTCCCAGATCACGGGCAACAATATTAGTGGAAGTAGTCGGATCCGCTCGAAAGCGTTGCACTATCATTGTCCTGTTCTTCGTCGTCAATTCGTGGTCTTCCCATGTCTGTATTTCGTCTCAAAACAGAGCCAGTTTCTTTAAGTCTTCGATAAACTCTGTCAAAACAGGCCACATCCGGCACTCGACGACCGGGGTAGCGAGTTATGTATTCGTTACGAGCTACCGTTAGAACTGCTACCTGGAGCGTCCCAACTACTTTTTTCCACGAAATGTAATACAAACCCTAGATTGTTAGACCTCGTTAGATAGCTGATGAAACGTAGATATTTTAAAAAATATCTGCCGAACAAGTGTCATAATATTTTTTTTAGATATCCCTTAGAGAAAAATAAGCTTGCTAATATATTTTTTATTTTTTTACTTTCACTTGTCTACTACGGTCTATTCAATTAACTTATGCACTATTTTAATGATTGATGTCCTAAAGCATCTTATTACACATGTAAAAATGCAATAATAATAATAATAAGATACACAAAATAAACAAAAATAAATTTCGTAGCCTAAAAATCGGCATTATTCAATAAAAAATTAAAAGTCGAATATCTCGAAAAGGGTTAAGTTTAGGGTAGGGTGTTTCATAGTGAAATAAGTCAGAAATGATGGGTACTCCACGCCCTTAACGGATCTAGCACGACTTTTCCTGTAACCCTGTATATGTGAATTAAGAGACGTAAATTTGCAACGTAACATAGGTGATATAGACAACATTGCCCATGAACTTCAGGATAAAAACTTTTATGATGTCCACATTGAAAATGAAAATATAAATTAGATTCACACGTGCAATACAATGTGGTGAAACTTTTATTATTTTGTTAGCCAACTAACTGGGCGTTAACTCGATATTTACACGTGTTTACACAGATTCTAGATAATATTCAGGAGAAAGGTTTGATGTTTGTTTCAAGCGTTCAGCAGTTTTAACGGATTGTCGTAACGGAAAACAATATATACTACATAAAACAGATTTTGCGGAAACAGACAAAAGGCAGAATTAGGTAAGGATCCTAAACAAGAAATAACATTTACATACCTGACACGCAACTCATTTCCCATCAAACAATATGTAATTTGTAAATTCAAGGTGCTTTGTTCCCTGAAAATAATCGTCATTGTCTCACTAGTATGCTAACCATCTCCTGACTTGACAATAGTTTGTGTTCCTCAATAACAACATTCTTTACGTTAATAAAATACCCAGTAAAACACCTAGGCGGAAGACAAGTAGCTAGTAAATTTAAATTTTATAGGCCCGCAATTCCCATAAAGATTTCACCACTGCTAGGTACCGTAAAACCTCAATTATCTGGGTGGCATAAAATTAAAACGTCAACTCGGCAAGACGGGCCTCGACTGTTTTAAAAACTTTCAGTCATGAAAGATATGGCCGTGACTTTGCGTCGAATGATGACGGCGTACGCGGCAGAGTAGACGATTTATTTATAATCTCGGGTGCCGAATGGGCTACGAATTAGCATCTAAATATTTGAAGTCCAAGGAGCCCGGTGGAGATTTATCGCGAATGGCACGAGATAAGCGCGGACAGGGTCGTAAAGCAGAGAGCGGGCGCAGCCGGCCGCGGCCGGGGCCGCCGCTCCAAGTACACCCTTTGACTAAGTTGTAAAAAGAACGTTAAACCGCAGTAAAAACGCATCGGCCAGAGACTGCTCGTTATTTTAGTGGCCTCCTTATGAATTTCAATGAAGACGTCAACGTAATAAGCGGGCTCGGATCTCTCGACAGTGTTAAGAAATGAGCTTTATGCCTGAAAGTGGTAAAAGTTTTAATCTGGATTTAAATTTGTAAATTTTTGGCTTTCATAACTTAGAATTTCTAAAACTTTGCTGTTGATAACTTACCGGCCATGTCTTCGGCCGCAGTCTCGTCCGGTTCTGAAGTTTTTGCGTAGTCAGCCACATCATCTTCTGCTTCTAAAACAAAGAACAAATCAAGGTCAAATCGGACTTCTCGTTGGTCGTTTTAAGAATGTGCATTATTTTGCATTCACCATTCTTCAACATATCCAATTAGAAAAAAATAAGAATGATTTTTATAAATAAGCGTGCACTTTTTACATAATTGTTTTTTTTCCTTTTATTTATAAAGTGGCCAGTACCTATCACTTAGCTATCATTCAGACAAATACAAAGAATGTAAGATAACCATGAGTTGTATCTATGTTTCAGTAAAAACGCCATTATTCCCCGAATAAACTATCTCATAGTTTCCTCGCTACCCGTGTCGGTATTTAGCTTAGTGGCTAATCTGACAATAAATGTGTGCGAGCCGCGAGCCGCGAGCCGCGAGCCCGGCTGGCCAGTGAGTAGTGCGGGATGCGATGCGTCTGACGGCTGAATAAGTGCTGGGTGCGGATGAGACCGCACTCGTTGCATACAGCATCAACTGTGATTTCATCGATTTTCATCGACTGAACATTGACGATGACCTTCGTCATACAAAGAGTTGTCTATCTAGGTGCAGTTAGATTTGCAGGTTACGTGAACGTGAAAATAAAAAGCCCGATAATCAACTGCTCATTACACGAAAGTTTGCCATGACTAGAGACGAACCCGGGACTCTGTAAATGAAACACCGTTATCGTAACATTCGACCGACACGGATTGGCTTTTCTTGGTAGAATAAAGCCATTCAAAATTGTTTGTTTATTGGTCACTGTTGCCCACGACTTCGTCCGCGTGGAATTCGGTTTTATCACGCACCCCTATTTTACCCCTCGGGAAAGTAGCCTAAGTTACTCCTTGTTACATCAGCTATCTGCCAGTGAAAGTGCCGTCTAAATCGGTCCAGCCATTTCAGAGATTAGCCGGAACAAACAGACAGACAGACAAAAATTGAAAAAAATGTTGTTTTGGTATATGTGCTGTGTATACATCTATATGCACTTAGTAAAAAGCGGTTATTTTAATATTACAAACAGACACTCCAATTTTATTTGTATAGATTATAAAAAAAATACATGACAGTTGTATTTACATTACAACTTACCAAAAATATGTACTAATATAAATAGTACTTATAAAATACAATGAAAGCAATTGAGCTATTTCAAGACCTTTTCCAAGGTATCTATAGATAGCTCAACTGACAAATTCTTGTTCGACATGAGTAGGCTGGTGTCCATATAGTGGGAATATTGAGAAGGCAAACGTCATGCTGAATATAAAAATATTGAGTGGATTTTTCGGACAGAATTAGAATTCTCTTTTAGTTCGCAATTGTAGGCATTCTGGTCCACGAGACGTGAACCTAATCAGACATCCGTAGTTCAACAGACACGTGTTGGTTAGCTAGCTATAGCACCCCGGTCCACTCACTGCACATATCAAAGTGACAACACGGTAATTTTGTTTCAATTTTCCTATTACATAACAGAATGAATATAATATATTCTATTCGATCACTTTAAGACACATACTACGGGCAGCCTTATAGCTGAAAGTGTTAGAAAATCGTTATAGGCAGCGTAACCTTAAACAATATAAAAATCTGAGAAATTTTACCTCTACCAATCCGATTAGCTAGTAATGAAAATTTATATCCATTGTCAGTTTAGTTCAGTCAAATTAAAAGGCTATTTCTTGCAAATTGACGGAATTATACTTATAATGGATAGAAATTTTCACTAATAGTTAGCTACTGGAGTGATTGATGTCAAATTTCTCAGATTTTTTCTGAGTTGTGAAACGTGCAAACTAGAGACAAAAAAGGATTTATCAAGCGATATTTCAGACATTCTTGTACGTATTACGCAGAATTCATCGTAAAATACACATATTCCAGGCTCTTTGCGATTTTATTCACGTACTGTAGTTATAGAAATCAGTAATGCACGTTTTAGTTTCGGAGCTACTTATAAAGCCACTGTGAAAACTAGTCAGACTGTCCGGTAGCTCAAAGTAGTGCTACCAAAAGTGAGAGGAGGGTAGGCCTGCGACACTCGAGCCCATGCGTCATCCGTTATCATCGGCCGTGTCTCACCGTCAGCGGTGTCAGGCAGTGCGCTGTTGCCTAGCGTCGGATGGCAACTCATTTGAATGGTCAGTTTCACGGTATGTAGGTACTGTGTGTTTCCGGGTGAAACGATGCATTGGTGAAAATATTCACAGGTTATAACCCATAAGAATATACTCGTAGAATGCACTCATTCAAATCTCCGTCATTTATAAACAGTTTTTGAAAATCCTTTATTTGTTCGAATGAATTTTTTCAGATTGGTCTCATACAAATTTCATTAAACACGGTTCATTAGTTTGATTTTTATTTCAATAAACTGGATATAATATTTTTTTAATTACTAAATTTATTCTGTTACATTTTCATAAACATGTACATTTATCCTTACGGGGCATATGTTATACAAGTACGAGATAATGAAGATTAATTCTCGTTCATTGGTGATAAAGTAGATTTTGCTTTTTGCTACGCATATGAGTCTACGGGCCTATTAACAGTTTGCAAATAGCATTTGAAATAAATGATTTACTATTATTATTATTATTATTATTTATAGAGGTAAATTGTTTATAAGCCAGAGGGTGAAAAAGGTGACAAATGAAGTGAATTACGAGAACCAGAGAACGAGAAAACTAAATCTTCTTACCTTCTTCAGCCTCGCATTCTTCAATCAGGTCTTCGTCCTCATTTCTATCTTTCTCATTAGATGCTGTTTCGTCGTCACCTCCATCGACATCTTCATCGTCACGCGTTTCGTTGTTGGCACCATTTTCTTCTGCCAATTCCTCTTCATCGGCTGAAAAAAATAAAAGAACGATTTAATTCAAAGAAGAAACCAGATCTTTTCCAGTGGCACAGAGATTGCCACTAACTCTTAGTTTGTAAAACGACCAACCCCATTCCATAAGTGGAAATGTTACGAGGGATTTTCTTCCAAATTTGTAGTATCTTCTTGCTAGCCCGCCTAACGGACAATATTAACGCTATTATGATAATATTATTGTGTTTCCAATTTCCAAAAATAGCTTTAGGCGTTATGAATTATATTAAGTGTATCAACAGATATCTTCCTACTGATTAAGTTCAAAGTTTTCAGTATATATGTGTGTGTGTTGGAATAACATATAAGGAATATGAAACCGAACCAGCTTATAATGTCCCTACTAAAGGGACCTAGTCCCATCAACCTGAATGAATAAGATTTGCCACGGGGAGCACAATTCGGATTAGTAAATATCACATACCTTCGAATTTTGCGGTCTAGGTCATACCAACTTAGTCACAATATTTTCTTTTTATGAAAATGTTGTATTGCACTAACATTTAGCTGATTAACATACCATGAAAACAACCCCATGGTTTCGGCTTCCAGTTGATCTAGATTACACAACTCCGCTTCAACTGCACGTAATTAGAATGACAAGATACTGGTGTCTGTGCGTATGGGGACTAATAGTAAATTAATTGCAATCCAGCAAGTAAATATACATCAAGTTAATGAACAAGTGCTCCGAGCTAATTAGGATAATGTATCGTCGCTGTGCGGCTACGGTCAGAAATCACACCATACGTGTTTGTACATATATTTATTATCTAACAAAAAAAGGCTAATATGTAAAATTTAAAGCTATACTCGTCATTTAGCGATTCGTGTGTAAAATAAATTCCAATGTGGGTTAACTTACCAAAGTAAAGTTTAAACTAAATGTTCCATATACCTAGATGAAAATTCAAGATATTTATTGGTGTATTGGTAATTAGGTAGATTATTAGTTAGTGCTAACAACTCAGTTGCCTCTTAAAAGCATTGCAAATTTGTGACCACAAAATAAATTTAAGTTAATTCAAATTAAATGAATGGATTTAAATTTTAAAAAAGGATATAAATTGTGGGGGCCACAGGGTGTAAATGGTCAGGATTGGTTCAAAACTTCAGTGGACTGTATATAAATTTTCTTTATTCGGTTTCTTCATTAAAAAATCATCGGGTGTCGCTTTCGGGAGGTCCAAGGAGCAGGGGTTCAGCGCAGCTTGTTATTTACAATTTCTTCGGAGTTCTTGATTCGTTCGAGTGCAAGCAGGAATACTAATTTGAATAAAAATGGCGCTACTTTTATTCCCACCTTGGACCTCGCGTCGCGCATCTCACTGGCGACTAAAACGAATGAGGAGGGAGCGAGACGGGTGCTTATTGCGCCTCGCTTCTTACAATAGGTTCCTCTCGTCGCACATATTGTTTTCTTTGTCTTAAGTAGTTTACAATATTGTACATTATCGCAAAGGTATAGAATAAACACAAAACATTCAATTTTACTTAAATTATACAAACTAGTGGAGTGAGCGAGGCAGCGAGTTTTATGAAATGGCTCTGTCCGTAACAGTCTCCCCCCGGCGAAGATCTTCGAAGCCCTCATCTATCGGCAGGACAATGAGCCTTCTTACAGGTCGCCTAAAAACTCCCCCTCGCGTCCTGACACTAGCGCTTCGCACCACCCCGTCTGGCCCGGTGAAGACTTCCTCTACTTGTCCTCTTGGCCATACGTTACGGGGTAGTATACCGTCGGCGATAAGCACTACGTCCCCCTGTTGAATGTTTCGCTTATTGCACCTATGATCGCCGCGCGGCGCTAAAGTAGGTAGATACTCGGTGAGCCAACGTGCCCAAAACGAGTTCGCCAATGCCTGCGCGGCTTTCCAGGTTTTTCTATCGGCCGCACTACATTCTCCTACGTAAGGTAGCCCGTTTGCTGAACCTAATAAAAAATGATTTGGCGTAAGCGCCTCGTCATCCTGCGGGTCTACAGATACGTGTGTGAGCGGTCGGGAATTTACCGTATGTTCTATCTCGGCCATTAATGTATTTAAAACTTCTTCCTTGGGCGCGCGTTCGTTCAGAGTTACCGAAATGGCTCGTTTGACGGTCTTAATCATGCGCTCCCACGCTCCCCCCTGGTTGGGAGCGCCGGGATCGATAAAGCGCCACTCCATACGCTTTGCCGTTGCGTAGTTCTGGAGAGCGGGGAGCCATTCTTGATAAGCCTTGTTTAGTTCTACGTTTGCCCCATGAAAATTTGTGCCGTTGTCCGAAATTATTACGCTCGGCGTACCTCGTCGCGCGGCCATTCGTCTTATAGCCATGATCGCGGAATCGGTGCTGAGGCTGGCCAGGGTCTCAATGTGGATGGCTCTTGTGACCATGCATGTGAACAGGAGTCCCCATCTTTTCTCCTTTCGTCTACCTATAGTCACCCACATGGGACCGAAACCATCTACCCCGCACTTTGAAAACGGCCTACCGTATGGTTCTAAACGGAGCTTAGGGAGGTTGCCTTTGACCGGCGTTCCTGGGTTTGCCCGCCTTATCGCGCACCGCGTGCATCTACTAAGCACTTTACGTACTGACGGCCGCAGGCGCAAAATCCAGTAGCGCTGTCGTAGGTTATTCACGATCTGCTCCCTACCTACATGTTGGTTTACTATATGCTCTCGTTCTATTAGTAGTTCTGAAAGTCTGTGTTTTCCGTCTAAAATCGGTGGGTTTTTCATTGTTTCGGGAATCACCGCCGCGTTGATACGCCCGTTCAAACGGATGATCCCGTCCCGAAGCTGCGGATCTAATTTAAATAGACGGCTCGATCTATCGACGCTCTCCCCCCGTTTCAAACGTAGGTACTCGGGGTAAAAGCTGTCTTTTTGAGCCTGCTGAATGAGCAACCGTTCTGACTCTAATACGTATTCTAGGTCTGTCTCTCTCGCACGCTTTCGGCACTTGTCAATGAATCTGAGTGCGCAGGCTAATGCCCGTACCATTCTCTCGTACGAGGAGAATCTAGACATGTCTATGATGTGATTGCATGTGGATTCGGTAACATGCTTCACCTCTACATCGTCAGCCACGTTAGGCTGATCTACTTCGTGTGGCCATTGGTCCGGGCCGTCGTACAAGAACGCGGGACCTGTGAACCATCGGTCCGTGCTTCGCATTTCTGTATAGCCGCTGCGCGTTGCGTCGTCTGCCACGTTACACTTTGTCGGGACCCAGCGCCATTGTTCGGGACGAGTTAACTCTGCGATCTCCGAGAGCCTGTGTGCTACGTATGGCGTGTACCTCACCGCATCATTTCTGATCCAATGTAGCACGGTCTTTGAGTCGCTCCAAAATGTTACGTTTGATGTGTCCCCGTGACTCTTTAAAATTTCCGCGGCGAGTCGAGCGCCTATCAAACTTGCCTGTAACTCCATGCGCGGGATGCTTTGCGCCTTCATTGGAGCTACTTTTGCCTTCCCCGCGATTAGTCTCACTACTACACCCTCGGGGCCCTTGAATCGCCAATATGCAACGGCGGCGTACGCTTGTTCACTAGCGTCACAGAATAGGTGAAGCTGCCGTTCATATTTACGCGAGTGTGCGTAGTAACATCGTGGTAGGCGCAAGTTTGCTATGTGCTGCAGGTCAAGTTGCCAGTCAACAAATGATGCCGCTTCTTCATGTGGTAATTGCTCGTCCCAGTCCACTTTTTTCTTCCATAGTTCTTGCAGCATGATCTTAGCTGTTATGGTATACGGGCTGAGCAATCCCAACGGATCAAATATCGACATGACCGCTGCCAAAGCTTCGCGTTTTGTCGGAGTTCGTTCCCCGTTCTTTACCTCGGCTGGTACCCTAGGCATGTTGCAGTTAAACGCGAGCTCGTCTGTTTGCGTTATCCATAAGACGCCTAACGTCTTTCCGTACGGATGCGCGTTCGACGCAAGTTCCACGGGTGCGTGCGCTCTCAGTTTTTTTTTTTTTTTTTTTTGTGAATGGACATTAAGCTGTTGGCCGCAGATGGCCTTGACAGCGTTTACACGGGCTTTTGGTGAGAGCAGACGGCTCTCAACCGGTAAAAACTTAAAATTATACACAACGTCACCAAGGGCACCACTTAGGTTCGGACCTCGGCTTGGGGCGTTGCGAGTCGGGAGGAATTGGAGAAAATGCGCCCCGCGCGGGCATTTACGGAGATACTTCGACCCCGCCGGCGGGGTCGGTGCGAAGGTTGAGTGTTTTCTCTGTGGGGGGCTGACGATAGGAATAACTCCGGATAGGCGGCCGTTATCTCGTCAGGGGGGTCACCAAGTACGTGTCTTGGTCTACGGAGAGAGCGCCTAGCAGGGGGGACAACCGAGTAGTCGGGTATGGTGCGAACCAGGTGGTTCGGGTGGGACTCGACCGAATCATAATATCGCTGTGAGGCGAGTTTCATGAAGCGGGCAATAGACTCGAGACGCGCGTCTCGGTGGAGGGAGCGATTGCGTACGTACCAGGGAACGCCCGTGGCTTTCCGTAGGAAACGATTTTGAATAAGCTGTAGGGGGCGGGTTTGAGCATGAGCGAAAGCCACGGAGGCGTATGTCATGATGGGGCGTATGCAAGCTTTGTAAAGTCTCACCTTGTTGCCAAGGGACATTTTACTCTTCTTGCATACGAGGTTATTGAGGCGACCCAGTATAAAGGCCGCCCTGTTACGAACAGTTCTAATGTGTTCGTTGAAGTTAAGACGTTTGTCAAGGACGACGCCTAAGTAGCGGGCAGACTTCGCCCATGGAATGGGTTCGTCATAGAGAGTGAGGGGCTTGAGCGTTGGGCGTCGCCGGGAAAAGTACACCGCGGTACTTTTCGTCGGGTTCACCTCAATGCGCCACTTCGTAAACCATGCACCGAGTGCATTGAGTGCGGCTTGCAGCTTTATACGCACCCTATCGGCATTCCGATCAGATGCGTATAATGCTGTGTCGTCCGCAAACAGGGCGAGTTCTGTTTGGAACGAGTGGGGGACATCGCTGGTGTACAGCGTGAACAAGAGGGGGGCTAGTACGGAGCCCTGAGGGACTCCGGCTCGGATGGGCTTGGGTTCGGACAGCTTCCCTTCCACTCGATAGCGGAAGCTACGATTGGTCAGGAAGTCTCGTATGATGAGCACGAGTCTGTCTGGCACACCAAGTTGAGAAAGCTTGTAGACCAAGCCGTTGTGCCAGACCTTGTCGAACGCCTTTGCCACGTCTAGGAAGACGGCTCCGGTATCTTTAGGCCAAATGCCTTGAGAGTTTGAAAGGACGTGTTCCGTGAAGCGGAGGACCTGCTGGGGGCACGAGTGTCTGGCTCGGAAGCCAAACTGTTCGTCCGGGAGGAGTTTAAGTTCATTGACAATGGGCCAGAGACGATTAAGGAGGAGACGCTCGTAGAGCTTCCCCATGGTCTTGAGGAGACTGATGGGACGGTAACTAGAAGGCTCCGTGGCCTTCTTGCCTGGTTTGGGGATGCCAATGACATTGGCTTCCTTCCAGGCGTCGGGGAAAGTGCAATTGGCCATTGCCGCATTGAAGATGCTTACGAGGAGATAAATGAGAGCAACAGAAAAGTGCTTGAGCACTCTGTTGCTTATGCCATCGGAACCGGGGGATTTCCTCGGATGGAGATCCTTGATGACGTGCTCCACTTCGGAAGCTCTAATAATGGGCAGAGGGGGAGAGGAGGGGACTCGCGAGCTTAGTATGTCAACTTCACTGTTCACCGTATTAAGGTGAATAGGGTCGACATAATTAAGACTGGGGGCGCATTGGGCTTCGAGGCTGGCAGCCAACGTGTCGGCTTTTTCCTCGTCGTCGAATGCGGGGGTTTGATGGTTGGGGCGGTTAAGAGGGGGCATAGTCGACAGTTGGTCTGACTTCATAGACCTTGCCAAGTTCCAATATGCTTGGTGGCTCGGCTCGATCTCCGAAAGCAGGTCATCCCATCGACTGTTGCGGAGGTCTTTAATTCGTTTTCTCACCTGACGGTGGAGGGAACGCATTGTAACGCGGTTAAATTCTGAGGGGCAAGAGCTGTAACGTCGGTTTGCGGCGTTCGACTCGGTGATCAACCGTCTCACATCGTCTGGCAGGACCCAGCGATGATCGGGCACCACCGGGACCTGTTTCGACGATCCGCCAATGGCGGTAGTGACATGGCTGGTCAACGAGTCGACTGCGACAGTAATGTCGTCCTTAGTCAAGATGTCGTCTGGGATCCTATCCAAGTCGGGTGAGTGGATAGACTTGAGAGCAATCCCAAGCTTATGCCACTGCACCACGGTCTTGGTGGGAGGAGACGAGTCTGGGGGGGGGCCTAGTTGAAGAAGAACGGGTCTATGGTCGGAGTCGAGTTCGTACAGCGTTTCTATCGAACGCAACTGTAGGGTTACGTTCTTTAGCAACGCTATGTCCAAGACGTCTGGGCGATGATTGACATTACAAGGATAATGGGTCGGAGCTAAGGGGGAGATGAGATCAAAATTTAATTCCTGGATGAGATTGTCAAGTACGCGTCCTCTGGAGTTAGTTGCTACGCAATTCCAGAGGACATGCTTGCTGTTGAAGTCTCCAGCCAGAATGACTGAGCTTCCCAAGTTAAGAAGGGCTTCTATATCCCTTCTGAGCAAGTTTTTGTCGGGGGCAAGATAGCAAGAGGCTATTGTAATGGACGGATGACCGGTCATCCCTAACCTACACACGGAGGCTTCTAAGTTAGTGAGGGGGGGTGCGTCTATGGGGATGCAATGCAAGGACCTCTTGTGATAGATGATGGTACCACCTCCCTGTCCGTGGGCTCTATCATTGCGAACTGCTTGGTAATTGGCCATCCTGGGGGTGGCCTTGTTCGGCTTCAAGAAGGTTTCTTGCATTAGCATGATATCTATTTGATGGCGGGTCAGAAAGTCGTGGACGCGGCCACGCTGTTTGAGGAGACCGTCAGCGTTGAAGAACGCCAACGATAGGGATCGGGGCCTAAGTCTTTCTTTCGGGTGTCCTAACATATTTGTACCGTAAGGGGGATGGGCATAGTGCGCTTGAGGACTCCGATCAGCAGGGCATTGTTCTGGCACAATTTCTGCTTCTCGGCTTGGGTGGGGGCTTCGCGTATTAGCCGGGCAAGCTCGGCAGCTTCGGCGGAGGTCGAGTATGCGGCACACATTATCGTCCAGAAATCATCCTCCTTAGAGGGCTGATTGGACGGCGCGGGGCAGTGTGAGGCAGGGGCGCGGCGGGTCGGTGGGGGGACTGCGGTCATGCGGACCGCAGCTGGGGCTTTCGGGGCCTCAGTCCTGTGGACTAGGGGCTTAGTCCACGCCGAGGGGATCAGGGTAGGGGCTAGGCGAGGTGATTCGCTGTGGGGCGGGACGGCTACCTTGGAGGTAGCTTTCGGGTGTTGGGAGGGGGCCAGAGGAGCAGCTCGCTCCTGGTTCCTCCGGACCACCGCCTTGTTTGCCTTTGGGGCTCTGGGGCACCCGCGATAGTTCGCGGGGTGACCCTCGGTCCCGCAGAGCACGCAAGCCGGGGGGCCAGGGGAGTCGGGAGTCCGCTTGCACTCTGCGGTGCCGTGGACGCCCATGCACTTCACGCAGCGGGGGGTCATCAGGCACTTACGTGCCGAATGGCCGTACCGCTGACATCGGTGGCATTGGGCGGGATAGGGACTTGGGTGAGGGGGCTCGACGCGCAAACCCGAGAGACCGAGGACCACCTCCAATTTCTTGAAGATGGCCTTGCCACCCGGAGTCCGGTCGAGGTGAACCCTCACCATGTCGTAGAGGACCTGACCGTTTGCACTACGCATACGGTGGACCTCTCGGACGGGGAAGTTTTGGGAGATGAGGTCGGCCTTAATGGCCTCCTCGCCGAGCTCCTTGGGCAGGCCTCGGATGACCACGGCAAGGGGTTTTTCATCGAACCGATTGTTCGTGCAATGAGGGAATGGTAAGTATCCCTCCGGGGGAGACTCCATCGTCTTGGTAAGACGACGGTGGTCCTCCGGAGAGGGCACTATCAGACGGATAGTGTCCGAGTGATTGGACGCGCTAAGGACCGTGATGCCCTTGCGCTTGCAAATTGAAAGAAGCGTCTGGAGACGCTCCTTCTGTTCCAAGAAAATTGGAGGAGGGCGCTTTCCTTTCGGTGCTGATACCGAAGGAGGGGTGTTGGGGCGCGAGACGGCCGTCAGAGGGACGGCCGATTTGGCAGGGGGCTCGGAGGGAGAGGACTTGGTGCGAGGATTCTTCCTCTTACCGTACTTGACGGGAACAAAGTCCCCGTCAGAATCGTCGTCAGACGATTGCGGCATGGGGGTGAGGGGTGAGGGGAGGTCCTCCTCCATCTCTACATACTCCGGAGAGGACGTAGGCGACGGATCGGGCGACTCTGGGAAGTCGGGGATCGGCGTGGGCTGCGCGGTGGTGGCCGGTTGGCCTTTAGGGGGAGCTTGGGTACTTGATACCCTTTGTGCCGGAGGGGCCGCGGAGGGGACATTATTATTAATAGTTTTTATGGCTATAGGAGCCGGGGAGGGTGCCTGAGGGGCTGAGGCAGCAGCAGAGGGCTGGCATGAGAATGCCTCCAAGATATGGGGGTACCTCGTGAGGAGGAACTGGAAGAGGGCTTCCAAGTTCAACCCCGAGGTATCCATTCCGGGGGACACCGGATGGTGTGTCGGGTGAGTGATCCTCCCTGTCGGGGTAGACAGGGGGGGATGTGGCCTGGGTGTCCTACCTAATTGGTGTGTCTCCTTAATCTCTCTTACGGGAAGAGGAGGTGTGTCCTACTGCTGTCTGGTGTCGACTAGGGAAGCCCCCAAGGCCGGTGGTTCCAGACCCAACCGGATTTTGCGTTCCTCAGAAGGAGGAAAGCAGGCGACTCCGAGTCCGCGCCCAATCTGGTTCGTTATCACCGTTAGGTATCCCCAGATCGACCACTAAGCGTGGATTTTTTGTTTTGACGGTGAAGTCAGAGAAATTAGATCGCCCTGAAAAGGGCGTCGTCCTAGAACGGACTGGAATGCGGCACGCTAACGGAGAGAAGCTAGCTTCTCTCGGAAAGCGGCGGCTTCCGCGAACAATGGGACACTCGCGCCGCTCTAATAAGAGCAGGCGAGGCCTATTGTCCGTTGGCTTCTTGGAAGGCGGCGAACCGGTGTGGGCAGGCAGCCGGGTGGCTTCCTGGAAAGCTGCGAGCGGAGCGCACGCAGGTGCACACGGAGAGGTGTTGCCGGTCCGACGTCCAGCGAGCGAGTCTCATGCGCTCTCAGTTCCGTCGGGACGTCGTTTAGTACGGCCTCGCTGTTACTACTCCAACTGGCGAGTTCGAATCCTGCTCTTCTGTGAACTGCGCGGACTTGTGCAGCCGTTCTGGATGCGATCTCCTCGTCATCGAAACTTTCGACCCAATCGTCCATGTAATGGTTCTCCGTGATCGATGGGAAAGCTAACGGATGCGAGTCCTTATGATCTTCCGCGTTTCGGTTCCTTACGCTGTGAGCGATAAACGGTGAGCTTCTTGCCCCGAATATCATGGATGTCATGACGTATTTGTTCGGCGGGCCGGTTCGGTCGGTCCCTCGCCATAGAAAACGTTGCGCTACCTGGTCTTCCGGTCGGATTTTTATCTGCAAAAACATTTCCCTAATATCGGCCGTTACCGCGACCGGTTTTTGTCTAAATCGGAACAATACCCCGTACAATGACTGGAGTAAGTCTGGACCGTCAAGTAACGCATCATTCAAACAGACACCGTTGGATCGCGCCGCCGCGTCAAAAACCATTCGAAGCTTTCCAGGCTTATTGGGATTCGTTACTGCAAAGTGTGGCAAATACCATTCCTTTGGACTCGTTCTGTCCTGCTCACACTTTGTAGCGTACCCTTTCTGAAATAGTTTTTCCACCTGCTCGGTGTACGCGGTTGCGAATTCGGGCGACTTATCCATTTTTCTCTCGATGCTGTTTAATCTGTTTAATGCCATATTGTAGCTCGGGGGCAGGGTGGTTTGATCCTCGGCCCACGGCAGCCCCACTTCGAAACGACCATCTACTCGCTTGGCTGTCTTCTTGAACACTTCTTTGGCGCGCTCTTCGGCAGGAACGGGTTTCCTCTTTATCGCAATGCCTAGCGCGTCTATCTCGAAGTGCGCTCTGACGGCCTTGTCCAAGTCGATGTCGTTCGAAGTTTGTGTTTGTATGTGCAAAACGGTGTCTTTGTCTTTGCAGACCGTACTTCTAGGCGCGGATCCGTGGATTATCCACCCCAACTGGGTTAGTGACGCGGCCGGTTGGTTCCTTCGTCCGGTTAATAACTTCCTTGTCACTATCAAGTGCCAGTTGTCGGCTCCTATCAGTACGCGCGGTTTAGCATTTGTATAAGATACTATTTCCGGTGGCATATTCCGCAGATGCGGCTGCCTCAATAGATCTGATCTCACGGACTGACTTCCTATCGTGAGGTTTCTTACGGTACGCGCTTTGATGTGATGTGTGTCCGTTTGACTTTTCCCTCGTATCCTAAGATCTACGATTTGGCTTTCGGTTTCGGTCTGAGAAGAGGTTGCTCCCATGATGCGTAGCGTTCTGGTTGGGCCTTCTGCCCCGATCATCTGGGCGATGCCTTCGTCTATCAACGTGATAGTTGATCCTTCATCCAATAACGCGTACGTGTCTACCTCTTTCCCGTCTTTTGCTTGTATCGTGATCGGACACACCTTCAACAGCACTTCGTTTGTTCCGTACGTATGTGCCGTGGCTGTGGTTGCTGAATCTTCCTTGGATTCAGGAACTTGTGAATGTAGCAACTTGTGGTGGGACTGTCGACACTCTTCCACACCGCAAGTTTTCGCCTTACATTTAAAACGTCGGTGTTTACTCGTTAAACACCGGAAACATACATGGGATTCCTTTGCCCATCGCCACCGTTCATCGATCGACATATCATTGAGCTTTCTGCACTCCGTAGTGCCGTGCTTTCCTCCGCAACATAAACAATCCGTTTTCTTCTCGGTTGTTGCATACACGGCGCTGCGATTCCGTTCTTGAGTGCGCGGTCGTTGTTCCGTTCGAACAGCTATGACCGGTTGTCTCGATACTGTCGTCGTAGTGGAGAACGTGTGTTTCATTGCGCGGTCTGCTTCGCGCATGAGAAAGCGGGACAGAGCTACTATTTCCGGCTCGCTCTGTTGTTCGTGTTCCTCTGCGTAATCGCACCAGCGAGACTTAACGTGCGGACTGAGCTTCTCTGTGACTTGACGCGCTAACATGGGATTCAGTAAGTACCCTTTCTCATCTACACAAGAAATAACCGTCACGATGTTCTGTAGTTTGATCGCGAAGGAGTTCAGTTCGCTCGCGGTCGCGCCTACTCGTGGCAGTTTCTTTATGTCTTCGAGTGCGCGGTCAATAATCACCTCCGGACGCCCGTAGCACTGTTCTAAAGTCTTCATAATCACCGCTGGTTCGGTAGCGGTGAATAGCAACGCTGACACGGTCTGTTTCGCTTCGCCTCGCAGGCAGGATCGTAGACGGGCTAAGTTCTCAGTCGGCGTGAACTTGTGCATGGCTGTAGATTCTCTCATCGCGGCTTTGAACGGCAACCACTCGCCAGGCGCTCCACTGAATAATGGAAGATCTTGCGTCTGTCGTGGCGGTGCTCTTCCGCGGGATATTCGTTCTAATGCCTCTGCTAGCCGGTCTATTCCTTTTTCTTCATTTGCCGTGTTGTTCCTAGTGGGTGTCGGCGATCGGTGTCTCACAGCTGACTCGAAAGTAACCTTGTTCGGAAGGTACTGTTCGTTCCCTCTCGCTCTGGGCGCTGACGATCTGTAGCGAGTCTCGGTGTCCGTAGGTTCGCGTTCCTGAGACGACTCCCGAGGGACGTTCTGCTGTAGCCAATCGTGAACCCTATTTTCTGATAGGTTGACTTCGTTCGCGCCTATACTTTCGCGATCAGTTTCCTCGCGAATGTTTGCAACGTTAGCGGCTAGTCGCTTCCTAATAAGTTCCGCTTGAATTTGAAGCTCTTGCCTTCGGATCATGGCAAAACTTTCTTCTGCTTCGAATTCAGCTTGACGTATTCGAGCTACTGCACTGGCGGCTGACATATGTGAACGAACGGACGGCGCGCGCATAGTTGGTACTCCGGCTTGTGGTACGTCCCTACTTGTAGTCCCGGTCGCGACGTTACTCATTGTGGTACGATCGGTCGCGTGTGGTGGTTCCATCTGCACGGCAGGCGGCGTTGGTTCCGAAGGAGACGCGGGATAATCTTCGTAAACTCTAAGCGCGGCAGACTTCTTCCTCGTGACCGGCGGACTTCTAGTAGTCATCGTAAAAACGTACCTAACCCGATCCTAATCTTAACACTGTACTAACGCACAAAAAAAAAAAAATAACACCAAAAAAAGCAATAAAAAAAACAATGTAAAAACACTTACCCCGATATACGCGCCTAACAGTTGCCTCTCGCTCACTCCCTAGCCCTAACACTATCACTTACACACTACCTAACTGTCCCTAGCAGTCCTTCAGGAGGGACTGGCCACGCGGCCAGGATACGCTCCTTTAGGGATGGATCGTGAGGGATAGGGTGGGGTAGGATCCACTCAGCAGAGGAAGGAACGTGAATACGGGGCGCTCGGTAATCGGCTGGAATGTCCGACCCCTTTGGCAGTGCCTACAGTCTGGCCCCCGCACCACGGTACCTTCTTACTGACGAGGAAGTGCACTTCGGTCCGCGCCCCGGTGCGCTCTTGATGGAACCGGTGGTGTCGCACAACACACCACACCGCCGTGAGGCGTTAACCTGCGCTTGACACCGTTTGACACCGTTAGGTGGTGGCAAGACACAGACCGCAGAGAACTGCGTATCGGATATCACCTGCCCGGGGAACACGACGCGACGATTGACTCAGGCTGGAGACTCGGAGCACCGTTCGGTGTTTTTCAGCACCCTGTGCCCGACGTGACGCTCGGCGCACCGTTCGGTGTTCTTCGAGCACTCCCTAGTGCCCCGACGTTGAGCACGGCGTGTCTTCAAGTCGAATCTTAAAATGGATCGACTGGCTGCTGGCTGACGCTGCTGGCTGACGCTGCTGCTGCTGGACCTCTTCGACACCCGGAACTGGTTCAACTGGCTCGGAGAGTATACACGTTCGTCCCCTGGGCTTCCGTTCGGTACACCCAGTGGATTGTGGCTTCTTCCGGCGGTCTTCCGTTGGTTTATTCAATCCGGCTTCCGATGGACCAAGAACACTGTGGGGGCCACAGGGTGTAAATGGTCAGGATTGGTTCAAAACTTCAGTGGACTGTATATAAATTTTCTTTATTCGGTTTCTTCATTAAAAAATCATCGGGTGTCGCTTTCGGGAGGTCCAAGGAGCAGGGGTTCAGCGCAGCTTGTTATTTACAATTTCTTCGGAGTTCTTGATTCGTTCGAGTGCAAGCAGGAATACTAATTTGAATAAAAATGGCGCTACTTTTATTCCCACCTTGGACCTCGCGTCGCGCATCTCACTGGCGACTAAAACGAATGAGGAGGGAGCGAGACGGGTGCTTATTGCGCCTCGCTTCTTACAATAGGTTCCTCTCGTCGCACATATTGTTTTCTTTGTCTTAAGTAGTTTACAATATTGTACATTATCGCAAAGGTATAGAATAAACACAAAACATTCAATTTTACTTAAATTATACAAACTAGTGGAGTGAGCGAGGCAGCGAGTTTTATGAAATGGCTCTGTCCGTAACATAAATATTGTATCAGTTGTTTGGTTCCCATACTACAAGTTATACTTAGTTCGGGGCTAGTGGCGCTGTGTGAAATGTCCACCAATATTTATTTATTTATCATTCAAAGCACAGTGCATTGAAATCAGGTATACTTGTGTGACATAGTTAATTAGTGGTAGGGTGCGGTTGGCGTGATTGCGCCCCGTGACCCGAGCCGCGCCCACACTACAATACCGATTCTACAATAAAACAATCCCTGATTATACTTACACTAAGTTTTTGTTGGGCGACCAAAGTATGGGTGAATAATAATATAATAAATAATAAATATTGGTGGACATTTCACTCAGCGCCACTAACTCCAAAGTAAGCTAAGCATAGGTTGAGTCATGGAAACCAGATAACTGATATAATATATATGTACTTTTTTTGTAAATACATACATATAGTACATAGTAGCAACACCCACACACAGAACAAACATCTATGTGCGTCACACAAATGTTTGTCCTGGATGGGAATCGAACCCACGACTTACAGCGCGGAAGGCAGGCAGACCAACTGAGCTGCGAGACCAGTCGTCATAATTTACCATTACTTCTATGAAAATAAGCGTATAGGTAGGTAGTTCTCCCGCCGAGAGCCGTTGTCCGCGACGCGATTGCCCATCATAACTCGCGGTGATGCGCCGCGCGGGACGCATTGCCACCAAGCACCAACCGCCCACAGCCGCCAATTCAATTTTCTCGACCGTATTGGTATTGCTTAGGTATGTGGTACGAATAAATCGATTAGAAAACACGAAAAATAACCTAACGCTTTCCATGCTACTCGTAGTCAAAAGGCCCAATCATGTTGTTTAAATACATATTTTATTCAAACAACTAGCTGTTGCGACTTCGTCCGCGTGGAATTTGGTTTTACACCCCTATTTTACCCCTCGAAAAAGTAGCCTAAGTTACGCCTTGTTACAGCAGCTATCTGCCAGTGAAAGTCCCGTCAAAATCGGTCCAGCCATTTCAGAGATAATAAGTTTTAAAAGTAGTATTAAACTAGTGGAATTTGTTGCGGCTTCGTCAGCAGATATTTGGTTACAGAGACCACGGAAGCTTTGTTTTTCGGCACTAAGTACTATGGCAGGGACATTAAACAATTTTAACTTGAACAAACGTCGACGTAAAAATATTTGAATTCAGCTATTCAAACAATGTAGTTGCTGCGTCTCATACTTAGGTGCAGACAGGAATTATGTACAGGTAATATCTTAGGTATTATATTATATATATTAAATAGGTTGTTCTTTGGCAGGTCAAATATGTATAGATTATGGACGTGATTAGTGATGGGCCCGTTTATAAATAAGGTTAAAAATGAGCTGAGAATACTTTACTGAAAATGACAGTCCATTTACGTGAATACTCAAGTTTTAGAATACTCTATAGTTAGAAGTAAATGAATACAGCATCTACAAAACACAGATCTAAACAAGCACGTTGATTACGTAGCATTGGGTACATGTTTTCACCTTAAACCTTACCCCAGTTGGTGTTTCGCCGTATCGAATACGTTAGAAACGAGCTATTCCTCAGGCAGCACTAAACGCTGGGTAATAACTTTGATTAAGGACCGGGCCGATTCGAGCGCGGAGGAATAATAATAACGCTAACCCCATCTCGGCTAAGTCATTGTAGTTTCTGTTGTGTATCCTTGGAAACTGTAATTTTAATGTGTTGTATTGGTCCATAAATGCCGAATGGAAGCGAACGAATATGTCTGCGGTGGAAACCTCTAACGCGCAACACCACTCGCCGACGCCGCGCCGCCCGCCCGCGCCGTACCCGTAGAACAAAGACTCGGCTGACACTGCTTGTTCAGCCGCCTTTGCCTTCCTAGATCAGTTAATGGTTTATGCTTACAAATCTCCAAGCAGAGAATTTGCTGCGGAACCTCGGTTATAATGTCAGAATTTCCCAGAAAAGAACTGTTTTTGTGTGTTATGTTAATGAGCGGTTCAGGCAGAAAAAATAAAATGAGGTTTGAAAGTCGAAGCAATATAGCATTCAGAGAAAGTATGATAAGACAGCTATAAGACAATAAAAAATCACTGATCTTCGGTACACGTAGACCAGGATAGTTTTTCTTTAGTTTATCAGCAGTAGTACAAATCCATGAATTGTCTTCAGCGTCCGGTTCGGTCGATAAGTGTGGACGCGGCATAGGCGTTAGGAAGCCGAGAGGGAATAGAGGAGGCGTCCCATCGGCGCTCGGGTCCACCTCGAGCCTTCCATGACGAGGACGTCGTTAACTAATGTACTTTGGGATTACAACATGAATAAGTGAGGAATTATTACGATTTTACGTAACTATTATATTATAATGTACGCACAAACGGCAAAATGATAAAATATAGCCTATTTTATGCATTTATTTAAGATTTTTATCAATAATTTATACATAACGCAGAAACAGTGATGAAAATTACGACACCACTTTCCACTAAAATAGCAAAAGTTTACAAAACACCCCCCAATCCGAAAGGTTATTTTCATCTCCCTATCTACCTATCAATTAAAAGTCGAACGTCTCAGCAGCATTTTCCTCAGAGAGCGAGCGGAGGGTATGAGGCGCGCGAGGCGGGGGCGGGCGGCGCCCAGGGGAGCGGGCGGCACGTTGCCTGGGCCAGGTCCCTAGAGACGTCGCGTGGGCGGCGGGTGAGCTCGCTTCCACTGGGACCCACCTTCCGAGCGACGACTCCCGTCATGTTTTTAAGCACTGTTATATGAGAGTGGAAAATTGCTGCTTTTATGACTCATGAGATGCATACATTTCGCTACATGAATAAAGTTTTTTCTGAATAACTAATAGCACTTTGTACGTGTTTTTTTCCCAGTATGTTGAAGATGTTCTCGTCAGGTGGTCTACTCGTAAGTGCTTATTAGTATCCGGCAAGGGTTAATTTTAGTAACCTTTTTTCAAATTTTAAATAATATGTCAGAATGCGAGTCGGACTCTCAGACTCAAGGTTCTATACCACCATCTAATATATTTGTTGATGTATCTACCAAACAAAATTTGTTTCTTTCTTTCAGTTTTAAATCCTTAGCGCGAGTTCCGCTCACACTTGACCTGTTTATATATGTTGTATTATTTTAGAGTTTAACATAATCATACCAAGTTTAACGCTTGTATAAGTTACCATTTTTATGAAAGCGTTATTAAAAAACACGTCCATTCCACTTAATTTATACTTTCCATATTTTACTACATGTGGGCATTTATTATTTACTCATATTCTATGAAAGTTTCAGCAACCTACCTACTAAGGTTCCAAATCATATGACTGACGGCGGCGGGCGGCGTAGGCTTTTGGAACTCTAAAACCCTATCTAATCACTTAGTACTTATCTTAATTCTTAACAGGCCTGTATATATTACTCTACATACATATCATCGTAAGACAAAGAAAGATTCGAAGGGCTATTTATGAACGATGGATTTTTTGCGTGAAAACTCATGAGTGATTTATGGGAGTCTTTTGGGAATAAGAATTTATCATCTCACATTGTTGTTTTTTTCTGTTATCTATTCATTTATTATATGTTTATATTTTAAATCATATGTAGACCTGTAGGCAACTTGGTGAAACCATCTTGACCTGCGCTTTGTATGAAGAAAACTGTCGCTTGATTTCTTTCAGCCATCCCATCACTCACTACTAGACGCTACTATATACTCAGCTTTTAAATAACTACGCGTAATAGGTAAATTATATAGAACAGGGTCCTATCAGCGCTGTACGCTACTCATAGTCTCACACGCTGATTGTAAGTGAAGCAAGTACTAAGCACGTACTGCGCTAGACCGATGCAAGAGTGTCATCGGTGAATAGGACATAACACTGCATACTTGCAATGCAGTTCGTTCTGAGGGTATGCGAACATTCCAGAAATGATTTATTTTGATTTAGAATTGTTACCACTTACACTGACAAAACACGTAAATTATTAACTGATAATATTTTTTGTGTATGTTATTAGAAAGTCTCTTCGGCAATCTGTTCTTTACCCAAAAAACAGTTCACAGATCTGGGAGCGTCGTCTAATTAGGAGGGGTATAACTGTGGGAGATGAAAGCTGTGCCTAACCTAACCTGGAAATCTGGACTGAGAGGCGGAACCCAGTAATGTACGTTTACTGCTCTGCGGCAGAAATATATATGTTAGCAGTACTTCCCCTTAATACCAGTACTACTTCAAAAAAATCGTTTTTGTTCTTTTGTTTGCGTACCGTTCAGCCATGGGTCACAGACAGCAGCAGTAGATACCGATATCCACATTAATCCGTTAAGTTCTTTATGCCACGCCGTCGAACAAATTGCATCGATTAAGCAGCGCCGTATCTCGGAGAGGTCAACATCAACATAAAACTGTTATGATATGCCTTTAGCGTATTTCCCAGAGGCGCGGGGGGGGTGGGGGGTGCCGGGTGCGCCACCCAGGGGAAATTTGCCGGCGACTCCGGCGGGGCCTCTACAAGTTTTATGGACGCGCAACACCCAGGGCTTCCACAGATATGAGCTTGGAAAACCAAGGAGTATATCTTATAACATCCAAAGTAATTTTGTTTCTCCATGGCTAGTGGTTTGGGCTATTCAAACGTTAGCTAGTTTGAGCTATTCGATTTTATTTTCGTGAGCTAGAACAAAATCTGTTAAGGATGACTAAAATTCTGTGAGTTTTCTATAAAATACCAGGTTATATAGAAATATCAAGAGAGTAGCACGTGTAGCAACCCTAGGAGCCGCACCCCGCTCACCCTCTCAGGGCTATCAACTTCTTATCGTTACACATAACGGGCCTCGGTAATAAGTCGCATACAATAGAGAACTTGCACTGAACATCGCACACTGCGCTGTAGGTCGTGGGTTCGATTCCCACCAAGGACAAATATTTTTATGACGAATGTTTGTTCTGTGTGTGGGTGTCAATATGTATTATATGTATGTTTTTACAAAAACTATATAAGTATTATATCAGTTTGGTTCCCATGATACAAGCTATGTTTAGCTTACTTTGGGGCTAGATGGCGCTGTGTGAAATGTCCACCAATATTTATTATTATTACCTCAGTTTTGGTGAAAAAAATCACAAATAATAAAACTTTAATGATTAGAGTATTTGTTTATGAATGAATTTAAATTATATTATTGACAGTAGAGAAAAACTTTATTTCCACTGAATTCTTAGTAGACCGGAAATCTCAATCAGTCTAAAATTACAAGACGACGCGTAGATGTACCTACACTTATAGCTAATTATATAAGTAAGGGTGTATCATATAACCACATCTCACAAGAACAGGAATATGTGAAGGCAAAACAACAATATTTTTGGTTTTTGGAAATAAATATAGTATATTATATATTTTTGAGTTTACGTCGTCATAATAAAAGCAAGTTGAATGCGATAATCGTATGGAGTAGACTGTCGCAGATGATTTTTCTCACCCTAATCGTAAGAGATCGATTTGAAATATTTTAGGGTTTTTCTATTTAATGGTAATGATTTTATTCCGTACATTCTGAGTGTCGCGGGTGATGAGTTTATAGTTCTTCAACTATTAACATCATACGAATATTTTATTGCTTGCCAGGGCATTTAGATTTCTGTAAATTTTTATTTTTATGTGGTACAGTTACGGAACGAACCGACGGCCCACCTGATGTTAAATGATAACCGCTACCCATAGACAACAACAATACGACTCAAGTTCTCTCCACAAATGTACGAGATGACTCAAGTCGCATTGCGTTGGGTCCATCACCCCGAGACGGGTACGTTACGTCTCATGCGCCTGCAATTTCACCGGCACCCACTCCCTATACATACATATAAAACATATTAACACCCAGACAGAGAACAAACATATATATATCAGACAATAATTCAGATAGGTCGGTGTTCTTCAAACAATTTACTCGTGCGTTTGTACCTAATCACCGAGCGCGTGAGTCCAGCAAAAAGTTGACGTTTAAATCCAAATTGACTTAACCCTCTTCAAAAGGCTTACAATACGTCCGTCCCGAGCTTTTACCTCGAATAAAACATTCATACGTTGTTCTGATCTTCACGTCTTCACACCTTCCACCAACTGCAGTTTATTACGAATTGTATTTATTTGTATGTAAGTACCAAGATTGGTGAAATTTTCAATTATACCGTACGATTTGTTTAAAAGATTATTTAGATAAAATGTGATTAAAAAGTGTTTTAAAAAGTTGTTGTGTGATGAAATACAATTCAATGAAATACCCCACATTACTGCTCTTTTTTAATTAAATAATGAGAACTAAAATCAGAATAAATTAATATATTTTATTTCAAGCTTTTTGTAATTATCGATTTCTTTCAATTGCGCTTAGGTACGCAATCATATTTATTTGTTGATGTTTAGTTTCTAAAAATTGCTTCTTTTTGGTTTCCTGATTCTATGTCATTTTTTAAGACATAAACTATTATCTTGTATAAGTGTTAAGCAACAACATTTAATTCAATCTCAACTATGATTTCGTTATCACACTTGAGCGGATCATACGATCCACGGTAACAGGATTACCTACTTCAGGTGGAGCGACATCAGAGTAAACAATTCAAGATACGGCAATTCGTTTTTATTGCCTGCTTGGGACTGGGAAGGATTAACATTTTCACTGAATGTAAAATTTTAATTCGTCCGCATGAGGGCCGGCCGGCTCGGCCTGAAATTGAGGTGTTATTGGACCCAAGCGAGAGAAATAGGCCCTCTGACGTAATATACGAGGTAGAATCAAGGCTGTGCTCGATCATTATTTCACAAGGCAACACCATTATACACCACCTACTAAGACCCGGAGGAGTTCCGGACTAATCTATACAAATAAATAAAATTGGAGTGTCTGTTTGTAATATTAAAATAACCTCTTTTTACTAAGTGCATATGGATGCATACACGGTACATATACCAAAACAAAATCTTTACAATTTTTGTCTGTATGTCTGTCTGTTTGTTCCGGCTAATCTCTGAAATGGCTGGACCGATTTTGACGGGACTTTCACTGGCAGCTGATGTAACAAGGAGTAACATAGGCTACTTTTCCGAGGGGTAAAATAGGGTTGTGTGATAAAACCGAATTCCACGCGGACGAAGTCGCGGGCAACAGCAACAAATGTAGTTACTATTTTTTTATCATGAGTTTCTGAAATAACATCTGTCATAACATCTTAAATAACATCAAGCAATAATTTCAGACATGAAATAGATAATTTGGTAACAAACTGGGTATACCTAGTGAGACTATGTATTCGTGTTCCACAAAAGCCAAACAAACAAAGCATATAAATATAAGTAGGTAAATGAAATATATAACGTGAAGCGTAAGAAGCAGAGAGCTAGTATTGCATTAGGTGTCCCCGGAGAAGCGGGAGTCGCAGCATCCTCGCGGTCCCCGGAGACGCATTACGAAAGTACTAGACGCCACTAGATCGATACGTAAAGTTACAACATTACAACATAGCCATTCCTTTTGCAGCATTGTCCTGGTTTCTACACTATTATGTTTACAGATATACCTATTTGGAGCATCGCTGGCTAGGAAATATAGTCCGTTGAGGATGAAACTTTTTCGTTTAAGAGATTAGTGAATATCCCGTGATCTTCTAGAATTTGACTGGTACTGTGCCTTCTCCGCTGTAGATCGTAGACTCGATTCCGACCCAGGACAAACATTGTTGTGACGAAGATAGACGATTGTTCTGTGTCTGGGTGTTAATATGTTTTTTTTTCATGTGATACAGAAACGGAACGACCCGACGGCCCACCTTGTGTTAAGTGGTAACCTCTGCCCATAACAACTGATGCGACTGGGTCCTCCCCTAATTGGTACGAAAAGAACCAAGTCGTATCATATGCGCTCGTAACTCTTGAGACGTGTAGGTGGAATGTCTCATGGGCTTGTAATTTCACTGGCAACCACACCATTCAAACCGGAACACAGTAACGCATTCGCGGTACTGCTTGGTGGCAGTACTTCCTCGGACGAACTTGGCGTGAGTTCTACTGCTATAAAAGCTGTACTATATATGCATGCAATTTATGCAATGTATGAAATTATAAAAAGTAATAAGTATTCTATCAGTAATCTGGTACCCATAGTACATGCTATGCTTAATTTGGAGTTAGGTGGCGCTGTGTGAAAAGCCCACCAACAAACATGTCTATACAGCTTTCCTACGTTAATATGTAGGCGTAATTGTGAGAATTGTGGGTACAGCTGGCCTATTTCTACAGGCGTAGATCATTTCCTCAAACTAGCAACATCCAGTTAGTAGATCGGATGTAGGCATTCTGCTGCGGGTTATCTAATAACCAGACTGTAGTCGAGGTACCTAATTGTCTATGAAACGGCGCGCCGCCAGCGCCAGTGAGCCAAACCGCGACGCGCTCGACCGCAGCCGGCCGCTGATAAAACGCTGATATTAGGGCGCGAGCCGCAGCGTCCGGCGCAGCGCGTCCATCAACCACCCTGTATAGGATTATGTGCAATAAATACCTGCCTCCACCGCGCCCGCGCCGCATCTACCACGTTAGCTAATACGAGCTTAGAGGTTTTCTGATGTGCCAGTGTGATGATTCATCGGCGTATACAAAAAATCTGCTTGTAGAATTATATCTATGATACCTACTAAATCAAAATTGACATGTGACACGTATTTTCAGCGGTCCGCTCGTTTATACGCTTAGGCTTTTATTTATGTAACTAGCTGTTGCCGGCGACTTCGTCTTGAATTCGGTTTTATCACGCACCCCTATTTTACCCCTCGGAAAAGTAGCCTTAGTTACTCCTTGTTACATCAGCTACCTGCCAGTGAAAGTCTCGTCAAAATCGGTCCAGCCATTTCAGATATTAGCCGGAACAAACAGACAGACAGAAAAAATTAAAAAAAATGTTGTTTTGGTATATGTACCGTATGCACTTAGTAAAAAGCGGTTATTTTAATATTACAAGCAGACACTCCAATTTTATTTATTTGTATACATATAGATAAATACCAGCTTCTGTCAGTTGGAACGGAGGGTAATTCAAAGATTATAAATCCTCCCACGCAACACAGACAAAACACAAAAAATAAAGTTGAGTAAATTGAGTTCTTGAAAAAATGGCATGAAAATGACTTTGGTCTCGTTAAAAATCACAAGATCAAACGCACGACGTATTGCTTAGTTTGGCGTCTATTCAAACCCTATTCCTATTTGGGATAGGTGCGTAGGTGCAGTGTCGAATATAAGGCAACTTATATCACACACAACTCATCTATGTATTGATAAACAGATTAAATAAAAATAATAAACATTCTTTTGAGATACACCTGCAATTGTTTACTTTAATATTATAGTCTCTTTCCGGAAAGAGATAATAAGGTGACCTTGAACATATATTTAATTTGTTGCTATCATAATCACCACCATTATAGGGTAGATACCGTTGGAATCGTTAAAAAGAGCGTTAGAGTAGCCTAAGTTACAGCTTGTTACATCAGCTATCTGCCAGTGAAAATCCCCTCAAAATCGGTCCAGCCATCTCAGAGATTAGCCGGAACAAACAGACAGACAGACAACCGGACAAAAATTAAAAAAAAAAAAATGCTTTGGTATATGTACCGTGTATACATCCATATGCACTTAGTAAAAAGCGGGTATTTTAATATTACAAACAGACATTCCAATTTTATTATTTTTTATAGATTTATACTTCGTATTTTTACTTACGTTTCAGTGATCTCGGCTTGGCTTGTTTCCGTCTCGACATCCTAAGTCACTGAACTAACACCAAAGTAAAAATATACTCAAACGTCCACAACCATCATTCGATTTCGTACAGGTAATGTTTATCTGCATATTATACAACGTTCCCAACAATTACTTAGCATCGCTTTGTATGGAATGATCTCGTATTAAACGGTCACTGTTCCGAAGCAGTTGTTTTAAAAATCGAACGTTCAGTTAATTTTTGTCTGTACCGAACACAATTCCAACATAAAAACAACTCCCTTCCAATAATAGTCGCGTATTTGTAAAGTTTATCGTGAAGGAGCGGCGTGGCGGCGCGGCGGTCGCTCGTGGACGGACGCGCGGCGCACCCCGTGCTCACTGAGCCGACTGGCGCCCAACAAGTGGCAACAAACAATTTACGTACCTAACCTTACCTTACGCGCAAACTCGTAAGAGGCGTGTGCCGGCACTTCTGTTGCAACTCTAGGTTAGTACTATTAGTTTCCTTCTACATACGATATAATTAACTGAACTGATTACATAGGTATTACACGTACTGGTTTTTTTGATGTGAAACATCTATAGCCGCACGTAAAACCGATTTCTGGCGTGGCGACGCGTCGCCACGGCATGCGTTGCATATTACTTTATCAAAATAATGTCGATGTTTCACATCTGCCAGGCGTCCCGTGACGGCTCAAATTTTTTTGTTGTTGTAAGTGTACCTACGTACCGGTATTTTGTATATAATCTGTATATGTATGCCTACTACATGCTGCAGATAAGTAGGTACTTGAATTTTCAGTTATTCAGATTCGAGAGGTATGTTTTAGTATGACTAAAAAAAGTGAAGAAAAACTCCAACCACCAACTTGCCGAAACCCTGGGCGCCAACGGGCAGTCAACGTCATGTTGAACTATTAATTACGGCCTATTTTTGATTAATTTAATAAATAAAGACATGTTAAGTATTCATTGTGTTTACTTTCTTATGATTTTAGTTAGTCTTGAAAATTTAACAAATTAATCCTACAATTTTACAATTTCAGTTTGTCTCTACCATAGCAAGTCAAAATGAACAAGATGTTATTGAATTTATATAGTCACTGCGAATCTCATGGCTTTGCTGGAATATTTTATTTGAACATCACACGCGGATCTGATGTGTTGGCCTTTCAATAGTCAATATAACGGGCCTGATGAGCTGCCTCCATCGCCTACTGAACACTCTCAATGATAAAAATATAAATATTATAATAATTTATATTTCTTCACACCATTCATCCACTGATGCTTCCGATCAAAAACCCTCAACAAGTCCCATTTTGCCTTCATTCGTGCTCATAAAAACACCCACACTAATATGCATCTTCGTTCACTTAATTCGCCAGGTGTAAAGCAGCTCAGTAGGTAGGCATGCGCTGTTATATTGTTCCATTTAAAAAAATTGACGACATGAGTGACAACTACTTAAATGTGTCGTAAGCAAATGTCAAAATCAGCACCAGTGTAGCCAGCCCTAACATTATTAAATGCAGAACTACAGTTTTACAAAGTCAACCCAGTTTTTACTTCAATCCTCCAAATGTACAGTTTTAAGCTATTGCATAGCTTCTATCGCGGGCCTTGAGCGTGGAGACCGAATCCAGAAATTCCGTAACGAAAAAAACCTAACACCCCCCACTCCGACCGACACAGCGGTGATACTTTTTAGTTCCATCTATCGATAAATACCAGAACTTTTAATGACTTTTTGAAATATCACGCGCAATAGCTTTACCGCGGCAGTCTCCGAGTGCCACACGTCTTTTTTTTTTGCTGTAGTCGTTTAGCAAGCAAGTGCTTTTGCGATAAGTACGCGTAACTTTATGTTTTGAATATTATTGACGTTTCCAAGCCATTTCTTTATATATTCTATGGAAATAAGGTTTTTGACTTTGTACCTATTATCTTTGAATATTTATATTCCTAACCGCTTTAACCAAGGAGACAAAATTTAAACGAATGTTATTTCTCCAAATTAATTTCCCTTTACAACAAAGTTGAAATTTAAGCCAGGTTAATGAGACGTAAGAATTACATACTAATTAAATAGAATTAGAATAAAAAACTGAGTCATAATATGACATTTGACATGACTAATATAATATAATAATACTATATTTCCACACAACTGATATAATATATTCTATCTCTATAATGGGAAAACAAGTAAAAATTAATGGTTACAAATAAATATTCAAATATTTATCGTATTGTATTATAGTTTGAGTTTTCTAGTTGTTTTTAAGATTGAATGCAGTTTGTCCCTTGGACAGGGTTGGCAACACTAATCGGCAGATCAAAATGTCATATAGCGTAAACAAGACAAGACAGACAGATGATATGCCTAGTAAGAATTAGCAATAAAACTGTAAAATAAACTGGAAATTAACGCATTTCAGTATATAATTAATAACACAAACAATGGAATTACCGTATGAGGTAAGTGTTGTGTGCAAATAATGTTTAACTAAGAAGTTTTAACTTGTTTCCTTGAGTTTTCTTTGTTTGCCATTTTCATCAGATTAGGTTCTTTCACGTGATTGAGAGTTGCTCGATCGATACTATTTTTATCCTTTGTTCGTGAGATAACTTTTCTTCAAAACTATTACTCCACTCAACGCGTTTACGTATAGTTTCTTATGTCCACTTTAAAATGCCTTTTTTTTCCAGATTATGGTGTATGTTTTCAAATATTTATCAAATTCGGACAGAAAAGCTGCAAGTGAAACTTGTCAATCATGGTATGAGGCAGCCAATGACCATTGCTTCCTGAAAAATAAAGTGGCAGTATTTTACAGGTCTCCTCTCAGTGATGAGAATTATTCACCAATCAAGATTTTTGAAAACTCTCCTGTGATACATTTCAACTATAATTTCAATGAAGTTGAAATATCAAATAAACTCAACAGATTTTGGGAGAACATGGGACAGTACATCCGAAGCCTAACTCTCAGAAATTGTGATATTTGTGAAAAAATCTTTGCATTCATACTACAAAAATGTACTAATATAGAAACTTTGAATATTCAAAGTTGCAAAGATCTTTTCATGTCAGGAAGACTGCTTGAAGGGAGAACCGAAGGTTTGCTGGTCAATAGGCTTGACCAACTCAGGAGCTTAAGTTTATCAGGTAACCAGTACCTAACAGATGCACTGTTCAATAGATTTGTATCAGCTGCTCCAGAGTTAGAATTGATAAATTTGTCTGCATGCTCCTTGCAATTTCATCTTGGTTTAGTGAAAAAATTCTATGCCTCAGATATAAATGTATTTGAAAATCCTTCAGAGAGTGTCCTGACATTTTATTTTGTCATGCAGTTTATAAGATCCAGAGCTGAAAAAATCAAACACTTATTATTTTCCAACACTCTCATTGATGGAGCAGCTCTGCGATCACTCTCTGAATCCAAAGGCTTAAAACTACAATCACTAGCCTTGCACTCATGTGACCAACTCACCATTGTTGGTATTATGGCATTAACAAAACACCAGACAACACTGAAGGAACTGGACATTGGGCTATGTTCTCGAGTGACAGATTCATCCTTAATACACATTGCAACGCATCTAGTCAACTTGGAATACCTCAATATCCAACGATGTCGGGCTGTCACCGATGTTGGTATTCAAGGTTTAGGCAAACTTAAAAAGTTAAAATCACTAAATATATCACAATGTGAGCTGATCACAAAACAAGGATTGCTGGAGGGAATATGCGCTGAAGTTAACAATGTGCTTGAAGAATTGGACATACATTCCATGAATATTGATCAAACGGGGCTCATATTGATTTCTGTTAAGTTACCAAAACTGCGCCTTCTGGATCTCAGCTACTGCTTCAATGCAGTAACAGACACATCAATCCAAGTTATATTTAAAAATCAGTTACAGCTTCAGACATTGAGGATAAGTCATTGTGATAAGGTGTCTGACGCTGGACTCACAGGCATGGGAAAGGTGAAGACTGAAGGTCCCGTGATGTCAACTTACAACGAAGCTCCGACACCGCAGAAGATTCACCTCGGATCGAGAGCTGAAGAAGAGATAATGCGAGACGCGCGGCGCAAGCGGGATGTGCTGCTCATGTGCGAGAAGTTATCTATGGACACATATTCCGGTTACTCACTGGCGCGCCTCAAGGCACTGCGAGAATTAGACATCAGTGGGTGCAACAGAATAACAGACGTCAGCTTGACCTATGCATTTGATTTTAACGAACTTATCAATTTGAATTTAAGCAGATGCCAACAGATTACCCATGAAGGGGTGGAATATCTTGTTAAAAACTGCCCCAGCATTGAATACCTGAATCTGATTGACTGCTTTAACCTGAAGGATGATGCAATAGAGAAGATCGCCCAAGGTCTTAGAAGGCTGTCCCAACTGGAACTTAGGGTAAGCTTTAAGTAAACATTTTGTTAAAGTCAAAAACTATTTCCATAGAATTCATAAAGAAGCTAACGTCAATAAGTATAATGTATTCAATACATAAGGTCGCGCGTACTTATCGCTAAGTTTGGCGCCTTTTCAAACCCTATCCGACCCTCCATGGCGAGAACAGACAGGAAATCCCTAAAGTACGGATCCCTATTTTTCCTGAGCACAATCTTTTTAACAGTTTAATACTAAATAGCTAAAAAGAGTGAAAAAAAAGAGAAAATATATTTTTTGTCCTGGAGCAGAACGACATCACACCATGGGGATTCGTCATGTAGATAATCAATTACAGTGTAGTAAGCTTTCTTTACTATACCCTGTTGCATTTTCAGGGATTTACTTATAGAAACACTAGCTGCGCCCCACAATCAATAAGTCAATCTAAAGTTTGATACAAAGTTTACCCCTCCCCTCACCCCACCCCTATAAGTTTTAAGCGAGAAAAAGTAGCCTATAACCGTCTCCAGGGTCCCATCTATCTCTGTATTGAAATTATTCAAAATTTATTTAGCGGTTTAGACGTGAAAGCTTAACAAACAAACAAACTCACTTTCGCGTTTATAATATTAAGTTAGGATATACAATTTCCCATAATTCACCGTTGACTTGACCCGTTAAATAGGGTTACCCTTTTACTATAGGAAGCGCGACCGAAGCCTTATTTATAACAAGGCAGGTTAGTGATATCGATAGGTAGCTACCAGATTAACTTAATCCTACATTCCCAACATCTTGGGTATTTGTAAGTACTACGTGCCTATACCTAGCCTGCAGCCTGTTACTTTTTCCACTGCTGGAAACGAACCTGCAACCTTGCATTACGGTTGATGTCACGGATCGTGTGGTACTTACTAGTAACTGCAAATTTAACTAAAATCCTTGTCTACTGTAGATACGATATTTGTAGATTCGTTTCGGGAAACATTCCACTCAAAGCAAGGCGTCTTGCATTTTTAAGGAGTACATATTTACTATGTACCTACATATCTAATTTATTTACGTAATTATTATGAACACAGTGTGCACAGGAGCTCTGTATTTACTTGTTTTATTTTTTCAGGGCTGTAACCAATTGACAGATAAGACACTTGATGCTGTGAAGAGTTATTGCCAGAAACTGAAATACTTGGACGTTCAAGGCTGCCGCAATATATCTCCCGAGCTTGCGTGCTCTCTTGGCTCGCCACTATTGCACACAGTGTTGATGTCAAAGCCAGGCCCGTATATCACTGAAGGGGTTAAGAACAGGACTCCTGCCCCCGCATTTCTACCAGCACTGATGAGAAAGCTACGTTTACATTAATAGAGTCGCAAATACTTCAGCCGAATAACATTTGGGCTCGAAAACGGTATAGTTGATATCCGAATGAATTATGCGCGTACGATTGTACAATTGTGATGATAACATACTAAATAATAGTATTAATAACGTAAAAATAGTATTAGTAATAACTATTGGATACATTAACGTCATTGCCAATTCCTTGGTGCCAGATTAAACAAAACGGCATCCATCTCGTATGTAGTTAAACAGCACGCCATGTCCGCCAGTTATGTGATATTCACACGATACGTCCGTTCGGTGTCAGCGCTAGAAATCGACTGGCGAATCGGAGAGGAATCGGACGTGTATATTGATTGTCGCTGTATAAAAGTATACAGACAACAAAATCGTTAAGGGCTAGAAACTATCCAGTTATTTAATGCTCTTTCATATTTTTAACCGACTTTATAAGGACTAGGTTCTCAAATTAGTGTATTTTTCTTTCCTTTATGTTTGTTACTTAGATCTCCGTCATTTATAAACCGGTTTGGAATATTATTTTTTAATTTCCATATTGTTTTCCATAGTCCTCGCATCCTAGGGTGAATGCCAACATTCGATATGGTAAAAACCAAAATATAGCGGCATAGAACAACTTCCTCCTTACTATGCAGCAGATGATAAAAAATATGTAAACTTTTACAAGAGGATACACGGATATGCAACCTTGATTTTGTTAAGTTCTGCCTTAGCTGATTGACCATCGAACTGTTCATGTGTAACATCATTTATCAGTATGGAATATATTCCATACTGAGCGCAACGGGTGCAATGTGATAACAGATTTGTAAAATAAGTACCTATTAATACAGTGTCTATTACCCAAATATATGGCAATCAACTTTCCTCTTGAAATATATTTATTATATATATTGAAAAATAATATTAAAAACTAATGATGGAGGTGAGGTTCAATTTATGCATTAAGCGAAATGCATATTGTTTATATTGTATTAATGCATTTTTATATATTTGCTTTTGTATATTTCATTGTAGTCATTTATATTTTATTATTCATACTTACCAGAAATTATATTAGTGACAATTTTAATTAAATTTAGATCTCAGTATGTATTCCTTTAAGGAATGTATGGTATCCAATACTGTGATAACTAATTTCAGTACAAAGTGCTTAGTAAATTAATGTTACATTTATTTTAACTAATTATTTATATCCCAAAATAGGTTAATCACATAAGCTATATAAAATAAAACAAAGTTATAACATAATATATCTTTTATTACATAGAATTAAAAAATAACTTAGGTATATAAATTTCTTCTTATACACTAGGTATAGTAATATGTAGATTATCTTACCAAACTGTGTTCATAATGCTGTATATAATATTTATATAATGCTGTAGGTAATTTTAAAATATAGATATCATAATTATTATCATTAAAATGTTTTAAATAAATGTACTGGTCTGCTGTGATTACAAACATCATCTTTTTAAGTTAACGACGGTCGAAATGGTTTACTAATAATTTATTTTAATTTGATAATTGATCATAATATTTTTCAGCAGGAATTCGGCATAAGTTCTACTGCCTGAAGAATACTTGAATTTAGAGTATGTATATCAGACATTTAGATCAAATTAGGTCAAGTTATCAAGTATACATAATAAATCACCAACTATTTGATAACTCTTAACCCTCATCATTAAAATAAAGAACCCATTATCCAGTGGCATTATAAAAATGCAAACATTGCATGAATTACATATTACTAATGTTATGTTTAACTTTATCATAATATGTAATCATTACAACATTTGTGTGGTACTAATAAGACACGCCTTCGCTAGATCTAACAACACAAATATACAACAACCACACTTGTTTCAAGCAAATAGAAATTAAAACATACATTTTCCTCAACAATAAATAATCATATAATAGCAGTTCAAATTAATTAAATAAAAATTAAATTAATTTTGCCATCACAAAATATACAGACCAGCAAAACGGCTAATAATTCATAGGGGGTGCCGAACAATCGAACAAATATATCGTAAATACAATCTTTGAGTTACAGCTGTGTAAAATCACTTTTGACTATTACAAATTAATGTTTATTTCATACAATTTATTCGCGAGTGTTTGTGTATAAGATTTGTTAAGGCACCAATTACAGCAAATATTATACTTTCGTGTTTGATTATCGACGAAACACTTTTTATGTTATCGGATAATATATAAAAGTTTTTTTGCTTTTAACATCGTAATAAAAATTTACGAAATGTCACAACTATACCATTTATACCACAAAACAAGTAACACTACATTACTTTAATAAGAATTAAAAAAAATATGAACACTAAAACTAAGAAATATTATATCATATTAAGACATTTCAAAAAAAGCAATTTTACAATTTACACAAGTAAATATACACTTAAAATGATATTAATAGATGTACACTAGAGTTCGTATGAGTGGCTCACGCACGGCATCTACAATATGCGAACGATTTGACGCGGGAATCCTTTTGTGATGTGTTGCGTACCGCTTCAAGGCTTCATAGAATACGAGGGAGAATTGAACTGAACTTGGGGAGTGTTGAGGGTGGCAACACTGGGTGAGGGTGATATGCACTGATCCTCCGAATCATTACACTCAAGGTCCGGTAAGCTTATATCCTCAAAGTCTGGAATATTCCCTGTATACGAGATTAGCTGATTCCCATCCACTGAAAGTTACCCAAAAAATATTAAATCAACCAAAAATTACCTCATACGATGTCAGATATTTTACGTTGTCGTAGGTTATCGTACCTTAATTCAGGTTTCTTAGATAAATCTATTTAAAAACTACTCTCCGATTTCTACCGTATGTAACATGCATACTTATCGGCAGTAGAAAAACTAAAAATATCAAAATTCCACACAAATCGAAACCAAACTCGCAAAATATAATATACATTATTTAAATAAAATATACAGAACGAGTTAATAAATATAACATTCCAAAACTCCTTGTCCCGGAATAAAGCGTTTGAAATATTGATAATCTAATGCAAGTTGATATGTCTCGATATTAAATGTATAAAAAACTTATACGCAAATAAAAATGCATAACATAAAGCTGTACAGAAATATATGTTAAATACAATATGTGCAAATATAATATATATGTAAGTTACTACTAGTTCTCTATTAACTTCGTCGCACTAATTTACATAAAAGCTGACAAATGTACTGATGCATGTGATTGTATAATACCATCGTGATCGTTGTCAAAAAACAGTTGCTGCTCCTCCGCGCCGCTTACATTCGACAACCCACTCTTCTGCTTCTTGGCTTTAATTGACAATGAAAAGAACATCTTTAATACATTTATTACACATCTAAGTGAACGATCATCATCTGCTTGATGCGACCGAGTCGGATAACACGCTTGACAGAGGAAGGACTTAGACAACAGGACTGTATAAGTATGTATATAGTATACTGATGAATTTTAATTTAGGTTTCTGTGGCATTTCGTAAGGTACATGACATATAAACTTATCTATTCTAAACGCAATCTTATAAACTATAAAAAAAAATAAACGTTAAATGTCGCAACGAGATACATCGTACAAAACTAAGCCGAATTATTTACAATCGCTCAATTATATTTTTGATAAATCGATATTAAACTGCCATAGTCGTGTTCGCGGTAACATCTCGATTCAGAATTCGTAGATAAGTTTTGTTAAAAACTTTGCTGCGACACGACTACACCTAAAACACAGAGCTGACCTACAGACTAACTTAAACCCTTTACCGAATGTTCACAAGATGACACACCACACCACACCACACCACACCACTGTAAAAACTGTGTTCTTGTTAGACGAGGTAGCAACAGGCTACTGTGCGGCAGACGCTTCGCTGTTACCAATCAGCCAATCAAAGTCAATCATCGGATACTGTTTTGTTGTATCTACAATTAACACAAACGTCAAATACAACTGACATTTTACAATAAAATTTAAAATTACATGTAGTTCAAAATTAACTAATCTATGTGTTATGTTTGCTTTTATAACACAAACGTAGCAGCAAAAACAATGTGCTTGAACAATATTAATTATCTTTGCTACTGAGTACTAATGTGAAGAACCATATATGAATTTTGAAGACGTAAAGATTTGAACTTAAAAGAAAAATAATGAGTAACTTTGTGCAAAACAAAACTATTTCACTTCACAATCAAATAAACATTCGTAAAAGAATACAAATACTATGCATAAAAAGAAAAATTAAAAAATTTACTACAGATAAATTTTCAATATGTTATAAATAGGCTAAGTAACATGCACACAGCTCAAATACATAGGGCTGTCAACTTACCGTTGTTTGACGCTTTAGCTCGTTCATCCACGGGATTGTTGTAAGACAGCCCATAGAAGGGATCGTCCGAGCCGAATAGCTGAAACATACCACCATAAAATTAATTCAATGACTAATTTGTACCTATAATCAAAATTTTCCCACAATGCTAAGCTCCCTTTTACATTGAGCCAATTACAAATGAAGATGGCATTACCAAAACTAATATGCGTAAGTCGTATACAACAACGAACGTTAATATAAGATTTGACTGTGTGATAATATATTAAATATGTATGATACTTTTACAACTAAGATTATCATGTCGATAGAGCAAATTATTACATAATCAAATGTCGGATGGCAGGTGAGAGACATCTGAGGTCCTAATCTCGCATCGGCATTCTATGGACAATAAGAAGGCATTTATTAAGACTAATACGTAGAAGCGAAATAATGATAAATTGTAGACAGGTATACATAGCCGTTTGTATAAAACCAGGCAGAGGATAGCGCGCTGTACTATACAATCGAGCATCTATAACAATATAATCGTTGTAGCAGCAATAGGTACAAGATGACAAAAAACTTATCAATAAACACAATAACACCGGTTTTGTGTGTGTGCAATAAACCGGCTGCGGTGATGGAAAGCTATCTGCTTGTGTGTGCGTGAGGCACAAGGCACCGCACGCGGTCGCGCCACGTTCACTGCAACGTGACTTGATCACAGGTGCCAACCTGACCAACCCAATGTGATGTTTACATCTACATTTGTGTGTGTGCTTCACCCCACATACATTTACGACAGTCTTTTAGCTACCAGCTGTTGCCCGCGACTTCGCGTGGAGTTCGGTTTTATCACGCACCCCCTATTTTACCCCTCGGAAAAGTAACATAAGTTAATCCTTGTTACATCAGCTATCTGTGAGTGAAAGTTCCGTCAAAATCGGTCCAGCTATTTCAGAGATTAGCCGGAACAAACAGACAGACAGACAGACATACAAAAAAAATAATGTTGTTTTGGTATATGTACCGCGTACATACTTAGTAAAAAACGGTTATTTTAATATTACAAACAGACACTCCAATTTTATTTATTTGTATAGGTAACTGTTTATCATAAATTTATGTGTATAGTTTTATATTGATTTTAATATTAATTCTGTTCACAACTAATGGTTCGTATAGTAAAAGGAAGTATATACATACCCCAAGTAAAGTATTCGTATCGAGGGAATAACTGTCGCTTCGGAGTAGCTCCCTCAAAGATTCCAGATCGGTTTGCATTGTTTCCAAATGGTCATCAATATCATCCCTGAAACATATGTTATAATCATCATCTAGGCATGTAAACAAAGTTTTCTCATGCCCTAATTTCACAATAATTTAATAACATTCCGTTTTATTAAAAGCAACTATTATATTTGATTAAGTATAATTTTTGCCCAAAATGGTAATCGAAAATCTAGGGCCACAACGTTCATATATATGACTGATACAGCTGTCACTACGCTTGTGCCAATACAATTATTTGACGTAACGCAATTCCACATGAGTCATCTCGTACTTGGTGGAGAGGACTTGAGTCGTATTGCTGTTGTACATGGGCGTCGATTACCACTTAACATAAGGTGGGCCGTCAGCTCGTTCCATCATATTGGATAAACATGGCCATTAAAGTTACATCTAAGTGACAACCAATGAGGCTGTTGCTATAACCATATTTACCTACTGGTTCAAACATAATACTTGCTAATGGAAGAATATCTGAATGTTATCACATTTAGAGAAAATTATGTTCCTTCAATGGATATTTATAGTAGGCCACTTTGCAAGGTTGTTTCATATTATTCAAAATAATAATTACAATATATTAACACATACTTGTTTGAATTCGTTCCAAAGAGGGAAGAAAAATCCTCTAGGTTTTTGCTGTTGTTATCTCTCCTATTCCTGAACATTGAAATTACATGCATTCAAATTAAAAAACACAAAACAAATAAGACAAAATGTAGTACTCAAATCTGTACCCCCTGGAATAGTCACATTGGTAATGCTTTTATAAAGAAATCAATTTAAGATATATCTCTTAGCATGTGGGGATAAACTATTTAATATGCAATACATACCTAGCCTGAAACCTAGCCAAGTTGTTGTTAGGATTAACCGTTGCAAGTGTCATGTTGTTCCAGTCAAAATCGTCCTGGAGTTCCGTTTTGATGTCAGATAAATTTAGATTAAGGCTATTATCATTCCTGGCGCCTTTCTTTGACTTCCTGTGCTTTGGAGATTCGGGTTTTTCCATCTTAATATTGATTCCTCCGAGCATTTGATCTTTTGTGTTGAGGATGGGCTCTCCTTCTAAATCCTGGAGTACATTAGTAATATCTTCAGTAGCGGGAATTCCAGTGTCGCTAACAGAATCATCGCTTGCAAATATCTCAGCGGGAAGCCTCAAATCAGCTGATGGGTTCATAGAATGGAAATTGCTGGGTGAAAGGAGTGGTTTTGCAACTGATTGCTTGCCAGCACTTCGTATCTTTACCCTTGATGTGGAAGGTGTGCTTGTGGCATTGTTTGTTGGATGGTCATTTGGGATGTTGTCTATGGTTGATGTGTCCGTTACCCGATTTGGTGATGGGGTTGTCGTAAAAGGCAGATCTTCATTTGATTTTAAACCATTTATACGGCAGACTGGGTATCCAATTTTGGTAACTAAAAACAAAAAAACTGTAGCAAACAAGTTGTAAGAAGTAGTTATATCATATCTGATTTGAAGAATGTTACCTAGATCATGATCATCACCATCTTCCATGGTGACATGATATTGTACTTGCGAAGATGGATCCGTTGGACTTGGGGCAGAGGCAGTCCTGGCATTGCCTGGTATCAGAATGGAAACATAGTCATTTGGATTCATTGAATCTGGCGAGACTTCACTATGTATGATATCATCATGTGCCAGCTCATGGATAGTCGGTCCATCCTCCTGAAAAGTAATAAAATACAAATTTAAATGAATTCACTAATTTATGTTGACACAGTCATAAAATGCATGTTGAAATAGGTA
The DNA here is from genome assembly GCA_947359385.1 of Chesias legatella. NCBI lineage: Eukaryota > Metazoa > Arthropoda > Insecta > Lepidoptera > Geometridae > Chesias > Chesias legatella. The sequence goes on from OX375772.1 coordinate 5,304,710, forward strand.
TAAAAGGTGGTGAAATGGCAGTAATCACTTATGATAATTATGATGAAAGCAAAATGTCTATAGTCTTACCAAGTTATCTTCATTTAAATCATCTAATGCAGTCTCTTTGTCAAGTTTAACATGCTTCAATAGGCCTGGATATGATCCATCAGTACCAGAATTGTGGGCCGCATTGTTGATCATCAACTGATATGGCCTCTTGACTCCAACATTATTGCCATTAGGATTGGCACTTCTCCCGGGTTGCACAAGATTGCATAAGAATTGAATGAGCTGAAAGTAATAATAATAAATGGTTTATTGTATACCAGAGAACATTAAAAATATTAATATTCTTAAAACTTGGTAGTAAAATGGAGGGTCTTATCACTATGAAGTGATCTCTTCCAGATGACCTTGGGATGGAAAGAGTATTTAATAGGTTTTTTAATTATTTAATTTAATAGGTTTTTTTATTATTTAATTTAATAGGTAAAAGGGTTTACTAAAAGCTAATAAGATTTATTTATTAAAAGAGAATGCAAGAATAATAATTTTAGAAAGCTCTCATGATTCAATGGCAATTCTACAAAACTTCAACTGTACAAATAATTTATTTGAGTGCTTGTCTTATACTCACATTGTTGACAATCTGTTGTTGTTTGATATGTTTCTGCCTTAAAATAGCCACTTCTCTCCAAAGAGCTTCATTTTCTTGCTTCATTGCGCTGAACTTAGCGTCCAAGCTCTCCTGTTTACCTTTCATCTGTTTTACATCTGACAAGACCTTGTTCATGAGTTCAGGTTTAAGTAGTACTTTCTCCCCATTCTCACTGCTGGTCACAATGGACTTTGGATTAGCAATTTTTCTCTTAATGTGTTCCAGAAGGTAAGCATGACCTTTCATGAAACATGGATGTGAAAATTCTATTTCATCTTTCTCATATCTAAGACCGCCATTTTCTACGGATGTGATCTTATGAAAACCATACATGTTCAGTTGTCTAATGAAGCTGGCCATATTGTTGTGTTTGTAGTACAAAGGCAGAAGCTCTCTAGCAAATTCTGCTTGATTTTTTATGACAAATGTTTTTCCTCCCTAAAAGAAACCAAGGTGAAACCATTGTCAATAATACTACATTAAGGACTGACTTATCTTATAATCAAAACCTATATTCATTCATTGATATCACAGCTAAGTTGGTGGTAACTCTGCCTTCTGCGCTATAGTCATAAGGTTCATTCCCATCCAGGATAAATATTTGTGGGATGAAAATATATGTTAGTCTGTGGTGTTACTATGTATCTTCTTATTATTTTTACAAAAAAGTATAAAAAAATAAGTATTCTATCACTTATCATAGTATAAGCAAAGCTTAATTAGCAGCTAAATGGTGTTGTGTGAAATGTCCACCAGTACATACTATATATTTATTTATAATAATGTATCAGACTAACTCCCAGAGTGTAAAAGGTTAGCATTTAAATACTACATGATTGGGCTTTTAATTTCAGAGTTAAATAATGTTAATAAAACTATATAATCCTATTAAATTTTAATGATGATCTAAATATGAACAATGTTGTCAGTAAAAAAGTTATTCCAATGTAGAGGTGAGAGTAATCATTGCATCAAAATTTTCCATTCGAATTCAAATGCTTCTTATTGCATCACAGCTGATATCAAATCCATGGTTTCAGTGAGAAACACAAGCATTGAAGACTATTCATTGTTCTGATACATAAAATTATATATTATTTTGGGTAAACCTGTCCAGCATGGTATAAAACGTGACTCGTACCTATTTATTTATTTATCAAACAAGTTCGTCTGACAAATTGCGACGACATTTTTAGGTTGCTCTCACAAATACATTACAGTACAAGCTCATACCACTATCCACCAAGCTTATCATTTAACAAATAATATAAATAAAATGATGTGATTTACAAAATAAACAACAAAATAACTTACTGGACTCCATGAAATCAAGTGATTAGTTTCAGAATCATTCACTAATTTCCACAATTTACCCAGGAAAGCTGGGACGCTTGCCCCAATTTCTACAACAGAGCGCATCTTATTAATTTTTGTTTTAAAGGACAAATGGTATTGTTTACTTTTTTTAGAAAACAACAATCGGTTTCAGAGAGATAGATCCGTGCACCAAGACTTTGTCGGTCTCAAATCGCCATTTTAGATAGAACATACACACACATACAAATATTTCTCACACAGAAACATATCTCGTTGTAGGAACTGTATACAAACACGGTCACACAAGGCCACATTCTATATTGGTACCTGATACCAACATAAGAAATCTGCAAAAAATGCGTTCACAATTTGCAAGTCTTTACTAATCTTGACATACTTCTGACAAATAATTAAATTTGTCACTGACAATACATGCAAGACACGTCAGCAGTGTTTTTCATAGACTTGTCTTCACTTTATGTGACTTTGGCTGCCACCAGTCAGATTTGTTGAATGTCATCAACAAAGAAACTACCTTGTCTACTTACTTGACTGCTTGTCAAGATGAGTGAAATGTAGTTTTGAATTATAAGTTTCGGTCGATTACGAATTACGATCAGTGAGTGGTGGTGAGTGCGTGCGTGCGTGCGGTGTTGTAATTGTTAGGTAAATAAAATACCGGTCAGTATCCAACGCGGCAAGCAGTACTCGTCTACCTATACGAAAGCACCTGCCCGTATCTGTACGAGCAATGGAGGTAAGCATATGTAATCATTACAATATATCTTTAAAATGACCAAAACTATCGGCAATTATTAATTGTACATGAAATTTCAGATTGAAATTCTGAACTCTGCGGGCTCGAAGCCACTTGGAAAGATTCAAGTCACCGATAGCTGTACGATCCAGAATGTTAAGGAAAAGATTCATCAAAGTGTAAAGAAATCATTGTATCCTGACCGACAGGCTATAAAGTTAGAAGCCAAAGGCAAAACTTTGAAGGATGAAGAGACTTTGAAATCTCTGAAGTTGGAAAATGGTTCCAAACTTTATGTCAAAGATCTTGGACCACAGATTTCTTGGAAGAATGTATTCCTGACTGAATATGCCGGGCCGGTTTTAGTTTACTTGTGGGTCTATCAAAGGCCTTGGATTCTGTATGGAGAGCAAACATCAACACCAGGATTTGTTGCTACGTGAGTACCTTCACCATAAACTGCTTTTCTTATTGAAAATGTCATGGGAATATCTGTAGACACATATTGAATGTGCAGTTATACTATCATTAAAGCTTAAAGCTGGTTAATTATATTATTGTTTTTTATAATAATTTCAATCTTTCAGTGTTGCTGCTGTGTGCTGGTCAGTTCACTACATTAAGCGTATCCTGGAGACGTTGTTTGTCCACCGGTTCTCACATGGTACCATGCCGTTGAGGAATCTTTTCAAGAACTGCTCATACTACTGGCTCTTCACTCTGTATGTGGCATACCACATCAACCATCCACTATACACCCCTCCTTGCAGTCTCTGCTTCTACATAGGACTCGGGGGATTCATTGTAAGTTCTTGGCATACCTGCCTATGTATTATACTATATTATATTTTATACTATATTATTTGTAATCAGTTGAAGTTAAGTAAATATATATCAAAGTTACAAAGATAATAAGCTCTTTGGAATATTTATCAAGGTCAAGAAGAGGTAAAGGGCAAAAACTTGAGTAGCCATTTTTAATTTATGTTATTCTTAATGTTTATTTATGAGATAGGTAGAGACACTTTCCCAAATTAAGTGGTAGGTTAGGTATAGTGTATTTATACTGTGTTTAAAAAAAAACAAAGTAACAGCTTATCTCACCTGACATTATAATAACTTTACTGAATTGATAATAATTATTTGCTCATATTGCTAGGTAATAAGACCTTGAACAAAGTCCATTTCATTCTGTACTATTTTTATAAATGGAAATTTGATCTTATGTTTTATATTCTTTTTACAATCTTACATGAAGGTGTTCCATTTTAATGAGATTTAAGTCTAAAAGTGATGTATACTAAGAAGTGTGATCAATATGTAATATTACTTCATTTAATGGTTTAATGAAGTTATGTTACTTATTGATCATACTTCATAAATTACTTGATATTTGAAATTTTAACCATTATATTAGTATGGTGTAAAGATCGTAATAATCTTTTCCAAATTTTGGGGGACATCCTCCTTACTACAAGTGTATGTGAGTTTCTCGTCCATCTCTTGTAGGCTATTTCCATCCTATGTTTTCTGTCCGTGTCGAAACAGCCCTGCTATGTATCTGATAGTGCACTGATAGTCTTTATTTTGTTGATTGTACTGTACAATTTAATTTCAATAACAAACCATAGTAATACAATTGTGTTCACTTTGTAGCTGTGTGAGCTCGGAAACCTGAGCATTCACATTCTGCTTAAGAACTTGCGCCCTCCCGGCACCAAGGTGCGACGAGTGCCCGTCCCCGATGGGAACCCCTTCTCACAGCTGTTCAACTTTGTATCCTGCCCTAACTACACATACGAGTTTGGCTCATGGATGTTTTTCACAATCATGACCAAATGTGCTCCAGGTATGTTTCATTGAAATTTTCATTTAATGTAACAACATTACATCTAATACTTTGTAATGCATATTGGTGATACAATTTTTAATTTCTGATTTCCGCACATTTAATTCAAACAAATGTTTTTGACCATCACAATACGATATTTGAAAAGTAAGAATACAATTGATCCAAATATTCTGCTCGTCACGATTGCAGCCAAAGTTGTTTAGCATACTTACTTGTACGAATGCTAATTTATTCATTGTATTTCGTTTCGATATAGCATAGTTAAGTTGAAACGTGATTTATTTAAAAGCTGTCCATTATGGTTTCTAACCCCATCATTATATGATAAAAATAAATAAATAAATATTGGTGGACATTTCACACAGCGCCATCTAGCCCCAAAGTAAGCTAAGCGTAGCTTGTGTCATGGGAACCAGAGAACTGATATATAACTTATATACTTTTTATAAATACATACATATCAATACCCAGACACAGAACAAACATCTACGTTCGTCACACAAATTTTTGTCCTGGGCGGGAATCGAACCCACGACCTACAGCGCAGAAGGCAGGATTACTACCAACTGAGCTCTGAGGGCAGTTAATAGTAACGTGCATCGCACATTTACACGACGATAAAAACAAATACGTGTGAAATAAAAATACAGAGAGAAGGAACGGTGGCAAATGTGTTGTATACAGACACTATTTATACAATATTTTCAAATTGGATTTATTAATATATTTCAGCTGGTATATTCGCCGCGGCTGGACTCTACCAGATGGCGGTATGGGCCATCGGCAAGCATCGCAACTACAAGAAAGAGTTCCCAGACTACCCCAAAGGACGTAAAGCTATCATACCGTTTGTTATTTAAAATTATCTCATAGACTCTCACAATATGGGTACACATAATTTCGCTTTAGAAGTTTCGATAGGCTTACCGCATATCCTCAAAAAATTATGGACTGCTGTTGAAAGAGGACATATAGGTTTTAATTCTGTTTCACCATAATGTTGATTTTATTTTAATATTTGTATTATTATGAGTTGGAGACACGGTTGGTGCAAGCAGCACTCAATTGTGTAATATAAAGATTTAGTTTTGTGGTAGGCCTGATATTATTTTAATTATAACCGGTTGACGGATTATTTAAGTCGGGACATGGTTTATTTATGGTAGGAATTATTTGTATGTATGTCAGAGATCCCATATTATTATTATTTTTTATAATGGCGCTATATAAATTAGCATATGGCATATATATATTAACTTAGTCAATATTCAATAAAAGTTTTTCATATAAGATATATTTTATTGATCATGGCATGATAACCAGTTCGAATATTTTTGGGACACCTCGCGTAATATTTTCGAACAATTTGAGTAGGTACATTTTTTAGTTTACTATTTGACTACATAATTATATCGTCAATACAAGAGGGAAAATGCCGTTACTTCTCAGGAAACGATATCAGCGCTTGCACTGGAAAACACCCTGTAGTCATTGGATATATTGATAAATTTATTATGGACCATGTTAAACTACTATTTTTATTTACAACGCTACGCTCATAGGTCTTAGTGACCTCATACAATTAAAATCTGACTCAGTTCAAATTTGACTGACCTCCCAGCTTGGTAGTTACTAGGCCTTCGGGGCTGTTGTGGGTTCATTTCTCACCCACGACAAACTTGGAGCATGGATGTTTGTTATGTCTGGGTTTTATTATGTAAGTATTTACAAAAAAGGTATATGTATAAGTATTCTATCAGTTATTACTTCAAGTTTAATATAGTACAAGCTATGATCAGTTTGGGACTAGATGGCGCTTCAAAAATACGGCAACGTTGCGATCTCGTCAAGCCAAAATTGTTGAAGAGCCTTGAAATAATAAGTAATATACAAATATCAGATTTTATTGCTCCTGATTGCCCTTAGCTTCTGTCTCAGATTGTACATCTAAGGATTCTTCGATGCATCTAACTTTACCGAGCAGACGATCGTTCTCTTCTTTGAGGGCGCAGATAATCTCTTCACGTTCCTGTACAAAAATGTTGTGTTGCATGATGACTGTAATGGATTGTTCGGGAATCATATTACGGAAAGCATTTTGGGTTACATAGGAATATTGTGACATCAGGACATTTATGTCAATTGCCGACGTGGAGGCACGCGAGTAGTACAATAGAATGTAACTACATGTATTTTTTTTTGTGCCAGGTACTTGTACATACTATAGGTACGTACAAACTTGAATTACTATTAACATTTGGTTGTTAAAAAAGGCTGTTTCGCTAAAGTTGTCATTTTTGTGACGTGATGACATTTTTGTAATGCAACCCCATCTGATGTATAGCGGTAACCTCTACCTCTACTCGGGTATGGAAAGAACCAAGTCGCATCGTATTGCGCCCATAACAGACATGAAGGTGGAATGTCTCATGTACCCGCATTTTCATTCGAACCGGAACACAGTAATGCGTATATGTCACTGCTTGTCGGCAGAAATAGGTATGGTAGCAGTAGTTATATCCCCGGACGAACTAGGCACAAGTTCTACTGTCTAAATGGTTTTTATGATACGGAGCGCTGATTTTCAGTGCACATTTGTGTACACTGCAGAGATACGATTTCAGATGTTCGCCTTCTGTACACTACTTAAGTAAGTGTGTGAAGGGTGTTCAATTTATTTTGTCGTTCGGGCTTGTAGCTATTTATTTAAAATTCTGCAAACTTCGAGGTAGACTGAAAGCGTTAATATCTAGCAGTTGTAACCTCACCTCAATCTTCTGCTTGAACTTGTCGTCCAATTTGTCGCGATCCTCTGTGACGTGTTTCAACTTGGCGCGAGCGGTCGCGGGCGGGATGTAGCGCGCGCTGAGCCCCAGGATAGACTCCATTTGGAAACATCGACTCCGAGTAGCCTTCAGCTCGGTACGGAGATTGTTTATCTCTCCGAGTAACGTACAATTCTCCTGTAAAATGTGGTGCCAACTTTTGTTAACAAAACACAGTTACAGACGGGTAATCTGGTGAAAGTGGTAACCTCTGCCAATAACAAGCAATACGACTTGGGTCCTCGTCTATTTAGGTACGACAAGGCCACAGTCGCATCGTATGCATCCGTTACTTCGAGACGTGAAGGTGGAATGTCTCAAGTGCCTGTAATTTCCCAGGCAACCACACTTTCAAACCGGAACAAAGTAATCCGAGAAGTAAGTGCTAGAGAAACGGCCCCATAAATGAAATCATACGCAGAACTCATATCGGAAAACGTGTTATTTGTGCGAAAGTGACAACAAAGAAAGCAAACAAGAGACAAAGAATGGGCAAAATGTTGACCTTGTTGATATTATTTTTCTGCAAAATATATGGAATACTTTTTATCCTGCTCACGTTCTTGTGAAACACTTAGCTCCACGAATTAAGAGTTAGGGTTATGTGTATGTTTTTGGGTGTTATTTTTATTCGATACCGATATTGAAGTGGTAGTCCGATTTCTTATTTTTTAATTACCATTATCTAACACCGTGTAATTTTGCTCATTATCATGGTTGATTAACGAATTGCAAAATACTTCCATTTAAATCCAGACTTCACGGTTCTAGTAAAACCAATCAAGTCAGTTCCGGGTTTATAACAAGTTCAATAAACTAGGATTGATTGATTGTTTATTGCCGAACTTAAGTTTAATAGAGACTAATGTCTCCTACGAGTCACTTCTGATATTTCCAGAATATGAAATAGGTGTATAAATAAAGAAATACATAGGTAATACAATACCAAGTAAGAAATAATTTTTTCATCAATTTATATTCTTTTCCATTTACATCAATTCAATATGTAAAACTTAGAAAATTCATATGCATATTGAATTTAGCCATTTTAATAATGAAGTCCCTTTTATGTATGAAGTGACGAAAATTCTAGATAGACTGTGATTAGTCATTTGAAAAACTGTCAACTTAGTAGTAAATGCATACATTTTATACGAATTATCTCCGAAACGGCTGGACCGATTTTGACGGTACTTTCACTGGCAGATTTGTAAGGAATAACTTAGGCTACTTTTATTAAGGTAAGCGGGCGAAGCCGCGGTCGCAGCTATCGATTTATAAATTATTTAAAATAAATCGCCTACCAACTAAATATGAAACGCTTTCTGCTAAATATGTTCATAAATGGGTAACTGATTTTAAATGTCGCTTTGATTTGAATTAAAACATTAAGAAAGTTGCATAATAACTAGGAAAATTGGTTTTGCTTCCGCGCAAAATGTATATTCGCGATCACAAAGAGTACATATCCTTACATCCATAATCTTGCCGATGTCACTCTTGGAGCCGCCGAGTGACTTAGCCAACTGCTGCTTCAACGCCGCCACTTGCTTCTCGAGATGGTCTCTCTGACGATTGAACTCGCGAATAGCCTCGTCTTCCGCCACGCGGCTCCTGACGAAATCTATGTCCTCCACGTATTTATGGAACAATGTCTGTTCGAATGAAAAACCATTACGTTATAAGAAATCAGAGTAATAATAATAATATTGTTGGACTTTCACACAGCCACATCTAGCCCCAAAGTAAGCTAAGCATAGCTTGTATCATGGGAACCAGATAACTGATATAATACATATATACTTTTTTTAAAGACATACATATAATAGGTACATTTCAACACCCAGATACAGAACAAACTTCTATGTTCGTAACACCAATGTTTGTCCTGGGTGGGAATCGAACCCACGATCTACAGCAGGGCAACAGTAGGCAGGGTTACTACCAACTGAGCTGTGAGACCAGTGAAAATAATAATATACAATTGTCTATAAAAGTAGACTTAATCACAGGCCACTCAGTTACAAATCAGCCAGCACTAATATCTCATTCACAACACATTTCAGCGATACTGTGCCCTCTGAAACTAAAGACTTTCTCAATAGGATGCAAAGAAATAATAATTGTACCTAGCAATAAATATGAGCTAATGGAAAGAACTTTGTAATATTTTTATGAAGAGTCTTATCAGTGTTGTATTCTGTAAATCAGCTACATTATGTACTTACTTTAACGTTTGATTTTAATTTCATCGGATCTTGGAAGTTGGCCGTCATGTTGTGCAAGTCTATTTTGATTTTCTTTAAAGTATTTTTCAAGGTTAGGTTCCTTTCGGCTTCGGTCAGGTAATCCTTCTTTGCTGATGTTAGCTTTTCGTTCAGCTGACTGATTTTGAGTTCTGAAAATATATTTAATTTATTATATTGCCACACAAACTTTTAGATTTAGCTGGTTGATGTTACGCAAAATAAACGATACACCACTGAAGGCGCACATTCAAGCCAGTGTAATAGTATTTAATTAAATAATACACAGATTCAGCCATTAAACATTTATTCATTGAAGGCAATGTTAGGTAGGATTTTTAGCACCCAACTTATGTCGTTTATTCTTTATGAAAATGCTGTTAACAATAAAATTTAGTTGAAAAATTCAAATTCTCACTTAGTCGCTTCAAATTTTTTTTTTTTTTTTTTTTTTTTTTTTTTTTTATGTAATACATTTACGGAACGAGCTGACGGCCCACCTGGTGTTAAGTGGTAACCTCGGCCCATAACAGCCGATGCGACTTGGGTCCTCCCATACTAGATACGACAAGACCCAAGTTGCATCGTATGCGCCCGTAAATGTGAGACGTGAAGGTGGAATGTCTCATGTGCCTGTAATTTCACCGGCAACCACACCTTTCAAACCGGAACACAGTAACGCAAAAGCGTTACTGCTTGGCGGCAGAAAAGGGCATGGTGGCAGTACTTCCCCGGACGAACTTGGCGAGAGTTCTACTGCTTTCAATTGTATCAATCTAATAGCACTTTTTACTGTGTACCTAAGATTTGCGTATCATAATTAACATAAATGGGAGTCTAATTGGAGCTCACTGAGGTCCTCTACCACCCGCCTCTGCCGTTTGAGCGGTTAATTGAAAAATAATTCAATCAATAATGCATTTTTAATAGGTGAATTAGCATGCATCGAAGCGTTACTACTTGTCTAAGCATTAAAATACACATCTAACACTAATACTGCTAAGGATAGGCAACTACATCACTTCGGAAAAAAATTACAACTGAACGTAGAAATTACCGCGGAACGCTCTTTGTTTTAGGAGATTTTCCAGTGAGACCTCCAATTCGAGAATGCGAACTTTTTTCGCTTTTATTTCGCGTTCTAAAGGATCGATCTGTTGAATTTATAAATTATGTTATAATGCAGCTGTAAGTTTTTTCTACGTATTAATAAGACTATGAGGGACACTTTGGATAAAACTTATTTTTATAAATTAATACTAAAACATAATACAGCTATAACAACTGTGTTTACAAATTCGTTTGTGGTGCCTTTAGTCAGCAGAATTTACTGACTAAAGAAAATAAATTTTAAGACTCGTACCGAGCTCATGTTTAACATTCAACAGCTTCAATTCCTCATTCTCCATATCATCAATCTGGACCCCCAACTCACGGATCGTCCGTTCTTTGGGCTCTATCTATGTGTAAAATTAAGGACTTGTAAACCATCTTATCGGTTACTTAACAACACACAGATTTAGGCCTCCTAGATAATAAACATGTTGGTCCATTAACACGCCTTTTGCCGAAGCGGTAGGCAAAGCCTCAACCGCTCACTTTTTACCTCAAGTATTACACTGGGAACGTAGGCGTGACAAGTGGTGAGCTCATCTATACCATTGTGTTCTTACGACTAAGTCGGCCAATTCTTTTCGGTATTACAATAATCACTCCTTATAATTATGATAACCAGGACAAACCTTAGACTAACGAAATTACTAACACAAAGTATTACATTGTAAAACTTATAATGAGCATCACCTTCAACTTAACGCCTGTTATTATTGTGTCTATCTTCGTATATTTCCTACCTTATCTATCACATTGTATGTCATCTTATCTTATCTACACCTACTCACCTGATTTTTCAGCTCTGTTATTTTAAAGTTGAGGACGAATTTGTATTTTTCCAACTCTTGCTTTTTTCTCTTCAGTTCGTAAATCCGCTTTTCCTTGTCCTGAATCGTGCCATCTCTTTCGGATATTTCCTTCTTCAGATCAGCAACATCTCGTTCCAATGTAGATATAACCTTTTGGAACTGTGTATGTTCAGCTGAAATACACAACAATGAATTACACTCTTGTTCGTATTGATGCACGGAAATATTTGAACTTTTATAGTCAATTACTCTTCGGTTCTATTATATTTTTTACTTGCACATCTATTTAGCTCTGTTTTGTTAATACACACCACTGATATCGTGGTGGCCGAGTGATAAAATTCTCTTTTAAATCCAGTTTCCAATCGCTGGTTCAAATCCTAATGCGTTACTTGGTGCTTCCAAGCTAGCTACAGGAAAAAAATCCTATTGGTGCTGTAGGTCCTAAGGATTTATGAAGGCACTACTTCTAAAAAAGTTCCAGATGTCTGTCATATGAACCGTCATAACAAAGTTAACTTTACCTTTCAACTGGGCTACTTGATGTTTAAACTCATCAATATCTTTATTAGCGCTAATCAGTTTCTTTTTCATGAGCCCAGTTTCTCCCTTTAACCGTACATTGGCGTCCTTTTCTTCCTTCAATTGCACTTCGTATGCAGTCCTTATTTCTATGATTTCACGATCTGCGTCTTCTTCAATAGACGCTTTTATCGTTTCATGTTCCCTTGTTTCCATATCAGCTTGTTCTTGAAGCTACAAAATTAATCGGCTCTATGAACTGATTACTACGTATACCTACGTAAGTGAATACAAGAATTTTACCTCTTGCAGAATCAAATCTTTCTCTTCTAATTTACTCTCAAACATGTGACTTATTTCTCGTAAAGCTTGTCGTTTACTTTCCGCCAACTCTTCCAGTCTTTGTTCGTAATCTTTCCTCATTCTCGCCGTTTTATCTTCAAGGCTCTGAAATATTACGTGAGTTTGATAATTGTTCGAACTCACAATATCTCAATATTTAGGATAACATTTCCTTACCTGGTACCTGTCGTACTCGCTAATAAGTCTGACATTGAAGTCGGCTTCTAGCGACTGCAGCGTTCTTTCATGTCCCGAGCGTAGTTTGGCAATATCTTGTTGTATCATGCCTATTTCATGTGTATGTTCATTTTCCATTTGCTACAGATAGAAAATAATTTTCACATTTAAATATGTTCTTTTTCACAAATTAAACGCAAAGTCGTACCTCATTTTTCTCCTTGAGTTCTTCAATAGCGGCACAGTATCCTTCATGGACTTCCTTTAGTTTTTCAGCTTGTGTCGCTTCCGCCTGCCGCAGCTGATATGTGTGCTCCGTTTCTAGCTCACTCATCCTCGTGCTTAGTAACTGAGCAAACAATAATTACAAAGTAAAAGTTTGGAGAATTACTTAATAAGTACGTAAAGTACACCTGACAATGTGTATCCACAAAGACCCTTTTTGATGTGTAATGGTAACCTCTACTTATAATACGGTCCTCCCTTACTAAGTATGGGAAGACTCAAGCCGTATCGTATTGCGCTCGTAACTCAGAGATATGATCGTGTAATGTCTCATATGCCTGTGATATCACCGGCAACCACACTTCAAACCGGAACACAGTAATGATAATGCGTTACTGCCTGGCGACATAAGAAGCGTGGCGGCAGTGCTTCCCCAGACGACCTTGTTCAGTAGGTCAGCAGCGCTAAGGTAGGCTGGGATATTCCAACTGTGTAAATATTGATGTCACTCACTTACATTGATACTGTTAATTTTCTCTTGCAAGTCTTTTTTGCTTATTAATATTTCTTTCGAATACGCGAAATCTTTATCCAGAGCTATTGCTCTACCGTCAGCATTGGTCAATCTCCATAAACAAATAGAAGCGTCTTCAGCGACAGATACCAGTGTTTGATCGTCGTACGCCAAGGCTATGCATGTTACTTTCTTGTTATGCATATGGAACTCGTTAAATACAGCTCTGTCTAAAAGAGGCAATTGCACTGTCGTTACGCCACCTTCCCCACCCGTTATGAACAACATCATGTCTGAACGAGACAAAACTATAGTGTCTAAAGCACATCCAATTAATCCCAGGTTTCTTCTTATTGTATTTACACCTATTTCTTTGACTTCGCCGTCTGTTCCAACTGCATACGTAGTTTTCCCGATACTGAAATCGTCAGTAACCTTTATGATGGGTTCAAGAGAAGGTCAATTTGAATACAATGCTCTGTATGCAAACTAACCTGTTGACAGCACACGCGTTAAATTGATTCGTTTTCAATATAACTTCGCCAACTCTTTGTCCTGAAGACATGCTCCATTCATATATAGCGCCTTCTGTTCCACATGATACCAACGTTAGGTCATTTGCTGACCACGCAAGACAAGAAATCTGAAAATAACAGTGTTTTGAGTCAAAGTTTAAAATATGACAACAATAATAAGCTAATGACATATTATATGCTAACCCTTCCGTTGTGCCCCTTTAAATTAAATACATTCTGAAAAGATGTCGAAGAGAAAACTTGTACGACTTGACCATTGACAGCTGCAAAAAGGTGTCCGTTTGTGCTAAATTTAGCCTGCTTGCAGTTCCGGATAGGAAACTCTCGCATCACTTCGAAATCATCTATCAACACGACCATAAACCGCAGCTTATCTGAAAACCCCACTATCGCGAAGAGGCCTGCAAGATATCAAGTCCCATTAGTTACGTGCAAGTAGAAGTCGGAGCGTGTCAAGGTTGGACAACAATACCGGCACGGACCTGTAGGATGTAGAGACACACAATGGATCTCTTCCTGATACAATTTAATCATCTCCACGTCGTCGGTCATGTAATTCCATATTCTAATGCTCTTGTCCTGTTCGCCTGAGGTCATGAATATCGGCTTCCAAGCGCACATAGATAGTGAATTAATGCGGCCATAGTGCATTGCCGGTCCGAGCTCCGCAAATGGAATTTCCGGATTCTAGAAATTGGTGAAAAATTAAGTTCAATTTTGAAGAGTCCTCATTAATCAATAGAAACACAAAATTACCTGAAGCATGTGCTGACCAAATAGCTTCACGTGATAGAGTTGCTTTCTCAAAGTTGTAATGAGTAGAGTTTCCTGATTCGGGTCAATTATGATGTGCTGTATGGCGTCTAGTTCCGACCACGTTGGATACTCTCGTGTATGCCTGGACATAATAAAACAGTTGTTTAACAAGAGTTTGTTCTAGCCATGTTAAGGGGTAATACTTAGATATTTATAGATAGGCGGAAACATACTTATATGACTTCTTTGAGATTCTAAAGACGTTTCGTTTTCTCCAGTGATGAGGAGTTTCCTTTTCAAACATGTGAACATAGCCGGGTCCACAGGCAAAAGCAAATCCTGAGTAAAAATATTTTCAAGTTAGGTTGTGTGCTTCTTCATTATTTTTGTGCATTCTTGATAAAAATAAGGATTTAATTCTTCAGTAGAATTCAGTTCTTCATCGCACTGTGCTGCATGTTATTCTATTTTATTTTATTGGTAACTATGATTAGATACCGTGCGTATAAAATTGCTGTTTATTCTGTACGCTGGTTTTCATATAAGTAGGTACTACAGAGTGTGAGATGACATGAGGGTAGCTAACAAATAATTGTACCTACCTTTAGCAAAGTTGGTGAAGCAGGTGACAGGAAAGCTCTCGTCAGTCAGGGCGGTTTCGCTAGCGGTTTCCTGTTTGCTCGACACGCTCGCTTTATCGCCGCTCTCTTCTGCCCTGTCGCAGTTACATTCAGTTTAAAGTCAGCATTCATGTTCTTTGCAATTCCTTTTCTTTCTTTCTCTCTTTGGTAGTGGTAGGTTATTCAATTGACCAGATATTCGATTTTTTAAAGTGGTCTGTTGACCGTATGTAAAGTAAACACATCAATAAGATTTGAGTTATTCCAAAAACAAAAATTTTACAGGTCATATCGTTAGTATCCAAAATAGGATGAAACTACTTTTTTATTAAAGCCTTGTAATATCTATCTAGGTAAAGATCGACTCAACCAGCCTATTTATCTGCTGATGATGTAACCCCAGTGGCATTATGTCACTGCAAAGCTTGAATTTTCTAAAATAATGTTTGCTTAATGAATCACCGTTGTGCGAATATCTGTTTCTGTTTACCAGCTGGTGGGTATCTTATCAATCTTCCGTAAAAGTAGTTAATAAATCATCTTGCCATTTTCATACTGAATATACTTCTTAATGTAACACATTTTATTTGATGTTTTGTTTAATAAACATGTTTCGCAACAAGTTTGCTCCAGCAGTAGGATGCAACCTACGGATGGATGGCAACTTACTCGGCTTCAACTTTCTTCAGAGACATTTCTAAAACATCTGCTGCTTTAAAAACGCAGTTTTGCCGCAGTTCACCATTTTCGCACATCATGATAAGACCAGTAGCTGTCCCGAACATAATGCGGTCAGAAGTCAACCACATAGCGGTGGTAATATTGATCTAGAGAAAAACAAAACAATATAATGAATAATTATTAAAAACGCTCTTGAAATCGTTTTAAAAGTTAAATATTTTGAAAAAAATCTTTACGTTTTCAGCTTTGCACCAACCCCACTGACGCCACACCGTTTCGGACACGTTCATTATACGAAAAGTGTACGCCCCAGTTATAACAACCAGAGTTGCATCTGACGGATTACAGTGAACCTGAAATTACAATGTTATCGTTACGTGCTCGTGAAAAAAAGGAAGCCCTCTTTTAGGAGTTTCTTGCCTGTTCTTCTATGGAGGGTCAGACAGTGTTTTTACAGGCGTCAAACTTAGCGATAAGTATGCGTTTTAAATATTATTGACGTTTCCAAGCCATTTCTTTATGAATTCTATGGAAATAAAGCTTTCGACTTATCATTTAATTGAAATCATATTATACATTGTACTGGTTCTAAATAACATGATATGGAAATTTGGAAACTTACTGCTTCCACGAGGCCCTGACCACTAGGATTCTGAGCTTTGGCGTGGCTCTCGACCTTGCCTTTGTCCCAATTGTAGTAGTATAAATACCAGTCTGGCTCCCCAGTTATCGCGACTAAATACTTTGAATCAAATGTAAACTGCACACAAGCAAATTCTCTAGCCGTTGTGTTCTCGAAGGGCACCGTCAAGATCTTGCGTCTTTTATACGTGGTCAGATCGTATATCGTTATGATCGGCTTCTGACCTTCTTCGGCAATTTCGTTCAGGGCTAGCCATCGCCTGTGAAAGCAGGATTTAATACTTTTTGATAGTAAAAAGGTTGCTATTTCGGTTTTTTTTTTACATGAAATTTGTCTTGGGCCGAGAGGACCAAAACTTGTAACCTCATGAGTTCGGTTACAGAAATAAGTGTTCCATACCGTACACTTATGATGTATGCTTTTCGTTTAGTAACGTCTTCCAAAGTCTAGAGGCGGTGAGGAAGCATGATATCAGGTATAAGGGGAATTTCTGCCACGGAGAACTACGAGATAATGAGATGAATTCGCTAAATGGTCTCACCTGTTTGGAGCCAGGACCAAAGACTTGATCGGCTTGTGTTTGTCCTGTAGTTTGATGAACTTCTGCTTCTTCTGAAGATGGTTATGAATAACGATGACTCCGCCGGCTGGATATATAATCTCCGACTCCGACAGATAGTGCGCATTGTACCTACGCAAGTTTCTAGGTCAAGATTCAGCGGAACAACTAATAAAATAGCCATCCTTTAATTGAGATTTATTGTGTCGTGTACATTACTACAAACAAAAGATTTGGAATGTTACTTTAAGATGTAAATTTTGGAGCCATAAGTAGGCACTGTACTCGCCTATTTGATATTTTATTCTTTAATCCTATTTGTTATACCTACCTCATTAAAATGAACTATATTAAGTCCTATGCATTGCGAAGGGCTTTCCCCCTAGTTCCAATGAAGTACTCTCCTCATGCCTCCGCTGTTCTCATTGCGTTAAAACTAAGAACAGCTTGTAATGGGAACTAGATAACTGACGGAAATCTTATATACCTTTTTAAATATAATTACATAAATATTAATCCAAATTAACACCTAGACACAGGAATACATATATTTTTATATTTGTCCTGGATGGGAATTGAACCCACAACCTACAGCACTGAAGACAGTTACTGCCAAATGAGTTGCTAGGCCAGCATTACGACATTCACCGGGATACTAATTTAAAATCTTAGTTACTTACTGTATGTCCGTGCGGAGGCCGTAAAATATCCGGGCTGATATATTTGGAGGTGTTGCAGCAGCCATGATAGTTTATTGATTAAATAAAATCCTAAAATAACAAGATGATCAAAAATACACGATTGCGTCTTCGAAACTCGTTGCAAACTAAGTCAAAATGATTTCTGAATTGACGTTGGCATGGAAACTGTTTACAAAGGGTATTAAACATATTTTCTGTTTATATCGACGAAGGATTGTTGTAAAAAAAATCAATAGAGCCCAAACCAAGAAAGACGTCCTCTGGCTGTGGCGCTAGTTTCTGTGCGATGATGAAAATTTGTTAGACTTTACTTTAGTTCCGTTTACTTCCGCTGGACATCTTTTGTGAAAAGCATTCTACTTGACCAGTCTTTCACATACCTACCTGTCTATCACGCAGTCCTAGTAAATAATTTTATAATACATAATAAAGTTACCTGAGTTGACTGAGAGATCTTCACTCGCCTTATCATTCATTAAATTCATATTAACTAATATATTAAGAGCTAGCTGTGCCCGCGGGTTCGCCCGCGTAAAATTCAGTTTGTCACTAGGAGTAGCTACGCGGCTTAGTCATTTTTATCACTTTGCTAATTATCTGTTATAGGTGCTAATGCCTAAAGTTTGACTTATCTTTCACACTTTCCGATCTGGAAAGAATCCATCTCGCCATCGTTAATGGTTCAGTAAAACTTGAATGAACCAGTAAGTACTTATAACTTTTATTGCAAACTATAGTTAATAATAATATAATAGTATTGGTGGACAATTCACACAGCGCCATCTAGCCCCAAAGTAAATACTTACCTATATACTTTTTTCGTAAATACATGTTTATGATACATATTATTTTTGAATTGATACTTTATCTATGTAATGAAACTACAATATGTAGATATAAGTTGCCATTTCCACCTAATATACCTAATACCTAATAAGTAATTATTTATTATGGTAGGTCATACGTGGGTCAAGGGCTCGTTAGCAAGAATTTACGTCACAGAATATTAAAACAAAACCTCTGCAAATAAGTATGTGTCTGAAGATTAGGCAACTAAGTAACTATGTACTACATAAATACTTTTTTACAATATTCTATGACCACTGATTAGAACAGCAGTTAGATCGATGATCTGTGCTTGTTTGTATGAAAACAATTGTCGCTCGATTTCCATGCCCTATGCAGTCACTACACATCTACGCCCCGTATATAGATATATTCACACTTTTATCCGCCCGGGGATAAACAGAGTGGGGCACTTTTCACCTTACGTGTTACACCTACCGTGGGAACGTAGACGTGACGAGAGGTGAGTTTCCATCCGCCACTCTTTTCTCACGAATAACTCTGCTAACATTTACTTCCATTCATTTATTTCTCAATAGCCCGACAGCCAGGACAAGTCTTATACTAACGAAACTACACCTTTCTAGTATAGTAGGTACCGGGGATGACCTATTGTGTGCTATGTTTCAATTCGCTCCTGTAGGTGCTTGTAAAATGTAAAATCATTCATCAATGAGTTATATTACTTAATAGTTAATAAAAGTCACAAACATTTGTGTACTGAACATAGATGTGTATGTATTTTATGGTATTATATCAGTTGTCTGGTTCCCATTATACAAGCTATGCTTAGCTTACTTTGGGGCTAGATGGCTCTGTGTGAAATGTCCGCCAATATTTATTTATAACAATTGCTTCATTACTAATATCTTCTTATACGTAGCCACTAGGTTATCTAACTTCGCTATGTCAGTTTAAACAAATAACTAACAACAATACTACAAGAAGCAATGAGTGACCCGATGGACCCAGTCAAGGCGATAAGTCGACGATACTGACCACAATGGATGTGTAGTGCGATGGTAATAATTCTCGAATTGAGCACACGATGCGGTACCTACTCACATCCTGATTAGCGAGTAAGATGGGGGTTTCCCTTCGTTTGGTGCATCCAATGACTGGCCTCGCAGCTCAGTTGGTTAGTAACTCTGCCTACTGAGCTAGGTCGTGGGTTCGATTCCCAACCAGGACAAACATTTATGTGACGAGCATTGATGTTTGTTCTGTGTCTGGGTGTTAATATGTATGTATCTAAAAAAAATGTATTGTGACGTGTTTCATTCTGAGGGGAAAAATAATTAATACCTAACAAAATTTACATTTTGCGTATTAAAATGTTCCTTCACCTTTGTCCCCGAAGCGAACACCGAACTGGAGTTACAGCCGCAGTAAAATCACAAAGCGGACGGTGACTAATAATATAAACAAAGAATGTTCATACCTAACTGAGAAATCATACATGCAAATCAAACCGAGAACAGTTCAGTGATAGAGGTGCTTCGAATCGGGAATATTCCGAGCCACAGTTCAACAATTGGTTGGCTTCCAGGTTGCCAACCATAATTTCAAATTAATCCATGAGGACGGAGAAATTGCAAGCGCATAGACGTAACATCTCCGTCTCGGGGCGGACACAACGCAACACCGACTTGAGTCATCTCGTACTTTGGTGGAGAGGACTCGAGTCGTTTGCTGTTGTCTACGGGCAGCGGTTACCACTTAACATCAGGTGAGCCGTCAGCTCGTTCCATCTATTACATGACATAATTTTTTTTATTGAAAACATGTGATATGGGAACATTGCATTGTTTTGGCTTGAGGTGGGAAATACACGTAATATGAAAAATCACGTTACACGTTCCGAGTACGCCCTTTACTTTTCCATTGGCTCTATATAGGCATCGTTTTCGTTTCCAGCGTTTACCATTTACAAAGGTTATAGCTATACCCATTATGTAGTATGGTGGCGGGCCGCGCGATGGTGGCATGGATCGATAAGTTTCAGGGCAGTCCATTAGTGTAGCCGTGTTATTTTTAGTCGATGATTTATTTGACTGACTCAGTTACTTCAGTAGGTAGGCACTTTAAAACAAAATGATCGCGTATATATATTAATTATGAACATAAGACGTAGGTAATTTCAGTTAACATCAAACATGAAATCTTATCTAATCAATTTAGGCCCGGTTTTTGATAGTTAAAATTATAATAACGTAATTAAACCCTAACTTATTAATTTCTAGTTATAATTAAGTTCACAGGGTATTTCTCACTCAGTTCAAGGTCGGAATATGAGTCAATCACATACGTCACGCTGTGTTAGTTACCGATAAGCGAACTGTTATAAGGAAAAAATAAAATATCGAACGAGAAGTCTCCAGCTAGCCCGTTATCTCAAAGCTTCCAAGTGAGACTGAGGCAAGTATTTTATAATGAACAGCTATGTTACATTCTAACCAGTTCGTCACAACAAACAGAACATAAACTTTTCAAGGCATCGTCATTTTCCTAAGTTTACGTAACCTTCACCCATCGGGGGAGACGTGGCCATGTCATAAGAATAGTATGGCGTCATCTAGTATATAATGTCTTCTTTTTAATACATACTGTTTACAATTCATGGCTCAGTTGGTAGTAACCCTGCCTTTTGCGCTGTAGGTCGTGGGTTCGATTCCCAACCAGGACATATACATTTGTGTGATGAACATAGGTGTTTATCCATTCATGACGTCTATTATAGAGCCATTAATCAGATGTGATATGTGATGTGTTGATATGTATGTACCTATTTACAAAAAGTATTCAAGTATTATACCAGGCGTCTGGTTCCCATATACTAAATTATTTACTTAGCTTACTTTGGGGCTAGATGGCGCTGTGTAAAATGACCACCAATATTTACTTATTACTTTATTATAATTTAATTTCCACTTAGGTACTTAGGTAACTGCAAGTAACAGTAGGCCGATAATGTAGATGTGTCTTACATACATGGCAATACAATTTTTCAGACTTTTGTTAAGACCCCGCTATAAATAATCTTTCAACATGTTACCACAAAGCTAATGAAAATAAAATGAAAATGGTGAGGTTTGCATAGTATATAATCAATAAGATAAAATATAACAGCATTTGTCTAAGCGGTCGCCTCTGGAATAGCTAGCCATTATTCACTAGTAGTTTTTATATTTCTTTTCCTTTTAGTCTCATTCTGTGACCCCGAGAACAAATTTCATGCACTACACAAAACTTGCGGCCAGGATCGAACCGGCATCCCTCGCTTTGCAGGCAGGGTTACTAGCGACCTAACTCTCCGCCGTCAAAATATGTATTGTATAAGGGTGACAGGACTTACGCCAAGTTCGTCTGGGGGAGTACTGCCACCATGCCCATTTCTGCCGCCAAGCAGTAATACATTCGCATTACTGACTTCCGGTTCGAAAGGTGTGGTTGCCTGTACAGGCACCTGAGACATTCCACCTTCACGTTTCAAAGTTACGGGCGCATGCGATGCGACTTGGTCTCTTTGTACCCAAGTAGGGGTGGACCCAAGTCGCATTGCTGGTTATGGGCAGAGGTTACCACTTAACACCAGGCGGGCCATTTTCTCGTCCCCGTAACTGTACCACATAAAAAAAATACAGTGTTAAAATAAGGTAGAGGTAAAAGAGGTAGTAAAACAGGATAACCGCAGCTGTATCTACTGCGCATTTTGAGGTTCGTGGGTTGTGGTGTGAGGAGCGACGCGTGCAGCCGTGATGTGGTGCAGTGGATATGCGGCGTTGGTGATAACGACCGGTGGCGGGGCGGGCGGCGCGAGCGGCGAGCGGCGAGCGCTAGTGTTCCTCAGCACGCGACGCCGAGCGCCTCGACGCGCGCTCACACACCGAAATCAAACAACGAAATTATCTCGCCGCGATAATACTATCTGTGTGATATCTGATAAAAGATAAAGGGAGTGGCCTGTGTATTATGTAAAAGTGAGATTCTGGATCAATTATGGCTACGATGGCGGCTCCCCGCAAGAGCATATCCATCCACGACTACCCGGAGCACCTGAATCCCTTCCACGAGGAGGACAACCATAACAAGATTCGATTCTGGACCATCGGCATCGGGAGGAAGCTGCAGCGGTCGAACAGCATCACTTTCTCTGGAATCAAGGATCTGAAGAACTCATGGTGAGTTGTTTTCATTTAGCTAGACTACAACAGTTGATTTCACTTTATATTTTCACCCTGAAGCAGTAATTAGATACCTGGCGCTATCTAGGTGTGTGGTTTTCTACTGAGAGGTTTTAGTCTCTGTTTCGATTTTCGTGGCAATAAAATGTTT
This sequence comes from Chesias legatella, assembly GCA_947359385.1. Classification (NCBI taxonomy): domain Eukaryota; kingdom Metazoa; phylum Arthropoda; class Insecta; order Lepidoptera; family Geometridae; genus Chesias; species Chesias legatella. The sequence goes on from OX375772.1 coordinate 5,327,726, forward strand.
ATTTTTCCTACACGCTTTTGTCCGAGCTGATTTGCACCTAGTCATTAAAATTTTGCATTTGCAAGGTCATTGAATGCATTATTTGTAAATAAGGTAAGACAGATGTGAATGCTTTGCGCAAAATTATTAATGCAAAGATTATTACAAGCCAACATCAAAGCTATTTTTGGACTCTAGAATTTGCTCTAGAATACTTTGTAATCACAATGATTCAATGTTTATGGATGATGATTAATTATTTGTCTTTACGCAGTAATAAGGCACCAACCTACTTAGGTGCTGTCTGTCTCAAATACACTGGAGGTATAGAAAGCAACAGCCCACAGCAACCAATAAAGTTTAATCAGATGGTTAGTGTTAACAGTTGGTAGCCCTGATTTTGAGATAACGTTTTGTTAAGTGGCTACTCGATGCAAATTAATTGATTGGCATTTTAACACAATTTGATATGGCATTGGTTCTGAAAAGAACACGTACCTAATACGATCCGATGTTTTCTCTTGTTCTTTCGGCTCTAGAGCCTTCGATTTTCTTTCATTGTTGTGAATTAAGGAGTCTCTAATTTTGAAAATAGTAGCAGGAATCAAAGTAACTATCATTTGCCTAGATTAGAGTGCGGAATGTAACAGAACGGATGAAGATTTCACAGTTCTTTAAACTGTGAATAAATTACGTCATAGTTGAGTATAACTGCATATGTGTCAGACGCAGTGTGTCCTACTAGTACTAGCACTAATAGTGTTAGTGTAAACAGCTGAGCTGAGGACATGTGCTGTGGCGCACACGAACAACTGTCTAATCACATAACAAAGGCTGCGGAACTGCGCGGAATGAGGGTACTGGTGAAATTACGTTCTCTTAAGAAGTTCCATCTTCAAGTCTCAGGAGTTGGGTTCAAGGTGAAATACTACTTGGGAAATAGACCTTCCCATAGTTTGCGTACGTACGAGATAGCCCATGTTTCATCGTTATGGTTATGGGTAGAGAATACTGCTTAACACGAGGCGGGATGTCACTTAATCACGAATAAAAAATATCGTAGATATTGCGGACGGTTTAAGCTACATGGGTCAAATATATAACATTAAGAAATGTGAAAGTATGTCTGTTTGTACTGTAAGTGGATGTATGTATGTCTGATTTTGTTGAAATTAACAAACATTTTGCCTACCATTGCTCATATTTTGCTGAAATTTTGAACATAGATTAGTAAAAAAATAGTGATTAATTAGAATCTAACAAAGGGACCTACTTATCCCGTTACCACGCGGGCGAAGCCGCAGACAAGCTAGTTAGGAAATAAAATTGTCTGTGTTGTATGCGCTTTCTAAGATACAGAGGTATTACAGACACGTGTTTATTTTATCGATACCAAGCTGAGTAACAGATGTAGCGTCACTAATTATTTATAGGTTTGATGTCACTATTGCTACTCGATGTGGCATTTTACGTAGGTAATAATTATTTTGTACGTGATTGACATATTACATTTCGCAACAAGACAGTGTGTACATATTCGTAGTCGTACTTGCGCTAACTTGTTAGCTTGCTCCTCTGTGGTTTACACTCCATCGGAACTACAAAGATATGAATACAATACCCAAATCACATCGTATGCGCCCGTAACTCTGATTCGTGTTGGTGGAATGTCTCATGTGCCTGTAATTTCACCGGCAACCACACCTTTTAAACCACAACACAGTAACGCGAACACTTAATTGCTTGGCGACAGAAATGGGGTACGGTGGCAGTACTTCCCCGGATGAACTTGGCATAAGTTCTACTTCATACTGCTAACAATACTTAGTATACATTTTTTTTTCTCTCATTCTCATTTACTCTAAATCCGTTATATTTAATTAAATAGCCAATAATAATGAATAATAGAATGGATATTCTAATATTATGCAATATTTAGTATGAGTTATTAAAGCATACTAACTTATTATTATATTGACAGAAAAAAAATGACGTTATAAATTATATTAATTAATCTGACAGAAATAAATGCCGCAATAATGTGATTTAAAGTATTTTCTACCTAAAAGTGCGTCCGACATAATTAATTCGTAATTATTTGAAAACTGTATATTCCCACGGTACTGAGACCTCACACATTGAAGTTATAACAACCCCTTCGGCAAAAAAAGGCATCATTCAATGTCACCTTGAACTGAATAGGTAGCGTGAAGAGTACGTTGAACAGAGCAGTGTATATTGAAATAAGATAAAGTGCTTATAAAAGTGGCCTAGGTATGTGTGCATTTGCTCTGAAGTCAGCTGATAATATTTCATAATCTTCTACGTCACTAATCTCAAGTTTATACAGCATGTTATATTTATATTCGTGCCGCCACAAGAATCACATCACACAAAAAAAAAAGTTTGGAACAAGCTTTGACAAACGTTTGGTGGAAAGATAGGGTATAAGTTGCATATTTTTTATTCAATAACTTGATATACTCGCTAATTTAACCAATCAAATATTATTGACGAATTCACCGCCATTCCCGTGTTTCCGAACCTGTACCAAACGGGATGTGTACTGTAGTTAGCTCTTTGTACTCTGATCCAAAGGCGTTGCTTTGAAAAGTATGTTAAGACTATTCAATAGATCTACTACTACAAATCGTGTGCCTATTAATAAATTTAAATATAAATTAATTTATATATAAAAAAAGGATTAAAGTTCGCCTCAACAAGGCTCCTTTCGTGCACTATTCAATATTGTCCAATTATCCCACCAGCACATTTAGTCAATCGGTAGTTAGGTACTATAGTAACAATTCACATTATGTAGATTCAAGTCATTAGAACGGTATTACAAGAAAACATGATTATCCCTCATTTCGAAACAAACATTTGTAAGAAAGGATGCCTTTGATGATGCAGGGAACACCTTCAATAATAATATCATGCGAATTGAAGTCGTGCCAAAATGCCAGCACACGCATGTTACAAGAAATGCATCCTAATATTTTATTTTATGCTATTCTAAAGATTTTCGCCACGTTATATAGCTGGCAAACATTTTAGTAGTTACAACCTCTGAAGTGCTTTCAGGGTTTTCTTTTGTTGTTTGTGATTTTCTTATTTATATTTTGTTACGTCAGCGGTCAAAGGCACTAAACAACAGCTCTAAACATTTCATATTTGCCTTGATGCCTAGGTACGTCTAACATGGCTGACACTGAAACTACGTGTTTATTTATTGTCTTTGATTAATTCTTATGTCAAAGTTCAAGACTACTACCAACGGCTTTAAATACCGAATTTCACGCTAACATAACGAATTTCCAAATTTCAAGTCTTCAGGACCAGTGGTTTAGGCTAAACGTTGTTTGCTAGTTTTTTTTATAGTAATTCAAGACTCATCCCTAGTTCCAGGAATTAAAAGAAGGAAATCATTGAAATGAACCGATGAACGAGCGAGGTAGACTCCAAACGGAACCACAGACGTTTTGCCTCAATTTCCACAGTCATAAGAAACTCGCTGTAAAGACAAGCGAATCATACCTTGATACTCATTGTATGTAAATAACTGAATAAGGTTACTCACTAGCTGCGTTGCCTAGACAGCTTATAAGTAATCAAGTTATGTGCCAAGACACTGCTTAGGCACTTTAAAAATATACCTACTCTGTGGCATTGTTTCATCATCTTGGTTTGTGCCTTGCCTGGAATTCTGGCATTGCGTTATAGGGTAAGGCAATAATAGTAACGTAACTCTGATTGATAATTCATTTAACAACGTAGTTTTCTATTTCCATTATATCAATGATTTGTATCATAGAAATAAAACAGATAACCAAGCGATGTTGAAGTGGAGATTATAAAATTTTAAAAATGTTTTGAAGTTTGGTAGATCGTAGGTAATAAGTCTAGGTATTCTATACTCAGAAAACATGGTTTAATAGGTATAAATTTAAGTAGTCTATGTATATTAATTTTTCTTTAGCTACTATAATTAGTATTTTCCTTATAAATATATATGTTTCTCCTTCACGAAAAAACAACTGAGTCAATATGGCAAAAAAAAAATTACCTGAACTGAAATAAGACGAAGAATTACTATTTTTAAATCCTGATAGGTATCCTCGCGGGCTGATGATGAATCTGAGAATGAAAGGAACCTACATTATTCCTAAGTAGGGAAGGACCCAATTCGAATTACTTAATTTTTTTTTTATTTTAATAATTTTTATATGCATTTTCAAATTATCGGTAAAGAGCAATATAGATACACTAGCCTTTCTTGGATAATTGATTGTGCAACTACTGATAAATTTAAAATGCAGTGTCTATGTAATTGTAATTGCAATAGTCACTTGAGGTTTCACACTTATCGTTATCTATTTATCTAAGTAATGTATAACAACCTGTTTAAATGTTAATATTTTGACATCATTAATACTTATATCAGAAAATTACTTCGAAGTAACATTTATACGCTTTAATTAAATTGTAATTACCACAACAGTACATCATTGATTTATATTTAGTAAGTGGTGAACTCAAATAGAGCTTGCAAATTATTCCAGTCAGTAACTAACGAAATAAATCTCTTAGCCCGGATCTTGCTTTTTTTATGTAGTAATACAGTTACGGAACGAGCCGACGGCCCACCTGGTGTTAGTTGGTAACCTCTGCCCATAACAACCGATGCGACTTTGGTCCTCCCTTATTAGGTACGAAAAGACCCAAGTCGCATCGTATGCGCCCGTAACTCTCGAGAAGTGTAGGTGGAATGTCTCATGTGCCTGTAATTTCACCGGCAACCACACCCTTGAAACCGAAACGCAGTACCGCGATAGCGTTACTGCTTGGCGGCAGAAATGGGCATGGTACTTCCCGGAACGAACTTGGCGTGAGTTCTACTGGTCTTAAATACTTTATTGAATGTTGTTAAATTTATATATAGGTATTTATGAAACTACGTATACATGTTTGCTTTCTTGAAAATACACTGATTACAGTTTTATCACAGGATTTGAAACGACCGGCCCACCGACATACTAACCTTCATAATTGCTTCAGTGGCATACTTCACAATTTGTTTTTATTGGCCACATGCAATTGTAACACGACACAGAACGCGACATTGCTCGCTGACAAATTACCATCTTGAAATAACAGTACCTACCTATCCACCTCAGGAAAAACTAAGATATGATAAGATAAGATAAGATATGCATATTCTTATTTTTTTATTTTTCTGGTTTTGAAATGCATATGAAAACTATCATTGTTTTCCGTGGGAGGACGTACAAATTATATCTATATAGTGGTATGTCAGTATAAACTGATTTATCTTGATTTTATAAAAATCGTCACAAAACTTGACGGGTAAAAATAAATCATTATTAGAGCACGAAATAACTACATATTTTATATATGACGACGTAAATAATTCGAGCAAAGTTAATTGTGATTAAAAATACTCTCATAATTAATAGAAAAGAATTTAAAAAAAAGTGAATGTAGGAATGTTTTAAGGGAAAACTTAAGAGTTTCTGCAACCGCTAACGATAGAACGGCAGATCGTCTGTAAAAGTAGACAACAAACCGCTGCCTGTTCGAAAAGTGATTAACGTAGTGTGAATCAACCAGCCATTACCAACACAATAATCCGTCGATAGATAAACCCGGCGATAATTTAATAATACTCTACATCTTAACAACGCACAGTAAGCTTAGCATAATGACCAATTGTTGAAAAAAGCGGATACAATAGATAAAAAGAAGATAATAATAATGTGATATGAACAATTGCATGAAGAGAAAGACTGCAACGCTAATAAGGCCCCTTTTTGGCCAAAAGTAAAAAAAAACGCCACAAAGCAATTATGTTTTTTAAGGCAGAGTACGACTTCTATGAAAATTTCACGAGAATACGATAGTAGGCCATGATCGTAAATTAATAGGTCATTGAGTCGAGCGAGAGCGTTAATCAAAGATTAATGATTGTAGGTATGAAGGCCACGAGCTAATAGACTTCGGAGGAAGTACCCCCTGTTTGTTACATTTATTCCTACACCAGGATTTCCTGTGTAGTAGATTGCATGGATAAATACAGATACGCAACACGGTTATCCAAGACCCGAGACCAAACTTTATGCTCACCACACAAAATCTGACCTGGCTGGACATCGTATCCGGGACCCGCCACTTTGCAGGCAGGGCTACTTCTAGCTTAAACACAGAGCTGTCATTAAAATCAGTTTTTAAGATAATCAGATCGTGAATTTTAGTCATCTCCAAGCCGTGCATCAAATTCAAATGCATACAAAAACAGTTTCCCTCCTCTACCTACCTTTATACCGGATCCAAACTGCACTCACTAATAAAAACGCATAGGTACAATTATACTGCAATTAACAACAATATTATTACAAGAAACATGGTTCAAGAGCGGGTCAGACGAATGTTCTTATCTGTTCGACCTAGGAGATTTATAATGTCATGCATGCGTTTACTGCTTATTTATGATCTTCGGAATGGGAAAGACATGACTAGAATTTATACTAGATAATTGGCGTATATTGTGACTTTTATGCAGACTGTACAATTACCTCACGCGATTTGTGGTCCAATTGACTGATTTAAAAATGCTATTGGGCCAACTGGAACTGGTGTCCTGATGCTCCGTCACCTGTCCCCGTTTGTCTGATGGGTGAAATATTAATTCGTTCGGAGACTCCACGATTTCGGATGAGAGGATAGATATCAATCAATCTCTCAAAAAATATGTAAGTTTCGGGAGTTGTACCGGCTCATTTTCATGAAAATATAATCAGCGTTATGATATAGAAGGTAAGGTTTTTTTTTTACCGCAATCTCACCTGATGTTAAGTGACGATGCGGTCTACGATGTAGCATGCTTGCCTAGAAAATAACTATTCACTCTCCTCTTGAAGACCTCCAGATTATAGTTCTCGGGAAATACAGACACAGGAGTTCCACTCTTGGGCTGTGCGCATTATGAAAGTGGAAGCAAAACGCTTCGTATGGATGTGTGATAATTGGACCAAGAAAGGGTGACGCGATGCTGTACGTCTGGAAAATCTCAATCTATCTATCTCAATGGTGACTCGGCGAGTATTTGTTCCTTTTACGTGGACTCCCCTCTACTGTAACAATCCAAGACCAAAATAACTGACTGCTTGTTAGTCGTCAATACGGCTATTAAGTTCCGTCTTCACGACCATTGAAAGTCCAGTGGCACAATGCCCAGGCCACAGAATACACAGTTATGAAGCAACGTGGGTTTGTGATGGCTGGTTGTCTGTACCGGCGCAATTGTGACCGCTCAAATGGAATCAAGTGCATTACATTTTGAGCAAATACGATTTGTGAAACCCACCGACGACACGGTAAGAGTAGGAACTGTTTATTCGGGTCGACTGATGATCCAAATGTATTTGATTAGGCATAATAAAACAAGAATGCACGTAATATCTTCTTAAGTGATAGCCTGTACAGATGAATAATGATAGTAATGGCCATATCAATTACCTAGAATATGTAAACAGAAAAGTTTCAAATGAACTCGAGAGAGAGGTCAAATCTAATGAATATATAAATACCAACAAACCCGGGCGTATTCTTAGCGTTAGAATGCTGACCAGCGCAAGAGGTGTACTGATGCCTTGAATCAGCATAGACACGCAGTACGTTGAAGAGGATAATGGACCTCGTCATTTCTTTTCAGGGCGTTCAGATCGTTCATGAAAAAGGGGAAGAAGTCATCGCCATCACCCCAGGAGAAGTCTAGTCAAAATGGAGAAAACAGTCCTATCGTATACAGGCGCGCGTTGCAATGTAAGTGAAAACATAACTTCAATTAACATTACTATTTTGCACTGCACGCATAGTTTTTTAGCGACCGGATGGATGTTTCTAATGTAGCAGTGCCTACTAGCCCCAATTATAATTTCTATTTGGTGGAATTTAGATTAAAAATAAATGAAGCTTTAATATCCTACTGACCAAATTTGTATATGATGATCATTTCTAACTTTGAGGACGGGGGAAATGCAATATTCTCGTAAGATTAACTTCTGTGAGGAGTTTTAACATGCAGATTTTTCAGAATGCTTATCAGCTGATCTGTCATATTACTGATTATCTATTTTCCAGACTCGCAAACATCGTCCTCCATAGGGCAGCGGAGTACTGTCGGGTCCCCGGAGCGCTACGTTTACGGAGGATCGATCACACCCCTGCCACGGTCGCGGTTTCAAGAACGGCTGCGTAGCTCCAGCCAGTACGATGCGAACTCGCTCAAGTAAGCTATTTACACATACCATCTCAAGCCGAGGTTACCACTTGACACCAGGTGGGCCATCGGCTCATTCCGTAACTGCATAAAATATAAAAAAAAACATGTCAAGCCTAATAGAGAACATTCATCCGTTGCTATCCAGCTGAGTATGGTAGGGTCATTAGTCACATGGAAGGGTGCGGGGTAAAATGGGTGGTAAACTTTTCCATGGTTTCAAGAACCGGCTGCGTAGCTCCAGCCAGTACGATGCGAACTCGCTCAAGTAAGCTATTAGGTATACCTACATACTATCTCAAGTTTCACAGAGACTTATCCTTTATTATCGAGCTGGGTATGGTAGGGCCATTGTAAATTTGCGGGATAAGAACGGAGGGTCACACTTTTCCACGGTCTCGGTACCAAGAACGGCTGCGTGGCTCTAGCCAGTACGATGCTAACTCGCTAAAGTAAGCTATTCTAATACCAGCCTTTTTCTTAAAGACCAAACAGTAAGTTAATAAGGTCTTACTGTGGCACTGGTGTAGTGAATTACGCTTTATTTATGCCACTGCCACGGTCAGAAGTGTAATAAATCAAGGTTTATGATTGGCATGCCAGCCCCGGCCAGTATGCGAAGCGACACTCAGGTAATCTTCAACAATTTCATCCCACACTGGATCCTGCCCATTTAATCCATATGAGTGTTTCCTTACAACTGCGTCACGTGAATATGTTGTTAGGGAGTTTGATGTTTAAATTGAAGTTGGGGTACTTGAACGCGATTCTGTGTACTTAGCTATAACTACATACAGTTAGTACAAAATTAAAAGGGAAGTTTATTTAAAAGCTTAGCTGTTGCCCGCGACTTCGTCCGCGTGGAATTCGGTTTTATCACGCACCCCTATTTACCCCTCGCAAAAGTAGCCTAGTTACTCCTTGTTACATCAGCTTTCTGCCAGTGAAAGTCCCGTCAAAATCGGTCCAGCCATTTCAGAGATTAGCCGGAACAAACAGACAGACATACAGACAAAAATTGAAAAAAAATGTTGTTTTGGTATATGTACCGTGTATACATCCATATGCACTTAGTAAAAAGCGGTTATTTCATTTATTTGTATAAATTAGCTGGTACGGGGCGCGTTGATGCCGCATTTTGCAGGTCGACACGAGCGCCACCTATAACTTAATTGCATCTACAATGCATATAACCTTCGCGCAAGTGCAAGCGATAAGTTGACAAAGTTGTATGTATCGCAGTCGGATGAACGGTATGGCAGCGCATAGAATATATGAAACGAACATGTATTTTTATATATTCGATGCTGAACATATGTACCAAGTCGAAATGGATTGAACAAATACAAAATACACTTCTCGAACTTTGCACGGACGGGACTTGAACCAGCAATACGTAACCTGCCTACTCAAAAAACAGGTAAGCTAAGGTAAGCAGGCAGGGTTTAGCTGCAGGAATATAAGAACGCACATACATCAATCAGTAAATATGTAATTAATATAACCGGATATTGTTGTAAATATAAACTGCCTGTATCATGTATCATCAGGAAAAACAGAATCGAGTACCCACGCAAGCACTAATCAATTTGCATAGTTTTCAAAAGCGAAACTGCGTATCTATCGCGGAGTTTAGATATACCTACCAGCGTGTACGATATATTTTATAGTAGCTTTTACCCGTTAATTTTGATTTTTGTCAACCATTAAAGTAAATCGGACGACGGAATAAGTTTCATGCAAAGTTTAGCCAGCCCCTCACACCACCCCCATAAGTTTTTAACAAGAAAAAATAGCTTATAACCGTCTCCAGGGTCTGTATCAAAATTCATCATAATCAATTCAGCGTGAAAGCGTAACAAACACACAACAAACACACTTTCTCACTTATAATATTGGGATTGTATCAAATCCCTGCCAACCTACAGGGACACGGGCCTCCTGACAAGCGAGAGTGGCGGCACCTCGGCTGTCTGTAGGAACCTTTGATCTCCGGCCGGGCAGCTGAGATATTTTTGTGCACTTGACAACTAAATGTCTTTGAATGTTTGGTCCTAAATGCCGGTTTCCTGACGATGTTTCCCACCATGCATCGTTTTGGGAACGTGTTATTGCGCACACATTTTCCAAACGAAATACTCAATGGTGCAGTTTGGATTTGAACTAGCGACCGGATTGAAACTCGACGCTCTCAGTATACTGGCGTTATGCTTTGTATTAGTTTTATCCCAGGTCTTTTTCTTTTTTGGGGGGTCAACATTGTTCGCGTCCGTATGTGATTACCCTATGAATCCATACACGGGTCCCCCGGGTGGTGCAAAATGATCCACCCAAAGTAGTATAGAACTTAGTTATCCCGGAGAAGGGGAGAAGTACTGCTACCACACCTGGTAATCTGCCGCCAAGCAGTGATGAACAAGTATTGCCGTGTTCCGGTGGAAGGGAGTGGGTGCCGTGAAACTACAGGCGCATGAGACGTAACATCCCCTTCTCAGGGTGACGGACACAACGCAATTCGACTTGAGCCATCTCGTACTTTGGTGGAGAGTAGTTCAGTTGTATTTCTGTTGTCTATGGGCAGCGGTTACCACTTTATATCAGGTGGGCCGTCAACTCGTTCCGCCACAATCACATAAAAAAAGATCCTCAACGTTTACGGGAAGACTTATTCGCTCACTGCCCAAATAAAATATTCATCAGTTGTATTTCTGTTGTCTATGGGCAGCGGTTACCACTTTATATCAGGTGGGCCGTCAACTTGTCCCGCCATAATCACATAAAGATTCTCAACGTTTCCGGGGAGCCTTATTCGCTCACTGCCCAAATAAAATGTTACTGAATTTTATTTCACTATGATGATGATTATTTCAGTATGACACCACGAATGGCCCGCAGCGACGTGTCGGGCTCTCGTCTCAGTGTGGAGAGCACGAATCCCTTCGACGAAGACCCCGTGGCGCCGGTCCGCACCAGGCGGAAGAAAAACCGCGCACCACCTCCTCCGGCCGGGGCTGCCGATGTCTCGGTAACAACTGCATTTATACTATTGATAGAGGATACGAGCGCTACTGCTATGGCCTATATATGTAGCAGGACTCATTAGCCCATATCGAAAACACTGCTAAGAATTGAGCTTCCTATGTAAATGTCCTCTGAGACATAGAGATGGCAAGTCTCATGGTATGACTTGTCAATCTTAATTCTTGTGCCAAATCCATTATCTCAACTTTCTCAACTTTTACAATGATAATTATGTAAGAAATGTGTATCGCTTACTGGAAACCCTGAATAAATAAATAAATCTCCCTTTACAGATTAGCAGCGAAACATCAGAACTGCAACTAAGTCAAGCCGAAGTTAAGAACGAAACCAAAGCTGAGGGTGATTTAGATTTAGATGAAATGAACTTAAACGTTGAGCTCAAAATTGTTGAAGATGAGGAGGAGATTAATCAAACGCAGGAAACGAACATAACCGAAGTTTCTAACAATGAAAAATCTAAATCTAATGTAACCGGCGAACTACAGAATGACGATGATATAGAAGTTGAAATCAGAACTAAAACAATAAATGAAGAAGAAAACCCTGTAAACGCGGCCGGTTCCGAAGAGGATATCTTGAATTCCGTTTCTTTCCCGAAAATTAATATCGTTAAGTACAGAAGAAACTCTAGCGTGAATGATGATGATATCAGATTGCGGAGAGGCAATTTGGAAGACTTCCACTCTTTATCAAACAAGAGGAGCAAGAGTCTGAACAACGATTTGGATACAACGTACATAACTTATGACATCAATCTTAACGAAAGCAAAGATACGAACGGAAATGAAGAACCACAAAAGGTCGTGTGTAAGCTTTACGACGAAGCAGTTAGTAAGCAGAGCATCTCAAGTACTGAAAAAGAGTTCATGGAAATTGATAGAGCTACGAGGGAACTTGAGAGAGAGATAAGTAAACTTAATTCTGCTTTGAATGAGGAAGATATTCCGGGCCCAGAAGAACGCCTATCAGTGTCTGAGATTAAAAGGAGATTCGATAAGAATGGCGCTTCATCGCCAAATCCCATACCAAAGCCAAGGAGAAGCCATTATGGGGGATCAAACTCTCCTTAAACTGTAACAGAGTAGAGAAAATACTATTATATTTTAAAAACTGATTATTATATCGATTTCTTTGAACTGTTGTGTGGTTGTACAAAATCCGCAGATTTTAACTTATAAGAAAACTATTTGTGATTTTAATTAAATAATTAAATTGGATCTCGTATATAAAGATAAAATGAAGGGAAAATATGAACAAATTTAAAGTGCCTTTACACTTCGGAATAGATTCATTAAATTAGCTTTCCGTTTAAAACGTAGCAGATAGGTTTTCGTAAATGTGATAGCTAACAAAGCATAATAACCTTATTTAAATTCACGCTTGAGCGAACGTATTGCTATAAATAGTTAATGTATATTTATTATATGGGTTATATTTATTGTTGTGGTAGATTATATTTTTTGTTGTGCTGATATATTGTGTTGTTTTGTAAATTCTACAAAATAATTCGAGTTCGTTTCTGCAGTACAAACAGCAGCTGTAAATTCAGCGAATAAATCACGCATTTGTAGAACAAGATTCCTATTTTAGGTAGTGATACGTAGTTGTACCAGATCATTGTTGTCCAATAAACTATTTTATTAAAATATGGTTTTATTGTACACATTTGAAACAGTTGATTTAATATAAAATTATATTTCAAACACTAATTAAATGATTTATACAAATAATGAAACTTATTGAACTAGGTATCCGCTATAACGTAACTTTACTTACTCTATCTTTTTTGTATTTAATAAATCTAGGCAAGTTCGTCACTGCGGTACTCACAATTACTTTATATTTTTTAGGAAGTTTCTTTTGGTGCCGGGCCTGCAAAAAAAAAAAACATTTTAAAAAATGTTTAAAACATTTCCGTACAGAGTAGAACTTGTGGCTATTTCGTCTGAGGAACTACTGCCAACACACCTACTTCAGAGGCAAGCAGTAACGCATACGCATAACTGATTTCCAGATTTGAAAGGTCCAGTGAAATTACAGGCATTCACCTTCACGTCTCCAAGTTACGGGCGGATTACAATGCGACTTGGGTATTCTTGTTTTTGTTATGGGTTATGGTTAGTGGTTACTGTTTAACATCAGGTAGACCCATCTTGCTCATTCCTTAACTTATTTGGAAATTATTTTTTACATGTTATTAAGTATATTGTTACGATTATTACTCTTAAAGTCAAAAGTCAAAGTCAAAAACTTTATTTCCATAGAAAATTCACAATGAAATGGCTTGGAAACGTCAATAATATTCAAAACATAAGGTCACGCGTAGGTACTTATCGCTAAGTTTGACGCCTGTTCAAACCCTATCCGACCCTCCATGGGGAAGAAAAAACAGAAAACCCTGAAGGAGCCCTCCTTTTTCCTTTTCACGTATCCACATTTAATACTCCTATTTTTGACTAACCTAGCTCTTAAATTATATCTACAAACAGACATGGACCTTAATTAATTGTCCGATTTAATATGAGAAAAATATTATTAAAAAAATTACCTTGAGCTTCAACAACGGTAACAGCACAGTCAATTTCTGTACAAGATCCTCCTTAGCGGCCAGAACGTCAGTTTCATCTTCGGAGAAGAGATCTATAAGAGTGTCGACAGCCTCAGCCAGCACCCACACGTCATTCTCTTTGTGAGCCTGCTCCAGAATGAACTGTACTATCAAGCGGATGTGAGAGTCATCAGAATTGGTCTGAGGCTGCGTGTTGACGAGCAGCAGCGCCAGTATCCCCATCATGCGGATAAGGTTAGACCTTATCTCTGGCACCTGACACTCTCTGATACCAGTGATTATTGTCTGAAAATTGTTAATAATAATATTGGTGGACATTTCACACAGCGCCATCTAGCCCCAAAGTAAGCCAAGCATAGCCTGTAACATGAGAACCAGACAACTGATATATCTTATATACTTTTTTGTTAATACATACATATAGTACATATCAATACACAGACACAGAATAAACATCTATGTTTGTCACATAAGTATTTGTCCTGGGTGGGAATCTAACCCACGACCTACAGTGCAGAAGGCAGGTTTACTACAAATTGAGTTGTGAGACCAGACAGTTGTATTGCACGTTCTGAGATCTTGCATTTTTTTTACCAACGTAGCACATCATTCTGAGCCTAAACCTAGTTTGTAGCTCTGGCCTACAATACTTAAACAATACATAGACTACTAATACATAGAGTCACGCCTCTATCCCCGAAGAGGTAAGCATAGCTCGCGTGAGCCACTTTTCACATTGTGGGTTACACTATCTTGGGAAAGTAGATGTGACAAGGGGTAAGCTTGTTGCAAACTGAAATAGCTACTAATGTTATAAAGTACTGATATTTTATTCAATTGTGCGGCTTAGTTGTGTAGTTATGAATAAAATTATTTTCTTTCTAAGCATTTAAGCGACTTATATAGTTATGTACATACAAATGGATACAAATAAACCTACCATTATATCTTGTATTCCCATTTCCTTGAATAGACTACCGTCAGTTATGTTTCCGTTTTCTCCCAACTTCATTTTATCTAGGGCTGCTCTCATAACTGCAGTTGCCGATTCTGATAGATTTACATTGTTTTCACTTTGTTTGAACACTAGTTTACCAGCTTCGACCCAGATTTTATAGAGGCCATTGGTACCACCTAGGCTTTCTATAGGTAGGGCAGAGATCATGTTGTTTATACAGAGTAGAGACCTTGTTTGTAGTGTGTTGAGTCTGAAATCATGAAAAAACAACAACCATTTAAAACTCAACAATGATTAGCCTTTTTGAACGGACTTTAGAAATGGAGGTTTTCAATTTGGTTGCATTTTATTATGTTTGTCAGCTCCGTCATTTATATAACGATTTGAAATATTAAGTTTTTATTTTAATGGACATACTTTCAGATTGGTCCCACAGAAATTTCATCAATATCAGTTAAGTAGTTTGGATTTTAATAATCTGAAAAAATATGTCATCCAAGTAAGAGATAACTAATAATCATTCTCGTTCATTAACAATGAAGTCAGGTTTTACATTTTGCTGCAAAGTAATTGTCTAAAATATGGTAAGACAGTTTTTTTTTATGGAATCACCAGACAGGGTGTCTAATGTTAAGCGGCATCTTCTGCCCATAACAATAGCCATATGACTTGGGTTCCCCGAATTACGTATGGGAAGACCAAAGTCACATCTCATTGCATCTATAACTCTGAGACTGAAAATTGGTATATCTCAAATGCCAATAATTTCACCGATAACCACACCAATCAAACTATTATATAGTAATAAGATTGCATAACTGCTTGGCAGAAATAGTGCTTAATCACAAGCATGCAGTAAGACATTGGTGTTATTCTAAAATAATAACAATACATACTTTTTGTATACCAATTCTGAGCCATTATATTCCTTCAGTATTAACAGGACATTCTGCGCTGGCATTTGAGTCCTGGCCCACACTTTCTCAAAAAGTTCAAGATATATTAAAGCTTCCATTACTTGTGATGGTAGTCGGTCTTCTGCCAGTACAGTTCCACTATCATTCAAACATTCTTGATCATCTTCAATTTCATCACTCTCTGATGAGTCATCACCTTGCATATTATCTTCACCGTCATTATCTGAAACCATATAAGAACAAAATACAGAGATTTTCAAAGATATTTCATAGTCTTTTTATTAATATTATGTTCTAAGCATTTATTATATCCATGTTCCATCTATAATGAACTACAGAGATTTCACTGATAGAGCTTATAATTTATAAGCATGCACAGAGACACACATACACACCTTCAATGGAACATATATTTGCAATGATTTCTATGGCACTCTGCTGGGCATCAAGAACTTGTAATATGGCATTTATCTGTTTCTCCAATACCTCGGCTTCTTTCCCAGTTGGGGGTTCAACTTTGCCCGCTGCATCACTCAAAGGGATGCTGCTAGAGAGCTGATTGCAAGCAAGTCGGTGGTCTACACCTAAAGTATTGGCCAATATAGATATTATCTGATTAATAACATCAATAGGCAGTGATGCAATATTGCCACCACATGCATTTATAGTTACACCAGCAGATAATGTTTTGACTAGAAACACAGAAGGATCATTGCCCTCCAATGATAAAAGAACTGTCAGCTGTCGTTCCGAATTTGATTTGATCTTTTGCATGGCTGTTGGATTATCTTCGATGATAACTATGAGGCATTGTAATACAGCTGTTACAACATTATTCCCAAATGTTGAGAGATCGAGATATCTCGGTAATATATCCAGTATTTTTGTTTGTCCCACATATTTAATGGCTATTTCTGAAATAAAACAAAAATATGATATGGTTACAATATCCTGTCTAGCACCTAAACTACACAGAAACTGAAATCGACAACCTCAAGTTTAGTTTAGTTTATTATTTTTTCAGTTAGAATATTGATAAAAATAATAAAATGACTACCTGAACTTTCACAAAGATTCAATAATAAATTGATGCATTGCAAAAATGTGTCTACATCTTCAGTATTTGTCTTGGAGCTGGAATCTGGAGTCCACTTCTCAGCATGCTGAAATTAACAAGTATTATGTTGAACTTGACAGTTTTCAACTAATCCAAACCCAATTATATTGTAAACTAGCTGTGCCCCTAGCTTCACCCACGTTAAATTAAGTTTTGTGAATTAACCTTAATAAAAGTAGCCTAAGTTACTCTTTATACTTAGCATCAGCTATCTGCCAGTGAAAGGCCCATAATTATTTTTTGTTATAAGTACTAAAAATTTGTATGCATTTTATAAAAACCTGTTATTTACACAATAAAAACGAACACTTCAGTTTTATTTATTTGTATGGTATAACATAGTATATCAAAATAGTATACAGGGACTATAAAATGAATCAAAATTATGTCTTACCTCATGAAAATAGCATGTTACGGGTGTCATAACATCTTGTTCTACCATAGCATCACAAATCTCAAGACTGGCCGCTGACAGATTCCTGAGCATGCCTGCAGCCGCATTCCTCACTGAGCTGGCTGCATCAAGAAGTAACGGCGCTGCTGCTTTTACTAGCCCTTGTTCAATGATTTGAGGCACGTTACTAGTATCTTCAATCAACAAAGCCAGGGTTTGCAGACCACAGTATTTCTCTTCAACATTTGCCGCCTGAAATCCGTTTTAAACAAGTCCAATGAATTTCAATGAAGAGTCCAGTTATCAGTTAACATAATGAATTACTGTAATATTGGGAAGGAACCGAAGGAAAGGGCGAAAAGTGAGCAAAAATATGTTACTAACCTGCAACTGATCCAGCACGGTTTGTATCGCATTTTCTTTGCTGTCCACAGGTAATTCCTCTTCTTGATTGTCATCTTCCACTGGCTCATTCCGTTTGGCTCTTCCGGGCCTAGGTTTTCTAATTTTACCCATAGTTTTAGACAATTTAATTGAAATTTAAAACACGCTGTCACTCATGTCATGCCTGGCGAGTGGCGATACGGCGATACTGTATGTAGAGCCAACTATTGCACGACGCGTTGTTATACTCCTATTTCTGCGTTGCCTCGAGTGCGTCGCTTTAACGTGTAAAGCCAAAACATATTAAAAACTTTCTTAAAAAGAACAAATTGACCTCAGTATTTCCGACGTCTATCAAATGTTTTCGTGTGGATTTTATATTAGATTTATATATTAAAATATTTTTGGCATTACATATCCCTCGCAACATAGGAGTACCCCTAGCAGAAACATTATGTGACGACACTACTCGACTAGGTACTCGGTTGTCACCGCTTACTAAGCTTGATGCCGATGCCATGCCGATGCCGGTGCAACTTAAATTTTACTCTGAAGTTGTCAAAATTAAAGCCAGAAACTTCAGATTAAATACTACGTATAATAAAGCTTTGTTCGAGATTTGTCATTCATACTGTTATAATCAATTTTAATACAAAACTAATGCAATGTCAGCAATTGCCCCCAAGCTCCACGCGGTTTACCGCAAGTAATAAATAGCCGAATGCACGCGCTGCCCGGCAGTCCCGGTTCCGATGGCATAAGCAACAGAGTGCTCAAGCACTTTTCTGTTGCTCTCATTTATCTCCTCGTAAGCATCTTCAATGCGGCAATGGCCAATTGCACTTTCCCCGACGCCTGGAAGGAAGCCAATGTCATTGGCATCCCCAAACCAGGCAAGAAGGCCACGGAGCCTTCTAGTTACCGTCCCATCAGTCTCCTCAAGACCATGGGGAAGCTCTACGAGCGTCTCCTCCTTAATCGTCTCTGGCCCATTGTCAATGAACTTAAACTCCTCCCGGACGAACAGTTTGGCTTCCGAGCCAGACACTCGTGCCCCCAGCAGGTCCTCCGCTTCACGGAACACGTCCTTTCAAACTCTCAAGGCATTTGGCCTAAAGATACCGGAGCCGTCTTCCTAGACGTGGCAAAGGCGTTCGACAAGGTCTGGCACAACGGCTTGGTCTACAAGCTTTCTCAACTTGGTGTGCCAGACAGACTCGTGCTCATCATACGAGACTTCCTGACCAATCGTAGCTTCCGCTATCGAGTGGAAGGGAAGCTGTCCGAACCCAAGCCCATCCGAGCCGGAGTCCCTCAGGGCTCCGTACTAGCCCCCCTCTTATTCACGCTGTACACCAGCGATGTCCCCCACTCGTTCCAAACAGAGCTCGCCCTGTTTGCGGACGACACAGCATTATACGCATCTGATCGGAATGCCGATAGGGTGCGTATAAAGCTGCAAGCCGCACTCAATGCACTCGGTGCATGGTTTACGAAGTGGCGCATTGAGGTGAACCCGACGAAAAGTACCGCGGTGTACTTTTCCCGGCGACGCCCAACGCTCAAGCCCCTCACTCTCTATGACGAACCCATTCCATGGGCGAAGTCTGCCCGCTACTTAGGCGTCGTCCTTGACAAACGTCTTAACTTCAACGAACACATTAGAACTGTTCGTAACAGGGCGGCCTTTATACTGGGTCGCCTCAATAACCTCGTATGCAAGAAGAGTAAAATGTCCCTTGGCAACAAGGTGAGACTTTACAAAGCTTGCATACGCCCCATCATGACATACGCCTCCGTGGCTTTCGCTCATGCTCAAACCCGCCCCCTACAGCTTATTCAAAATCGTTTCCTACGGAAAGCCACGGGCGTTCCCTGGTACGTACGCAATCGCTCCCTCCACCGAGACGCGCGTCTCGAGTCTATTGCCCGCTTCATGAAACTCGCCTCCCAGCGATATTATGATTCGGTCGAGTCCCACCCGAACCACCTGGTTCGCACCATACCCGACTACTCGGTTGTCCCCCCTGCTAGGCGCTCTCTCCGTAGACCAAGACACGTACTTGGTGACCCCCCTGACGAGATAACGGCCGCCTATCCGGAGTTATTCCTATCGTCAGCCCCCCACAGAGAAAACACTCAACCTTCGCACCGACCCCGCCGGCGGGGTCGAAGTATCTCCGTAAATGCCCGCGCGGGGCGCATTTTCTCCAATTCCTCCCGACTCGCAACGCCCCAAGCCGAGGTCCGAACCTAAGTGGTGCCCTTGGTGACGTTGTGTATAATTTTAAGTTTTACCGGTTGAGAGCCGTCTGCTCTCACCAAAAGCCCGTGTAAACGCTGTCAAGGCCATCTGCGGCCAACAGCATAATGTCCATTCATAAAAAAAAAAAAAAAAAAAAAAAAAAATGCCCGGCAGTCGATACACAAGATTTCATCCAGAGTAGTCGATATATAATATATTTTATTCTAGTTATTTTCTAATTTTGTACTAAGTTTCTTTGACTGTTAAGAAAGTTCCAGCATAATAAAAAAAATGTGAGCCGTCACGGGACGCCTGGCAGATGTGAAACATCGACATTATTTTATAAGAAACTAAGTACCCCATCACTAATAATGTTTATGATTTGTCGTAACCTTGAACGGACCAATCAGCGCTCATGCCGTGGCGACGCGTCGCCAAGCCAGAAATCGGTTTTACGTGCGGCTATAGATGTTTCACATCAAAAAAAATATGAGCCGTCACGGGACGCCTGGCAGATGTGAAACATCGACATTATTGATGTGAAATTCTGGCGTGGCGACGCGTCGCCACGGCATGCGTTGCATATTACTTTTACAAAATAATGTCGATGTTTCACATCTGCCAGGCGTCCCGTGACGGCTCACATTTTTTTTTGTAAAAGTAATATGCATCGCATGCCGTGGCGACGCGTCGCCACGGCATGCGTCGTCACGCCAGAAATCGGTTTTACGTGCGGCTATAGATGTTTCACATCAAAAGAGTTTTTTTTAAAAAAGGACCCACGGAGCGCCATCCATACAATACCTTCGGACTTAAGGTAAGATAAAACGTCGGATATGACTTGCTTGGTTTTTTGTAAGCGTTAAAACGAAATATGGTTTTGTATATTCTTTTAAGAATTATTGTACTTGTATTATTACATGGTCATAATACTACGAATATTTATTGTACACCAACTTGGTATACCATCTCGATTATATTTGACGGAAACACATCAAAAAAATCATAATCAATTTAGTTTTGACAGTTTTTAAATGGAGTCCGTGGACGCTGGGGGTCTTTTAATTCCAAATAGAGAGAAAAAGATACATGAATCGTTTGACATCAGAATCGGTAAATACCGGTATCTTTAAAAAAACATACGAGGGAACTAAGCTAATTTATTATCAACTCCTAACAACATTATTTAAAATAACTTTCGTGGCGCGGCCAGGATGCATCACACAATTTGCCAATAAAGTGCAAAGTGTAGAGCCCATTTGGAGCCCGGCACCAGAGTCCTAAATGCGACCCTACAAGTTAGTAAGCACTTACTGTCAGCCGCTTGATTGATTGGGCCAGCAGGGGGTGGCGACAGCTCCGGAACTCCAGTTAGGAGCATGGTATGGTATGAGTCACTGCTTGTGGAACCCATTAAGATTCCATACATACCTTACATTTTACTTGACATACATTTGTTTTTTATTTGTTTATTTTCACTTAAGGTGTACAATAAAGTTATATTCTATTCTATTCTATTCTTATCCCATACCTAAATGGGGTGAGTTTACGATGTTCAAGATTCAATTCTATATAGGTTTATTCCAATGATCGTTGTATCTATTTCAATAAACTCAAAGTTTAATTTCTATTTACTCATGATTTTGAAATGATTGAATATTCAATACCTACATTTAAGACTAAAAGGGTAAATAGGTTTGTATGTGATAAAGTAGCTAGGTTATGTATCTCTCAATAGGATTTTGTAAGTAAAAAGCAATGAGCTAAGAAACCTGCCCGATGCAAACTTACAGGCACCTGCAGAGGATTTTTGCAACACTACTATGCTATGCTATAGTAGGTTGGATGCGAAATATCGGCTTTGTAATCGAATGCTCTACAAATCCTGACGAAATTGAAACGATTTTAAGCTTTCATAAAACATTATATTCGCTGTTATTTCGTCGGGTTTCATTGCTTTCTAAAAATAAAACTGAAATCTTGGATATGGCATAGACTTTATCTTCAGATGCCGATGTCGGTGAGTGCTTATTTTTAAAAAAATTTGGTGCCAATTCATCGCCGTAGGTGATGTTATAATTATATTTAGATTGCAATTTCATAACTTTTATTCAGTCTAGTTTTCGCATAAACTTAACATAATTAAGTAAACTGCAGAAACGATACTGTTTGGAACCTCTGAAAACAGGGAGATAATTAAATACTCATCCCTATTGGCCCTAAATTGGCATCAAAATTACAAATGTAATGAACGAGGCGCACTACACAATTTGGGTTCAATCTAACTTGTATTTCATAGATAAAAGTACGTTTTTTTTATTTTTTATTTAATACAGTTACAGAACGAGCTGACGGCCCACCTGGTGTTAAGTGGTAACCTCAGCCCATAACAAGCGATGCCGCTTAGGTCCTCCCTTACTAGGTACGGCAAGACCCAAGTCGCAACGTATGCGCCCGTAACTCTGAGACGTGTAGGTGGAATGTCTCGTGTGCCTGTAATTTCACCGGCAACCACACCTTTCAAACCGGAACACAGTAACGCGAAAGCGTTACTGCTTGGCGGCAGAAATGGGCATGGTGGCAGTACTTCCCCGGACGAACTTGGCGAGAGTTCTACTGCTCTTTAAGTACGTGTTTTATTTCACAAATTTTGCATTCTCTCTCTTGTCTTCTGCCTTAATAGGTATAAATAATTAAAAAGGATATTCGACTGGCCTTACCGCTTAATGGGTAGTAGGTAACTCTGGGTTCTGTCGTAGGCCGTGGGTTCGATTATCAAAAAGGACAAGCAATTTTGGTGACGAACATGTTTGTTCTGTCTGCGTGTTACAAAGTTTTTATAAAAAAAATATACAGGGTTACAGGAAAAGTCGTGCTAGATCCGTTAAGGGCGTGGAGTACCCATCATTTCTGACTTATTTCACTATGAAACACCCTACCCTAAACTTAACCCTTTTCGAGATATTCGACTTTTAATTTTTTATTGAATAATGCCGATTTTTAGGCTACGAAATTTATTTTTGTTTATTTTGTGTATCTTATTATTATTATTATTGCATTTTTACATGTGTAATAAGATGCTTTAGGACATCAATCATTAAAATAGTGCATAAGTTAATTGAATAGACCGTAGTAGACAAGTGAAAGTAAAAAAATAAAAAATATATTAGCAAGCTTATTTTTCTCTAAGGGATATCTAAAAAAAATATTATGACACTTGTTCGGCAGATATTTTTTAAAATATCTACGTTTCATCAGCTATCTAACGAGGTCTAACAATCTAGGGTTTGTATTACATTTCGTGGAAAAAAGTAGTTGTGTCTGCGCAAGCTCGTAACGAATACATAACTCGCTACCCCGGTCGTCGAGTGCCGGATGTGGCCTGTTTTGACAGAGTTTATCGAAGACTTAAAGAAACTGGCTCTGTTTTGAGACGAAATACAGACATGGGAAGACCACGAATTGACGACGAAGAACAGGACAATGAGATAGTGCAACGCTTTCGAGCGGATCCGACTACTTCCACTAATATTGTTGCCCGTGATCTGGGACTTTCGCAATGGAGAGTGTGGTTTACAGTGCATACTGCTGGCCTATACCCGTACCATTACACGCCGGTACACGTTATTGAAGAAGGAGACCCCGCGAGAAGATTGGACTTTTGCAGATTTATGCTAAATGCTGACGTAGAAGACCCAGATTTTCTAAGAAATATCTTGTGGACGGATGAGTCCAAATTTGATAAAGATGGCATAACCAACTATCACAACGTCCATTACTGGGCCCCAAAAGAACTAAGGAATCCCAATAAGAAAAGAGTGAAAGGGTCCCAACGAAGATTCAGCGTGAATGTGTGGATGGGCATTATCTCTAATCATTTGATTGGACCTTACTTTCTCCCGGATAATCTAAATGGGGAAAGCTACGAAAATTTCCTGAGAGCAGACTTGAGTGATTTGCTGGATGATCTGCCACTCAACCTGATCAGGGACATGTGGTTCCAACACGATGGCTGCCCTGCCCATTTCAGGAGAAGTGTCAGAGACTGGCTGGACACAAATTATCCAAACAAATGGATAGGACGAGGTGGGCCGTTGCCATGGCCAGCAAGAAGTCCGGACCTAACTCCCATGGATTTTCATGTATGGGGGTGCATGAAAAGTCTTGTGTACAGCGAGCCGAATCCAGTTTTGTCTGTGGAAGACTTAAGAGAAAGGATTGTGGATGCAGCAAATAAAATGAGGACCACGTTGACCACTGGAGTAGTGAAGACTGGTCTCCGTAGAAGGATGCGACAATGTTTCAGAAATAGAGGCGGCCATGTTGAACATGAACTGTAGAATAAGAAAAAGTTGTGTGAAAACCTTTAATAAATGACATTTCATGCATACCTAATGTTTTATTTTACTTTTTAGGGCTAAGTATAAATTTTCTTCTCCACTGTCGCCTATGAAACTAATTTTTTTCCAATGCATTTGAATAAAACCCTAGATTATTATACCTCGTTAGATAGCTGATGAAACGTAGATATTTTAAAAAATATCTGCCGAACAAGTGTCATAATATTTTTTTTAGATATCCCTTAGAGAAAAATAAGCTTGCTAATATATTTTTTATTTTTTTACTTTCACTTGTCTACTACGGTCTATTCAATTAACTTATGCACTATTTTAATGATTGATGTCCTAAAGCATCTTATTACACATGTAAAAATGCAATAATAATAATAATAAGATACACAAAATAAACAAAAATAAATTTCGTAGCCTAAAAATCGGCATTATTCAATAAAAAATTAAAAGTCGAATATCTCGAAAAGGGTTAAGTTTAGGGTAGGGTGTTTCATAGTGAAATAAGTCAGAAATGATGGGTACTCCACGCCCTTAACGGATCTAGCACGACTTTTCCTGTAACCCTGTATGTATAAGCATTATTCTATCAGTTATCTTAATACGTGCTGTGCTTTGGGGCTAAATGACGATGTGGTGAAATGTCTAGATATTTGTTATTTATTTATTATACGATATAGGATCACATTAGGCGTCTGTCTACAATTAGAGTGCACTTACAATTAAATTAAATTCTGGGGAGGGGAAACTTATCCACCCAACTATCAATGTTAATTTCTTCACTGAGTAGGATGTAAAGTTCTGTTGGTAGATCTTGTACAAACACTAGAAGGGAGGAGGAGAATTGAATGAGCAAACATTTCTCCGTCTACCCGGCGCCACTAGCCTGGGTGAATTGCAGCGAAACGAAATCCCCACCCTATCGTTTACTTTGTGAAAACTACTTACAAACCGCCCCATCCACAATACCGACCTAAAGGTCTACATATCGTCATAGTCGTAGAACGAAGACGGTTTTTTTTTCAAATTTAGTTTTTATGTTGTAATCGACCTTAAATATCATAGAAAATCTTATTACAGTTTTACATATCCAAATTTGACGATGATAGGACTAACCGTTTTCCAAATTTCACATCAACTCTAATTCAAAAACCTTTAAAGTGCTCTACTGTAAAGTTACTGTATTGCAGATCCGCCTTTGTTCTACGTTTATACACTAGACACTTATCAATAAGTGGGTATCCAAATAATACGTCAGACATCAGGTAGGTAATTCTAATGCACTAAATATTACCAAAACACGACAGCGCTGCCTTGGAAAAACTTGAACGAGTGATAATGAACATACCTGCCCAAAATTCCAAACTGATTTAAATGTCAAATATCGCAGATATAGAATATTCAATAGTTTCACGTAAGCAATATTTCATTTACTTTTTATGTAAAATTATAGCGCGGCTAATAAAAGGCTCGGGCGAGAGGTAGAGGCGGCTCCTTTGTGCAGGTCTCATTTACATTCAGTTTCAAAATCTGTCCGCGGGACGTCTTGTCGATTCTCGTGGACTAGTGATGCCTGTGAACACCTGTCGACATATGAAATAAATATGAACTCGCTACCAAGCTATTCAATTATGAAGCATCTTTCATATCAGAAATGGGCAAGCTGTAAGATCGACTAACACGCAATAAACAGCATGTTGAGGCAATTTTTAGTCAATCACCACACAAAATAATAGTTTAAGAACTCTCGGATCCTATCTAGTCCTGCAAGCTGCAGCTTCAGTATTACTAAACGGCGCTAAAGTGATCGAATAAGCAGGAAGGACAATGAGAATGAAATTATAGCAAGATCTGATTTCATTAATACTTTTGACCTACAATTTAAAATGAGTAATAATCGATTATCATAGGTAGCTCATTGCTATGTGGCGAAGCAGAAGGGGTATCTAGATACCCCTTAGGGTCTAGATATATCCCTTCGGGTCTAGATATACACCTTCAACTTCCAATTTCGTAATGTTGATAATAAGTCCGGTCGGACGCATGAAATCAACTTAGGTACTGCCAAGCACTATTTGAAAAAGTCCCCACGGAACTTGGTTCTTTACTCGAGCTTGATTTGAACTCTTAAATGTAGATAAATGAATGGTTACTGAATTGAATAATTAATATTATGGCTTACAAAGCAAAACCAATGACTTATATTTGCGACTAGCTGTTGCCTGCGACTTCGTCCGCGTGGAATTCGGTTTTATCACGCTCCCCTATTTTACACCTCGGAAAATTTTCCGAGCTTTTTTTAAAACAACATTTTTTTTACAATTTTTGTCTGTCTGTCTGTTCCGGCTAATCTCTGAAATGGCTGTGTTTTGGTATATGTACCGTGTATACTGTATAATGCACTTAGTAAAAAGCGGTTATTTTAATATAACAAACAGACACTCCAATTTTATTTATTTGTATAGTCGAATTTACAACTCTAGTCATCATAACGAATAACGAACGAGACAATGATTTTGTCAGCAGATGAATACTGTGCGATTCGGCAAAGTGGCTTCACTATAACGGAGGTAGCGGCGGGCGAGGAACGGCGCGGCGAGGCGCCCGGTAGCCGCCTCTCGGGCTTTCTTCATAAATCAAAAAATGTTTTTGTGTGTTATCGGCGGATAATCGGCGGCTGCTACCGCGTTGCCGCCGCTGCCCTCCCCGCCGACCCCTCCCGTACACCAATGGAACCGCTCGAGTCCGAACGGGCATTAACTTTTTTGTCGGGTTTTATGTGAATTAAAGCTTAACGAACCGATAATAATTAAGGTAATACTTCTCGCTATCGGCTTCTACCGATGCCCACTAAATGGAAGTTAAAGGATTTCAGAGTGGAGTTGATAAAACTTTTCCATGTAGCTCTGAGCTTGGAATGCAGCCCGTTAGGACAGACTGAAATTTTACAGTTTGAATTATAATTAACAGAACATTTAGACTAACTTTTTTACTAACTTTTATATTTAAATGAGAAAAACGTTACTGTCGAAGTGACTAACAGCAATTTATGCTGTGCATATATCTATACAAATAAATAAAATTGGAGTGTCTGTTTTAGTAATATTAAAATAACCGCTTCTTACTAAGTGCATATGGATGTATACTCGGTACATATACCAAAACAACATTTTTTTCAATTTTTGTCTGTCTGTGTGTTTGTTCCAGCTAATCTCTGAAATTGCTGTACCGATTTTGACGGGACTTTCACTGGCAGATACCTGATGTAACAAGGAATAACTTAGGCTACTTTTCCGAGAGGTAAAATAGGGGTGCGCGATAAAACCGAATTCACGAAGTCGCGGACAACAGCTAGTACCTAGTATAATTATAGTAGCATCTGACGTAGTGTCCAAGAGAACATTAGCAAGTATAGGCGGCGCGGCGACGCCGACGCATCGGCCACGTTCGTGTCATCACATCTACTTCAGTCTAATTGCACCCCCGCCGCGTGATGGATGGTCCGCCAGCCGGCCCCGCGCCCCCCACCCCGCCCCCCGCGGCACACCCCACAAGGGTTGTTCCCAGAAATTCCATTATCATCGCTCTGCCTCACATCCTCCCGCTTCATTTGACATTGACATCGCCGCCCGCTAACAGCCGTCGCATTATTTTTAACACGGATTTTTCCCGAATTCCAGTATAAAGACCTGTCCCGGAATTGGACAAATAGGATTATTATAGGCAGTGGACATTCTTATTCATATACTATTGACACGAATGGGTATAGATTAAAAAGAAATACGCCGGTTATCTTTTTCAAATTTAATTAAAATTTGTTTAAGGAATTTGGATGAGACGAGCCACTAATGAGTAAAAATTATATAACCTTAAAATAATCTATAATGTATACCAGTATACCTATATTCTGGACATATGTTTTGCAGGTTTATATCGCGGGTGACAATATTATTTATTTCGTGCTGATTTAGTGTAGTCTAATATAACCATGACCTATGCTCTACGTGATGTCACTTCTCCCACCCTCTAGCGTAAGTTCGGGTAGTTTCGGACGAGTCAACGTCAGCAGTCTACATGCGTCTCGTTTTTGAATAACAAAAGTAGCAAACCACGTTAGCGATTTAATAAATGATTTCTAAAGTGCCCTAAATATTTACATGAAAAATGTTTTGTAACAAATTTTAACCAGCCAATCTAGGCTAGGTAACAGTATGGGTTAAATCGTATAACGATAAGCTTCAGCGGCTGTTAACGGGACACAGCGCAAATTGGTTCGTTATTGGAACACAACATCTGTAAACTTAGTTGCTGTACCGCTGGTTCAGTGCCTTTCGTTCGTTTCCGTAAAATACTGTGCAAGGTTTCGGGAGTAAAACAAAGCGAAAGGTTATCATTATGGAAACACATAACGTAGTTGATATCATATATTTTATTTACTAGTCGGTCATTTTATGAGTAAGCCATCGATGAGACACTCCGACCCCTAATCGCCATTTTAATGCTTTCTGTTTTATGGTCAGAGATATAACAAAGGTTTCTGGAGAATTCCGTGATTTATAAACATCGTTAACTTATTTTTACGACTAGCTTTTAAATATATATTTCTATAAAATGATTCTGTGCATGGGTTTTATAACAAAACCATACAACACAAAATGAAAATGTAGTGTTGGGGGTGACTTGAATAGCAAAGAATGAAATTCGTAAATAGAAAATATATCATCGAATCTGGGTTTGCTTTTCGATTGCGTGTCAAATGTTAGTTAGATCCACCACTCAGTACAGGCACATTTTAGTTTATAGAGGGGTGTAAATACTCTTTATACACACAAAGAGTATTGATTACGAGGTTGTCGAGTAAAAATCAACCCTTTTCCGGTTGATCAAATTGAACGGAAACGAAAAAAGATCAATATTTGGACACAAATTATTACGGAGCGCGCGACCGGACGCGAATACGCTCTCCGGCGCTAATAAATTGTAAGAACAGGATGCGATTTTCGACGGAATCATGTTAACTCGTCTGTTCTCATCCCTCCCTTGTCACAACAATGATCGGTTTTTTTAGTTGAATCACTGCATTCAATTGGGTCGGATATCGAGCCCTGCGGCTGTATCGGAGTTCGCATTGAATCAGCTGCAGTACTTCCGCGACAAAATCCGTAGATTTTTCTATTCAACACGATCCTATGTTTTTTCTGCACAAAAAACACGTCATCCATTTTAAATAACAACCCGCTCGATATGAAATAATATTCTTTTCGTCTGACTTAAATCAAATAAATTTTCTGTATGGAATAAACGTTTCATTTATTTTGCAATGAGTTATTGATAAATTTACCCTTGGAAACTCGAATAGGTAATCAATTTGACAGGCCTCACAGTTCAGTTTTGGTAGTGACTCTGCCTTACGCGCTGTTAGTCGATTGTCCCCAAGAGGCAAGTTGCTAGACGAAATATTTATGTGACGAACGTCAAGTTTTTTCTGTTCTGGATGACATGCTATACTATTTATTTATTTTTAATTTAATGTTGGCACTGGAAACTGCGACACAGTTTTTACTTTAGTTTTTTCCAGTGTTCATTTTTGTATACTGTGCGCCTCTGTTGTATCTTATTCAGAAATAAATACATTTATTATTATTATTATGTTAAATCCATATACATATAGTTATAATTCTTCTGTACGTATGTACGTCACTAAACTCCTCCTAAACCGGTGGAACGATTTTGATGAATTTTCTTGGAGTGTTAAATGGGTCCCTGGAAGGTTTACATTACATTTACAATTTGACCCGATAAATGGCGCTGCGATCAGGTTCCAGGGCAACGTCTATTGGGTCCGCTAGTATTAAATATTATTAGGAAAAATATTAAGCATAATTTATTATTCTATAATAAGTAATCCACAAGTTATCCAGATCCCCCGGTACGAGCTTAACATAGTTAGAGCTATGTAGCTAGTTTTTGGGTAGAATATAGTGAAACAATTTATTTATTTACGATCTCTAATAATGACACCTACATTCTGGCAATAAATGTCAACAAACAATTACTTGCCTGTTGTACTTGCCAAATTCAATTAATTACACATCAAGGCTTCTTGAGGGTTTGCCTTTCCAATTCGAAATCTGCTCTTAACCGCAGCGATCTGAGGCGCTATATTAAAATATCAATAAGATAAAGGTAAATTCTAAATAATGTAGTTAAATAATACTTACAGTTTTCTTAATGTGACATGGTTATGTAAATGATGGCTATATATTTGTTCATAAAATATTGAACGAACTACGTCAAATGTGACGTACCTACTATTTACCTATTTGAAAGGATACTTAAAGTACCTGGTAACGAATCTGTATACCATGTAGGTAACAAAACCTTGGGCATCAGATCAAGTTATAACCGGATATAAGGTATTTTGAACACATCCTGTTTACGTCTCATTGATTGTTTATTTAATCTGTAAAGTAAGAGGCAAAGGGTAAGTAATTCATTTTTTCATTGGCTCCAGTGACAGGCGCTGGATAGCCTCTTCATTGTTATAAAAATTTCATTACCCTCCAGTAAACATAGCGCGAGTAAACATACGCTCTCTTAGCTTCACCGCGATGATTTGTTTTATTTACACGCTTTAATTCCCTCGAAGTGTACTCTAAACTGATAATATTTCTTTCTTTATTTACATTGTGGCAATGCTTTCGGCTTATTTATACAGGGTGATAGATAAAGCGTGATAGCGGCGGTCTTGTCGCGAGAGACATAAGTAAACAAAAGGAATCCTGCACTCGAGACGACTACGACTGTGTAACACCGGGGGTTCTTGTGATAACGCGAACAACAATGAAAATATTAATAAAAAATATATACGTGGATAAGACTTTTCCCTTATGAGTGCACCGTGTACTGCGTGTAACTCTCCTGTGACAGTAATTCGGGTGTTGAATCTATGTTAGTCACACGCTGCATTACTTTTTTACTTATTTCACACTAGCTCTTGCCCGCGACTTCGTCCGCGTGGAATTCGGCTTTATCACGCACCCCTATTTTACCCCTCGGAAAAGTAGCCTAAGTTACTCACGTCAGACAGACAGACAAAAATTATAGAAAATGTTGTTTTCGTATATGTACCGTGTGTATCCATATGCACTTAGTAAAAGCGATTATTTTAATATTACAAACAGACACTCCAATTTTATTTATTTTTATAGATTAAAACACAATTAATAATAATTAAGAAAAGCCTAGCTTAATAAAGACACAAATTTCCATTGAATTCTTAAACAATGCCTTGCAATTTCAATATTTCAAGAAAAAAATTACAAGGTCAATTATCGCTACGTTTGAAACCTTCAATTCAATTCGTTTCTCTATATAGTTTTCTATTCTGCCAGTGTTATTCTCCAGGCTGACGATGAATTGTGCACGTTTAATCTTCAAACACTATTCCGCCGGTGAAAGAACAAATCAAACATGAGAATATGTCACGAAATAAATCGTCGGTGTACTGAAGTGAAGAGGACAATGTTCCTAGTATGTCGGAAATAGCGCTTCCGAGTAACCACTTGTATCGGATCTCTTGTCGCTCGTCCTATTTAGGGTTGTCACCTGACACTGGAATTCCTATTGTTTACATATTACATAATGATTGTTTGTTATCTACAGACAAGTTACCTAAGACGTAATAGGTACATAAAGAAATTCAAATGTTACTTATTTTTGATTTGGTCAATTTTTGATCGCTTGAAGAATCTTATCGGAGTAGTGATTTTCTGTGAGAGTTAATTTCTTTTGTTATAAGAAGTTCCTTGATCACTAACATTTAAAATCTTCCATTGTGTAAAGTGTAAAGCATCCTTTACATAATTATTTAGAAGTCAGCACACATAAACAATCATGATAAGATCAAATTATAAAGATCAAGATAATAAGTATTAATACCATAATCATCTGTTTAAGTATATACATATTTTGTATAAATTTGTTACAGAAACGACCAGGATGGCCCACTTGTTTCTATGCGGTAACCTCTGCCCATACAAGTATGGGAAGACCAAGTCGCTTTTGCAGAAAAACTGATATGGTGGCAGAACGAACTAATTCCAGTGCCGTAAAAATCACTTCAAATCAGTGATTTATTTGATGAAGATTAATGTCATCATCATCAAAAAAATCACTACAATCTTTAATATAAAATTACACTAAATTAAATATTCAGTCATTCAACAGCACATACGCATTCGCTTTCATTGTTACTTAGATAAATACCTATGGTAAAAATAAATATGGTATTAATAATGGCTTCCACAACGTACTCTTATTAACAGTAACGTATAACATTTGTGGCATCCCTAGCTCTATATTTATTTATGCCTTCTGTAATCTGATGGCAACCGCCACGACTAAAATAAACGCCTTTAATCGTCTATCTTTCTGTTGTGTCAAGAGACAGACTACAAAACCATGCAATATAATTACCACGCACTTCCTCAGCGATAAAAAGCTCTATCTTTACGCAACGCTTCAGTAGCAGTAGAACTTACGCTAAGTTTGTACATCTTGGGAAGTCCTACCAGTATACCCATTTCTGCCGCCAAGCATTCGCGTAACTGTGTGCCGGTTTTAAACTTTTGAAAGGTGAGGTTGCCGGTGAAATTACAGGCACATGAGACATAGTCCCTTCACGTCTCACAGTTACGGGCGCATACGATGCAACTTGGCTCTTTTTTTACCTACGTGGGGGAAGACTCGTTGTATTGCTGGTAATGGGTAGAGGTTACCACTGCCATCTGCTTTTTCCGAAATTTTATGACAAATATTAAAAGAAATCACGGCCATCACCTTCGTTAAAAATACTTCTAAAATATTCGTGTCTAGAACTACTTATGAATTGAACTTGAATTCTTTTGCCAGTCTTAAACGTAAACGCTTTCGCGTATTTACTGTACTTAAGCAATTATTAATTCCCTGCGCTTCAGTAAACAAATAAATATATCTTTCGTTCACAAACCAGTGCAATCATCATTATGGTATCTTCAATCGTGATACACATTAAAAGTGAACTAGAAACTCACACATTTCATTAGCTGGTGACAGCTTTACGAGCGAGTAGTTCTCAGCGTTTCTGCTGTCTGTTTTTCAAATCATCCTCAGTTTTATGGCAGACATTGTTTTATTATTGTTATAGCAGGCCAGATGATTTTTCATACGGGAAATAATGTGATTCATTTATTATTTTTCTACCTTATTCATATTAGGTATCTCTCTTTTATCGAGAGATATCTTAAGTATTGTTGAAATATTTGATATCGTCTTCACAATTTTTTCGAGTTCGTACACTTAGTTTAGTATAGTCGCCGTAGCTTAATAAACCATGACTTTTGTACACAAAACCTTTGTTAAGTGCAATATTAAGTATTTTCAAGTTAAAGTCCTCACAAAAAATATAGGTAGATATTATTTATTCATAAGCCATAAAATAAAGTTAAAGGTCGATGAAGCGAATTCAAATGATTGTATTTAGGATTTACGAGAAGGTTGATGGAAAGTGACATTGGGATCTGTCGGCAGTTGCGTCCGAGTCGGCCGGGCTCGGGGCGGCGAGATCAAAGCTCACCGCGCCGCGCCGCGCCGCGCCGCCTCGCCGCGGGTCGACGCACGCGGCTCGATCGCCCCGCGCCGCCCCGCCGCCCCGCCCGCCCCCGCCGCACCGCCCCGCCACAACAACAACCTCGACACTGTGCGCTAATCTGTGCCAGCCGTGACCATGGAATACTTAGAAACGGCACGATACAAACTTTGTTAATGCATTTCGTACAAAGATTATCCAAAATACCTACGTTGGCAGTTGTGAGACAGAGAAACTTCACAACATACCCTCGGTCGAGCAACACGAGTACTATGTGATTTCTAAAATTTCCTAAATTCCCTCATTGGAGTCTAAACTACGTTCATTACCTATCTAGGAAGGAAAAGACTCAATTTAGAACACGTAAATCAAGATATTTCAAGAACTAGCATCTTTTTTATTTTTGTATTTACGGTATTTAATCGTATAATTATTATTTTTATTATTTATAAATATGGTGGACATTTCACACAGCGCCATCTAGCCCCAAAGTAAACTAAGCATAACTTGTATCATGGGAACCAGACTACTGATATAATGCTTAAATCTTTTCTTTTGTAAATACATACATATAATACATATTACTTTAATTGTGTATATGTTGTGTCCCAATAAACATTTATTTCATTTCATTTCATATTAACACCCAGAAACAGAGCAAACATCAATGTTACAAATGTCACATAAACGTTTGTCCTGGGTTGGAATCGAACCCACGACTAACAGCGCAGAAGGCAAGGTTACTACCAACTGAGCCATGAGGCCAGTCAATTAATTGCCTTTAATATTTTTAGTTAATATTAACCGCAACGCAAACACTATATTGTAAATTCGATATTTACCTACTTGAAACATGAGCCATTTCTACATGTTGTATTTCCTTATCGTTAAGCTTCAATTCGTTTGTTGGACTTCCTATGCCGCCCTATCCGCACTCGGCCCGCAAAATAACACTCAAACAAAAACCTACCATCTAAGAACCAGTTTTTGTTTGCCGGCGAACACTGGATAATGGCCATAAATGGCATCGACCAATGTAGGGTTTTATTCGTATCGACGCGAAATATATTCCGCTCACGTATAATTAATCTTTAATATTCACTTTGAGCGCAATCAAGAGCTCATTATTGCACGAAGGCGCGATCAAATCTACTTCCAGGTACGGTACAGTTATAGTGATGTATGTAATCAAATCAAAGCTCGTGTGGCCGGTACATGCATATTGTGGCGCCGCGCCGCCCGCCGTACGGGACAACGCAATGGATTGAATTAATTAGTAGTGCACCGGTCGACGGGTGCGCTATTCACTGTCTTTTATAACATAATTTGCACTTCGCGCGGCGAGATCAAAGCCCGACCGCGCGGCGGCGGCGCCTTTGATCATTGCGGGCCTTTGACTGCCGCCGCCTCCGCTGGCCACGCCTCGAAATAGTCAATTTGTCGTTGGTCTTTTTTTATACATGACATTACGCGTTTAGAGGACAAACGCTTACATATTACAAAATAAAGAGTAATTAGTCGGTAAATTCACATACCTGTAGAGTCAATTTTGATTGAATGATGTTTACACAATTTGAGGAGGTCATCCGTATAGTAATTGCAATACATAATTACTCAACAACCAAAGGGGTTCGTTTGGGAAACCGATGATTGAGAGACGTACTTAGTCTTTATTATATCATACTTACTTATTACGAAGCTAAAAACGCATCTATTATCTTGCATGTTTAGCTTCCTTTTTAAACCTAATGGCGGGTTATGTTAGTGATCTAAACTTTAAATTTTTCATGAATTATGGCCCCATGACATGAAAGTCATCTATTGATATTGAAGAAAACATATTACATAGAATCTGATGAAACTCCATTGGGTTGAAAGACTAATGGTCGGGGTGCGATTTGAAGGCATCTTTCATTATCAAGTCAACGACTTTATCTCTTATAATTTTCAAACCTTTGGTGTGAGCTCTGTACGATTGAGTTTTTCCATAGCACACCAAATGTTAAATTGATTTCCTACGTTATGATTTCTTTTGTAAACTTCTATTTTAAGAAGCAAGCATTTACTTAGTCTCGCATATATACAATTGATTACTTACACACCCACGACTGTAGGGAGTAAGTAATCAATCAAAATAATTTATGAAATTGGTGCTCGTGTCGTAAACAGTTTATTTATACTGCTCTTGCTTGACAGATGGCTATATCAAATCTATCAATAGTTTGTTGAGTCACATTTTATGTTCCAAAATAAATTGAAAATAATATATTAATCAAAAGAAAAGCGTTGATGATAAGAATTTGAATTTAGCTACTAATAAAATGTCAGTTATAAGAAGTGTGTTTTAGCAGAATTTAAATGCCTTCTGGTGCCCCTGTTCAAACTGTGATATAAATCATAATTATAAAACTTTTACTGAACATAAATATTGTATTGCTAAAGATCGCTGATATGTTGTGTTTAATGTGAGAAACTTGTACATAAATATAACCAAAAGTGTACCGATACGATACCGACCATCTCCTTCTTAGACATAGACATAGACATAGACATAGACATACATTTATTCACTATTTAGCACACATATACATTACACACAAAGAAATATAAAAGAAAGATTTATTAAACGTATACAAAGCAAAAATTAGAAAATATTAAGAATAAAAACAAAACACGAACACATTGATACGAAACATATTAAAAATTGGAAAAACAGAAAAAACAAATGAAACCTATTTGTGTGCTACAACAGCAAAAGGGTCTATCCTCAGCATTATGCCTGACCACATCGCTGAGATGTAGCTAGGCGCTGGTATTCTGTCAAGACCTAGAATCAACCAATAGACCCTGTGAGTACAAACTTTGCGTTTTATGTTATATAAATTAATTATTATAAAAATATGAAATCACTTATTACAATATAAGTTACGATGTTAATATGAATATTACCTACTTAATACAACTATTTGAATTTAATTGAATGAAAAAATTGCAATTCAAAATACACCATCTCAACCATTTAGCACCAGAAAGGAGCACTGGAGCTTTTCGAACCAGACAACCCAAGTTTTTGTTTATTGAGTAAAAATGATTTGAATAGCTTTTTGAAATTAAATTTGGATTTCAATAATCGAAGAGGTGGAGGTATGTTGTTCCAACACTTTGTTGCCTGGTATCGAAAACTTCCCCTGAAAGCTACAGTTTTGTGCCTGCTATAATGTAGTATATTTCTCGTTGATCTGACGCTGTAATTGTATTTAGGATGATTTAATTTTGAATGGAGGTAGTTTGGTGATCCAGAAATCATAATGCAATGTATTAGTATGGCCAGGTGTAAATATCTTCGAGAAGCCATATTGAGAGTTGAAGCGTTGTTAAGGTATGGCGAAATGTGTGTTCTCGGTGGGATATCGTAGCAAAACCTGCAGCATGCATTCTGTATCCTTTGCACAAGACGAGCTGTTTTTGCTGTTATCCGAGGTCCATACACAAGATCTCCATAATTAAGTTTGGAAAGAACTAACGACTCGCAAATTTTGATACGAATTTCTTCTGTGAGAAATGATCTTATTCTATAAAGTAATTTCAACCTATAGAAACAGCTTTTAACCAGATTAAGTATATGGTTTTCAAAACGAAGACAGGAATCAAACAACATGCCTAGGTTTCGAGCTTCGTTCACCTTCTCGATGGATTCACCAGTAATATTTATATTGAAGGTTTGGTTTATAATGTTATTGATTACACGCTTGGAGCCGAGTACCATGAACTTTGACTTAGACGGATTCAGAACCAGTGAGTTATTTTTTGACCAAATAGATATTCGTGCCAGATCTACGTTAATCTTTTGTACTTCAGAAACAACGTTCTCGGGGCGCATTGATAAATACAGTTGTACATCGTCGGCATAGATATGAAACCTACAATTTCTTATAGACCAGCAAATATCAGCACTATAAATTATAAAGAGAAGTGGCCCAAGAATTGATCCCTGTGGCACACCACGACAAACAGTCCTTAAAGACGATGATAGCTGCGAGCCATCTTGCCGAGAGACCTTCACAAACTGAGAACGGTTGCTCAAATAACTGTCAAACCATCTCACTGACGGGGCATCAACCCCATAATACGACAGTTTGGAAAGCAGCAGTGGAACACTTATCGAGTCAAATGCACGAGAGAAATCTAGTAGTACTAAGATTGAACCCAACCCTTGATCCTGCTCAGCAAGAATATTGTCGACAACATCCAGTAGAGCGGTTGTTGTACTCCTACCCTTCCGAAAACCCGACTGAACATCAGGCAAGATATTGTTAAGTTCAATAAAACGAATAAGTTGGTTGTAAACTACTTTTTCGAATACCTTTGACAGGACTGGAAGAATACTAATTGGCCTTAGGTCTTTAATATCAGTCGGATTCGGGACCTTAGGTATAGGGTTTACTGAGGCTATTTTCCACTGACTGGGAAAGGTGGAAGAAGTTATTGACTTATTTACCATATTGGTAATGAGCGGTAGCGTGTGCGGTAAAGTTAATAAAATCATATCCATGGATAGCTCATCTACTCCTCGCGCATTAGTTTTGATCGACAAGAGAATTTTGGCTACTTCCTGGTCATTCACGGGTTGGAGAGAGAAGATTTCGGCGTTATGTCTATTGAATTCAAAAAAGGTCATATTAGAAATTGGAATGGTGTCCCCACCCGGAACATCAAGAAAATGATTATTTATTTTGTCAGGTAGGTTGATATTGTCAGGTAAATAATATTCATTGGGGGGAAGAACATCTTCTCTTAGATTTTTCCAAAGCTTTTTTTGATTTTGCATTTCTGTATTTATGCGAAAGTCATAATACGCTCGGGTTTCACTATAAATACTTTGAGTGACAAATGATTTTAAGTCCTTGTATTGTTGCCGATCACTTTCTAACTTAGTTTTACGATACTTATCGTGCGCTTCATTACGACATTTCATCATCATCTTCACTGTATCAGTGATCCATGGGGCGTGCTTATTCTTTATTTTTATTGTTCTCAGAGGAGCATATTTGTCGAGTAATGTAGTAATAGAAGACGTAAAAGCATCCACCATCTCTCCCACAGTGGCAGCATTTTCAAGATCTTCCCAATTTAGATTTAATAGATCTTTATCAAATTCCGTACGATTAATGTTTTTGAGTGGCCTGAAAACTATTGTTCTGGGAGATATACGATCATTTTTTATATTCAAAATAGCTGAAATGAAGGAATGCCCAAAGGAGCCAGTAATGTTAGTTACACGAACATCACGCAATTGACAATCAGTGCAAATCAAGTCAATAAGTGTTTCACTGTGATCAGTGAAATGTGTTGGGGAAGTTACGACTTGAGACAACCCAGTGTAGCTAAGAAACTGACGTAACTTGGAGGAACAGCTGCCACTGTGATCTAG
The DNA here is from genome assembly GCA_947359385.1 of Chesias legatella. Taxonomy (NCBI): domain Eukaryota; kingdom Metazoa; phylum Arthropoda; class Insecta; order Lepidoptera; family Geometridae; genus Chesias; species Chesias legatella. The sequence goes on from OX375772.1 coordinate 5,367,038, forward strand.
TAAATCGATATTAAAATCACCCAGAATAACAACACCATCGTACCCGGAAAATTGTGCTACCGATTCGGTCATTGCATCAATGAAAATGTCTGTGTTAACCCAGGGTGCACGATATGCCGTGCCAATTGCTATACGAAACCTATTAATGGTTAATGAAAGCCACATTTGCTCTATTTGCGCGTCAGGATAGCTAATCGTACGGGCATTGATGCCGCGCTTGACATAAAAACCTACTCCTCCCCCCCTTCCACGACGCATGTGCAACGGACGCGGTGTATACCGAAAAATGTACCCAGGAATCTTAGGTGCACGTGCCTGTTCTCCAGCTTTGATCCAGGTTTCACTAATAGCTATGATGTCACTTTTGAAGTTTTCCACTGCGACATGAAAATCATTGTGCCCCGTTGCTAAAGAGCCTGGATTATAATGAGCTAACGAACAATATTTAGACTTAGAACCCATCATCGGAAACTGTACGCTTGTGAACCAAAAAAAAGACACCGAAATAATTCGCGAGTGTAAAAACAACTGAACTGAAAATAGGAAGCCGTGACTGTGAAATCTGAATAGAATAGCAAGCACAAATATTTATAAAGTGTAGCAATATCATGACTTGGATTGTATGTGTAAATTGTAAAATAATTGCGATTAATTGCGGCATTTGTGTGATTATGTGTGATAATTCAAAAATTAGTAATTTAAATTGTGAAATATATTGATTGAACTCTGTAACCTTCGATGTACCTTCTTAACGACACCAACGTGGTATTCATTCATATTCAGCCTATATTCAGATAGCAACTGAAATTAATGTCACTTCTACAGAATAGCTGATAATAAAATCTTTATTATTCAGGTACTCCTTTGTGGTTTAGAGTACATTTTATTTAAAAAAATATTTGACTTAGTGTTTTAAATATTCTTATCGTTACCGTTTCTTGTTTGTTACATATAGTTTTACGTAAATTAGTGAGTGATGTCCCCTGAGGTGTCCCCAGTTTAGTTCCTAGGGCTCCTACTTACTCTACTACTCCATCATACCCATGCAAGTTCAGTATAACATATTTTATAAATACTAAAGTTATATACAAATACTTAAATTACTAGACTTGAAATTTCTTCACGAGTCTCAGTAGTGAAAAAAAAACCACAGCAACACGAGTGCATCACTGCTTGGCGGCAGATTACCAGGTGTGGTGGCAGTACTTCACCGGGCGAACTTAGCACAAATTCTACTGCTACTTTGGGTTGCTCCTTTTGCACCACCCAGGGGACACGTGTATGGATTCAAAGGGTTATCACATACGGACGCGAGCAAGGTGGCCTCCCCAAAGTAGTGTATGTTATATTTGAAAACAATAAAGAATTCTATTTCATTGCACTTTTCCATTGGGTTCCATACTTCGATGTGTATTGTGGATATTGAAGTGTCATATTGGGGAGACTATTTGATCCCCCTTGAGATTCACTCAAACACAACCGGTTGTGTAACAGAGTTCCGTAATTATACAACGAATACAGTAGCTTCCTGTATATCCAACCCCGATTGAATCGTTACGCTAAGTGCCAACTGCCAACGCAACATTTCTTCAGAAGTTGCCAGCTCTTACGACATGCTTACATAACTTACCAAGCAACATTTATTTTTTCAGTATTCAAATGTTATTATTGAATGTAATTAACGCGCGTGTAGAGAAGGCCCGCCGGCGGCGGCGGGCGGCCCGGCAACATCAAAGGGAGATGAGTATCGGTCGAGGGCCGGAGTTTTTGTACGCTTTTGAACGGCTCGCCGCGCGGACCTTCGTTTCCACGTTAACAAAATGGCACCGATATAAGTTTAGGGTTATTAAAGTAAGGTGCTAGATTTTACTATGAATACATTAAACTTTACTGCAGTAGGTTATTTAGATTACAACGCACTTTTTTTTTAGGTTATCATGTGTAAACGCTGGGCCAAGCACCCAAATCTCTATTGGTCGCGGATTTTAGACGTTTCCTACCACCCTGGATCGAAGGCCTCCAAATGATATTGCCAACGCTTTCTCGACTGACCCCGACGCCCGCCGTCTTACATTGTCAGGCAGTTCAATACGTAATTGTACATGTTTGCCCAATCCAAGGGGCATTCATCCGACGTTGTCCACCCTGTCCCAATATCGGCAATGTCATTTATTGAACGCCGCGTGGTGTTGCCATACGACAATTGTATGTTTAACTTAGAAATTGGAGGAACCAAATTAAAAAAAAATAAACCTAATCAAAATTCATATTTATGTAAACCAGGAATTGTGAAGACCAAATGAATGCCCAGTTCCAACCCCTATAGATTCTATTATCTCTCTATTCTCACAATAATTGGGAAATTCAGGGACGAACGATTGTTTCCCAAATGCATGTTGAAATATGTGTGAAGCACAGATTGGTTTCCGAGATATATTTGCTTGTTATATAATATATACTTATAAGCATAATTTGAATCGAATCTGCGACCCTTGCATCTTAGCCACTACGCCACCGGGAATTTCATAAATGTATTCTGCGACCATATCAGACTTACAATCTCAGTAACAAACGAAGTGGGAAGTATACAAAAGCCGATAGAAGCCCTTTTTGCGACCTTATCTAAATGTTGCAAAGCTGCCAAATGATGGCACGTGACGCAATAGCCGGCGGCTCTTTTGATTTTCTCTTTGAGAAGTAATGGATTGGCCGGCAGGCGGAGTTGTCGCCTGTGATGTCGCCGACCGAGTTCGCGCCGACAAAGGGCTCGGCGGTAGCACAAAGGTATTGATATCATTCAAATCCCTTTGATCGTGACCGACGCGTTCATCCCCGTGAAATAGTAACTAATTCAAGTTTGTCATCGTTGAGCGATTTTTATATGCCAAACTTTTTGTCTCTTCGTATTGTTCCGCGTTTCTCACCCTATCTCTTTGTAACAAAAAAAAATGTACTTCGTATGATATAATAACATAATGAAACCCATCCAGATATCTATAATTTCAACAACCGAGCGTAGACCATTTCGAAATGTGATTTAATTTCATCTATCTGCTCTCCAGCTTTCGCGTGACTGGATCGCATGATTACCTTCCATTATTTAAATTAAAACTCTACTGTATCTTATTAGAATGCATAGAGTAGTAGGTAATCACACCGTGGAGCTATTAAGTTGGGATATTTTTTACGCCGTTCACCATGAGAAACTGGTTCTGATATAGGTGAAAGAAACGTTTCGCCGTCGGATAAGGGATACAATAATCGTAGGTTATTACTGCTTTGAGGCACCGCACCGGTACAGATTAATTAATAGTTGCAACACCAACGGACGCGACGGCTGATGGTTACCTTACGAATGATGCGTGAGATTGTCTTTCCTGGGCAATGCGCATTCTGTCTTCACAACAGTAAACGATGATTTATAAGTTTTGACTGTCTTCTTCAGGTCTCTGACTCATCAATCGAAGTACTTTTTACGTACCTATGTGCTAACAGATTCTTTTCATTATTTTCTAAATATACCAAAGATTTCCTTGTTGTTTTTCTACTTATGTGTAATACTTTAAGTTAAATTCCGAAAGTTATAGCTAAGCTATCGTAGCAATGAGCGTTAATGATTCAAATTTCAAGTAGAAACTAATTATTTCGCAAGAAACATGGGTTTACATTTTAAAGTGTTTCTTGGAATAACAAAGTAATTTCAATGGCCAAACTCGAAATAGTGTGACCGAAAATATCCCATATTTCAATCAGTACGAAAATTTTCTTATTAAAAGTCTCCGAGTAAATGGATTGAGCCATGAGCCATACAGAGGCATAATAAACACTTGAGCACGAGTGTAATACAAACCACACGAGGAAACTTTATTCTCTGTCCTTAATCGCAAATCAATGTATTCAGATGAAATAAAAATAGGAAAAAATAATTTAAAATTTATTTACAATGTAAAGTTTTTTTCTATTCTATTCGAGTCACTGTTTCTCTCGAACCGGTGTTGTGAATAAGTGCGGCTAAAAGAGGCTCCTTTCGTGCACTTGACACATGTCTTCGAATTTTTGGTTCTAGGACATGTCGGTTTCCTCACGATGTTTTCCTTCACCGTTTTGAGAACGTGATATTGGGCACATAAATCTTTCAATCGAAAAACTCATAGGTGCACGTCGGGTTTGAACCGGCGAACTCCGGATTGAAACTCGGGGTCAGTACCACTAGACCACCATGCTCTCATTGTAAAGTAAAAGTCGAAAGAGGAGTGTGGAGAAAATACGCGAGTGGGCAATGCCCACGCGATACAGTCGAAACGATCGCATCTGGCCAAGTGCCAGCCGACTAAATAGCAGAAATAACGCCACTATCAACATTCCAGGTCACTTCGTAACATTATCTTTTTATTACAAGATCGTATACTAAGATTTGATCCCCCTTATAGCCAGTTAAAATAGCCATAACTATAGCAAAGTATCGTTCGCGACACGTTTTGTAGTGTATTATTCCAAATTGCATAGGTACTTGATCACCACTTCCGATAGGCCTGGCTGGTTAGCCGATGCGTAGGTCGTTTCATTAAGGTTTCATATGCCTAGAATCAAATTATATGCGACGTTTATTTATCTACCTGAGACCTCGTGGATAACTGTGTTCCGATTGGAACTCATGAAAGTAGTATTAGCAACAGAAACTATAAATACAGATATATATAACGTGCATGACTTTTGTTTCTATCTACGGAGTTTCATAATAATGAAGTTTCCTTTATAGGTGCTTTACTTCAAATCCTCAACTTTCTATTAGTGACGCTAATGACAGTTGAGTACCTAGTCTACGCAAGAAGTTATTACGGATTAGCGAGACTGGCCATAAAACAGGCAGTTTAGTCTTCCTTTTTTCTAGTCTTCTTTTTTTCTTTCCTTTCCCTAATTTACGCCATTAATTTTACGCTAGTATGTTTGGGAAACAAAGTTTCAATGATGCCAAAGTTTTAACTCTAATATTAGGGCCCATTTAACGGATAAATGTAAATCTTTGAATCGTTGACTTCATGGTGGTCAATCAATTGAACACAAACACAATGGACTGATTTGACTGTTTTATAATATCCATGTGAGGCTTTTACTATAAAAGGGATGCGGCGCGTCCGTCGGTGTGTTTTATTGAACATCGAGTGCGAACGTTTATCCATGGATGATATTGAAAACTGACCATCAACACTATTTCGTGGAATATGAAGCCACCCACGTAGAGGCGCAGGCGGTGTACGAGTGAGCCTCCCGCCCGCGCCCGCTCTGTGTGTCCATTTTGTTGTGACTTTATTAGAGATTAATTCTAGGGAGCTTAAAAATAAACTGTCCTAACATTTCAAGCGATTATGACTCTTTACGACACAAAATTAACGTAAGATCGCAATCATCCTCCGAACTGTACGGATCGAGTAAACAAATTCACCTCAGCAGTCTTATGCTGTTTTTCGATTTAGAGATTTCTTTATTACGAACATAAAACAGTGTTTGTTGTAAGTCAGTTTTGGAATACGACCTCATCTCGGTCGACGATAACTCGCCGACAATAAACCTAACACGAAGAGGCCGTAAAATTCTAATTCGAAGCGCCTGATGGCCGCCGGCTGGCACCGACACCCCACGAATCACCTCTAAGGGTGGAGCCTCGGTAATAGAAAAGATACCAACTCCACCGGGCCGCGGCCGTAGCCAACACACGAAAAGCATTGCGTTCTTAGAAATTAACAATACTCTGTAAATACAATGCTTCCTATTTACAACCCGATTTCTAAAGATCTACCAACATTTTAACCTTTACTTACGCAAAGAAAAGATTCACTTAACGATGACTCAACCGGTGTTATTAAATCGTATTGTTCTATGATTAACATTAAGTACTTCCAAATGGTGCAGCTTTCTTTCTGGTTAGAATTCGTCGAGATGCCGATGCCGCTAGGTTGCTTCCCTTAGCCGCTACCAGGTACCACCTATCTACCAACCGTAATCTTTTTTGTAATCGCTGAGTCAGGGTCGTCGACCGCATGGAAGCTGCGATTGCCAACGTAGCGGACGCGCGGCACCTTTCTCTCTATTACTGCCCTGTAGACCTGTAGTGCCTTTAGGTAATTTTGTATCATCTTAGTTCGGAAAAAGCAAGTTTACGAACGGACGAGAAACGCAGCGAGCGTTCCAACAGCGCAAACTGTCTTTAACAAAGGCGAATTGGCGATTGTAATTAAATCGCACTGCATTTGAAGGTCCAATTCAAGTGCAATAACGCGTAAAGTCTTCGTCGCCATGATTACGAGTCTGCGAGCGTCTGGAGCTGTACATAAACCTTGTCAATGTCACGTTGCCAGTTCCATGAACATCCCGCAGCGCATAAAGATAATAATATAATACTCTATAATTCTTTGTGGCCACGGACGGATCAAGTTAAGATGAGACCAGTTCCATAGAAGACGTTAATACCTGGAAATGGAAAGCTACGCTACTTTTAAGAAGTCTGGTGCCTAAGTCCGTCCGTAATAATACTGTTGTGCAAAAGGAAAGGACGGTAGGAAAGTATCTCTAACAAAGTTATCTCAGTAAAATTCAAAGGCTGACAGAAAAGTGTAATTGGATACACTTACTTTTCTTACGTTTTCTGGGTGTTAATATTTTCTTTGGAAGATATTTAAACTGAACTACTGATGCACTTGTTACTGATATTAAATAATATTTTAAAAACAATACTATGTAGGTATATAGTACCTATATACCTTATACATTAAAGTACCACGGAGAACTAATTGACTAGAGGGTAAGTATTTTTATCTGTATCCACGGGGATAGTAGTTGGAAATACGCCTAAGTGCTTTATTCCTCACATTTTTGCTAATCACAAGATTATACCAAAAGAGCTAATCCCAAGAAAAGATAAGGTAGCTATAGACTTATTTATAAATCTCTAACCAGTACCAAAGTTTGTCTTAAAAATTTAGAAGTATAAAATAAATAGGCTTTATAAGCACATTTTTCTGCGTGAGAGTGGTGTTTAGTAAACGAATAATCTTTTTTAATATTTATTTAACTTGCTATAACATTATAATGGCACGAAATGCCTTTGGTTTTAATTATTACGTGTTATACAAATAACAAATTGTTACCACGCCTAGAGGTCGGTATATTTTCGTTATTTTTATCAGGTCATGCCGCGTTGTATTTGTACACAAAACAAAAGCATAATCATCGAGAGAGTATAGCGTACGTCCCCGTATTTTGAATGAAAAGTACCAAAACATCAATGCCACCAATCGCCCGCCGTACGGCATGGCACGGCGCGGCACGGCGCGGCACGGCACGCCACGTTACGGGGAGACGCACGCGAGTCGAGGCGCGAGACGGGCGCCACTCCGCACGCCGCACGCCGCGCCGCCTGCGCCCGCCGCGCCGCCGACCCTCGCCCGCCCCTCCCTTCGCTTCCCTTCTTCATCCATCAGTCAGTCAGTCGACGTAACGCGGGCGGGACGGTCTCGCGCTGCCTCCCCGACCGACTCCAGTTCACGCGGCCAACTGGGTCACAGTTTACGCGTAAACAACGTGCACTGAGACAGATGAGTTTTGTGTTGTGACCGACGTAGCGCAGTGAAGTGATTCAATTATTATTACACGGTGACCTTACACATTCGCGGCTCTTTTGATGTTTACGAGATGCGTGCGTGAGCGCAGCGCATGACGTGCTACGAAACATTGAGAGCTCCGGCACCGGCGCGGGCGCCGGCCGCGGACGCCCCCATGGCGCACCACTTCGTCAAGTGGTGGCGCAACAAGTTTAGAAATGGATACAAGAAATTTAGCAGTAAGTTAATTCGAGTGTCTCTGGCTTGAAATAAACGAGATAGCCTTCGTACGAGTACTCTCGTCCGTTGTCTATGTAAGAAATTGTTGGCAGCGACACACAACAAACGCACCGCCAGCGGCGTGTTATTTATTGTGAACACAGTAACTGATCAAAGAAGTTTTTAAATGATCCAAGGATCTTATGCAGCATGATCACGTACGAAGGTTTATTTCTATAGTTTTTAAATTGATGATGAACTAAATGGCTCAACTTTTAATTATTGGGAAAATTATTCTCAATCGTTGTATTACTGAAAACTTTTGTGTTAGATATTGTTACTTTTTATAACAATTCAACAAAATTATTTCCCTTCGTTTTAATTTAACTAAATTGTTACTTCCAAGTAATTTCGTTCCTATTTGGAATCCTATTTGGAAATAAAGTTACTACTGACCAGGTGTAACGAAAAGAAGCGCCCATCATTCTCGTATGTACTAAAGTACCGAGAACAGAAATTCCATTGTTAATACCGATAATGGTTGAGTGACTGCATTGCTTGGAAAGGATAACGAAAATGAAGGAACGCGAGCGAGGATACAAAAGAAAGATAAAAATAAGACACTATAGATGACCCAAATCAATAACCGTGAACTTTTGCCTACTTAGTTACTAAATTCGTTATCAAAATATCTGTGACAAGGTTGCTAGTTGAATTAAATACCTTTGTAGTTAAATTTCTAAACGACCTTCATCTGTTATAAACACTTATAATTTCTTGTATCCAAATACCTATACAATAAAGCCGCTATCTGCATGATGTCTGTTTATCCGCTTTCTGCCAAAACACGCAACGGATTTTGCTACGGTTTTCACTAATAGAATGAGTGACAAACGAGGAAAAGTTATGTATAATTTGTAAATTATTTTCACCCGTGCGAAACCGGGTCGGGTCGCTAGTAAATCTAAAAATCAAAGTGAGAGGAATAACTTTCCGATATCTCGAACTCCACTAATTGAATTTCATTTGAAAAACCGTTAAATTATCCACTCACAATACCTATTTTGGATGTAAAATAAGGAACGTACGTGTGATTAAAAGATTTTATGATCTCAGTCGACGTTATCAAAAGTCGGCGAGATCAAAAGCGCCGCCCGCCGCACCGGCTGGCTCGCGCTCAACCTCGTCCGCGGTAACGACACGAACAGAAAAAAAAGAATCAGACAGATAAATAGGTTTGGCTTCTCTGTTTAGCTCGAGAGCCTCTTCCTATAAAATATAATCAGACAGTTTAAGAAGATAGACAGGTAGGAATTATTATGGTACTAAAAACATGCCCAACACTTGATACTTTTGCACTAAGTGTCAACCGTTCTGGTGTTAGGTCGGCTGACCAATTTTACTACCAATACTTCCAGCATCATTGCATTGTATTTCTTTCTTACCTATTAGCAAATAAATTGTAAACACCGAGCATGCTTTGAATGCAATATTTCTTCTGATCTAGCCATCCTGATGCTATATTAAAAAAGAAACTAATGATTCACGAAAAAAATATTCAGACAAAATTTCAATACATTACAGAACGAAGAGAGAAGTAACAATAAATGTAAAATGAATAATAGTATTAATGATCGCAGCAACAAAAGCATTTCATGAATAGATAGCATCGTGATAAAGAGCAATAGTTTCACTCACATCTGATTATATCAGACCCATCAGTAAGCCGCGCTGTTGGCTCTAATATCAGAGTACGTATTAACACAGTGTTACTACTTCAAAGCCGACAAAATATCACTTTGATCTCGTGCTATTTAGCGAATGCTGAAAAATTTCATTTACAACGTGCTTAATTTTTTCAAACTTACATACGAAAATACATTTGAAATTTGTTAACCAATTTGTTAATAAAGTTTTGATGCAAATGGAACTCCGTCTCTTATTTGATCGACTTCAAAGGGAACTTTGAAGTGCGTCGCGTTGCCGCCGAAGCGGAGACAATGATACCTTTTATTTAATATCAAAGAAACCTCCCGTCCTACTTATTTTCTGCATCCTTTGAAACATCGACATTCATATACAATTATGTTAATGCCACTTTAATATTTACGAGGAACATCATTTGGGTTGAATTTGAGGAAACAGCAAAATAAACGATCACAAAAAACAATGCCATGGAATTTAAATGAATGAACCATTTAACTCTACCGCTCACATTTCACATTGCGTGATCGTGATGTATAAACTGTTCTGAGTACCTTGATTAACTGCGAAGGAATACTTACCTACATCGCATAGTAAGCTCATCCACTTACCTATAGAAGTAATGTTTACTGTCGACGCCAACATCAATGTTTCTTCGAAGCCATTATTTAGTTCTGCCACTTGGGAAAATGACTGTTTTATTGTAGGAGGACCTGTGTGAACAAGCGTAAAAGATATAATAATAACAAAATATAATTTACATTATCAAATTATAAATAAAGAAATATGACAGAAAAAAACAATTCAAGTTTTTTTCAAGTATAATTATATTTTTCTATCTGTAGCCTTGTTTAAAAGGCTAAGGTTAGGTTACTGGATAAGTAGCTGTTACAGTATGTTACTGCTACTAAACCAATTGTTTAAGTTTTAGGTGTAGTCTGAAAGGAAATTTCATTAGTATGTATATTAGTAACCATTTACCAAACTTGGTTTTCGTCGAAAAGCAGGTTATAAGTCGTCGCCCTTACTACAGAGTCGAGTTGAAATATAGTCTAAATTGCCAATTATACAGCTCCGTAGATCAAAGGAAACAGGAACGTAAATCCTTGATACCATTAGGAAGAGCAAGTTAGACTGTTAAACTATAGAGAGCAACTAATAGCATCCTGTAATATTATTACATTAATGAATTCCTTAAATAAGGCATTGATGATTAAAAACCTTTCAGAATAACTTTGCATAAACCTTTTTGTTGTGATTTCCTTTCGTGACAGAATAACACTGGGACAAAAAGAACTGTAGAATTCTATTATTAAACATAAAAGGGTCACGAAACCGGGTGGCCAAATAACGGCAACTCATATACTCAATACGCTACGCGATAATTTATTTCCACTAGAATCTACCTCTAATAACGCAACATGGCATCAAGCAGTTAGATTTGTTAGCGGATAATGCTGATATTTTACATTCAACAACTGATATTATCTATTGAATTGCCTAAAAAGCTTTTCATTAATCAGGCTCAAATACCTCCAATATTTTCTTAATGCTAGTGAATCCGAAAACAAAATGTCGGTATTTGAAATTTGACCGAAACGTGTGAGTGGTGGCAGATGTGGCCCGGCAGATCCCAAAAGACGGTCGTCTCGCCCCGAAGGCCTTCCAGGAAACATCTCTGCGCCCGCCGCGCCCGTGTCGCCTGCATTACATCTCGACCGCCGCGCCCGCGCCGTCGGCCGACGCGATTCAGAAAAACTTTTTGAGCTCCGCCGACAAAATAGTTTCGGCCATTCGCCGTATTTCACCCGCCATTGTGCACGCTTGTTATTATCTCCGGCCGGTAATCACAATAACCGAATAGCATATACGCACATAATACGAGTTTTCAATTGCATTTATCTGTTTTTTTCTGACCGTGGTCTTGAAGTTTCTCGAAGCGGTCGTACCACGTTTCACTTGTAGCCGCGGGCTGAAACTAAACACTAGTGTTACCTGGTTGACATTTTTCAACTCGATCGTCTAAATAGCGTCTCTAGTTAGCTTGCGTTTTGTTTATGTATAGTTTGAAGTTTTCCGACGGCTAGAGCATGCGAAAAAATATACATAATTATTATTTACAGCTGTTTATTTATTAATCACAGCTACGGTCGAATAATTAGTTTACATAGGATTGGAACGGCTGGATTGGATTAAAACTACTGCATTCCATAAGTCCGCAACTTAACCGAAAACAGGTCGACTACACGCATTGCAGGCTATAAAATCCGCCATGTGGGGTCAGAGTTTATTGGGAGTTCGGTTCCAACTTTATGTTACGCAGTATACGATACTTACGAGATTATATTTCCTACTGCTTGTTCAGACCACTGAAGTGAATAACGTTTTCCCTTACCATCGTCGAAGTCATCAATTTTCAATTAATCAATTATAAACTACGATACGAGTTTGGGTCAGGTTTTTAGTCATCATTCCGGTTGATTGCTGAAGTACCTAGTTGTTATTTTTATGTCATTTAGGTGGTAGAACGAGCTGACGGCCCACCAGATGTTAAGTGGTAACCGTCGCCCATGGACAACAGCAATACGACTTAAGTCCTCTCCATAAAAGTACGAGATGATTTATGTCGCGTTGCGTCCATCACCCCGAGACGGGGATGTTACGTCTTATGCGCCTGCAATTTCGCCGGCACCCACTCCCTTCCACCGGAACACAGCAAGTGCTACAGCTTGGCGGCAGATTGCCAGGTGTGGTGGCAGTACTTCTCCGGGCGAACTTAGCACAAGTTCTACTGCTACTTTGGGTTGCTCCTTTCTCACCGGGGGACACGTGTATGGATTCAGAGGGTTATCATCTACGGACGAGAGCAACGTGGACCCACTGAAGTTGTTTCATGGTATTGTGTTGTTTTGCAGTCGGTACGGAAAATGATCGGACGGACACGGAAGAGCTCTTTGGTCGTGCGGCGTCGCAGTGTTCCGCCCCGCCGGACCTGGTGCCGAGCGAGGCGCGGCCGATGCTTCAGAGGGCGACGCCTCCGCCGTCACGGCCGAGACCGGAACCCCAATACAAAGTGGCGCCCGCGTCTCCGGTGGACGACAAACCGAGATTACGCTTTGAGGTAAATTACTAAGCTATTCGAGTCACTGATTCTCTCGAATCCTGGTGAAACGATTTTTAAGTGCGCCTCAAAGAGGCTCCTTTCGTGCACTCGACGCATGTCTTCGAATTTTCAGTTCTAGGACATGTCCGTTTCCTCGCGATTATTTTCTTAACCGTTTTGAGGACGTGGTATAGCGCACAAATCTTTCAATCGAAAAACTCATAGGTGCACGTCGGGATTTGAACCGGTGACCTCCGGATTGAAACTCGCGGTCAGTACCACTAAACCGCCACACTAAGCTAGAGATCAATAATATGCAGCAACCATTCACTACAAAACCGTACAAAGCTAAACGGAACCAAAATCAAAATAGGGGTTACGTGAGCTTCTAGCAACTTGAAACTACATTATGTAAGTACGGGCATACGACCAAAGAGTGTGGACCTCGTTAAACCTACGATATGACTCGCTAACTGAAAACAGTACAAGTTCCATAATCATTCTATTGTCTTTGGCAACTCAAGCTGAACATTCAAGTTGCTAAAGTGATTTCATTCATTTGCAATTTTAGCTTCAGCGGCGAAACAGCGGGGAAGAATTTGAGTAATTTAGAAAGCCCGTTTATGTAGATCCGAGTCGTGACTTTAGATTCATATCGAAAACATGCTGTACAAAGTTTTAAAAACAGATACAATCTTTATAATAATATGTACTTACCTACATACCGTGAACTTTAAAGCTCATTCGTATTCGCTCAAAGAAAGTTATCCGGTTACATCAACGACACTTATCTACCTATTCTGTATCTGTGGAGGTATAACCTCGCCTGCGAGCGGCTCCGCTTTGCCTCGTATCTCAGTGATCGTAAAGGCGTTGCTAGTTTCCTTTTAAGGTACTGACAGACGTGCTCAAAAAAAGCATGCTAATAAGCTTGCTTAAAATTAGCATGCTCTGCAAACTGTTCACATTTGCCAGAAATAAGCATGCTTGATTTAAAGCATACTCCTAAATAGGCATGCTCAAAGCAAACGTACGGACAGACGTGCTATTTGGCACCAGGCTCTCGGCCAAAATGGATGTACAAGTATATAGTGACAGTGCTATCCGTACAGAACTTAATAAAATAATCCTATTGCTTACAACGGAATTGTATAAGAACATTTTGGTGAAAAATAAAAAAACAAAAAAAAGGAGAATTTGGGTTCGTAATTGGATAAACAGAAGAGAATCACTGGGAGCAAGTAATCGATTGTTGGCAGAGATGCGAAGCGAAGATCTCGACAGTTATAAAAATCATTTGCGCATACAGTCGTCCGCCGCAGATCGAGACAAAATGGATAATAGCATGCTAATAAGCAAACATGTTCAGACGTGCTCGGAGCACGCCCCCCACCTACCCGCGCCTCAGGTAGCATGCTTGAAAATCAAACGTCGTTTGATTTTTGAGCACGCTTTAAATAAGCATGCTCATTACATTACACACGTGCTACTAATGAGCACTTGCTCAATAAAAGCATGCTTTCGTGCTAGTAATGAGCACGTCTGTCCGTACCTTTAGAGCTTCAGATAAAGAGGACGCCGCGCCGCGCCGCCTCAGTGCCGCCGCGCGCGTCGTGTCCGGCGCCTCCGATATCCCCTACCTACTTATGTGCATACCCACTATTCTTGACCACAACAAGACCCTAAAGAAAGTGCTATAAGAAACATAATGTCCCGATAATCACTGTTTCGTAAACTAAAGCCATTATGCGTTATTTCGATACTTTATTGGTTCATCTAAATAGTAAGCACTAATAATAATAATTCAGAACTCTTCATCTACGATGTAGAGTTCTGAATTATTTACAATAATATCAAAATAAATTTAAATCACTCATATATTATATTTGTCGTGTTGGTTTGCGTTATTAATGGAGCTCGGCCTCATTGCTCAGAATATAAACAAGCGGATAGGGGTCATTGTTTGTTGGTCCGGTTCAGGATTCACGACGGATTCCGACCCTTCCTATTGCGACATTAACTGCGAGTGCTTCGCTTGATTTATATATTGTTGGCGCGGAGCTATTGTGGTTTCAATTTGCTATTTTTGTTGTTACAGGAGCTGACCTGTGACGTAGAACTGCAACATCCAGAACCTTCTAAACAACAGCCGCTGCAGTTCTCGTTCACTCTGTACGATCTCGATGGACACGGTCGAATGACTAAGGATGTAAGTATTGATTTCGAACTGATATTATTGTATGTCCGAGAGGACCAAACTGTTGATACTTTATATTAAAATATGATCTTTTATACACAGTTTCACAATAAATATTTCTTATTCTATTCTAATTCTTATTCGAATCAAGACAAGCGCAGAGTCACTGGATCTGTCAGTTTGATTCAAACAGTCAAGTCAAAAACTTTATTTCCATAGAATTCATAAAGAAATAGCTTGGAAACGTCAATAATATTAAAAAAGTCACGCGTACTTATCGCTAAGTTTGACGCCTCTTCAAATCCTGTCCCTCCCTCCATGGGGAGAACCGACAAGAAACCCCTAAAAGAGGGCTTCCTTTTTTCTACGCGATGGTAGGTAATCAAATATTGTTTATTGTTTCGCAGGATATTGCCGGAATCGTTTCGACGATCTATGAATCAATAGGAAAATCCGTAACAGTTCCGCACTATGGATCAAAAACGATCCAAGTTCGTCTGACAGTAGTGCCGGAGAATGGGAAAGGGAGGTCTCAGAGAGAAAGGCGCGAAGGTCGCAGGCGAAGACGAAGGGAATGCCCCGTGGTGAGTGTACCACCGCCGGACTGCGCGGAGCAAAGCGACGAAGACCAGAGAGACAGATTGTCCCCAGACGATGACGCATCATCCAAATCGTCATGTTCAGGAGACAGAAGGCCAGTGCAAAGAACGACAAACTACAATCATCCCAGGCCGCACCGCCATCCACGCAGGGAGCCCCGGGAACGGAAACACACCAAGAAACGATCCGGTAGTTTGCAGAGGCGTGAGCTGTTGGAAATCATTCAGGCTAACATGGAGAAAAACCACCTGAGCTTTCAAGCTTCAAGGTTGGTTCAGCATTTGTTCGAATGTCATTTATTTTACTGAAAATTATTTTCCCCAAACATGTTCCTAACTTCTGACGGGGGTGGCTATGACCGCGTAGATCATTTTTTTTATTAATATTACTAAAAAAAAAGGAAATCTTCAAAATTTATATTCACTTGTTTAACAAAAACATATAATTATCAATTTCAAAAAATTACACAGTCAATCTATGAGTGATATGATATGGAGCCCTTCCATGAATGAAATATTTGTTTGTATCAATCATCATCATTCCATTACCCCTAAATACTATCAAATAAACAAATGTTTGCTCTTTATGATACAGTAATAATTAATATCAGTACATATTTATATATACTTTAAGATACGGGAGGCCTTCCCCAGTAATATACAGACTTGTTGGTACTATAATATAACACAACAAAAAATAACTAAAACTTTCTTCTAATAATATATTATACTAGCTGTTGCCCGCGACTTCACCCGCGTGGAATTCAGTTTTATCACGCACCCCTATTTTACCCCTAGGAAAAGTAGCCTAAGTTACTCCTTGTTACATCAGCTATCTGCCAGTGAAAGTCCCGTCAAAATCAGTCCAGCCGTTTCGGAGATTAGCCGGAACAAACAGACAGACAGACAGACAAAAATTGTAAAAAATGTTGTTTTGGTATATGTATCGTGTATACATCCATATGCACTTAGTAAAAAGCGGTTATTATAATATTATACAGACACTCCAATTTTAATTATTTATAAAGATTATTGGAAGAAAGTTTTAGCCGAGTTGTTCGCATGGCGGTATCCAGCTCACTCCTCGTCACGTTCTCATGATAGTATAACCCACAAGGTGAAAAGTTGTCCACTGGACCTCTGCCTACCCCTTCGCGGATAAAGGCGCCATTCTATACATGTATGTAGTAATATTCGCAAGTGTAGATGTCGCGTTTACTTACATTGATTTTCATGTTTCAGAAAGCCCAGCGACTCTGTGGTCTACGAAGAAGACAGCAATCACAAATACCAGAAACACCGCAACAGATCGCACACCGTCACCGAGAAACCGGTAAACTATAATAATAATAAACTTTATTGCCAATAATATTAATTACATTTCAATTTCACTTTCACAATTACCTTATTTCTATTGAGAGAAACATCCGAGGCTCAAACTGGGTGGTTAAGCCTGTATCTTGGGTCTCAGGAGTACGAATTAACCAAATTATATACAGGGTTACAGGAAAAGTCGTGCTAGATCCGTTAAGGGCGTGGAGTACCCATCATTTCTGACTTATTTCACTATGAAACACCCTACCCTAAACTTAACCCTTTTCGAGATATTCGACTTTTAATTTTTTATTGAATAATGCCGATTTTTAGGCTACGAAATTTATTTTTGTTTATTTTGTGTATCTTATTATTATTATTATTGCATTTTTACATGTGTAATAAGATGCTTTAGGACATCAATCATTAAAATAGTGCATAAGTTAATTGAATAGACCGTAGTAGACAAGTGAAAGTAAAAAAATAAAAAATATATTAGCAAGCTTATTTTTCTCTAAGGGATATCTAAAAAAAATATTATGACACTTGTTCGGCAGATATTTTTTAAAATATCTACGTTTCATCAGCTATCTAACGAGGTATAATAATCTAGGGTTTTATTCAAATGCATTGGAAAAAAATTAGTTTCATAGGCGACAGTGGAGAAGAAAATTTATACTTAGCCCTAAAAAGTAAAATAAAACATTAGGTATGCATGAAATGTCATTTATTAAAGGTTTTCACACAACTTTTTCTTATTCTACAGTTCATGTTCAACATGGCCGCCTCTATTTCTGAAACATTGTCGCATCCTTCTACGGAGACCAGTCTTCACTACTCCAGTGGTCAACGTGGTCCTCATTTTATTTGCTGCATCCACAATCCTTTCTCTTAAGTCTTCCACAGACAAAACTGGATTCGGCTCGCTGTACACAAGACTTTTCATGCACCCCCATACATGAAAATCCATGGGAGTTAGGTCCGGACTTCTTGCTGGCCATGGCAACGGCCCACCTCGTCCTATCCATTTGTTTGGATAATTTGTGTCCAGCCAGTCTCTGACACTTCTCCTGAAATGGGCAGGGCAGCCATCGTGTTGGAACCACATGTCCCTGATCAGGTTGAGTGGCAGATCATCCAGCAAATCACTCAAGTCTGCTCTCAGGAAATTTTCGTAGCTTTCCCCATTTAGATTATCCGGGAGAAAGTAAGGTCCAATCAAATGATTAGAGATAATGCCCATCCACACATTCACGCTGAATCTTCGTTGGGACCCTTTCACTCTTTTCTTATTGGGATTCCTTAGTTCTTTTGGGGCCCAGTAATGGACGTTGTGATAGTTGGTTATGCCATCTTTATCAAATTTGGACTCATCCGTCCACAAGATATTTCTTAGAAAATCTGGGTCTTTCTCTACTTTTTTCCACGAAATGTAATACAAACCCTAGATTGTTAGACCTCGTTAGATAGCTGATGAAACGTAGATATTTTAAAAAATATCTGCCGAACAAGTGTCATAATATTTTTTTTAGATATCCCTTAGAGAAAAATAAGCTTGCTAATATATTTTTTATTTTTTTACTTTCACTTGTCTACTACGGTCTATTCAATTAACTTATGCACTATTTTAATGATTGATGTCCTAAAGCATCTTATTACACATGTAAAAATGCAATAATAATAATAATAAGATACACAAAATAAACAAAAATAAATTTCGTAGCCTAAAAATCGGCATTATTCAATAAAAAATTAAAAGTCGAATATCTCGAAAAGGGTTAAGTTTAGGGTAGGGTGTTTCATAGTGAAATAAGTCAGAAATGATGGGTACTCCACGCCCTTAACGGATCTAGCACGACTTTTCCTGTAACCCTGTATATTTTTAATACATTGTTAATACGTTAAATTATTATTATTATTAATAATAATATTACATTATATTAATAATAATAATAATAATTTTATTTACTACAAACGTCACTTATTACATAAATTTATACAGAGTTGTCACTTATTATATCAAAAAACATGTGGGGATAACATATGTACCCAAACTAGGAAAACCTGTAAGATGGCATACCTATGCCCTCCGCCGGGCATTAACTATGTGTATTTAAAATTTAAGTGAAGCAAAATATTTAATTATTAAAATTAACTCATTCCAGAAAACTAAATCGGATAATAACGGGAACGGTTATTTGGATCTGGCTAGCGGTGGTGACTCGCACCTGTGCCGGTACGACAGATACCTGCACGCGGTGATATGCTCGTCGGCGCGGCACGCGACCAGCGGGTACCATCACAAGCAGGCGCAAACCCCGCGCCCCGCCCGCCACCACCACGCGCGCTCGCGCTCCCACGACACGCCAGCCACAGCCGCCACAGTGCAACCGCACCACCAACCCAGAGTGCTGCAAATCATATTCTTATAGAACTTGCCGCGGGCCATCTCCGGATATCACCAAGGCGGGGTGGCCCAGTGGTACACACCCGGAGATTCGATCCGGACGTGCACCGATGAGTTGTTTCGCTTGTTAAGGAAACATAGGAAACCGCCATGTTCCAGAACCAAAAATTCCGAAGATGTGCACAAAAGGAGCCTCTCTGAGGCGCACGTAAAATTCTTTCACCACTGGTTCGACAGGACCAAGGACATAGTAACCTGCTAAGTTTGTCAACTGTGAGTTACCAAGTGCTACTAAGTTATGGCAAGTCATATCACTGAATGGTCGCGAATGAGTTTCATTAGCACTGTGTAACCTTAGTCAGTAATCAGTATTTATATCAGTTGCAGTATGTTACATGATTGTATGCATGAGAGTTCCATGACATGTTGTTGGTAATTCAAATTATCGGGACGACGCGACGCATTGTGTATCTTTAGAATTGTAAGTTTATGTGCTTGGGAAGTTATTATTCAACTTCAAAATGATACTGCTCAATATTTTGAAGGACACGCCATATTGTTTGGTTGGCCGCGAGGTTTGTGTGTTGAATATCTAATTATCTACATTGACTATGAATGTTATTTGGCAAATATTTATGGAATTTATTATTACTCTTTCTGGGTATTGCATTTGGAAAAAAACTTGTACTTTTGCCATTTTAAATTATTCTAGGGGCGGTTTCCATCTCATAGGCCCTGAAAAATTTCACGATTAAAATGCATCATTTTGATGTATTGATTTTTGTAAATCTATGAATGATTAGAGCTAGAGCTTAAATCTGAAGATCTGCTTCTGTGTAATACTGAATATTTCGTATGGCTCATTAGATATTAATTAGTACCTTCGTAAACTCATTTTCGAGTTACAGACTGAATGTAGACGTAAGTGTTAGGTGCTGCGCAGATGATAGTTTATAGTTTGTTAAGATGGTAAATCGAGCCTATATACGCTTTTGATATTCACCAAAGTTATTTATTTGAGAACGAATATCTACCTAAGTAGGTAAATAAATGATAACTTTGATATGTTACACTTTAACATACAATTTCATTCAATGTTATATTAGTAACCGATAACGAGTAAGCGATAAATAAGTTTGGTGAATGAATGTGTTCGATGCAAGTGATGTCCATCTGTTTACATTGCGTTTAGTTTCGACTTCGACCCTATTGTATCAAAATTATATCCATTATTTACCAACATCAGTATTCTTTACTTTTAAGTTAAGCGAATGAATCTCTCACGTTTTTGTATCTACCTCTTATAATATTTCGTTGTATTGATAACTTATTTTTTGGAATTGGTAATTCGCTATGAATTTTTAGCTGGTTAATTTAGCTTTTAGGTACTTTTGTGATAACTTTTTTTTGAAAGATGGAATATGTATGTAAACTTCAATGAATAGTTAAGATATCGCGAGATTAAAATTGTACTTAAATTCTCTGAAAAATCTCGATTTCTTTGCAACTTATTTAAGTTTAATGTGTATATAAGGATTTGTATAAAGAAGCACTCGATCTTGTCAAATATATTTATTGTCAAATAATAATTTCGAGATAATTTACACTTGTATTTTTTTATCTTCCTAGTACCCTCCATGTGGCCGTAAACCATGACACTACGAACAAAAGTACCACACCTGACGACGCGATCGTAGATTCCATAGGTGATCCGCATTTCATGACCGCATAATCGTCCGGTGTTATCGTGACCTGAAAGTGAAATTTACATTTTCAAATATTTCATTTATCAGCTCAAGATTACATTATAAGATCGTGCTTATAATAACATCTTAGGACTTGTTGGTGTAAGATTTGACCTGTCTGATTATATTGGCTATGTAATGCTGGAAGACAGTGTAGCCGAGTTGCTCGTGGGTAAACAATGACATCGATGACCTCACCACTTGTCATGTCTACGTTTCCACGATAGTTTAACACACGAGGTGAAAAGTGGTCTATTTTGCCTACCCCTCGGGGAAAAGGCGTGGTCCTATGTATTTATTAAAAGTCTTCCAGCTAAATCGTTAGTCTATTCAATCCATCCAAGGCAAAAATTTCCATACCTGTACAAAAAAACTCGACTTACCAACATATATTTGGGATCTGGCCTATTCCTCCACGAAAACGAGGGCACAGAGTATTCGTCAAACTGTGTATCGCCATACGAATGATGCAACAAGCAGCCGTGATGAGTGTGTCCGCCGAATACAACCCTCGGTTGGATCTTCGTGGCGAGGTAGTCAGTAGCGGACTTGGAAAGTGCGTCAATCTTCGATCTGAATCGTTTGTTGCGTTCTGGGAACGGTGGAGCGTCGGGTTCTGTGCACGATGAGTCTGACTCTCTATATAGAGGGAAATGCTGAAAACTCACGAGTAAATTAAGACATTACATAAATACACTTGGGTCTTGTCGTATCCAAGTCGTATCGCTTGTTATGGGCAGAGGTTACCACTTAACATGAGCTGGGCCATGTGCTCGTTCCTTAGTCACATAAAAACTGCTCATTCGTAATATATAGGCTGACAGTACAATTATTTGATTCACAACCCACTAGCTGCAACTTACCTGCATGAGTATGGGTCGGCTGTAGTTCATTTTTTGCATAGTACCCTCACAATGATCTGAACTTTTGAAGCAGTTCAATTTCTCTAAAAGGAATAAATACGGTGAGTGTGCCATAAAAGCGTAGGTAATTAATGAACTAATGTACTAGCTTAGTATATATAGAAAAAGATTGAGAAAATCATCTTGAGGGAATCGTCCCTCAAGATGATTTTCTCAATCTTTTTAATGTAGATAACGTGATAACGTCGATACGTTTATTCCAGTTTCGAAGAGTATGTTCAAAGCTAGTATCCAAAAATAGCATTTTTGTTTGACGGGAATATGTGTAAGTACCTACTTGAAATGTTTTCCAATCTCCTCGTGGCTTCTGTACACAGGGCGCAAGAGTCGCCCTCCATAGCCATCGAGTTCAACATTACAAAATGGTTCCCCTTCAGAGTGAGGAACTGAACGGAAGACGAATTCATTGCTTTGTTGAACCGCGGGACGGCATCTCGACTTATACTGAAAATGAAATTAGATTTGTGGAGTACACGCTAGTCTTGATTTTTGAAAATTAATTCTTCGGAATAAAAAGTAAACTGTATTTTTTTCTAATTCTCTGTAACAGAAGGTAGATCCAGTAAAAAGTACCGGAGAGCTTTTCGGAGCAACATTAGGTAGGTACCGTTACTCTCTTAGTTACACTGAAAAAACTATACATAAAGGCTCCTTTTTACTTCGGCATTAAAATTGAAACCCTAACATGCCACCAAGATCACAGTCATTACTAACTATAAGAGAGACAGGAACTGGAAATTTCTGTAAAATTATGGTACATATCAGTGTGAAATTTCGATATTAGCAGACTACATCCTACATCTACTGTATCTCAGCAGGTCTTGCCTAGTTTCCCGATGGACAGAACACAGCACTGTATAGCAATATCGACAACGCGGCATATAAGGCTACATAACTTACTAACGATGGAATCCAATATCATGGTTCCCAACAGCAATGTACATACTTATGTCACTTGGTAGTGCAAACAGTCGGTAAAATCTCTCCACATTGTCTTTGAATTGCTTATCATTACTCCACTCTCCTTCATCGAACACATCTCCTGAAATAGTTAATAGAAAATGTTTATCATGCAGTCTTTGCAAAGAAGTGCGAAAATAATAGATGTTATATGGTCCATGAAATAAAATCGGTGACAAGACCGAAATAATGGCCACGACTGGCCTCACAGCTCAGTTGGTAGTAACGCTGCCTTCTACGCTGTATGTCGTGGGTTCGATTTCCACCCAGGACAATCATTTATGTAACGAACACAGATGTTTGTTCTGTGTCTGGGTGGGAATATATATTTAAAAAAACTAAATAAGTCTTATCAGTTCTTATCAATTGTATGATTCCCATGATACTTTGGGGCTAGATGTCCCTGTGTGAAATGTCCACCGATATTTATAATAATTTAGCAGTAGGTACGGGACAGTATTGCCCAGCAGTGGGATATAAGTTTAACAAAATGGCTCACATATTTTCCTATTCTGATAAGATACTGATTATGATACAGATCTCGCAAATAATCACATCTAACGTTAAGAGGAAAATTCCGTTATAAAGGATAATGAACCTCTTATATGGTAACTAGTTAGGACGCTCTGTGACATACCTAATAAAAATACAGCGTGTGGTTGGTGCAATGTTATTATAGTTTGAAATGCGCGGTGCATTTGCCATTCGCACCTCCATTTATCCAGCCAATGGCTTTTCCTAGGTCCCAACAGGTGTGTATCGGCCAGTACCAACGCTTTCAGAGCGTCGCTACTCTCCGATTTTAACGTTGGCCATCTACACTATAAACCATACCATTAATATGCATCTCATACAAACATTTTTTTTATGTTTGGTGTTTTAGATAAAAACATTATATTTAAGAAGTGTTTACATACCTGCGCAATCACCACATAGTACAACAAGAATTCACAATAAAAGCCTGTGAATAAAACACCTAATAAGAAAAGTAATAATCTTTTCGTTACCCGCCGCATTCTCCTGAACCATTTTCATTGATAATATGAAAATGGTTAAAGAATAATTGTTTGGGATATTTTGATAAGGTTACTTTATCGGCTTAGACATATCAGACGACAGGGAGAGATCAGTGTTGCCATACTTGTAGTTAAATATCCTACCACAAATTAAAAATAATGTAGAAAATCAAATAACAATTATTTAGCCTCAAATTTTATTGTAAAAACATAGCATTGTTAGTAATCAACTAATCATAAGCATATCGGTCCACAATAAAGGATAGATAGCTAATGTTAGTTATTTACAAATACATCGTTAATATATGTCTTAAATTGTAAACAAAATAAAAATAAATTAGTACCAATCAACACATTTACGACTAAAACATTAATGATATTGGGTAACTAGGTAAATTGATTTCCAAATTAATTGTGTATCATAAAAAAGTATCATTACAAGACATAAAATCATTAATAAAAATATTTGGCATGTTAATACTTCACAATTGTGAGAATATTTAATTTTGTACTGTAAAATTAGACGGACAATTTGAACATTTTCCAAATACAACGCTTCGTGTGTTGCTGGTTCCGTACCGTAATCCTTCAACAAACCTAGTGTACTTGCTGTGAAGTACATAAATCTATATTATTGAATTGGACTTGCACAAAGACCTTAAAAAAAATACCTATACTTTTAAATGAATATAGGAGTATGTATGAGTCACAGGAAAAAGAGGAATTGAGAACAAGATAAACAGTCAGTTTTAGGAAAGAAAAGAAAATTAGCGATTTACAACTTATCATAACAAAAATTTCAATTTCATATCCAGCAGATTTAACAGTAAGATAACATTATGATCAGAATGGACTGAAGGTACAGAACCATAAAAATTGACAAAGTTACCTATGACTTACCATAAAACTTACTGTTAAGTAAAAATATCAACAGATTAACGTTAATTTTAGCTTTACCGAACATGTCCATAATGGCGCAACCTTCGTACTGTTTCTGCAACAGGTCCTGTATATCTATATCCACGGATTCCATTTCAACCCCCATGAATTTTCCTTTTACGGTGAAAACTCCGTTGTGATCCGTCGGTGTGATGTCGAACTGAACGTTTTTGAACTGCGACGGTGTCAGTCCATCTATTTCGAGCAAGACCCCTCGCTCCAGCAGCTTGGCTCCTGAGTATTTCACTGTGAGCTTAGACTTCAGTTTCTGCAAGTCTTTACCGGATCTTCGTAAGCACGCGTGCACGCTTCTGCAGAGTTTATACATATGTTAGTAGCAGTCGAACTAATCTCTGGAGTCTTTGTAGGACCCAAGTCATACTGATTTGTTATGTCCAGAGGTTACCACTTAACATCAATTAGCCATATGCCTGTTCCGTTAGTTTTTCACATCACCTAGGACAGTAAGTCCTATTTTTATTCAAAGGCCCCAGTATTTAACAAGTTGCCACATAACCAGTAAAAACACAGCCAACACTATATAAAAATCTAAAGTCAATGACGTCTAACAAGTCACAACTCAATAAGTCCAATGAATAACAAAAATAAATAGAACCAGAAATCACAATTTCCTGTGAGCATTACGTGGAATGTTAAGGATTGAGCTGATGGCCCACCAGCATCCACGTTATAATTTTGTAAGTAGTTTTAAATCACTTACCTCTTCCCAGCGTGGAGATTCGCCAAACAGGACTTTATATACTGATCATAAGACTTGCATTTCTCTTCGTAATATTTAGTCTTTTCGGACAGACTTTGTTTGGTTCGGATGAGCGTCGCCAGCGCTCGTCTTTGCGCTTGCCTGTACTTCCCTTTGTTACACAGATCTAAGGCAATAGAGGTTATAAGAGCTTGGTAGCCATCTTCTCTGGTCACGTATCCTTCTTCTTCTAACGACTGGAGGTTTTTCCTCAACTTAGCGATGTGCTCGCGCAGCGTCACAGCTTCATCCTGGCGAGCTTGCCCGGAGTAGATGCGCCTCTGGATTTTCTTAGCGTATTGCTCTTGTTGCTCTTTCGTTGTGCCGATGCATAAAGCTTCCAGTAAATGTTCACCTACAGATTAAACAAACAGTACAGAAAAAGCTTCAAGTTCCAGTTCCTGGCATCCGAATGAACGTGGGATATATTGATGTACTTAGTATCTAGGTATTCTTTATTTAATATTTATTGCACACAGTTAAACAATGTACAAAAGGCGGAGGTAGGTATCTAAACCTTATCAATACAAATAAATAAAATTGAAGTCAGTTTGTAATATCAATATAACAGATTTATTACTAAATGCATACGAAAGTTTATACGGCACTTATAACAAAAAACATATATATATATATATATATATATATTTACCACGTTCTTAAAACGGAGAAGGAAAACATCGTGAGGAAACCGACATGTCCTAGGACCGAAAATTCGAAGACGTATGTCTAGTGCCCTAAAGGAGCCTATTTGAGGCTTTAATCATTTCACCGCAGTGGTTCGAGATAGCCGACACGAATAGTAAGTAATAGTACCTACCATTTAAAAATGGTATGATAGCGACACAGAGCTCCTTGGTTTTGATGAATAGCTTGTTGAGGTCCGTCATGTCGTCTGCCGGCGCTTGGAACTTGTTCACGAGCGCCAGGCACACTTCCAGTCGTGCATTCTCCTCAGTGCTTTCGCCCATGTGCTGTTATGCAAAATATATTCTACAAATGGTGGCAATCAAACTAACCTACAATTTCATCTTTTTAATTTTGATGTGAAACATCTATAGCCGCACGTAAAACCGATTTCTGGCTTGGCGACGCGTCGCCACGGCATGAGCGCTGATTGGTCCGTTCAAGGTTATGACAAATCAAAAACATTATTAGTGATGGGGTACTTAGTTTCTTACAAAATAATGTCGATGTTTCACATCTGCCAGGCGTCCCGTGACGGCTCACATTTTTTTTTCTCATTACTAATGTTGCTAGCTTATAAAAATCCGCTTCGATACCGCGGAACTGGGTCCAGGTGTACAGTTCGATGGTCAAAAAATGTTGCCTGGAAGGGATTGCTCACAAAAAATATTGATTGTGAGGCTAATAATACTCCACATACTTCTACAATGTACTTTTTTATGCGAAAAAATTACAGAACGAGCAGATAAACCCACCTGGCGCCGATAACTCTGAGACGTGAGGTGTAATGACTCAAGTGGAGTAATTACACGGCAACCACACCTTTCAAACGAACACAGTAACGCGAATGCTTGGCGGCAGAAATGGGTATGGCGGCAGTACTTCCCCGGACGAACTTTGCGAGAGTTCTATTGCTCAGAGTTCGCACTTACTGAATCCACGTCCCTTGATGCCAGCTGCGCAACAGAAGGCACCTCTCCCAGATCATCCAGCAACTCACTGAGACGGTCGCGAGGGTCCGGTGCGACGATGTCCTGGTACTCAACAAGTAACGCGTGAGTGTCTACGATTTCCTGAAAACATTGTTTTAATGTTAGGATTTACGAAACGAGGAGATGGCCAACATGGTGTTAAGTGCGAACCTGAGCCCATGACAAGTAATAGGACTCGGGTCCTCCCACATTTAGGTAGGACAAGACCCAAGTCGCATCGTATGCGCCTGCAACTTTCGAAACGTGAAGGTGGAAAGTCTAAATCAATCAATCAATCAATCTTAGGACCAATCTGAAAGTATGTATAATATCCTTTGAAATAAAAAAAAAAACCATTTCGGTTTATAAATGACGGAGATATGATGTAAGAAATATAAAAAAATACAACCGTATTGAAAACCCCCACCTTTTTTCTGTACTCGGGTAAAGAGACATTCATAAATGACGAAGAACTGAGGTAACAAACGTTAAAAAGAAATTCAACCGAATTGAAAACCCCCTCCGTTTTCTGTACTCGGGCAAACAAAAAATGTAGTTAGTACTCGCCTGTACAGTGATGTATATATGTGGATGATTGATCAGCGTAGCCTCTGTGTACTCATCGACAGCGAAGTACTCCTCCAGTGTGGGTCCGCGGCAACACTCGCGGAACAGCTGCTTCATCCTCTCGTGACACTCGATTATGAACGGGTTGAGGCAACGAAGGTGGCTGGACTCTTCTCCGAACTGCGTAGGTACCATATTTCGTATTGCTATCTTATTATCGGTCTTTAAATATTGGAGGATGTGTTACACAACGCCATCTAGCCCCAAATTAAGCATAGTTTGTACTGCCACACATTTGATACAATACTTAATTACTTTTTTAAATACTTATAATAATTATTAAATACACAGCCACAGAAAAAAATATTCATCACAAAAATGTTTGTCCTGGGTGAAATCGAACCCACGACCTACAGCGCAGAAGGCAGGGTTACTACCGAATGAAATGAGGCCAGTCAAAAATACAATATAGAATAGGATATTTATTTAAAAAAATAAAACATCGATAATAGAATATTGATTATCTGTATACAATATCACTCACCCCGTTCTTTGCAGCGGCGAAATGTAAGATCTTAGCAACGGTGGCAAGGTTTTTCCGCTGGTCTGTGGTGAGCCCTCCGCCATTCGGTATATTGATGATGTGAAACGCATCTGGAGCCACGATCGCAGCGTTCAGGAATTGATAGTAAACCAAATTACCTATCACCTGAAATATAATGGATTGGTCAAGTTTTGTAAACAAATAATTATTACTATGCGCACCAAAACGAAAATACCTACTTCAATGCACATGAACGAGAATGATTCTCGAGATGATCTCGCACTTGGATGACATATTTTTTCCTGTTATTTTGATTTAGAAACCAAACTACTCAACCGATTGTTATGAATTTTCTATGGGACTAATCTGAAAGTATATATATATCCTTTCAAATAAAAAAATAATTTTCTAATTCGGTACATGACGGAGATATGAGGCAAAAAACATAAGAAAATTTCATTTTTTTTTTTTTGTAAATACATAAGTTCATATAATACATATTATCTGTGTCTGGGACACAGAACAAATATCTATGTTCGTCATACAAATTTTTGTCCTGGGTGAGAATTGAATGTACGACGTGTTGGTCTTGCGCAGAATGCAGGGTTACTACCAACTGAGCTATAAGGCCAGTCAAATAATAAATCAACGGTTTTTCTAAAACAATAAGAAAACATCAAAAACAATTAACTGATTACTTAGAATCGCAGTGCATTTACCTTCAGAATATCTTTTTCTGGAGTGTGAGGGAATTTTGAAGACAGAGATCTGTGTAGAACTCGTGCCATGTATGTGATGCAAAACGGTAACAGTTCAGTTGAACTGGTGATTTTATCCAAGAATATCATCACTATACTTTTCAGCTGACTCAGTGCCGTCTCCAGACGGGATTTCACTTCGGGATATTTCAAGGCTTCTTCTTGGGTAACGTTATAAGGAAGTTTGCTACAAGTAAAAATTGTATTTTTTCTTAAAGTTGATTTTCATAGCTGTGAGGATGATTGACGACATTAGCTCCATCATATTACTCTTTCACTATTTTTGACCTCAAAGCTCAGAGGGTAATAACCATGCCCTCTGTGCTTCTAGGTCGTGGGTTCGATTCCCACCCAGACCAAACATTTGTGTGACGAACATAAGTGTTTGCTCTGTGTCTAGCTGTTATTATGTATGTAAATATTATTATATGTATGGATTTATAATAAAAAAGGATATAAGTATTATATCAGTTATCATAGGGGCTAGATGGCGCTGCATGGTGTGCACCAATATTTATTATTATTCATTTTAATCTCGAGTCGTAGCCCGGTCCCTTAGAAAGCGTCAGTCGAGCCAAAGAGGCCCGTTTTATATGGGTGTTATTATGAAAAGTTGTAGGGAACGTAAGTCAGTCATAGTCAAAAACTTTATTTCCATAGAATTCGTAATGAAATGGCTTGGAAACGTCAATAATATTCAAAACATAATGTCGCGCGTACTTATCGCTTAGTTTGACGCCTGTTTAAACACTATCCGACCCTCCAAGGGGAGAACAGACAAGAACCCCCTACAGGAGGGCTTCCTTTTTTTCGCGAGCACGATCCTTGTATCAATGTGACGTTAAAGAAATATTTAATATTTTATAATTATAAAATACTCTCTCACTTAAATCTCGAATACTTACGAAATTTGACCACTCTTCATCTCTGTATCATTTCTCCACGCTTTGTAAATTTCCACTGGACCTGTCTCGATGTTCAAATCCTTATCTTTCAAAGTCATTTCAACCAGAGGCCCAATTATTGTCTGCAAGCTGTTCAGCCCGGAGAGCTGACGAGAAAGGCTCACAGCCATCTTCAGCACCAACGGGGTACAAGCGATTATATCAAAAGGCTTCACAACTTTGCAACTGATTTCTTCCTCGAGGGTAAACCTGAATAATTTCAGCAGCAAATACTCATCTCGAGCGTAAGCGCCGAAGTTGTAGAGGCTAAGCACAACATTCTGCAGGAAAAAGTTAGTTTTGTTCTGTGGAATACAGAACAGCAACTTGGAAAGGTAGGTAGGATTGGTCTGTAACTCGTAGAACAAGTGCTGGTATCCATCTAAAAGTTGTTTGCTCTCCTTAGTCAGAGATTTCAGGCCCTTTACGGCCGTCGTGATCGTCATTATGCTTTTGCCGTCAGCGCGGTTTTGGAAAACTAGTTTGGTCATCGAATTGTGTTTCACCAGATTGTTCAGCTTCAGACCGTGAGCCGCCACTTCCTGTAACGCTATACGGTTTTGCACCAGAAGACCTATCTTAAGATCCATGTCGTCAATTTGCTTAGATAACTCCTGATTCTTTCTAATAGATTGAACTACTTCCGATTTTAAAGATTGCAGTTCAATTTCGCGGTCGTAGTCTTCTGTCGAGAAATCGAGCATGGGTATGAACTTCTTGATGACTTTGAGAGGCGGGTTTGATGAATGAAATAGGGAAGTGAATGCTTCGCGCGCGCGCCGGCCGCGCCATAACGCTTGTATTTTGATTATCTTGTCCTCCTAGAAATAATATTAATAAATCATAAATAACATACAATACATATGAAATAATATTGTGTATTTACGATCAGGTACTTTCAATCAATTTACGGAACGAGCAGATGGCTCACCCAGTGTTAAGCGGTAAGCTTTGCCCATAACAAGCAATACGACTTGGTTCCTCTCTTACTTAGGTACGACAAGACCTAAGTCGCATCATATACGCCCGTAACGCTGAGACATGAAGGTAGAATATCTCATGTGCCTGTAATTTCAACGGTAACCACACCTTTCAAACTGGAACAAAGTGACGCGATTGCACCACTACTTGGCAGCAGTACTTCCCTGGACGAATTCGGCGTAAGTTCTACTACATACCTGAACTTTATACCACGCCCAAGGATTTTGTTTCCTCTCCCGCTTCAATTTAGCTTCCATAGCTTTCATTTTGATGAGAGTCCTGTACTTCCACTCAACTGCCACACGCCTCCACCACGCTTGTATCTTAACGACATACTCTTCATTTTCCTTGAAGTATTTCAGCCTACGTATAAGGCGGTCCCGTAACAGATATCCTCGGCAATACGCCTGCATGATTACGATAGACTTTTCCAAAACCATCTGTTTGTATTTGTTAACGTGGTGTTTATTAGTTTTCTCTATTAGAGAGTTGATATCTTTTCTAGTGAGGTATCGCGCGTACGGAACGAAATCTTTGGGAGTTGTCCAGCTGTACGTGTAGGATTCTACATCGATGTACACTGTGTTCCCGGCGTCTGTGTGGCACACTATCCAAGGGCAGTTATGATGTCCCTTCTTCTTCAGAGCTTTGGAAAACATTTGGAAGTACATATCTTTGCAGGAGCTTTCAATTACGTCAGATGCGGAAAGAACAGGACTGGAAAGGGCGTCCCAAAACTCATCAATGCTATTGTTTATGACCGCTAAGTTCAACAGAACTATCGCCTCAGTCAGCTCCTTAACTGCTGAAGATTCCTCATTGACATCATTTATAGTTTGTATTATATCGTCATACCAAAGGTTCTGTGATTCTTTTTGTATCAAAGTTTTCTTTAACATTCGCAGGTACAGATGATTTTCTTCCTTATGTAGTGGGGATGAGAGTTTCAAACTTGAATTCTTCAAGAGAGTTATTAGATGTTCAACATTTTCGTCGGATACTGCTTTGTTGATGCCATCAATCACTTGGACCACTGAAAGGGAAGAAAAATGAATATCTATTTGAAAAATTAAAACACATAAAATTAAATAATGTGTTCCTGAACATTATTGATCTAGTTTTAGGATAAACTCCAGTAATAATGTCTTTTTTGTCCTAGTTAAAAACTAGGAAACGCAAAACAACGTCAAAACCTGTACTATTGCAAATTGCACTCTTAAATATATAAATAAATCAAACAATTCAATCTAACTTGCTTAGCCCTTTCAAAAGACCTCTCTGAATATGGTAGATACAGTTGAATAATTGTAATTAAATATTGGTGAATATTTCACACAGCGCCATCTAGCCCCAAAGTAAGCATAGCGTGAATCAAGGGAACCAGACATCTGATATAATAACTAAATACTTGTTTTTGTTGACCAGAAACACAACAAATATCATCTCACAAATGTTCCTGGGTGGGAATCGAACCCACAACCAACAGCGCTGCAATAAGGATTAAACATTATGTACTTACAATCTTCATTATCATCATCCTTCAAATTGACCATATCTATGGTATCGCGGATGTCTTCTAAAGTAAGCAATGGACAAGCGCATTGCTTATTTTTGACTTTTAAAGCTGTCGCCAGAGCGGAGAGGTACCGCCGGCGGCAGTGCGGCCGCATCCCTTCCAAATGTATCTGCTGAGAATTAAGCGAGTTCCAAACAACAGCATCATCTCCTCTCTCCACTGCCAATGATATAGCAGCGATAGCAGTCAGATAGGACAGAGAAGCGGCTATTTCACTCTCATTCAGATTCTTTTCCAATTCACACTTCTCTAACTTCATCTCCTCATACAACAGAGGGACAGCAAACCATTCTATCTTGATACTCAGTTCCAAATGGGGATTGTTTAGTGCTCTGTATAAATCTTCAGGTGTTCCTTCATCTAAAGCTTTATTTACATCCGCTATAGCTATCTTATGATCTGAGTGTTCGAGAGCTTTTCTGTTGCCTCCGTTGATTATGTTCTGGAATACCTTGTGCCAATTAGTGACACTCTCTACATCAATATCTTTGTTGCATTCGATAATTTCTTTAACAACATCACAGTAGAAGTCCAAATTGTTACTGTTGTAGTCTTTGATTTTGACCCACCCTTCATTGAATATCTTATGTAGATTGTTAATATCGCTTTTGTGTGTGGCTTTGCATAGATTTCTCCAAAGATACTTGTAATTAACTGCCGTGATGTGACCTTGTATTTCAACCGCAGTAAGTAGTTCATCATATTCGTCAGGAATGTAGCTATCATTCAGGGAATGATTGTGTGCGGATAGTACTTTTTCATACTTGGCACTTTTTAAAACTTTTTTATATTCCTCAATGAGCCTATTTTGGACATATTTTAACTTGAGTTGTGGATTTAGTAGAGCAGATGTAACTGATTTATCTGTGTTTAAAAGATTGTTGAGTTCCACCATGGCTCTGTGTAAACTATCACCATTGTCCACAGTGCTCTTCGATAGGATACCACCTATCTTTTGAAACATTGGAAGAGGATGTTTACAATTTTGCAAATCTTTTGATATCAAATCTAATTCTTCATCTGAAAAAATCAAGCACACCTTAGATTTGATCTTGTAGACCAGCTACTCTTGAATGGATTCCACAATAATTATATATACATCCAGTATGTTTTTACAAAAATTGAGAGCACAGAGAGTGGTGGCCCAGTGGTATAGACACTGGGTTTCAATCTAGAGGTTGTGGGTTGAAATCCGGATGTGCACCAATGAGTTGTTTTCATTTGTAAGATTAGTTATGCAATACCACATTTTCAAAATGGTGAAGGAAAACACTGTGAGAACCTAGTGCCTAGTGAACGAAAGGAGCTCTGAGGCACACTTTAATCCTACTACCACACTGGTTTGAAAGGGTCAGTGTGGTGGAAGGATCAGTAGTAGTACTTGTAGTACCAAAAACTGCTTTCTCTACTTAGATGATGTTTCTCTATCAAATTTGTACTTAGGCCGAATTATTCAGATAATATATGATATACTGAGATATAGTGTAATTAATAATATTTGTACCAGTAAATACAGCTTTTCCAAAAACATCATGAATCAGAGGAGCCTTGCCAAGTTTGAACAGGTGAGAGCTCAAAGCATGAATGCAGTAAATTAATCTGGGCATATTCTTTTTGTCATAGATATCTGTTGTCTCAGGCTGAAATGTCTGAAAAGTGTTGCAGGATATTATTATGAACATAGTATAAATTTGGGTTGCTTATTACAAATGTCTTCACTATAGTCTGCAATAAAATATAACTAATATAAATATATATTTGTTAATAATGGGTTTAATCAGGTTATATGTATCACATCACATAATAATCTCTATAGAATTACCAGAACATAATTAAGCTCATTGACCATAAATACATGCATTAACACTATCATGCGACCCCCAAGACAGAGAAATTAAATAAAAGGATTGGTTTTAAATATATTTAAACTTACTGTAGGGAGTTCAGTTTTCTTCAGTATGAGCAAGAAGTTGTTTATATTGTCAGTATGTTTAAATTGAAGACCCATTATCTGAAAAAAAAAACTTATCAACTCATTAGAAGATAGTTAATGTTAATGGTAGCAATTAATACATAATTACCATTCTAGCCTTGTATGTAAATATTTCCAGGAAGTAGAATATAAAAAGGGGGTAAACTCAATTTATAATTTAAAATAAATGAGGATATATGAATATTCTCTTATATTTTATGCTCCATGAATTATAATGCTCATATAATATTTTTTAATAGGTTCTTGATGCCTAAAATTTTTTGGTATCTGGCTTTTAAAATAAGTAATCAATAATATTTTTCCATGTTTCATGCTAACATTATTGTAATAACCACATAAAAAAAATATCATATTTACTATAGTGCAAATAATAATAATTAGTTTTAGTATAAGCTATTCCTGGTCAATATAACTTCACGAATTTTATACAAAGTAACACTCACCTTATAGCGTTTTTGATCAATATCATAAATCTTCTTGAGAGGAAGCATGTCTGGAGCGATAAAATTCCCTAACTTTGCCAAGTAAACACCATTTCTCAAGTTCTCTTCGAATTCAGTAGCTTGTGGTAGCTTCTCCTTCAAGCATGCTTCCATCCAGGTCTTAGCTTCCTCTAAACGGCAAAGATACTCATACGCTATGGTTCTTTGTCTGATTACATCCATTTCTTGTCCCGTCTTGCGTATATCTGTATCGCCTAAGAAGTAAGTGAGGTAATTATCATTAAAACATCATGAAAAAAACTCAGAGCAAGAAAATCTAGTTATGGTAATTTCAAACATTTTGGTCACAATTTTTTTAATATTACTTTGAAACTCACAATCGTCTATTCTCCCAATACGTGTTTCATCTAAATTATCATTCGCCATTTTTATGGCTTTTATTATTCGCTGTTCCAATTAAAATATCTCATTGATAATCACTTTCTCAACATTTTTGTATTTCAATTTCGAGTACATAACATTCGCCGGTTAGCATTTGAAATGTTTTGACATTTATACAACCAAATGTCACGTCACATTTTTCGTAGTAGACTGTCATTTAGGTATGTATCGGTCGGTTGGCGATAAAATTTCGACTGCAGAAAACCAAACACGCTCACGCATATATTTTTGATATATGTAAATGATTTGTATTTGATTTGATCCATATGTTGTTGGTATATTATATTATATTTTTTGTAACTATGGTAACTTTCTTCATAATGTGTGGATACAAGGAGTATGTGTTTTTTATGTTATCTTAGTGACAGAACGAGCTGACGGCCCACCTGATGTTAAGCGGTCACCGCAGCCTATTGACGTTAGCAACACCGGGAGCATTACTGATGCGTTGCCTACCCTGGAGATTTCTTTTTAATTTATCTTGAAGCTGCCCATGTCATACCTTGCCGGGAAGACCGCAGGAGGTAGCCCATTCCACAGCCTACAAGTATGCGGTAGAAATGTCTTCATGAAACGAGTTGTCCGAGCCTGCCATGGTTTTATTATGCGTGGATGGGCCTGGGGGATGGGTTATTCCGATTCCGAGAGGTACGATGACAAAATTCAACTTCAACCTCAATGAATTTTTTGAGATTTCTCATTGTCAAAATACTCTTTAATGCGTTGTCATCGCTTACTATCATTTCAGATTCATAATTTGTGAATATACATTTTTACTCGACCATGGAAGAAGAGCTGAATATTTATGAACCAGAACCCATTTCTTACGAGCCTATACCGGTTTGTAAATGTTTACGAGACGATGAATCATCGGAAAAAATTGAAATATCTGCTCGTAAGCAGCAAATATTTTCAACTGTTGCAAGAACTGAATTATATCTGCGAGAACGTCGTATTCCGGAGTTGATAAGATTCTTATTGACTAAAGTCCTTGCCCAAGGGTCTGATAAGCCGATTGAGTTTCTCGAAAAGCTTTTAAATGATAGTATGTTGTACCGTGCAGGTCATGGGGCAGCACCGGTTTTATACGAAAATAAGTGAGTAGAATTAATTATATCCAAAGTTAAGGACACTGTAAGTAGGTATTTAATTGTTTCAGTACCTATATTTTTGTATTCTACAGGCATTTGGAAGCAGTTGTGAAGAGCTTTGATCCCGGACAACGAGGATGGCTAAGTGCTGGTCAATTGCGCCGTGCTTTTATAACGCTTGGCCTTACTCCAGACGATATATGTGATGAGCGGGTATCGACTGATGTTGTTCTGAGTACTTTACAAAAAGCGCAAGAGAATGAACTTTTTAATTTGGTATCTGCAGGAGTGAATTTTGTTGCGAGCAGTACTGATTATAATTCAAGTTCAAATTAAATGTACCAAACTGTTATGTATCTCCACCTAATTTTGTTTGTTACTGAAACAGAGCAATGTGCTTATTTAACTGCGTAACCGAATGTACTATTTTTATTTATTAGTGCTTACAAATAAATTACATATTGAAAATATAGTTCTTTAGTAAATGTGCTTACTTTTGTGATTATATTAAATTTGACCTAAATAGTTATTTGTTTATAATCAAATTACCATGGCAACAAAAACATAAGGAACTTCGTCGTTATGTATTTCCTCGGCCTCTTACGTGTTATAAGAAATATATGGGTTATTGGATACATTTGGCCTAAAATATATCGGTGTTAAAAAGTTCTTCTTCTTCTTCTTAATTGATGGCTACAGAGGCTATATGAGCCCACCAGTCTGCCAATGACCGCTAGTAAAAAGTAAAAAATAAAAAAGTAAAAAGTTCTCTGGAGTGTGAACAATTTTTTGCTGTCAACGTCACCTTTGTAACAAAATGCCAGTGTCATTATTTTCTGATATCTGATATCCACTATCTCTTACCGTTCAAAACAAAAC
The DNA here is from genome assembly GCA_947359385.1 of Chesias legatella. Classification (NCBI taxonomy): domain Eukaryota; kingdom Metazoa; phylum Arthropoda; class Insecta; order Lepidoptera; family Geometridae; genus Chesias; species Chesias legatella. Next base: position 5,404,397 of record OX375772.1, read on the forward strand.
GATACTGTAGACGAGGAAAAAAAGATCAATCAAATATTCGGATGATAGAAATCTAGATAACTAATGTACCCTACGAAATGCTAATCTACTTAAGCTTGGTGCAAAAGCATGAATAAGTTAACTACAAATTGTTTTTCATTATGTTTATTGTGGGAATCTTTATACATATAACATTTTTATTTTCCATCTTCGATATTTACTTCAAATCTCCAGTCGTAAAAGACGTGGTCTCGTATCAACCCCAGCATGAAGCAGTGGCGGACAGGCTTGTCCTTTTTGTTGTGGATGGACTGCGTGCGGAGTCTTTTCTTAACTATACCACTATGCGATACTTGAGGTTAGTATTACAGTTTAAAAAAAAAAAAACACTAAGTCAAGTTTAGTCAACTCCCCAAAGTCAGAATTATCATCCATCTAATGTACTCCATAGTGCTATTTCCAACTCCAGTTTAAGTTACAATTGTCTTATTAAATTGTTTATAAAGTGTATCAGTTATGAGAGTTGTTGTCTTCAATTTTTATATTATCTTTCAGCATATTATCCTAACTTGTTCCCATCTATGTTTCAGATCTATAGCCAACTCACATGGAAGGTGGGGGATATCAAACACACAAGTGCCTACAGAGTCCCGCCCAGGTCATGTTGCAGTCATCGCTGGTTTTTATGAAGACCCTTCAGCCATAGCTAAAGGATGGAAAGAGAACCCAGTAGACTTTGACTCTGTCTTTAACCAAACAGCCTATACCTGGTGCTGGGGAACATATGATATAGTAAATATATTCACTAAAGGGCTCACTGATGACCATATTGTTGTAAATGAGTTTGATCCATATAATCAGAGCTTCAGTACAGACAAAAATACAACTCATTTAGATTCTTGGGTGTTTGATAAGGTCAAACAGTTTTTTCAGAGTGCTAAACAGGATAATTTTTTGAAAGAAAAATTATATATGAAAAAGATTGTCTTCTTTTTGCATTTATTGGGCACTGATACATCAGGGCACACTCATAAACCAAAAACAATGTAAGTGCAATATAAATAAATTTCAAATTAATACTTAAATTGATGTATTTATGTATAATTGTTTTTTAAATTTTCAGGAACTTTTTGAACACCATCACTCATGTGGATCAAGGAATAAAAGAAATAGAGAACTTTATCAGAGATTATTATGGTGATGATGGTAAAACTACATTCTTAATGACATCAGACCATGGGATGACTGATTGGGGTAAGGTTTTTAACATATTTCTCAGTATGTTCATAACTGCACGTGTTGAATATTAGAATTTAGAATCTATCACCTTTTAGCTGAATTTACATCATGTAAATAACTATCTTGTGAGAAACTAGCGGCGCAGCAAATGTGGTACAAGTAAGGATTTTTTTTTTTGAAACTCACTGAATTGATAGTCTATGTGAATTATTTTAACCAAGTGACATAAAACTCATTTTTTCTCTTATCATCAACTATTGTTTATAATTGCAGGGTCACATGGTTCTGGAGATGATCATGAAACTCAAACCCCTTATGTGATATGGGGCTCTGGAGTGCAGCAAGTTAAACCAGTGCAAATAGACCCTGAATCCACTGAAATGTCACAGGAACACAGGCTAGATGTTAACCAAGTAGACCTTGCTCCGCTCATGTCAACCATACTGTCTATACCGGTGCCAGTCAATTCCATCGTAAGTTTTTGCTTGTTTTTATGTGATAAAGTTACGGAATGAGTTGATGGCCCACCTCGTGTTAAGTGGTTACCTCTGCCCGTAACAAGCGATACGGCTTGGTTCCTCCCCTAATTAGGTACAAGAATAACCAAGTTACATAGTATAAGTAGTAACCTCTGCCTGTAACGATGATGAAGTGGGTTCTCCCTTACATAGGTAAGACAAGACCGCAGTCGTATCATATGCACCCATAACTCTGAGATGTGAAAGTGGAACGTCTCTTGTGCCTGTAATTTCACTGGTAACCACACCTTTCAAACTGGAACACAATAAATGCATTACTGTTTAGTGGCAGACATGGGTATATTGGCAGTACTTCCATGGACGAACTTGGCATAAGTTCTAATGCTACTAAAATCTTACTATTGGAGTTAATTTTTAAGATTTACAACCTCAGTTCATCAAGAAATAACAAAAACTGTCTATACTCTTATATTGGATAGACCAATGCTATTGAGGCGTGATTTAATAGAATGAAATGGGGCCATTGTTATTTCAATTTGTGGTTTATAATATCGATAATTTGTACTGTTAGTTAATCTGTTTTTCGTATACAATGTACCTAGTATTAATGCACAAAATCCACATCACTCAGATATAAAAATGTTATTCTTACATTTTAAACAGAAAGCCCAAACTATTTACTTAATACATATTGTTTGAAAAAGTTAAATCGACGACAGTCATCTTTAACCGACAACTATACCTACTCGTATAAAACATTGCATATGCATTATATATTTTAGGGTAAACCTGTTCATGGATTACTGGATATGACTTTGTCTGACAGAGCCAAAGCTATCTACAGCATCAGCAGACAATTAGCCTCCCAGTATGACAAGAAGAGACAAGATGTCGAAACAAACGCTATAGCATTATTGTACCAACCATACGAACCACTGGACAAGAGAAAGTATCATGAGATAATATCCTTCACTGAGAAGTTGCTTATGGACCAAAAATATGAAGACGTGATATTATTTAGCGAAGAAATAATCAGCTTAAGTCTGTCAGGGTTGAGATACTACCATGATTACTATCAGAGGCCTTTACTGGTTCTAGTCACATTGTCATTTTTGGGCTGGATAGCTTGTCTTTTAAAAGTGCTGTCGGAACAAAAAGTCATTGCTCAAGCTGAGGCTTTAAATATGAATTCGGCATCTTCGAGTAGGTTAAGGAAACATGTTGCTGCAACGATATTATTATTTTTATGTGCTGTAGCGTGTTACCTAGTTTTTGGTAAGAAAATATTTTGATATGATCAGTATATACTTTATAGTTGATTTAGTGCAATTAATTGTAATGAGGCGCAATAGGACCGCATATCTGTCATTTTTACTGAATAATCCAACAACCTTAAAAACAAAAAATAAAAAAATGCGATTTTCCAGTATTTTTAAAATCAGAAACAGTGTACTGTAACTTAAGATTTCAAGACATTATTTCATCACGACTATAACCATTCAACCATTCGAGCCCCTCTTAACCCCTTTATATTAATATCCGAATCTAGAAATGAAAGATTTATATTTGTTGACTAAGTTTGTTTTACAAATTTTTTAAATGTTTTTTTAGTACAAAACTTGCCAATCCAGTATTATTTGTATTTCCTAATGCCGATATTTTTATGGTGGTATGCGTTAACACCATTATTTGTATGGATTCACGCCTTCAAGCAAGTACAAAGTAACAGGAGACTGTGTTCATTGTGGATGGAAGTATTATGTTACGTTCTGGGATCTGTTGCAATGGTAAGTTGCTTTACTTCATCTAATGTTAACCAAATGCAATTGATGAAGTCTAAAGTACTTCTTTCGGCGTGCGACAGCTAAAATATTCAATTTTTTAGCCCTAAAAATCAGTTTAGTAAATTTTGTGTGATGTACGAAAGTACTTATCACGTTTATCATCAAGTGCTCGCGGGGAACTGCTGCTTACCTTATTTTTGGCACAAAGGAGTAGTCCATTCCCAGCCCAAACAAATCTTAGATCATCTACACAACGGTTTACGTTGTCTGAGTCACACTGCGTTGCACCATTACCACTAATATTAATCGTGTATCTAACTCTCTCGAACCACGATGTACGATGTGCTGTGTGCTGACTGTATTTTTTTTCAGGCTCTGTCATTTACCTACAGATGGATGCTCAGCGTCCCACTGCTGGGCATGGCTTTGTGGCCATTCTTATCAACTACAAGGAGCCATTTATCAAAAACTATTTTGTGTGCTTGGTCCGTGGGATGCTTATTTCTAAGTATATTTTCTTTCATGCCTGTAGTTGGCAAAGATGTCTTCATCGAACTGGTGTAAGTAGATAGTTTTAAAATTCGTTTGCTAAGAAATATGTTTTAAAAATACGTCAAGTCAAATTATGGTCTAGATGCGTTAGTAATATTGAAAGTCGTCTTTTTTTTCAGGCTTTTAGCTGGCTTTTTGTGGTTATTAGCCCTGATGTGTTACATGTACAAGGTATTATTACCATTATATTATAAAAATGAAGAAAGCCAAAGAGAAATTTATTTATGTGGTCTACAAATTATTCTGCTTATTGTATCACTGTACAATATATATGTGCAGTCGAAAAGGTTCGAAAGAGGGACACCCGTGTCTTATTGCGATCAGGCAACAGCTTGGATTATTGCAGGTAAAGTCAAATTAAAAAACATTATTCAAATTGAATTAACACCCAGACAAACATCTATGTTCGTCACACAAATGTTTATCTTGCGTGAGAATCGAACCCACGACCTAAGGCACAGAAGGCAGATTTACTACCAGCTGAGCTGTGAAACCTAGTCTTTTATGTATGTATTTCCAAAAACTATGTATAAGTACCGTAGTAGTATCATCTGGTTCCCATAATACAAGCGATGCTTAATTTAGGGTTAGGTGGCGCTGTGTAAAATCTCCACCATTATTTATTTTTTACTTTTTCGCTAATGACTTTTTCCCTAGGTACCAATTGGTTGGATTAAGTTATTCTTTTATTTTTAGTGTTATCACCATTTCTAACATTGGCGTTTTCGACGAGAATGCTATGCCGCCTAGCCGCCATCCACACCTCTATACTGAATTTCTATTTGCTGATGTCTGTATCACACGAGGGTCTGTTTATAGTAACGCTGATATTCAATTTGTTATGTTGGGTATTCATCGAGTTTGGCCTAATTCATTTGGATAAAATGAAGGTAATTAAGTAAAATGAGAAAAAGAAATAATAAGTAAGAAAATAATCCGTCCATATTTCGATACGAATGAATAAATCGCAAACACTTTATATATATTTACATAAATTCTATACTTCTTACTCAACTTATTAAACTATTCTAGTACATTACTATTTTAGTGGTGGCTAAATTCCTGTCGATTAAAATGACATGAAATATTTTGTTTCAGTTAATTGAATGTTGTTTTGTTGAAAACAGTCAGAAAGAGAAAATAAACCTAATGTTTGTTGAGAGGAGTATAAGCAGCCAAGATTTTAGACGAGCATTCTTTTCTGTATCCTTTTGTTTCTCCGGATTGACTTCAGTTTTACAGTGGATTCCTTAATATGAAAAATGAGCTTTATGACATGTTCTGATGGCATAATTTTAAAACATCAGCAAAATTCGCATTTCCATATTATTTAAATTTAAAAATATACACGACACCTATATTTCCTTAAAATATAATCAGGTATTATATATCGTATTAGCATTTTTCGGAACAGGAAACATAGCGTCGCTGAATTCGTTTGAAGTCAGATGGGTGACTTGCTTCCTGACTTCGTTTCAGCCTTTCCTCATCACGTTTTTGATATTATTGAAGACTCTGGCTCCGTTCCTTTGTGTGGCGTGCAGTTTCAGAGCTGTACAACATTTGACAAAGGTAACTTGACTTTTCGTAGATTTTAAGAAGGTAAGTACTTAGTAGTATTCTCGTGTTTTACAGTTCTGGCAACAAATTTTAACGACTGTGCAACATTTGTTGCCAGAACTATTGAGAAAGATTTTTCCATTTCCTTTAAAACTTTGTTATTCGAAATATTTTTATATAATTATGGAGATCTGAGGTAAAAATCATAAAAAATAAGACCGAATTAAGAACCTCCTCCTTCTTCGAAGTCGTTTTTTGCAAGACAGGAAACTTGCGGCCATCCACTTGCTACTAACCGCTTACTGGCAATACCAAACCATGCAGGAGGCATGAAAGAGACAACGATAATAATATGACCCTCCACAGCGAACTGCAGTTATCATGATCCACCGCCACGCCATCGCCATAAGCTCAGTTGCGCCTACATTACTTACTACACTTCTACTTTACTTCTACAACCTTCAGGACAACCAATATTTTTTTTATGTGATACTGTTACTGATGGAGTCGATGGCCCACCTGGTATTAAGTAATAACCTCGGCCCATAACAACCGATGCGACTTGGGTCCTCCCCTACTAGGTACGACAATACCCAAGTCGCATCGTATGCGCCCGTAACTCTAGAGACGTGTAGGTGGAATGTCTCATGTGCCTGTAATTTCACCGGCAATCATACCTTTTGAAAACCGGAACACAGTAACGCGGATGCTTTACTGCTTGGCGGCAGAAATGAGCATGGCAGTACTTCCCCAGACGAACTTGGCGTGAGTTCTACAGGTTTTAAAAACGATTTCATAACTATCATAAATGATATAAAAATAACGATTAAATAATGGTTCATTGGTTCTTTTCCAGGCACCCCTTGGCTACCTCAATATCATTGTCTTGATATACTCCAACCTAATGGGAATACTCCTTCTCTTCAATGTCAAGAACACGGGAAGTTGGCTAGAAATTGGAACGTCAATTTCTCAATTTGTGATTGTTCAAGTAATCACTCTATTCATAGTTATAATAAATCAAATTGCAAAATTATTGACTGATGTTAGTATTCACAATGTTGCGGGGAAAGTTTTCAAAAGCAGAAAAAAATATGTTTGAGATATCCAAGTTTTTTATTGCCACCCTTGCAATTCGTAATTTGATTTATAAGTAAATACTGTGGATTTGTATAGTAGCTACATATATAATTCGAAGTCCATTCTATTTGAACTGTAAAACTGGCTATCTTCGCCATGTTTCCGAGCCCAAACTCCTGTTTTGAAATGGCCCTCTGTCATCCACTTATGCATTTGTTCTGTCGAATGAGGTCCAGATATCTCCGCGCTGTCTTCCTGGCTCCATTTAAACTCCCACTTCACTTCATTTGAATAATTTTCTTCTTCATCTTCTTTAGTTTCACTTTCTTCGCCTTTATGTGTATGACCTAGTGTCTCTTTCTCTTTCTGATCGAAGTCATCAGCATACATGTCTAGATCGGCATCTTCATTTTTGTTCTTATTTTTAGCAAGAATGGACTTAATTTTTTCATAAGTCTCCTGGTAAATGTCCATGTTACCAGTTTTTGTTAGTATCTGATTAGCCAATTCTGTAATCCTGGTAACAGTTTTACCACTCTCATCAACAATACCTGCTTTCTTTCTCTTCCATCGTTCAGCACTAGAGATTTTAGTACTAGTACCTGTAACCATTTTTTAAATAACGTTAAGACATATTGAATATGTAGTTTGTACATGTAATAGGTTAAAGAAATAAAACATTCGTTAATTGTTACTGGAGCATCACAATGAAGCATGTTTTTTATATATAAAACAGAATAAAAGCATATTAAAGTAAAAAGGATGGCAATATGATTAAAAATCTATAAGCTAAGGCTAAACAGTATGTCTGAATTGAATGCAATGATCTCTGGGACTACCAGTTGGATTTGAAAAAACGCTTTGGCATTTGGTAGCTCTTTTTTGAGGAAGGTTATAGGCTATATAACATCATACTTGACATACATGACTCTTAGCAGCCGAGTAAAAAAGAACAAAATTCAGATACAACGCTGAAAACGTAGTAATTCCGGGCGGGTGATGCGACGCGGTGGTAGGGCGGCCGCCCATAGAGAACCAAGCATTACCCGAGAAGAGCTGAATTGTGCACGCATGGTAACGAGAAAGGCGGGAAAAACCGCGAGGCACAGCTCTTGATTTAGATATTATGTATCTCATCTGTCATTCATCAAACTAATTATTATTATTATTATCAGCCTACATCGTCCCACTGCAGGGCAAAGGCCTCCCTGATGCCCTTCCACTCATTACGGTCTAAATATAATAATAAAATTAATACTAAATTAATAAACAATAAGATTTGGTAGTATGACTGAAATAAAAAGAAAATAACGGACCAAGCCTCTGTAGTGTTTTAGCGATAGTTTCTTTTGGTTTCATATGTTCAAATATCTCTTTATAGTTCTCTATCAATTCAAATTTCTCCTCTGGCTGTTCATCTTCACTGCTCGACTCATCGCCAAGTCCTTTCAAGTCATCATCTTTATGTACTTTGTACTTGTCCTCAGGCCTGCCTTTGATTTTGACCCAGTCTATATTGTCAAGCCAGCCGTCGCGGATTTCTTTTTCTTTCTTCCAGTGGTAATGCCCTTGAGCATCAAAATGACCCTCTTCAAGCTCTTCTTTCATGTTGAATGGAGTGATGGTAATCTGAAAACAATATTTTTGATTGTTTTATATTCTTAGTAATTATACTGTTACATGTTACTCTTAAATATGATTTTGGTACATTAATATATACTCATAATAATTGTATCACTGGTTATCTCAAAACAGTGTGGTGAATGGATTAAAGAGTGACTGAAAGAGGCACATATTTTACACAATGTTTTCAAATGCTTGGTTGTAGGAAATGATGGTTTCTTCACAATTCTTTCACTGTGAGAATGTCGTGTTGTGCATATAAATTATTCAAATGAAAAAAACTCATTGGTTCAGGTCACCATGTCTATACCACTAGCTCACCACACTTTTAGTTGCAGAAAACCTTATGGCAATTTCGTCTAAGGTATGCCACCATACCCATTTCAGTATTCTGTATTCAGTAATGCATTTGCATTATTGTTTTCTGGTGGGGCTGTCAGGGAATTACAGGCACACAAGACATTCCTCCTTCACTTCTCGGAGTTACAGGCACATACAATGCAACTTGGGTCTTGTGTACCTGGGTAAGGTAGAACCTAAGTGTTATTGCTTGTTACGGGTTACGGGCAGAGGTTACCACTTCACACCTGGTGGGCCATCTCCATGTTTTGTAACTTTATCACATAAAAAGACAACACTCCAAGTGACTATTCTTGTCATAGTTTGCTTGTAAGTGTAGCCATTTTTCATTATTGACATTTTCTTGATAATCTTGAATACAAAACGTGACTATAGGTCTGTAACAAAAATTGGTAAATTTATGCATTCGTTTTTTTTTAATCATAAATGTAAATAGTATGTTTGTTGTAAAATGTTTATTGAGGCATACATTGTAAAGATACATACATACATTTTCAGTAAGTTATCACTCTTTCAATACGAAAGCTTGTGATTCCTAAGCTGCGAGCATGAAGCGAATTCATTGTTGAAAATTAAACTATTTAGCTATTTCTACTCTCAGGTAAACATACTAGGTACCGTGCTAATCACTTACTTCACCTTCCATTCCACCGTCGCCATCCTCTTCACCCTCGATATCATCAGCGTGGAGTACATTGCGCTTTTCTTCCTCTGCGCCACTGTCCTCTTCGTCTGAATCAAGTGAATGTTTTTTGCCTTCTTTCTTTGGCTGGACTCTTCCTACATCTTCCTCCTCAAATGCTGCTGAGGCAGGACGCTTGGACATACTTGTGCGATTGTTTGCTGGTCTTCGAACTTACTTATATTTGTGTTTCGATTTATACGCACGCATACGACACAGTACCTACCACAAACAAACTATAGATATAGTATAGATTATAGAGATGTACCGAGGTAGAGACGTTGAGATACGTCGTTCGTATGTACGAGTGCTGCCAGATGGGGAAATTGAAAATGCGGTAGCAGTGCTTGAAAAACGCACACCCTCTTAAAATGATTATCGTTTTTTCACATAAAAAACAAGGGAATTTTTATTTTAATAATACGTTACAGCTGTAAATCTTACAAGATATATTAAAATAGCAACAAAAAAGTGGGAAACCCAAATGCGTTGGATGTATATTATTATATTAAAACGGCGGCGACAGGTAGGTAGCAAAAAAAATCAATTCCCAATTTTTATATATATTGCCCCATATTACTATACCATAGCGCAGCCATGCATAAGGTGACCAGTCAAAAGGTTTTGGAGTTGTATCAACCGAATACATATTTTCAACACCTCTATATTTAAACTGCACTCAAGTTAAAAATAAATAATTATAAAAATAACCAGTGTTGGCTATACATACAGGCAGAGCGCACTGCCACAAAGCAGTGTTGCCCACTAGTGTCTAGTGTCCGGTTTTCGGGCTAAATCTAATCTAATTCAAGAAACTCCAGATTCTGTCGTACGCCGCGCCGAGAGGAACTTTCGTTAGGAACTATGTTTACAAACTGCATTAACAGTTTTATAATTTTGTATTTTAGATTATGGGTATGGATTTGAGGAACCTGTATTTGTTTTTTATATCATTTCTGTGATGCCTGAAATAAGCGAATAGCCTTACATAACCCCAAGGAAAAAAATGTATGCTACAAAATCTTAAGCTAATAAAGCTTCAGATTTAGTCATTACAGATACATCAATAAAAATGCTGCTTACGCTATCAGTTTGGTATAAACCTAATTAGCAAACTGATAGAATTACAATAAATATCGCTTGCTAACTCATTTATGAGTGCGTCGCTATCAGGATGCAAGTGTTCTATGGTCGCGTAGGTAGACTATGACCAGGGCAGCAGTCAGAATCCAAGAAAAGGATCGGTTCTGGTTATACGGGATACGTTACTATTTTGACTTGTATCACACATCACGTATAACTAAACCAACCAGTAGTTGCATAACTGCCTAGTATACACCTACTTACACTAGACCAGTGGCTTAATTGGGATTTGGACTAAACAGCTAATTTATAATAGTAGGTATAAATCATCCTTATGTAGTTAGCAATTCGGGCCTTTTCCGTTGTTAATCAATATGTTATTATGCTCTTATGGGTGTCCTTACCCTTATGGAGCATATCTATATCTTCCTGCTCCTACTAATAAAGCCTAGAATTTCTAGTTTGTTAAATTGAGACTAGCAACATTTAACAAAAATAAAATTTGCACATGATGCATAAGATACTAATGATATCAAATAGGCGGCCACAAGGTCTGATGTTTGAATCCTGTGCCCTCTCCTTTTCCTCATTAAATAATCATGCCATTATGCACTATACCATCACAATAAAATTTGCATACATTATCACCTTTTCACCTGGGCAGACAACATTCTAATTTCAATCAATATATTATGTTCTGGTGAGTAGATGCTGAGGTATGGGAAGCAAATATCTAACAAATATATTTGTTTGAATAGTATAATTCCTAATTAAGCTTAAATGTTTATTTATTTTGATACTACATGGATAAGTGAAGCTCAAGCTACAATAATATTTTTTGAATTGAAATAAGTTTTCCAACAGATTTTGATTCACAGTTTTTCTTAAATAATTACTTTTGAGCAAAATATAGAAAATAGAACCCATTGATATTTGCGCAGTGAACTTAATTCTTTTTCCAAATTAATGTTTTATTATTTGCCGGCATTTCTATGGTATCTATAAGGCATAAATTATTTTTTTCTGCTAATTGTATAAGATCAGTCAAGTCACGGATACCCCATGAAGGATTCCTAGCTTTCAGTGATGCATCAAACTGCACATTGCTCTCTGGTGTAATAACACCATCTTTACAGTATGGCCCATAAGTGATCATAAGCGCATCAGGTTTCAGATAGCTACCAGCATTCTCAAACAATCCAATAGTACACTCATATGGGCTAATATGGATCATGTTAGCATTATAAATATAGTCAATGCTGTTTTCTTTCAATCCATACTGTGACAACTTATTTCTAATATCTATTACAATTGGTTGTTTTATATTTTTTGTTGGGCACTTGCTGGCATATATAGATATACTTCCTAATAATGTTTTATCATATTCAGATGGTTGGAATGTGACATTTTGAAAATGCGGTGCAAAATGCGCTAGATGTTGTCCAGATCCAGATGATATCTCTAAAAAGAATGGTTTTTCATCTTCATTACATTCATTGTCACAATTAATGAACCTCTGTAAAACTTGCAATATTGGACCTTGGTTTCTTGTGGCAGCGGGATAAATAAGCTTTTTGTTATCAATGCTGAAACAAAGAAAAACATGACACTTCCATAATGGATTCTAGACAGATTTAAAGAATTTGATAGATGTTGAAATGGCTCCTAGTTTGGGTTTAATTTATTTATTTTTTATTTTTCAAACAGAATCAGGTATAGAAATTTGGGGGGCCACGTTGATCGCATCCGTATGAACCCTTGAATCCATACACGTGTCTCCCGGGTGGTGCAAAAAGAGCAACCCAAAGTAGCAGTAGAACTTGTGCTAAGTTCGACCGGAGACCACGCCTAGTAATCTGCCGCCAAGCAGTGATGCATTCATGTTGCTGTTTCGTTGGAAGGGAGTGGGTGCCAGCGAAATTGCAAGTGCATGAGAAGTAACATCCCTGTCTCGGGGTGATGGACGCAACACAGTGCAACTTGAGTCATCTCGTATTATGGAGACGACTTGAGTGGTATTGCTGTTGTCTATGGGCGGCAGTTAACTGAACATCACTTAGGCCGTCAGCTTGTTCCGTCACTTCAATGACATAAAAAAAAAACTATATCTTTTATAATAAATAAGTGAACTCTTAAAATTAATCATACAGCCAAAAACTGATTTTTTTATTATCTATTTTTTTATATATATTATATGCTAATAAAATTTTTCTTACAACTTTATGACAACATAGGTATTTGTCTGAATTTAAATGCTTTATGGTACAGTTTGTTTCTTTTTTATTTACTAGATAAAGTTAGTGTTAGTGTTTCTTACTAATTATGATTTGTGCCACCTGTTTTGCTTCACATTACACAGATATTTCTTTGAAAATTGTGTATATGTATATATAATTGTTTATATGTATATTTGACTGGCCTCATAGCTCAGTTGGTTAGTAACCCTACCTTCTGTGCTGTAGGTCGTGGGTTCGATCCCCACTCAGGACAAACATTTATGTGACATTTGTAACATTGATGTTTGTTCTGTGTCTGGGTGTTAATATGTATTATATGTATGTATTTACAAAAGAAAAGTATATAAGTATTATATCAGTTGTCTGGTTCCCATGATACAAGCTATGCTTAGCTTACTTTGGGGCTAGATGGTGCTGTGTCAAATGTCCACCAATATTTATTTATTTATTTATATCTATGGTACACAATAAAGACTATCTTGTATATACATTTCTTTTGTTTCCTCATTCAATATTCCAGATAGACGTTAAATATCAAGACGCGTGGAAGAAACGATGACATATCCAAAACAAATAATAGGTAAAACAGATTTACTAAAGTACAACCGTACCTTTCATTGCAATCAAAGTCACAAGCTATGTCTTGCGTTTTCGACATTGATCTTCTCAAAAATCTCCCACTTACAGAAAACAATGTAGATAAATTAATTTTCATAAAATGCAAGCTTTGCACGGAGAAATAATTTATTTTATTCTGTAAGGAAAAAAACATTTCATTAACAAAAACTAGGCTTAAAAGATGTTTGTTTCAGCGGTAGAATTCAGTTTTTTAAGCAAAGGCATGAACTATTAACTTTTTACTTCTCAGTGAAAACTGAAAGAATTAAGGATCTAGGTATGTAATTTTCTTCTTAGAAAGGAAATGACAACTGCAGTCACTCGCTATGCTGTCACGAACACGAACGTCATGTCGTGAATGTCACTAGCAGGCAGTGTTGCCAAATCTAGTATAAAAAGTATCTAGTCGCAAAGTAGTATTTATTAGATAGCCATTTTATAATTTGTATTTATTTAAACGACCTTCGCTCTACCTGTTCTTAACTCTGAAGCCGAGAATAATGCCAGGCCAGATAATTCACGGCAAGATATTGTAAACATATGTTAATAACCGATTGTATGATAAATATTTATAATTAAATAAAGAAATGAACTAAACACATCTTACGAATTCCTTGAGTTTTTTTTTTCATACGAAATATATTATTTATCCCATTTATCTGTGTATTTTGACTTTACTTACCACATTAATGGTTAGAGAACATTTATTTTCTCAAAAAGAAATAACGATTTCACTTACATGAGAAACATAGACTACCGCTGTACATATTATGATTCGTGCACAATGACAAGCGCAAACGGTTCAATTCTACGAGCCACAGTCTACCTTTACGCAGCTGGATAACAACTTATTTTAAAAATGTGGTCATACGGTATGTGTTTTTTAATTTACCCTTGAAGAACGAGAATTAGTCTGCGTTTTTTACTTCCTTTGGTAATTTATTGTATATTTGTATACTCCTTCAAAACAAATTGTTCCTTCGAATATTTCTATTATGAACCTGGTATACTTTTAGCAGGGTTATATTTGTATTTATTATAGACTAGCTGTGCCCCGCGGTGAATAAGTAACACTGCACTTTTCTGGGATCAAAGTAGCCTATGTATTAAGCCAGGATATAAACTATCTTGGTACCAAATTTCATCCAAATCCATTCAGCCGTTTGAGCGTGAAAGAGTAACAAACATCCATACAAACTTTCACGTTTCACGGCTCTCAGCGCGCTTTATACAGGGTTACAGGAAAAGTCGTGCTAGATCCGTTAAGGGCGTGGAGTACCCATCATTTCTGACTTATTTCACTATGAAACACCCTACCCTAAACTTAACCCTTTTCGAGATATTCGACTTTTAATTTTTTATTGAATAATGCCGATTTTTAGGCTACGAAATTTATTTTTGTTTATTTTGTGTATCTTATTATTATTATTATTGCATTTTTACATGTGTAATAAGATGCTTTAGGACATCAATCATTAAAATAGTGCATAAGTTAATTGAATAGACCGTAGTAGACAAGTGAAAGTAAAAAAATAAAAAATATATTAGCAAGCTTATTTTTCTCTAAGGGATATCTAAAAAAAATATTATGACACTTGTTCGGCAGATATTTTTTAAAATATTTACGTTTCATCAGCTATCTAACGAGGTATAATAATCTAGGGTTTTATTCAAATGCATTGGAAAAAAATTAGTTTCATAGGCGACAGTGGAGAAGAAAATTTATACTTAGCCCTAAAAAGTAAAATAAAATGTGTGATGTGGCCTGTTTTGACAGAGTTTATCGAAGACTTAAAGAAACTGGCTCTGTTTTGAGACGAAATACAGACATGGGAAGACCACGAATTGACGACGAAGAACAGGACAATGAGATAGTGCAACGCTTTCGAGCGGATCCGACTACTTCCACTAATATTGTTGCCCGTGATCTGGGACTTTCGCAATGGAGAGTGTGGTTTACAGTGCATACTGCTGGCCTATACCCGTACCATTACACGCCGGTACACGTTATTGAAGAAGGAGACCCCGCGAGAAGATTGGACTTTTGCAGATTTATGCTAAATGCTGACGTAGAAGACCCAGATTTTCTAAGAAATATCTTGTGGACGGATGAGTCCAAATTTGATAAAGATGGCATAACCAACTATCACAACGTCCATTACTGGGCCCCAAAAGAACTAAGGAATCCCAATAAGAAAAGAGTGAAAGGGTCCCAACGAAGATTCAGCGTGAATGTGTGGATGGGCATTATCTCTAATCATTTGATTGGACCTTACTTTCTCCCGGATAATCTAAATGGGGAAAGCTACGAAAATTTCCTGAGAGCAGACTTGAGTGATTTGCTGGATGATCTGCCACTCAACCTGATCAGGGACATGTGGTTCCAACACGATGGCTGCCCTGCCCATTTCAGGAGAAGTGTCAGAGACTGGCTGGACACAAATTATCCAAACAAATGGATAGGACGAGGTGGGCCGTTGCCATGGCCAGCAAGAAGTCCGGACCTAACTCCCATGGATTTTCATGTATGGGGGTGCATGAAAAGTCTTGTGTACAGCGAGCCGAATCCAGTTTTGTCTGTGGAAGACTTAAGAGAAAGGATTGTGGATGCAGCAAATAAAATGAGGACCACGTTGACCACTGGAGTAGTGAAGACTGGTCTCCGTAGAAGGATGCGACAATGTTTCAGAAATAGAGGCGGCCATGTTGAACATGAACTGTAGAATAAGAAAAAGTTGTGTGAAAACCTTTAATAAATGACATTTCATGCATACCTAATGTTTTATTTTACTTTTTAGGGCTAAGTATAAATTTTCTTCTCCACTGTCGCCTATGAAACTAATTTTTTTCCAATGCATTTGAATAAAACCCTAGATTATTATACCTCGTTAGATAGCTGATGAAACGTAGATATTTTAAAAAATATCTGCCGAACAAGTGTCATAATATTTTTTTTAGATATCCCTTAGAGAAAAATAAGCTTGCTAATATATTTTTTATTTTTTTACTTTCACTTGTCTACTACGGTCTATTCAATTAACTTATGCACTATTTTAATGATTGATGTCCTAAAGCATCTTATTACACATGTAAAAATGCAATAATAATAATAATAAGATACACAAAATAAACAAAAATAAATTTCGTAGCCTAAAAATCGGCATTATTCAATAAAAAATTAAAAGTCGAATATCTCGAAAAGGGTTAAGTTTAGGGTAGGGTGTTTCATAGTGAAATAAGTCAGAAATGATGGGTACTCCACGCCCTTAACGGATCTAGCACGACTTTTCCTGTAACCCTGTATAGCCACGGACGCTCAGGCGCGAGGCGTGTAGTACGTACTCTGTACGTTAAAAATGTTCGCCGTGATTCTTTAAATTGAAATAACTTTTTTATTTATGAACCGATTGACATGAAATAAACACTAAATGTTAAGTGAAGCTTACTACAATATATTAGTGAAAACCGTATCTAAATCGAATAAGCCGTTTCTGATATTAGCGTGCACAAACACACAGACAAACAGACAAACAGACAAAAAAAAATTAATTACAATTTCGGGTTCGGCATCGATATAATAACAACTCCTGCTACTTTTTTTTTATATATTTCCATTGTACAGACACCACTTTTCTACAATTTTATTATATGTATAGATTATATCACGTCATGACACGACTACGACCAACCACAGCTAAAGTGTCCACGAATTATTGGGTGTCATAACCAGCTTGTAATGCCCAGCCAAATAATTCATAGCAGAAATGTACGCCCTGATAACTAGAACTTGGGAGCCATGATACGATTTATCTGGTTATACATTATTGGTTCTACATCGTCCTTAGGTGTTGATAATACCAAAAATGGTATACATTCTTTTCTTATCATCAATTGCACAATTCATTAACATGGGTCGAATTATTAGGCTTATGTAAAAATATCATGCCATGAATTATATGGACAGACATTATTTTGACTGTACATTATTGTCTCCTGAATTAAAGTACCAAATACCAAACAGAAACAAGTAGTCATTTTCAGACTGGTAGACTAAAAATTGAAATAGGCTCTGAACAGAAGCCTTGAAACTAAAAAGAAGAAAAGGTACTTAAAGAAGGACTTTATTACTGAACTACCAAATGTCAGTCTGCCTACCTATATAAAATTCACTGAGATATTGTTTTGCTTTAAAAGTAGCTCCTTTAGTTTATATTAAACATACTTATTAATTTCCAGATTCAAATAGATTCATAAAACGGGAAAATGCTGAAATTGAAAACATTAATGGACATAACACGCAATAATGGATATCAATAAAAAAGAATTTGTGTTGGGTTTTTTTTTGGATAGTGAAGAGGTGTCCACTCTCAATAGATCAATGATGGCATTTTCTGATGTATTACTGGATAATGTGGAAAATTTGGATGCATTTAATGAATTGTTATGCATGGAGAATGAGTCACATCTAAAGATTAATCACACTCCAGAGACAGAGTTGTCAAATATATTTAAAGATTACTATGAAGAAGCCATTTTACACTTCTCTGATGAAGATTATGAAGCTGCTTTCAAAGCTAAGAAAACCACAGTTCAGGTATGTATGCATACACTCTTTTACTGTTGTCCCTATTATTGCACAAGCAGGGTCCTAAAAGGCAGGTGGCTCAAGACCGTTCAAAATGGAAATCTTTGGGGGAGGCCTATGTTCAGCAGTGGACTTTTACCAGCTGATATGATGATGAGGGCCCTAAAAATATATTCTCACTTTGTTAATCGAGGCAGTTTTTATAATATAACTTAGTATTCTTCATACGCATGGTTTTGTGCAGCAAGCTGATTTTGACATTCCCAGCTAATAAAGTTTTTATATTACAGGCACTCATAAAATGTTTACAAGATTTGATCCCATCTGGCACTATACCACTGAGCAAGAAAGTTCATATTTTTCTCATGTTCCTGATGAGTGACTTATCCTACAGTGAAATTGGTAAACTCTTCGGTCTTCATAAATCGTCAGTCAGTCATATATTCCAAGAAATTGGATCTAATTTAGCAGATAACAGGTACAACTATATTACCTGGCCTTCAGTAGAAGAACAACACGTCACTAGGATCAAAGTCAATAGTAGATTTAAATTTCCTAATTGTGTGGGTTTCATTGATGCTTGCTGCCTAAAAGTAGGTCAAAAGAAACTAAAGCATGATAGTATACTACTGCAGGCGGTGTGCGACGAGTCACTTATGTTCATGGACATTCACATTGGAGAGATGGGAAAAACCAAGAAAAATAAAGTGTTCAAAGACAGCAAATTGGCACAGGAGCTCCAAAACTTTATTGATTTTGATAATCACCTATTAGGTGATTCACAGTATAAATTGAGAATTAATTTGATAACACCTTTTACAAGTGAAGAATTATTGACTAGCGAAGAGATGAAATTCAATGAAATTCATTGGAAAACCCGATCATATATTGGGCATGCATTTGAATTGCTCAAAGAAAAGTTCAGAAAACTAAATCATATACATATCTTCAAACAAGAATTTATACAAATATTAATATATTCTGCATGTGTTTTGCATAATTTTATATTAATCCATGAAGGGTGCCCAGTAGTCAAAGAAGAAGCCAACATCTGTGATGATGGCTTTACCTTAAATACTGACATAGTTATGTCAGCGGTAGAAAAGAGACAATTTCTTTGTAATTATATTAATTACATTGATTCAGACACTGACTTCTTAGAGTCATGACCTCAAGGAAATTGTAAATAAGGAATCGGAAAGGAAGTATGTGCTTCTATGATGTAAATAAAATACCAAGTAATGTTATAATACTTATATTTTCTCCACTATTATGGAAAACTAATATTGTTCCTAGTTTATATGGAGTCTTCACAATATAAAAATATAAATAAAAACAATTTTACATATATTTTTCCCAGGATTTTAAAATATATAAATAGGTCAATAAAATCTATTCATGAGGCAGGTAAGTCTAGAAAAACAATATTTATTGTTTATAACAAGTAGCAATTTTAAAATGTAATAACTTAACTTATTTAATTTAATTTTCTTATTAAATAATATATACAGAATGAGATACATTTTTTAAAAGATAAAGATACTATGATTCAAAAACGGTGGGAACACTTGATTATTTTAAGTTTTCTGGTGGTTATTTCAGCCCAATATTTAATAATGAATACAGGAAAAATAAAAGCAGACTTTTTTAAAATATTGTACAGAGCGGGAATAACATTTGAAAAGTGTATGGTGTAAGTGTGCAAGGCTAACATTGGATACAAAATTAACGTTTGACGGAAAGAAATAATGTAGGTTATAAATATTTATAGTCTCTGTCCTAACATTAGGCACTAAATTGGCAACCTACAAGGCACTATGCGTTAGCACAGCAATATTTTGCTATAACTGTAATAATTTTTCATTTTAAACAAATCTAATAACTTCAATTATATATGCTATTCTATCATAAAATTCTCATTTGTAATGCCACCATTTCATTCAAATATACTCACTGAAGATTACTGAAATACATAAATCGTAAATCGCCTTTGATGTTTAAAATGTAAAAATACTTGAGATAAGACGTAAGAATATGTCCAAAAATAATAACTGGCGTCTGCCCTTATATTATTTAGTATGTCGGCATGTAGAGCCACAATTATCGCCCCGTTCGTACATCCCACTACAACAATTCGTCATGATAAATGGTGACTATATTGTTTTCATACGTTTTGTTTGACTACGTCAAACTATATTTTTTCTTGAGCCCTTTGGCTTTAACTAGCGCTATATACATATTTGATTATATTTACATAACAGCTGCACTTCGATATTATCTACCTATGGAATGTTACAAAATTTACGTCTCAATATTATTGACCTAGCTAAAGCTAAAGCAGAACATGTGACGCCATTACCTAACTAATATTTACATCACCACTTAATTAATAATAAATTTGCGCTTTATACCTGGTATTTAAGTAGTAAAAATATGTTAAATGTTACAGTATGAACGATTAATACCTACGTACATGACTCAAAACTTGAAGTAATATGAGTATAAGACAACAGCGTTATGAGCATGTTCCGTTTTAGTTTTAGACAGCTATTTCAGTCGCTAACACCAAATGATGAACTGAAAATATAATCGTTCGATATCCTACATTTAAATGCGCAGTCCTTTGTTCACTATGAAAGAGGTAAGTATACACTTTAGGATACCATATGTACAGTCACTCAGCCGTATTTACAACAGAATCCAGCACTTTGCGTTATTCACACCAAACTACACAATTTACTAAAATATCTCGGCCGATACACTCGGCAAACTTGGCACACGCGGCGTTCCAAAAATTCCATTCACTTAGTTATGGACCCATAGAAAGTCTGTTTGGGCAATTCTCAAATATAAGTCTTTTTCACTTTTTGTAAAGTACCACACTTGAGATCTTTATCCAGGGATTCTGTAGAATTCCTTAGGTCAAGTGTTCGCTCTTTCCCGAGCTCGAGATGCAAATTGTCTGGTTTCGCGCACACATTCGCTACCATGTTCACATTCTTCGACCGCGGCGGCATGTATGCTGAATTGGCATTCAGGGGCGTTTCTAAAGGGCCCAATCTGTAAAGAAAAGTATTCTATTATCTCGAGCTTTAAAATGTCTATGACGATTTCACATATAAAGAGGCATAAGTTTTTTGTTCTCCTTGTTTGGCTTGTTATTATTTGTATTATACATCACGCATTATCTTTGTGCTTTATCAAGTGTCTGTGAGTAAGTGATCAAACAGAACACGTAAAATAACGATTACAAATATTGACACAGTGCGACATGCTCAAATAACAGTGATTTAAATATTGCGAGTTTTTAACACTCACTTCCAGGAATCGTAAAAACTTGCCTGCGACGGAAAACTGAGTGTTCGATACAGTCCGTCTCAAATTTACTTAATAGTCAAATTACCAAATGATTTATAGCATACCTGTTTAACTGATTGTGTTGTTCATTAAAGGGTGAGGTATCCTGAAGAAAGGGGTGGCGAAATCGCCGAGAGAATAGGTACCCAATGACAAATCCAACCATAAGTGTCACAAGGCACGACGCCACGACAGCCGTTAGTAACGCCTGGGCACTGTAGATATTGCCTTCCGCCGCCTCCACAGTAAGGGAATCTACGGAACAAAAATCGATTTTAATAAGTATCGATCATGTCACAAATATTTTCGAGTTGTGATTTTTAAAGGGCTTACCAGTTTCGTGTTTATTGTGGTTCGTGCTTTTTTCGTCAGACAACACGTTCGTTTCAACGACTTCAATTAAAATTTCATTCTGGATATCATCCGTTTTTTGTCGCATGTTAGATTCAGATAACGTTGGTTTCTTTGTCCCCGGATTTCTATTACTATGTCGGTCACCCGGCAGGAGGGCTGGTAATTTATTACATATTTCAGTCTTTCCGTACTCTACATTTTGTAGAAATCTCTCGGGGTTTGGAAATTGCCTGTTTCCAACCCAAGAGCACTGTTGTTGCTTGGAATCCCAGGCACAGTGAGGATCTTGTAATGCAACACATTCCCTGAAACATAATAAATGTTGCAACAATATTTACTTTGTAATATAAAATATAATATAAATGTTGCGATGTCAAAGTCCATAAATATAATAAAAGAGATATGCTCATACCTGCACGATTGCACATTTCCGCAATGAGATAGTGTGACTGCTTTTATGATATCTCCAGAGGCTACTATTAATTTCTCTGTGGTTAAAGCGACGTGCATTTGTTTGATGGGCACTCCCTGAGGTAGGACTTGTACTTCAGATATTACAGCCGTTCTCACGGGATTCTTGCTGTACTCGTCAACGCTAGAATCGAACACACCTTCGTTGGAAGCTACGTTCACAGCCTTTATGACTCTTCCATCATCAGTACCGATGTACATTACATCGTATTTGTTGCCATTCATTGCTTGAACTTGTGGGTGTACAGCAATTGCTGAAAATCGATACTGAAGACTAACTCTTATCAAAACTGGTCTTGCTAAGAACGAAGGAATAGCTTTATCCATTAGTGGATGAGTTTTTATGAAATTCACAGCTGAATCGGAAAGAGTTCGACTGTCTTCTACGCATGAACCTGGTCTATCAGTGGGAATTTTTTCTTTTTCAAGTGGTAGCCAGTTCGAATTCATGCTTTCTTGACCTTTGAAAGTCCCATCAAAAGCATCTAGTATGTCTCTCATTGCGAAAGCGCATACTGCTGATCCTCCTATTGCGTTCTGAGGCGTTGTGAAGACTGCGTAAACGATATCATTCCTGCTGCCACCGCTACCGTAAATACCGTTAATGAGATCTGTTGTAGCCTCTGGAAAAAATGTAATGATATAACTAAGTTGCTTGTATACCTACTAGTAAATTACTTGAGGTTGCATAAGTTTTCTACTTACGTATTTCATCAAAATAGAATGGATACTCTCCAGGCATTGAACAGTTTAGGCGTGTCTTCAAGAATGATGTCCATCGATCGCTGAAGGTATGAGGTCCACCTTTATCGTTCAAACATACTCTTGCAACTCTTGAATAAACAGCCTGTGGAACCACATTAAAAGTTGATAAGTTGACTCTTTTTTATAAAAAAAATTCATATAGATTTTTTA
Organism: Chesias legatella; assembly: GCA_947359385.1. NCBI lineage: Eukaryota > Metazoa > Arthropoda > Insecta > Lepidoptera > Geometridae > Chesias > Chesias legatella. The sequence continues at coordinate 5,427,355 of OX375772.1, forward strand.
TTTATTGGGATTTACCTTCCCACAGTTCATGTATTCCACTGCTGTTTCTCGGTAGAAGAAGTATACATGGCTCGTTGAAGCTACTGCACCAACGAATGATGGATCATTTAATAACCGTAGGTCAGATCGTTCGGTGCGCACTGGCTCTCGATAAATCAAGGGATCTGTCCCAGAAAAATCTGCAGCAGTTGCCGTGTAAAGTTGACCATCTGAAAATAAATTATTAAAATTTAGAATATCCCTCAACTCGACTCTTACGTCGAGCTGACATAGGTACCAAAAACCTCTGTTGTTTAACGCAAGAAACCGTGGTGGCTAAGTTGTTCAGTCCCCAAGTTTAAATCCAGAGGTTGAAAACTGGTTTAAAACAAGATCACTGAGTTTTTCACTTGAAAAGTGCTCAATACTCATTTTCAAAACAGCGAAGAAAAACATCGTATTATTCGAAGATGTGTACGAAAGGACTTAAATGCTTTCACCACAGTAAGAGAGCCAGTGAAATGAGTTGCAGTAGTTGTATCAGAATCACAGTTCATCCGGTCTACATATCACGATAAAATATGGACTTCAACATTCTTCATAGTAGGTACATTTGGAAAGTATGTTAGCAATCTCACTCAGTTTCTTCGTAGCTCTAGAGCAAGCAATTTTGCCGAAGCGCATAATTAGCATGAAAACTGCAGCTGAATCAAGAAATAATAATGTCAATTATGCGGTATCTTGATGGTTTACGTGATTCTTCAATTTAGTTTAATTTGTGTTAATTTTGTGTTTCAAATAATAACATATTTTCAAGTCTCCGTACAGAATCAACTATGAAGGTAATAAATCTATGAGTATCTTGTAAATCGCGCGGTCGTGCTTCGTGCAACCCTTCTGCAAGCAAACGGGCGCAGCATCGTGCCTTGTTTCCAGATCATCACGGCAATATGTGTTCACGACTTTACTAGGAAAATGCGAAATAAAGGTCAAACAACACACCTAAGGGAAATACGAAAATGTGAGACCTACCGGCATAAATGGCTGTAGAATTGTGTTGCGGATCGTACGGACAGCGACCGGATCCGTCGTATTCCTCTAAGTGATGATTCGGTGGGTGCCTGGCGTACCGTCTGCATAACGGTTTAAATGCATTTGTACCACATACAAGTAGTCTCCCATGGGACCTCGCCGCTACACGAGGGTAGTTCTGGCACTCATCTGCCGATTTTCCTTTTAACTGACATAGTTCTCTATGGGCGTCTGTTGATTGCCATTCTATACGCTGTGAACATAAAAAAGTTACTGTTTGATTATTCAGTAAAGCTAACGTGTTAATAATATATCGTGATATGTTTTCAAAAAGTAGCTATTGTTATAGATAAGATAAGGATCATTATGTAGTCCTGATAGGCCACGTAGGTACATTGTCGGCATAAATTTTGTATTCATGTTTTTGTTTAGTTACAAAGAGACAAAAAAGCATTTGCCTACATAGCCTAACTAATGTGTGTGCCTACGTTTGTAGAAAACTAAGTGAAATTGAATTTGAAATGGTGTCAGCGACAAAAAGCTTTAAATGGCGGACGACCCAAGGAAAAGTAACCATGTAGCGTATATTAGTATTCTGGCGATGCGGAGTGGACGCCGTGCGCCGCTGCTGTGAATAATTCAACGCATCACCGGTCAGCCTAATATGTGACGAGTAATTCTAAACATCAACCTCAACGAAAAATAACTCTTGTGTTTATTTGACAAAAACAGAGGCGTCTATTGTTTGAAATCAGGGACGCTGTTCTCTGCTCTTCTACAATAGTCACGTTCTTAGTTATATCTGTCTGTAAAATATCTGCAAACCAGATTAAACGAAACGGCCATTATAACTCAGTTTTTGTAGTTCTAATTATGAACGTTAAAATTTTATATGAATGTACAGTAAAAACAATCTTGTTTCGTTCCAATATTTGCGTTTGCAAATCCTTTGGAGATGTAGCTAGCAACATACGTACCTATATGAATATAGTCAAAAAAAATTGATGAGTGAAACGTTAGCGATATCTGGCTACGTGCCAACGTTAGCCTGGCCCTATGTCCGTCCGACTCGTATTTTTATTTCATGCGCAGATTGTGAAGCCATTAATCGTAGCCTCGAATGAATTATATATTTTTGCTCTCACGGGAATCAGATCGAAGTACAGTGCCAATGTAGACAGGGAAATATTTTACTATGTCCATTCATAAATTTTCCTTGCAATTGAAGCTCTCACATCAACGCTATTATCCTCTTTCCAATTAGTTATCTAATTAGACTAAATGCAAAATAACTGCAACATAGGATTACGTCTAGAAACTCCCTGATTCCATAATACACTTCGACGATCGCATATGTAATCTCTTTCTTCTATAATACCAGAGCAAAGGTTTAACACCTTTCCTCTGGGCTCTTTCAGCAAAAAGTGTTAATGCGGTGTGTTGCAGATTGTATTTTAGATAAAATCAACAGGATATATAAAATAAACAGCGGACTACGGAGCCAAATGCGGCCGTAACTAAGAATAAACAGTAAGTGCAGGAGGCAACGGGGTTGTGCAGTTGTTTGCGCAAGATTAGATACATAAACCTGTAGTCGAGTGTTATACCTATTAAGGAATTCATTGGTTCTCGACAGGACTGGGTTACCGAACGGCTAGACGGTAGCAATCGGGCCGATTAGACTTAATCGCGTAACTTATAATCGTATCTATCAATCTTGGAAACCTGGTTACAGTTCCGCAAACATTCGATGATAAATGTGTGGACGTTGAACGTTCCACATTATTATCAACTGTGATAACTTTTGGGACTTCTTTTGAGTTCGTGACTACCGATTTTAGCCTTTAGGTATATTGTTTGCTTAACCCATTTTGTTCTAGATAGGTGCAAAATACTGCATGCTTAGCGAGAGCAGCTAAGTTAAATGCGTGATAAAAAGTAATATTTTTACTTTGTTTCAAAATGGCTACTTAATAAGTTAAATAGATATAGTTTATAGAGGGGGGGGGGGGGGGGGGGGGGGGGAGAGGAGTATTACGCTTTTGTAATCGTTGTGATTACTGTTAATATTCCTTAAACCAATTTGTGTATTCCGTCGCCTAATAATCCAAAAAACGTAGGTACGTAGCATTAAACATAAAATTCCTGAATATTATAAACATAAAACACATACCTGATCTGTATTTTCTGATAAATCATACAGGCTGAGGTTATATACGGTATTTCTGAAAATAAAAATATAATATTTAAATTATTTATACCACTGGAAGTTAATAGAATATAAGTAGAAGATACATAAAACTCTATTGTATATATTTAAAATATGAGATTAAGAAAGAGAAGAAGAGAAATATGGTCTAAATCGTATCGATTGAAACTTGGTAGAGCAAAAACTTTAGAAATTCAGGCAAAGAATAATATTTTAATTACAGCAGATCAGGGTTCTTACCTGCCACCAACTATTATAGAGAAGTCATCTCTATCTAGAATACGGAAGTGGTCCGGCGCGGTCGCGTTGCCCACGAACTGTTCTGAAGTTTCATCGCCTGTAACAAACCAATTCATTAAAAGTTACTGCAACTGCGACTTGGCAATCTTGTACTTAACGAATCTGAATTCGTAATTATCGCATATCTCGTGTGTTATTTGAGTTTGGCAGCTCAAATTAACAAATGGTGTGCCATGGCTATATTGCTTGCCAGGATTATTGGTGTCAAATATTGTACCAACAAGCAATAGGTACTTATTCTGTTCTTTTGACTGTATATGGGCTGTTAGGCATAATCCACGGAAGAAATACATAAGCATTAGCTTACTTCTATTTTCCGATGTAAAAAATCGTATTCTGCGTCGATCAAAGGAACAATGAGGCTATTGTAGAGCGATTAAACAACAATATGCGTATGCGATTTCATAACAATCGGTTGAGAAATTCCCACGTGTTGTCTGCCGAAATCTCAGTTTCGCGCACCTGCAATGCTTTGAAGACGTTTGAGATTTATTCCGGGAATCATTTTCCAAAAGAAATATTCATTTTTTATATTTATTTCTAAAGCGATATATATTTCAGACATATCTACATTGCAATTTTGTCTCATATCCACGGCTAATAATGAATGAGCTACAAGTAATAAGTAAGAATATTGAGATGTGGCTCAGTTTGATCATGGTTAGAAAGTCTTGAAATTAGTTCAAATTGTTAAGTTTTCATGAAGTTCCGAGCGTCTCTAACAAAAACTGTAACAAAAGTAAGGTAAGGTAGTAAGGTAAAAGTAGGTACTACAGATAGTTGTTAGATTGACTCTATATTTACCATTTTTCACGTAGATCCGTGCGTTCGCGTCTGGCATCCAGGCGTGCGCCGTGGATGCAAGGAGCAAGAGCACCGCGCTAGCGACGGCCATTTTGTTTTATTGCCTTCTCCTTTCCACGTCCGCCATCATCCCGCACCTTTCTCTGCTATCTGTAACAAATGGAATCGAAACATCAGTCACCGTTGCTTAGTGCTTAAGGTAAGCAAAGTCAAGTTTAGTACTAATAACATAATATAATAAATATATACCAGCCTCAACTATAGGATTGCGCTCAAATCTACTCTTGTTGTGTTTGGCTAAAAACAAAAGTACTTACGATTTTTTTTTATAAAATCATTACTTCTCTAAGTTAATTAAGATAATATATTTATAATGCTTTCCAGTATAAAGACCATTAATCTGTAGTATATTATTCTTATCTTAAAACGATAAGACGTTGCGAGTTGTACCTATAATAGACATTGTATCATGTATGGCGGGCTTGGCGGCTTAATAACCTGTCGATATCGTTAAATATAAAGACCAAGAAAGCTGACACTCTTGTATTCTTGTTCTTAATAACAAATATGAGTAGGTAGGTATATTATACAAGTATAATAAAAATAACGGAATCGTCTTGTAAGTACCTAAGTATGTAGATACAGCAAGTTGTGACGTATCACGAAAAGTAAGATTTAAAAACAGCTACTTATAATAAATGTATAAAATAAAATAAACCGGCCAAGCGTGAGTAGTTCGCGTACCGAAGGTTCCGTGACACAAATATTTTTGGGATCTTTATCGTACGTCCCACTAACACCACTGATAAAAACCGCTTCAGTTAATTAACGTTCTACGGTAGAGCAACAGCAAAATTAGGTACTTTTTGATTCGATAGGAATTTTAATGGGAATTCTTGAGGGTATAGAAGGTATTAGGGATTAAAAGATATTAGTCCTTTAGGTGGGACAGACAGACGGACGTCGTGTACTTTGAGTGCGGAACCCTAAAACATTACCTCAGTGGCCGCGCAGCGTTTGATTTTGTTCAGCACCAGACTATGACGCAAGGGTAACAATTTGTCACAGCCTGTATAACTACAACATCTCGAACGAATGAAGGTACTTGAATCCCACCTACGTGGTTTCATATATTATTCCATATTATTATATTCTCAAGATTTCACTTCATTCACAGAAAAAAAACGCCTTACTCAGACTGATAATAACGAAAATGATAGAGTGGATGTCGTTTACTGCACGCAGGCTCGGATACTGGTATGGTTGGTTCTCAGTCACACGGGACGCTTCGAGCACGCACTGTGTGTATCTCTCGTACATTTTGCGTTTGTTTTTTTATTATTGTTTTATATTATAATCGTGAGAAACAGAACTCGATCGTCTCGTTCAGTCCGTGATCTTAAACTACATCGTGCTCTTATTGTAATATATTTTTTCCATCTCGCTACGAATACCCATACTTGTACAAGTTTAGCTCTAGGCTGCTATCGTAAATTGCATATAAGTAGTATAGAACGGGTCATAAATATTTAATAGGTTCTCCTGATGGGCTGAATTTATATTCTGGTCAATAAAGTATGTTCCATCATAATAAGATATTATAACCCCGGATACTCTTGCTTCATTCTTTACTGGCAGCTGTAAGGTTTTATTATCCAACGACTGACTTGTGTTCGGTACTTCACCAAGAGGTAATCATATTTATTGCGAAATTTGAAATACCAACAGCCTTCAGAATGAGTATTGGGGCACACATCACATTATGCAACCAATGTTACCTAATTTAGACACAGCAACATCTATTGGTATCGTTTCTTTTAGCATGGCATTAAACTCAAATCAACAACTTTTTTTCGATGAGCTGTCTTCGAGTCGAAGTATGAACAATAAGAGATCCGTGGTGTTTCTCTAGAATACCTTTATGAGAATGTTTATATTTTTTAAGGGTAAATCACTTCTAGATATTTAAATATTAGAATAATCATTTGGCTTTTTAGTTATGTTAATCGTTTTTATCCCAAGCCACCTGTATGAAACGTAACTAACATGCTTTTAAATGCAATATGCACAGATGCGCAACATTTGCATCTGACGCTAAGCAGCATTATTACTCAAAGGGTTGGTTGGGGTTTCGTTCAACAGGAGGCCTGCTGTACGTTGCACAATTGCACAGATGTTCCACAAAGGACCATGGGGGGGGGGGGGGGGGGTTTGAACTAATATCGTACTTTCCACTTTATGCAACGTTGCTGTTTTGGGAGCAGTGGATTTGAGTGTTCATCGGTGCATACATTTTTGGGCACTACATATTAACTGGCCAATTTTGCCACGACTGTATTTACGTTCAGAACGTGTAATATGTTGTGTGAAACTGCCGACATTTCACATTAATTTCACAGCGCCATCTAGCCTCAAAGTAAGCTAAGCATAGCTTGTATCATGGGAACCAGACAACTGATACTTTTTTTTTGTAAATACATAGGTACCTGCATATTAACACCCAGATACAGAACAAACATCTATGTTTCTCACACAAATGTTTGTCCTGGGTGGGAATCGAACCCACGACCTACAGCGCAGAAGGTAGGTTTACTAACCAACTGAGCTGCGAGGCCAGTCAAATTTCGAACATTGAAATCAAACATTGCTAGCTAAATAAACTGATGGTTATTGAACTAAGTTATGTTACCTATACCGGTATCGGAAACTTCCCTTTTATGCTTTAATAATAAATATATAAGACAGTTCTCAGTTTAAATAACGTTGGATCGGGTGGCACCTTCATAAAATATGTATAAAAATCAAGGCGTAACGGTCCCCTAAATATACGCAAATAATGGCAGCTGGATCCTGCTATTTCTGCCTCAGGACGGCAATGTTTCAGAACGTTTGGTTACCGTAGTTAATATGTTAAATGTTCCTATACCAAGCTATCTGCTTGTGATAAATCTATTAAAGGTTGTTTACTTCCACGGAGACTGAACTATCGTATAAAACTTATAATAAGAATAAAACTATAAAATGTACAGCATGCCTGCTTCTGAATTTTATTATACACATATGACGATGAATTTAATGTAGATATTATGTATGTAGGTATATAAGTTATGTGGCATAACTTTAATAGGCCAGTAATTATGCACTCGTTGATATCAGAGATCTTTCGCGACATGTCGGAAGACCAACCGGTCCCACAATTGGAACACTGCGGTTCTTTTCTCCGACACGATTAGTAGTATATCTTCACACGCAAAAACCGTCACATTGGCACCAAACACGGTTTTTCTGAAGATAAAAGACGTTTTCGCGATATTTTTCCATATCAACGCACGATTTATAGCCCCTTCCGGTAATGTCACGCTTGAAATGTGTGTCTTTAAATGAATCGCTGCGGAGAAATGTGCGAACGTGAAGGATAAATGATCTGTGATTCTGCAACGTAACCTAAATAATCATTTGAGTAAAAGTAATACTCATAAAACTTTTATAATACAATACTAACAGATCAGTTTAGTTTGATTGATACGCATATTGTCAGGTTCGTTACATAATTTATTAGGTCATGTAATATATGGTATACTAGCTGTTGTTCGAGACTTCGTCCGCGAATTGAATTCGGTTTTATCACGCACCCCTAGTTTACCCCTCGGTTTCTACTGTTTTATTATATGTAGATATATAGATACAAGATATAACCTTATAACATCTGCTATCAGACAGATCAGCCATAAGAAAGGAACAATTTCTTTTTTTGTTGTATTGTATATAATATCAAATTAATTTAGTAAAAAGCTGTTATTTTAACATTACATACAGACACTTCAAATTTATTTATTTTTATAGATGGTAAAGGACATTCGATTTAATTACCTACCATGTTTATTAACATACCTACTATTATTTTATATTAGCCAATTGCACAGAACTTCTTTCGCATTCGCTAAGGTTTGTTGGCCCTTTGTTTATAGAGGCCACTGTTTTTTTTTTGCCAGGCCTTATCTCTGAGGCACCTATTTAATTCCAGTCAAAGTCAAAGTCAAAAACTTTATTTCCATAGAATTCATAAAGAAATGGCTTGGAAACGTCAATAATATTCAAAACATAAGGTCATGCGTACTTATCGATAAGTTTGATGCCTGTGCAATAAAACCTTTTTAAAGTCCAGGCTATGTAGTTTTCATATGAACAATGTTTTTTTTTTAATCCGTAGCAAGTTATTGAGATACATCATAATGAACATTATAATCTAACCTAAAACTAATAGACAATTGTTAGTATGTGCTGCAAAATTAAATAAAAAAAATATTTAGTATAAATATGGTAAAGTAATTCAAAATACTGGAATATATTAAGTTGAGAGAAGGATGCAGAAAAAGGGAACTGGTTTCTACAAACCTATTTCGACTCCTTGACCTTTCTCAAAAAATGTATCCTTATGCTCATCATAACCTTTAATACAACTGAACTTGATTTAATTTCCTATAAAAGTCCATTTTATTAAGATTATTTGTTATACCAGGGTAAATATTGAGCTTCGTAATGTACCCAGATTTCTATTTTGAATCTCTTAGTCAATATCTGTACAAAATAGTTTTTGAGGCCTCATTAGACAGTAGATTTAGAATAGAATATCGAAAACTAAACATTTCTCATTAACCGTGAAAACTAGTATTTCATAGGAAAATTAAACATAATTTACATTCAACAAATATAAAAACAAAAATACAAAAAAAATTATTCATACAACGTAAGGGTACAAATAACTGTGGAAGCTCTGCCTCCTGTTTTAGTTTATAAAACTGTGTTACAGGAAGCAGAAAATATAAAGTGTTCCTTGATTTCTTTTTGTGGCGGAGGATTTAAAATTAGTGGCTTTAGCAAATTATAATGTACATTAGATCCCTCGAGATTTGAAGGTGCAAAAACTTGAAATGCATTAGCATAGCCTCAGGATTAATGATTGTGAAATAAAATAGCCCAGCCATATTACGATACAAATCTCATTTTTGTAAATTAGGATTATGAAAATTTGTGTGGAAATCACATAGTTTTTTTTATTTATTTATTTATTTTTCACTTCAAATTTATCTATATAGGTATAATAATAAACTCTATAAATGCAGAAAATTTCGAAAAAAAGTTGAAGATATTCAGAACAATGTGACGCACAGCTAGTTCACTTTTGACAATTTATTTTAAATAAAGATTTTTTTGCCTCATTCCTATTATAGGCTTACTGTTAGTTTATATCATGGTAGGTAGTCAATTGTTATTAAAAATATAATTTGTCCTTCGTTTTGGTGATGTAAATCATATTCAAACACTCATCAGATAAAATATATCTACCTAATCTAACGGCCAAATAAGGTTATAATAACGCCGCAATCATTCTTGAATTCTTGACCAACGTCACTGCAGATATAATAAGAGATCAGGGTATTTATGACCCAGCGATAACTTTCAATACATTTAACTATGTTGTGAGAATCGAGAAAAACTCGAATCTAAAATGAATAATCTGTGAAAAGTAATCGAAGTCGTTTGAAAGCAAAGTAAAAATATTACTTTGAAGTCTAAATTATGAATTTCAATCAAGTATGAGTGAATAAATAAACCATATTCTGGTTATTAGCAAATTTTAGGTCCTCTCTCCATCTTTTACGTTTTACTTAGGTAATTTCTGTACTGTAAATTATTTTTACTGACATACAGTGACTGAACTTAGCCACTGCAACAATCATCTGCGTCAACGCTCCTGTTATTTGAATGTACATATTAATTATCGCGATAGATGACGCATACGTAATTAAGCCAGGATGTTGATAATGTCTTTCATTCATCGCTTTTGTAATAAAAGCATCTACTACAATAGTGTTCTATTTATAAACAAGACGTCTGTTGGGGAATCTTGAGATTGTGGAAGATACAGGAACTCATAAATATGTAGGGTTGTAAAGTACTGTATTGCTCTTGCGTTCGTTTTTCTTATTTAGTAACGTGGTGTGGTGTCTGAGTGTACACACATTTGTCGTCCCACACCTTACAGTTGAATTGTTTACGATTGCTTCACAAGTGATTACATTATCATGTGATTAGATAGTTGGACAAATACCAGCAGTAATGTACGTATAACTATAAATTTTAATTACTAGCAGTCTTGGATTATTTAGGCAGCGTTTTTTTGGAGATGTTCATTTTGATTAAAATAAAGATTGACAGTATAGTCAGTAACATTCTCTAGCGTATTTTTTTAAAATTGTTTTTCCTGATATTCCTGATCACTATTTTCGCAATTTCCTAAGTGTTTTGGTTTATCTTTAAGATGTATGTGATTCTAACGACAAATTTAACTACCTACTTTTTGTCGAATGTTTTTCATCTTTCCCTTCATATCCTACAATATTGTTACACCCTTATTAAGAGCAGTAGAACTCGCCAAGTTCGTCCGGGGAAGTACTGCCACCATGCCCATTTCTGCCGCCAAGCAGTAACGCGTTCGCGTTACTGTGTTCCGTTTTGAAAGGTGTGGTTGCCGGTGAAATTATAGGCACATGAGATATTCCACCTACATGTCTCATAGTTACGGGCGCATACGATGCGACTTGGGTATTGTCGTACCTAGTAGGGGAGGACCCAAGTCGCATCGGTTGTTATGGGCCGAGGTTACCACTTACCACCAGGTGGGCCGTCGGCTCGTTCGGTAACTACATAACATAAAAGAAAAAAAACCCTTGATGCCCAAACCGGTAATAGCATCTGAAGTTGCATAAAACTTTATGTTGATCCCAAATTAGTTGAGTTAACTCTAAACTTGAAGTTTTATATGAATGTTGGTATAAAAAAACCTTCTTCAGACTTTCCAAGAAAGCATTTATTTACCAAGATTCCACTTTCTCCTAATGTTAATAATTATAGGAATAAATATGATTATTTTATTTTGATTAATCCTATTCTAGGTGGTGGATAATGTGTGATCTCACAATTTTGATTGAATAATATCATTATTTAAAACTAATTACTAAACCGTTTATACTCCAACATATTCGAAGACATAATTTTTTTTTTTTTTAATGTGGACATTGTCACACAGCGCCATCTAGCCCCAAAGTAAGCTAAGCATAGGTTGTATCATGGCAGCCAGACAACTGATATACATACTTATATACTTTTCTTTTGTAAATACATACATATAATACATATTAACACCCAGACACAGAGCAAACATCAATGTTACAAATGTTACATAAATGTTTGTCCTGAGTGGGAATCGAACCCACGACCTACAGCGCAGAAGGTAGGGTTACTAACCAACTGAGCTATGAGGCCAGTCATAATTAAAACGATTCATTGCGGCAGTCATTTGGACAAACTTTTGCGCCTGGCGGCCGGACATAATATTTCGTGGCTCCGCAGTGGTGCCTAACGCCAGGAACTTTGATGGCACCACTAAGGTGCCCTCCGCCATGGATTATAACTTATCGCTTTTTTCCTGTTTTCACGTGCTGAAAGTTTAGTAGCAACCCAAAACCGAACGTAAACGGTGTAACTTTTCGATTAGTGTGTATAAAAGTGACTATCTACGTGTATTTACGGAAATGGAACGTAAGTTCCTTTGTTTTATCAGGTTTTGTCAACATTTTTGTAGTTTTTTGATGGATTGATTGATTTAGTGTTACTGTAGAATGAAATATGAACATTCGAGACATGCAGAGCGCTATGATAGTTATTTTCTAGTGTTTTGTTTGGAATCAAAATTCATATTCATGATAAGTTTTTAATAGAATATCAAAATACCCCTGATTACGCGATTATTCAGTTAAAGATCAATCACCAAATCAAGATCAAAGTACGAATAGCTTAATCCAGTTTCTAGAAGCTAGTAGCTAGTAACGAAAAGTACTATTATAGTAACCTAATACAACTACAGTAATTAGGTATTTGGAAATGTAAATTATCACGACTCTTTTTGAACGTTAATTTAAGATATTTCAACGTCCACTGAAAAGACTAGTAGAATAGTAGAAGATGAAGAACAGCTTACAGTCATAAATATTCATGGGTTTTCATTTACCCGTTCATCAATTACAGTATTCATATCCTCTGCTAAAATCCCGTACAGATCTGCATCACTTATATCATCTAATCATCAGCATCTAAATCTGGCATGTCTGTCATATCTATATGACAGGGAGACATTATACCAGATAGATAACACAGATTTCGACAAACTAGCTATTACAATAAATTTCCAAAACAGCAAAATTATTTTTTTAATGAAAAGGTTTACAATCCCTGAAGTGTGCGAAATCATGCAATATTTCCGAAACTGACATACTCTAGGAAGGATCTGCGTGACAAATAAAGACACTTTTGTTTACAGAACACCTTTGATAAAGGTCAATTTATTAGAGTTTCAAGGGTTCTAATTTTGTGAAGAATTTTGTGATGAGTGCCACCCGCCATTCGCAAAAGATATCCATGGCACCACTGTGGTGCCATCCACACGGAATCGGTTAACAGCAAAGTTTCTTAATTTGTTGACGATATTGGAGTTTTCTCTATAACATGATATGTTTTTAATTCAAACAATAAGCAGACATATTATATTACTGGGTCGATGCATGATATGCCCTCTAACGTATGTAGCGTTCACTACAAGAGAGTTCATAAGAAGTACATGAACAGTTCAATTTACACCGATTAAACCGTTGTCTTGGCGTACCCGTTTCTGGATTCGGGTTCCTCCGTCCATTCGATCGCTAGTTACTTGTGCCCTGTGTCAACAATGCAACCGCTCTCCATCGCTCCCCTATTAGTTTTTGTTTGTACCGCCTCCGCAACGTGTAGAGCTCGACGTGACCATCAAAACGAGCGCGCCATAACGATATGCTTCAAATATTTATTCAGAGTAATTAGACACTCACCAGTCGAAACTATCCTCCGTTTAGTAATCCAATTACAGTACGTTTCCAACTCCCGGGTCATGGGTACAGAAAATCCAATTTGGGCGAACACAACACAATACAACAACTGCTTCCCGACCGGCGATGGCAGCACAGAAATCACGAGACACAAATCGGTCGACACTGGTATCACAGCACGAACCGGTTGTTAAGTAGGAGAATGTAAGTTGTTTACAGCGAGCGACGCGTCGGCGGAGTCAGAGCGGGCGGAGTAGCAGCGTCGCGTGCAAACGCTACGCACTCGGCAGGGGCACTGGAGCGGCGGCGCGGGCGGCGGGCGCCCCTCCACCGCAGCCCGAACTCGCCCGACAGGCTTCTCTACATGCGTGTGCGCCGCGCCGTTGCCACGTTTACCATTCCTCGCTCGATACAAAGCGTTGCCAGTTCTACGATACTTTTTTGTTTTGTTGAGATGACGCTTCGAAATAGGGGTCATAAAGTGGAAACTTGGTTCTATGAATACGAAATGTAAATATTCAGTTGGTTTGTGGATGGACCTGGATAGTAGAAAGCAAACGCATAAGAAAGCTGACCTACAGTGCTGTGTTGCACAAAATGTATCATGTCTGCATACAAATTTATTTTGGTAAACGAGTTACTCATAAAATTTTTGCTAACTTACTCAATGTGCCCTATCAATTGCACTTTGTACGCTGCCGATGAAAACGCACTGAACCACCGAGACATCGAAGAAGTCAATCGTTCAATGCGCTGATATAAAAATGGTTCTTCTGTGTGACAGCATGAGAATTATTATTGAATTAAAATGCAAAATGTGTACGCACGCCAAATGGCTGCAGCTACATGTGGCGTTGTGGCGACGCTAGTTTATTTTCATTATTATCCCTCGTACACCCCTCGCTGAGTGCCAGGTAGGGAGCGATGGGCGAGCCGATTATCTACTAAAATTGTAGAAACAACCTATGGATTCTGTAAAATATGATTTAAATTTTGAAGTTGGCTCACTGTAGCAGTTGGACTAAAGTAGAAGAGACTGAAAAATAATCGTGTGCGAACATGTACCTAATGTATAAATTACATCCTACTAATATTATATATGTGAAAGTTTGTGAGGATATATAGATGTATAGATGTTTGTTACTCTTTCACGCTCAAACAGCTTATGGATTTGGATGAAATTTGGGATCAAGAGAGCTTATATCCTGGATTAACACATAGGCTACTTTGATCGCGAAAAATGCAATGTTCCCGTGGCTTGACTTATTCACCGCAGGGAATACCGCGGGGCGCCGCTAGTATGCTATAACGGTGTCGGTTGGCACACAAAACTGTGTTCAGAATAAAATGATTATGTATTCAAGCTACAAACTAGTATCTAATACACTAGTTGATTGTATTTCCTGAAGAACATTTGCAATACTGTCCAAACAATTATTCCAGGTGTATGGTATTTGAATGTGAGAAATGACCACGAAAGGGCATGTATTTTATTGCGAGAGGATTTGTACGTGCCAGGTGCTGCCTGGGCCTTTACCTGCGGTAATGCTATTATACTGCCATAACTTTCTGTCAGACTATGGATGTGTTTAGGAGAGACGCTTTTAACCATTCTTCAATATTTCATTGTGATTTACGTATAACTAATTCAAAATATATATAACAAATTAAGTAAACATGTATAAGAAATCATTAGTAAGACGTTGACAAAAAACAACAAATTCACCTAAAACCACAGCTAGCTACAAAAACCAATATTATTCCTAAATCTTCGCGTAAAGCCGAAAAGCTTTACTTTGATTTATATATAAAATAAATAAACAAGAGATTGCCTATGGCTGCATAATGTCCAACTTTCTCCAGAATTACATATTATGGAAGATAAATTGGAAGAGGTCCGAGATTTCTGTGTCCCGATACGAAGCCAGGTAGCAGAGCTCGGGGTACAACGCGGTGGGTTATCGTGGACATTTGTCACAGGCTCGGCTATTCAGCTTTTATGATAAAACGCAAACTTAACTTGCTCCATAGAAAGTATTACTTTATACAGAAAACTGAACTTCCTCAACTTATAACTCTGAAATGATACGAAATCCTAGAACAATGTCAGATTAACAAGGTAATTTATTGTCTCGGAATAATTTTAGGCAGTATACTTTGCTCCGAATTACGTTATCAGATATAAAACGGTTTACGATCTCCGTGGAACCTATTTGCATATCAGGGCGTTCAGGGTTGGTGTGGGTGTGCCGAGTGCGCCGCAACCTGGGAACAATATATTTCAGCAAAGACGACGTCGCTATCTCTGCCTATTGTACGAAACAGCAAGAAAGGTGCCTTTGCGACTGGCGTTTTGCCACAGACAAACAAAAGTCTTTAGGTTCGGTTCTATTTTTGCCATCTCGCGCATGCAACTGAAGGCTGTGAAGTTTTACAGATCTAAGTTTTTCAGCATTTAAAGTGATAAGATGGGAATGGTAGTAATAAATTAATTCGTTTAGTTTTATCTGTGTATGAAAACAGATATATAGTTAACAATTTCATCAAAGTCAGAGTCAAACTCAAAACTTTATTATATGAATTCATAAAGAAATGGCTTGGAAACGTCAATAATATTCAAAACATAAGGTCACGCGTACTCGTCGTAAAGTTTGACGCCTGTTCAAACCCTATCCGACCATGAGAAGAACAGCCAAGAAACCCTTAAAACAAAATAGTGATTCTAGGAGAAGAGGGCCCGGTAAAGCGGATAGATGAGCTTATAGATATTATAGATAATAGATGAACGACATCGCTGACATTTCACTCCGCCGACAAAACGACTGGGTATGTAGATCTTTTCCCCGGCTCGTCTCTGATAAGGCAAATACTCGTAGTTCGCCGTTTGGCATTACCATTTTCTCGTCTATTTACTCGTTGATTTTGCTTAGTCTGTTCAATAGGAAAGGTGCTATATGGATTTTAAAGCAAATTGCTAATTGAACATTGGGAATACTACGGAATCGGTTAATGTCTATTCAACTTGTTATAGGCATAAACGAGTTTACCCCGCACGTCATATTAGGGTGTCTAAGGTTTCCTACAATCTGTGTCAAGTAAGATAAGTCAAGTCAAGATAAGTCTAGGCAGAATTATGTTCCAGTGGCAATCGATTACAAACAGTATAAAAATCGTGTGCCCTTCCTACTGGTTACTCAGTTGGTACTAACCCTGCCTTCTGCGCTGTAGGTCGTAGGTTCGATTCTCACACAGGACAAAGATTGGTGTGACGAACATAGGTATTTGTTCTGTGCCTGGGTATTGATATGTATTATATAATTATGTATTTATTTACAAAAAAAGTATTTAAGTATTATATCAGTTGTCTGGTTACCATGATACAAGCAATTTACTTTAGGGCTTGATGGCGCTGTGTGAAATGTCCACCAATATTTATTATTATTACTTTCCAAAATAATACTCCAGTTATTCGGTAAAATAACCAACGAGTAGAATTAACTCGCTTAAAAATTAGACGTCAAGCCGTCTAATCCACTTATATTTTCTAAATTCGTCTCGACTCTCGTCTACGGGACGATAAAATTAGAGCAATGGAACGCGTGTGTTCTGTTTCATTATTATGCTTATAATGTCAGTTGCGTGACTTTGGAATTAAAATGTTACGGACTGTGTTAGTTGCGGTGCATTCCCCAAATACTATACTAATGGCTTACAGTAATCTTCATCTCTTCTGCTTATAAAACTTCGTCCATAATACAGTTTGAAAATAATACAAATATTAACCTTAAATTAAATTTGAAGTATTTCCAATATAGTCCAATTCACCTTACATCACTACGGATGTCTTGATTGTATGCGTTGTCGACCTACCCAGTTACATAATGAAAACCAATTTTACCGTATTATCATTAATAACGCCACGTACAATTGTTTATTTAATGGAAGGACGTAAAAGATCAACAAGCTTTTATTGGTAAATTTCTTTTTTCTATTACAAGTCCTACATAATATTTAAAACAAAGAATGTTCAATATTTCTTGAAATCAATCCACAAAAATTAACGATCAGGTCAATACCCGACTTGCGTGAGGGTATTAAAATACCCGAGCGTGGATTACCTAGCAGGTGATACAAAGCTTTCGAACGCGCTATGGTCATCCAATTCTAACCAAATGCAAATTCAGTGAGTAGTGTAGTGCTGGACATCCGCTTAATGGCGTGCGTATTGTGCTCTGTGCGCTAATGGGCGAGTAATTGGCACGAGGTCGGGCGCGGTCACCCACCAGCCATCACTGCGTCAGATCTGCGCTCCATATCGACTGCCTGTTCCGTGCCTCCCGCATCCTGCCCGCCGCCATTTGCTCTTAGCCTTCAATGGACCATTGCTATTATGAACTAGAAGTAAAACTAGGGAATGTGTTAAACTTAATCGCCCCAATCCAGAACTGACTTGAAGTTATTTTTGTTTCCTAAATACAACATCCCCGTGGTATTATCTATATTTTATCATATCGTTAACATACAGTTCCTTTCCTTAAATCAAATTCGAATGAACTGGTGGCTAACAATCTTGTACTCCGCTTAGAAGCTGTCCCACTTCTTGGGTTATGGAATGCTACAGCCAAGACCAAATCAAGGCTGTCTGTGGTGATTCGATTGGTTCTGGACCGCTAAGGATTTGAACCAGTGTCCTTCGCGAAATCGGAAATCCTGACTGGGTCTTCCCGACGTTCATTTAATCCATACTTATCACTTCCCCGCACCCAACACGCCATATATCAACCGTAAGATTTAATTACACACGTAATTAAACCCAATCGAGACTTCAATTTCATAACAGCTACGCTTGTTTACTGGTTCACGATCACGTGGAATGGAACATTTAATAGGCGCACGATATATTCAGCGACTATGAAATACAAGTGGACATGTTAGACCGCTTACTTTGCGTTGCAATGCGTAGCGATGCGTAACAGGAAAGCTAGCCATGTTGCAACACAAAATGTATAGGTATGAATTTGTATGGGAAATGTCACATCGAGCTGATCGCTGCTTTGCTGCACAGCGACACGCCTGAGTGCATCCAATGTGTTATGTCCCACTTCATAAATTAACGTTGTCTGTCGCGATGCGCTATGTTCTCACAGGAACATAAGCGGTTGACATTTAAACTTAAAGAGTCAATGGTATCTTCTTTATTGGCACTATACATTTAACCAATAGCTATTTTTACAACTTGGAAATGACTGTCGCCTGTTTCCAAACATATAAAACGGTATATGTATGCCGTTTACTTTATTTGTAAAGCTTAGTCCAGTGCTAGCAGGATCGTCACTGATGTAATTTGGTATGCAATAGAAACAACGTAAAGAATGGCAATGACGTATGAAATACAATGAAAGTGAAATTTTAAACCTCGGATCTCCGTCGTATACTAGAGCTAGAGATGAAGCCGGGTTGCCGATCACGTAACTTCCTTGGATTCGGGTGCGGCGGGTGCGGCGATATTATGAGTTGGGATGTGTTGGAATAAGGTTTAAAATAAAAGTGACCGCAAGATAAGTGAGTGGTGTTGCGTGACAAGTGGCCTGTCCTTGTTCGCCCGCCGCGCCGGCCGCAGGAAGTGCCTCATTGTATAGCAGTGACCCGTGTCCACTGCGTCCACCCCGCAGTGCCGAGACTTGATACTGATCCACAATTGCGCTTGCTCTACTAGCTGTCACACGATTCGTGAGTTGAGAATCGTTGTTTATAAAATTGACTGTGTCCAAGGGCATTCTGTGGTCACTTACAGTTAGTGTTTACCCCTCAGGGTCATCTACTATTTTCGTACTAAGTAAAAGTAGCGTTCATTAGTTGTTTTCCTGATGCTGACAAAAATGTCACATGTTTATGAAGTATTTCCTTAAAACAGTTTTATAAATCATGTGATGAGAAAAAAATTTTGAGTCTCTCAATTGACCCACTAAAAGTAATTTGGAATTTAATGATACCATCTAAGAAATACATACATACATAAGTTCGGATGATTGTTATAGTTACATAACATCGGCCTAGTTGTAAGCAAGACGTAATTGCTTAGTGTGACGTCACACGTCACTTGAATCCCACGCGAATACCCTCCTAACGCCCTGATGACCCTCCTAACCCGCTGCAGTTGAATCTAGATTTGTGATGTCTCAATGAAACTTGTAGTTTTGTGTATTATTGAGATAACGTCTTTGTACATTCACAGTAACTTTACCACAGTTGTGCGCAGCATACAAACCTGGTTAAATAATCCTGAGATATAACATTGTTTAGCAGCACGTTTGAATGCACACCACTATCTGATTATCTAATATCCAGATAAATTAACTGAACGGAAGCGTTTTCGCGTCTAATTAAGGCTCAACTTCCGCATCTATTTAGCGAATACAATAGTATCTTTTGTATTCAGCCGCTGGGCCAGGAATAAAACTTATGTACCTACCTAATTAATCCGAAGTAAGTGTTGAGTGTGAGAAAATGAAGTTAAATAAGCGACGAGAGTCGTGAGATCGAGGGGAAAACAAAAGTCGACACTGCTGGCGCGGGGCGGTCGCATAATACATGATTTCCCACAACTGGCAATATATTTTTGTTGAGAATTGCTTTGTGTCAACGATAAAAACATGGTGTTACTTACTAATCAGTTAGGACTAGCTTGAGATAAGGACAATGGGCAATTTTGCTCATGCGTTCCCAAAGCCACAATGGGCGAATGTGCATATAGGAGTAAAATTTTCGCACGGCGTGCATTGTGCTTAGGAGCTGTGTGTACGTACTTGTACACTTGGGGTTGTTTGAGCTCGCTTTAAGGAGTTGGAAACGAGAAAATGTAGTTACATTGTTACAGAGGAGAGCAACTTCGCAAGTAATACATTCTTTCACTCCTTTGTTTCTAGGAAACTACGGGTACATTATGACAGTCCACAAGTTTTTGAAATTATTTCAGTCAGACCTTGAATGCTGCTCTTGATGTATTGGCGGTTAAGTATTAGGCGACTCTACCACCTGTATAATTTTATTCATCTCTAACAACATAAGTAGTTATGTATAACGTAATGGAGCAGGCACCATTTTTAATATTTTTTTGACTACATACAGCATCAGTAAAAACACGTAGATGGTGGTTTCACCCAGTCTTGATTGGAAACTAGCTCTCAAGTGAGACTACCGGCATGACACTTTAGTGTCCTGACAGTTTGCAACGTGAGGGTGGTAGCTGGCCAGCTGGGCGTTTGTCTGACTGCCACGCTATGGTTTCCTTACGATGTTTTCCTTTACCGGAAGCTCGAGCTCATTGTAGGATTAGAACTCACAGCCTACGTATCGTAAGTCGACGTCACCACAACTGAGACATCATTACATGCAATGAATGACTGGCCTCACAGCTCAGTTAGTAGTTATCCTGCCTTCTGCGTAGGTTGTGGGTTCGATTTCCACCCAGGATAAACATTTGTGTGACGAACAAAGAAGTTTGTTCTGTATCTGGGTGTTGATATGTATTTACAAAAAAGTATATTTATAGTAGTAGTATATATAGTATGTATAGTAGTATATATATAGTAGTAGTATTATATCAGTTGTCTGGCTCCCCATGATACAAGCTATGCTTAGCTTACTTTGGGGCTAGATGGCGTTGTGTGAAAAGTCCATCAATATTTACTTTATTTATTTATTTAATGTACTCATAACATGGCAACCCAGTATCAGTATCCCAGTATCCAGTGTATATATATATATATATATATATAATGTACCTACCTAACAGATTTGTCAATTGGTTAATGGTACTCGTTCCTAATCATTATTATAATTATTCTGTTTCAACATTCTTAAGTGGACTTCAAAATTGCACATTTCTAATAACATAAAACTTTATGAGAAACAGAATACAGAAAATAGGCGTAAAAACTATTTATTGTCCTGGTAAATCTTTTGTAGTTTTTGAGTTTATCGCGGTCAGACAAATAGACAGAGCAGCAGGAGGACTTTGTTTTATGATATGTTGTTATAAATTTAATTTTGTACAGTTCTAGATACTGAAATCAAGAATTAATACGATTCTCATTCACTACGAAGTCTTTTGATAACCCCATGTTATACCTAATCACAATTCAAGACTGCAAATTGGCAAGTTACTAAATCAAGAGAAATCGTACTTAGGTTCTGTAAAAAAATGTAAATATTTTCATATCAAGTATTAAAAATTATAGTTGCAATGACAATGTATTAAGATGTTATAAAAAATTAAATTACATTTCCAGTAAAATGTTGATAAAAAAATATTTTTAGTAATATTCATCACGTGTCACTTTATTAAAAGAGGTTTCATTATCTGTCTTGTTGTTTGTACGTACGTATTTTTAGAGACCTAAATATCTGTCATGGCCACGTTCGTATTCGCTTACGAATGTGGCTCGCAAGCGCTTTTTTCTCGCAACTGAAAGACTGAAAGTTGGCTTAAATCTACCGGAAGGTAGAGGTGTTTTTTTTTTAATATATTTATATTATTTATTGTATATATGATATTATTTATATTAAAGAAATATATGATATTCATCAAAATGATTATATATATCAATGTACATGGCTGTCCATAGCCAAGGCCTGTGCGTAGACGGTTCTGCTGCGATCCACGCCAAAAAAATGTTTCTTGCGTTTGGTTTATCACTTTCAAGTTAACATTTCTTTGTTTACATTTCATCCGGAAAACGGCGGCTGTTACAAATCTCTAAACAGTTGTCCAGGTTCAGTGATGAAATTATAAAATTGATATATACTCAAACTCATAAAATATGAAGTAGTGACTAGGCGTATTGGCCGGAAGCTCTGGTTAGTTTTAGGATCTCGTCCGTCGAGTTTAAGCTGAGTTTAATTTTAGCGCAGACACAGTAGCTCGCAACAAAGCTAGTCGGTTTAATGGGACAAAACCTCATTTGTCATGTTTTGTTGCAATGTTTAACATCCTGTGTGCTCGTGCCCTTTTTGTTCGCAATGTTTTGTGCGCGGCGCCGGACATCGAACTTCCGTAATGTAACGAGATGCGCGGCCACATCGCAAATGATTACATTATAAACCTTTAGGATTCTTTAAAAAATTAGGTTACTGGGCCTACCCTAGAAAATTTTTATACACTGTCATGCAGGTAATTTTATCAACACAAACACTGTTCAACAATTGGATAAACATAATGATTGAAGTGAAAGAACGCCTTGTTATATCCATTACAAACCGTACAATACTGAATCTGCGCTCCTTACACGTTATCTGTAATGTATGTAGCGAGCAGTGTTATCGATGGCACTTATGCTTGCCAGTTTTTCAGATATATCCATGAGGCACGTCGCTATCCTCTTCAGCAGCTCTCCAGTATTGCCAAAGTGTCAATCAGTCGGTTTTCGTTGATTTTACAGTGTTGGCATCATTAAGCGAAATAAATAATTCTGTCATATTTCAGGCTGTGAATTATTTTCGTTAACGATCACTTTGTCAAGCGTTCATGGATTAGGATTATTAACGAAGAAATTATTGTTGCAACGTTTAAATACCTAATGAACCGATACTAAACGGTGCTCATTGAAAACTACATTTCAATTATAATAAGTCGTGTAGTAACAATAGTAACATAAACTACAGGCACACGGTTCAAGTTTCTGTAATAGAAGGATTGAGTTCAGTCACAAAACATTTATACAGAATATGTTAAACACAGGTTTGTAATCTAATACCTTGATTGTTTTTGCAGTATTGTGGTTACTTTTGCGAAAACACGTGTCGCCGACACTTCTTAATGTTTTCCTACTATTTCATTTATTGCGTTTCTATCAAAATATATACTTTATCTTCGTGAATAGGTTGATAACATTTTAGGTTTGACTTCTAATCCGATCGACTTATTCTCAACGTTAGTCCTCTTCAAAGGGTAGAAAAAAAAAAATAGTTTTAGGAAAAAATTTTTTTAATTTGTAATTTAGTGTAATGTTTAATTATTTTTAAATAAATAACATATTAAGATAACACATTACTTGTTCTATGCAGTCCAAGCCACGCTGGAAGAAGCTAGTTTAAAATTTGGAAAAAACTTTTAATCAAATCTCTGTGTTATCATTAAATGCAAATGATGTTTTTTGTATATCTGTCAATTTAAACTCATAGTTGAATACATTTTTTTACCTTAATTTTTGTAAATATCTCGAGAATAAATATTAACAAACGAACCAAATTGTTTACGATGTCTACAATGGCGAGATCTGAGTCGAGTTTTCTGTTACCTACTCCATTAGTAAGCGAACATTCC
Organism: Chesias legatella; assembly: GCA_947359385.1. Classification (NCBI taxonomy): domain Eukaryota; kingdom Metazoa; phylum Arthropoda; class Insecta; order Lepidoptera; family Geometridae; genus Chesias; species Chesias legatella. The sequence goes on from OX375772.1 coordinate 5,450,924, forward strand.
TTTCTATGCTATAAAGTAACTATATTAAATTTAATTAATTAAAGCTAGATTGGTCAGGATTTGAATCTTGTGCAAATTAGAACAACGATAAAGAATATAACTTTATGATCGATTACTAACACTCGCTCACGAATGACGCAAGGAATGAAATGGAAGCAGTCGGTTAGTAAGCCAACTGTCCATTATTGAAGTATACATACAGATCATGCTAAATGAAAAACAAGTTGTTACTGATAAACAGTGAACTGAACCGAATGAGCAAGACGTTTAACCCGAATTGTTTGATTGCCCATCGCTTCTGTCCGGTGGCCCCTAGAGATGTCGAGGATACGTCCGCCGCACGACTGATTTCCACTGGATCCACCTACTTGAATGTTTATTGAACTATCCGTTCATGTTATATGGAAATCCACTTGGCAGTAGATGTTTAATGCGTATTACTCTCTCTTATATAGCTGAGTTAAGAAAACTAAATGATACCCTGCAATCACCTGTTAAAATAAGCATACAAAACGAAAAAAATACCAGGACCTTGTATTTTAGCATATGAATTATTTGAAGCATAGAAATGAACTGAAATTCAGCATTATCAGCAAAAAACGTAAAAGTTGACGAAATCTCTTTAGGGTCAAATTAATATAACAAGATGTAGTTACTGACGAAGCTAGTATTCAAGAGTTTGGGGTTTTCACTTTCTGTATTTACACAGCACACTTTTTACTAAAGTCCCGAAAACTCTCGTGCGAAGTTAAAATTTATTCAAATAAATTTAAATTATCTTCATAACTTAAGTTTTAATTGCTATAGTAATAATTTGAGAAGGTGAATCGTTTCTTAGAAAGATAATCTTTAAGCGTTTTGTTTGATTAACCTCGAGTCGAAAAGCCTGACAAACAAACGAATGAGTTATTTGCATAAGCGAATTCGGCGAACGACATCACCAGGGGATTATTTAATGAGGATTTACCTAAAATAACAACGAGTTAAACAAAGCTGTGAATTTCGCACGCGCTTATATAGATAATTTATGATTATTTAAACACGGTTCGGATATGGAAATAATAAAGCGCCAGATTAAAGGGACAGCATTGGTTTAAAAAAACAAAATATATGTATGTGGACAATTCTGAATTGAACTTTATCTGGTCTGCTTTGAATATCTCGTTTTTGGGGATCGGTGGACCCTTACAATGTAGGCCTTTGCCAATAGAATACTTGAGTTTTTTTAATTATTACTGTTCGCCTGTCAATCTTTATGATTTGGTATCTTCGGTACCGTATTTACAATAGTTAACCAATCTTTGCAGTTAACAAAAACGTAGTAAGTATAAATTATTTGCTTTTATAAATAATTACTCAATCACTATTGAAAAGAGTGTATAATAGTTTCAGAAATTTAACTATTTATGTTGGGCCCCCCGTTTGAGTCCCTAATTGTTTTTTCGCAAATACAGCTATTAGGAACACAACTTTATGGCACCAGCAGTACCCGACTGAGAGCCCTCCGCTCTCAACAAAAGCCCCAGATGCTGTCAAGGTCATCTGTAGCCAACAGCTACAATGCCCATAAAAAAAACATCAGCGGTAGGTTAACGTAATAGCAGTATAAAATACTTATAATGTTAAATTTACTAGTTGCTGCAACAAGTCATTCGAGAAGAGAAGGATGGATGGATTTTGATATCGTATTGTTTCTCTCGTAATTCTTTTGTCGTTCAGTCCTCAACAACTATACGTTCCTACAGCAATGAGTGGATGTTTCGCTGATGTATTTATGTGTTTGTATTATTCCTTATGAACAGTGAGTGTGGGCGGCGCGTGGTTTGGTGCCACTTGCCTCCGTCAGTTTATACTTCACGAGACCGAAATACACCACAATCGACAGCATCCGCTAGGTGCAGCCGGCGTGTACGTAGATGTTGCGATGAAGCAACTGGCATGCTTCGAAAATAACTTTCATATTGATGTAGTATGTGTATTGATTGTGTTCGATTGCATTGCAGTTAGAGCTTGAAACTTTTCGACAATCGACAGTTTTCACAGTGTTTGTGTCTAGTACGCATCGCATTATCTAACTATCTATTAACTACTGTTCAGATATTACCGAGAAAAACGTAGACTACCCTTTAAAAACTACTCATAATAATAATAATAATATATCATAATAATAATAAAATATATAAATAATAATATATATAATATATCATATAACCTTATATTACTCTGACACCAGCTGTCGACTGTATTTAAAAATGTACAGCTTTTAAAATTGTTTGAAAATGGAGGATTTATTTCTATTCTATTCTAACACCTGTCAATTAACAACGATCGACGACGAGTCTAGACATATTAGCGGAAGATAAAATTAGATTAGATTCTATTATGATCTCATTCGATTTGCAAAGAAGTAAATGCTATTAATGGATGTAAATTGGCGTGGTTGGTGGTGAAATATGGGCACGAAACATTTTACCTATACGCAGTACGATGCCGGTCGGTTCTTTCCATTCTTACGTCGGGAAGGACCCAAGCAATACATGCTTTTGTTATGGGCAGAGGTTACCGTTTGACTTCAAGTATTTCAGTTGCTCGTTCAGTAACTTATTAACATAAAAAAGCAATTAAGGTTGTTTTCAGAATTTTCAGACCATCGAAAATACTTCTGATTTGGTTTATCGCTTGCTAAAGCTGCGACAGGCAATTAACTGAGCTCTACAAATCACAGGACCAGTAATTACTTGTTCTAAATTATTTATCCGAATTGCCTAAAATATTTAATGTCTAAATTAACAAAATCTATCTTTAATCTTCTTATGTCCCAAACATTTATCGGAGAAGTCGGAAGTCGAAGAATCGGAAATACCAAAACAACACGCATTATCCATTGCAAGCTTTATTGCTTTAATAGATGCGTGATATTGGCCTAGGCGTTTTCAGAATCTCGCTGCCAACTATGGTCTCGGCCATGGTCGGCAGCGAAAGATGCTGGGAAGCAGTACAGACCTTCTGTGACGACATAATGTCACAGAAGGAAGCGGCCGAAAGGGTGAGGGAAGAAATAAGCCCTCACCAAACTAGACAGCGGAGGGTGGGCCGCAGGAGACAGGCGTACGAGCGCCACCTACCACCCTAATAGGTCGTCCGGGCAACGGGCATGGGAACCCGTTGCCTAAAGGACGATATCTCTGTAGGCGTATACATAATTAAAAGAGAGCCACAGCGACCTGACGTCGCTCCTCAAGAGATGGCCTGCAAAGGACTAGCGCTGTTGGGACTGCGGAAGAGTTCGTCTGCGTACCTGTAGCCCCAGCAACAAGCGAAAAGGAGATTTTTGAAAAAAAAAAAAAAAAAAAAAAAAAGGCGTTTTCAGAATATCGTTGGAATATTTATTTGCAGGTGTTTGTAAACTGGTTAACAAGTTGGTACTACAAATTGAATAGACATTTCTACGTTCAGATTTTGTGGCAGTTTCCATTTTATGATTTATTTTCAATGCAGCTAATTGATGTCGGGAATGTCAACTTACAAGATAGACCACAAGATGAACTATGTTAGTAACGGTATTTACATTTTGCGTACAATAGGTATAAGATTTTCTCAAAGTCATCCCAATGGCGCGCGGTTACCGCCGGGCGGCGTCGGAAGTCCGACCGGTTCCGAGCATTCCTATAAATCCTGCCTACAGACTGTCTATTTCTCCGCATCCATTACCATATAAAGAGGTAGAGGAGAAAAACTATGCCTCATTCAATGAAGATTAAGTACTGGAACTATCGTGCCTGGAATGCAAAAGACGCATTTTATTGATTCGATTTCGCCAACTTTAGCGAGCACTTCTGATTAAAAGATTAACTACTTACTTACTACTTTACTAATTAAAAGAAAAACAGAGCGACTGGCCTTATAGCTCAGTTGGTTAGTAACCCTACCTTCTGCGCTGTAGGTCGTGGGTTCGATCCCCACTCAGGACAAACATTTATGTGACATTTGTAACATTGATGTTTGTTCTGTGTCTGGGTGTTAATATTTATTATATGTATGTATTTACAAAAGAAAAGTATATATGTATTATATCAGTTGTCTGGTTCCCATGATACAAGCTATGCTTAGCTTACTTTGGGGCTAGATGGCGCTGTGTGAAATGTCCACCAATATTTATTTAATATTTATTTATTTAATTCATCCCAGTTTTAAAATATACCTACTAGGCCTTAGCAGAATTTTATGAAAAATCATTAGTTATAATCGGAGATTTTTCTGTGCGTTTCCGTGACAGTTATAGTTCGAGAGAAAGTGGTTGGATGCGATCACAAATGTTCATTCATATTTCATTTTTTCATATTGAGTCATTCCTGACTACAGATAGAACATCGTTCCATGAATCACTGACATTTTTCAATTACTTAACTAGCCATATTTTATATAGCGTTAAATAGAATTTAATGCAACTTTAATGTTTGTTGCGAAGCGGAAAGTCGATTAGCCGTAACCTAGGCATAGGCACAAATGGTCGCGTGTTGCCTGTATTGCGATATAGTTACCTACCTTAGTGTAGCTGCTTGCAGAGACAATAGATTCGCGTCCGCCGTTAAACAGGCTATTTCTTCAATGTAGGGCAAAGAATATGTAGTTTATGCCATTAGGTGGCACAAGACGTTGCGAAACAACTCAATAACATAATTCGATACACTGTCTTACATGGCATTCTTTTAGATTTAAGTCAATAGATAGCTAAGTAGCTAATGTTGCTTATGCCGTTACATACGCAATAAATTATGTATTATAGAACTACAATATATCGCTAGAAGAAATACAATGTGAAATACCGAAACTAAGCAGCTACGAAGAAATATACCTACTTTATTGGGTCGTCACGATGATTCGCTTGCGTGATCGCAAGATTTACTCTTTCAACTACAATGCGTGAATCGGCATCGCTGCTCGCATGTTTCACAATGACTACACTATCGTATTTTAACGAGAGATCTGAATTAGCCCGGAATTTGTTCTCGTTATTGAATGATGGCGGTAGCTTCTCGCCGAGTGCCGACACAAATTGTTGATTACAAAGGAGCAACGTCACAAGCGCAGGAAACGTACTGATTGAAAATTATGTCTGCATCGCAAGATCTCATCTCATCTGGTCTACATCTTTTTCTATGATACAGTTACGGAACGAGCCAACGTCCCACCTGGTTTTAAGTAGTAGCCTCTGCCCATAACAACCGGTGCGACTTGGGTCCTCCCCTACTAGGTACGACAGACCCAAGTCGAATCACTTGCACCCGTATCTCTGAGCGTGTAGGTGGAATGTCTCATGTGCCTGTAATTTATTATAAGTTATTTGCAAAAAATATAACAAGAACTGACAACAAAACACACTTCTAAAAAGGTATTTATCAAGATTAAACTCTACTCTTTACAGTAACTAAAATCTTTTGATACCAAACACATTGCATTTTTAGGAACTAAAATGATTACTAGAAGACCGCTAGTTTTATTCAAAAGTTTATTAGGTAAGTTATAATTAAATCATATTTAATACCAGTTCCATAATATATTCGAACTCTCAGTTCGGGGCGAACATAATGTAAGTTACATAATGATATCAATCATGTAATCGTAATATCTGCATGGAAAGTTACATCTACTTACCGGTTGATATTACACGTTTCCGGTAGATATTGTTTGCAAATGATTCACAAACTATTGTTCTCTATTGAATGTACTGCATGATACGCCTTGTTCTATGACAGGGGAGTCTTGACTGGAAAGAGCGAGTAAGAGGCCTAACCTAAGAGAATTAATTGTTTGGAAAGCGATGAGCCTGTGGGCAGACGGTGAAAGCGCGGTCGTAGGTCGTGGCCGCGGCCCGGGGGACTGTGTCATCACTCGCAATCGATACTGATTATAAATGATTTTTTGGCTTTCCCAAATTAGACGACCACATTTACTCAATTACGAAGAAATTATTATTTAAAACCCAAAATGACTAAGTTCTCACAAAGTTAAACAATATCGTTTATCTCAACTATTCGTTTGAGTTTACTCAATGGATTTTAACTCTTAAACCATAATGTAAACAAAGGTTCGCCTAGCAATAAATGTGGATGTCCCGTTGTTAGCACAGCAATTTATGGTGACTACGGCCTTTGGTTTTCGATTGTCTTGGCAAAGATAAAAAATGTTTTAGAAAGGCATTTGTTTAAAGCATACTGATTAGATGCTTTAAAAAAAAAATACGAATTCTACGTAGCCATTAATTTGATTATTGATGGCGTCGATCAATTCATGGGCATTTCTTGTGTACCTATTTATTTCATTAGCAACTCGTGACGTGGCGCACACTGGTGGACGCGACCGCGGCGGCAGCGACCGACCGGACGAATCTCATTAACAGCTCAGATTGATAGCCCTGGAATATGTTTTAAATTATTTCACGCCACATTAATATTGAATATCACGCCGAAGTTACTTTGCTCATGTCTGACACCTAGTTAATTGCGTTCCAAATAACATTTATGAGAAAACTGTTGGGTAACTGTCACTAAAGAAAGTTATAAGTAAAAATTTTCCAAGTATAATATTTAATGTTGTACTATCTTCTCAGGAATCATAACAAGATGAATAAGCAGATAATGTGGTTTATAAAAAGCTGATTCAATTCACAGCAACGTGCGCCCTGCTCTTATCCTCAAGTTGTATTTCTATTCTAAGAATTCTCTTATTTATTCAGACACAAGTAGAAGCCTTATTTAGAACTCTAAACGAATAGTTATTCCGTGCCTCTCATGTTACGTGTATGAAAAAACTTCCTTTTAAAATGCACCTTTGCGATAGCATCAAAGGCTGACAAAGCGGGTTACATTATTGCAAGAAGCCACCTAAAGTCACGTACTGCTGCGTAATCGGCGAGTTATTGTGCTCCAGGCTGAGTAGAACGATCTCGCCGCGTGAGATGTCCGGCCAAGGGCCCCGTGGTGCTTCATCATAGCAATCCATACCCAATTTAAATAGGTAACTGTTTGTTGCGCAATGGAACATCGACCCACGGCTAGTGAAGTCCATTTGATCACTTATGCATCAAACGCGTTCCGACACCCCCCCTCCCCCCCCTCCCCCCAGCCGGCGCATCCAACCGGTGCGACGCGACGTCCCGGTCTTAATAACACTTTAATAGCCCCAGTTAAGTTCAAAAACATTTTGAATTTAATAGGCTGTTGCGCATACTCGTCGTGGCTCTACAACAGTCAAACTAAATTTTTATGTTTTTATTGCAATGATAAAAACTACTACAATTCTAAGTTCATAGACTTCTTAGATGATATTATTGACGAAAATGTATATATCTAGAATTCCACGTCAAAAAATTATATGATACAGTAAAACTCTGCGTCCCAGCTAAGGTACAATGATAATTAGTTTAGATAAACTGCACTAAAGATAGTCATCGCCGCTGTCGTATGCTAAAATATTTTTGTTACATTCACGACAATAAACCGCGTGCAAAAGGACCACTGAGCTACACAGATATTTATAAGAATTAGTCGTATATCAAAATGAGGGTTTATCCGAGAAACTGAGCCAGCACGAGTACGGATCTCCATGAAAAATGTTCTCTTACAAAAATTTACCTTTGCATTCACTAGAACAGGACCTACCGCATTATGGGAATTTCGTACCGTGCATTTCTAAGGTTAATTGATAGCTTACGGTTTATAAACGCGTGCTGGAATGTTTCCATTGCAGATTTGATGTCGTTTGTGTTGTAATTATTACTGGAAAAGAGTACAAACACCTGCAGCTATCCATGATTTGTTAGCGAGTTTTTTTTATTGTTGTTAAAAAAACTGGCAATTATTTTAGATAGTGGTCGCACAGAGTTAACGGTCGCATCCAGCAACTGCGCGTGTAAATGGAGCGTGTCTCTATTAGCTGTATTTGAGTGCTAGAACCGGTTAATTGGTCGAGAAATAATATTTTTTCTCACACAGTCAAAATGCGATCCATCTCAACATAAACGTAATTTGTGAAATAAATATATAATTTAAAATCGATGATAAACTAGCAATTTAAAAATGAAGAGTCATGTTGTCATAATTATTATGCTTCATTGATGTAATGTCTGATGTCGTTTCCTTCTACGAATCAGTGAGCAAGAGTACGTGTCGTACGAGTCGTGAATGAACTTTGGCGTTGATTTACACTGAAAATTGTTAAACTTGAAAATGAAAACATGTTAATAGTTGAATAGCGCAATCAAAATTGCGAATTGTTTTATTTTAAAAGCTATTAATTAAGAGTTTGAAAACTATCCTATTGTAAATCATTTAAGCTTTGTTGTTCAAGGACTCGAGCGTCATGTTCTCACATACATAGATTGTTGTAATACTTGTTGTGTTAACCTACGATCAGAATATGAGTCCGAATAATCGATTACGTAATGAGCTCTCGGGACATACATAACGCACACATTGCCCACATCACGAACGTCTCGAACAGTATTTTAACCTTTATCTGTACAATGATAGGGTGTCTGCCTCGTGAAGAAATAGCTGTGACTGAGCTACAAATTGGAGTACGTATTTTGTAAAGATGCGTGAGGTCACACGGCTCACGACAGCCTTACTTCATAAAAGAAGATTTTCGTAAACTGTAGACATTCATTCTTTGGAATATTGTTGCCTTCAAAGGTTTTTAGGGTTTGTTTAGTTGTAAATTTTATGAACTCATGTAGGTATAATAGTTCTCCAAAATTAAAGATGACCTGAAAATCTCTTTTGTTTTCCACTGTTGTCCCCTTTCTGCAGTCACATTATCAACAAGGATATTTTATGTGCGGGTGTTGTTATAACAAATGTAGATTATTATTTTTCTGAATTTGTTTCGGCAAATTTCGTAATGAGTTGTGATTTATATTAAAAATCTTTAGTTCAGAAATTGTCGCACCCATCAAAGTATTTCTGCAAAATGTTGTTCCTCTATCGTTGTTAGGTCTACGACATTCCTCGACTATTTCATGATAAGATGGAAGTTATAACTCTAAATTGTATTGTGGAATATTGTTGTAAATCCGCATGCCAGCCTAATGAAATTAATCGTGTTAATAACCCATGTCTTCGGAAGCAGAAGGTCAAAGACAAAGTTTAGTTTCGTAAGTTTGAGGACCCTTATCAATATCATATAGATACTAAGTTGTTTACATCGAATGTCGGGTTTATAGGCAGCGCCGACATTCATTGATTTTATGAGGGCCACAATATCTACTGGTAAAGTGGTTGTTAACTGTAATTGAGTCTTTCTTCCTAATGGATTTAGAGGAAAAGCTCAGTCGAAAAGGCCCAAAAGTGTCACGATGTAAGAAAAGTCATCAATCAAGCACAAAAGAAATCCGTATCGGGAGACAGGATCTCATCCAAACTTAATAAAAAAATATTTCTCGGCCCCGACATGAATAATTGAAATAATGTTCAGAACGTAAATTTATCAGCCGGTAGACGCAATATTATTGGGATATACTTAGATTAGACACAGGTCTTTAAAGTCTCTGAGTCCTATCTATTGGCGGGGCTTTATACACGATATTTAAGCGCTTTCATTGATGTATTTCTAATGTGTCCTGGACTATGTTAGACTGAATTTTTTGTTTGTGAAGGCAACACAGACATCATCAGGCTTCACGACAATATACACGACAAATATTTTTTTATGTCATGTGATAGAACAAGCTGACGGCCCACCTGATCTTAAGTGGTAACCGCCGCCCATAGACAACAGCAATATGACTGAAGTCCTCTCTACCAAAGTATAAGATGACTCAAGTCGCATTGCGTTGTCTTTATCACCCCGAGACGGGAATTTTACGTCTGATGCGCTTGCAATTTTTAAGTACGGTTATCACAGCGTTTTATGAACATTTTTTTGAGAGGTATCTATGACTGCGTTTCTCGTTCAACAATTAAATATGTCTCGTTTTAGTCGAATCATGAATATTAATGAAATGGGAAGTAAACTGCTTTTTTAGTTATGGCTTGTAAAGAGTTGACTTAATTTTATGGTCAGGTAACTGTCCATGAACAGTGCGATGCTTTTAAGGTTACATAGGTAAAACATACTTGTTTTTACTCTGTGCTTGCCATTGGTTACGTATTTGGAAGAAGAATTACGCGAGTTTTTTCGTAACTTATGGTTGTAGAAACCAGTCATCGCAATCAAACATAAAGAGGAATTGACGGATAAATTGTGTAGATGCTTCTTTTTGTCTTTATAGTTAGAAAATATGATATCCATAATCTAATTGTGTTGAGTGGCTGGGTTGGGAGGTATGTTAGACATTAAGATTGCTAAATTGCTAGTTCGTTTATCTTTTCATTAAAATGGATGTACCTGCGACCAAACAAGATTATGCAATTATAAGTAGTAAGCAGGCGAGTGGTGTCGAGTGTGCTCGTATGTTGTCGTATCATACAACCGACATGATAGTTCGCGGTAATGCCAGTTTATACTGTCACTACTATCTGCATATAATATCGCCACTGTATGTGGAAAATGTGAACGGAATAAATAAACACTTGCACGCACGCTCAACGGACGCCATTTAGATAAATGTTAGTCGCAAATTCATATTTTGTTTTATGTTATGGTATTAATATTACCTAGTTTTGTATTTAAACATACACATGTGGTTATTCACGGCATATATTAATCAAAAGTTTGTCGATAACGATGAATCAATGCTTATTCCCATGACACACACACTACTCGGTCATTCGGGAATTCGATGACAGATGATCGGGAATTTCAGCAAACAACCATCTGCCTGCTTTGCCTGTCACTAATTTATGCTATTTTGGAGGCTTATAGTTAGAGAATTTAATAATCGGGTTTTTTTTCCGTATACATGTGGCAGCTAACATAAGCTAGGCTACTAAAAATTGAAAAAACAATACAAAGATATTCCAAATTTCACATAGAGTACGGTATTAATGTAGTGTACACGTAATCAAAACAGGAAAAAAACTGTTCAGCGTAAAAGTGGCCAAATGAATTACAACTCCAATGTAATCCAAACTCCAGCATCAGCTCGGTTAGAAAGCTCGCATGACGACGAGATAAAAATCATTAGATTAATGATGGTTAGAATTGCGAGTCGCAGGCGGCCGCGGCCGGCCGGCCGCCGGCCGGTCCCGCGGGAACCCACACCATTTGTTATACGCACTAACATTTCCCGGTCTGACAATGCACCATTTTATTTGAGGATTTATTGTTTAGAAGGGATTTCACATATTTGGTTAGGGCATTTATCTAGCGCTTGTCCAATTTGGAGGTTTTTGTCAACCTCGGTGGCGTAGTGACGTACTGGCGCAATTATATTTTAAGGTATTCAGAAGTGTAGCGTACAGGACTTTATCCGATTTCAAACTGGCTTATAGTAACTGCAGAGCTACTTGACTTTTAATCGGGCACTTGTGATGCACCTCGATTTGAATTTATTTCACTAACTAAATATAAATTAAAAGTCAATATGGTTAAATTGTGGCCTAATAAAAAAGCATCATGAACTTTTATTATTACGGTATTGTGTTTTTTGTCCAAAACTTAGTTATTTCTTTATACTTTCATCAAATGTCTCTTTCAAAATCCAAATTTTCCCGTTTTATTAAAACAAAGCAACCATCGAATAGTAGTGCAAAAATGGGGAGCAGTATTGTGGCCATCGCCGTTGGTACTGGTTTTATATACTCAAGTTTTTTTGGTTAAATCGCCCAGTATGCAAATCACAATGAATCGGCTGCAGCAACTCTATTTTAGAAGCGCGTGCCCGCGGCTGTGTTCCAAACGTGAGCGGATTGTTAAGGATCACGCTATACAGGCTTATAATCACGAGTGAAGATCGCTTCGTCCATCGCCTTGCATAGTTTCATCACTCAGACTTTTGCATATAGTTGCAATGGAGCTGAATGTCAACTGAAATGTCTAAACTCAATCGTATGTAACAAGGAGACGTACTTAGCTTGTTAAAATTGAGACTTACTTTAACCCTGTATAGGGTTTAAAATTGTAGTGGTCTTTGCAACGAATGGAGGCACAGAGAAAATAAGCGGTCTAAACGGTCTGGTAGTTTCCGGGATTATCCGGAGCTTTTTTCCAGTGGAGCTGGTGACCTTACAGATTTTATGCCGAAAGCGATCGCCCGGGGCTTAGCTCGCAAACTAATTTCGATCCCTGTTTAAATTTGCAATATCTCGACTTATCCATTCGCACCCAACGTTCCCGACCAATTCTCGCGGATACCAAAACAAATAGGAAACATACCCTCTAAGGTTGTTTCATCACAAATCTAGATGTACTTACTTATTTCATACTTTGTTTTGTTTTTCATTTTACTCGTACATCGCAATTCAAATAATTCAATACATCTCCTACAAACAACGACCAGATAAGCTGTGCTTTTGCTGCGTTTCAGTCGAATAGTGGAGTAGACAGTGCACCACTTACACATACTAGATAAATGTGTAAAAGAATTGCACATAATCTAAAGATGCTAATTGATAAGCAAAAGAGCTAATTATCAGGAACAATCGAAGAATGATCTGAAAACGGTGGTGACTCACGAGTTCATGGTAAGTGCTGCTATTGACTCACGGACAACACTTACAGATATTCTGAGAATAGCGAAATAACCTTGAAAGTCGCTCGTAGAATTGCTCGCCTGATCCATGTTTGGACGGTTACCGAAATGAACTGACAATACTTAGTTTTTTCATTGCTGTCTTTAAAGTATATATGGGAAGTCGCTGTGGCCTTTTACATATTTGAAACTTGTCAATCATACACAAACCTTCCTCCTGAATTAATCTAATGATTGGGTAAAACCACCATCAAAATCCATACAGTATTTTTTGCGATTAGCCATACAGACAGACATGCAGGAAAACGCGGCAACGTACCTCAATTTGAATTATGTAGTGAAATGCAAGCTTTTTATGAATGAATACTCTCCTGGACACCTAAAAAAACTAAAATGATTAAAAATTTATTTAGAAAACGATTTGGTTACATATAAATTTTAATTAACTAAGAGATCTGAGACAGTCTTAGAATTATTTTATGAGTCCATGCCTACTTACTTTGAATTTGCCTTTGTATATATCAAACTCAAATTACGGTTCTTTAAATGTATGGGTAGTTGAATTAAAAATACACCTCTGACTTTGACGTGGAGCATTTATAGGGTCATAAATTTCACCGGTCATTGTATGTGTGTCACAGGCACGGGCGAGTTGGGAAAGTTGAGCTTTTGAAGAAGCCCCTATCGGAATTGGTTTCGTATCGCCCCGTTCACGGGATCGAGTGCGTTCAATTCTATCCAATAGAGATAAATGGGTGTCATGGTTGAAATCAGTGATTGGCAGTATGATCGTGATGTTGGTTTGGGATTCCAAAGAATTCCTAATAGGTTGTAAAAAATTGGAGTCCTTTGTATTTCCAAAAGCCTTATATAGCTACTTCTTATCTGCCCTTATGCCAGCGAAATTAAAGGAAGCCTGAATATTACGTTCTACAATAGTACGTACTATTCAACCTTCTTTATAGCCATAGCCTTGAGCTCTTCAAACACTTTTTCATGACTTGGTCTGAACTTAAGCGAAATTTATAAGTGTCAGTGTTATTTTAGGATTGATATGAACGCTCAACTACGTCCGACATCCGTAATAGCAATTCGATACATTTCCTGTCGGCAGAGGGATATAAAGGCTCAGAGAAGTTTGGACACGGGGCCACGGGGCTAATTGGTTGTCAACGATGAGTCCACTGAGTCGCGAGAGTGGTATAGACGGCTTACTGACGCTGACGGCCGGAGGGCAGTCCTCGACATGTGCCTCCCAAACAAAACAATGACGCTTGATTGGCTAGGGAGCGCTTAATCACAGAGGTACAACGTACACACAATCTAGATATGGGTATGTAACCACGTACGAACCGATAGGATTTACATACACAAACACTGCCGCTTGTAATCACACAAGTTGACTGATTATGTTCAAACAAATCATATTCGTGGTACCCGATGTTATAGTGAGTACAAATAAATCAGCCACAATTTGAAATTCATAAAGGCTACAAAATTAGACAGACTTAATGGAATAACTGATAAGCCCAAGAGAGCTTTATTGGAGTCAAAGGATAAACAGTTGGGAGTATAATGTTGACTTCGAAAAGGACCCTCCGTAATAATTTGATTCGAATTTCATCAATATGTAATGGAAGAAAATATTTTTGAAATACCTCGGTGGTCAAGATAGGAAACTCGCACTTACTTGGTTTAGCTAGCTTTGGGTAAACTCTGCTACCATATAATGTAGTTGGAGTACATAATATCGTAAGTTGGGCTCATAACATAGTTAAAGCTTCGTGTTTACTGTGATAAAGTTAAGACGGAAATGATGCATAGGCGGGCTACCGGACGGCTCGACTCTGGGGCCACGGCCGCGGCCGGCAGGTGAGGATTCATTAGCATTAAATCTCATTAGCGGCATACCCACCTCGTAAAACATGTATTTACCCATTAGAATTCAAATAAACATTTACCGCCACAAATCCAAAGTTATTCATTCGAAAACATTACCTCGCAAGCGAGACGAGATGAGGCTTTTTGTAGTTTATGTTTTTATAGATGTCGTAATAGTCTCACTTTATTTAATTCAAGGTCCAGTATGCTACCATTTGCCAAGGTTCAGTTCAAATTATAGAAAACAAAAAAGCCTGATATTCTTCGGTCGGATTCTCAAGGCACATGTACTTTGTTATTTAAATTTAAGCAGAGCACAGATTTCTATTACGCTGGAATAAATCCGTTCAGTATTTTAATTTTCTTCGAAAGACCATTTTTATCCTTATTCATCGGGGCCTATTACCGCGTCCGTATTTCGGCAATTTATACGGGGAGTAAAAAAACGCAATTTAGTATTCCGGCCCGCAGCAAAACACGGAGGCTCACATAAATCTGCGGAGACATACAAAGCGGGCGTAGAGCGTCCCGGGACAAAGTAATGAACTAATTACATTAGTCTCACGATGGTCGCAAGAGATGCGACTGAAATGGCTAAACCGACCGACTATTAGGGGTGTGATGCTCCAAGAATAATGATGATTGCGACTTACCCAACTTATCTCACAATTACTTATTTAGTGCGTATCATACGATATATTACGAGTATGTAGTTGTGTGAGCGACATATAGAATTGTTTGCATAGTCTTTAATCATTTTGCAATTTACATGGTCTGGTATTCCATTTCAGTATCATTGAAAACATCTCAATTTCAAGTTTTATCTGTTCTGGGATAAATTGTTTGTGAGATAATAAAAAATCACGTTCAATAACAATTTTGGTTTAAAGGTAAAGAAATTCAAAGTTTTTAAATTTGATTTAGGTGACGGAACAGCTGACGGCTCACCTGATGATAAATGGTAATCTCCGCCCATAGACAACAGCAATGCGACGTAAGTCCTCTCCACTAAAGTACGAGCTGACTCAAGTTGCATTGCATTGCGTCCACCCGAGACGAGGATGTTACGTCTCATGCACCTGCAATTTCACCGAAACCCACTCCCTTCACCGGAACACAGCAACACGACTGACTCACTGCTTGGCGGCAGATTGTCAGGCGCGGTGGCAGTACTTCTCCATGCGAACTTAGCACAAGTGCTGACTACTACTTTGGGTTGCTCTCTTTCTACCACCCGGGGGATACATGTAGGCATTCAAAGGGTCAGGATTCAAAGGTCAAACCTACGAAGGCGAAAAACATGGGCCTAGAAATATAAAAAAATGTTTGGTTAGTGTCGTGATAGGATTTATGATTTTGATATTGTATGTCTTGTTTTTGTTGCGGTTTGTTGCTAATGCCGGTATTCCACCGCAAATGCGGAAGACAGACTAGATTCCGTTATCCTGACGCCAGGAGAGGTATTGTGGGCGCTTTCGACCGCACGCTGAGTGCCAGCTTGTCTGACAAAGTTATAATGTTGAGTGCTATTATTACGTACAAAGAAGTTAAGTTAAGCTATAATCTTAAACAGGTTGCCTGTTCTGGGGGGTCAAACCCAACAAAGAATCTACATTAATGAAATGACGAGTGAAGGTGACTGGCAACGCTCTCTACTCGTTCCGTAACTGAATCACATAATTAAAAACCACGTTTAAAATGATAACACGCATATAATAATCGGACAACTCGTTTGACGAGGACTTTTCTATTGCA
Source organism: Chesias legatella (assembly GCA_947359385.1). NCBI lineage: Eukaryota > Metazoa > Arthropoda > Insecta > Lepidoptera > Geometridae > Chesias > Chesias legatella. The sequence continues at coordinate 5,467,191 of OX375772.1, forward strand.
CTCTTGCAGGCTATGGAATACCTCCTGAGGTTTTCCCGGCAAGGTATGACATGGGCAGCTTCAAGAGAAATATAAAAAGAAATCTCCAGGGTAGGCAACGCATCAGTAATGCTCCCGGTGTTGGTGACGTCAATCGGCTGCGGTGACCGCTTCATAAAAAATATATATAAAACAGAGTGTTGAATAACTGGGACTAACTGCGATGTCACTTCGAAACGTAGTTGTGCTATTAATGCGGCTACAGCTAATCAGTAATCACAAGTCATGCTCCACGAGTATGCTAGTCCTATTATTTGATGCCGTCATAGCCATTTGTAATAGTCGTTACTCCAAAAAGTACGTTATATCTGCGCAATTATTGCAAAGGTTAAGGTTATGCTCGTCAAAATGCTAATGAGTGTATTGAAAACAGAAACTAGATTAATTTTATTATCCCCTTATGATTTGGCAATTCCGATTAACGATTGCTGAGGTTTTGGTGAGGCAATTTTTCACTCGTTCCAATTAAATAATTTTAGCCTGAATAATAAAATATTTTAAATTACTGGCCCTGTTTTTAGCACAACCGGTCTGTGCTTTTTTGTCGGTAATCATCTTTTGATTTGGATTGAAGTAACCTCTCGTTTGTATTTTTAATGCATTTTTAAATTTAATAATGTTTGTTGGCGAAAATAAAATTTCATTTCATTTCATTTTCATTTCATTTCATTTCAACCTCAGTTGTTAAGAATTACCGGGCTTCACCACGTTCTCAAAACAGTGAAGGAAAACATCGTGAGGAAACCGACATGTCCTAGAACTAAAAATTCGAAGACATGTGTCGAGTGCACGAAAGGAGCCTCTTTGAGGCGCACTAACAATCCTTTCACCACACTGCTTCACACTTCACTAGTTCGACAGAACCGGTGACTCGAAGAAGAAGAAGACCGGGCTTCCGTGAAAATAGATTTAAACGGTTTAACAGCTGTCATTATTAACTTCTGATTCGTCTCGAATGATAATGATAATGAGAATGCAGTTATTAACTGAACTTCCATTTGCCGAAGAGCTATAGTTTTATTTTGGATCTAATGATTCTTTTACAAATTTGACTTGGTCAAGTGCAATACGGATTCTTGAAAAAGTGTTAATTTTTTTTATCAGTTGGTGATTCTTGGCATGGTTGCGATTCATACCTACTTAGACAGTTTTTATAATGTTTTACTGGTTTGTCTTTATTTTTATTATCTTACATTATGTCTAATTGTATGTATAATTACACTAATTTGACGTTTGGATGTATTACCATTTTTGCCGTACAGACAAAAACAACAAGTCAGTAAAAACAACACGTTTCTTGTATTTTTTCGATTATTTACTTTTTATGTTGTTATTCTGTGTTGGAACCCTAAAATTTTCACTGACGTTCACTGACAGGTGAACTTATGAGGAGTAACTTAGGCTACTTCTATTCAAACTAAACTGAATTCAACACAGGTTGTAAATTAATAATAAATAAAACGTAACGTAACAGTGTCATAAATAATTGTTTTTCATTTTAAGTAAATTGTCAGATGTCGTTACAGGTGTCTATCGAAATAAATATGTGTGGATTAATTATCTGTTTAGTTTTAAGAACATATTTTTCAGCAAAGTACCCAGCTTTTTTTCAGTATATCTTTATAAAAAAATGCGTGTTTTTTTGCCTTATATGGTACATTTAGGTAGGTGTATATTTTGATATTAAGTATAGTAAGTATAGTGCAAATAATAATCATAAATAAATAATTCCTTATCAGCACGTTATCGACTATATTACTTCCCGTACAGTAAGTAATAGGTAGATATATAAACGAGTTCACACACCGACAAGGCAATATCGACATCCCGTTCCATCTAGTTAATCACAACACTTTAATAGAGCAATTATTATTCTTCTGCAATCTGCAATTAGCTCTGTAAAAAGCTCTACCTCAATTCCCCGGTTAATTTATGAAGCATTCTTGTGATTTGCATATAAGAAAAGATTATTGTGCGGGCGTGCAATTTATAACTGAAACGTTTAAAATTGTAGAAAACTCCAGCGAGAATATACAGTCGAGTAAAATCCCGGACAAATTGTCGCCGTGGCTTTTGCGGAGCGCGGAGGATCTTCGAGGATTGTTATTGATGTGTGAGGCGCGCGACGCCGACGCCGACAGTCCGGACTATCTGATAGTCTTCATTATGGGCGATCATGCGTGCACGATCCGTTGCGTTAGCGGAAAAAAACGTGAAATATTGCCTTGAATGTCCGACGTAACGGGTATGAATTGCTGCAAATCCGGCCGTATTGGGCGCGTTATTGAGTTTCCATCCAAAAATATCCCTCCCGGCAACTGGTGAGTTAATCAACGCTTTTACACGGTATTCCCAGTGCTGCCCCGTTTGAATTGACGTCACCGAAATTTGTTACAGTTCTATCATTGTTTTTAAGATTCTTTTCAAATCCACTTGTACGTTTTTGTCATATAAGCTTGCTGTTAGATATCCTATCTACCTATAGATAAGAATCGATCAAGGGCCGCAAGTGATAATCAATAAAAATCAGTTAAAAACAATATTTAACCCTTTCTCACGGAAGATAAACTCGTTCGCTTACTTTGAAGTAGTTTCTTTACGTACTTTTACTACCCATATACTTTAAGGCAACCCTAGAATCAATTAAGTCACGGAATTGTAATAAAATAGTGGTTTAAGTAATAAAATTATGGATAATCAATGTGCCCACAGTTATGAATATGGTCCTGTCGTGCACAAACGAGCGTCGCTCTCAATTCGGCCGTGTCCGGGAATGTCTAATTTGCCCACGTAATTTCACCGGAATCCGTCCTCTCCCCGTCTCTCAACTATTTTTATTACTTGTTTCCTATTTCCTCCAGTGGGAACAATATAACTCGAAGCTCGCGAGCTCAAACCAACTTGTAGCGAAACAAGTGTATTGTGAATTGCACGTAGACACACACAGGCGGGTGCGAAGATGTTAAATGTCCTTTTTATTTTAGTTTCCTGCCGACCCGTGGGAAATGCTATTTTGTCGCTCAACACTTTCTATCACAACAGCACATAAAACATTATGCTATTCATAAATACACAAAGTAAACGAAATTGTGGAAAATTAAACAGCAAAACAAAACATCTTATTCGCTGGCTGGAAACATAAACTTAGTGAAATAAAAACAGCAGTCCCGGAACGGATAAACCCATCCTGTTCGGACGATAAATCGCATTGGCAGTAACGGTGCAGACTTATCTATACCTATCACTATTGCAATTCCTGTTAACAATAAAGCGAGATAAGTGATTTTGGAATGATGCCAGGACGTGGCCCGTCTAGCCCCACTCCATTTGCTCTTTACATAACTCAGTATTCAAGGGATCATTAATCTTCCTAGTTCCACGCCAGGCTGAGTTTAATTTTAATAAACGGCTTCAGCCTTACTACCGTATTAATTTACATGCCTTAATGAATGGCACTTGTTTGAAATCGTAGATTTAGTCAAGATTTCCATTTTGATACTAATCAAAGCTTATATTTCTACGCAATAAAGCTCAAGAATAATTTAATTAAAAGTAAGTGTAAAATTTCACAAATTGTAGGTACATGTTACGTCGGGGAAGTTCAACTAATCGAGTTAAATCTAAATTAGTCATGCTTATAACATTGCTTTATCGTAGTCCTCAATCGGATTATTTGCTAAGCACCCATAAAGTTTGTGCAAAAAATGCTGTTGAAGTTTTATTTCACTTTTGGCCTTGTTTTAGTTTCTTTCGCGGTTGTGAAACATGTTGGGGGCCGTGAATTTCATGATTATGATTTATACAATTTTGCTTGAGTTGCCTTTTCGATTCGGCCAGGTTCTATAGTCGTAAATGAAACCATAACTCACGTAAAGGCGGCTCGCTCGTAATCCAGTAGTGGCCGCTGATGCGGCACGTAATACAAGATTTTAGACGCTCCCAACCCTTGGGAATGACCCCCGAACGTTCGAATTCGTCCTTCATCACACGCGCTGTTGTTTTATAGCTTACGGTCAAATTTTACTAGTGCCTACTTGAACACAGGTGTGCGATGTTTTTGCTGAGCTCCTAAGGCACATTAAACAGAGCTTTGTCAGGAGTCGTTACTGCCCACAGGTTGAGCACGGAATCCGGTACATGAATTTTAAAAGCAGGAACTGAAATGGACAAACGTATTTCGCTGCTCTTTCAGAGCTCTTTGCATTATCATATTAGAAACCTAATTTTAAATTCAACAATGTTTGCAAATGTCCACATATGAGTATTAAAATTTGAATATGGTTTGTATTTACATTTTTTAAGATGAAGCTAGGGGGGAAATGTTTTTCGTTTAGGTGCCTGCCTGCTGTGTTCCTGTGAAACACGTGACTACAAATTCTCCATATTAACATCACCTATGCTTTCTGAGCTCTCTTATGTAGGTAGGATACAAATATATTCTCGAAGCACAGAAACGGTAAGCCGAACTGTAACCATGAAAATCGTGATTTATCCGTCTTCTGGGAAATACCTTCGGATGCCGTCTGTCGGTGTCGATGCGGGCGTAATACCTTAATTCGGATAATCTCACTCTCGGCTCGAGCCCGTGGTTAACCGACTTCCAGATACTCCCATAATGCTGTGCCTAAACATCTTCTTGTGAAAGATATTTGTTATTTGAATAATTAATTCGCTTCAGCTATATAATACGCTTTCAGTACCCTGTTTTAATATGTTGAAACATATTTTGTTCTCGCAATGCATTGTCTCTAATGCTTTTGTTGATCACGTAAGACTCGAATAGCAATTGTTTTGAAATATAAACCATATTCTAGCCAAGGTCGATGAGAAAGTTACTACGTCTTGATCTGACATGGATGTGTTGATCTTTCCTCCTCCCACCAAAGACATCGAAAGTCGCCTTTGAACGTACTCCGAAATGGATCTCGTGCTCGGAGAACGAAGACTGGATTGTTCACACACGAAATCATATTCTCTTACATATAACAGAAAAGCAACGAACACATTGTTGAAGATGAAGCGCGAAGATCTGCTGTGATGGTTGTCGTCATCAGAGGGCACTGCGAACTAAATCACCATCTTTTTTAAACGGCACTAACAATATACTGAGCCGGGATGCCTGCTAGAAGACGACATGGTGGAGCTTATCGTTTTCCAAGGCATAACCACTGACAAAACGAGAATCAAAACATCAAATCAACATCAATCAAAATAGGAACTGATTGGAAGTAGACTCCACTGAGGCATCTGAGGCAGTGCTGTCAATGGCTCAAAGTCTATGGCTGGGGAAAGGTTAGCTACGGAGGAAAATGCACAAATCACTCCTATGTGAGATCATTATCACCAACATAAATTAGAATTAGTTATACAAAACATAGGTAATTTTGCTACGTGCAAACATATTATTTTCTGCTAAACTGCTTCGTTATTCAGAAACAAAGTGGTAATCTTCAATATTTTTACCGCTTCTTTACATCGACATGCAAATTCCTATCACGACACTTGCCTTGCTTAAGTATCCTTTTCCGCATATAGCTAATATGGTTGTTTACGAGAAAAACTCCCAGTGACGCAGAGCCCTAACTTAATGTTTCTTGTGAACTAGTTTGAAACAATGTCACTTGACAGTTACACACGGTCCTGGCTTAGATTGCTACTTGATAACCATTGCAGTTTTATGTGTCTAAGTATGAGATGTTGAACTCGCAAACTAAGAGCGGACATGGCATTGACAAGTTGCTAACAAATTCATTATGCCGAAATCGCTTGAAGACCTTAATATTAAGCTAAATGACCTCAACATTGTTTCTCAACAGAAGAGTCTTTAAATTAACACAGAGTAGTCAAAACGCATTATATCACTATTACACACTTGATTTGCTACTTAGGAAATATTTGCTTAAAATTAAACTCAGTAAAACATATGGGTAACTCAGACGAGATCTGTTTTGCATTTTCTTGCAAATGTCCAATTTACTAACATAATTATCGCTTTACGTGTATTTTGTAAGCGTTAAAAGGACAATAAAGTGCTACGTTGAGTGTGTAAATCCCGTTATAAGTATTACCAATGCATACAAATACAAACATGGGAAGTGGCAAATCGAGTTGGAAAGTGCACTGAACGGGACTTTCGCTAGCACCGTTCCTTATTTTGTGTTTGCTATTTATACACAACTAAAGTCGATGCAGGGATAAGATTGAGACAATGGATTGATTTAAACGTGCTCTGTTTTCTAAAGGAATCTATAATAATAATAGTAATAATATTGGTGGACATTTCACACAGCGCCTTCTAGAACAAAAGTAAGCTAAGGATAGCTTGTGTCATGGGAACCAAACAACTGAATATAATACTTAATTTATTTTTTCTGATCTGATTGGATCTTTATAACTTTGAAGGGCTAACAACCAATTATACTGTACAACTCATAGATTCCCCAAATTTCCCTTGCTTATTAAAATCTTAAATCCCTTCTCCATACAACGATTTGATTACATTCTTACACCAGATGCTCGTTTCAGAATTCCTTTGAATGTTCATTCTATTGTTTACATAAATCATTAGTCGAGGCGTCTGCAAAAAATGTTTCACCGACTTCGATGTTCAAAGCCCTATTTCAAAAGAAAACGATCTGTAAAAACCTACCAATGAGGTTTGTTTTCCAAATAAATATTGTGTGTAGGAAAACTCGTTTAGGGAGCTTATCTCTTGCAGAAAATTGCTTTGCATCTCCAAGGAAATATCAGGAGAACGGAAACCGTTTTTTCGTGAGTTACGGAAGCGTTTGGTGAAGATTATTCGGGATTTGGTACTATCCCAACTTTTGTTGGTATTACAAAGTAGGAACACGAATGAGCTTTTTATGGCCATCGACAAAATATTTTTCACCACTCTGTCCCAAGTACAATCATCACAAGTCTGCCCGGACTTATTGGTTATTACGCTGATATAAGCGTTAGCTGAGACTATTCGTGGAAAAGCCGCGGCGGCGATGAACTCACCACTTTTTATGTCTGTGTAATCTACAAGTTGAAAAGTTTCCCAACACGGCTCTGCCTATCCTCCGGGGAAACTTGCGTAAATCTATGTACTATAACAAGTTTGTTTTACCAATCAGTGGAGCAGTGTTTGTCCTGGCGACCAAATAGGTACTATGCCATATAAGTACTGTCTATGTTGTCTCTGTTTTCCATTTGAAGCGTATGAGTGTGTGAGTTTATGCAGAGGGTAAAAACATTAGATTTAAGTTTTGGTTCAAAACATCCAGCGGCCGCAATAGACGCTGACATTTTAATAAGCGGGGTAGGGGTACGCTTAATTAGTTTCCCATGCAGGAAGGGATGCAAGGGCGCAAGTCACGCGACTGCCCCGGACACCGGCTTTTGCATATTCATACTACGATTTAGAGAGAGCGTTGTTTTAATAGGAACAAAAAATCAGCTCTTACCGTTTATCAAGTGTGTGACTAGATTGGCAAATAATAAATAAAATAAATAAGTAAATATTGGTGGACATTTCACACAGCGCCATCTAGCCCCAAAGTAAGCTAAGCATAGCTTGTATCATGGGAACCAGACAACTGATACAATACTTTTTTTTTGTAAATACATACACATCAACACCCAGACACATAACAAACATCTATGTTCGTAACACAAATGCTTTTCCTGAGTGGGAATCGAACCCACGACCTACAGCGCAGAAGGCAGGGTGCTACCGACTGAGCTGTGAGGACTTTCAACTTGGCAATAATATACGTTGTTGAGGCAAATATTGAAAGTTTACGAACACGCTTTGACAAAGTTGAACTGGATAGTACACTACTTCGATTTCTTGATATCAGTCTGTTATCAAACTTTGACAGCTTTTTCAGTTTCCGGTTTGAACAGTCTATGCAAGTGACAGGCTTTGCATGTTTCAAAGCGCTTCTACACTTATTCATATTATGCTCGTCAAAATAAAGCAATTATATTCAATTGATTATGATTCTACGATTCAATATTTATATACCCTATAATTAGTAACTTTCGTATGGGTGCATTTCATACCACATTATTATGTGCAAGCATACTTCTATAACCACGTGAGTCACAGTTGCAAATTGAGCTTATTAATCTGTAGCATCAGCGACATAGATTTGCTTATAATATGGCTCATTTCATAACAACCAATTAATGAACATAAAATTATTAACAGTTGCACACATTTATAAATTAGAAAGCCTATAATAAAAAAACTTGATAAAATTAATTAAAAACCAGTAAGTAACGATGACACGAATTTAATTAGGGCCACATTTAATAACGTTCATTATCTAAGTGCTGATGAGTTGCTTGGGATTATATCACCACATCAATTATGGGGTAAAACGGTCGATGAAAGGGGAGTACGTGGCGTGGAGTGGAGAGCCCAGTGAGTCATCCTGGTCGTCCAGACGGCGCCATTTCACGTCCTACGTGAAATAGTGGACAAAGAAGGGAATATTTTATATGTATTGTTTGTGCTTCCTGGCCGTTGGCCCGGACCTGAGCAAAAGTAAATTATTTAATAAAAAATAGAATATTATAAAACTCATTTTTCGACCCATCAAAGTGGCAGACATGTTAATTACAATAATAATATAAACATACTACTGTGACACTATTGGAAATCTGTATAATCTTCTACTGAAAAGCATATTGAAAATAAATTATAATATGTTATGAGTATGTGGTGGCTCAGTGATAGAGATCTCGAGTTTCAATTCGTAGGTCGCTGTTAGAAATCCTGATGTGAGTACCAATGACTCTTTTTCACTTGTGCAATACCACATTCTCAAAACCGCGAAGGAAAACATCATGAGAAAACCGGCATGTCCTAGAACTAAAATTCGAAGACAAGCGTGTAGTTAGCAAAATGAGTCTCTTTGAGACACACTTTCAGTCATCATTCTGGTTCAAGAGAGCTAGGCATTAATTATTTAACTAAAATTAAAAAATTAAACAAAAATTATTCATTTCTATTAGTTGATAAGGACGCTGACACGCACTGTCTTACCGCCCTCCGTTGAAATTGTATTAGGCACCGTCACTGTGCAATAACTCGAGAAATTACTATTTTCGCCGACGGAAGTCTGCTTAACATATAAAGGGTTTCAACGATGGCTGCTTTCGATAAATGTTTAATTAGTTTACAAGTGTAGCAACATGCAGGTATTTGTCTCAGGACAAATTACAAGATAATTTCTACGTAAAAGTATATTTCAAGACTTCCAATTCTAAATTTGGAATTGGCAGTGTCAAGAACCTACACTCGACAAAAGTAATGGTAAATCATTGGGGCTCAGTCTGGATTGATAGTGTGCCCTGCCCTTGAATTTGGTTCTAGGAGATATCAGTATTCTGACGATGTTGTCATTTACCGTTTTGAGAACAGTAGTAGGACTTATACGTACCTACATGCTGCGGATTTAAGCCAACGGCCTTCGGGATGAAAGTCGCGGTCTGTAAGACGACTCAGCTGTCACGCTTCTTTATAGGTGAAAATATCTAAATGGTAAACAAAAACAGTAAAAGTGGTCAGGACTTAAGTATTATTAAACATCTAAGTACTTAGGTTAACGCCTATGATGGCACGTCATTTATGAAATAATAAAAATTTATTGAAATACGATTGTACATACTCTGGATGTCTTACTTGAAGCTGTGCTTGTTTTGTGATTGGTATACTAAAGCCTCACTGTTCTCTACTAGGCATACATATTTACCAAGGTTTGTTAATCTCAGTAGCCATAACATAATCTAACTAACAATATTATTGATCATATTATTAAACATCCATATCTCTGGCGTGTGATTTATACCACTATTTACTCTTAACAGTTTGGTTTTGATACTATCGCTTACTAGTCCATATCGTTAAGAGCGCCGCGTCGCCGGTTGAAGTAGAAATCATTTTATTTAATTTGATATTACAAAATATCCCGTTTCTGTATGTATGCGCCGCCGGTGAGATTGGCAAGCAGCGGGCCGCTAGGAACCGGGTGTGACCGCACTCCCATCAAGATAATATTACCAGATATAGTTGAGACCGCCTTGTGGTTTGGCTCTACTATACTGATGTACCGTTGAAGCCATCTTGTTTAAGCTGTATCATAGACTTACGGCTATTAGTCTTGAGTGCCTATTGTTCTATGTTTGGGTATGGCAGCTTATATGACTGTATTGATTGGAACATATGCGGAACTGAAAGTTTGATTTGAGTACTTTTCACAGTATGTGCAAAAAAACAGAACAAACATTTGTTTTAAAATGTTATTTTCGGGACCGGAAGTTCGTCTTGGCCAAGAATTTGTGAATAACATGAGCGAATTCATAACAAATACGTTATTCCCCGACCACGCTGGTTCCTATAGCTCTCTCATCTCAACATTAATCATTGCAATTTAAGAATTCAGTTTGTGTCAGAATTTAATTTAATATTTATTATCGGAATTTCAGTGAAACAGCGGGGAGACGACGCGGCAGACGGGCTGTGTGAGCTTTTTATAGAAGGCGCCGGCGCGGCCGATACACCGCACCGGGATCAGATCAGACGAGCTTGGACTGTGAGGCACGCGTCCTTAACAAAACATCGGCATTTGAATTGAAAGTACGTAGCTCCTAGCATTTTGATGAAGTTCGTCACGGTTTCAGTCTTATTTCGCGATAATGTTTCTCTTTATAAAATCAGCATTTGTTGGTTAATTTTATGAAACTCTCATTAATGAATACAACAATTTAAGCACAATGGGAATCCAAACACGACGTTTGATAGATTTAATCTCTATCGATTGTATATTGTACGCAGCTGTGACTTACTGTTATGTAAAATAAACCTAGCGCTCTCAGAGGCCCTGGTGAAGTCTATCGTAGAACTTTCACTGAGTTCATCGTCCGGCAAAACATAGATGAAAATAGCATAATCTAAGGAACAGTTGTAGTTCAGTCTGGAACATCGATATATAGATTCATTCTTACCTGCTGTTATGTGAGTTAGGGTAGTTAAAAACCAGTAAGAAAACCATCGTTAATATGACTCTTAAGCAAGGAACTCACGTTTTTGGTGCACATCTGGATTAGAACATGTGACCTCGGGATTGAAATTCGAAGTCTGCACCACTGGGCCACCGTGTTCATACAACGTTTAACAGATACCCATATATACCCAATGTTGCTTGCTTTGTGTAAACAAAAACAGTCTAAAATTTATCTATAACTAGACATATCGTAAAAAGGTAGGTATACTCGGTAAACTATTCCAATTTATCTATGTTGTTCGACAAAGTAGATAAAATGAGTAGTACCTTTTAAAATATGGTTACCATTTCATAAAAATGTGAGCACCAACATAAAGTTTTAAAATGTCAACCAGATTGAGTGTCTTCCATGTCGTTGGCTTTTCAAATAGGTACCTACATAATAATAAGACAATATATAGCTACACTGTGGTCACAAAGTGATTTCATTTCAAATGAAGTTTATTCTAAATATAGTGTTTATAAAGAGAGCACGGAGGCGTCTCTGTCGCGATTCGATTTATAGCCGGAGACATTCGCACTACATGCTGCGCCATTTACACTCTGTACCACTTATTTCATTAAACCCCTTGCTCTTGGAATATAAACTTTTCTATTTCTTTTTCGCTTTGCAATTCTTTTCTGTATATTTTATGAAATCAGGCTCATCCGATATTAAGTGGCTACCTTTTCCATAAAGAGAGCAATACGATTAGGGTCGTCCCCTACATAGTTAAGAGAAGACCAAAAGTAGCATTGTTTTGCGCCTGTAACTTTGAGACGTAAGGGTGGAATGTCTCATGTGCCTATGATTTCAACGGCATCTTTCAAACCAGTACATAGTAATTCAAATATGTTACTGCTTGCTGGCAGAAATATGTATGGTATTTCCCCGTACAAACAAGGTAAAAAAACTGGTTAATAAAATAGATTTCGCGATTTCGAGATATAAGTAATAGGCAGTTGCTTATTATCTGGCAGAAACTGCGTAAGTGAAACTTTAATGTTTATTTCAAGCGAGCACTGTTAGTAAGCTCGACACTTGAAGAAGTTAAATGTCCATTTGTCTTTTTCGTTCTGATAATAAACTAAAAAGCGTTGATATAGTTGTATCTCAGAGAGAAAAGTGTTCGTTTATTAGGCGACCTCGGGCACGTAATGTACCAACCCGAGCCATTACTTGCCTACCCTAATGGATATTTACTCTGGCCGCAAACATAAAAAGACACATTTTTCAGACAAGTCAATTATTGTTGTAGCGTTCTAAAACCCTACTTTCACTTGTTGCACTCAATTTTAAAATGGAGCATCCTTTTAGTTTTATCTGTTTTGTTTCGTTCACGTAACGGTAAGATTGTATGAATAACCTACCTTGTACCCTGTAAGTACCGTAAGACTAGAACACTAGGTATCACATATCTTCAACCGTTAGCAAATAAGTTCCGCACTCTTTCAACCGTAAACATATTGGATATCTAAAGGCAACATAAAAATGAGAACGTTAACAAGAATGGTCGGAAAATATCTGGAAATAGCTGGTGTTATTATAACCGTTGCTAAATAGAAAATGGTTGGTGGGTGGCGCGGGCGCGGGCGCGGGCGTGCGGCGCATTTCGGTGGCGCCCTTGAATTTACTATAATGATTGCAGTCTGGTGGTATTCTTGAATAATTTTAGTTTATGTATACTGCCTATTGGTTTGGCTATTTTAAATTTCTAACTCTATAATATTTTAATTATACATCGCGCAATCTGAGTTTTGCAAGCGCTTTGCTTCTTCCAAAACAATTTAGTTTTCCAATTCATAATTTGAATATATTGTGATTAAAACTCTGAAAAAACAGTTCTTTCAATTCTTGATTTTACTTTTTCTTGGGTCTTAGGAAGTCAAAAGGCACGTATTAGTTATTTTCGCATGACCACAGCTTTACTTCAAGTTGCATAGCTGCAAGCTGACTACGAAGTACACGCAACACAGTAATTATGTGTTCAATGCAGCTTCGATTACTCAACTACGGTAAGTTTAACGGTCTCATCGTTCCACCCTACAGGATGCACGCTTCAAACGCCGCCCCCTCAACGCACCGGCAATTACGCATTTCAAAAAACCCTCTTTTAATGCTATTTACCTCCGTAGATATAAGTACCGGGTTTTCTTAATGTTCCATTGTAGCATCGAAGGCTTCAGTACTCGAATCTTAGTCATATTTCTCCAAAATACTTTTTACATTTTCATTTACCAAGGGTATCCCCTTAGAACATAGTAGACATATTTGGGTAAAGAAGAATTTTGTTTTGTTTAAAGATAAACTTGTTAATATAAGATGATTAGGTATGTGTTTTTATGTGTGATTGAAACCAACATCGAAAGTTGAGTCCAATGTCCCCAGCTGCATTCGGTATATCAAATTATGTAGACTCAATTCTCCTTTATAAACGAGTAATCTCTATGAGCCATCGTAAATCGTGCTTATGAGTTAGCTGAAGACCCTGTCGGTTACTTCACACAGACATTTCTTGCGCGTAACTAATGGTATTAACATTCTCAAATGAGCCCCCACAAGTATGTTGAGCGCATCCATTCCGTGTAGAGGGTCCGGAAAAAGACAAATGACATGGAATGTCGAGAGCGCCTCCGTAATGGGACCAAACTGATGTGGAGTGCAGGCGAAACAGTTGAAACAATTCTAAAAGGTCTAGATTTACTTCGTAGTGGTGCGTACATACTCATACTCAGTTTCCAAAAGTCACCGGTTCAAAGCTAAAAGAGTACCAATGATATTTTGAAAAAAGTACGCTCTAAGTACTACGTTACGCCCAAGAATCATCATCACGGTATGTCCTAGAACCAAAATTTCGAAGACATGAATGGAACATTTTTGAGACGTACTTCAATCACTTCACCAAATATTTCTAGGCAGCCACAGCCAGTGTCACGAATCTGTAGTAGGAGAGTTGTATATAGAAAGTCAAAAAAGTCTAGTTAGAGAAGAGAGTTAAATACTTCAAAAATTGTGTAAAATTTACTATTACATAATTATATTATATGCAACATGGCATACTATAAAAATTAAGCGACTATATAATACAATAAATATATATTTGTTACATAATGTACACCTAAAATTTTTTTAAGCTATTGCATAGCTTCTATCGCGGGCCTTGAGCGTGGAGACCGAATCCAGAAATTCCGTAACGAAAAAAACCTAACACCCCCCACTCCGACCGGCACAGCGGTGATACTTTTTAGTTCCATCTATCGATAAATACCAGAACTTGTAATGACTTTTTGAAATATCACGCGCAATAGCTTTACCGCAGCAGTTTCCGAGTGCCACACGTCTTTTTTTAATAGGCGAAATCCTTTACTTCGTGCATGTTATCATATCAGACCAAAAGGATAATACAGAGTCATCCCATTTAAAAAAAAATATCTACATATTTTTTATAATATATCGACGTCTATGATGAATGAAGAAATGTTTTTATAACCATAAACTCACATACTATTCAAACTATCAGAATGTTTTGAAACGGAATGGGGGAAAACGTTAGCTATTTACCCAGTAATTTGCTCGCAATTAAAGCAACGGCTTGCGTATTAGATGCTTCACGACGCTCGTTAGTGGCTGAATTAAAAACGAGGAATAATATTCGTTATGACCGTTGGTATCGCCACTACCTGCTTATGTTTACAAATACAAATAAAGGCGAAGGCTTATCTTATTTTTTCCCTCATAAGGGCAGACAGACAGCCCATCTGCCATTGGACGTTTTTTTGTATAGTGTCAGGTGTTTTCTACTGCAGAATCAAATATGGCTGCTTCGCGCAAAGGTCGAGCAAGTTCAGTGTTCCATGATAAGGCAGGTGCCGCGACACAGCTGGGCCTGGCACGCGTTATTAATTAGAAATACTTGCATAAATTGTTTATGTATTCGCGTTTCATTACAGTGGCAAAAGTAATGAAGGTCTAAGAGTGGACTCATGTGTGAGCTGGTGGTGACGCCGCCATCAAGAATTGGCGACTTCCGATCACATTGTTTCTACTGTGTAAATGTACGAACTGTATAAATATTGTATAAATAGTGCACATCTAGGTTCGAAACCGTGGTGGTCTAGTGGTACTGACCCCGAGTTTCAATCCGGAGGTCACCGGTTCAAATACCGACGTTTACTTATGAGTTTTTCGCTTGAAAGGTTTATGTGCGCTATACCACGTTCTCAAAACGGTGAAGGAAAACATCGTGAGGAAACCGACATGTCCTAAAACAAAAAATTCGAAGACATGTGTCAAGTCCACGAAAGGAGCCTCTTTGAGGCGCACTTATAATCCTTTCACTGCAGTGGTTAGAGAGAACTAGTGACTCGAATAAAATATAACTTCTAGGTATAATTATTGAGTTATTTATCATCTCAGATACTCCATCGATAACATGTTCCATTTATACTCAGAATTCCAGCCGCTACTTGTTTTCTAAGCAACTTGGTTAGCAATTCAATTGAAGATTAGAACATAGTGGGTTACGCAACAACCGAGTGAGCCGGCATTCTCAGAACTTTCAGTCCTTGCTCATCAATCATCTTAAATCCATATATCGGCTCATACAGGCTCCTATTTCACACGCTCCGAAAGCTTTCCCAATATAGAATAAACGAAGTAAATATAATAAGAACATAAATTGTCGATTTGACGTAATCCCTCATTTATGAGCCATCATGTGTATTATATGCGTACATTAAATATCATAAACAATGCCGGTTATTTGAAGGTGTCCGATAGGTGCGCAAACAACGGGGAATCGGATACCTATCATCATAAATACAGTTTAATTAAGGGCCTATAAATGTCAGCTCATTGTGTGGTGTTTCCATCTTTTGGAACTAGGAAACAGAAGGCACAATTGAAGGCAACTCTAGCGACGTGGATTAGAGATGGCTGTCTGAAAAATAGTTAACAATTTCTTGGCAATAGTTGCGGGCATGGCTTTTACTCGTTATATTTTGACACTGATTGGCTAGTGCAGCAACAATTTCCAGTTACAAAATAAAGGTCAACAAACTAGATCAACGGAGACGTATTTTTGTATTGTCATCGCGAGTGAAGAAGGCCAGTAATTGACTCAAAGAGCACGATACAATACGAATGCTAATCCCGACATTTCGCCGCGACCTCCACTTTTCATTTCTGATCCGTAAGTCGTCTGATCCAAAGTTTCACTGACACGACACGATTTTGCAATTACCTAACCATTAAAATTTATTCTAATAGAAACATTATTCTAAATAAAGGATCTGAATATAAATTAGCAAATAATATAGTTCGCTTTATAATTCAATGAATCCTATTTCGCCACCTTATAGTCTACTAGAAAACAGCTATTTCAATTCCATGTTTTCCGAAGCGATGATGTCAGCACACTTACTGCCTTAGTATTATAGCATTCCTTCCCTACAATAATAGCACGTGTTAACATGATTATACGTGCAATTTGTAGCAACTGACCGTGCGTCAATACGCTTGATTAGTTACATACTGTTACTGAAATACAGAATATCTAAGAGCACTGAGAACCAGCGTCATGTTGTAGTGTCGTGCATAGTCTACAAAACAGGAAAAAAAAAGGATTATGACAGTATGCCGTATCATGGCTCCTAGAAGTCAAAATTGTATCCAACCAATAAACTCGCAGGTACTCGCAATATTATTTTAATATACAATCAAGTTACTGAAATCTGTAGTTTTAATTTTATCAATAAACGCAAGCTGATTGTTGGAATTTAAAACATATTCCAATAATACGAACAGTGCAGTTCTAAATGCGCTAGCGATCGTAAATTTCAAATTTCTCGTTTAAATTAACTGTCAAGTTGTCAAATAGCTTTAATTATGACATGAGCACTTTAGTTAGTAAGCTTTTATTTCAAAATTAATGATACCAAAGTTTTTATCACTGACCCTACTTATTTTGGTGATTTTTTGCAACTCAATTAGGTTTTTTGGCTGAAACCAACCAGCACACGCTAAACGAAACTTCTTTTCGGCACCAGGAACATCGTAATATTACACCTAGATTTATTTTTAGTTGTAACTGTCTCTTACAAAATAATTTTTAGTCATAATAACTATTACGGTTTGCTTCGGGTCAGATAGACTTCTGGATGGAATGCCAGCAACGGATAACTGTTTTACTAAAACGCAAGTAGATACTAACATAACAAGCAGCACGTGTTGTATAGTTTTTTATAATCAATAAAATAGATTATTTACGTAAAATGGTGTATTGTACGCCGCTTTATAATTATAGTGATTATAGGTAAATATTGGGTCTTGAGCCCAAAAAGTATACCGATCGTTTTAACAATCACAACAAATAATAGAACTTGGATATGTATTATTGCCAGTACCTATTTAGGTTTCATTGTTGAATAGTTAATGAGTGTTATTGAAAACTTGAATCAGGTATGCTATGAAATAAATGCCTTCCAAATGCTAAAAGTTCAGTGTGCGTTGTTGAAAGAACGTTTTTGTTTGCAGCAAGGTCGCAACGTGAATGTTTTCACTTGATCAAGCTTTCAAAGCCTTTTGTATTGGATTTGGTTGCTTTCTTTGTTTAATCCATGGAAACTTTCAGTCAGACTTTTGAGTACTAAGTTTTGTTTACATAATTAAACTTTAAGTAAAACCATGTAATAGAAGTAGTTAAAAATTATGCATGAGTGTTTAAAAACAATTGATTAGTAATTATTATTCATTAGGAAAGTCTCGTTACAGAACTAATGTAACGTTATATTGAACTTGAATAACCAAGCTGTGGCTGCAAATGTATCTAGCGTATATAAGGCCAGGACAAAGTTTATTGTGCTATACCATGTCTAACAGTTACCGAAACGATTACAACGTTATATTATCTACCCATATAGAACGGATAAGTCCACTGACAACTTCGACGCTACGTGGAATATATTAGCGTAGGTTTCGCTCTCCGGATTACGTCCTTATGAATGAACAGGTGCCTCCTCCCACGGCTATTCATTTATCTTAGACGCTTATCGACACCACTATATTATCTCTCGCCGAACTGTCGTAAACAGGATAATTGATAAGCTCGACGTGCCTGACTTCACAATTGTTTAATTCCATTCCTCTGTGTTCACCTTTGACTCAACGAACTTTCAGTCTTATGCAACTCTGTGGATGGATCTTTAATTTCATATAGCGGAATGTAAATGGTAAGCTGATGATGGATAGTTTGTATATGCATTTATCGTGGCGAAGATGGCACCATTTTGCTTGGCAATGAGACTGTCGGTTTGATAGTATTCAAACTATTGCTTCACTTCATAACTTTTCGCAAGAATCCGAAGCGATTATAAATGTCAACATATAGCGATTAGAAGGCCACCCGCTAAATGTCTCTCTTTTCGGGCCTAAACCGTTAAAAAGTACATTTCTAAAGAATCTCGACAGTATAAAAAAAATACCGCGATATCCACTAGTTAATGGAACATATCATTTGCGAGGAAGAATGATGAGTAGATTTTGATACCGTCAATCTCCTCTCTCAAATACATTGAATCTTAGCCGCTGTAGGTTCCGGAAGGAAAGAACGTTAGTGGATGGCCCTATTGCATTGACGTAACTACGGTACCTAAACCGAGAAATAGGGGGTAAAGTAATCAATATCTACATCAGCCTTCAGCACATCCAGCCAGGATACATATACCGCTATCAACGAAATATCAAACAAGGCCAGGCTTATAATAGGAGTATATATAGGTATTTCTGGTCTACATCGTTACTTGGACAGGATTTTGACGGAAACAATAAAGAAAAACTTGAATGACGAGTTAACAAACTTACCCATTAGATTACGAATTTTGAAATATCTGAAGTTTCCCAGCAATCTGCAACAAAATAAGTTAAAAACTGTGAGTTAGTTTTTCACACAGGAAGATGTTAATAATTCTAAGCAGGGCATGTTGATGTGACACCTTTAATAACTTTCGTAACTGATTAGGGACAAGTATAGTTTTTAATTCCAGCCTTTTACAATCCCCACTGCGGGGGTTACAGGCCTACGGCCTACGACGACAAGCTAAGTATCGAAGCCAACTTGAAACCTCTTTTCTCAAAAGAATACTTAATCGAAACGTTAAGTCTAAGAGTATGATGGGTCTGCACAGCTTTTTTTTCACAATCGCTTGTAATTTTCGACGTCCTTTCCAAACTTCATTATGTTGTCTGCCCAACGGACAACAAACAGTTTGTAATGTAAGTAAAAGTAAAAGAGATGCATTATTAGTGTTACTGCTACAATAAACAGTACAGTAAGCGGCCACTGCAAGCCACTCGGGAGTGGCTGTACTGTTTTGTACTGATATTGTGAAGTGTCGTGGATGTCTGTGGTAAATCTACCATCACGTTTTTCTGCGTTTCGTAAAGTAAATGTTATTCAATTTTCGTGATGTTATGAAATTATTCCTTATGTCTTGAAATGACAACTTCGAGGTAGTTTGATTTAAGATGTTTATATTTTCACAATTTATAGACACCTCCTATCACGGGTTTAACTTCGTGTAATCTTCTTACGAATCAGATAAGTCTGCTTCTTTGAAGTAAAAATTAAACTTAGTTTTTATGCAACCAAATATAAAAGAAAGTTTATTATCTGTAACAGTGATATCTGACAGTTCTGACAAGTTACTAAGTAACAAACGCATCCGCACAACCGGCGAGAGGTATATTAACATTTGATTTATGCCATTCACCCGTACCTCAGCAACCGTGGGTGCTAATAAGGCAATGTCGTGGGGTCACTGATGACCCAACACCGTTGTGCAACTCTTCCTAATAAGTCACATCAGAAAAACGCCGCACCCAGCCACGTACGAATATTCATGCCGTAATAGTTTTAGATGGCTTATAAATCACAAACAGCTCATTAATATCTATAATTAAACATAATCCCTCATTTACATTGCCTTGATTCACCCACTAATCCTCACGATGCCGAATGATGTGAAAATATTAAATCCTAAATTATGAGTTTTAAAACTGGGTAATTAACTATTCATTATCATGATGTAAATAACGCAGCAAGAATATAGAATCCGCTGGTTTACAAATACATTGATACAGACATATATACACACACACACACACACACACACCCACACACACACACACACACACACACACACACACACAAATACATAATATATCATGTAGGTACATTGTAATATGAGTTTAACCGTTTTACTAGGTTGTTATTTGTAGTATATTTTGAGTCTCGATAATAATCCTAATTTTAGACAGCCATTAATTTTATACGGTATTTTAAGGTCCCACTATACAGTCACTTTATCGCTCAATTGACAAAACAGTCAATTTGTAAAAGGCATAACCAGCCACATTTAAGAACGCAAAATGAAATAACTAGTTATTTAGTAAAATGGCGAATAAATTACATTTAGGCGACGACTACATTAATTATGACATTCTTCAAACTAGCTCTACTTAACAAATCATCATGTTTTTTTAAACATCGCCTGCATGCTATATGTTGACTTAATTGTCGTAGTATAATGGACTGTTAGGAAAAAATAACTAGTTAAGTTTGAGTGACGTGTAAGTAAGAAAAAGGTTCAAACATCGATACTCTAACTTGTTTGTTAGGTTAGATATCGCAATAAACATTTGAATTGGTTACTACGCGTAGTTTCTAATCGAATTTAATGGTTAATTAAATGAAATAAAAAGTGGCACTATGAGCGTCGGCCTGTGACGAACTGTTGAACCGAAGCCAGGTCACAATTGTGAGACGGTAGATCACTGTTTTCGATTGCATAAAGTCTTCTGTGGCGAAACTACGATGATGGAAATATTTTTCGTTTTATCGATTTCCTCATCTGTAACTGTTGGTTATGACGGTAGGTATGATTGCAACATGAAAATTTGGCCAGTTACCTGTTTACACCCACATCACATAAAAAAACCTCATCATTTATAAAGCTAATGTTTTAAGTTATGATGTACAGAAGATAGTTGCATATTACCGAAAATTGAGTTATATAAATATTTTGGCTGTAAGAACGTGTTGTTCCTGGATAGGTTTTTAGAAAGTGAAAAGTACAATTAATGGTATTCCAGGATATATCGTGCTCGCGAAAAAAAAAAGGTAGCCCTTTAAGGGGTTTCTTGTGTGTTCTTCTCCATGGAGGGTCGGATTGGGTTTGAACAGGCATCAAACTTAGCGATAAGTACGCGTGACCTTATGTACTGAATATTATTGACGTTTCCAAGCCATTTTATGAATTTTTCTTTATGAATTCTATGGAAATAAAGTTTTTGACTTTGACTATATCAGTCAAGTTCACAACACTTTCATCAGACAGGTACGTTAAATTTAGGTTACTCTTTTTCATTTTATATACTATCTAAAGTTTTCATCCTAATTGATCTAATTGTCAGACCTATTTATCAATTTTTACACCGTCTTGAAACTTCCGAGCAGGTGGTATATACTCGCATGGTGATTATTAGGTATCTAATGATCATTACATAGTAGATATAATTATACCTATTCATAGTTAGAATGCAAGCAATGTCTAAGTACTACGTCAACTGTTACTGTATTGATACATTTCATATAGAGCTACGGTAAAAGCATGGTAATGCATATATGTTAGTGGTGATTCCTCGAAGTAAGCAATGTCTTAGTGCATTATCACTCGAGAAAACGATCAGATATTTGAAAAGAACGGGTAATGGCCGCCTAGGGAGATTGTCTAATGGTCCTCTTAATCGCCCGCGAGAAAATCGAGGTGTGGGTAATTAACATCAATCATAGCGATGTGGGCTCGAATAGTAATCGAGATCATCACTCCTCGATGACGCTGACTCGCTCATATGAGATAGTCCGGGAGCCTCATAATTTCTGTATGCCATTTCCTTTTCACATTGTAGAAGTGACCAACGGTCATAATTTCAATATTTTAATTACTGTGTGTGTAAATAGTTTAGGACTGCGAATGAATCTGAACTCTTAATTGTGAACTCCATATGACATAACTGCCTTCCTGAATCCTCTCCCCTTCTGACAATTTCTTCTAAGATTGAGAGCAGGTTAAACCTTTTAACCATTATTTTGACTTTTACGCGCGATTCTTCGACTTTGTTTCCAACATGTTTCATGATTTATCTATAACTGGTCATAGATAAATCATGTGTGTCTGAATGTGTTACAATGATTGTATTGCTGTGACAAAATGTTAGCTAGCTTTTGGACTCTCACATGATAGCCCAAGAGCTGCCAACCCGTGGTTATGAATGACGCTGCGACAAAAGAAACGCGGTGCAGATGACGCTGACTAATAGCCGGTGCTAAGTCGCGGCTCTGTAACCTTTTATCTCTATGGGTTAATTAGCGCCCGTGCGGTGGACAATGCCGAGCCAAACGAGCTTCACAGAATGCGGGAAATCTGCTGATGATAGAAAGTACGTAGATAACCAAGGTGGCAAAAAAGTCTTGCAATGTCTGATTTAGACGAAAATTAAATATCAAAATGATGTGAATAGATTTTTTAGCAGATTACTGACTTGAATAGAATTTCAGAGAATATACTTAAAAAACAGCTAAATATAAGAGTGCGTTTTATTGTATCTCATTAATTATTTTAAACCCATTTTATACTAGCACACGTGGTGCCTGCCTATAAATAGATTTTCGAATGAAATAAATCTTAACTAGTAGACGTGATCAGTTGGAATTTGGTTTACTGCTTTAGTTGTAGGAATTATCAAAACTTGGTATTAGCGTCCTTACAAGTAACAATACAAAATTTGAAACTGGTTGGTTTCAGATTTTGCAGGGAGTCAGCCATTTTCGCTTTTTAAGCCACATTGAAAAAATAAATAATTGAAATAGCTTTATATATTTAGATGCTTTCGATTATTCCAGTCTTTCTCCTAAAGACAATGAACATCTGGAAAATCCTATTCTAAGTTTCGAGTTGGGACCGCTTCGTCAATTCGTAGTTTGGCTATAACTTTGATATAATATCAGTTTTTTTCTCAATTCCGTGGTATCGCGTGCTGCGAAGGCCGTGCCTGGCGCGGAGCCCGGCGCGCCTGCCGTCGCCGCTGTCATGTCCCGAGTCACGCCACTGCCCCGGAACCAGGGAATAAATAATAGCACTGCCAGTGAACAAGGTTTAATCACCAATAGCCGAAACGTATTCATAATATTACGGGACTTAATCCAACTTCAAGTCAGTGTATCGCACTCACAAAACAACAGTTTAATGTTTTATTACAACTCATTATTATCCACCGGTAATTTCTTGGAGTGACTGACTGCTGGCACTTGGCTTTGCTATAGAGTTTATTTCAACGCTACTATGTACTTTACTAAATATTAATCATTTTATTCCAACCTGACCAAAATAAATAAGTAAAAGCAGTTAGGGTTAGCTGTTTGAAGGCTATTTAGTCTGCGCATATTTCTCAAAGAAACGTGACATTGACAGTCTATGTTGTTTGACAGTTGATTAACATATATTTGAAAAGCTAAAAAAGTTCCCTTAGTACATAGAAATTAAGAAAGCGACTAGATTAACTCCAACTTTTGAATCGATATAATTTATACATATGTAAAAATATGGAAATTGACATGAAAACGTTGTCGGTCAGTTTACTTTGGCATCTGTAAGCGTAGTCAATTGGATCACATTCTTAAGCCCAAGGCGTGCGACCCGCTCACAATAAATTGGTAAATGAAATGGGATAACGGTAGGTACCACTTCAATGATAGATCTAGTTTCGTTTCCTCGATGTGACATGTATAAACATTGACTTCCTAAAGCACTAGTCATTGCCAGCTGCATAATTTACGTTAAACCTTTGACAGACGGGTACAGTAAACTGTGAGCATACTTAAGTGTTCAAGTGTCATCTGCTCGACTCTCCACTCAAACATGGATTCGTTTATTGGTTATTATTTACACTTACTATTATTTTATTGATAAAAGCTAATTTAATGTCATTTTCACTTATAATTAAAATAAATATTACAAAATATTCGTATATTTATAGCAATGTCAAAATATATTGTATTTTACTTTATGTCATCGGTTTTAAAACTTCGCGTAGCAAAAATATTTGTACAATATTACCGCCAGGTTTATATTTTAGCCATGCCTTTGAATGTATAGTATTTTCATCTAATATCTTATTTGAATCTGTACTATATATATAAAGACTAACATCACAACTTACGAGCAAAGATTCAAATTTAGTAATCGTTTACCGTCGCGTTGCTATAGGGAAGCACGACCGAAGAAGACATTTCCCTGACTCTAGGTGTATTTTTTTTTAGTTTAGAATATGTTATATACATATAGTCTATAAGGTTTTTATTAAAATGGGCCCTATGTAAATATTAACTGAGTTTCTTGATATAAAGTTGTTATCATTATAGGTACTAACAGTCTGCTTTACGTTTAAAAATTACTTTGTCAAATGATCTCATTATAGGCATTTTTGAGACAGAGGTAGACCGAATAATAAATAATAATTTCTATGGTAAAAATTTCTGCTTGATAATAAAAATATTTTTAATCTTTGGTTTGCATTCTTTAGCACTCTTTTTTTAAATTTAGTTCACAGTATAGTTGCACTAGTTACTAAGCACCATGTGTCGCAACCCTTAGCAGGTGCATTCTATCAGGAGCAGTATAAATCAGCGCCGGCGCATCCCGCCCGATGGCAACGCAGCATTGCACCTGCCGCGCCGCGCCGCGCCGGCAAGGAAGCTCTAATGAACGTAGCTGAACTTTACAGAATGGCTGATGATATAATGTTATTGTGAGACTTGGTGCGGAATTCGTGGGATAGTGTTTGCAATCTCTCACACAATAGATAATGCGTAACCATTTCGATGTTTCTAACAGAAAACATTTCCTAGGTTTTGTAATTCTACCTCAAGTCGTTTTGAGTGGTTCCACTACGATCGGTGTGATCGATTTAAAATATAGTTCTACTTACGTGTTCTACAGATGAGAATCTACATCGTTTGTTAAATGTGAGAGTCGATAAGTCCTTTTATAAGTTTTTGACACCTTTTGTGTTCTAGTTGAGAGCTTTGTTCATAGTTCTACAGTTTGCTCAGGTGCACGGACCGCACAATCAGCAGTAAAAACAAATAGACTGCTTCAAGATATCCAGCCGTTCAACATTTAATATCTTTGCTGAAATTTTATATGGAATAACTGTCTTAATAACTTTTCGGAAAATGTGATGTGAAATTAAAAAACAAGTAATTACTTGCCTATGCGAAAATATTCAATCACAATTTATTACCGTCTTCTTCAATTTCAAACCAAACAGCTCGTCAGACAGTTATGCTACCTGAAATTTGTAATCTCAATAATCTTCAGGTAATAACGTTACATTGAAGATTCCTTGTTTACATAACAAATGATTAAAAATAATTATTAAATTATATATCTACGTGCTTCCCGCGAACGCGAGTTCAGTATCCAGCGACATTTAATCTACATCGTTCAATACATCGGCATCGCTCTGTTAATCCGATGCTTTGTGTTTGCTGGAATAACAAACATTTTCATCCTAAACAGCTCTTAGGAAAAATACTAATATGAAGCTTTGGAACCAAGGATTACCAAGGAGCTTATTTTAACTCTTAAAAGACCTCATTAAATAATTATGCATTATTTTTTCTGTTACATTCTAAAATAATAATAAATAATTAAAAATATACTATTCTAAAACCGAAAATGGTATACTTTTTACCAGTTGAATGGTCAATATCTTACACAAGCTTGACCCCCCCTGTCGAGAATAAGATGAATTCAATGATACCTCAATCATCATAATCCAGCAGCCGTTTAGACTACAGGTTCCAGAGGAACAGACGCACATACCTCATCCAGAAAAACAACCACCATTCTCTGCAGTCGGGCAAAAACCATAAAATTTTCTATTTACGTTGTAGCAGCACCAACGATGACGATTCAATAATTACCTAAAAAATTATCGGCCTGGACGCCTGGAGAAGATTTAAGTCAAGCTTTTTACTAGTTTATAAGAAAGAAAGAGTTCTATTATATATCATTGTACCTACTTTTTTATGTTATATAAGTGACGTAACGAACTGATGGCCCACCTGATGTTAAGCCGCCGCCCATAGACAACTGCAATATGACTCAAATCCTTTCCACCAAAGTACGAGATGATTCCAATCGCATTGCGTTGCGTCCATCACCTCCAGACGGGGATGTTACGTCTTATGCGCCTGCAATTTCGCCGGCTTCCACTCCTTCCACCGGAACACAGCAACGCGAGTGCATCACTGCTTGGCGGCAGATTACCAGTGTCGTGGCAGTACTTCTCCGGGCGAACTTCTAGTTGCACAAGTTCTTCTTAGATTCAGTCATGCAAATAAGCGTCTTCTCTTTTGTTTCCTCTTGAGGGGGATCTTGGGATAATGTGAGTCTAGCATGAAACGTTTTCCGGTAATGCGGCAACTTCTTCATTACTGAAAAGTTTAACTGTCTCTTAGTTTTTCTGGCAACAGATAGAATATAAACTAAACAGTTATTTCGTCACTTAGTTAAGCTACTCCACAGCTCTTCTGTTTAATCAAACAAACACTCGTGCGCTCATATTCTTGGATAACTTCTCAGAATGTTCGGAGGATGTTTCCTAAAAATACGAGATAATGGGAGTTGTTTATAAAATATTCTTAGTATAAATGAAACCAGTCTTTCAGGTATAGGAGCGATACAGTTTTAACTGTAGTTAACCGAGAATTGTCTCTGCTACCGGATTTTTATGAGCTTGTTACGAATTTTATTGTGTTCTAGAATCGTTAGAAGTGTTATAAAGCATGGTGGCTGAGTAGCATTCGATCCAAAGGCCGCTGGTTCATTCCATAATATACAATGAATTTTTGCTAGTAAACAATTATGTGTTATCGTGTTGGTAAAAAACGGTGTGGGATAATTAGGATCATGGAACCAAAGATTTGAAACCATAACTTTGCCGATCCGCCGATTCATGGTGGACAAAAGCCAAAAAATATTATTACACCTACTCTGTAACTCCTCACTATTATCTATTGCTTGCATCCCACGTTTATAGTATTGTCTATTACAGCACTATTTTTAAAGCTAAACAAATATAAAATTAGAAATTTTCAGGAAAGGTGTATTTTTATGTGGTAAGGAAAGGACTGCAGTAAAATATCTTATACTTTTTAGTTGTCTTTAAAAACGAGTCATAAATGCATTGAATAAAAAAAAAAA
Organism: Chesias legatella; assembly: GCA_947359385.1. Classification (NCBI taxonomy): domain Eukaryota; kingdom Metazoa; phylum Arthropoda; class Insecta; order Lepidoptera; family Geometridae; genus Chesias; species Chesias legatella. Next base: position 5,494,595 of record OX375772.1, read on the forward strand.
TTGCATTCAATATTTTTTTCTCATTTGCTTCACAGAAATAAACGAAACTCATATTTAAAAAAATCTAAAAAACCGTTTATTTCCGTTGAATTCATGTGAAGAAGTGGCTTGGAAACGTAAAGATACGATCCTCGGTTAAATACAAATTAAAATCCTTTCTTATCTGTGTTCTATATGCAAGCAGTCATCGATACTAGAATACTGATAATTGTGGGATTGAACATAACGTATCACTGTAAATGGAAACATTCTGGATCATTCTGCTTGTATATATCAGTAAACACTCGCGTACACATAAAATCACTGGATATCGATAATATCCACTCAATGGTCGATAGAAGTTAAATGCCCGTGCAATAAGTATTTCGATGCACAGTATTAAATAGATTTTAGTAACAGTACTTACAGTAGTTCACTTACTCGTATTACTAGATGCTTACTCCGTCCGGGGATCGACACTTTCTGAAAGCCTTATCGGTCTTATCACTGATATGCTTACAATCTCTAAGGGTAAGGCTTTCTGGACATTATAGGAAATAACTTACAAGAGCCCTAAAATAAGTGTTGTCGGCTGAAATGTACGGATGTACCTCTACCAATAAACCCGTATTTTTGTCAGAAGCGCTTTCGAGTAAGTACACAGGTCGATAATTGCACCATGTCATACTTGGATTGGTAAATGTCTCTCATGTGAGACTACCGGAACACAATGCTGCAAATTTTTCAGTTGCATTCCCTTGGTGTCAAATTTTAGGTTTAGCTATTCCATACTCACACCTTTAATACGCCATAATAATTCAGACCTGGGCTCGGCGTTTGTCACGAGGCCTTGACCTGGAAATTATTTATATACATGTCACCCATAAGCTTAATCACCTTTACGCTACCCAGGACTGACTTTACTTTTCTATCCTGCTGTCCCTTCGATAAGACGATGTTCCTGTTTTTAAATATTGAACGTCTACTATGAAGTGTCATTACTGCTTGTAATATCTATATCTGTGACATAACAGTACCTCGCCTTAGTGGTTGTTTACTGTACGTCTGTCAGAGATTAATGCTGTGACTACGGCGTGCTAGTACTTTCATTTAGATATACGACTACCCTATACGTCTATATTGAATAAATGTTTAGATTGCTAAGGACAAATTGTCCACTAACAATTTTCGGAAGTTTTAATCAGGAAATTTTTGATAATTTTTCTGTATTCTCAGTACGGAAATTTTGTGTTAAAATACTATTTTTTCAAAGTCAAAGTCAATAACTTTATTGCCATATAATTCATAAAGAAATGGCTTGGAAACGTCAATAATATTCAAAACTTAAGGTAATATTCAAAAAGTAAGGAATTAATGAGACCTTTAGGTATCACGACAAATACAATATCTAATACCTGGATTTAAGTAGACTGGGTAAGTAAACTCAACCATTTCAGTAAATTTTACAAAACATTATAGTTATCGTTTAAAATACAAACAGTTCCCGAATGTTATAAATAATTGAATGGACAAGCCGATGGCCGACCTGATAGTAATTCCCCTTCTGCTTGACGGTGACGCTAATCATTTAACTGGAAATCAAGGTAAAGGTCGTGTAAATTTACCAAATCTACTTTAAACAGTGTATTCAAATTCATTATGTGTAGGTAACATAATTTCCCACATCTCGAACAATGCTTCCTTATTTCCTGTTTCCAGTTCAAAGCTACGTCATTCATAAAAACTGAACTCTTGTTAATTGCATTAGCAGTGGACAAATAGAGGTCGCCATTCACTTGAGTACTGTTCTATGATTATGTGTAATTAAAGCAATGTAGCATTTATATTGCGTACCTGTGTTGAGATATCTGTTGAAACGTCATAAATTCCTATGTTGAAGACCGCTTGGCGGCTAGCGCAGGTGTGTCCATTGCATCACATAGCTGCATTCTTCTCGTTAGTTGTCCGACTATGTGATATCCATGAATATTTCATCCCGTTACATATAAATTATAACAAGTAAACTGACGTGTGATTACGTAAACTTTCGTCTCAAAGCCTGCTTTAGATTACAGCATGCGTAAATAGTTTCTTTAAAGCTATGATGTTTTATATAAAGGGTGGCTCATGTGAATTGTAGAAAATGAGTGGCCAAGTGTCGCTTAACAGTTATTATTAGGTTCCATTAATTCATTAGAACACTACCGGCACTACCCTTTTGCCCTACTAGTTTTAAAAGTCAACAATTAAAATAATAAATAATAATGTGGTCTTATTTACGAGTTATATACGTAGTTAAGTACGAGTAGAGAGTACTATAATAATAATGTAAATTTTGAAAAAAGCGGCAAAATCAACTTTTAATAAAGTGTAATATCTTATATATATTGTATAGTGACCAAATTGGTGGTCAAACTGCCTTTATATGGCTTTGTAGCTCTGCGTCGCTGGTTTTCAGGAACACCCTGGCTATGCGGATCACATAAAATGCTAGAATGAGTCTCATATACATCTAACAGATCAATTCTTTCTCCATCTACAACCACTTAGTTTTGTCATCCGTAGAGTTTATAAAAAATAACAAATATATTTTAAGTTTAAATGATAAATTAAACACCTGTTTTGGACCACAAGCCATCAAAAGATCTAAAAACTCACACATAAACTTTTGTAAACTTGAATTGTTTTAAGTAAGATTTGTAAAATCTCTTTATGTGTATATTTTGATGGCTAGAATTAACTGCAGACCGCATAAGCATTAAGGACACCTGTATTATGTTATTACGATGGTGGCTAAAAGCTGTGCTAAAACGCTGAGGTACCGAACACCTCGTCTATGCCTTTATAGATTAAGTTATTTACGGCCAAAGTATCAGCTTAGTTTATTACCAACCTGTCGGTGGTTTTCCTCAAAAGGCGTCAATTCGCACCTTTGTTGGTATGCTTGGGAAGCGAAAATAATTTATGAGTCTATTATGTTAAAGTTGTAAGGAAATGTGTCGTAATATTTAATACTTGATTCCACCAAAGGATATCTAGTAATTATCGCAAATCCAAACCACAACCTACTCTATAAAAAGTATGGTGAATTAGGCGTGGGTACGTCATTTAAATAAGCAAGCTTTATAAAAGATTAAGAATGATATTTTTATCACAAGCTGTGATTCAATTTACATACAGGGTGACTCGGTGTTGGTCATCGCTTGTGGCAAGACAAAAGTTGGCGTTAAAAAAAATTTATTTGTGTATCCTTTCTCCCCAGTGGCAGTTGTCTTCTTGATTCACGAAATTCCGTGAAAATAATAACTTTCGCTCTTGATAAGATCCCTATTATTTGATTGGAATATATTATATAAATAGGAACTTAGAAAATAGATATCATACTAATAAACGTTGCCATTTTGAACCGTTATCCTGAGCCATAGCGATGATCGTGTTATGATTATCAACATTTTGTTTCACAAACAGACCATGGCAAAATACCATGGTAGGATAAACTTTACCTGGATCTGATCATTGTTTGATATTATATGCTAAAATAGCGTTTGATCATAACGTCTGATACTTTAAAAAAGTTACTGAACAACTTCAGGAAGTTTAATTAGCAATTATATTCTTCAAAAATCCTTTTACGGACAAATTATTTATATTGATTTCAATATATAATAAAAAATCGGTGTACTTTTTACACATACCTACAAGCGCCATCTGGCTCCAAACCAAGGTTAGCTTGTACTACGGGAACCAGAAAACATAATAATGTTTCTTCCTTTCTTTGTAAATACTTACATATAAATACACATTAAGATACATAACAAACCTCTATGTTCGTCACACAAATATTTGTCCTGGGTGCGAATCGAACCCACGACTCACAGCGCAGAAGTTACCACAACTGAGCTGTGAAGTAAACGCAATGATTACTATCATGCCTTATTGGCTACTTTATTATTATTTCTTATTAAGTAGAAGGTAAGATTAAGGCTTGATTAAACAGATTTTTAGAAACTCTTCATTAAAAATTTACTCACGCATTTAATTAATCAAAAGCTGTTCTTAGCTGAAGCAAAAAACGTGTACCAAAGCACCAATTACGAAAACACTAAATCATGTTTCAGTCACCTGACCGGTTTATATTATTTCCTAGTGAGGTGTGGAGCTCTCAAAGATACTGTTTCTAATTAAGAAACTCAACATTTTCGAGTAATCTATTATTAGAAAAGAATTTACACAAATAAATAAAATCCTATTTTCTTTTTCTAATGTCAAAATAAAGCTTTTTACTAACTGCATATGAAGGGAAAGTATATATTATACGGTATTTATAAACAAGAAAAAATTATGTGCTCGTCTGTTTGTTCCAGCTGATCTCCGAAATGGCAGGAGATATTTTGATGGGACTTTCACTGGCAGATACCTGATATTATAAGGAGTAACTTTAGCTACTAAGCAACTTTTGTTAAGGTTAATTCACAAATTAATAAAAATGACTAAGCCACGTAGCTATTCTTAATTATAATAAGAAATAAATAAATATAAATATTGATGGTCATTTCACACAGCACCATCTAGCCCCAAAGTAAGCTAAGCATAGCTTGTATCATAGTAACGAGACAACTGATATAACACTTATATACTTTTTGTAAATACATACATATAAATATATAACAACACCCAGACACAGAACAAACATCTACGTTCGCCACTCAAATGTTTGTTCTGGGTGGGAATCGAACCCACGACCTACAGCGCAGAAGGCAGGGTAACTACCAACTGAGCTGTGTGTGTGGCCGGTCAAAAATTGATTCAACGCAGGGTAGCTGCGGACACAGCTAGAATACCTACACTAAAACTAAACATAAATCAATGTATCAATGTAATCTACGGTAAATTCAACATAGTTCATTATGTTGGTTTCAAATGGCTGGTAATAGGGCGAAATACCAAAGTACTGTTTGTGTAGTGGGTAGATATGATTTATACTTCGCGACTGCGGCCTTGGAGGCGCAGACTGCGTGCCTCCGAGCAAGCAACGATGATAGACGCAGATGTGCCTAATATAAACAGCACGTTCATATCATATTTTCCTCCATACATTATGCAAGGAGCCTCCGTGCCTACGTATGCCGTACAATAACAATGCGAGACGTTCCAAGGTTTTATGATGATGCTCAGAGACCTTTTTTGTTCAGACTTAAAATAGTACGGATCATTAAATCGGCTATTCAATAAATTTGATTGTTATTTGATGTTAAGTAGAAAAAATATTTATGAACATAATTTATATATAAAAACATTAAACTTTTTCAAGGAGTACTGCTACAATCGTTTCTCTTGAACTAACTAAGCATTGAGGTGAAATAATTAAAGTTCACCTCAAAAAGGCTCCTTCCTTGCACTAGTAATGTCTTAGAATTTTTGGTTCAGGGGCATATCGGTTTCTTCACGATGTTTTCCTCCACAGTTTTGAGAACATGGTGCTGCAAACATAATTAATTAAGTGAAAAACTCGGTGGTGTACGTGAGCATTTAAACGAGTGACCTCCGGATTGTAACTCGTGGTCTGTACCACTGTGCCACCACGCTCTCAAGTTTTGTAAGTCTGTTTTTGTCAAGTATTCTCGAGTGATTGTTGTTCCAAGGCAAATCGGTTTAAAAGTAATGTTATACCGTTAATGCTGCTGTTGCTAATCGATTGCCAATGTTGAGTTAATATATTTGTTCTGGTGATCTGCATATTTTACGCCTCTCAAAGAATCCATTTATAGGGTTCCGTACTTCTAAGGCATCTATAACATAACTCAAGACATGGTACCTATCTGTCTCTTCCGTCCATGGCCTCTGATGTCAAGATTATTTTGCTGTCAGGAATGTCTGAAGTATAAAGTTCAAGTTGGATAAATATCGCGTTTAGTAATTCCACAGTCATATGAAAAAGGTGCAATTATTTTTTAAATTGTTAGTTACGAAGTCAGTCTTTCCTTATGATTTTCCACTTGTTTTCCTGAATTTCCAAGATTACCAAACGCATGAAACTATCAACCTGTTATAGTTAATAGGATATCGGTTAAATAAACGTGACCTAATTCAATTCAAGGAAATTAAATGAGAAACACACTGGGTTGAATACGTAGTCCGCATAGATCCTCCAAGTATCAACAAAACAAGTGAAGCCTAATTGAATCTATACAACCCACACAATATAGCACACAGTTATGATAAGTTACCCGTTTGAGAATGTGTCGACTAAAGCTACATTAATTACACAGTTTACATTTTAAGTTTCTTGTTTGTGCGTATCTCGTTGTCGCCTAGGATTCGTTATTTGTAACCATTTCTATGCAGCCGCTTAAAACGGTCCACAAAATGTTCTTATATGGTTTTACGCGACTGCGTAAAATGGAGCGGCATTCGAATTACTATGTAACGTTGTAACTGTCCAGACAATTTATAGGATCCCCATTTTCAATTTCCATTTATGGAAATAGAAACTAACGTGTCGCTGCAATCAGATCCTTTAAACTGTTACCTGGTTTGTGTGTTTTGTTACCTTCTTATTTGGCGAGTTTCTTGATTAAATATTCAGTCACGTTTAACGTTTTCCATGAAAAAAAAACTCGTTAATAAAACTGAATCACTTTCGTTTCATTGAAAGTGGCTGGGGCCTGCGCTATTGTATTTTCACAAAAGATCAAGGTTTCAAACACTTCAATAAAAATCAACTTCGTTTAGCTAACAAGCACTTTCAAGTAACTTTCATTTGATTGTTGACATACAAGTGAGTTGTAGAGAAGATTGAAATGAAACTACTACGACTTGCCTTCAAAAAATTGTTTACTGTCATAAAGTCAAGCCAAATTATATTAGTAAGCACACAACTCAGAACATACACGTTCGATATCTAAGTTCCTATAACCGCCAACGCCGATGTAAACACCATTTTGAAACTTGTCGTGAGTATTAATAAGGATTATAGCACCTACGTTCTATGAAAATTAATATTAGCTGTATGATGTAGAGCACGAAGTTTCAAGGTTTGCGCTGATTAATCGTGTTTGGTTCTTGACATTGCCTCGTATATTGTTATAGGAAGGCTTATCCTCAGTATGAATGAGTTATTATGTGACTTTGTAATTAAATAAAACCTTGTTGTCTGACGCGCAATATACCTATATACCATTGTGTGAATACAAACCGGTAACACTCGTTAAATAATTAAATCAATCGCATTGAATTAATCGCGAGAAGTAACAGATTTTGTTTTAATTCTTTTGAGGTATTCTATCGCGTTAGATGAAGTCAATTTTTAAACAGCCGACATATCCTTTTCGTCCTTTATACGCAGACATCTATGTTATACGCTCTACATATACTCGATATATTTATGTCGACATTGTCCGTTACTTTCATAATGAAGTAAATAATAGCTTAGACCAAGAACAGAACAATAACATTGGCAAAAAACACACAGAGAGCAAGCTTTCTGAACATAATTATAAACACTACTAATAATCGTGTCTAAAGCTCTTTCGAACCAGTGTGGTGAAAGGATTTCAGTGCGCCACAAAGAAGCTCCATTCGTGTCTTATGTTTGGTTCTAGGACATTTTTGGTTCTAGTAGATTTTCTTCACCATTTTGAGAACATGGTATTACAGCGTTCATAAATTTTTCAAGTGAAAATCTTATAGTTGCACGTTAGGATTTGAACCAATGATCTCAGGATTGAAACACAGGGTCTGTCTGTACCACGGACCACTACGTACTAAAGCGAAAAAATTACGTATGCATAAAACTATTAGTAGTTCTTCGACTTAACGTCGTAGAAAAACTTAATAGATGGTAGGGACATTTCATATCTGACCTTGAGTTGGCCAATTGCTGAAAGTGGTATATCAAGTAGGGCCACTACGGTCGTACACTTACTTAAATGAGAGTGATGTAACATATACTAAAATGCTCCATATACCATGATCTCCAATCCAAGTTGTACAGTCATTTTATAGAGTTAGTTTTCTGGATGTTATTTACTGATGTGAAACAATCCTCCACTTTACTTTCTCCCGGCCCACAAAGAGCTCTGTAGTTACATTGAGTTCATGTTACGGAGATTATTTCCAAGTGTGTTTGTAGTGATTTACAATGATTGAGTAGGATTTTTTGGTGCTCAATAGTCCTAAGACACTACTGATATATGATACACTCTGGGTTTTGAATAATATATTAGAAATTGTGTACAATTAAATATATATATGCTTACAAGATTTCTTTATATACCAATGGCATCTAATAAAATACAGCTTTGAGACAAGATTGCCTTCGTTATCGAATGAACCAAATTTCTCACTGAGAAAGTGATAAGTTATTATATGCTTAACATACTAACATTAACTATTTATTCTGTATGAGGCTGAGATACCATACTGAGTCAAAATTGGTTAAAAATATTCGCAACAATGGTCAGGTTGATACAAACACTTGGCCGAGGGACAATGCAGGTCAGCTGACACTCCGGTCACCACCCCTCGAACAATGGCCTCGTTAACTGCTACAATAACAGTTCGCCTGCCCATGAAAATGCTATTTAATCACGGCCAAAAGTATTTCAGCTGGAAAGTTTTAAAAGTGTTAATTATTACTCCGCTAAAGTTGGTAATGTTAGCCATCAAGCCTTTAATTGTTTTTCTCGAAGCGTGCGTGCCCTTGACTGGCAAGAAACTGCCCGCAATCAGCCAACGCATTGGTGCTAATCAATGCCACCTTTTTCCAAGTGGTGAAAGAAACACAAATTTAGAAGTTGAAGCTTAAAGTGGAGTGTGTCTATCATTTCGTTGCACTTAAACAAAATTTTAAGGAGTTAATTATGAGTGGTGTAAGTACCTATAACTGCATATTTTGGTATCCGGAAGCCTTAATGAATTTCTACGTGGGTTTTTGATAATTTGAATGCTTTGTTGTGCTAGACATATTTCAGAAAAGTTCACAGCTTGGAAATGCCTCCCCACCAAAATATGCAAAATATCCAGTCCCCTGCGTACGTGTTCAGAAATGACACACAATAACACGCTGGTTGAACTCATACAGCGAATGGAATTGGCAGTTGAAAATCAAATTTACTTGAATGTAGTTAACTGTGCGATATTTTAAAATTTACAAATAGCAACGTAAATCCTAAAACGTCGAATAAAGCTAGTTTAAGATCACAATATAACTCTACTGTCTTACCAAGTTTCTCTGGTACCTATGCTGTTTGCAAAATATTAATTCCTAAGGCTTTTGTCGTATATCTTCGTTCGCACACCGCTAATTAAAATTGACCAATATATATTAGTATCTTAATATAATATTGGTGATTTGAAAAGATGTTTACACAATATTTTAATAAAAAATACTGATCTTACGATGCTGAACCCATTACAGTGCTTCAGACGTCGAGTCCAGTAATGTATTGAAGACAATTGCCAACATATTATGGAACAATTAATACGTAAAGTATTAAAATTAATAAAGTTTTGACTATAAATGAAATAAACAACTCCCAAACAAGAACTCAAGTCCCTACTTTCTAATAGGAGTTCTTACATAATATCTACAATTGACAATACTTTATAGAATTTGATCCAGATGCACCGTCTCATGGTACAATAATGCAGTGTGTTTTTGTATAGGATTACGGGATTTAGCGGTAACGGTTAGGATAAATTTTAAATCTAACTATACAGTTATTTATATGTTTTACCATCTACGGCCTCGAAACTCTATTGAATATTTATTACTTCCCCTAGGATTCCTTTACGATTTTTACTACCGGATCGGAGAGCTGCGGATAATTTTATCTATATAACCTGACAATACTTATAATTAAATAATATTAATTACCCACAAAAATCCCAAATCGAGCCAATAGATAAGCGATACACCTACTTTTGTTTCAGCGTTGTGTATGTAAATGTGTAGGCAGAGCTATAGGTATACCCTACCCTCATTGTCCAACGCACGCGACAGCGCTCTAACCGGTCCGGCCGGTGTAACTGCAAGCGCAGCAGTACCCAGTATTCTGTGCCGTATCTATAACATTATACGGCTCAAACTAAGCTCGATACATAAACTAGCATGTTGCAGAGTCATTGTATAAACATCAAGTTTTATTGCTTGGCTGTGTTCCACGCAGAGACGTTAAGCCCGGTTTAGCCCTCGAGCTGTTAGTATTTACACGATGGTCTGGTGTCAGTGCTGCCAGCTCGCAGCTTGCCAGCCATGTCTACGAGGGCTTTACAAGCTTTCCCTACGACTTGACTACACGATTCGGAGATGTCACATGGTTACAGTTTTAATAATAATGACACTGTTTAACGTATATCAAGTCCTTCCCGATGTTACTACTACTACTCATATTTTGGCTCTCTCGAATCAGGGTGGTGAAAGAATAAAAGCCTCCTTCCGGCACTTGACACATGTCATCGGATTTTTGGTTCTAGAACATGCCGGTTTCTTCAAGATGATTTCCTTTTCCATTCGGGAACGTGGTATTGCGCACATAATTTTTTTAAAGTGGAAAATGTCTTTGGTACCCTTCGAGATTTGAACCATCGATCTCAGGTTTGAAACTCGGGATCTGTACTACTTTACTGTTTTAAGAGCAGTAGAACTCACGCCAAGTACTTCCGGGGAAGTACTGCTACCATTTCTGCCGCCAAGCAGTGACGCATTCGCGTTACTGTGTTCTGGTTTGAAAGGTGTGGTTGCTGGTGAAATTACAGGCACATGAGACATTCTACCCACACAGAGTTACGGGCGCATACGATGCGACTGGGGTCTTGTCGTACCCAGTAGGGGAGGACCCAAGCCGCATCGCTGGTTATGGGTAGAGGTTGCCATTTAAACAAAGTACTGTATCACATGAAAAACTACTGGGCCACCACGGTCTCAAACCACGACCATCTAATGCTAACAGGTATTTCCTGCCCCCAACATTCACTTTACAACTTGGGTCTTCCCTTACTACATCATAGGACACAGGACGGGACTATTGGTATGTGAGACAGTGTTATTTTACTCATTAGGGATTAATCAGTATAATAAGTTCTAGTTCCACTCAGAGTGATTTATTCTTGATGTTATATGAACTCTTGATTTACCTACCGAAGAAACTATTAACATAGTGCATACCGATCGTTGTAGTCATTTTATATAATTGTCTATGGCTCATTAACACGACTACACCTCACGATATATCGTTATCTGATGATTGATTCATTTGCTTGTAAAATATAACAAAAGTATATAAGAATCTTTAAAGTTTAAAATTGTGAGAAACCGGGAGATACTTCATCAAATATTCTAAAGGATTTTGGCCCGCATGGTATACCGTTGTATACCTATTGTTGCCCATTTACTATTGATCGTCGAGAGTAGGTTTGAGCACTACTATTCTGAAAATCTTTTTGTTTCAATTCATTGTCTTAAATTTCATAGAAAGGTTCACTTATTTATAAAACAAAATAAAAATATACGTAACGATCCCAAAAAGTAAGTTTCTTTTTTAAATAATACCTTGTTTATATCATCAGACTTTCAATCTGGCATCAGCGCCATCACGATCAGTCAATTGTCAATCTAATCCACAGTACCTATCTAAATATCTAAGTATCTATTTGTGTTCCGACCAATCCATACATTACACTATTAGCTATGATAATAATCATACAGAACAAAGGTGACCAAAAGTACTGATATCAGACTGAACATGTAACTTACCTAACTTTTAAACTTAACTTAAAGGTAACTTTTGTTTCAATCAGATTGAATTTGAAAACATTGGCAGTGACGTTTTTGAGAGTTTTGTGATTTGGTGTCTGCTGCAGCTGCAATGAAAAAATACAACGTAAACTTCTTTTTAAATAAGTTTAATTGATATTTTATTTTTAACTAGCGACTCGCCCGTGCTTCGCTGGGGTAGCAGAACATTATACGCCTAAGAAAGAAGACGATGGTCTTATATCATTTAATAAGCATGTACAACTTTACCAGTGTACGCAGTGTACGCTAGTAAAGCTCCCAGTCGGCTTGATTTCTTCTGACATCTTGAACAATTATCGTCATATTTCAACAAATTAATAAAAAAGCAATATTAAACTTTACGCATAAACCTTCCTCTTGAATCACTCTATCTATTTCATTAAAATCCGTTGCGTAGTTTAAAAGATCTAAGTGCACAGACAGCGGGAGCGACTTTGTTTTATACTATGTAAATATATGTATAGAAGATAAGTGACACAATACGTAACATGTTTAGTGTATCAGTCCTTTAGAGTCCATAAGTAAGCACCAAACCATTACAAAGTCTTAGTTTACTGTTTCAGAAGCTTGTATACTACAGTCGAAGAACCAGTATTTTCAATCAGCATAGTATAGGAGTGTTGTTTGCGCGCTCGCTCCTTGAGTTTGCTTCTCGATAGTTACTAATGGATGTCTGCCAACAAACTACGGCAATATTTTGACGCTAAAATGGTTACCAGAGTGTAATGCAATATTGCTTTTCATCAAATAGGTGCTAAGCAATAATATTCAATGTTAGTTAGTTTTACCCTCTTGCTAACACTGTAAGACCGGGCAGATTACTTCCAACATTTTTTATCGACTCTTGTAGTATGTGGAAAATACTAATACATATTATTACATATAAATACAAATATATTGTATGTTATGATATAATATTGACCCATAAAAAATCCATGCCACACGCTACTAAGTAGCAGCAGAACTTGTGCTGAGTTCGCCCGGAGAAGTACTGCCACCACACCGGGTAATCTGCCGCCAAGCAGTGATGAACTCGTGTTGCTGTGTTCCGGTGTGTTGACAGTGGGTGCCGGTGAAACTGCAGGCGCATGAGACGTGAGGACATCCCCGTGATGGACGCAACGCAATGTGACTTGATCTCGTACTTTGGTGGGGAACACTTGAGTTGTATTGCTGTTGTCTGTGGATGGCGGTTACCACTTAATAACAGGTGGACCATCGCTCGTTCCGACATTTAAATTATAAAAAAAATACTTTTCAATTTAGTCTAGGACAAGCGAGTCGGTTAACTTTTTCCAAACAGTTGAGTTGATGCTTCACGGTGATAATATACGTATGACGTGATAACGCACCCATAAAACTCCTCTGTGCCCATTATCAACAATCACTGATTCGAAATAGATTAGCGTTTGTTTAATCCGAGCTTTATTTATTATTCAGTTTATGTCGGGGGCAGTAATTTATATGGGTGCATTTACAGACGAATGCGGCTGTCGCACCAGCTGATTACAGCTTCTAGCGGTGAGATAACACGGTGGCACACTGTGTTTTGCATTTGCGGCGCTTTGACACAATTACAGTTAATTCGACATGCAATGATTGTAAGGACGCTAAATATAATGGGGATTGGTATTCACAGCGCCGCGGGCGCTCCGACGACAAACGTATAAGTACCTTGCGCGCATCCAAATAAGCGTCCGACGCTCCTCCAGCTTACGAATGACGGTTTAATTCTGTGTTTTCGATTATAATGCGTTTTAAAACAATAGCATTGAGTTGACTATTGGTGTTGCTTAGTAAACATCGTTTACAATAGCTATTTATTTGCCTTCGTTTAAGGATTTTAAAATTCCAACTGAGTACTTCAACTTTTCTATGCTTACAGAGATAAGTGTTTTTATTAAAAACGTTGAAATGAAATAAATCCATTTTACAATTTACAAAAACCACATCAACGTGATTAATAAACTTTATCGTATCGGCATAAAGTCTAAATGGAGTGTACCCTAGCCCTGGTCATAAAACGTCCACTGTTCAATGTACTAGAGCGGTAACTGTTGTGATAATACTATCCAATAGTGCACAATGGGAAGCCATCATAAATGCTTATTCACTGCCTCGTATTTGTGTAGAGTCGTGTGCATGTATGTAAACACGAGGGTACCGCTATCTGCCGCCTCCCAACCACTCTAATGAAGAGATTTGGCACGATGCACGAGCTTTATTTAACGGTATCTGTCGCTCTATACAGATACACAAGTTTAATATCTACATCCAATAATTATACAAACACGATTCTAGGTTAAGCATTAGAATATTTAATTGGTGATGAAATTCAACATTTGAATGGAATTGATTGCTAATATTTGTACAGCGAAATTGCAGTTCGCCTCACTTCATTCTTCACTCTTTAATCACACATCACAAGCTTACTTCCGCTTTGATTGCCGCCTATTTGGCATTATTACCTTTACTTCGGTGAAGTCTTCAAGCTAATGGAGTACATTTCATCTGATGGGTTCGTCAAATTACCCATTTGGATTGGTCACGAATGCCGTCACGAGCGAGCCGAGTGCGGTGGTAAGAACTCGTCGGACCCGATCACGATTCGAAACAAAACGCCTGTGGTACCGTTTTGTCATACAGACTACGACAATTGTCGCTCCGGCCCGCACACATTTTGTGTACAATCGTGAGGGAAACAGTTATAACGAACATCCTCTCGCCACATTTACAGAGGTAGTTAACGAAAGTTGAAAACTGAATGTGTGATTATCTTGATTAATTCAGTTTATTGGAATTTTACGCAATCAGGCGAGACTAATTCGTGTAGTTCGGTCGAAATCATATTCCAAAACTAGTTAAGATATTCGTTTTTTTTTATGTGATAATGGTACGGAAGAGCCGATGTCCCAACTGGTGTTAAGTGGTAACCTTTGCCCATGTCAGTATAACTGTAAGTTCTAAAAAGTATTATCTACAAAATTGACTTATAATGTAACTAAACGCTTTCCCGCCAGTATATCTTATTATAAATATCTAAGTTATCTACCATAAAATCTAATACATTATCAGTAAACAGAACTCAAACTCTTCATTTCACTATGTTGTTACAATGATCCTAAAATAGTGTATAATTAATAGGATCGATATTAGAGTGAAGTGAACTTCTAGATCATCGTGCATAATTATCAGGAACACCATTAATTAACATTAAATTGATAGGTACATATTCCGTCGAATCAGCGTGGCAGATATATTGAAGTAAACAACATTTGATTTGTCCTGGATCCTGGGAGATATCAACAAATTCGTCGGCAGAGTTCTCCATGCGAAAGCATATTTGGCAATGATTATCATAAAACTGCGAGAGACTTATGACATTCCTACTGAGTATAAATCTGTTCTTTCAGATTCACATAATGCATATAAATAAACTCAAAAAGTCTATAAAATTCATGACTGCGTTCACAATAGGTGATATATCAAAACTTATCTCAACAGCTACACCACGTTTTAAAAATGTACTCTGTCACCCAAGTCGCCCAAGCAATATGAATATTATTTCGCAGAAACAGCAGTTTGTCTTTTGCGTCCCTTATGATGGGTACACTTCAAGGCATAAATCTGTAGTTTCTTGAAAGCATAAGACTATTGTAGCTGACAGTACTTACATATCAGCGGCCACACAATAGGTACGACGACAATGGCTCAAGCGCCGTCACCGCTACTCCCAATATTCTTCATTTGCATATTCCGACGTACAGCCACCCTAACATGCCGCTTGCAGACGAGTCGATACTACACCAAAATGAACATCGTCTACAACCTATATGTGAGTGATTTTGGTAAAACAGACAATTTGTGGGTAGTTCGTCCAGGAAAGAACTGCCACATACCTATATCTGCCGCCAAGCTGTAATACTTACGTATTATGGTGTTCCGGTTTGAAAGGTGTGGTTGTGGTGAAATTACAGGCACTTGAGAACGTGTATGCGTTACTGCGCATTAAACTATCGCAATACGATACGACTCCCCTTACGTGTAAGGGAGAACCCAAGCCACTTTAAGCAAGCTTTTATTTGTAGCCGTATTTGCCACTTAGCAATAGGTTGACCACCTATTGCTAAGTGGCAAATACGACTAAATCTGCTCGTTCCGTAACTTATTCACAAAAAGAATCAGTTCCACAGTTTTATCTGAATCGTTGTAATTTTTCTAGTCGTAACGAACCCTGCTTTAGTCAGAAAAACGTGCACGATAGAATTTTTAGAACTTACAAATTGAATAACCAGGGATAGGCGTTCCGATGTAACACAGAAAAGGAGAAACTGCGAGAAGACAATTGCAAAAACGACAAAAACAAGGGAAGCAATCCAGCGGGCATGCTCTTAATTGGATGAGACCACTTCCTCTAAACGACACCAGGCGCCGACTACGATTCCCCGAGCTTTTCATATTCAAGTAACGAGAATCAACTGGAAAAATTCAACATTGTAACCAAACTTTTATTAGAATGGTGTGCTGCAGCACTTAGGTGATTCCTGCAGGGAAACGAGTCCACTATACAGGCAGTAGTGTTTGTAAAATAATAACTAGCAAATACAACAGCCACGTAATTGTTGATGCAGAGTTCCTTCCAATATAAATGTTAGCAATATTATATTTTTTCATAGACAGGCAAACTTCAAAAGAAAATTAATCACTTCCCCAGAATCAACTTGATTATATACATGCAGCTGAGATTTTTGAAACAAGCAAGTTTTGATTTAACATAACTTTAGAAAATAATAATAAAATAATAATATAATAATAATAATAAATATGTACGAGTATTACTCCATAGTTTTCCGATTTTCATGATGATGTTGATATTATGAAAATTGGAAATATGTATATATGTATATTATATATAATTTTTGAAGACAACGCTCTGAAGCGTGTAACAGTAATGTAATGTACTAAAGAAACATTTTTTAATTAACGTTATTAGAATTGACAACATAATTATCCTCATCATGGAAGGAATAAAACATTTTAAATACCTTAGAACGTATTTTACGAGGTCAAACCCAGATTTACAAACTTTTTTAAGCTATTGGAATTATCATAGCTGCCCCTCCAATAAGTACTAATTTTGTTATCTAGTATCTTAATATTCACTAGTTTTCAAATCTCATACTTAATTAAAAAACATCAAAATCGGCTTCGAGCGATACATTGTTATTCTCTCACAAAAAAAACATAACTGTCTTCAGTCTTATAATAGTTTAGATTGATTCTTTTTGCAGATTCACCACACGTGATAATATATTTCTTCACAATGTTAAATGGTAGCTTTATATGTTGGCAATTGGTGAGTTGTAAATAAACGAGGTCAATGTTAGAGGCAACACGACTCACGACATAGCCGAGACGTGACGTCGAACCACACATCGTAACATTTAAATGAATGGGCGACAATATTATGCATAATAAGTAGATATATCTAAAGTCGTAAAATGTCGTAATAACTAAATCTTGCAAAAAATTGTAGTAAACAAAATGCCTAACAATGTTTTATTGTTGTAGGTGTCGCAGATATAATTCAGAAAAGCCGTATTAGGTAAAGGATAAAAAAATGGTTGTCTGCAAAGTCGGTTTACTGACGATAGTTGAACGTGACAACGTGTTAAGAAAATACTGATGGAATGGTAGCATTTTTCAAAAGAAAATTTTAATTTCATTTGTTTAATAGATTTGTATGTATATAGAGAAGGAGGTAATTGGAAATCACAATGAAATTGATCAAGTTAGATTTATTTGTACGCATAAATACAATTATGTCAATTTTTTGTAATTATCGTTGCTATAAACAATTGACACCACATTCACTTTTCACTGCACTTGATACTCGATCAAAACATGTAAATGTAAGTATTAGCAGCTGTCCACGCAGACGCATCGCTCACTCAAGTAGGAGAGAGACGGATGTCGAACGCTGCCGAACGCAAAGGCCGATTGTGCTTCTTTGTCGCTCGTTCCGCGCTCTCGCTTGCACTTGCACAAGCCTTACATGGAACGCCTCAGAGCGAGGTAACGCCGCATGAGTCATGTTTTTTCGTGCGTGCAGCCGGCTCTATCGAATTATAAGACGTTGTCACGTCAAAAAATAACGAATACATTATGATCACGCCTGTCTAGTGAGACCCGGATGACAGTATTTATGGTGCCTTAAATACGAGAACTCATCCTAATACCCCTTTTTTTTCTTGCTTCTTTCAATATAAAACTAAACTTAAGATTCATCGTGAAATAAATAAATAGTTCGTAAAGGTAATAAAAATAAATACTGAATGGTTGTAAGGAATTTTTTTTATACTTCAAATGCGAATACTAGCTATTCTATAGGTACCTCTTTTATATAAAACCTTATTATCATATTTAAATAAACACAAAGAACGCGTATTCAAGGGTTGAATTTTAATTCTATCTACTTCCAGCAGACAGAGTCGCTTGTTGGTCGCCATCCAAAAATAGGTTCGTCGAGGTCATTGCCACGCCGCGGACCGCAGGTGTTTTCTAACTAAATGTTATTATTATGCCCAAACCCGTATGCATCGTGTTAAAAATTATAATGTCTTTTTATGGAAGCTAAACAACTGCCAATTAGAGTTAGAGTTGAAAGATTGAAGATGTGTAAAGTTGTGAGTTGATTTATTTGTCGGCCGCATCCGCATCATTCTCGTTCGTGAGAAAGCTTCGCTGTGATCTCGTTGACAGTAAAAACCTCTCCCGGATCATTATTTTTTATGCCAGCTTATCTCTTCACATGGTTGAAATTAATTGGAAATTCTTCCTTTGTTTTGTTTGGATGCTGCTATAATTTTGGATTATTTTATTGTGACCTTTGTGCTCGGTTACTTTGCAGTTGCAGCAAGCTTTAAATAGAAATGAGTAATTAGGGCAAGCACACAAACACTCCAAAAGGATTGAATACGTTTTAACAAGGTTTATTTTAGACCATGAATGTTATACTTATTGTAGCATTAGCTACATCGCAACGAGGTTGCTGGTCGACAACGTGTTTATTTACGTCGAGTGGCGTTGAAAACAATTCACGAGAGTGTTGCGGATCAAAAGAGATTCCTCCACTGTATTGCTGTTCATGAATTTAAAGTAAAAGTGCTTTTATCGCTAAGTATATCTGTAATAGATAGATAGATAGATAGATAAACTCTTTATTGTACACACAAAACAAAGAATAATAATTACAATATTACCACTATATTAAAAATGAGTACAATGGGCGGCATTATCACTTAGAGTGATCTCTTCCATGCAACCTTTTGATGGATAGGACAGTTAAATAGTTTAATAAGTAATACTGAGCTGCGGAACCCAGAATGATGGTACATAAAACAGATTCCGAGGTATTTTATTAAAAGTTCTGCGCGTTGTCTATGGCATTACTCCCAGCTTTGTCCCTTTTTCTTTTCAAAGTTTATTTAACTCTAACTGGTTTAGTGTCTAAGTCACTCTAAAAGTGTTTAACAATGAATTTAATCTTTTCTTTGCCAAGAAGGTATATCTATAAAGACTCAAAGAGCGTTCTTTTTGCTCTAAAGTGGATACTTAAAGAAAGGCATAATGACGGCAAATAAGGAAAAATAACGTTGGATACTCAGCCTATTTTCATTGCTTTTAAGGGTTAATCTTAAAGCGAGACCTGCCATTTTTATTACTTAGGAGTTCTTTAAGGGGGATA
Organism: Chesias legatella; assembly: GCA_947359385.1. NCBI lineage: Eukaryota > Metazoa > Arthropoda > Insecta > Lepidoptera > Geometridae > Chesias > Chesias legatella. The sequence continues at coordinate 5,514,118 of OX375772.1, forward strand.
CAACTGGGATATTAAAATCCAATTTAAGTTTCGCGGTGAATATTAACAAGATACCTGACCGATTTTTTCATTCTCTTACAATACTCAAGTTTTCAAATAGATATACGTAAAATGTTAGTTATTAATTAATGCTCTATATTAAGAATAATTAGAAATAGTAGTACTTATAAAAGTTGAAATTTCACACAGTGCCTTTTAGCCCCAAACTGAGAAGTTCTTATGTTATGGGAACCCGACAGCTGATAGATACTTAACCAATTTTTTATTTATATGTGACTTAGCTAAATGTTCGGCCTGCCATACGTATATATTATATATTTATGGCGAAAACTTCTGGTTTGAAGTGCTGATATAGGTAAAGTGTCAATCTGATGAGACATTCCACCTTATCATCTCCATGTTACGGACGCAACCGGATACGTCATAGGTCTTCCCTTAATTAACTCGTTCCTTAACTTGTCATACAGAAAAACATCAGCTCTTATTGATATACTTGCTGTTGCCCGCAACTTCGTCCGCGTGGAATTCCGTTTTATCACGCACCCCTATTTTACCCTTCGGAAAAGTAGCCTAAGTTACTCCTTGTTACATCAGCTATCTGCCAGTGAAAGTCCCGTCAAAATCGGTCCAGCCATTTCAGAGATTAGCCGGAACAAACATTGAAAAAAATGTTGTTTTGGTATATGTACCGTTTAATCCATATGCACTTATTAAAAAGCGGTTATTTTAATATTACAAACAGACACTCCAATTTTATTTATTTGTATAGATTAGCGCTAACACTATGAATGTGAAAGAACCCAGAAGGTGTTACAATAGACGCGGACCGATCGAGTTCTCGACAATAGTGGATAGTTTTGTATTTTTTAAAGACTATGAGTAGGGCGAAGCTTTTCTTGACAGCAGTCACACGTAGTACCTTCTTTTTTTCTTCTTAGCCCCTTACTTTTGAGGTCTACCCGTTAGCACAGTCACTCCTACTGGCTTTCATCCCACTCACGACCGCAGCAAAAAATGCGTTATGTATAAAGCCATGTGATGATGACGAAATACATAAATGTCGATTGGTCGAAATTGGGTGTAAAATTTACAAATGTATGTGATGAAATTAGCACTCAAGCTCCGGTAGTGTTACTACATTACGAATGACTGAATGCAATAGAATTGAATGGAAGGTAGTTATAAATATCGGTCAAGCAAAGTCAGCGGTGTGACCGACTTACAGCAATTGCTTCAAATTGATCTCCATAGAAGACCTACGACGTATCTTCTCTGTCATATCAATCAGTATCTATTTCAGTTAACTCATCAATATTTATCGATTTCCTAAGTGCTGCAGTATTGATTAACAGAAGAGCGTGTATTTTAATATTTATTTTATTGGTTCTGATAATTTTAAATCCATGAAATGATGCTTTCATTACACACACACGTGGAAATATCGCTTCTATTCATTTTTTACTTCATACCGGTTAAGAGAAGCGATTATGGCCACCACACTGGTTTTGACCAACTTTATCTTTAGACGTTAAAATACTCTGTCTTTCTGTCTGTCTGTTTTGTATGTCCATTCGTTCTTCCGTTCGGTTTTTCGTCTATTCGCCACTCGTGCGTATACTACACATATAACAGTGACGTTTCTAATTTATTGAAAAAAAATATGTTTATTGCCATTTGTAACGAACAAAAGTAACAGTTGAGAGACCGTAAGCATCTCGACATATATTTTCGAAGTTTATAAGATAAAAACATATAATAACGATAGTATTTTAAAGAAATCCGCAAGTAATTACTGCTTTAGATTAGAGTTGAGTGTACTAAAGTGCTAAGAGCTTTTTATCAGGTTATTATGATTATTATTAGTGCTAAAGCTAAAAAAATAACGCTGCGATGATTTTTGTCAACACTTATAGCAAAATAAATATGTACTTGACTTTCAATACAAACCTCTACCCATACTCTTTAGATAATCAACCTTAAATAAATTTTAGAATAATCGCGAATATTTGAAACGGTTCAGTATTTAAAGATGCCAACTACCGGATTTCCCGCCCTCTATGTTCACATGTCACTTCCTACTATTCTACTATCTAACTGCTACTACAATCTGGAAGACCAGATTAGGTACGCTGTGTGAAACGTTTTTACATATTTTTAAAAATACAGGTGTTTAGGACTCCGGTGGCTGAGTATTCGGCTTGATTATATTATAATTAATATTTTTGATTTGTAATAAGTAAAATAATATGTAAAAAATAAAATAAAGTAATTCTTGTATTAACATCTCAACGACGCGGAACTGGCATTCCACATTCTACATTATTTTATTTTCATCAAACCTTTAAATCAGGTTGTCCATGAAAGAATGACGGGAGACTTGTTACCCACGTTGTACTCTGTTCGCGCGGACGGTGTCGCGAATGGGTCTCCTGGTCTCAACCAAATAATAAAGCACTTCAACTCATTGTGTATTCGGTAGTGACACGTACTTCTAAGGTTTCCAAAAACATTGGAAATGGCGTTTAAACTTGGTAATACTAATGTTGTCACGCCCTACATATCAGTAACTTACATGTGGATTGTATATTGACTGAAAATCATGAGGTTTCTTGGAGGATAAATTTGTTATTGAGGATACTTTTACAAACATTTGGAACGGCCACTGTATTGCAATTGAATCTTGTTTTAAGCTGTATTCTATTGATCTTCATCTCAAATTTAATATGATGAAAATCTGGATTAACAAAGTTTTCTTCACAAAATATTGATTGTAATATTACTTTATAATTTAAATAAGACAACGTTTTTTTACTTTATGTTGCCACGACATCACTCGCCAAATAGTTTTCTTCGAGGCAGACTGTAAGGTGCGTGAAGTCAAGATAAATATATAGTTAATAAGTGTTTTTTGCATAAAGTTTGTTCTGATAGTGTGTCCATGCCACCTGTAACACAGGAAATCCTGTAGGGGGTATGAGTATGTAAGCGGTAATTATTGCGTTATGAAAGTTTTCTAAAGTAACTAGTGTTGGTCGAATATTGAGAAGGTATAAAGCATATAATTTATAACTAGGTACTTGAAGTTCGTTGCAAGATTATATACGAAGTCCCAAACTTTTCTCTATTCGAGAAAACATTGTCGTAGTGATTTCTAAATCTTAAGTACTTTGTATAAAGTCAGTTAATCAAAATTTGAATAAGCTTTCCAAACTGATTTGCAAAGCATTTGTATCAAATCAAAGCAACGTTTTGTGTTCGGGATTGAAAAAAGAAAAACGCTTTAAATCTTGCGTTTAAACTAGAATTGAATATAAATCATTATGCATTTTGTGGAGTCATAAAAATATGTAAAACAGCGTATGAAATATACAAGGCACAACTAATAGACTTTGCAATTGCCAATTTGCATTGCAGTGCAATTTTCTTGTCGTTTCGTTAATCTTTATTTTCGCTTTGTGGTGGACTGGTTTAGTTTTTATTTATTTTATTTGTAAATGCGAAATGAATAACCACGTAATTAGTGATTTTTCACTAATCAGAACAAAATGTCAGTACAAATACCACAGAAACAATATAGTAAAAACACTTATATAAAAAAAACAAAAGTCAGTCGAAGAGAAGACGAAGGGGTTCAGAAAGATCAAAGTTCTTTAACTGCTTGGAGCTTAGGCATTCTCTTACTTAGGTAAGAGAAGACGCAACTCACATTAAATTGCTATGTCTCATGTTCCAGTAATTTCACCGGAACCCAGTAGATAGTTATTCACATTACTGTTATTGCTTGGTGACAGAAATAGGTATGGTGTCAGTGGGAGTACCCACTTAGCGCAAGTTCGGCTGGTTATGAAATTTGCAGCGAGTTATGGAACCCTGGACGTTTTCATCGAATTTTGTCGCTGACTGTACCATTTGTATATTTTGACCTTCATTCTCGTATCAAAATAAATGTCACTGTTATATACAATCCCACTCATCTTGCTTCAGATTGGTGGGATAGGACGAAGCACAGGTCACGTTGCTTCCCAGTCTGCAGATATAGCGATGGTGATTCTGTCTTGGCATCCAACTAAAACTAATTTTATGTTCAAGTATATTTTTCTCAAGTGAACGAAAACTGACAAATTATAATGACAAATTTGTAAAACTTGGTGGTATACGTGAGACGTCCATAGACAATTTAAAGTGTGATAGTAAACCATCAATATTAATTTGACATAGACATATAGACATAGAATTTGTCATCAAGGGACAAGGGACATTCAAGGGAAAATCACTAAATTTTAGTTTGACAGTTGTAAAATTCAGTCTGGGTCTCTCTTCATTATCATAGTCAGTCTACCCACTGAATACCAGGACCGGACGCGCGCTCCGGGCGCCCGCATGAATGTTAGCGTACACCCTAATTAAAGTAGGTAAATCCAACCCAATGGCGGAAGATTTTGGAAAACCTGTGTTCAGTCCGGTCGATTTAGCCCGCGCGTATTGTAATGAGTAACTAAGGAGCTTATAGATGGCAAGTAAAATTACCAAGATCGGCATTATATATGACTCCGTGATAGGTCCTCTTTTTATTCGAAGTCAGTGAAGCTCGACCTGAGACATGATACTCGTAATGAAAAGTCTCATGTGCTTGCACATATTTTACTAAATCTTGTTTATACATATTTGAATAAACTGTTCAGCAAGAATTGAAATATTTATTGTTATCTTTTTTAATTTAAATAAGATTCAAGTTCTGTTACCGCGACCGAAATAGTAGATATATCATATAATAAAAAAATAAATGCTATAAATAATATTTAAAATATTATTAAAAAATAGTCATATAATAATATGGTATACCTAGTACATAAACATATAGTGCGTTCATAATCGTACGCAAGAATCACAATTGTTCTGGATTAACTGTGGAATACATCCAGATATGGAGTAGTTGGTTGGTTACCGTTAGTTAACAATGAGCTGCAAGCGAAGGCAGGGCACAATTCGATCGTGATCGCTTGCCGGCGCACTCACTACGAAAACCTGATTCATAAAATAGGAATATTTCCTTGATATTGAAATATTTATCCTTTAAAGCCAACACTAATTTATCATTGCAAGTTTCATTTATTTTGCTACTCGTATTTATGTTTTCCAGTACTACCTTCTGTACTTCGATTTAACTTACTTTTTACAAGGTTCCTACATTGTAGGAAACCATAAAGAGTTCATACTTTTAAGCAGGATCGGTGCTGTCATGGTGTGGTTGGCGCGCGGTCACGGGTCGTGATTCGCAACAACCTCATCTGCATGTTGCGTGGGATCCTTGTGCCTAATTGTTTTTTGTGCTTTAATTTTTGCGGCTAACGTGCCCATTATAAAACGAGAAACTTGACATGAAAAACATTTTTCTTTTACATTTTACAAATACTCCTCTCATAAAACTGGTTTATCACAAAAAAATTGTATTTACTTTTAATTTTACATGTGTGTTTTATTTTTTTGTGAGAGGCAATAAGTTTATTATTATTATTACTCCAATAAAAGTGGCAATTATGAATTCAGTCCAAAGCGCAGTTTATGTTTTGTAATATGTGTGACTCGAAAATATATTTTATCGACACAAAGTGAACTTGAAAAGATTACTGAAATAACAAGACAAAATATGATATATCAAAAATTGTTTCCATAAACATGAAACTTGAGTCTCAGATAAGGCCGACTAAATAACTTAGCAACGATATTACGACAATATGGGTCACAATAAGAGCCCTAGGAACCATGTTATTTATAAAAAATATCCTGATCGTCGTTCGGATCCCGATCACGTAACAGAAAACGCGGGCGATACATTTTTAATGGGGTGTTCCGAAATTAGCCGGAGTCAGATGGTTTTTGTTTGCTTTAATTTCGTGCCTTCGCAAACAAGCAAATTGTATCTTATTCGAATTTCTGTGTTTGTTTACCTTGAATATAAATATCTACCAACGTTTCTGAAGGGAGGCCCGGGGAAACGGTAGGTGGATGCTGATTTAAAATTAATAGATTCGGGAAAAAGTACTGTGATTGTTTTTGCATCTGCTCAACTGGATAAGGAAACCATGATTAAAGAATACTTTGTTTTCGTAGAAATTATTTTTATACCGTTATATTTTTGATACGTTATTTCTGTTGTATTTGACTTTGATCTTTGGTGACGGGACAATTTAACTATGCACGGGATAGCTTTAGGATTCGAGATTTAAGGCTTCGGTTTAACGATATCATAAAAAATTTTTTTGGTATGCTAAAGTTACGGGTCCAGCAGATGGATTATCTGGTGTTGTAACCTCTGCCCATAGCAAGCAATACGACTTGAGTTTTCCCTTACTTAAATACGAAAAGACCCAACTCGCATCGCATGCGCCTGTAACTCTTAGACGTGAATGTCTCACGTGCCTGTAATATCACCGGCAACCACACCTTCTACTCTTGCTATTGTATTTTGTTCCATATAAAAATATCATAACAGTAGTTGTTTATGGAACAACCAACTGAGAAACAAATGTTTGTCCCTAAGGTGCTATGGATGCGTAGAACCAAAGTCTGGCGCGTAGTGGCCGTTACTTTAAGAGGCCCGTTATAGATTGGATTAATGTATATAATTGATGATGTATTATATTTGGAACTAAATAAAAGCTGTTATTATGGTATTAATTGTGAACCTTCACGTGCAATATTATTGGCCGCAGCTACATTCACCGCTAAAGCACAGGAAGGTGAGAATAGCTGGTTCACTTTGTTCATAGAAGAAAAGAGAAAAATTTATTACTATAACTAAATTTGTGTTTTGAAATAATATTGGAGGTGCTCCTTGTTTACCTTTGTAACTGTAACATAATTATGAGCGTGGTATGAACATATACGACCGAACTCTGTATTGATTCACAAATACATGAGAAAGTTATTTAATGCCTAGCATAGAGATATAATAGAGCCTTAATTGCAAAACTGCTTTTGATTCCAGCAGGCAATTCCCAAAACCATCTGTGTTTCGGCGCGGTAGCTATGTAATATAGCCAAACGCGTCTCCACTCAGCGGGTAGGTAGCGGGAAAGAAACTAACCTTTATCTTCCTAGAATGCACTGCACTAACAAGCTACGTTCACCTCGATCCAGGATCCTTGATGCGTGGCAGCAGAATAGGGGTCCTTTCGTGGTACGCAGTCTGGGTGGGCCATGCAAAGCCTAGCGCTTCTTCTCGGCTGTTTCTAAATGTGCGGCCTTCGATAACCGTTGCAAGGAACGGTAGCAGATGCTTCGTGATGTAAAGCGGTGTTGTGACGCGACGCGGCAGGGGGCTTACGTGCGCGGTCGTAAGCTAAATATTTGCGGATTCAGATGCGGTACAGTGTCAATTAACACGATGGATAAGTACGCGGTGTGGTCAAGACGGCATCAACCTTCGATCTCCGCGGTCGACTCGTCACTCCCGATGACACGCAGTCATTGTACAGTACAGCCATAGAGAGACAAGGATAGTTGAAGAAAAATAGGAATTAGCGGGTAGGGAACTAGGTGCATCAAACCATAAGAGAGATAAGGACGGTTGCTGAAGATGTGAATTAATTAGAGGGTAGGAAAACTAGTCGCACCAAACAATACGTTCGGCGCGAACATGCCCCCCGCCTAAAAACCGTTGGTTTTTAAGAAAGGAAAGAGTTAAGTACAAGCGGTAACAATATGCGGTAAATGCGGGAGAATAATCTATATTATGCGGTAAATGCGGGAGAATAAGAATTTATATTATGTGGAAGTAAAAGCGGTTTTATTCGTGTCATCGGTATGACTGGAAATTATAGAAGCATTTCCAATCACTATATAACCAAAAATGGTTTGTAAAGCGGTAGCTGCACCAGGCGGGCCACTTGCCCGGCCTGATAACAAAATATCAGAAAATAGCGGCGCTCCTATCAGTATATCTATTTCTGATGGTGAAGCAAAACGTTCGTCCGCCAGCGGTAACTGGTTCAAGTATGAGAATAAAGATAAATCAATTTTTGTAGAAGGTAAATTATCTGTAATGCGGTTTATAACATATGCGTCAAGAAGAATGGATTATCATTTATTCGAGAGTTTAAAATCAACGATAAAGCACCCTTAATTGGATTAGGAGCGGAACTAATGCCCTTAATAACAGTATTTGTTACTCGTTCAAATGATAAGTTCAGGCGGCTGCAACATTTTGACGTTATGAAGTTACTTTGTGACCCGGAGTCAATCAAAGCGCGCACTACATGTTTACTTCCATTTGAATCGGTGGCCAATACCTGCACGGTACCTAACAAACAGGTAGTGTTATTCATCGACATCGAATTTAAGTTGCAAAGCGATACATTTTGTTGCGTCGTGTGGTAATTACCAGATGTAAGATGGCCAGCAGGGGCAGATTCAGAATGAGCGCGTGAAGGGGCAGTCTGCCCACCGGGTGCGGGTGCGGGTGCGGGTGCGGGACGCGCGCCTGCACGATACAAAAGAGCGGCTGTCGATTGTGCTACGTTTGCACTGGAGTGAGGTTCTTCACTATGCGTACGGAATACATTTTTACGACACAACATGGAATGATGTTTACATCCACAAAAACGGCATGTAGACTTTGAATTACACGTGTTATGGTTATGGGTAACACTTAGACAGTTAGTGCAACCCCTGTGATTCTTAACGAAGTCATACCTCTTGTCTATAGACCAATTTCTAAATTCATGACATCTATATAAATTGAAATGGTCGCTTTATTTACATAGCGGACATAACGGGCAAGACGCCACGAAAGCATGAGTAGTTTTACTTAATTGTTTGCTTCGATCGCTGTACGTGGTAGTAGTGCGTTCCAGGATTTTGCTCTCTTCGCGGACATACTTCAGAAAATCATCGTACGCCGGCATAGACGTGCCTCGGCAATGTGATTCGAAAGAGTGCGCGGTTTGTGAATCAATCTTCCTTAAAGCGAGATGTAATAAAATAAAATCATCCAACTTCTCAAGTTTAAGTGATTTCAAACTTGACACAGCGGTACAAAATTTGTCGAGAAATGCACTCAAGTTCTTTGGATTTGCAACATTTATTGATTTGAACTCAAACATTTGGTCCAGGTACGCTGCGGCCAAACTACGTTTGTCATCGTACATATCTATGAGCGTGTTCCATATTGTACGATAATTATCACCATTGGGAACGATTCCGGAACAAGCTGACAAAGCGCGGCCCGAAAGTTTGTTAATTAAGTATTGTACGCGGTCATGATCTGTCAAATCATCATTTAAATGAATGGTTCGTTTGAAGGATTCGTAAAATATTGGCCATTTAACAGGATCCCCACAGAAGCCCATTAGCTCGAGTTCAGGTAATCTAATAGATTTTCGTTGCGGTGAAACTTCGAAACCAGACGGTTGCTTGAATTTGTTTTGAACATAATTACATCGACAATACATGTCTTCAAATGCAGTAATGGCCTGGTAGTTAACCTCGTAAGCGGGGTTTATTGATAGATGAATGACATTGATTTGGTCCACAATTTCATTAAATTCAGATCGTAAACGTTCCAATGAAATCATGCCACATAGAAACGCCTCTTTATTTTGTTCATTTGTGAAAGCGTGTAAGGAGTTATCATAAACATCCTGCAAGCGGGAGAATATAGCATCTCGTCTACCGGTCAGCGTGAGGCACTTTACTTGCAAACTATCTAGCGCCTTTGCGTCCGCAAGCGCTTCTTTATCTTTGGCCTTAGTCGTCATTTTTCACGTTATAATATGTGGGTAGGTTTTAAATTAAAGCGGTGCGGTAGTTAAAGCGGATCCTGTAAGATGTTAATTATTACAATGAATAGATAAAAACCTATTTATAGCAATAACTAGACACGTTCTGAAATATCTGATTGACTGAATGCCCACAGCATACGATTTACAACAATTATTTACCAACGTAAACAACGAAAATGACAACCCAGACAACTGAACAATATAACCGTATCATCAGACGACGCTCGGTAGGTGCCCAATCGTTCGCAAACACGGTACACTTACTTATTTTTGCAATGCTCAAAGCTTATAGAATTACTTAACTTTTACAGATAAATTATTACCGCTTGTACTAGGATGGGAAGAATAATAAATAGATGCCTAGATGGGATCCAGGTTCGATAGGACCAAATTATGTTTCGGCGCGGTAGCTATGTAATATAGCCAAACGCGTCTCCACTCAGCGGGTAGGTAGCGGGAAAGAAACTAACCTTTATCTTCCTAGAATGCACTGCACTAACAAGCTACGTTCACCTCGATCCAGGATCCTTGATGCGTGGCAGCAGAATAGGGGTCCTTTCGTGGTACGCAGTCTGGGTGGGCCATGCAAAGCCTAGCGCTTCTTCTCGGCTGTTTCTAAATGTGCGGCCTTCGATAACCGTTGCAAGGAACGGTAGCAGATGCTTCGTGATGTAAAGCGGTGTTGTGACGCGACGCGGCAGGGGGCTTACGTGCGCGGTCGTAAGCTAAATATTTGCGGATTCAGATGCGGTACAGTGTCAATTAACACGATGGATAAGTACGCGGTGTGGTCAAGACGGCATCAACCTTCGATCTCCGCGGTCGACTCGTCACTCCCGATGACACGCAGTCATTGTACAGTACAGCCATAGAGAGACAAGGATAGTTGAAGAAAAATAGGAATTAGCGGGTAGGGAACTAGGTGCATCAAACCATAAGAGAGATAAGGACGGTTGCTGAAGATGTGAATTAATTAGAGGGTAGGAAAACTAGTCGCACCAAACAATACGTTCGGCGCGAACATGCCCCCCGCCTAAAAACCGTTGGTTTTTAAGAAAGGAAAGAGTTAAGTACAAGCGGTAACAATATGCGGTAAATGCGGGAGAATAATCTATATTATGCGGTAAATGCGGGAGAATAAGAATTTATATTATGTGGAAGTAAAAGCGGTTTTATTCGTGTCATCGGTATGACTGGAAATTATAGAAGCATTTCCAATCACTATATAACCAAAAATGGTTTGTAAAGCGGTAGCTGCACCAGGCGGGCCACTTGCCCGGCCTGATAACAAAATATCAGAAAATAGCGGCGCTCCTATCAGTATATCTATTTCTGATGGTGAAGCAAAACGTTCGTCCGCCAGCGGTAACTGGTTCAAGTATGAGAATAAAGATAAATCAATTTTTGTAGAAGGTAAATTATCTGTAATGCGGTTTATAACATATGCGTCAAGAAGAATGGATTATCATTTATTCGAGAGTTTAAAATCAACGATAAAGCACCCTTAATTGGATTAGGAGCGGAACTAATGCCCTTAATAACAGTATTTGTTACTCGTTCAAATGATAAGTTCAGGCGGCTGCAACATTTTGACGTTATGAAGTTACTTTGTGACCCGGAGTCAATCAAAGCGCGCACTACATGTTTACTTCCATTTGAATCGGTGGCCAATACCTGCACGGTACCTAACAAACAGGTAGTGTTATTCATCGACATCGAATTTAAGTTGCAAAGCGATACATTTTGTTGCGTCGTGTGGTAATTACCAGATGTAAGATGGCCAGCAGGGGCAGATTCAGAATGAGCGCGTGAAGGGGCAGTCTGCCCACCGGGTGCGGGTGCGGGTGCGGGTGCGGGACGCGCGCCTGCACGATACAAAAGAGCGGCTGTCGATTGTGCTACGTTTGCACTGGAGTGAGGTTCTTCACTATGCGTACGGAATACATTTTTACGACACAACATGGAATGATGTTTACATCCACAAAAACGGCATGTAGACTTTGAATTACACGTGTTATGGTTATGGGTAACACTTAGACAGTTAGTGCAACCCCTGTGATTCTTAACGAAGTCATACCTCTTGTCTATAGACCAATTTCTAAATTCATGACATCTATATAAATTGAAATGGTCGCTTTATTTACATAGCGGACATAACGGGCAAGACGCCACGAAAGCATGAGTAGTTTTACTTAATTGTTTGCTTCGATCGCTGTACGTGGTAGTAGTGCGTTCCAGGATTTTGCTCTCTTCGCGGACATACTTCAGAAAATCATCGTACGCCGGCATAGACGTGCCTCGGCAATGTGATTCGAAAGAGTGCGCGGTTTGTGAATCAATCTTCCTTAAAGCGAGATGTAATAAAATAAAATCATCCAACTTCTCAAGTTTAAGTGATTTCAAACTTGACACAGCGGTACAAAATTTGTCGAGAAATGCACTCAAGTTCTTTGGATTTGCAACATTTATTGATTTGAACTCAAACATTTGGTCCAGGTACGCTGCGGCCAAACTACGTTTGTCATCGTACATATCTATGAGCGTGTTCCATATTGTACGATAATTATCACCATTGGGAACGATTCCGGAACAAGCTGACAAAGCGCGGCCCGAAAGTTTGTTAATTAAGTATTGTACGCGGTCATGATCTGTCAAATCATCATTTAAATGAATGGTTCGTTTGAAGGATTCGTAAAATATTGGCCATTTAACAGGATCCCCACAGAAGCCCATTAGCTCGAGTTCAGGTAATCTAATAGATTTTCGTTGCGGTGAAACTTCGAAACCAGACGGTTGCTTGAATTTGTTTTGAACATAATTACATCGACAATACATGTCTTCAAATGCAGTAATGGCCTGGTAGTTAACCTCGTAAGCGGGGTTTATTGATAGATGAATGACATTGATTTGGTCCACAATTTCATTAAATTCAGATCGTAAACGTTCCAATGAAATCATGCCACATAGAAACGCCTCTTTATTTTGTTCATTTGTGAAAGCGTGTAAGGAGTTATCATAAACATCCTGCAAGCGGGAGAATATAGCATCTCGTCTACCGGTCAGCGTGAGGAACTTTACTTGCAAACTATCTAGCGCCTTTGCGTCCGCAAGCGCTTCTTTATCTTTGGCCTTAGTCGTCATTTTTCACGTTATAATATGTGGGTAGGTTTTAAATTAAAGCGGTGCGGTAGTTAAAGCGGATCCTGTAAGATGTTAATTATTACAATGAATAGATAAAAACCTATTTATAGCAATAACTAGACACGTTCTGAAATATCTGATTGACTGAATGCCCACAGCATACGATTTACAACAATTATTTACCAACGTAAACAACGAAAATGACAACCCAGACAACTGAACAATATAACCGTATCATCAGACGACGCTCGGTAGGTGCCCAATCGTTCGCAAACACGGTACACTTACTTATTTTTGCAATGCTCAAAGCTTATAGAATTACTTAACTTTTACAGATAAATTATTACCGCTTGTACTAGGATGGGAAGAATAATAAATAGATGCCTAGATGGGATCCAGGTTCGATAGGACCAAATTATGTTTCGGCGCGGTAGCTATGTAATATAGCCAAACGCGTCTCCACTCAGCGGGTAGGTAGCGGGAAAGAAACTAACCTTTATCTTCCTAGAATGCACTGCACTAACAAGCTACGTTCACCTCGATCCAGGATCCTTGATGCGTGGCAGCAGAATAGGGGTCCTTTCGTGGTACGCAGTCTGGGTGGGCCATGCAAAGCCTAGCGCTTCTTCTCGGCTGTTTCTAAATGTGCGGCCTTCGATAACCGTTGCAAGGAACGGTAGCAGATGCTTCGTGATGTAAAGCGGTGTTGTGACGCGACGCGGCAGGGGGCTTACGTGCGCGGTCGTAAGCTAAATATTTGCGGATTCAGATGCGGTACAGTGTCAATTAACACGATGGATAAGTACGCGGTGTGGTCAAGACGGCATCAACCTTCGATCTCCGCGGTCGACTCGTCACTCCCGATGACACGCAGTCATTGTACAGTACAGCCATAGAGAGACAAGGATAGTTGAAGAAAAATAGGAATTAGCGGGTAGGGAACTAGGTGCATCAAACCATAAGAGAGATAAGGACGGTTGCTGAAGATGTGAATTAATTAGAGGGTAGGAAAACTAGTCGCACCAAACAATACGTTCGGCGCGAACAATCTGTGTTATCATCTACCTTCCGTCATGAAATACAATGTAGGTACTTACATCTGCACAAAAATGGGTCTCATTTGCGTGTCGCTAATTGAGTTTAAGGGTTGCGCACACGCCCAAAAGAACATTATGATAAAATGATCCAGTTAACTTTTATTTTCCAGCTGTGGCTGAATTATACCGCCAGCACTGACATTCACCCACTTTCAATCATGCGAACCGGTCTGAACAAAGAGCTTGTTTCTTAACACGTTATTGCGCCAAAATATATATCCTCGTTGATATTCAATTAAATCAATGTTTGGATACATTCATGTCCGTTACAATTCTTGCTACATTCGTGTAAAAGTTGAGGACATTGAAACTTCAAATTTGCGCAATGCCTCACATTTATTCTGTCACAATTAATTAACGTCAGAAAATAAAAATGAGAAAAATTAAATTGTACTTAGGCCAACTAAATATTTATTACATCACGACAATTATGTTGTATGTTTAAAGACTATTACATTGATCGAGTGTTTCAATCTTCTACACACTGCATCAATTCTTTCTAATCAGTCCTAAGCGTTAATTTAGTACTTATTCTTTGGTTAACGAGCAACACTCTTTCAATTTCCCATTGAACTAAATAGAATCCATTGTAGGCACTGAATATTAATTCTCTGAATATAACCCAGCTTTAAGCTAGACTATGTTGTTGCTGTTGGTTACGAGCAACATCTTCAACATCTCATAATAGATTACAAAAGTTTAAGAGAAAAGTCTAAAGTGTACTACAGAAATAAATTCACTATTATATAAACGAAAATGAGTACAATAGCCCAAAAAAATATCAATGAATTCACGTCATGGTAAATAAGCATCTGAGACTGTGGGCGTTTGTGGACGCGAGACAGCCTAGCCGGCGCGAGAGCTTTCTAAGCTTCGAAACGTAGCTTCGGAAATCATCGGGCGTCATCGGTAAACTTCGCTACATTATAAAGTCAAAAGCCAACTTTCTATCTCACTCACGTTCGGGAGGAATATATTCTTACAGATTAGATCACTGAACCAAAAAGAGGTAAAAAGACACTGTCGTCGTCCGGTTGGGTTTAGTTGTTGTCTAACCGGTTTTCACGGTGTAGCCAACTGTGTTTAACTTGTTGGTGAGGTTTATTTCACCAAAAAAAGTACAGGATTTAATTCGTTACCATGTTGTTCTTGCTAACGAACGAACTAAGTTCACCTTATATATTTTATTTTTAGGAAATCACTTCTGTTTAATCATTAGACCCCCGTTTTATCATCGTCATGATCACATGATTTTTGACAGAATATAAATTTAATAAAAGGTATTTCAATAGATGTAGGAGACTTAATTGTGAGATTGTGAAATCGTAATTACATCACTAAAACTTTTAGTGATATCTTGGTTTCCCACCGTGATCACAATAACTGAATTATTAAGCTCCCTTATATATCGAACCGCACTAAACCACAGCTTTGATGGAAAATAACGGAATCTTTTTTTGTAGTTTTGGGTGTTATTCGTAATTGTTATAAAACACTCAAGTAATTTCAATACAAAATGCGTATTTTGTTTTATGACGGTTGACATTTCTCACAGCGCTAACTAGGAGTAGCTTAATTTGGGACCCCCATACTAAGTGACTAAATAACTAAAAGTATACTTATATAGTTTTATTATATAGCAGTCATATGTTGTTTTGTTCGAACTAAAGCCGCAAAATAATAATTAAAACGCGGTAATTTCAAATATTCGCTACGTTAAACTTAAAGCTGCCTCAGCTGGTAACACCAGACCAGTTATCTTGATCCTTACAAAATAAAAACGCCATAGATTATCTCGGCACTCGCAACGAACTTACGTAACGCTAAGGGTTCGCACTGCATGGAAGGAAACTGTTATAGAACGGAAATGGCTCGGGTGGTGAGCCATTAAAATAGAATTACAATTTAATAAGACTGGCAAGGGGTTCCATTGAATATGGATATGTGATAATTCAATGCGAAAATTGTATGGTAGGGTTTATATTTAACAATAATCGCAATCAATGCTACAATACCCTTTTTATTACACATGCCTCAGAGTAATTAATATACGCCAAACTTTACCCATTTTCTAATAAACATTTTATAAAAGAGTTGCTGAACACGCAATAGTAAAATAAGAGTATTAGAAAGATTTTTCAATATTTAAGTTTTAGCTACTCTATACTAATCTCAGTATTTTATTGTACGCATTGTTAAGTCTAATAGTAATTTTATGTTATAAGTTTAGGGTCATTTTAATTTATAAAAAGTACAACCTAACGAACTAAATAAAACAAGCTGCATGAGTGCCAAATTGTTGTCCTAAATCAAGAAACCCTTAAGTTCGAAAGTTTAATTATCAAAGTGATAGTGACATAACCTAAAATAGTAAAGAGAAAGTGAAGCCTTCTCGACTCAATACGGACGGGAACATCACTCAAGTTGACCGTCCTAAATACATACAATGAAGAGATTTCCCAGTGTTTTTCTTGAGTCGTAACACAACAGACTGTCGCTAGATTTTACAGTCCCGAATAAATATTACAGGAGCTGTTACGAGGGCCACTAGAATCGTGCTATCGCAACAACTGTGCTATTACAATGGGACAAAGTCCAAATTGGAATGTAAATTTCGGCGACAATTGCAGTTCCATGGTTCCAGTATAGTACAAGAGGCCGTTAACGAGAACAACGGTTGTTTGTTTTCCCACGCCTCTTGAGCGTCGACAATCAGTCGGAACCGCGACTGAATTGTCGATCATCGGCTGCTGACAATCCTGGTTCCGGTAATCGCCATGGTCCACAGATTGAGTAATTATGTTTTACTGTTTTACTTTTTGATCCAGTGTTTCAGGCATTCATTGTTTAAAACGTATGCGTTAGTTTTAAATACATTTCCCACAACTGCTATTATTTCGTAATTACTTAGTCGTTACACATTTTACCAAACCTTCTCGCGTACAAGGCTTACGATGCACAATGCAACAGACAAAGCTAAAACGATTAAGCATTGTCACACACCTAAAAGACAATTTGTAGTGCTTGTTGGTTTGGACTTGTTTGGTTTTATCCCTATAATTTATCCTAGCTTAGGTATTGATTATTGATGTTCTGGGCAAAATAGTTTGCTGAATTATTTTTCAGGTAAATGCTTCAGCAGTTCCTATGATATGGCAAGACACACTTTAAGATTGAACTACTACTTTCATTGAAGTTAATGCCATTAGGAGTAAAACATTTTTTTTTTATTTAATTTTCTTGCCTGTGTTTTTGCCATTGTCTCTAAAATTAAATTATTTGCTATTTTATTTCGAGGTTGACGATGGGGACATGCAGACAAGGGATATAGACTTTGGAATAATTATCCAGTACTTAAACGGACACAAGCTAGTTGCCCTTTCAACTTTCTAGATTTATGAAGTTTATTTATTATTCCCATTCACAATTTTTTACAACACGAATGTGCTTTTGAAATGTTAAATTTAGAACCAGGAGCTCTTTCGACTCCGATAATGACTCCGTAGGTAACGAATCAATATCCCATTCGGAAGCAAAAAAGTGTGTGTTAGTTATAAAGTTTGTTCACGGGTCTTATGTGTTTGTGTTGTAATTCTGTGATTACGCCGCCTGCGACACAGGAACGTAGTATCAAGGTGTTAGTTAAATTGAATTTTTAATTTTACAATTTACACAAACTTTATTCAGTTTATTTATAAATAACCGAAATGAATATTCTGAATGCCAGAGAACTCCTATGGCCTGCTTTTTAGACAGGAACTACGTGATGTCTCACATAACTCTAAATATCTGAGCACATCAAGCGCACATCAATCAAATTCATATTATTAGATGGTAGAGAGGCGTATCATTTGAGCTCATAAATTTACTTGTACTCGTACGAACGAATGCTACGTATAAATATGTGTGCGCGATTGAGGTTCCTGAAATAACTTCATATCGTAAAGCTACACTAACGCAACACAAAATTGTTATGAATACTTCTATTATAAATGTCATTTTCATACCAAGCTTTGACAAATTAAACTAATAGTGCGTTGTTACATCAACCCTATAAGATTTCAGCTCAATCAGTTATATTAAAATTTAGTTTTGTAAGAAGAAAAGTTACACGTTGTTCCTTCTTTACACATATTAGCAATTACCCGCGTCTACGTTCGCGTAGGGTACATAAATTAATTATATATAACTAAAGCTCTAAATATTTCCGAGATAAATGGACTCCTGCTCTCTGAAAAGTCTTATCTACCGATGAAAGTCTCGTCTTAATGGGTTGAATCATTTCCGAGATTATCCTGGATTAACAAATAGCTAGACAGGCCAATTTAAAACAGCTTGTTTGTGTTTTTAAAACGTGCAAATAATTATATAAACTTAATGAAGCCTTTACCGTATTCACAGGCAAACATTTACTCTTATTTTTGTATAATTATTTATGATTACACACTCTAAAATATTTTAACATTATAATACAATAAATTTCATTAACAATCCACCTCATACGTCTTAGTATGGTACGAACTTACCTCTTCTGATCCCAAAAGTATTTTTGTCTTCGAAAGGTTGGTATTAAGTCCACTCAGCAACTTTTCGAGAAATCCTTAAAGTTTCGTTCAAGAGTTTTATTCACTTAGATTGCGATCCTTGCTTTTGGCCAAATATTATTCTAAAATTGTTTTAACTTAAAGCCATCAGCCAGTTGAGATAAAGTTCATAGTTTTTGTAGCAGTATTTTTATTGTTTTTGCTTTCTAAGAGTTCAAAATATCGTAAAAAAAACCTTTCAAATTGTTACAAACTATTATAAAAAGAAAAAATCGGTTGTATAACTCTCTATCTTAAACAATATTGAACAAGTCCAAAGTTCTGAACTTAAGTTTTCACCAGCTTAGAATTCCTCATAAACTATACTCAACACATTCACAGCTGAAATATTCGCAAAGTATTTACGAAAACACGTGTTACTCAGCTTGAGACACGCGTTCGTCACGTTGGGCGGCTCGCGCGACACTGGGCGGGCGGATCGCGACCGACCACCCGCCCTTGCTGAAAGTTCACGGCAACGCTTTTTTTCTGCTCAGTGACATTATTACATTTCAATCGTGCTTGATGTTTGTTGAATAAATGTCGGGTATATTTATTTTTCAGAGAGGAATATGAATGCGAAATCATGTTCAAACATCGCTCTGATTTTATAAAAAAATGCAATGTGTGCGTATTGATTATTTGATAATAAAAATTCTAAAGCTAAATTAATTTCTACACTTAGTTTGAAAATCAGTTTTTTTAACTGTATATTTGTCAGTCTTATCGCAATCCAAGAGATACAGCTTATACAAATCATCGTGTTGGTAAAAATATTACATATTTTTTTACTATTTATCCTGTGAATTTGGTATGCCTACGTGGAATTATTTGACCCAGTTTCAAGTCCAAGACAGAATATAAGATATTTGAGCAATTCGGAATCGGAGAAATTTCAGCTACAATTTCCAGCGTTTGACAACAGTAGGAAACCTCAGTATGCAGATGCAGCTTAAACATAGCTTAATCGGCCCCAGTGGGTATTCCGGTCTGGCAACAACAGATGCTTATTTTACCAAACTGCTCTTGTAACGTAGACCATACCATAAGTTCCAATAAAATAAGGATTCCAAATGCACGGAACTAAACGGGTTTGAATTTATGTATATGTTTAGTATACAAATGTTACATTTAGCTTTTGTATTTTTGTTTTGCATAGCTGAGCATTGTGTCCTGAGTTTTTACTCCTTTGAATACCGACAGATCTTATAAATAAAACAGACTCCTATTTCCAACAATTTTTCTAACAATTTTTGTTTTTAACTAAACTCACGACCTTTATTTTCGAAGTAATCTTTATCTATCAGTTTTCCTGCTTTAACGACGCCCCGAGCAATGTAAAGATTTAAATCCAAAGTAAGCATGTTGGAACTTGCTATGTCATCCCAGAAAGCTGTAAAAGGGAACCTAAAAACTAAGCTAAAACGTTTGATCTCAATTGTTTCGTGGTTGGAATTCATGTTGGTCTTTCATTGTGTAGGCAGAAAATATAGGTTATTTTCGAACAATAAATAAGAATCATTACACCCATCTGTCACACGCACTGTGGCTGGGAAGCCATGGTGAACGATTCCTTGTTTAATAGATATCATGCCAACAGTTATGTACTCTGTACGGAAATCGAACTTTTACTCTTAATACTTAATTTCGTATCACTACAGCCACAAAACCTAAGACGGCTAATTTTGTCACGTAGAAGTACTCCATATATGTTATTTGCAGTAACAATTCGAGATTTATGTGAGCTCGAGACAGATTTCTGTCAATAATATTATCTGGATTTACGAGCGAATATGTTATAAGTAGACGTAAAGTGAGATATGGCGCACTGTCAAGCAGATGGTATCTTTCGTCGTAAGCGAAAATATATAAAGTTGATGCCAAGTTACAACCCCCACAATCTCATTACATTTAAATGACCCACTCCGAAGAGCATGGCTGATATGATAAATGTCAACGAAGTAATACCTGAATTTACAGATAGTCTTTGGTCGAATGCATAGCGTCATCTTAGCTATTTTTCGGGGAAAAATGATCGCAGCGTATGCACAGTGTTCCGTGTTCCGATATTTCGTAAAATAATAATATTTTAATAAGCCTTATCAAAATCTGAGACGATCAAGCTACATCTTGGCATGACAGAATACACGTAGATGATTCGATAATATTATTCATTCATGAATTGGCCACACGATACGCACACAGTCATCAACAATATCTAACCTACCGTTTAGATTAATTCGATCCACTAGTCACTTCTCGCCGCTTGCATTCGGACTAAACACTCCGTATGCAGTTGTAATGCGCAAATTCCTCAAACCGGACGTGTAGTTGGAACTGAATTTAAAGTTTCCGTCCACTCTACCAACTCTACATACCCCTAGGTCCAAGCAACGTGCTAGAAAATATATATTGTTTCCCTTATACCAACTTGTTATAAAGCTTGAGTCTTGCTAAGAAATGTCACAGTGGTTCATTGTGATTCAGAATAGGTATGGTAGCACTTTCTGCTTCGGTATTCTTCCGAAGTCACCCAAAGAAATTTGATGCTTTCTAGATATTAGTTTAAGTTGTGACTCTAACAAAGTGTTTTTATTTCGGGATAGTTAAGCCCAATTTCAGTAAAAGTTCCGTATCTATGACATGAGATATATAAGTAGTAGTCATATTTCAATTTTCACTGGGTACGTTATATACATCGGCTCTCAGCTAAACAACGATGTTTCTTTAAATGAATTATAGGTATAAATCCAGATCAAGTGGCGGTGGTTAATGGTTATCTAGTGGCAATAGTCTCCAATTAAAATGAATAACATAGGGACAGACAGACGAAACTAAAGGCATATGACGAAACAAAAATTCCTTTTTTTCCGGATTGCTGCTACAAAATAATAATAATAATAAATACAATTGAGCGGCACAGAGGAGGGCACAACCTGCTCTTACTTTAAAAAGATTTTTTTTATTCACTCAGTATAATAATTTAACAAAATGGTGAAATAATAACGGAGTAGTAACGCAAAAAGAGTATGTTGAAAAATATGCACGACTCTACGGCTACAAAAACTGTTGTTATGAGTTGTTATGAGCTTCACGAATCACTAGTTATAGACATAGACATAGGCATAGACATACATTTATTTACTCAAGTAGCACACAATACATTATATAACAATTTAGCAGAAAGGAAAAATAAAAAAAAAATAACAATGTAGGGTACACAAAGAAATTATAAAAAAAAAACAATCCAAAAATAAATTAAAAATAAGATCGAAATAGTAAAAGAAGTACAAAATAAGACCTAATATAATGTGTTCTACGCCAGCAAATAGGTTTCAGCCCAGCATTATGCCCACTGTTTTGGCAGTGGACGCTGTTATTCTGCCGAAACCACTTCAAGTAGCCACAAGACCCTGTCAGACAAGCGCTACAATATGTATGTGTGTGTGATGTATATCTAATAAATAATGTCAAAAATTATATCAGCCATGTCAAATGTCAAGTCACCTAAATATCTACTCAAAGTTGAGAGTGGGTCAGCTTTTTTTATACGAGACAGTGTCAAAAGCATCTTTATGTTAATTTCGAACCACTAGTAGGGCAAAATATGGTAAAATTGCTAGACCGTGAAATGACTAGTACAGTCAGTAACTTGATGGGAGACAAGCCTCCGCTGTCCCACGTATATCTTCGAGCTGATAACCCGTGAGTTGACGTGAGGTTGACTTTGATTTACAACGTGCGCCGCTGATTCTGAGCACAATTACATCTCACTGTTGACTGGAATGGTTCAAATACTGGAGTACACAAGCTCTTACAAATATGTCATGCTTACTTTACATTAAGCTATCGTAGTTGTCGTCATATCACTTTTTGTTTTTATTTGTTATTAACACCGTGTGAAAATTGACATACTAAATGACTTAAACTATATGAACTTATAGGTATCAATTATTATAAATAACAGCTTAGATAAATAAATAATAAATATTGATGGACATTTCACCTAGCGCCATCTAGCCCCAAAGTAAGCTAAGCATAGCTTGTATCATGGGAACCAGACAACTGATATACATATATATATACTTTTCTTTTGTGAATATATAAATATAATACATATTAACACCCAGGCACATAACAAACAATCATGGCCTAAGTTCTACTGCTACAATAGTACAATATAAAAAGACAAAAAGAATTAGTCTATTTGTCTTTCTTGTCTTGTTGCTTAAGAAAAGAAGGTAACCTAATATCCAATTTAAAGATTCTGAATCGTTGCACGCGTAAGAGTCTCGGAGTGGAGTCAAGTATTCCCCCGATACGCCTAAACCCAACTCCAATTAAACCGTAACAAATGATGTTGTGCCGTGAAAACATGTGTTTAAATTACTGTTAGGATAAGCAACATGCATGTTTGTGCCCACCAGCCTTACATCTGTCTAGTGCGTTACTATATTTTATATATATTCTAGTTTCGGTGGGTTTATCATATGATTTTCTATTGTAATTGATTCTACATTATTAAATAAATAAATGAAGTAGTAAATATTGGTGGAAATTTCACACTACGCTATCTAAAATTGCCCCAAAGTAAGCATAACTATGGGAACTAGACGACGCGACTGATAGAACACATTTTTTTTTCATATTATTAATCAGCACTATCAAATTCCATGTTCGTGCTGATTAATAAATTACACACAGATATTTGTGCTGAAAAGGAATCGAACCCACTATATTATGTTATCTAAATATTATGTGAAAACACAATTGGTCACCATTCTACATTTTGCATTATTCCGCTAAATAACTATAGCACTTCATGTAGTCATAACTTTAAGTAGTAAATCTACTCTGGCATGTGATCTGCATTTACTGTACTACAACTTACTTTGCCACAACCCGAGGGTTGTTAACAAAACATCGAATACATTGTTTTTACATAAAATAACACTCCTACTTGAATACATTTCATCCGTTTCATATTAAATTCTCTAAGACTTTTTCTCTTCGTCCACCAATATTAATTAATAGTACATATGGTAAAATTATGAATCTTAAATAGTCATCTAGATAGATCGAGGGACTCGGATCGCTGGAGCATATACATGACCGAGGGCAGTTTCATCATCGTAGGATAAAATGTGTTAAATAAAACCTTCTTAGGTAGTAGAACCTTTTACGTAACCGGTAGTTGTTTCCCTCACTATTATCTCTGTGTAATTAAAACCAGTTGTTAGAGCCCGATTAATCAAGGCGGACGTTATCGTTGTACCGATTAATTGACGTGATAAAAAGTTGAAATCTTACTGCCTTTCTTGATGATGCTACTCTTCCCTTATTTGTCCTTAACCTACCCATATCCAGTGCGTATGGTATGTAACAACAGCAAAGATTAGAAGTTAGAAGTGAACTTATATATTTTGTGCAGGAGAAACGAAAGCCTGCCTATGCAAAGATGGATTAGAATCTGATATAGGATAATGAAAATTCAGGAAAAGTGATCTGCTTCTGATATCGTGTCGCCAATTAATACCGTCAAAATTTGTTGGAGAAATTTAATTTGTTGAAAATTTGAATGCACTGTGAATGAAAATAAATTCTTCAAGAATTGAAGAGTGGCCTTTGAAGAAAATCAGTGTACTCAACGAACAGCAGTTTGTTGTGAGTCTACGATGTTGTCCGACTACAATATAAGTATGTAATGTATAAAACTTTGGTTAAATTATTACTCTTTGACAAATTACAAGAGCCAATAATCTACACAGAGAAGGCACCGGATGCCGTCTCGCCTTAGGGAAAAACTCATAATTGCTTCTACGTATCGCTGCAGGTTTTGCAACTAACTTGATACCAATCTGCGGTTAACTGGACCCGACGGAGAGGCCGCTCTAAGAGGAAGTGGCGTCCAACTTACCAGCAAATCTGCTCTTGTATCGCCTAGTTTTTTCGGAACTGTAATCATGATATACGCGTTTGTTTTAACAGCAGGCAAACGTAATTATAATCTGTATTCAAATAACCAAACATTTTGGCTTCTCCGAAATTTAATTTTAATGAATTCCCGCACGTTCTCTCGTACGCGTAGGTCAAAATATCGGAATAATTGGATTAAAAAGGCAATCATATTTTACCGGATTACATTCCGTACACGACCATCATTTTACGGACGTAGGTGACCCAGTTCAAAGTTCTTGCGTGGAGCAAAATATGAATTTCCGTACACAATCTCAACGCTGCATAGTCCCTGGATCCTGGCTTCATAAGCTCAACTAGGGGAAGGTCGATCTACATAATATTAACTGTGTTACGTATTAGGGACACGTATTGAATTTTAACCGAATGAAATTAATTTACACACAAGAAGTTTGCAAGCGTGTTTTGGAGTATCGGAGTAATAAAATTATTCTAGTCACGCCAATTTCATCACTCGTCACCGATTTCAATGACCGTGCCACGGGTTCGTATTAGAAATTCGTATTTTTCAATAGCCCGGGTTTAGGTCCCTACTACTGCTATTGTCATTGAATCAATATCGTTATTCTAATAAAAGTGGAATGGTATATACAAATTTGTATCTGTATTATAATGTCGTCGAATACGGCAGGATTTACATAGGAATGGAAGCGGCGCGACGTTAGCGACGCAGTTAGGAGGTTCCGTGCGGGCCGCGGGACGATCTCGTAAACCCGAGGCCACGGCCCGGCGGCGACCGATTACAGACGCAAATCTGCAACTCTCATTCGTAACTTGAGGCAAAATGTCCACGAACTATCTGCATAAATGGCCCATTACTACCCAGAAAATCTAATTTGGAGACCAGATATTCGGAAGAACAGAAATTGTCACGTTCTGCTGAATGGACTCCTTTCAATTTTATAGTTTGCGCCACAATTTCAATTTGTTCCTGTGAATTCAGGTTTGTTCAACAGCGACTTTGAAAATTGCAATATCAAGTATCATAGTATATTCAATGCAAAATATTTACGCAACTATTTGGTCTTGGTACGTTTTTAAAACGATATTAAGCACGTTTGGCTGAGTGCGAGTCAAATTAAGAAGCAACAGTTTCGCTTGCTAAAGTCAGCAATGTTTATCAAAACTAACAATGACTGAAACAGCTCATTTGAGAGTCCTCATTTTAACCACACCGATCATCCTTGAAAAAATTGTTGTTTCTGTTTCACCCTGCATACTCGTCTGAATGAAGTTCTTTATTACAAATACCTAATTAATATTTCTAAATAACTCATATTCGTAGATCCTGAAGAAAAATCCGTGAGGAACCGACAATAGATACCATTTATATACTTTCCCCTTAAGCACGGTATGAGAACCCTAAAATCAAATCCAAATAGCTGAAATTATTACGTCTATATTTTTGTCAGAATTGCTCAATGAAAACGAGCGAACTTCAAATTGGTATTTAGCAAACATAATTAGTTTTGTCCCGCAGACATGGGTTGTGTAATGTGGCCTGCACCGACTACGTTCGGACAGATATAGCTGCCCTAACCTTGAGTTGAATTAACAGTTGAATTAGATACAGTTTTTTTTTTTTTTTTTTTTTTATGTAATATATTTACGGAACGAGCCGACGGCCCACCTGGTGTTAAGTGGTAACCTCGGCCCATAACAGCCGATGCGACTACTACTGTTCTACTGTATCACGAAATCAAACGACTCTTACCGACGCCGACGTCTGGTGATTATCGAAACTTCACACCCGTTGAACCGTTGACCTACAGATTGAAATTTTGAGGTACACATACATGTTACATTAATGTTGTAATTCATTCTATAGGTTTTCTAAATTACTTTATCATAATTATTTTACATAAATAAATTGAGGCCTATTAAATTTTAAACAGGAGATAAGTACAACGAAATTATGGTTGATATAGCATTTCTTCCAGCTCACTTGTTAATCTCACGCAATCATTTTAAAGCATGGCTATTGTCTTACATTGCACGAAGTCCATTTACTTTGTAACAAAATTGATAAATCCTTTATCGCGGGATCTCTTAACAATACCGTTGTCCATTACTCTCGCTGCCCAATTTGGCGGTCTTATCGCCGCGATCAGTCCACAGTCCGCTACCTCGCTTTTAATGGACAATAAATATACAATCTTGATCGTGTTACTAGATACTTATTTGCCTTTCGATAAAGCGATAGCTTGACAATTGAATAATTTGACTATGACATTGAAAAAAATGTGGGTTAGTTATTGAGTCGATTCACAAGAAACTTTAGGGTGAAGTATGTTTCTTATTTTAGAAGTTTATTTTTAATCATAAACAGTTATGCCCGGGCTTACACCTAGGCGTCTGTTTCACTGCTTTAAGAACTGTGCAGCTTGCACATAAGAACAGCGAAATTGTTAGATTAGTTAGGTTTATTTTCGATTTTTTACTGCCAGAATTGCTGATAACTGCGATAGCTAAGTTAGATCATTTGGTACTAATACATTATGTTTAAATGTATTTCTTTTTATCTAAACAAATTAATTTACCGAATATGTACTCAAACACCCTTTGTTTGACGCAATAAATCGTAATAAATATTAACAATAAAATATAGGAAGATACCTTATTTCACTTCATAGCTTCTGTTCGGTAATGTATTGTCCTCTATAAGAAGCTGTAATATATTATTTATAACATGAATAATTCAATAGTTCTTTATCTCTAACACTTGAGTATCAGTTTCCTGTCTCCATGCTGTCCGATAATTATTCAGCAATAAAAACGAAGATCAGACGGCAATAATCATAAACATCATATCAAGTTTTAAGATTTAACATTCAATAAAAAAAGTTGTAAAGCTTTGTCTACATACAACAACATTTCTTAAGTAATAAACAAAATAATATAAACGCTATATTCTAGAAATTGAAGGAGCTAAAAACTCATAATTTAAATTCCTTATAAATAAAGTAAGTTAGGAATCGATATAAAGATATATTCTAAAACATATCAATGGTTGGCGATTTCATAAACGATACAAAGCAAACGGCCAGCTACGTTTTTTTAATACAGAAGTTTGCTACTATTTTTAATCTGTTATTTGCATTCCCAAAAACCTCTTTGGTGCCGTTAATAAAGACTTTGGTCTTGCAAATTGTCACACAGGAATTATCCGCCTCTATTAGACATTAGTTGGTGACTAGGAAAATCTTATTAAAAGCAATTAATTTTTCTATTTTGGATTAACTCTATGACAACATTTCATAATGAATGCTCACTGTTTTGACAATGCCAAGAAACGGTAGCTTCTCTGTTTTATTTTTGAGGTCTCCTTTCTTGTACATATTATCTTGTACATTACACATAGGATTGTTTTTCACTAATCACATAAAATATGAGGACAATAAGCAGTTTGAGATAGCATGAGTTACTAATTAAATCAAAACGTTCTACAAATTTCTGTGCGGGCCCAAACTAGTAACTTCAGTCTTGTCTAGATTTAATGAAAGTAAGTCTGAAATCCAACCCGAGTTGTATAAATACACATTCTAAACTTTGCCTTTAAAGTGTCTGACCTACGGCTTTCGTGGTTCCAAAACTAACACCGTTTCGTGACGATAATTCACGCCAAAATTATACTACGGTCGACGACCGAGTCACGAACAATCTCTCCATTTTTTGGTTCACAATGGCTCAATACGTAGCAAAAACTCGTAAAATAAACCAAAACATCAAAACAATTTGCAGTTTTCGGACAAATCGTGTCATTCTACATAATTTACGTAAATATTATCGGAATAATAAATAAGTAAATAAATGTTGGTGGACATTTCACACAGCGCCATCTAGCTCCAATGTAAGCTAAGCATAGTTTGTATCATGGGAACCAAAGAACTGATATAATAATACTTATATACTCTTTTTGTATATACATACATATAATACATATTGATACCCAGACAGAACAAACATCTATATTCGTCACATAAATGTTTGTCCTGGGTGGGAATCGGACCCACGACCTAGCGCAGAAGGCAGCGTTAGGTACTACGAATTGAGCTGTGAGGCCAGTCAAAAAATAAGAATAACCAATTTAAAACCTAATATAACCTAATAAAGGTAAGCTAGAAAGCTAGTACTACTGGCTTCGTGTATGCAGAACTGGCTCCATTGCCAGGCCAGTAAGCTATTAAGCAATCGTTTAAAACTAGGTTAGTTTAATATCTGTCTAAATTTACAGAACACTCAAACTTGCGTGTCGCCCAGATTTTAATTGCGAATGGTTCTAAAATCAATGAGAATAATTCACATTCATTACTTCTTAAAATCCATGGCTAGATACGTTTTTACAACCAAACTTCTGTTAATTGATTTAGTGCAAATTGGCATAGTTTCAGAAGTAACTGTTTGAGTTTAACTGCGTTTATTTTACGAATACCTAAACCTTAATACTTCTCAAAAGACGTGTTAGTTTAGTCACAATAAATTTTCCTGGCTTCATGTAAATCGCCCTAACATGTGTACAGGCAGGACAGCTACTGTGAGCCAGGATAAGTATCCTTGCTTTGAAAAACTAGCCTTGTGTGTCCCGGGTGGGTTGAGACGGAGATCTGATCAACGTGGCTATTTGCTCTTATTGTTTATTATTCACCTATATAACTATTTCAAACTTAATGTGATTACTCATACTTTATAATTTTTCTAAGCGAAAATAAATTTAATAAACGGAAAACGAATTTTGAACACTTTTCTTATTTTCTTAGAAATGAAACGCACCAAAGTCCATGATTGGAATTCATTCTACTCTGGAAAAGTACAAACCAGGAAAAAGTTTCCAAAACTTACATAAAAACGTCAAAAGGAAACAATATCGCTCATTCTTTCTGCCGCGATTCCAAAATGAACAATTGAAGGCGAAAAAACAAGCTTGTTACATTCAATTAGTTTCTGAAGCGATCGATCGGGGTCACAATCATAAGAAGGGAGCAAGAGGCGAGCCACAGAATAGTTGCGTGTTAGTACAGTTCACCGCTCTCGAATGAGAATCCGGTTCGTAAAAAGTGCGGTCCAGTGGGCAGCGGGAAAAAAGGAAGGGTATGGTTTCTTATGGCAGTTCGACGCCACCCTATACCCGAAGTACGTCAGGTAAGAAGTAACGAGCTGTAACTCTATACCCTATATAATACGATGCGTGGCAATGGACAGAAGACTCTCGGACGTAACTTTCTTTGTTTATTCAGATGAGCACTACACACACTCATTGTCTAAGTTTCTTTGTACAGACATGTGCTTACCTAACTCAATTTAAAAGATATAAACCTTCGTTACTGCTGAATGAATTAAATAAAAAAATGATTTAAATATACGATTATATTCTCTATTCAAAACAAATTTATAATGTATATATGTAATTAATGTCTAGACTCAATCTATTCACAAAGTTGTTAAGTAAGAATTTCTTTTTTAATAGCTTTTGACAATGTGTAGGATGAGATATTTAAATGAGACGTTATCTGTCGCATACTAATCGGAATATAATAGCGGAATAGAAAGCAGTTTTTTGATTAAATCGAGAACTAAATCCACTTTATTAGAATAAAGCTTAAAATTATGTAATTTGGTAACGCAGAACGTAAACAAGTTGTTTTGGCTAAAATACTGTTATAATAGTTGCCAGATCTCAAAATAAATATTGGTTTATTTGTTTCGATAACAAAACTAACTGGATCATGGCAAACAAAACTGTTTATTTTAATATTTCAAATATTTAAATTAAACAATATTCGATAGGTAGGTGTTTAAATCATTTGTAGGTAGGTAGAAACTTTATGTAGTGCCAATATGTATGTACGTATGTATAATGTACTTATGAGAAATGTTTTTCTGTGATAGCTACTGCAGCGGTAAGAGATATTAGGTAAATTACCTTTATATAGTTTTGATAAGTACCTAAGTTTCATAGTCACCTCTAATCAAACGTTAGTTACTTAACTGTTGTTCTCTCAGCATTGCAGTGTATCTAATAAGCAAATGTTCCACATAAACGTCCATCTTGCAACCTAATATTTTTTTTATGTTTAATAAATGCAACGAGATGCTAAATTAGAGCAAAGGTAGTTTCGCTGAAAATGTATTTCAGCGAATTTTATATTTATTATATTAATTTATATTTATTTTTTCCTGCGTTTGTATTTCCTGAGAACTATAATCTGGAGGCCTTCAAGAGGAGAGTGAATAGTTATTTTCTAGGCAAGCATGCTACATCGTAGACCGCATCGTCACTTAACATCAGGTGAGATTGCAGTCAAATGTGAACCTATCGTAATAAAAAAATAAAATAAAAAAATAGAGCCAACAATATCGTAGACACACATAAAACAACGTAGGCACATATCAGTAATTATTTCAGCGTTGGTGTGAAGCCTTATACGTGACAGAAACCAGAACGCTGAACAAAACTGGGTGGCTATTGATTATTTTTGTACACGAAAATTACGCCAGTTCACTCGGACCACAAACCCACAAACCCACATGCAATACCTAAAGGTCAACCTCTAACTAAAACCACATGAATATTTTAACACGTGCGGCATGCCGCAAATGAAGGTGTGTGTGCCCTGTATGTTGAGTGATGTTTTAAAACATGTTCGGGACGGGCGTTACAGAAGTACGTAAATATTTAATTTTGGAAAATTGCTCTCCCCTGCCTTCCTCAGCGTGAGGACAGCGGTGACCGCATTTGCAGGATCCATCATTTTCAGAACGATTTCTGGCTAAGCTGGTAGTAAACGTAGCTTGGTAGTAACAAATAATCCTATTATAAGGGAAAGTTTGTGTTACCTTGTCTTATAATTCCTTTGAAGTTTTTCAGTGGTATTAAATTAAAAAATAATAATTAAAATGTCTCCGAAATGATTACTACAATTACAAGAAGAGAAATAAATAAATTCGACATAAAAAAAATTGGTCAATAATTATTGTTAAATTACGCTGGGCTCTTAAGATAAACTATCAAGAAGCAATTAATCGATAATAAAACCGTTTTGGACAGTCTATCCGTAATTTATGGTCATTCGTTGACACCTACCAGTGTGATCCTATATACCTCAAAACTGCATACATTGGTTCAAGTTGATGTGAAGAAGCAGCGTAAAACTGAATGCCATTAAATATTGTGAAATGGGACTTTGGCAGTCAATATCCAACATTCTGAAACGAAGTTTTTCCAAAATGTATAAGCTCTCCTTTTTCATTACGATAATGAGATAACGTTTAATTTGTTTACATTAAAGGCCGTTTGAAGTTCAGAAGAGCTCCTCAAAGTACATTATATAAATGAACAGCTATTCTCGTATGTTGTAGCTTAAATCTATTACCCGGTCGCCGTCAGAACTTCGATAAAATACAAATACAAATACAAATCATTTATTTCAAAATATTGTGTACATGTGTTTGTGAGCACCGTCTCCTGCGTTACTTTAACACTGTGTTGCAGGAAAAACAGTAGCTTCCCCTTAATGTATACATTAAAATAATTATGACGCTATAGTTGAACAAAAAATGATGAAACAAAAAGTAGGTAGTAAAATAAAAATAATAAAAACATTGTAACAAATAGACATGCAAAAGGAAGTAACAATTTCTACGTTTGACTTGGTTAATTTAAATTTGTGGTGTGTGTGTTTGTGTGTGTGTGTGTGTGTGTTAGTGGATATGTGTGTGTGAGTGGATATGTGTGTGTGAGTGGATATGTGTGTGTGAGTGGATGTGTGTGTGTGTGTGGATGTGTGTGTGTGGATGTGTGTGTGTGTGTGGATGTATGTGTGTGTGTGTGTGTGTGTGTGTGTGTGTGTGTGTGTGTGTGTGTGTGTGTGTGTGCGCGCGGTGTGAACTACGTTACGTATACTACGTTATATTTCCCTTATCACTATAAAATTAAAAATAATATAAAAAATAAAATAAATAAATAGTAATTAAAAAAACCAATAAAAAGTGAACTCCTGACACTTTGCCTCCTGTCAGAGTGGACCTCAGCCCGTGTCTCGTCACGTTTCAGCAAGTCATTGTATCGAAACCGGTCGTATTTAAACAATCAACCACGAATTTTAACGTGATTCACTGTCGCTGTCACTAATTTCATAGTAAGGTTACCACCCTATTTACAAAATAGGTTGAGTCAAAACGCCTCTCCCAGCACTTTTGTAAAGTAAGATTGAAAAATGTTACTGCCAGTGTCATCTGGAAAGCACTGACGATCTCTCGACTCTACTAAGTTGCAATTAGTTTTACATTGCAGATTTACTGAAAGAAGAAAACGATGAATATGCAAATACTGAAGTCTGAATAAGTTATGAGAATAGAATTACAATTCATTACAATACAATAATGTTTATAGTGAACTATGATACCTTGAATAGAAAGTGAAGTGTACGCATGGCTTGATAAATAATAACTGAATCCTATTATGGTATGTGAAAGCGAAATGCTCTGTGTACGAGAATTTCAATAGCATTTATACTTCGTTAGTAGTTATTGTAGCAATTTTTGTTGACATCCAATTACAAATAATGTTAATGTTTAGGATTATTTTCCTCTCCATAGATAATGAGATGATAAAAAATATATTTCTAAAGTAAAAATCTGACAAACATGGCTTTTATAAAGCATCCATAGACAATTTTAAGCCAAAAAATAAACCATTACGATTATAATAGTATGGAAACAAAGGGAAAATCACTAAATTCAGTTTAAAATTGTGTTAGACATTTGTAAAATTCTGTCTATACTCTGTGTTCTTTTCATACACTAGGGAGACGAAAAGATAAGTGAAGTTTATTTAAGTTCCCTGCCAACAGAATTGCCATCTCTGGTATTTTCATAATATTTGCCTTGGCCGGTGATTCAACCGGAACCTTCACATGGAGATATAAATAATAATAATAATAATATATATATTTATTTTCTCTCACAAAAAAAAAACACGTTAAATTAAATTAAAACTAATTTACAAATTATAGAAAAAAAAAAAAAAAACGGGTTTTTATGAGAGACTGGTGCTAGTGGTAGGCTAAAAGCCTGTGTTACTAGTCACCAGGCCCCCACTCCACGGAAACACAACGGTAAGTAAAGGCTTAAAGCTATAAAAATAAAAATAAAAATAAAAAAGGAGACAAAGACAAAAATTAGATAAAGAAATAGGCCAGAAAAACTGAAATTAATTACAGACAGATTGAGTGCATGTGTGTGTGTGTGTGTGTGTGTGTGTGTGTGTGTGTGTGTGTGTGTGTGTGTGTGGGTGGGTATATCTGAGATATACATGAAAAAAAAAACATAACTAGCTAGTGTTCATTACTTTACCATCACTACATATAAAATATAGTCCACCATCGCGTTTTCTATCAGTCTTGGAACAAAGGTTCTTCTGTAGGGATTTTGATACAGTTTTTAAATATAAATATAATAGAGCGATTCACGAGGAAGGTTTCTGTTTATAATTTACAAGTTGTCCGGCAGTAAGTACTCAGTGGTACCCGTGCGAAACCGGGCCCGGCAGCTAGTGTAACTAATACCTACCATTCAAAACAGGTGTCGTTCAGACAAGGATAATTATTGCGCATTGCGTAACTTGTGCTGGTAATGTTACCGAGTGTCACGCAACGAATACTTTACAAAAATTATTAAAATAACTTTAATGCGAGCCCTTCATATGCTTAGAAAAATGACGTTTTTTTTTGTGGTAGATTATGAGACCGTATTACATCAACATGGTACGGAATAATATAGTTACTGTGTATTATAACTGAGTCCTTCCCTCCAGTGAAACACGGGCGCGTTATAAACGATAATAAAAAGCACCAAGTGGAGGTCGATCGTAGTATCGAATCTATGTAAGTAAATATGAGCGCCCTACGACCCAATTTATATGTAGATCATGTTCATTACACATGACTCTAATTTATCTATAAAAATAAATAAAATTGGAGTGTCTGTTTGTAATATTAAAATAACCGCTTTTTTTCGAACAAAACAAATTTTTTTTTAATTTCTGTCTGTCTGTCTGTCTGTTTGTTCCAGTTAATCTCTGAAATGGCTGGACTGATTTTGACGGGACTTTAACTGGCAGATATCTCATGTAACAAGGAGTAACTTAGGCTACTTTTCCGAGGGGTAAAATAGGGGTGCGTGATGAAACCGAATTCCACGCGGACGAAGTCGCGGGCAACAGCTAGTATAAAATAAACGTTTATAACACACGTAAAGTTTCGCATGTGGCGCAACATCGGCCTCGGACGTTGGCACGCGACATCGGACTACAATTCATGAAGTTCCATAATGAAACGCATAGAACGATGCAACGTTGCGGACAATTTGAATATACTTAGAATTACAACAATGATGCATGATAAAATTAAAGTCAGAATAACAACCAGCTTAACGTAGGTATGGCTTCGTTATGCAGGTAACTAAATGACTCCAGTAATCGTGGTTTTGTGATTGAAGAGACAAAACAGTTTACTCAAAACGATTTGCTTTTCGTGGTATACTGGTATATAATTTCGATATCATTAAGAGTCCGGATTTCCATCACTTATAATCTAAATACTATAATATAATAATTTATAATTATTACACAGACTTCAGCTAATTTCTCATCTAAATAACTCTGAATCCGCTATCGCTCCTTTCTATATTTTGTAGTATGTCGCCATCACATTTTGATTATTCGCAACAATTTGGTTAAGTCCCTTGACAGACATTGCATTATACGAGAGAAATTGGGATGAAGGAACAAGAGACCACAAATAACGATCTCCATGAATCCAGCAGCGACTAGAGTTGGAGCGGAAGCTAATGTACTATAAGTCGAAAAATGTATTGTTGCAGATTAATTCGTACTTGCGTATAACACATAACTTAGTGACTCAAATTGTATATTGGCCTCCGATAAGAGAAGGTTTTTCTCGTCGTTGTGACTTCTCTTATTTCCTCATCTTCAGCTGCGACCCAGGCTGTCAACGTTATTTGGCGAGCTCACACAACATTTCAGTAGCAGTAGAATTTATACCAACTTCTTCCCAGAAGTGCTGCCACCATACTTCTGCCGTCAAGCAGTAATGTATTCACCTATGTTCCGGTTTGAGTGTCGCTGGTGAAATTACAGACTCATGAGACATTCCTTCACGTCTCAGAGTCAGTATGAGCGCGTACGATGCGACTCGTGCCTTGTAGTAGGAGAGGGCCCAATTCATATTGAATGTTATGGGCAGAGGTTACCACTTAA
The DNA here is from genome assembly GCA_947359385.1 of Chesias legatella. Taxonomy (NCBI): domain Eukaryota; kingdom Metazoa; phylum Arthropoda; class Insecta; order Lepidoptera; family Geometridae; genus Chesias; species Chesias legatella. The sequence goes on from OX375772.1 coordinate 5,549,972, forward strand.
TACTAGCTGAGCCATCTGCTCGTTCCGTTATGAAATCATATTAAAAATAACAATTCATTTACATTGACAGAGATATCTTCACAAGTCTTGTCATGATGTTTTTGCGCCACCTCAGGTGACAGCTGAAAAAAATTATTTCACCTTACTGATACAGTACAATTTTCATTAGATTTTGGCTAGTTGGACCAGTTTCATTCATTGACTTGCTGTATATCTCCAGATATGTTGTTTGTTAGATCAAGATTGTCACCCAGGGAATAAAAAAATACTATAGAGTTTCCAATTTCGAGTTAATTCGGTTATTGCAAACAAAATTAAAATGAAAGACAGTTCGTCTGCTCCCAGTGACTTGTCTGAAGTGATTCTTTTTTGTTTGAGGGAAGGGTTGTATCCCTCTATCCGACGTTATAAATAATGGTATTGAAATTAATTGTGTAAGGGAGCAATTCGGAGGTCAACTACGAAACTTAGAAATAGTCTTTCATAGTTGCACAATATTGGTGTCAGAAGTGATTTTACTAGCTTGCAAAGATAGAAACCTGTTTAAGTGTAGTAGTACTGCTAAGCATTTACATGGCCCAGACAGATTAGTTCGTTGTCTTGTATACGTAAGGTACTGTAGGAAAATATTTATCAAGAATGGAGGAAATATGACTATTTAAGAAGTTTTCAGGAATCTGAAGACATAGGTTTTAAGAATACCTTAAATACCTTTGTAACTACGTCTCCTTAACTCTCCAAGTTGCAGTAAGGTCAAAATCTTAACGGTTTAATTATTGTCATAGTGCTATATTTTTTTACCTAGACTATATGAATAATGTCTCAATTCTCTATCATTGTATGAAACAGAAATGAGATAAAAAAAAAACACAAGATGGCTTGATTTTTTTGTCTATTCTCATTCGAGCTTGAATTAATTTGTATGCTATGTTACTAAAACCTTCTTCGGTGGTCTGTTCATATCAAACAGCTCTATCGCCGAAAACGTACCTTCCTGTCTCACGGGCAATTGCAATAAATAATGAAGGGGCTATTTGTGGCATTGTCCCCAGTGCATTGTGGCGACAATCAGATTTCAAACTTGACCTTTGTTGTCCATTATACCTGCCTGGCAGAGGCTTTGTGGCTTTAGAAGTTACATCGTGCCCCTTACAATTGAAATTATCTGTAATTGGGAGAGGAAGTTCGTGCGCTTTAAATGATAAATTAAAAGATTTAAATCGTAGTTTGTGGTGTCATCTACACCTCAAGACAGGATTTAAGACTAGGACAGCCCATTTGCGTTGCTTTGGAGCGTAACGCAGCCACAGTACACACAGCGAAAAGCGATGCGATGAACACGCCTAGTTGACAACGTGATGATTAATATTACACTACAATTTTGTCAACAAACTCTGTGATCCATTGCATTAAGCTCCGGATGTCTGGTGTGCTAGCAAAACATGAGTTAGTCCACACACATAAGCTTCTCACTGTGTATTATGCTACATCCACGTCAGTACACGTTAATTTAATGAAAACATTTAGGGTCTCTAACGAAATCTGTCTTACCAACTAACCAACTATGAAACGAACAGGGTTCACTTCGTCACTTAGTTGCGAATTAATCAAACTAATATAAAACTGTGATTGTCTGTTGATTTGTTCGATCATCATCTAAAACTGCTGAACCAATATTTAAGATCAAACTCGGGTCTGAAAAGCGCTCTTTTGTGCTCATTCTCAAGGGATACAGCCTAATTAATCTTCACTAATAAACACTTTCAGCTGTTTTGTGAAGACTCGTCACCGCTTTTATTAATAAACTTCAGTTTTACTAATATTATTATGTTCCTCCTCTCCCTTATCAAATCTTTATTATTTTGGATATGGCCTCACAGCGCAGTTGGTAGTATCCTGCCTTCTGCGCTGAAGGTCGAGGGTTCAATTCCCACCCTGGACAAATATTTTTTTATACATAAACGAGCATAAAGGTTAAAGGTTTGTTCTATGTAATATAATATGTAATACATATACGTGGGTATATATGTGTATATTTATGTATTTACAAAAAGTATGTAACTTAGTACCTACGCTGAGTTTCTTACTTTGGGGCTAAATGCCCACCAATATTTATTTATAAGCATAGCTTGTATCATGGGAACCAGACAACTGATATACATACTTGTATACTTTTATTTTGTAAATACATAAATATAATACATATTAACACCCAGACACAGAACAAACATCAATTTTACAAATGTCACATAAATGTTGGTCCGGGGTGGGAATCGAACCCATGACCTACAGCCCAGAAGGCAGGGTTACTACCAACTAAGCAGGCGAGATGGTAGCCCGAGGGGTTTAATAATAACAAAATATATATAATAATACAAAAACATATATAATAATAGATAACAAAAATATCCGGGGCGCCTAACTGTGTTTTGAAATGACAGCAATGTTTATTAATTTTCTCATCTCATTCTCATAATAAATTGATTTATATAAATAATACTACTTCTAACAAGATATCTCATTTAACAAAAAAAAATATCAATACACCTAAAGATGATGCATGATAATGTATCTAACAAAGGAACCAGACTATTGTTGTTCTACCATTTACCTCTTTTCAATTATAATTAACCTAATTCAATCACAAAATGTAATTTCCATTGTGTCTTGAAGCTGCTAGACCCAATAGTAATAACTCACACGAATAATTCCATTATACCTGGAAGCATTAGGTAGGCTCCATTTAAATATTCATCACGAATCTAGGAATAACTTTACTAATTTGCCGAGTCGAGTTCATGAATATCAATACCGATAACTGAGGTTATGACCGGTGATATATATTTATATATGTATGTATGAAAATTAATAAAATAAATGTTATAACTAAGTGCACACGCAGACATATTCGAACTTGCTTACCCCGAGACGCAGGGTGGGATTGTCAGTGATGATTTTAAAGTCTTAAGTCGGCCGTTTTTAGTGGAGTTCTGAGGGCGTAGTTTAGTGGTACTGACTCCGAGTTTCAATCCGGAGGCAGCCGGTTCAAATTCCGACGTGCACCTATGAGTTTTTCAAAAGGTTTATGTGCGCAATACCACATTCTCAAAACGGTGAAGGAAAACATCCTGAGGAAACCGACACGTCCTAGAACTAAAAATTCGTCATATGTTAAGTGCACGAAACGAGCCTCATTGAGGCTCACTTAAAACCCTATCACCACACTGGTTCGAGAGAACTAGTAACTCGAATAGATAGATAGGAGTGGAGATTACATGAAATGACTACATTTATTGTCAGTTGAAATCCTTTTCGCGTTTTTTTTCGGTCTGTAAACATTTATCTCTGAAATTGCAGTAAGGATTATAATATGGTACTACAGTACTAAGGATTTTGGTGTATACTTAGAGCCATCCGTGCGAAGTCAGGTCGAGTCGCTAGTAGTCGATAAATGGTTATGCCATCCATCATAGTCAATTATATGAAAACTGCTTTTGGGAATAATGCTGCTAACATGTTATATGGCCTGAAAAAGTTTATTTTTTAATTCCTAACAGATAATTGTATAAAGTGAAAAA